>CM057454.1:1293945554-1296345554 GCA_016271365.2 Neoceratodus forsteri | reverse complement strand
CCCCGACGTCGGTCCCGCCTCCGACGTCAGGCGTGGTACAAAAGGGGGCGGTCCCGCCAGATTCCCCAGTTCTTTCCCGCCGTCGACTTGCATGTCTCGACCCTTCGGTCCAGTCTAGCGCGCGACGCGTGGTTCAGAGCTTTCCTCCGGGAAATTCTTTTTTCTTCAAGCAAGATTGTTGCTGATGTCCTCTCCGACCTCCGGTCATCCCTCCAAGTGTGCTTGCGGGAAACAGATCCCCTTCAAGGACCCCCACACGGCCTGTGTTAGGTGCCTGGGCCCAGACCACGATACCCGGGCCTGTTCGTTTTGCCAGGGCTTTAACAGCCGAACAAGGATCCGACGTCAGAAGGCCCTCCAGGCTTTTTTGTTGGAGGAAAAACTGAAGGCCATGTCCTCCAAGGGGGAATCTTCGTCCAAATCCCACAAGCACGTGGAGAAAAGAAGGGAGAAGGCCCCTTCCAGGTCCCCGTCCAGGGCTTCGGAGTCCCGCAGCTCCGGTTCTCTGTCCGACCGCTCTCCTTCCAGGGCCAGCTCTCAGCCTCCCCCGGCTGTGGTAAGAAAGCCTTCTTCTTCTCAGGCCAAGTCCGCCAGGCCGTCGTCGTCCTCCTCTTCCAAGGCCTTGGCGAAGTCCGGGGAGCGCCACCACCATCATCATAAGTCGGGTTCCCGCCTTTGGCTCCCGATGTCCGGTCGTCTTCTGTGCCTCCTCGCAAAACTTTGGAGCTCACACCGTTGAAGAGACCTGTGGACCCGACGCCGGCCCGACCGTCGTCGGCCGTACGTCATTCCTCCCTGGAGCCGTCGTCGGCCGGACGGCCGTCGTCGGCCAAACCATCCCAGCGGACACCGGTTGGGGGACCGGCGTCCGTTCCGCCTGAGAAGAGGGCTCCCACGCCTCCGACCGACGTCGGTCAGGAGACGTTGACTGAGGAGGACTTAACGCAGCCCGAGGACCAGACGGGCGACCCCGGCCTCGCCGAAACTCCCAGGGCCCCCTCGCCCTTACCCGAGGCCCCTGTGGAGCCGACGCCGGGACCCGATGACCGCCCACCGGCGCCTGGGCCGTCGTCGGGACTTTCTATAGCGGAAGTGAAGGATCTCTTCACTTACTGGTGGGACACCATTAAAGGGACATGGCCCCCACCGCTCCTCCTCCTCCCCCCTCCTCCTCCGGTGCCGGCCCCCCCTTCGCCTCCGGGGTTGCAGGCTGCTACCTCCCCGGAGCCTGGATCCCTCCCAGGGAAGATCAAGAAAACTGAGACCTCCGTCCAAATCCTCTTCTGATCACCCAGCCCCAAGAGGTCAGGAGACACCGACGTCGCTCGGCGGAGGACGCGGGATCAGTCTACTGTACCTCTAGATCCCCATCTCCTCTCTCCATCCCTTCTCCGGACCCACGTGAGACACCGAGATCTCCTCCGGATGACCCCTCGTTCATGGATATTATGCGACATATCCAGGAGAACATGGGATGGGATGCAGAAGAACTAGACCCCGAAAGGTTACGCCTTGCCAAATATCTTCGGCAGAAGGACCCCAAGCCTGTGGTGGTACCACCCTTGGTGGACACTTTCGTGGACGTCACCAAGGCAGCGTGGAAGCGTCCACATTCGCTCCCGGCGGTGCTGAAGAAAGCTGATCGTCTGTACAAGGCTCCTAAGGACGACCAGTACCTGACACAGCAGCCTCAGGCCGACTCTCTGGTCATCACAGCCTCACATGACCGGTCACAGAGGCCGCAACATTTGAGCACCCTGCCACCGGACCCAGAGTCCAAACAGTTGGACGCACTGGGCAGGCGCACGTACGCTTCCGCTACCTGCGCCATCAGATCCTTGAACTACCTGACCCACATGGTTCAATTCCAGAACGCTTTGTGGGAACAGGGTCTGGAGGCGGCTGAAAAGCTGCCCGAAGGTGAGCAGAAGGAGGAGATGCTCCAGCTCCTCCGTACGGGTTCAGACGTGGGGACCCAAGTGCTTCGAGCCGCGTATGACTCCGCGGACTCATCGGCCCGAGCAGCAGCTTCTGGTGTATGTCTCCGGAGACACTCCTGGTTACATGTCTCCGGCTTTACCCCGGATGTCCAGAAAAACATTATGGACGCTCCGTTCGAGGGAGAAGTTTTATTTGGTAATCCTTCCGAGAAGATCATTACCAAACTTCAAGAGGCCGGGAAGGCGGTAAGGTCGGTTCAAGCCATGTACCGACCTGCTTGGTTCCTTTCGTAGGAACCAAAGCCGGGTTTCGGGCGGACACAGAGCAGCAGCCCTCCTCCGCCACACATCAGAGGGGTCCTGCTCAAGAACCCAGGAAAACAGCCCGCCAGCCGAGGTCACGCTCTCCAGGCCACCCAGCCAGCGGGCCCATCTGCCGCCACAGCCTGACTCCTTTCCGGCCCCCGCCCCTCAGGATCAACGGGAAATCATGGTCGGGGGTCGCATTGCGAACTTCCTGCCGGGATGGCAGGCCATTACCACCGACAGGTGGGTTCTGCAGTTGGTCAGTCTAGGCCACTTTATAGAATTCGCAGAAAAGCCACCCTCGAGGCCTCCTTTGCTCTCCCGGTTTCCCGGGTCAGCACAAAAATTTGATCTGGCAAGAGGTACTCGCGCTCCTAAGAAAAGGAGCGATAGAGTACTTCCCGGAGAACCAGAGAGGACGAGGATATTATTCCCACTTCTTCCTGGTTCCCAAGAAATCAGGAGACCTCCGTCCTATTCTGGACCTCAGCAACCTCAATGTGTCGGTCGCCTACAAAAGATTCCGCATGGTGACTCTTCCGGGCCTTATTCCCATGCTGAAACAAGACGCCTTTTTAGCGTCTCTAGACATGCAGGATGCACCTACTGTCCCTTTCGCAAGGCTCCACATGTGGGTAACCCAGTGGATGCTCAAGGTACAATGGGACCAAAGGCAAGACCACTTGCAGCATCCAGTCAGGATCACGAACTCAGTCATCCGAGACTGGCAGTGGTGGCTAGTCCCCGGGTCGCTCTCCAAGGGCGTCCCGTTTGTAGCGCTGTCCCCGGAGGTAACCCTCACCACGGACGCCTCAGGTCTTGGGTGGGGGGCACACCTGGACGGGGTAAAGTCCCAGGGTACGTGGACCCCGTTGGAAGCTCATCTCCATATCAATGTCCTAGAGATGAGGGCGGTTCTCTATGCCCTGCAGGCCTTTCAGTCAGTAATCCCACCGTGTACTCTCCTGCTGCAGACAGACAACACGGCGGTGATGTATTACCTCAACAAACAAGGAGGCGCACACTCTTACCCCCTTTGCAGGGAGGCCATGAGGGTGTGGGATTGGGTAGTCGGACACGGCGCAAATCTGATCACTGTGCATGTTCCCGGGGTGGACAACACAATTGCAGACGGCCTGAGTTGATCCCAGGCCAGAGTCCACGAGTGGGAACTTCTTCAAGAGGTAGCAGAGGATCTGTTTCTTCGTTGGGGAATTCCAGAACTAGACTTGTTCGCATCCCCATCCAACGCAAAATTGCCCGATTTTTGCTCGTTAGATCCAGGGCCTGGTGTTTTCTGGCGAGATGCGTTATCCCTCTCCTGGGTGAACAGATTCCTCTACGCCTTCCCTCCCTTCCCGTTGGTCCAGAGAGTTCTTCTCAAACTGAGCAGGGAGCACGCACTCATGATCCTAGTGGCCCCGTTCTGGCCCAGACAGATCTGGTTCCCTTTGTTGGTGCAACTATCTCGGGAACCCCTGCTCCCGTTGCCGCTCAGCTCCTACCTCCTGTCTCAGGAGAAAGGTTCATTAGTCCATCCGGACCTACGCTCTCTGAACCTGCATGCTTGGCTCCTAGAGACATAGCCATCTTGCGTCACGGGGTCTCGCAAGAGGTTGCAGAGGTTCTTTCTGCAGCCAGAAAGCCAGCAACGCATGGAATGTACGCCATGAAATGGCGCCGTTTTTGTTTGTGGTCACGAGCTCGTGATCTTTCCCCTTTAGGTTGTCCTGTGGGAGTAGTTTTGGATTACCTCCTCTCCCTCTTTTTCATTCAGGCCTAGCCTACTCCTCTATTAAGGTGCACCTCTGTGCCATTTCTGCTTATCACCTCCCGGTGGGTCATCGTACAGTAGCTCAATTGGACGCCTCTCGGGAATTTCTTAGGGGAGTGTTACACCTTAGGCCTCCCATTAGGGACCCTGTGCCCCCATGGGATCTGCTCTTTGTCCTGGAACAACTCACGCTCCCTCCTTTTGAACCTGCCGAGGATTGCGAGCTACGTTTTCTGTCGTAGAAAACGTTATTTTTAGTTGCTGTTACTTCAGTGAGAAGAATTTCTGAACTTCACGCCCTTATGTGCAAAGAGCCTTATTTAGTTTTCCACCGGGACAGAGTATCCCTGAGGACGAATCCTAAGTTTTTACCTAAGGTGGTCTCTTCACTCTCTCTAAACCAGGACATTGACCTTCCGGTCTACTTCCCGAGTTATTCAAATAGAGGAGAGGCTTTGCTCCACACCCTGGATGTTCACCGCAGCCTGAGGTATTACCTCAACAGAACTAAACCCTCTCGTAGTTCTGAACAGCTTTTTGTTTCCTTCTCTGAGAGAATGATGGGCCAATCAGTATCCAAACAGTCTCTGTCTCGCTGGCTTGTCCAGTGTATTTCTTACTGGTATGATATCAAACAAAAGCCCCACCCGGGCTCTGTCCGGGGTCATTCTACTAGGGGCGTGGCCACATCCTTTGCAGCACTAAGAAACGTCTCCACCTCTGCTATTTGTGCTGCAGCCACTTGGAGCTCTGTGCATACCTTTATCAGGCATTATAGCCTGGACATCCCCTCTCGGCGAAGGGCTGGTTTCGGCCTTGCGGTGCTACAGGGTCTCCTGTCCTAGGTTCAGGACCTGGAATGTACTTTCTATTTTCCTCCTCCCGGATTTTTACATAGAAACATAGAAACATAGAAGTTGATGGCAGATAAGGACATAAGGCCCATCCAGTCTGCCCATTTCTTTTCTACCTTATAAATGTGCCATCGGCCTTTGCTCTGTCAGTGACCTATCTATTCATAGTCATTTGTATTGCTCCCATATGCCTATCCCATGCCTGTTTGAAGCCCTGCACTGTATTCATAGCCACCACTTCTTGTGGTAAGCCATTCCATGCATCTACCACCCTTTCTGTGAAAAAGAATTTCCTCACATTCCCCCTTAATCGGCCTCCCTCTAATCTCATGCTGTGTCCTCTTGTCCTGCTATTTTTCTTATATTTAAACAAGTTAGACTCTTTCACCTTGTTTATGCCCTTAAGGTGTTTAAATGTCTCGATCATATCACCTCTCTCCCTCCTTTGCTCAAGGGTATACATATTGAGCTCCGTTAATCTGTCCTCATATGTCTTCTGATGCAGTCCCTGCACCATTTTGGTTGCCCTTCTCTGGACTGCCTCAATTTGGTTAATGTCCTTGTGGAAGGTGTGGCCTCCAATACTGCCGCAGTACTCCAGATGGGGCCTAACCAATGTCTTGTACAGAGGATTATACCTCCCTCTTACGACTTGTGATACCCCTACTAATACACCCTAACACCCCCCTAGCCTTACCTACTGCTTTAGAGGTCTGCTTGGATGATTTTAGGTCATCAGTGATGATGATGCCCAAGTCTCTTTCTTCCTTTGTGACTGCTAGCAACTCCCCTCCCAGCCTATAAGTGGCTTTAGGGTTTCTCTTCCCTATGTGCATGATTTTGCACTTCTTTGCATTAAATCCCAGTTGCCACTCTTCTGACCATTCTGCTAGTTTATCCAGATCTCTTCTCATTCTGCCCACCCCATCTGGATCATCTACTCTGTTGCAGATCTTGGTGTCATCTGCAAACAGACAAGCCTTACCCTCTAGTCCATCTGCGAGGTCACTAATGAAGATGTTGAATAGGACTGGCCCCAGGACTGATCCCTGAGGTACCCACTTGTGACTTGCATCTCTTCTGACTGTATACCATTTACCACCACTCTCTGTTTTCTGCCAGTCAACCAGTTTGCACCCAGTTGACCAACTTCACCACCCGAGCCTACCTAGCTTATTTATCAATCTTCTATGTGGAACAGTGTCAAAAGCTTTGCTGAAGTCAAGGTAGGCGACATCAACTGCTCCCCTTGGTCCCACTCTGGTTACCCAGTCAAAGAAATCTATGAGATTAGTTTGACAGGACCTTCCTTTGTAAACCCATGCTGTCTTGGATCCTGTGCCCTATGGATTCCAGGTGTTGCACTATCCTTTCCTTAAGGAGTGCCTCCATAATCTTGCCCACTACTGAGGTAAGACTGACCGGTCTGTAGTTCCCGCCTCCTCCCTGCTACCACTCTTGTGGAGTGGGATCACATGAGCCCTTCTCCAGTCTTCTGGGACCTCTCCTGTGCTCAGAGACTCACTAAACAATTCTGCTAATGGCTCTGCTAGTTCCTCCTTTAGCTCCTTAAGTACCCTGGGATGTATGCCATCAGGTCCCATTGCCTTATCCACCCTGAGCTTAGCAAGCTCTTGTAGGACCCTTTCTTTTGTGAAGGGAGTAGTGCTCACCTCCCTCCCCCTGTGTCCATGATGCTGAGCTGTGGGCCCTGCCCTACCTTCTCTTCAGTAAATACTGAGCAAAAGTATCTATTTAGGATAGATGCCTTTACAGGGTCCTCCTCCTCAAATGCTCCCTTTTCTCCATTAAGCTTAGCAATACCCCCTCTGGACTTTCTCCTTTCACTAATGTATCTATAGAAAGTCTTGTCACCTTCTTTTACTGTTCGTGCTAGTGTTTCCTCAGTTTGGGACTTTGCCTGCCTTACCTGCTTCCCTTAGGGCAGTTTGGTATGCCTCCCTATCTTCATCCCGCTGTGTTCCCTTATATTTTCTGAAGGCCAGCCTTTTGGCTCTGACCTTTTCTGCTACTGTATTTGAGAACCAAAGTGGTTTCCTTCTTCTTTTGCACTTCCTTTTCTGTCTAACACAATGGGATGTTGCTTCAAGTATTGTATCCTTAATGCTTGCCCACTTTGCCTGTACCTCCTCACCTGTGTTTCTTTTTGCCAGGCTAGCTTAACTCTGTTGGCCATCTTATCAAAGTCAGCTCCTCTGAAGTCCCATATTTTGCTTTGGAATGGGATGATTTAGATGTAGTAGCCAAATTGAACCATACCATGTGATGGTCTGGCCCCAGGTGACCTTCTACCTGGAGATCTGTGATCCCTTCTTTGTTAGTCAGTACTAGATCTAGGATAGCCCTGTCTCTTGTGGGTTGCTGTACCAGTTGTTTGAGGCCCTCCCCCTGCAGGGAATCCACTATGAGTCTAGTTCTGGCAGATGTTCCTGCTGGTATTGACCAATCTGTATCTGGCATGTTGAAGTCTCCCATTATCAGAACCTCCCCTTTAGCTGTCTGGCAGCGTTACTGCTTGGGAATCAATCCTAATGGTGTAACCTGCTGCAAGAGCTGTGTCTCGAAGTAAGATAGTACAGTTATGTAAGAACTTACCGTAAAAGTAGATCTTCGAGAACAGCTCTTGCAGCAGGTACCTTCCCGCCCACCTTCCCCCTTGGAGGAGGCATGGCTCAGTCTTTCTGAGCAGGGATTTATATTTTTCTGTCTTCTGACGGCGAATCCTCTGTCTCCCATTTCGATATCAGCCTGCGGCGGAAGTCTCGGCGGGAGAACTGAGAATCTGGCGGGACCGCCCCTTTTGTACCACGCCTACGAGGCGGACCGGGCGGCGTGGGCGGTCCCCGCTGAAGATAGCTAGCTAGAATTTTTCATGGGGTCCTGACGCCTGCCGGCTTCAGTTCTAATGGTGTAACCTGCTGCAAGAGCTGTTCTCGAAGATCTACTGTTACGGTAAGTTCTTACGTAACTGTACTTTCTATCACAAGCTTTATCAGGGTCAAAAGGGGGGAGAAGACAGGGGGATGGTGGAATTTTTTAATAAGGTGGAGATACCACAGATAACAGAAGACAGGGAGAGTGTTTAAATGCTGCCATTACAAAAGAGGAAATTCTTTCTGCCATTGGGGTGCTTAAAAGGGGCAAGACCAGCGGGCCTGACGGTTTTTCAGCCGAAAACTACAAAGTTATGAAACTAAAAGTTGTGGACCATCTAGAGACAGTATTCCGAGAAGCGAGGGGGGAGAACTACCTCAGTCTTGGGGAGAGGCCACAATTTGCCTGATTCCGAAACCCGGGAAGGACCCTTTAGAGTGTGCCTCCTTTAGACCGATATCCCTCTTAAACTGCAACTCCAAAGTTTTGGCCAAAATCTTGGCTACTCGACTGGAGGGCCTGTTGCCAGAGCTCATTCACCAAGACCAGACCGGGTTTATTCAGGATAGGTATTCATATCACAATATGAGGACCCTGCTGAACGTAGTCTGGGGAGCAAAGAATAGTAGAGAAGTGGTGCATATTCTGTCAATGGATGCAGAAAAAGCATTCGATAGAGTAGAGTGGGAATATCTAATGGAGGCTCTGGCCCAGTTTGGTCTGGGTGAAGGGTTTATAGGGATGGTGCGGCAGATGTATCGGAACCCTAGGGCCAGAATACAAACTAATGGCACCCTCTCGGATAGTTTTGATTTAGGAAGAGGCACCAGGCAAGGGTGCCCACTTTCCCCCCTCTTGTTCGCTTTGGCGCTCGAACCCTTGGCCATTGCCATTCAGAAACACCCTGAAATCTTAAGAATGGTGGGGAAGACTGGTAGAGAGACCAAGCTTTCACTTTATGCGGACGATATGTTGCTATATGTAACCAAGCCTAGTAGGTCTGTGCCTGCTCTCTTGAGCCTGATCGACCGGTTCTCACAGTTCTCCGGATATAAATTCAATCTGGATAAATCTGAAGAGCTGAGGGTGGGAGTGCAAGATGGAGGGATTGCTACACAGAAATCGAAATGGGGCCTTCGGGCTGTCCGAGAAGCTTTCACTTATTTGGGCATCAGAGTGGGGGGGGATTGGGTCTCTATATGACTTGAATTATACGCCACTCGTGCAAAATATAATCATGGACTTGTCTAGATGGAGGGACCTTCCCATAACATGGCTGGGTAGGATAAATCTTATCAAAATGAACCCACTCCCTAGAATATTCTATAGTCTACAAATGCTTCATGTAGGGTTAAGAGAAACAGAAGTGAGAAAATTGGAAAAAGCTTTCTCTGATTTTATTTGGAAAGGGAGACGCCCCAGGGTAGGCTTAGCCCGTTTGAAAGCCCCTATAGAAAAGGGAGGACTTCAGTTTCCAGACTTAAAGAATTACCAAAGGGCCATGCAGTGTCAGTATATTCAGGACTGGATTGGCAGGCCTAGGGAAGCTGGCTGGATAGACTTGGAGGCAAGAGGAAGTGTGGGGAAAATATCAGTATACCTGTCCTTTGGAGGCCGGAAGGCATACCAGAGACTCCCTAATCCGAATCCCTTGGTCATGGCGGTGCTAGATAGTTGGAGGGAGATGTTTAAATTGAGAGGAACCGGACAGGCTGGTACACTACTCCTACCATTGAGGGGAAACCCATTTTTTCTTCCGGGGCTGGAGGACGGGGGATATAGGGAGTGGGAAGCAAAAGGAATTAGCTGCTTCAAGCATCTATTCACACATGGAGTACTGGATTCATTTGAGAGTATACAAGATAAGACAAGGTTGGGACGCCATCACTTCTTTCGCTATCTCCAAATAAGGGCATATATCAGATCTATTGGGAGGCTCGGAAGCTCCATATCACAGTGGGAGGCAATTGAACAACTAATAATGATAGGACAAAGAAAACCTAAGGGAACCATCTGGAGAATGGCTAAAGAAAGTAAAACTTGGCCTTCGGATAAAACACTGAACACTAGGATGCTCAGGGAGAGATACTTAGGGATCACAATTTCAGCAGATAATTGGAAAATACTTGTCCAGCTACATCAAGGTGTCCTATTATGTAATAAATATAAAGAATCCTACTGTAAGTTCTGCCATAGGTTATACTGCCCACCTCTGGTTGTTCGCAAGTATAACTCTGCAGTCTCTCCTGTATGTCCTAGATGTAATAACAACCTAGCTTCATATTACCACTACTTCTGGGCCTGCCCGATTTTACAGAAGTTTTGGGAAGAGGTGGTATCTGAATTGCGAAGGTTAGGAGGACAGCAGTATCCTTTGTCCCCTCTTTTGTTGCTATTTGGGGTGGAGGAAACAGGAGAAGGAGATTGGGCCCCTGTACAAAAATGGCTTAGGGTACTAATATATATGGCTAGGCACTGTATTCTTAACACTTGGGTCACGGCTGCGAAGCCTACTGTAACCCAATGGAAAACCCTGATAATGTAGGCCATTACTCTGGAGCGATTGACATATGTGGTTAAGGACAAAGAGGAGCTTTTCTACAGAGTTTGGCAACCATACCTTTCATCACTGACAGTAGCAGAGAGTGTTATGTTAAAAGAGGGCTGGGTTTGAAGTGAATATAAGAAGGGAGGGTTATAGGTGGACATTAAAATAACAGGGGCCCTGACTCCTTATCACCCAGGATAATTGTTTAAGGGGAAAACTTTTTAACTGAATGGATAGAATGAGATGTTGGAATGGCGAAATGGATCTTGATGTAAATAGGCTATGAATTGCAGTTCACGTTGTACATGTCTGTATGTGTGTATGTTCCTTTATGGAAAAAAAAGGAAATAATAAACAAATGATGCAAAAAAATATATTTATAAATCCAATAATACATATACATAAAATCATAGCATAATAACATCAAACATTAAAATCAGTTAATAAAATATGAAGTAAGATCTCAACACAGTAACAATTTACACTATGAATAACCATCCAAGAAGGCCATTTGCCAGAGATAAGTTTTCAAATTATTCTTGAATTCCTCAAGCCCTGGAGAATTTATTTCCTCATGACTCTTTTTCACTGCTGCTCCATTTCCTTGGGTAGGGGTGGAATTCACTGCCTCCTAGTTTCTTTGCATGCCCATCCCCCGGCGATTTTAAATGCCTATCAGAGTAGCATTTAAACCTTCTACCTAGGACTGCCGGTCCCTTCCTGGATGGATGGAAGCCATCTCCTTTGTACAGTGCTTTATTCCTCTAGGTAGGACCCCAGTTCCTGAGGTAGCCAAACCACTCCTTCTTGCACCGTGCTCTCATTGTGAACTGTGGTGTAGTGTTCCCTCTACTTCCTCCAGGTGTGCATGGGTAGCACTTCCATGAAGGCTACCGTCCATGCTACCTGCTTCAGCTTCTTAAACCTGTCTTGCACCACCCTGGCTGCATCCCTTTCCAGGTCATTTGTCCCCAGATGGACAGTGACATCCTGCTGTCCTGCATTTCCTGCCACCCTCTCATTCCTAAGGATCTGCTCCCCATTCCTGCATGTCGAGGTGCCAGGTATGCACCTTACTTCCTTCCCATGGTGTTACAAAAACATCCCTCCTGATGATTGAGTCCCCAGCCGGTAGGTGCTTCCTCTTGCACTGGGTCTTGTTCTGCCACCTTGGGGCCTCCCTTCTGAAGGACACCGGCACTGCCCCCATGGTGCGTCTTCTCTGCAGCTGCCGCCTGACTCATCTCCACGCCACAAGACAACCGACAGGTACAACCAGGACCAGGGACACATTTCAAACTTTGGTGCTTTCCTTTCTGCAGCTACCCAATTGGCCACCATTTGCAGTCTGCTCATCCTGATTGGCTCCTGATCGAGCTGAATTTCCAGCTAACTTACTCCAGTCTAGCCTGCTGTAAGGTTTTGTGCTGATTCCTTCCACCTTTTTTTTTCCCTAATTTTACCTTTACTCTGCTCAGATGTTCTCCCACCACCCAGTGCACTCTTTAAATCCACCTGCTGCACTCTTGATTCCCCCCTGCATGAGCAGTTTTGTCCAGTTGCCATGCAGTTTCACATCATCCCAAGTTTTTAGTCCAATCTCTGTCCCCCCACCCCTGCTGCACCTTGCACAGAAGCTGATTACAGTCTTTCTTCCCCTGCAGTAAAATCCTTTATTCCCTGCTGCTTGTCACCATATCTCCTCTCAGCATCACCCTTTCTCCCACCCACCCGATCTGTTGTGTGCCATCCTCAGGACCATGTCACCCCTCCTCTCCTCACTTACTGCTCTCCTGTGTCTCCTATTCACGTACCTCCCTACACCCCCCTTAACCCCTCTCTCCTGCCTCCTCAGCCACCCCTGCCCAGACTCATCTCACCTGCTCAACCTCCCCTTACCACCACATACGTACCCCCTGACCCACGCACCTCCCCATGGCCTTTTCTGGAGGTCTTCCAACTCCCACCTCCTTACCCTTTTCGGATCATCATTCACCCCTTTCTGCTTCCGTCTTGCCTTCTAAACCTTGAGGCCGTCTACCGCTGCCTAAACCACTGTGCCACACTCTCTACCCACAGCTCAAGCAGAATAAAATACCCCTAATCCTTCCTCTCTCCCTACTCCTCATAGGCGATATTCAACCCAACACTGGCCCCCGCTTTGCCCAAACCCCCCACCACCTCAACCACTACCCCTCTGGCTTCGTCCCTATCTCATGTCTCGTCCTCCCTACCCAGAGGCCTCATCAGCTTTCACCTCAACGCCAGGAGCCTACTTCCCAAAATGTATGCCTTCAATGTATGGTGTACTCATTATCGCCCTGACATGCTCTGCATCTCCCAAACCTGGCTATCTTCCAAAATCCCTAACTCCTCCCTCGCCATTCCTGACTTTAGCCTCCTCCAGCAGGATAGCGGCAAGCGAGGTGGTGGAGTAGCCCTGTATATCAGGCAGTCCATCACCTGCTTTATAATCCGCAAAGAATCTAGCCCCTCCTCCCACAAACTCATCCTGGCCAACCTAACCCTTCCATACTCTGCCCTCTTCTATGTCGGTGCCCTATACGTCCCACCCAGAGCACTGCCAAACTCCATCATCAAGGTCATCTCCTCAGTCTCTACTCTCACCACCGACGGAGAACTCCTGCTCCTAGGTGACTTCAACATCGACTGGCTGTTAACCTCTCCCAACTCATTCAGGAGCCAACCCAACTAAACCCCCCGTCCCAAAACCACTCACTCCCCGACTGAACTCTGTCCTCCCACCACCACTGCATCTCCGCTTCGGGCATCCTTTCCGATGCACTCAATGACCACTGTCACCTACTGTGTTCGCAAAATCCACACTCCCCTCACAAATTCATTTGGACCCATCCCCTCCACTCCCTCAATGTTACCGCCCTGCAGCACGATCTCCAAAATGCTTACTGGTTACCAGTCTTTAGTGCTCCGTATATTGACGGTGCCTTATCCCACTTCCTATACATCTTTAACCTCACCTGGGACAGTCTCGCTTCCCTTAGGAAAGCCAGGGTTAAACGTCACCACTACCCCTGGATTACTTCTGACCTAATTGCCTTGTGTCATTCCAGGGACAAAGCTTGGAGACTTTATAAAGCAGCCAATGACCCAAATGACTTCCTATCGGTACATCAAGGCCATTCGCCTTTCTAAGGCCTCCTGCTTCAAAACCCAGCTTGAGCTGAGCCAACACTCTCCTGCTTCTTTCTGGAAGGTGATCCACTCCTTCCCTCCTGGACCCCCCTTTCCAGCAAGCTTGTCCAGTCCTCAAGATTGATGGCTCACCTGTGTCTGACCCGGACGCCGTTGCCAACGCGTTTAACATGTTCTTTATCTCCTGTGCCCTACCTAACTCCCCTTCCCCCTCTTCACCAACTGCCCTTCCCTGCCCTCCTAAATCCCCCCCCAGCTTCCTCTTTACTCCCTTCACCCCTCTCGAAGTTTATAATGTGCTCAAGTCACTCAACCCCTCCAAGTCAAGAACAGACGGTCTCTACCCTAGACTGCTCCACATGTCTGCACCTGCTATAGTTGCTGATTTGACACATACAGTATACCAAATCTCTCACCTCTGCCACTGTTCCCAATGCCTGGAAATCAGCCAAAGTTCTGCCTCTACATGAAGGTGGTGATCTCTCATCCCCAAGTAATTATCGGCCTGTCTCTCTCCTCCCCTCCCTTGTCAGAGTCCAAGAATCCCTCATCCTAGCAAAGCTCTGTGATGTTCGCTCCTCTGACAACTCTCTTTCACCAAAGCTCTCTGACTTTCTGTCCTATAACATCTCCCTTTCACCTGTACAAGCTTTCAGAAACAACACTTCACTATCTCCTCCCTGCTGCGGGTCACTGTCTCCATCCTTACTGCTATGGACCAACGCTAAATCACTGCTGCTGTGTTCATTGATTTGGCTAAAGCCTTTGACTCAGTATCTCACCCCCTCCTTCTTCTAAAACGTTCCTCTTTCGGCCTTGTGACACCCGCAGTTGACTGGTTCCGCTCTTACCTCCAAAATAGACATTGGTCAGTACAAACTGGTGACACACTCTCTGCTTCTCTCCCTATCCTGTCCGGGGGTCCCCCAGGACTCCATCCTTGGCCCCATTCTTTTCTGTCTTTTTTATAAATGATCTCCCCTCAGTCTGTCATTCGACTAACCTGCACAAGTATGTAGACGACACCGTCATTTTCTCCTCCGGTCCGTCCCACAACAGCGTCCTCCCCAGCCTCCCAACATAACTTCTCCCCATGATCACCACTCTGGACGACTCGCCCCTGGAGAGGGTCTCTGCTTTCAAATATCTGTGAGTCTGGCTGGACAGCCGCCTTGATTTCTCTGCACGCATCAACGCCATCTGCTCCAAACTCGCAGTCCTCTACTGCCACAAAGCCAGCCCTCATTTCCCCACGAGATGCGAACTAGTACTTAAGACAATCATGCCTGTGCTGGACTACGCCGATGTTTTCTATGGCACCATCCCCACCTCCTCCCTCTCTAAACTAGACACTCTTATCAACTTCTTCTGTCGCTTTGCCACTGCCTGCCTTCCCCTAACCTACCACTATCTCCTTTATGCTTCCCTCTCCCTCACCCCGCTGTCTCTTGAAGAACTGTCCACTGAGCCTTTCTCATTGCAAAGTACTGGTTTGGCACCCTTCCACCCTATCTCTCTTCACGTCTCACTCCTGCTGAATCCACAAACTACTCACTTCATCACAGAGACTCATGCACCTTCTCCATCTCTCGTCCTCATTCCTCGGTAGGTCAGGACGCCATCTTGCACCGCCTCCCTCTCCTCTGGAACAAGCTCCCTTCCGAACTTCATCTTGCCTCCCCTCTCTTGTCTTTCAAGAGACTCCTCCCCCCTCTCCAGTGCTCCTGACCCCTTTATCTCCCTCTGGACCCTGTGTGTTTTGTCCCCCTCAACTCCTACATGCCGTCCTTTACACCTCCCACCATGATAGCAGGTCCCTGGTGGACTGCGCTGGTTACCCCACACCTCCCATGCTGTGCCCCTGTCCGCCCCAGATCCCTCCTAAGGGACCTCATATTGTCTCAAGATGTTTCAGGTAAAGCTTTTAGTTTTGTATTGTTCTCTTGCCTTCAGTTGTTTGTGCTTCTCCTATTGTACCTCAGGGACTAGACCTCCCTTTTTTTAACTCCTGCTTTTACCTGTAAATTTCTTAAACGCATATACAGTAGTACTGTAACCACATTTAGAAAATGGGTAAAGGAAAAGCACCTTTCTGATTGGCTGAATCTCCCTACCACCAGGGCTGTAATTTCTTAACAACGCCTGGCAAAAAACAAGTTTGTCCTGCCACCGCTAATACCACCTGTTACCCTCTGTCTACACTGTTCCCACACTCACTCCTATGCTGAAACTCTACATTTCACCTCACGAGTTCATGTACCCACTCACCACCGACAAATAATAAAAAAAAAACAACCAAATAAACATTTCTTTTTTCTCATTTTACTAACATAAGTAGAACACCATCCTCCGATTAGCACCCTGCTCTAGTAATTGACGCTATCCGGTAGCATGACTCTGTGCTTGGGACTGATTTTATGGAAATTCCCGCTGCGGTCCCCAATCTTACCAAGTTAAAATGCCAAACAAAAAACTGTTCCCTAGCCACAAACAAATCACCCCAACATAAAGATGTGTAAAAATACCTTCTTTTTGAATTGGCACTCTTCATCAGCCATCGCGCCTAACACAGCTGCACGCCATTCCTGCTTCACCGCTGCCACATGCTCCCTGCTCATAGACTGGAACCAAAACCATTTTTTCCCCTATATATATATTAATCCGTAATGGTAGCGCAGTCCTGAAAAGTCTCGTTGGGTTCAGATTTTCAAACGACACAATAACAAAACACTGCACTATAATTCAATACTAAAAAAAAAAAGACACTCTCGTAAGCAGCTGCACCCTCTAGTGGCACCAAAGGGACTATTTTACAGAACCTATTTCACTTCATTATTATTAATATCAAACCCTCTTTTTTTTATAAACTTTATTACAAAAAAAAACAAATACTACTAGCCCATTTTCTAAGTGTAATAATACCCTCCAGGGTGGGGGTTATGGGATATAACTGACCTTCCAGGGGCTATAAGGCCCTCCGCCTGCGGTGTCGGGCCTCATTACGCCCCTGGGCGGTCCGTTATATCCCAATAACGCCCACTCTATCAGGTATTATTACCTACGTAACTACTGCATATCTCTGTAAATTCTATGTAATATAACATGTATTGTTACTTCAGTTTACCATTGTGTTACTCTCTCCCGGGTCGCATCTGGAAACAAGCCTCTGTTCAGCATGCCTTCCCTGGTCACCAATTTTAAATAAATAAATCTTCCCTTGTCACTGCCACAGGTCCTTCATTGCAGCAGTCCCATCCCACCTGAGTGGCAGAAGAGATTTGTAGTGATACTGCCCGGGGAGTGTGTTCCCGTCCTCCACCCACCACAGTCCTACTGGCCCTCCTCCTTTGTATCCTCTGAAGCACGGTGGTGGACTTAATGGCCCCTGGGTGGGGGAAGAGGTCCCCCGAGTTGTAGCTAACTCGTCCAGGAGTCTAGAGACCACCTTCCTCAGCCCAGAGAGGTGTACGCAGATGGGACAGCACCTTTGTCTCTAGACAGTCTCCCTAAAGACTGCTGTTCCACAGCCACTGCACTGCACCCCTCCCATCATTCCCAAAACTATTTCCCCTATTGCCTGAAAAATAATTTACAGGTATGTCCTTACCCCAGATAGGGTGTTTCTTGATTTCCCTTTTTTTGTTTGGATTACCCTTTGCTGTTACTGTATACCCTAGTTAGGTTGCTAATTTGTTTTCCCTCAAGCTTTTAATTAGATTTTGCTAGCTTTCCCCTTCATACTTTTAACATAGATAGGATGTTGTTAGTTTTCCCCCTAGTCCCCCCTTGGGGTGTTGCACCTATTCCCAGTTATGGTCTGCCACTTACCATCCACCCTTCTCTGAATGTTACAGTGGGAGTGACCACATATCTTGCTTTAGTCGACCGGCAGAGTCCCCTGCTTTCTCCTGTGGATGCTTGCTGACTCCTCAGATGCCAAGTCTCACACCTGTTCCACTCCTGTGCGTTTCACTCACATGCTGGGAAACAAAAGTGTATGGGACACGTTAGGAATATCTGCTTTTATACACCCAAATGGAACCTCCCTGAGGTGGGACTTGTCGGCTTATGTCTGTGATTGGTGTCTAGTCTGCCACATCA
Organism: Neoceratodus forsteri; assembly: GCA_016271365.2. Lineage (NCBI taxonomy): Eukaryota > Metazoa > Chordata > Ceratodontiformes > Ceratodontidae > Neoceratodus > Neoceratodus forsteri. The sequence continues at coordinate 1,296,327,962 of CM057454.1, read as the reverse complement.
GTCCCCCTCCTCTGCTCAGACTTCTGATGTTGAGAGAGAGAGTGTGTGGCAGCTACAGTTCTGGAAAACAATAGCTCATACAAGCAGGTTAGTAACAAATGCTGCAAACTTTGTCACCACTGCTTTACAAGCCCTCCTGTATTACCAGCACTTTTTGAAAGAACCCCCGTTTTACAAGCCCTCTTGTTATAAATAACTCAACTCCCATTTGCAGCCAAGTAGTTCTGCAGATTTATTGCACTAGTTGAAGGGAACACACTTGAGAAAAGTGCACAGTATTTTACAGTGGACTGACAACAAATATAAGAAATTCAAGAAATGCTTGTATGTTTATATTTTTTACGTCCATGTATTCTGCTCAGAAGCTGCAAATATATGGCCGATTTTCAGTTGATTATGGAAGTGTTTACTGATTTCTTTAAAGAGCATCTTTCCGGCTCTTGTTTAAAGGAAAACTACACCCAAAACATGAAAAAATATATGCTGTGCAGAGTGTTTTAATTTGTATGTGAAGTTCTAGTGTTTCCTTCCCTCTGACTGGTATTAGGAGTTTTTCCTAAATTAGCCTGCTAGCTTTAGGGTAGTTTAACGACCCCTGGATATCTCCATATCAAATAGGTTTATTGCATTTCTTTGTCCTACAGTGCACCTTGTTTCATGTAATGGTGATGTAGCAGAGCCCATAAATCCAGCAGAAAGCACTGCATTACAATCAGTTCACAACAATAGAGATGGCTATATTGTAAAATCTGTAGAATTCAGCTTGGTGACCACCCTCATCCTAAAGGTTTTACTGTCCTGAAAAACTTTGCTGCTGGTAATTTTTGTGCAGCTTGTAACGCTTCCAAGATATTTAGTTTGTTTGGCACGTGTCTGCTGAATGTTGGGTCTCTCTTAAATCACAGTCACATGAGACAAGATGCATTGTGGGAACCTGAAATACAATTACACTATCCGGTATGAAGATCCCCAGGGGTCATAAAACTAGCATAAAGCTAGCAAGCTCATTTAGGGAAGGAAACACTAGAACTTCACAAACAAATTAAAACACTCTGCACAACATATATTTTCACGTTTTGGGTGTAGTTTTCCTTTAAGTGGATGGCTGTTTTTTTTTTGTATACTTTATTTAATTTGGATTCATACAGACATACTTCACCTCCCCCTAGCTTTGGGGTTGGGGGGGGTGACAGTGCAATTAAAAGAAAGAAAACTCGGGTAACAGAAATCAGCTACCTCAATCTGAGGTAGTTAACAAGCAGTGAGAAGATACAAGCTTGAATATATAGCAATTTGCTAGTTCCTTACTGCTCTTATGCTGGTATCTTCACATTTGCAGGCGTGTGCTTCTGTGCCTGTGTACAACATTTTCACTTCAAGTAATGCAGGGCTCAGTTTACTAATAACATCGTGGTTTAGAAAAGACTGGGAATGTCGGTGGATCTGTATTCCGGTTTCAAAAGGCTGGGAACCATTCCCTTGGGAGCGCCTGTTCCAGGGGGCCCCCGATTTCTTTATATTTTGCCAGCTGGTTCCTAACTAGATACTGTGTTCTTTCCAGCTTCATTACCTGGAGCAGGGAGGACAACCAAATGGTTATAGTGGGGGTTTGCTGGAGCCTCCAATGCAGTGCTAGCTCCCACATCCCCACCACAAGACCAAGCTTCCAAAGTTTGTATCCCCTCGTAGGTATCCTGGACCCCTGAATCTGAAGGCCCAGTATGATTTCGACTGGGTCTAGTCTGGGTGCACAATTTAGGGTTTTAGCTAGAATGCCTACCACTCCCTCCCAGAATTTCTGAACCTGTGGGCATTCCCATGCCATGTGGTAGAAGGTGCCTTCTTGTGCTAAGCATTTGTAGCAGTATGGAGAGGTTTCCAGATCCAGTTTATGTGTTAGCGTGGGAGTGTGATATGCCTGCATAAAGAAGTTATATTGTATAATTCTCAAACGGTTGTTAACCAAGCATTTCAGAATATTTTTGCATATTAGATCCCGCCCAACCCCCCACCCAAGTAAAAGCCTCTGGATAAATATTCTCTTCCCAGACTTCCTAATTTTCTCAATAGGGTCTGGGAGGCTACCCAATAACATCCTATAGCATCTGGTTAATGGTTTGAATCCCTGTATTAGAGTATCTGGAAAATAGCTCCTCAAGGGGTCAGCGTTGTACATTATGCTGACTCAACCCTATATATAGCTCCGCTTCTATTCTAGCTTTGAGGGAAATAATATGTTGAGGGGAGTTGGAATTCCTGTTTAAAAGTCAAAATTGACCACAAAAAAAAAATATTTGCCCCATTTTGAATAGTACTCTAGCTCTCCAAGCCTTAAGACTCCTACCTCCATGGTCAGAGAGCCCCCAACATCGACTCCAGGGTCGAGTTTGGATAGAGGGATGGCAAGGATCCCAGCGTGGCATGAGCTGCAGACCACGCTCTCCAGGTCGATCTGGTGCAGGGATTTTTAATTTTAGGAGGGGTCTTATTCCTAAATGCATTGACCAATAGGTTGTAGTATAAGTTGGAATCTACATTAGATTCAATGCCCCGCCAGGTGTGGGCATCATCTCCCTCTTTCAACAGGGTTTGTATATGAGCTAGCTGCGCCACTAAGTTGTATAAACATATATTGGGTAGTCCCAAACCACCCAGGTGCTCCGGATTCCACAGGCTTTCCTTCCGAATTCTGGGTTTCTTGACCTGCCATAACAGTTGAGAGCATGCTCCCTTTAGTGCCCTGAGATGCCTTTTGGGAAGATGTATTGGGATAGTTTGAAAAAGGTACAGGGTGCGGGGTAGGATGTACATCTCTTCCCAGGAGGGTATGGGGAAGGTCTCTCCAGCTGGTGCATTCCTCCCTGATTTTCTGTAGTAATATTCTGCAGTTGATTTGGATCATGTGGGAAAGTTTACTGGGGAGGAGTATTCCTAAATATTTAATTTGTTTAGTGAGGGGGATGGAGGTGCCCACAGTGGTAATGGGTGATCTCCGTTTTCCTAGTGGGAGCCATTCGCTTTTGTCCCAGTTAATCTTATGCCCTGACAGTGGACCATACTCCCGAAAAATCTTATCCAGGGTCGGCAGGGCCTTTTCAGGGTTGTCTAAGAATAGCTGGACGTCATCAGCGAATAGTGAAATAACATGGTTTGTCTTCTCTTCTCCCCCTCCCCAAACATCCCTGTATAGCTGGGTTGTCCCTGATTGTGGATGCCAAAGCTTCTATGGCGAGGACATAAAACAGTGGGGATAGGGGGCATCCCTGTCTCGTCCCTCTGGATATTGTGAATGGAGCTGAAGTGGTGGTGGGAATCTGGGCCTGTGGATTATTGTATAAGGCTGTAAGCCAGGCAAGAAGGGGCCTCCCCAAACCAAATTTGTGGAGGGCAGCAAACATAAATGGCCATTCAACCCAGTCAAAGGTCTTCTCTGCAACAAGTGCGAGCAGGCCCCTGCTTGGACCCACCTTCCCTCTGGTCCATCGACGGATTAAATTAATGGTGTGTCTGAGGTTATGTTTAGCCTGATGGCCTTTAACAAAGCCTCCTTGGTCAGTATGTATAAGTGCTGGGAGGACCCCCTCCAGCCTGTCCGCCAGTGTCTTAGCTAATATCATGTAGTCTGCATTGAGGAGGGATATGGGACGGTATGAACCACACTTCACTAGGTCTTTCCCCGGCTTGGGGAGTACCACTATGGTTGCCAGCCTCTGAGAGGGAGAGTAAGGCTCCATCATCCAGGGATTTACATATGACCTCTGTTAGGAGGGTACCCAGAGAGTCCCAAATGTATCCGTAAAACTCAGCGGGAATGTAACCTGGCCCCGGCAATTTTCCCTTTTTAATCTGCTTTATAGCATCTCTAATGTCTTCGGGGCTGATGGGAGAGTTTAGGTTATCCCTCTGGTTCTGGCTTAGGGAGGGGAGGGCTATCCCCTTGAGAAATGTCTCAGGGTTGCCACCCTGTGGCACTTGTGAGGTGTACAGAGTGGAATAAAATTCCCGGAAAGTGTCATTTATTTCCATTTGATCACAGGTGGGAGTGCCGTCTGTCTTAGTCATTTTGAGGATGGTCCTTTCTGCTTTTTTATGTTTTATTAACCCAGCGAGCCACTTGCCCGCTCTGTCCCCCTCGAAGTGTACATATGATTTAGTAATTAGGAGGTCCCTCTCCAGTTTCCTGGATTCTAATTGGTTTAGGGTACCCTTTAATAATTTAAGCTCTTTGAGTATATGTGCTTGGGGGTCTGCCATAGCCGCTTTCTGTAGGTTCTGGATGTCCTGGGATAATAGTTTTTCCCTCCTAAGATCTTGCTTTTTCTGGTAGGCTGCGAATGAAATAGTTTCCCCGTGTATGTAGGCTTTTAAGGCATCCCACACATAGTGAATATGGGTCCTTTGGTCTTTGTTGAAATCTGGGAAGGATTTTATGTTCTCGTTTATATAGGGAACATAGTTGGGGTCAGCGAGAATGGAAGGATTCATTCTCCAGGTAGTCTCAGCGGGGGGCTGTGATGTGGCCCGTATTTATAGCAGCAGAGGGGCATTATCTGATATAAGCATAGGTCCATATTTGGCCCGTACGTCCTCTGAGACCAAGTGTGTGGAAATAAAAATGTAATCTAGTCGCGTATGGAGCCGATGGGCGTGTGAGTAGAAAGAATATTCTTTGTCCCCAGGGTGAGTGTACCTCCGTGATTCCTCCGAGACCCTCCCTGCTATCAGCTCCTTTAACGCTGCCACGCTTTTGGGGTATGGTTTAATTTTGTTTCCTGAGTGGTCCAGGACCGGGTCTAGATAAGTATTGAAATACCACCCCAGCACCCCCAAAATCAGTATGTTGTCCGGAAAGGGGGCCAGGGTCACCCCCAGGTGGGTGAAAAAATCCGATTGGGCCATATATTGAAGCAAAGGTATAGAGCCCCCCCCCCAACGAGTTCTAGCTCAGCAGTTACAAATCTGCCTTGAGGGTCCACCATCCATTTGTGTGTAACCCCTAGATGGCGCTATCCCAGGGGCTACTACCCCTGCCTGATTTGCCACTAACAGGTTGAGGGGCCTGGATCCAATGGCGGGTGCCTCCACCCAGAGGTCAGGGTTTGCAATAGTTAAACTAACTTGGTCACAGCCCTCTGGGACACTGCAACCTTCTTCTTCCCACTAGTGGCCCCACAATATATCAGAATTACCTTCACAGTATACACTTACCCCAGGTCTGGTTCCGCACTGGGACCTCCTGTGAAATGAGATACAGTGCAACAATCACAGTACAGTACTTTAACATAGACAAATACCTCAGGCAGTATAACTTTGCTGAAACAAGCAGCTCTGATTTATTTGAGGATATAACAAGGACAGGGAAATCAGGTTAATTAGCTTATCACTCTAATAATCTACCTATGGCTCTGTGCACAGGCCTGCTCCTATCAGTTACTGTCCCTGGGTACCCAAGCCCTAGTGGCTAGCCAAACAGTGGCAGCTGGTGGGGGCCCTTTCACCACAGAAAAGGAGAATTAAACAGTCAGCAGTACAGTAATTCCATTTGGATTTAATGTGGCAATTCAACAGGAGCGACCCTGAATTAGTACTCACGACCTCCAAATAAGATAGGGTCCTTCAATGTCAGCAGGGCTCACTTGAGGTACACAAACCTCTTCACACATCCATATAAAAGCACTATACCAGGCTGGCTGCATCTGTATCGATCGCAATTACTGCACAATACCGGAGAACACACAGCAGATTCAGTTCCTGACAGACCGAGTGCAATTTTCAGCAATTCCTCCAGTCTTCTGAGGTGAGCCTGGTTTCTCTTCAGAGATCGCTGATTCTTTTCACAGGACGGATTCAGTCCTAACAAGCTGTTACACAAGCTGCAGACCGGAACTCTGGGCCTTACACACGTTTTGACTAAAACTGCACACTGAAAAAGCACAGGGCTCCTTCCTTCTACTGCCAAAGCTCAACTGAAACTCCAACCGACAAAACCGGGCACTTCCTTTGAGTTCTCCCAGTTCTTGACTGGTTTGGCTGTCACTCACAATAGACTGCTGCTGTTGGTCCAAAAGGCACTGAAGTCTAAACTACATCTCCCAGAGTCACTGCCCGCACAATCCTCTTGTGGCTGGCTCAGATTATGAGTCCAAGTTCTGATTCGTCCAAGGCACCATTTTGGGGCTAACTTACCCACACTGATTGGTCCAGTTCAGCAGTTCAAAACTAGAATAGGGAACTAGCAGACACAGTTCTGACTTCAAAGAAAGCAGGTTAGACAAACTGTAATTTCATTATTACTCTAAATAATTTCTGGCAAACAGTTACATCGCTCAGATAGGTTCCCTTTGCACTCCTAGTGACTGCAAAAATGATGAATTGGCAGCAGCTTGAGTGGTACTCAATCAAAGAAACACACAGTCCCCCATACAAACTAATTATGTCTGCAAGCAGACAGCTCTTAAAGAGACAGTACCAGAGGTTCTAAAACACTCACTGATAAATGGCTTAAATGCCAAACACCATTCAGGCTTGGAGCATTCAAGCAAGCTCCTGGAAGTCTTTGGGAACCCCCATTTGCAGGGGGTTACACCCTTCCTGGCCTGGGAAAGCTTGACGTCGCGTCAAGCAAGTACCATAAGTTTCAACTGCAACCATATACATTTGCATTAGGCTCGCACATGTAATCATCAGTCAATATATCATTTTACAAGAACACATTTCTGAAACATTGCAGTACGTCCTCTTTACACAGTATTACATACACATTGTACCATAACTCAAGTTATTACCTCTTGTACATGAAACCTGAAGAGAGGCCCTTCCTATCAGTTACCTTTGGGGCTGGATGGGGCAAGGGCACCATACTTAGAGGCAACACAAGTAACTTGAGTTAGCACTGATGCTCAGTTTGGGCAATGAGCTCGGGGACACATACACTCCTTTATGGACAACATTGAGGCAGAGTCCACAGGCCTCCAAGTGAATCATAACTGAGGTGCACCACAGGCTTTACAGCTCGACCAGTCTTTCTAGGGGAACTGTTATAGTCTCTGCACTCTGAGCCTCATTTTCAGCATTGTCCTCACTTGTCAGAGTCTCCATGGGGGTAGAGAGGCTAGAACTTGGGGCACTTTCAGCTCCAGGAGTTACAGTTTCTGAGTCCACAACATTTGGCTCGCATGGAAGCTTTGGACACTGGCAGTGGACTGTCAGGGCACTCAAAATACTCTTCTTGTTCGGTTGTATCACCAGTCTGACCCAATCCATCATTTTCCTCCTGAAAGCTCAAACAGTTCAACCATGCACATGGATTCCATTTCATCTGATCTGATGCTTTGCACTTCACTTTCTGGGAGCATCGGCTCCAGGGACGAAGCTGGGGGCTTGGACAGTCAAGAAGGCCCAGCTTCATCTCCAGTATTGACTAGGGATTGCCCGAAACAATTGACTCAGTTCGTAAGAAGGATAGTATTCAAAGTCCTCTCACTTTCTTCGATATGGACTGACAGTCATGCTCAACTGGGACTTGTGGAGGGACACTTTAACTTGCTTCTGTAGGTGCAGACTTTCTTGATCTTTTCTTAGCAGCAGCTCTAGTCACTGGTCCAGAGGGGCATCTTCTAGGGGCTCAGACTCAATTAAGATTTGTCCAATGGGCAGTAAATGATTTCTATGCATTGTTTTACATCTTTGAATTATTCTCAGGCCTTACTTTGTACACTGGCAGATCATCTAGTTTGCCCACTACAATGTGAGGGAGATGGTGCCATCTGTCAGCAATCTTGTGCTTGCCATGCAGTCCCAGATTTCTTAGCAATATCCGATCTCCCTCCTGGAGTTCCTGTGCTTTCACCTTTTATCATACCTTTCTTTGTTGGCCAGATTTCTTTTGGCAGCCATGGTTTGAGCCAGTTAGTGCATGAGTTAGCTGGGCCTTTAACTTTTGCACATACTGTAAATAGTTGTCAGCTTGAACCCCATCAGGGAGACCCCAAAACACACATCTACTGGTAGTCGAGCTTCTCTTCCAAACATCAGGCGGTAGGGGGAGAATCCAGTGGCATCACTTTTGGTGCAGTTATAAGCATGTACCAGGGTGCTAATTTGTTGGCTCCATCTAGGCTTGTCCTTTGGGTGCAGGGTGCCTAGCATATCTAGCAAAGTGCGGTTGAAACGTTCAGGCTGTGGGTCCCCCTGGGGTGGTAAAGGAGTGGTTCTGGACTTCGCACTCCCACAGAAAGCATCTCTTTGATCAGGCGACTCAAAGTCTCTCCTTGATCAGAATGGATTCTTTGTGAGCCCCATAGTGAACAAAAAGTTTTCTACAAAGTACTTTGGCCACAGTGGATGCTTTCTGGTCTTTGGTGAGGAAAGCTTGGGCATATCTCGTGAAATGGTCAGTGACCACCAGCACATTACTGATATTTCTTTTGATCTGACTCCAAACTCAGAAAATCAATATAGACCAGCGCCATGGGTGCACTGGTGGTGATGTTAATAAGGGGCAGCCCTCTGGGCAAAGCTTTCCTCTGTAACAGCGACCACAAGTTCGAATGTGTTGCTCCACATCAGCCCCATCTTAGGCCAATAGAATCTGGATCTCACCAAGTCAGGTGTTCTGTCTATACCAAGGTGCCCCATGTGGTTGTGCAGGACCTCAGTACTGAGTCTCGAGAGGCAGTGGGCAGCACTAGTTGTTGTTTGTCTACTTGTCCCCTCTGTCTACTGTTTCTCTGTATAACAGTTTATTGATCAGTTTCAACTTAGGACCTTCTTTGTATAACAGTGCAGTTCTCAAATCAATGGGCGTAATTTGGACACATCTTTTCCTGCATAGAGGGCTTCTAAAGCTGCTGATCATGGGATCGTGGGATTGAGCCGCGAATACTGTCATTGTCCAGCTGAGGCAGTGCACCAATGTCTGTGCAGAAAAGTGGCAATAAGCAGCAGGTATGCAATTCTCAGACTCCCAAGCAATCCACCATGCAGTCCACTGCGATCCGTGGACATTTGTTCCTCCCTGTCAAACTTCCGGCAGAGTGCCGAATGTCAGGTTCTGCAATCGGACCCAATCATTCTGGGGAACAGGCCTCCGGGAGAGAGCATCAGCATCTATGGGTTCAGACCTGCTCGGTATTGAGAGCATAGTCATATGTAGATAATGCAGAAAGCCACCTATGGCCAGTGGCATCCAACTTAGCTGAGGTCTGCACATGGGTCAAAGGATTATTGTCAGTTTTACTAGTATTTAGCCCCATACAAGTACTCATGGAATTGGTCAACAATAGCCCACTTCAAAGCTAGAACTCAACTTATGTACAGGATAGTTCTTTTCGGATGGGGTCAGGCTTCTGCTTAAAGGCCACTGGTCTCAGGCCATTCTCGTGCTCTTGGTACAACACAGCCCCAACCCTTGCAAGCTAGCATCAGTGTGCAGACATAAGATTTTCTTGGATCGGCATAGGCCAGCACTGGAGCATGGGTAGCTGATATATGATCTCATGAAAAGCAGTCTCACAATCAGGAGTCCAGCGGGCCCAAAACTTCACTCGGATGAAAATACACTCTTTCAGTCTTGAGGGCGCTGACTTTTGGTATTTTTGTGGGTTGGGGATACCCTTGAGTAAGGTTAAGTAAGGCGGATCACTCTTGAATAGTCCTTGATGAGCTGCGATAATAACCACAGAATCCAGGAATCTTTGCAGTTCTTTTAGATTTTTGGGCTGTGGCAGAGTGGTCAAGGCCTCAACTTTACTTGGGTGGGTCTCTATTCCTCGGTGGATACTATGTGTCCCACATACTTTACTGATGTTTGAAAGAATTGACACTTATCAATGGACAGTTTAAGGCCAAAGTCCTCCAGTCGGTCCAATACCTTAAATAATCTGCTCATGTTCCTCCAGTGAGCTGCAAACACAATAACATCATCTAGGTATACCAGGCACTCTAGTAAGTTCATGTCCCCACTGCACGCTCCATCAATCGTTGAAAAGTGGCTGGGGCACCGAAATCCTTGAGGCATCCTCATGAATTCATAGAAGCCAAGCGGACAGATAAAGGCCGTCTTCTCCACGGTCCTCTGGGGCCATCGGGATCTGGTAGTACCCACTCGGAGATCCAGCACAGAGAACCACCTCCCGTTTAGGCAGTCAAAGCATCCTGAATGCGGGGCATTGTGTACTGATCGAGGGATAGTCCGCCCGGTTTAAGGTGCGATAATCCACACACATCCTTACTGTTCCATTCTTTTTCTCACTACCACAATGGGGAAGCATAAGAGCTTCTGGATTCTTGTATTACACCAGCAGCTAACATCTCTTGCAGATGCCGTCTCACATCATCTATGTCAGCAGGTGCCAGGCGTCGAGACCTCTCACGAAATGGTCTTTCGTCATGCAGCGCGGATATTGTGCGCAGCTCCTTGCACGCATCCTCATCCCATTCCTTTAAAGAAAACACCTGGTCTCTCTGGGCAAGCTTCTCACTGATCCTCACTTTCCATTCAGCTGGCAGCGGAGTCGCGAAATCAAACAAGTCAGGCGTTACTCTGTCATTCTTCCTTGAACTCTTGCTGCTGGGTAGCACTGCAGTGTCTGCACAATGCACATTAGCCAGGATGCAACCTCTGTTTACTCGAATGTCTCTTTCAGACACATTATGAACTTGGACCATTACCCTTCTGGCATAAGCATGGGCTCTAGCGGGCAAAATACTAGGCTTGACCAGCAGTCCCTCTGGCAATTTTCCATCGCCTGGTGCATCCAACATTAATATTTTATTCTTAACATCCTTTCTGATACTGGACCTCTCCTGTAAGGTACACTGGGCATTTGCGCCAGGATCAGAGACTCAGGATCCTTCTTCCATACAATTCCGACCGGTTCCTCTGGTTCTGTTTTTCAGCATCTCTCTGTGCCTCATAGGCCTTCTTAATTAAGCCGGAACTCTTAAAGCTCTACTAGTCTTTGACCCTGTTTTCATAACACAACTGTGCCAGCCTTCCGAACATATGAGCATTTGTTCCAATTAACAAAGGGACACCATCATACAGTCCAGTGGGGACACACTAAGGCTAGGGTCTCTACTTGTTCGCCACTCCAGCCACGGAGGTGGGAAAGACAGCCAAATTCGGATATACCGGAATAGGGGTAGGCCTTCTCACTTAACCCCCATACATGCAGTCCTTCTAATGGTTGTAAGAGTACGTTTGACAAATGCTTCTGATACCAATCCTGGAACATAATTGTCACTTGGGAGCCACTGTCTAATACAGCTCTTGTGAACCTCCATTCACCTTTACAGTGGTCTCCATGGAGGACCCACTATTCTGGACCAGTCTGGAGAGGCGGTAGTGGGGGCCTGGGCAACTGACCTTGCCACAAGGACGTGAATTAGCATTTTGGTGCCCTCACTGGGATCATGTCGTGCACCTCTTAACCACTGATTTCTTCTCCAAGCTCTCCTTGTAGCCTATATGCAACTTTGTCAGTGTCTTTTGGGGACTGGCATTCCCTTTTCATGTGCCCATCTTTCCCACAATTATAGTAAAACATACTTTCTGGAGTTTGAGCTGGCGGCGCCACACTGGGAGCCAGGGCGGGGTATTACTAACTGGAAACCTGGGTGCCATCTCTGTCTGCGGCGTGATAAGCATTTGGAACATCTAGTCAGTTTCTCCACTTCCATGGTCAAGGAATTGAGTTTGGAGCTGTTATCAGCAGGAGATACATGGGTGGGTACCCCCACCCCATAGCAGATGCAGTCGGATATAGGTCAGGGCCCCGTACTTGCAGTGGCCTTCATAAAGGACTGTTTTGAATTCCGGATCTCTCTCAACAGTTCGCCCCATTGTGGCATATCTTTTTCCTTGTCAGAGCACTCATTGACTGTCAACCTCTGCCCTGAACTTCACTTGATGGGTCACCCTCAGTCCACTCGGTCGTAGCCACAGCTGTTGGTGCAGGTACCTCCCGAGTCGCCTTTCTCAACTCCTCGAATTTCTCTCATTAACTCATCATAGGAGGGTGGGGATTCCAGTCGATTTGCCAGGCGTAACTGAAGCAACAGCAGTTCTGAGAAGGGGCAGACTTAAGATTCTGTCCAGTCTGGTTCGGTCCAGTTCAGTCGCTGGCAAACTACCCTTTCTGAGGGCATTCTTGCAACAATTTTCCAGCCGAGAGACATACACAGACAACAACTCCCTTGGTACTGTTGTGCATTTCTTTCTCCACCATAGGTCCTCATCAGAATCTGGGCTCCCATACACATTCTCCAAGGCCTCAAGATAGGCCTGTGCAGTCGCTTCAGGGTTACTGGCCCGTTTAGCACAGATGGTAGCCAGGGCAGGACCTCGGAGGGCTCTCACTAACCCTCTTTCGCTTTTTAGCCTTCGAGCATTGCCATTCCTAGCACTTGGGGGGCAACAAGTCTATCCAGGTCTCCCAGTCATCCTCCCTTGGGGTGGGAGGTGCCAGAGAAGATCCTCAACTTCGTAAGAGTCGTGACTAATGGCAGGTGCAGAAATAGGAGTCTGCATTGGTTCAGCCACCATTACGGGCACTGGAGCAGGAGAGGGTGTTGGGGGAGGAACACCCCCAGGTGGCAAGAATAGTTTCTTCAAGTCCTCCACAGTTTTCCCCTCTCCCAGCAACCATTCAGCAAATTTCTCCTCAAAAGTTTCAGATAGTGGTGGGGGCTGATTCCCCCCCGGGTCTTTACTGTCCTTAGTTATCACTCTCCAAGCAGTGAGGGCTCCCTCTGGGGTAATGGTCTGTGGCACTTTGGAGCTATCTATGGGATCCTTAAACTCTACTAGGGCCAGGAAAGTGTGGGTGAGCAGATTAGCATGCCGACCCACCACCACAGGGTTTTGTAAACCTTCCACCTTGGAAAGTACTCCCTGCACAGTGTCTATGTATACCAGGGGGATGTCCAGGATAAGCATAGCATTTTGAGGTCGATCTCCTCCCCAGTACACCACTCCACCAGCGGTGCACAGCCACTTCTGTCGGGTACCCATTTTTCTTAACAGTGGTTCGAGAACATGCCACTAGGAGACACAATCCAGCGGTGCCTCCAAGATGTAACCCCTAGATGGCGCTATCCCAGGGGCTACTACCCCTGCCTGATTTGCCACTAACAGGTTGAGGGCCTGGATCCAGTAAAGCGGTGCCTCCACCCAGAGGTCAGGGTTTGCAATAGTTAAACTAACTTGGTCACAGCCCTCTGGGACACTGCAACCCCTTTCTTCCCACTAGTGGCCCACAATATATCAGAATTACCTTCACAGTATACACTTACCCCCAGGTCTGGTTCCGGCACTGGGACCTCCTGTGAAATGAGATACAGTGCATCGATCACAGTACAGTACTTTAACATAGACAAATACCTCAGGCAGTATAACTTTGCTGAAACAAGCAGCTCTGATTTATTTGGGGATATAACAAGGACAGGGAAATCAGGTTAATTAGCTTATCACTCTAATAATCTACCTATGGCTCTGTGCACAGGCCTATCCCTGTCAGTTACTGGCCCTAGGTGCCAAGCCCTAGTGGCTAGTCCAAACCGTGGCAGCTGGTGGGGGCCCTTTCACACAGAAAAGGAGAATTAAACAGTCCAGCAGTACAGTAATTCCATTTGGATTTCATGTGGCAATTCAACAGGGAGCGACCCTGAATTAGTACTCACGACCTCCAAATAAGATAGGGTCCTTCAATGTCAGCAGGGCTCACTTGAGGTACACAAACCTCTTCACACATCCATATAAAAGAAAGCACTATACCAGGCAGGCTGCATCTGTATCCGATCGCAATTACTGCACAATACCGGAGAACACACAGCAGATTCAGTTCCTGACAGACCGAGTGCAATTTTCAGCAATTCCTCCAGTCTTCTACAGGGTGAGCCTGGTTTCTACTCTTCAGAGATCCTTTGATTCTTTTCACAGGACGGATTCAGTCCTAACAAGCTGTTACACAAGCTGCAGACCCGGAACTCTGGGCCTTACACGTTTTTGACTAAAACTGCACACTGAAAAAGCACAGGGCTCCTTCCTTCTTCACTGCCAAAGCTCAACTGAAACTCCAACCCGACAAAACCGGGCACTTCTTGAGTTCCTCCCAGTTCTTGACTGGATTGGCTGTCACTCACAATAGACTGCTGCTGTTGGTCCAAAAGGCACTGAAGTCTAAACTACATCTCCCAGAGTCACTGCCCATACAATCCTCTTGTGGCTGGCTCAGATTATGAGTCCAAGTTCTGATTCGTCCAAGGCACCATTTTAGGGCTAGCTTACCCCACACTGATTGGTCCAGTTCAGCAGTTCAAAACTAGAATGGGGAACTAGCAGACACAGTTCTGACTGCAAAGAAAGCAGGTTAGACAAACTGTAATTTCATTATTACTCTAAATAATTTCTGGCAAACAGTTACATCGTTCAGATAGGTTCCCTTTGCACTCCTAGTGACTGCAAAATGAAGTGAATTAGCGGCAGCTTAGGTGGTACTCAATCAAAAGAAACACACAGTCCCCATACAAACTAATTATGTCTGCAAGCAGACAGCTCTTAAAGAGACAGTACCAGAGGTTCTAAAAACACTCACTGATAAATAGCTTAAATGCCAAACACCATTCAGGCTTGGAGCATTCAAGCAAGCTCCTGGAAGTCTTTTGGGAACCCCCATTTGCAGGGGTTACATGTGAATTTAATGTGGGAGACCAGGCCTGATCCACATTGCAGCTCCCCGTGCCCTTGAAGTGAATGGTGCTGCCAAAAGGACCCCTCCCCATGATTGAGCCAGCCAGTCTACCTCATCTTTAGTGAGGTGAATTTCCTGTAACAGCACCGTGTCTCCCTTTTCCTTCTTTATATATGACCAGACCCTCTTCCCTTTTACCACTGATTTCAATCCATTAACATTCCATGACATTACATTTAAGTCCACCATCTTAGAGAAATCACAATATGACTAGCCACTGCCCAGTTATACTGTAGTCCACCGGAAACTCACCGCTCTTATGTCGTGGGCAACTTCATTGACAATATTGTCAGAACTGCCACCCCTCAAAACCTTGCTGATACCCTTGTTCTTGCTACACCCTCCTACAACCTGCAATCCAGCGGCTCCCATGCCCTCACAGTACCTAAAACCCTCACACAAATGGGTGACCGAGCCTTCGCTGTGTATGCACCCAGGGTTTGGAACTCTCTTCCAACTAGCACTCGTTCCTCTCCCTCACACCAGAGCTTTAAAGTCTCCCTCTGGGGTTTTCTCAAAACGACTGCCACCTGTCTCTGCACTAGACAAACCCTCTCAGCCTGAGATGCCCCAACTAACTGAGATGCTACCTAAACATTATGACTTGGGCAAAGCACAACTGTGCTCATACTCCTCCTGTTCTCACAGCATATATAACAAGCATTTGTCAATGCCGAATGTTGCTTGCTTCTATGTGCTGTTTAGGTATTTGGAAGTCATTGGAGTGCAAATATTGAAAATTTGCAAACTTACGATCGTCCCTTGGAACTGCATAATGCCGCTTCGTAAAAGTCATTTTAGGAATTTTTCACCAAATTTTCAACATAGCCATTTTAAGACCTCTGCTCATGAACAGTGTCACGTGAGTTTCTTAATTGTCCAGTGCATTGATTTTACTTTTACCGACTGCGCCATTCACGCTACATAGGCGGAAACACATTTTGGGTGAGATGTGAAAAATGACAGCTGTACTACTCTTAAGAAGGTGTGGTAAAATGGCAATGTTGAAAATCTGGAGTGAAAATATTGAAATTTCGCGAACTTATGAGCCTGCATAGGAACTGCACAACGCATGCTCGTAAAATAGTCATTTTTTTGGAATTTTTGCACGAAATTTTCAACATGGGGTTTTTGGGACCCCTTCTCATGAATGATGTCACTGTCATGGCGGTATTCGGGCCCGAAGGGTGATTTCGCGACTGCAGGGGGCATGCCTTAGACTACTAGTATTGGAGCCCACTCGAGAGGGAGCAATCTTAGACCTGGTTCTCTCAAATGGAGATGAAGAGAGGATCACAGATGTAGAAGTGGGTAGCCATCTGGGAACTAGCGACCATCGAACAGTATGGTTCACAATAAACACAGCAATAGAGTCAAGCCATACAAAGGCAAAAGTACTGGACTTTAGGAGGGCTGACTTTGCCAAAATGGGTGAGTGCCTAAGGAATGCATTAGCAAATTTGCAGGAAGGAGGGGTGGAAGAACAATGGGGGATAATAAAAACTGCCATCACAGAGGTTACAAGCCTTTGTGTGAAGCAAATAAAACGAAACGATGTAAGAAACCACTGTGGTTCTCAAAGGAAGTGGCAGTGAAGGTTCAAGAGAAAAAGAAAGCATTCAGGAAGTACAAGGAATCACAGAAGGAGCAGGACAGAGAACTATATCAGTTAAAAGCAAAAGGAAGCTGGGAAGGCAGTCAGAAGAGCAAAGGCCCAAACCGAGAAAGATAGCCAACTCAGTTAAGAAGGGGATAAAACCTTTACAGGTACATCAGGAGCCAAGGGAGGTTAGTGAGACTTAATAAAGAGGAGGGAGGGTGGGCAGAGGGTGACTGTGAAAGGCAGAGAGACTAAACAAATATTTTTGCTCAGTATTTACAAAGGAAGTGGGAGATACCTAAAACAAACAGTAGAAACACTCTGGATACAGAAGTTGATACCAACCCATTTACAGAAGAAAGGGTTCTGAAAGAACTCTTAAAACTGAAGGTGGACAAAGCAATGGGGCCTGATGGGATCTATCAGAATTCTAAAAGAACTAAGGGTAGAACTAGTGACACCACTGACCTCCTCTTTAACAAATCATGGGAGGATGGGTGGTACCGAGGACTGGAGAAGGGCAGATGTGATTCCCCTTCACAAAAGTGGGAGCAAGGCAGAAGCAGAAAACTACAGACCTGTTAGTTTAACCTCAGTGGTAGGGAAATGATGGAATCACTTCTGAAGGAAAGAATTGTTGAGTATCAAGAGGCCAGAGGGGCTCAGGACCCAAGGCAGTATGGATTCACAGCGGGGAGGTCATGCCAGACAAATCTGATAGATTTCTTTGACTGGGTGACTAAAGTAGTAGATCAGGGAGGGGCTGTGGACATGGCCTACCTAGACTTTAGCAAGGCATTTGACACAGTCCCACACAAAAGATTAATATACAAGTTAGCCAGCCTGGGAGTGGGTCCCAAGATGACAGCCTGGGTAAAGAATTGGCTGGAGAATAGGACACAGAGAGTAATAGTAAATGGAGTCCACTCTGAAGAAAGGGGGGTTACTAGTGGGGTGTACCGCAGGGTTCAGTATTAGGACCGGTCCTCTTCAATGTCTTTATAAGCGACATTGCAGAGGGACTGGAAGGAAAAGTATGTCTCTTTGCAGATGACACAAAGATCTGCAACAGAGTTGATGCACAAGGTGGGGTGGAAAGGATGAGAAGGGACTTGGCAAGGTTAGAGGAATGGTCAAATGTATGGCAGCTTAGATTCAATGCTAAGAAGTGCAAGGTAATGCACCTGGGAAACAAAAACCCAGGGGAAGAGTACACAATGGGGGTGAGATACTAACAACAACAAAAATGGAAAGGGACCTGGGGGTAGTCATATCAGATGACCTAAAGGTGGGCAAGCAATGTGAGAGGGCTGCAAGGAGGGCTGGGGGGATACTGGGATGCATAGGGAGAGGCATCACCAGTAGAAAACAGGAAGTTATTATCCCTCTGTACAGACAGTTGGTGAGACCCCATCTGGAGTACTGCGTGCAGTTCTGGAGACCCAATCTCCACAAAGACATAGACAGGATGGAGGCTGTCCAGAGGAGGGCAACTAAAATGGTGCAGGGTCTGCACCGGAAGACATATGAAGAGAGACTTAAGGAGCTTAATATGTATAGCCTCAAGGAAAGGAGGAGAGGGGACTTGATAGAAACTTCCAAGTACCTCAAGGGAATCAACAAAGTCCAAGAGGGTAGCATCTTTCAAAAAGAGGTGTGCAAGAACAAGGGCACAATTTGAAGATAGAAAGGCGGCTCAGAGGTAATTTAAGGAAGTGTTTTTTCACAGAGAGGGTTGTGGATGCATGGAACGGCCTTCCGGAGGTGGTTGTGGAGTCAAAAACTGGTGGAATTCAAGCATGCATGGGACAGTCATAAGGCAATTCTAGGGGGTGGGGGTAGGAAGAAGTAGGCTGCTGGTTAACTAGGATCTGCAGCTTATCCATTAGGTAGGGAAATGGGCAGACTGGGTGGGCCAAGCGGTCCTTATCCGCCGTCAAAATCTATTTTCAGGGTCCTCCCATTTGACTTTTCACCAGCACCTAGGGAATTCACCAAGTGCCTAGCGGTAGTGGCAGCGGCCTTACGGTGTCAGGGCCACGAAGTGTTCCCATACTTCGATGACTGACTCCTGTCAACTCCATCGAGGGATGGCCTGGAAGCCTCTCTAGCGGCTACCCCAAATCTGTTTCATAAATTGGGGATCACGGTGAATCATCCCAAATCTCACCTTACTCCATCCCAGCACTTCTAGTTTATTGGATTGATGCTGGATACAAACCACGGTCAGGGCTTCCTCCCTGTAGACAGGGCTGAATCACTGCTGAGTCGTAGAAACATAGACTTTGTTGGCAGATAAGGACCCGCTTGGCCCACCTAGTCTGCTCATTTCCCTACCTAGAGGATAAGCTGCAGATCCTATTTAACCAACAGCCTATTTCTTCCTACCTAAAAAAATTGCCTTAAGTCTGTCCCATGCATTCTTGAATTCTCCTACACTTTTAGACCCCACAATCTCCTCAGGAAGGCTGTTCAAGCGTGAGCCATCCCCCCTCTATCTTCAAATTGTGTCCTCTTGTTCTTGCACATCTCTTTTTCTGAAAGATGCTACCCTTTTGGACTTTATTGATTCCACTGAGGTATTTAAACATTTCTATCATGTCCCCCGTCCCTCCTTTCCTCAAGGGTATACATATTAAGCTCCTTTAGCCTCTCCTCGTATGGCTTCTCTTGCAGACCCTGCACCATTTTAGTTGCCCTCCTCTGAACTGCCTCCATCCTGTCTATGTCCTTGCGGAGATGGTCTCCAGAATTGGACACAGTACTCCAGATGGGGTCTCACCAACTGTGTGTACAGGGGGATAACAACTTCCTGTTTTCTGCTGGTGATGCCTCTCCCTATACATCCCAGTATCCCCCCAGCCCTCCCTACCGCCTTCTCACATTGCTTGCCAACCTTAAGGTCATCTGATATGTTTACCCCAAGGTTCCTTTCCATTGTTGTTGTTGTCACTACCACCCCCCCCACCCCCATTGTGTACTCTTCCCCTGGGTTTTTGTTTCCCAGGTGCATTACCTTGCACTTCTTAGCATTAAATCTAAGCTGCCAGACAGGCTCAGCAAGTGGCCTCCAGTCATTGGACCACGGCCAGGACAGTCCTTCACCTCCCTAGATCTCATGGTGACAGCAGTCCAGAGGAGGGCAACTAAAATGGTGCAGGGTCTGCACCAGAAGCCATATGAAAAGAAACTATAGGAGCTTAATGTGTATACCCTCGAGGAAAGGAGGGAGAGGGGGCATATGATAGAAACTTTCAAGTACCTCAAGGGAATCAACAAAGTCCAAGAGGGTAGCATCTTTCAGAAAAAGATGTGCAAGAACAAGGGGGCACAATTTGAAGATAGAGGAGGGGACGGCTCAAGGGCAACATGAGGAAGTATTTTTTCACAGAGAGGGTAGTGGACGCATGGAACGGCTTTCCTGAGGAGGTCGTGGGATCAGAAACGGGGAATTCAAGAATGCATTGGACAGACATAAGGTAGTTCTGGTGGGGGGTAGGAAGAAGTAGGCTGTTGGTTAACTAGGATCTGCAGCTTATCCAATAGGTAGGGAAATGGGCAGACTGGGTGGGCCAAGCGGTCCTTATCTGCCACCAAAGTATATGTTTCTGTTCCCGCTGTACTTGACCAGGTTCCACATGTGCATCATGAGTGGACTCAGAGTGCAGTGGATCAAACCTGGATCACCAAGTTCTAGTGTCCAACCCCATCTCGACAGGATCTTCTTTGGTGGCAGGACCTCCAAAATCTCTGCCGAGGAGTCCCTTTCCAGCTTCTTCCCGGTTCAGACCCTGACTACGGGTGCCTTGGGTCTGGGCTGGGGAGCTCACTCTGGGACTCTGGGATCCTGGTCTCAGCGGGAGCTCTTGTTCCACATCAGCGTGCTCGAGATGCTTGCAGTGCTCTATGCTCTTCAGGCCTTCCAACACAATTTTCTCCCTGGACCACTCCTAGTCCAGACGGACAACATGTGCACGATTTGGTATCTGAACAAACAGGGAGGCCCTCACTCATATCCCATATGCAAGGAAGCGATGAAGGTGTGGTTTTGGGCAGTTCAGCACCAGCTCCAGCTCATGGCAGCGCGTGTCCCGGGTGTTCATAACATTCTAGCAAACTGTCTCAGCGACACTCAGGCAAGGGCTCACAGGTGGGAATTGCGTCAGTCAGTGATTGAAGGCATCTTCGGCCTCTGCAGTCATCCAGATCTGGATCTGTTTGACCCCTCCATACAACGCAAGACTACCTAGATTCTGGGTTGCTCGCTCCCAGGTCCGATGTTTTGTGGCGAGGCACGCTGCCTCTCTGCTGGACAGGGAGGTTTCTGTCGTCTTTCCTCCCTTCCCACTCTTGCAGAGGTGCACCTCAAACTACAAATGGGAGGGCTCAGTCGATCCTCATAGCTCCATATTGGCCTTGCCAAGTATGGTTCCCTCTGTTACAGCAGTTGGCGGTGGAGCCTCTGGTTCCTCTCCCCCACTGCAGAGACCTGCTGACCCAGGATCAGGGCACGATAGTCCATGTGGACCTCAAGTCATTGCACCTTCATCTGTGGCGCCTTCAGACATAGCAGCCTTACGCTTTGGGGTCTCCCCCAGAGCCACTCAGTTTCTCGTGGAGACAGAAAGCCATCCACAAGATGCTATGAAATGGAAAAGATTTTCCATTTGGGCAGCCTCCAAGGGTTGGTACCTTTTTTCGTGCCCTGTTCCTCAGGTCATGGAATACTTGTTGCACCTCTCTGACCTTGGTCGTAGCTATTCATCCCTGAAGAGGCCATTTGTCTGCTATTTCCGCCTACCACACTCCTACCACACTTCTGTAGCTCAGCTGGAAGTATCTCATACTTTTCTGGAGGATTCTCCATATCAAACCCAAGGCCAGGAACCCTGTTCCCCATAGGATCTGAATTTCATTCTTGAGAAACTCACTTTGCCTCCCTTTGAACCGACTGCGAATTGCAACCTGTGCTATTTGTCTTGGAAAGCACTATTTTTGGTTGCTATTACTTCTGCTTAAAGGATTTCCGAGCTTCAGGCACTTGTGTGTAAAGAGCCCTATTTGATTTTCCACGGAGACCGGGTGGCTCTGCGTATGAATCCTAAGTTTTTACCAAAGGTGGTTTCTGAGTTTACTTTAAATTGGACCATACACTTACCAGCGTATTATCCTGAATATTCCAATCAAGGGAGGCAATTCTGCACACACTGGATGTGCACAGAATTTTGCAGTATTACACAAATCGGACGAAGTCAGTCCATAAAAGGGATCAGTTGTTTTGTTTCCTTTCTGGCCAAAAGAGAGGGTGCTACAGTTTTGAAACAGTGTGTTTATCCAAATGGTTGGCAGATTACATTCTGTTTTATCAGAAGTATAACAAACCCCTTCCATTGGAAGTTAAGGGGCATTCAGCCAGAGGCATGCCTGCATCTACTGCTTGTTTCAGAAATGTTTCTGCCACAGACATTTGTGCAACAGCCACTTGGAACTCTGTTCACACTTTCATTAAGCATTACAGTCTGGACATTGCCTCTAGGCACCTGGCAGGCTTTGTACTGGTCGTCCTTCAAGGCCTTCTTTAAGTGCCCTGTCTACTGCAGACCTTTATCCTACCTCCCATGTTCAGTCTTTACTTGACTTGCACTACTTGGGACTCAGTCCTTATGGCTAATGCCTACTGTAAGAGCCCTCTCAAAGTAAGATAGTACAGTTACGTAAGAACTTACTGTAACAGTAGATCTTCGAGAGAGGCTCTTGCAGTAGGCAAACGTTTTCCCTCCCTCTGTGTCCCCCTACTTCTTTCTTCATTTCTAGTGGCTCCAGGGGTCCTCTCCTTCTCTAGTCGCGCCTTTCTCAGGTCTCTGGTGGGAGAACTGGAGGCATGCGTGGGGGACCACCCATTAAATAACATTAGGGCCAACATGGGCCATGTGGCGCTGGGTGGGCAGTCCCCACCCAGACACTGCTAGCTGAAGTTTTCCGTGTGGTCCTAGTGCCTGGTGGGTCAGTCATTACAGTTATTGCCTATTGCAAGAGCATCTCGAAGATCTACATGTAACTGTACTTTTCCAATTTCTTGCCACTGACTACTCTCTTTTATGGAGCTGCTGTTTCATTTTCTGTATTGAAAACTTATGTGTTGCCTCTCTTCTTGTCAGAGACGTGGAATCTTTTTTAAAGAGAGCTTGTGCTCAAAGGCGTTTCTGAAATATATAGCTTTGTACCACTATATTACTTCATGTATGCCTTCCCCCTTCCCCCAAGAAGCTCCTTGGCTCAGTATGCCTACCGATTACTGTCGTTGAGGCACAGGTTAGGAAGCATAGGAAAACCAGGAGCAGTTCTAGAATTCGCCAAAAATATTTATTTACAGTATCAGTAACATATTAAACTTGTTCAGAATAACTATGTACAGAGGAGAAATTAGTTTTTTTTCTTTCAGTCTCTGTGTCCTTTTTCTTCTAATCTTATCTCTTGCAGTTTAGCTCTTTTATAAGTGTTTTTCAACCCCCATCCTTGACACACATCCTGTACTTGTAAGTTTCAGGAGCTGCTAGAACACTCTCCTTCTTGAGGCCCCAACAGCTTTTGTAAAAGGCTCAACATTTGCAGTCAAGTAATCTCTAGAGTTTACAGTCATCTCAAATTATATATATATATATATATTCAAAGGTAATACTATATATTTCCAAACAAAAGTGATCCCATTATCAGTTACATTTTCATACAGTGATTTGCACATACTTTTACATTAGCAGATATGCAAGGGAAGAAAACAGACAGCAAGAGAGGCTGAGATACAGTGAGAGGCTAGGATTACGAGACTGTTCAGGTTGATTGTCTGAGGTCTCACAGGAAAATTTGGTTACAGTCGGACAGAGAAGAGACAGAATAGGAAAGATCCTTGCATTTAAACACTTTCTCCATAACAAATGGGACAGGGTCCTATTCTACCCTGTCACAGTTACCAATTTCCAAATAAATAAAACCAGGGGAGAAACAAAATGAGAATCTCTTAACTAAAACCTGGAGGAAAACAAAAAAATAATCATTTGGCGAGGTAAAGATGATACCTTCATTAGACCTAACAAAAAATTAAAGATACAGGCTTTCAAGGCCTGCAGTAATGCCTGTTCTTAGGCAGAGGTTCTATTAGAGGCCTCAAAAGCTTGCATCTTTAAATTTTCATTAGCCGAATAATGGTATTGCTTTTTACCTAGCAAAAAGATTCTCTTTTGTCTTTTCTTGTTTTGTGTAAGTTAACATATAATAACCCAACCTTGATCCAAATAAAATATAAGTAAATTTACTGTAGTTTTCGTTTTAAACAGTGTTGTACTACAGACTTGGATAAAGGTTGTACTAAGGGAGTTTGGGAAGGGCTGTATCTTTAAGACCTCTCTCCGACTGTTAAAACCTGTCCCATCTGCCAGGAGAACACAGCCCATACCATCCGACAGCCTATGAATGGAGCCTTCCCACAACTGGAATTACTGATAAGGAAATATAATTCCAATTTAGTGAGTGTTGCTGTGTAGATGTTTGCAGTGAGAGCCCTCCGCCTTCACCTGTGGGTTGTCGTGTGATGTATTAAATTAGTAGCTTTGCAGTTTTGCTATGAGTTGACTGCCAGTATTTTCTGTTCCTTCTCTTCTGCCAATCAGCTGCAGCACCTGGACAAGACGCTAAGAACAGATATCATTGAGGGTAACTTCTACAGTGCAAGTCTGGCAGACCTCCACAAGTTTGACGTGCTGGATCTCCATTACCATTTCCGCTCCGAACTTCAGAACCGGGTAAAGGATGGAATCCATTGGAACCCCGTTGCTCACCGGAGGGTAACAAACTTGCTGCTGTCGCACATCGCTGACGCCTGGAATGTAGAAATGCCCAAAAAGCCTGCAGAAGGTAAAACTGAGTGTTTATTTAAAGAAGGGTGGGTGGACAAATGAGTGGGTGTGAGGAGTAGTATAAGGAGTAGTATTAGGAGTGGTATAAGAACAGAGAAATGAATAGTGAATTGCATGGGTAGGAGGGAGTTAAAAGTGACTAGGTGGGCAAAAGGATGGATGCAGACAAAGTGAAGGAATTGAACACAAGAGAATGAGTGAGTATACAGGGGAGGGGGTGAAGAGAGGCTGAACTGAAAGGAAGGATGGACACCGTATGATAAGTGGGATAGTGAAAGTGAGGATTTGGAAGTGTACAGGAGTAGATAGGTCACTGGAGTGAACGGGATCAGTGGTAGAAGGGATGGGTTAATAGAACAGCAAATGATTCAGTTGGAAGAGGGATGGTTAGCTACAGGAACAAGCGTGTCAGTGGGATGGATGGATAGAGGTTCAGATGGGTCTGTGGCAGGACAGATGGGTGGATAGAGAAGGTAATGGGTCATAGGAAGGAAGGATAATGAACAGGTCAGTAGGAGGAGGGATGATTGGATAGAGAAGCCAACAGATCAGTGGGGGAGAGAGGGCTGGGTAATGAATAGGTCAGTGGGGGAGAAAATGGTGAGTAATGATTGGATCAGTAGGGAAGAGGTGGGTGAGTAATAAATTGGTCATGAGAGGAGATGGGAAGGTAATGAATGGATCCAGTGGGAGGAGGATGGGTGGATCATGAATGGATCGGTGAGAAGGAGGATAGTGGGTGATGTATGGATCAATGAGAGGAGGAATGAGTGGGTGATTTATCAGTGGAGGGGATAGGTTGTAATGAATGGATCAGTGGGGAGAGAAGTGGCTGGGTAATGAATGGATGAGTGGGAGGAGGATGGGTGGGTAATGTATGGATCAGTGGGGGAGGGATGGTGGGTATTGAATGGATTACTTGGGAGGGATGGGTGGGTAATGAATTAATCTGTCGGGGGTGGTTGGGTAATGAATGGATCAATTGATGAGGGATGGGTGGGTAATGGGTGGATCATTGGGAGGAGGGATAGGCAGGTAATGAATGGATCAGTGGGGAAGATATGGGCAGGTAATGAATGAATTGATGGGAGGAGGGATATGTTTGTGTAATAAATAGATCGATGGGAGAGAGATTGTGGGCAATGTTTGGGTCAGTGGGGCAGAGATGGATGAATAATAGAATGGATCAGTGGGAGGAAGGATGGTGAAAATAAATGAGTCAGTATGAGGAGGAATGAATGGGTCAGTGGAAGGGATGTGTGGCTAGCTGTGGAAAGAGTGGAGTGTTAGAAAGTGTTTTGGAATAAAATTACATAATAAGTTTATTTTCTTCGTCATGCCTTATACCGACCTACTTTTGAGACCGTACATGTGCCCTGCCACAAGGTAGACTCTCTTACTGCCAGCTGTCCACTTCCAGGTCCTTGGATGGTCCATCCCTCCTGTCCCAGGTTATCCTTTCTTGGGTCCACCTGTTGCTACCAAGAGAGGAGGGTGCTTCCATCGACTGGGGAGACTGCTGGGGTGGGGTACATCGGGATCAGGTGGCATTGGAGGAGCACAGTAGGTCATCACTGGATCGCTTTTGTGGGCTGTCATTCTGTTTTACCCTTTCCTTCCTACACCCTGCCTCCTACGTACTGTATGGTACACATCCCCACCCCCATGTGCACACACGTGGCTTTTCTGTATTACTCTTGAGAAATTATTACATATCCATAATATGTTCTCTCACTGGGATAGTGTTGCAGCCCAAAAACTGTGACCTCAACAAAGAACCTGGAGGATATGGAATATTTTCATTGCAGGAGTTGCTCCAGTTTCAGCTGTACCACTGAAGGGGTGGACAGAATAGACTGAGCTATGTGGATGATTTGCGCTTTTTAGCTGTTAACTTTACTGTGCAGAACTTTTTCCTGGCTAGAGCAGGTGGTAGATGCTCAGCCCTCTCTCTTCTTCCGACCAGCTTCGGTCTCTTTAGATCCACTAGAGAATGGAGGGGCCCTAAGTGTTCCACAGATTTCCCCCCCACCCCCCGTGGTGGGGTCAGGAGAGGGAGTCAGTCGATCTGACTTAGGGAGTATCTCTTGCAGCAGGCCATACCTGTGGAACAATAGGTACTAGGACCACACGGAAGATTTTTAGCCGGCAGTGTACAAGGGGGCCACCCTGGCATCATGCACCAGTGCCACCCTATGCTACAAGTGGGTGGCCCCAACGTCCTCCTCAGTTCTTTTCCAACCAGTGACCAATGCACGTTGAACCTTTCCTCACTGGAGTCCCCCAGGGTTCAATACTGGGCCCCCTACTCTTCAGCCTGTTCCTTAACACCCTACCGGACTCCTGCACTGAACATATCACCCTGTATGCCGATGATGCAGTAATCCTTGCCACACACCAGGACCCGAAGAAATTGCAAGAAAATCTCCAACTCTGCTTCTCCTCGGTTGAGAATTGGTTCACAAAGCACAAACTGATCCTTAATCAAAAAAAAAAAAAAGGGCCATGATCTTCAGCAGCTCCCATAATAAACGTAAGCACTTACAACTCTCCGTTATCACCAGACAAGGTGCCGCACTGGAACAGGTCAAAAACTTTAAATACCTCGGGATCACCCTTGACCCTCACCTCTCCTACACTGCCCACATCGCCAAAGCCGCTAACTCCCGGCTAGGCCTGCTATTCCGTCATAGGAAACACCTGACACCCAAAGCCCTCGCTGTCGCTGTCCAGAGCTCCATCATATCCAGCATTGATTATGGCATTATCATTTACGGCTCTGCTACAACCACCGCACTCAAACATGTATCCACCGCCCTCAACAAGGCCTGTCGACTTGTCACTGGCTCCCAACGCCTAACTCACACCTGTGACCTCTATTCTCAAACTGGATGGTTGAATCTTGCCAATCAAATAAAACACCAAACTTGTATTACTGCTAAGAAAATCTTGCTGGGCATAACCCCCACCCCGAGTCTATTCCTCATACAACAGAAAATCCACACCTGACATACTGAGGGATCGAAACCTCAGCTTCTACAATCCACATTGCCGCACAACACAAGGCAAGATCCTTTGCTTACGGAGCCAATAGTTGGTACAACGGTCTTCCCAGCGACATCTCATCCTCACTATCGCCAGCACTTTTAAGACTCAGCTTCCCTAACACTCACTGCCTCCAACCTCTGTGACTGTTGTGGCTAAACATGTTTTTGGTTTCATAGCTGAAGATGCCCTTGGATCCACATCTACTCCTGCGAATTACCAGCAGCCCCCCCAATCTTCCACCTCCCTGCTGGCCCATGACAAATGCCACCCAGCTGCACTACCTCTATTCTTATCTGCCTTCCACCTCTCTTCTCTGTCCCCCAACCTACCTCCCCTTTTCTTCCATCCACTTAGTCTCCTGATTTCACCCTCCTTTCCGTTCCCTTCCCCATCTACAAGACTGTTTTTTTTTTTTTTTTATAAACTGCTGTCTTTCCTTATGATTGTCTCAGTTGTACCAATGATGTGGAACCTTTGTAAAAGAGCCTCTGCTCAAAGGTATTTGTAATCCTAGAACAAATAAATAGAAAATAAAACCTCTAGGATCATCTTAGCTTCAATCAACTGCCATTACCTTCAATTTTCTTTTGCTTTTCTCTCCTCAGTTTTGTTCACTTCTCTGTGATTTTTCTTTTTAGTTTGTCTTCTCAGCCTTCTTCATCTTTGACCAGACAACTAAGTGCGCCTCTGAGAAGCAACTCCCGGAGAAAGATGGCTGTTCTGCCTGTGTTCTCTGTATAGGCTCAGACTACGACGTCAACACCTGCTCCGTCTGCCTCTGCTTCAACCAAGCAACCCGCCACCAGCGGACAGTACAGAACTTTTTACTTCAAGAAAAGTCACCAACATGGAGAAGGAGTTTCAGGCCGGGAGTTCTTCCATCTCCCTGTCCCTGTTCTCTGTCTCCCAGTCGTAGAAGTCCCGGGATATAAAGCCTCAGGCAAACACAAGCACAGGGACAAGGACTGCACTAAACTCATGTCCCCTCCTTCCCACTACCGGTCCCCGCATCACTCGGCAGTGGTGTCGGGGTAATCTGCTGCTTCGGGGGCGGTGACATCTGCTTCGCACGTCCTCTCATCAACAGGGCTTCCATTGGCAGTGCCTCCAGTCAACCTTACTTTGGCGGGCGGAGGTATTTGGAGCTGGGCGTTCTCCTGGCCCCACCACCTGCTGTTCTGGACCTTGTTTTTGGCAGCTCACAGGAAGCTCTGCAACCCTGTCTTTGACTGGCTTGGGCTTAGTGGCCTCTGGTTCTTGTGCATCTACCTGACTACTACTGTGATGTCATCTCTGGCACTGGAACTGGCGTACTTTAGGCATCGCCCCAGGCTGCCCTCTGCCTTCTTCACCACTCCATAGGGGACTCAGGCCTAGGACTACTCCTTGGTCTACACGGATCTGATTGGCGTTGCTGACTCCTCCTCCACAGCCTATGCCAACCCCTCCACCAGTGCCACCTAACTGCCTGGCGCTGGTCACGGTGGACTTTCCTTCCTTGCTTTCTTCCCTATGGGACTTTATTCAGAGCCCACCTGGTGCCCCTGCAGGAATCAGTCCGCAGAGCAGCCCCAACACCAGTCCCCGCACCCACAACTCCAGCGGGCCCATGTCAGTTTCCCCATGGCTGGACCCCCTACTCTCCCTCTAGACCTTTGGGAGAAGGGGATGAATATCACTGGACCTTCAACTTCCTGATGAAGATGAGGAGGGGGATGATGACTGAGGGGGGAGTTACTCCTTCTCATGCTACCTCCACAATCTCGTCGGACGGGAGGAGACCCCAAAATATATTCCACTATCTCTTCCAAAAGGACCAGTCATTTTGGGGGGTTCTTTGTTAGATGCAGGCAGCGATTGGGGTTTGATACTGAGGAACAGGACCCCAGAAAACATTGGTTAACTGTCTGTCCGCCTGCCTGATGCTCCTCCCTTGGTGGTTCCTCCTCTGAACCCTTTTAGGATACCACCATGCCAGCCTGTCACCGCCTAACCTGATCCTCGCTGTGCCCAGGAAGGCAGACAAACTTTATCACTCTCCAGAGTGGAAGCCATTCTTCGCTGAGTAGGCGCAGGCCAACTTAGTGGTTATTAACGCTGCCCATGACCGCACTGAAAGACCAAAACACTTCAGTTCACTCCCCACCCCCCCCCAAAAAAAAAGAATCCTGGAGGTTGGACTTACTGAGCAAAAGGAACTTTGCCTCGGCCACCCTAGCCATCAGGGTCTTGAACTACGTGGCCCATATGATCCAGTTCCTTAACCTTCATCTGGAGCAAGCCCAGGAATTGGCTAATGACCAGAGAAAGCAGCGGCTCTTGCAGTCATTTCAGTCGGGGGCTGAAGTCGGTCTGCATCTCCTTCACTTGGCCTATGATGCCGTCAGTGCTTTGGCCAGGGTGGCTGCATACACCAGCACTCCTTATTTAGGGTGTCAGGGGGGTGTTGTCCAGGACATTCACTTTTCTGTCTTGGCTTCCCCTTCAGGGGTTACAGATTGTTTGGAACTGATGTCCAGCAGATCTTTGATGCACTACAAGCCTCTGGATGTACCCTATGGCCAGTCCACTCCATGTACCGCACTCGAGTTAAGAGTGGACAGCATGTGCCCTTTCATTGAGCAACCAACAAATCCAGACCCTCCTTCAGACCTCCGAGCAAGCGTCTGTGCCTACTTCCCTTCCCACCTCTGCTGCCACAACCAGTAAGGCTCCCAGGGGGGCTGGTGCCTCCTTCGCCTCTGCCTGACTCCTTGCCTGATCCACCTGACAAATCAGGAGGTGGTGGTCAGAGGTCGCTTCTCCCTACACCTGGACAGGTGACAGGAGATAACCAATGACGGTTGGATACTTCAGCTCATAGAGCATGGTCACACTCTAGAGCGGCCCCCAGAAAAACCTCCAGTTCCGTCCTCTTACCCTCCAGACCACATATCTGTGCTTTGTGAGAAATCCACTCCCTGCTGCAAAAGAGGGCAGTGGAGCGGCCCTGTGGAACAGCATTACATGGTTCTTCTCCAATTTTTTCGTAGTCTCCAAATGCATCAGGGATCTCAAGTCTATCTTAGACCTCCGAGAACTCAGTATGTTTATTCAATACAGAAAGTTCTAGATGGTGACACTTCAGGGTCTGTTGCTCCTTCTGCATCAGAGAGGTTGGATTTTCTTCCACAATATGAAGGGTGCCTACCTGCATATCAAGGTTCACGCATCCCACAGGCAGTACCTGGGGCTTCTGTTCCAGGGGCTTACACTTCCAGTTCAGGACCTTGCCCTTTGGTTTGTCCTCAGCCTCTTTGGGTATTGACCAAATGCTTGGCAGTAGTAGCAGCAGCTGCCCTCAGGCACCTTTGTCTTCCCCTGCTTGGGCAACTGGCTCCTCAAGGCCATGTCCAGGGATCTCCTACTTTAGACCCTGGCCTTAACTACCTGCTTATTCCAGGATCTGGGGATAACTGTGAACTTGCCCAAGACTGTTGTGATTTCATGCCAACACCGCCAGTACATTGGGGCGATTTTGGACACAATTCTGGGCATGGCCTTCCTGCCCCAGGACAGGGCCAAGCACCTGATAGCCCAGGCCCGCCTGTTGTACAACAGTCGCTGTGTCTCAGCCAGACCCTTCCTTCTGTTCCTTGGTTTGATGGCTGCTGTGCCTCTACCTAGACTGCACATGAGGGTTCCCCAGTGGACACTCGGGGTCCAGTGGGACCAGCAGACAGACATCAGACAGCAGGTTCTGGAGTCCTTCTCATGAAATAGGTTCTGCTTTGGTGGATGAACCCAGCAATCCATTTGGGGAGGAGGTTCCCTTCCTTCAGCAGATTCTCATGACAGATGCTTCAAGGCTGGGGTGGGGCCATTTAGTACCCGTCAGTGTGGGCCCAGCTGGAATCTCTCTCCATATCAGTGTTCTGGAGATGTGGGCCATTCTATATGCCTTACAGACTCCTCTGTCCCCAGGTCTTTTGCTAGTGCAGACAGACAGTATCAGCGTAGTGCATTACCTCAACCGGGGGGCACTCGCTCATATACCCTGATCGGGGTGGCAACCAGGAGTCTGGTATTGGGCTCTCTTGCGAGCCAATGACTATCAACGTTCAGGCATCCAAAGCGTCCTGGTGGACACCCTAAGTCGGTCATAGTCAAAGGCGCAAGAATGGGAGCTGCTGACCTCAGTAGGGTCATTCAGAGTTGGACCTTTTTGTGTCCCCACTCAATTCAAAATTACTGCTTTTTTGCTCGCTTGATTCAGGATTGGAGTTTTCTGGCGAGGTGCGTTGTCCCTCTCCTGAAAAGGGAGGTTTCTGTACGCGTTTCCTCCCGTCCCCCCTGCTTCAGAGGATTCTGATCTAGCTCCAGATAAAGGGGCAACAGTGATACATATAGCCCCATTCTGGTCTTGTCAGATCTGGTTCCCCTTGCTGCACCAGCTGGCAGTGGAGCCTCCAGTTCCTCTGTGCACCAGTTTGCTCTCCCAGAACCGGGGCACACTGGTCCATCCGGACCTCAAATCCCTGCATCTTTATGCCTGGCTCCTGAGGACTTAGCCATGGCTTGGTTCCGGATGTCACCCAGAATGGCTGATGTCCTAGTGGTGGCTAGGAAGCCTTCCACTACAGCCACCTATTTAATGAAGTGGAAACGTTTTGCGCTGTGGGCTGCTTCACGCCAGCTGGATCCCTTTACTTGTCCAGTGAATCAGATTCTGGAGTACTTATTGTCCCTTTCAGTCTCTGGTCTGAAGGACTCCTCTCTTAAGGTGCACATGTCTGCTATCTCTACTTTCCACGTGCCTATTGAGGGACACACAGTGGCACAACTAGAGGTGTCCCGTACATTTCTGAGAGACGTTCTTCACTCAAAGCCTCCTGTCTGCAATCCAGTCCCACCTTGGGACTTGAATTTTATTTTTAAAAAGCTTACTTTGGCTTCTTTTAAGCTGGCTGCAACATGTGAGCTACGCTTTGTGTCGTGGAAAGCGTTCTTTTTATTTGCTATTACTTCTGCTCGAAGAATTTCAGAGCTACAGGCGCTCAAGTGTGAGCAGCCTTATTTGAGTTTCCACAAAGACAAGAATGTCTTTGTGTACTAACCCTAAGTTTCTTCCAAAGGTGGTGTCTGAGTTCACTTTAAACTAGTCCATCCACCTTCCTGTTTATTTCCCGGAGTGTGCCAATCCAGGGGAAGCATTGCTCCATACTTCAAATGTGCATAGAATTCTGCATTACTATACCCATCGTCGAAGGACTGTAGGAAGTCAAATAGTCGTTTGTTTCCTTGCTTCTGGGAAAGAGGCATCCCTGTTTCAAAACAGTGTTTGTCCAAATGGTTGTGACTTGGTATCACTAATTGCTACAGGAATTATGGCATGGACTTCCTGGCACTGTCTGTGGCCATTCCACCAGGGGCGTAGCCAGTTCTCCTGCTTTTTTCAGGAATATGTTGGCTGCAGAGATCTGTGATGCTGCCACTTGGAGTACTGTCCACACCTTTACCAAGCACTACAGTCTGGACAGTGCCTCTAGGCATCAGGCCAGTTTCGGCCTGATTGTTCTATAGGGCTTACTTTCCTAGGCTCTTGGTGTCCTACTGCCCAGACTGCATTTCTTTATGTCAAACTGCTTGGGACACATTCCATAGGTGTGGCCTGCTGCAAGAGATATGCTCGAAGTCAGATAATACAGTTACGTAAGAAATTACCATAACAGTAGATCTGTGACGGGATCTGTTGCAGCAGGCCATGCCGTCCCTCCTTCCTTCCTTCCCCCTGTGCCTGTGAGGCTGTCCTGTGTCTGCTTCTCCTCTAACTGTTCCTTAGCGGGAACCATTTGCACCCTCCTTGGTTCCTCTGTAGGACCCTTGTGCTTATGGTCACCAGTGAGAGAACAGAGGGCGCAGGGCTGCCCACCCTTATAGCGTAAGGTAACTGTGCCCGACGTCGGGGTGGGCGGCCCCCCAGTAGATTGCTAGCTAGAAAGTTTTCCGTGTGGTCTTAGTGCCTGACAGCTATAGTTTCATAGGTGTGGCCTGCTGCAAGATATCCCCTCGCAGATCTTCTGTTACAGTAAGTTTTTGCATAACTGTTCTCCCGCCGCATGCACATGTATGAATGCTCCTGGTGGTTTGGTGGTAACATGGGCCAGGTGAGGGCAAAGAGAGCTTCATGAAGCCCACCTGTCCCATGCAAGGATGCGCGCACACTTCAGAACCACATTCCTTCCTTTCGAGCCGCTCGCTAATCTGCACTACCACTGAGCCTGCACCTGTGACAGTCAGAGTTAGACAGTGTGTCCCCTTCCCCACAACTGGAGTCTGCTGAGCTTATTTCATGGAGCCTCTTGCAGCAGGTAACATCCTTTGGACTGAAGCTGGCAGGCATCAGGACCCCACAGAAAACTTATAGCTTGCAGTATACAGTGGGGGACCACCCCTGACGTCACGTATCATATAAAAGGGTCAGTCCCCCAGCCCATCTCAAGTTCTTCAGCTGCAAGGCTGCTGACGGGGCAGTCTGTCACATCACCCCGGTGCTGTGGGAATTACAGTGGCTGACAGTCAGGTGGAGGGTCCTCTTTAAGTGGGTTTGCTCACCTTTAAAGCCCTACATGGATTGGGCCCTGGCTACCAGGCAGACCATCTCACATCGGCCGCCTCAGTCCGCTCCCTACGTTCCTCCTCTAGGGGCCTCCTTGCGATTCCCAGGACGAGGTTAAAAACGGCCGGCAACAGAGCTATTAGTGTCGCCAGGCCCATCCTGTGAAATTTGCTTCCACCATCTGTAAGGGAGGCCCCTTCAGTTGAGGTATTTAAGGCCTGCCTCAAGGCCTTCCTCTTCACTCAGGCGTTCCCTAATTTTGCTGTATGACATCTTTTGCCCGACCACCATGATATTTTGCTCCTGACTTTTTGTTTTTAGTTAGTTGTATTTCTAATTTATTTATCATTTATTGTTGATGCTGTGTTCTTTGTATGGTGCCCAGAGCCTCCGGGATTGGGCGTCTTTAAATAAAATTTGCCTTGCTGTCTTTTCTCACCATTGACTACATAAGTCAGACCTCATGGACTCAGTCAGCTAGTCAGCTGCCATTTTGCATTGTGCTTACCCAGATTTTGTTATTTTTTTTGCCTGAAATCAAATCTTTGAAATTTTACTTGCATGTCTTCTTCTCTATCCTCCTCAATTGAGAGGAAGCAATCGAAGTGTGCATGCGGCAAGCAGATCCCTCGCAAGGATAGCCGTTTGGCCTGCCTTTTCTGACTAGGCCCAGACCACGATACAGAGGCCTTTCCAGCATTACCAAGATTTCCATCGGCACACTAGGCTTTGCCACCAGAAGACTTTCAGAGCCTTCTTGTTCACCAGACAGCTGTCCGAGATGGAGAAGGAGCTTCACCACGAGAGTTCTTCCTCTTCCCTAGCCTCCGGGGCCTCTACCTCCTCTTTGTCTCGCAAGGAGAGAGAATCGAGTGCAAACACAAGTGCTAGAGAAGCATAAGGAGAAACCCTGGTCGGACACCCATTCGCGGTCCCTGACTAGGTTCTCTTTGCACCGTGGCTTCCCTTTCACACTCCGGGCCCCTGGTGACCAAACCTCCCTCCCTTATTACAGTCTCGGGAGAAGGTTCTTCGGATCATGAGACCTCATCCCCCACCTCTCAGGCTTAAGCTTTTAGTCCCCGTGGGCTCTCTTAAGCAGATTGTCATGGCAGGCCTTTACCTGTCGCTCACCTGGCCAGTGTCCACTGAGTCTTCCCCGATACCAGGGGCCGACTCCAGCAGGCGACACCTGAGACTGACGCCTTCCTCCTCTGGAAAAGAGCAGTATAAGTCCCGCTTGGGGGCCAGCTCTTTGATTCTGGTGACTCCTCCTAGGCGAACACCAGCTGAGTCACCAGCCTGGCATCAGCCTACATAGAAACATAGAATCTGACGGCAGATAAGGACCGCTTGGCCCACCTAGTCTGCCCATTTCCCTACCTGATGGATAAGCTGCAGATCCTAGTTAACCAACAGCCTACTTCCTCCTACCCCCCACTAGAATTGCCTTATGTCTGTCCCATGCATTCTTGAATTCCCCCACTGTTTTTGACTCTACAGCCTCCTCAGGAAGCTGTTCCATGTATCCACAACCCTCTCTGTGAAGAAATACTTCCTCACATTACTTCTGAGCCGTCCCCCCTCTATCTTCAAATTGTGCCCCCTTGTTTTTGCACATCTCTTTTTCTGAAAGATGCTACCCTCTTGGACTTTGTTGATTCCCTTGAGGGTATTTGAAAGTTTCTATCATGTCCCCCTCTTCCTCCTTTCCTCGAGTTTATACATCTTTGGTTCTTTTAGTCTTCTTCATATGTCTTCTGATGCAGACCCTGCATCATTTTGGTTGCCCTCCTCTGGACAGCCTCCACCCTATCTGTCTTTGCAGAGATGGGGTCTCCAGAACTGTACAGAGTACTCCAGATGTGGTCTTGCCAACTGTCTGTACAGAGGGCCAACAACTTCCTGTTTTCTACTGGTGATGCCTCTCCCTGTGCATCCCAGTATCCCCCCAGCCCTCCTTACTGCCTTCTCACATTGCTGGCTCACATTTCGGTCATCTGATATAACTACCCCCACTCCCTTTCCATTTTTGCTGTTGTCAGTATCTCCCCCCCATTGTGTACTCTTCCCTGGGTTTTGTCTCCCAGGTGCATTATTTTGCACTTTTGCATTGAATCTAAGCTGACATACATTTGACCATTCCTCCAACCTTGCTAACGCTGATTCCTTGGCACGCGGCCTCCCGGCGTCTCCTCGGGTGACCCGTCGCCACCTAACCCTTCAAATCACCGGCGGGGCCTGGCATCCACCTGATGGCTGGATGCTGGGTCTGTCAGATGGCGCTGTTCCTCTGAGTCAGGCGCCCCTGTGACCGGATAGAAGCAACCCGGCGCCCGAGTTACCCCAGCCTGACGACCAGACATGGGGCCGTCTAAGCCTACTTCCCCGACGTCAGACACACCAGCCTTGCTGCAAAACCTTCCACAAGCCCTAATTGAGCTTTTTGCGGTCTAGTGGGCCTATTTCAAAATGCAAACAGGCCCATAGGGCAAGCTTATCCCCCAGGGGCCACCTCCGGATAAGTCTCCGGTTCTCCTGCCTACTCCACTGCCTAGGAGGGACCCCAACGCTGGGTGAGGGCGATACCCCCCTTCCGAAAGGATGGGCGTGCAATGTTAAGCCCTCCCGGACTCTGAGTTGGACAGTTACTCCTTCTCTTCTTCCAGTGCGAGGACTCCGACCTCCATTCGGAGCATGAGGGCAGTAAGGACACCCTTCATTTCCCCGCCTTACGACCCATCCTTCATGAATGTAATGCGGCACATTCAACAGCTGAGTGTCTGGGATATGGACAAGCTGGATCCAGATCGACATCGGTTGGCCTCTTTTCTTCAGAAGAAGGGCACCCTACCTGAGGTGGTTCCTCCACCTGTGGAGTCTTACAAGGATGTCAACCGGGCACCCTGGAAGCACCCGTTTTTTATGCCGGCCATCTCCAAGACGTCAGACCGACTATACTGTGCCCCTAGAGAGGATCCCTTTTATGGGGAACACTCTGAGGCAGACTTGGTTGTGATCAGCCCTGCCCACGATCGCTCCAGCCACCCTAAGCACCTGAGTATGCAGCCTCCTGACAAAGATTCCAGATAGTTTGTCTGCTTGGCCAAAAAGGTGTATTCCTCAGCCATGTGCGCTGTTCGATCTCAGAATATCCTTGCCCACATGGTTCAATACCAGAAAACCCTGTGGGACAAGGCGGTGGAGGTGGCTCAAGCCATACCAAATTGCCCGGGAAGAGCAAAGCTGATGGGCATCTTAAAGTCAGGTTCAGATATAGGTAATCACGTCTTTCGGGTGTCTTATGATACGGTGGACTCTGCAGGCCAGGCCACGGCTTCTGCAGTCTGTATCCACAGTTATTCCTGGTTGAGAGTGTCCAGCTTTGCTCTGGATGTGCAGTCTAAAATCATGGATGCCCCTTTCCGGGGACTGGTCCTATCCTATTCGACGAAGACTTGCAAAACATCATTACTCACCTGCAGGAGTCAGGGAAGGCCATTAGATCTGTACACACCATGTATAAATGTCAACTTAAACAGCATCCCAAGCAGCCCTTTCGGAGGAATGCTAAACAGCAACCTAGAGGTCAGCAGCAACAAGCAGGATTTAAGCACAAGGCTTCCAGCCCCTGCTTCTGGAGGTTCCGCCCCTCAGGGACCCTAGAACCTTCCAGGCCACACTGACCCTCCCAGTCGAAGCCTATGGGGAGGCAGCAGGAGGTCCATTTTCCTTGCTTATAGAAGGGTGGCATCAGATAACCACAGATCAGTGGGTCCTGCAGCTCATCAAAAGGGGGCATACTCTTAGAGTTCACTAGAGTACCCTCGGACAACCCATCGGCCCCATCCCATTACTCTCAGGCTCAGAACGCTCTCATTGCAGAAGGGATACTGGCCCTCCTACAAAAGTGGACCATAGAACCAGTCATTTCCATGCAACAGGGAAAGGATTTTATTCCCACTTCTTCCTGGTGCCAAAGAAAACTGGGGACCTGCAGCCTATCCTCGACCTCAGCCAGCTGAATCAGTACATAGAGTACAAACGATTCTGGATGGTCACTCTACTAGGCCTTTTTCCTCTTCTTCGTCAAGGGGATTGGTTATGTTCTCTGGATATGCAGGGTGCATACCTCCATATTCTGAGTTTCCAACTCCGCAGGAGGTTCCTTCGCTTCCGCTTCCAGTGAAGTCACTACCAGTTTTGGGCTTTTCCTTTCGGCAAGTCCTCTGCTCTGATTGTTCGCCAAATGCCTCACAGTAGTGGTTGCAGCTGTAAGGAGACGGGGACATTATGTCTTCCCATACCTGGACGACTGGCTTCTGACTGCTTTCACCTGGGACCGGCTTCTCCATATTATGCAAGCTACCTTCTCCCTATTTCAGGACCTAAGGGTTACCTTAAACCCCCCCCCCCCAAGTCCTCTCCCTGGCCAAGGCAAAGCCTTCCTCCCCCAGGACAGAGCAGAGTGCCTTCAGACGCAAGCACAGTAGATCTCTGCTTGCCAGGTTAGTCCTAAGTCTCTTGGGGCACATGGTAGCCACCATCACCACAGTCCCCCTGGCCAGGCTATACATGAGAGTGATTCAGTGGAACCTTAGAGTTCAATGGGATCAGCATTCTGACAACCTGGAGCAACTGGTCTTGGTGTCGAACCCTATGAAACAGGCATTAACATGGGGGTTGAACTCATTCAACCTCTCCAGAGGGGTTTCCCCACGGAAGGAATCCCCCAGTCAGATCCTGACCACAGACACATCAGGCCAAGGCTGGGGAGACCACTTGGGAGGCCACCAGACACAAGGGTCCTGGGCCCAGCATGAGCTCTATCTCCACATCAGTGTCCTGGAGATGCAGGCACTTCTGTATGCCCTTCAGGCCTTCTAGACAGTCTTGTTATCTAGCCCCCTAGTAATCCAGACAGAGCATAAACAAGGGGGGGACTCATTTTTGTTCCCTCTGTAAGTAGGCCATGCGAGTATGAGTATGGGCATGGGCAGTGGACCACCACCTGGATTTGACAGCTGTCCATGTTCCGGGCATGCAGAACACCCTGACGAGTCTAATCCGGTCTCAATCCGGGGCCCATGAGTGGAAACGTCATCCCTCAGTGGCAGAACATTTCTTCAACAGATGGGGACGTCCGGAACTGGATCTTTTTGCCTCCCCATCCAATGCAAAACTGCACAATTCTAGGGACGTGAATATGTTGTTCTGTTCACACATTCTGGCATGTCCTTTCCCTATTAAGATTCGCCAGAAAGTCTTAAAGCTGGCTGTTCCCACCCACCCGGGTGGTATATCTCTCAGCTCCGCCATATGATGCCAGATCTTCCTTTCCGCTGGAAGAAGCAGATTCCCTCCTTACCGTTCCCACGCTGAGTAGGCCCTGGGATTCAAATCTTCAGATTTTATACTTAAACTCGTTAGAGTTTCGTCTTCATTCGATCTTCGATTGTGACCGCGATGAAGGAAAAGTCCTTGCCTGGGTTCTGCCAGTGCCCATACGGGCAGAAGATGTCACATACCGACCCGCACACCTCGTGCGTTTAGTGCCTGGCTCATGAACATGATACCCAGGCCTGTGATATTTGTTGCTTGTTCCACCACGTGGTACTAGACGACCATCTCGCTCGTTTGCAGTTGGGCCGCCCAGAGAAATGGAACCCGCCGGTCAAATCCAAGGAAGCCCGTTGGGTGGTCTCCACAGCCGCAGAGTTTGCTGAGTAGCTGGAGCAGATGAAGGCCTTCGAGGAGCAGATGGCTAAGGCCACCGAGCAGTCCTTTTCGGCAGCAGTCTTCGTTCCTCTGAAGTTGGGCTTCACCTTTTCAGGCTCCTTCAAGGAGTTGTGCCAGTCTCTTCAACCAAGAGAGAGAGGTCCGTGGCTTGCAAGCTCACGCTCTTCGGAGAGAGTTGAGAGAAAGAGAATACTCAACGTCGTCGTTCTTGAGATCTAGGCGGTCCCTGTCCCAAGAGGTTTGGTTTTGACTACAGTCCAAACCGTGTCCTTAGCTGCTGGCTTTATGGTGCCCCAATCAGGCCAGCCTGCCAAGCAGAGTCGATGATCCTGCCAAGATTTTCTCAACCGTTATCGCTCAAAGAGGCCGACAACTGTCTTTTAGGACTCCAGTCCTACTGGCCGACGAGCCAACCCAGCCCTCTGGGCTGGACCTAAGCTCTGACGAGACCAGGAGGAGTCGGGGCTCTCCTGGCTTCTTCCAAGTGCCCCCAACGGAAGGGGTCTAGGTCTCTGTCTTCTTCTTTTAGTGGGTTGAGTAGATCCCGCCAGTGACATTCTTGGCACCACAAGGCGGTGCCGCTGCTATTCGGTCTCGGCTGAGGAGAAGCTTGGGCGCAAGTTGCATCGGCTGGCGACGAGGACCTCATGTGGCAATCTGTGGCAACCATTAATGTTGGCCAGTCCGAAGCCGACTTCAGCCCCTTCACTAGCTGTTACCTGCTAGGCTGACGCCAACACCTCCAGAGCCAGTCGACACCATCTCTCCACCTGCGGAGCCAATGAAGACCATCCCGGCTCAGCATATTCTGGTTTCTCCACCGATCCTGGTGGAGCCACCATCCAGGGCCCCGTCTAAGGAGTTTTGGTTGGCTAAAGGGCTTCCTCATTGGCTGTCGGTCACTCTCGCGCCCGACCATCGGGTGGGTTGAGGGTGACATGGGTGGTCGTCCACTGTACGGGGACTCTTAAGAGTCCGACGACTCCTCACTGCACTCCCATCCGGTCGAGTCGTGGGGGGGGGTCTCGACAGCGGAGGGCCCCTCGTCCTTCATGGGCATCCTCCATCTTATCCCCGAGTCCACGGGGATGCCAGTGGAGCCCGTTCAGAAGTGACCCATTATCTCCTTACAGACATTTTGGATAAGGGGGATTCACCGACGGAGGCCTTCCCAGTGGCCGCGGCCATTATCGGCCTGACCGTGGAGCTTTGGCATCACCCTGCTTCCTGTCCCTCGCCATTGGCCCATATGGCCTACAAATGTCGGTACCCATAGATTCTCTTCGGGGTTCACGGAACACCCTGCAACCCGAGGAGACAATGGCCGATTCCGTGATTTGGTGCTCGGGGTCATAAGGATGTCAGTAAACCTCTGGACAAGGAGTACAAGAAATTGGACTAATCAGCTAAGAAGGTTTTTATGCTGCCTCATCGCTGTCTCTGCCAGGTGAGCGCGGTCGTCATTACGTCACATTTCTCCCATGCCCTCTTGGGCTCCCTTGATGAGGTGCTCCCTCATCTCCCTGTAGACCTCCAGACCACGGTCAAACAGGTCCAGGATCAGGGTTGAGCTGTAGCCAAGCAGCAGCTCCAGACTGTGCTGGACATTAGGGATTCTTGTGCCCGCTCGGTGGCGGCCGCAATCACCATGCACTGTAGGGCCTGGCTGAGGATCTGTACATTCACGGCAGACACTCAGCATAAAATGGCAGACGTACCCTTTCTGGGCACTGACTTGTTTGGGCCCGGAGTTGACTGTCACTTCCAGTGCATAGAGAAGTCCAATGCCACCTTGGACTGTGTCCAGTCTGTCCAGAAGGAATCTTAACTGCTCCAAGCAGCAGAAGCGTAAGCTCTTTCGGCCTTCCACCCATGTGGCCAAACCAGCCCAGTATCAGTCTGGGCAGCAGCCTTAATCTTGGAGCCCCCGTCCCAAGTCAGCAGCTTCGGTCCCCCAAAGTCCCCAAGGGCAATGGTCCTGGCGGTTCCTCGGCCAGGTCCTCCCTCCCTCCAAACCTGCAC
The DNA here is from genome assembly GCA_016271365.2 of Neoceratodus forsteri. Lineage (NCBI taxonomy): Eukaryota > Metazoa > Chordata > Ceratodontiformes > Ceratodontidae > Neoceratodus > Neoceratodus forsteri. Next base: position 1,296,286,292 of record CM057454.1, on the reverse strand, counting down.
AGTGACAGGATGGGGGTAGCCACCCCTATGCCCGTCACACCTCCCCTGGGTCCTCCTGTGTGGGCTGGTTCCGCCACTTCCTTTCCACCTGGTCCGCTGTTACCACAGACAGGTGTGTTCTGGAAGTGGTCGGTCAGGATCTGCCTCTGGAATTCAAGCAGTACCCGCCAAGCCAATCCCCATGGGAGGACTTGGTATCCGTAGACACTCAGTTGGCTCTCTGAGACGACCTAGCCCAACTCATCCGCAAGGAGGTGGTGGTCAGAGTCGTGGATCCTCCTGCACACCCAGTGTTTGTCTTCAGGTACCTGGTGCCAAAACGGACTGGGGGCTGGTGCCCCATTCTAGATCTGCACGACCTGAGCAAGTTCCTCAGGTCCCAGCACCTTCAGGATGGTAACTCTTTCCCAGATTATACCATCTCTCGAGCAGGACATATGGTTCTGCTCTATGGATCTTCAGGATGCATTTTTCACGTCCAGATATATCGGTCCCACAAAGGATCCTCCGCTTCTGAGCAGAGGAAGCCCTATTCAAGTTCCAGGCCATGTCATTAAGCCTCTACTCGACCCCCAGGGTTTTCACCAAATGCATAGCAGTGGTGGCGGCCCACCTAAGGCATCCCGGGGTCTGGGTGCACCCCAACGTGGACGACTGGTTGATTGCAAGTCCCTCCAGGTGGGAGGTGGACGGGCCAAGGATCTGGCCCTTCAGACCTGCATTGACCCGGGCCTCCTTATCAACGAGACCAAGTTGGAATTCATGCCTTTCATTGGGGTGGAGCGTGACTCCTGCCAAGCCAGAGTCAGGCTCCTGGCGGATAGTGTGGAGGCTGTCTCCTCCTTTGCCCAATCATTTCTAGTTGGGCACTTGTGCCTTGCCTGGGACTCCCTGTGCCTGCTGGTTTACATGGTGGCCTGCACCACCGTGATCCAATGGGCCTCGTGGCATATGCGCTCCCTGCAGTGGGAGCTGGCCAGTCATTGGTCCCAGCGCAAAGGTCACTTCAGCCAGCTGGTCACGGTGACCCAGAGGATGTGGGACACTCTCCAGTGGTGGACTGTCCCAGAGCACCTGCAGGAAGGGATCATGTTTGTTTGTCCCGAGCCAACAGTCAACCTGATGACCAACGCCTCTCTCATGGGCTGGAGTGCCCATCTAGGGGAACACTAAGTCCTGATGCCACATCAACCTGCTGGATCTCCAAGCAGTTCAGCTGGCACTGACTGCTTTCACTCTGTTTGGGGTTAAGTGGTTCAAGTCCAGACAGACAACACCACGACCATGTACTACCTCAACAAGCAGGGAGGGACGCATTCTCTGGCATTGTGCAAGGAAGCTGCTTGCATGGACCCTAGAGCACAGCCTGAAGACTGATCTCGTAGCCATTCATGTGGCAGGGAGCCTCCAGTCAGTTGGTGGACGCTCTCAGCCGGGTGAGTGAGGCATCTCACAAGTGATCTTTCCATCCAGAGGTAGTTTACAGTCTGTTCTCCCAGTGGGGCACCCCTCAGGTGGACCTGTTTGCCTCCAGGGAGAATGCAAAGCTGAGGCTATATTGTGCCCGCCCCCCTCAGCAAGGTTCTCTGTAGGGGGGATGCCTTCTCGAAGCCGTGGACCCCAGGTCTTTTCAATGCCTTCCTCCTCTTCCTTTGATCTACAAAGTGCTGCTCAGGGTCAGGAGGGACAAGGCACAGATGATCCTGGTGGCTCCGGACTGGCCGCGCCAGTTTTGGTACCCAGATCTCCTCAGCAACAGGCTCCCGAGGTGTCTTCCAAGAAGCCCAGACCTGCTGTCAATCAACCAGGGGAAGGTACTCAACCCCGACCTTCAGTCCCTGCACCTGACAGCCTGGTTCCTCAGTGGCTAGAGTTCCAGGCTTTGGGTCTGTCTGAAGAAGTCTTCACTGTCGTTGAGGCCTCTCGGAAGGAGTCGACCATAAATTTCATAGATTTATTCAAGCAAATAGACTTGCGTCCTTAAAGCTTGCCTTTTACTTTCAAGTTCAAAACCTATTTGTCATTTCCTAAAATGCAAATCCAAGGTATCTTTAAATTGTTTCATGCTACCACTATTAACTGTGGTCCCTGGTAGAGCATTCCAAGGAGTAACCACCCTCTGACTATACCAGTGCCTTCTTGCATTATGTTTCCATGTACAGCGTATCAGTTGTTTATTGTGCCTTCTACTACCATGCTCGTCTGTCCTAGGGAAAATTCCTAGCTCAGTTCGACAATTAACATCACCGATTACCCAATACAGTAGGCACATGTCTCTCCCCCCCAAACCTCCTGTAACACAATGAATAGAGATTAAGGGAAGTCAAGTCTATCTAAATATGGTTTAGTTTTCAACCCATGTATAGATCTGGTAAATCTTCTCTGGACAGACTCTAACTTAATATCTTCCCTATTTTGAGGGGACCACACCTGGACGGCGTACTCCAAATGGGGTTTCACCAGAGCCACATAAAGTGGAGTTAATACTTTTGCATCCCTACTTGCAGTATGTCTTAAAATGCAATTCAAGTTTTGATTTGCTTTTTTCATCCGAGACCTGCAGTGAGTGCTAAACTTGAGATCAGAACCAATTGTGATACCCAAATCTCTTTCTTAGTTAGTAACTATAAGTGGTGAGTTTGCAAGTTTATAGTTATTCTGTTTATTTGATTTACCCATCTGCATTACTTTGCATTTTGTAGTGTTCAAAACCAACTTATTAGCAACGGTCCAATCAAAAATGTCATCTATGGTGTTCTGCAATTCCGTCGTTTCTTCCTGATTATTCACGACTGCCCCCACCCTACAATCATCAGCAAACTTATATATCCATACCCTTGGATTGTTTGCTTGAAGGGAGGCTATATATATGTTAAATAGACTAGGTCCCAAAACGGAACCCTGGGTACACCACTAGTAATAGGAGACCAATTTGAAAATTTACCCTTGATGGATACCCTTTGTCTCTCCCATAACCATGCTGACACCCAATTACAAATATTAGAATTCAAGTTAATCTTTTCCAACAGATTTAGTAATTCCATGTGAGGCAATTTGTCGAATGCCTTCGCAAAATCCATAGACACCACATCAACTGAATTTCCGTTGTCCAGTTCTCTGTTAGCATTTTCATAAAAAGCCAGCAGATTTGTCTGGCAAGACCTGGATTTAGTGAACCCATGCTGTGATGGGTCCACCAATCCATTAACCTCCAGATGGTTTATAATTACATCTTTAATTATACTTTCCAAGATCTTTCCCATTAGTGAAGTCAAACTCACTGGTCTGAAATGTTCTTGTTTAGACCTAGTCCTTTTTTTTTAAGATGGGCACCACTGTAGCTATTTTCCAATCCTGGGGTACCTTTCCTAGATCCAGAGAGGTCTGAAAAACATACGCAAGTGGAGGGGCCAAAACAGCTGCCAATTCCCTTAATACCCTGGGATGCACGTCATCAGAACCAGGAGATTTAGTGATATCTAATTTTGATAGTCTATTATATATATCTTCAACTTTAATAATAACTTGTCCAGGGCTTGAACTGTATTTCCCACTATGTGTTCTTCGATTACCACTGTTAAAAACTGAACAAAATTATCTGTTTTGAAAGTCTGCCATCTCTTCAGGGGCCTATCATATCATTTCCTTTCCTCTTACTATTTATATATAAATAAAATGATTTTTTGCAATCTTTAACTTTGTCTGCAAGTGTTAGTTCAAATTGCTTTCCTGATTTTTATTTTAATCTGTTTGAGGCTTTCTCTGTAAGATTTATAGTTTAAAGTGTGCCATGACCAGAAAATGCTATGCTTTCAAGTGGAAGAGAGTCTCCATTTGGTGTCAGGGCAAGGGGCTGGGTCGCTTGACCTGCCCAGTGGCTAGCATTTTGGACTATTTGTGGTCTCTCTCCAAAGGGGGACTTCAGTTGACGACCCTAAAGGTGCACCTGGCAGCCATCTCTGCTTACCGGGCATGAGCCGGTCAACGGTCTGTGGCGCAGGAGACAGTGGTCTGGCGCTTTTTCAAAGGCTTAGCTGACATATCCCCTCCGGTGCGTGAACCCTCCACCTCTGTGGGATCTGTTGCTGATACTGGCAAAGTTCATGGGCAAGCCATTCGAACCAATGCACAAGTGTGAGATGTCACATTTACCTTGGAAATTCGCCGTCTTGGTGGCCATTACATCAGTTAGAAGGATTGGGGAGCTCCTATTGAAGTCTCTTTACCTGGGCTTCCACAGGGACATGGTTGTCCTGCGCCCCAACCCGAAGTTCTTCCCAAAGATTGTGCCAGAGTTTCACCTGAATCAAGTCATGACTCATCCGTGTTCTACCCAAATCACACCTGGATGCCGGTCACAGGCTCCATACCTGGACCTGAGGTGAGCGTCGCTATTACAAAGAGTGCACAGCCTGAGTTTGGGGAGAGTTTCGCCAGCTGTTTGTCACCAGTGCTGAAGCCACACCTGGCAGACTTGCAGCCAAGCAGACGATTTGCAGGTGGATTGCATCCTGCATTGATCTCTGCTGTAGGTTATCGGTTAAGGAGCCCCCGTAGTGATACGGGCTCATTCAACCTGCCCATAGCACTGCGTCAGTGGCTGCTTCTAGGGACATCCCTATCCAGGAAATCTGCAGGGCTGCTACCTGGAAGTCAGCACACACCTTCATTTCCGATTACCAAATTGACTTAGAGTCATGCCAGGATGCTGGTTTTCCGGCCTCAGTTCTCCAGTCTCTTTTCCCGAAATAAGGGGTGTAAACTTTGCCTCCCTCCTTCTGGAGAGCTGCTAGAAGTCCGCCAGGACGTGTGGCTAGAACAACATATCCACGTCCCTTGAAAAACAGGTTACTCACCTGTACCAGTGGTTCTAGTAGTGGTATATGTTGTTCATATGGACCCACCCGACCTCCCCGGCTTCGGCGCTCACACTCTGCTTTCCAGTGGGCAAGATCTGGCGTCATGGAGCGGGCCGAGGGTTATACCACCCGAATGGGTGGAGGAGCACTTGAAGACTTCTGGCACATCTTAGGGGAAAGGACACTGCCAGAACGTGTGGATGAACAACATATGCCACTCTTGGAACCACTGTTACAGGTGAGTAACCTGTTTTCAAGTTAACCCTTGAGTTCCAAATAGCTTTTGCAATCATTTCAACAGTATAACTGTGTAAAGTTGTAAACAAAGGGATCCCAGTTTCACATACAGTTTTACATAGAGATTCACATATATTTTTTTATAACTGCAGATATGCAGGGGAAAAAAGACAGAAATAGCAAGGGAAGGCAGAAACATGGCGAGAGGTGGAGGTGCAAGACCGTCTGAGTGATCTGTTCCCAGGTCTTACAAGAAAATTTGATTGCGCAACCAGACAGAGAAAAGACAGAAAAGGAGAGGATAGAACAGAACCTTGCGTTTAAACTCTTAATGCATAACAAGTGGGGCAGGGCCTTATTGAACCCTGTCACATACCTGTCCAGTAAACTCCGTCCTTTAGTACCTCTTTTCTTTCCCAGACACTTAGCTACTCTTCCATTAAGGTACATTTGTCCGCTGTTTCTGCATATCATGCACTGTTGCAGGGCAAGGCTCTTGCCCAATTGGATTTACCCCGCATGTTCCTGTGAGGCGTCTTGCATCTAAAACCTCCCATTGGGGATCCTATCCCTCCGTGAGAACTTTTGTTTATTTTAGAGAAACTTACTTTGCCTTCCTTTGAGCCAGCCACAGGATTGCGAGCTGCACTTTTTGTCGTGGAAAGTGTTGTTTCTAGGGACATGGATATGTTGTTCAATCCACACTTATTGGCAGGTTTCTTGCCGCTTTAAATGTTACCAAAAGGTCTTCAAGCCGGCTCCTCCCACCCACCCGGGTGGTAAAACTCTCAGCTTCGCCCCATGACACCAGATCTTCTTTACCGTTTGGAAGCTCAGGTTCCCTCCTTAGCGCTCTGCGTTTTAGGCTGGATTCACACTCTTTGGTTAATCCAAAACTTGTTTTAAGATTTACAAGACTTCAGTCTGTATCTTCCCTTGTGGCTGCGATGGAAAAATTGACTCCCGGATTTCGTTGGTGCCTCTGTGGGCAGAAGATGTCCCGGACCGATCCGCATGCCACGTGCATTTGTGCCTTGGACTCTGCCATGACTCACAGGCTTGTGAGTTGTGCAAATCCTTTTGGCTTCGGTCTTGGAGGACTCGCTGCCGGTTACTGTTGGGGTGACCCGAAAAACGTTATCCTCCATTTAAGTCTAAGGAGGCCCGTTGGGCAGTGTCCGCGGCTGCGGGCTTGGCGGAACAGCTGGGGCAGATGATCGCTCCCGAGAGGAGGAGGCGGCCCAGGCCGCATCATCATCATCCTCGGTTGCGGCTTTTATCCCGCTCTCCTTGGAATCCTCCTACACGGCTTCTTTCAAGGAGCTTTGAAAATCCCTCTCCACCAAGGGAGAAAGCCCTTGGGACATTCCTCTCGGTCCAAAAGAAGCACCCCAAGGGTGAGTCCACCGTCGACATTATTGGGGAGCGGAAGGTCCCTTCCCGGAGAGTCGGACGCGACTTGATCGAGGTTGCGGCTAAGGCCACTGGTTTCACGGTGTCCCCGTCCGGTCAGCTGGCCAAGACACCCGTTGACGCAGTCGAGATTTTTCTCGACCCGTCGGATGGGCTGTTGACTGGAGAAGCTGACAACCCTTCTTCACCGGTTCCCCCGGTGGAAACTGAGGACTTGCCTGTGCTTCCTGTGCCGGAGTCCCTGGTTAAGGTCCCTGAACCGAGGGAGGAGCGGGTTTCTCCCACCCTCTCTCAGACCCACCCTCGGAAACACCGAAGGTCTCTGACCTCTTCTCGGTCCAGCCGATATCGGCGGTCTCGGTCTTGGCACCGTGGAAAGCGACAGTGCTGCTCATCCTCGTCTTTGTCCTCTTCGGAGCATAGGCACTGGCTCAAATTGCATCTGCACTATGAGGAGCTAATGTGGCAGCAGCTCCTTTTGACCGGGAATAGGCCGACTTCATAGTCTTCCCCGGCCATTAAGTGGCTGTCACTGGAGCGGCCGAAACAACCCCTCGTAGTGGTCGAGGAGCCGAAGCTGGCACCGGTTGTTCGGCCGAAACCGGCTGCGCCACCCATTGTGGTGGAACCCCCGCCTCCACAACCAAAATTTGGGGCCCTGACCAAGGATTCTCGGTCGGGTTAGGGCTTGCCCCATCGGTTGTCGGTCACCCTCACTCCCGATCGACCTCAGCAGGTGGAGGGTGGCTCAGGCGCTCGGCAGCTGTTCGCAGACTCCTCGGAGTTTGATGATGATGACTCCTTGTTCTCCAGGCCGCTTGACTTGGAGTCCACCGGGGGTCAGTAAGTGGATGAGAGCCCATCCTCGTTTTTGGGAATGCTTCGGCTCATCTCAGAGTCCACTGGAATGAAGCTCGAACCCGTTTCAAAACGGGCCAAGTGTCCCCTCACGGAGATGCTGGACCGAGGGATCCCCCACAGAGGCCTTCCGGTGGCGAAGCCATTGTTGGCCCGGTCCTGGAGCTATGGCAGCGGCCAGCTTCTTGTCTAGCACCTTCGGCTAGGATGGCTTGGAAGTATGCTTTCCCCACCAGTTCACTCTCCGGTTTCTCGGAGCACCCCTCTGCAGAGGGGCTCGTGACTGATAGAGTTTTCCGGCGTTCCGGGAACGCTCGGGATGTGGACAAGCCTCCCGACAAGGAGTCTAAGAAGCTGGACTACTCTGGGCGGAAAGTTTACGCCACTTCCTCCCTAGGCCTTCATCAGGCCAGCTTGACCGCCCTAATGGCACACTTTTCACACGCCCTTTTGGGCTCCCTGGATGAGGTGATTCCTCATCTCCTGGCTGACCTCCAAATTACAGTCAAGCAGGTGCGGGATCAGGGAAGGGCGGTGGCCAAACAGCAGCTCCAGATCTCCCTGGACATCGCTGATTCGTGTGCCCGGTCAGTAGCGGCCGCAGTGGCCATGCACCGCAGAGCTTGGCTGCGGATCTCCACTTTCACGGCAGATACCCAGCACAAGCTGGCAGACGTTCCCTTCCTGGGTACTGACTTGTTTGGTCCCAGGGTTGAGGGGCATCTTCAACGGATCGAGAAGTCCAGTGCCACCTTGGACTTGCTCACTTCTGCCCAGAAGGACAAAGGCTACCAGCAGCACATAAGCCCTTTAGTCCTTCAGCCCCTGCAGCACGTCCGGCCCAGCAACACCAGCATCAGGGCCAGCAGGCTCGCACTTGGCACCCCAAAGCCAAACCTGCCACTTTCTCCAACAGGAAGCCGGGAGGGAAAGGTCCGGTAGGCTCCTCGGCCGGTCCTTTCTCCAAGCCTTCCAAGTGACAGGTTGAGGGGTGTCGCCCCCAACCTCGTCACTCCTCCCCGAGTTCCCCCCGTTGGGGCACGGCTCATCCACTTCATTTCCACCTGGTCCGATATCACCACGGACTGCTGGGTGTTGGAAGTGGTAGGAAAGGGTCTGCCGCTGGAATTCGAGCAATCCCCACCCTATCGAGCCATCACCCCATGGGGGGCTACAGGGTCCGCAGCCTCTCTGTCGGCTCATCGAGCCAACATTGCCCTGCTCCTCCAGAAGGAGGCGATCAGGGAAGTGGCGGATCCCCCTTCAGACCCAGGGTTTGTGTCCAGGTACTTCCTGGTCCCAAAACAGACAGGGGGCTGGCACCCCAATCTAGATCTCCACAACCTGAACAAGTTCCTAAGGTCTTGAACCTTCAGGATGGTCACTCTGGCTCAGATCATCCCATCCTTGGAACGAGGGTTGTGGTTCTGTTCTCTGGACCTTCAGGACGCGTTCTTTCATGTCCCAATCCATCCGTCCCACCAGCGAGTCCTCCGCTTCAGAGCAGAGGGATCCCTTTACGAGTTCCGGGCCATGCCCTTCGGCCTCTCTCCAGCTCCCAGGGTCTTCACCAAATGCATGGCAGTGGTGACAGCATTCCTGTGGCGCTGAAGGGTCAGGGTGTACCCTTACCTGGACGACTGGCTGATTGCTGCCTCCTCCAAGTCGGAGGTGGAGTGGTCCAGGGATCTGGCCCTCCAGGTCTGCTCTCAGATTGGCTTCCTCATCAACGAGACCAAATCGGAACTCATGCCAACGCAGGTGATTCAATTCATCAGAGTAGAGCTCGACTCTCTTCGAGCTAGAGCATGGTTTCCGGCGGACAGGGCCGAGGTTCTTTCCTCCTTTGCCCAGTCATTTCTGGTTGGGCAGTTGCGCCCTGCCGGGACTTCCTGGGCCTCATTGCGGCCTGCACCAGCGTGGTCCGTTGGGCCCGCAGGCACATCGTCCCCTGCAATGGGGACTGGCCTGCCAATGGTCAGGCGCCCAGTCCTGTGGACCAGCCAGTGATAGTGACCCAGTAGATGGGGAACGCCTCCAGTGGTGGATCGTTCCCACTCAACTGCAGGAGGGTATCCCGTTTGTCTGCCCAGAGACAACGGTCACTCTACAACCCCGGCGCCTCTGATGGGTTGGGGTGCCCATCTGGGGAGCTCAGAGCGCGATGGCCTCTGGTCCCCAGGAGTCTCGATGCCACATCAACCTGCTGGAGCTTTGAGCGGTCCGACTAGCCCTCACCGCCTTCGCTCCATTTGTATGGGGTCAAGTGGTCCAGGTCCAGACGGACAACACCACGACCATGTACTACCTAAACCGCCAGGGCGGGACACGCTCCTTGCCTCTGTGCAAGGAAGCTCTCTGCACTTGGTCTCTTGTGGGCAGACTGGAGGCGGATCTCCTAGCCATTCATGTGGCGGGAGCCTCCAACACTCTGGCTGATGCCCTAAGCCGGATAGGTTCTGCATCTCATGAGTGGTCTGTCCTGCTGGAGGTAGTACACGATCTGTTCTCCCACTGGGGCACACCTCAGGTGGACCTGTTTGCCTCCAGGGAGAATGCGAAGTTGAGGCTGTTTCATGCCCACCCCCCTCAGTAGGGCTCGCTGCAGGGGGATGCCTTCTCGAGGCCGTGGACCCCGGCCTCTTCTACGCCTTTCCCCATTTCCCTTGATCCACAAGGTGCTTCTCAAGGTGAGGAAGGACAAGACGCTGGTGATTCTGGTAGCCCCAGACCAGCCCCGTCAGTTCTATTATCCAGATCTCCTCAATCTCAGTTCCAGGCTCCCGAGAAGGCTTCCAGCCCACCCAGACCTGATCTCAGTCAACCAGGGGAAGGTATTCCACCTGGACCTTAAGTCCCTGCACCTGATGGCCTGGTTCCTGAGTGGCTATAGTTTCAGGCCTTGGGTCTTTCCGACGAGGCATCCCGTAAGGAGTCGACCAGAAAATGCTATGCCTTCAAATGGAAGAGGTTCTCCATTTGTTGTCAGGATAAGGGGTTGGACCCTTCCTCCTGTTCTTTGGCCAGCATTCTGGACTACCTATGGTCCCTTTCTCAGCTAGGGCTTTGATCGACGACCCTTAAGGTGCACCTGGCGGCCATCTCTGCTTACCGGGCGCAGGCCGGGAAGCAGTCGGTGGCACAGGAGAAGGTGGTCAGGCACTTTTTCAAAGGCCTTGATCACTTATCCCCTCCGTTGCGAGAACCTCCACCTCCGTGGGATCTACTGCTGGTATTGGCTAAGCTCATGGGCAAGCCATTCGAGCCGATGCACAGGTATGACATCTCTCACCTGTCGTGGAAGACCGCCTTCTTGGTGGCTATAACATCAGCCAGAAGGATAGGAGAGCTCCAGGCGCTTTCCATCGAGTCTCCTTATTTGGTCTTCCACAGGGACAAGGTTGACCTGCGCCCCCACCCGAAATTCCTTCCGAAGGTGATGTCGGAGTTTCACCTTAAGCAGGTGTTGACTCTGCCGGTGTTGTACCCCAGTCACACCTTGGAGGCTGAATATAGGCTCCATACTTTGGACCCTAGGAGGAGCGCTTTCTTATTACAAGGAGCGGATGGCTGAAGTTCGGGGAGAGGTTCGCCAGCTGTTTGTCACCTACGCTGAAGCCGCACCTGGTAGACCTGCAGCCAAGCAGACGATAGGCAGGTGGGTCACCTCCTGCATAGACCTCTACAATAGGTTGGCGGGCATGGAGCCTCCCAAAGGGATAAGAGCTCATTCTACCCGCCATACCGCTGCTTCGGTGGCTGCTTCCAGGGACATCCCTATCCAGGAAATCTGCAGGGCTGCTACCTGAAGTCAGCACACACTTTATTACCCACTACCACATCGACCTAGAGTCACGCGGGATGCTGGTTTTGGGACCTCGGTTCTCCAGTCCTTATTCCCTAAGTAGGGTTGGCTTGCCTCCCTCCTCCCAGAGAACTGCTAGAGTCTGCCAATAAGTGTGGATTGAACAACGTATCCACGGCCCCTAGAAATAAGGTGGCTACCACCTGTAACAGGGAGTTCTAGGAGTGGTGTGTTGTTCATCCACACGACCCACCCGACCTCCCTGGCTTCCAGCGGGCTAGATCCGGCATCATGGGACGGAGCAGAGAGTTTTACCACCCGGATGGGTGGGAGGAGCCAGCTTGAAGACCTTCCGGCAACATTTAAAGCGGCAAGAAACCTGCCAATAAGTGTGGATGAACAACATATACCACTCCTAGCACTCCTGTTACAGGTGAGTAACCTGTATTTTTAGTTGCCATTACTTCCGCTTGGAGGATTTCTGAGCTCCAGGCTCTGATGTGCAAAAGCCTTATTTAATTTTCCACAAGGATAGAGTGTCCTTGTGGATGAATCCTAAGATCTTACTTCGAGGTGAAGCTTTTGCAACAGGTAACACCATCAGGACTATGCCACCAGGCACTAAGACCCCAGGAAAATTTCCTTGATGCAGTCAAGGCAGGGGACCGGCCCCTGACGTCGGCAGGCTGAATTTTGTGGAAGCTTGTAGCAGCTTGTAAGTGGGGTGACGAGTAGCCACTGTATGGGAACCTTGGCTGATTGATTGTTTTTGGACACAGCCTGTGGGGTTATTCCCACCACCCCATGGCTTGGCCTTCATTTGTAGGGCAGGTCCCATAGTGCCTTGCAGCATCCTGCAATCTGTACTTTGAGTATGCAGTGAGCTGGTATTAAGCAAAACAGGTCTCTAGAGGGATATTGAACTGTGGACGATTTAACTCTAACGGGCAGTGATTTGGAAGTAAACAAAACCCAAGGCATTGTGAGATTGGTAAAGGATTGTCTTTCTATTTCAGACTGATTAAGTAACTGTAGCTTTGATTCGAACAAGCTGTGCTGCACCAGGGAGGGAGGGAGGAGACTAGTAACTTCTCTTGAGCTATATAAGAAGTACCATGGGATTGTTCGTTTAGTGCTGTTTATCTTTTGGTTCAGCTTTAGGTTTAGGCTTGCAAAGGGGAAAGGCTCCCCAGAATTAACTGTGGAACGGTGGGATACTGGGCGTAGCGGAAGTTTTAGTGAGGGGTAACATTGTGCCATACTTGGGAACATAGAACCCAGGGGACACAGCGGTGAAAGGAGGGAATGGATCAAGGGAAAGGATGGTGGAAGTTGGTGGAGGGGTCAGAGTAGGGGGGCTCACCAGGGGAAGGGTCAGAGGCAGTATAAGGGGTGGGGGATCGGTGGAGGGAGGGGGTGGGGGATACGAAGGGAGGATAGTGGGGTGTAACACGGGGATCGACAAATTTCAAATTTAAGTGGTAGTCCAGGACAACTGGCCTATCCAAAATGGCAGTCCCACTGTTGCCAGTGGTAGTCCAATGGTCGGAAGGCTGTACTGTAAGGAAAACTTATAAAAAATTAAGTAGCAACAAAGTAAATAGTTGTGGTGTTATTGTTGATACTACAGGACTGTGCCTGTCTTTTTGCCAGATGTGATCACCACTGGTGCTAAAAATTTCTTTTTCTTAGGGCAACAAACAGACCCCAACCAAAGTCCTTCTCTCTTCCCTAAAAATGTTATTTTAATGAAATGTCCCACTCCGAGTCATTTGGCTCCTTTTGCCAGCTTTCCTCACTTATGATTGGTGAACTAGTAGAGCAGAGCAGCACTGGTGGCAGTGTTGAGTGCTGACAGTTTTCAGCCTTTGTATTAATTTTGCTTAAGGCAACACACACAAAGCCAAAGACCCACAGTCTTATTTCTCACCTACACTGGGCAACCCACAGACCCACACCCTTTTCTTTTGCTCAAATTCTCAGTGCTGAGTTCCTGTTCTGTTTTGCCAGCAGTTATCTTTCTCTGTGTTGTACAGCATTCCTCTCCTACAGCAGCAAACTGCCCAAAATACTGCCCACACAAAACAGAAGAGATGACCTCCTCTTGTTTTTGTAGGTGTACTTAACTGTACATTGATTAGTGACTATAGTAGTCCCTTTTACTGGTGAGATTTTTTCTAGTATCAATCTCACAGTGAGTTCTTTCACTGTGTTATTTTCCTGTTTTTTTTTCTAAATTAAAACAAGTGAGCCAAGTTAAACAGCATTCTGGATGTCTATGTTCTTCCTGGCCCTGGGAGGGTCAGGGTCCTCTGATCTTGAAAACAGAGTTTTTTGTACTTTTTTTTTATCAGACTTTTCTTTCGTCTGGCTCAGTGACTTGCTCTTCTTATTGGCAGGCTTCGAGGCCAAAAACACAGACCCCAGCCTCACCCGTCTGACCTAGCCTTGCCCAGTTGCAGTACCGACCATCCTGGCATCCCCACCTCCTGCTTTCACCGTCCCGTAAATTTTTTTTCCCCCTGAAGAAGAGACCCCACCCAAAAAACAATATTTATTTTTTTTTTTTGCTCTTTTCGCTTTCGTTTTGCAACTCCTTATAATTTGCACTCCTACACTACAAACAGAACCCCTGGGACCCTAGTGTTTGCTTCTGTCTGTGCTCTACGACGATGCAAAGTCACCACACATTCTGCAGCTACAGTGAAAATGGTGTTTCTTTACCGCCAGCAATGAAGGACCGTTCTCCACCCCCCCCCTTGGCAGGACTGACCGGCAGCAACAACAACCAGTTTGTCAACTCACGGGTGGACAGGTCAAGAGGCGGTTGGTCCAGTCCACATTGCAGCGGGCATGCCTCTTCTGTTCTGGCTCTATCTCGGTGGCTTCTCCTTCTTCTTCTTCGTGACCATGGAGCTCCCTCCCTGTGCTGATAACCACTTGGGATGCAGGACACGCAATCATTTGTCTGGCGCGCCACTCAGAGGAATGAGCCGAATCCGAGGACATCTAGCGGCAAAAAAAACACACGGCAGCTTTAAAAAAAAGCTAGGCAACCAGCTCTAATTTGGTAGTCCGCAGACAACCTATGCCATTTAAAGTGCTTGTCCGGGAGCATTACTTGGTAGCCCAGGACGTCGGGCTATGGGATTTGTCGATCCCTGGTGTAACAGCTGTGGAGTGACCATATACGTGAGCACCCTTTGGAGGCCGGGGGAGTGCTCAATTTGCCAAAGGCTAGGGAGACTGGAGGAGGCGCTGTGACTACTAAAGGGAGAAGTGTATTGGCTCTGGGGGGGTATGTCCTGGCCAGGAAGAGGAATGGAAAGGATAAGCACAAAAGGCAGCTGGGTGGGGCACAAGAGGCAGGATAAAGAGAGGGGCAGGGGGTGGAGAGTACAGACCACACGGGGTCTGGGGGGGTGGTACCAGTGCAGAAAACTGGGGCACAACAGGTGCCAGCAGGAATGATCTTGGATACACAACAGGCTGAAACAGGTATTGGCCATTGACCGAGATGACAGGCGGGGGGCGGAGAGGAGCATCCAGCAATATTGAAGGGAAAAGGACGGGGAGTATGGAGGAGCAAATGTGAGGTGTTGGGGTGGGAAAAACAGAGGGGGCACTAACTGAGAAAGAATGGGGGCAGACGGAGGAACAAAGTGCAGGAGGTAGAAGGAGCAAGGAGTGGGAGGAAACAAAGGAAGCAGAGGGAGAACGTGGTGGAATCTTGGGGTTAGAGGGCTCTGGTCCAAGAGCTGCTTGACAGGGAAGGGTCAAGACCATGACAGGGTTGGGGATGGAAGGAGGGTGCAACGAGGAGGGGAGAAGGAGGGGTTATAGTGATAGGATTCTATCATAGGGGATCAGGTTGGGGGAGAGGGTGAAAGGCATGATCGGATATGGTAGAACCTGTACGGGCTTGACAGCGGACAGGGCAGGCTCTGATTATGTGTTGGGGGAAGGAAGAAGCCTCACGGCAGTTCAACCATGCTGAGATTCCATTTTCATCTGATCTGATGCTTTGCACTTCACTTTCTGGGAGCATCGGCTCCAGGGACGACGCTGGGGGCTTGGACGGTCAAGAAGGCCCAGCTTCATCTCCAGTGATGACTGAGGGTTGCCCGAAACAATTGACTCAGTTCGTAAGAAGGATAGTATTCAAAGTCCTCTCACTTTCTTCCGATATGGACTGACAGTCATACTCAACTGGGACTTGTGGAGAACACTTTAACTTGCTTCTGTAGGTGCAGACTTTCTTGATCTTTTCTGTAGCAACTCTAGTCACTGGTCAGGGGCATCTTCTGGGGCTCAGACTCAATTAAGATTTGTCCAATGGGCGATAAATGATTTCTATGCATTGTTTTACATCTTTGAATTATTCTCAGGCCTTACTTTGTACACTGGCAGATCATCTAGTTTGCCACTACAATGTGAAGGAGATGGTGCCATCTGTCAGCAATCTTGTGCTTGCCATGCAGTCCCAGATTTAGCAATATCCGATCTCCCTCCTGGAGTTCCTGTGCTTTCACCTTTTATCATACCTTTCTTTGTTGGCCAGATTTCTTTTGGCAGCCATGGTTTGAGCCGGTTAGTGCATGAGTTAGCTAATTTCTTTGCACATACTGTAAATGGTTGTCAGCTTGAACCCCATCGGGAGACCCCCAAAACACATCTACTGGTAGTCAGCTTCTCTTCCAAACATCAGGCGGTTGGGGAGAATCAGTGGCATCACTTTTGGTGCAGTTATAAGCATGTACCAGGGTGCTAATTTGTTGGCTCCATCTGAGGCTTGTCCTTTGGGTGCAGGGTGCCTAGCATATCTAGCAAAGTCACGGTTGAAGCGTTCAGGCTGTGGGTCCCCCTGAGGTAGTAAGGAGTGGTTCTGGACTGCGCACTCCCACAGAAAGCATCTCTTTGATCAGGCGACTCAAAGTCTCTCCTTGATCAGAATGGATTCTTTGAGACCCCATAGTGAACAAAAAGTTTTCTAATGCACTGTCCACAGTGGATGCTTTCTGGTCTTTGGTGTGGAAAGCTTGGGCATATCTCGTGAAATGGTCAGTGACCACCAGCACATTACTGATATTTCTTTGATCTGACTCCAAACTCAGAAAATCAATATAGACCAGCGCCATGGGTGCACTGGTGGTGATGTTAACAAGGGGCAGCCTCCAGGCAAAAGCTTTCCTCTGTAAGCGCGACCACAAGTTCGAATGTGTTG
This sequence comes from Neoceratodus forsteri, assembly GCA_016271365.2. NCBI lineage: Eukaryota > Metazoa > Chordata > Ceratodontiformes > Ceratodontidae > Neoceratodus > Neoceratodus forsteri. Next base: position 1,296,269,896 of record CM057454.1, on the reverse strand, counting down.
CTCCACATCAGCCCCATCTTAGGCCAATAGAATCTGGATCTCACCAAGCCAGGTGTTCTGTCTACCAAGGTGCCCCATGTGGTTGTGCAGGACCTCAGTACTGAGTCTCGAAAGGCAGTGGGCAGCACTAGTTGTTGTTTGTCTCTTGTCCCCTCTGTCTACTGTTTCTCTGTATAACAGTTTATTGATCAGTTTCAACTTAGGACCTTCTTTGTATAACAAGTGCAGTTCTCAAATCAATGGGCGTAATTTGGACATCTTTTCCTGCATAGGGGCTTCAAAGCTGCTTTGATCATGGGATCGTGGGATTGAGCCAGCGAATACTGTCATTGTCCAGCTGAGGCAGTGCACCAATGTCTGTGCAGAAAAGTGGCAATAAACAGCAGGTATGCAATTCTCAGAGCTCCCAAGCAATCCACCATACAGTCCACTGCGTCCGTGGACATTTGTTCCTCCCTGTCAAACTTCCGGCAGAGTGCCGAATGTCAGGTTCTGTCGGACCCAATCATTCTGGGGAACAGGCCTCCGGGAGAGAGCATCAGCATCTATATGGTTCAGACCTGCTCGGTATTCGAGGCATAGTCATATGTAGATAATGCAGAAAGCCACCTATGGCCAGTGGCATCCAACAGCTGAGGTCTGCACATAGGTCAAAGGATTATTGTCAGTTTTACTAGTATTTAGCCCCATACAAGTACTCATGGAATTGGTCAACAATAGCCCACTTCAAAGCTAGAACTCTAACTTATGTACAGGATAGTTCTTTTCGGATGGGGTCAGGCTTCTACTTGCAAAGGCCACTGGTCTCAGGCCATTCTCGTGCTCTTGGTGACTACAGCCCCAACCCTTGCAAGCTAGCATCAGTGTAGGGGCAGAATAGATTTTCTTGGATCGGCATAGGCCAGCACTGGAGCATGGGTAGCTGATATATGATCTCATGAAAAGCAGTCTCACAATCAGGAGTCAGCGGGCCCAAAACTTCACTCGGATGAAATACACTCTTTCAGTCTTGAGGGCGCTGACTTTTGGTATTTTTGTGGGTTGGGGATACCCTTGAAGTAAGGTTAAGTAAAGGCGGATCACTCTTGAATAGTCCTTGATGAGCGCCGATAATAACCACAGAATCCAGGAATCTTTGCAGTTCTTTTAGATTTTTGGGCTGTGGCCGAGTAGTCAAAGCCTCAACTTTACTTGGGTGGGTCTCTATTCCTCGGTGGATACTATGTGTCCCATACTTTTACTGATGTTTGAAAGAATTGACACTTATCAATGGACAGTTTAAGGCCAAAGTCCTCCAGTCGGTCCAATACCTTAAATAATCTGCTCTCATGTTCCTCCAGTGAGCTGCAAACACAATAACATCATCTAGGTATACCAGGCACTCTAGTAAGTTCATGTCCCCACTGCACGCTCCATCAATCGTTGAAAAGTGGCTGGGGCACACTAAATCCTTGAGGCATCCTCAGAATTCATAGAAATAGCGGACAGATAAAGGCCGTCTTCTCACACGGTCCTCTGGGGCCATCGGGATCTGGTAGTACCCACTGCGGAGATCCAGCACGAGAACCACTTGCTCCCGTTTGGGCAGTCAAGCATCCTGAATGCGGGGCGTGTGTACTGATCAGGGATAGTCCGCCCGGTTTAGGTGCGATAATCCACACATCCTTACTGTTCCATTCTTTTTTCTCACTACCACAATGGGAAGCATAAGACTTCTGGATTCTTGTATTACACCAGCAGCTAACATCTCTTGCAGATGCCGTCTCACATCATCTATGTCAGCAGGTGCCAGGCGTCGAGACCTCTCACGAAATGGTCTTTCGTCATGCAGCGGATATTGTGCGCAGCTCCTTGCACGCATCCATCATCCCATTCCTTCAAAGAAACACCTGGTCTCTCTGGGCAAGCTTCTCACTGATCCTCACTTTCCATTCAGCTGGCAGCGGAGTCGCGAAATCAAACAAGTCAGGCGTTACTCTGTCATTCTTCCTTGAACTCTTGCTGCTGGGTAGCACTGCAGTGTCTGCACAATGCACATTAGCAGGATGCAACCTCTGTTTACTCGAATGTCTCTTTCAGACACATTATGAACTTGGACCATTACCCTTCTGGCATAAGCATGGGCTCTAGCGGGCAAAATACTAGGCTTGACCAGCAGTCCCTCTGGCAATTTTCCATCGCCTGGTGCATCCAACATTAATATTTTATTCTTAACATCCTTTCTGATACTGGACCTCTCCTGTAAGGTACACTGGGCATTTGCGCCAGGATCAGAGACTCAGGATCCCTCTTCCATACAATTCCGACCCGGTTCCTCTGGTTCTGTTTTTCAGCATCTCTCTGTGCCTCATAGGCCTTCTTAATTAAAGCGGAACTCTTAAAGCTCTACTAGTCTTTGACCCTGTTTTTCATAACACAACTGTGCCAGCCTTCGAACATATGAGCATTTGTTCCAATCAACAAAGGGACACCATCATACAGTCCAGTGGGGACACACTAAGGCTAGGGTCTCTACTTGTTCGCCTCCCAGCCACGGAGGTGGGAAAGACAGCCAAATTCGGATATACCGGAATAGGGGTAGGCCTTCTCACTTAACCCCCATACATGCAGTCCTTCTAATGGTTGTAAGAGTACGTTTGACAAATGCTTCTGATACCAATCCTGGAACATAATTGTCACTTGGGAGCCACTGTCTAATACAGCTCTTGTGAACACTCCATTCACCTTTACAGTGGTCTCCATGGAGGACCCATATTCTGGACCAGTCTGAGAGGCGGTAGTGGGGGCCTGGGCAACTGACCTTGCCACAAAGGACGTGAATTAGCATTTTGGTGCCCTCACTGGGATCATGTCGTGCACCTCTTAACCACTGATTTCTTCTCCGAGCTCTCCTTGTAGCCTATATGCAACTTTGTCAGTGTCTTTTGGGACTGGCATTCCCTTTTCATGTGCCCATCTTTCCCACAATTATAGTAAAACATACTTTCTGGAGTTTGAGCTGGCCGAGCCACACTGGGAGCCAGGGCGGGGTATTACTAACTGGAAACCTGGGTGCCATCTCTGTCTGCGGCGTGATAAGCATTTGGAAACATCTAGTCAGTTTCTCCACTTCCATGGTCAAGGAATTGAGTTTGGAGCTGTTATCAGCAGGAGATACATGGGTGGGTACCCCCACCCCATAGCAGATGCAGTCGGATATAGGTCAGGGCCGTACCTTGTGGCCTTCATAAAGGACTGTTTTTGAATTCCGGATCTCTCTCAACAGTTACGCCCCATTGTGGCATATCTTTTTCCTTGTCAGAGCACTCATTGACTGTCAACCTCTGCCCTGAACTTCACTTGATGGGTCACCCTCAGTCACTCGGTCGTAGCCACAGCTGTTGGTGCAGGTACCTCCCGAGTCGCCTTTCTCAACTCCTCGAATTTCTCTCATTAACTCATCATAGGAGGGTGGGGATTCCAGTCGATTTGCCAGGCGTAACTGAAGCAACAGCAGTTCTGAGAAGGGGCAGACTTAAGGATTCTGTCCAGTCTGGTTCGGTCCAGTTCAGTCGCTGAAACTACCCTTTCTGAGGGCATTCTTGCAACAATTTTCCAGCCGAGAGACATACACAGACAACAACTCCCCTTGGTACTGTGTGCATTTCTTACTCTCCACCATAGGTCCTCATCAGAATCTGGGCTCCCATACACATTCTCCAAGGCCTCAAGATAGGCCTGTGCAGTCGCTTCAGGGTTACTGGCCCGTTTAGCACAGATGGTAGCCAGGGCAGGACCTCGGAGGCTCTCACTAACCCTCTTTAGCTTTTTAGCCTTCGAGCATTGCCATTCTAGCACTTGGGGGCAACATAGTCTATCCAGGTCTCCCAGTCATCCTCCCTTGGGGGTGGGAGGGTGCCGAGAAGATCCTCAACTTCGTAAGAGTCGTGACTAATGGCAGGTGCAGAAATAGGAGTCTGCATTGGTTCAGCCACCATTACGGGCACTGGAGCAGGAGAGGGTGTTGGGGAGGAACACCCAGGTGGCAAGAATAGTTTCTTCAAGTCCTCCACAGTTTTCCCTCTCCCAGCAACCATTCAGCAAATTCTCTCTCAAAAGTTTCAGATAGTGGTGGGGCTGATTCCCCGGGTCTTTACTGTCCTTAGTTATCACTCTCCAAGCAGTGAGGGCTCCCTCTGGGGCAATGGTCTGTGGCACTTTGGAGCTATCTATGGGATCCTTAAACTCTACTAGGGCCAGGAAAGTGTGGGTGAGCAGATTAGCATGCCGACCCACCACCACAGGGTTTTGTAAACCTTCCACCTTGGAAAGTAGTCCCTGCACAGTGTCCATGTGAGTACACAGGGGGATGTCCAGGATAAGCATAGCATTTTGAGGTCGATCTCCTCCCCAGTACACACTCCACCAGCGGTGCACAGCCACTTCTGTCGGGTACCCATTTTTTCTTAACAGTGGTCAGGAACATGGACACTAGAGACACAATCCCAGCGGTGCCTCCAAGATGTAACCCCTAGATGGCGCTATCCCAGGGCTACTACCCCTGCCTGATTTGCCACTAACAGGTTGAGGCCTGGATCCAAATGCGGGTGCCTCCACCCAGAGGTCAGGGTTTGCAATAGTTAAACTAACTTGGTCACAGCCCTCTGGGACACTGCAACCCCTTTCTTCCCACTAGTGGCACACAATATATCAGAATTACCTTCACAGTATACACTTACCCCCAGGTCTGGTTCCGGCACTGGGACCTCCTGTGAAATGAGATACAGTGCAGCAGATCACAGTACAGTACTTTAACATAGACAAATACCTCAGGCAGTATAACTTTGCTGAAACAAGCAGCTCTGATTTATTTAGGGGATATAACAAGGACAGGGGAAATCAGGTTAATTAGCTTATCACTCTAATAATCTACCTATGGCTCTGTGACAGGCCTATCCCTGTCAGTTACTGTCCCGAGTACCCAAGCCCTAGTGGCTAGTCCAAACCGTGGCAGCTGGTGGGGCCCTTTCACACAGAAAGGAGAATTAAACAGTCAAGCAGTACAGTAATTCCATTTGGATTTCATGTGGCAATTCAACAGGGAGCGACCCTGAATTAGTACTCACGACCTCCAAATAAGATAGGGTCCTTCAATGTCAGCAGGGCTCACTTGAGGTACACAAACCTCTTCACACATCCATATAAAGAAAGCACTATACCAGGCAGGCTGCATCTGTATCCCGATCGAATTACTGCACAATACCGGAGAACACACAGCAGATTCAGTTCCTGACAGACCCAGTGCAATTTTCAGCAATTCCTCCAGTCTTCTACAGGGTGAGCCTGGTTTCTACTCTTCAGAGATCCTTTGATTCTTTTCACAGGACGGATTCAGTCCTAACAAGCTGTTACAAAGCTGCAGACCGGAACTCTGGGCCTTACACACGTTTTTGACTAAAACTGCACACTGAAAAAGCACAGGGCTCCTTCCTTCTTCACTGCCAAAGCTCAACTGAAACTCCAACCGACAAAACCGGGCACTTCCTTTGAGTTCCTCCCAGTTCTTGACTGGATTGGCTGTCACTCACAATAGACTGCTGCTGTTGGTCCAAAAGGCACTGAAGTCTAAACTACATCTCCCAGAGTCACTGCCCATACAATCCTCTTGTGGCTGGCTCAGATTATGAGTCCAAGTTCTGATTCGTCAAGGCACCATTTTAGGGCTAGCTTACCCCACACTGATTGGTCCAGTTCAGCAGTTCAAAACTAGAATGGGAACTAGCAGACACAGTTCTGACTGCAAAGAAAGCAGGTTAGACAAACTGTAATTTCATTATTACTCTAAATAATTTCTGGCAAACAGTTACATCGTTCAGATAGGTTCCCTTTGCACTCCTAGTGACTGCAAAATGAAGTGAATTGGCGGCAGCTTGAGTGGTACTCAATCAAAGAAACACACAGTCCCCATACAAACTAATTATGTCTGCAAGCAGACAGCTCTTAAAAGACAGTACCAGAGGTTCTAAAACACTCACTGATAAATAGCTTAAATGCCAAACACCATTCAGGCTTGGAGCATTCAAGCAAGCTCCTGGAAGTCTTTTGGGAACCCCCATTTGCAGGGGTTACATGTGAATTTAATGTGGGAGACCAGGCCTGATCCACATTGCAGCTCCCGTGCCCTTGAAGTGAATGGTGCTGCCAAAGGACCCTCCCATGATTGAGCCAGCCAGTCTACCTCATCTTTAGTGAGGTGAATTTCCTATAACAGCACCGTGTCTCCCTTTTCCTTCTTTATATATGACCAGACCCTCTTCCCTTTTACCACTGATTTCAATCCATTAACATTCCATGACATTACATTTAAGTCCACCATCTTAGAAAATCACAATATGACTAGCCACTGCCCAGTTATACTGTAGTCACACGAAACTCACACGCTCTCTTATGTAGGCAACTTGTTGACAATATTGTCAGAACTGCCACCCCTCAAAACCTTGCTGATACCTTTTCACACCTCCTACAACCTGCAATCCAGCGGCTCCCATGCCCTCACAGTACCTAAAACCCTCACACAAATGGGTGACCGAGCCTTCGCTGTGTATGCACCCAGGGTTTGGAACTCTCTTCCAACTAGCACTCGTTCCTCTCCCTCACACCAGAGCTTTAAAGTCTCCCTCTGGGGTTTTCTCAAAACGACTGCCACCTGTCTCTGCACTAGACAAACCCTCTCAGCCTGAGATGCCCCAACTAACTGAGATGCTACCTAAACATTATGACTTGGGCAAAGCACAACTGTGCTCATACTCCTCCTGTTCTCACAGCATATATAACAAGCATTTGTCAATGCCGAATGTTGCTTGCTTCTATGTACTGTTGAGGTGGAAGTCATTGGAGTGCAAATATTGAAAATTTGCAAACTTCTGATCGTCCCTTGGAACTGCAAATGCCGCTCGTAAAAGTCATTTTAGGAATTTTTCACCAAATTTTCAACATAGCCATTTTAAGACCTCTGCTCATGAACAGTGTCACTGTGAGTTTCTTAATTGTCCAGTACATTGATTTACGTTACCGACTGCGCCATTCTACGCTACATGGACGGAAACACATTTTGGGTGAGATGTGAAAAATGACAGCTGTACTACTCTTAAGAAGGTGTGGTAAAATGGCAATGTTGAAAATCTGGAGTGAAAAATATTGAAATTCCTTGAACTATGAGCCTGCATAGGAACTACTGCGCATGCTCGTAAAATAGTCATTTTTGGAATTTTTGCACGAAATTTTTCAACATGGGTTTTGGGACCCCTTCTCATGAATGATGTCACTGTCATGGCGGTATTCGGGCCGAAGGGTGATTTCATGACTGCAGGGGCATGCCTTAGACTACTAGTATTGGAGCCCACTGAGAGGGAGCAATCTTAGACCTGGTTCTCTCAAATGGAGATGAAGAGGGATCACAGATATTAAGTGGGTAGCCATCTGGGAACTAGCGACCATCGAACAGTATGGTTCACAATAAACACAGCAATAGAGTCAAGCCATACAAAGGCAAAAGTACTGGACTTTAGGAGGGCTGACTTTGCTAAAAATGGTGAGTGCCTAAGGATACATATATGCAAATTTGCAGGAAGAGAGTGGAAGAACAATGGGGATAATAAAAACTGCCATCACAGAGGTTACAAGCCTTTGTGTGAAGCAAATAAAGCGAAGCTTGATGAAACCACTGTGGTTCTCAAAGGAAGTGGCAGTGAAGGTTCAGAGAAAAAGAAAGCATTCAGGAAGTACAAGGAATCACAGAAGGAGCAGGACAGAGAACTATATCAGTTAAAGCAAAGGAAGCTGGGAAGGCAGTCAGAAGAGCAAAGGCCCAAACCGAGAAAAGATAGCCAACTCAGTTAAGAAGGGATAAAACCTTTACAGGTACATCAGGAGCCAAGGAGGTTAGTGAGACTTAATAAAGAGGAGGGAGGGTGGGCAGAGGGTGACTGTGAAAAGGCAGAGAGACTAAACAAATATTTTTGCTCAGTATTTACAAAGGAAGTGGGGGAGATACCTAAAACAAACAGTAGAAACACTCTGGATACAGAAGTTGATACCAGCCCATTTACAGAAGAAAGGGTTCTGAAAGAACTCTTAAAACTGAAGGTGGACAAAGCAATGGGGGCCTGATGGGATTCATCCCAGAATTCTAAAAGAACTAAGGGTAGAACTAGTGACACCACTGACCTCCTCTTTAACAAATCATGGGAGGATGGGTGGTACCGAGGACTGAGAAGACAGATGTGATTCCCCTTCACAAAAGTGGGAGCAAGGCAGAAGCAGAAAACTACAGACCTGTTAGTTTAACCTCAGTGGTAGGGAAATGATGGAATCACTTCTGAAGGAAAGAATTGTTGAGTATCAAGAGGCCAGAGGGCTCAGGACCCAAGGCAGTATGGATTCACAGCAGGGAGGTCATGCCAGACAAATCTGATAGATTTCTTTGACTGGGTGACTAAAGAGTAGATCAGGGAGGGCTGTGGACATGGCCTACCTAGACTTTAGCAAGGCATTTGACACAGTCCCACACAAAGATTAATATACAAGTTAGCCAGCCTGGGAGTGGGTCCCAAGATGACAGCCTGGGTAAAGAATTGGCTGGAGAATAGGACACAGAGAGTAATAGTAAATGGAGTCCACTCTGAAGAAAGGGGGGTTACTAGTGGGGTACCGCAGGGTTCAGTATTAGGACCGGTCCTCTTCAATGTCTTTAAAGCGACATTGCAGAGGGACTGGAAGGAAAAGTATGTCTCTTTGCAGATGACACAAAGATCTGCAACAGAGTTGATGCACAAGGTGGGGTGGAAAGGATGAGAAGGGACTTGGCAAGGTTAGAGGAATGGTCAAATGTATGGCAGCTTAGATTCAATGCTAAGAAGTGCAAGGTAATGCACCTGGGAAACAAAAACCCAGGGAAGAGTACACAATGGGGGTGAGATACTAATAACAACAAAAATGGAAGGGACCTGGGTAGTCATATCAGATGACCTAAGGTGGGCAAACAATGTAGAGAGGGCTGCAAGGAGGGCTGGGGGGATACTGGGATGCATAGAGAGAGGCATCACCAGTAGAAAACAGGAAGTTATTATCCCTCTGTACAGACAGTTGGTGAGACCCCATCTGGAGTACTGCGTGCAGTTCTGGAGACCCAATCTCCGCAAAGACATAGACAGGATGGAGGCTGTCCAGAGGAGGGCAACTAAAATGGTGCAGGGTCTGCACCGGAAGACATATGAAGAGAGACTTAAGGAGCTTAATATGTATAGCCTCAAGGAAAGGAGGGAGAGGGGGGACTTGATAGAAACTTTCAAGTACCTCAAGGGAATCAACAAAGTCCAAGAGGGTAGCATCTTTCAAAAAAAGAGGTGTGCAAGAACAAGGGGGCACAATTTGAAGATAGAAAGGGGCGGCTCAGAGGTAATTTAAGGAAGTATTTTTTCACAGAGAGGGTTGTGGATGCATGGAACGGCCTTCCGGAGGTGGTTGTGGAGTCAAAAACTGGTGGAATTCAAGCATGCATGGGACAGTCATAAGGCAATTCTAGGGGGTGGGGGTAGGAAGAAGTAGGCTGCTGGTTAACTAGGATCTGCAGCTTATCCATTAGGTAGGGAAATGGGCAGACTGGGTGGGCCAAGCGGTCCTTATCCGCCGTCAAAATCTATTTTCAGGGTCCTCCCATTTGACTTTTCACCAGCACCTAGGGAATTCACCAAGTGCCTAGCGGTAGTGGCAGCGGCCTTACGGTGTCAGGGCCACGAAGTGTTCCCATACTTCGATGACTGACTCCTGTCAACTCCATCGAGGGATGGCCTGGAAGCCTCTCTAGCGGCTACCCCAAATCTGTTTCATAAATTGGGGATCACGGTGAATCATCCCAAATCTCACCTTACTCCATCCCAGCACTTCTAGTTTATTGGATTGATGCTGGATACAAACCACGGTCAGGGCTTCCTCCCTGTAGACAGGGCTGAATCACTGCTGAGTCGTAGAAACATAGACTTTGTTGGCAGATAAGGACCCGCTTGGCCCACCTAGTCTGCTCATTTCCCTACCTAGAGGATAAGCTGCAGATCCTATTTAACCAACAGCCTATTTCTTCCTACCCCCCCCCCAAAAAAAATTGCCTTAAGTCTGTCCCATGCATTCTTGAATTCTCCTACACTTTTAGACCCCACAATCTCCTCAGGAAGGCTGTTCAAGCGTGAGCCATCCCCTCTATCTTCAAATTGTGTCCTCTTGTTCTTGCACATCTCTTTTCTGAAAGATGCTACCCTTTTGGACTTTATTGATTCCACTGAGGTATTTAAACATTTCTATCATGTCCCCCGTCCCTCCTTTCCTCAAGGGTATACATATTAAGCTCCTTTAGCCTCCTCGTGTAAGCTTCTCTTGCAGACCCTGCACCATTTTAGTTGCCCTCCTCTGAACTGCCTCCATCCTGTCTATGTCCTTGCGGAGATGGTCTCAGGATTGGACACAGTACTCCAGATGGGGTCTCACCAACTGTGTGTACAGGGGGATAACAACTTCCTGTTTTCTGCTGGTGATGCCTCTCCCTATACATCCCAGTATCCCCCCAGCCCTCCCTACCGCCTTCTCACATTGCTTGCCAACCTTAAGGTCATCTGATATGTTTACCCCAAGGTTCCTTTCCATTGTTGTTGTTGTCACTACCACCCCCCCACCCCCATTGTGTACTCTTCCCCTGGGTTTTTGTTTCCCAGGTGCATACCTTGCACTTCTTAGCATTAAATCTAAGCTGCCAGACAGGCTCAGCAAGTGGCCTCCAGTCATTGGACCACGGCCAGGACAGTCCTTCACCTCCTAGATCTCATGGTGACAGCAGTCAGAGGAGGGCAACTAAAATGGTGCAGGGTCTGCACCAGAAGCCATATGAAAAGAAACTATAGGAGCTTAATGTATACCCTCGAGGAAAGGAGGGAGGGGCATATGATAGAAACTTTAAGTACCTCAAGGAATCAACAAAGTCCAAGAGGGTAGCATCTTTCAGAAAAAGATTGCAAGAACACAAAGGTTAATTTGAAGATACAGAGGAGGGACGCCTAAGGGCAACATGAGGAAGTATTTTTTCAGAGAGGGTAGTGGACGATGGAACGGAGCTTTCCTGAGGAGGTCGTGGGATCAGAAACGGGAATTCAAGAATGCATTGGACAGACATAAGGCAGTTCTGGTGGGGGGTAGGAAGAAGTAGGCTGTTGGTTAACTAGGATCTGCAGCTTATCCAATAGGTAGGGAAATGGGCAGACTGGGTGGGCCAAGCGGTCCTTATCTGCCACCAAAGTATATGTTTCTGTTCCCGCTGTACCTTTGACCAGGTTCCACATGTGCATCATGTAGTGGACTCAGAGTGCAGTGGATCAAACCTGGATCACCAAGTTCTAGTGTCCAACCCCATTCGACAGGATCTTCTTTGGTGGCAGGACCTCCAAAATCTCTGCCGAGGAGTCCCCTTTCCAGCTTCTTCCCCGGTTCAGACCCTGACTACGGGTGCCTTGGGTCTGGGCTGGGGAGCTCACCTCTGGGACTCTGGGATCCTGGTCTCAGCGGGAGCTCTTGTTCCACATCAGCGTGCTCGAGATGCTTGCAGTGCTCTATGCTCTTCAGGCCTTCCAACACAATTTTCTCCCTGGACCACTCCTAGTACCAGACGGACAACATGCACGATTTGGTATCTGAACAAACAGGAGGCCTCATCATATCCCATATGCAAGGAAGCCGATGAAGGTGTGGTTTTGGGCAGTTCAGCACCAGCTCCAGCTCATGGCAGCGCGTGTCCCGGGTGTTCATAACATTCTAGCAAACTGTCTCAGCGACACTCAGGCAAGGGCTCACAGGTGGGAATTGCGTCAGTCAGTGATTGAAGGCATCTTCGGCCTCTGCAGTCATCCAGATCTGGATCTGTTTGACCCCCCCCCCATACAACGCAAGACTACCCAGATTCTGCTTGCTCGTTCCCAGGTCCGATGTTTTGTGGCGAGACGCGCTGCCTCTCTGCTGGACAGGGAGGTTTCTGTACGTCTTTCCTCCCTTCCCACTCTTGCAGAGGGTGCACCTCAAACTACAAGTAGGAGGAGCTCAGTCGATCCTCATAGCTCCATATTGGCCTTGCCAAGTATGGTTCCCTCTGTTACAGCAGTTGGCGGTGGAGCCTCTGGTTCCTCTCCCCCACTGCAGAGACCTGCTGACCCAGGATCAGGGCACGATAGTCCATGTGGACCTCAAGTCATTGCACCTTCATCTGTGGCGCCTTCAGAACACTTGCAGCTTCGCTTTGGGGTCTCCCCAGAGCCACTCAGTTTCTCGTGGAGACAGAAAGCCATCCACAAGATGCTATGAAATGGAAAAGATTTTCCATTTGGGCAGCCTCCAAGGGTTGGTACCTTTTTTCGTGCCCTGTTCCTCAGGTCATGGAATACTTGTTGCACCTCTCTGACCTTGGTCGTAGCTATTCATCCCTGAAGGGCCATTTGTCTGCTATTTCCGCCTACCACACTCCTACCACACTTCTGTAGCTCAGCTGGAAGTATCTCATACTTTTCTGAACGGGATTCTCCATATCAAACCCAAGGCCAGGAACCCTGTTCCCCCATAGGATCTGAATTTCATTCTTGAGAAACTCACTTTGCCTCCCTTTGAACCGGCTGCGAATTGCAACCTGTGCTATTTGTCTTGGAAAGCACTATTTTTGGTTGCTATTACTTCTGCTTAAAGGATTTCCGAGCTTCAGGCACTTGTGTGTAAAGAGCCTATTTGATTTTCCACGGAGACCGGGTGGCTCTGCGTATGAATCCTAAGTTTTTACCAAAGGTGGTTTCTGAGTTACTTTAAATTGGACCATACACTTACCAGCGTATTATCCTGAATATTCCAATCAAGGAGGCAATTCTGCACACACTGGATGTGCACAGAATTTTGCAGTATTACACAAATCGAGATGAATCAGTCCATAAAAGGGATCAGTTGTTTTGTTTCCTTTCTGGCCAAAGAGAGGTGCTACAGTTTTGAAACAGTGTGTTTATCCAAATGGTTGGCAATTACATTCTGTTTTATCAGAAGTATAACAAACCCTTCCATTGGAAGTTAAGGGCATTCAGCCAGAGGCATGCCTGCATCTACTGCTTGTTTCAGAAATGTTTTCTGCCACAGACATTTGTGCAACAGCCACTTGAACTCTGTTCACACTTTCATTAAGCATTACAGTCTGGACATTGCCTCTAGGCACCTGGCAGGCTTTGTACTGGTCGTCCTTCAAGGCCTTCTTTAAGTGCCCTGTCTACTGCAGACCTTTATCCTACCTCCCATGTTCAGTCTTTACTTGACTTGCACTACTTGGGACTCAGTCCTTATGGCTAATGCCTACTGTAAGAGCCCTCTCAAAGTAAGATAGTACAGTTACGTAAGAACTTACTGTAACAGTAGATCTTCGAGAGAGGCTCTTGCAGTAGCCAAACGTTTTCCCTCCCTCTGTGTCCCCCTACTTCTTTCTTCATTTCTAGTGGCTCCAGGGGTCCTCTCCTTCTCTAGTCGCGCCTTTCTCAGGTCTCTGGTGGGAGAACTGGAGGCATGCGTGGGGGACCACCCATTAAATAACATTGGGCCAACATGGGCCATGTGGCGCTGGGTGGGCAGTCCCCCACCAGACACTGCTAGCTGAAGTTTTCCGTGTGGTCCTAGTGCCTGGTGGGTCAGTCATTACAGTTATTGCCTATTGCAAGAGCATCTCTCGAAGATCTACATGTAACTGTACTTTTCCAATTTCTTGCCACTGACTACTCTCTTTATGGAGCTGCTGTTTCATTTTTCTGTATTGAAAACTTATGTGTTGCCTCTCTTCTTGTCAGAGACGTGGAATCTTTTTTTAAAAGAGAGCTTGTGCTCAAAGGCGTTTTCTGAAATATATATGCTTTGTACCACTTATATTACTTCTCATGTAACTGCCTTCCCCCTTCCCCCAAGAAGCTCCTTGGCTCAGTATGCCTACCGATTACTGTCGTTGAGGCACAGGTTAGGAAGCATAGGAAAACCAGGAGCAGTTCTAGAATTCGCCAAAAATATTTATTTACAGTATCAGTAACATATTAAACTTGTTCAGAATAACTATGTACAGAGGAGAAATTAGTTTTTTTTCTTTCAGTCTCTGTGTCCTTTTTCTTCTAATCTTATCTCTTGCAGTTTAGCTCTTTATAAGTGTTTTCAACCCCCATCCTTGACACACATCCTGTACTTGTAAGTTTCAGGAGCTGCTAGAACACTCTCCTTCTTGAGGCCCCAACAGCTTTTGTAAAGGCTCAACATTTGCAGTCAAGTAATCTCTAGAGTTTACAGTCATCTCAAATTATATATATATATATATATTTCAAAGGTAATACTATATATTTTCCAAACAAAAGTGATCCCATTATCAGTTACATTTTCATACAGTGATTTGCACATACTTTTACATTAGCAGATATGCAAGGGAAGAAAAACAGACAGCAAGAGAGGGCTGAGATACAGTGAGAGGCGAAGGATTACGAGACTGTTCAGGTTGATTGTCTGAGGTCTCACAGGAAAATTTGGTTACGCAGTCGGACAGAGAAGAGACAGAATAGGAAAGATCCTTGCATTTAAACACTTTCTCCATAACAAATGGGACAGGGTCCTATTCTACCCTGTCACAGTTACCAATTTCCAAATAAATAAAACCAGGGGAGAAACAAAATGAGAATCTCTTAACTAAAACCTGGAGGAAAACAAAAAAATAATCATTTGGCGAGGTAAAGATGATACCTTCATTAGACCTAACAAAAAATTAAAGATACAGGCTTTCAAGGCCTGCAGTAATGCCTGTTCTTAGGCAGAGGTTCTATTAGAGGCCTCAAAAGCTTGCATCTTTAAATTTTCATTAGCCGAATAATGGTATTGCTTTTTACCTAGCAAAAAGATTCTCTTTTTGTCTTTCTCTTGGTTTTGTGTAAGTTAACACAGCACAACCCAACCTTGATCCAAATAAAATATAAGTAAATTTACTGTAGTTTTCTGTTTTTAAACAGTGTTGTACTACAGACTTGGATAAAGGTTGTACTAAGGGAGTTTGGGAAGGGCTGTATCTTTAAGACCTCTCTCCGACTGTTAAAACCTGTCCCATCTGCCAGGAGAATACAGCCCATACCATCCGACAGCCTATGAATGGAGCCTTCCCACAACTGGAATTACTGATAAGGAAATATAATTCCAATTTAGTGAGTTGCTGTGTAGATGTTTGCAGTGAGAGCCTCCGCCTCACCTGTGGGTTGTCGTGTGATGTATTAAATTAGTAGCTTTGCAGTTTTGCTATGAGTTGACTGCTAGTATTTTCTGTTCCTCTCTTCTGCCAATCAGCTGCAGCACCTGGACAAGACGCTAAGAACAGATATCATTGAGGGTAACTTCTATAGTGCAAGTCTGGCAGACCTCCACAAGTTTGACGTGCTGGATCTCCATTACCATTTCCGCTCGAACTTCAGAACGGGTAAAGGATGGAATCCATTGAACCCCGTTGCTCACTGGAGGGTAACAAACTTGCTGCTGTCGCACATCGCTGACGCCTGGAATGTAGAAATGCCCAAAAAGCCTGCAGAAGGTAAAACTGAGTGTTTATTTAAAGAAGGGGTGGGTGGACAAATGAGTGGGTGTGAGGAGTAGTATAAGGAGTAGTATTAGGAGTGGTATAAGAACAGAGAAATGAATAGTGAATTGCATGGGTAGGAGGGAGTTAAAAGTGACTAGGTGGGCAAAAGGATGGATGCAGACAAAGTGAAGGAATTGAACACAAGAGAATGAGTGAGTATACAGGGGAGGGGGTGAAGAGAGGCTGAACTGAAAGGAAGGATGGACACCGTATGATAAGTGGGATAGTGAAAGTGAGGATTTGGAAGTGTACAGGAGTAGATAGGTCACTGGAGTGAACGGGATCAGTGGTAGAAGGGATGGGTTAATAGAACAGCAAATGATTCAGTTGGAAGAGGGATGGTTAGCTACAGGAACAAGCGTGTCAGTGGGATGGATGGATAGAGGTTCAGATGGGTCTGTGGCAGGACAGATGGGTGGATAGAGAAGGTAATGGGTCATAGGAAGGAAGGATAATGAACAGGTCAGTAGGAGGAGGGATGATTGGATAGAGAAGCCAACAGATCAGTGGGGGAGAGAGGGCTGGGTAATGAATAGGTCAGTGGGGGAGAAAATGGTGAGTAATGATTGGATCAGTAGGGAAGAGGTGGGTGAGTAATAAATTGGTCATGAGAGGAGAGATGGGAAGGTAATGAATGGATCCAGTGGGAGGAGGGATGGGTGGATCATGAATGGATCGGTGAGAGGAGGGATAGTGGGTGATGTATGGATCAATGAGAGGAGGAATGAGTGGGTGATTTATCAGTGGAGGAGGGATAGGTTGTAATGAATGGATCAGTGGGGAGAAATGGCTGGGTAATGAATGGATGAGTGGGAGGAGGGATGGGTGGGTAATGTATGGATCAGTGGGGGAGGGATGGTGGGTATTGAATGGATTACTTGAGGGAGGGATGGGTGGGTAATGAATTAATCTGTGCGGGGGTGGTTGGGTAATGAATGGATCAATTGATGAGGGATGGGTGGGTAATGGGTGGATCATTGGGAGGAGGGATAGGCAGGTAATGAATGGATCAGTGGGGAAGATATGGGCAGGTAATGAATGAATTGATGGGAGGAGGGATATGTTTGTGTAATAAATAGATCGATGGGAAGAGAGATTGTGGGCAATGTTTGGGTCAGTGGGGCAGAGATGGATGAATAATGAATGGATCAGTGGGAGGAAGGATGGTGAAAATAAATGAGTCAGTATGAGGAGGAATGAATGGGTCAGTGGAAGGGATGTGTGGCTAGCTGTGGAAAGAGTGGAGTGTTAGAAAGTGTTTTGGAATAAAATTACATAATAAGTTTATTTTTGCTTCGCCATGCCTTATACCGACCTACTTCTTGAGACCGTACATGTGCCCTGCTACAAGGTAGACTCCCTCTTACTGCCAGCTGTCCACTTCCAGGTCCTTGGATGGTCCATCCCTCCTGTCCCAGGTTATCCTTTCTTGGGTCCACCTGTTGCTACCAAGAGAGGAGGGTGCTTCCATCGACTGGGGAGACTGCTGGGGTGGGGTACATCGGGATCAGGTGGCATTGGAGCACAGTAGGTCATCACTGGATCGCTTTTGTGGGCTGTCATTCTGTTTTACCCTTCCTTCCTACACCCTGCCTCCACGTACTGTATGGTACACATCCCCACCCCCATGTGCACACACGCGGGCTTTTCTGTATTACTCTTGAGAAATTATTACATATCCATAATATGTTCTCTCACTGGGATAGTGTTGCAGCCCAAAAACTGTGACCTCAACAAAGAACCTGGAGGATATGGAATATTTTCATTGCAGGAGTTGCTCCAGTTTCAGCTGTACCACTGAAGGGGTGGACAGAATAGACTGAGCTATGTGGATGATTTGCGCTTTTTAGCTGTTAACTTTTACTGTGCAGAACTTTTTTCCTGGCTAGAGCAGGTGGTAGATGCTCAGCCCTCTCTCTGCTTCTTCCGACCAGCTTCGGTCTCTTTCGATCCACTGGGGAATGGAGGGGCCCTAAGTGTTCCACAGATTTCCCCCCCACCCCCCGTGGTGGGGTCAGGAGAGGGAGTCAGTCGATCTGACTTAGGGAGTATCTCTTGCAGCAGGCCATACCTGTGGAACAATAGGTACTAGGACCACACGGAAGATTTTTAGTCGGCAGTGTACAAGGGGGCCACCCTGGCATCATGCACCAGTGCCACCCTATGCTACAAGTGGGTGGCCCCCACGTCCTCCTCAGTTCTTTTCCAACCAGTGACCAATGCACGTTGAACCTTTCCTCACTGGAGTCCCCCAGGGTTCAATACTGGGCCCCCTACTCTTCAGCCTGTTCCTTAACACCCTACCGGACTCCTGCACTGAACATATCACCCTGTATGCCGATGATGCAGTAATCCTTGCCACACACCAGGACCCGAAGAAATTGCAAGAAAATCTCCAACTCTGCTTCTCCTCGGTTGAGAATTGGTTCACAAAGCACAAACTGATCCTTAATCAAAAAAAAAAACAGAGGCCATGATCTTCAGCAGCTCCCATAATAAACGTAAGCACTTACAACTCTCCGTTATCACCAGACAAGGTGCCGCACTGGAACAGGTCAAAAACTTTAAATACCTCGGGATCACCCTTGACCCTCACCTCTCCTACACTGCCCACATCGCCAAAGCCGCTAACTCCCGGCTAGGCCTGCTATTCCGTCATAGGAAACACCTGACACCCAAAGCCCTCACTGTCGCTGTCCAGAGCTCCATCATATCCAGCATTGATTATGGCATTATCATTTACTGGCTCTGCTAACCACCGCACTCAGCATATCACCGCCTCTAACAAGACCTGTGACCTCTATTCTCAAACTGGATGGTTGAATCTTGCCAATCCAAATAAAACATGAAACTTGTATTACTGCTAAGAAAATCTTGCTGGGCATAACCCCCACCCCGAGTCTATTCCTCATACAACAGAAATCCACACCTGACATACTGGGGATCGAAACCTCAGCTTCTACCGTCCACATTGCCGCACAACACAAGGCCAAGATCCTTTGCTTACGGAGCCAATAGTTGGTACAACGGTCTTCCCAGCGACATCTCATCCTCACTATCGCCCAGCACTTTTAAGATTCAAGCTTCCGCTTAACACTCACTGCCTCCAACCTCTGTGACTGTTGTGGCTAAACATGTCTTTGGTTTCATAGCTGAAGATGCCCTTGGATCCACATCTACTCCTGCGAATTACCAGCAGCCCCCCCAAATTCCTACCTCCCTGCTGGCCCATGACAAATGCCACCCAGCTGCACTACCTCTATTCTTATCTGCCTTCCACCTCTCTTCTCTCTGTCCCCCCCAACCTACCTCCCCTTTTCTTCCATCCACTTAGTCTCCCTGATTTCACCCTCCTTTCCGTTTCCCTTCCCCATCTACAAGACTGTTTTTTTTTTTTTTTATAAACTGCTGTCTTTCCTTATGATTGTCTCAGTTGTACCAATGATGTGGAACCTTTGTAAAAGAGCCTCTGCTCAAAGGTATTTGTAATCCTAGAACAAATAAATAGAAAAATAAAACCTCTAGGATCATCTTAGCTTCAATCAACTGCCATTACCTTCAATTTTCTTTTGCTTTTCTCTCCTCAGTTTTGTTCACTTCTCTGTGATTTTTCTTTTTAGTTTGTCTTCTCAGCCTTCTTCATCTTTGACCAGACAACTAAGTGCGCCTCTGAGAAGCAACTCCCGGAGAAAGATGGCTGTTCTGCCTGTGTTCTCTGTATAGGCTCAGACTACGACGTCAACACCTGCTCCGTCTGCCTCTGCTTCAACCAAGCAACCCGCCACCAGCGGACAGTACAGAACTTTTACTCAAGAAAAGTCACCAACATGGAGAAGGAGTTTCAGCCGGGAGTCTTCCATCCCCTGTCCCTGTTCTCTGTCTCCCAGTCGTAGAAGTCCAGGATATAAAGCCTCAGGCAAACACAAGCACAGGGACAAGGACTGCACTAAACTCATGTCCCCTCCTTCCACTACGGTCCCCATCACTCGGCAGTGGTGTGGGGTAATCTGCTGCTTCGGGCGGTGACATCTGCTTCGCACGCCTCTCATCAACAGGGCTTCCATTGGCAGTGCCTCCAGTCAACCTTACTTTGGCGGGCGGAGGTATTTGGAGCTGGGCGTTCTCCTGGCCCCACCACCTGCTGTTCTGGACCTTGTTTTTGGCAGCTCACAGGAAGCTCTGCAACCCTGTCTTTGACTGGCTTGGGCTTAGTGGCCTCTGGTTCTTGTGCATCTACCTGACTACTACTGTGATGTCATCTCTGGCACTGGAACTGACGTACTTTAGGCATCGCCCCAGGCTGCCTCTCTGCCTTCTTCACCACTCCATAGGGGGACTCAGGCCTAGGACTACTCCTTGGTCTACACGGATCTGATTGACGTTGCTGACTCCTCCTCCACAGCCTATGCCAACCCCCTCCACCAGTGCCACCTAACTGCCTGACGCTGGTCACGGTGGACTTTCCTTCCTTGCTTTCTTCCCTATGGGACTTTATTCAGGCCCACCTGGTGCCCCTGCAGGAATCAGTCCGTAGAGCAGCCCCAACACCAGTCCCCGCACCCACAACTCCAGCGGGCCCATGTCAGTTTCCCCATGGCTGGACCCCTCACTCTCCTCTAGACCTTTGGGAGAAGGGATGAATATCACTGGACCTTCAACTTCCTGATGAAGATGAGGAGGGGGATGATGACTGAGGGGGGAGTTACTCCTTCTCATGCTACCTCCACAATCTCGTCGGACGGGAGGAGACCCCAAAATATATTCCACTATCTCTTCCAAAAGGACCAGTCATTTTGGGGGGTTCTTTGTTAGATGCAGGCAGCGATTGGGGTTTGATACTGAGGAACAGGACCCCAGAAAACATTGGTTAACTGTCTGTCTACGCCTGCCTGATGCTCCTCCCTTGGTGGTTCCTCCTCTGAACCCTTTTAGGATACCACCATGCCAGCCTGTCACCGCCCTAACCTGATCCTCGCTGTGCCCAGGAAGGCAGACAAACTTTATCACTCTCCAGAGTGGAAGCCATTCTTAAGCTGAGTAGGCGCAGGCCAACTTAGTGGTTATTAGCTGCCCATGACCGCACTGAAGACCAAAACACTTCAGTTCCTCCCACCCCAAAAAAAGAATCCTGGAGGTTGGACTTACTGAGCAAAAGGAACTTTGCCTCAGCCACCTAGCCATCAGGGTCTTGAACTCAGTGGCCCATATGGTCCAGTTCCTTAACCTTCATCTGGAGCAAGCCCAGGGTTGGCTAATGACCAGAGAAAGCAAGCTCTTGCAGTCATTTCAGTCGAGGGCTGAAGTGGGTCTGCATCTCCTTCACTTGGCCTATGATGCCGTCCAGTGCTTTGGCCAGGGTGGCTGCATACACCAGCACTCCTTATTTAGGGTGTCAGGGGGGTGTTGTCCAGGACATTCACTTTTCTGTCTTGGCTTCCCCTTCAGGGGTTACAGATTGTTTGGAACTGATGTCCAGCAGATCTTTGATGCACTACAAGCCTCTGGATGTACCCTATGGCCAGTCCACTCCATGTACCGCACTCGGTTAGAGTGGACAGCATGTGCCCTTTCATTGAGCAACCAACAAATCCAGACCCTCCTTCAGACCTCCGAGAGCAAGCGTCTGTGCCTACTTCCTTCCCACCTCTGCTGCCACAACCAGTAGGCTCCCAGGGCTGGTGCCTCCTTCGCCTCTGCCTGACTCCTTGCCTGATCCACCTGACAAATCAGGAGGTGGTGGTCAGAGGTCGCTTCTCCCTACACCTGGACAGGTGACAGGAGATAACCAATGACGGTTGGATACTTCAGCTCATAGAGCATGGTCACACTCTAGAGCGGCCCCCAGAAAAACCTCCAGTTCCGTCCTCTTACCCTCCAGACCACATATCTGTGCTTTGTGAGGAAATCCACTCCCTGCTGCAAAAGAGGGCAGTGGAGCGGCCCTGTGGAACAGCATTACATGGTTCTTCTCCAATTTTTTCGTAGTCTCCAAATGCATCAGGGATCTCAAGTCTATCTTAGACCTCCGAGAACTCAGTATGTTTATTCAATACAGAAAGTTCTAGATGGTGACACTTCAGGGTCTGTTGCTCCTTCTGCATCAGAGAGGTTGGATTTTCTTCCACAATATGAAGGGTGCCTACCTGCATATCAAGGTTCACGCATCCCACAGGCAGTACCTGGGGCTTCTGTTCCAGGGGCTTACACTTCCTCCAGTTCAGGACCTTGCCCTTTGGTTTGTCCTCAGCCTCTTTGGGTATTTACCAAATGCTTGGCAGTAGTAGCAGCAGCTGCCCTCAGGCACCTTTGTCTTCCCCTGCTTGGGCAACTGGCTCCTCAAGGCCATGTCCAGGGATCTCCTACTTTAGACCCTGGCCTTAACTACCTGCTTATTCCAGGATCTGGGGATAACTGTGAACTTGCCCAAGACTGTTGTGATTTCATGCCAACACCGCCAGTACATTGGGGCGATTTTGGACACAATTCTGGGCATGGCCTTCCTGCCCCAGGACAGGGCCAAGCACCTGATAGCCCAGGCCCGCCTGTTGTACAACAGTCGCTGTGTCTCAGCCAGACCCTTCCTTCTGTTCCTTGGTTTGATGGCTGCTGTGCCTCTACCTAGACTGCACATGAGGGTTCCCCAGTGGACACTCGGGGTCCAGTGGGACCAGCAGACAGACATCAGACAGCAGGTTCTGGAGTCCTTCTCCATGAAATAGGTTCTGCTTTGGTGGATGAACCCAGCAATCCATTTGGGGAGGGGAGGGTTCCCTTCCTTCAGCAGATTCTCATGACAGATGCTTCAAGGCTGGGGTGGGGAGCCCATTTAGTACCCCGTCAGTGTGGGCCCAGCTGGAATCCTCTCTCCATATCAGTGTTCTGGAGATGTGGGCCATTCTATATGCCTTACAGACTCCTCTGTCCCCAGGTCTTTTGCTAGTGCAGACAGACAGTATCAGCGTAGTGCATTACCTCAACCGGGGGGCACTCGCTCATATACCCTTTGTCGGGTAGCAATGAGAGTCTGGTATTGGGCTCTGCGAGCCAATGACTGTCAACGTTCCAGGCATCCAAAACGTCCTGGTGGACACCCTAAGTCGGTCATAGTCAAAGGCGCAAGAATGGGAGCTGCTGACCTCAGTAGGGTCATTCAGAGTTGGACCTTTTTGTGTCCCCACTCAATTCAAAATTACTGCTTTTTTGCTCGCTTGATTCAGGATTGGAGTTTTCTGGCGAGGTGCGTTGTCCCTCTCCTGAAAAGGGAGGTTTCTGTACGCGGTTTCTCCCGTCCCCCCTGCTTCAGAGGATTCTGATCTAGCTCCAGATAAAGGGGCAACAGTGATACATATAGCCCCATTCTGGTCTTGTCAGATCTGGTTCCCCTTGCTGCACCAGCTGGCAGTGGAGCCTCCAGTTCCTCTGTGCACCAGTTTGCTCTCCCAGAACCGGGGCACACTGGTCCATCCGGACCTCAAATCCCTGCATCTTTATGCCTGGCTCCTGAGGACTTAGCCATGGCTTGGTTCCGGATGTCACCCAGAATGGCTGATGTCCTAGTGGTGGCTAGAAGCCTTCCACTACAGCCACCCATTTATGAAGTGGAAACGTTATGCTGTGGGCTGCTTCACGCCAGCTGGATCCCTTTACTTGTCCAGTGAATCAGATTCTGGAGTACTTATTGTCCCTTTCAGTCTCTGGTCTGAAGGACTCCTCTCTTAAGGTGCACACATGTCTGCTATCTCTACTTTCCACGTGCCTATTGAGGGACACACAGTGGCACAACTAGAGGTGTCCGTACATTTCTGAGAGGCGTTCTTCACTCAAAGCCTCCTGTCTGCAATCCAGTCCCACCTTGGGACTTGAATTTTATTTTTAAAAGCTTACTTTGGCTTCTTTTAAGCTGGCTGCAACACATGAGCTACGCTTTGTGTCGTGGAAAGCGTTTTTTTTTATTTACTATTACTTCTGCTCAAGAATTTTTCAGAGCTACAGGCCAAGTGTGAGCAGCCTTATTTGAGTTTCCACAAAGACAAGAATGTCTTTGTGTACTAACCCTAAGTTTCTTCCAAAGGTGGTGTCTGAGTTCACTTTAAACTAGTCCATCCACCTTCCTGTTTATTTCCCGGAGTGTGCCAATCCAGGGGAAGCATTGCTCCATACTTCAAATGTGCATAGAATTCTGCATTACTATACCCATCGTACGAAGGACTGTAGGAAGTCCAAATAGTCGTTTGTTTCCTTCGCTTCTGGGAAAGAGGGCATCCCTGTTTCAAAACAGTGTTTGTCCAAATGGTTGGCCAACGGTATCACTAATTGCTACAGGAATTATGGCATAGAACTTCCTGGCACTGTCTGTGGCCATTCCACCAGGGGCGTAGCCAGTTCTCCTGCTTTTTTCAGGAATATGTTGGCTGCAGAGATCTGTGATGCTGCCACTTGGAGTACTGTCCACACCTTTACCAAGCACTACAGTCTGGACAGTGCCTCTAGGCATCAGGCCAGTTTCGGCCTGATTGTTCTATAGAGCTTACTTTCCTAGGCTCTTGGTGTCCTACTGCCCAGACTGCATTTCTTTATGTCAAACTGCTTGGGACACATTCCATAGGTGTGGCCTGCTGCAAGAGATATGCTCGAGTCAGATAATACAGTTACGTGAAATTACCATAACAGTAGATCTGTGACGGGATCTGTTGCAGCAGGCCATGCCGTCCCTCCTTCCTTCCTTCCCCCTGTGCCTGTGAGGCTGTCCTGTGTCTGCTTCTCCTCTAACTGTTCCTTAGCGGGAACCATTTGCACCCTCCTTGGTTCCTCTGTAGGACCCTTGTGCTTATGGTCACCAGTGAGAGAACAGAGGGCGCAGGGCTGCCCACCCTTATAGCGTAAGGGTAACTGTGCCCGACGTCGGTGGGCGGCCCCCAGTAGATTAAGCAGTAGAAAGTTTTCCGTGTGGTCTTAGTGCCTGACAGCTATAGTTTCATAGTGTGGCCTGCTGCAAGATATCCTCGCAGATCTTCTGTTACAGTAAGTTTTGCATAACTGTTCTCCACCCGCATGCACATGTATGAATGCTCCTGGTGGTTTGGTGGTAACATGGGCCAGGTGAGGGCAAAGAGAGCTTCATGAAGCCCACCTGTCCCATGCAAGGATCTTGGCGCACACTTCAGAACCACATTCCTTCCTTTCGAGCCGCTCGCTAATCTGCACTACCACTGAGCCTGCACCTGTGACAGTCAGAGTTAGACAGTGTGTCCCCTTCCCCACAACTGGAGTCTGCTGAGCTTATTTCATGGAGCCTCTTGCAGCAGGTAACATCCTTTGGACTGAAGCTGGCAGGCATCAGGACCCCACAGAAAACTTATAGCTTGCAGTATACAGTGGGGGACCACCCCTGACGTCACGTATCATATAAAAGGGTCAGTCCCCAGCCCATCTCAAGTTCTTCAGCTGCAAGGCTGCTGACGGGCAGTCTGTCACATCACCGGTGCTGTGGGAATTACAGTGGCTGACGGTGGGTGGAGGGTCCTCTTTAAGTGGGTTTGCTCACCTTTAAAGCCCTACATGGATTGGGCCCTGGCTACCAGGCAGACCATCTCACATCGGCCGCCTCAGTCCGCTCCCTACGTTCCTCCTCTAGGGGCCTCCTTGCGATTCCCAGGACGAGGTTAAAAACGGCCGGCAACAGAGCTATTAGTGTCGCCAGGCCCATCCTGTGAAATTTGCTTCCACCATCTGTAAGGGAGGCCCCTTCAGTTGAGGTATTTAAGGCCTGCCTCAAGGCCTTCCTCTTCACTCAGGCGTTCCCTAATTTTGCTGTATGACATCTTTTGCCCGACCACCATGATATTTTGCTCCTGACTTTTTGTTTTTAGTTAGTTGTATTTCTAATTTATTTATCATTTATTGTTGATGCTGTGTTCTTTGTATGGTGCCCAGAGCCTCCGGGATTGGGCGTCTTTTAAATAAAATTTGCCTTGCTGTCTTTTCTCACCATTGACTACGCAAGTCAGACCTCATGGACTCAGTCAGCTAGTCAGCTGCCATTTTGCATTGTGCTTACCCAGATTTTGTTATTTTTTTTGCCTGAAATCAAATCTTTGAAATTTTACTTGCATGTCTTCTTCTCTATCCTCCTCAATTGAGGAGGAAGCAATCGAAGTGTGCATCGCGGCAAGCAGATCCTCATGAGGATGATGGCCGTTTGGCCTGCCTTTTCTGGCTAGGCCCCAGACCACGTATACAGAGGCCTTTCCAGCATTACCAAGATTTCCATCGGCACACTAGGCTTTGCCACCAGAAGACTTTCAGAGCCTTCTTGTTCACCAGACAGCTGTCCGAGATGGAGAAGGAGCTTCACCACGAGAGTTCTTCCTCTTCCCTAGCCTCCGGGGCCTCTACCTCCTCTTTGTCTCGCAAGGAGAGAGAATCGAGTGCAAACACAAGTGCTAGAGAAGCATAAGGAGAAACCCTGGTCGGACACCCATTCGCGGTCCCTGACTAGGTTCTCTTTGCACCGTGGCTTCCCTTTCACTCGGGCCCTGGTGACCAAACCTCCTCCTTGTACAGTCTCGGAGAAGGTTCTTCGGATCATGAGACCTCATCCCCCACCTCTCAGGCTTAAGCTTTTGGTCCCGTGGGCTCTCTTAAGCAGATTGTCATGGCAGGCCTTTACCTGATCGCTCACCTGGCCAGTGTCCACTGAGTCTTCCCGATACCGGGCCGACTCCAGCAGGCGACACCTGAGACTGACGCCTTCCTCCTCTGGAAAAGAGCAGTATAAGTCCCGCTTGGGGGCCAGCTCTTTGATTCTGGTGACTCCTCCTAGGCGAACACCAGCTGAGTCACCAGCCTGGCATCAGCCTACATAGAAACATAGAATCTGACGGCAGATAAGGACCGCTTGGCCCACCTAGTCTGCCCATTTCCCTACCTGATGGATAAGCTGCAGATCCTAGTTAACCAACAGCCTACTTCCTCCTACCCTCCACTAGAATTGCCTTATGTCTGTCCCATGCATTCTTGAATTTCCCCCACTGTTTTTGACTCTACAGCCTCCTCAGGTGCTGTTCCATGTATCCACAACCTCTCTGTGAAGAAATACTTCCTCACATTACTTCTGGAGCTGCCCCCTCTATCTTCAAATTGTGCCCCCTTGTTTTTGCACATCTCTTTTTCTGAAAGATGCTACCCTCTTGGACTTTGTTGATTCCCTTGAGGTATTTGAAAGTTTCTATCATGTCCCCCCTCTTCCTCCTTTCCTCGAGTTTATACATCTTTGGTTCTTTTAGTCTTCTTCATATGTCTTCTGATGCAGACCCTGCATCATTTTGGTTGCCCTCCTCTGGACAGCCTCCACCCTATCTGTCTTTGCAGAGATGGGGTCTCCAGAACTGTACAGAGTACTCCAGATGTGGTCTTGCCAACTGTCTGTACAGAGGCCAACAACTTCCTGTTTTTACTGGTGATGCCTCTCCTGTGCATCCCAGTATCCCCAACCCTCCTTACTGCCTTCTCACATTGCTGGCTCACATTTCGGTCATCTGATATAACTACCCCCTTTCCATTTTGCTGTTGTCAGTATCTCACCCCCCATTGTGTACTCTTCCCTGGGTTTTTGTCTCCCAGGTGCATTATTTTGCACTTTTTTGCATTGAATCTAAGCTGACATACATTTGACCATTCCTCCAACCTTGCTAACGCTGATTCCTTCGACGCCGGCCTCCCGGACGTCTCCTCGGGTGACCCCGTCGCCACCTAACCCTTCCAAATCACCGGCGGGGCCTGGCATCCACCTGATGGCTGGATGCTGGGTCTGTCAGATGGCGCTGTTCCTCTGAGTCAGACGCCCTGTGACCCGGATCGGCTTAACCCGACGCCCGAGTTACCCCAGCCTGACGACCAGACATGGGGCCGTCTAAGCCTACTTCCCCGACGTCAGACACACCAGCCTTGCTGCAAAACCTTCCACAAGCCCTAATTGAGCTTTTTGCGGTCTAGTGGGCCTATTTCAAAATGCAAACAGGCCCATAGGGCAAGCTTATCCCCCAGGGGCCACCTCCGGATAAGTCTCCGGTTCTCCTGCCTACTCCACTGCCTAGGAGGGACCCCAACGCTGGGTGAGGGCGATACCCCCCTTCCGAAAGGATGGGCGTGCAATGTTCGCCCTCCCCGGACTCTGAGAATTTGGACAGTTACTCCTTCTCTTCTTCCAGTGCGAGGACTCCGACCTCCATTCGGAGCATGAGGGCAGTAAGGACACCCTTCATTTCCCCGCCTTACGACCCATCCTTCATGAATGTAATGCGGCACATTCAACAGCTGAGTGTCTGGGATATGGACAAGCTGGATCCAGATCGACATCGGTTGGCCTCTTTTCTTCAGAAGAAGGGCACCCTACCTGAGGTGGTTCCTCCACCTGTGGAGTCTTACAGGATGTCAACGGGCACCCTGGAAGCACCTTTTATGCCGGCCATCTCCAAGACGTCAGACCGACTATACTGTGCCCCTAGAGAGGATCCCTTTTATGGGGAACACTCTGAGGCAGACTTGGTTGTGATCAGCCCTGCCCACGATCGCTCCAGCCACCCTAAGCACCTGAGTATGCAGCCTCCTGACAAAGATTCCAGATAGTTTGTCTGCTTGGCCAAAAAGGTGTATTCCTCAGCCATGTGCGCTGTTCGATCTCAGAATATCCTTGCCCACATGGTTCAATACCAGAAAACCCTGTGGGACAAGGCGGTGGAGGTGGCTCAAGCCATACCAAAATTGTCTCGGAAGAGCAAAGCTGATGGGCATCTTAAAGTCAGGTTCAGGATATAGTAATCACGCCTTCGGGTGTCTTATGATACGGTGGACTCTGCAGGCCAGGCCACGGCTTCTGCAGTCTGTATCCACAGTTATTCCTGGTTGAGAGTGTCCAGCTTTGCTCTGGATGTGCAGTCTAAAATCATGGATGCCCCTTTCCGGGGACTGGTCCTATCCTATTCGACGAAGACTTGCAAAACATCATTACTCACCTGCAGGAGTCAGGGAAGGCCATTAGATCTGTACACACCATGTATAAATGTCAACTTAAACAGCATCCCAAGCAGCCCTTTCGGAGGAATGCTAAACAGCAACCTAGAGGTCAGCAGCAACAAGCAGGATTTAAGCACAAGGCTTCCAGCCCCTGCTTCTGGAGGTTCCGCCCCTCAGGGACCCTAGAACCTTCCAGGCCACACTGACCCTCCCAGCTGAAGCCTATGGGAGGCAGCAGGAGGTCCATTTTCCTTGCTTATAGAAGGGTGGCATCAGATAACCACAGATCAGTGGGTCCTGCAGCTCATCAAAAGGGGGCATACTCTTAGAGTTCACTAGAGTACCCTCGGACAACCCATCGGCCCCATCCCATTACTCTCAGGCTCACAACGCTCTCATTGCAGAAGGGATACTGGCCCTCCTACAAAAGTGGACCATAGAACCAGTCATTTCCATGCAACAGGGAAAGGATTTTATTCCCACTTCTTCCTGGTGCCAAAGAAAACTGGGGACCTGCAGCCTATCCTCGACCTCAGCCAGCTGAATCAGTACATAGAGTACAAACGATTCTGGATGGTCACTCTACTAGGCCTTTTTCCTCTTCTTCGTCAAGGGGATTGGTTATGTTCTCTGGATATGCAGGGTGCATACCTCCATATTCTGAGTTTCCAACTCATGGGGAGGTTCCTTCTTCCGCTTCCAGTGAAGTCACTACCAGTTTTGGGCTTTTCCTTTATTGCTGTCCTCTGCTCGATTGTTCGCCAAATGCCTCACATGAGTGGTTGCAGCTGTGAGAGCAGGGGACATTATGTCTTCCCATACCTGGACGACTGGCTTCTGACTGCTTTCACCTGGGACCGGCTTCTCCATATATGCAAGCTACCTTCTCCCTATTTCAGGACCTAAGGGTTGCCTTAAACCCCCAAGTCCTCTCCTGGCCAAGGCAAAGCCTTCCTCCCCAGGACAGAGCAGAGTGCCTTCAGGCATGAAAGCACAGTAGATCTCTGCTTGCCAGGTTAGTCCTAAGTCTCTTGGGGCACATGGTAGCCACCATCACCACAGTCCCCCTGGCCAGGCTATACATGAGAGTGATTCAGTGGAACCTTAGAGTTCAGTGGGATCAGCATTCTGACAACCTGGAGCAACTGGTCTTGGTGTCGAACCCTATGAAACAGGCATTAACATGGGGGTTGAACTCATTCAACCTCTCCAGAGGGGTTTCCCTACGGAAGGAATCCCCCAGTCAGATCCTGACCACAGACACATCAGGCCAAGGCTGGGGAGACCACTTGGGAGGCCACCAGACACAAGGGTCCTGGGCCCAGCATGAGCTCTATCTCCACATCAGTGTCCTGGAGATGCAGGCACTTCTGTATGCCCTTCAGGCCTTCTAGACAGTCTTGTTATCTAGCCCCCTAGTAATCCAGACAGAGCATAAACAAGGGGGGGACTCATTTTTGTTCCCTCTGTAAGTAGAGCCATGCAGTATGAGTAGGCATGGGCAGTGGACCACCACCTGGATTTGACAGCTGTGTCCATGTTCCGGGCATGCCAAGAACACCCTGACGAGGTCTAATCCGGTCTCAATCCGGGGCCCATGAGTGGAAACGTCATCCCTCAGTGGCAGAACATTTCTTCAACAGATGGGGACGTCCGGAACTGGATCTTTTTGCCTCCCCATCCAATGCAAAACTGCACAATTCTAGGGACGTGAATATGTTGTTCTGTTCACACATTCTGGCATGTCCTTTCCCTATTAAGATTCGCCAGAAAGTCTTAAAGCTGGCTGTTCCCACCCACCCGGGTGGTATATCTCTCAGCTCCGCCATATGATGCCAGATCTTCCTTTCCGCTGGAAGAAGCAGATTCCCTCCTTACCGTTCCCACGCTGAGTAGGCCCTGGGATTCAAATCTTCAGATTTTATACTTAAACTCGTTAGAGTTTCGTCTTCATTTCGATCTTCGATTGTGACCGCGATGAAGGAAAAGTCCTTGCCTGGGTTCTGCCAGTGCCCATACGGGCAGAAGATGTCACATACCGACCCGCACACCTCGTGCGTTTAGTGCCTGGCTCATGAACATGATACCCAGGCCTGTGATATTTGTTGCTTGTTCCACCACGTGGTACTAGACGACCATCTCGCTCGTTTGCAGTTGGGCCGCCCAGAGAAATGGAACCGCCCGGTCCGTCCAAGGAAGCCCGTTGGGTGGTCTCCACAGCCGCAGAGTTTGCTGAGTAGCTGGAGCAGATGAAGGCCTTCGAGGAGCAGATGGCTAAGGCCACCGAGCAGTCCTTTTCGGCAGCGGTCTTCGTTCCTCTGAAGTTGGGCTTCACCTTTTCAGGCTCCTTCAAGGAGTTGTGCCAGTCTCTTCCAACCAAGAGAGAGGGTCCTTCGGGCTTGCACAGCTCACGCTCTTCGGGAGAAGAGTTGAGAGAAAGAGAATACTCAACGTCGTCGTTCTTGAGATCTAGAGCGGTCCCTGTCCCAAGAGAGTTTGGTTTTGACTACAGTCCGAACCGTGTCCTTAGCTGCTGGCTTTATGGTGCCCCAATCAGGCCAGCCTGCCAAGCAGGTCGATGATCCTGCCAAGATTTTTCTCAACCCGTTATCGCTCAAAGAGGCCGACAACTGTCTTTTTAGGACTCCAGTCCTACTGGCCGACGAGCCAACCCAGCCCTCTGGGCTGGACCCTAAGGCGCTCTGACCGAGACCAGGAGGAGTCGGGGCTCTCCCTGGCTTCTTCCAAGTGCCCCCAACGGAAGGGGTCTAGGTCTCTGTCTTCTTCTTTTAGTGGGTTGAGTAGATCCCGCCAGTGACATTCTTGGCACCACAAGAAGCGGTGCCGCTGCTATTCGGTCTCGGCTGAGGAGAAGCTTGGGCGCAAGTTGCATCGACGCGACGAGGACCTCATGTGGCAATCATGTGGCAACCATTAATGTTGGCCAGTCCGAAGCCGACTTCAGCCCCTTCACTAGCTGTTACCTGCTAGGCTGACGCCAACACCTCCAGAGCCAGTCGACACCATCTCTCCACCTGCGGAGCCAATGAAGACCATCCCGGCTCAGCATATTCTGGTTTCTCCACCGATCCTGGTGGAGCCACCATCCAGGGCCCCGTCTAAGGAGTTTTGGTTGGCTAAAGGGCTTCCTCATTGGCTGTCGGTCACTCGCGCCCGACCATCGGGTGGGTTGAGGGTGACATGGGTGGTCGCCACTGTGCGGGACTCTTAAGAACCGACGACTCTCACTGCATCCCATCCGTCGAGTCGTGGGGGGTAACTGACAGCGGAGGCCCCTCGTCCTTCATGGGCATCCTCCATCTTATCCCCGAGTCCACGGGGATGCCAGTGGAGCCCGTTCAGAAGTGACCCATTATCTCCTTACAGACATTTTGGATAAGGGGGATTCACCGACGGAGGCCTTCCCAGTGGCCGCGGCCATTATCGGCCTGACCGTGGAGCTTTGGCATCACCCTGCTTCCTGTCCCTCGCCATTGGCCCATATGGCCTACAACTATGCGGTACCCATAGATTCTCTTTCGGGGTTCACGGAACACCCTGCAGCCGAGGAGACTGTGACTGATTCCGTGATTTGGTGCTCGGGGTCATAAGGATGTCAGTAAACCTCTGGACAAGGAGTACAAGAAATTGGACTAATCAGCTAAGAAGGTTTTTATGCTGCCTCATCGCTGTCTCTGCCAGGTGAGCGCGGTCGTCACTACGTCACATTTCTCCCATGCCCTCTTGGGCTCCCTTGATGAGGTGCTCCCCCATCTCCCTGTAGACCTCCAGACCACGGTCAAACAGGTCCAGGATCAGGTTGAGCTGTAGCCAAGCAGCAGCTCCAGACTGTGCTGGACATTAGGGATTCTTGTGCCCGCTCGGTGGCGCCGTGAATCACCATGCACTGTGGGCCTGGCTGAGGATCTGTACATTCACGGCAGACACTCAGCATAAAATGGCAGACGCATTCTTTCTGGGCACTGACTTGTTTGGGCCCGGAGTTGACTGTCACTTCCAGTGCATAGAGAAGTCCAATGCCACCTTGGACTGTGTCCCAGTCTGTCCAGAAGGAATCTTAACTGCTCCAAGCAGCAGAAGCGTAAGCTCTTTCGGCCTTCCACCCATGTGCCAAACCAGCCCAGTATCAGTCTGGGCAGCAGCCTTAATCTTGGAGCCCCGTCCCAAGTCAGCAGCCTCGTCCCCAAAGTCCCCAAGGGCAATGGTCCTGGCGGTCCTCGGCCAGGTCCTCCTCCCTCAAACCTGCACAGTGACAGGATGGGGGTAGCCACCCCTATGCCCGTCACACCTCCCTGGGTCCTCCTGTGGGCTGGTTCCGCCCTTCCTTTCCACCTGGTCCGCTGTTACCACAGACAGGTGTGTTCTGGAAAGTGGTCGGTTCAGGATCTGCCTCTGGAATTCAGAGCAGTGCCCGCCAAGCCAATCCCCATGGGAGGACTTGGTATCCGAGACACTCAGTTGGCTCTCTGAGACGACCTAGCCCAACTCATCCGCAAGGAGGTGGTGGTCAGAGTCGTGGATCCTCCTGCACACCCAGTGTTTGTCTTCAGGTACCTGGTGCCAAAACGGACTGGGGGCTGGTGCCCCATTCTAGATCTGCACGACCTGAGCAAGTTCCTCAGGTCCCGCACCTTCAGGATGGTAACTCTTTCCCAGATTATACCATCTCTCGAGCAGGACATATGGTTCTGCTCTATGGATCTTCAGGATGCATTTTTTCACGTCCAGATATGTCGGTCCCACCAAAGGATCCTCCGCTTCTGAGCAGAGGAAGCCCTATTCAAGTTCCAGGCCATGTCATTAAGCCTCTACTCGACCCCAGGGTTTCACCAAATGCATAGCAGTGGTGGCGGCCCACCTAAGGCATCCCGGGTCTGGGTGCACCCCAACGTGACTCACTGGTTGATTGCAAGTCCCTCCAGGTGGGAGGTGGATCGGCCAAGGATCTGGCCCTTCAGACCTGATTGACCCGGCCTCCTTATCAACGAGACCAAGTTGGAATTCATGCCTTTCATTGGGGTGGGCGTGACTCCTGCCAAACGAGTCAGGCTCCTGGCGGATAGTGTGGAGGCTGTCTCCTCCTTTGCCCAATATTTCTAGTTGGGCACTTGTGCATGCCTGGGACTCCCTGTGCCTGCTGGTTTACATGGTGGCCTGCACCACCGTGATCCAATGGGCCTCGTGGCATATGCGCTCCCTGCAGTGGGAGCTGGCCAGTCATTGGTCCCAGCGCAAAGGTCACTTCAGCCAGCTGGTCACGGTGACCCAGAGGATGTGGGACACTCTCCAGTGGTGGACTGTCCCAGAGCACCTGCAGGAAGGGATCATGTTTGTTTGTCCCGAGCCAACAGTCAACCTGATGACCAACGCCTCTCTCATGGGCTGGAGTGCCCATCTAGGGAACACTAAGTCCTGATGCCACATCAACCTGTGGATCTCCAAGCAGTTCAGCTGGCACTGACTGCTTTCACTCTGTTTGGGGTTAAGTGGTTCAAGTCCAGACAGACAACACCACGACCATGTACTACCTCAACAAGCAGGGAGGGACGCATTCTCTGGCATTGTGCAAGGAAGCTGCTTGCACTTGGACCCTAGAGCACAGCCTGAAGACTGATCTCGTAGCCATTCATGTGGCAGGGAGCCTCCAGTCAGTTGGTGGACGCTCTCAGCCGGGTGAGTGAGGCATCTCACAAGTGATCTTTCCATCCAGAGGTAGTTTACAGTCTGTTCTCCCAGTGGGGCACCCCTCAGGTGGACCTGTTTGCCTCCAGGGAGAATGCAAAGCTGAGGCTATATTGAGCCCGCCCCTCAGCAAGGTTCTGTAGGGGATGCCTTCTAGCCGTGGACCCCAGGTCTTTTCAATGCCTTCCTCCTCTTCTTTGATCTACAAAGTGCTGCTCAGGGTCAGGAGGGACAAGGCACAGATGATCCCTGGTGGCTCGGACTGGCAGCGCAGTTTTGTACCCAGATCTCCTCAGCAACAGGCTCCCGAGGTGTCTTCCAAGAAGCCCAGACCTGCTGTCAATCAACCAGGGGAAGGTACTCCACCCCGACCTTCAGTCCCTGCACCTGACAGCCTGGTTCCTCAGTGGCTAGAGTTCCAGGCTTTGGGTCTGTCTGAAGAAGTCTTCACTGTCGTTGAGGCCTCTCGGAAGGAGTCGACCATAAATTTCATAGATTTATTCAAGCAAATAGACTTGCGTCCTTAAAGCTTGCCTTTTACTTTCAAGTTCAAAACCTATTTGTCATTTCCCTAAAATGCAAATCCAAGGTATCTTTAAATTGTTTCATGCTACCACTATTAACTGTGGTCCCTGGTAGAGCATTCCAAGGAGTAACCACCCTCTGACTATACCAGTGCCTTCTTGCATTATGTTTCCATGTACAGCGTATCAGTTGTTTATTGTGCCTTCTACTACCATGCTCGCCTGTCCTAGGGAAAATTCCTAGCTCAGTTCGACAATTAACATCACCGACACCAATACAGTAGGCACATGTCTCCCCAAACCTCCTGTAACACAATGAATAGAGATTAAGGAAGTCAAGTCTATCTAAATATGGTTTAGTTTTCAACCCATGTATAGATCTGGTAAATCTTTCTGGACAGACTCTAACTTAATATCTTCCCTATTTTGAGGGACCACACCTGGACGGACGTACTCCAAATGGGGTTTCACCAGAGCCACATAAAGTGGAGTTAATACTTTTGCATCCCTACTTGCAGTATGTCTTAAAATGCAATTCAAGTTTTGATTTGCTTTTTTCATCCGAGACCTGCAGTGAGTGCTAAACTTGAGATCAGAACCAATTGTGATACCCAAATCTCTTTCTTAGTTAGTAACTATAAGTGGTGAGTTTGCAAGTTTATAGTTATTCTGTTTATTTGATTTACCCATCTGCATTACTTTGCATTTTGTAGTGTTCAAAACCAACTTATTAGCAACGGTCCAATCAAAATGTCATCTATGGTGTTCTGCAATTCCGTCGTTTCTTCTGATTATTCACGACTGCCCCCCACCCTACAATCATCAGCAAACTTATATATCCCTTGGATTGTTTGCTTGAAGGAAGCTATATATATGTTAAATAGACTAGGTCCCAAAACGGAACCCTGGGGTACACCACTAGTAATAGGAGACCAATTTGAAAATTTACCCTTGATGGATACCCTTTGTCTCTCCCCGCAACCATGCTGACACCCAATTACAAATATTAGAATTCAAGTTAATCTTTTCCAACAGATTTAGTAATTCCATGTGAGGCAATTTGTCCGAATGCCTTCTCAAAATCCATAGACACCACATCAACTGAATTTCCGTTGTCCAGTTCTCTGTTAGCATTTTCAAAAAGCCAGCAGATTTGTTCAAAGACCTGATTTAGTGAACCCATGCTGTGATGGGTCCACCAATCCATTAACCTCCAGATGGTTTATAATTACATCTTTAATTATACTTTCCAAGATCTTTCCCATTAGTGAAGTCAAACTCACTGGTCTGAAATGTTCTTGTTTAGACCTAGTCCTTTTTTTTTAAGATGGGCACCACTGTAGCTATTTTCCAATCCTGGGGTACCTTTCCTAGATCCAGAGAGGTCTGAAAACATATGCAGGTGGAGGCCAAAACAGCTGCCAATTCCCTAATACCCTGGGATGCACGCATCAGAACCAGGAGATTTAGTGATATCTAATTTTGATAGTCTATTATATATATCTTCAACTTTAATAATAACTTGTCCAGGGCTTGAACTGTATTTCCCACTATGTGTTCTTCGATTACCACTGTTAAAAACTGAACAAAATTATCTGTTTTGAAAGTCTGCCATCTCTTCAGGGCCTATCATATCATTTCCTTTCCTCTTACTATTTATATATAAATAAAATGATTTTTTGCAATCTTTAACTTTGTCTGCAAGTGTTAGTTCAAATTGCTTTCCTGATTTTTATTTTAATCTGTTTGAGGCTTTCTCTGTAAGATTTATAGTTTAAAAGTGTGCCATGACCAGAAAATGCTATGCTTTCAAGTGGAAGAGAGTCTCCATTTGGTGTCAGGGCAAGGGGCTGGGTCGCTTGACCTGCCCAGTGGCTAGCATTTTGGACTATTTGTGGTCTCTCTCCAAAGGGGGACTTCAGTTGACGACCCTAAAGGTGCACCTGGCAGCCATCTCTGCTTACCGGGCATGGGCCAGTCCTTGAGTCTGTGGCGCAGGAGACAGTGGTCTGGCGCTTTTCCAAAGGCTTAGCTGACATATCCCCTCCGGTGCGTGAACCCTCCACCTCTGTGGGATCTGTTGCTGATACTGGCAAAGTTCATGGGCAAGCCATTCGAACCAATGCACAAGTGTGAGATGTCACATTTACCTTGGAAATTCGCCGTCTTGGTGGCCATTACATCAGTTAGAAGGATTGGGGAGCTCCTATTGAAGTCTCTTTACCTGGGCTTCCACAGGGACATGGTTGTCCTGCGCCCCAACCCGAAGTTCTTCCCAAAGATTGTGTCAGAGTTTCACCTGAATCAAGTCATGACTCATCCCGTGTTCTACCCAAATCACACCTCGGATGCCGAATACAGGCTCCATACCTTGGACCTGAGGTGAGCGCTCGCCTATTACAAAGAGTGCACAGCCTGAGTTTGGGGAGAGTTTCGCCAGCTGTTTGTCACCAGTGCTGAAGCCACACCTGGCAGACTTGCAGCCAAGCAGACGATTTGCAGGTGGATTGCATCCTGCATTGATCTCTGCTGTAGGTTATCGGTTAAGGGGCCCCCGTAGTGATACGGGCTCATTCAACCTGCCCTTAGCACTGCGTCAGTGGCTGCTTCTAGGGACATCCCTATCCAGGAAATCTGCAGGGCTGCTACCTGGAAGTCAGCACACACCTTCATTTCCGATTACCAAATTGACTTAGAGTCATGCCAGGATGCTGGTTTTCCGGCCTCAGTTCTCCAGTCTCTTTTCCCGAAATAAGGGGTGTAAACTTTGCCTCCCTCCTTCTGGAGAGCTGCTAGAAGTCCGCCAGGACGTGTGGCTAGAACAACATATCCACGTCCCTTGAAAAACAGGTTACTCACCTGTACCAGTGGTTCTAGTAGTGGTATATGTTGTTCACATGGACCCACCCGACCTCCCGGCTTGGCTCACACTCTGCTTTCCAGTGGGCAAGATCTGGCGTCATGGAGCGGAGCCGAGGGTTATACCACCCGAATGGGTGGGAGGAGCCAGCTTGAAGACTTTCTGGCACATCTTAGGGGGAAAGGACACTGCCAGAACGTGTGGATGAACAACATATGCCACTCTTGGAACCACTGTTACAGGTGAGTAACCTGTTTTTTCAGGTTAACCCCTTGAGTTCCAAATAGCTTTTTGCAATCATTTCAACAGTATAACTGTGTAAAGTTGTAAACAAAGGGATCCCAGTTTCACATACAGTTTTACATAGAGATTCACATATATTTTTTTATAACTGCAGATATGCAAGGGGGAAGAAAAGACAGAAATAGCAAGGGAAGGCAGAAACATGGCGAGAGGTGGAGAATTGCAAGACCGTCTGAGTGATCTGTTCCCAGGTCTTACAAGAAAATTTGATTGCGCAACCAGACAGAGAAAAGACAGAAAAGGAGAGGATAGAACAGAACCTTGCGTTTAAACTCTTAATGCATAACAAGTGGGGCAGGGCCTTATTGAACCCTGTCACATACCTGTCCAGTAAACTCCGTCCTGTAACCTTTTTCTTTCCCAGACACTTAGCTACTCTTCCATTAAGGTACATTTGTCCGCTGTTTCTGCATATCATGCACTGTTGCAGGGCAAGGCTCTTGCCCAATTGGATTTACCCGCATGTTCCTGTGAGGCGTCTTGCATCTAAAACCTCCCATTGGGGATCCTATCCCTCCGTGAGAACTTTTGTTTATTTTAGAGAAACTTACTTTGCCTTCCTTTGAGCCAGCCACAGGATTGCGAGCTGCACTTTTTGTCGTGGAAAGTGTTGTTTCTAGGGACATGGATATGTTGTTCAATCCACACTTATTGGCAGGTTTCTTGCCGCTTTAAATGTTACCAAAAGGTCTTCAAGCGGCTCCTCCCACCCACCGGGTGGTAAAACTCTCAGCTTAGCCCATGACACAGATCTTCTTTACCGTTTGGAAGCTCAGGTTCCCTCCTTAGCGCTCTGCGTTTTAGGCTGGATTCACACTCTTTGGTTAATCCAAAACTTGTTTTAAGATTTACAAGACTTCAGTCTGTATCTTCCCTTGTGGCTGCGATGGAAAAATTGACTCCCGGATTTCGTTGGTGCCCCTGTGGGCAGAAGATGTCCCGGACCGATCCGCATGCCACGTGCATTTATTGCCTTGGACTCTGCCATGACTCACAGGCTTGTGAGTTGTGCAAATCCTTTTTGGCTTCGGTCTTGGAGGACTGCGCTGCCCGGTTACTGTTGGGGTGACCCGAAAAACGTTATCCTCCATTTAAGTCTAAGGAGGCCCGTTGGGCAGTGTCCGCGGCTGCGGGCTTGGCGGAACAGCTGGGGCAGATGATCGCTCCCGAGAGGAGGCGGCCCAGGCGCATCATCATCATCCTCGGTTGCGGCTTTTATCCGCTCTCCTTGAATCCTCCTACGGCTTCTTTCAAGGAGCTTTGAAAATCCCTCTCCACCAAGGGAGAAAGCCTGGGACATTCCTCTCGGTCCAAAAGAAGCACCCCAAGGGTGAGTCCACCGTCGACATTATTGGGGAGCGGAAGGGTCCCTTCCCGGAGAGTCGGCACGACTTGATCGAGGTTGCGGCTAAGGCCACTGGTTTCACGGTGTCCCGTCCGGTCAGCTGGCCAAGACACCCGTTGGCGCGTCGAGATTTTCTCGACCCGTCGGATGGGCTGTTGACTGGAGAAGCTGACAACCCTTCTTCACGGTTCCCCGGTGGAAACTGAGGACTTGCCTGTGCTTCCTGTGCGGAGTCCTGGTTAAGGTCCCTGAACCGAGGAGGCGGGTTTCTCCCACCCTCTCTCAGACCCACCTCGAAACACCGAAGGTCTCTGACCTCTTCTCGGTCCAGCCGATGTCGGCGTCCCGGTCTTGGCATCGTGGAAAGCGACAGTGCTGCTCATCCTCGTCTTTGTCCTCTTCGGAGCATAGGCACTGGCTCAAATTGCATCTGCACTATGAGGAGCTAATGTGGCAGCAGCTCCTTTTGACCGGGAATAGGCCGACTTCATAGTCTTCCCCGGCCATTAAGTGGCTGTCACTGGAGCGGCCGAAACAACCCCTCGTAGTGGTCGAGGAGCCGGAGCTGGCACCGGTTGTTCGGCCGAAACCGGCTGCGCCACCCATTGTGGTGGAACCCCCGCCTCCACAACCAAAATTTGGGGCCCTGACCAAGGATTCTCGGTCGGGTTAGGGCTTGCCCCATCGGTTGTCCGGTCACCCTCACTCCCGATCAACCTCAGCAGGTGGAGGGTGGCTCAGGCGCTCGGCAGCTGTTCGCAGACTCCTCGGGTTTGATGATGATGACTCCTTGTTCTCCAGGCCGCTTGACTTGGAGTCCACCGGGGGTCAGTAAGTGGATGAGAGCCCATCCTCGTTTTTGGGAATGCTTCGGCTCATCTCAGAGTCCACTGGAATGAAGCTCGAACCCGTTTCAAAACGGGCCAAGTGTCCCCTCACGGAGATGCTGGACCGAGGGGATTCCCCCACAGAGGCCTTCCCGGTGGCCGAAGCCATTGTTGGCCCGGTCCTGGAGCTATGGCAGCGGCCAGCTTCTTGTCTAGCACCTTCGGCTAGGATGGCTTGGAAGTATGCTTTCCCCACCAGTTCACTCTCCGGTTTCTCGGAGCACCCCTCTGCAGAGGGGCTCGTGACTGATAGAGTTTTCCGGCGTTCCGGGAACGCTCGGGATGTGGACAAGCCTCCCGACAAGGAGTCTAAGAAGCTGGACTACTCTGGGCGGAAAGTTTACGCCACTTCCTCCCTAGGCCTTCATCAGGCCAGCTTGACCGCCCTAATGGCACACTTTTCACACGCCCTTTTGGGCTCCCTGGATGAGGTGATTCCTCATCTCCTGGCTGACCTCCAAATTACAGTCAAGCAGGTGCGGGATCAGGGAAGGGCGGTGGCCAAACAGCAGCTCCAGATCTCCCTGGACATCGCTGATTCGTGTGCCCGGTCAGTAGCGGCCGCAGTGGCCATGCACCGCAGAGCTTGGCTGCGGATCTCCACTTTCACGGCAGATACCCAGCACAAGCTGGCAGACGTTCCCTTCCTGGGTACTGACTTGTTTGGTCCCAGGGTTGAGGGGCATCTTCAACGGATCGAGAAGTCCAGTGCCACCTTGGACTTGCTCACTTCTGCCCAGAAGGACAAAGGCTACCAGCAGCACATAAGCCCTTTAGTCCTTCAGCCCCTGCACGTCGGCCCAGCAACACCAGCATCAGGGCCAGCAGGCTCGCACTTGGCACCCCAAAGCCAAACCTGCCACTTTCTCCAACAGGAAGCCGGGAGGGAAAGGTCCGGTAGGCTCCTCGGCCGGTCCTTTCTCCAAGCCTTCCAAGTGACAGGTTGAGGGGTGTCGCCCAACCTCGTCACCTCCCGAGTTCCCCCGTTGAGAGCGGCTCATCCACTTCATTTCCACCTGGTCCGATATCACCACGGACTGCTGGGTGTTGGAAGTGGTAGGAAAGGGTCTGCCGCTGGAATTCGAGCAATCCCCACCCTATCGAGCCATCACCCCATGGGAGCTACAGGGTCCGAGCCTCTGTCGGCTCATCGAGCCAACATTGCCCTGCTCCTCCAGAAGGAGGCGATCAGGAAGTGGCGACCCCCTTCAGACCCAGGGTTTGTGTCCAGGTACTTCCTGGTCCCAAAACAGACAGGGGGCTGGCACCCCAATCTAGATCTCCACAACCTGAACAAGTTCCTAAGGTCTTGAACCTTCAGGATGGTCACTCTGGCTCAGATCATCCCATCCTTGGAACGAGGGTTGTGGTTCTGTTCTCTGGACCTTCAGGACGCGTTCTTTCATGTCCCAATCCATCCGTCCCACCAGCGAGTCCTCCGCTTCAGAGCAGAGGGATCCCTTTACGAGTTCCGGGCCATGCCCTTCGGCCTCTCTCCAGCTCCCAGGGTCTTCACCAAATGCATGGCAGTGGTGACAGCATTCCTGTGGCGCTGAAGGGTCCGGGTGTACCCTTACCTGGACGACTGGCTGATTGCTGCCTCCTCCAAGTCGGAGGTGGAGTGGTCCAGGGATCTGGCCCTCCAGGTCTGCTCTCAGATTGGCTTCCTCATCAACGAGACCAAATCGGAACTCATGCCAACGCAGGTGATTCAATTCATCAGAGTAGAGCTCGACTCTCTTCGAGCTAGAGCATGGTTTCCGGCGGACAGGGCCGAGGTTCTTTCCTCCTTTGCCCAGTCATTTCTGGTTGGGCAGTTGCGCCCTGCCCGGGACTTCCTGGGCCTCATTGCGGCCTGCACCAGCGTGGTCCGTTGGGCCCGCAGGCACATGCGTCCCCTGCAATGGGGACTGGCCTGCCAATGGTCACAGCGCTCCAGTCCTGTGGACCAGCCAGTGATAGTGACCCAGTAGATGGGGAACGCTCTCCAGTGGTGGATCGTTCCCACTCAACTGCAGGAGGGTATCCCGTTTGTCTGCCCAGAGACAACGGTCACTCTAACGACCGACGCGCCTCTGATGGGTTGGGGTGCCCATCTGGGGGAGCTCAGAGCGCATGGCCTCTGGTCCCCCCAGGAGTCTCGATGCCACATCAACCTGCTGGAGCTTTGAGCGTTCCGACTAGCCCTCACCGCCTTCGCTCCATTTGTATGGGGTCAAGTGGTCCAGGTCCAGACGGACAACACCACGACCATGTACTACCTAAACCGCCAGGGCGGGACACGCTCCTTGCCTCTGTGCAAGGAAGCTCTCTGCACTTGGTCTCTTGTGGGCAGACTGGAGGCGGATCTCCTAGCCATTCATGTGGCGGAGCCTCCAACACTCTGGCTGATGCCCTAAGCCGGATAGGTTCTGCATCTCATGAGTGGTCTGTCCTGCTGGAGGTAGTACACGATCTGTTCTCCCACTGGGGCACACCTCAGGTGGACCTGTTTGCCTCCAGGGAGAATGCGGAGTTGAGGCTGTTTCATGCCCACCCCCCTCAGTAGGGCTCGCTGCAGGGGGATGCCTTCTCGAGGCCGTGGACCCCGGGCCTCTTCTACGCCTTTCCCCCATTTCCCTTGATCCACAAGGTGCTTCTCAAGGTGAGGAAGGACAAGACGCTGGTGATTCTGGTAGCCCCAGACTAGCCCCGTCAGTTCTATTATCCAGATCTCCTCAATCTCAGTTCCAGGCTCCCGAGAAGGCTTCCAGCCCACCCAGACCTGATCTCAGTCAACCAGGGGAAGGTATTCCACCTGGACCTTAAGTCCCTGCACCTGATGGCCTGGTTCCTGAGTGGCTATAGTTTCAGGCCTTGGGTCTTTCGACGAGGCATCCCGTAAGGAGTCGACCAGAAAATGCTATGCCTTCAAATGGAAGAGGTTCTCCATTTGTTGTCAGGATAAGGGTTGGACCCTTCCTCCTGTTCTTTGGCCAGCATTCTGGACTACCTATGGTCCCTTTCTCAGCTAGGGCTTTGATCGGCGACCCTTAAGGTGCACCTGGCATCTCTCTGCTTAGCGGGCGCAGGCGGGAAGCAATCGAGTAACACAGGAGAAGGTGGTCAGGCACTTTTTCAAGGCCTTGATCCGCATCCCTCAGTCGAGAACCTCCACCTCCGTGGGATCTACTGCTGGTATTGGATAGCTCATGGGCAAGCCATTCGAGCCGATGCACAGGTATGACATCTCTCACCTGTCGTGGCAGACCGCCTTCTTGGTGACTATAACATCAGCCAGAAGGATAGAAGAACTCCAGGTGCTTTCCATCGAGTCTCCTTATTTGGTCTTCCACAGGGACAAGGTTGACCTGCGCCCCCACCCGAAATTCCTTCCGAAGGTGATGTCGGAGTTTCACCTTAAGCAGGTGTTGACTCTGCCGGTGTTGTACCCCAGTCACACCTTGGAGGCTGAATATAGGCTCCATACTTTGGACCCTAGGAGGAGCGCTTTCTTATTACAAGGAGCGGATGGCTGAAGTTCGGGGAGAGGTTCGCCAGCTGTTTGTCACCTACGCTGAAGCCGCACCTGGTAGACCTGCAGCCAAGCAGGCGATAGGCAGGTGGGTCACCTCCTGCATAGATCTCTACAATAGGTTGGCGGGCATGGAGCCTCCCAAAGGGATAAGAGCTCATTCTACCCGCCATACCGCTGCTGATTGGCTGCTTCCAGGGACATCCCTATATCCAGGAAATCTGCAGGGCTGCTACCTGAAGTCAGCACACACCTTTATTACCCACTACCAATCGACCTAGAGTCACCGGGATGCTGGTTTTGGGACCTCGGTTCTCCAGTCCTTATTCCCTAAGTAGGGGGTGCGCGCCTTGCCTCCCTCCTCCCAGAGAACTGCTAGGAGTCTGCCAATAAGTGTGGATTGAACAACGTATCCACGTCCCTAGAAATACAGGTTACTCACCTGTAACAGGAGTTCTAGGAGTGGTATGTGTTGTTCATCCACACGACCCACCCGACCTCCCTGGCTTCCAGCGGGCTAGATCCGGCATCATGGGACGGAGCAGAGAGTTTTACCACCCGGATGGGTGGGAGGAGCCAGCTTGAAGACCTTCCGGCAACATTTAAAGCGGCAAGAAACCTGCCAATAAGTGTGGATGAACAACATATACCACTCCTAGCACTCCTGTTACAGGTGAGTAACCTGTATTTTTAGTTGCCATTACTTCCGCTTGAGGATTTCTGAGCTCCAGGCTCTGATGTGCAAAAGCCTTATTTAATTTTCCACAAGGATAGAGTGTCCTTGTGGATGAATCTAAGATCTTACTTGAGGTGAAGCTTTTGC
This sequence comes from Neoceratodus forsteri, assembly GCA_016271365.2. Classification (NCBI taxonomy): domain Eukaryota; kingdom Metazoa; phylum Chordata; order Ceratodontiformes; family Ceratodontidae; genus Neoceratodus; species Neoceratodus forsteri. The sequence continues at coordinate 1,296,225,235 of CM057454.1, read as the reverse complement.
AACAGGTAACACCATCAGGACTATGCCACCAGGCACTAAGACCCCAGGAAAATTTCTTCATGCAGTCAAGGCAGAGACTGCCCCTGCGTCAACGGCTGAATTTGTGGAAGCTTGTAGCAGCTTGTAAGTGGGTGTGACGAGTAGCCACTGCATGGGAACCTTGGCTGATTGATTGTTTTTGGACACAGCCTGTGGGGTTATTCCCACCCACCCCATGGCTTGGCCTTCATTTGTAGGGCAGGTCCCATAGTGCCTTGCAGCATCCTGCAATCTGTACTTTGAGTATGCAGTGAGCTGGTATTAAGCAAAACAGGTCTCTAGAGGGGATATTGAACTGTGGACGATTTAACTCTAACGGGCAGTGATTTGGAAGTAAACAAAACCCAAGGCATTGTGAGATTGGTAAAAGGGATTGTCTTTCTATTTCAGACTGATTAAGTAACTGTAGCTTTGATTCGAACAAGCTGTGCTGCACCAGGGAGGGAGGGAGGAGACTAGTAACTTCTCTTGAGCTATATAAGAAGTACCATGGGATTGTTCGTTTAGTGCTGTTTATCTTTTGGTTCAGCTTTAGGTTTAGGCTTGCAAAGGGGAAAGGCTCCCAGAATTAACTGTGGAACGTGGATACTGGGCGAGCGGAAGTTTTAGGAGGGGTAACATTGTGCCATACTTGGGAACATAGAAACCAAGGGACACAGCGGTGAAAGGAGGGAATGGATCAAGGGAAAGGATGGTGGAAGTTGGTGGAGGGTCAAGAGTGAGGGCTCACCAGGGGAGGTCAGAGGCAGTATAAGGGGTGGGGAGATGGGTGGAGGGAGGGTGGGGGATACGAAGGGATAGTGAGGGTGTAACACGGGATCGACAAATTTTAAATTTAAGTGGTAGTCCAGGACAACTGGCCTATCCAAAATGGCAGTCCCACTGTTGCCAGTGGTAGTCCAATGGTCGGAAGGCTGTACTGTAAGGAAAACTTATAAAAAATTAAGTAGCAACAAAGTAAATAGTTGTGGTGTTATTGTTGATACTACAGGACTGTGCCTGTCTTTTTGCCAGATGTGATCACCACTGGTGCTAAAAATTTCTTTTTCTTAGGGCAACAAACAGACCCCAACCAAAGTCCTTCTCTCTTCCCTAAAAATGTTATTTTAATGAAATGTCCCACTCCGAGTCATTTGGCTCCTTTTGCCAGCTTTCCTCACTTATGATTGGTGAACTAGTAGAGCAGAGCAGCACTGGTGGCAGTGTTGAGTGCTGACAGTTTTCAGCCTTTGTATTAATTTTGCTTAAGGCAGCAACCACACAACAAAGCAAAGACCCACAGTCTTATTTCTCACCTACACTGGGCAAACCCACAGACCCACACCCTTTTCTTTTTGCTCAAATTCTCAGTGCTGAGTTCCTGTTCTGTTTTTGCCAGCAGTTATCTTTCTCTGTGTTGTACAGCATTCCTCTCCCCTACAGCAGCAAACTGCCCAAAATACTGCCCCACACAAAACAGAAGAGATGACCTCCTCTTGTTTTTGTAGGTGTACTTAACTGTACATTGATTAGTGACTATAGTAGTCCCTTTTTACTGGTGAGATTTTTTTCTAGTATCAATCTCACAGTGAGTTCTTTCACTGTGTTATTTTCCTGTTTTTTTTTTTTCTAAATTAAAACAAGTGAGCCAAGTTAAACAGCATTCTGGATGTCTATGTTCTTCCTGGCCCTGGGAGGGTCAGGGTCCTCTGATCTTGAAAACAGAGAGTTTTTTGTACTTTTTTTTTTATCAGACTTTTCTTTTCGTCTGGCTCAGTGACTTGCTCTTCTTATTGGCAGGCTCGGCACAGCCCAAGAAACACAGACCCCAGCCTCACCCGTCTGACCTAGCCTTGCCCAGTTGCAGTACCGACCATCCTGGCATCCCCACCTCCTGCTTTCACCGTCCCGTAAATTTTTTTTCCCCCTGAAGAAGAGACCCCACCCAAAAAACAATATTTATTTTTTTTTTTTGCTCTTTTCGCTTTCGTTTTGCAACTCCTTATAATTTGCACTCCTACACTACAAACAGAACCCCTGGGACCCTAGTGTTTGCTTCTGTCCGTGCTCTGATCGATTGCAAAGTCGCACACACTATGCAGCTACAGGAAAATGGTGTTTCTCTCTAACTGCCAGCAATGTGAAGGACCATTCTCCACAACCCTCCCCCTGGTAGCAGGACTGACAGGCAGCCACAGCAACCAGTTTGTCAACTCACGGGTGGACAGGTCAGAGGCGGTTGGTCCAGTCCACATTGCAGCGGGCATGCCTCTTCTGTTCTGGCTCTATCTCGGTGGCTTCTCCTTCTTCTTCTTCGTGACCATGGAGCTCCCTCCCTGTGCTGATAACCACTTGGGATGCAGGACACGCAATCATTTGTCTGGCGCGCCACTCAGAGGAATGAGCCGAATCCGAGGACATCTAGCGCCAAAAAAAACACACGGCAGCTTTAAAAAAAAGCTAGGCAACCAGCTCTAATTTGGTAGTCCGCAGACAACCTATGCCATTTAAAGTGCTTGTCCGGGAGCATTACTTGCAGCCCAGGACGTCCGGGCTATGGGATTTGTCGATCCCTGGTGTAACAGCTGTGGAGTGACTATATACGTGAGCACCCTTTGGAGGCCGGGAGTGCTCAATTTGCCAAAGGCTAGGGAGACTGGAGGAGGCGCTGTGACTACTAAAGGAGAAGTGTATTGGCTCTGGGGGGGTATGTCCTGGCCAGGAAGAGGAATGGAAAGGATAAGCACAAAAGGCAGCTGGGTGGGGCACAAGAGGCAGGATAAAGAGAGGGGCAGGGGGTGGAGAGTACAGACCACACGGGGTCTGGGGGGGTGGTACCAGTGCAGAAAACTGGGGCACAACAGGTGCCAGCAGGAATGATCTTGGATACACAACAGGCTGAAACAGGTATTGGCCATTGACCGAGATGACAGGCGAGGGGGCGGAGGAGGAGCATCCAGCAATATTGAAGGGAAAAGGACGGGGGATGGGAGGAGCAAATGTGAGGTGTTGGGGTGGGAAAAACAGAGGGGAGACTAACTGAGAAAGAATGGGGGCAGACGGAGGAACAAAGTGCAGGAGGTAGAAGGAGCAAGGAGTGGAGGAAACAAAGGAAGCAGAGGGAGAACGTGGTGGAATCTTGGGGTTAGAGGGCTCTGGTCCAAGAGCTGCTTGACAGGGAAGGGTCAAGGACCATGACAGGGTTGGGGATGGAAGGAGGGTGCAACAGAGGAGGGGAGAAGGAGGGGTTATAGTGATAGGATTCTATCATAGGGGATCAGGTTGGGGGGAGGGTGAAAGGCATGATCGGATATGGTAGAACCTGTACGGGCTTGACAGCGGACAGGGCAGGCTCTGATTATGTGTGTTGGGGGGAAGGAAGAAGCCTCACGTGGAGGTACATGTAGGCGCTAATGACCTGGGGGGCTGCACGGTGGAGGAGATAAAGGGGTAATTTGAGGAACTGGGGAAGTTGTGCTCAGACATTGGGAGCTCTGTGGCCCTTTCGGAGGTGCTACTGGTTTCAAGGGCTAGCAGTGCAAGCAGGGTAAGGATAGTGGAGTTCAACTCCTGGCTGAGGGATTGTTGTAATTCACAAGGGTATGGGCTGTTAGGAGGAGGAGGATGGAGGGAGACGTGGAATAACGGGGAACTGTACGCAAAGGACTTGTTTACACCTGAGCGGGGCAAGTAAGGGGGTGTTAAAAGAGTAAGTTCGAGGAATATATAGTTTCAGGGGGGTATTTAAACTAGATGGGAAGTGAGTGTACAGCCAGCATGCAGGGTCGCCAGAATGGGGAGCCGAACGAGCTGTCCCCCCAAGAAAACAGTGAGATGCAGGGGAGGGTGCATGAAGGGGGCAGTCCAAGGAGTCATGGGGGTGAATGGGAATGGGTGTAGGCGGTCTCCTAAATGCGAGGAGCCTGGGTAATAAAATAGCTGCGCTTCAGGCACTCTTGGCTGAGGGAAGGGTGGCCATCCAACCCCAGGATTGGGATCTAGCAATCCCAGGGTACAGAATTTACAGGAAGGACCGAGGGGTCGGGAGGGCAGAGGGTGGCACTCTGTGAGCGATGGGATCAGATGAACAAGAGACGAGGGGGTGGAAGGGAGGGCTGAGGCACTGTGGATGCAGCTTCTGGATACCAAGGGTAGAAAGCTGAGGCTGCTGATGGTGTACAGACCTACTGTCCAGTCCAAGAAGCTGGACAAGGAGTTAGAGCAGATTAGGAGGGTATGTACAGAGGGGGGTGTGGTGATTGTGAGGGATTTCAGCCTGCTGGGGAGGATTGGAGCACCTCTGACACAGCTGGTCAAGCGGGCCAACTCAGTTAGGTAACACGCTGGACCTGGTACTGTTGAATGGGGAGGCCATGAGGGAAATAAGGGTGGAGGCCCCACTAGCTGGAAGCGACCACCAATCGGTGTGGTTCGGCACTCAGCTTGAGTAAGGAGATTGGGGCTCAGTAACAAGGATGGTGGACTTTAGGAGGGCGACTCGGGAAGTTGCAAGAAATACTGCAATGCGTATTAGCGGGAATTAGGCCAGAGGTGGATGTACAGCAAAAGTGGGATATTATTAAAATTGGGATAGCAGAGGCTACAAAAGCTTGTACCAGGTCCCAAAGCAAGAAGAACAGAGCCAAGAAGCCTAGCTGGCTGAACTGCAGAGTGATTGAGGGGGTGAGGGGCTAGGGCAAAGAGGGCTGCACTCCAGAGATTCAGGAGGAGGGGGAGGGGAGAGGACAGGGAGGCATATGTGAGTTGGTCCAAGGAGGTTACCAAGCGGTGAGGGAAGCCAAAGCCTCTAGAGAGCTAAGGTTAGCTCAGGGCTTTAAAGGAGGGGAAAAATGCTTTTTTTTTTGTTTTGTTTTGTTTTTTAGATACGTGAGGGAAACGAAGTGCAGAGACAACATAGTGAGGATAAAAAGGGATGGGGAGTAGGTGGAAAAGGGAGCAGTGTCATTGTGGCACAGGGAGTTGCTGGCAGTCGCAAGGGAAGAAAGAGACTTGGGCATCATCATCACCGATGACCTGAAATCATCCAAGCAGACCACTAAAGCAGTAGGTAAGACTAGAGGGATGTTTGGGTATATTAGTAGTGGTATCACAAGTTGGAAGAGGGAGGTAATAATCCCTCCTTACAAGACACTGGTTAGGCCCCATCTGGAGTACTTCGTGCGTTACTGGAGGCCACACCTTCACAAGGACATTAACCAAATTGAGGCAGTCCAGAGAAGGGCAACCAAAATGGTGCAGGGACTGCATCAGAAAACATATGAGGACAGATTAACAGTGCTCAGTCTGTAAACCGTAGAGCAAAGGAGGGAGAGAGGTGATATGATCGAAACATTCATACACCTTAAGAGCATTAACAAGGTGAAAGAGGCTAATATGTTTCAATATAAGAAAAATAGCAGGACAGGAGGACACAGCATGAGATTAGAGGGATGCCGATTAAGGGGTAATGTGAGGAAGTTCTTTTTCACAGAAAGGGTGGTGGATGCATGGAACGGCCTACCTCAGGAAGTGGTGGATATGAATACAGTGCAAGGCTTCAAACAGGCATGGGATAGGCATAAGGGAGCAATACAGATGAGTATGAATAGATAGGCCATTGACAGAGCAAAGGCCGATGTCACATTTATAAGGCAGAAAAAGAAATGGGTAGACTGAATGGGCCTTGCGGTCCTTTTCTGCCATCAACTTCTATGTTTCTGACTTCTGTAGGGGTGGGGGAGAAACTGGAAAACTGGATAGGGAACTGGCTGAGGGGGAGGCAGCAATGGGTGGTGGTGGGGAACTCTCAGCACCTAGGCCAGTGATGAGTGGAGTACCTCAGGGCTCTGTGCTGGGTCCAGTGCTGTTTGGGCTGTTCATTTCAGGTATCTTACATGGAGTTGGGAGCAGGATTAGTCTGTTCGCAGATTATACTAAATGGGGCGATAGTTGATGAAGTGGACTGGTGGAAACAACTACAAGTGGACCCAATCAAACTGGAGGAGGGTGAGAGAGGTGGCAACTGATCTCATTGTGAAGAAATGCAAGGTTATGCACTTTGGGGCAAAGAACCTGAATAGGGACTATGGGTTGGGTGGGGTGAGGCTGGGGACACTGAGGAAGAGAAGAACCTTGGGGTGTTGATAACGGGAGCATGAATAACTGTGCTCAATGCAGGAAAGCACATCTAAGGCTAACAAGATGCGGGGGTGTATTGCAAGGGGATTCTCATCCAGGCATGGGGAAGTGTTCCTGCCCCTCTACAGGTCATTGGTCAGACCGCACTTGGGAGTACTGTGTGCAGTACTGGCGTCCGTATCTGAAGAAGGACATTAAACTGCTAGAGGGGGTGCAGCAGAGGGTAACAAAAATGCTATGGGGGATGGAGGGCAAAGCCTACAAAGACGGGCTATGTGAGCTGAATATGTACACCCTGGAAGAGAGGAGGGATAGGGGGATGTGATTGAAACATTCAGGTATTTTGGAGACTTCCGGTAACATCAGTGCCCGTTATGACAGCTTGATTCGATCGCTCCGCTCCTCACCACCTGAAATCTAATTAAATCACCCAATTAATAATGGCATCCCCGGCCAAACGTCGTAACAAACCGGGGAAACTACATTTAACCCCGGCCCAGAAGCTTAAAGAATTATTACAGGCAGATGATACAGAAAACAGCGAAGAGGGAGAGACCAAAGGAGGGAAGCAACAGGCCGCACAGCATGGGAGCCTACAAGGAGATGACCTGACCGAAACCTTACTACAAACAGCCTGCACAGTCACGAAGATTGACCGGACTCTATCCGAATTACAGGCAGACCTTAATCGAATCGAGCATAAAACTGAACAAATGGAATTGTGCCTTTCCACAGTCTCGGAACAGGCAGATAGGCACGATAGGCTGCTGCTTTACCTTCTAGCGAGGGACTGGGAGCTCACCCATCGCCTAGGCGATTTGGAAGGCAGAAGCAGGCGACAGAACGTAATGATATACGGGGTCCCAGAGGGCTCGGAGGACAGAGCAGCAGGCACCATCGAATTTCTGCAAGATCTACTCAAAAAAGTTCTTGACCTCCCGGAAGATTTCGACCTAAGGATGGACCGCGCTCATCGGTCTCTGGCCCCAAAACCAAGCAGCCCTGAAGCCAGGCCCAGATCTTTTATAGCCCGATTCACTTCCTACACTAGCAAAGAAGAGGTGTTGCGGCGAGCCTGGCAACAGGGCCCACTGTCGTATGATGGCCATAAGATAGCGATCGACAACAATCATACATCAGGGGTTCAGGAGGCTCGAAAAATGATTTGGCCCGTAGCAAAGTAGCTCAGAGCAAAGAATATCAAAGTCCAAACCTTGTATCCGGCGAGGCTGAAGATAACCATGGACCAAGGCACCAGAGTCTTCAAGGACCTCCTGACGGCTGCACCATACCTCGAGGAGCTGGGAATTAGCAACCCCCAACACACTGCTGAAGAAAAGGCTGGAGCCGGATCTCTTGGCATCCGCGTGGTCTGTGGCGCAGAAAGGGATCTTCCCAGCGGTTGCCACAGACCTCCCTCCGCGCAGACATTGGTGCTGTACTCCGGAAACTCAGGGATCCTTCGCTGATATATAAAGGAGCCCCACATCTGAAGCCAGCGATTGAGACCAAAGAAGCAAGTGAGGCGGGCCCATCTCGACCCCCAGACACATGAAGAAGCCCCATTAGAAGACTGCGCACACGCTAACCAACTGGACTATTCCCGAGTTCCTTTGACCTGCATTCTGTCTGTTCCCCATATCCCCGATTCCATCCCGTTCGCTGAACACGCCCTTCCCCATGGACATTGGGACTTATAGGGGCCGCAGTGAGTACTATGAATATTCCCCGGCAACCACGCCGCCCACAGCAAAAGGAATGACTGGCTGGGTGTTAACTGCAGTTAGGCCCACTCTTACCCCATCCTTACCACTATCAGAAAAGCACCAAAAATTATTTTACTACGAATTGGGCTTGGGGGACCATGGTGTATACTCTGGGGAAAAACTCAAGGATGAAATGATACAGGCCTTATATGACCATCTTGGACATTCAAGTTAACCTGAGTACTCACTGGTAAACTGTGAGCGGTATTGAAGGTTGAGGCCATTGGGGCTCGTGGATTGGGTGGGGGACTCGGTGAGTTTGGAAACCGATGTGCTGACACGAATCTCGGATGGTGGGGATGGGCCAATGCTTGGTTCTGGACACGTGGGGGAGTTCCCCTGGGGTATTTAAGTCCGGTCATGGCAGATATCTCAGGCACCTGTGGTGATGGCCCCCTTGGCTGGCCCCAGGCCCTCTGGGCATTCAGGTGGTGTGTGATTTTCCGGTTGGGCCCGTGCGGGGCACCCACACTGCTCGATGTCTCCTTTTTGAAAGCCGGACTCCTCCGCGATGGATGGTAGGCCGATTGCACCCTGATGTTTTCATGAAAGCTCCATGTATTAGGAGCCCTGGTCTCCCTCCACCTATTCCCGGCCTGACCGACTGGCGTGAGGGATGGGAGGCGTTTATCTTGAGTAGAATAGCCTCTCTGGTCCCTGGATCACGGACTCGCCTGACAGCGGTTGGCCCGCGGGCTATGGTTCTGGAACTCTGGTCCAGGGCGGGCAGTGTCCCTTTGACCCCACGGGCTCGGGTGGGTTGGGAACTGGGGGGCCATCTGGGGATGGCGCTGGAGGGGGGTCAGTGAGTGGGGGGGGCATGCTGTCTTGGGGCCTGCACCCTGAATGGTGACATCTCCCCTTGGCTGCTGTTGCACTGGTGGCCCCTCTTTCGCCGGTGCTCGGCACGTGCAGCCTGGGCTTGGCCTTCCCTTCTCGCCACTTGATGGAGCTGTAACAGGGGTGCTGACACCCAGGGCTGACCTATAGACACTAATATATCTCAGGGCGCGGGGGATTCCCCCCCATGGAAGCTCTCTTGGAGGCCTATGAGTCAAGGAGAACCCGGGAACTCTATACCTGAAAGCTAAGGGGAAAGGGGACTCAGGATACCAAAGGTATACACCCTTAAGTCTCGAGATAAAGGAGGTGTCTGGTGTTCTGAATTCAATTCATAAGAGGTGGGGAGGGAGGAAGGGCTTGGGAGACCGTGCCCGCTCGGATGCTTACTGACAACTGGAAGGGGGCGTTTCCCATGAATATTCCTGGGGCCCGCAGGGAACACTCATTGCACTACTGAGCTCCCTGCTTTGGTCTGTGCAACCAGACACCCTTCAGCTGACGACCACCGTTCAGCACTCCCTTGGAAGTCTAACCAGTAGACTTTGGGCTGCCTGGTCGAGAGAAGTCTCGGCCTTGGCCAGCCATCGACTAACTCAGCTCATGGCTCAAAGTAGGATGAGGCCAGAGGAACAGTTCTATTTTTTATTAGTTTCAATGAATGTTTTGAAGTTTGTTGTTTGTATTAAAAAGTTCGATGCTTTGCAGGGTAACTATAAAGCTAAGTTACAAAAGTTCAGAAAGTCAGTGTCTAGGACAGTAGTAATTAACTTGACTTGCTTGGAAAATGGCTAATCAAGCTACGAAATTCATGTCACTTAATATAAATGGGTCTTCAAATCCTATTAAAAGAAGGAGAGGCGGCCGTTGGTATGTGGTGGGATTTCGCTTGGCGCCGCAACCCGGTTCAGGAACGGACCCGGGTCTTCGGAGGGTCGGCCGGGGAGAAGGATGAGCGCCCACGGACTGCCCTCCCTCTGGGGGAGGGTGGGGAAAGTGATCGGGCGTGTTGAGGACTTCCTGGCGGAGGCAGGGGATCTCACGCTGCGCCGCCACATCTCTGGGAGGCGGGCGGACGCTGGCATCATTGCCCCACCCCCACCCCGTAAGGAAAAAGGCAGAAAATTAAAGCGGGCAAGGACCACTGTCTACGTGAAGCCCTCCCGAAGACCTCGGTTTACCACCATCGCCTGCAAAGTCCCCCGACTAGATATTGGTTCCGTGGTCACGGAAGAGGTGGCCACGGCCGCCCCTCCAGGGGCAAGCCGGGGTGACTGGGGAACAGTGGCAGCCATAGATGGTGGTAGAGGCTTCCAGGGCGATAAATGACAGGGTCCTGCCAGAAAAAAAAAGGAGGATTCAACAATTCATAACATCCCAAAGGTGCGACGCTGTTTTCTGCAGGAGACCCACCTATCCCTCTTGAAGTCCAGAAGCTTAAATCGAAGACCTTTCCTCAGGTCTTTCATTCATCTCTCCCAGTGGGCAGAAAGAGAGGGGTGGATTCTCCTCTCGGAGAGCCTCCACTTCCAACAACAGGAGGTAATAGAGGATCCTGGGCGAGGTACCTCATAGTTATAGGGACTATTCAGGACGCTAAGTCACTATGGTTAATGTCTATATCCTCCAGGGTCCACGCAGTTAAGGTTTACTCGACCTCTCCTCCAGTTGGTGTGGAAAAGGCCAAAGGTCTGTTGATACTGGGAGGGACTGGAATAAAGTTCTGAATAGGGCTATGGACACATCATCTCAAATACCGAAGTTTGATGTGGCTAAAGGTCGCTCCTAAGACTGCTGTTGGAACAGGTGGGCCTGGTTGACATCTGAGAGAGAAATATCCCAGAGCGAGAGAATACACTTGCTTCTCTCCAAGGTTCGGATCTTCTCCAGATTAGACATGTTCTTCACATTCTCTAGATTTGCCCAGCTTCCTTCCATGTGGGTGGGCACGACTATTCTCTCCGACCATAGTCCGGTTTACCTGGAGGTGGAGCTGGGATTTCCCAAACGCAATACACACTGGAGACTGAACATCTCTCTTCTCCAAGATAAAAGGGTAGTGGAGGAACTTAGGAAGCATCTGAAGATTACCCTAGAAGAGAATAGTAGACAAGAGACCTCCCCACAGATCTTGTGGGATACTATTAAAGCCTCTCTTGGAGGTAAATTAATCTCGATAGCTTCCCACAAGAAGCGATTAATGAAGCAGAGACAACAAGAATTAATGGCACAGATTAGGGAACTAGAACGTGGCGAAAAAATTAAGTGGGAGGAGACCAGAGGTAGAGAGTTGACGGCTTGCAGGAACCAACTACAAAATATCCAGAAAGCTGAGGTAGAAAAGGCCTTGTTTTACTTAAAACGAAGATACTACGAGGGAGGCCCTAGGGCAACAAACTCCTGGCCTTAGGCTACGACAAACACATTGTTAGAGCCACAGTAACCAAAATAGTATCCCCTCAGTCGGGCCAAATTGTCAGACAGGCCTCACAGGTAGCAGAGGAATTTGTCGACTATTATTCTAACCTATATGGCCCTAGTGAGGAAACTTCTATTCAAAATAAACAAGGCGACCTTGGCTCCATCCCCCTCCCCCCACTCTCGCCGGATTCGGTAAGGATGCTAACTAGGCCCATCACACAACAGGAGATACTATCCACAATCAAGAAGCTTAAGTCAGCAAAATGCCCAGGCCCGGATGGGTATGGAGCCAAATTTTACAAAACCTTTGCTTTAGAAACAGCTCCTCTGCTCCTTAAAGTCTTCTCAAATATCTGGTCTGATGGGGGGGGGCTGCTCCACCCTCCTGGCAATATGCCACCATAACCATCCTACATAAAGAGGGAAAGGATCCAACAAGGTGCGAATCGGTACCACCCTATTTCCCTGCTTAACCTTGACTACAAGATTTTTACCTCGATCACTGCCACCCGGTTAAATCCCATCCTTCCGGACCGGATTCACACAGACCAGTCTGGCTTTGTTGTGGGCCGGCAGGCTCCGGACGGGGTACGCACTGCCCTGAACATGGTAGATAAAATTCAGCGTTCCCACACTCCAGCATGCTTGATGAGTTTGGACGCCAAAAAGATACAGTCTCTTGGGACTTCTTGTTCATGGTTTTGGAGCACAGGGGATTCCCTAAAGCATTCATAGATACCATAAGGTCCCTATATACAGGCATGCAGGCCTACGTCAGGGTGAATGGTGGGCTCTCAAACAGATTTAAGCTGGGCAGAGGCACTCGGCAGGGGTGCCCCCTTTCCCCCCTTCTGTTTGCCCTCTATATCGAGCCCCTGGCTGAGGCTGTGAGGAGGGCGACGGAGGTGACAGGGATTGAGGTGGGTGGCATTCAGAAAAAAAATGTTGCTGTACGCAGACGATGTCGTGCTGTGCCTCACCCAACCACACCGGTCTATAGGACAGATATGGCCCATACTAGAAGAGTTTGGGAAACATTCGGGATATTCCCTTAATAAAACTAAAACAGAAGTCCTGAGCTGCTTCTTTAGCCCCTCTGATGAAACCCATTCACTCCTACCCTTGAACTGGTCTGCAGAAAAAATGAGATACCTGGGGGTAAATATCACTAAACACTTCTCCAAATTATTTAAAACAAATTATTCTCCCCTGACTGACACCCTAAAAAAGGACATGGAAAGATGGTCCCTGACTAATATGCCCATGTATTCAAGAATCCATGCAATAACAATGAATGTACTACCTAAATTCTTGTACCTATTTAAGTGTTTACCACTACATATTCATAAATCAAACTTCCAGACTTGGCATAAAATGATCTCAGAATTTATATGGAACAACAAAGGACCCCGAATAAATCTAAACATCCTGCAGACTCATCGAGATGGAGGGGGCAGATCCCTCCTGGAGCTGGAGGATTATTTTCTGGTTGCTCAACTGAAAAATGCTCTACAGTGGGCCAACCCTAACTCCACCATCGGATGGAGGGAAATGGGGAAGGGCGAGGAGGAGGGGAGCGGGAGGTTGCCCCTTGGGGACCGACTGGTAATACCCCTATCATCCCACGGACACCCCACCCCCAGGTTACATACTGTGGGAGACACTATCCGCTCGGTCCATAGGCTCTGGCAAAAATACAAATTACAATCCTTTGTCTGGCCCCTAAAAAGTCTAGCCTGGGCCAAGGACTTTCCACCAAATCGCCTGGACCTTACCTATAGACAGTGGAGTAAAGCCAGACTAGAATATCTGGGCCAATTCATGCAAGGAGACACGACACTGGACTTTGTCCCTCTTAAGAATATGTTTGGCCTGGGAAGCTTGGATCATTTCAGGTTCCTGCAAGCCAGAACATATATTGTCTCTCTTCAAAAGAAAGATGTTGATCCGTCCAGGGCTGCTCCCCTTCTGTCGACTATTCAAAAGATTAAAACCATAACTAACCAAAGAGGTGTGATATCCTACCTTTATAAATCTCTAGCGACAGTGAAAAGTGACCCACTAACTAGAATTAAGATGGCAGGAGGAAGCTAACTCTGATCTCCCAATCCAAGACTGGGGCCCTAGTTTTAACATAGCTAAGAGGACGACCCGGTCCCCCCTTTGGCAAGAATTTGCCTGGAAGGTCAGGGTCCGATTCTTTCTCACCCCCAAAACATTAAATAAAAGGAACCCGGAACACTCAGCTCGGTGTTGGAGGGCATGTGGGGAGGAGGTGGCAGACTATCTCCATATTTTTTGGGCTTACCCGAAACTTCAGAGGTATTGGGCGGCAGTCATTAAAGCTCTGGGAGAGATCTTTTCCTTTGATCAACCACTTGGCTGGACGGAAGCAGTTTTGGGAGTTCCACCGGTGGGCATGAGGGGTCCTGACTTCATGTAACTCCATGTTCTCATTGCTGCAGCCCATAAGGCCATTACTAGATCTTGGCTCAACCCCATCCCCCCAAGAAATAAGACTGGATATTAGTAGTCCAGAGCATAGCTGAACTAGAGGAACTCACCTTTAAAATAAATCAAGGTCTCACTTTACACCCAAAGATGGACTAGGTGGGAGATTTGGAAGCAAGCAGTGGATTGATATGGATAGGGTATTCCCTATTAAAAATTGATTTAGAAAAAGAACTCCTCCTTCTTTTAACTCGGCATCCAGAAGACTGAATGATGTGTAATGGAATTGTTAGTACTGTGATAAAATAAGCTTGAAACCTATTGTATTACTAACATGCTCTAATGGTAACTTTGGCTTGTATCAATTCACCTGACGAATGTATTAATGTACCTGCAAACTGTCAATAAACTTAAAATAAAAAAGAAACATTCAAGTATTTGAAGGGGATAAACAAAGCCAGTGCTAACAGGTTGTTCAAGCTGAGGAAGGGTAGGGACACAAGGGGGGCACGGGCTAAGATTAGAGGGTGGAAGATTTAGGAGAGAGATGAGACATTACTTCTCGGAGAGGGTGGTGTCGAAGTGGAATGCCCTACCAGAGGGGGTAATATCATGTAAGACGGTAGAAAGTTTTAAAAGGGCATGGGACAGGGAATGAGGGAGGGTGTGGGGGAATAATGCTGAGAACGTCCTGAAGATGAGGAGGGGGTTGGGGTAGCTGCAATCTAGGGATGCTAGCTGCGCACTCAAACAGACTTTGATAGGCCATGAGGTCTGTTTCTGCTGCCAGTTTCATATGTTCGTATGGTATAAAGAGGGCGGTCACCCAGCACTACCTTAGTTCTTTTCCTGCCGTCGACCTGTGCATATGATGTCCTCTTTCGCCCTGGGCTCTCTGCGCGCTTGGAGTTGTTCCTCAGCCGCCACCAGCAAGAATCGAGGAAGCTGCCCTCCTTTGCCGGTGCTCTGCCTGCTCGGAGCTGCTCCTTGTGCTGACAATCAGAAAGTAATGGAATTTGCATCCAGAGGCGTCCTGCCAGGACTTATGTTTTAAACAAGGCGCCTTTTTTATTCTGTTGCCTTATGTATTCGCTTCATAGTTTGCAACTCAATCCCCTACTCTATGGGGCTTTTTATTTCATTTAATTGTGTTACTGTTCCAGACAGTTTTAAAACATTTTCCTTGCTTCCTGCATGCATGTAAATCAGTGCTGCAGGCTACTCCACATTTTGTCAAAATTTGCTGCTTATTCTCTTAATTCTGTAAAATTAATTATAGGTGCCGTGGGCTGAACCCAAAGTAGTAAAACTAATTCCTAGTCCACAGCCTGTATTTATTTGCAACTTGTACTTCTGCTGACTGCACAAATTATTTTTTGGGCAGGATAGTTAACTTATAATACAGCCCCATGGCAGTGTTCATTGTCTAGCGAGAGGAATTTAGTTGTGATTTTTTTTTTGTGTGTGTGTTACTTGCTGCATGGTGATTTTTGTTCAGGTTACCGAGAGTTTTTAGAATTTGTTTTGTCTCCCTGCTGTTAGGACATTGTTTCTGCCACTTTATATTTCCTCCAGCCTTATAGTCACTTCTTGCTACCTTTTCTGAATTACTGCTCTGCCTCTCCTGCTGTGCCCCCACCCAGCCATACTTTGTCATTGACCTTTGCTTTCCTCCAAGCTTTCCTCTGTCCCTCCTTTGCTCCATTCTTTTCCTCATTGTTTTTTTCCTTCCTCATTTGTTGCAAGTCCCCTCCTCCGCACACCCTCCACTTAATTGCTACCTTTTTTTCTCCCCAGCTGCCCTCCTTGCCCCTGCTCTCTGCTGGAGCTTCTCCTCGGCCACCACCAGCAACAATCGATAAGGTACGGAATTTGCATCCAGTGGTGTCCTGCCAGGACTTATGTTTTAAACTTGGTGCCTTTTTATTCTGCCCTCCTTCGATTCGCCCAGAACTCAGCAACTTTGGTAGCCAGCATCTGCAGTTCCCTACTCTACCCGGCTTTTATTTTATTTAACTGTTTTATTGTTCCAGACAATTTTAATGCATTTTCCTTGCTTTCTGTATGCATGTAAATCAGTGCTGCAGGCTGCTCCACATTTTGTCAAAATTGCTGCTTAGCCTCTTAAATCCCGCTGGTGCTTTGCGCCAGCTTCCCACCCTATCTCGACACTTTTATTTATAGCCCTTGACATCAGGTGACCAGTACCTACCATCTGTGACAGGGTGGAATAGGACCCTGTCCCATTTGTTATGGAGAAAGTGTTTTAAATGCAAGGATCTGTCCTTTTCTGTCTCTTATCTGTCTGGTTGCGCAACCAGATTTTCCTGTGAGACCTTGGACTTGATCAACCCGACAGGCTCTCAATTCTTTGCCTCTCTCTGTCTCTGTTTTCTCTTGATGTCGGTTTTTCCTCCCTTGCATATCTGTATCAGCTAATATAAAAATATGTGCAAATCAATGTATGGAAATGAAACTAATATTGGGATCCCTTTTGTCTCGAAAATATAGTGTCACTGTTGAAATATTTATATTTTGAGATGTCTGCATAAACTCTAGAGGTTACTTGAGTGCAAATGTTGAGCGATTTGCAAATGCTGTAGGGGCCTCAAGAAGCACACTGTATTCTAGCAGCTCCTGAAACTTACAAGAACAGAATATTTACGAGGACAGGATGTTTGTTTAGATTGAGGGTTGAAAAGACTTATAAAACAGCTGAGCTGCAGTTGAAGTTTTTTAAAAGGAGAAAAAGGGACACAGACCGAAGTAAAACTACTGTATTTCTTCTCTGTACATAGTTATTCGAACAAGTTTATTTTTTATGTTACTGCTACTGTAAATAAATATTTTTGTGAATTCTACAACTGCTCCTGGTTTTCCTATGCTTTCCTGACCAGGCTCCTCGATGACACTATCCCTTAGCAGGTTATATTGTTCAGCCTCTAGAGAGCACCACATTGATTATGTAATTACATGGTTTCTCCTCTGATCACTATCTAAATTACAGCTCAGCCCCTTCATCTGACCAGCCGCCTCCTCCATACTCCCTGCTTACAAATCCTTTCTCCAATTCTATTGCTC
Organism: Neoceratodus forsteri; assembly: GCA_016271365.2. Taxonomy (NCBI): domain Eukaryota; kingdom Metazoa; phylum Chordata; order Ceratodontiformes; family Ceratodontidae; genus Neoceratodus; species Neoceratodus forsteri. The sequence goes on along the minus strand of CM057454.1, from coordinate 1,296,208,520 downwards.
ACTAAATTCTCCGCCTTCCTGGATAATGCAACCCCTACTCTCTTTGTTTTGCCATATCTCTCTCTCTACCACCTCCACTTGCTCACTACTCGTCTTTACCTAATATCTTTCCCACGCTTATCAGTTATGTCCAATCCCCTGCTCACATTCATGCTATTACAACCCCAACCCCCCCAGTTTGAACTATGGTCCCACTCTACTACTGTTCCTCATGCAGCTTTGTTAATGGTGTTCAATTCCCTCATCATGGTTCTCCATCTCCTGCTTCCACACTCCTCACTCTCTTCTCCTAAACTCCTAACTTCCTCGCCAGCCCCTTCTAAATCCCCTAAGCTCCACTTTCTCATACTTGCTCTCTTCTTGCTCTCTGCTGGGGATATCCACCCCAACCCTGGCCCGACTTCCCTGATCCTCTGGTGCTTCCTCCTCTACTACCACCCTCCTCTCCTCTCTCAAAGGGCTTAAAGATCCTACATCTAAACATCCGTAGCTTGTTGCAAAAAATAGACCACCTTCTTACCATGGTGAGCAATTCTAAATCCAGACATTCTAATCATCTCAGAAACCTGGCTAAAGAGCACAATCCCTGAAGACTTGGTCTCCCATTCCTGGCTACTCACTGCTAACAGCAAGACTGCTGGTGGGAGGCGTGTGGCCATATATGTCCTTGCCTCTAGCCAGTATTCCATCATTTACTCATTCTCCAATCCTGAGACCCATGATGCCCTAGCTATTCATGTGACCCTGCTCTTCACTCTCCCTATCTTTGTAGCTGGCATTTACTGCCGCCCAAATGTCCAGCCTTCGATCACACTTGACCTCCTAACCTCCATCACCGCCCTTTCTTGCTCTGGGTAACTATTCATCCTAGGTGACTTCAATTTAAATTGGTTGTTCCCTAAACCTACTAAAACAAAAAATGAAATCTGAGCCTTAAACCTCTCACAACTGATCGCAGAGTCCACCCGTCCAAACCACAAGACACAACAACACTCCCTACTCGACTGAGCCCTTACCTCCCACCCCGCAGCAGGGCTTGACAAATTTTAAAATTAGGTACTTGTCCACGGACAAGTGGCTTGTCCAAAAGTAGTTGTCCCAGTGCTTGAGTTGGTAGTCCCAGTATAAAATGGCATATTTTTAATGGAAAGTATCAAACTACAGAAAACTCAATGGATTTATTGTAGTATGTTATTTAGGGTTGAAATAGACAATAAGGAGAATAAATAATATGATTTTATTTTGTCAGCAGCATGTGAGCATAGACAGAATTAGCATCAGCAGCGAGGACTGACAGTCGAAGTGTGGTTGCAGCAGCAGCACAAGTGCCAGCCAGCAGCACAGTGAGAACATCATTACAGCAGCAGAGTAGACAGTACCCAGCATCAGCATCGGGAAAAAGTTACAGGAAGCCTGAGACTTGCCAGCCGGGCATCATATTCAGTCATGTCATCATCAAGACTAGTGACAGCCTCAGGGACATTTTCGCGTGAATCAGCAGAACTAGTAGTTGAACTAGCATGACCATGATGACCATGAATGTGCGTATGCCAGGACCAGATAGTAGCCAGTGGTTGATAGCTTGATCCGGATCAAAGCTGTCTAATGCAGGGCCTTCAACTGCTATATGCAGAAGTGACTGGAGTGTGTCATCAGCCAAACTTGTTCTTATTTTTGTTTTTATAAGATTCTGAATGGAGAATACTCTCTCACATTTAGCTGTAGACACACTCATAGCCAGTAACATTTCTGTTAGGTCAAGGATGTGAGCAAGCTGGGCCGGTTTCTCTCGTAGTAGTCGTGAATACACTTGCAGATATGGCTTATCAACTGCAGACTTAAGCATTGCTTTTAATGCACAATACTCCCTCTTTTTATACTGGTTATGTGATCTTCAGAAAAAAAGTTGTGAAAGTAGTCTAATAAATGACTTAAATCAGTTGTGCCAAATTGTGCAAGTTCTTCTCGTGACAGATCGAAATTTTTGAAATCTAAGCAACTGAACCATTTTAGAGGTTCTTCCAAGAAATTCCGAAAACGCTGATCAATGTAAGATACTGCTGCATCTATTAAACTGCGCAGCTGTGTATCAGTCATAAAATTTACTTCTGGACAGTTCCCTCTGAAAGTGAAAGGAACAATCTTGTCCTCACTGCCACGTTTTGAAATGAGATAGTTCATGCATTTCTCTGCAGGATTATATTGGTTTAGAAATGATGTCATAAACTTTCCTGGTCTTGTTTTTAGCTCAGTCAACTGGAGTAAGCATGTATCAACGAGTTGGGGACTTCTAATTAGTAGGTCATCTTTCTGAAATTCAAGTGATAAATTTTTCAATATTGGCAGAAAATCTTGAAGAATAAACAGTGATTTTATAAAACTGTACTGCGTGCGCATCTCTTAGAAGTACCTTTGCTTTGGCCCCATCATCACCAGCAGAGTTTGAGACATGTTCAAGATGTTGAATTACTGTAGGCAGGTTGACTTGAACAGCATGAACTGAACGCGTCTTACTTGCAAGCCAACGCACTTGCTTTATTGCACTAAAATGAGCCAACTCAGTGTGTATGACATCTGCTATTTCCTGCAGTTCCTAAGTTTCTTGGGGCTGTAGTGGTAAAATTAAAAATTCCTTTCAAGGTGTTTTCTACTTTTTTGAGCAAAGGGATTTTTTTTCATGACGTCGAGAAACTGCTAACTCCAGTTTGTGGGCTCGCAATGCATGGGTATTACAGTGGGGACATGTTCTCGGATTTTGCTATGAATTGCCACCTGTATGGCCCATCATCACACCTGGCACCATCAAAGTTGGCACATACAAGAACTGGTCAGTCTGCTCACATCGTTAAGGTCCATAAAGAAAGATCAACAGACTGAAGTGCGGAGGTTATTGCTTTAAAACTCTCATCTCGTGAGACTGTTTAAGAGGTACAGCTTTAATTTACACAGTTGTAACTTTTTTCTGCACCATCAACAAAGCGAAGGAAGACATTTTCCCACTCTACAGTGCTTGCATATGTACTGCCATCTGCAAGAACGGTAACGAATTTTGTATTTTTGACCATCTGGATCTGTGTTTTAGACATGACAGCTGATATTGCGTTACAGAAATCTCTGGCCTGTTTACCATTTGCGTAATTGCTGCCGAGTTTAACCCCATTTTTTTCTTGCAATGTGCAGAGCCACTCCATATCTGAGAAAGGACGTAAATTTTTAGCCAAGGAATATGCGGTGTTAAATAAACGCCTCATTTTATTTTTGGTGACTTCCTCCATCTGAGAAAATGCGTGATATATTGCAGTTTCAGATATGTTAAAATTGACTGCATGTTCACCAGTTTCGTGACTATGCTGGTTTGCACAAATTATATGTGGATTTGATTTCTCATGGGCTCTCACGGGCTCAATTCTGAAATTATTTGAACCAGTGGCAAACACGTTAGGTTTTTTTTGAATAAGCAGGAGTCGCAAGAGTGGGATATTTCTCACAGGCAGAGCAGTACATGACGTGTTTTTGGTCATCATACCTTAACCAGGTAAACTGATTTAGCCAGTGATGCTGAAATGTTTGAGCCCTTTTTTCAACATCATATTTTTTATCTTTACTTATTTTCTCATCAGACTTTGTTTGTTGTTTCATTTTCCTCATCTAAAATCAAAGGCTGCTTTCTGCTGCTGCTATAATTTTTCTCACTCATTTCAGAAATTGGTATGACCAAGTCAGATTGATCACCTGTTATGTCTACAAATACTACAGACCCAGACTGAGAATCATTGTTTTGGTCGTTTTCCTGACTAGGGTGGTAAGGACTCGGAGGGGGGGCTGGTTGGGACTGGCTTGACTGTGAAGAAGTCTCCGAGTCTGCATCTTTACTTTTTGTTCCTGAAGAAGAGGAGATGGAAGATTGTTTTCCAGTCCAAAGGGAAAATAAAGTAGTTGGCTTTGGCTTATTTTTTTGCATTTTTATACCTTCTAATGCAGTTGTAAAAAATATTGAAATATTGTACACAATAAAATTGTATTTTATATTTGTGTGTTGTGTAATATTTACCTGAAGCTGTTGTGCTTAGAAGTTAGTGCTTATGCTTAGAACACTAGTACAAAAGGGCCTGTGGGCAGGACAGCAGAGTAGGTGGGAGTAGGAGTGAGAGGGAGGTAGAGGTGGTGGTCACCAAGTACTACTCTCCCATGATTGATTCACCCAAAGTTCCTCCCCGGTCCTTCAGGGCAGGTTAGGTCTCTCACAGCCACTACGCACACCTCCACCAAAGAAGAGTTTATTTTTGTTTACCAACAAATGTTTTCCCTTTAGTTTGTATTAATTGCTTATTTCTATGAAGTCTGCAGTTGTTCCCCAAGTTCCTTCCTCTACCCTCTAGTGCAGCAGGTTTGTCTCACACACCTTGCCAAAGTCAGTAATATGCAAGTAGCTACACTAGGTGGTTTATTTGTTTTCTGTGTAGCACAAAATGGACCAAAAGTCCATGATTAGTTGTTGAAGTCCCTCGAGGCTCTACCCTCCCAGGGCAGCAGCACTCAGGTTGTGTTAGGTCTCACACACGGCACACGTGTCTTTCACACACGTCCTTCAGCAAAGTAGGTAATATATAGGTAGCTAGGCTAGGTTTATTTAGGTTTTCTGTGTACACAAAAAATGTTTTCCCTTCAGTATAGTTTATATCTAATAAGTCCGCAGGCGGGCGCAGTTTCCCAAGTTCCCACCTCTCAGCCTGGGGACGTGAGGGTATTGGGTCTCAGCCACAGTGTCTCGCATTAATCTTCACCAAAGTGATAGTAATATATACTGTATAGGACAGGTAAACACTAGGTGGTTTATTTGTTTTTTCTGTGTAGCACAAAAGGGACCAAATGTTTCATGAGTTAGTTGTTGAAGTCTCGAGGCTCTACCTCCCAGAGACAGCAGCACTCAGGTTGGTTAGGTCTCTCACACACAGCCACACAATGTCTCTCACACCGTCCTTCAGCAAAGTAGGTAATATATGGGTAGCTAGGCTAAGGCTAGGTTTATTTAGGTTTTCTGTGTATCACAAAAAATGTTTTCCCCTTCAGTATAGTTTATATCTAATAAGTCCATGGTAGGTAGCAGTTTTCCCAAGTTCCTCTACCTCTCAGCCTGGGGGGGACGCAGGGTATTAGGTCTCACAGCCACAGTGTCTCGCACACCTTCACCAAAGTAATAGTAATATATATAGGACTAGGTAGGTGGTTTATTTAGGTTTTCTGTGTATCACAAAAATGTTTTCCCCTTCAGTATGTAAGCAGGCGCAGTTGTTCCCCAATCCCCAGTTCCTCTACCTCTCAGCCTGGGGCGCCTGGCGCAGGGTATTAGGTCTCCCCACATAATGTCTCTTACACCTTCACCAAAGTAATAATAATAATATAGATAGGTAACTACACTGGGTTTATTTTTTGTGTTCCTGTAGTTTATTTTCTGTTAATCCTCTAAGTCCCTGCTCTCACTGGTCACAGTTACACCTTCACCAAAGTAGGGTAGGGTTAGGGGTATCAGTGTAGATGCCAGACTAGCAGCAGTGCAAGCAGTTGGGTTGGTTTTCTAGGCTAGCAAAATAAGTTCCCAAGTTCCTCTACCTCTCAGCCTGAGGGCAGGTTATTAGGTCTCACAGCCCCAGCTACACACAAACACTAGCTAGATTTAGGTACTTAAGTGTACTAATTATTAGTCGCACACCCCAATCAGCAGAGTAAGTTTAGTTGACTCTCAGACACAAACACATACAGCCCTCTAATTCACTACTGCAGTGCTGCTGCCTGCTTGCCCGTTTATTTTTTATTTATCTTAATCAGCACTCCCTGAGTCTCCCTCCACAGAGTCCACGCTTGTCTTCCCTTCCCCCTGCCCAGTCTCTCAACTGATCCGCTACCCCCTCAGGACCTCAGTGCCCCCTCGTATTTTGTAGTGTAGTATTTAGTATGCGGCCCCTCAGGCAGTCGTTTCTCTCTGTCCCCACTCCCACCACCAACCACCCACCACAAGCTAGCAGCAAAAATGCCTCTGTTCTCTGCAAGTGTCGTGAAATGGCTCATTTTCCATCCCGTGTCAGCTACCAACACTCCAGCTCCTCCTCCAAGATGCGTCTCCTCCAATAGCAGGGGCGGTCACGTCACGACAAGCTCTGCCCGCTTCCGTAGTTCCGCCCAACCTGTCTGCATGCTCACTGGTGCTCCACTGCTCCCGCCTCAAGATAGAGAGTACCCGCTAAGCGCCTGTAACAGGCGCGCATTCCAGACCAGAGTGCCACATGACTACGGTTGTGGCTATCAGGTGACTGAGCCTCTGGGGGTGGGTTGTGTTGCTGAGAATGTTGCCGCTTCGCTGCTGCCACCTAGTGGCTGGGAAAAATGAAACAAATCAAAAAAAATAAAATAAAGATTTGGTAGTCCGTGGGACAAGCAGTGCACAGCAGACTGCTTGTCCCTGGTTAAAAAATAGTTGTCCAGGATGTCGGGCTATGGGATTTGTCAAGCCCTGCCCGACAGAGTAATCATCTCTGGCATCCTCCCTGACACTCTCAGCAAGCACACCCCAATATTCATAGTTAGGAAAGTCCACAGACCTTACTCAGCACACACAACCATACAACTACGCTCTTTCAAGTCTCTCAACCTTGAATCTCTCCTGAGCAACCTTGCCCTGTCGGACTGGTCTCCACTAACCTCCTTCCCCTCGGTTAATAAGGCCCTTGCCTACTTTAAAGAAATCTTTCTTGTGAATTGGAATACCTTTGCCCTGCTCAAACATACCAGAGTTGGAGGTAACCACTTACCTTAGATAACCCCTGAACTTCTGGTCTGCCTCAGGGCTAGAGATCGAGCCTGGAAGCGTTATAAAGCAACCCAGCTTCCTAGTGACCTCACAAACTACCGCATGCTCTGAAACACTTGCACCAGGTCTACAAGGTTAGCCAAGTCCGAGTATATTAAATTGGCCTTCTTCACTAACATAAATTCCCATTCCAAGTTCTGGAAGGTGGTCCACGCCCTCTTACCCCATCTCACCTGCCCCGGTGCTTAAAGTAAATGGCTCCCCTAATTGGCGACCCACCTGCCGTAGCTGTGGAATTTAACACCTATTATACCTCCTGTGCCACTGAGCTACTGAAGTCCCTCCCCACCCTTTAACAGAGTGTTCCTCCCACTTCCTCTTCTCCTTCTTCACTGCAGTAACCCCAAATGATGCCCTAAGCGCCCTCCTCACCATTAACCCTTCTAAAGGTGTCTCATCTGATGGCCTCGACCCAAAACTCTCTCTCTCTCTCTCTCTCTCTCTCTGCCCCGGCCATTGCCTATCCCGTCTTAATAATCCTAAATCTCTCATTCCCTACTGCCTCTGTCCCCTCTCCATGGAAACATGCAGTGGTCCTCCCTCTACCCAAAGGGGGTGACCCCTCATCCCCTGGCAACTTTCACCCCATTTCTCTCCTCCCTACCCTTGCCAGGATACAAGAACATATTGTCCTCTCCCAGCTTACCACATTTCTGACACCTCCTTTTTCACCACTTTCCAATCTGGATTTAGGAAAAAACAGTCAACCACCACCTCTCTCCTACAGCTCACTGACTCCATCCTTACTGGGATGGACAATAGCCAAATACAGTAGTGGCAAAAAATATTGGCGCACTTGCACTTTTTCAAATAACTCACAATTTCCTCTAAACATAAGTTGAAATTAACAACAGTACAGTATTTGGTCTCCACAATTCTTTATTTCTCTATTAATATTACAGAACCTTTGTTTTTGATTCATAATTTAATATATCCTTTTAAATCAGAAAATCAAAAGAAATGGCATTGACAAAATTATTGACACCCTAGACTTAATATTTGGTAGCACAGCCTTTGGTCAAAATAACTACAATCAACCGCTTCCTATAGTCATGGATGAGCTTCCTGCACCTCTCTACTGGCAGTTTGGCCCACTCTTCTTGTGCAAACTGCTCCAGTTCTCCCAGATTTGAAGGGTGCCTTCTCCCAACTGCTGTTTTCAGATCTCTCCACAGGTTTTCAATGGGATTTCGATCTGGACTCATTGCTGGCCACTTCAGAACAGTCCAGCAGTCTTGTCTTGAACCATTCCTGGGTGCTTTTTGAAGTGTGTTTGGGGTCATTGTCCTGCTGGAAGACCCATGACCTTCGACGGAGACCCAGCTTTCTGACACTGGGTTCAACATTGCGCTCCAAAATGGTCTGGTAATCTCTAGATTTCATGATGCCATGCACACGTTCAAGGCACCCAGTGCCAGAGACAGCACAGCAACCTCAAAACATCACTGAACCTCCTCCACATTTGACTGTAGGGAAGGTGTTCTTTTCTTTGAAGGCTTCATTTTGTTTTCTGTAAACATAGAGATGATGTGCTTTACCAAAAAGCTCTAATTTGGTCTCATCTGTCCACAGGACATTCTCCCAGAAGGATTTTGACTTGTTCAGGTGTGTTTTGGCAAACCCCAGTCGGGCTTTCTTATGTCTCTCTCTCAGCAGTGGGGTCCTCCTGGGCCTCCTACCATATAACCCCTCTTTCATTGAGTTGGCGACGGATGGTGCGAGTTGAAACTGTCGTACTTTGTGTCTGAAGGTCAGCTTGAATCTGTTTGGCAGTTGATCGAGGTGCTTTCTCCACCATTCGAACAATCCTGCACTGCAATCTTCGATCAAGTTTTCTCTTGTGGCCACGTCCAAGGAGGTTGGCTACAGTGCCATGGGCCTTAAACATCCTGATAACATTACGTACGGTGGAAACAGGAACATCAAGGTCTCTGGAGATTGATTTGTAGCCTTGAGATTGTCCATGCTTGGCTACAATCTTCTGTCTGACCTCCTCAGCCAATTCTCTGGCTGTCTTTCTTTCTCCATGCTCATTGCGTACACACAGTGACACAAAACAGGAGAATGAGTCCTTTTCTCTATTCAAACTGGTTGAATGAGTGATTTTATATTGCAGGCACCTGCAACTCACTACAGGTGAGTTCAATTCCAAAGTGAAGGAGAATCACCTGCTTGAAATCTAATTATTTCTAACTACTTCTACAAGGTGCCAATAATTTTGTCTGGGCCATTTAAGGATTTCTGTGTGGAATAAGCTAAGACTTAGTAAATTTTTCTGATTTTTATGTTTTATTCCACTGCAAACAAAAGAAATACATAGGTGGATACCAAAATATGTTTTAATTTCAACAATTTTCTGGAAGGAATGGTGCATTATTAGAAAAAACTGCAAGGCGTAATATTTTTGGCACGACTGTAACCTATGCCATTTTGGTGAGCCTGGGCAAGGCCTTCGACACTGTCTCCCTCCTTTCTCCTTGACTCCCTTCCAGCAGCTGGTCTGTCTCCCTCTGCCACTAACTGGTTTAAGGCCTACCTTACTGGGCAATCCAATCAATTAAGATCTTTGACGCATTTCTCCCCTCCTGATTAGCACAGGTGTCCCCAGGGCTCTGTGCTGGGACCCTCCTGTTCTCCATCTTCTTAAACGACCTTCCCACTGTTTACTCACCCTCCTCCGCTGTCCACATGTATGCAGATGATACAGTCCTGTGTGCATCTGGCTCCTGCCCTGCTGATGTACGCCAGCTTGCAGCAAGACTTTTCCTCAACACCAAGAAGACTGTCTCTGTGACCTTGGCACAAGGCAGAGACACTCTAGGCTTCCTCCTACCCACTTTCCACACCCTTGATGGGACTTTACTAGGGGACACAACCTCCTTCAGGTACCTAGGTGTTTGGTCGGACCAACATCTAAACTTCTCTGGACATATTGACGCCATCCAGAAAAAAATTGTGCCCCAAGCTTGGTGCCCTGTTCAGGAACCGTAGTTGCATCCCTCCAACGGCTAGATGTGAACTTGTTCAGAAGATGATACTGCCCATTTTTGACTACTGTGACATAGTCTGATTGCTGCTCCCAAGTCCTCCCTGGCCAGATTGGATACCCTCTTCAGTTCCTTCTGCCGCTTGCCCTGGATGCTCCCTGTTGCACCCGCCACCGCGTATCTTTATTCATGCAATATCCTTCCTCTCACAAATAGGTGAGACTCCCACTGCGCTAAATTCACCTCCAAGCACTGGCTGGGAGAGCTCCCTTCCTACCTCTCCTCATTTATAACACCATCCCACTCCCTTGGATCAACCGACTCCCGTACCCTGTTGGTCCCCCGTAGATCCACCCTTATCGGCTAATCTGGTTACTCTCATTGCCTCCCAAAAATTTGGAACTCCCTCCCCCCTCAAATTCGTCACTCATCCCCCTATTACTTCAGCTTTGCCCTCAAAAATTACCCTGCATCTAGCTGTTCCTGCTATGACCTCCCTAATTTTCCCCTCTAAGCTCAGGACAAACCTACCCCTGTCCGCATCCTCACTCCTCCTGATGGCCCCCACCGGCCCACCCCTCCAAATTCCAGCTGTCCTTCCCTCCCCAACTCCCTCCCCTACTGGCCTCCCTTGCACGTTTACTGTGTTCTCTACACCCAAAGTTGTACCAAGAGTTTGTCCCCAGTCCTCCCTACTCCCACCACCCACTACCAAAGTTTCCTACCATCCCTGTCCCCTGCAGGGTTTCTCTCTATCCTGTAAGGGCTCCTTCTGTCCTACCCAAACCTCTCTGGCCTTCCTCAAACCTTATCTGGCTCCCTGCATCTCGAAGCATACTCGCCCTCACTGCCAAACAGCCTGCTTCCCTCCTATTATGCTCCACCTCTGCGTTGTGCAGGCAGGGTTCTCGGCATACTGGAGGAGTCATCCCGGAAAGTCCTCTTTTCTCCTCCCTCTTCCTTCTCCTCCTCTTCCATTGCCTATCCCTACCCCTACCCCTGAAGGGGTTCTTAACTCCCCTAGGGTCTTACCTCTACCCCCTTTCTCTATTTTACCCTCTCCACCGCCCTCCTACTTCCTCTACCACCTTCGCCCTAAAGCTTACCTTGCACCATCCCTTGGCAGGGCTCACATCATCTGGAATTGATCAGAACTGATCAAACCCTCTATCTCCCCTTTCCTCCTTCCCTTCCACCCCCTCTACTTAGCGCCCATCACTTCCTGTAGCCCTAAATCGTCCTCTTGCTGGGTTCTTATTATCCTGGAAGATATAAATCTTATATGTCTCTCACCTCCATTTCTTAGACTTGGTTCTTGCTAACCCCAGTCTGTTGCACTTCTGTTTTACCTTAGCTAGCGTGTACTGTCTGTGTTAGTCCCTAGCTCAAACTACATGAATTCCATTCAGCCATACTTAAGCTACTCATTTATGTGTCACTTGGGAATTTACCATTTAATGTTATTTTGTGCTATTGTATTTTACCAAGTTCTAAACTGTTATCATTGTACCTGTCTAGTTCAAAACTGTTAGCACCCCGCTATTTAATTGCATCATTATAGCTTACTCACATTTATTTGAATGTAATTCTATGTAAATCTTTGTAAACGTGCCAAATCTCTGTATACTATCCTCATGTCGTCGTCCCCCAGTCACACTAGGAGACGAGCAACCTGGTGAAACATTTGAATAAATAAATAAATTCCAGCTCCATAGATGCCTTATGCTCCAGTTGACCATCGTTTTCGCACTTCGCGCAGTTTTCATTGTTTTTCTTATTGATTTTGACTCTTTACCCCATGCATGTCTTCTCAGCCTTCTTCCTCTTCTGAGCGGCAGAAATCATAGTGCACGTGCGGCAAGCAGATCCTGACATGAGACTGCCAGTCGGTCTGCCTTCTCTGTTTAGGCCCCGACCACAAGCCGGACGACTGCCCACACTGCAAGAACTTCAACAGGAGGACCAGAATCTGCCGCTTGAAAACTCTCAAGATGTTCCTCCTTAAACAGCAAGTGTCCGCCATGCAGAGAACCCATTCGGGGCCCAGCTCGTCTTCCTGTTCCACCAGGAACTTCTTGCCCAGAGAGAAGAAATCGAGCAGGAAACATCATCACAGGGACAAGGACAGAGCCAGGTCAGAATCCCATCCTAGATCCCGCATAGGCCTCCTAAGTCTTCGACCTTCGGTGCAAGGTCTGACTCAGCCCCTTCAGTTTCACAGGCCCTTCCCGGAGTACTCACAAAGAAGCCTCCCACCTCTTCTCAGGCACACAGTGGGGAGTCTTCATGCCTCGGGCTGTGTCAAGTCCGTGCCCCTGGCTATTCGACCCCTCAAGCAGACGCTTGGGTCTCAGCTAGTGGGACCGGCGTCTGCCTCATCGGACAACAGGTCAAATCAAGTGACTCCACAAGGCCTTGGTCTCTGGGTGGTCAGCAGGTCCAGAGGGGTCAGTCGACAGCAGCAGGCACCAGGATTGAACACCAGGAAGCACCGTTCACCTCCTCACAAGGCATCATCCGAGGCTTTGGAGCGGCACCAGGCCTCTATGCCATCCGACTCTAACACAGAGCCGGACCTGACACCACCTTCAAAGCCAACGCCTGCCCCACCAGGTCCAAAGGAAGACCTGTCGACAGGCCATATGGCAGGTGACCCGGATGCCCGCCTCTGAGGACTCCAGAGAGCAGGCTCCAGCTTCCCCGCCCACACCTCTGCCTCGAAGCCTGACAACCAGGCATCTGGGCACCAATGCCAGAAGGTGTAAGCAGGACCACAGGCCCCGTCACCAAGGGGGTCGTCCTAGTAGGGCCGACACCAGAGGCCCTTAACGTCTCTACCCCTTAGCCAGTTCCTCAGCCAGGCCCTGTTGTTCCCTTAGCTGAGGTGAGGGCCCTCTTAACAGTTGGTGGAATACCATTAAAGGAACCTTTTGCCCAGGCCACCGGCTCAGCCTTTCACGGAAGCCTTCTCCCAAGCATCTAACTCCTCCACATCCGACACCAGTTCACCCAGCGTCAGAGGATGAAGGACAAGGGTCACCGATTCCTCGACTGCTCGGTCGCCACCTGTCCAGATCCTCCTCCAGTGGGCGCTCAGATTCTTCTTCAGAAGGATCCTCTGGGGACTCCTCCTCTTATGACTCTTCGGAGAATGACCTATCTCTCCCATCAACAGATCCCAGGATGGACTCTCCGAGATCCCTTCCAGACAATCCGTCATTTTTGGATGTGATGAGACACATCCAATTTCTAAACCAGTGGGGGAGAGGGGAATTGGACCCTGAACGTCGCTGTTTGGCGAAGTTGGAGGCAGTTACCCAAACCCTTGGTTGTCCCATAGTTAGTGGAACCCTTCCAGGACGTCTGCGAGAATCGCCTGGAAGCACCCCACCACAACTTAGGGTAGTCCCCAAGAAGGCAGACCGCCTATATAGAGCCCCAAGGGAAAACCACACTTAAGCAAACAGCTATGGCAGACTCAGTGGTGCTTATGGTTGTATGGTTGTTCATGGGAGAACCTAACAACCGAAGCATATGAGGTACCAGCTGTCTGTCAAAGTGAATCCAAAAGTTGGACCACCTGGGCCGTGGTGATGTACTCCTCGGCCACTTGTATAGTCAGATTGCTCAACTTTCTAGCTCATGTGGTGGTGTATCAAAAGTCACTGTGGAAGAAGGCCCTGGATCTGGCCCAAGCTCAACCTGACTCCACCAACAAGTCAGAATTGTTGGCAGTCCTTCAGTCTGGTGTAGACTTAGGCAAGCATGTCTTCCGGTGCTCTTATGATTCGGCAGACACTGCTGCCATGGCAGCAGCCACCGAGATATGCCTGAGACACCACCCCTGGCTGCAGGTCTCGAGGTTGAGGCAGCATTTGTAGGATGCTACCCTGGACACCCCTTTCCAAGAGCCAGGAAAGAGAAACTCATCACTGGACTGCAGGACTCAGGCAAGGCCGTGTCTGATGTCCATAAAATGTGTAAAAACCGGCTGTGTCTAGACATCATTCCTTTTACAGGCAATAAGGCCAGCAAGGATGGCACCAGCAACAGAGAGGGGGCTACTAGAGGAAAGACACCCCCATCCTCAGGAATGCAGGGACCCCAAAGCACACCAGGGCCCCCTTGCCTACTCCATCAGCCTCAGCATGACTCCTTGCCTGTCCCCCTCCGTGGGGTGCAAGGGGAGGCAGTTACGGAGATTCTCCCTCTACCAGAACGGCTGGATCAATATCACCACAGATCAGTGGATACTCCAAATTATAGAAAGAGGCTACACACTGGAGTTCATCCAGACCCCACCAGACAACCCACCTATCCCCACTCATTGCTCCTCATCTCACGCTGTCCTGATCAGGGTGGAAATCCAGGCCATTCTGGAGAAGAAAGCAATCCAGGCAGTGCCACCATTCCAGAGCAGTAGGGGCTATTACTCCCACTTCTTCTTCGTCCCAAAAAAGGATAGGCGACCTTCACCCTATACTGGACCTCAGCCAGCTGAACACTTTCATTGAATACAAAAGGTTCATGATGGTGACTCTGCTGGAATTGCTGCCCGTGCTTCGCCAAGGGGACTGGCTCTGCTCTCTGGACATGCAGGATGCCTACATACATATAAAGATCCTGCCATCCCACAGAAAGTACCTCCGCTTTACCTTCCAGGGACAGCACTGTCCGTTCAGAGGGCTGCCACTTGGCCTTTCTTTGGCACCAAGTGTGTTCACCCAGTGACTGGCAGTAGTGGCAGTGGGCCCTCAGGAGGAGGAGACATTATGTTTACCCCTACCTTGACAACTGGCTTCTGACAGCTCCGACAGAAGAGTAGCTACGTTGCTCCCTAAAGGAGACTTTGTTTCAGAAATTGGAGGTTACTCTGAACCTTCCCAAATCGTCCCTATAGCCTTACACGGAGGTTACAGTACCTAGGTGCAGTCTTAAACACTGTCCAGGGAAGAGCCTTTCTTCTCTCCAACAGGGCAGACAGGTTAAGGGCGCTGGCTCAGAGAGTCATCTCCATAAATCTAGTCCCAGCCAGAGTGGTGCTGCAGCTGTTAGGCCACATGGCAGCGACCATTGTGTCAGTTCCCTTAGCCCGTCTGCACATGAGTTTCTTCAGTGGAACCTCAGGGTTCAATGGGACCAATGCTCGGACGATCTCAGCTAGTCGGTCAGGATCTCCAAAGTGGTGTGCCAGACTCTGGAATGGTGGCTCAGCCCTTCCCGGCTAGAAACTGGGGCCACCTTTCAAACCCCCAGTCCTCAGCAGGTCCAAACGACAGATGCCCCGGGACTAGGCTGGAGAGCACATTTAGGATCCCAGCAGACAAGGGGAACTCGAACCTCTGTGGAGCGCAATCAGTGTTCTGGAGATGAGGGCCGTACTGTACGCCTTGCAGGCGTTTGTCGGTTCTCCTGCCAGGTCCTCTTCTGATCCAGTCAGGCAACATTCCAGTAGTCTTCTGTCTCAACAAGCAAGGGAGCGCACACTCCCACCCCTATGCAGAGAAGCCATGTGAGTCTGGTACTGGGCAGTGGCTGCATAAACCAGGAACTCACAGCGTTCATATTCCAGGGATTCACAATGCCCTAGCCATCAGCCTCAGCCACTCTTGGTCTCAGGCCCACAAATGTGAGCTATCGCAGGATGTCATAAACTACCTTTTCAAAAGGTGGGGCCGGCCAGAACTGGACCTGTTTGCGTCCCCACTCAATGCCAAACTGCTCAATTTCTGCTCGCTAGATCCAGGGCCTGGTGTTTTCTGGCAAGACGCATTGTCCCTCTCTTGGACAGGGAGGTTCCTGTATGCCTTTCCTCCCTTCCTGCTTCTTAAGAGAGTGCTGCTCAAGTTGCAGGCAGAGGGTGCGGTCATGATTCTCATAGCGCCTCTTCTAGTCTTGGCAAATCTGGTTCCCACTGCTCCAACAGTTGGCATCAGAACCACCAGTTCCCCTGCCCCTGTCCACTCGCTTGCTGTCCCAGGAGCAGGGAACCATAGTACACCCGAATCTTCAGTCTCTGCATCTGCATGCATGGCTCCTGCAACCCTAGTCAGGGACATATATGGGGTGTCTTCGAGAGCAGCAGAGGTCCTAGTGGCAGAGAGGAAAGCCACGTATGCTATAAAATTGAAACGCTTCTGCCTGTGGGCATCTTCTCATTTATTGGACCCTTTCACCTGTCCGGTGAAGTCAGTACTGGAGCACTGTCATCGAGGCACAGGTCAGGAAGCATAGGGAAACCCAGGAGCAGTTGTAAATTCCACAAACTGTTTATTTGTAGCAGTAACATAAAATACTAGAATAACTATGTACGGAAGCAAAAATAAAATCTTCCTTGTTAAAAAAAAAAAAAATCTACCTTGCAGCTCAGCTTAGCTGTTTTTATAAGTCTTTTTCAACCCCATCCTTTGGCAAGCATCCTGTTCTTTGTAAATTTCAGGAGCTGCTTAGAACATTGAGAACTTCCTCAGGTCCCCACAGCCTTTCCAAAAGGCTCAGGCATTTGCACTCAAATGACCTCTAGCTTTTCACAGTTATCTCAAATCACAAATAT
Organism: Neoceratodus forsteri; assembly: GCA_016271365.2. Classification (NCBI taxonomy): domain Eukaryota; kingdom Metazoa; phylum Chordata; order Ceratodontiformes; family Ceratodontidae; genus Neoceratodus; species Neoceratodus forsteri. The sequence continues at coordinate 1,296,192,115 of CM057454.1, read as the reverse complement.
ATACATTTCAACAGCAACACTAGAAACATAGAAACATAGAATTTGATGGCAGATAAGGACCGCTTGGCCCACCCAGTCTGCCCATTTCCCTGCTTACTGGATAAGCTGCAGATCCTAGTTAACCAGCAGCCTACTTCTTCCTACCCCAACCCCCTAGAATTGCCTTATGACTGTCCCATGCATGCTTGAATTCCACCACTGTTTTTGACTCTACAACCTCCTCTGGAAGGCCGTTCCATGAATCCACAACCCTCTCTGTGAAAAAATACTTCCTTAAATTATCTCTGAGCCGCCCCCCCATCTTCAAATTGTGCCCCCTTGTTCTTGTGCACCTCTTTTTTTGAAAGATGCTACCCTCTTGGACTTTGTTGATTCCCTTGAGGTACTTGAAAGTTTCTATCATGTCCCCCCTCTCCCTCCTTTCCTCGAGGCTATACATATTAAGCTCCTTAAGTCTCTCTTCATATGTCTTCTGGTGCAGACCCTGCACCATTTTAGGTGCCCTCCTCTGGACAGCCTCCATCCTGTTTATGTCTTTGCAAAGACTGGGTCTCCAGAACTGCACGCAGTACTCCAGATGGGGTCTGACCAGCTGTCTGTACAGAGGGATAATAACTTCCTGTTTTCTACTGGTGATGCCTCTCCCTATGCATCCCAGTATCCCCCCAGCCCTCCTTGCTGCCCTCTCACATTGCTTGCCCACCTTTAGGTCATCCAATATCACTACCCCCCGGTCTCTTTCTATTTTTGTTGTTGTTAGTATCTCACCCCCCATTGTGTACTCTTCCCTGGGTTTTGTTTCCAGGTGCATTACCTTGTACTTCTTAGCATTGAATCTAAGCTGCCATACATTTGACCATTCCTCTAACCTTGCCAAGTCCCTTTTCATCCTTTCCACCCCACCTTGTGCATCAACTCTGTTGCAGATCTTTGTGTCATCTGCAAAAAGGCCTCCCTTTGTTCAGTACTCTGGGAGATAGATGTGAGTTGAATGCCCTGGTCTTTCAAACAAAAGGGATCCCAATATCAGTTTAATTTCCATATGTTGATTCTTATGTATTTACATTAGCAGATATAGATATGCAAGAGAGTAAAAACAGGACAGACAAAAGATTGCAAGACTGTTCGGGTTGATCAAGTCCGAAGCCTCACAGGAAAATCTGGTTGCGCAAACAGACAGAAGAGACAGAAAAGGAAAGAATACAGATGTTGCATTTACACACTTTCTCCAAAACAAATGGGACAGGGTCTTATTCTACCCTGTCACAAGCACCACCTTTCCCTTTCAGACAAGGGACTCTGCTATTCGTCCATTAAGGTGCACCTTTCTGCGCTTTCAGCTTACCATGCGCCTATGGACGGAAAAACTCTGGTGCAGTTGGTTTGTGCAAGACCTTTTTACATGGTATTTTGCACATCAAGACTCCAGGAGGGACCCTGTTCCTCCATGGGATCTTCTTTAATGTTAGAAAAACTTGCGTTGCCTTCCTTCAAGTCAGCCGCAAGTTGTGAGCTACACTTCCTGTCTTGGAAAGCGTTGTTTTTGGTTGCCATTACTTCTGCCCGGAGGATTTCCAGACTGTAGTGTGTAAAGAGTCTTATCTGATTTTTCACAACGATAGGGTTGCCCTGCGTACAAATCCTAAGTTCCTTCTGAAGGTTGTGTCTGAATTCACTCTAAACCAGGGCATTCAACTTCACATCTATCTCCCAGAGTACTCGAACAAAGGGGAGGCCTTGTTGCGTACTCTGGATGTGTATAGAGTTCTTCGTTACTATGTTGACTGTACTCATTCTTCTAAAAAGACAGACCAGTTGTTTGTCTCTTTTGCCCAAAGGATGTTAGGAGCTCCAGTGACTAAGCAGACATTGGCCAGATGGTTGGTCAATTGCATTGTGTTCAGTTATCAGAAGTTTGACAGCCCCTTACTGGGACCGGTTAAGGGTCATTCAGCCAGGGGTGTCCCAGCTTTCTTTGTGTCTCTCTGGAGATATTCGTGCAGCTGATACTTTGGAGTTCTGTCTCGCACTTTCGTTAAGCACTACAGTCTGGACATTGCTTCCAGCAGGAGGGCAGGTTTCGGCCTTGCTGTCCTCAGGGACTACTCTCTTGAAGAAGTTTGTCAGTTGACTGTTTTTATCCACCACCCTTCTGACCTGGAGCCTCTCTTGTACTGCTTGTGACTCAGTCCTGATGGTGTTATCTGCTGCAACAGCTCCACCTCAAAGTAAGATAGTACAGTTGAGTAAGAACTTGCCGTAACACTAGATCTTCGAGAGGAGTTCTTGCAGCAGGTGTAATTTCCCTCCCACCTGCCCCCAGGGTTATGTTAGTGTTCTTCTCTCTGGGGGATGTTAGGACCTCCTCTGTTCCCCATTCTGTATGCTAGCCAGGTCTCCGGTGGGCGAACTGAGGTGGTGCTAGGGGACGGCCCCCTATATACCATACGTGACGGGGTTGGGGTCAATTTCAGGGGGGTGGGCCCCCCACCTTGGAATGCTAGCTAGAAATTTTTCTGTGGGGTCCTAGTGCCCGTGGCATAGTCCTGATGGCATTACTTTGCTGCAAGAGCTCCTCTCGAAGAGCTACTGTTATGGTAAGTTCTTCGTAACTGTAGTTTTTGCCTAAAGTGTGTGACAAGGTGACTGACCCTGTCATGGTGGACACCACTGGGGTGAATTGAAACCCTTTCCCAAGCAGTTTGTTTTGTATAATGTCCAATATGCTGGTTGGCTGGTTATAAATTAAGTACTGAAATGCTCATAAAGCTTTCTGTACATATTAACCTAAAAACAAAACTAAGATTACAGTTACAAAATGAGAGGTAGTTTTGATAGAAGAATAAACACTTGGGTCTGCTTTTTCTAGATGTTAGCAGCCCCTTCCAATATATATTTTGCAGCAGACAGCATGAGGTAATATGACCCTGCAAGTGAGTTTAGGAGAGCACAGAATGGTCTGACCTTTAACAATGTTGTAAATAAGTTATGTAATGTGCTCCAGGTGCCAAATAACTGTTCTGTGTGGTGCAACAGTGGCCCCTAGTGGCTAGTTTTATGTTAAGTCTGCTGTTAATCAAAAGGCTGGGGAAATTGTTTTTCCAACTTCTAGTGAGCTTATAAAAAGCCCTACCTCAGTGCTGAGATAGGGCTGAAGAAAAGCCTTAGAAACTGTTAGAGCTAAGCAGTTGTCTGACTTACCATTTTGCTTCCTATATGTTTTACTTGAGGAAAATAAAATGATAAATGCAACCGTGTTTTTTATGTACCTGACTTGTGGTCTGCCTGAAATTGTGTTATCCTAAACCCACGCCCGGTGACAAGATGGTGTCTGAATTTACCCTGAATCGGGACATTCATCTTCCAGTATATTATCCAGATCATTCAAATCGTGGGGAGGCTCTACTGTATACTCCGGATTTTCAGCGGGTCCTTCATTATTATCTGACCCGTACCCGGGGGCTCAGAAAGTCTGATCAGTTGTTCGTTTTGTTCGCCCCAAAGACCTTAGGGGCGCTCGTTTCCAAACACTTAGTCTAAGTGGTTGGTTCACTGTATAGTTTACTTCTACCAGAAGTATGACAAGTCTTAACCGGGCTCGGTTAAAGGCCATTCCACCAGGGGAGTTTTGGCTTCCTTTGCATCTCTGCGTAATGTGTCGGTGGCAGAAATCTGCACAGCTGCCACCTGTAGTTCTATTTGCACCTGCTTTAAGCACTGCAGTTTGGACATTGCATCCAGACGCAGGACCGGCTTCAGCCTTACTGTCCTGCAGGGCCTTCTTTTATAAGGATAACAGTTTCTGTCGTATTCTCCTCCATCCGTCTGTCAAGGTTTTGTCCTTGTACTGCTTGGGACTCTGCCCTTATGGTGTAACCTGCTGCAAGCGCTCCCCCTTGAAGTGAGATTGTACAGTTACGCAAGAACTTAACAACAGTAGATCTAGATCTTCAATGGTAGCTCTTGCAGCAGGTGCTGCTTTTCCCTCCTTCCCCCTGGTATCTCCTTCATGTCTGAGGAACCTCCTCTGTTCTCCACTCTTTTATCTGTGCTGGGGTCTCCGGGCGGGAGAATTGAGGTTGAGCTGAGTACCGCCCCTTTAATGCCTTTGGCCGTCGGGAGCATGTCGATGTCAGGGGTTGGTCCCCGCTACAGACTGCTAGTTAGAAGTTTTCCGTGGGGTCCTGGAGCCTCCTGTCTTCAAAGCTTATGGTGTAACCTGCTGCAAGAACTTCTCTCGAACATCTGCTGTTATGGTAAGTTCTTACGCTACTGTACTTTTCCTCCTACCAAAACCCCGTCCGATACATCCCAACATTCTGGTTGTCTTGATGTGGACATTCGGTACATTTGCTAGTTTGTTTTAGGGCATTGCTTATGATGACTGTTTGGTCCCTTTCCTCTGAAATAGTGGCCAGCTTATCCTCTCCTACCTAGTATTCTTTCCTGGGGTACTTGTTCTCCTGTGCAGGGTTCATTTTCGGGTGGGGACTGGGACAATTGGCACAGTTTTTAGTTTTGATCCACCTTTTCTTGTACCTTGGGGACAACCTGCTTACTGTTACAGGTTTTCAGCTGCTGTTTTATGAATATGGGCTCAGTTGAGCAGTATGACCCATCATTTTGTTCATTTCACCCTTACTTTTTGTATCCAGTAGGTCAGTATCCCACCGAGATAAATATCTGAAATGAACCCTGCTGTGTGCGTCACATGCACTTTTTGGCATTGTTTCAGAAGCCGGATCTTGGACCACTTCTCACTGTTGCTGGTCCCTCTGCAACTTCCTTACCCCCTCCCCACTTTGCTGTCTGCGCTGGCACATAGCTTAATGTTATCTGCAAAGAGACCCCTCTTGCCCTGTATTCCTTCTCTAATGTCACGGATGAACAGATTGAAAAGCACTGGTCCCACGACTGACCTATGCAGTACCCTACTTGTGACCTCCCTTTTTCCCCAATTTACATAGAGGTTGATGGCAGAGAAGGACCGCAAGGCCCATCCAGTCTGCCTAATTTGACCCTGTTTACCACCACCCTCTGCTGTCTCCTCCACAACCAACGTCTCACCCATGCGGGTTTGTCCTTTGCTGCTCCCAGATCCTCTAATGTCTTCAGCAGTTTTCTGTGTAGCACAGAGTTAATTGTCTTGCTGAAGCTGAAATAGGTAATAATCTGCTTGTCCCTAATCCACTGCCTTTGTTACCCAAAGAATGCTACAGGTGGCATCAGCACTCCACTGTGCACATGCAGCAGGTAAGACCAGCGGACTAGTGGCCAGATGATTTTGGCAGGCTGTTGGTTTGAACCTATCCTCCCTGCTAACTGGGACATATTTGAAACTGTCTGAGATAAGTCTTGGGACACACCCCTTCCCTGACTCCTCTATATAATCTTTCTCCAGCTGTCTACAAAATAGACACTTTACACCATACTAGCAAGAAGAGCCTGTTGACTGCAGTACTCTGGGCAACAAATAATTCAAGCTTTCTGTCCTGGAGTGTGGATATTGAGACACAGACACCACGTTTAAGTGTAAAACAGAGTGATAGTGCGGTATTTATTATGAACATAAGCGAAAATAAGAACAGAAAATAATAGAACAGAACCAACTGCAGAGTATACAGTATATCAACAGCAGCAATTCCACAGTCATCTGGCAGAGGTCTTTGTGTCACAGCAACACAGGTCGAACTGACCCTGCTTAGCTTCTAGGGATGCCTTTTACAGGACCCTCTGGTCATCTGATCCACCTGCTCCACCCCAATCCAAGACAAATTAATATAAAACTACACTAATACATAGTCTGGTGGACAGGAAAAACATCAACATTTAGTATATATTTACAAGAAAATGAACATAAAATCTGTTATTACACCTTAAAGAAAGCAGTTTTGACACTTAATATTCAAACATAAGGATTTATAACTCCACCCACTTTCAAGAGATTGACAGGTGGTATCCTATAATACAGCCTCTGGTTGGGGCCGCTGACTCCTATAGAGGCACCCAGAACACTGAGGTGGAAGGTAGGCTACAAACACCTATATCTTCTCTAGGTTACTTGCTCTTTGGTTTCTCTGTTTTTGTTCAGTGAAACTAGAATTAAACAACATTCAAGGCAAAAGATTAGCTAGCAATTTCCTGTAGTATGGCACTGTTTTTGTTTCTATTTTTATTCAACACAGTAACAGTAAAATAAATAGATAAATAACAGCAAATGAATGCTGTAATGCTAATGGATGCAACAGGGCTTCTGCAAAGGCTGCACACTGTTTACGTACTAATTTCTGTCTCCCTTTTACAGTAAAGTGAAGGAACTAGCATTTTATTTATTTAACATTTGGGGGAGAGAGAGAGAGAAATGTAAACAGTAACTGCATACCTGCAGTTTCAACTCTGGCATTTGCTATTTCAAGAGTTGTGGCAAGAAAGCTCTGCTCCCGCAACTCGCAGAGCGCATTTCGCCATTTTTCCCTCGCATTGTCATGAGTTGCATCCTGCATGTTCCACAGCAGAAACTAAAATTCAACTGAACTTCGAGAAACAGGACATATCTTAGAAGGTGCTGAGCTGCCTCTGCAGGAAGGGGGAGATTGCGGGAGACAGTGCCGCACATTCAAGAGTTTCTCCCCAGGTGCTGTCGAACAGTTGAGTCCTGACTGCAGGATGAGCAAGTTCTAGACCAGGATGCCACGCCAGGCACCAAACTGGGGTCTAGGCTCACAGCACCAGATCACTCAACAAAAATTACAACCTCCGAAGAATACATATGGTGCAACATTACAGGAGCATGTCTGATTTTTACAATACAAGGCACAAGTACCTCTTTAGTTTGCAGGCATTCTGGGCAGGAAGAAAGGAAAACAAAGAGGGGAAAGTATAGGCAGAAGATACATCATTGGGTGGCCGAGCCACTGAAGTAGAAAAAGAAATAAAGGATAGTATTTAAGAAAAGGGTGCTACTGCAGTAGACTTTAAGAAGAGGGGAAAGAGAATGCCCAGGAGTGCCTGACGGGGGAGGGGGGGCGGCACCAACACAGTCACACCTTCTATTCTGAATAGCCTTTGGACAAATATTGCCCATTTGCAGAGGCACCTACAGTCAATGATACAAAGAGACATTAAATATATACAGTTACAACGTACATTTTTACAAAACTGCAGTGTTCCAAGAGTGTGGACACTGTTTCTTAAGATAAAATACTAAAAGGGCAAGACGTGTCAATTTCTCTTAGATATATTGGCATAGTATAACAGAATGAGGCAGTGCGATAGTAAAGACAGGGCGCACTAGACAGGCATTTGCCTGTTTTGAGGCACAACCTGGGAGAGTACAAGAAGAAACAATACTGTGTATGACAGTGACAAAATGAAGCATTAGAGCAAGTGCTAATATTAAATGTGTGCATTCGCCATAACATGAATGCAAAAAATGACAGGTGCAGAGGTGTTTGTACACATATGGGGAAAATATGCAACGGTTGACTTCTGGGATAAGATTGTAATGATTTCGATAGAGAATAGCAAACTTCTGATTAACAGCCTTTATAAGAATGTCAGTATGTTTAGAAGAACTTATGAACTAGGATCAAAACAAACACTTTGCTCCAGAGAAAAATAAAGCAGTAACAGAAGATATACCTTGCAAAGACAATTTGAATCAGAAGATTACAGCAGTAATCTGTTAGCACACACCTGTAGGCACACCTTGTAATAATGCAGAAGAAGGTATACCAGCAACAACAATTTGAATCAGAGAAAAAATAAAGCAATGAAATGTTAGCAACAAACAGTAGCAATCCCTTTATTACCCACTACCACATCGACCTAGAGTCACGCCGGGATGCTGGTTTTGGGACCTCGGTTCTCCAGTCCTTATTCCCTAAGTAGGGGGTGCGCGCCTTGCCTCCCTCCTCCCAGAGAACTGCTAGGAGTCTGCCAATAAGTGTGGATTGAACAACGTATCCACGTCCCCTAGAAATAAGGTGGCTACCACCTGTAACAGGGAGTTCTAGGAGTGGTATGTGTTGTTCATCCACACGACTCCACCGACCTCCCTGGCTTCCAGCGGGCTAGATCCGCATCATGGGACGGAGCAGAGAGTTTTACCACCCGGATGGGTGGGAGGAGCCAGCTGAAGACCTTCCGGCAACATTTAAAGCGGCAAGAAACCTGCCAATAAGTGTGGATGAACAACATATACCACTCCTAGCACTCCTGTTACAGGTGAGTAACCTGTATTTTTAGTTGCCATTACTTCCGCTTGAGGATTTCTGAGCTCCAGGCTCTGATGTGCAAAAGCCTTATTTAATTTTCCACAAGGATAGAGTGTCCTTGTGGATGAATCCTAAGATCTTACTTCGAGGTGAAGCTTTTGCAACAGGTAACACCATCAGGACTATGCCACCAGGCACTAAGACCCCACGGAAAAATTTCTAGCTAGCAGTCCAAGGCAGGGGACCGGCCCCCTGACGTCGACGGCTGAATTTGTGGAAGCTTGTAGCAGCTTGTAAGTGGGTGTGACGAGTAGCCACTGCATGGGAACTCCTTGGCTGATTGATTGTTTTTGGACACAGCCTGTGGGGTTATTCCCACCCACCCCATGGCTTGGCCTTCATTTGTAGGGCAGGTCCCATAGTGCCTTGCAGCATCCTGCAATCTGTACTTTGAGTATGCAGTGAGCTGGTATTAAGCAAAACAGGTCTCTAGAGGGGATATTGAACTGTGGACGATTTAACTCTAACGGGCAGTGATTTGGAAGTAAACAAAACCCAAGGCATTGTGAGATTGGTAAAAGGGATTGTCTTTCTATTTCAGACTGATTAAGTAACTGTAGCTTTGATTCGAACAAGCTGTGCTGCACCAGGGAGGGAGGGAGGAGACTAGTAACTTCTCTTGAGCTATATAAGAAGTACCATGGGATTGTTCGTTTAGTGCTGTTTATCTTTTGGTTCAGCTTTGGGTTTAGGCTTGCAAGAGGGAAGGCTCCCAGAATTAACTGTGGAACGTGGATACTGGGCGTAGCGGAAGTTTGTAGTGAGGTAACATTGTGCCATACTTGGGAACATAGAACCCAGGGACACAGCGGTGAAAGGAGGGAATGGATCAAGGGAAAGGATGGTGGAAGTTGGTGGAGGGTCAGAGTAGGGGCTCACCAGGGGAGGTCAGAGGCAGTATAAGGGGTGGGGGATGGGTGGAGGGAGGGTGGGGGATACGAAGGGATAGTGAGAGGGTGTAACACGGGATCGACAAATTTAAATTTAAGTGGTAGTCCAGGACAACTGGCCTATCCAATGGCAGTCCCACTGTTGCCAGTGGTAGTCCAATGGTCGGAAGGCTGTACTGTAAGGAAAACTTATAAAAATTAAGTAGCAACAAAGTAAATAGTTGTGGTGTTATTGTTGATACTACAGGACTGTGCCTGTCTTTGCCAGATGTGATCACCACTGGTGCTAAAAATTTCTTTTCTTAGGGCAACAAACAGACCCCAACCAAAGTCCTTCTCTCTTCCCTAAAAATGTTATTTTAATGAAATGTCCCACTCCGAGTCATTTGGCTCCTTTTGCCAGCTTTCCTCACTTATGATTGGTGAACTAGTAGAGCAGAGCAGCACTGGTGGCAGTGTTGAGTGCTGACAGTTTTCAGCCTTTGTATTAATTTTGCTTAAGGCAGCAGCCACACAACAAAGCCAAAGACCCACAGTCTTATTTCTCACCTACACTGGGCAACCCACAGACCCACACCCTTTTCTTTTTGCTCAAATTCTCAGTGCTGAGTTCCTGTTCTGTTTTTGCCAGCAGTTATCTTTCTCTGTGTTGTACAGCATTCCTCTCCCCTACAGCAGCAAACTGCCCAAAATACTGCCCCACACAAAACAGAAGAGATGACCTCCTCTTGTTTTTGTAGGTGTACTTAACTGTACATTGATTAGTGACTATAGTAGTCCCTTTTTACTGGTGAGATTTTTTTCTAGTATCAATCTCACAGTGAGTTCTTTCACTGTGTTATTTTCCTGTTTTTTTTTTTTCTAAATTAAAACAAGTGAGCCAAGTTAAACAGCATTCTGGATGTCTATGTTCTTCCTGGCCCTGGGAGGGTCAGGGTCCTCTGATCTTGAAAACAGAGAGTTTTTTGTACTTTTTTTTTTATCAGACTTTTCTTTTCGTCTGGCTCAGTGACTTGCTCTTCTTATTGGCAGGCTCGGCACAGCCCAAGAAACACAGACCCCAGCCTCACCCGTCTGACCTAGCCTTGCCCAGTTGCAGTACCGACCATCCTGGCATCCCACCTCCTGCTTTCACCGTCCCGTAAATTTTTTTTCCCCCCGAAGAAGAGACCCCACCCAAAAACAATATTTATTTTTTTTTTGCTCTTTCGCTTCGTTTGCAACTCCTTATAATTTGCACTCCTACACTACAAACAGAACCCCTGGGACCCTAGTGTTTGCTTCTGTCCGTGCTCTGATCGATTGCAAAGTCGCACACACTATGCAGCTACAGTGAAAATGACGTTTCTCTCTAACTGCCAGCAATGTGAAGGACCGTTCTCCACCCCCCCCCCCTTGGCAGGACTGACCGGCAGCAACAACAACCAGTTTGTCAACTCACGGGTGGACAGGTCAAGAGGCGGTTGGTCCAGTCCACATTGCAGCGGGCATGCCTCTTCTGTTCTGGCTCTATCTCGGTGGCTTCTCCTTCTTCTTCTTAGTGACCATGGGCTCCCTCCCTGTGCTGATAACCACTTGGGATGCAGGACACGCAATCATTTGTCTGGCGCGCCACTCAGAGGAATAGGCGAATCCGAGGACATCTAGCGCAAAAACACACGGCAGCTTTAAAAAAAAGCTAGGCAACCAGCTCTAATTTGGTAGTCCGCAGACAACCTATGCCATTTAAAGTGCTTGTCCGGGAGCATTACTTGGTAGCCCAGGACGTCGGGCTATGGGATTTGTCGATCCCTGGTGTAACAGCTGTGGAGTGACCATATACGTGAGCACCCTTTGGAGGCCGGGGGAGTGCTCAATTTGCCAAAGGCTAGGGAGACTGGAGGAGGCGCTGTGACTACTAAAGGGAGAAGTGTATTGGCTCTGGGGGGGTATGTCCTGGCCAGGAAGAGGAATGGAAAGGATAAGCAAAAAGGCAGCTGGGTGGGGCACAAGAGGCAGGATAAAGAGAGGGGCAGGGTGGAGAGTACAGACCACACGGGGTCTGGGGGTGGTACCAGTGCAGAAAACTGGGGCACAACAGGTGCCAGCAGGAATGATCTTGGATACACAACAGGCTGAAACAGGTATTGGCCATTGACCGAGATGACAGGCGAGGGGGGCGGAGGAGCATCCAGCAATATTGAAGGGAAAAGGACGGGGAGTATGGAGGAGCAAATGTGAGGTGTTGGGGTGGGAAAAACAGAGGGGCACTAACTGAGAAAGAATGGGGGCAGACGGAGGAACAAAGTGCAGGAGGTAGAAGGAGCAAGGAGGGAGGAAACAAAGGAAGCAGAGGGAGAACGTGGTGGAATCTTGGGGTTAGAGGCTCTGGTCCAAGAGCTGCTTGACAGGGAAGGGTCAAGGACCATGACAGGGTTGGGGATGGAAGGAGGGTGCAACAGCAGGAGGGGAGAAGGAGGGGTTATAGTGAAGAGGATTCTATCATAGGGGATCAGGTTGGGGAGAGGGTGAAAGACGCATGTCGGATATGGGTAGAACCTGTAACGGGCTTGACAGCGGACAGGCAGGCTCTGATTATGTGTTGGGGGAAGGAAGAAGCCTCACGGGAGGTACATGTAGGCGCTAATGACCTGGGGGGCTGCACGGTGGAGGAGATAAAGGGGTAATTTGAGGAACTGGGGAAGTTGTGCTCAGACATTGGGAGCTCTGTGGCCCTTTCGGAGGTGCTACTGGTTTCAAGGGCTAGCAGTGCAAGCAGGGTAAGGATAGTGGAGTTCAACTCCTGGCTGAGGGATTGTTGTAATTCACAAGGGTATGGGCTGTTAGGAGGAGGAGGATGGAGGGAGACGTGGAATAACGGGGAACTGTACGCAAAGGACTTGTTTACACCTGAGCGGGGCAAGTAAGGGGGTGTTAAAAGAGTAAGTTCGAGGAATATATAGTTTCAGGGGGGTATTTAAACTAGATGGGAAGTGAGTGTACAGCCAGCATGCAGGGTCGCCAGAATGGGGAGCGAACGAGCTGTCCCCAAGAAAACAGTGAATGCAAGGGGAGGGGGTCGCAGAAAGGGGGGCAGTCCAAGGAGTCATGGGGGGGTGAATGGGAATGGGTGTAGGGCGGTCTCCCTAAATGCGAGGAGCCTGGGTAATAAAATAGCTGCGCTTCAGGCACTCTTGGCTGAGGGAAGGGTGGCCATCCAACCCCAGGATTGGGATCTAGCAATCCCAGGGTACAGAATTTACAGGAAGGACCGAGGGGTCGGGAGAGGGCAGAGGTGGCACTCTGTGAGCGATGGGATCAGATGAACAAGAGACGAGGGGGTGGAAGGGAGGGCTGAGGCACTGTGGATGCAGCTTCTGGATACCAAGGGTAGAAAGCTGAGGCTGCTGATGGTGTACAGACCTACTGTCCAGTCCAAGAAGGTGGACAAGGAGTTAGAGCAGATTAGGAGGGTATGTACAGAGGGGGGTGTGGTGATTGTGAGGGATTTCAGCCTGCTGGGGGAGGATTGGAGCACCTCTGACACAGCTGGTCAAGCGGGCCAACTCAGTTAGGTAACACGCTGGACCTGGTACTGTTGAATGGGGAGGCCATGAGGGAAATAAGGGTGGAGGCCCCACTAGCTGGAAGCGACCACCAATCGGTGTGGTTCGCACTCAGCTTGAGTAAGGAGATTGGGGGCTCAGTAACAAGGATGGTGGACTTTAGGAGGGCGCACTTCGGGAAGTTGCAAGAAATACTGCAATTGCGATTAGCGGGAATTAGGCCAGAGGTGGATGTACAGCAAAAGTGGGATATTATTAAAATTGGGATAGCAGAGGCTACAAAAGCTTGTACCAGGTCCCAAAGCAAGAAGAACAGAGCCAAGAAGCCTAGCTGGCTGAACTGCAGAGTGATTGAGGGGGTGAGGGGCTAGGGCAAAGAGGCTGCACTCCAGAGATTCAGGAGGAGGGAGGGAGAGGACAGGAGGCATATGTGAGTTGGTCCAAGGAGGTTACCAAGCGGTGAGGAAGCCAAAGCCTCTAGAGAGCTAAGGTTAGCTCAGGGCTTTAAGTGAGGGAAAATGCTTTTTTTTTGTTTTGTTTTGTTTTTAGATACGTGAGGGAAACGAAGTGCAGAGACAACATAGTGAGGATAAAAAGGGATGGGGAGTAGGTGGAAAAGGGAGCAGTGTCATTGTGGCACAGGGAGTTGCTGGCAGTCGCAAGGGAAGAAAGAGACTTGGGCATCATCATCACCGATGACCTGAAATCATCCAAGCAGACCACTAAAGCAGTAGGTAAGACTAGAGGGATGTTTGGGTATATTAGTAGTGGTATCACAAGTTGGAAGAGGGAGGTAATAATCCCTCCTTACAAGACACTGGTTAGGCCCCATCTGGAGTACTTCGTGCGTTACTGGAGGCCACACCTTCACAAGGACATTAACCAAATTGAGGCAGTCCAGAGAAGGGCAACCAAAATGGTGCAGGGACTGCATCAGAAAACATATGAGGACAGATTAACAGTGCTCAGTCTGTAAACCGTAGAGCAAAGGAGGGAGAGAGGTGATATGATCGAAACATTCATACACCTTAAGAGCATTAACAAGGTGAAAGAGGCTAATATGTTTCAATATAAGAAAAATAGCAGGACAGGAGGACACAGCATGAGATTAGAGGATGCCGATTAAGGGGTAATGTGAGGGAAGTTCTTTTCACAGAAAGGGTGGTGGATGCATGGAGACGGCCTACCTCAGGAAGTGGTGGATATGAATACAGTGCAAGGCTTCAAACAGGCATGGGATAGGCATAGAGAGCAATACAGATGAGTATGAATAGATAGGCCATTGACAGAGCAAAGGCCGATGTCACATTTATAAGGCAGAAAAAGAAATGGGTAGACTGAATGGGCCTTGCGGTCCTTTTCTGCCATCAACTTCTATGTTTCTGACTTCTGTAGGGGTGGGGGAGAAACTGGAAAACTGGATAGGGAACTGGCTGAGGGGGAGGCAGCAATGGGTGGTGGTGGGGGAACTCTCAGCACCTAGGCCAGTGATGAGTGGAGTACCTCAGGGCTCTGTGCTGGGTCCAGTGCTGTTTGGGCTGTTCATTTCAGGTATCTTACATGGAGTTGGGAGCAGGATTAGTCTGTTCGCAGATTATACTAAAATGGGGGCGATAGTTGATGAAGTGGACTGGTGGAAACAACTACAAGTGGACCCAATCAAACTGGAGGAGTGGTGAGAGAGGTGGCAACTGATCTTCATTGTGAAGAAATGCAAGGTTATGCACTTTGGGGCAAAGAACCTGAATAGGGACTATGGGTTGGGTGGGGTGAGGCTGGGGGACACTGAGGAAGAGAAGAACCTTGGGGTGTTGATAACGGGGAGCATGAATAACTGTGCTCAATGCAGGAAAGCACATCTAAGGCTAACAAGATGCGGGGGTGTATTGCAAGGGGATTCTCATCCAGGCATAGGGAAGTGTTCCTGCCCCTCTACAGGTCATTGGTCAGACCGCACTTGGGAGTACTGTGTGCAGTACTGGCGTCCCAGATCTGAAGAAGGACATTAAACTGCTAGAGGGGTGCAGAGAGGTAACAAAATGCTATGGGGGATGGAGGGCAAAGCCTACAAAGACGGCTATGTGAGCTGAATATGTCACCCTGGAAGAGGGAGGATAGGGGATGACGTTAAACATTCAGGTATTTTGAGACTTCCGTAACATCAGTGTCGTATGACAGTTGATCTGATCGCTCCGCTCCTCACCACCTGAAATCTAATTAAATCACCCAATTAATAATGGCATCCCCGCCAACGTCAGAATAAACCGGAAACTACATTTAACCCCGGCCCAGAAGCTTAAAGAATTATTACAGGCAGATGATACAGAAAACAGCGAAGAGGGAGAGACCAAAGGAGGGAAGCAACAGGCCGCACAGCATGGGAGCCTACAAGGAGATGACCTGACCGAAACCTTACTACAAACAGCCTGCACAGTCACGAAGATTGACCGGACTCTATCCGAATTACAGGCAGACCTTAATCGAATCGAGCATAAAACTGAACAAATGGAATTGTGCCTTTCCACAGTCTCGAACAGGCAGATAGGCACGATAGGCTGCTGCTTTACCTTCTAGCGAGGGACTGGAGTCACACCATCGCCAGGCGATTTGGAAGGCAGAAGCAGAAGAACGTAATGATATACGGGTCCCAGAGGGCTCGGAGGACAGAGCAGCAGGCACCATCGAATTTCTGCAAGATCTACTCAAAAAGTTCTTGACCTCCCGGAAGATTTCGACCTAAGGATGGACCCGCGCCATCGGTCTCTGGCCCAAAACCAAGCAGCCCTGAAGCCAGGCCCAGATCTTTTATAGCCCGATTCACTTCCTACACTAGCAAAGAAGAGTAGTGTTATGAGCCTGGCAACAGGGCCCACTGTCGTATGATGGCCATAAGATAGCGATCGACAAACAATCATACATCAGGGGTTCAGGAGGCTCGAAAATGATTTGGCCCAGCAAAGTAGCTCAGAGCAAAGAATATCAAAGTCCAAACCTTGTATCCAGCGAGGCTGAAGATAACCATGGACCAAGGCACCAGAGTCTTCAAGGACCTCCTGACGGCTGCACCATACCTCGAGGGAGCTGGGAATTAGCAACCCCCCAACACACTGCTGAAGAAAAGGCTGGAGCCGGATCTCTTGGCATCCGCGGGTCTGTGGCGCAGAAAGGGATCTTCCCAGCGGTTGCCACAGACCTCCCTCCGGGCAGACATTGGTGCTGTACTCCGGAAACTCAGGGATCCTTCGCTGATATATAAAGGAGCCCCACATCTGAAGCCAGCGATTGAGACCAAAGAAGCAAGTGAGGCGGGCCCATCTCGACCCCCAGACACATGAAGAAGCCCCATTAGAAGACTGCGCACACGCTAACCAACTGGACTATTCCCGAGTTCCTTTGACCCTGCATTCTGTCTGTTCCCTATATCCCCGATTCCATCCTGTCAGTGAACACGCTTCTTCCCATGGACATTGGGACTTATAGGGGCTGCAGTGAGTACTATGAATATTCCCTGCAACCACGCCCACAGCAAAAGGAATGACTGGCTGGGTGTTAACTGCAGTTAGGCCCACTCCTTTACCCCATCCTTTACCACTATCAGAAAAGCACTCAAAAATTATTTTACTACGAATTGGGCTTGGGGGACCATGGTGTATACTCTGGGGGAAAAACTCAAGGATGAAATGATACAGGCCTTATATGACCATCTTGGACATTCAAGTTAACCTGAGTACTCACTGGTAAACTGTGAGCGGTATTGAAGGTTGAGGCCATTGGGGCTCGTGGATTGGGTGGGGGACTCGGTGAGTTTGGAAACCGATGTGCTGACACGAATCTCGGATGGTGGGGATGGGCCAATGCTTGGTTCTGGGCAGCGGGGGAGTTCCTGGGGTATTTAAGTCCGTCATGGCAGATATCTCAGGCACCTGTGGTGATGGCCCCTTGGCTGGCCCTAGGCCCTCTGGGCATTCAGGTGGTGTGATTTTCCGGTTGGGCCCGTGCGGGGCACCCACACTGCTCGATGTCTCCTTTTTGAAAGCCGGACTCCTCCGCGATGGATGGTAGGCCGATTGCACCCTGATGTTTTCATGAAAGCTCCATGTATTAGGAGCCCTGGTCTCCCTCCACCTATTCCCGGCCTGACCGACTGACGTGAGGATGGGGAGAGGCGTTTATGCGGTAGAATAGCCTCTCTGGTCCCCTGGATCACGGACTCGCCTGACCGGTTTGGCCCGCGGGCTATGGTTCTGGAACTCTGGTCCAGGGCGGGCAGTGTCCCTTTGACCCCACGGGCTCGGGTGGGTTGGGAACTGGGGGGGCCATCTGGGGATGGCGCTGGAGGGGTCAGTGAGTGGGGGCATGCTGTCTTGGGGCCTGCACCCTGAATGGTGACATCTCCCCTTGGCTGCTGTTGCACTGGTGGCCCCTCTTTCGCCGATTGCTCGGCACGTGCAGCCTGGGCTTAGCCTTCCCTTCTCGCCACTTGATGGAGCTGTAACAGGGGTGCTGACACCCAGGGCTGACCTATAGACACTAATATATCTCAGGCCGCGGGGGATTCCCCCCCATGGAAGCTCTCTTGGAGGCCTATGAGTCAAGGAGAACCCGGGAACTCTATACCTGAAAGCTAAGGGGAAAGGGGACTCAGGATACCAAAGGTATACACCCTTAAGTCTCGAGATAAAGGAGGGTAATACGGGTGTTCTGAATTCAATTCATAAGAGGTGGGGAGGGAGGGAAGGGCTTGGGAGACCGTGCCCGCTCGGATGCTTACTGACAACTGGAAGGGGGCGTTTCCCATGAATATTCCTGGGGCCCGCAGGGAACACTCATTGCACTACTGAGCTCCCTGCTTTGGTCTGTGCAACCAGACACCCTTCAGCTGACGACCACCGTTCAGCACTCCCTTGGAAGTCTAACCAGTAGACTTTGGGCTGCCTGATTTAGAGAAGTCTCGGCCTTGGCCAGCCATCGACTAACTCAGCTCATGGCTCAAAGTAGGATGAGGCCAGAGGAACAGTTCTATTTTTATTAGTTTCAATGAATGTTTTGAAGTTTGTTGTTTGTATTAAAAGTTCGATGCTTTGCAGGGTAACTATAAAGCTAAGTTACAAAAGTTCAGAAAGTCAGTGTCTAGGACAGTAGTAATTAACTTGACTTGCTTGAAAATGGCTAATCAAGCTACGAAATTCATGTCACTTAATATAAATGGGTCTTCAAATCTATTAAAAGAAGAGGCGGCCGTTGGTATGTGGTGGGATTTCGCTTGGCGCCGACAACTCGGTCAGGAGCGGACCCGGGTCGCCGGAAGGGTCGAGCCGGGGAGAAGGATGGAGCGTCCCACGGACTGCCCTCCTTCTCTGGGGAGGGTGGGGAAAGTGATCGGCGTGTTGAGGACTCCTGGCGGAGGCAGGGGATCTCACGCTGCCGGCGCCACATCTCTGGGAGGCGGGCGGACGCTGGCATCATTGCCCCACCCCCACCCCGTAAGGAAAAAGGCAGAAAATTAGCGCGGGCAAGGACCACTGTCTACGTGAAGCCCTCCGAAGACCTCGGTTTACCACCATCGCTGCAAAGTCCCCCGACTAGATATTGGTTCCGTGGTCACGGAAGAGGTGGCCACGGCCCCGCCCTCCAGGGGGCAAGCCGGGGGTGACTGGGGAACAGTGGCAGCCATAGATGGTGGTAGAGGCTTCCAGGGCCGATAAATGACAGGGTCCTGCCAGAAAAAAAAAAAGGAGGATTCAACAATTCATAACATCCCAAAGGTGCGACGCTGTTTTTCTGCAGGAGACCCACCTATCCCCTCTTGAAGTCCAGAAGCTTAAATCGAAGACCTTTCCTCAGGTCTTTCATTCATCTCTCCCAGTGGGCAGAAAGAGAGGGTTGGCGATTCTCCTCTCGGAGAGCCTCCACTTCCAACAACAGGAGGTAATAGAGGATCCTGAAGCGAGGTACCTCATAGTTATAGGGACTATTCAGGACGCCCAAGTCACTATGGTTAATGTCTATATCCCTCCAGGGTCCACGGTTAAGGTTTACTCGACCCTCCTCCAGTTGGTGGCGGAAAAGGCCAAAGGTCTGTTGATACTGGGAGGGGACTGGAATATAGTTCTGAATAGGGCTATGGACACATCATCTCAAATACCGAAGTTTGATGTGGCTAAAGGTCGCTCCCTAAGACTGCTGTTGGAACAGGTGGGCCTGGTTGACATCTGGAGAGAGAAATATCCCAGAGCGAGAGAATACACTTGCTTCTCTCCAAGGTTCCGGATCTTCTCCAGATTAGACATGTTCTTCACATTCTCTAGGGATTTGCCCAGCTTCCCTTCCATGTGGGTGGGCACGACTATTCTCTCCGACCATAGTCCGGTTTACCTGGAGGTGGAGCTGGGATTTCCCAAACGCAATACACACTGGAGACTGAACATCTCTCTTCTCCAAGATAAAAGGGTAGTGGAGGAACTTAGGAAGCATCTGAAGATTACCCTAGAAGAGAATAGTAGACAAGAGACCTCCCCACAGATCTTGTGGGATACTATTAAAGCCTCTCTTGGAGGTAAATTAATCTCGATAGCTTCCCAAGAAGCGATTAATGAAGCAGAGACAACAAGAATTAATGGCACAGATTAGGGAACTAGAACGTGGCGAAAAAATTAAGTGGGAGGAGACCAGAGGTAGAGAGTTGACGGCTTGCAGGAACCAACTACAAAATATCCAGAAAGCTGAGGTAGAAAAGGCCTTGTTTTACTTAAAACGAAGATACTACGAGGGAGGCCCTAGGGGCAACAAACTCCTGGCCTTTAGGCTACGACAACACATTGTTAGAGCCACAGTAACCAAAATAGTATCCCCTCAGTCGGGCCAAATTGTCAGACAGGCCTCACAGGTAGCAGAGGAATTTGTCGACTATTATTCTAACCTATATGGCCCTAGTGAGGAAACTTCTATTCAAAATAAACAAGGCGACCTTGGCTCCATCCCCCTCCCCCCACTCTCGCCGGATTCGGTAAGGATGCTAACTAGGCCCATCACACAACAGGAGATACTATCCACAATCAAGAAGCTTAAGTCAGCAAAATGCCCAGGCCCGGATGGGTATGGAGCCAAATTTACAAAACCTTGCTTTAGAAACAGCTCCTCTGCTCCTTAAAGTCTTCTCAAATATCTGGTCTGATGGGGGGCTGCCCACCCTCCTGGCAATATGCCACCATAACCATCCTACATAAAGAGGGAAAGGATCCAACAAGGTGCGTAATCGAACCACCCTATTTCCTGCTTAACCTTGACTACAAGATTTTTACCTCGATCACTGCCACGGTTAAATCCCATCCTTCGGACGGATTCACACAGACCAGTCTGGCTTTGTTGTGGGCCGGCAGGCTCCGGACGGGGTACGCACTGCCCTGAACATGGTAGATAAAATTCAGCGTTCCCACACTCCAGCATGCTTGATGAGTTTGGACGCCAAAAAGATACAGTCTCTTGGGACTTCTTGTTCATGGTTTTGGAGCACAGGGGATTCCCTAAAGCATTCATAGATACCATAAGGTCCCTATATACAGGCATGCAGGCCTACGTCAGGGTGAATGGTGGGCTCTCAAACAGATTTAAGCTGGGCAGAGGCACTCGGCAGGTGCCCTTCCCCCTTCTGTTTGCCCTCTATATCGAGCCCCTGGCTGAGGCTGTGAGAGGCGCGAGGAGGTGACAGGGATTGAGGTGGGTGGCATTCAGAAAAAAATGTTCTGTCACGCAGACGATGTCGTATGTGCCTCACCCAACCACACCGGTCTATAGGACAGATATGGCCCATACTAGAAGAGTTTGGGAAACATTCGGATATTCCCTTAATAAACTAAAACAGAAGTCCTGAGCTGCTTCTTTAGCCCTCTGATGAAACCCATTCACTCCTACCCTTGAACTGGTCTGCAGAAAAAATGAGATACCTGGGGGTAAATATCACTAAACACTTCTCCAAATTATTTAAAACAAATTATTCTCCCCTGACTGACACCCTAAAAAAGGACATGGAAAGATGGTCCCTGACTAATATGCCCATGTATTCAAGAATCCATGCAATAACAATGAATGTACTACCTAAATTCTTGTACCTATTTAAGTGTTTACCACTACATATTCATAAATCAAACTTCCAGACTTGGCATAAAATGATCTCAGAATTTATATGGAACAACAAAGGACCCGAATAAATCTAAACATCCTGCAGACTCATCGAGATGGAGGGCAGATCCCTCCTGGAGCTGGAGGATTATTTTCTGGTTGCTCAACTGAAAATGCTCTACAGTGGGCCAACCCTAACTCCACCATCGGATGGAGGAAATGGGGAGGCGAGGAGGAGGGCGGGGAGGTTGCCCCTTGGGGACCGACTGGTAATACCTATCATCCCACGGACTTACCCCACCCCCAGATTACATACTGTGGGAGCACTATCCGCTCGGTCCATAGGCTCTGGCAAAATACAAATTACAATCCTTTGTCTGGCCCCTAAAAGTCTAGCCTGGGCCAAGGACTTTCCACCAAATCGCCTGGACCTTACCTATAGACAGTGGAGTAAAGCCAGACTAGAATATCTGGGCCAATTCATGCAAGGAGACACGACACTGGACTTTGTCCCTCTTAAGAATATGTTTGGCCTGGGAAGCTTGATCATTTCAGGTTCCTGCAAGCCAGAACATATATTGTCTCTCTTCAAAAGAAAGATGTTGATCCGTCCAGGGCTGCTCCTTCTGTCGACTATTCAAAAGATTAAAACCATAACTAACCAAAGAGGTGTGATATCCTACCTTTATAAATCTCTAGCAACAGTGAAAAGTGACCCACTAACTAGAATTAAGATGGCAGGAGGAAGCTAACTCTGATCTCCCAATCCAAGACTGGGGCCCTAGTTTTAACATAGCTAAGAGGACGACCCGGTCCCCCCTTTGGCAAGAATTTGCCTGGAAGGTCAGGGTCCGATTCTTTCTCACCCCCAAAACATTAAATAAAAGGAACCCGGAACACTCAGCTCGGTGTTGGAGGGCATGTGGGGAGGAGGTGGCAGACTATCTCCATATTTTTTGGGCTTACCCGAAACTTCAGAGGTATTGGGCGGCAGTCATTAAAGCTCTGGGAGAGATCTTTTCCTTTGATCAACCACTTGGCTGGACGGAAGCAGTTTTGGGAGTTCCACCGGTGGGCATGAGGGGTCCTGACTTCATGTAACTCTGGGCGGTTCTCATTGCTGCAGCCCATAAGGCCATTACTAGATCTTGGCTCAACCCCATCCCCCCCAAGAAATAAGACTGGATATTAGTAGTCCAGAGCATAGCTGAACTAGAGGAACTCACCTTTAAAATAAATCAACGGGTCTCACTTTACACCCAAAGATGGACTAGGTGGGAGATTTGGAAGCAAGCAGTGGGATTGATATGGATAGGGTATTCCCTATTAAAAATTGATTTAGAAAAAGAACTCCTCCTTCTTTTAACTCGGCATCCAGAAGACTGAATGATGTGTAATGGAATTGTTAGTACTGTGATAAAATAAGCTTGAAACCTATTGTATTACTAACATGCTCTAATGGTAACTTTGGCTTGTATCAATTCACCTGAGATATGTATTAATGTACCTGCAAACTGTCAATAAACTTAAAATAAAAAAGAAACATTCAAGTATTTGAAGGGGATAAACAAAGCCAGTGCTAACAGGTTGTTCAAGCTGAGGAAGGGTAGGGACACAAGGGGGGCACGGGCTAAGATTAGAGGGTGGAAGATTTAGGAGAGAGATGAGACATTACTTCACGGAGAGGGTGGTGTCGAAGTGGAATGCCCTACCAGAGGGGGTAATATCATGTAAGACGTAGAAAGTTTTAAAAGGGCATGGGACAGGGAATGAGGGAGGGTGTGGGGGAATAATGCTGAGAACGTCCTGAAGATGAGGAGGGGGTTGGGGTAGCTGCAATCTAGGGATGCTAGCTGCGCACTCAAACAGACTTTGATAGGCCATGAGGTCTGTTTCTGCTGCCAGTTTCATATGTTCGTATGGTATAAAGAGGGCGGTCACCCAGCACTACCTTAGTTCTTTTCCTGCCGTCGACCTGTGCATATGATGTCCTCTTTCGCCCTGGGCTCTCTGCGCGCTTGGAGTTGTTCCTCAGCCGCCACCAGCAAGAATCGAGAAGCTGCCCTCCTTTGCCGCGGGTGCTCTGCCTGCTCGGAGCTGCTCCTTGGCCAACGACAATCGAGAAGGTACGGAATTTGCATCCAGAGGCGTCCTGCCAGGACTTATGTTTTAAACAAGGCGCCTTTTTATTCTGCCGTCTTGCGATTCGCCCATAGCTCAGCAACTTCAATCCCCTACTCTATGGGGCTTTTATTTCATTTAATTGTGTTACTGTTCCAGACAGTTTTAAAGCATTTTCCTTGCTTCCTGCATGCATGTAAATCAGTGCTGCAGGCTACTCCACATTTTGTCAAAATTTGCTGCTTATTCTCTTAATTCTGTAAAATTAATTATAGGTGCCGTGGGCTGAACCCAAAGTAGTAAAACTAATTCCTAGTCCACAGCCTGTATTTATTTGCAACTTGTACTTCTGCTGACTGCACAAATTATTTTTTTGGGCAGGATAGTTAACTTATAATACAGCCCCATGGCAGTGTTCATTGTCTAGCGAGAGGAATTTAGTTGTGATTTTTTTTTTGTGTGTGTGTTACTTGCTGCATGGTGATTTTTGTTCAGGTTACCTCAGAGTTTCTTTAGAATTTGTTTTGTCTCCCTGCTGTTAGGACATTGTTTCTGCCACTTTATATTTCCCTCCAGCCTTATAGTCACTTCTTGCTACCTTTTCTGAATTACTGCTCCGTCTCTCCTGCTGTGCCCCCACTCCAGCCATACTTTGTCATTGACCTTTGCTTTCCTCCAAGCTTTCCTCTGTCCCTCCTTTGCTCCATTCTTTCCCTCATTGTTTTTTTCCCTTCCCTCATTTGTTGCAAGTCCCCCTCCCTCCGTACACCCTCCACTTAATTGCTACCTTTTTTTCTCTCCCCAGCTGCCCTCCTTTGCCCCGGGCTCTCTGCTTTCTCGGAGCTTCTCCTCGGCCACCACCAGCAACAATCGATAAGGTACGGAATTTGCATCCAGTGGTGTCCTGCCAGGACTTATGTTTTAAACTTGGTGCCTTTTTATTCTGCCCTCCTGCGATTCGCCCAGAACTCAGCAACTTTGGTAGCCAGCATCTGCAGTTCCCTACTCTACCCGGCTTTTATTTTATTTAACTGTTTTATTGTTCCAGACAATTTTAATGCATTTTCCTTGCTTTCTGTATGCATGTAAATCAGTGCTGCAGGCTGCTCCACATTTTGTCAAAATTGCTGCTTAGCCTCTTAAATCCCGCTGGTGCTGTGCGCCAGCTTCCCACCCTATCTCGACACTTTTATTTATAGCCCTTGACATCAGGTGACCAGTACCTACCATCTGTGACAGGGTGGAATAGGACCCTGTCCCATTTGTTATGGAGAAAGTGTTTTAAATGCAAGGATCTGTCCTTTTCTGTCTCTTATCTGTCTGGTTGCGCAACCAGATTTTCCTGTGAGACCTTGGACTTGATCAACCCGACAGGCTCTCAATTCTTTGCCTCTCTCTGTCTCTTTTTCTCTTGATGTCGGTTTTCCTCCCTTGCATATCTGTATCAGCTAATATAAAAATATGTAAAATCAATGTATGGAAATGAAACTAATATTGGGATCCCTTTTGTCTCAAAAATATAGTGTCACTGTTGAAATATTTATATTTTGAGATGTCTGCATAAACTCTAGAGGTTACTTGAGTGCAAATGTTGAGCGATTTGCAAATGCTGTAGGGGCCTCAAGAAGCACACTGTATTCTAGCAGCTCCTGAAACTTACAAGAACAGAATATTTACGAGGACAGGATGTTTGTTTAGATTGAGGGTTGAAAAGACTTATAAAACAGCTGAGCTGCAGTTGAAGTTTTTTAAAAGGAGAAAAAGGGACACAGACCGAAGTAAAACTACTGTATTTCTTCTCTGTACATAGTTATTCCGAACAAGTTTATTTTTTTATGTTACTGCTACTGTAAATAAATATTTTTGGTGAATTCTACAACTGCTCCTGGTTTTCCTATGCTTCCTGACCCGTGCCTCGATGACACTATCCCCTTAGCAGGTTATATTGTTCAGCCTCTAGAGAGCACTACATTGATTATAATTACATGGTTTCTCCTCTGATCACTATCTAAATTACAGCTCAGCCCCTTCATCTGACCAGCCGTCTCCTCCATACTCCCTGCTTACAAATCCTTCTCCTAATTCTATTGCTCACTAAATTCTCCGCCTTCCTGGATAATGCAACCCCTACTCTCTTTGTTTTGCCATATCTCTCTCTCTACCACCTCCACTTGCTCACTACTCGTCATTACCTAATATCTTTCCCACGCTTATCAGTTATGTCCAATCCCCTGCTCACATTCATGCTATTACAACCCCCACCCCCCCAGTTTGAACTATGGTCCCACTCTACTACTGTTCCTCATGCAGCTTTGTTAATGGTGTTCAATTTCACCTCATGGTTCTCCATCTCCTGCTTCCACACTCTTCACTCTCTTCTCCTCTAAACTCCTAACTTCCTCGCCAGCCCCTTCTAAATCCCCTAAGCTCCACTTTCTCATACTTGCTCTCTTCTTGCTCTCTGCTGGGGATATCCACCCCAACCCTGGCCCGACTTCCCTCTGATCCTCTGGTGCTTCCTCCTCTACTACCACCCCCTCCTCTCCTCTCTCAAAGGGCTTAAAGATCCTACATCTAAACATCCGTAGCTTGTTGCAAAAAATAGACCACCTTCTTACCATGGTGAGCACTCTAAATCCAGACATTCTAATCATCTCAGAAACCTGGCTAAAGAGCACAATCCCTGAAGACTTGGTCTCCATTCCTGGCTACTCACTGCTAAGGCAAGACCGTGCTGGCAGGGAGGCGGTGTGGCCATATATGTCCTTGCCTCTAGCCAGTATTCCATCATTTACTCATTCTCCAATCCTGAGACCCATGATGCCCTAGCTATTCATGTGACCCTGCTCTTCACTCTCCCTATCTTTGTAGCTGGCATTTACTGCCGCCCAAATGTCCAGCCTTCGATCACACTTGACCTCCTAACCTCCATCACCGCCCTTTCTTGCTCTGGGTAACTATTCATCCTAGGTGACTTCAATTTAAATTGGTTGTTCCCTAAACCTACTAAAACAAAAAATGAAATCTGAGCCTTAAACCTCTCACAACTGATCGCAGAGTCCACCCGTCCAAACCACAAGACACAACAACACTCCCTACTCGACTGAGCCCTTACCTCCAACCCCGCAGCAGGGCTTGACAAATTTTAAAATTAGGTACTTGTCCACGGACAAGTGGCTTGTCCAAAAGTAGTTGTCCCAGTGCTTGAGTTGGTAGTCCCAGTATAAAATGGCATATTTTTAATGGAAAGTATCAAACTACAGAAAACTCAATGGATTTATTGTAGTATGTTATTTAGGGTTGAAATAGACAATAAGGAGAATAAATAATATGATTTTATTTTGTCAGCAGCATGTGAGCATAGACAGAATTAGCATCAGCAGCGAGGACTGACAGTCAAGTGTGGTTGCAGCAGCAGCACAAGTGCCAGCCAGCAGCACAGTGAGAACATCATTACAGCAGAGTAGCAGACAGTACAGCATCAGCATCGGGAAAAGTTACAGGAAGCCTGAGCTTGCCCAGCCGGGCATCATATTCAGTCATGTCATCATCAAGACTAGTGACAGCCTCAGGGACATTTTCGCGTGAATCAGCAGAACTAGTAGTTGAACTAGCATGACCATGATGACCATGAATGTGGCGTATGCCAGGACCAGATAGTAGCCAGTGGTTGATAGCTTGATCCGGATCAAAGCTGTCTAATGCAGAGCCTTCAACTGCTATATGCAGAAGTGACTGGAGTGTGTCATCAGCCAAACTTGTTCTTATTTTTGTTTTTATAAGATTCTGAATGGAGAATACTCTCTCACATTTAGCTGTAGACACACTCATAGCCAGTAACATTTCTGTTAGGTCAAGGATGTGAGCAAGCTGGGCCGGTTTCTCTCGTAGTAGTCGTGAATACACTTGCAGATATGGCTTATCAACTGCAGACTTAAGCATTGCTTTTAATGCACAATACTCCCTTTTTATACTGGTTATGTGATCTTCAGAAAAAGTTGTGAAAGTAGTCTAATAAATGACTTAAATCAGTTGTGCCAAAATTGTGCAAGTTCTCTCGTGACAGATCGAAATTTTGAAATCTAAGCAACTGAACCATTTTAGAGGTTCTTCCAAGAAATTCAAAACGCTGATCAATGTAGATACTGCTGCATCTATTAAACTGCGCGGCTGTGTATCAGTCATAAAATTTACTTCTGGACAGTTCCTCTGAAAGTAGAAAGGAACAATCTTGTCCTCACTGCCACGTTTTGAAATGAGATAGTTCATGCATTTCTCTGCAGGATTATATTGGTTTAGAAATGATGTCATAAACTTTCCTGGTCTTGTTTTTAGCTCAGTCAACTGGAGTAAGCATGTATCAACGAGTTGGGGGGACTTCTAATATTAGTAGGTCATCTTTCTGAAATTCAAGTGATAAATTTTTCAATATTGGCAGAAAATCTTGAAGAATAAACAGTGATTTTACAAACTGTACTGCGTGCGCATCTCTTAGAAGTACCTTTGCTTTGGCCCCATCATCACCAGCAGAGTTTGAGACATGTTCAAGATGTTGAATTACTGTAGGCAGGTTGACTTGAACAGCATGAACTGAACGCGTCTTACTTGCAAGCCAACGCACTTGCTTTATTGCACTAAAATGAGCCAACTCAGTGTGTATGACATCTGCTATTTCCTGCAGTTCCCTAAGTTTCTTGGGGCTGTAGTGGTAAAATTTAAAAATTCCTTTCAAGGTGTTTTCTACTTTTTGAACAAAGGGATTTTTTTTCATGACGTCGAGAACTGCTAACTCCAGTTTGTGGGCTACGCAATGCATGGGTATTACAGTGGGGACATGTTCTCGGATTTTTGCTATGGTGCCACCTGTATGGCCCATCATCACACTGGCACCATCAAAGTTGGCACATACAAGAACTGGTCCAGGTCTGCTCACATCATTAAGGTCCGCAAAAGAAAGATCAACAGACTCAAGTGCGGAGGTTATTGCTTTAAAAACTCTCATCTGCGTGAGACTGTTTAAGAGGTACAGCTTTAATTTACACAGTTGTAACTTTTTTTTCTGCACCATCAACAAAACGAAGGAAGACATTTTCCCACTCTACAGTGCTTGCATATGTACTGCCATCTGCAAGAACGGTAACGAATTTTGTATTTTTGACCATCTGGATCTGTGTTTTAGACATGACAGCTGATATTGCGTTACAGAAATCTCTGGCCTGTTTACCATTTGCGTAATTGCTGCCGAGTTTAACCCCATTTTTTTCTTGCAATGTGCAGAGCCACTCCATATCTGAGAAAGGGCGT
Source organism: Neoceratodus forsteri (assembly GCA_016271365.2). Classification (NCBI taxonomy): domain Eukaryota; kingdom Metazoa; phylum Chordata; order Ceratodontiformes; family Ceratodontidae; genus Neoceratodus; species Neoceratodus forsteri. Next base: position 1,296,163,861 of record CM057454.1, on the reverse strand, counting down.
AAATTTTTAGCCAAGGAATATCATGGTGTTAAATAAGCGCCTCATTTTATTTTGGTGACTTCCTCCATCTGAGAAAAACGTGATATATTGCAGTTTCAGATATGTTAAAATTGACTGCATGTTCACCAGTTTCGTGACTATGCTGGTTTGCACAAATTATATGTGGATTTGATTTCTCATGGGCTCTCACGGGCTCAATTCTGAAATTATTTGAACCAGTGGCAAACACGTTAGGTTTTTGAATAAGCAGGAGTCGCAAGAGTGGGATATTTCTCACAGGCAGAGCAGTACATGACGTGTTTTTGGTCATCATACCTTAACCAGGTAAACTGATTTAGCCAGTGATGCTGAAATGTTTGAGCCCTTTTTTCAACATCATATTTTTTATCTTTACTTATTTTCTCATCAGACTTTGTTTGTTGTTTCATTTTCCTCATCTAAAATCAAAGGCTGCTTTCTGCTGCTGCTATAATTTTTCTCACTCATTTCAGAAATTGGTATGACCAAGTCAGATTGATCACCTGTTATGTCTACAAATACTACAGACCCAGACTGAGAATCATTGTTTTGGTCGTTTTCCTGACTAGGGTGGTAAGGACTCGGAGGGGGGGCTGGTTGGGACTGGCTTGACTGTGAAGAAGTCTCAGTCTGCATCTTTACTTTGTTCCTGAAGAAGGGAGATGGAAGATTGTTTTCCAGTCCAAAGGGAAAATAAAGTAGTTGGCTTTGGCTTATTTTTTTGCATTTTTATACCTTCTAATGCAGTTGTAAAAAATATTGAAATATTGTACACAATAAAATTGTATTTTATATTTGTGTGTTGTGTAATATTTTACCTGAAGCTGTTGTGCTTAGAAGTTAGTGCTTATGCTTAGAACACTAGTACAAAAGGGCCTGTGGGCAGGACAACAGAGTAGGTGGGAGTAGGAGTGAGAGGGAGGTAGAGGTGGTGGTGGTCACCAAGTACTACTCTCCAGTTATTCACCCAAGTTCCTCACGGTCCTTCAGGGCAGGTTAGGTCTCTCACAGCCACTACGCACACCTCCACCAAAGAAGAGTTTATTTTTGTTTACCAACAAATGTTTTTCCCTTTAGTTTGTATTAATTGCTTATTTCTATGAAGTCTGCAGTTGTTCCCCAAGTTCCTTCCTCTACCCTCTAGTGCAGCAGGTTTTGTCTCACACACCTTCGCCAAAGTCAGTAATATGCAAGTAGCTACACTAGGTGGTTTATTTGTTTTTCTGTGTAGCACAAAATGGACCAAAAGTCCATGATTAGTTGTTGAAGTCCTCGAGGCTCTACCCTCCCAGGGCAGCAGCACTCAGGTTGTAGTTAGGTCTCACACACGCAGCCACACAATGTCTTTCACACCGTCCTTCAGCAAAGTAGGTAATATATAGGTAGCTAGGCTAGGTTTATTTAGGTTTTCTGTGTAACACAAAAAATGTTTTCCCCTTCAGTATAGTTTATATCTAATAAGTCCGCAGGCGGGCGCAGTTTCCCAAGTTCCTCTACCTCTCAGCCTGGGGGGGACGCAGGGTATTGGGTCTCACAGCCACAGTGTCTCGCACACCTTCACCAAAGTGATAGTAATATATACTGTATAGGACAGGTAAACACTAGGTGGTTTATTTGTTTTTTCTGTGTAGCACAAAAGGGACCAAATGTTCGCAGTTAGTTGTTGAAGTCCCTCGAGGCTCTACCCTCCCAGGGCAGCAGCACTCAGGTTGGTTAGGTCTCTCACACACAGCCACACAATGTCTCTCACACCGTCCTTCAGCAAAGTAGGTAATATATGGGTAGCTAGGCTAAGGCTAGGTTTATTTAGGTTTCTGTGTATCACAAAAATGTTTTCCCCTTCAGTATAGTTTATATCTAATAAGTCCATGGAGGGCAGTTTCCCAAGTTCCTCTACCTCTCAGCCTGGGGGACGCGGGGTATTAGTCTCACAGCCACAGTGTCTCGCACACCTTCACCAAAGTAATAGTAATATATATAGGACTAGGTAGGTGGTTTATTTAGGTTTTCTGTGTATCACAAAAATGTTTTCCCTTCAGTATGTAAGCAGGCAGTTGTTCCCCAATCCCCAGTTCCTCTACTCTCAGCCTGGGGCGCCTGGCGCAGGGTATTAGGTCTCCCCAGCCATAATCTCTTTTCACTTCACCAAGTAATAATAATAATATAGATAGGTAACTACACTGGGTTTATTTTTTGTGTTCCTATAGTTTATTTTCTGTTAATCCCCAAGTCCCTCCTCTACCCTGGCTCTCAGGGCAGCAGGTTACACCTTCACCAAAGTAGGAGTAGGGGTTAAGGGGTATAGGTAGCAGATGCCAGACTAGCAGCAGTAGCAAGCAGTTGGGTTGGTTTTCTGTAGCTAGCAAAATAAGTTCCCAAGTTCCTCTACCTCTCAGCCTGAGGGCAGGTTATTAGGTCTCACAGCCCCAGCTACACACAAACACTAGCTAGATTTAGGTACTTAAGTGTACTAATTATTATTCGCACACCCCAATCAGCAGAGTAAGTTTAGTTGACTCTCAGACACAAACACATACAGCCCTCTAATTCACTACTGCAGTGCTGCTGCCTGCTTGCCCGTTTATTTTTTATTTATCTTAATCAGCACTCCCTGAGTCTCCCTCCACAGAGTCCACGCTTGTCTTCCCTTCCCCCTGCCCAGTCTCTCAACTGATCCGCTACCCCCTCAGGACCTCAGTGCCCCCTCGTATTTTGTAGTGTAGTATTTAGTATGCGGCCCCTCAGGCAGTCGTTTCTCTCTGTCCCCACTCCCCACCACGCAACCACCCACCACAAGCTAGCAGCAAAAATGCCTCTGTCTCTCTGCAAGTGTCGGTAGAAATGGCTCATTTTCCATCCGTGTCAGCTACCAACACTCCAGCTCCTCCTCCAAGATGCGTCTCCTCCAATAGCAGGGGCGGTCACGTCCTGACAAGCTCTGCCCGCTTCCGTAGTTCCGCCCAACCTGTCTGCATGCTCACCAGTGCTCCACTGCTCCCCGCCCCCAAGATAGAGAGTGCCCGCTAGCGCCTGTAACAGGCGCGCATTCCAGACCAGAGTGCCACATGACTACAGTTGTGGCTATCAGGTGACTGAGCCTCTGGGGCCGGGGGTTGTTGTGCTGCTGAGAATGTTGCGCTTGCCTGCTGCCACCTAGTGGCTGGGAAAATGAAACAAATCAAAAAATAAAATAAAGATTTGGTAGTCCGTGGGACAAGCAGTGCACAACAGACTGCTTGTCCCTGGTTAAAAATAGTTGTCCAGGATGTCGGGCTATGGGATTTGTCAAGCCCTGCCCGACAGAGTAATCATCTCTGGCATCCTCCTGACACTCTCAGGGCACACCCCAATATTCATAGTTAGGAAGAGTCCACAGACCTTACTCAGCCACACAACCATACAACTCGCTCTTTCAAGTCTCTCAACCTTGAATCTCTCTGAGCAACCTTGCCCTGTCGGACTGGTCTCACTAACCTCCTTCCCCTCGGTTAATAAGGCCCTTGCCTACTTTAAAGAAATCTTTCTTGAATTGGAATACCTTTGCCCTGCTCAAACATACCAGAGTTGGAGGTAACCACTTACCTTAGATAACCCCTGAACTTCTGGTCTGCCTCAGGGCTAGAGATCGAGCCTGGGCGTTATAAACAACCCAGCTTCCTAGTGACCTCACAAACTACACATGCTCTGAAACACTTGCCAGGTCTACAAGGTTGTGAAGTCCAGGTATATTAAATTGGCCTTCTTCACTAACATAAATTCCCATTCCAAGTTCTGGAAGGTGGTCACGCCCTCTTACCCCATCTCACCTGCCCCGGTGCTTAAAGTAAATGGCTCCCCTAATTGGCGACCCACCTGCCGTGAGCTGTGGAGATTTAACACCTATTATACCTCCTGTGCCACTGAGCTACTGAAGTCCCTCCCACCCTTTAACAGAGTGTTCCTCCACTTCCTCTTCTCCTTCTTCACTGCAGTAACCCCAAATGATGCCCTAAGCGCCCTCCTCACCATTAACCCTTCTAAGGTGTCTCATCTGATGGCCTCGACCCAAAACTCCTCTCTCTCTCTCTCTCTCTCTCTTGCCCGGCCATTGCCTATCCCGTCTTAATAATCCTAAATCTCTCATTCCCTACTGCCTCTGTCCCCTCTCCATGGAAACATGCAGTGGTCCTCCCTCTACCCAAAGGGGATGACCCCTCATCCCCTGGCAACTTTCACCCCATTTCTCTCCTCCCTACCCTTGCCAGGATACAAGAACATATTGTCCTCTCCCAGCTTACCACATTTCTGACACCTCCTTTTTCACCACTTTCCAATCTGGATTTAGGAAAAAACAGTCAACCACCACCTCTCTCCTACAGCTCACGAGCTCCATCCTTACTGGGATGGACAATAGTCAAATACAGTAGTGGCAAAAATATTGGCGCACTTGCACTTTTCAAATAACTCACAATTTCCTCTAAACATAAGTTGAAATTAACAAGTCAGTATTTGGTCTCCACAATTCTTTATTTTCTATTAATATTACAGAACCTTGTTTTTGATTCATAATTTAATATATCCTTTTAAATCAGAAAATCAAAAGAAATGGCATTGACAAATTATTGACACCCTAGACTTAATATTTGGTAGCACAGCCTTTGGTCAAAATAACTACAATCAACCGCTTCCTATAGTCATGGATGAGCTTCCTGCACCTCTCTACTGGCAGTTTGGCCCCTCTTCTTGTGCAAACTGCTCCAGTTCTCCAGATTTGAAGGTGCCTTCTCCCAACTGCTGTTTTCAGATCTCTCCACAGGTTTTCAATGGGATTTCGATCTGGACTCATTGCTGGCCACTTCAGAACAGTCCAGCAGTCTTGTCTTGAACCATTCCTGGGTGCTTTTTGAAGTGTGTTTGGGGTCATTGTCCTGCTGGAAGACCCATGACCTTCGACGGAGACCCAGCTTTCTGACACTGGGTTCAACATTGCGCTCCAAAATGGTCTGGTAATCTCTAGATTTCATGATGCCATGCACACGTTCAAGGCACCCAGTGCCAGAGACAGCACAGCAACCTCAAAACATCACTGAACCTCCTCCACATTGACTGTAGGGAAGGTGTTCTTTCTTTGAAGGCTTCATTTGTTTTCTGTAAACATAGAGATGATGTGCTTTACCAAAAGCTCTAATTTGGTCTCATCTGTCCACAGGACATTCTCCCAGAAGGATTTTGACTTGTTCAGGTGTGTTTTGGCAAACCCCAGTCGGGCTTTCTTATGTCTCTCTCTCAGCAGTGGGGTCCTCCTGGGCCTCCTACCATATAACCCTCTTTCATTGAGTTGGCGACGGATGGTGCGAGTTGAAACTGTCGTACTTTGTGTCTGAAGGTCAGCTTGAATCTGTTTGGCAGTTGATCGGGTGCTTTCTCCACCATTGAACAATCCTGCACTGCAATCTTCGATCAAGTTTTCTCTTGTGGCCACGTCCAAGGAGGTTGGCTACAGTGCCATGGGCCTTAAACATCCTGATAACATTACGTACGGTGGAAACAGGAACATCAAGGTCTCTGGAGATTGATTTGTAGCCTTGAGATTGTCCATGCTTGGCTACAATCTTCTGTCTGACCTCCTCAGCCAATTCTCTGGCTGTCTTTCTTTTCTCCATGCTCATTGCGGTACACACAGTGACACAAAACAGGAGAATGAGTCCTTTTCTCTATTCAAACTGGTTGAATGAGTGATTTTATATTGCAGGCACCTGCAACTCACTACAGGTGAGTTCAATTCCAAAGTGAAGGAGAATCACCTGCTTGAAATCTAATTATTTCTAACTACTTCTACAAAGGTGCCAATAATTTTGTCTGGGCCATTTAAGGATTTCTGTGTGGAATAAGCTAAGACTTAGTAAATTTTTCTGATTTTTATGTTTTATTCCACTGCAAACAAAAGAAATACATAGGTGGATACCAAAATATTTTAATTTCAACAATTTTCTGGAAGGAATGGTGCATTATTAGAAAAAACTGCAAGGGCGCCAATATTTTTGGCCACGACTGTAACCTATGCCATTTTGGTCGACCTGGGCAAGGCCTTCGACACTGTCTCCCACTCCTTTCTCCTTGACTCCCTTCCAGCAGCTGGTCTGTCTCCCTCTGCCACTAACTGGTTTAAGGCCTACCTTACTGGCCGAATCCAATCAATTAAGATCTTTGACGTCATTTCCCTTCCCCTCCTGATTAGCACAGGTGTCCCCCAGGGCTCTGTGCTGGGACCCTTCCTGTTCTCCATCTTCTTAAACGACCTTCCCACTGTTTACTCACCCTCCTCCGCTGTCCACATGTATGCAGATGATACAGTCCTGTGTGCATCTGGCTCCTGCCCTGCTGATGTTACAGCCAGCTTGCAGCAAGACTTTTCCTCAACACCAAGAAGACTGTCTCTGTGACCTTTGGCACAAGGCAGAGACACTCTAGGCTTCCCTCCCTACCCACTTTCCACACCCTTGATGGGACTTTACTAGGGGACACAACCTCCTTCAGGTACCTAGGTGTTTGGTCGGACCAACATCTAAACTTCTCTGGACATATTGACGCCATCCAGAAAAAAATTGTGCCCCAAGCTTGGTGCCCTGTTCAGGAACCGTAGTTGCATCCCTCCAACGGCTAGATGTGAACTTGTTCAGAAGATGATACTGCCCATTTTTGACTACTGTGACATAGTCTACGGTGCTGCTCCCAAGTCCTCCCTGGCCAGATTGGATACCCTCTTCAGTTCCTTCTGCCGCTTTGCCCTGGATGCTCCCTGTTGCACCCGCCACTGCGATCTTTATCATGCAATATCCTTCCCCTCTCTCACAAATAGGTGAGACTCCCACTGCGCTAAATTCACCTCCAAGCACTGGCTGGGAGAGCTCCCTTCCTACCTCTCCTCATTTATAACACCATCCCACTCCCTTGGATCAACCGACTCCCGTACCCTGTTGGTCCCCCGTAGATCCACCCTTATCGGCTAATCTGGTTACTCTCATTGCCTCCCAAAAATTTGGAACTCCCTCCCCCCTCAAATTCGTCACTCATCCCCCTATTACTTCAGCTTTGCCCTCAAAAATTACCCTGCATCTAGCTGTTCCTGCTATGACCTCCCTAATTTTCCCCCTCTAAGCTCAGGACAAAACCTACCCCCTGTCCGCATCCTCACTCCTCCCTGATGCACCCCCACCGTCCACCCCTCCAAATTCCAGCTGTCCTTCCCTCCCCCAACTCCCTCCCCTACTGGCCTCCCTTGCACGTTTACTGTGTTTCTCTACACCCAAAGTTGTACCAAGAGTTTGTCCCCAGTCCTCCCTACTCCCACCACCCACTACCAAAGTTTCCTACCATCCCTGTCCCCCTGCAGGGTTTCTCTCTATCCTGTAAGGGCTCCTTCTGTCCTACCCAAACCTCTCTTCTGGCCTTCCTCAAACCTTATCTGGCTCCCTGCATCTCGAAGCATACTCGCCCTCACTGCCAAACAGCCTGCTTCCCTCCTATTATGCTCCACCTCTGCGTTGTGCAGGCAGGGTTCTCGGCATACTGGAGGAGTCATCCCGGAAAGTCTCTTGCCTCCCTCCTCTTCCTTCTCTCCTCCTCTTCATTGCCTATCCCTACCCCTACCCTCAAGAGGGTTCTTAACTCCCCTAGGGTCTTACCCTCACCCCCTTTCTCTATTTTACCCTCTCCACCGCCTCCTACTTCCTCTACCACCTTCGCCCCTAAAGCTTACTCTTGCACCATCCTTGGCAGGGCTCACATCATCTGGAATTGATCAGAACTGATCAAACCTCTATCTCCCTTTCCTCCTTCCCTTCCACCCCTCTACTTAGCGCCCATCACTTCCTGTAGCCTAAATCGTCCTCTTGCTGGGTTCTTTATCCTGGAAGATATAAATCTTATGTCTCACCTCCATTTCTTAGACTTGGTTCTTGACTAACCCCAGTCTGTTGCACTTCTGTTTTACCTTAGCTTAGCGTGTACTGTCTGTGTTAGTCCTAGCTCAAACTACATGAATTCCATTCAGCCATACTTAAGCTACTCATTTATGTGTCACTTAGGATTTACCATTTAATGTTATTTTGTGCTATTGTATTTTACCAGTTCTAAACTGTTATCATTGTACCTGTCTAGTTCAAAACTGTTAGCACCCGCTATTTAATTGCATCATTATAGCTTACTCACATTTATTTGAATGTAATTCTATGTAAATCTTTGTAAAGCGTGCCAAATCTCTGTATACTATCCTCATGTCGTCGTCCCCAGTCACACTGGAGGCGAGCAACCTGGTGAAACATTTGAATAAATAAATAAATTCCAGCTCCATAGATGCCTTATGCTCCAGTTGACCATCGTTTTCGCACTTCGCGCAGTTTTCATTGTTTTTCTTATTGATTTTGACTCTTTACCCCATGCATGTCTTCTCAGCCTTCTTCCTCTTCTGAGCGGCAGAAATCATAGTGCACGTGCGGCAAGCAGATCCTGACATGAGACTGCCAGTCGGTCTGCCTTCTCTGTTTAGGCCCGACCACAAGCGGGACGACTGCCCACACTGCAAGAACTTCAACAGGAGGACCAGAATCTGCCGCTTGAAAACTCTCAGATGTTCCTCCTTAAACAGCAAGTGTCCGCCATGCAGAGAACCCATTCGGGGCCCAGCTCGTCTTCCTGTTCCACCAGGAACTTCTTGCTCAGAGAGAAGAAATCGAGCAGGAAACATCATCACAGGGACAAGGACAGAGCCAGGTCAGAATCCAATCCTAGATCCCGCATAGGCCTCCTAAGTCTTCGACCTTCTGTGCAAGGTCTGACTCAGCCCCTTCAGTTTCACAGGCCCTTCCCGGAGTACTACCAAAGAAGCCTCCCACCTCTTCTCAGGCACACAGTGGGGAGTCTTCATGCCTCGGGCTGTGTCAAGTCCGTGCCCCTGGCTATTCGACCCCTCAAGCAGACGCTAGGGTCTCAGCTAGTGGGACCGACGTCTGCCTCATCGGACAACAGGTCAAAATCCGTCGTCCACAAGGCCTTGGTCTCTGGGTCGTCCAGCAGGTCCAGAGGGTCAGACGACAGCAGCAGGCACCAGGATTGCGAACACCATAGGCAGCACCGTTCACCTCCTCACAAGGCATCATCCGAGGCTTTGGAACGGCACCAGGCCTCTATGCCATCCGACTCTAACACAGAGCCGGACCTGACACCACCTTCAAAGCCAACGCCTGCCCCACCAGGTCCAAAGGAAGACCTGTCGACAGGCCATATGGCAGGTGACCCGGATGCCCGCCTCTGAGGACTCCAGAGAGCAGGCTCCAGCTTCCCCGCCCACACCTCTGCCTCGAAGCCTGACAACCAGGCATCTGGGCACCAATGCCAGAAGGTGTAAGCAGGACCACAGGCCCCGTCACCAAGGGGGTCGTCCTAGTAGGGCCGACACCAGAGGCCCTTAACGTCTCTACCCCTTCGCCAGTTCCTCAGCCAGGCCCTGTTGTTCCCTTAGCTGAGGTAGGGGCCCTCTTTAACAGTTGGTGGAATACCATTAAAAGGAACCTTTTGCCCAGGCCACCGGCTCCAGCCTTTCCACGGAAGCCTTCTCCCAAGCATCTAACTCCTCCACATCCGACACCAGTTCACCCAGCGTCAGAGGATGAAGGACAAGGGTCACCGATTCCTCGACTGCTCGGTCGCCACCTGTCCAGATCCTCCTCCAGTGGGCGCTCAGATTCTTCTTCAGAAGGATCCTCTGGGGACTCCTCCTCTTATGACTCTTCGGAGAATGACCTATCTCTCCCATCAACAGATCCCAGGATGGACTCTCCGAGATCCCTTCCAGACAATCCGTCATTTTTGGATGTGATGAGACACATCCAATTTCTAAACCAGTGGGGAGAGAGGAATTGGACCCTGAACGTCGCTGTTTGGCGAAGTTCTTGGAGGCGAGTTACCCAAAACCCTTGGTTGTCCCACAGTTAGTGGAACCCTTCCAGGACGTCGCGAGAATCGCCTGGAAGCACCCCACCACAACTTAGGCAGTCCCCAAGAAGGCAGACCCGCCTATATAGAGCCCCAAGGGGAAAACCACACTTAAGCAAACAGCCTAAGGCAGACTCAGTGGTGCTTATGGTTGTATGGTTGTTCATGGGAGAACCTAACAACCGAAGCATATGAGGTACCAGCTGTCTGTCAAAGAATCCAAAAAGTTGGACCACCTGGGCCGTAAGATGTACTCCTCGGCCACTTGTATAGTCAGATTGCTCAACTTTCTAGCTCATGTGGTGGTGTATCAAAAGTCACTGTGGAAGAAGGCCCTGGATCTGGCCCAAGCTCAACCTGACTCCACCAACAAGTCAGAATTGTTGGCAGTCCTTCAGTCTGGTGTAGACTTAGGCAAGCATGTCTTCGGTGTCTTTATGATTCGGCAGACACTGCTGCCATGGCAGCAACCACCGAGATATGCCTGAGACACCACCCTGGCTGCAGGTCTCGAGGTTGAGGCAGCATTTGTAGGATGCTACCCTGGACACCCTTTCCAAGAGCCAGGAAAGAGAAACTCATCACTGGACTGCAGGACTCAGGCAAGGCCGTGTCTGATGTCCATAAAATGTGTAAAAACCGGCTGTGTCTAGACATCATTCCTTTTACAGGCAATAAGGCCAGCAAGGATGGCACCAGCAACAGAGAGGGGGCTACTAGAGGAAAGACACCCCCAGTCCTCAGGAATGCAGGGACCCCAAAGCACACCAGGGCCCCCTTGCCTACTCCATCAGCCTCAGCATGACTCCTTGCCTGTCCCCCTCCCTCCGGTGGGGGTGCAAGGGGAGGCAGTTGGCGGGAGATTCTCCCTCTACCAGAACGGCTGGATCAATATCACCACAGATCAGTGGATACTCCAAATTATAGAAAGAGGCTACACACTGGAGTTCATCCAGACCCCACCAGACAACCCACCTATCCCCACTCATTGCTCCTCATCTCACGCTGTCCTGATCAGGGTGGAAATCCAGGCCATTCTGGAGAAGAAAGCAATCCAGGCAGTGCCACCATTCCAGAGCAGTAGGGGCTATTACTCCCACTTCTTCTTCGTCCCAAAAAGGATAGGCGACCTTCACCCTATACTGGACCTCAGCCAGCTGAACACTTTCATTGAATACAAAGGTTCATGATGGTGACTCTGCTGGAATTGCTGCCCGTGCTCGCCAGAGGGACTGGCTCTGCTCTCTGGACATGCAGGATGCCTACATACATATAAAGATCCTGCCATCCCACAGAAAGTACCTCCGCTTTACCTTCCAGGGACAGCACTGTCAGTTCAGAGGGCTGCCACTTGGCCTTTCTTTGGCACCAAGTGTGTTCACCCAGTGACTGGCAGTAGTGGCAGTGGGCCCTCAGGAGGAGGAGACATTATGTTTACCCCTACCTTGACAACTGGCTTCTGACAGCTCCGACAGAAGAGTAGCTACGTTGCTCCCTAAAGGAGACTTTGTTTCAGAAATTGGAGGTTACTCTGAACCTTCCCAAATCGTCCCTATAGCCTTACATGGAGGTTACAGTACCTAGGTGCAGTCTTAAACACTGTCCAGGGAAGAGCCTTTCTTCTCTCCAACAGGGCAGACAGGTTAAGGGCGCTGGCTCAGAGAGTCATCTCCATAAATCTAGTCCCAGCCAGAGTGGTGCTGCAGCTGTTAGGCCACATGGCAGCGACCATTGTGTCAGTTCCCTTAGCCCGTCTGCACATGAGTTTCTTCAGTGGAACCTCAGGGTTCAATGGGACCAATGCTCGGACGATCTCAGCTAGTCGGTCAGGATCTCCAAAGTGGTGTGCCAGACTCTGGAATGGTGGCTCAGCCCTTCCCGGCTAGAAACTGGGGCCACCTTTCAAACCCCAGTCCTCAGCAGGTCCAAACGACAGATGCCCGGGACTAGGCTGGAAGCACATTTAGGATCCCAGCAGACAAGGGGAACTCGAACCTCTGTGGGCGCAATCAGTGTTCTGGAGATGAGGGCCGTACTATCGCCTTGCAGGCGTTTGTCGATTCTCCTGCCAGGTCCTCTTCTGATCCAGTCAGGCAACATTCCAGTAGTCTTCTGTCTCAACAAGCAAGGGAGCGCACACTCCCACCCCTATGCAGAGAAGCCATGTGAGTCTGGTACTGGGCAGTGGCGTACAACCAGGAACTCACAGCGGTTCATATTCCAGGGATTCACAATGCCCTAGCCATCAGCCTCAGCCACTCTTGGTCTCAGGCCCACAAATGTGAGCTATCGCAGGATGTCATAAACTACCTTTTCAAAAGGTGGGGCCGGCCAGAACTGGACCTGTTTGCGTCCCCACTCAATGCCAAACTGCTCAATTTCTGCTCGCTAGATCCAGGGCCTGGTGTTTTCTGGCAAGACGCATTGTCCCTCTCTTGGACAGGGAGGTTCCTGTATGCCTTTCCTCCCTTCCTGCTTCTTAAGAGAGTGCTGCTCAAGTTGCAGGCAGAGGGTGCGGTCATGATTCTCATAGCGCCCTTCTAGTCTTGGCAAATCTGGTTCCCACTGCTCCAACAGTTGGCATCAGAACCACCAGTTCCCCTGCCCCTGTCCACTCGCTTGCTGTCCCAGGAGCAGGGAACCATAGTACACCCGAATCTTCAGTCTCTGCATCTGCATGCATGGCTCCTGCAACCCTAGTCAGGGACATATATGGGGTGTCTTCGAGAGCAGCAGAGGTCCTAGTGGCAGAGAGGAAAGCCACGTATGCTATAAAATTGAAACGCTTCTGCCTGTGGGCATCTTCTCATTTATTGGACCCTTTCACCTGTCCGGTGAAGTCAGTACTGGAGCACTGTCATCGAGGCACAGGTCAGGAAGCATAGGGAAAACCCAGGAGCAGTTGTAAAATTCCACAAAACTGTTTATTTGTAGCAGTAACATAAAATACTTCAGAATAACTATGTACGGAAGCAAAAATAAAATCTTCCTTGTTAAAAAAAAAAAAATCTACCTTGCAGCTCAGCTTAGCTGTTTTTATAAGTCTTTTTCAACCCCATCCTTTGGCAAGCATCCTGTTCTTTGTAAATTTCAGGAGCTGCTTAGAACATTGAGAACTTCCTCAGGTCCCACAGCCTTTCCAAAAGGCTCAGGCATTTACACTCAAATGACCTCTAGCTTTTCACAGTTATCTCAAATCACAAATATATACATTTCAACAGCAACACTAGAAACATAGAAACATAGAATTTGATGGCAGATAAGGACCGCTTGGCCCACCCAGTCTGCCCATTTCCCTGCTTACTGGATAAGCTGCAGATCCTAGTTAACCAGCAGCCTACTTCTTCCTACCCCAACCCCCTAGAATTGCCTTATGACTGTCCCATGCATGCTTGAATTCCACCACTGTTTTTGACTCTACAACCTCCTCTGGAAGGCCGTTCCATGAATCCACAACCCTCTCTGTGAAAAAATACTTCCTTAAATTACCTCTGAGCCGCCCCCATCTTCAAATTGTGCCCCTTGTTCTTGTGCACCTCTTTTTTTGAAAGATGCTACCCTCTTGGACTTTGTTGATTCCCTTGAGGTACTTGAAAGTTTCTATCATGTCCCCTCTCTCCCTCCTTTCCTCGAGGCTATACATATTAAGCTCCTTAAGTCTCTCTTCATATGTCTTCTGGTGCAGACCCTGCACCATTTTAGTTGCCCTCCTCTGGACAGCCTCCATCCTGTTTATGTCTTTGCAAAGACTGGGTCTCCAGAACTGCACGATACTCCAGATGGGGTCTGACCAGCTGTCTGTACAGAGGGATAATAACTTCCTGTTTTCTACTGGTGATGCCTCTCCCTATGCATCCCAGTATCCCCCAACCCTCCTTGCTGCCCTCTCACATTGCTTGCCCACCTTTAGGTCATCCAATATCACTACCCCCCGGTCTCTTTCTATTTTTGTTGTTGTTAGTATCTCACCCCCCATTGTGTACTCTTCCCCTGGGTTTTTGTTTCCCAGGTGCATTACCTTGTACTTCTTAGCATTGAATCTAAGCTGCCATACATTTGACCATTCCTCTAACCTTGCCAAGTCCCTTTTCATCCTTTCCACCCCACCTTGTGCATCAACTCTGTTGCAGATCTTTGTGTCATCTGCAACAAGGCCTCCCCTTTGTTCGAGTACTCTGGGAGATAGATGTGAAGTTGAATGCCCTGGTCTTTCAAACAAAAGGGATCCCAATATCAGTTTAATTTCCATATGTTGATTCTTATGTATTTACATTAGCAGATATAGATATGCAAGAGAGTAAAAACAGGACAGACAAAGATTGCAAGACTGTTCGGGTTGATCAAGTCGAAGCCTCACAGGAAAATCTGGTTGCAGCAAACAGACAGAAGAGACAGAAAAGGAAAGAATACAGATGTTGCATTTACACACTTTCTCCAAAACAAATGGGACAGGGTCTTATTCTACCCTGTCACAAGCACCACCTTTCCCTTTCAGACAAGGGACTCTGCTATTCGTCCATTAAGGTGCACCTTTCTGCGCTTTCAGCTTACCATGCGCCTATGGACGGAAAAACTCTGGTGCAGTTGGATTTGTGCAAGACCTTTTTACATGGTATTTTGCACATCAAGACTCCCAGGAGGGACCCTGTTCCTCCATGGGATCTTCTTTAATGTTAGAAAAACTTCGTTGCCTTCCTTCAGTCAGCCGCAAGTTGTGAACTACACTTCCTGTCTTGGAAAGCGTTGTTTTGGTTGCCATTACTTCTGCCGGAGGATTTCCAGACTGTAGTGTGTAAAGAGTCTTATCTGATTTTTCACAACGATAGGGTTGCCTCATGACAAATCCTAAGTTCCTTCTGAAGGTTGTGTCTGAATTCACTCTAAAACCAGGGCATTCAACTTCACATCTATCTCCCAGAGTACCGAACAAAGGGGAGGCCTTGTTGCGTACTCTGGATGTATAGAGTTCTTCGTTACTATGTTGACTGTACTCATTCTTCTAAAAAGACAGACCAGTTGTTTGTCTCTTTTGCCAAAGGATGTTAGGAGCTCCAGTGACTAAGCAGACATTGGCCAGATGGTTGAGTCAATTGCATTGTGTTCAGTTATCAGAGTTTGACAGCCCTTACTGGGACGGTTAAGGGTCATTCAGCAGGGTGTCCCAGCTTTCTTTGTGTCTCTCTGGAGATATTCGTGCAGCTGATACTTTGGAGTTCTGTCTGCACTTTCGTTAAGCACTACAGTCTGGACATTGCTTCCAGCAGGAGGGCAGGTTTCGGCCTTGCTGTCCTCCAGGGACTACTCTCTTGAAGAAGTTTGTCAGTTGACTGTTTTTATCCACCACCCTTCTGACCTGGAGCCTCTCCTTGTACTGCTTGTGACTCAGTCCTGATGGTGTTATCTGCTGCAACAGCTCCACCTCAAAGTAAGATAGTACAGTTGCGTAAGAACTTGCCGTAACACTAGATCTTCGAGAGGAGTTCTTGCAGCAGGTGTAATTTCCCTCCCACCTGCCCCCAGGGTTATGTTAGTGTTCTTCTCTCTGGGGGATGTTAGGACCTCCTCTGTTCCCCATTCTGTATGCTAGCCAGGTCTCCGGTGGGCGAACTGAGGTGGTGCTAGGGGACCGCCCCCTATATACCATACGTGTCGGGGTTGGGGTCAATTTCAGGGGGGTGGGCCCCCCACCTTGGAATGCTAGCTAGAAATTTTTCTGTGGGGTCCTAGTGCCTGGCGGCATAGTCCTGATGGCATTACCTGCTGCAAGAGCTCCTCTCGAAGAGCTACTGTTATGGTAAGTTCTTGCGTAACTGTAGTTTTTTGCCTAAAGTGTGTGACAAGGTGACTGACCCCTGTCATGGTGGACACCACTGGGGTGAATTGAAACCCCTTTCCCAAGCAGTTTGTTTTGTATAATGTCCAATATGCTGGTTGGCTGGTTATAAATTAAGTACTGAAATGCTCATAAAGCTTTCTGTACATATTAACCTAAAAACAAAACTAAGATTACAGTTACAAAATGAGAGGGTAGTTTTGATAGAAGAATAAACACTTGGGTCTGCTTTTTCTAGATGTTAGCAGCCCCTTCCAATATATATTTTGCAGCAGACAGCATGAGGTAATATGACCCTGCAAGTGAGTTTAGGAGAGCACAGAATGGTCTGACCTTTAACAATGTTGTAAATAAGTTATGTAATGTGCTCCAGGTGCCAAATAACTGTTCTGTGTGGTGCAACAGTGGCCCTAGTGGCTAGTTTTATGTTAAGTCTGCTGTTAATCAAAAGGCTGGGGAAATTGTTTTTCCAACTTCTAGTGAGCTTATAAAAAGCCCTACCTCAGTGCTGAGATAGGGCTGAAGAAAAGCCTTAGAAACTGTTAGAGCTAAGCAGTTGTCTGACTTACCATTTTGCTTCCTATATGTTTTACTTGAGGAAAATAAAATGATAAATGCAACCGTGTTTTTTATGTACCTGACTTGTGGTCTGCCTGAAATTGTGTTATCCTAAACCCACGCCCGGTGACAAGATGGTGTCTGAATTTACCCTGAATCGGGACATTCATCTTCCAGTATATTATCCAGATCATTCAAATCGTGGGAGGCTCTACTGTATACTCCGGATTTTCAGCGGGTCCTTCATTATTATCTGACCCGTGCCGGGGGCTCAGAAAGTCTGATCAGTTGTTCGTTTTGTTGCGCCCAAAGACCTTAAGGGCTCGTTTCAAACACTTAGTCTAAGTGGTTGGTTCACTGTATAGTTTACTTCTACCAGAAGTATGACAAGTCTTACGGGCTCGATTAAAGGCCATTCCACCAGGGAGTTTGGCTTCCTTTGCATCTCTGCGTAATGTGGTGGCAGAAATCTGCACAGCTGCCACCTGTAGTTCTATTTGCACCTGCTTTAAGCACTGCAGTTTGGACATTGCATCCAGGCGCGGGACCCGGCTTCAGCCTTACTGTCCTGCAGGGCCTTCTTTTATAAGGATAACAGTTTCTGTGCTTATTCTCCTCCATCCGTCTGTCAAGGTTTTGTCCTTGTACTGCTTGGGACTCTGCCCTTATGGTGTAACCTGCTGCAAGCGCTCCCCCTTGAAGTGAGATTGTACAGTTACGCAAGAACTTAACAACAGTAGATCTAGATCTTCAATGGTAGCTCTTGCAGCAGGTGCTGCTTTTCCCTCCTTCCCCCTGGTATCTCCTTCATGTCTGAGGAACCTCCTCTGTTCTCCACTCTTTTATCTGTGCTGGGGTCTCCGGCGGGAGAATTGAGGTTGAGCTGAGTACCGCCCCTTTAATGCCTTTGGCCGTCGGGAGCATGTCGATGTCAGGGGTTGGTCCCCGCTACAGACTGCTAGTTAGAAGTTTTCCGTGGGGTCCTGAGCCTCCTGTCTTCAAAGCTTATGGTGTAACCTGCTGCAAGAACTCTCTCGAACATCTGCTGTTATGGTAAGTTCTTACGCTACTGTACTTTTCCTCCTACCAAAACCCCGTCCGATACATCCCAACATTCTGGTTGTCTTGATGTGGACATTCGGTACATTTGCTAGTTTGTTTTAGGGCATTGCTTATGATGACTGTTTGGTCCCTTTCCTCTGAAATAGTGGCCAGCTTATCCTCTCCTACCTAGTATTCTTTCCTGGGGTACTTGTTCCCTATGTGCAGGGTTCACTTTCGGGTGGGGGACTGGGACAATTGGCACACAGTTTTTAGTTTTGATCCACCTTTTCTTGTACCTTGGGGACAACCTGCTTACTGTTACAGGTTTTCAGCTGCTGTTTTATGAATATGGGCTCAGTTGAGCAGTATGACCCATCATTTTGTTCATTTCACCCTTACTTTTTGTATCCAGTAGGTCAGTATCCCACCGAGATAAATATCTGAAATGAACCCTGCTGAGTGCGTCACATGCACTTTTTGGCATTGTTTCAGAAGCCGGATCTTGGACCACTTCTCACTGTTGCTGGTCCTCTGCAACTCCTTACCCCTCCCACTTTGCTGTCTCGCTGGCACATAGCTTAATGTTATCTGCAAAGAGACCCTCTTGCCCTGTATTCCTTCTCTAATGTCACGGATGAACAGATTGAAAAGCACTGGTCCCACGACTGACCTATGCAGTACCCTACTTGTGACCTCCCTTTTTCCCCAATTTACATAGAGGTTGATGGCAGAGAAGGACCGCAAGGCCCATCCAGTCTGCCTAATTTGACCCTGTTTACCACCACCCTCTGCTGTCTCCCTCCACAACCAACGTCTCACCCATGCGGGTTTGTCCTTTGCTGCTCCCAGATCCTCTAATGTCTTCAGCAGTTTTCTGTGTAGCACAGAGTTAATTGTCTTGCTGAAGCTGAAATAGGGTAATAATCTGCTTGTCCCTAATCCACTGCCTTTGTTACCCAAAGAATGCTACAGGTGGCATCAGCACACTCCACTGTGCACATGCAGCAGGTAAGACCAGCGGGACTAGTGCGTCAGATGATTTTGGCAGGCTGTTGGTTTGAACCTATCCTCCCCTGCTAACTGGGACATATTTGAAACTGTCTGAGATAAGTCTTGGGACACACCCCTTCCCTGACTCCCTCTATATAATCTTCTCCAGCTGTCTACAAAATAGACACTTTACACCATACTAGCAAGAAGAGCCTGTTGACTGCGACTCTGGGCAACAAATAATTCAAGCTTTCTGTCCTGGAGTGTGGATATTGAGACACAGACACCACGTTTAAAGTGTAAAACAGAGTGATAGTGCGGTATTTATTATGAACATAAGCGAAAATAAGAACAGAAAATAATAGAACAGAACCAACTGCAGAGTATACAGTATATCAACAGCAGCAATTCCACAGTCATCTGGCAGAGGTCTTTGTGTCACAGCAACACAGGTCGAACTGACCCTGCTTAGCTTCTAGGATGCCTTTACAGGACCCTCTGGTCATCTGATCCACCTGCTCCACCCCAATCCAAGACAAATTAATATAAAACTACACTAATACATAGTCTGGTGGACAGGAAAAACATCAACATTTAGTATATATTTACAAGAAAATGAACATAAAATCTGTTATTACACCTTAAAGAAAGCAGTTTTGACACTTAATATTCAAACATAAGGATTTATAACTCCACCCACTTTCAAGAGATTGACAGGTGGTATCCTATAATACAGCCTCTGGTTGGGGCCGCTGACTCCTATAGAGGCACCCAGAACACTGAGGTGGAAGGTAGGCTACAAACACCTATATCTTCTCTAGGTTACTTGCTCTTTGGTTTCTCTGTTTTGTTCAGTGAAACTAGAATTAAACAACATTCAAGGCAAAAGATTAGCTAGCAATTTCCTGTAGTATGGCACTGTTTTGTTTCTATTTTTATTCAACACAGTAACAGTAAAATAAATAGATAAATAACAGCAAATGAATGCTGTAATGCTAATGGATGCAACAGGGCTTCTGCAAAAGGCT
Organism: Neoceratodus forsteri; assembly: GCA_016271365.2. Taxonomy (NCBI): domain Eukaryota; kingdom Metazoa; phylum Chordata; order Ceratodontiformes; family Ceratodontidae; genus Neoceratodus; species Neoceratodus forsteri. The sequence goes on along the minus strand of CM057454.1, from coordinate 1,296,144,418 downwards.
GCACACTGTTTACGTACTAATTTCTGTCTCCTTTACAGTAAAAGTGAAGGAACTAGCATTTTATTTATTTAACATTTGGGGGAGAGAGAGAAATGTAAACAGTAACTGCATACCTGCAGTTTCAACTCTGGCATTTGCTATTTCAAGAGTTGGAAGAAAGCTCTGTCCTGCACCAAGTAGAGCGCATTTCGCTCATTTTTCCCTCGCATTGTCATGAGTTGCATCCTGCATGTTCCACAGCAGAAACTAAAATTCAACTGAACTTCTGAGAACAGGACATATCTTAGAAGGTGCTGAGCTGCCTCTGCAGGAGGGGAGATGCAGGGAGACAGTGCCGCACATTCAAGAGTTTCTCCCCAGGTGCTGTCGAACAGTTGAGTCCTGACTGCAGGATGAGCAAGTTCTAGACCAGGATGCCACGCCAGGCACCAAACTGGGGTCTAGGCTCACAGCACCAGATCACTCAACAAAATTACAACCTCCGAAGAATACATATGGTGCAACATTACAGGAGCATGTCTGATTTTTACAATACAAGGCACAAGTACCTCTTTGGTTTGCAGGCATTCTGGGCAGGAAGAAAGAGGAAAACAAAGAGGGAAAGTATAGGCAGAAGATACATCATTGGGTGGCCGAGCCACTGAAGTAGAAAAAGAAATAAAGGATAGTATTTAAGAAAAGGGTGCTACTGCAGTAGACTTTAAGAAGAGGGGAAAGAGAATGCCCAGGAGTGCCTGACGGGGGAGGGGGGGCGGCACCAACACAGTCACACCTTCTATTCTGAATAGCCTTTGGACAAATATTGCCCATTTGCAGAGGCACCTACAGTCAATGATACAAAGAGACATTAAATATATACAGTTACAACGTACATTTTACAAAACTGCAGTGTTCAAGAGTGTGGACACTGTTTCTTAGATAAAATACTAAAAAGGGCAAGGCGTGTCAATTTCTCTTAGATATGTTGGCATGGTATAACAGAATGAGCAGTCGATAGTAAGACAGGCGCACTAGACAGGCATTTGCCTGTTTTGAGGCACAACCTGGGAGATACAAGAAGAAACAATACTGTGTGTGACAGTGACAAAATGAAGCATTAGAGCAAGTGCTAATATTAAATGTGTGCATTCGCCATAACATGAATGCAAAAAATGACAGGTGCAGAGGTGTTTGTACACATATGGGGAAAATATGCAACGGTTGACTTCTGGGATAAGATTGTAATGATTTCGATAGAGAATAGCAAACTTCTGATTAACAGCCTTTATAAGAATGTCAGTATGTTTAGAAGAACTTATGAACTAGGATCAAAACAAGATATTTTTAGATATTGACCTGCAGTATGGCAAGCCGTTAGGGACATAATTCATAATCTCTGGCTGTATAGTAAAACACATACACTATATGGTGAAATACATACATCATATAGTGAAATATATACATTACATAGTGAAGTACATACACAATGTAGTGAACCACATACAGTATCTACTGAAATATATACATCATATAGTGAAATACATACTGTATACTGAAATACATATGCTATATAGTGAAATGCTTATATTGTATAGTGAAATACATACAATATCTACTGAAATCCACATACTGAGCACTGAAAATCCACATACACTATATACTGAAACAAATGTACTATGTACTGAAACATATGCACTACCTATTGAGATACATACATACACTACAGACTGAAACATCCACATAAACTATCTACTGAAACAAATACTCTATAGATTGTAACACATACACTGTATATTGAAACAAATCTTCATACATTATATACTGAAACAAATACACTATATATTGAAATATACACTATCTATTGAAATGCATACACTACACACTGAAAAAAAAGCACATACACTATATACTGAAACAAATACACTATATATTGAAACATCTACACTTTATATTGAAATACATACACTATCTATTGAAATAAATACACTATGCACTGAAAATTCTGCATACACTATATACTAAACAAATACACTACATGGTGAAACACATACACTATCTATTGAAATAAATACACTATATACTGAAACAAATACACTACTTGGTGAAACACATACACTATCTATTGAAATAAATACACTATGCACTGAAAAATTTAAATACACTATATAATGAAGCAAATACACTACGTGGTGAAACACATACACTACAGTATGTATTGAAACACATACACTGTAGACTGAAAAATTCACATACACTATATACTGAAACAAATAAACTGTATACTGAAATGGACTATGTTCTGAAACTACCCATCCCCCTGCCCCTCCACCTTGAATGGCCTGCAGCTAAACTGCTTGTCTGCTGCATTCAGTTAGCTGCTGGCTTGAGAGGATGTTTAAAACTGCAGAGCAGGTAAACAAAACAGGGCTATCTCTTATTCTACTTCTTTATGGGATTTTACATCTTGTTTTGCTTGCATACCTTTAATCAAATTTCAGAAGATTGTTATGTGACAAGAAACTTTTAGAACTAATTTAAAATGCTCTATTTTATTCTTTTAAATAAATGCTGCCTTCATTTACTGTTAGATAACACATTTGTATAGGAAGCTAATACAGGATATTCCTAACATACCTGTATACAGAGAGGGCTGCATAAATTTGTCCAAGTTAAATTGTTGATTGGTTTTATGTGTAATTAATTACTGTGTAAGTCCAGTAACTTATCTGAGCTGAATGCTTGGGAAGTGTACTGCAGGAGCTGTGAAAGTGTAAGTGAAATGCTTTTGTAGTTTGTGCTCTACTGAGTTAGTTTTGATTTAGCTTTTGTTTTTATTTGAATGTTTTATTTAATAAAGGTTCTTGGTTAAGAAAAATATATATATTGCAGCAATCGCAGGGCCCTATTCTTGTCAGGAGCTCAGCTGGCATATGCATAATTTGCACTTTCTGTTCTAAATAATTTCACTGTCCTCACTGGTGGCTCTCACAGCTCCTAACCTCCCCATTACATATCTGCAGAGCACTACAAGGTGAACAGAGCTTTGCCAGGCACTTGGTCTCCACTAATAAACCTGCCCTGGTCTAGCCTCATAGTGTATAATTACGCTGTTTATTTGGTATGACTGTGTTATTGAATCTGAGATTCCCAAACTGTGTTTTATTTCTTTTTCAAATGAGATGTTTGTCTTCAAGGTCACCCACTGACCCCCCTTGTGCACTGGCCTGTCCATCCACATCACTCAAAATCACCAGGACTTACCTGTTCTGAGAGCTCCCATGCCCCTGTTTTGGGGCCAGGAGGGAGAGGGCCATTCACAATGAGCCACACATTCAGGAGCAGAGCCTGGTTAGTAGTGTAAAGCTTGTGGCAGGTTGGTGGATTATTTTGCCATTGGAGGTTTTCTACCTTTGGCTTATCCCCTGGGCCGTCAAGCATGCAATGATGCCAATCTAATTAAAGGCAAGTACTGCTTTGTGCGTGCCTGCCTGAGCCCTGCCAGCGTTCCTCACCTAGGTGGCTATTAAAGAGCGGGGTGGTCAGAATCCCCCTCCCTGAGAGGAGAGCAGTCCCAGAGATGCTCAGTCATCTCTCCTGTCAGTTAATGTCTGTTTGACCCAGGTCCTCCCCTGAAACCGGGCCACTGGCATGAGAGGCAGTACAGTTACCACTAAGCCTAAACTAAACCACTAAACCAGACTGTGTTTTTATAAGTAAATACAAACAGCACTTGGATGAAAGAAGAAATTGTATTCTAGCTACAGTTGTTATAAATATTTAAGACACATCACAGTGTTTTGAAACTGATTAAAGGTTTTCCAAGGAAAATAACATAAAGTAATACATAAAGATGTAGAATAAGATAATCCGTTTTTGTTTACTTTCTGCATCTTAAGAGGCATCGGCAGGGAATTTTTAGTCAATTAGGGTCCCATTTTCAGAAGGTTAGCGGAACAATAAACATCTAAGCACTGTGCCATGTGGGAGAACAGCATGGTTGAACAGGTACCATATATTTAACAGCCCCAGATACTAACCTGATCATGTGCATGTGCGTATGTACTACTAAAGCCTTGCAAATGAGGGATCCCCTCCTGCGTACAGAGCACAGTGCTATATAAAAGGTTTTGAAAGTGCTTAACAACTGAAATTGCAATACTGTTTACTGCTTCCAAAAATCCTGCCCTCATTTGGGCACACAGTGGTGCATATTGTCACCCTACCTCTGGTCACCATTATGATGCTCCCAAGTAGTATACCAAAATGATCCTTGGCATATAAAGGTTCTGCACCCCCTGATCACAGTTTAAATGGCTCCAGTTATTATAGTAAAATGATCCTTGGTGTCTAGTGCCCCCCACCCAGGCATACTAAGCTGGGAGCTCATTTCAAGATGCATCCTGGGGGAAGGGGAACTTGTACAATTGGGCCTTAGGTAGCATAAAATTTCAAAATACATAACATACATGGAGCAGAGTGGTACACAACCACAAATTACATTTGGAATAATACATGCAAGCCATGAGAACTTGAGTGATAAGCAAACAATCAACAATGCATATACAGCGCAGTCAGGAGCCACAAACATATGCTGGCGATCAAATACAGAGCAGTTTAAATCAACGCTGGCTATAAACATTTGTGCATGATGCCTAGAGTGGAAGCATAAGGGCCAAATTGTAGCTGTACCTAAACGGAAACAAGTCATAGGAGAGCAAGAGGGAAAACTAGAGCAAATGCAGGAGGGAGAGGTGAGATCTCTGAAGTGGTTTGAAAGAACCCATGAGAGGGAGATTGATGAATGGCTGGGGCGAGGGAGTTCCAGATTTTAGGGAAGCGGTGGCTGAATGTCGCTTTGCTGATGGTTGTGGAAACTGAAGGGACTGCTAGGGTTTGAATATTTCAGCTTCTGTTGGTATGGCTGTGGGGGGGGCATCAGAGAGATAGGAGGGTAGGGAAACAAACCAGATTTACCCACAAAGCTGGCACAGTGGGCAAGGTGTCTGTCCACAAGAAAAGAAAAGGAGAGAGATTTATAAATAGAACAGTGGTGAGTCCAAGGATAGTCGGGAGTGTAATGGCAGAATTGTTGAAGAGTGTGTCCAGTCTGGCAAGGGGTAGTGACTGGGGCTATGCTGTAGACACATCACCATAGTCAGAGATTTGGAGGATCATTCTCTGGATAATAGCACAGTATGCTGGAGGTGGGATACAGTCACAGTTCCTATAAGTGCATCAAATTGGGGTGCAGCTTTTGACTATAGCATCCACTTGTTCAGAAAAGTTTAGGTGCTGGTCTAGCCAGATACCAAGATAACTAAAGGTGGTAACATCCTCCACAGGGAGCCATCCTGGTATGGAAAGTAGGAAGGAGGGGAGCCTAGAGTCTGTGCCTTGTGCCAAAGGACATGGAGACAGTCTTCTTGGCATTGAGGAAAAGCTGATTTGTGTGTGGTCAGGGCTGAACTTGATCAAAGTCCAGCTGGAGTCTGTGGGCCTGCTGTGAAGAGGAACGTGTCATCCGTGTACATGTGAATGGATGCAGACTAGCATACGGAGGGGAGCTCATTAAGGAAAATGGAGAAACGTAGTGGGCCTAATATAGATCCTTGTGGGACCCAAGTGGACACAGGTGGGGGGGTCACCAGTTTTGACTGCTTGGACCTACCCCTGTGGTAGGAGTGGAACAGTTGATGGCTGAATCAGAGAGGCCTGCAGCCTGGAGTTTGGCTAATAATCGGGATGGTAGACAGGGTTGAATGCTTTGGCTAGATCGACAAAGATAGCAGAGGCTGTGATCCATACCATTATGGTTGTATTTTGTGAGCCTGAGCAGGGAGATGGTGCTGGAGTGATTTTTGCGGAAGCCAGACTTGTATTGGGTGAAGAAGGAAGAAGAGTCCAGAAAGCGAGAGAGTTCTGACAAGATAATTTGTTCTTGTATTTTGAAGGGAGGAGAGAAATGAGTTGGTAGCTGTTAGTACCAGATGGGTCACCACCTTTTGGAGGAGGAGTAACAGTGGCAGTCTTCCAGTCAGCAGGGATGGAGGAAAACCAGAAAGAGAAGTTGGGGATGTCAGCCAATGGGGAGGAGATTGCAGAAGCAGTCAGATGGAGGAGCTTGCCATCCAGGCCATCTGAGCTCTTACCCTTGGAAGGATTAAGGGTGGGAAATGTGTCAGTGATAAAGGATGGAGTTGCTGGACAGAAAAAAAACAATAGGGGAACGAAGGAGATGACAATCATGCAGGCTGGCAGGGGTGAGAGGAGGTGAGGAAGGGAAGGGGGGAGGAGAGGAGAGAGGAGGTGCAGGTGATGAAAAGGAGTTACATCTCTATAGTGATGAAGGAGAGGTTAGAGATAGGGCTGTCACTGACTTTGAGGACAGGCAAAGGAGTGGAAGGGGAGAAGAGATTGTGACAGCCTTCCAAAATTTAGACCGGTAACCAATGTTGGTACTGAAGTTAGATTAAAATACCTCACCTTTTGCAAGCTTATTGCTGTGGTTCAGGTGCCGAGGAGGTGATCATACCTCTGGAAGCCATGGGGGAATGGGTTACGTTTATTTTCTGACCAGGCCAAATCATGCACTTGCAAGTAAGCTATGAGCTCAGCCATGATCTAGGGGAGGTGGGGTACCTTTTCTCATGTCCTGCTCTGGAGGGAGGCATGGCAGTCCCATATTTTGAGGAATTTTGTTTTTAAATATGTTAGCATGGAGTCAGTGGAGCAGACCAATGAGATAGGGGACTAGTCAGAGCGGCTTAGGTCACGGCACAAGGGGGTGAGGTCCAGGGATTTGAAGGAAAATATAAGCAGTGTTTTGGTGGGGGTGAGGGGGCTTTAGTTGAATGAGAGGCAGCAGAAGGTTGCGATTATGGTGTCAAATCAGAAGAGAGGGAAGTCAGGAGTGGAATGCCACAGGGATCCATCCTGACTCTTGTATGCTCATTAACAACGTTTGAGAATGAATCTGGGTTTGTTTCTCTTTGAAGATGACGCCAAACTCATGGGAGAGTAGTGGCGGGGAAGTAGGAAACTGCAGAGTGACATGTAAAGATTAGAAGGTGGTCAGGTTTGGCATTTGAAATTCAATGCCAAAAAGTGCAAGTGATTCACTTAGGGGACAAGAACCCCAGGACAGAGTACCGGATAGGAGGGGTAGAGCTGACCACTACAACTGAGGAAAGGGACCTAGTATTCATCATTTGTGACTCCCTTTAACAATCAAGCTAGTACAGTGCGGCATCTAGTAAAGCAAATAGGATACTAGGATGTGCCAGAAGAGGTTCTGATAGTAGAAGAAAAGAGGTTTACTGCCTCTTTATTGATCATTGTTGAGGCTGCACCTGGTATACTGTTCAGAGTTCTGAACTTCTGAAGACCGCACCTCAGAAAAGATAAGGACAAAGGGTGATCAGGATGATTCAGAGCTGACAGGACAGATCATATGAGGATCTGCTCAAGGCACTGAACATGTCTTCACTGGAGACCAGCCAAGAGAGGAATGATATGATAGAGACCTTCAAGTTCCTGTAAGGAATAAACAAGGTGAATGGAGAAGAACTACTTAGCATGAGTAACAGTTCAAGGGCATGGGGGCACAAGTAGAGACTGATGGGAGGGAGGTTCAAGAGGGATATTGGAAAGTTTTATTTTCCAGAGATGGTGGTGGAAATGTGGAATAGTCTGCCAATTGAGATGGCAGGCACCAAAACCATAAATGGTTTCAAGCATGGCTGTGAAAAAGTGAAGGGTATAATGGTTACTCAGGCTGATAGTAGTAGGGAGGGGAACAAAGGAGTGGATAGTGAAGGCAAGTACCCTGTATGGACAGTAGGTTCTGAGGTTTAATAGGGGCAGACAGACTGTACCATTTTTTTTCTGCCATCATCTATGTTTCTGTGTTTCTATTTTTCCATGATCCCTGACATCTAGTAGCCCCACCTGCCAGTTGCAAATATGAGCCCCCTCCCAAAGCCATCCAGCCAGGCCCCTCCACGCCTTGCCCATTGGCCCCCCATTTTCCCAAGATTGCAGCCACTTCCTGTGACTGTAGTTGGTACAGCATCTTAGCTCATTACCTTGGCTGATCACTGTCTGAGTGAAAGGGGTGAGTGCGTGCCTACTGTAGAACATGTTTCTATGAGTAGGTGTGTGCTCGCCGTGTCACTCAGAGAATTAACCAACTGGTGTGACAGAGGGGCTGGACCTGTCACTGTTGCAGTGGGAGGGACTGGCAGCTGGGCTAATTTATAAGCCACCATGGGGAGAGGGGTGGAAGAACCTTAATGGGCGGAATTGAGAGGGGGTTCACACTTGCAATCAGGGTGATCTATATGCCAGGGATCCTCTTAATATACTAATCAGGTGCATCTGAATGGTGATTGGGGGTGGGGAAATTCTAGATGCCAGGGATCATTTTATTATATCAGGGACATCTGAATTGTGATGAGGAGGTGGGGGCTGGCACTGTTCTGTATAATTTCTCCATGCAGTCATGCACAGAGGCATTGTGCGGAAATGTTAGTTAGCCCATATGGGCTGGCAAATGTCCCACTAGCACCTTTCCTGCCCTATGGACTTAGCATGCTGAGAGTTGAAAATGACTCATGGGGTAAAGGTGCTATCCTATTTGGGACATACTTTCTCCATTTGTTCCTCTGAATCCCTGACTTACTGGAGGCTGTGATAGTGCCTAGTCATGCCATAGTGGGCTATCCAGTGGGAACCAGTGATGACTGTACAGTGTGGTTCTTTTTTTTTTTTTAAACTTTGTTTTATTGGCAGTTAAAGTTGATTCACTTCCATACATTAATTACAGTTCCTTATGCCAACTTCATCTTACATGCAGACATTATAAATTATTACAGTCTGTAAAAAATTGCTCTTTTCAGTAAGTGAAATATTTTATAAATGCTGCCAAGTTAAAAAAAAAAAAAAGTAATCTAAAAATACTTAAACGAGTATACTTTTTAAAAAAACTGTACAGTGTGGTTCAATATTACGATGGGTGCAGAGGCAAGCCACAAAAAGATGATGGTCCTGGACTTTAGTAGGTTGGATTTTAAAGAAATCGGAGACTTCTTCAGAAGCAGCCTAGCAGAAGAGGATTGTCAGAGAGGGGTAGAGGAACAGTGGAGAAATTAAGTAAAGGCATAGGGAAGGCAACCAGCATCTGCATGAAGGAAGTGAGCAAAGACAGGAGAAAACAAGCATTTGTCAATGCTGAATGTTGTACTGCTGGTGTTGGCATTGGTAGTGCAGGAGTTAGAGAGATGCATAATAGGAATGGCAGTGAAGTATGGAAGTGAGGCCAACCCCACACCACCCTGCAGAGACTGACAGGTATTGAGGTGTGCCTTTGGATCGTCGACCATAACGCTCATGCCATTTTACCTCATCCTACCCTAGAGACTCCGACAAGTGTCACGTTGTGCCGTGGGGCCATCGGGCCTTATGCTCACCCCATTCCATAACAAAATACATTGAGATGGGTGCAGTATAGGAGAATGGGGTGAACTTTGGGGCGGAAAAGTCCAAGGCACACCTTGATGCCTGTCACTGGCTGCAGGGTGGGAGTGGGGTGGAATGGTGTGACCACTACAGCCGACAATCCAATGTCACCCCCTTGATACTGGTCAGTCTATACAGGGTGGGATATTATGGTTAGAAACCTTAATGCCTCGGGCATTTGTTGGTATTTGCACTCCAAATTTTCAACATGGGCTTTTTGTGACCCCACCTCATGAAGGCATTTGGGACCTCTGCTCATGAACAGTGGCGCTGTGATTTTGTTAATATGTCCTGAATGTTGATTTCCTGTAGCAACTGTGGCATTCTGCACCAGATGTCAGGAAACACATTTTGGATAGGATGTGAAAAATTACAGCTCTTCTGTTCATAAGGATGTGTGAAGAAATGGCAATATTGGAAAAATCTGGAGTGAAAATATTAAAAGTTCTCAAAGTTACAAGTGTGCATGGAAACTGCACAATGCAAGCTCATAACAGTCATTTTGTGGACTTTGTTCTTCAAATTTTCAACATAGGCATTTTGGGAACCCATCTTATGAACAGTGGCACTGTCATTTCATTAATCTGTCCCAAAAAGTGATTCTGCACAGTGACCGTGAAATCACCTTTCAGGATCGAATAATGAAATGACAGTGACTGAGTTCATGAGGTGGGGTCCCAAGAACCCCACGTTGAAAATTTGGAGCCAAAAGTCACAAGAGTGGATGAGATATCCACTTAAGTTGACTCCCACACCATTGATGCCATTGTACAGCTTACCAGCATTTCTTCAGTTCGTGGTCAGTTTTGAAGAGTGCAGACGTGTTCCTGCTCCACCAGAGATCACAGCACTGGACTCTGGAGGTAAGTATGGGGTTGGGGTGTGGGGTGTGCAGAAGGTGGGGGCAGGTTGGGGGAGGGGACCCAATGGCAAAGGACCGTTTTCTTTGTTTCAGGTTATAATAAAAATAAAAGAAAGAACACCGAGGACTATTTTCTTTTTTTTTTTTTTTCTACAGGTGTAAGGAAAATGTTGGGCAACTGGGGTGGGTTCCTAGTGTATCCCATGAGTGTGTGGTGTGATGTTAGCCACACTGCGGTGGGCAGGGGCAAATGCTGATGCAATCAGCTTTTGAACACAGAGGCACACTGGGTGAGCTCAGTGTGCCACACAATCTGGGGATTAACTATGCCAGCAGGGGATTGGCACCCCAAATTCGACTTTGGGGATTATGAGAGGCAGATGGCAACAGCCTCAACCATGTTTATTGAAATGTTACCACCAGCAAGGCACGCCCTGCAATGATGGGGAGCACCTCATTGCAGCCGGGCAAAATTGTTTCAAGTTTGGCATCGCTTTGCAGTGCTGTCATAGGACAGCATGGTTTCATTTGTGCCACAGAGCCCAGCCCGAAAAAAGCAGTGGTGCCTTGGCCTACACAACCGCACCTCCAAAACCTGCCACCACTATATGTTGTCTGCGCTGTGTACACAAGACAACATAAAAGGACCATTATGGTACTGTATGGCGGTTGCCATGAAAGGTGTCTGAAGGACATCCCCAACCAGTCTGGTTAAGCAATTCCCTCACTGTTTAGGGAGTGGGCTAGCCCACAGTGGCACCACAGCTGAGACTAAGGTGGAGGGGCAGATCCTCAGCAATGCAGCACCAGGAAAGGGGGAAAGAAAATCCCAGAGGAGGAGGAGGAAGCTTCTCTTGGTGGGGGACTCAGTTGCCCAAGGAGTGAAGTTAAGGGAACCCAGCAGGAAGGACAGGTAGGTAAAGTGCATAATGGCAAGGAGGGAGGAACTGGATGTTATTGTCCACTTGGGGATGAAAGACCTGGCAGGAGACAAAGTGGAAGTAGAATCCAAAATGATTTTAGGAAGTTGGGGGAGTCTGAAGCAAGTAGAACACTTCAATAAGGCAGTGTAGTGCAGTGGTTTAAGACTCTGGGCTGCAAACCTGGAGACCTGGGTTTGAATCCAACAGCCCCCATTTGCATACTTTGTGACCTTGAGCAAGTTACTTAACTTCCTTGTGCTCCCAGGTCACACCTGTAAACAAGCTTCAGCTTAGCGTGTCTCTCCTGGTAAAAAAAAAAAAAAACACTCCATCTCTTTCTCGGAGGTGCCACCTGTCTATGGCAGGGAAAAGGCTAGGGCACTCCACATCCAGTAATTCAACTCCTGGTTGAAGGAATGGCATGGAATGGAGGGTTATGGCTTCATGGGGGACTGGGACCCCACCTGGACGAATGCAAGCCTGTATAAAGATAATGGTCTGCATCCATCAGGGAATGTGACCTGAGTAAGAAGTGTGAATGCTTCAGTGACAAGCATTTAAAATGGCCGGGGGGGGAGACAGGAAGGTCAGGTGACTTAGTATCACCCCAACCCCCCCGGCACATGCAGGAAAATTAGTTGAAGTCTGGGACACTGAGAGCAGAAACAGAGTGGGAAGCAGTGAATTCTAGGCCACATAAGAAAGACAACTGGGAAGGGGGAAGGAAGCAGGAGAGCAGCAGCAAAGAGAAGGAGGGGGATAGGATGAAAAACATGGAAGGCATGGTAACAAATGACCGCAGCCTGGGAAATAAAATCCCAGACCTGGAGGCATTGATAGTAGAGGAAGACCTGGACAAAGTAGCAATATCTGAGACATGGTACACTGTTAATCATGGGACATTAATGTACCAGGTTATGCTCTGTTCAGGAGGGATGGAGGTAAAGAGGGCGTGGCCTAATAAGCAGGAGGCTATAAAGGAGACAGAGGTACAGGGTGAGACAGAGGCGGCTGAGGCACTGTGGGTCATCCTTGAACCTGGCAAAGGCTCAGCAATATGAGCAGGTGATCTTCGGGCCTTGACACGGGGAAGAAGTGGACAGGAGCTGCGGATGGAATACACAATATGGCAACAAAAGGTGAAGTCCTGCTGCTGGGGGATTTCAGTATGCCAGATGTGGATTGGTCCACCCAGGCAGGTGCTTCAGCCAGAGGTGAAAGCATCCTGGATTCCCTACAGGGGGCAGGTCTAAGGCAGCTTGTGCTTGATCCAGATAAAGGGCCATTCTTGACCTGATACTGACCAATGGGACAAACTTCAGATATCTGTGTGGAGGGACAACTGGGATCAGCAACCACCACTAGTGTGGTTTAGCATGGAACCCAGGACCCAGTCCAGTCACACGACGGCAAACATTTTAGTTCAAGAAGGCAAACTTACTGACATGGGAGATACATCAGAATAGCCTTCTTTAGAAGCTTGTAAAGGTGGCATTCAGGAGGTATGGCGAAACACAGCAGGATGAGAATGAGAGGTGTATCAGGTAAAACAGAGGCGGGTAAGGTGATGAAGGGATCCAGGCCAGATAGAAGAAAGCATAGCCAAGGGTATCAAAAGAAGACCAGACTTTCTTCAGGTACATAAGCAGAGAGAGGATTCTGAGGATAAGGGAGGATGACAAAGGGAGACTGCACAGAGGAGATTAGTAAAAGTATACATCCTGAACAGGTACTTCTACAGTTTCAGAGGAGAGAGGAGGAGGAGAGGGACAGTTCACCAAAGCAGCATGAACACTGTAGGGGAAGTGGACAGCAAATCCATTTTAAAGGAAAGAGTATTATTGAAGGACTTCAAATTTTAGAATTGGACAAGGCCATAGGACTGGATGGATACACACAGTGTATTAAGGAAACTAGGCAGGGAGGTGCTTGCTGTTCTACTAGGTGGCCTTATTCAGCAACTCACTGGAAACAGGGAGTGGTTCCAGAGGACTAGAGGAGAGCAGACATAGTTCCATTTTGTAAGAGCATCAGCAGGGAGCAGGCTAGCAAATATAGCCTGGTCTGTCTTACCTGATCATGGGGAAATTAATGGAATCCACACTAAAAGAGAGACTGTTAAGAGTATTTTGAATCCAGTGGGCTGGAAGATCACAGGTAGCACAGATTCACAGGGTAAAGGTCATGCCAAATGAATCTGGTAGATTTCTTTGACTGGATGACTAGGGAAATAGATAAGGGAAGAGCAGTGGACATGACTGAGCCAGAGTTTAGCTAGGCCTTCAGCACTGTGCCACACAGGAGGCTGATAAAGAAACTGAATGGCCTAGGGGTGGGATCCAAAATGGTTAATTGGGTTCAGTGTGCCTCTGCAACTGGTTTTGTGCTTGTGTAACATAGATAATCTTTGGCTGTTCACCTCTCTATGCATGGGATATACCACCACTGTGGGTATGAAGGGTAGGAACCTAGAGGAGGGTTCCACCCCTTGAGGTGCCACAGGAGTGATTCCCTTGGCTAATGGTACCTTAAGAAGAAGCCCATGGGAAAGAAAGGCATGCTGCTGGAGAAGGAGGGGTGGATGAAGGGGCAAGGAAAAAATACTTATGTGTGGAGTGAGGAGAGCAGCCCTTAAATGGGCTGAATGGGAATGTGTCCGGTTGCACCGCACCCTTGAACTACAGACTGTAGCCTTCCAGTTAGTACAGTAGCTAGTAAATGGATAAGAAACAGAGGGTGGTGTTTAACGGCACTCACTCTAATGATGGGAGAGTGATCAGTGGGGTACCACAGGGCTCAGTACTGGGACCAGTCCTTCTGAACGTAGGGACACTGCAGAAGAACTGAAGTGAATGTATGTCTTTTTTCAGATGATATCAACACTTGCAGTAGGGTAGACACCGAGGAGTGGTGATAGAGAATGATCAGGGATCTTGTGAATTTTGAGGAGTGGTAAAAAGCATGGCAGTTGGATTCAATACCAAAAAGTGCAAAATCATGCACCTAAGGCATAGGAACCAAGAGCTGAGTATAGGATGGGGAGGGTGGGTTATTGACAGTCAATAAACAGGAAAGGGATCTTGGGGTTTTTATGTCTGAGGACCTCAAGGTGGCACTGTTGCAAAGCAGTGAGTAGGGCTAGTGGGATGCTGGGGTGTGCATGGAGGGTATCTCCATCAGGAGGATGGAGGTGGTGTTGCCAGATCCCACCTGGAGTGCAATGTAATTTTGGAGAACAAACCTCAGAAAAAACATAGACAGGGTGGAGGAAGTCAACTGGAGGGCGACTAAAATAGTGCAGGATTTACATGAGAAACCATAAGAGGAGAGACAGAAGGATATCAGCATGCACACCCTAGAAGAGAGGAAAGAGAAAAGTGACATGATACAGGCCTAAAGGTATCTTACAGGAATGAACAGGGTCCGGGGAGTCACTTTCAAATGTGAAAGAGCACCAGGACCAGGGGGAATATGCAATGAAGCTGGGGTGGGGGCAAGAGAGAGATGTGAGAAAATATTGGTAGATGCCTGGAACAGATTACCAGCTGACATGGAGGTGGCTAAAATAGGGGGCTTCAAGCATGTGTGGCATAGGCATAGCGGTATATTAGAGAAGAGGTGGGAGGGTCAATGGAGATCAGACAGCATGTGAGGAGGAAGATGAGGCAGGAAACATCTAGGCAGACTAGGTAGGCCAAGTGGTCCTTTTCTGATGACAAGTTCAGTGTTTCTATGTTTAGGATTGCACACCTACTATAGAAACAGCTTTTACTACAGTAGGCCTCTGATTGTGAACTGTCATTCAGTTGGTGGCTGCTTTGGATGTAAGTGGAGGGTCTGTGCTGGTTGCCATACACCATAGGGTGGGGGCAGTTGTAGTGGTACTGAGTGGGCTGGTCGGGGGGAGTAGGTATTATACTTATGGGGCAGGGGAATCACTCAACATCAAGGATCTGGTATGGAAGAATTACAGCTCTTGCCAGACTACTAATTAAGACACGTGGGGAACCCTGGTCTGGATATCAGGCAAATGGTACCGAGGAATAACTGATCTTATCAAGTGTCTGATTGGGGCCCAGTTGATCAGTGGTGGAGGGGGGGTCTGCTGGACACATGGGACAGATGTTTTATTACACAGGCATGCAATTTTGGGGGTGGGGCACTGGACACCGGGACAGTTATGCCATGGACCAGTGGAGGGACCAGGGCTAGTGGTAGCCTGACATGGCCAGGTGTTGGGAGTGTAGGAATTCACAGTCCATAACACCTGGTTTGGGGAACCAGTAACTGATGTTGCACTAATGGATAGCTACACCTCCCCAACCCTCCCAGCATGCCGATGTGCCTATGCGCGAGGTGCTGTCAGCTGCTTTACACAGGTGCACAAGGATGGATTCGGGCCCCTTACAAATGGGCTAGTGTCTTGGTAACCCAAGCAATCATATGACCCTGTGCAGTACTATCCTGCTTTAGAGATGCAAATTGGAATTAGCAAGTTGATAACCTAACACTCACAAAAAAGCTTGAATATTCTGCCTTAGGGCTTTTTAAAACCATTGTAACACTGTTAAATGAACAAGGAAACGCCCTAGAGTTGTGGTTGGTGATGGTGCACCTTGGCCTCATACCCACTGCCGGACCCCACCCACCTGGGTCCCAATCCTCTGCGTGCCTTCTCTGCCTGGATGATACTGGATGTCTTGGGTGCCAGAAGAAGTGGCAGTCCTGCCCTATGGATAAGCCAGGGAGGTCTCTCGCCAGGCAGAGGTAGGCATTAGCGGAGCCTCGGGAGGGGACCCAGAGTGTGAGCATGGGGGCAGGTTGGGTGGGAGAGAACTGGGGATGATGCCTGAGACAGGACACATCTCCGGTGATCAGAGGAAAAAAGAGTTGGTAAAAAAAGAAAAAAAAAAAACATTCCCCCTTTTGATTTGAACCCAAATCACCTTTTTGATAATGTAGCCACCAAACGACCTGACTATCTAACTGCTGCAGGTATTACCAAACCCAAACCCACTGGTATCAGTTCAAAGAAGACACCCTGAATTTTGTCCCCGAATACCTAAATGCCAAGAGGCAGGCCTGAGGTGCAGCTGGTTGGCTGGCGTTGGCACAGCCACCTAAACCAAACAACCCCCCAACATGTTTCCTTGATGTCTTTAAATCTGGAACTGGCTTTCAGCACCAGTGGACTTGAACACAGATAAATAAATATATAAAATATTCCCCAGGTGCAGGGCAATTCCTGCCCTCACTCACAGTTCTGCTGTATTAGTCCTAGGATGGCACACATGACTGAAGTCCTGGGGAGGATGGATCAGTAGACACAGAATCAGGACTGATGCTTAACACTTGAAGGTGTGGAAGCTGCAGCTTGGATCTTCAGTGCAACCCAAGGTCTTGCAGCCCTGCCCCCCATGGCCCACAGAGGCCCACTGCAGGGCATCACACAAGACCCACCAGCCACAAGGGACCCAGACATGGGAGCATGCTCACGGTCTGGCTCCCCCACAGGTCAGAGCACCCGGGCACAAACCCACAATCTCTTACCGCCAGCAGCCCCACTTGGAGTCAGCGAGCTCCCCACCTTGCACGTTTAGGATTGATTCTTCAGATCATTTCCATTCTTTCCTCAGTTACCTGCTACTCTGTGTAGTCAAGCAGTCTCAGCTACCTTCTCGAATATCAGGCTCTAGGGGCACTGTGCAGAGTCTGAAATTCCAGGGATTTAACATAAGTCTCCCATCTTACTGCATCTCAGGAGCAGACAGCAGGCACCCACCCAGACAGCACCCACTCATCCCCCTGCCCCCACAATCTTTCAACTCCAACACAGTGGTCGCTCTTGTGCTCTGGCTCACACACAAGTTCAGCAACTCTTTTTCAAAAATACATCAAGAAAGTCCCATTTCTCACCATGCTGGTGCTAGTCAACTCCAGACAGAAGAGGCTGTCTTGTCAGCTTCTTAAAACCTGGGTTCAAATCCAGTTTTCATGTCCATTTTCTACAATCCATTTTTTCTGCCAAAAAACAGTCCTTTAACCTTGTCTTTCCCTTTTCCTGTTGACATCTTGTCATTGCCAGGGTCAGCCAGAACCTTTTACACTTTTTCTTCTCTCATCAAAAATCTTTGCTCATCCGTGTCTCACTGATGTGGCGCAGCTAAAACTGAAGAGGCTTTCTCCCCATCCTCTTTACACAAACCCTTTTTCTTAATCCTTTTTCTCAATCCATTTAACCTGTACTCTGAACAATTTCATCGCTGTGGTGCAATTTCTTTGGCAGCAACAAAATACTGCAGATCTCCCTCTCTGCAGAGCTGCCCACAAAATCCTCTCTTTTCTCTCTAGATGGGGAGAGGCACAACCAACTCTGGGGGACAGATGGCTGGCAGCCCCCCTCACAGCCCCACAACCCCACCTTCTCCCTAGGGGCTGGAGACCCCTTCCCTGTGGAGGGGCTCCCACCAAACTGAACTTTGAAACCAAAGTTCTTCCCCCTTGGAAGCTTTCTGGCAGCTCCCCATTGGCAGGAGCAACTGTCAACCAAAATTAAAATGTACAAGGTTCCTGCGACACCTCACTGGTTGCTGAAAAAGGCGCACAGACTGTCCCCAGTATTTTTCCCCCAAGAGTCTTCACTGAAGTTCTACTCTTTAGTAGCCTCTTCCCTCTGATGGCCCAACAAACAATTTAGCATTTTTAATTATTTTCCAGCCAGTCGTTAACGCTGAAACTTGTTTTCCCCAGCACCAGACAAGCTGAGAAATATGTGTAGTATAACAGCAGCAGGAATGAGAAATAAATGTTCTACCTCTACCTGGATTAGGTGAGTGGGGGACTACCAGACTACCAAAGAATTATTTTTTTATTGTGTCCAGAACTGACAGTGTGTGTATGTGTGTGTGTGGGGGGTTGTTGGCAGGCTGCGTTTGTGCAGTTAAAACACAATTCCCAGAATCATTAACTAGCACTAACCACGCAGTGTGTTAACACTTCAAGAAAGCATTTAATATACCTGTGCACCTTATATGCATTAGAGTAACCCCCAGTTGTATGAGCACCTGGTTGCAATTAGTAATCCTGTGAAAAAAAAAAAAAATGTAGTGCCACATTAACAGGTTAGCACTGCACAGAAGAATGCTTTTTAAAATAGTACCAGCTATGCTTATCACAATGCAGTGCTAATTCTGTTACAGTGGTATTTGGGCCCCCATTTTCAGATTAGTGTTGTGCACTCCTAAGTGCTGCACCTGAGAGAGAGTGCACAGCCACAGACGGTGGTGATAAATGGC
This sequence comes from Neoceratodus forsteri, assembly GCA_016271365.2. Lineage (NCBI taxonomy): Eukaryota > Metazoa > Chordata > Ceratodontiformes > Ceratodontidae > Neoceratodus > Neoceratodus forsteri. The sequence continues at coordinate 1,296,125,843 of CM057454.1, read as the reverse complement.
ACTCACTCCAGTGAGGAGAGAGTGACCAGTAGGGTGCCGGAGGGCTCAGTAATGGGACACGTCCTCTTTAGTGCCTTTATAAGTGGCATAACAGAAGAACTGGAAGGGAAGATGTGCCTTTTTGCAGATGACACCACAATCTGTAATAGCGTTGATAGGTGCAGATGGAGAGAATGAGTGGGGACCTTAGAAAACTTACAGTGCTATGGACATGGCAGCTCGGGTTCAAAGCCAAAAAGTGCAAAATCAAGCATCTAGGGACTAGAAGCCTAGAGGCTGAGTATAAAATGTAGGGGAGAGTACTTATGGTCACTAGAAACCTTTTATACAGCACTGTGCTCTGACTCAGGAGAGGATTACTCATTTGCATGGCCATAGTAGTATATATGCACATGCACATGATCAGGGTAGCATCAGGTAATGCTGAATATGACACCGATCCAACCATGCTGTTCCCACAGTGTAATGTTTAGCTCTGCATGCTAACCTTCTGAAAATGAGGCCCTAATTGACTAAAAAACATGGCCAATGCCTCTTAAGATGCAGAAGGTAAACATAAAAGAGTTATCTTATCTATCTGTTTATGTATTGTTTTATCATATTTTGCTTGCAAAACTTTTATCCGATTTCAAAACGTTGTGATGTGACTTAAAATGTTTATAACAGACTAGTTAAAATAGTTTTTTTTTCTTCTTTTACCTATATGCTGTCTTTATTTACTTATAAAAACACAGTCTGGTGGGATGGCCTAGCAGCTTGGTGGTGATTGCACTGCCTCCCATGCCAGTGGCCCAGTTTTGGGGGTGGACCTGGGTTGCACAGGGGTTAGATGGGGGGAGATATGATTGAGCATCTCGGGGAATGCTCTCCTCTCAACGAGGGGAAGTCTGACCACCCCGCTCTTCAACATCCACCTAGCTGAGGAGGGCTGGCAGGGCAGTGGAGTTGCATAAGTGGGAGGGCTCAGGCAGGCACAAAGCAAGTATGTGTCTTTATATGCAATTGCATCATTGCATGCTTGGCTGCCCAGGGGATGAAACCAAAGTTAGAAACCCCCCAATGGCAGAATGATCCAACAACCTAATGCAGATTCTGCACTGCTAACCGGGCTCTGCTCCTGTCTTAATATGTGTCTCCTTGTCAGTGGCCCTGGCCGTCCCCTTTTAGGCCCCAACAAGGGGATGTTTGTTGGGGGGGATCTCAGAGCAAGTATGTCCTGTGGATGGTAAGTGATTGGGCTGGACATGTCAGTGGGCAAAGGGGTAGCAGGGTGACTAAGGAGATAAAAATCTCTATGGGGAAAAAAAAAAGGAAATAAAACACAGTTTGAGAAGCTCAACCCCCAAAACAGACTGTGCATGCCTCCAGTGAGGCATCACAGTAAAGTTATTTAGTAAAACAATGCAAATTATATGCATATGCCAGCTAAACTCCTGATGAGAACTGAATACTGAGGGATTGCAGCAAAAATTGTTTCTTAACCAAGAAACGTTTATTAAATAAAACATTAAAAATAAAAACTTAATCAAAACATAGTCCATAGAGTACAAACTAGCAACGTTTTTGGCTTACATTTCCACAGCTCCTGAAGTGCTTCCCAAGCATTCAGCTCAGATAAGTTGCTGGACTTACACAATAGTTAATTACACATAAAACCAATCAACAATTTAACTTAGAAAAATGCATGCAGCCCCCTGTGTATTATGTTAGGAATATCCTGTATTAGCTTCCTATACAAATGTGTTGTCTAAACAGTAAATGAAGGCAGCACTTACTTAAAATAATAAACTAGAGCATTTCAAATTAGTTCTAAAAGTTTCTTGTCACATCACACTGTTCTGAAATTTGATTAAAGGTATGCAAGCAAAACAAGATGTATAATCCCATAAAGAAGTAGAATAAGAGATAGCCCTGTTTTGTTTACCTGCCATGCTGTTTTAAACATCCTCTCAAGCCAGCAGCTAACTGAATGCAGCAGACAAGCAGTTTAGCTGCAGGCCATTCAAGGTGGAGGGGCAGGGGGATGGGGAGTTTCAGAACATAGTCCATTTCAGTATACAGTTTATTTATTTCAGTATATAGTGTATGTGAATTTTTCAGTCTACAGTGTATGTGTTTCACCATGTAGTGTATTTGTTTCAGTATATAGTGTATGCAGATTTTTCAGTGCATAGTGTATTTATTTTAATAGTGTATATATTTCAATATAAAGTGTAGATGTTTCAATATATAGTGTATTTGTTTCAGTATATAATATATGCTTTTTTCAGTGTGTAGTATATGCATTTCAATAGATAGTGTATGTATTTTAATATGTAGTGTATTTGTTTCAGTATATAATGTATGAAGATTTGTTTCAGTATATAGTGTATGTGGATTTTCAGTGCTCAGTATGTGGATTTCAGTAGATAGTGTATGTATTTCACTATACAATGTAAGCATTTCACTATATAGCATATGTGTTTCACTATATAATATGTATTTCAGTATATAGTATATGTATTTCACTATATGATGTATATATTTAAGTAGATACTGTATGTGGTTCACTACATTGTGAATGTATTTCACTATATAATGTATATATTTCATTATATGAAGTATGTATTTCACCATATAGTGTATGTGTTTTACTATACAGCCAGAGATTATGAATTATGTCCCTAACGGCTTGCCATACTCTAGTGCTCTACTGCTTTTTGAGTACATGGAGAAATATTTTGGGTTTTCTGAGAACTGAAGACCATTTTGATCGTCTTTGTATTTGAGTACAATTTGTGTTTGATAAACCAGGACTCTTACCAGATTAAAGCCAGACTGTAGAGAACAAATTAAACTCTGAAAATATTTGCCCTTTTCAAAAATCGTGGTGTCATCCACGTACAATAATGCATAACGTTTTTATTGATAAAGTGTAGCAGCTTTTATTTCTTTTGTTAAGGTGTAACAGCTTTTATTTCTTTTGTTTTGTGTTTAATTTTTATTGTCAGCTAGACCTCTTGTAAGTGTTTTAGCCAAGATAAAACTATTGTATAAATCTAAAGTTGCATGCCACTAGAGCCCAGGCCTGAGGCAGTCGGCAAGTGATCCGTTTGGGCAAACAGCAGAGTTCCTGTCAGCTAAAGGGTACTTACACTTCAAAGAGATGAATTGCTTTCATAATCACAGGCTCTGTTTTGCTTGTAAACAAAGCCAGTGCAAGGGAGACCAACTGCCATGGACTTTACCACAAGGAAGACACAAATGGATGGACATTGCAGTCCACAAAACCAAGGTCTGGAGTACAGATCCAGTTTGGGCCAGCTCTCCAGATGGGAGTTTCTCAACAGATGAAAGAACTTATCAAATCCATGATGTCAGAGTGACATATTTGATGATGCATCATAGTGACTGGCATCTGAAGGGTTCTGAGGACATGCCAGACCCTAGCAAAGGTAGTTAGGCCTTTGACTCTGTTCTCCACAGGAGATTGACTAGAAAGTTGGAGAACATGTGGGGTAAGGGTGAAACCAGTTAGGTGGGTGAAGCACTGGATATAAGAGAGAAATCAAAAGGTGGTAGTTGGTGGGGGGAGGGGAGGATTCTCAGATGCTAGACCAATCAGTAGCAGGGTCCTACAGGCTCGGTCAGTATTATTCAGACTCTTTATTAGCAACATCGTAGATGGGGTAAATGGCAAAATATGCCTCTTTGCGGACACCACAAAGCTCTGTGGGAGAGTGGACACAGAAGGAAGACATGGCCTTAGGGTAGACCTGACTTAAACCAGAGAGATGGTCAGGTATTTGGCAGCTGAGATTCAATGCCAAAAAGTGTAAAGTAATGCATTTGGGGGTGAAAAACCCAGAGTCCACTTACTGCCTGTGAAGTGTACAAGTCAGTAAATCAGAAGAGGAGAAGGACTTGGTTGTAATCATTACGAGCGACTGAAGCACTCGGCACACTGCAGGAGGGCAGCTGCCAAAGCAGATTGCATGCTGGGATATATAGCCAGGGGTACAACCAGTAGGAAAGCAGAGATTATCCTGTCACTGTACAGGTCACTAGTTTGGCCTCATCTGGAGTACAGTGTAAAGTGTTGGAGCCCTTACCTATATAAAGACATCGGCTTACTTGAGACAGTACAGAGAAAGGAGACCAAGATAATCCAGTTACAACAAAGTAAGTCATATGAGGAGAGGCTTACAGATGAGATCTCAGCATGTACTCCCTAGAGAATAGAAGGGAGTGGGGTGACATGATCAAAACCTTAATGTTTCAACAAAGTGGACTCTGAAGGTTTGATCAACCTCAGTAGAAACAGGACCACTGGGGGCACTGCCTCAAACTGATGTGGGGAATGCTTCAAGAGGGAAATGAGACAGTTTTTTACTGAGAGGGTGTTGGCAGAATGGAACGAGTTGCCGGGGGACGTCTCCCTGAAGACTTGTAAACAGCCTCAAGAGAAGTTTTGACAGGGTAGAAGGGAAAATTGCATGAAGGGGTGAATTTCTAGAGTGGCCCCACGGAAATCCTCCGGTAAACTTCCATTTACCCCCAGCCCACCTGCCCCTCATCTGAGAGGAAATTCAAGCTGTTCTGCAAAAAGGGCCATAGAGCCCATCCCTATGGCTCAGGGAAGGGGGGTTCTACTCCCACTTCTTCCTTGTCCCCAAAAAGATCAGGGATCTCTGGATCATCCTGGATCTGAGTCATCTAAACTTGTGCATAGAGTACAGATGTTTTAGGATGGTCACTCTTCAGGAGATGTTGCCCTTCCTGCACCGGGGAAGAGGGTTGGCTCAGCTCTCTAGACATACAGGATGCCTACTTACATATCCAGATTCTTCTTGCCCATCGACACTTCCTCTGCTTCCATTTTCAGGGAGCTCATTTTCAATTCTGGGCCTGCCCTTTTGGCCTTTCCTTGGCCCCCAGGGTCTTTTCGAAGTGTCTAGTAGTGGTGGCCGTGCCCTGAGGAGGCAGAGTTTCAACATGTTCCTCTATCTGGACGATTGGTTATTAGCGGCACCCGCCAGAGACCGTATTGTCCAGACCCTGGAATATACCTTCTGTCTGTTTCAGGCTTTTGGGGATCACCATCAATCAGCCAAAGTCCTGCCTTTCTCCTTGCCAGCTCCTCCAGTACATAGGAGCAGTTCTGGATACCAACCAGGGCATTACCTTTTTGCCCAGGGATAGAGTTGAATGCCTAATGGAACAGGCCCGCTTAGTTTTCTCCAGTCACCAGGTCCCTGCCAGGGTGTTCCTGCACCTTTTGGGTCATATGGCGGCAGCCTTTGCCACAGTTCCCCTCGCCCGACTGCATATGCGAGTTCCTCAGTGACCAATAAGGGTCCAGTGGAAGCAATGTACAGACGACTTGGACCCAGTTGGTCACGGTGTCCAACCCGGTCAAGAGTCCTGTCGTGGTGGCTGGAGCCAGGCCAACCTCCTTCAGGTGGTCTCCTTTCAACTCTCGGCCCCTTGTCAGATTCTCATGACAGACACTTCAGGTCTGGACTGGGGAGTTCATCTGGCCAATTGCCAGACTCTGGGCACTTGGATATAAGTGGAACAGGGTCTTCCAGTCAGTGTCCTGGAGATGCGAGTGGTCCTTTACACTGTGCAGGCTTTTCAGACGACTCTTCTCCCAAGCCCACTGTTGGTGCAGACGAACAATATGTGTGTGGTGTACTACATCAACAAGCCGGGGGGGGGTCACTTTTACCCCGAGTCTGGAGGCAATGAGGGTTTGATATTGGGGTTGGAGCTCTCGTCCATACATGTTTCAGGTGTCCAAAATGTCCTGGCAGACATTCTGTCACTTCTGGTCATGGGCTCATGAGTGGGAGCTCTTGACCCCAGTGGTCGAAGATCTCTTCCACAATTGGGTTGTCCAGAGCTGGAGCTTTTCGCGTCCCCCACTCAGTGCAAAACTAACACTTTTCTGCTCACTCATTCCTGGGCATGGAGTTTTCTGGTAAGACGCATTGTCCCTCTCCTGGAAGGGAAGGTTTCTGTATGCCTTCCCACTTATAGAGGGTCCTGCTCAGGCTCTAGTTGGAAGGGACAAAGATGATACTCATAGCCCCCTTCTGGCCACGTCAGATTTGGTTCCTCTTGCTGTAGCAGCTGGCGATGGATCCTCCAGTGCCCTTGCCCCTGTACACCGGTTTGCTGTCCCAGGACCAGAGCACCCTGGTCAATCTGGATCTAAAGTCCCTGCATCTCCATGCGTGGCTTCTGTGGACCTAGCTATCGCCTACTTTGGGGTGTCCTCTAGGGTCCCAGATGTCCTAGTGACTGCTAGGAAATCCTCCACCAGGGCCGCTTACGCCATGAAATGGAAGTATTTCACCCTTTGGGCTGCTTCACGTCAACTGGACCCCTTCACCTGCCTGGTGACTCAAGTGTTAGAGTACTGCCTTTCCTTCTCAGACTCTGGCTTGGGATAATCCTCACTCAAGGTGCATCTTTCTGCCATCTCTGCATACCATGCTCCTTTCGAAGGCAGAGCTGTGGCTCAGCTTGAGGTGTCCTGCACTTTTTTGCACGGCATTTTGCATCTGAAACTCCTGTTTGGCACCCGGTCCCTCCATGGGACCTCAGTTTTATGTTGGAGAAACTCAGATTCTAGGATCATGGATATGTTGTTAATACACACTCTTTGGTATGTCCCTTTCTACTTTAAATCTTGCCGGAATTCTTCAAGCTGGCTTCTCCCACCTACGCAGGTGATATAACCCTCAGCTCCACCCCATGATGCCAGATCTTCCTTTTCGCTGGAAGATTCAGGTTGCCTCCTTCGTGCTCCTGCATTTTGTAGGTCCTGGCTTCAAAACCTTCAGTTATTCCGAAACTTCGTCTAGTTCGCATTAGCGATCGCGACTACTTACCTTCGATTATGGAAGACAAGTCTTCCCAATTTCGCTGGTGTTCATGCGGCAGAAGATGTCATGCACCGATCCCACACGCGTCGTCTATTGCCTGGGTATGCGACCTGACACCTCGAGTGCGAATTTTGTCTACGCTTTTCATCCTAGCGTCCTCGATGACTGTCTCAAGCGCCTGAGTTGGGGGTCGAGGAAAATGGAACCCTCGGTCAAATCTAAGAGGCCGATTGGGCGGTTTCATGATTGCGGGATCCGCCAGAGCAGTTGAAGGCATGCAAGCCTTTAAGGAGGGCGGCTCAGGCTGCAGAATCTTCCTCTCGGAGCTTCTTTGTTTCGCTCAACCTGGACTCCACCTTCTCGGGTACCTTCCGAGAGTTGTGCCAGTCTCTCCCAACTAAGGGGGAAAGTCCTGCGAGCACGCATTCCTCTCGGTCCTGAAAGCGGGAAAAGGACCCAGGATTGTCTCAGCGAAGACGTTCTTGGGATCGGGAGAGATCTCAGTCTCAGGAACCGGCGCTCACAACTTCAGTCAAATTGCCTCTTCGGCTGCTGGCTTCTTGGCTTTGCTGTCGGACCAGTCGACCGAAGTGTCGATCAACAATGTTGAAATCGTCATCGCCCCATTGTCGCCGACTCCGGTCAACAGCTCTCTTGATCGGACTCCAGTCCTTGCTTTTCCTGACGAGGAGACCTAGCCCACTGGGATTTCCGTCGATGAAGTGGTCCCTGACCCTGGGAAATCACCGGTCCTGCCAGTGTCTCCCGGCGACTGAATCTGTCTGTCCGATCTCGATCGGTCCCAGGACCCCTGGGCCGACAGCCCGAAACCTAGAGCGGCGGCTCTAAAAGGCGACACCATTGGTCGTCCTCGTCTGATGAGGAGAGGCTCCAACGGAAACTCCATTGGCGCTGTGAGGACCTCATGTGGCAACGGCTGATTTTGACCAGGCACAAGCCGACCCCGGATCCTACCCAGGCTATTACTTGACTTTTGCCTCCTAGGCTGAAGCCGACTCCCTAGGAGCCGATCAAGTCGGTTCCCCCGCCTGCGGAGCCGGCGAAACCTCCGGTTCGGCCTAAACCGGTCTCTCCGCTGATAGTGGTGGAACCACCGCCCAAGCAGCCTGTGGGAGGGGCTCCCTTTAAGGAAGACAAGCCAGACAGTGGGCTTCCTCGGCATCTTTCGGTCACTGTCACCCTGGACCGCCCTCGGCAGTTCGAGGGTGACCTGAGCAGTCGACCGCTGTATCTGGATTCCTCGAATTCGGATGTGACCGGCCTACACTGTCATCCCGGGGATGACGAATCGGCCAGTGGGTTAGAGACGGAGGAAGGTCCTTTGTCCTTTCAGGGCATTCTTCGCCTCATCTCCAAGTCCACAGGGATGTCCCTGGAGCCAATCCAGAAAAAGGCGGCATACCCTCTCATGGACATCCTCAAGAGAGGGGATACCCCGACGGAGGCTTTTCCTGTGGCCGAGGTTGTTGTTGGCCTGGCCTTAGAACTCTGGCAGCGCCCTGCCTCTTGTCCAGCTCCGTCTGCCCGCATGGCCCGCAAGTATGCAGTGCCCATGGGCTCCCTTGCGGGGTTCACAGAGCACCCTTCGGTCGAGAGCCTGGTGACCGCCTCTGTGTTCAGGCGTACTGGCAGTTCTGCAAACACGGACCGTCCTCCCGAGAAAGAATCCAAACTCTTGGATCATTCGGCCAGGAAGGTCTATGCAGCCTCTTTTTAAGGCCTTCATCAGGCAAGTTCGTCCGTTATCATGGCACACTTCTCCCATGCTCTCTTGGGGTCTTTGGATGATGTCCTCCCACACTTCCCCGCGGACATGCAGACCACGGTCAAGCAGGTCCGGGATCAGGGCCGAGCTGTTGCCAAACAGCAGCTTCAGACAGCCCTGGACATTGGGTATTCTTGTGCATGTTCGATGGCAGCTGCAGTTGCCTCTTGTCGCAGGGCTTGGCTGAGACTCTCCTCCTTTCCGGCGGATACTCAGCACAAACTAACTGATGTGCCTTTCCAGGCCACCGATCTTTTTGGCCCAGGTGTGGCTGGTCACCTTCAGCGTATTGAGCAGTCCAGTGCCACCTTGGACGTTAGTTCTGCTAAGGGTTCTTCGGGTAAGAACCAGCAGAAGAAGAAGCCTTTCCGGCGCTCTTTCCCCTGCGGCATAGCAACCCTCCTTCCAAGGAGGGCAGCAGCAGGCTCAAGCTTGGCGCCCCCAGCCCAAGCCCGGGCCCGTAAAGGAGGCAGAGGTTCGGGTCCTGGATCCTCCTCCTCCAAGCCTGCTCAGTAATGGGGCAGGGGCTGCCTCCCCCTCTCCATCACGCCATCTCTGGGTCCTCCCGTGGGGGGCCGGCTCTGCCACTTCCTATCCGCCTGGTCCGCTGTCACTACAGACAGGTTGTTTCTTGAAGTGGTCGGTCAGGGACTGCCTCTGGAATTCGAACAGTACCCTCCAAGCCGAGCCCACTCCCCTCGGGAGGAAAGCGTATCCATCCAGACTCAGTTGGCTCTCCAAGACGACATTGCTCAGCTGCTCCTCAAGGAGGCAGTAGCTCCAGTGGTGGATCCTCCAGCAGACCCAGGCTTTAGAAACATAGAAGTTGACGGCAGATAAGGACCACAAGGCCCATCCAGTCTGCCCATTTCTTTTTCTACCTTATAAATGTACCATCGGCCTTTGCTCTGTCAGTGACCTATTTATTCATAGTCATTTGTATTGCTCCCTTATGCCTATCCCATGCCTGTTTGAAGCCCTGCACTGTATTCATAGCCACCACTTCTTGTGGTAAGCCATTCCATGCATCTACCACCCTTTCTGTGAAAAAGAATTTCCTCAGTTCCCCTTAATCGGCCTCCTCTAATCTCATGCTGTGTCCTCTTGTCCTGCTATTTTCTTATATTTAAACATGTTAGACTCTTTCACCTTGTTTATGCCCTTAAGGTGTTTAAATGTCTCGATCATATCACCTCTCTCCTCCTTTGCTCAAGGGTATACATATTGAGCTCTGTTAATCTGTCCTCATATGTCTTCTGATGCAGTCCCTGCACCATTTGGTTGCCCTTCTCTGGACTGCCTCAATTTGGTTAATGTCCTTGTGAAGGTGTGGCCTCCAATACCGCGCAGTACTCCAGATGGGGCCTAACCAATGTCTTGTACAGAGGGATTATTACCTCCCTCTTACGACATGATACCCTACTAATCCACCCTAACCCCCTAGCCTTACCTACTGCTTTGAGGTCTGCTTGGATGATTTTAGGTCATCAGTGATGATGATGCCCAAGTCTCTTTCTTCCTTTGTGACTGCTAGCAACTCCCCTCCCAGCCTATAAGTGGCTTCAGGGTTTCTCTTCCCTATGTGCATGATTTTGCACTTCTTTGCATTAAACCCAGTTGCCACTCTTCTGACCATTTTGCTAGTTTATCCAGATCTCTTCTCATTCTGCCCACCCCATCTGGATCATCTACTCTGTTGCAGATCTTGGTGTCATCTGCAAACAGACAAGCCTTACCCTCTAGTCCATCTGCGAGGTCACTAATGAAGATGTTGAATAGGACTGGCCCCAGGACTGATCCCTGAGGTACCCCACTTGTGACTTGCATCTCTTCTGACTGTATCCATTTACCACACTCTCTGTTTTCTGCCAGTCAACCAGTTTGCCACCCAGCTGACCAACTCTGACCCACCCCGAGCCTACCTAGCTTATTTATCAATCTTCTATGTGGAACAGTGTCAAAAGCTTTGCTGAAGTCAAGGTAGCGACATCAACTGCTCCACCTTGGTCACCACTCTGGTTACCCAGTCAAAGAAATCTATGAGATTAGTTTGACAGGACCTTCCTTTGTAAACCCATGCTGTCTTGGATCCTGTGCCCCTATGGATTCCAGGTGTTGCACTATCCTTTCCTTAAGAGTGCCTCCATAATCTTGCCCTACTGAGGTAAGACTGACTGGTCTGTAGTTCCCGCCTCCTCCCTGCTACCACTCTTGTGGAGCGGGATCACATGAGCCCTTCTCCAGTCTTCTGGGACCTCTCCTGTGCTCAGAGACTCACTAAACAATTCTGCTAATGGCTCTGCTAGTTCCTCCTTTAGCTCCTTAAGTACCCTGGGATGTATGCCATCAGGTCCCATTGCCTTATCCACCCTGAGCTTAGCAAGCTCTTGTAGGATCCTTTCTTTTGTGAAGGGAGTAGTGCTCACCTCCTTCCCCCCTGTGTCCATGATGCTGAGCTGTGGGCCCTGCCCTACCTTCTCTTCAGTAAATACTTTGTCTCCAGGTTTACTTCCTGGTGCCCAAGCGGATGGGGGTGCTGGCGCCCCATTCTAGATCTGCACTACCTGAATCAATATCTCAGGTCACGCACCTTTTGGATGGTCTGTCTGTCCCAGATCATATCAGCCTTGGAGCGAAACGTAGTTCTGTTCACTGGATCTGCAGGACGCGTTCTTTCACGTCCCAAGCCATCCGTCTCATCGGCGGTTTCTCTGCTTCAGAGCCGAAGGGACCTTATACGAGTTCCGAGCCATGTCATTCGGCCTGTCCCACGGGTCTTCACCAAATGCATTGCAGTGGTGGCAGCCCATCTCGGGGGTGGTCAGATTTATCCCTACCTCGGCGATTGGCTCTTAGCAGGTCCCACCCAACAGGAGGTGGAGAGGTCCAGGGACCTGGCCTCCAGGCCTGCTCCCAACTCGGCCTCCTCATCAATGAGGCCAAGTTGGAACTCGTGCCTTCCCAGGTGATGTGCTTCATCGGGGCAGAGCTTGACTCTTGTCAAGCCAGAGCTCGGCTCCCGGAGGACAGGGCAGAGGTTCTCTCCTCCTTTGCCCAAGCATTTCTGGTTGGGCAGTTGCACCCTGCCCGGGACTTTCTGCACCTTCTGGGTTACATGGTGACGTTCACCTCAGTGGTCCAATTGGGCCTGGTTGCACATCACGTGCCCCTCCCAATGGGAGCTGGCGCCCAGTAGACTCCAGCGCCACAGTCATTTTGACCAGCTGATCACTGTAACCCAGAAAATGTGGGACGCTCTCCAGTAGTGGACTGCCCCAGACCGGTTGCAGGAAGGGATCCCGTTTGTCTGCCCCAAGCCAACGGCCATCCTTATGAACGATGCCTCTCTCATGGGCTGGGGAGTCAACATGGGGGACAAAAGGGGCCGTTGGTTCTAGACCCCCGAGGAGTCCCGATACCACATCAACCTGTTGGAGCTCAGAGCAGTCAGACTGGCACTGTCAGCTTTTGCTCCTCAGCTCCAGGGTCAAGTGGTTCAAGTCCAGACGGACAATACCACGACCATGTTCTACCTCAACAAACAGGGCATCACGCACTCTCGTCTGCTTTGCAGAGAGGCGCTCCGCATCTGGACCCTCGTCAGCCATTTGGAGGCGGGTCTCCTAGCCATCCATGTGGCAGGAGCCTCAAACCATCTGACGGATGCTCTCAGCCGCTTAGGCTAGACATCCCACGAGTGGTCTCTCCATCCAGATGTAGCTTACAGCCTGTTCTCCCACTGGGGCAAACCGATGGTGGACCTGTTTGCCTCCAGGGAAAACACCAAGCTGAGGCTGTTCCATGCCCGCCCCCCTCAGCAGGGCTTGCTGCAGGAGGATGCCTTCTCGAGGTGTGGACCCCAGGCCTCCTGTATGCCTTCCCTCCATTTCCCTTGATCCACAAGGTGTTCCTCAAGGTGAGGAGGGACAAGGAGAAGGTGATTCTGGTAGACCCAGACAGGCCGCACCATTTCTGGTATCCAGATCTCCTCGGCCTCAGCTGCAGGCCCCTGGAGCGGCTTCCAGCATGCCCAGACCTGATTTCTCTCAGTCAGGGGAAGGTATACCATCCGGACCTTCAATCCCTGCACCTCACATCCTGGTACCTGAGCGGCTAGAGTTCCAGGCTTTGGGTCTTTCCGAGGATGTCCTCACCGTGGTGGAGGCATCTCGTAAGGAATCGACCAGGAAATGTTATGTCTTCAAATGGAAAAGGTTTTCCATTTGGTGTTAGGGCAAGGGCCTGGACCCTCTGTCCTGTCCAGTGTCCAACATTCTCAACTACCTTTGGTCTCTCTCCAAAGGGGGTCTTCGGTCATCGACCCTTAGGGTACACCTGGCAGCCATCTCTGCTTACCGGCCACGGGCTGGTCAGTCAACATTGGCGCAGGAGACAGTGGTCAGGCGCTTTTTCTTAGGTCTGGATCATGTATCCCCTCCAGTGCGTTAACCTCCACCTCCGTGGGATCTACTGCTGGTACTGGCAAAGCTCATGGGCAAGCCATTTGAACCAATGCACAAGTGTGCCTTGTCACACTTGTGGAAGACAGCCTTCCTGGTGGCTAGCACGTCTGCCTGAAGGACGGGGGGAGCTCCAGGCGCTTTCAGTGGACTCCCCTTATTTGGTCTTCCACAGGGACAAGTTTGTCCTGCTCCCCCACCCGAAATTCCTTCCAAAGGTGGTGTCAGAGTTTCACCTTAACCAGGTGTTAACTCTGCCGGTTTACTACTCTAATTACACCTCGGAGGCCGAGTACAGGCTCCATACTTTTGACCTGAGACGAGCCCTCTCCTATTATAAGGAGAGGACAGCGGAAATTCGGGGAGAGGTTCACCAGCTGTGTGTCACCTACTCTGAAGCCGCTTCTGGCAGACCTGCAGCAAAATGGACAGTTGCAAGGTGGATTACATCTTGCATCAGTCTGTGTTATGAGTTGGCTGGCATGGAGCATTCCAAAAGGATAAGATCTCATTTAACCCTCCATACTGCTGCGTCAGTGGCTGCTTCCAGGGACATCCCTATCCAGGAGATCTGCCGGGCTGCTACCTGGAAGTCAACAAACACCTTCATTACCCATTACCACATCGACCTTGAGTCACGCCGGGATGCTGGTTTTGGGGCCTCAGTTCTCCAATCTCTGTTCCCTAAATAGGGGGTGTGCGCCTTGCCTCCCCCTCCCGGAGCTGCTAGGAGTCTGCAAAGTGTGGATGAACAACATATCCACGATCCTAGAAAAACAGGTTACTCACCTGTAACAGTAGTTGTAGGAGTGGTATAAGTTGTTCATCCACATGGACCAACCCGATCTCCCCAGCTGCGGACGCACAACAACTGGCTTCCAGCAGGATAAGATCTGGCATCATGGGGCGGAGCCGAGGATTATACCACCCGGGTGGGAGGAGCCAGCTTGAAGACTTCCGGCAAGATGTAAAGTGGAAAGGGACATGCCAAAGAATGTGGATGAACAACATATACCACTCCTAGAACTACTGTTACAGGTGAGTAACCTGTTTTTATCTCCCTTTGAATCTACCATGAGTTGCAAGAGGCACTTTTTGTCATGGAGAGTGCTCTTTTTAGTTGCTGTTACTTATGCTCGAAGGATTTCTGAGCTGTAGGTTCTCATGTGTAAAGAAACCTTATTTGTTTTTTCACAAAGACAAGGGTGTTTTTGCATACTAATCCTGATTTTCTTCCCAAGGTGGTGTCAGAGTTTACTTTGATCCACTCCATCCACCTTCTGGTTTATTATCTTGAGTACTGTAATCAGTGGGATTGCTCCATACTTTGGATGTATATAGAATCTTGAGGTACTCTACACACCAGACCAGAACGTCAAGGAAGTCTGACCAGTTGTTTGTTTCGTTCATCTCCAAGAGAGAGGGCACTCCTGTTCCCAAACAGTGTTTGTCTACATGATTAGCCAGTTGCATTGTTTATTACCGTGAGTACAAAAAGGAACTTCTGGGAGTGGTTAAGAGCCATTCCTCCAGGGATATGGCCACTTCCATGGCTTGTTTCAGAAATATATCTGCTGCAGACATTGTGCAGCTGCAACCTGGAGTTCTCGCCATGCCTTCACCATTGCCTCTCGGCGCAGGGCCAGTTTTGGCCTCTCAGTTCTTCAGGGCCTTCTCTCCTGAGCTATTGGCTCCTAAAACCCATCCTCCTCCCAGTGCTGTCTTCCTGGTCGTATCTGGAACTGCTTGGGACTCTGTCCTACCGGTGTTGGCCTGCTGCAAGAGCCTTCCTCGACATAAGATAGTACAGTTACGTAAGAACTTACAGTAGAAGTAGATCTTGAAAGAAGCTGTTGCAGCAAGCCTTAATTTTCCCTCCCTCCTTCCCCCTGCTGTCTCTGCCCTCCTTTTTTTTTTTTCGCCCCCCCTTTCACACTACTTCTGTTTTCCCTCTTTTGGTTCTCTCGAACCTCCTCGATTCTTTATTTGCTGCCTGCTCTGGGTCTCCAGTGGGACAACTGAGAAGGGTGTGGAAAACCGCCCACCTTTATAGGATAGGCCGATGTCAGAGGGTGACATCTGCGATGGGCGGTCCTCTGTGGTTGACTACTAGCTAGAAAGTTTCCGTGTGGTCCTGGAGGCTAAGTCCTACAGGTGTTGGCCTGCTGCAAGAGCTTCTGTCGAAGATCTGCCATTATGGTAAGTTCTTATGTAACTATACTTTCTGTATCCAGGGCCAACATTTTTGGTACACGGCCCTACCATTTGGGCTTTCCACCACATCAGAAGTGGTCATGAAAGTTGTTTCAGTGTTGGCAGCACACCACTGGGAATAAGGCATTCACATTTATCGCTGAGTTTGGCTGACTTGCTCATTCAGTCACTTTCACTGGAGGAAGTGCAGTCAGCAGTTTCTGAAGTGATAGGGACTCTGAAGCACCATGGCTGGATAATCAACCCACAACAAGAGTTCTCTGTAGCCAACACAGAACATTCAACATCTGGGAAATGCTGTTCAACACAAGCACAGCAACTGTGACCCTCACGCTATACAGAGATCATTTCCTGTCTCAGGCTTGTGAAAGGCTCCCTGCACATGCTGGTTCTCACGGAAGCATGCATCAGCTTAGTCCGATGAACCAACCTCCACTCTCATCCCCTCCAGCTCCATCTACTATGCTTCTAGGATCCACAGACTGTCTCTCTATGGATCAGTATATCTCTGACACCAACAGTAAGAGCACCACTAAACTGGCGGTCCCACCAGCAGAATCTGTTATGAGGAGTATCAATCCAGGCTGTGCACTGCCTCACTCTTGATAACAGACACCAGATTTCTGGCTGGGGAACAGTGCACAGAATTGGCCCAAGGGACTCTGAGTTTAGTGGAGCGATAACCTCCCATCAAAGTTCTAAAGAAGAAGGCTGTATTCAGAGCAGTACTTGTTTTCCAAGCAAACTGCAGAGCCAACACATCCTAGAAGCATTGAGTTTGATGGCAGATAAGAACCGCTTGGCCCACCTAGTCTGCCCATTTCCCAATTTAATGGATAAGCTGCAGATCTTACTTCGAGAGGAAGCCCTTGCAGCAGGTAACACAAGTAGGACTGACGCCACCTGGCGGCGGTTCTCTGCAGACTTTTCTTCTACCCGAGTACCGGCGTCGCTCACGGATATCCTCTGTATAAAGGGGGAGTTCCCCACATGCCCCAGTTCTTTCCCGCCGCACAGTTAGGGTTAGTTCGCCTTCGGTTTATCACTCACAGTGCCGATCGCTCTCTTTCTTCTCTACCATTTCTAAAGGTTTTTCTCGCATCTATGTCCTCTTCCTCCAAAGGGCACGTCAACAAGTGCTCCTGTGGGCAGCAGATACCATCTAAGGGTGGCCATTCCGCGTTCCTTTTTTTGCCTGGGGGCCGTCCACGACACCGACACCTGTCCCCATTGCCAGGCCTTTAATTCTTGGACACGCATCAGGCAACAGAAATCTCTTTACGCTTTTTTAGCGGAGTCCAAGTGGCTGCAATGGAATGTGCTTCGTCCTCGGGGGAGTCTGACCCCCCCTCCTGCCCAGAAGAAGCACCACAAACATCGGGAGCACCAGGAGAGAGAGAGAGGGGTCTCATTCTAGGCCCAGGTCCTCGGGCTCGAAGTCGGGGTCGTCGGGGCATGATTCCCACCTCACGGCCTTCAAACCTTCCTCTACTGGGTCTGTGGCGACCAAACCCTTAGGGATTACCCTCCAACCCTTGAAGGTGCGTCCGCCCACCCAGAAGGCTTCCACGGCGGGCGCAGGTAAGTCCTCCTCCCGCAAGGCCTCAGGGTCTTCCGGTGGCAGGGCCACTTCCTTGCCACCAAAAACAAAGGACTCTGACCGTCGCCCACTTCCGGCGGCTGACCAATGTTCGGTCGAGAAGTCCTCCGGACACCACAAGTCCAACCATCCCAAGGCTCATGCCACTGAGAGACACCCGTCGGACTCCAGAGACAAGCGGACGCCAGACCGACGTCTGCCCATGACTCCTCCAGCCTCGCCCCCCTGGCGACGGTCATTCCGCCACCTGTCAAAATCATTCCGACGCCGGTCATCCCGGTGCACCCGACATCAGCTCTGGGACCCCCTCTCCGCAACAGACGCCAGTCCACCTGACCTCAGGGGCCGATGGGGCAGCAGATGCTCCTCTGTTATCGCCCCAAAGACCAACACCGGTGCCCACGGACACCGACGACAGGGCCGGCAACAGCTGTGGTGCACCTCGTCCTTCTGCGCCTGGTTCCCTGAAACTGAACCTTTCACAAGTAAAGGAGCTCTTCTCCCACTGGTGGGACACGGTCAAACATGATCTCCCAGTGGGTGTGCCTCCTCCCATGCCTCGGCCCACCTCAGTTCCAGATACTCCAGGGGGCCCTGTTCCTGATCCGGTACCAGTTCTGGAGCCTTCCGATCAAGAGGCAGGGAAGGCGCTTGCACCACCCAAAAAACATAGAGGCGCAGGAGGACTAGGTCCAGCAGTTCCTCCCGCTGTCCCTCTCCGGACAAGAGGCGCCAAGAGGAGACTGACACAGATCCTCATCCTCTTACCACCTCTGACTCATATGTTGATTCTGACACCTCTCGTGTGGACTCGGATGTCGAACGGTTAAGGGACACGGAGGGCACCCCAGATCCCCCTGATGACCCCAGCTTTATGGAGGTGATGAGGCACATACAGGCAAACATGGGTTGGGACACTGAGTCCCTGGACCCCAGGCGACTGCGGTTGGCTAAATACCTCCACCAGAAAGACCATAAAGCCGGTGGTCATCTCTCCTATGGTCGACACCTTTGAGGACGTCATGTTCGCTACCTGGAAGCGCCCTCACTCCTCCTCTGCCATGCCCAAGAAGGATCAACGGCTTTACTGGGCCCCAAAGGACCACCCCTTCTTGGCCGAACCACCCGCAGTGGACTCGATGGTGATTTCGGCAGCTCACGACTGTTCGCAGGGGCCCAATCACCAGAGCACCCAGCCACCTGACAGGGAGTTGAAGCAGCTGGATTCCATGGGACACAAGGTGTACTGTGCTGCCACCTGCACTATCAGGAGTCTCAACTTCCTGACTCACATGGTCCAATTCCAGAACGCCCTTTGGGAACAAGGAATGGACATTGTGCAAAACATGCTTGATTGCTCTTAGCGGGCAGAGCTTGCCATACTGCTGCAGACAGGCTCAGACGTGGGCACCCACATTCTGAGGTTGGCCTGTGACTCTGCGGTCACCTCCTCAAGGGCAGTCGCTACTGGCATTTGCCTCTGACGCCATGCTTGGCTTTGGTTTTCTGGGTTCGATCCAGATGTGCAGACAAATATTCTGGCTGCTCCCTTTAAGGGCTCTGTGCTCTTCGGCAAAGACACAGAGAAGATTATCACCAAGCTGCAGGACTCCGGTAAGGCCATCCGAACCATGCAGTCCATGTACCTCCCGAAGCAGGGTTGACCTAGGAAGCCCCGTTTTCATGGCTGTGGGGGACATCAGCCTCAGCAACCTCACTACCAGCCCCACTCGCAGCGAGGTGGCTTTAGTCGTAGGGGCGGAGCCAGGGGCTCCTCGGCCTCCTCCTCTAGACAGGCTAAACCAGCTACCACGGCCCTCCCTCCCCCTCCCACTGCCTGACTATCCTGGACACCTTGTCGGGGGAGTCAGTCGGAGGTTGCTTTTCTCTCTACGCAGATACATGGAGTCAAGTGACCTCCGACCAGTGGGTCCCTTGAGCTCGTGGGGTTCGGGCACTCCATAGAGTTCGACATCATCCCGTCGGACAGACCACCACCCACCCACCCCAATCCCGCTATCGTGAAGGAAGATCCAATCCCTTCTGGACAAAACAACATGAACCACTGCCCCTGGCCGAGCGAGAGACAGGGTTCTTCTCCCACTTCTTCTTGGTCCCGAAGAAGTAAGGAGACTTCAGACCTATTCTGGACCTTAGCGATCTAAACCAATGAGTCTCTTATCGGAGGTTCTGTATGGTCTCCCTCCCTACTCTCCTGCCCTTAATTTCGTCGGGAGACTGGCTGGCATCCCTTGACATTCAGGATGCATATCTGCATATCCCTTAACTAGTCCATTCAACTTCTGGTGTATTACCCGGAGTATTCAAACAGAGGGGAGGTTCTACTTCATTCCTTGGACGTCCACAGGGCTCTTCGATGTTACCTGGCTTGGACCAAGGGAGACAGGAAGTCTGATCAGCTTTTTGTGCCATTTGTTCAAAGGTCCTTAGGTTGCCCGGTCTCCAAACGGATGCTGTCATGCTGGTTGGTCCATTGCATTACCTTTTAAACACAGTAGGTCTACTCCGGGACCGATTAAGGCTGATTCTACCAGGGCAGTCGCCACTTCCTTTGCAGCACTGAACCGGGTATCTGCAGCTGACATTTGTGCTGCTGCTACCTGGCACTCTGTTCACACATTTGTCAGGCATTACAGCCTTGACATAATTTCCAGACACAGAGCAGGGTTTGGCCTTGCAGTTCTGCAGGGCCTGGTTTCCTGAGGGTTCCTTCCTGCTCCTCCTCTTTTTTCCTTATTATTTTCCCCTCCCAGGGGTTGTCTTAAGTTTATACTGCTTGGGAATCAGTCCTACTTGTGTTACTTGCTACAAGAGCTTACTCTCGAAGTAAGATAGTACAGTTACATAAGAACTTACCGTAATAGTAGATCTTCGAGAGAAGCTCTTGCAGCAGGTATATTCCCCCCACCCTTCCCCCAGGGATCAGGCCTTCTCAAGGCTGTATGTTCCTCCATTGTGAGGAAAAGTTTGGGTCACAATTCTTGTTTGTCGCCTCTTGCGATCCATTTGCCTGTAAGGGGGCATACAAGAACTGGAGCACGTGGGGAACTCCCCCTTTATATAGAGTGACATCAGGGGTGGAGCTGACGTCAGTGGGGTGTTCCCACATCGGTGCTGCTAGAAGAAAAATTTGCAGAGAACGCGCTTCTGGTGGCATCCAGTCTACTTGTGTTACCTGCTGCAGAGATTTCAAGCCCACTGATCTTACTTCGAGAAACAGCTCTTGCAGCAGGTTACACCATTAGACTGAAAGGCAGGTGCCAGGACCCCACGGAAATTTTCTAGCTAGCAGTATTCAGCGGGGGACCGCTTCCGACGTCGGTCCCGCCCCTGGCGTAGTACATAAGAAGGCGGTCCCCCATAATCCCCAGTTCTTTTCCCTCCGTCGACTCACCAGCATCGGCCTCTCGATCTCTACCTAGCGCACGATGACTTAGAACTTCTGCAGTTTCTTCAAACTGATGTCCTCTCCAACTCCTTCTCTTGAGGGACACCTTTCCAAGTGTGTCTGCGGAAAACAGATCCCTTTTAAGGATCCTCATTCCTCCTGTGTGCGGTGCTTAGGCCCAGACCATGATATCAAGGCCTGCACCTTTTGCCAAGGGTTCAACAGCCGCACCAGGATCTGCCGTCAGAAGGCACTTCAGGCTTATCTGCTGGATGAAAAACTAAAAAGGATGGACCAAGAACCTTCCTCCAGGGGTGATTCTTCCTCCAAGGCCCACAAACACCGGGACAAGCACAGGGAGAAAGTAAGGTCGAGATCCCCGAACCGGGCCTCGGACTCCCGTAGCTCCTCCAGATCGGACCACTCTCCCTCCAGGGCTCGGTCTCAGCCCCCTCCGGTTAAAATCCGGGCTTCAGGCGGTTCTTCGACTCTCCCGCCCTTTAAGACTTCAAGGCCCTTGGCTTCCTCCACTCCCTCTCGGGCCTCTTCTAAGTCTTCCGAATGCCATAAGTCGTCTTCTTCTACCCGACGTCTGGACCCCGACTCCAGATCGGTCTCCCAGCCTCCCAGAGGTCCGGATCCAGCACCCAGGAAGACCAAAGACCTGACGTCCCTGAAGCGGACGCCGGACCCGACGTTGGCCAAGCATCCAGCGTCGGCCAAACACTCGAAACCAGCCAGGCACCAGACGCCAGCCGGGCGTTCGCCAGACCCGAAGGCTTTAGCCAAACAACCAACGTCGGCCTCGCATTCACCGGAGCTGAAGAGCGCCCCCCAGTCACCGGTGGACACCGATCACAGGGACTCCGTGGAGGAGGACACTGCACTGCCCGAAGACCAGGCGGGCGACACTGAGGATGCCGGACTCCCGAGGGAACCTTCGCCCATACCAGAGACACCCTCGGATCCAACGCCCGACCCCGGCGACAGACCACTGGCGCCAGGCCCGTCGTTGGGCATGAACATAGAAGAGGTAAAGGAACTCTTTACCTTCTGGTGGGACACCATCCAGAAGGATGTGGTCCCTCTAAAACCTCCTCCTCCTCCTACGCTCCCTCCTCCACCTACGGGGCCAGCAGGATGACCACCAACTCCTACGGAGCAGACTCCACCTCCTGGGGTAGATCCAAGGACAGGAGAAGGCCTCTCTCAAGATCTTCATCAGGGTCCCCCAGCCCCAAGCGACCCAGAAGTCGTCGGTACACGCCATCAGGGGAGGACTCCAGATTGGATACACCGGATTATTCCAGATCTCCTTCTCCACTCAGCATTCCCTCACCTGACCCACACAACCTTCCTAGGTCTCCTCCGGATGATCCCTCGTTCGCTGAGATCATGAGGCACATCCAGGACAACATGGGGTGGGATGCTGAAGACCTTGACCTCGAACGACAGCACCTTGCCCGTTATCTTCGCCAGAAAGACCCAAAGCATGTGGTAGTGCCACCCTTGATGGACACCTTCGCGGACGTCACCAAGGCTGCGTGGAAGCGTCCGCACTCCACTCCTGCTGTGCCGAAGAAGGCTGACCGCCTGTACAAGGCCCCGTGAGAGGACCAGTACTTGGCTCAGCAACCTCTGGCAGACTCCCTGGTCATTGCGGCCTCGCATGACCAGTCCCAAAGACCACAACATATGAGCACACAGCCACCGGACCAGGAATCCAAACAACTGGATGCCCTGGGGAGGCGCACATATGCGGCTGCTACATGCGCCATCAGGTCCCTGAACTACCTAACCCACATGGTACAGTTTCAGAACGCCCTGTGGGAACTGGGCCAGGACCTAGTCGAAAAACTCCTGGATGGCGACCAGAAGGTGGAGCTCCTAAACCTTCTCCACACAGGGTCTGATGTGGGTACCCAAGTTTTACGAGCCACATATGATTTTGTGGACTCGTCTGCCAGAGCTGCAGCTTCAGGCGTTTGTCTCCGGAATTGCTCTTGGTTCCGCATCTCTGGCTTCACTCCGGACGTGCAGAAGAACATTCTTGACATCCCATACAACGGCGAAGTTCTCTTTGGTGAACCCTCAGAGAAGGTTATCACCAAACTCCAAGACGCGGGGAAGGCAGTCAGGTCTGTACAGGCCATGTACAGATCTAGGCCTGGCTCCTTTCGTAGGAACCAGAGCCGCTTTCGCAGCTGGCAACAAAGGTAGCAGCCACGTTCCGGCCAGCAGCAAAGGGACACCTTTCATCGCAAGGCCCAGGCCAAATCGTCCCCAGGCAGAGGCCAACGCTACACTAAACTGGCCCAGCCTGCAGGGACCAGTGCTGCCACAGCATGACTCCTTCCCGGCCTCCGCCCCTCCTCTGGATCAATGGTCTCAGAAGGTCGGGGGTCGCATCACTAGCTACTTTTTAGGGTGGCAGTCGATTACCGCCGACCGGTGGGTGCTCCAATTGGTCAAGAAAGGCCATTTCATAGAGTTTCTCGACCACCCACCAGCGAGACCTCCCCTGCTTTCCTGTTACTCGGGTCAGCACGCCCTGCTCATACAGCAGGAAGTGCTCACACTTATCAAAAAAGAAGCTATTGAGCACGCTCCAAGGAACCAGAGGGGTGCAGGATATTATTCTCACTTTTTTCTGGTTCCAAAGAAAACAGGGGACCTCCGGCCGATACTGGACCTCAGCGATTTGAACGAGTCGGTCCTGTACAAACGCTTCCACATGGTGACCCTCCCAGGTCTGATTCCCATGCTCAAGCAGGACGCCGTTCTAGCGTCCTTGGACATGGAGGACGCTTACCTGCATATACCCATTGCTTAAGCGCACAGAAAATTTCTGCACTTCGAGTTCCAGGGTCACCACTGTCAGTTCCGAGCCCTCCCCTTCGGACTGTCATGGGCACCTCGGGTCTTCACCAAGTGTATGGCGGTTGTAGTGGCGGCTCTGAGGAGACAAGGCCACTACGTGTTTCCCTACCTGGACGACTGGCTTCTCATGGCGCCCTCTCGGGAGGCCTTGATGTCCGCCATTCATCATACTCCGTGTCTGTTCGAGACGTTGAGCATCATTATCAGTCAAGAGAAGTCACGCCTGGTTCCATCTCAGACTCTGCAGTTCATAGGCGCAGTTCTGGACACCGTCCAGGGGAAAGCTTTCCTCCCCCAGGACAGAGCGGAACACCTCAGATCCCTCATCAGGGACATTTCGGCAAAGAAGACAGTTCCTGTCAGACTGGTCCTTTGCCTGCTCGGACACATGGCAGCGGCTATTGCAACAGTTCCCCTAGCCTGTCTCTACATGCAGGTGACCCAGTGGATGTTATGGGTTCAATGGGATCAAAAGCAAGACCACTTGCAGCTACCAATCTGGATCACAAAGGCCGTAATCCGAGATTGGCAGTGGTGGTTAGATCCAAAGAATCTATCGGCGGGAGTCCCCTTCATTGCGCCGTCTCCGATTGCGACGCTCTTCACAGATGTCTCAGGGCTCTGATGGGGAGCTCACCTTGACGGTGTCCGGTCTCAGGGCCTGTGGACAGCTCAAGAGTCTCATCTCCACATAAATATTCTGGAAATGAGAGCCGTTCTTTACGCCCTGCAGGCCTTCCAGTCGGAGATCCCACCGGGATCTCTTCTGTTACAAACAGACATTTCCGCAGTGATGTATTACCTCAACAAACAAGGAGGCACCCATTCCTACCTGCCTTGCAGGGAGGCCATGAGAGTATGGGATTGGGTTTTGCAACACGGCGCAAACCTCATTGCCGTTCATGTTCCAGGAGTGGACAATGTCATCACAGACAGCCTGAGCCGCTCTCAGGCCAGAGTCCACAAGTGGGAACTACTTCAGGAGGTAGCAGAGGATCTGTTTCGCAGATGGGGTACACCAGAGTTAGACCTTTTCACGTCCCCATCCAACGCAAAACTGCCAATTTTTGCTCACTAGATCCAGGACCTGGTGTTTTCTGGCGAGATGCGTTGTCCCTCTCCTGGGCGGGCAGATTCCTGTATGCCTTTCCGTTGATCCAGCGGGTTCTTCTCAGACTTCGCAAGGAGCAAGCGACGATGGTACTTATTGCGCCATTTTGGCCCAGGCAGATCTGGTTCCCTTTACTACATCAGCTGTCCCGGGAACCTCCAGTGCCCCTGCCAATCAGCTCCCACTTGCTGTCTCAGGAGGCGGGTTCCTTGGTCCACCCGGACCTTCGTTCACTGAACCTGCATGCTTGGCTCCTGCAGACATAGCCGTGATGCGATACGGGGTCTCGCAAGAGGTAGCAGATGTTCTTGCTGCCGCTAGGAAGCCGTCTACCCATGCTGCTTACACCATGAAGTGGTGCAGATTTTGTGTATGGGTTCAAGCACGCGGTTTTTCACCTTTGGATTGTCCAGAAAGGTTGGTCTTGGACTACCTCCTGTCCCTTTTTCGGACAGACCTGGCCTGCTCCTCGATTAAGGTACACCTCTGTGCCAGCTCAGCCTATCACTCTCCTATAGGCCAACGCACTATAGCTCAGTTGGACACGGCACAAGCCTTCCTGAAGGGTGTTCTCCACCTTAGGCCCACGATTAAGGATCCGATTCCGCCATGGGATCTACCCTTTGTCCTGGAGCAGCTTACGCTGCCACCCTTTGAACCAGCTGCGGATTGCGAGCTACGTCGTCTTACTTGGAAGACATTGTTTTTAGTTGCTGTCACCTTGGCCAGAAGAATTTCTGAACTTCACGCACTGATGTGCAAAGAACCTTGTTTGGTTTTTCACCAAGACAGGGTATCCCTACAGACTAATCCGAAGTTTCTACCTAAGGTGATCTCAGCTCTTACCCTTAATCAGGACATTGATCTACCAGTGTACTTCCCCAGGTATTCTAATCGAGAGGCCCTGTTGCACACTTTAGATGTGCATAGATGTCTCAGATACTACCTGACCAGAACCAAACACCACCGAAAATCGGACCAGCTTTTTGTCTCCTTTGCCCACAGGATGATAGGAGCTCCTGTTTCCAAACAGTCGCTGTCCAGGTGGCTCATTCAGTGTATCACGTTTTGTTACCAGAAGCACAACAAACCCTTACCGGGCGCGGTTAAGGGTCATTCCACAAGGGGGGTGGCTACCTCCTTTGCGGCCCTAAAGAATGTGTCTACCTCGGCCATTTGTGCTGCAGCTACTTGGAGCTTCGTACACACTTTCATCAGGCATTATAGCCTGGATATTGCATCAAGGCGAAGAGCAGGTTTTGGTCTAGCAGTCCTTCAAGGACTTCTGTCCTAGGTTCACGTTCTGTTAAGGATTTCTACCTTCCCTCCTCCCAATGGTGTGGGATTTCCATTATTGCATGGGAATCGGACCTAATGGTGTAATCTGCTGCAAGAGCTGTTTCTCGAAGTAAGATAGTACAATTACGTAAGAACTTACCGTAACAGTAGATCTTACTTGAGGAGAAGCTCTGCAGTAGGTACTCATATAGGACTGGCGCGGCGGCCCGGCAGGATCCCATGGAAAATTTCTAGCTAGCAGACCCTGGCGAGGACTGCCCCACGTCCAGGTGACGGCGTCATGCGGCGTGATCGGTATAAAGTGGTCCCGGACGCCCGCCTTCCAGTTCTTTCTCACCATTAACTCGTGCAGCGCCTCGCGGTAAAGTTCGGGCTTCGTCAGCCCTGTCTTTCGTAGTTTTTTTACCGAAAATTAGTTATTCTTTTTAATCATCGGTGTATGTCATCTCCTACACCCTCCGAGCACAAAAACA
Source organism: Neoceratodus forsteri (assembly GCA_016271365.2). Taxonomy (NCBI): domain Eukaryota; kingdom Metazoa; phylum Chordata; order Ceratodontiformes; family Ceratodontidae; genus Neoceratodus; species Neoceratodus forsteri. The sequence goes on along the minus strand of CM057454.1, from coordinate 1,296,099,739 downwards.
AGTGCGACTCGTGCGGTGCCCAACTGCCACACAAGGACGGCCATTCCCTGTGCCTTTTCTGCCTAGGCCCCGATCACCCGGTCGATAAGTGCCAGCATTGCCTCAACTTCAATCACGGCTACCGTAAACAAGCGCCAACAGTCCCTGGAAGCCCATCTCCTCAAGAAAAAGATGTATTCTATGGAAAAAGAGTTGAAAAAGTTGAGGCAGGCATCCACTTCCCGGAAGGACATTGGAAAAGAAGGACAAGGAGAGGCACCGGGAGAAGTCCTCCTCTACTGCGTCTCCCGCTGGAGTCGCGGCCCAGGTAACATCCCCTCTGGGGGACCGTTCGGCAGCCTCCAAGGGTTTGGAGGAGGCGTCGACCTGCCCGTCTGGCTCGCGCTCGGGTCTTACCAGGCACCTCCGGGCGAATGGGCCTCACCCCGGTTCGGCGCAGGTGTGCGGCCTACTGGCGCAGGCGACTCCTCTAAGCTGGACGTCGGCTCCTCTGGCGTCCGCATGGAAGGTCGATAAGGCCCGACCCGCGGCGGTGCCGCCACTTCCCCATCGGACCGGGCCGCCCCTCCCTCTCGGCCTGCCTCCAGTGAGGGCTCCTCCGACGCCGGCAGGGGATGTTCCCCTTCTGTCGGGTCCTTTGCCCCCCCGGGCCCATTAACGTGGGGACGCTGACCGGGCCGTCTGCTCCGGCAGCTCCCCCGGCTCCTGGGTACCCGCCATCGTATCCGACGCCATCGTACCCAGGACCGCAGTACCCGACGCTGGTTCCTCCGACGCCACAGTACCCGACGCCGGGTTTCCCGCAGTCGGGTTACGGATATTAACCTTACGGGTACAACCCGTACACTCCCCCCCCCTTCCTCCTCCACCTCCACCATCTCCCCGGCCGCCGGTGGATCTGCAGGAGACTCTGGCCTCTTGGTGGGCTGAGGCCAAGGCTCAGCTCACCAAGGAGGTGGAGAGCCGCCTTACGACGACGGTGCCACCCTCTGCTCCCGTACGTCCGAGACGGCACACTCCCTCACCGCCTCCAGACTCCGGGGCAGGATGCGCGTTCACGGGTACCACCCAAGGAACCTGTTCCTCCCCCTAGTCGCGTGAGGGAGTCTTATTCTGCTTCTTCTTCCCTCTCGGATTCCTCGGATTCTTCCGACGGATGTTCCGAGAGGGACGACGAGCCCCGCTCTCCGTCTAAGCCCAGGCTAAAGACCCCTCCGAAGTCTCCTCTGGAGGATCCTTCCTTCACGGAGTTGCTTAGAAAAATCCAGGAAATTCACCAGTGGCGCTCCTTGGAACCAGATCCCCACCGTCTAAAACGCGCCAAGCATCTGGACCTGTCCGTGACAGCTCCAACTTTAGTGCGACCCTGAATCCAGCCTCACGCCCACCTTGTTACCACGATTTGGAAACAACCGTCGGCGTTAGCCCCACTTCCCAGGAAGTCCAACAGGCTATTCCAGGCTCCCGAGGGTGTAGACTATCTTGACTCTCACCCTTGTGCCGATTCTGTTGTGATTAGCGCCGCTCACGGCAGATCGGCACATCCAAAGCATCTGAGCTCGTCTCCTCCGGATAAGGAATCTCACCTCTTGGACCAATATGGAAGAAAGATTTACGCCTCTTCCACACTGGGAATTTGGGCCCTGAATTACGTCGCCCACATGGGGGATTACCAGAAGGCCATTCTTACCCAGGGGGAATCCAGACTAGACTCCTTACCTGACTCTCAAGTCAAACAGGAGCTAGCAGATCTTGTCCGTTCTGCTCGTTCGGCCAGTCGCCACATTTTACGGGTGACATACGATGCAGTGGACACTGCTGGGAGGAGCTCCGCTTTCGCAGTAAGCCTACTGCGTCATGCCTGGCTCCGCGTTTCAGGTTTGGTCCCAGAGGTGCAATCCGCCATTCAAGAGGCACCTTTCAGGGGGTCGGTGCTTTTCGGGGGTGATGTCAAAGACATCATCACCGACTTGCAAGAGAAGGGGACGGCCCTGAAATCCGTGGATTCCATGTACCGTCCCCATCCTCAGCAGCGCCGTCCTTTTCGCAGACGGACTCTGCCTCAAGCGAAACCTCAAGGAAGGCGGGCCACTAAACGTCGGGCCCCCGCAGCTGCCAGGCCCCCTCCACCAAAAGCAGCGGGTGCCTCAGCTGCGGCGCTGCCCCACACCACTTGACTCCTTCCCTCTCCCACCGCCTCCGGGTCCACCGGAGGAACCGGTAGGAGGGAGATTTTCCCTCCACCTTCTGGGTTGGGAGAGGATAGCCATGGATTCTTGGGTGCTCCAGCTTATAGCAGAGGGGCACTCCTTAGAGTTTCTTCAGAAACCACCCTGCCACCCTTCTCCAAAGTTGTCATACTCCAGAGACCATTTTCCCTTGGTCCAGGAAGAAATCTCGGCCCTTCTCGCAAAGCAGGCGCTAGAACCCGTTCCCCTTCATCTTCGGGGGACAGGTTACTATTCTCATTTCTTTCTGGTCCCAAAGAAGACGGGAGATCTCAGACCCATTCTAGATCTCAGCTCCTTGAACCTTTATGTGGAATACAAAAGGTTCAGGATGCTGTCTCTGCAGAGTCTTCTGCCCCTTCTTCGGCTGGGTCAATGGCTTTGTGCGCTGGATATGCAGGATGCCTATCTGCACATTCCCATTTCTCATCGTAAGTATCTTCGTTTTGCATTTCAGGGGGACCACTACCAATTCAGGGCGCTCCCATTTGGTCTTTCCTCAGCGCCCCGAGTATTTACTAAATGCCTAGCTGTGGTAGCGGCCCACCTGCGTACAATGGGAGTACAGGTGTTCCCTTACCTGGACGACTGGCTCCTGGCGGCCTTGTCCAGGGAGGAACTCCTGCATTTTCTCTCCCTCACCCAGCAGGTTTTTACTGGCCTGGGTATTACCATCAACCATTCCAAGTCCCATCTGGACCCCTCCCAGAGGCTACAGTTCATCAGGGCTGTCCTTGATACGACGGTGAGCAAGGCCTTCCTGCCTCCAGACAAGGCGGCCTCTCTTCAATCCCAGATTTCCCTGCTATCAGAAATCAGGAGGGTTCCGGCGAGGTCGGTCCTCCGTCTCCTGGCGCTCATGGCGGCCGCTATTCTGATGGTCCCCCGAGCTCGACTCCACATGAGGATCTCTCAGTGGACTCTTCGCTCCCAGTGGGATAAACTTGTAGATGACCTAGATCAACTAGTTCTGATCTCCTCGCCGATGGCACAGGACTTGAAATGGTGGATGGTTCGAGAGAACCTATTTCGGGGGTGGGGGGTCCCCTTCTTTCATCCTCCCCCCCTCCCAGACTCTGACCACAGACGCATCAGGCGAAGGTTGGGGAGCCCATCTGGGCCCTCATCGGACCCAGGGCTTATGGTCCAGACTGGAACTAGCTCTCCACATCAACGTGCTCGAGCTTCGAGCTGTGCTATATGCTCTTCAAGCCCTTCACCAATACATTCTTCCCAGCCACCTAGCCGTCCAGTCGGACAACCTGTGCGTGGTGTGGTATATCAACAAGCAGGGAGGAACTCGTTTCTACCCTCTATGCAGGGAAGCTATGAGGGTTTGGGATTGGGCAACTCATCACAACCTTCACCTCACGGCGATTCATGTTCCAGGAGTCGACAACACCCTGGCAGACAAACTAAGCCGCTTCTCTGCCCGAGCACATAAGTGGGAATTGGATCAAAAGGTGCTCGACGATATCTTTCAGCTTTGGGGGACTCCGCAGGTAGACCTCTTCGCCTCCCCCCAAAATGCAAAACTTCCCAGCTTTTGCTCGCTCGCTCTAAAGCTAGGCGCTTTCTGGAGCGACACTCTGTCTCTAGACTGGAAGGACAGATTCGTCTATGCCTTTCCCCCAATTCCTCTGATCCCAAGAGTTTTGCAGAAACTCTCCATAGAAGGAGCGAGAATGATTCTGATCGCTCCTTTCTGGCCCAGGCAAATCTGGTTCTCTCTTCTACAACAATACTCAGAGGTTCCTCCTCTTCCTCTTCCTCTTCCTTTATCTCGAGGTTTGCTGACCCAGGATCAGGGAACTCTGGTCCATCCAGGTCTCAAGTCCCTTCAACTTCATGCATGGCTCCTGCAGACCTAGCCCAATCCCGTTTTGGTGTCTCTCCAAAAGTGGCGGAGATTTTGGTGGAGGCTAGAAAACCCTCCACTAGGTCCACCTATGCCATGAAATTGAAAAGATTCTCTGTTTGGGCCGCCTCTGGGAACGTGGAGCCATTCTCCTGTTCAGTGGCTGTTCTGCTGGAATACTTACGTCATCTCTTCGACCTAGGTCTCAGCCATTCCTCCTTGAAGGTGCACATGACTGCTATCTCAGCCTACCATGCTCCTTTCGCAGATAAAGCTTTTGCCCAACTGGAGGTCTCTAAGACCTTTCTCGGAGGGGTTCTTCATCTGAGGCCCCTCATCCGAACTCCTGCTCCCATTGGGACTTGAACTTTGTTCTCGAGAAACTTACTCTTCCTCCCTTCGAACCTGCAGCTTTTGCAGATCTGAAGTTTCTGTCGTGGAAGACGCTCTTCTTGGTGGCCATCACTTCAGCTCGAAGAATTTCCGACTCCAGGCCCTTATGTGAAAAATTCCCTATTTGATCTTTCACAAGGAACGAGTTGCTCTTCGCACGAATCCTAAGTTTCTACCTAAAGTAGTAGCAGAGTCTACCTTAAATCAGTCAATAGAGTTACCTGCCTTTTTCACGCAGTACTCCAACCAAGGGGAATATTTACTCCATACCATGGATGTTCATCGGATTCTGAGATACTACACCAGCAAGACAAAGGATCTCAGAAAGACTGATCAGTTATTCGTATCCTTTGCTCACAAAAGGGAAGGCAATGCTGTTTCCAAGCAATGCCTGTCGAAGTGGTTGGCTCATTGCATCACTTTCTGTTATGACAAGTACAACAAGACCCTTCCAGGTCAAGTCAGAGGTCACTCCACTAGAGGAGTATGGCCTCTGTGGCTTGTTTCAAGAATGTGTCTGCGGCAGACATCTGCGCTGCCGCCACCTGGACTTCGGTCCATACCTTTACGAAACACTACAGTTTGGACATTGCCTCTCGCCGTAGAGCAGGCTTCGGGCTAGCTGTTTTGCAAGGCCTCCTGTCTTGAGGCCTTCAAGGCTACTGCTTCTTTCTGGAGTAGTTACCTCCTCCCGGTGCCTCTTATTTGTTCCAGACTGCTTGGGATTCAGTCCTATATGTAATTACCTACTGCAAGAGCCCTCTCGAAGTAAGATAGTACAGTTACGTAAGAATTTACCGTAACAGTAGATCTTCGAGAGAGGCTCTTGCAGTAGGTAATACCTTCCCACCCTCCTTCCCCCTAGGCTTTTTCAGCTTCTTTTCCAGGAATGGAAACATCTGCTTCTCTCTCGTCTGGGCCTTTCGGGCCTGTGGCGGGAAAGAACTGGAAGGCGGGCGTCCGGGACTGCCCCTTTATACTGACGTCGCATGACGCCGGTCACCTGACGTGGGGGCGGTCCGTCACCAGGGACTGCTAGCTAGAAATTTTTCCGTGGGGTCCTGCCACCGGCCAGCATCAGTCCTATATGTAATTATCTACTGCAAGAGCCTCTCTCGAAGATCTACTGTTACAGTAAGTTCTTACGTAACTGTACTATCTTCGAGAACAGCTCTTGCAGCAGGTACTTTCCCTCCCACCATCCCCGCTGGAGGTAGATTCTAATGCTGAAAATCCTTCTTCTAGGCTCAGGTGTTCTGAGCAACTCTGATTGCCATTTGATGGTGGATCCTCAGTCTCCTCTTCTGATGTCATCCAGAGGCCGGGAGTCTCTGGCGGGAGAACTGGGGATTATGGGGGACCGCCTTCTTATGTACTATGCCGGACGTCTGGGGTGGGACAGACGTCAGAGGCTGTCCCCCGCTGAATACTGCTAGCTAGAAAATTTCTGTAGGGTCCTGGCACCTGCCGGCTTCAGTCCTAATGGTGTAACCTGCTGCAAGAACTGTTCTCGAAGATCTACTGTTACAGTAAGTTCTTACGTAACTGTACTTTACGGTAAGTTCTTATGTAACTGTAATATCCTAGTTAACCAAAGCCTAGTTCTCCTACCCCCCACTGGAATTGCCTTATGTCTGTCCCTTGCATTCTTGAATTCCCCCACTGTTTTTGACTCCATGACCTCCTCAGGAAGGCTGTTACATGTATCCACAATCCTCTCTGTGAAAAAAATACTTCCTTACATTACCTCTGAGCCATCCCCCCTCTATCTTCAAATTGTGCCCCTTTGTTCTTGTACATTTCTTTTTCTGAGAGATGCTACCCTCTTGGGCTTTGTTGATTCCCTTGAGGTACTTGAAAGTTTCTATCATGTCCCCCCTCTCCCTCCTTTCCTCGAGGGTATACATATTAAGCTCCCTTAGTCTCTCTTCGTATGGTTTCTGGTGCAGCCCCTGCACCATTTTAGTTGCCCTCCTCTGGACTGCCTCCATCCTATCTATGTCCTTGCGGAGATGGGGTCTCCAGAACTGCACACAGTACTCCAGATGGGGTCTCACCAACTGTCTGTACAGAGGAATAACAACTTCCTATTTTCTACTGGTGATGCCTCTCCCTGTGCATCCCTCCAGCCCTCCTTACTGCCTTCTCACATTACTTGCCCACCTTTAGGTCTGCTATGACTACCCTCAGGTCCCTTTCCATTTTTTTTGTTGTTAGTATCTCACCCACCCCCCTCCCTGCCCCATTGTGTACTCTTCCCCTGGGTTTTGTTTCCCAAGAGCATTACTGTGCACTTCTTTGAGTTGAATCTAAGCTGCCATCCTAGTATGATCAGACAGTATGGTTACCATAGTGAACATCATGCGACAAGGCAGAACAACTAGCACAAATACAATACCCATATTTCACCAGGTTACCACTTCCCATTGTCACCATCCAGGAAACCCTACTTGCCCTTTCCTCCCTCAACTCATCTAAGTCCACTCCTGATGATCTCGACCCCAAGTTCCTCCACCACTCAGCTCCTGCCAGTGCAGCTCCCCTTACTCACCTACATAACCTTTCCTTCAGCCTCAGCACTGTTTCTCAGTCATGGAAGTTGGCCAGAGTTACTCTACTTCACAACGTGGGTGACCCCTCCTGTCTTGGCAATTTCTGTCCCATCTCCCTCCTCTACACCCTCTCTAAACTGCAAGAGAAACTGGTCCACTCAAGACTCCTTGATTTCTGGAAGCACCATTCCACCATCTCCTCCCAGTTGTGTGTCACTGATGCCATCTTCTCCAGTAAGGATCAGGGGCTCATTACGGCAGCTGTTTTCATCGATCTGGCCAAAGCCTTTGACTCGGTGTGCCACCCACTCCTCCTGGACAAGCTGAGATCTGTTGGACTCTCTGTCCCCACCGTTGCTTGGTTACCTTTCTACCTGACTGGCCGACAAAAGTTGGTTTGGGTCAGTGGTTCCGTGTCACTTCCCCTTCCTAACCAGGCTGAACTTCCACAGGGCTGCATCCTAGGTCTCATCCTTTTCTCCATCTTCCGCAATGACCACTCCACAGCCTGTGTTAATTTAGATATCTGCATGTATGCAGATGAGTCAACTGCAGCAGTGTCCTACACTGGTTCCAGTCTGATCTTCGTAAAGTTAACAATAAAAGCACAGTCCCATTACCTTTGGTACCACTCAGAAACTGGCCATACTCGCTGCCCCCCATGGCACCCCACATGTGGTTCAGTTTTGCAAGTACCTGGGGGTGTGACTAGGTCGTCAGCTTGACTTCTCAGCCCACATTGATGCCATACATACCAGGCTCTGTCCCAAGCTTGTGCCCTCTACTGTAACAAAGACTGCTCATCTCCCCAAGTCCGCAGGGAGCTTGTTACCAAAATGGTGCTCCCTGTCTTCGACTGTGCATGGTCTGCAGTTCTGCCCCTTCCACTTTTCTCTCTAGACTGGATATCCTCCATAACTGATTCTGCAGTTTTGCATGAAACTCTCCACCACACACAGTCAGAACCATCCACCCTCATTCTGATAGCTCTGCTGTGGCCTCGTCAGATTTGGTTTCCTTTGATCCAGCGTTTAGAGGCAGAGCCTCCACTACCCCTCCCAGTGTCCTGTCATCTTCTGTCTCAGGCAATGGGTCACTGGTCTATCCGAATCTCCGCTCCCTTCACCTGCATGCCTGGCTCCTCAGGACCTAGCTAAATCCAGGTTTAGAGTATCCGATCAGGTAGCGCAAGTTTTGGTTGAGGCACGTAAGCCTGCCACCACGGCCACTTATGCTATGAAGTGAAAGTGTTTCTGTATCTGGGCCGCAGCCAAGAGGGTGGACCGCCCAGTCTGTCCGGTTAATTCTGTTTTAGAATACCTGCTTTCCCTTTTGGAGTCAGGTCTCAGTTATTCCTCCATCAGGGTACACCATTGCTTACCGTATTCTTCACTGTTCATCCTCCATGTGGCCCCTTGCCACCAGGCTTACTGCGCCACCTTCACCTCCAAATACTGATTCAGCTCCCTTCCCACCTATCCCTCCTCACACCAATCCCAGCTCCCTCCCCCCGCCTTCCCACTCTCTTCGTTCTAGGGACCATCGCACTTTTGCCATTCCACCCCGCCAGGCAATCTGCCTTCTATAGAATTTCCTATCTGTAGAACAAACTTCCCTCCTCCCTCCATTACTCCCCATCCCCTGGCTCCTTCATGTGCCAGCTGAAACTTCGCAGAAACACACACGCTCCTGTTATCTTTCCTCTTGATACCATTGGAGGCTAAACTTTATTCCATCCGTGTTATTGTTCATGATTCCATTTTTGTTACCACTTATATGTGCTGCTAATATTCCTTGCACTTTATTACCCATACATGCAGTTTTGTTCATTATTTATTGTTACTTTATCTTATTGTTCATTCAGATGTTTGATACTGTGCATTGTTTGCTGCTTGCTCCACCTTCCCCTTACCCGGTTCACACCTGTAAACAAGCTTTGGCTCAGCGTGTCTTTCCTGGTTACCAAATTTAAAGTAAAATAAAAATAAACAAACAATGGCAAAATCATACAAGGTACTTTGATGGGAAGAAGTGAACCTTCTCTCCATGTCTGCAGTTCATTTGGCAGACACCATAAATTATCTGTCCGACTGGCTAAGATGTCATCGGAGTGGGAGCTCAATCAAGGTATCTTTAGCACTATGTGCCAGTGTTGAAAGACACTGCTTTTTAGATCTTGTGGCACTTTTGTTTGGTACCGAGGCAACCAGTGGCTGGGGTTTGACTACCTTACCATAACATAGCTAGACACTGTACAGTAGCCCGGCTTCCCAATGGTGGTGGCTAATATTTTTTGAATGATGAGTGCTCTGTATTACTAGTGGTTAAATTGACACTGAATATTCATGATGATTGCCATGACAGAGGATCTCTGACAGCTGTCAGTCTAGTTTGGAAATCTGTTGTAACCAGCCATTGTAGTATAAATAGCATGTTGTTTCATTTCCCCTAACAGAGGGTCAGCAGACCTTGAAGCACTGGGGCATATAAGGCTTTTTGTTGGAAATCTGCTTTTGCCTTTTTTAAAAATAAAGTATTCTGTTTTGTAGCAAGTCTTGTGTGTGCTGACCAGTCTTCATCTGTTAACCTTTCAGTTAGGGACTACGTATTTGAGTCCATACCAACTTTCTGCCTATAGGAGCTGACACACAAAGGGATTATAATTTCCTTACTGGTAATTCCAGTTGCGTTTAGGCTCCATCGATAGGCAGGCACGCCACGTAGTTTTCAGTGCTGTGCGTTCCTTGGCATATCTTCTGTCCTGTTCTACATATATGAACATAAGAACGTACGATATTGGTGGCAGGAAAAGGCCCATAGGCCTGTCAAGTCGCCTGGGTGTGCAGCTTGCTGTGTAATACTACTGTAGCTGCCCCCCCACCAGCACCACCACCACCACCACCCAATCTCCTTCCTTCATTCCCTCTTCCGGGCCTGTCGCCCATTATGTTCTTGCTTGTACTGACCCTGACTCTATCCTATCCTTGCTTAAGCTTTCCACTGTCCTCGGTTCGATTAACTCATTCAGCAGTGCGGTCCATCCAGCTACTACTCTCTCTGTAAAGTAGTGCCTCCTCATCTCCCTCCTGAACCTCCCCCCTTCCAGCTTTTGACTATGCCCCCTCGTGACCCTTCTTCTCTTTAAGCGGAACAATCCCCTCATTCTGACGCTGTTATGCCTTATAAGTATTTAAAAGTCTTTTATCATGTTCCCTCTCTCCCTTCTGTCCTCTAGTACATGTTGAGCTCCCTCAATCTTTCCTCATATGGCATCTCCCCTAGCTTCATGATCATTTTTGTCGCCCTGCGCTGCACCCCCTTCAGCAATCTCGCATCCTTCTTGAGGTAAGGGCACCAGTACTGCACACAGTACTCCCAAGTGTGGCCTCACCAGTGACCTATACAAGCGCAGGATCACCTCTTCTTTTTACTCTTGGCAGTGCACCCCAGCATATGGTTTGCCCTCGTTGCCGCCCTCCTACACTGCACCAATAGCTTCATGTCCCCTGTGACCTACCCCCCCCCAGGTCCCTCTCCTCTGAAACCAATACCTGCACTCCACTCAGCCAGTAGCTAGTCCTGGGGTTTCTGATTCCACGCTGCATGATTTTGCACTTCTTAGCGTTGGACCCCAACTGCCACTCCTCTGACCAGTGCTCGAGTTTAACTAGATCCTCCCTGATTGCCTGCCTCCCTTCCTCATTGTCCACTTTTGCACATATCTTTGTGTCATTGGCGAACAGGCTGATCTTACTCTTGGCCCCCTCTGCAATGTCCCCTAGGAAGACATTGAGTAGAACAGGATCTAGAACTGAACCCTGCGGTACCTCACTAGTTACGGGTCTTGGCTTGGATGCTTCTCCCCTTACAACTACCCTGTGCTGTCTGCCCTGAAGCCAGCTCCTAACTCATTCCACTGGTTTCTCCCCGACCCCAGGTCCCTCAGGTTGCCCGGAGGGCACAGAGTTGAAAGCTTTGCTGAAGTCCAGATACAGGACATCCACAGCATGGCCCCCGTCAGCCACCCTAGTGACCCCATCTAAGAAGTAGATTAGGTTAGTATGGCAAGATCTTCCTGAGACAGATCCATGCTGTCTGTCGTCCTGTAGTCCATTACAATCCAGAAAGGTTATCAACCTCTCCTTCGGAATGGTCTCCATCAACTTCCCCACTATAAAAGTCAAGCTTACCGATCTGTAATTGCCCGGTTCATCCTTGGGCCCACTCTTGTGGAGGAGTACCATGTGAGCCATCCTCCAGTCCCTTGGCACATTTCCAAAGTGGTGTTAAACAGGTCTGCCAGAGGGCCTGCCAACACTTCAGCCAGTTCTTTCAGGACTCTTGGATGTACACACACAAACGGTGGTGGATTTCAGAGGAGCAGACTTTGAGGGGATGGCTGATGTCTTCATGAGACACCTGGAAGATATCAGACAGGGCATGGACACAGAGCGTAGGTAGGAGATAATAAGGGGGCTCCTTGAAACCACTATGGCCTGCACGAACGTCTGCCACAAATGTGATAGAGCTAGAAAGGCCCAGCTGGAGAAGCCAGCCGGCCACGCGCACTCCAGCTGACCACTGAGGAGCCCTGCAGCGTGGGTAAGCTGATTCCTATCCTCAGGAACATTTGGGATGGTTGATTGGACCCAGACCCTACGGGACTGCCACTGATTGGTTGATGCCCCTACCGCCCTGCCTGCTATTGGCTAATTTTGACTCTCTGCTTTCGGTGGCTTTTTCTGGCACTCGCTACTTTGCCCTGAGCCGGCCGCTCGCTCTTCAGAAGAACAGTGTGAATTTTCTTCCCACACCACCCACCGCGACCCCGGCCCCTATTAAATGCTCTTTTCATAAGAGCTAGACCGGCCCCCTATTAGCTGATTAGACGTCTCAGATTTTACCACACCTGCCGTCCTGTTTGTAATCCTTAGACAGCTCTGCCCTCTTAAAGAAGTGACACTGAAGAGACTTATCAACTTGGTGCAATATCCCAGTTTTGGGAGACCATCTTAATACAAAAATGCCTCCATTAGATGTTCTTCTGCGCTGCTGCCTTACACTACTAATCTTTGCTTTATTCAAAATGCCAGTCTCTGTCCCACACCAAAGCCACAAAACTACCTGTGTCAAATACCTGGATTTGCCCTCTACTAATAATTTATGGCAACCCAGAACAGGGACATCTTCCACATGGTTATACCCTTACTCGCAACAGACTATGACAAGAGACCTTACACGTGTGCTCCAACGGCGTCTGCTTTAGTAATTATCTATGCACTATCTGTATCAGTTAATGGCAATGCCCAAATGCTAACCACTACTAAAACAACCTATTCAAGACAAAGCAACAAAGAACTGCTTAGTATCTTAAAAAATGACTGCTACTTCTCTTACTCTGCTCAGGAAACGTAGAACTAAACCCAGGTCCACCCGTCCTCCTGGACACCCATGCAGACCTTTCTCAACATACAGGTCTCAGCTTTCTCCATATCAGTGCTTTTAGTTTACTCAAGAAACTGGACCAAATACAAGCCTGGGCTCTACATGCAACTCCTGATTTCTTCAGTGTAACTGAATCCTGGCTTACGCCCTCAACTCCAGACAAATCCATCAACATTCCGGGATACAATACCCACCACTGTGATAGGTCAACTAAGCAAATTTGTAGACACGGCCATTGACTGCACTTTGAAACCTAAAAAGTTTGAATGCATGGCACTAAAATTATCCCTTACCAATGCAAAGTCACTCCTTATTGCAGCCTGTTACCAACTCCTGTCTGGTGGTATAGTTCTACTACCGCATATCCAAAACCTAGCTGTTTCAGCTAACACAGAGTGCACCCTTCTGGGGATCTCAGTTGGAACTGGAATAATGACAGTTCCAGGAAACTTAAAAATCTTTGTGATGCAGTTGGACTGGTACACATGACACCTGCAAACACCAGGCCGTATAAAAAAATATCCTGAGCGCAGCTCCCTTTTGGACCTCATGTTAGTAAACAAGCCACATAACATCTCTCATGCCGGAGTGTTCGTCAATGATATAAGTGACCTTTGCACCACAGCCTGTATTAGACATCCCTTGAAGTTAAATTTTGCTGCTTTATGCAAGTTGAAAAGAAGCATGAAAAGATTTTCCCAGAAGGAATTCCTGAAAGACCTAAGTAACATCAGATGGCAGAGCTTCTACCTTGCCACTTCCCTTAGTAAGACATTTAATATTTTCCATAGCCTTTTATTGGGAATAATCGACAAACATGACCCTCTGGTTGGTTCTCTCCCATTTTGAAAAAAGCACTCAAGGACAGGGGCTACTGGTGGAAAAGAGCGAGAAAAACTAAACTGGAGGCAGATTGGTTAGCATTCTGCACCTCTAGAAATGCGTGCACCAAACTAATTAGAACTGAAAAGGTCAGATATTTCCAAACAGAACTAGAAGCCAACAAAAAACAACTCTGCCAAATTCTGGAATATTCTCGGAGAGGTCGAAGGTTGCCAAGCTAACGCGTCCCTTTCATCCAAAATGATATCCGCTGGTTACACCTACACAACCAGAGTCGATATTCTTGAGCAGTTTAATGAACACTTTGCCACAGCAGGGCTAGCATTTGATTCCTCACCTATCAGCAAAATCATCCTACCAGGTGACCCTGCTGCTGACCCTAATGTTCATTCTAACACTAGACTACCCAACTCCACCGCTTTTAGCTTCCATACAGTTATATTCAAACAAGTTGAGGACCTACTACTATCCCTGGACACCAAAAAGAGTACAGGTACAGACAATATTGATCCGTATTTCCTAAAGCTTCACCGTTCCTACTTGACCGCCCCTATTACCCACATATTCAACACATAGCTGAAACTTGGAGAACTTCCATCGGCATGGAAAACTGCCCACATTCTACCACTATTCAAGTCGGGGGATCCAAGCGATCTGAATAATTACCGGCCCATATCTATTCTACCTGTGCTGTCAAAATTACTTTAAAAATTTGTTAATGCTCAAAATAGAGATTTCCTGGATTCGCATGACTTACTAAACCCTGCACAATCTGGCTTTAGAGCAAAGCACAGCACTGTATCTGCCCTTGCAAAAGTTACCACAGACTGGCAAATTGCCCTGGATTCTAAAAAACGTGTTTCCTTTCTTTCTACTTTAATAAGGCCTTTGACACTGTGGACCACAACATCTTGCTTTCAGCACTAAGCAGTATCAGACTTGATAATCCGGCAATCAAATGGTTTGCAAATTACCTCACTAACGGGCTACAACAAGTCAAAGCTGCAGGTGACCTGTCCCCACAAAAAACCCTCCTAAGAGGTGTCCCTCAAGGGTCCATACTAGGCCCAGTCCTATTTGCGATCTACATCAATAATCTGGACACTCATTTGCGCTCAGCCAATACTCATTTATTTGCAGATGACATTGTACTATATACCACAAATTCCTCCTTGGACTTGGCACAGGAAAACCTACAGCAAGGCTTCATTACCCTCCAGCATAATCTCATCAAACACAAGCTCCTCCTAAATGCCAAAAAGACAAAAGCCATGATCCTCTCACCAAAAACAGGCCACGGTCCAACACATATTCCCCAGATTCTAATGCTCCTTGATGAACCTCTTGAAACAGTTGAAACCTTTAAATGATTAGGATTCTGGCTGGATAATAAACTCAACTGTCTGTGCCACCTGAATGAAGTTTCGAAGAAATTAAGACAGCGGTTAGGCGTATTTTATCTGATTAAACATCTGCTTACCATAGAAGTTAGAAAAAGACTAGTACAGTCTAAATTCCTACCTATACTGGACTATGCAGACTTTCTTTACACCCATTGTCCCTTAACGGTGCTTAACAAACTAGACACTTTATAACACCGAGCTCTAAGGTTTATCCTTGATCTACCACTGCGTACTCACCATTGCGTACTATACCAGGAATCGGGGTGGCCATCACTCTCAACCAGGAGGAAAAGAAATGCCTTACTCTGGATCTATAGAGCGCTCTCCAGTAATCTTCCTACATGCATTTCGAATCTATTCCAACGAGCCAAGGGCTCCTATGGTCTGAGACGTTTCTCATTAATTTGTTTCAAGATTCCTAGAGTAAAAGCATCATGTGGTTCAACTGCAATCAGTTTTTCACTCCGTTTGCTTTGCAATACTATGCAAAGCTCTCTAAAACTGTCTTCACTGCCGGGCCTTTTTACATTCAAAAACTTGCTAGCCGTCTTTTTGAAGGAAACTTGCAACTGTTTTAGACAACACTGAGCCTTTAGCACCTAGCCTTATTGTCAATTGCTACAACTAAATTTACCATAGGTCCGCTGTTATAGGGGACCTTCAGCACTCCTATCATACCTTACCCTATCCTTTTCCTTCTGTAAACCCCCCCCCCCCCGTCTTCCATCTCCCCGTCTGCTAACATCGCATTGCAGAGATAGCAGGATGACTGGCTTTTCTCTTTTTTCTGTAAAACATAATTTGTATTACACATTGCCATACCTTGACAGGCCAGTATTAGGAGCCATGATCCTACTTGTTAAAAGACTTCATTATTGTCGAGTATACCTTACCTGTGAATATGTACTGTATTGTATTGTATTCTTATTTCTTTTAGATTGTACAAGTGTCCTGGACAACTTTGAAAATGAGCTTGCTCAGTGGTGTTTTCGCCTGGTTAAACAAAGTGATTGAAAAGGGTGAGCAGGGTGGTGAGATCAACCAAGGCTCAGAAGGAATTGAGGTTGGGACAAGGGATCAGAAATGGGGAGAGAGGATTTTTCAGATATATCAGGGAAAGAAGGAAGGCGAGGGGGTCAGATACACAGGCTACTGTAAGGACAGGGAGTGGGTGGGCTGAGGAGGCCGGTGAGCAAGCAGAGCTACTCCGTAGTACTTCTCCTCGCGTCTTCACGAGGGAAAGAGACAGACCAACACCACAGGGAGGGGGCAAGTTCTGCAGTCGTGAAGGGGGCACTCACCGACGGCGAGATCCCTGTGGACATGGTGAGGGAGGCTCTAAAGTCTCTGAGAACTGATAAGGTGCTGGGCCCAGGTGGGATTCACCCTAGGGTGTTGAAGGGAATGGCAGATATACTAGCTGAGCCCTTGGCGGTCCTTTTCAATTCCTCCCTTCAGACGTCGGGTACCTGAGGACTGGCGGATGGCACATGTCGCGCCTATCTACAAAAGTGGCCCACAAGAGGAACCGGGTAACTACAGCCTGATGGTGGTGGTGTGGGAGCTAATGGAGACCGTCCTGAAGGAGAGAGGGGGGATGTTTCTGGAGGGCACGAGGCCATCTGGATGAGCACCAACATGGATTCGTCCAAAGCATATTGTGTCAAACCAACCTTGTGGAGTTCTGCGATTGGATGACAAGGGCACTGAACCAGGGAAGGCCAGTGTATGTCCTCTATCTGGACTTCTGCAAGGCATTTGACTCGGTGCCACACTCAGGGCTGTTAGACTGAGGGGTTGGGGGGAAATGGAAAGGATAGGGATCTAGTTAACTTAGAGATTTTAGAGTGGTGGTTGGGAGTGAAGTCTCGTCTCCCAGAAGGGTAATCAGTGGGTTCCCCCAGGGGTTGGTATTGGACCCATTCCTGTTTAATGCTTTTATCTCGGATTGGGGACGGAATCAGGAGCAATATGAGTCTCTTCGCTGGTGACTTCAAGCTGGGTGCCGGGGTGGACAGAGAGGATGGGAGAAGTGCACTGCAGAGAGATCTGGAGACACTTGAGAGGTAGTCACACACTTGGCAACTGAGGTTTAATAACAAAAAGTGCGGTGTACTCCACCTGGGAGCTAGGAAACCTGAATATGATTACTTTTTGGGAAGGGTGAAACTGACAGTCTTTGGGAAGGGGGCTGAAAAAGATCTCTGGGTGTTCATAGATGGCAAAACAAATCTGAGCAGTGCAGGAGGGCAGCGCCTAAAGCAAACAGGATGCTTGGGTGCATCGCCAGGGGGATTACATTGAGGAGAAGAGGGGTACGTCTTCCTCTATACAACTGCTTGGTCAGGTCATACCTGGAGTATTGCATGCAGTTTTGGCATCTGTATTTGAAGGGGACATTGCCCTCCTGGAAAGGGTCCAGAGGAGGGCAACCAAGATTGTACAGGGCTTAGGGGACAAGTCCTATGAGGAAAGACTCATGGAGTTAAACATGTACTTGCTGGAGGAGGGGGGGATATGATTGAGGTCTTTAAATAGCTGAAGGAGATGAATCGTGTCAGCAGACAATCTGTTCCAGCTAAAGGAGGATGAGCCCACGAGTGGGCACACCATGAGATTGGTAAGAGGGAGGCTTGGGAGAGATTAAGAGGCGTTTCTTTACTGAGAGGGTAGTGGCACCATGGAACGCACTGCCAACGGAACTGGTGGCTGTTGATACAGTGGAGGGGGGTCAAGAGGGGCTGGAACAGATACAAGGGAAGATTAAGAATGGGGAGTGACGAGTATGGGGGTGATACTCTGGTTGGGGAAATGGAGTTGGGAGGGTGCGCGTGAGGAGGGGGGCAGCTACAGTGTCTGAACTGTGTGCTGCTAATTCGAGCAGACTCGATAGACCAATTGACCTACTTTGCTGGCAGCTTAGTACACCGTGCGGTCCTGGTGCCTTGTCCACCAGCAAGGCTTTAAGGCCTTTTAGAACCCTATCCTCATGGATGACCCCATCTGTTATTTTTTTATTATTATTTATTTAGTTTTTGTTGGTAAGTGCACTAGACAAATCTGCCTATTTTCAGGCACAACCCGGGAAGGGGGATACAGATGAATGCCAACTGACCTGGAACCAGATTAAGCTGTTGGTGGTATTTTTAGTGAATGAGGGTAATTTGGCCAGGACACCGGGGGAAATTCTCCTACTCTTTCCGATGAGTGCCATGGGATCTTTAACATCTATCTGAACTACCACCAATCCAGGCAGATGGGACCGCGGTTTAACATCTCATCCGAAAGACGTTATCTCAGAAGTGCAGCACCCCTCTCATGCTGCACTACAGTGTCAGTACTGGGATAGTAACCCAAGTGCCAGATTTGAGAACTGAACCCACAGCCCTCTGATCTCCAGGCCTCAGAGGCGAGCATACCTCTCAACCTGCCAGGACCAAAATCAGGGACTCCGTTTTTTGGACAGCGGGCGCCAGCCTCGCGCCCACACATGTGAACTGCATATTAGTCAAAATACTGAAGAATAACTCTTGAGGCATATGCATGTATATCAAAACTTCATTGAACAACAGTAAAGCCATCTTTACAAATTCAAAATATAATTTCATAGAACTGTAATCTAGCACATATCTGTATGTATTACATTGTTGCTAGCAGTACAAAACAAGACTATACTTTCATACCTTTATCTACCCTACACAGTGCAATGTTAAATTGAACACCTACACCTATCCTCGCTCTTAAATATAAAAAAAGCACACCAAATTCTATAGATTCAACCAATTGATCAGTCTATAATGTATACACATAGCATAGTCATGCACAGACACACCTATATTATTTACATCATTGCACAAACTGTAAAAAGACAAAAAAAAACCAAACATTTTATTCCCTTCCCAGTCCCATCCAGCCCACATAACCATTTTGGCTGAGGTTCACATTGCAATTAATGTCACATCAGATCCCAAACTTATTGCACTCCATACCCACATCCCTAATGGGTAAACTGACATTTTCCTTTTGTGTCATTTTGAGGTGCCATGTTGTCGGTTATAGGAGTGTGTTTCCTTCTTAGCTGCTTCAAGGACATCCTTGGAGTGCTGTACATCAAAACATTCTCTGCCTTCATTAAACTTTATGGCAAGTAAGGAATTGAGAGTTTTTGTGTTTAAAGAATGACTGAGTTCTGTTTTCACCTTCTTTACCATGCTGAAAGCACACTCTGGTTCTGCATTTGACTGTGGTAAGCACAGCACTGTCTCCATTAGCCGTCTGAACATCGGTATGTTTTGTTCAGACATGCCAGTGAGTTGGCAAAGAAACTTCCCCCAGTATTTTAGAGCAGAGGCATTGGTGGCAAATGTTGGCTGTCCTCCCTGAAATGTTTTCAGCAGACTGATATATGCCAAACTCATCTAGGAGCTGGTCACATTCAGTTGATGTAGTGCAAATGCCCAGCTGCCTTTCCAAGTCCACAACAGCCATCCCTGACATCTTCGGCTTTAAAGATGGATTGAGCAGAGTGGATATGCTTTTCAAGAGCTTGCTGTTCAATGAAAATTTGGTTAGCATTTTTTTCAGACCTGCTGTGTAGAAAGCTTTTGCCTTCCTGTATATTTTGGTTTCAGCTGCTGTTCCAGCAATAGTATCCTAATTTTCTTTGAACCAGAAGATTTCATCAACCTGAGTTTCCTGAAGGGGGAGAACATTCTCTGCCTTATCGAGAAATGTACTTTTGCATTCATTAAATAAACTGACTGCTGTTTGGGAAGAAGTCTGCTAGAATACAACTGAATAATTTTGCTTATTTCCACATGAAGGGGCATTAGCTGACTGTTCCCGCTCTGCAGCTTTTTGTTAAATTGGCATGGGGCCCCATTGCATATTTTAGGAAAAGAAAAGTCATCCTCATTTCCTGACTGCTTCACCGCTCTCCTACGAGTTGGACTTTTGCACCTCGGGGCTCACATGACATAAAGTAGGACAGCAGAGCTGGCCACATGTCCACCATTCACTGCACAACTTCGCTCAAGCTGAGCCATCTTGTAGGCACATGTTTGATCATTTTCAAGGGCTCAGTGTCCACAAACAAACTGAACTCCTTTAACTGCTGTTGCTTCTGGGAACTTGAAGAAAGATGGCAGTAAATGTCTGAAATTAACTCTTCAACTGGTGATGAAATTGCTTTAACAGTGGATTTGGTGCAAAGGTCTGCCAGATGGCAAAGACATCCAATGCTATGATATTTGGACAGACCTGCTTCAGCCTAGATAGCAGATGATTGTTCTTCCCAATCATAGCAGAAGCATTATCGGATGATAATGCAGCCAGATTGGTCAGTGGGATATGAAAGTGCTCTAAGGTTTTCGTCACAATGTCAAACATTGCCTGCCCAGTTCCAGATACACAAGAAGGCATGTCCAGGAAGCGAATGACATTTGTTTCCAACTTCATGTCATAAAGGCCCACCAGAATAACCAATAGCTTTTCATCCCCCATGTCTGTGCTTTGGTCGACATACAAGCAGAATGGAAGCTGGCGGCACTGGGCAGCTGCACCCTCTTGACACTTTGGCCCAAGGACTTCTCATGCAGTGCATGCAGATTTGGTTGATCCATAGGTATTTTTTTTAACCACTTCTTGGTCTGTGCAGTGCTTCCTCATAAATTTCAAGATGTGGTCGGCACAGGAAAAGGAGAGATTGTATTCTGCCAAAAGATTGACAAAGACCACCTCAGCCTCCACAACCTTAGTGGAACTTTGTGCTTGAAAAAAGTGGCTCATCTTCTTCCCAGAAGCATGTTCCACATTCTGCTGGTGCTTGTGTGATGATTCATGATGCCGTATTATCATTCCTTCCTCCATGGCTCACTCTGATGTCAGATGCACACACTTCGCAGAATGCATGCAGGTGCCCTTTTCTGCTGGCTGCTACCCATTCAAATGTAGTCTTCCATGCAGTCTGGAACACAGTATTTCTCTTTGGCTTATTGGTTGGGGTCATACTACCTCCACTGCAGATGTCATCCTCTGAGAAAGTGTTGTCATCATGGTCCATTTTCTAATAAAATTGTGACAAAGACAAAATGCAGAAAATGTAGAAGTGGGTAGCCATCTGGGAACTAGCGACCATCGAACAGTATGGTTCACAATCAACACAGCAATAGAGTCAAGCCATACAAAGGCAAAAGTACTGGACTTTAGGAGGGCTGACTTTGCCAAAATGGGTGAGTGCCCAAGGAATGCAATAGCAAATGGGCAGGAAGAAGGGGTGGAAGAACAATGGGGAATAACAAAAACTGCCATCACAGAGGTAACAAGCCTTTGTGTGAAGCAAATAAACAAAACGAAACGATGTAAGAAACCACTATGGTTCTCAAAGGAAGTGGCAGTGAAGGTTCAAGAGAAAAACAAAGCATTCAGGAAGTACAAGGAATCACAGAAGGAGCAGGACAGAGAACTGTATCAGTTAAAGCAAAGGGAAGCTGGGAAGGCAGTCAGAACAGCAAAGGCCCAAACCGAGGAAAAGATAGCCAACTCAGTTAAGAAGGAGGATAAAACCTTTTATAGGTACATCAGGGAGCGAAGGAAGACCAAGGGAGGGTTAGCGAGGCTTAATAAAGAGGAAGGAGGATGGGCAGAGGGTGACTGTGAAAAGGCAGAGATACTAAGCAAATACTTTTGCTCAGTATTTACAAAGGAAGAGGGGAGGTACCTAAAACAAACAGTAGAAACACTCTGGATACAGAAGTTGATACCAGCCCATTTACAGAAGAAAGGGTTCTGAAAGAACTCTTAAAACTGAAGGTGGACAAAGCAATGGGGCCTGATGGGATTCATCCCAGAATTCTAAAAGAACTAAGGGTAGAACTAGTGACACCACTGACTACCCTGTTTAACAAATCATGGGAGGATGGGGTGGTACCCGAGGACTGAAAAAGGGCAGATGTGATTCCCCTTCACAAAAGTGGGAGTAAGGCAGAAGCAGGAAACTACAGACCTGTTAGTATAACCTCAGTGGTAGGGAAAATGATGGAATCACTTCTGAAGGAAAGAAGTGTTGAGTATCTAGAGGCCAGAGGGGCTCAGGACCCAAGGCAGCATGGATTCACAGCGGAAGGTCATGCCAGACAAATCTGATAGATTTCTTTGACTGGGTGACCAAAGTAGTAGATCAGGGAGGGGCTGTGGACATGGCCTACCTAGACTTTTAGCAAGGCATTTGACAGTCCCACACAAAGATTAATATACAAGTTAGCCAGCCTGGGAGTGGGTCCCAAGATGACAGCCTGGGTAAAGAATTGGCTGGAGAATAGGACACAGAGAGTAATAGTAAATGGAGTTCACTCTGAAGAAAGGGAGTTACTAGTGGGGTCACCGCAGGGTTCAGTATTAGGACCAGTGCTCTCAGTGCCTTTATGTTTACATTGCAGAGGGACTGAAGGAAAAGTATGTCTCTTTGCAGATGACACAAAGATGTGCAACAGAGTTGATGCACAAGGTGGGTGGAAAGGATGAGAAGGACTTGGCAAGGTTAGAGGAATGGTCAAATGTATGGCAGCTTAGATTCAATGCCAAGAGGTGCAGGTAATGCACCTGGGAAACAAAAACCCAGGGGAAGAGTACACAGTAGGGGGTGAGATACTAACAACAACAAAAATGTACAGACAGTTGGTGAGACCCCATCTGGAATACTGCGTGCAGTTCTGGAGACCCAGTCTCCGCAAAGACATAGGATGGAGGCTGTCCAGAGGAGGGCAACTAAAATGGTGCAGGGTCTGCACCAGAAGACATATAAAGAGAGACTTAAGGAGCTGAATATGTATAGTCTCGAGGAGAGGGGGGACATGATAGAAACTTTCAAGTACCTCAGGGGAATCAACAAAGTCCAAGAGGGTAGCATCTTTCAAAAAAAGAGGTGTGCAAGAACAAGGGGGCACAGTTTGAAGACAGAAGGGGGGTGGCTCAGAGGTAATTTAAGGAAGTATTTTTTCACAGAGAGGGTTGTGGATGCATGGAACGGCCTTCCGGAGGAAGTTGTGGAGTCAAAAACAGTGGTGGAATTCAAGCATGCATGGAACAGTCATAAGGCAATTTTAGGGGTTGGGGGTAGGAAGAAGTAGGCTGCTGGTTAACTAGGATCTGCAGCTTATCCATTAGGTAGGGAAATGGTCAGACTGGGTGGGCCAAGCGGTCCTTCTCTGCCATCAAAATCTATGTAAGTTAACCTCAGGTTCAGGACCTCCCTTTAAATGAGAGAAATCTCCTGCTGGCAACTGCAGGCTGAATCAGCTCTCCAGAGTCCACCTTTATGTTTTCCAGCTGTGATACATTATCCAGACAGATTCTTAAACTGTTGTGCTGTCCCGTAGCTTCTTCCATTATGTGCACATAAAGACTTGCTAATGTATCAGGTGTGGTCTGAGCCTTTCTCCAGTCCTACAACTGTACCAGATGCATACAGACAGTGAGCTGCTAACAAGTCTGGAGTTATCTTTATCTGTCCAACAGTTTATGCTAAGTAAATTAAGAAGCTGTTAATGTTGCCTGAATGACACAGTCAATCACAGTACTTACAGACCCTCCCCATGCTGACTAAGGCTTATGTAGCACAATGGTTTACCTAGGTTGCATTTTATATTAAGCTGCCTGTGTGGCATACCATGCCAGTACCACTACTGCCCCCCCCACCACCACACATATACACACACACTAAAAGATAATGCAGTTCCAGGAGAGAGCAAAACCGAGTCAGATTCCTGTTTTTTTTTTTCTTTTTCCTTTTTTCTTTTTTCCTGCCTGCAGCAATCCTTTCACCCAAGCACAAATTATATGACAATATCTTTTGTCTTTTAAACAGTGCCCACAGGGGAGGGCTTTGATGCAGCAGCACTGCTTCTTACCAGTGCTCCCCTAAGACCACTGGGCTCAGTCAGCTCAGACTGTTGCCTGCAGCAATCCTTTCACCCAAACATGCATATTTCATATTATATAACATACACACACACACACACACATTTTGTCTTTTAAGCAGTGCTTGCAGCAACCAGGAGGGCTTTGATGCAGGAGCAGTGCACCAGGGTCTGTCTAGAACACCCACACATTACGCTGCCATTAGAAAATATTCACATGGGGGTAATGCCCGGGTCTACCACTGTCTGTATTTATAAACAGTAATTATTTCGATCCCGGTTATCTCACTCATTCATACTGTTTTAGGTTTCTATAAAAGTAAGGGATTAGTTGGAATCGGACAACAATTAAGACCACTTGTGCTAATATACAGCTGACTGAAGTGAGGTTAGGTAGCAGGGACGAGGTTAGGAAGTGGTACAGTACTTCTGTCAGACTCCAGCTCTACAATTATTAAGTAGCAAAGGAAAAAAGGGGGGGGGGGGCATTGTCTGCCTGAAGAATGAGGGAGGTTGTTTACTGCTGGTCAGACAAAATGACAAGACAGACAGGTGCTCAGTCAGTGCTGTGGCTGCCCAGTCTCAGCACTCCACTCCTCGGTCCAGTCTTCTACACTTCCTCTGTAGTCATTTCAAGCCAAGAGGAGCCATGGGTTTGCCGGCTGCTGTCCTTTTGGGGTGATTTGTTGCAGCAGCAGTCCAGCAGCTGGCCTGGCTGGCTCCCTCTGAGTGACTGCAGCCCACATGGCTCAGGCTCCGCTTGACACAGACACGATGGGCACCTTGAGTGGTGTACTGGCTAGCATCTCTCTGCCTCGTCGCAATTTTTTCTCCAGTGCTCTGGAACTCCGGAGGGCTTCTTTAATAGTTTGATTCTCCAGCCTCAGACCCAAGGAAAGACACAAAACTTGAGGTCCATGGGTGCCTTCGTTCTGACTGAGTTGCACTGACTGTCTGACACAAAGAGCAGTACTGTCTACATTATCTTTAAAATAAAATGAGAGTCCTTGGCAAACAACTAGGAGTATTCTTTGATAGCCACACAAGAGAGCATGTACTGACAGTACAGTGACAGTACTGACAGTGTTTGTATTGCAAAAGAAAATAAAAGTCCCAATAACTTCTACAGAAATGCCTTCAATAGTTGTGCAAGCCAGTCACATCACACAACACTATCACTATCTTTGATAAACATCTTGGGAACCTACTTAACACCAGAGACTGCAGAATGCATATGATATCTGTAAATTATGCAGTGCATGTATGCAATATAAAAAATACAACCAGCAACGTAGACTGAGGTTGGTGGACTGACTGACTGATATACAAGAAACACTGAGGACTGCACACAGGAGGACCAGAACTCCACTGGCACTGACCTAATAAATGAACTAGAACTGGCATGACAGAAATAAAATGTAGCTTGTATTTGAAATACAGGGACACTAGTGTCCCCACATTAATTTGACAGATTTCCTGCAACTCCACAGCAGTTTTTCTGTCACTGAGCATGCCACTGACTGAAGTGAACTGTTGACTGCAGTGTCTAACTCCATAAAATATTTTTATCTAGAATACCACCACAAAGCACAAGTTACAACTGGCAGTAGGCAGTACACCCAAAAATCAAGTTAAGCTCCCCTCTAATGTGTTCCAATTAAAAAAAAAAATCCACCAACCTGATAGATGATTAGGGTCAAATGAGCTCTGAGCAACTCAATTAACTTTCTTCCCAGTACTGTCTGAAAATATTTGTTTGCAAAATTAATCTCAGATCTGGCTGGCTAGCTGACTTAATTCTGACCTGCCTGAAGATAGTACCTCTGTAAACTCAGGAAAAACTGACCCTCCATCACAGTACCTCTGTAAACTTGGTAAAACGCGCCCCACCCAACAGTACCTGGTACCTCTGTAAACTCAGTGTAGAATGGACCCCTGTCACAGTACCTCTGTAAACTTGGTGCAAAACAGACACCCTTCCCCCCAACAGTACCTTGGTACCTCTGTAAACTCGGTGCAAAACGGACCCCAGTCGCAGTACCTCTGAATTTGGTGCAAAATGGACCCCCACCACATGACAGTAGTAAAGTACCTCTGTACACTCTGAAAAACTGACCTTCCATCAATGTATTTCAAAAATGTTTGGCTTACACTTAGCTTAAAAGGTCTCCTTCGGTGCACTAGATCTGAAAGATCGGGAAGTCAAGTCTCTCGGTCGGCAGGCTGCCGGCAGCAGGGTCAGTCAGTCAAGCAGGATGGAATTCTGAAATAAACTAGATGGCAGTGCAGCACTTCGTGGAGTTCTCGGAGTCGTCAGTCACTCGTCTCGGTCGGCAAATGAAAAATTGGCTTGCTGCTGCTATTTTCTCTCTGGCGCTCTGGAACCCTATTCGCATGAGTGCCAAGAGCTGCTTTAAGCAGTACTTACGGACCTGAGTGGGAGGGGACGCGAGTCGGGGACTCAAAATTCTTGTCTGAGGTGGGCAGGGGTGCCAGAACAGCAATGGACCAGGAATGCAGCCCATGATTGGTGGACTAGTCACGGACATCACCACGTGTGACATATACAGGCTCCAGTGGTGCAGCACTAAAAAATATCTCGGAGAAACAGTCGGCTTAGACCATGTGGCTGAGAGGAGTCGGCATGGAGTTGACGTTCTTGGGACAATGGCGCGGGGGTGCAGGACGGCGGAACAGTCAGCTCGAAACCGGGACTTCACGGACAATCTGGGACACTTGAGAGGTATGGAGGCGAGTGTGCTACCTACTGAGCTACTGACACTATCTCAGCACCCCCACCCTTTTGTGGTAGGGTAGAATAGGACCCTGTCCCATTTGTTATGGAGAAAGTGTTTAAATGCAAGGATCTTTCCTTTCCTGTCTCTTCTCTGTCTGGTTGCGCAACTAAATTTTCCTGTGACACTTCAGACTTGATCAACTCAATAGGCTCGCAGTTCTTTGCCTATTACTGTCTCTCAGTTTTCTCTTGTTTGTTTTTCTCCCTTGCATATCTAGATCTGCTGATATAAAAATATGTGCAAATCATTGTATGGAAATGTAACTGATATTGGGATCCCTTGTGTGTGGAAAATATATAACATTACTTTTGAAATGTATATAATTAGAATTTGAGATGACTGCAAAAAGCTGTTGGAAGCTAGAGGTTACCAGACTTCAATTTTTAAGCCTTTTGCAAAAGCTGTGCAAAAGAGGGCCTCGGCTCAAGAAGCACACTGTGTGCTAGCAGCTTCTACCTGAAATATACAAGGACAGGATGTTTGTTTAGATTAGGGGTTGAAAGGACTTATGAAGGAGCTAAGCTGCAACTGCAAGAAAGATTAGAAGAAAAAGGGACAGAGAGACTGAACTAAAACTACTGTTGTTCTCCTCTATACATAGTTATTCTGAGCAAGTTTATTTCTTTTTTTTTGTTAGTGCTACTGTAAATAAATATTTTTGGTGAGTTCTGCAACTGCCCCTGGTTTTCCCTATGTTTACTGACTTATACCTTGACGACACCTTCCCTTCTTTCCCATGTGGTATGGGGCCATCTTTTTTTATTTCGAGAACAAGCAGAAGTACTTGTTGAGTGCCTCCGCCCGGTCTTCCCCTTTTTCTGTCCATCCTCCCTCCTCTTGTTTTGAACAATCTCGTCTCTACAACTCCTGTTCTCACTTATGTATTTGAAGAACTCCTTCTCCCCCTCCCAATCCCCTTAGCCGATTTCAGCTCCCTTGCTGCTTTGGCTGCCCTGACTGCCCTACTCACTTCCCTAGATGCCTTCGAATACACATCCTTATCTTCCTCTCACTCATATGAACTTGTTGAAGGCCAAACTCTTATCTCTCACCTTTCCCGCCACTTCCCTGCTGAGCCAGCTAGTTTTTTTTTTTTTTTTTACCTGGACTGCTTACTTTGAGACCTGGTACATGTGTTCGTGGCCTTGTTCAGCCCTTCTTTTTGATAGCCCACTTCTGTTTGGCATCTATCCCTGGGCAAATTCAAGCAAGATGCCCCTCTAGGATGCTGCCCATCCTGTCAAAATCTGCCTTCCTGATGTCTGCCACTCATACTGGTCTTTGTCGGCTCCCTCCCTGTATTGAGGAAGAACCACACTGAGCGGTGGTCGCTTTCTGCTAATGTGCCCAGTATGACCGCATCCTGGACTTGGTCTCCATTTGTTAGCACAATATCCAGTATGTTCCTCTCTATGGTAGGCTGTCACTTCCTGCTCTGGTTAGCTGTCCTGGATAGCCTCAAGCAGTACCTGTTCCCTGGTGTTTGTGGTAGTCATGATCCGCCAGTCAATCCCAGGTGGGTTGAAGTCACCCACTATAATTGTACTCCCTTTGCCACTGACCTTCCTTATTTGCTCCCCCAGCTCCCTGTCAGTCTCCTCATTTTGTGAAGGTGGCCTATACACCACCCCCAACCTAATCTTCTTACCATTGGAACAGTACCCATATGGCTTCTGGCCTCCCCTCTTCCCTGGTACACACTATCCCATCCTTGACGTAAATAGCCACCCCACCTCATCTTCCCCCTCAAGGTCTTTGTGGTACACCTCATATCCAGGGATTGTGAGATCCTAGTCATGGTACTGGGTGGTCCAGTTTCCCTTAGCATAGGGGTTAGCATGTGTTGTAGGTTACCGTTACTTGTGAATTTATTTCCAGTTTCTAAGCAGTGTTTTGGCTGCAGGCTTTGGCAGAAGGGTGACTGAGGGAGTCTAGGAAGGGGTATGTCCTTAAACGTCTCTCAGATTGTTTGTCTATAATTGGGGGGGGGGGATTTAAATCTTGTCCTGAACGAACATCTGGACACAACATCAACGGTCAGACAATCCAGTCGTAGGAAGGCTCATATGGTCAGTAAATTACTGGTGGAGTTGGGGTGTTTGGATGCATGGCGATATAAGCATGGACAGAGAGAAGATTTTACTTACTGTTCAACAGTGTATAAAACCTGTACCAGACTAGATTATTTTTTTATCCCTAAACAATCCGCTGCCCAGCTCAGAGAAGTGGCGATTGGGGATATAATATTGTCAGACCATGCCCCGGTAACCTTAAAAATTACATTGGGGCAATCAAAGAAAACTACCTTCTGGCGTCCTAATTTATCTTTACTACAATCTAAAGAGACCCAAAACATTATAAAAGACACTCTAAAAATGGCTGTGGAGGTGAACGATTCCCCAGGTGTCTCCCCCACCATTTTATGGGATACCATTAATTGAGTGGCAAAATATCTATCTCGGCTCACTGTAAGAAACAGAGGGAGGCGCAAAGGCTACTACTGCAATCTCAGATAGCTAATTTAGAAAACTTGCAAAAAACTAAATGTTTCTCAAAGGGGAAAAAGAAAAGCTACCAAGAGAGAACTTAATATCCTGCTAGATTACCAGGTGGAACAGAAACTGCTCTACTTAAAGCAACAATCTTATGAGGGTGGCCGTCGTGCCCTTAGGTTATTGGCCAATTGACTCCATCGGGGGAAAGCTAGGGCAACAATCACCAAAGATCTTCCTGGACATAAGTCTCCACCACTCATTCAGACTGTTGGGATCTGCGCCAGAGGCACTAGGACCCATCGGGAGCAAACTTTTTGCTGGAGAGTCGGCGCCAGAGATGGCGCTGCGAGCCCTAGCTCGTGCAGTAACGACTATCTCGGCATCAACCCTCCAACCGCCTCAGTTCCTTTTTTCCTGCCATTGAGTGCACTTCAGTGACGACGTCGCTCGCCTGTCGGGAGTCAAACTTCAAACTAGCAGCATAGTTTTCAGTTTTTATTATTTTGTAATATTATCTCGATACAGTATCGCTTAAATTTATTCTTATTTTTTTAAATAAAATACAATAAAGAAATCTCAGCCTACCTTGACGGAGTCGACCATGAGCAGGTCAGGTGACGGTAGGGAGACTTTGTATGAAAGCTGTTCAGTCAGTTGACTGGGTCCGGTCTGCTGCCTTCTCTGGAGGGTCTGACAGCGGTCAGTCCAATGCCGAAGTGCCCCGAAGCATAAAAATAAGCAGTCGCACTCTCGGCACCCTTTGGCCTCGAGCTCTTCTTGACCCACAGGTCTAAAAGAGAAGGCATCACTCGAGTCGCCTCTGATATGTCTCTTGGCGTAGGCAGCTCGGTTCTCGGGGCTAGTTGCAGTCTCCTCCTTGGATCGCCAACCTCTGCTTCCTGGTAGCGGCGGCTTCGACATCGAGCCCTACCCGCCCGCAGGTAGGTCTTCAGATGAGCAGTTTCATCACTGGGCCGCTCTTGGAGTAATGGGCTCGAGGTTGGTTTGGCTACCGGCTCCGGTCGCTCGTGGGCCCCAACCCGTGCTCTCTGGGTGACCGGGTAGGGGCGGTTGGACACCTTCACGGTGCGCGGCACCTTCTTTGGTGCCGTTGACTCCACGCTTATGTGTTCTTCCCCTCACATGGCTGCGGCGCGAGGGGCCACACAGATGCCCTTATCTCCTGCTCTTCTTCCTTCAAAACCTGTTTTGGTCTAGGAGTGTTTGGCGCTTTTCGGCATCGGCCAGCTCGCTCGGCGCCCGTCGCGGCTTCTCCCTACTTCGCCCGTCGGCTTCAGTGCCGTTTTCAGCGCCCGCATGGCCGGCGGCGTTCACCGGTGCCGTCGCCTCCTCGGCGCCAGCTCTCGAGGGACTCCTCTTTTCACTTGTTTCCTTCTTCCTCCTCTTCTGAATTTCATTCTTTTCCTGTCCATACAGTCCCTCCTAGACTGTCAGGAGATGACGTTGAGCCTGACCCAGACCTTCGGTTGGGTGATGAAGTGGACGAAGCAGGATCTATAACTGCTACAGAGCCTGTGGTTGAGAACCTATCCTTTAAGTCTCTGTTGAAAAATCTGAGTTCCACACTTTCTCTCCAGACTACAGACATCGATCCTGGGAAATTGTTGAGACTCCAATATCTTCATGCCTCGGAGATCCCTACGGATTTGACTCCTCCGATTCAGCCTTCCTTTGAGACGCTGTCTCAAATGGTATGGAATAATCCTGCTCTTACCCCTTCGGTGGCTAAATCTATTGATAGGAAATATTCAGCCCCCAAGGATCGTCCCATTTTGGCATCTCAAGGCTTTGCGGATCCTATTGTTGTCCTGGCAGAGAATGATAGTCGTTCTTCCTCAAGCTACTACAGCTCGACCTATTGACAAAGAATCTCGTAAGATAGACACCTTAAGTAAGAGAGTCTTTGCTGCCTCTACCCTAAGTATGCGTATTGCCAGTTACCAAGGCTATTTTTCTCAGTATGAGTATATCCTGTGGCATTCTATTAAACAGATGGTTGAAGCCCTACCGGAGTCGGATTCAAAGCCAGAGCTTCTTCAAACCATTACCAGAGGTATTGAATCTAATAACCAGCAGGTTAAAGCAGCCATGGATGCTTTTGACACTGCTTCCGTTCAGCGGCTGCTGGTATTTGCCAGCAGCGTCATTCCTGGCTGCGCGCCGGGCTTTATGAATGACGCGCAGCAGCAGGTGATGGCATTGCCCTTTAACGGTGCATATCTTTTTGGTCCTCAGGTAGAGCAAACTCTAGAAGCTACACAAAAGACTAGGTCAGCCATTAAGTTGGCTCGACCCCCTCCTGTCCCCTCTCGAGGGCATGCCAGTAAACGACAGTTTCGTCGTTTCATAATCGCCAGTCCTTTCGAGGCAGAGGAAGTTTCCATAAGAACCAACCTGCCCAACCTCAAAAGAAGGCGCAACAGAAAGCGCAAGGACCCAAAGCGCCCAGCGCTACCTTATGAATTGCTGACGCAAGTTCCATCTCAGCTGCCCAAGGTGGACTTTTCCTCTCCGGTGGGAGGTCGTCTGATGCACTTCTACAACCAGTGGAAGTCCATAACCTCAGACAAATGGGTCCTTTGGATAATTCGCGAGGGGCATTCACTCAATCTTGTGGAGACCCCTCCGAATCGTCCCCCCAAACGGCAGCCCAGGCTGTCAACCCTTCAGTCAGACCTTCACGCCGCCGAGATTCAGGGCCTTCTGAACAACAGGGCAGTAGAAGTGGTGCCACTGCACCAACGAAACACGGGGTTCTACTCTCTTTACTTTCTGGTTGCAAAGAAGTCTGGCGGAATGCGCCCCATTCTAGATCTCAGAAAGCTAAACAAATTTCTCCCCACGGAGAAATTCAA
Organism: Neoceratodus forsteri; assembly: GCA_016271365.2. NCBI lineage: Eukaryota > Metazoa > Chordata > Ceratodontiformes > Ceratodontidae > Neoceratodus > Neoceratodus forsteri. The sequence goes on along the minus strand of CM057454.1, from coordinate 1,296,067,933 downwards.
AATGATTTCTCTGGGAACCCTGTTACCTCTGCTCCACCAACACGACTGGTTAGCCTCCCTAGATATGCAGGATGCTTACCAGCACATTCCTGTTCACCCGAGGCATCACAAATTCCTGAGGTTTGTGGCTCTGGGACAGCACTATCAGTTCAGAGTCCTGCCCTTTGGGCTATCCTCGGCGCCTCGAGTTTTTACAAAATGTTGTGCAGTTCTCGCAGCGCACCTCAGAAAGGTCGGAATTCAGGTGTTTCCTTATCTGGACGATTGGCTTCTAGCAAGCCCTTCCAGACAAGGGACTCTGGACGCCGTGGAGACGGCCTTGTGCTTCCTTGCATCAATGGGAGTTCTGTTCAACCTCAAGAAATCACAACTGCAGCCCTCCCAGAGGCTCCTTTTTATAGGGACTCTTCTGGAAACCTCCTGTGCGAAGGCTTTTCTTCCAGAAGACAGGAGGGACGATATCCTTCAGATGGCCCGTCACATCGGGGAAAACAGCTCAGTCTCAGCTCTCTCGATGCAACGGATGCTGGGCCTCATGGCATCCTCAGTATTTTCTTGCCCCTAGCACGTCTGCACATGGAACCACCCAGTGGATGCTCAGTACTCAGTGGTCCCAACCACTCACCCGCGGTCCTGTCTCATCAAGGTGACAGAACCTTTGGAGGTCACTCACCTGATGGTCTCAAGAGAGCAATCTCCTGGAGGGGTATCCCTTTGCTCCTCTGGACCATCAGATCTCCATTACTACGGACGCATCCCTACTGGGGTGGGGAGCTCACTGTCAGGCTCTCCGCACTCAAGGTGCATGGACTCAAGTCGAGTCCCAGCTCCACATAAACGTCCTAGAAATGTGAGCTGTCCTTTATGCGGTCCGAGCTTTGAAGGACATTCTGTGTCACAAGAACATTCTCCTTCAAACGGACAACAAAGCAGTGATGTATTACATCAACAAGCAGGGCGGTGCTCACTCTTACCCCTTATGCAGAGAAGCAATGAGGGTATGGGAACAGTGCTTGGAGAACGAGGCTCTAATTCAAGCGGTCTACCTGCCAGGTGTTCAGAACGAACTGGCAGACCATCTCAGCAGAACAGAGACAGACCCTCACGAGTGGTCTCTCGACTCAACCATAGTTCAGTCACTATTCGAAGAGTGGAGAACTCCAGACCTGGACCATTTTGCATCCCCACTCAACGCAAAACTGCCTCTCTTCTGCTCCAGAAATCCAGGGCCTGGCATTTTCTGTCAGGATGCGTTCAGGCTGCGGTGGACAAAACGCTTTCTTTCGCCTTTCCGCCTCTTCCTCTAATTCAGAGGGTACTCCTCAAGTTCGAATCCCAGGGGGACAAAATGATTCTCATTGCTCCCTTTTGGCCTCAGCAGCTGTGGTTTCCACTGCTCAACAATATGTTGACAGTTCCTCCAAGACCACTTCCCCTGCAGATGAACCTTTTGACTCAGGGACCGGTGGTCCATACCAACTTGAGATCACTTCACCTTCATGCTTGGCTCCTGAAGAGGTCGAAGTAAACCGGTTCAATGTCTCTCGAAGAGTTTCAGATATTCTTCTAGCTGCACGGAAGCCAGCCACTCAGAAAACTTACACAGCCAAGTGGAAGCGTTTTTCACTGTGGTGTGCAAAGTCCTCTTTGAATCCCTTTTCCTGTCCACCAGATAAGGTTTTAGAGTACCTTTTGGACCTCTCAGATTCGGGTCTGCAGTACTCTACAGTCAAAGTTCATCTTAGTGCCATTTCAGCATATCATGAGCCCGTTATTTCCTTAACTCTGGCTCAGTTACCTATGGTTAAGAGATTTGTTAAGGGGATTCTGCATACCAGACCTCCTACAAGACGTCCAGTCGCAGCCTGTGACATTAATCTTGTGCTAGACATGCTCACTCGGAAACCTTTCGAACCTCTGACTACCTGTGAGCTAAAATTTCTCACCTGGAAGACTGCCTTCCTAGTGACCATTACCTCAGCCCGCAGGGTGTCTGAGATACATGCCCTGGTCACAGACCCTTCGTATACTGTGTTCCATAAAGACAAAGTAGTTCTTCGTACTCATCCTAAATTCCTTCCTAAGGTTGTGTCAGAATTTCATCTAAACCAACGTTTGGTCCTTCCCTCTTATTTTGCGAACTTCCAAAATGAAGGGGAACGTTCTCTTCATTCTTTGACTGTTAAGAGGGCGTTGCGTTTCTATCTAGATAGAACCAAGGATTTTCGCAAAGCTCAGCAACTGTTCATTTCCTTCAGTGAGACCCGGCTGGGTCAACCTGTAGCTATCAGATGTATCTCATCATGGCTAGTGGCGTGCCTTCGTCACTGCTATTCCATAAGCGCAGGTTAAGTTGGAGGAGTAAATTTCACGCTCACTCTACCAGAGCAATCAGCAGCATCCTAAGCGGAAATCCATAGCGTGCCCTCATCGCAGACATCTGCAATACGCCACCTGGAGCTCAGTGCATACTTTTGTTAAACATTATGCACTAGATGTCCATGAGACGACATTCTTCCTTTGGCAGAGCCATCCTCAATGGACTTCTGTCCTAGAAGCGAGAGCTCTTGGTCTTTCCTGCTGCCCTCTCGAGGGATTATTAGCTCGGTACTCTCCCAATAGTGTGAATGAGTGGTGGAGACTTATGTCAGGAAGATATGAAAATTATGTACCTACCATAATTCTTGATCTTCTTGGACGAGTCTCCACCACTTCTCTCCCATCCCGAGCTCACCTTTCTTGTTGGTCTTCACTCCCTCAAATCTTTAGGCCATGAAGACTTCTTTATTGACCCTTCTTACACAGGTCACCCGGACTGTCTTATGTCCGGTTTTTAGGTTAGGCTACCCTTCTAGGTTAGTTACGCTGCACCTCCTTGGTAAAAAAGGTACTGAGGCGGTTGGAGGGTCGACACTGAGATAGTCGTTACCTCACGAGCTAGGGCTCTCAGCGCCATCTCTGTCGCCGACCCTGCAGCAAAAAGTTTGCTCCCGATGGGTCCTAGTGCTTCCGACGCAGATCCCAATAGTGTAAATGAGTGGTGGAGACTCGTCCAAGAAGATCAAGAATTACGGTAGGTACGTAATTTTCATTTTTTCATCCACGCACTAGAGTCCCCCAGTAAGCCGCTTTCGACATAGCATCTTTCCTTTTATTGATTACTACCAAACTTTGTATATGGCAGACATCTCCCTGGATAATACTAAATTGGCAGAATTTTTACACACGTTACATCTTCCCCAAGTCTCCCAGGAGGAAGCACAGAGACTGACCTCCCCCATTCACAGCTCAGAAATAAAAGCGGAAATTGCTTGGCTAAAACCAGGAAAATGTCCAGGAACCAGTGGGTTCCCGGGGGAGTTTTACAAACACTTTTGGGACTCTTTAGTCCTATTACTACATAGAGCTTACAGTGCAGTTATAAATACAGAAGACAGGGTGGCATCTATTAGAATAGCTCCCGCTTGGACACAGGCAATAGTGGCAGTACTGCCGAAGCCGGCCAAAGACCCAACAAATTGCACACCCGACACCGATCTTAAATACAAACTACAAAGTACTAACGGGCATAATCACTAGGCGTCTGAAGAAGATCATACCCCAATTTATTCTTATTGACCAAACAGGTTTTGTCCCGGGCCGACAGGCTCAGGATAACATTCACCGGGCAATACATCTCATTGATCACATCAATCAAACTAAACCGCCCTATTCATGAGCCTTGATGCTGAAAAGTCCTTCGATAAAGTCCAGTGGCCTTATCTGCAAGCAACCCTAGCAGGGTTTGAATTTCCTAGGGAGTTCAGTGAATTTATTTCCAAACTATATCAATCCCTGGTGGGATATGTAAGAGTGAATGGACATCTAGCTGCACCTTTTAGATTAGAGAGGCAGACCAGACAGGGCTATCCATTTTCCCAACTTCTATTCTCCCTATATATTGAACTTTTAACTCAAGCCATTCGCTTAAATCCTAAAATTCAGGGAATATGGGTAGGGGAAGTGGAACATAAATTAGGACTGTATGCAAACAATGTCTTGCTTTTCCTAATGGAATCGGATTAGTCCTTGCCAAAGTGATGACACAGATTCAGAAATTTTCTGTAATATCAGGCTATTAACAGAGGTACTGCCACTTTTATACAAGGCCACGCCCCAGCTGAAACCCAGACAGTTTATTCCAGGATAATTATCCCACTTTAATTAAAAATATACAAAATGACTATAAACATTGGGCTCTCCTCCCTTTACCATTACATGCGCGGGTACAAATGACAAAAATGAACACACTGCCAAGGTTTTTATACCTTTTTCAGAGTGTTCCCTGTATTCTCCCTCAGCAAGAGCTGGTAACATGGCAGAGGCAAATGTTAACTTTTTTATGGAATTCTGAAAGACCACAAGTACAGCGGTCAGTTTTGTATTTGGAGAAAAGGCAATGAGGCCTCGCATTACCTTATCTACCAGGATACTGGGTAGCTGTACAAATGAAGGAAGTGCTTATGTGGCAGAACCTGCAATACACGTCCCATTGGAAAATGATAGAACTAGCTGCAGTAAGGAACCCCCCCCCCCCTTTTACAGGCACTACCTTTTCATTTAGAGTTTACATCTAGGAAGAAGACAAAACATCTGACTGGGGTTCAGGCAGCCTTGGAAGGTTGGAAACAAGCTATCAAACAAGAACGAACAGTCCGCACACACTGGAGATATAAATGGTGGGCCTGGGATGAACAATTCCTACCAGCTGGATTGGATACATGGTTTAAACACCAGGCACACTTAGGTTTCCACTCCCCCTGGCAACTCATGCATGGCACTACACTCCCATTTGACATAGTCACCCAGAAATATAATTTTGGCCAAACATATAGATTTCAATACCATCAGCTCAGGAGCTGTGTCAATACTCGACTAACAAACCCGTAACTATAAGGGAAATGGGTGCCCCCCTCCCACCCTTTGAGATAATCTGGGTGGCCCTGACAGCCAAGGGAGCCATCACTTTATTATATTCAAACAATATAGCTGTCAAGAGAAACCACGGCATATCATATTAAAGCAGCAGTACTACGAAAAAAAAATGCGCTTTTTTGACAGTTTATTCCTTGTGCCCTGCTAATCATATACCCTAACTCTTTCTCGCCGGCATTGTACTATCGCCGAGTAATTTGCTCGATTATTCTCCGCTTTTGCTTACATAGAAACATAGAATTTGATGGCAGATAAGGACCGCTTGGCCCACCCAGTCTGCCCATTTCCCTACCTACTGGATAAGCTGCAGATCCTAGTTAACCAGCAGCCTACTTCTTCTTACCCCAACCCCCCAGAATTGCCTTATGACTATCCCATGCAGGCTTGAATTCCACCACTGATTTTGACTCCACAACCTCCTCCGAAGGCCGTTCCATGCATCCACAACCCAAAAATACTTCCTTAAATTACCTCTGAGCCGCCCCTCTATCTTCAAATTGTGCCCTCTTGTTCTTGCACACCCTTTTTGAAAGATGCTACCCCTCTTGGACTTTGTTGATTCCCTTGAGGTACTTGAAAGTTTCTATCATGTCCCCCCTCTCCTTCCTTTCCTCGAGGCTATACATATTAAGCTCCTTAAGTCTCTCTTTATATGTCTTCCGGTGCAGACCCTGCACCATTTTAGTTGCCCTCCTCTGGACAGCTTCCATCCTGTCTATGTCTTTGCGGAGATTGGGTCTCCAGAACTGCACACAGTACTCCAGATGGGGTCTCACCAGCTGTCTGTCCAGAGGGATGATAACTTCCTGTTTTCTACTGGTGATGCCTCTCCGTCTGCATCCCAGTATCCCCAACCCTCTTTGCTGCCCTCTCACATTGCTTGCCCATCTTTAGATCATCTGATGTGACTACACCCAGGTCCCTTTCCATTTTGTTGTTAGTATCTCACCCCATTGTGTACTCTTCCCTGGGTTTTATTTCCCAGGTGCATTACCTTGCACTTCTTAGCATTGAATCTAAGCTGCCATACATTTGACCATTCCTCTAACCTTGCCAAGTCCCTTCTCATCCTTTCCACTCCACCCTGTGCATCAACTCTGTTGCAGATCTTAGTGTCATCTGCAAAGAGACATACTTTCCTTCAGTCCTTCTGCGATGTAAACATAAAGACATTGAAGAGGACGGTCCTAATACTGAACCCTGCGGTACCCCACTAGTAACCCTCCTTTCTTCTGAGTGGACTCCATTTACTGTTACTCTCTGTGTCCTATTCTCCAGCCAATTCTTTACCCAGGCTGTCATCTTGGGACCCACTCCCAGGCTGGCTAACTTGTATATTAACCTTTTGTGTGGGACTGTCTCAGATGCCTTGCTAAAGTCTAGGTAGGCCATGTCCACAGCCCCTCCCTGATCTACTACTTTGGTCACGCAGTAAAAGAAATCTATCAGTTCTAGGGACATGGATATGTTGTTCATCCACACTTATTGGCAGGTTCCTTGCCGCTTTAAATCTTGCCGGAAGGTCTTCAAGCTGGCTCCTCCCACCCACCCGGGTGGTAAAACTCTGCTCCGCCCCATGGCCTAGATCTTCCTTACGCTTGGAAGCTCAGGTTTCCTCCTTAGCAGCTCTGCATTAAGACTGGTTCCTAATCCTTGAATTTTCGAAATTAAAAAAGTTTTGCTAAAAGACTTGGTCTTCTCTCCCTAGCTCGCGATGAATAATAAATCGACTCCCGGTTTCGGAGATGCCCTTCGCGGCAGAAGATGTCTCGGACGGATCCGCACTCCACGTGCATCTACTGCTTGGGCCTTGAGCGACCCGCGGGCCAAGACCTGTGCTCTTCTTTTATTCTCGTCCTCGAACGTGCTGCCCGTTTGCAACTGGGCGTCGAGAAGAATTTCCTCCGGTAAGTCAAAGGTCGGCGGTGTCGCGGCCCCAGTGACTCGTGCGGATCAGCTCTAAGCAGATGATCGCCCTCAAGAGAGGCGGCATGGGCCGCTTCTACCTCGGCTCGGCATTTGTCCGCCTCTCTCGGTGCCTCTTATTGGCTTCTTTTAAGGAGTTTTGTCTGACCCTCGACTAAAGGTGAGGGTCCAACTTCTTCTGGACCGTTTTCTCGGTCCAAAAGAGACAAGGGTAAGTCTCACGTCGGCGCTCTTGGGAGACGGAAGATCCCTCTCTCCGAGTGGTCGGCTGTCGACTTCGGTCGACTTCTCGGCTTCGGCCACTGGTCTCACGGTGTCCCCGTCAGGTCAGTTGACCGAGACTCCCATCGACGCGGTTGAGATTTTTCTCGACCTGTTGGACGGGTTGTCAGCTGGAGAAGCTGAGAATCCCCTCTCCCCGGTTCCCCCGGTGGGAGTTGTGGATCCCGTCGGCTCATCTGTGCTTCGGTTCCGGGCCTTGGTTGGGTGTCCGAACCGAGGAAGTGCCGATTCAGCGACACCTCCCCTTCCGTCCTCGGCATAGCCGAGGTCTCGAGCGTCTTAAGTGGTCCAGCGATCCGCCGTCATAGGCGGTCTCTGTCTTAGCACGCGGCAAGCAGTGCCGCGCTCGTCCTCTTCCTCCTCCTCGCGACGAGGCTTTAGCGCAAGTTGCGTCGGAGTATGAGAACTCATGTGGCAACAGCTCCTTCTGTCAGGGAATAAGCCAACGCCGTCGTCTTCCCCGGCCATTAAATGGCTGTCACCGGAGCGGCCGAAACAACCCCTCGTTTTGACCGAGGATCCTGTTCCCAGGCCGGTTGTTCGGCCAAATCTAGCTCCCCATCGATCCCGGTGGAACCTCCGCCTCCACAGCCGTTAGTTGGGGCTCCGACCAAAAATTCTCGGTCGGCTCAGGGACTGCCCCATAGGCTGTCTGTCACCCTCACTCCCGACCGGCCTCGGCAGGTGGAGGGTGGCTCAGGCCCGAGGCAGCTCTTTGAGGACTCGTCCGAGTCCGAGGACTATTCTTCCCTTTTCTGCAAGCGTATGGACTTGGAGCCCTCAGGGGGACAGTCGGCGGACGATAGCCCTTCGTCCTTCCTAGGATTGCTTCGGCTCATCTCGGAGTCCACCGGGATGAAGCTCGAACCCATTTCTAAACGGGCCAGGTATCCCCTCACGGAGATTCTGGACCGAGGGACCCCTCGGAGGCCTTTCTGGTGGCGAGGCCATGAGTGAGGTCCGGCCTTGGAGCTCTGGCGCGCCCTAGCTTCCTGTCCTGCGCCCGGCCAGGATGGCCAGGAAGTATCACGGTCCCTACCTGTTCCCTGTCTGGTTTTGAACACCCTCGGCTGAGGGGTTGGTTACCGACAGCGTTTTCCGGCATGCCGGGAACGCTAGGGATGTGGACAAACCTCCCAACAAGGAGTCCAAGAAATTGGACTATGCCGGGTGAAAAGTCTATGCTGCGTCCTCCCTCGGCCTTCGCCAGGCCAGTTCGGCCGTCCTCATAGCACATTTTTCTCATGCCCTGTTGGGCTCCCTGGGTTAGGTCGTCCCTCCTCTTCCCGCGGATCTGCAGGCCACGGTCAGGCAAGTGCGGGACCAGGGCAGGGCATTGGCCAAACAGCAGCTCCAGACTGCTTTAGACATTGGGGACTCATGTGCCAGGTCTGTGGCAGCCGCAGTAGCCATGCGTCGTCGGGCTTGGCTGAGGATATCCACCTTTACTTCGGATACCCAGCACAAGTTGGCGGATGTTCCCTTTTTGGGGACTGACCTCTTTGGCCCTGGGGTGGAAGGTCACCTGCAGAGGATCAAGAAGTCCAATGCTACCTTGGATTCTGTCTCTTCCGCTCAGAAGGACAAAGGCCGCAAACCCCAACCTAAGCCCTTTGCGTCCTTCTAAGCCCGGCAGCGTCTGGCCAACAGCGTCGAGGGCTAGCAGGCTCGGGCTTGGCATCCCAAACCCAAGCCGGCGGCTTCCTCCAACAGGAAGCAGGGAGGTAAAGGCCCAGCAGGTCCCTCGGCCGGTCCCTCCTCCAAGCCTGCCCAGTGACGGGCTGAGGGGTGTCGCCCCAACCCCGTCACCTCACCCCAGGTTCCCCCCGTGGGGGGACGGCTCCAACACTTCCTTTCCGCCTGGTCCGTTATTACCACGGACAGGTGGGTACTGGAGGTGGTGGGAAAAGGCCTGCCTCTAGAATTCGAGCAGGCCCCGCCCTTCAGAGCCGTCGCACCTCGGGGGGCCTCGGGGTCCGCAGCCTCACTGTCGGCTCGTCGGGCCGACATCGCTCTCCTCCTCCAAAAGGAGGTGATCAGGGAGGTGTCGGACCCTCCCTCAGACCCGGGGTTTGTGTCCAGGTACTTCCTGGTTCTGCCAAGCAGACGGGGGCTGGCGCCCCATTCTCGACCTACACGACCTGAACAAGTTCCTAAGGTCTCGAACCTTCAGGATGGTCACTCTGGCTCAGATAATTCCATCCCTGGAACGGCGTGTGGTTCTGCTCTCTGGACCTGCAGGGCGCGTTCTTTCCGTCCCTATCCGTCCGTCACATCGGAGATTCCTTCGCTTTCGAGCGGAGGGATCCCTCTTCGAGTTCCGAGCCATGCCCTTCGGCCTGTCTCCAGCTCCCAGGGTCTTCACCAAATGCATTGCAGTGGTGACAGCTTTCCTGCGGCGCCGAGGGGTCTGGATGTACCCTTACCTGGACGATTGGCTGATAGCAGCCCCCTCCAGACAGGAGGTGGAGCGGTCCAGAGATCTGGCCCTCCAGGTTTGCTCTCAAATCGGCCTTCTCATCAACGAGGCCAAGTCGGAACTCGAGCCGAAGCAGGTGATTCTGTTTATCGGGGCAGAGCTCGACTCTCTTCGAGCCAGAGCATGGCTCCCGGTGGACAGGGCCGAGGTTCTCCTTTGCCCAATCATTTCTGGTTGGGCAATCGCGCCCTGCCCGGGACTTCCTGCGCCTCCTGGGTCTCATGGTGGCCTGCACCAGCGTGGTCCGTTGGGCACGCTGGCACATGCGCCCCCTTCAGTGGGGACTGGCCAGCCAGTGGTCACAACGCTGCGATCCATTGGACGAGCTAGTGATGGTGACCCAGGAGATGTGGAACGCTCTCCGGTGGTGGATCGTTCCATCTCATCTGCAGAAGGGCATCCTGTTTGTCCGCCCCGAGCCGACGGTCTCTCTGTCGACCGATGCCTCTTTGATGGGTTGGGGTGCCCATCTGGGGGAACACCGGGCGCACGGCCTCTGGTCCCCGCGGGAGTCCCGATGCCACATCAACCTGCTGGAGCTCCGAGCGGTCCACCTAGCTCTCACCGCCTTTGCTCCGTTTCTCCGGTCAAGTGGTCCAGTCAGGCGGACAATACCACGACCATGTACTACCTAAACCGCCAGGGCGGGATGCGTTCCATGCTTCTATGCAAGGAAGCTCTCCGCATTTGGTCACTCGTGCGCAGCCTGGAGGCGGATCTCCTAGCCATTCATGTGGCAGGAGCCTCCAACACCCTGGCCGATGCCCTGAGCCGGATAGGGGCTGCATCTCACGAGTGGTCTCTCCTGCCGGAGGTAGTACAAGATCTGTTCTCCCACTGGGGCTCACCTCAGATGGACCTGTTTGCCTCCAGGATGAACATGAAGCTGAGGCTGTTTCATGCCCGCCCCCCCTCAGCAGGGCTCGCTGCAGGGGGATGCCTTCTCGAGGCTGTGGACCCCGGGCCTCTTCTACACCTTTCCCCCATTTCCCTTGATTCACAAGGTGCTTCTCAAGGCAAGGAGGGACAAGGCGCAGGTGATTCTGATAGCCCCAGACTGGCCCCGCCAGTGCTGGTACCCAGATCTCCTCAGCCTCAGCTCCAGGCTCCCGAGGCAGCTTCCAGCTCACCCGGCCCTGCTCTCATTCAATCAGGGGAAGGTGTTCCATCCGGACCTTCAATCCCTGCACCTGGCAGCCTGGTTCCTGGCGGCTAGAGTTCCAGGCCTTGGGTCTTTCGGCGAGGTCCTCAATGTTGTTGAGGCGTCCCGTGAGTCGACCAGGAAATGCTATGCCTTCAAATGGAAGAGATTTTCCATTTGGTGTCAGAGCAAGAGCTTGGACCCTTCCTCCTGTCCTTTGGCAAGCATCTTGGACTATTTATGGTCCCTTTCTAGTCAAGGGCTTGGGTGAACCCCTAAGGGTGCACCTGGCAGCCATCTCTGCTTACAGGGGGCGGGGGCAGTCAGTGGCGGAGAAGGTGGTCTGGCGCTTTTCAAAGGCCTTGATCACATTTCCCCTCGGTGCGAGAACCTCCACCTCCGTGGGATTTACTGCTGGTACTGGCAAAGCTCATGGGCAAGCCATTCGAACCAGTGCACAGGTGTGAACTCTCACCTGTCGTGGAAGACCCGCCTTCTTGGTGGCTATCACGTCAGCCAGAAGGATGGGAGAACTCCAGGCTCTGCATCGAGGTCTCCTTACCTGGTCTTCTACAGGGACAAAGGTTGTCTTGTGCCCCACCGAAATTCCTTCTGAAGGTGGTGTGGAGTTTCACCTTAACCAGGTGTTGACTCTGCGGTGTTCTACCCCAATCACACCTCGGAGGCCGAATACAGGCTCCATACTTTGGACCCTAGAAGGCTCGCTTATTATAAGGAGCGCACGGCTGAAATTCGGGGAGAGGTTCGCCAGCTGTTTGTCACCTACGCTGAAGCCGCACCTGGCAGACCTGCAGCCAAGCGGACGATAAGCAGGTGGGTCACCTCCTGCATAGATCTCTGCTACAAGTTGGCGGGCATGGAGCCTCCCAGAGGGATAAGAGCTCATTCTACCCGCCATACTGCTGCATCCGTGGCTGCTTCCAGGGACGTCCCTATCCAGGAAATCTGCAGGGCTGCTACCTGGAGTCAGCACACACCTTCATTACCATTACCACTTCGAGCCTTGAGTCACGCCGGGATGCTGGTTTTGGGGCCTCTGTTCTCAGTCTTTATTCCCTAAGTAGGGTGTCTTGCCTCCCTTCTCCCAGAGAACTGCTAGGAGTCTGCCAATAAGTGTGGATGAACAACATATCCATGTCCTGGAAATACAAGTTACTCACCTGTAACAGGAGTTCTCGGGAATGGTATGTGTTGTTCATCCACCTGTTCTCGACCTCCGGCTCCGAGCACGCAACCCTGAGCTTCCAGCGGGCCAGATCTGGCGTCATGGGGCGGTGCCGAGAGTTTTACCACCCGGGTGGGTGGGAGGAGCCAGCTTGAAGACCTTCCGGCAAGATTTAAAGCGGCAAGGAACCTGCCAATAAGTGTGGATGAACAACATATACCATTCCTAGAACTCCTGTTACAGGTGAGTAACCTGTATATTCGTCTGGCATGACCTTCCCACTGTGAATCCATGCTGCCTAGGGTCCTGTGCCCCTCTGGCCTCTGCATACTCGACAATTCTTTCCTTTAAAAGTGATTCCATTATTTTCCCTATCACTGAGGTTAAACTAACAGGTCTATAGTTTCCTGCTTCTGCCTTGCTCCCACTTTTGCGAAGGGGAATCACATCTGCCCTCCTCCAGTCCTCGGGTACCACCCCATCCTCCCATGGTTTGTTAAAAAGGGTAGTCAGTGGTGTCACTAGTTCTACCCTTAGTTCTTTTAGAATTCTGGGATGAATCCCATCAGGCCCCATTGCTTTGTCCACCTTCAGTTTTAAGAGTTCTTTCAGAATCCTTTTCTTCTGTAAATGGGCCGGCATCAACTTCTGTATCCAGAGTGTTACTACTGTTTGTTTTATGTACCTCCCCTCTTCCTTTGTAAATACTGAGCAAAATATTTGTTTAGTATCTCTGCCTTTTCACAGTCTCCCTCTGCCCACCCTCCCTCCCCTTTATTAAGCCTCACTATCCCTCCTTGGTCTTCCTTCGGCTCCCTGATGTACCTATAAAGGTTTTATCCCCTTCTTAACTGAGTTGGCTATCTTTTCCTCAGTTTGGGCCTTTGCTGTTCTGACTGCCTTCCCAGCCTCCTTTTGCTTTAACTGATACAGTTCTCTGTCCTGCTTCTTCTCGCGATTCCTTGTACTTCCTGAATGCTTTCTTTTCTCTTGAACCTTCACTGCCACTTCCTTTGAGAACCATAGTGGTTTCTTACATCGTCTTGTTTTGTTTATTTGCTTCACACAAGGCTCGTTACCTCTGTGATGGCAGTTTTATTATTCCCCATTGTTCTTCCACCCTCCTTCCTGCCCATTTGCTAGTGCGTTCCTTAGGCACTCACCCATTTTGGCAAAGTCAGCCCTCCTAAAGTCCAGTACTTTTGTCTTTGTATGGCTTGACTCTATTGCTGTGTTTATTGTGAACCATACTGTTCGATGGTCGGTAGTTCCCAGATGGCTACCCACTTCTACATCTGTGATCCTCTCTCCATCTCCATTTGAGAGTATCAAGTCTAATATTGCTCCCTCTCAAGTGGGCTCCAGTACTAGTTGTCTAAGGCATGCCCCCCTATAGGGCATCTGGAATAACTGCACTCTTCGAAGTGGCAGCTGCAACTGCACTCCAGTTAACATCTGGCATATTCAGATCACCCATCAGCAATATCTCCCCTTTTTCTGCCATTCTAAGTATACTTTCTATCATTTCCTTGTCCATTTCCTCCCCCTGAGAAGGGGGTCTGTATCAACCCCTGTGCGGATTTTGGTGCCTACCACTAAGCATGTTGTCTACCACTAAGCATGTTGCACTGGAACCCCCTCTGCTGCCAACTGCACATATGAATAACTTGCAGGGGACATCGGGAATGGTCAGCAGAGGGACCCTCTGCTGTTTTCAAAAGACGTGATGTGACCTGTAGAAAAAGCGCAGCTGAAATTAGTCAGCTGCCATATTTGTTGTAGCGCTACAATACTTCAAATAAATTGCAAAAAACTGAGGACGACTGGAAAAAAACATTTACAGGTATGGAAACTGGAACTTGGCTGCATGCTTACAGCAGAAAAACTGAATTTTGATAGGTCACTTCCGGATTTCGTAGTACTGCTGCTTTAAGGTAAAGTGGGAAGGGGAATTAAAGCTACAGTTGGAACATAATGAATGGGAAAAAATGTGGCCAGTGATCTGGTCAACATCTTCGTCCCCAGATTGGGGAGAATTTTTATGGAGGGTGCGAATTAGATATTTTCTTGTCCCACAGTTCCAGGCTAGATTAGATCCATCTAAATCCATAGATTGTTGGAGACGGTGCGGAGAGCCGCGTGCTACCCATGCATAGGTCTTCTGGTTATGTCCACAGTTGAAAACCTATTGGGAGGTAGTGGTTTCCCATATTGAAAATATGCTGAGACAAGGCTGCCCTCTCTCCCCTCTGCTTTTTGCGATTGCTATGGAACCACTGGCCATTAAAATCATGGAAGATCCCAGGATTAGTGGAATACCAGGAAGGGAAGGAAGTGAATGTTATCACCTTATATGCAGATGATATTCTCCTCTCTGTAACACATCCTGAGCAGTCGATCCCCCCCAAAACTAGAAATTATAGAGGCCTTTGCCATATTTTCGGGATACAAGCTTAACATTAATAAATCAGAATTAATGTACGTAAGACTGCAAAAGGGGGGTGGGGAGAAATCATGGGGCCTGAGAATAGTGATTGATGCTTTCATCTACTTGGGAATAAGGGTGGGCAAGGATTTGAGAGACTTATACAAACTGAATTACATACCCATCATAGAAACGATTCTTAAAGACAGAGATCCCTTCCTATTTCATGGATGGGTAGAATTATCCTCCTAAAAATGAATGCGTTACCAAGAGTTTTATATGTAATGCAAATGCTACCCCAGAGCCTCAATAAGAAAGACATAGAACTATTAGAAAGGGGCTTTACTGACTTCATTTGGCAAGGTAGAAGGCCGAGGATTAGTCTAGCAAGATTGAAAGCTGACAATAAAAGAGGAGGTCTAAATTTACCAGACATTAAAGGCTACTACTTGGCTACACAACTTAGATTACTCCATAATTGGATCAACAGGGGGGATGCAGCAAACTGGCTAGATTTGGAAGAAAAGGACTGCCCAGGGAGAGTCTCGGCATACCTAGGAGAGAATTGGTTAAGAGCATACAAGGCCCTGGAAAGCCCCAACCCGCTAATAGTGGCTAGTCTAGAAGCTTGGAAAGAGATGAAAAAAACGCCAAAACATGACCCACACCAACACTCTCCTAGTACCAGTTGCTGATAAGCCAGATTTTTTACTTGGAATAGTAGATGAGGGATTTAAGGAGTGGCAGAGGAAAGGGATTAGATGCATATGTGATTTATTGGAGAGGGGAGAACTGTGTACTTTACAAAAAATCCAGACTGCACTAGATGTCCCAGTATCCCACACATTTAGGTATTTCCAAGTAAGGAACTACTAGAAAAAAAATTAAACAGGTCACTTGAACAAGAACCCTCTGTGGGAAGTGGAGAGACTTATACTGGGGGCAAGGAAAAATGAAAAAGGACTTATTGGGCGGGTGTCCAAATTCGACAGGTCATACTTTCAAGGGCAAGCACAAAAAGTTAAACACAAATGGAAGCAGGATCTCCAACTAGAGAACTGGGAGATGCTCCTTGGCACTCATATGGGTTTACTCCTCTGTAATAAATTAAAGGAACTTCAATACAAATTCTTACACAGACTCTACTGCCTCCTGGGTGTGGTGCATAGCTTCTGCCCAGGGTCCCCCCCAATGTGGGAAGTGTGGCATAGCTTGGGGCACGGTTATCCACTATTACTGGGAATGTCCAGGTATTCAACAATACTGGAAGGCGTCTGGCGGGAGCTTGCACAGATGGGGGTGGGGGAGACTCACTGAAATTTTCCCATGCTCCTTACTAATGGGAGTTGCTGATCAGGAGGAGGAACAATGGAGTTTATATCCCAGATGGATCAGAATCCTCCTGGTCATCGCCAGGCAAGGTGTACAAAACTTGTGGATTACAAAACACACCCCAACACTGGTTCAATGGAAAAATCTAGCCATTAAGGCCCTATCGACAACAGGTTGACATGTGCCCTCCGAGGGAGGGAGGAGACTTTCTTGGACACGTGGGGGGGGATTTCTGAGTGCCCTTACTCCGGGGGAGTTGTCTGTGCTACAAGAGGGAAGCTTAGTCTAACAAAAAATAAAATCACACAAAGGACGAGTTCAAGACAATAATTGAACGTCTATTTTCACTCCTCCTATCAGTTACTGTACATATGAAGCTTCTGTCTGACTTCTAAAGAACACAGCACCGCCTAGTTTTTTTATTTTTATTTATAGCAATGTCATTTAATATAACACATATTGGTAATAAGGAGTCTACAGTAGCATTAAATGACTTTTCTTTTTGATTGGAAGTTGATTTGTCACTATAGTTAGAATAATAGGATGTTCGGCTGGTATTCACTTAGTTCTTCGTTCCTCTTTTCATATAGATATGGGTGACTAAGATAAAAATAAAAAGGGTTGCAAACATGTTAAACTGTTTGATTATAAGGATGGAGAAGGAAAAATTCGACTGTCAACTTCTTTTGTATACCTTTTAACAGTACATGATCTGAAGATATCAATGGACATGTATCTAAACTTTTTAACAGATATGCTTGTTAACATCACCGATGTATAATCTTAATAAAAATATTATAGAAAAAAATATGTATATTATGCTGATGGAGGAGAGGGAAGTGGGCCCTGAACTTATAATCTTAGGAACAGAACCAAATTAACTAGGGAGAGAGAAGCCAAATATCTATGGCATATGCTAACAGCAGCAGCCTTAAAAGCGATTACTAGGCACTGGCAACAGCCCGTGCCACCTGAAGAAAAAGACTGGACAACAATAGTGTTGCAAATACAAGAAATGGAACATATTACCATTGCAACACAGGCAAAATGCATATATAAATCGATGGACTCTTTGGGAAATATATGCAGCAGACAATTTAACATAATTGATTAGTCTCTTGAGAATCCCCTCCCACTTCATGAAACTATAAATAAGAGTCTCATTTACCAGTCCTACTTAATAAATTATAAACTTTATTGAAATACTGTGTTACTGAATTTTTAAATGAGTAGTTAAACTATACCATCCTCCCCTGTTGCTTTAAACAAATAATCAGTGGAACTTTGGTAGAATTAGAGAAATAATCTGCACAGGGAGGTTGATGTTAGCACCTGGTATTTCCTCAATAAATTGCCAGAAGTATAAGGAATAAAATACAAATTAATTACAATTCTTGTCGAGATGAGGGAGAGTAGTGTATATGAGAATTAAATTCTGTAGAAATAAAATAGGGGTTATATGGGGTGAGGTGGATGACAGCACTCGAATGATAGATTTTAGTGTTTGATTTTTTATTTAAATTTTGTTCATTTTAGTAAGATATGAAGTTGAAAATACACTTGCGTATAAAGTCTCAAAGCATACAAATAGAGATTGAGATGAAGTTGACAACAGAACGGAGATACTAAAATTGTCTGATAGTACTATTTTTAAAGAAATATTAGCTTACTGGTCTCTGTATAATGACTGCTTTCAATGGAATTTGTATGTTGAGTTGTAGAGCACGTTGAACTTCAATAAGAGAAGTATAAACAAATAAGGTTGTTTCAATCTGTCCAAGCTAGCAGGAGAGGGACAGACCATACCAACCGCCTTCTTGTGGACAGAGGTTGTCCACCAGGGAATTGCTGATAAGGAAATATTGCCACCTAGATTCAGTTTACTGTCCACACTTCGGCATTATACTGGGCTTTGCTGAGTCACCGGAACAATTATCAAGTTGAATAGTAGCTGCCATAGGGGTTGAGGGCTTATTCCACCAGACCTCTGTTGCTGCTGCCGTGTTCACCCTAATCTAGGAGATCTGCAAGGCTGCTACCTAATCCAGCGCATCTGCTCATATCACACTACAGCATCAACTTGCACTGTCGTCATGATGCTGCACTTAGGACCGCAGTCCTCCAGTCTCTCTCCTCTTAAATTGGGGTGTGGGCCTTGCCCACTCTTCCTAGTGGACTGCTAGGAGTCTAGTTAACTGTGGCTAGTGAACTGAATCTAGGCAGTTAGAAACGGGTGACTCACCCAAACCCTAGTTGTACTAGTATTCAGTTCACATTCACACGACACACACCACCAAGACCTGTGTGGATTCCTGCTTCGGTGTGTAAATCTGATGTCAGGTGGGGCAGAGCCAGAGGAGACACTGAATGTGGTGGGAGGAGCTTGAAGACTGTTCTGGTGATTGAGCGATGCCCAGAATAATGCCTAAGGGTGGATGTGAACTGAATACAAGTAGTAAAACTGATTATAGGTAACTTCTGTTTTCCCTATCCTGACCCCCACACACACACACTTAATTTGCTTGCTTGCATCACTCAGGGAAACCCAGGTGGCACTAGTTCAACAGGCTACAGACAGCCTTCCATACCCCCCTCCACCAGAGGACGCAAGTGTCCACTGGGACACTCGACCTTTCTTCCCTAGTTGCCACTGCTCCTTCAGGGAAGCAGCTGTGCTGTTAAATTTCTGTAAATGTAACTGTAAAGGAGGATGAGACCTCATGGTTGGCAGTGATAGACCATCGTATCCCTTCCTTCTCAACTATTGCTTACTTCCCTAAGTGATGACGTCCAGAATCAAACATGGGTCGTGGACCTTACACTAAAACTAAAGTGGAAACCCTGCATCTGAGCTAAAGAACAATTCGAGAGCTGCTGCTACTTATTGGATGTTGGCTTCTTCCAGTACTTACTTCTAGCCTTCTCTCCGTGTTGCTTCAGAGTCTCCGCCGATGTGGAATGGCAATGGACAGGGCCCGCCTGGCATGAACATGGGCCCAGCCTTTAGACTGCCTGTGCCAGCACCAGCGCTGCCCCCCTATTCTGCACCATGTCTTCAGTGGGGTAAATGTACTCAACGCACATTCCTGATAACACATTTGCACTGGGTGCTGGGTACTGTCACTGTGCTACAAGTGGAATACATGTGCTGTGTTTGTGAACAGTTGCTGCATAATTACCTACTCAAGTTGTCTGCTGTAGTTCTGCACACATGGGCATAGAAATGTCTGCCATGACTGCTGGGTACACACATTGCACCAGGATCAATCGTTCCATAATGCCTGGTACATACATATGCACATATGGGCTTCAAACGATCATTAACTAATGCCTGGTATACACATGTACATATGTGTTTTCAACAATCATTTACTAATGCCTGATACAAACACATTGGCTTGAAACATCATTTACTAATGCCTGGAACAATTTTTCTCCAATACCTGATGCATTTCGTGTTCATTCACATGTGTGCCCAGAACAACTGGCCATTAATTCCTGGTGCATACAGTGCACATGGTTCTGGATCAGTTGTTTACCAACACCTGGTACAGCCACATGAACATGTGGGCCTGGAATTCTCATTTACTAATGCCTTGTACATACACTTGCACATGGGTCAGTTCATTATTGCATGATATATACACGGGGCCTGGAATGATTGTTTGAGGCGGCTTGCGCTTTGGCCTTTGCACTAACCCTTTGAATGTTTGATATATTTTACTGTGAGTGACTCAATTACAGTAATGCTACTTCCTGATTAAATGCTGTAGTCCATCAGTTGCTGAGGTTTTAACAGATCTCACTCCATGGGGGAGCTCTTGCAGCAGGCAATACCATTAGGACTAAGGCCGCCAGGCGTTAGGACCTCACGGAAAAATGTTCTAGCCATCAGCCTGTTGTGGTGGACTGCCCTTGACGTCAGATGTGGTATAAAGGGGGCATTCCCCCGGCGCCACCTCAGTTCTTTTCCTGCCGTCGACCTGCAAACATCGGATCTACGGACGTCATAGTTGCAGTCAACCACCTTTTCTCTCGTGCATCATGTAGTATTTTTTTCTCGGACACAACCGTTTCTTTGACACTTTTTTCAGTCACAGTTTAATGTCTTCATCATCTCGGTGACGAAAATCGAAGTGTGCATGCAGGAAGCAGATCCTGGAAAAAAACAGCCATTCTGCCTAGGCCCAAACCACCGGCTGGACGATTGCCCGCACTGCATAAAATTCAACAAGAAGACCAGAATTCACCGTGGCAGCACTTTAAAGGCCTACTTTCTCGAGCAGCAAGTAGCCACCATGCAGAAGGCCCCTTCGGGACACCGTTCATCTCTTCCACCAGGGAGTCTGTCCCGTTTCCCCAGGAAAAGAGATTGTGAGGGAAACACCACCGAGAGAAGGAGAGGGCCAGATCAGAGTCCTGCCTGAAGTCGCCTCACCAGGCGTCTACTTCTTACACTTCCTGCAGGAGGTCGGAATCTGTCCCCCCCGGTACCAGAGCAGCTTCTGGGGACACTCTAGAGGAAGTCGACCGCCTCCACTTAGGCAAAGGTATGTAGTCTTCCTCCACAGGACAGCCATCCACCCAGATCCCCTTAGCCTGCCGACCCCATAAACATAGGTCGACCCATGAGGGACAGGCGTTGGCTTCGGGCAGATCCATGGTGCCAACCGCCCATAAGCCTTCTGAGACGTCCGATAAGTGCAAGAAAAAGGACGAATCTGAGAAACGCCGGGAGATCGTCAGGTACCAGACTCCTCCCTCACCCAAACGCAGGGCATTGTCTGCTTTCCAGATGACAGGGCATTCCGACTCAACGTCTGACAAAGAGGCGCCTCCAGCAAAAGAAAGGGTGGCAGTCGGCCCCGGCAACTGATTCTCCAGATGTGGGGGTACCGGATGCCCAACAACCACCTTTCAAAGAGCCGTATGTCAGGCCACCAGACACCACGGAACTGACACCTGATGTACCTGTGGACAGAGTGCCTGAGGACCCGACGCCTCAACATTTTGACCAGACGCCCAGGCCCTCTAACGCTTCTTATCAGGCGGCCCCACCACCAGTCGTTCCACTAGCTGAGATGGGAGCGCCTTTTTTTTTTAAATGCTCCGGGCCGGCCTCTCCTTCAGGCCACCTACGCCCTCCGAGCCTCACTGCCTCGGAGCAGCCACCTCTTTACCCCCATATAGCAACTCCCTCCCCAGATGACCCCTGGACGTAACCCTTCACCAGGTGGGTCCCTCTCCTCCCAGGGGGATGGCGCCGGTGTGGGTGACCAGCGCCAAACCTGTTCCGGGGTGCTGCTGGGGATGGTGCGTGCACTGTCCTCGGTCTTGCAGCTACGGGAGCTGGCGACCATCATCCAGTCTTCTACGGGGCTCTTTTTCCCATTTGCTCCCCTAGAGGCGTGGTGTGCCACAGCGTAAGGTAGACGCCAACATTCACCACGCTTCATTAGTGAGTGGGACCCTCATGATGTCGCCCCCTAGCCTCCGCTAGTCAGTGGCAGCGCTGGGTCACGCCCCACTCCTAAGAGAAAGCGAGTCA
The DNA here is from genome assembly GCA_016271365.2 of Neoceratodus forsteri. Taxonomy (NCBI): domain Eukaryota; kingdom Metazoa; phylum Chordata; order Ceratodontiformes; family Ceratodontidae; genus Neoceratodus; species Neoceratodus forsteri. The sequence goes on along the minus strand of CM057454.1, from coordinate 1,296,046,640 downwards.
GCCGACGCCAAGACTTCTCTCCCAGCCGGCCCTCCAGCACCCGAGTCCGTTCCCGAACCCGAGTCGCTGGCGTCTCAAGTAGAAATCCAACCGCTGTGCCGGCGGGAGCACTTTTTAACATGTGGTGGAATACTGTCAAAGGAGATCTTCTCTATAGGCCCAGGGATCCATCCCCAGTTTGCCCACCTCCCAAAGACCTGACTCCTGAGTGGCCTTTACCACCGAAGGGCCGGCCGCATTATAAGGAAGACAAGAGACGCCCAGGTCCGATGGACACAAGAGGCATCCATCGTCCGCCCCTTCATCCAGCGGCCACGTGCCGTCATCTTCAGGAGACAATGCAGGAAACTTATCTTCTGACTGTTCTTCAGAAGACGTGCTTCCCATTCTGTCTTCAAATCTAAGAGACTCACCGAGATCACTCCCCCTGGATGACCCGTTCTTTTTGGACATCCTGCGCCATATTCAAGCCCTTTACCAATAGGACACAAAGGAATTAGACACAGAAAGGTGCGGGCTGGCCAAAATCTTGGGAGCCACAGATTCCAAACCATTGGTCATCCCTCCTTTGGTGGAGCCTTTTCAAGACATGGTCAAGTCCACTTGGCGAAATCTGGCCACTACGCCCGCAGTCCCTTATAAGGCCAATAGACTGTACAAGACACCAAAAGGGGAGCCTTTTCTGGGCGAACACCCAAAGTCAGACTCGAAGGTCCTGGCAGCTGCCCACGGCAGGGCACAACAACCACGCCATGCGAGTGCCTAGCCACCAGTCCCAGAATCTGAGAAACTAGACCAGATGGGGCGCAAGATGTACTCCTCAGCAACTTGCACCGTTAGGCCACTCGACTTCCTGGCCCATGTGGTCACTTACCAAAAATCTCTGTGGGCAAAGGCAATGGACCAGACCAAAGTATAGCCAGATTCGGAGGATAAGGCGGAACTCCTTGCTATGATTCAGTCTGGCATGAACATGGACAAGCATGTCCTCAGGAATTCTTATGACTCCGCTGATACAGCAGCAAGAGCCGCAGCCACCGGCATTTGCATGTGGAGGCATGCCTGGCTCAGGGTTTTGGGTTTCTGACAGGATCTTCAGGATGCCATCCTGGATGTTCCTATCTAAAGACCAGTATTGTTTGGGCAGGACACAGAAAAACTGATAACCGAACTTCAAGACTCTGGTAAAGCTGTGTCTGAAGTCCACAGAATGTACCAGCCGGAGCCACAATCCACATGCCACCATCCCTTTCGGAAAAAGTTGGGAACAGCAAGGAAGATGCTGGACTCAACGTAAGGGAGGCTTCAAAAGAAAAGGCCACCCTTTTCCTTCGGGCGCCCAGGGCCCCAAAAACCCTAAGGTGCCAAGACCTCCGCTGCCTACACCCTCCAACACAGCATGACACCCTACTGACCCCCCCCCCAACCACAGCAGGGGGAGGCGGTACCAGGGAGATTCTCCCTCTACATTATCTGGATAGTCCAATATAACATCAGATCAATGGGTCCTCCAGATGTTAGAAAGCGGATGCTCCCTAGAGTTCACCAAGTGTCCACCGGACAACCCACCAGTACCCTCCCACTGCTCACTCTCCCATGCATTCCTCATGAGGGAAGAGATATAGTCCCTGCTGGACAAAATAGTCATACAGGAGGTTCCATTTTATTTTATTTAGTTTTTGTTAACCGGGTAGGTGCACTAGCCAACAGGTGACTATTCTAGGGACATGGATATGTTGTTCGTCCACACTGTCTGGCAGGTTCCTTGCCGCTTTAAATCGCCGGAAGGTCTTCAAGCTGGCTCCTCCCACCCACCCGGGTGGTAAAACTCTCAGCTCCGCCCCATGACGCCAGATCTTCCTTACCGCTTGGAAGCTCAGGTTCCCTCCTTAACGCTCTGCGTATAAGACTGGTTCCTAATTCTTCGAATTTTCGAAAATAAAAAAAAGTTTTGCTAAAAAGACTTCGGTCTTCTCTCCCTCGCGGCTGCGATGGACAAATCGACTCCCGGTTTCCGGAGATGCCCTTGCGGGCAGAAGATGTCTCGGACGGATCCGCACTCCACGTGCGTCTACTGCTTGGGCCTTGAGCACGACCCGCAGGCCTGCGACCTGTGCTCTTCCTTTTCGGCCTACGTCCTCGAAGACCGTGCTGCCCGTTTACAGCTGGGGCGTCCCGAGAAGAGATTTCCTCCGGTAAAGTCAAAAGAGGCCCGGTCGGCGGTGTCCGCGGCGGTGGGCTCGGCGGATCAGCTCGAGCAGATGATCGCCCTCGAAGAGGAGGCGGCGCGGGCCGCTTCTACCTCGGCTGCGGCATTTGTCCCGCTATCTCTCGGTGCCTCTTATTCGGCTTCCTTTAAGGAGCTTTGTCTGACCCTCTCGACAAAAGGTGAGGGTCCAACTTCTTCTGGACCGTTTCCTCGGTCCAAAAAGAGAGACAAAGTAAGTCTCACCGTCGACGCTCTTGGGAGCGGGAAAGATCCCCTTCCCCTAGTAGTCGGCCGTCGACTTCAGTCGACCTCTAAACCGGCCACTAGTTTCATAGTGTCCCGTCAGGCCAGTTGAGCTGAGACTCCCGTCCAGCGCGGTCGAGATTTTCTCGACCCGTTGGATGAGTTGTTAACTGGAGAAGCTGAGAATCCCCCTCCAGTTTCCCCGGTGGGAGTTGAGGATCCCGTCTGCTCATCTGTGCCTCCAGTTCGGAGCCTTGGCTGAATCGTCGAACCGAGGAGTGCCGTTTCCCACATGACACTCCCGCACCGTCCTTGGCTTTGCGAGGTTCTCGGTCTCGGACGTCTTTGCGTCCAGCCGATCTCCGCCGGTCATTGGCGGTTCCCGGTCTCGGCATCACAGGCAAGCGGGCGCCGCCATCCTCTTCCTCCTCCTCGGACGAGGGAGGCTTGGCGCAAGTTGCGCCAGAGGTATGAGGAACTCATGTGGCCAGCAACTCCTTTTGACCGGGAATAAGCCAGCATGTGCGTCTTGACCATTAAGTGGCTGTCACTGGGCGGCGAAACAACCCCTCGTTTTAGCTGAGGCCTGTTCCCAGGCGGTTGTTCGGCCAATTCCAGCTGCCCCACCGATTCCGGTGGAACCTCCGCCTCCACAGCCATTAGTTGGGACTCCGACCAAAAATTCTCGGTCGGCTCAGGGACTGCCCCATAGGCTGTCTGTCACCCTCACTCCCGATCGATCTCGGCAGGTGGAGGGTGGCTCAGGCCCGAGGCAGTTCTTTGAGGACTCTTCCGAGTCCGAAGACGATTCCTCCCTTTTCTCCAAGCGAATGGACTTGGAGTCCTCAGGAGGACAGTCGGTGGAAGAAAGCCCTTCATCCTTTCTGGGATTGCTTCGGCTCATCTCGGAGTCCACCAGGATGAAGCTCGAACCCGTTTCTAAGCGGGCCAGGTATCCCCCTCACGGAGATTCTGGACTGAGGGGATTCCCCTACGGAGGCCTTTCCGGTGGCCGAGGCCATAGTGGGTCCGGCCTTGGAGCTCTGGCAGCGCCCTGCTTCCTGCCCTGCGCCTTCGGCCAGGATGGCCAGGAAGTATGCGGTCCCTACCAGTTCCCTGTCCAGTTTTTCGGAACACCCCTCGGCTGAGGGGTTGGTTACCGACAGCGTTTTCCGGCGTGCCGGGAACGCTAGGGATGTGGACAAACCTCCCGACAAGGAATCCAAGAATTGGATTATGCGGCGAAAAGTCTATGCTGACGTCCTCTCGGCCTTCCGTCAGTTCGGCCGCCCTCATGGCACATTTTTCTCATGCCCTGTTGGGCTCCCTGGATGAGGTCGTCCCTCATCTTCCCGTGGATCTGCAGACTACGGTCAGGCAGGTGCGGGACCAGGGCAGGGCAGTGGCCAAACAGCAGCACCAGACTGCTTTAGACATTGGGGACTCATGTGCCAGGTCTGTGGCGGCCGCAGTGGCTATGCGTCGTCGGGCTTGGCTGAGGATATCCACTTTTACTTCGGATACCCAGCACAAGTTGGCGGATGTTCCCTTTTTGGGGACTGACCTCTTCGGCCCTGGGGCGGAAGGTCACCTGCAGAGGATCAAGAAGTCCAATGCTACCTTGGACTCGGTCTCTTCCGCTCAGAAGGACAAAGGCCGCAAACCACAGCCTAAGCCCTTTCGTCCTTCTGCGCCCACAGCGCGTCCGGCCCAGCAACGTCAGGGCCAGCAGGCTCGGGCTTGGCATCCCAAACCCAAGCCCGGCTTCCTCCAACAGGAAGCAGGGAGGTAAAGGCCCAGGAGGTCCCTCGGCCGGTCTCTCCTCCAAGCCTGCCCAGTGACGGGCTGAGGGGTGTCGCCCCAACCCCGTCACCTCACCCCAGGTTCCCCCCCGTGGGGGGACGGCTCCGGCACTTCCTTTCCGCCTGGTCCATTATTACCATGGACAGGTGGGTACTGGAGGTGGTGGGAAAAGGCCTGCCTCTAGAGTTCAAGCAGGCCCCACCCTTCAGAGCTGTCGCACTTCGGGGTCCGCAGCCTCACTGTCGGCTCGTCGGGCCGACATCGCTCTCCTCCTCCAAAAGGAGGTGATCAGGGAGGTAGCGGACCCTCCCTCAGACCCGGGGTTCGTGTCCAGGTACTTCCTGGTTCCGAAACGGACGGGGGGCTTGCGCCCCATTCTCGACCTACACGACCTGAACAAGTTCCTAAGGTCTCGAACCTTCAGGATGGTCACTCTGGCTCAGATAATACCATCCTGGAACACGGCGTGTGGTTCTGCTCTCTGGACCTGCAGGACGCGTTCTTTCACGTCCCTATCCGTCCGTCACATCGGAGATTCCTTCGCTTTCGAGCGGAGGGATCCCTCTTCGAGTTCCGAGCCATGCCCTTCGGCCTGTCTCCAGCTCCCAGGGTCTTCACCAAATGCATTGCAGTGGTGACAGCTTTCCTGCGGCGCCGAGGGGTCCGGGTGTACCCTTACCTGGACGATTGGCTGATAGCAGCCCCCTCCAGACAGGAGGTGGAGCGGTCCAGAGATCTGGCCCTCCAGGTTTGCTCTCAAGTCGGCCTTCTCATCAACGAGGCCAAGTCGGAACTCGAGCCGAAGCAGGTGATTCTGTTTATTGGGGCAGAGCTCGACTCTCTTCGAGCCAGAGCACGGCTCCCGGCGGACAGGGCCGAGGTTCTTACCTCCTTTGCCCAATCATTTCTGGTTGGGCAATCGCGCCTCTGCCCGGGACTTCCTGCGCCCTGTCCTTGGCGATGCCTGCACCAGCGTGGTCCGTTGGGCACACTGGCACATGCGCCCCTTCAGTGGGACTGGCCAGCCAGTGGTCACAGGCGCTGCGATCTATTGGACCAGCTAGTGATGGTGACCCAGGAGATGTGGGCAGCTCTCCGGTGGTGGACCGTTCCATCTCATCTGCAGGAGAGCATCCGTTTGTCCGCCCTGGCCAGCGGTCTCTCTATCGACCCGATGCCTCTCTGATGGGTTGGGGTGCCCATCTGGGGAACACCAGCGCGCCGCGGCCTCTGGTCCCCGCGGGAGTCCCGATGCCACATCAACCTGCTGGAGCTCGAGCGGTCCGCCTAGCTCTCACCGCCTTTGCTCCGTTTCTCTGGGGTCAAGTGGTCCAGTCCAGACAGACCAATACCACGACCATGTACTACCTAAACCGCCAGGGCGGGACGGTCCCATGCTTCTATGCAAGGAAGCTCTGCATGTGGTCACTGTCAGCAGCCTGGAGACGGATCTCCTAGCCATTCATGTGGCGGGAGCCTCCAACACCCTGGCCGATGCCCTGAGCTGGATAGGGGCTGCATCTCACTAGTGGTCTCTCCTGCCGGAGGTAGTACAAGATCTGTTCTCCCACTGGGGCACACCTCAGGTGGACCTGTTTGCCTCCAGGGAGAACGCGAAGCTGAGGCTGTTCCATGCCCACCCACCTCAGCAAGGCTCGCTGCAGGGAGATGCCTTCTCGAGGCTGTGGACCCCAGGCCTCTTCTATGCCTTTCCCCCATTTCCCTTGATTCACAAGGTGCTTCTCAAGCCAAGGAGGGACAAGGCGCAGGTGATTCTGATAGCCCCAGACTGGCCCCGCCAGTTCTGGTACCCAGATCTCCTCAGCTCCAGGCTCCCGAGGCAGCTTCCAGCTCGCCCGGACCTGCTCTCATTCAATCAGGGGAAGGTGTTCCATCCGGACCTTCAATCCCTGCACCTGACGGCCTGGTTCCTGAGCGGCTAGGTTCCAGGCCTTGGGTCTTTCCGACGAGGTCCTCAATGTTGTTGAGGCATCCCGTATGAGTCGACCAGGAAGTGCTATGCCTTCAAATGGAAGAGATTTTCCATTTGGTGTCAGAGCAAGGGCTTGGACCCTTCCTCCTGTCCTTTGGCAAGCATCTTGGACTATTTATGGTCCTTTCTAGTCAAGACCTTGGGTCGACGACCCTAAGGTGCACCTGGCAGCCATCTCTGCTTACCAGGCGTGGACGGGGAGCAGTCGGTGGTGCAGGGAGAAGGTGGTCTGGCACTTTTTCAAAGGCCTTGATCACATTTCCCTCGGTGCAGAACCTCCACCTCCATGGGATTTACTGCTGGTACTGGCAAAGCTCATGGGCAAGCCATTGAACCAGTGCACAGGTGTGAACTCTCTCACCTGTCGTGGAAGACCGCCTTCTTGGTGGCTATCCGTCAGCCAGAAGGATGGGAGAACTCCAGGCGCTCTGAATTGAGTCTCCTTACCTGGTCTTCCACAGGGACAAGGTTGTCCTTGCTCCGACCGAAATTCCTTCGAAGGTGGTGCGGAGTTTCACCTTAACCAGGTGTTGACTCTGCCGGTGTTTTACCCAATCACACCTCGGAGGCCGAATACAGGCTCCATACTTTGGACCCTAGAAGGGCGCTCGCTTATTATAAGGAGCTCACGGCTGAAATTCGGGGAGAGGTTCGCCAGCTGTTTGTCACCTACGCTGAAGCCGCACCTGGCAGACCTGCAGCCAAGCGGACGATAAGCAGGTGGGTCACCTCCTGCATAGATCTCTGCTACAAGTTGGCGGGCATGGAGCCTCCCAGAGGGATAAGAGCTCATTCTACCCGTCATACTGCTGCATCGGTGGCTGCTTCCAGGGACGTCCCTATCCAGGAAATCTGCAGGGCTGCTACCTGGAAGTCAGCACACACCTTTATTACCCATTACCACATCGACCTTGAGTCACGCCAGGATGCTGGTTTTGGGGCCTCTGTTCTCCAGTCTTTATTCCCTAAGTAGGGGGTGTGCGCCTTGCCTCCCTCCTCCCGGAGAACTGCTAGGAGTCTGCCAATAAGTGTGGATGAACAACATATCCATGTTCCTAGAAATACAGGTTACTCACCTGTAACAGAAGTTCTAGGAATGGTATATGTTCATCCACACGACCCACCCGACCTCCCCGGCTTCAACGCACAAACTGAGCTTCCAGCAGGCCAGATCTGGCGTCATGGGGCGGAGCCGAGAGTTTTACCACCCAGGTGGGTGGGAGGAGCCAGCTTGAAGACCTTCCGGCAAGATTTAAAGCGGCAAGGAACCTGCCAATAAGTGTGGATGAACAATATATACCATTCCTAGAACTCCTGTTACAGGTGAGTAACCTGTATTTACTGCTGATTTATACATAAAGTCAGAGAGGGAAACAATGTTAGATATACAGTAAAATAATATGATCAAGTCAGGATACTATACATATTATAGAATTAGTGCAATTAGGCAGTCTTAACACAATTTACAGCAGCATTATTAGGATAAAGTGACCAAAAAGAGAAGATTGTAGACGTTTCATTAAAGTGTAGGCAGAGCTTGTAAATATTTTATTAAAGTGCAGGCAGACAAGTAAAATGGCAGGGCAATCAAAGGGAGGTAGGCTAGTGAATATGTGGAAGAGGAGGATTGACTTTAAACAGGTATCAAAAGTTTAAGTAAGATCAAAGCAAGTGCAACGGTCCAAGGGGAAAGGGATTTTATTCCCATTTCTTCCTCGTCCTGAAAAAGACGGGGGACCTCAGTCCCATTCTGGACCTGAGTCAACTGAACACCTTTATCGAATACAAGTGATTTAGAATGGTGTCCCTGGCGAGCCTGTTACCAGTGCTTCACCAAGGAGAGTGGCTTTGCTCACTGGACATGCGGGACACCTACATGCACATCAAGATCCTGCCATCCCCCAGGAAGTACCTACGGTTCACATTCCAAGGAGGACACTACCAGTCTAGGGTGCTGCCATTTGGCCTATCCTCGGCACCAAGGGTTTTTACCAAGTGCCTGGCAATGATAACAGCGGCCCTCTGGAGGAGTCACTTTGTATACCCCTACCTGGATGATTGGCTTCTTACTGCACCAAAAGAAGGCCAGCTGAACTGGACCTTGGAGGAGACATTCAGCCTGTTCCAGACTTTAGGCATTACCCTAAACCTGTCCAAGTCACAACCATGGCTAGCTCAAAGGCTGCAATACATTGGAGCATTCATGGATACAGTCCAAGGGAGAGCTTTTCTGCCCACAGACAGGGCAGCAAGGCTAAGGGAAGTTGCTCGCAGGGTACAAGACTCTGACTTGGTTCCAGCAAGAGTGGTTCTACAACTTTTGGGTCACATGGCAGCAGCTACTGTGACAGTTCCACTCTCGCGTCTGAACATGAGGATCCTGCAGTGACACCTTAGGGTTCAGTGGGATCAAGATACAGACGAGATGGAAGAGCCCTTTCAGATCTCCAACGCAGTCCAACAGTCCATGACCTGGTGGTGCAACCCAGTCTACTGCAGACTCGCCACGGATGCATCAGGACTGGGATGGGGAGCACATCTTGTCTCACATCAGACAAGGATTTCCTGGAATTCAACAGAGCAAGCTATACACATAAACATTTTGGAGATGAGAGCCATTCTGTATGCCTTTCAAGCTTTCCAAGGAGTGCTGCTTCTCAGGCCTTTACTGGTCCAGTCAGACAATACCCCAGTAGTCTTCAGTCTCAATAAGCAAGGGGGTACACACTCATATCCCCTATGCAGAGAAGCAATGAGGGTTAGGTCCTGGGCGGTGGATCATAAACTGGACATCATAGCAGTTCATGTTCCAGGAATCCACAATGCCCTCGCAGACGGCTTAAGTCGCTCTCATTCTCAGAACCACGAGTGGGAGCTACAGCAAGAAGTTGTTGACCTCTTCAGAAGGTGGGGTTAGCCAGAACTGGACCTTTTTGCGTCCACACACAATGCCAAACGACCCAATTTCTGCTTGCGAGATCCAGGGCCTGGTGTTTTCTGGTGAGACACATTGTCCTTCTCTTGGGCAGGGAGATTTCTGTATGCTTTTCCTCTGCTTCAGAGGGTTCCGCTCAAGTTGCAGGCAGAAGAGACCAGGATGATACTGGTAGCGCCATTCTGGCCTCGACAGATTTGGTTCCCACGGTTGCAACAGCTGACATCGGAACCGCCAGATCTTACTTCAAGGGGGTTCCTGCAGTAGGTCATAACATGTAGGACTAGAGCCACCTAGTGTCTGGACCACATGGCAGACTTTTGCACCCGCCATCACTTGACGACATCAGCATGACTCTATATAGTGGGCGGTCCCCACGCCCACCCTCCAATTCTTTCCCGATGTTACCTCATGCAGTTACCTAGCAGTAGACTTGCTCAGCGATCACCGTTTGTTTCTGTTACGCCTTTCTGAGATTTTCAGTCTTTTGGGAGCTTTCTATGTCTTCCCTCACATCGAAGAAAAAGCGTGAGACTTGTGGCACCCAGATCCCGCACAAGAATGGCCACCTTATGTGTGTCAGCTGTATAGGCCTGGACCATCCCATGGCTACCTGCCCAGACTGCCAGCATTTCAACCAGGCCACCCGGAAACAGAGACAGCAGGCTCTGGAGGCCATATAACTGAAGTCTCGGTTGGCTTCGCTGGAGAAGCAAATGGAGCGGATCAGGGAGTTGTCGTCACCTTCTTCTACTTCTCCTTCTAAACATAAAAGAAAAGAGAAACATTGGGAGCAGGAGCACTCATCAGACAGTTCCAGGGCCGAGTCTTCCAGGCCTTCCTCCAGCAAGGCTTTACCCCCACCACCTCCTCCAGTCAAGATTGTCCAGGCCACGTCTGGGGATACCGGTGGAACCACAGCAACCTTGCTCTCGGTCTTGGCAGGTAAGTCGGCCTCTGGCTGCTCCGGTGACCGCCTTGCTTCAGCCGTTAAGTTGGCCTCTGGCTCCTCGGGAACCCGTCCGGCCTCAGCTGCCAAGTCGGTAAGGGGCTCCTCCCGGTCCCACACAGACGCAGCTCTCCTGTTGAGGACTTCTGTCTGCCCACCCGACATCAGGACAAGCCTGGGGAAGACTGCTGCTCTTCCCCCTTCTCCCCCGCTGGTAGCTCAGCCTTCAAATCCAGCTACGCCGCCAGAGAAAGCACCGGTCTCCTGGATGTGGATCACACTCCAGTATCCGACCCCAGCTCCCTCTCTGGGGAGGAGGTCCCTCTTACTTTGTCTGGACCAGACACAAAGGCACCTCCCGTCCCTCCCAGGAAGATTAGTTCTCTTCCAACTGCAGACCCGACATCGGACCCTCTGACTTCTGTCTTCTTGCCGGGACCTGTTTGTCTGCCCCACCGCTGGCTCTTTCAGCAGACCAGGTTCTCCCATCATGTCCAGATGCCAGCTTACCCTGCACCACATCCGTTTCTAACGCCGGGCCCTGCGGTGTGAGTCCTGACAACTGCAGTTCCGACGTTGGCTGTCCCTGCGCCGAATCAGCCTATCATTTATACCACAGCTGGTCCTTTGTGGGCTCCCCTGACGTTGGGGCTTTTCTCAAGACCCCTTCCTGTCCCACATTACCCTTCTGGGTATTCTTTGGACTACTCTCTGGCTGGCCCACCACATGATTGGCATCCTGCAGGGCATTACTTTCCGGGTTACTCCCCGTTCCCAGGATATTCTACTCAGGGATACCATGGGTACCACTACCTGCCACCCCATGCTATCCTTCCTCCTCCTCCCCGTCCTTCACCCCCTTTGACTCCTCAGCTGGACCTCAGGTCCTTCATCCAGTCCTGGTGGAAGGAGGTGTGGTCTGAGTTGGTGACGGACCTGGAGAGCCAACTCCCACCACCTCATTCCCCCCAACCAGGTCCTTATCCCCGTGAGCTCTCCTCCATCTACAGTTCCGTCAGGGGGACTAACCCAGGGATATACTTCTTCCGGATTTTGGCATAGGAGTCCGGATTCTTAGGAGTCATCGTCAGTCATGAACCCCGTCCCAAAGAGAAGGTCTCTCCCAATCCCCCGAGGGTCCTTCCTTTTGGACCTTCTGAGGTCCGTACAGCAATTCTTCAAATGGCAGTCAAAGGAGCAGGATCCCATGAGACAAAGCCTTGCCGAGCATTTGGATCTCAAGTCTTTGTCCCCCATTCTTGTTCCTCCATTGATTGGGCCTCATCAAGACCTCACTACGACCATCTGGCAACTGTCCCACTCTGTCCTGGCTGTCCCCAAGAGGGCGGACAGGACTTACTGGGTGCCTAAGGATGCTCCTTTTCTGAATTTGCATCCTAAGTCTGACTCTGTTGTCATTTCAGCAGCTCCTTAAGCACATTAGCACTTCTCTGGACAAAGAGTCAAGGCAGATTGACCAGTATGGGAAGAAAGTCTATTCCTCAACTACGTGTGCGTTGCGATCACTTAATTACGTAGCCCGCATGGTGTCTCACCAAAAGGCCACCCTAGCCAAGCTCGAGGCCTGTGTCCAGTCTGTGGAAGCTTCGGACCTTAAGGAAGTGCTTGCCAAGGACATTCACCATCCAAGATTTCATGCAGGCATACTCTTTGGGCCACTTGCGACTCTGTTGATGCAGTAGCCTGGACCTCGGCAGCATGTTTGGCTTCGCATTTCTGGTCTCGCCAACGAGTTCCAGTCTGCGATTCCTGATGCTCCTTTCAGGGGCTCGGTGCTCTTTGTTGGAGACACCTAAGATATTACAGACCTTCGGGACCGCGGCCAGGCCCTTGGGTCTTTTAGGTTCATGTACCGTTCAGGTGCCCAAGCACAATGGCCCTTTCAAAAAAGGACCTGGAGGCAGCGTAGACAAGCCCAGACTCGTAGTCAGGGCAAATGCAAGGCCACGGGAACCTTGTCCTCCCCACCTGCCTCCAAAAATCAGTGTCGGTCCGGGGGTCCTCCCCCCTCCTGACTCCTTTGCCCTGCCCCCTCCTCAGCCACAGTGTGAGGAACTGGTGGGGGGGAGGTTTGCCCACTACGTGCAGGAGTGGCAGAGCATTACTTCCGACGCCTGGGTCATGCAACTCGTGTCCCAAGGACATACTGTGGAGTTTCTGGAACCTCCTTCAGAGTCTCCACCGCGAAGGTCAGCCTACTCTCGAGACCAGATCATTCTCGTAAGGGAGGAAATTCAGGCTGTCTTGTGAAAAGAAGCAATAGAGCCGGTCTCTCTTCGGCACAGAGGGTGGTTGGGGTTTTACTACCACTTTTTTCTGGTTCCAAAAAAGACAGGTGACCCACAACCCATTCTCGATCTCAGCAGGCTCAACCTGTCTGTCGAGTACAAGAAATTCAGGATGCTAACCCTCCAGAGCCTCCTGCCCCTTCTTCAGGAGAACCATTGGTTGTGTGCTCTGGACATGCAGGAAGCCTACCTGCAAATCCTGATTTTTTTTTTTTCTTTTCCCAGCCACCGCCACTTCCTGTGCTTGACCTTCCAAGGGGAGCACTTCCAATTTCGAGCCTTCCCCTTTGATCTTTCCTTGGCACCCAGGGTTTTTACCAAGTGCCTAGCAGTAGTTGCTGCGGCTCTGTGGCGTCGGGGCATAACGGTTTTCCCCTACCTGGACAATTGGCTGATTTCAGCTTCATTCAGGGACTCGCTTTCAGAGGTCCTTTCAGTCACCCTGGACTTGTTTTCCAGACTGGGGATCATGGACAGTATCCCCAAGTCTTCGCTGATTCCTTCTCAGAAACTGCAGTTTATTGGAGCAGTTTTGGATATAATCCAGGGCAGAGCCTTTCTCCCCCGAGGCAGGAGGGAAGCTCTGATCAAGCAGGCTACTCTGGTGGCCTCTTCCAGATCTCTCCCAGTCCGAGAGGTTCTTTCGGCTACTGGGTTTGATAACGGCCTCCATCTTCATGGTTCCCCTGGCAAGACTTCACACGAGAATCGCTCAGTGGTCCTTGCAAGTTCAGTGGGATCAATTCCAGGATGATTTGGACCATCTGTTCCTAATTTCCTGTGCTCTTCAGAGAGACTTGCTTTGGTGGAAGGATCCCCCGAACCTGTCTTTGGGTCTCCCGTTTCAGGGCCCAGCCCCCTCAGAGTTCTAACCCCAGATGCTTCCAGTCTGGGTTGGAGAGCTCATTTGGGGGACCGTCAAACTCGGGGTGGGGGGGGGCTCTGGTTCCACTTGGACATGTCTTTACACATCAGTGTTCTGGAGATGAGGGCAGTCCTGTCTGCACTTAAGGCGTTTCGGTCCGTCCTCCCAAGGGGATTACTGCTAGTCCAGATGGACAACATGGTAGTCTGGTACATCAACAAGCAGGGAGGCACTCGTTCGTACCCCCTTTGCAGGGAGATGATGAGAGTGTGGAACTGGGCAGTCCAGCACAATCGGTCTCTCACAGCAGTGCATGTTCCAGGAGAGCGAAATGTCCTGGCGGACAGTCTAAGCTGATCTTTCACAGTTGCTCACGAATGGGAACTAGACCAGGAAGTGGTAGAGTCACTATTTCAGAGATGGGGATGACTGGAACTCTACCTCTTTGCCTTCCCATCCAACGCAAAGCTTCCCAGCTTTTGCTCGCTCATTCCAGAGCATGGTGCTTTCTGGCACAATGTGTTGTCTGACTCTTGGACAGGGAGATTGTTATACACACCGACCCCCCATTTCCCATTCATCAGAGGGTACTCCTCAAACTGCAGGCAGAAAGAGCACAAATGATCCTGATTGCTCCTCTCTGGCCGAGACAGATTTGGTTCCCTCTCCTTCAGCAATTGGCAAGGGAACCCCCATTCTGCTTCCATTGAAGCACAGCCTTCTCACCCAGAACAAGGGGTGGCTGGTGCACTCGGGGCTCAGGACCCTGCACCTGCATGCTTAGCTTCTGCAGACATAGCAATGTCTCGTTTTGGGGTTTTCACCAGAGTAGCCCAAGTGCTTGTGGAAGCTTGGAAGCCCTCCACTGGGTCCACTTACGCCATGAAGTGGAAACGTTTTTCTCTTTGGGTGGCTACCAAGGGTTGGACCCTTTTACTGGTTCAGGACTCTCCTATTCTTCATTAAAAATGCATCTGTCCACCATTTCGGCATATCACGTGCTTGTGGATGATAAGCTCGTGGCCCAGTTGGAGATTTCCAAAACCTTTCTGAAAGTGATTCTCCTTCTGAACCCCGCCCACCGCGCAGCCCTACACCGCCTTGGGATTTGAATTTTGTGTTGGAGAAGTTCACTCCCCCTCCTTTTGAACCAGCGATGAGCTGTGATATGCTCCATCTCTGTCTTGGAAAGAGCTGTTTTTAGTTGCTGTTACTTCTGCTTGAAGAATTTCCGAGCTCCAAGCCCTAGTTTATATCGAGCCTTATCTTATTTTTCATAAGGACCGGGCGGTCCTCAGAACTCATCCCAAGTTCTTGCCTAAGGTAGTATCTTGAGTTCACACTGAATCAGACAGTGGAACTTCCGGTCTGTTATCCGGCTCCAGTGAATAGAGGTGAGGCTCTACTTCATACCTTAGATGTTCACCGAATTCTGAGGTGCTATACCTACAGGACTAAAGATTCCCATAAGGACGACCAGCTCTTTGTTTCCTTTGCCCCCAAAAACTTGGGGAAGGCTGTCTGTCTCTAAACAGTGCCTCTCTAAGTGGCTAGCAAACTATCAAATTACGACAAACCTCTGCTGGAGTCTGTTAGAGGTCATTCCACTAGGGGCATGGCTGCATCCGCAGCCTTTCTCCATAATGTTTCTGCAACGGAGATCTGTGTGGCAGCAGCTTGGAGTTCCATCCATACCTTTACCAAGCACTACAGTCTGGACATTGCTTCTAGGTGAAGGGCTGGCTTTGGCCTAACTGTTGTGCAGGGCCTTCTGTCCTAGGCTAGACCCGTTGGGTCCTCTTTTGGGTTTCTCCTCCTCCCATGTTTCTCTCAGTCTCTCTTCGAAGGGACTGCTTGGGATTCAGTCCTACATGTTATGACCTACTGCAGGAACCCTCTCGAAGTAAGACAGCACAGTTACTTGAGAACTTACCGTAACAGTAGATCTTCGAGAGAGATTCCTACAGTAGGTCATGTTTTTCTTTCCCTCCCTCCTTCCCCCTAATTTTCTTTTGGGTCTCCAGATCCGGCTTTCCTCTCCTGTCTGGCTCCGTCGGGAGAACTGGAGGGCGGGCGTGGGGACCGCCCACTATATAGGGTCACGCTGACACCGCTTGATGTCGGGTGGGCGCTTCCCCATCAGGCATTGCTGGAAAAGTGTGGCGTGCTGTCCAGATGCCAGGTGGCACTAGTCCTACATGTTATGACATACTGCAGGAACCTCTCTCGAAGATCTGCTGTTTATGGTAAGTTCTTACATAACTGTATTTTCCGTTGCCCCTCTCCACTCACTTGCTCTCCCAAAAGCAGGGGATGTTAGTCCATCCAAACCTCCAGTCCTTGCACCTGCATGCTTCGCTCCTGCTGACTTAGCCAGGGATAGGTTTGGAGTATCCCTTAGAGTGGCAGAGGTACTCGTGGCAGCGAGAGAACCCTCTACCAGGGCGACTTATGCCATGACTTGGAAGCGTTTCTGCTTATGAGCGATTTCCCCAGTCTCTGGATCCCCTGGGTTGTCCAGTGGACTCTATGCTGGAGTATCTTCTCCACCTGTCAGACCTGGGTCTCAGTTACTCATCCATAAAGGTGCAACTCTGTGTTCTGTCAGCTTACCATACATCAGTAAACGAGAAGAGACTGGCACAGCTGGACATTTGCAAGACCTTCCTGAGAGGTATCTTGCATATGAAACCCCCCAGGAGAGATCCAGTACCATCCTGGGATCTCCTGTTCATGTTAGAAAAGCTCACTTTGCCACCTTTTGAACCAGCCGCAAGCTGTGAGCGCCACCTTCTTTCTTGGAAGGCGTTATTTTTAGTTGCCATTACTTTACCACAGAGGATTTCCAAGCTGCAAGCTCTGATGTGTAATGAACCTTATCTAGTTTTTCACAGGGACAGAGTTGCCCTGCATACGAACCCAACGTTTTTACCAAAGGTGTAGTGTCTGAGTTCACGCTGAACCAAGACATTCGACTACCAGTTTATTACCCAGAGTACTCGAACAATGGGGAGGCTTTGCTACATACTCTGGATGTACATAGAATTCTACTTTCTAGGAGCGTGGATATGTTGTTCATCCACACTGTCTGGCATTGTTCCTTTCCCCTTTAAATCTTGCCGGAAGTCTTCAAGCTGGCTCCTCCCACCCACCCGGGTGGTAAATACCTCGGCTCCGCCCCATGACGCCAGATCTTCCTTTCTGCTGGAAGATACAGGTTCCCTATTGCTTTTCACAGCGATTGAGGCCCTGGATTCTAATCGACGGTTTTCACCGCATCTTCTCGCTTTGAAACTCGTTAAGAGTTTACGACTCGGATTTGGACATGGATGACAAGTCGTCCCCCGGGTTTCGCCGGTGTCCTTGTGGACAAAAAATGTTGCGCACCGACCCTCACCTCTCGTGCGTTTACTGCCATGGTACCTCGCAATGCACAATTTGCTCTTCCTTCCATCCTTCCGTTTTGGAGGACCGTCAGGTGCGCCTGAAGCTGGGGAGACCAGAGCTTCGCAATCAACCGGTGAAATCTAAGGAGGCCAGGTGGGCGGTTTCCGTGGCCGCGGGATCCGCCGAGCAGCCCGAGCAAATGGCAGCCTTCGAGGAGGAAGCCACCCAAGCTTCGGCCAACCGAGACTTCTTCGTGCCGCTCATTTTGGGCTCCACCTTTACAGGATCTTTTCAGGATTTGTGCCAGTCTCTCCCTACTAAGGGTGAGGCGCCCTCGAACTCGCACTCCTCCCGTTCTAGAAAAAAGGATCCAAAACCATCTTCTTCGAGTCGAAGAAGACGCTCCTGGAACCGGGAGCGGTCCGAGGTCTCGACTACGGTCGAGATCGCCTTCTCGGCTGCTGGTTTTTCAGACCTTCCGTCTGGACCAGGCACAGAAGTCGAGGAGACGGCTGAACCGGCCGAGATTACTCTTGACCCGATCGAGCCGTTGTCACTGACGCCTGTCGATGACTCTTTGGAGAGAACGCCCATTCTCTCATTCCCCGACGAGGAGACCCATCCCACGGGTTTCCCGATCGAGGGACAAGAGCCGGATCCTCGGTTTTCACTGAGTCCGGCTTCCCCAGACCGACAAAGCCAACACCGTCGGTCTCGATTGAGGAGTAAGTCCTCTTCGGTCAGTCGACCCAATAAAGGACACAAACACTCCCAGAAGAGGCGCCGCCACCGTTCCTCATCCTCCTCGGACGAGGAGAGGCTTCGACGGAAGATCTGTCAACGCTGTGAGGATCTTATGTGGCAGCAACTCCTGCTAGCGGGCCAGAAGCCGGCTAGCGCAGCGGTTCCGGCTATCACTTGGCCCCAGCCTACTCCGACACCGATTCCTAAGGCTCCGGTCCCTCCTGGGGCCCCCCTGCGCCTTCCGGCTCGGCTGGCTACAGGCTCCCCACCAATATTGGTGGAACCTCCACCAGTATTGCCCCTTGGAGGGGTTCCCTCCAAGGAGGACCGACAGTCTCCGGGTCTTCCTCACAGACTGTCGATTACGGTCACCCCTGATCGCCCTAGGTGCATCGAGGGAGATTTAGGTGGGCAGCCTTTGTATCTGGACTCCTCCGATTCAGATAATACAGGCCTTCATTCTCATGATGAGCTATCGGTGTCAGGCTTGGAAGAAGGGCCTTCCTCCTTCCAGGGCATCCTTCGGCTCATTTCCGAGTCCACTGGGATGCCTCTGCAGCCTGTTCAGAAGAAGGCAGAATATCCCCTCACGGATATTCCTAAGAGGGGGGATACCCCTACGGAGGCCTTTCCAGTAGCCGAAGCCATAGTTGGCCCGGCCCTGGAACTCTGGCAGCGTCCGGCCTCCTGCCCGGCTCCGTCTGCCCGCATGGCCTGCAAGTACGCGGTGCCCACAGGGTCCTTGGCGGGATTTACTGAACACCCCTCGGCGGAAAGCCTTGTAACTGCGTCAGTATTCAGGCGAACGGGCAGCTCAGCGGATACTGACCGCCCTCCGGACAAGGAGTCCAAACTTATGGACCACTCGGCCCAGAAGGTCTACACGGCATCATCCTTGGGCCTTCGTCAGGCAAGCTCAGCAGTGATCATTGCACACTTCTCTCATGCCCTTTTGGGGTCGCTGGATGAAGTGCTTCCTCACCTCCCAGCAGACATGCAGACCACGGTCAAGCAGGTCAGGGACCAGGGCAGGGCTGTTGCTAAACAACAGCTCCAGACAGCTCTGGACATTGGTGATTCCTGTGCCCGTTCACTAGCTGCAGCGGTATCCACTCGCCGCAGGGCTTGGCTGAGGTTATCCTCCTTCCCTGCGGATACTCAGCACAAGCTAGCTGACGTGCCCTTACTTGGCACCGACCTCTTCGGTCCGGGAGTGGCAGGTTATCTGCAGCGCATTGAGCAGTCTAATGCCACCTTAGATGCCACCTCTGCTAAAGGTTCTTCAGGAAAGAACCAGCAGAAGCGCAAGAAGAAGCCTTTCCGGCATTCTTCCCCTGCGGTCAGACAGCCCTCCTTCCAGGGAGGTCAGCAGCAGCAGCAGGCTCGGGCTTGGCGCCCTAGGCCCAAGCAAGGTCCCCAGCAGCCCCACTAAGGAGGCCAAGGTGCTGGTCCAGGTGCCTCCTCCTCCTCTAAGCCTGCTCAGTGACGGGCCGGCGGTGGCCTCCCCGGCACCCGTCACGCCAGCTCTGGGTCCTCCCGTGGGGGGGCCGGCTCTGCCACTTCCTTTCCGCCTGGTCCGGTATCACTTCGGACAGGTGGGTTCTAGAAGTGGTCGGGCGGGGTCTGCCCCTAGAATTCAAGCAGTACCCTCCCAGCCGAGCCCATGCCCCACGGGAGGAAAGGATCTCAGTCGCCCAGTCTGCCCTTCGGGGCGACATTGCGCTACTCTCCTCAAAGAGGCGGTGGCCCGGATGCCGGATCCTCCTTCAGACCCAGGCTTCGTCTCCAGGTATTTCCTGGTGCACAAGCGGACGGGGGTGACACCCCATTCTAGATCTGCACGACCTGAATCGGTATCTCAGGTCTCGCACCTTTCAGATGGTAACTCTGAACCAGATCATACCATCCCTGGAGCGAAACATGTGGTTCTGTACGCTGGATCTTCAGGACGCTTTTTACCACGTCCCAATCCGTCCGTCCCACCAGCGGTTTCTCCGCTTCAGGGTCGAAGGGACCCTGTACGAGTTCAGAGCCATGCCGTTTGGCCTGTCATCGGCCCCAAGGGTCTTCACCAAATGCATCGTAGTGGTGGCAACCCATCTACGGCGTCAGGGGGTTCGTATTTACCCCTATCTAGATGACTGGCTCCTGGCGGGTTCCTCCCTTCAGGAGGTGGAGAGGTCCAGGGACCTGACCCTCCGAACCTGCTCTCACTTGGGCCTTCTTATCATCGAGGCCAAATTGGAACTCGTACCTTCTTAGGTGATGGGCTTCATCGGGGCAGAGTTCGACTCTTGTCAAGCCAGAGCTCGGCTCCCGGCGGACAGGGCGGAGGTTCTCTCCTCCTTTGCCCAATCATTTCTGGTTGGGCACTTGCGCTCTGCCCAGGACTTCCTGCGCCTTTTGGGTTACATGGCGGCGTGCACCTCGGTGGTCTGATGGGCCAGACTGCACATGCGCCCCCTTCATTGGGAGCTGGCTGCCCAGTGGTCGCGTCCGGGTCTCTTCGACCAGCTGATCACAGTCACCCAGAGGATGTGGGATGCTCTCCAATGGTGGACCGTCCCGAGTCATTTGCAGGAAGGAATCCCGTTTGTCCGCCCCGAGCCGATGGTCGTCCTTACGACCGACGCCGCTCTCATGGGCTGGGGAGCCCACATGGGGGACAACAGGGCCCACGGCCTCTGGACCCCCGAGGAGTCCCGATGCCACATCAACCTGCTGGAACTCAGAGCAGTCAGACTGGCACTGTCAGCTTTCACTCCTCAGCTCCAGGGTCAAGTTTTTCAAGTCCAGACGGACAATACCACGACCATGTACTACTTCAACAAACAGGGTGGCACACACTCCCGTCTTCTCTGCAAGGAGGCACTCCGGATCTGGACCTTCGTCAGCCGGCTGGAGGTGGCTCTCCTAGCCATCTGTGTGGCAGGAGTCGCGCACCAACTGGCGGATGCTCTCAGCCGCATAGGCCAGACATCCCACGAGTGGTCTCTCCATCCAGAGGTAGCTTACGACCTGTTCTCCCGTTGGGGCAAACCGCTGGTGGACCTGTTTGCCTCCAGGGAGAACACCAAGCTGAGACTGTACCATGCCCGCCCCCTCAGCAGATTTCACTGCAGGGGGATGCCTTCTCGAGGCCGTGGACCCCAGGCCTCTTTTACACCTTTCCTCCATTTCTCTTGATCCACAAGGTGCTACTCAAGGTGAGGAGGGACAAGGCGAAGGTGATCCTGGTAGCCCCAGATTGGCCATGCCAGTTCTGGTATCCAGATCTCCTCAGCCTCGGCTGCAGGGCCCCAGAGCGGCTGTATACACGCCCGGACCTGATATCACTGAACCAGGGGAAGGTCTCTCATCCGGACCTTCAATCCCTGCACCTCACAGCCTGGTTCCTGAGCGGCTAGAGTTCCAGGCTTTGGGTCTTTCTGAGGATGTCTACACCGTGGTGGAGGCATCTCAAAAAGAATCAACCAGGAAATGTTATGCCTTCAAATGGAAGAGATTTTCCATTTGGTGTCAGGGTAAAGACTGGACCCTTATCCTGCTCTGTGGCTAACATTCTAGACTACCTTTGGTCCCTCTCCAAAGGGAGTCTTCGGTCATCGACCCTTAGGGTGCACCTAGCAGCCATATCGGCTTACCGGGAGCAGGCCGGTCAGCCAACATTGGCTCAGGAAAAGGTGATCGGGCGCTTTTTCAAAGGCCTGGATCACATTTCCCCTCCGGTGCATGAACCTCAACCTCTGTGGGATCTTTTACTGGTTTTGGCAAAGCTCATGGGCAAGCCATTCGAACCCATGCACAAGTCTGCGCTTTCGCACTTGTCGTGGAAGACTACCTTCTTGGTGGCTATCACATCAGCCAGAAGACGGGGGAGCTCCGGGCGCTTTCGGTGAGCTCCCCCTATCTGGTCTTTCACAGGGACAAAGTTGTCCTGCGCCCCCACCCGAAATTCTTTCCGAAGGTGGTGTTAGAGTTTCACCTCAACCAGGTGTTGACTCTGCCAGTATACTACCCTAACTACACCTCGGATGCCGAGTACAGGCTCCATACTCTGGACCTCAGGCGTGCTCTCTCCAACTATAAGAAGAGGACGGCGGAAATTCGGGGAGAGGTTCGCCAGCTATTTGTCACCTACGCTGAAGCCGCTTCTGGCAGACCTGCAGTTAAACGGACTATTGCAAGATGGATTACATCATGCATAAGTCTGTGTTATGAATTGGCGAGCAAGGGGCCCCCCAAGGGGATAAGAGCTCATTCTACCCGCAATACTGCTGCTTCGATGGCTGCTTCCAGCGACATCCCTATCCAGGAAATTTGTCTGGCTGCTACCTGGAAGTCAGCAAACACCTTTATTACCCATTACCACATCAACCTTGAGTCACGCCGGGATGCGGGTTTTGGGGCCTCTGTTCTCCAATCTCTTGTTTCCTGAGTAGGGGGTGTGCGCCTTGCCTCCCCTCTCCCGGAGAACTGCTTGGAGTCTGCCAGACAGTGTGGATGAACAACATATCCACGCTCCTAGAAGAACAGATTACTCACCTATAACAGTAGTTCTAGGAGTGGTATATGTTGTTCATCCACATGCACCAACCCAACCTCCCCGGCTTTAGGCGCGCGACCTAGCTTCCAGCGGGCTAGATCTGGCGTCATGGGGCGGAGCCGAGGTATTTACCACCTGGGTGGGTGGGAGGAGCCAGCTTGAAGACTTCCGGCAAGATTTAAACGGGAAAGGAACAATGCCAGACAGTATGGATGAACAACATATACCACTCCTAGAACTACTGTTGCAGGTGAGTAACCTGTTCTTACTGTCTGGCTAGGACTAGATCCACCAGACAGACAGACCAGTTGTTCGTCTCCTTTGCCCACAGGAAACTTGGAGCACCAGTCACAAAACAAACCCTAACTAAGTGATTTGTGCACTGCATCACTTTTTACTACTAGCACCACAATAAACCCCTGCCGGGACTGGTGAGGGGTCATTCTACCAGAGGAGCGGTGACTTCTTTCGCTTCCCTTCAAAATGTGTCTTCAGCGGACCTCAGTGCGACCGTTAGTTGGAGTTCAGTGCATACCTTCATGAGGCACTACAGTCTGGACATTTCTTCCAGAAGGAGAGCAGATTACAGCCCAGCAGTCCTTCAGGGACTCCTCTCCCTAATTTCCCCCAGTTTTTATTGTCCTCCGCCCTTTTGATCTGGGCCTCTCCTTGGGTATTGCTTGGGACTCAGTCCTAGTGGTATTACCTGCTGCAAGAGCCCCCACCCCCGAAGTAAGATAGTACAGTTACGTAAGAACTTACCATAACAGTAGATCTTCGAGAGGAGCTCTTGCGGCAGGTGGCTTTTCCACCCACCTGCCCCCAGAGACAAACACTGCATCTTATTTTTGGGGATGGGAGATACTCCTCAGTTCTCCATCTATATTTTTTTCAGCCTGGTCTCCGGTGGGAGAACTGAGGTGGCGCCAGGGGACCGCCCCTTTATACCATGTCTGACGTTGGGCGTGGTCCCCTGCCACTGACTGCTAGCTAGAAAATTTTTTCCATGGGGTCTTAACACCTGGAGGCCTTAGTCCTAATGGTATTACCTGC
The DNA here is from genome assembly GCA_016271365.2 of Neoceratodus forsteri. NCBI lineage: Eukaryota > Metazoa > Chordata > Ceratodontiformes > Ceratodontidae > Neoceratodus > Neoceratodus forsteri. The sequence goes on along the minus strand of CM057454.1, from coordinate 1,296,023,604 downwards.
TGCAAGAGCTCCAGATATACTGTTATGGCAAGTTCTTACGTAGCTGTACTTTCCGTCTCCTATACAACTTACTGTAGTTCATAACCCTAAGTGGACTAATGCAGATCTTTGAGAGAATCTCTTGAAGCAGGTCATAACATGTAGGAATGTCCAGCAGGCATCATTTCTTCCAGAAGATTTTTCAGCAGTTGACCTGGGATACCACCTGTTGGATCCAAGCATGTATAAAAGGGGGAGGTCCCAGATTCTCCTCAGTTCTTTTCGAACCGCAACCCGCATGCTACACATTCCCTGTCCGGAGTCTAGCTTCCAGTTGATGACTGAGATCTACAATCCTTCCTCTGCGACGTTCCCCAGTTTGGTGCATTTTATCATCGATGTCTTTGGGTCCTTTATTCCAAAAGTGTTGTGGCCAGCTTATCACAACTGAGGACCTCCATGACTGTCCTGAACACCATACCCATGTTTGTGTCCTCTACAAAGGGTTCAGCAAGGCCACCAAACGTCTAAGGCTTCACAAGCTTTGGGAATTTCTGATGGAGCCAAAAGTTGCCCTCCGGGAGAAGGAGCAATGCTCAAAGTCCAGGGAGTCTTCCTCGTCCTCCTCAGGTTCTCACTGGTCTGCCAGTGGTCCCTCTTCCTCGTTGACTGGGCAGGAGTCGGCTAGGAAACATACTAGCAAAACTAAGCATGATCCCCTGCCAAATCCTCTTCATCGACGAAGAGTGTGCCTCCAACCTCCCAGTCATGGGAGATACGTCTGCTGAAAAAGAAGGTAGTCCTTGAGGCTCTTTCCGGGGCCATTGCCAAGTCGTCCTCTCCTCCGTCGACCTCTGGTGTTTCTTTACACTCGTCAACGGCCACTTCGTTTGCATCTTCCACTGTTGCCTCCACTGTCGATGGTTTCCACATATCATCCGTTAACGATGGCTTCAGTACCGTCAACGGCTCTCTCTTCGACCTGTCCTTCTACGGGGAGTTAGTTTGCCTGCTGCTCCCCCATCAGCGATCTTGAGGACTTTTGTCCACCCTTCGTCAACGGGCCGTTTGATACCATCACCGTCCCCAGTGTCTTATGTGGTACCAATTAGTCAGTACATTCCACCCCAGCTACCATGTCCTTTCGTCAGCTGGCCAGGATTGGTGTCCAGGTCTTGGCACATACCATTTTGGACCTCACAAAGTCTACCCCTCAACACGGAGGGGGGGGGTGAGGCTGTGGTCCCTGTTTTGGCCTCTTTGAGACATTCTTTGGTCTTCAGAACTGCCAGTTCCTCCCTGGCTTAGCCAGTTCCCCTTCAGAGGGATGTGGAAAAGGAGGACCCCTTTATGCAAGAATGGGACCTTGCTGATCAGGAGGAAGATGATATGGATCAGGAACCTGAATGCCTTCTTTCTCCTCTGCTAACTCTTTACAAGAGGAGCTTGCCCAGGACATGCCATGCGCCCCCCCACACACCAGTGATTACAGTTTTTTGGACATTATGTCCCACCTTAAAAAAACCTTTGGGTTCCAGGAAACTGAGCAGAATGCCTCCCACAGAAAGCTAGCTGATTACCTAAGCCTTCCAAAGTGCCCGAACCTGGTCGTTCTTCCCTTGGTTGAGGCATTCGAGGAGGCTATCTGGGCAGCCTGGCAGCAGCCCTTTTCAGTTCCTTCTAATCCCCGTAAGGCTGATCGGACCTATCACGCCCTGGCGGATCACCCTTGTTTTACTTCCCCACCTTGGGCTGATTCAGTAGTAATTGATGTGGCCCATGACAGGACAGCTAGACCTAAACATTTGAGTGTCCAGCCTCCTGACAGAGAATCGAAGAATTTGAGTGTCATGGGGAAGCGGATGTATTTCTCATCCACAATGACTCTTAGGATTCTGAATTATATGTGTCACCTTCTAAAGTATCAGCAGGAGATCCTGAAGGACTCCCAGTCTGTGGTCCAGAATCTCCCTGCAGGCGCTCCTCAGGAAGATCTTATCTGCAGCATTTGTTGTTTGCTGCCATTTATTAAGAGCCACTTATGATGCCATGGATTCCTCGATGAGGGCTTCATCAGCTGGAATTTGCCTAAGATGGCATGTTTAGCTCCGGGTCTCTGGATTTGCCCCGGATGTTCAACACTCAATACTTAACGCACCTGTCAAAGGTGACAGACTTTGTGATCCTCAGACTCAAGACATTCTAACTTCTTTACACAACTCAGGTTGTACATTACAGTCAGTTCGTACTATGTATTGAACTCGAGCCAAGCCTGCTTTTAAAGGCTCCTTCTGCAGACTCACCAATAGACTGCGTCCTGCAGCCCAACAACAGCCTAATAGCAAATGGATGGCTCAGGTTTCTCTCCCTGATCCCTGTGCTGCCCCAAAGCCTGTTGTGTCCCTGCTGCTTCCTGCAAGTTCAGCCTCAGGCCTGAGACCCCCTGCCCCCCAGCCGTGGGTGTGAAGACCCATCCCATGGCCATCGGGGGCAGGTTTTCCTTGGACCATCAGGGGTGGCAGGGAATAACCTTGGATTCTTTGGTCCTGCAATTGATTCATATAGGTCACACATTGGATTTCCCTCCCCCCATGCCTCCCAGGGCCTCTCATCCCCCCAAACCAGGAGTCTGTTCTATAAAGCAAAATAAATGCTCTACTCATGAAGCAAGCTATAGAGCCCATACCCCTTTATCAGAAGGGCCAAGGCTTTCATTCCCATTTTTTTCCGGTCCCCAAATGGATGGGAGACTTTAGGCCCATTTTGGATCTCAGACTCCTCAATCTCTACATAGAATACAAGAAGTTCAGAAACGTGCCACTTCCAACCTTTCTGCCCCTTCTGAACAAAGGAGATTGGCTCTTTTCCCTGGGCATGAAAGATGCTTACCTTCATACGGACATATGAATCTGCCAGTAGATACAGGCCACAAGGTCTATCAAGTCTGCTGGAATGCGCAGCTAGCCACCCTTACCTAAACCTTCCGAAGTGCCCGAACCTGGTTGTTCTTCCGTTGGTTGAGGCATTCAAGGAGGCCATCTGGGCAGCCTGTACATCCTGCACATGGAAGGTTTCTTCATTTTCAGTTCCAGGGTCTTCACCATCAGTTCAGGGATCTTCCTTTCACATGTCCTTGGCCCCTTGAGTATTCATGAAATAGCTGGCAGTAGTAGCTGCTGCCTTACACAGGGAAGGCCTATGTGTCTTTCTATGCTTGGACGATTGGTTGCCCAAGCCACCATCCAGTCCTCAGTTGGCAGCCACTCAGTCACACACTATTCAGATGTTCTCCTCTGTGGGGATAACGGTCAGTGTTCCGAAATCCAAACTGGATCACTCCTAGAGTCTCCAGTATATAGCTGTTCTAAACACCATCGAAGGCAAGGCATGTCTTCACAGAGATCGGGCAGACACACTGATCATTCTGGCACTACAATTAAGTGCAGCTCAGTATGTGTCTGCCGGAATCTGCCTTGCCTTCTGGGCCATATGACGGCAGCCATTTTCACAGTCCCTTATAGCTGCCTTCACATGCAGGTTTTTCACTAGACTCTAGGGTCCAGTGGGACCAAAGAGACTATTTTGAGGCCTTTGTCTAAGTATCCTCTCTGGCACCATGGGAATTAAAGTGGTGGACATTCCTGGAAAATATATTGCGGCATGCCTTTCTAGTCCCTCGTCTGATTCTGACGACGGATGCCTCCTCTGGTGGCTGGAGTGCTCATCTTCTGGATGTCCACTCTCAGGGGTCCTGGACTGTTATGGAATCATGCCTTCCAATCAGTGTCTTAAAAAATGAGGGTGGTACTCTGTGCCTTGCAAGCTTTTGATACCCTCCTTCCTCTGGGCTGTCTTCAAATCCAATCTGACAGCTCTACGGTCGTCCACTACCTGAACAAACAGGGAGAAACACATTCTATCCCCTGTGCAGGGAATCCATGAGAGTGTGGTACTGAGCAATCCAGAAAGACATTCATCTCCTTGTAGTCCACATCCCAGGGATTCATAACACCCTAGCAGACGCTCTGAGCAGAACAACTTCCCAAACACATGAATGGAAACTCCTTAAGGAAGTTCTGGATGATGTCTCTCTTTGATGTGGCCACCCAGAGCTGGATCTGTTTGACTCTCTGAAAAACTGCCTCTCTACTGCTCTCTCATGCCATGTCCTGGAACTTTATGGCTGGATGCGTTCTCATTCCTGGACAGGAAGATTTTATTTATTTAAGTTCTCGTATAAACCATTTGAGCTCAGAGCTGTTTACATCAGGTTCCACGTCAGGACATTTCAGACAAACTGGTGAGAGAATTATACAAGGAGTACAAGTAATAATGTAAATAACAGCATTGGAATAAACATTTAGGTACAAGTGGTGATTAAACAAAGTATAACAGGATACAACAAATACTAACACTGGATTGTGTACTAGATGCAGTATGATACGCAAGTAGGAACAGACGAAATACTGTGCCCAGCAGGGGACCTATTAGTTGTCAAGGTGTTGGAGCAAAGTAAGAGGTGAAGAAAGCGGGGGGGAGCCCCAGGTGCAGCGTGCATAAGAGAGAGAGAGGAGGATCAGTTTGGCCAGAGGAAGACGGGAGCTGCCTTAGTCTGAGCTAGCGATGGCAGGTACAATGAGAGTCACGTATTATAAGTTTCTTAAGGTTCCTTTTGAAGGTCCACAGTGTGGGAAGGTGAACAGTACTCTCCTGGAGAGAGTTGAACCACAACCGGGCTTGGTAGGCAAAGAACCTTTGACCTTGGGATATACAATATTTCTGGGTTAGGAAGGACTGTTGTTTGGGGTGTGCCGCAAATTTATGCTGGGAACCAGCAGTTTTTGGACCCTCGTTGGTAGCTGACCAAGGCAGATCTTTTTGGCCAGGAGGCAGGATTGCTATTTTAAGTGACCATCGTGTGTTAGCCACTGAGCCTTAGCATAGAGATCGCAGGTGTGAGTTAGTCAGTGCACTGCTAAGGTGAGCCTCCAGGCTTTGTTAAGACCAGTTTTTATACGCCGGAGGGCAGTTTCTGTGGCAGAACCATATATTGGCAGTCTGTAGTCCACAAGGAAACCCACAGAACTGTGAACCACTATGCTGAGGGCTTCTGGGGTCAGGCTTTGCTTGTGATGATCAAGTAACCCTATGCGTTTGTTGATTGCTTTGGCTGTGATGTCAGTGTGGTGAGCATAGGAGAGAGAGAGCTGTCAATAGTGACACAGAGAAATTTGAAGTGATGAACACGTTCATGGGGAACACCACCACTATTGCATATTGTCAAGGGGTAGTTTTTGTTTGTTCTGAGGGTTGGTGAATAGCATGGTTTTATTTTTTTTGTAATTCATTATCAGTTTATGATTTTTGAATTGCGTCTTTACACTAGTGAAGTCACACTGCAGTTGCTGTTCAAGGGCAGTGGGGTCTGGGCCATTAGGGAAGATAACGGCATCATCCACATAGAGGACGATGCGGCCCTGACTGTCTTGGGGGGGCAGTTCAAAAACAGGCTAAAAAGGAGGGTTCCCCTTATAGACCCCTGGGGAACACCTGAATAGACAGGCTTGGGGTCGGAGAGAGCAGCACCAATCCTGACTTGCTGAGAACGAGAGTGTAGGTAACTGCAGAACCATGCAGCTGCCTCTGGAGCAAGACCTAAGGCAGTGAGTTGGTCAACTAGGAGGGTATGGTTGACCGTTATCGAAGGCTTTTGTTAGATCGATATACATAGCCACAACGAGCAGGCCGAGATCAAGGGATTTGTGGATGAAGCCTGTGTATTCCAGGAGGGCCATGGTGGTGCTATGCCTGGCCCTAAAGCTGTGTTGCTGTAGGCAGAGGGGCTAATACTTGTCTAGGTATTCAACAAGTTGGTCTGCAACTATTCGTTCTAGGGCCTTCAGGAGTGGTGGAAGTATAGATATGGGTCTATAGTTCCCAGGAAGGGCACATTCTCCACTCTTGAACACCAGGGTGACTACTGCAGCTTTCCATTTCTGAGGGAATTCTACGAATTGAAGCGAAAGGTTGAGGGTATGGGGGGATAGGGTTTCTTCGAGTGTGAGTGAGATTAGCTTCAGATCGAGGTTATCTCCACTGAATCTCCCCTTACCAACCACTTTACGCAGATATTTCCTGGCTTCCCGGGTGGTAATGGTCTTGAAGTGAAAGGGGGATGCTTAGAGGACTGTAAGGGTGCAGCAGGCTTGGTGGGGGAGAAGTCAGCAGGGAGGACACTCTGAAGATCGGTGAAGGCATTGTTGAATGTGTTGGTGATAGTTTTAGGGTCAAGGATGGGGGAGCCGTCGGTGTTGAGCATGGAAGGGGCTGTTTTGGGTTCCTGACCAGTGACCTCATTTAGGTTTGGCACTTAAACACCTGGCTGTTGAGGACATAGTCCTCTCTTGTTACTGGATCTCCCCCACAAGTAGCAGAAGTTTTATGGACTGCCCGCAAACTGTCTACATGGTCATCATATGCTATGAAATAGAGGAGATTCTCCATTTGAGCTTCTGCTCACGGTCTGTACACTTATGAGTGTCCCCCTCAAAGCATTTTGAATTTGTTGCTCTCCTTGTTGGAAGGTGAACTAGAATAGTCTTCTGTGAAAGCATACCTTTCAGCTATTTCAGCATTTCATTTGCCTGTGGATGACAAACCATTCTCCTATCTTATAATTATGAGAACCTTCAAAAAAGGTATTCTTCATCCACCTATTCGAGACCCTGACCCCTCCTGGGATTTGAACTTTGTGCTTGAAAAACTAAGTACTTTAAAGCCTGCAGCCTCATGTGAGCTGTTACCTTTCCTGGAATATTTTCTGTGTTGCCATTCTGTTGGGTAGACATATTTCAGAGTTATATGCACTGATATGCGAGGAGCCCTACCAACAGTTTCATAAGAATAGGGTCTCGTTGGGTACCAATCCTAAGTTTCTCCCAAAAGTAGTATCAGAATTTACTTTGAATCAAGCCATACACTTACCTGTGTATTATGTGGAGCCAGCTAATCCAGGAGAATACCTGCTCTATTCTCTCCATGTGCACAGAACATTGAGATATACATCCTCTCCATTCTAAACCGTTGTGCAAATCTGAGTAACTTTTTGTTTCACCCTTGGGAAAGAGGGTATTCATTTTGCCAAGCAGTGCTTGTGTACTTAGTTGGCCAACTGCATTACCTTTGTTTATAACAAATAACTTCCTGGAGTAGTCAAGCCTCACTCCACGAGGATTATGGCATCTGCGGCATGTTTTCGAGGTGTTTCAGCTGTTGAAATTTATGAAGCTGCCACCTGGTCTACTGTTCATACCTTTACAAAGCATTACAGTCTGGTCATTGCTTTCAAGAAGTGAACTAATTTTGGTCGGGCCAGTCTCCAAGGCCTGTTGCCCTAGGTTCATGATTTTGCTTCCTCCACCCCTGTACATCCCAACTGCTTGGGACTCCTACATGTTATGACCTACTGCAAGAGATTTCCTTGAAGATAGTACAGTTACTTAAGAACTTACCGTAACTGTACATCTTCGAGAGAATCTCTTGCAGCAGGTCATGCTGCTGCTCCTACCTTGCCCCCTTGCTTCCTGCTTCAGAAAGGCATCTTGCTCCACAGAATTCTAGAAAATGTTTGAGGAAGCTCCCTTTTTCTCTTCTGTTCCTCTCAGAGGCCACAGAAGATTGTCTTCTCATTCCGGTCACTTGTATGGAAAAGAACTGAGAAGCATCTGAGACCTCCCCCTTTTATACGTGCCTGGATCCAACACGTGGTATCATCAGGTGAAAGTCCCAGATCGACTCCTGAAAAATTTTCCTGAAGAGATGACACCTGTGGCTGGACATTCCTACATGTTATAACCTGCTGCAAGAGAGTCTCTCAAAGATCTACTGTTACGGTAAGTTCTTATGCAACTGTACTTTGTTTATTGACACTTGCTAACATTTGTATCTTTTTATGGGATTTTTCCTTGACTTGATTGTGCGAAAAATCCCAGCAACCTATATCAGCAGCTGTTGAGTGTGGTGGCGGTGCTGCAGGCTACCGCTCCTTGGCTGTATTGTTTAAAACCCAAGTGAATTGTGTTGTTCTTCACCTTAGGTTCTATGTGGGATGAGAACTCCCAGAATATGGGATTTGGACATGGCCAAAGTAGGTCTTATCAGCTAGGAGCCCCTCCATCATTCCAAGGCTACCCCAACACCTACAGCGAGATGGACACTTCCTTCCAGGATGATAGCCCACTGGTTGCCAGTCATTCCACCTGGGACATGTCACATACTGCAGATGTGCACATTTCACCTGGCTACACCAGCTTTGATGATGGTCAGAACAGAAACGGTAGGTCATGAAATGGACGAAAGTATTATTTTTGATTTATTTATTTTACATTTTATCGCCTCCCTGTGCTGACCAGCCCCCCCTTCTACCAGTCCCACAAGCCCTATCACCCTGATGTCCACCAGGACTTACTTTTATTACACGGGGGTGACCACCTAGCCGGGTGCGGATTCTGCATTGGACTGGCATCATCCAACCAGTCGGCACCATTTTCCATTTGTTTTCGCTTACGTGTGAGGTGGCACGTGCACGCCGCAGTTCCATAGTGCCCTCCCTATTCATGCTGCCCAACCGCCTGCACTACCCTCAGGCCTCCACCTGGAGGCAGTTGTACTGCAGGAGTGATAAGGTCCTTGCTGGGAGATGAGGTTGCTTTTCAGCTGGTCGATTTCCCGGTCCAATCTCCAATAACTCAGGCTCACTTCTGAATCAGAGTTGCTGGCAAAACGTGCGGTGTGGCTTCCAGCGCCTCAGCCTTCCATGCCACCAGGCCAGAAAGTATTATTTTTAACTGTTTGGATTTAGTTCACAATTCACACTTGTGCAGTTCCACTGAGCATGCTCAGACACCCACAAAGGATTTCAAGCCAACATCTTCACCCACTTGCTTTTCCAAATCTTCCCATTGAATGATTCAGAATCCTCCCACACAGCTCTCGATTCTTTTCCTGTTTTGAGTGTCTTGTCCCTGTTTTTCTGTTGAGCATGAGTCCTTCTGTTTCTGTCCTTGGATCCGAACCAGATTGATACTACAGGCAAGACGATCTGAGAGATGTGGCAGTAGTGAACATTTTGGAGACGCAGGCCAGGAGCGCAGACTGCTCTGGATATTTGTTCCAGGCTCCTTGGTAGGAGTTTTTCAGATGTCAAGCTTCCTCCCTCAGTATTAGTCACTATAATTGTTCTGTGCACTGGTGTCAAGGGCTGTTTTCACAAAGTCTTTGACTGGGGTCTTGAAGATGGGCCAGTTGCCTTCCACTTCTAATGTTAAGATTAGGGATGGACGAGTCAGCTGTGACCCGGTTCTGATTGTCTTTTGATTTATTTCCAAAAGGTACTGATTTACTTTGATGAATTTTAGACCTATTTTAGTCTGAGTATGAGAAATGCATAGGTATTATTCTTTTTAGATCCCTCTATTAAAACAAACAAAAACACATTTTTTTACAGTAGTAAAAAAAAAAAAATTTGTCCATATTTTCATGTCTTATTAGAAACATAGAAGTTGACGGCAGACATGGACTGCAAGGCCCATCCAGTCAGTCCATTTTTTTCTGCCTTATGAATCAGCCATAGGCCTTTACTCTGTCAGTGGCCTATCTAGTCATACTCATCTGTATTTTTCCTTTATGCCTGTCTGAAGCCCTACACTGTGTTCATATCCACCACTTCCTGAGGTAGGCCATTCCATGCATCCATCACACTTTCTGTGAAAAAGAACTTCCTCACATTACTCCTTAATCGGCCTCCCTCTAAGCACATGCTGTGTCCTTTTGTCCTGCTATTTTTCTTATATTGAAACGTGTTAGATTCTTTCACCTTGTTAATGCCCTGAAGATGTTTGAATGTTTCAATCATATCACCTCTCTCCCTTCTTTGCTCTAGGGTATACATATTGAGCTCCGTTAAGTTGTATTCATATATGTTTTCTGGTGCAGTCCCTGCACCATTTTGGTTGCCCTTCTCTGGCCTGCCTCCATTTTGTTAATGTCCTTGTGCAGGTGCGTCCTCCAGTACTGCACGCAGTACTTCATATGGGGCTTAACCAGTGTCTTGTAAAGAGGGATTATTAAGGTCAGCAAGCAGGCAACAGCAATGAAAAATGAATTGACTGCTGTTCTTGCCAATCCTCTGTGTCAGCCACCACATGACAATCGTAGGAAACAGTGGGCTGGATTCACAAAACTCTTGAAAATCTCACGGCTGCGGGAACAACCTGCCGCAAGTAGGTTGCCACTTGCAGAGCCGCAGATCTTGCTTTGAGAAACAGCTCTTGCAGCAGGTTACACCATTAGGACTGAAGGCGGCGCTGGACTTCCGGTGACGATGTCACCTAGATGGCTGCCTCTGAATAGAACTCTGATCTCCCCAAGAGACAAAAACCCACAGACTAGCTGATAAAGTATCTAAAAATCATGGAAACAGTAAAAGATATGTCTGGGGGACATAGACCAGGCAGATCCCATGGGAAAAAACAAATATGAAGGCTGGAGGAGGATTACCAACAGAATGGGACACCAGCAGAAGCGCCTCCCCGGCTAGCAGCATGGCATATGATCTAGACACAGATCAAGAGATGGAGCATCTCTCACGATTGCGTTTTGAAACCATTATGGCAGAATTGAGGGCATTTAGAGCCGAAACTAAGTCAGAATTCCAGACTTTAAACACAAAAATGCAAGAAATGGAGAGAAGGACAGAGAGAGATCTGAGCAACGAATCGCAGAAGAAGAAATAAGGGAAATACATACTGCAGCAGACTACCTGGTAGATGTCCAAGAAAAGCTACACGAAAAGTTGCTGGATCTAGAAGCAAGATGCCGCCAGGACAATATTTGAGTCTGTGGCCTTCCTGAGGATGCAGAGGTGGGCCAGATGGAGGATTTTATGTCCGACCTATTAAAAGATGTCCTGGAACTGCCTACCACTTTTGAGTTCAAGACTGAGAGAGCACACTGGTCACTAACAAGTAAACCAACAGACCCTAGAGCTAGACCAAGATCAGTAGCGTTAAAATTATCAAGCTACAGGGATAAAGAATACATTCTCCGTACTGCATGGCAGAAAAGAATTGTGAAGTACAACGCTGCATATTCACCAATCTTTAAAATGCTTCGGGAGCATAAAGTGAGATTTCAGACACTGTTCCCATCGAAGCTGAGAATCCTGTGGGATACCGGTTCAACACTGTACGAAAATCCAGAAATGGCATTACAGCAACTACGGAAGAGAGGCTGGGTTGTCCTGACGGAAGGAGAGGAAGTGAGACACCCAAAACCAGAAAGAGCGCAATGGAAGAAGATGGTGAGGAACAGGCAGGGCCAAAGAACTCAACAGGCAGTGCTGCAGTCGCTTTCACGATATACAGAAACTATTGGACAGAACATCCGAAGAGGAGGAAGGACAGGGGAAGATCTGTGGCACCTTAAAGGTAGAGAAACATAATGGGGACTGGAAGGACTTGGACAAGTTTGCTACAATGAGGGCAAAGTAAATTTCTGAAAATGGCGATCGCTTCATGCCCTGTTCAAGACATTCTGCAGGACAATCCTGGACTTTATTTTAGGAGGGAAGACATAATGAGAAGTTGTTGGGAAAGGAAGATAAATGAGTGGGACAGAGTAATAGAAAACTAAAGAGGAAAAGGGTTAAAAAAAAAAGGGGGGGGGGAGATAGGTCAACCATTCCAAAATCAATATATAAAAGGGGAACATCGCCTACCGCTACCATTGAAATAAAATAAAATTGTAGAATGGCTACTTAAGATCCAAGGGAGAGAGGGGAGGTAAAAAGGGAGGCACTGAAACCGTTGTCTGATTGAAATCCATCACTGTCATGAGGCAAACAAGGAAAGGAGTTATGGGGGGGTAAGGCCCTTAAAGAACTAGAGGGATGAAGACTATAGATATAGAATAAGATAAGAAGGGGAGTTGAACCTTAAAGATGGGGGGTGAGAGTAACAGGCTAGAAGGAACACAAGATATTAGGGGGGAGGGAGGAAAAAACAGGGAAGGATGATGAATATGTACAAGGGTTAAAAGTGAAAGATGACCAAAACCCACAGAGTAAATAGATAACAGATTGAGGATTATGAAACTGGAGGCAGGAGATAGACGGAGAGGTAAGGTATATTGGGGGAGTGAGGTTTAAGAAAAGGGAAAGGTTCCACCTCCGAAAAGAAGGGGGAAAGGGAATTCCCAAGGGAAAACAGAAAGAAAGGGGAGACAAGATAGGGAAGAGGATTAGTATCAACATACAAGGTCTCGAAGAACTAGGGATCTGGGGGGGAGGGGTACAAGATGACTCCTACGATCCCCCCACTAAGGGGATTCCCAGTCAAGGGGTACCCCTTAGAAGTTATAGAGGGGGTAACTTTACTCCCTCCAACCTTGGAAGCAAATGTGTATATAGTTGTAGAGTTAAAATGTTTAGAATAGTTATGTGTTGTTCGATGTATATTGTTGCATAGGAGAGAACAAGGAGAACGCAGGAGAAACGGGAAATAAAGGGAGGAGGGAATAAAACATACAGGAAGCAGAACAGAAATAACATGATGGAATACATAAATAATTAATAGACATATGCAAGTGAGCGTATGTTTCTTCAATGTAAATGGCATTAATAATTCTGTAAAGAGATACAAGGTATTAGCCCAAATGAAGAGACGGAGGCCAAGCTTCTTATTACTACAGGAGACATATTTAACAAAAGAAGAACATAATGAATTAGCCAAATTTGAGTTTAAATTAGTAGTAGCTTCATTATATGGGAGGGGGAAAAGAAGAGGAACCGCGGTGTTGATTCCACATAATATCCAATTTCAACAGATAGACACATATATAGATAAAGAGGGATGGTTGGCCTTAGTCACAGGTAATTTAGCAGGACGTATGATCACAGTGGCTTCGATATATATTCCCCCAGGGTCGGAGTCAAAGGAAGTGAAAAAGTTGCGTCAGATAATAACAGAGAAGCAGAAAGGGACCTTGGTCCTCGGAGGGGATCATAACATGATATATGATTCCTTAGACACGTCCAAGAAACAACTTCTCAGAAGAAAGGCACCACAAAAGATGGCCATTAAATATTTTCAGGATGTACAGTGGGTAGACACATGGAGGTATAAACACCCCAATACAAGGGCCTATACTCGTTACTCAGCCCCACATAAAATTTACACACGTATAGATTATTATCACATTTCCAGAGATTCTTTATACATGGTTCAAGACTGTCAGATTATCTCAACCCCCATATCAGATCATTCAATGTTAACCCTTCAACTAGAATGGCCGAGCGATAAACGAAGGACATTATGGAGACTCAATACATTTTTTTTTAAATCATAAGATATTTGAGGAAATGGTAGAGAAAAGGATCCACCAAATTATAAAAGAGAACGAGACTCCAGACTTAACAAGGGTAACATTGTGGGACACGATTAAAGTAGTGTTAAGAGGAGACATTAAATTTGCCTCACAATATAAAAAAACAACAAAACCTACAGCAAGAGAATCTGGAAAGACAACTGAAGGAGGCACAGGAGAGACATGCGGCTGGAGATGTGAGCTGCAAACTTAAAGTTCAAGAAATAAAAGGTAAACTACAACATCTGTTTGATATTAAGACTGAACAAGCTTTACAAAATTTAAAACAAAAATATGATGAAGGGGGACCAAGAGCAACTAGGGTTTTGGCACATAGACTCCGTAGAAGAGAAGTTCAAACAACAATCGCACAGATCAGAGATCCAGAGGGAAGGCGGTTGGTAAGACTACCAACCCTGATTGAGAAAGCTTTCCAGAAATATTATCAGAATTTATATACCCCAGAACAGGAGACTGATACAGGGAATGCTGAAACCTTTTTGAATGGGCTGAAATTACCTAACCTTACTTTTGAACAATAGGGGTTAATTTCTCCAGTATCGGGGAAAGAATTAAATAATGCCATCACAAACCTTAAGACCCATAAAATTCCTGGCCCCGATGGATATACATGGGAATTCTATGAATGCTTTCGAGGGACATTGATGTCTACCCTCAGAGAAGCACTCAGAGAGGTACAGCAAAATAAGAACTGCCCAGACACATGGAGGTATGCCACTATTACCAGCATTCTGGAACCAGGAAAGGACAGCATGAGCTGTGGCTCATACCGCTCAGTCTCAGTCCTAAATGTAGATTATAAATTATTCACATCTATTCTAGCCAGAAGGATAGAGGTGTTATTACTCAACCTGATAGATCAAGACCAGACAGGATTTGTGATGAACAGACAAACACAAGACAACATTAAAAGAACACTACATATACTACACTGTGCCTCCCTGTCGAGGACACCCTTCCTGCTTCTGAGTTTAGATGCGGAGAAGACCTTCGACAGGGTGGCATGGCCCTTTCTGAGGTGTACTTTAGAGAAGATGGGATTCCAGGCAGAATTTAGAGGGATAATAGACTCTCTCTATAGCAGCCCTAAAGCTTATATCAAAGTGAACAGTTCAATTTCATTACCAATAAGTCTTAAAAGAGGAACCAGACAGGGATGCCCACTATCACCCCTTTTATTCACGATATATTTAGAATCCCTGGCGCAGGCCATAAGGCGACATAGAGAGAGATTGGGGATACAACTGGGAGAAGGGCATCATAAATTAGCTCTATGCAGATGATTTACTGGTATATCTCGCGGACCCGGAGAATTCATTGAGGCCATTATGGGGAACTCTGACAGAATTCGGAGAAATAGTGGGCTATAGGATCAACATATCCAAGATGGAGGTTCTGGGGGTACATTACAATCCATCACCCCAGGTGGAATCCCACTTTAAGTTTAAGTGGAATATCCCTATACTTAAATACTTAGGAATTTGGATGAGTTCTGAACATACGAAATTATATGACCTTAACTATAAACCTCTTCTAGTACAAATATAGAGGAACATCGAGAAATGGATACTGATTCATATTCTGTTCCTACAGAAAATGGAAGCAATCGGAATGGTGATATTACCTCGCTTTTTATATCTGGCACAAATCATTCCCATTACAGTACCAGAGACTTTTTATAAGGAACTAAACAGGAAAATAATGCAGTATATCTGGGGGAAGCAAAGACCGAGAATAAGACAAACCATATTACAACTTTCAAAAGAAGAAGGGGGACTATCTTTACCAAATTTCAAATATTATCACATGGCTGCCCAGATACGTACAGTAATATGCTGGTTGCACTCTACTTACAAAGCAAAATGGAAGGAAATAGAATTAGCAGAGGAAGACTTTAGAAAACCACAGGGGATCCTTCTCTCAGACAAAGGGGATAAGGAAAAGGGGGATATTGGCAACCCATATACACTAGCCACCTTACAAATCTGGAGACAAATGTTGAGTACTAAGAGAATGACCGACTGGAGGCCTGTGTTCTACTCCCTAACACATATAGAGAATTTTTACCAGCTAAAATGTACTTGGGATATAGGGGATGGGAAAGAAAGGGACTACACATAGTATATCAATTTCTGAAAGAGTGAACCATTATAAACTTCTCGGATCTGGAAGCTAAATACGAAATAACACACACAGATAGGTTCCGCTTTTTCCAGGTAAGGGATTACATCAGGGGAATAAAAAAAAGAGTGCTGGACTCCCTACCCTATTCCCAAGATTATAGATGTTTTACAGAGAAGTTTAGATGACAGAGCTAATTTAACACACATAATATCCTACTTATACGCAGCAATACGAGAATTTGAAGGTGATACAGTAGATTCCATTAAAAGAGCTTGGGAAGAGGACCTGAATACTATAATTACAGAAGAAAAACTGAGGAATTAATATAAACATATTATCTCTCTCTATATATATATATATATATCTATATCTATCTAAGCACATCATCACCATGCTGGAGAGAATTTGCATGGAAGAATGCTGTCAGGTTTTTCAGAACACCAGCAATCCAAGCACATTTCAATAGAGAAAGGGAAGCAACTTGTTGGAGGAAGTGTGGTGAACACCAAGCCACTCACGGGCATCTATTTTGGGAATGCCCAACAATACAACCTTTCTTGGTGGAGGTGTTGGAGGCTATTAAAAGCATGTCACCATCTGTAAAATGGGACCTGTCTCTGTACTTTCTGTTAGATTTCCCAGAGGGGAACAGAGATATTAGAACATGGAAACTCTTACTTGTACTAATTCTAGCCATTAAAAAAAACACAACTAAAAATTGGCTGACCCCAAGCTCACCCCAGATAACCCAGTGGCAGAACATTGTGATAGACATATATCAAATGGAAAGACTGGTAGCATTAACAAATAAAATATATGCTCAATTTGAGATCATATGGAGGAGATGAATACTGTATAATACTCCGCTGAGAAAATATTTCATACCTTAATGAGCTGAAAGATCGATTTATGCAGTCTGACTTCAGATATAAGCTGACTATATAAGTAACTTTAACTGAAGATTGAAAAAAGGGATATGCCTTATCCTGTTATTCTCTATGTACAGATGTAACAAATTTTTAATAATGTGAATCAACTCCTATGCTTGTATATAGATTGTGTATATGTACGAAAATATGAAAAACTTGAAAATAAAGTTTTAAAAAAAGGACTGAAGGCGGCAGGACCCCACGGAAAACTTCTAGCTAGCTACATTCAGCAGGGGACTACCTCTGACGGCCCGGCCCCCAGCGTCACATACATCATAAAAGGGGTGGTCCCCCAGCATCCCTCAGTTCTTTTCCAGCTGTCAACTCGCAAGCATCAGCTCCACGGATGCCTTTAGCTAACAAATGACACCATCATTTGAGTATGTTTTTCATTTTGTTTTTCCGTAAAAGTTTGAATACGGTTATTTTTGTATGTCATCTTCCCAAACGTCTTCCGTCGAAAGGCGCTCCTCAAAGTGTGCTTCTGGCAAACAGATTCCTTTCAAGGACAAGCATAAGGCCTGTGTCAGGTGCTTAGGCCCAAAACACGACACTAAGGCCTGTTCCATTTGCCAAAACTTTAATAATCGCACGAGGATCCGCTGCCAAAATGTTTTGGAGACATTAGAAACATTGGCAGTAATGCAAAGAAGTATCTTCTCCTGGGAAGAATCCTCCCACAAGTCAGGGAAACGGAGAGAAACTGAGGGAAAGGGAGAATAGAGCGTATCGTCGAGGCACAGGTCAGGAAGTGTAGGAAAGCCAGAAGTTGTAGAATTCACCAGATATATTTATTTACAGTAGCAATAACATAAAAAAATAAACTTGTTCAGTATAACTATTTATAAAAGGCAAAATAAAATGGTTTTCCTTCAGTCTCTGTCTCTTTTTCTTTTCTCAGCAGTTGGAGCTCAGCTCACTTATAAGTCCTTCCACACCCATTCTAAACAAGCATCCTGTTTTTGTAGATATCAGCCAGGAGCTGCTAGAACACAGTGTGCTTCTTGAGTTGAAGCTTTTTTGCACAGCTTTTGCAGAAGGCTTACAAATTGAACTCTGGCAACCTCTAGTTTACATTAGCTTGCTGCAGTCATCTCAAAATATAAAAACATACATTTCAACAGTAACACTATATATTTTCTAAACAATGGGATAGAAACATAGAGGTTGACAGCAGATAAGGACCGCAAGGCCCATCCAGTCTGCCCATTTCTTTTTCTACATTATAAATGTACCATCGGCCTTTGCTCTGTCAGTGGCCTATCTATTCATACTCATCTGTATTGCTCCCTTATGCCTATCCCATGCCTGTTTGAAGCCCTGCACTGTATTCATAGCCACCATTTCCTGAGGTAGGTCGTTCCATGCATCCACCACTCTTTCTGTGAAAAAGATTTTACTCGCATTTCCCCTTAATCGACCTCCCACTAATCTCATGCTGTGTTCTCTTGTCCTGCTATTTTTGTTATATTTAAACGTGTTAGACTCTTCACTTTGTTAATGCCCTTAAGGTGTTTGAATGTTTCGATCATATCCCCTCTCTTCCTCCTTTGCTTGAGGGTATACATATTGAGCTCCATTAATCTGTCCTCATATGTCTTCTGATACAGTCCCTGCACCTTTTTGGTTGCCCTTCTCCGGACTACCTCAATTTGGTTATTGTCTTTGTGAAGGTGTGGCCTCCAGTACTGCACGTCCCCCTACCCTTACCTACTGCTTTAGAGGTCTGCTTGGATGATTTCAGGTCATCGGCGATGATGATGCTTAGGTCTCTTTTTTTCCTTTGTGACTGCCAGCAACTCTCCTCCCAGCCTATAGGTGGCTTCAGGGTTTCTCTTCCCTATGTGCATGATCTTGCACTTCTTTACATTAAATCCCAGTTGCCACTCTTCTGACCATTTTGCTAGTTTATCCAGATCTGTTCTCATTTTGCCCACCCCATCTGAATCATCTACTGTGTTGCAGATCTTGCTGTCATCTGCAAACAGACAAGCCTTACCCTCTAGTCCGTCTGCAGTGTCACTAATGAAGATATTGAAGAGGACTGGCCCAAGGACTGATCCCTGAGGTACCCCACTTGTGACTTGCATCTCTTCTGACTGTATACCATTTACCACCACTCTCTGTTTTCTGTCCGTCAACCAGTTTGCCACCCAGTTGACCAACTTCTGACCCATCCTGAGCTTACCCAGCTTATTTATCAATCTTCTATGTGGAACAGTGTTGAAAGCTTTGCTGAAGTCAAGGTAGGCGGCATCAACTGCTCCTCCTTGGTCCACCACTCTGGTTACCCGGTCAAAGAAATCTATGAGATTAGTTTGACAGGACCTTCCTTTTGTAAACCCATGCTGTCTTGGATCCTGTGCCTCTATGGATTCCAGGTGTTGCATTATCCTTTCCTTAAGGAGTGCCTCCATAATCTTGCCCACTATTGAGGCAAGACTGACTGGTCTGTAGCTCCCTGCCTCTTCCCTGCTTCCACTCTTGTGGAGCGGGATCACATGAGTCCTTCTCCAGTCTTCTGGGACCTCTCCTGTGCTCAGAGACTCACTAAACAGTTCTGATAATGGCTGTGCTAGTTCCACCCTTAGCTCCTTAAGTACCCTGGGATGTATGCCATCAGGTCCCATTGCCTTGTCCACCCTGAGCTTAGTGAGCTCTTGTAGGACCCTTTCTTTTGTGAAGGGAGTAGTGCTCACCCCCGTCCATGGTGCTGAGTTGTGGGCCCTGCCGTACCTTCTCTTCAGTAAATACTGAACAAAAGTATCTATTTAGGATAGATGCTTTTACAGGGTCCTCCTCCTCCTCACATGCCCCCTTTTCTCCTTTGAGCTTAGCAATACCCCCTCTGGACTTTCTCCTTTCACTAATGTATCTATAGAAAGTCTTGTCACCTTCTTTTATTGTTCATGCTAGTGTTTCCTCAGTTTGGGACTTTGCCTGCCTCACTGCCTTCCCTGCTTCCCTTAGGGCAGTTCGGTATGCCTCCCTATCTTCATCCCGCTGTGTTTCCTTATATTTCCTGAAGGCCAGCCTTTTGGCTCTGACCTTTTCTACTACTGTATTTGAGAACCAGAGTGGTTTCCTTCTTCTTTTACACTTCCTTTTCTAACACAATGGGATGTTGCTTCAAGTATTGCATCCTTAATGCTTGCCCACTTTGCCTGTACCCCCTCACCTGTGTTTCTTTTTGCCATGGCTAGCTTACCTCTGTTGGCCATCTTATCAAAGTCAGCTCCTCTGAAGTCCCATATTTTTATAATAATAATAAATAATATTTTTTTAATTACGCGCCTTTCAAAATTTCAAAGCTCTGTACATCGAGAACAAACAAGAACAAATTCAATACATTCAATAAAACAATTATAAACATATATTACAATACTGCAGTATAAAATTAAAACAAAGAAGGAAACACCTTCTCCCATAAAAAAGTCTTTAGTGCCTGCTTAAAGCACCCCACCATCCTGCACTCCCGGAGCTGACGGAGCAGAGAATTCCAGAGGGTAGGTGCGGCAAATCCAAACGCACGAGCACCAGATGACTTCAAATTTACCCTCAGAATCTCCAGCAACCCCTCGTCAGCCGAGCGGAGCTGTCTCAGAGGGGTGTAGGGCACCAGGAGCTCTTTCAAGTAGTTGGGACCCAGACTCCTGTAGGGCTTTGTAGGTAAAAAGACCCACTTTGAAGGTGATCCGCCACTGTATTGGCAGCCAATGCAGTGCGCGCAGACAGGGGTAATATGAGAACTTCTAGATGCCCCAGTCAACAAACGTGCTGCTGCGTTCTGCACTAGCTGCAAGCAGCGGATATCTACCCAAGGAAGTCCTAGGTAAAGGGAGTTACAGTAATCAAGGCGAGATGTCAAAAAGGCATGGACCAAAACCAGCAGGTCACTGGGTGGGACAAGTTGCCTAATCCTGGCAATGTTCCTAAGATGAAAAAATGCCAGCTTGACAACTGCAGACACCTGATAACGGAGGGTCAAACCAGTGTCGAGCTCCGTTCCCAGGTTTTGCGCCCGTTCAGAGGTGAGAATCTGGTCCACCCCCTATATTAATCCAGAGGGGAGACCAGTCCTCAAACCCTCTACCCTGCGACCCGGATCCACAACCATATACTCAGTCTTTCCTGGGTTCAACTTTAAACCGCTGGAGTTCATCCAGTCTTGGATATCTGCAAGGCAGTTGTTCAGTACCGAGATAGCACTAACCTGGTCAGGTGCAAAAGACAGGTAGAGCTGGGTGTCATCAGCAAAGCAGTGAAACCTCAGTTCGTACCGTCTTACAGTGTCTCTGAGGAGTAGCATATATACTGCGAATAACATGGAGGAAAGCACCAAGCCCTGAGGTACCCCACAAGGCAGAGAGAAGGCCCCAGATGCATACAAACTCAAGACCACTCTCTGCGTTCTCCTTTGAGAAACGAGAAACCATCTGAGGACCGTACTCGACAGTCCACAAATGGACCTCAGGCGTTCGAGCAAGACCCCATGATCCACAGTATCAAAAGCTGATGATAGATCAAGGAGAACCAAAATAGAGCGGTGTCTCCGATCTCTTGCCATCAGGAGATCACTGAGCACCCGAACCAAAGCAGTCTCGGTACTATGCCTCTTATGAAAACCAGACTGGAGAGGTTCATTTAAACTATGGATGGTCAAATGGTTATCCAGTTGGGCCGCCACAACTTTCTCAATAACTTTCCCCACAAAAAGGAGGTTAGAGATTGGCCTGTAGTTTGCTAGGTCATCCGGGTCTAAAGAAGCTTTCTTCAGAAGGGGAGTCACCACCCCTTCTTTCAGAGAGCTAGGAAAAACTCCCATATCACCTCTGCAGCCCTCTTAGAGCCCCATCAAACCATGGGGCAGCGGACGAAGTGGAAGGGGGCGACTACGGACTGGTGCAATCTGAGCGAGTGCTACCGATATGGCCCTATTATAGGCCACTACCAGCTGCTCAGGATCAGTGCAAAACTCATCAAACAACGAGAGGTCAATAACTGCCTTCAGGTCTTCAGAGACAACGTCCCGCAATGGGCAGTAACTGACCAACTCCACAGGGGCCGACCTACTCAGGAAGGCCTCAAGATTGAACCCAACTGAGTATTGATCGGACCAGCCGACTGGTTCCACCACCAAATCGGAAGCCTCGATCTCCAGGAGGAAGACCAGGTCAAGAGAGTGACCTCCCTTGTGTGTAGCTGAGGAAACAACCTGTGTAAAGCCCAGAGATGTCATCTCCTGGAGGAATGTTGACCAGAAAGCGAAGATTCGTCGTCGACCCAAGCATTGAAGTCGCCCAGAACCATCAATCTGGGCAACTCCAAGACCATGTCGGCAGCAAAATCTGCTATTTTCTGCAGAAAAAGCTTCTCATCACCTGGTGGACGATAAATGAGGGCAATCCTGCACCCTACACCAGCTACCACAGTACACTCAAAAGACCTGGCCTCCTCAACTGGTACACCAGTTAGGCCCAATTCGGCCTTGAAACAGACCACCACCCCCGCCGTGATCCAGTCTCGGGCAATGTATAACTGAGTACCCAGTGGGAACAGCAGCCTCTAAAAAGGGGGCCGCATATCCATCCAACCAGGTCTCAGTAATGCAAGCCAGATCTGCCCTTGCAACAAAATCTGCAATAAGACCAGTCTTGTTGCAGACAGATCTGGCATTGCACAACAACGCCCGAGTTGGACGAGGTTGGTGAGTTGTCCCAACCACTTGCCCTCCGAAACTGGAGGTGCCCTTGGGTATGGGAACCAGAACAGCATTACGTGTTCAAATAGCCATTTCGCGCCAGGGCGTCCTTTGGGCCTAGCCACCCCTATGGGAAAGCCCCGCTCACTCCCACATCCCACCCTCAATTCCCCCTCCCCCTTTGAGGAATCCCTAACACCCGACAACAATGATAAGTATGATCAAGCGGGGGAAAAAGGAGGAGTGGAGGGCATGGAGAGCGGAGGCCGAACAGCATAAGACAGGAGGGGCAGGCAGACACATCTAGCTGCTCAATTTAAAACAATAAATCTAATAGAACTACCCACAAACTTCCTGCGCCTCGGAATGGGATGATTTAGATGTGGCCAAGTTAAACCATACCATGTGATGGTCACTGGCCCCCAGGTGACCTTCTACCTGGAGATCTTCCTTGTTGGTCAGTATTAGATCTAGGGTAGCCCTGCCTCTTGTGGGTTGTTGTACCAGTTGTTTGAGGCCCTCCCCTGCAGGGAATCCACTATGTGTCTAGTTCTGGCAGATGTTCCTGCTGGTATTGACCAATCTGTATCCGGCATGTTGAAGTCTCCCATTATCAGAACTTCCCCTTTAGCTGTCATGTTTTGCATATCTTCTAACAGTAATGTGTCTGTGTTCTCCCCTGGTCTGGGGCCTGTAGACAACCCCAGTTCTTATGGCTGTCCCATTTCCTTTTTCCAGGGTGACCCACAGTTCTTCTGGCTCCTTATCGTATTCTGAATTTCCTGTAGCTTTGATATTTTCATTGTGATACAGGCCACTCCACTCCCCCACCCCTTTGCACTCAGGTCTCTTCTGAACAGTACACAGCCAGGTACTGAAGTCTCCCAAGTGTGGTTACTGGTAAACCACATCTCACTAATTGCTACTATGTCCAGTTTAGCCTCTGACATTATTGCCTACAGGTCTGGGATCTTATTTCCCAGGCTGTGGGTGTGGAAGGACTTATAAGTGAGCTGAGCTCCAACTGCTGAGAAAAGAAAAAGGGACACAGAGACTGAAGGAAAACCATTTTATTTTGCCTTTGTAAATAGTTATACTAAACATCAGTTACATTTCCACATATTGATTTGCACAAATTTTTTTTATATTAGCTGATATGCAAGGGAGGAAAGACAGACAGGAAGAGAGGACTGAGAGACAGTGAGCAAAGGAACTGCAAGCCTTTCGGGTTGATCAAGTCCGAGGTCTTACAGGAAAATTTAGTTGCACAACCAGACAGAGAATGGACAGGAAAGGAAAGAACAGATCCTTGCATTTAAACACTTTCTCCAAAACAACTGGGACAGGGTCCCATTCCACCCTGCCACATACATCCCCCGCCTTAAGAGGGATCCTGTTTTATCAGACAGGTTTCCAAAACTTCTCATTAATTTTCTACTAACATTTGCTGCTTTCAGCAGTTAAGTACATGTACATTATCTGTTGTTCTGTAACATTAAAGCAAACAGTAAAGTTCAAACCGATACATCTGTTTTCAATCTTCAGAACCCTCAATTCAAACACCATGAAGTCTTGCTATATTATGACTTCAGGCAGTAAGCCACAGCACTTGAACTGCCCCGGAGAGGAAACAGTTAACTCCAGGGAGACTGGAGTACTCAAGCGCGAGAGCGCTATGCTAAAGCTCTATCTGGCAAGTTTCAAATGAAACTGTCAGATTCTTTACTCCGCTTCACTGAACAGTCGCTCCGGAGATCAGCTCCTTCAGCTCGGTTCATTTCTCGGTTCAAGCGAGTGTTTTCGGTTCATTTGAACCGGCAAAAAGTAATTATTTTACCGCATTTCGGTTCAAAGCTCTATCTGGTAAACCGTAAGTACAGGATTTAAAGTCTGTGTGGAAAATTAATTATCGGTTCGGTTTTGAACCGATCGGTTTGCTAAAATAAGCATTTCTATTCATATTTTGGGCTTTTTAGAGTGCGGTTCCCGGTTCTTATCGGTTCTAAAAAAACCTATACTTTTGGGGTTTTTTTCAAATACCCGTGACACGGTTAGGAACCGATAAGGGTGTCTTGCCTGGCACTGCCATCAAAAGGGCAAGTTTTTGGATAGGCTGGCATTATGTCTGAGAAACCCAAAAGAAAAACCGGGCCCACTGGGTTTCAACACTGTGATGTCTGTGGGGAAGCCTTTGCCAAGGCTGACCCACACACCACTTGTGTTTATTGTCTGGGGGCTGACCACCTCCTGTCAGACTGCCAGGTGTGTAAAAATGTCCCTGCAGCCACCCTGGAGAAGAGATTGGGCCGGCTCAGGGAACGAGAGGCCAAAAAGTCCGCTGACCCGGATGGCCAGCCCGGTCCAGCACCCACTGGACCAGAGGGAGTGCCCTCTGACCAGGGCGAGACTTCCTCGGGCAAAAGGAAGGCTGGTTCAGAGGAACCAGTCCCAGTAAAAAAGACAAAGAAATCAGCAGGTCTGGAGTCCAAAATTGTCTCTCCAACTGCTGCAGAGATAACTAAAGCCATACAGATTGTCCAGTCACTGTCTCAGGGACCTGTCAGACCACCAACAGCTAGTAAAAGGTTGGTTCGGTCAGTTCCAGTGGTTCAAGAGTATGATGTTGAGGAATTTTATGAACCACAGGAGGGGGAGGAGGAATTTGATCATTATATGTGTGGCTGGGAGGGTCTGGACGTGCCCATTGAACCGGACATTTCTCCAGACAGACCTTTAGAATCTCCCCCTATGCTGTCTGAGTCCCCTTCTCATTTTATGTTTTACAAAAAAGTTGCAGAAACCCTCCAGCTTCCTTTAGAAGAGGCTGTGGATGAGCAAGAGGAGCCTGATTATGTAGAAATGATGGATATACCAGAGTCTAGGAGGTTGTCTGTTCCTTTGCATAAGTCATTTAGGAAGCAAACAACAAAGATTTTAAAAAATCCTCATTCTGTCACTCCTGTAGATAAAAAAATGGACAGAAGGTATACCTTGTCAGGCCCTGATACAGACTTCCTCACTGAGCAGTGTAGTCATGTAGGTGTGGTACAAGCTGCAGCCTGTGACAAGGCTAATATTCCCCTGGCCTCACATCCTCCTGATAAGGATTCCAGGAAGATTGATGCCATGGCAAAAAAACAATATATGGCAGCTTCTTTGGGACTCAGGCAGGCAAATTATATGGCTTATGTGGCTAGATATCAGAAATCTAGATGGGACACAGTGTTGCAGTTAGCCAAGCGCCAGCTGGCTAGTGAGTTGGAACAGGTGGCTGCTGATGGCATTGAAGCCTCTAAAGTTCAATTTCATACTGCTGTTGATGTTAATGATGTTTCCTCTAGGGTCATGGCCACTTCTGTAGCTTTCCGTAGGTTGGCATGGCTCAGATGCACTAATCTGTCCCAAGATACTCAGTCAAAGGCTATGGATTTTCCTGTAGTGGAAAATTCTCTGTTTGGGGAACAGACAGAAAATTATATGAAAAAGATGGATGAATACAGAACTACCTACAAAAGTGCCCAGGCCAAGGAGAGGCATGCCACTCCACAAAGGCACGCTCCCAGAGGTGAGGCGGGCCTTTCCACAGGCCTTTTACCAATCTCAAGCCTCCTCTGCGTTTGCACAGAGGGGTTTCTTCAGAGGCAGAGGTAGACAGGGCACAAGTAAACCGTCCCCTCCCCTCAGCCTAAGGCTGCTGCCAAGCAGGCACCTGATACGGTGCCAGGGCGGGATACTCCCTGTGACGGTGGGGGCAGGTTGGCTTATTTCAGCCAGAACTGGCTGTCTAACCGGACAGATGGGTTCTGGAGGTAGTAAGCCAGGGTCTGGTTCTCAGCTTCAAACAGTTTCCAAAGATGAGAGCCAGACATTTTCCACCTGCAAATCCTTCAGAAGCCCTTGCTTTGGAAGCAGAGTTTCTTCTCTTCTAGACTGCAAAAGCAGTGGAAGGGTCCCTCCTTGCCACCAGGGCAGGGCTGTACTCAAGATACTTTCTTACCCCAAAAGACAGGAGAATGCGGCCCATTCTAGATTTAAGGTACCTGAACAAGCATCTTTTGAAACCAAAGTTCAAAATGTTAACTCAGCAATGATTTTGCCTCCCTGAGGCCAGGGGACTGGCTAGTTTCCCTGGACCTCAAGGATGCCTATTTTCATGTCCTGATCAGGCCTTCTCACGAAAGTTCCTCAGGATCAGAACTGCCCTCAGGCCACTACCAGTTCAGAGCAATGCCCTTTGGCCACCTCTGCTCCAAGGGTATTCACAAAATGTCTAGCTGTGGTAGTGGCGCATTTAAGAAGGCAAGAGGTTGCTGTGTTTCCTTACCTGGACGACTGGCTCATAGTGGGTCAGTCTCCAGATCAGGTAAAATCCCACTTGCAAGTCACCCAGCAGCTCCTCACTTCCTGGGATTCCTGCTGAATTTACCAAAGTCAGTTCTGGAACCAGTTCAGGTACTAACTTTCATAGGTGCAGAATTGAACACAAAGTTAGCCAGGGCATTTCTCGGAAAGGGTAGACAGACTCATTGCCCTGGCATCCTCCTTTACCCTGCGGTCTCTCGACCAGCAAGGCATTTTCTGCAACTCCTAGGGCCATGGCTGCTTCCACAGCTGTTGTGCAAGGAGCAAGATTCAGATGAGGGACATTCAGTTCCATTTGAGGGCCTATTGGTCTCAAAGGAGGGACCCCCTTACCAAACTAGTCCCAGTGACCCAAACTCTGATCCTGGCTCTCCAGTGGTGGCAGGATCAAAGCAATCTAACACAAGGGGTTCCCTTCATTCCCGTTTCCCACTCCCTCACCCTCACCACGGATGCCTCCCTGCTAGGTTGGGGGGCTCACTTGGGCGACCTTTCCACTCAGGGAGTGTGGTCCCCTCAGGAATCTCTGCTCCACATCAATCTTTTGGAACTCAGAGCTGTCTTCTTAGCTCTTCAGGTTTTCTCAGCTTCTGTCCAGAACAAAGTAGTTCAAGTCAGGACAGACAACACCACAACAATGTGGTACATCAAAGCAAGGGGCACTCGGTCTTCAGCCTTGTGCACTAAGCAATGAAGTTGTGGTCTCTGGCCTACTCCTGAACACCTCCTGATAGCAGTTCACCTTCCAGGGAAGGACAATGTCTGGCGGATGCCCTCAGCAGGATTTCTCAGGGCCATCACGAATGGGCTCTGAATCCTCAGGTGCTGGGGTCGGTCTTTGCCAGATGGGGCACCCTCAGATAGATCTTTCGCAGCCCCAGACAACCACCAACTTCCTCTATTTTGTTGCAGGCCTCCAGTGCTGGGCTCCAGTCCCCTGGACGCCTTTCTGTTGGATTGGAAGGGAAGTTCCTATATGCCTTCCCCCCCCTTCCCTCTTCTCTTCAGGGTATTGGTAAAAATCAGATCTCAGCTCTGCAAAGTGATTCTGATTGCTCCAGATTGGGCCAGACAGCCCTGGTACCCCCTGCTTCTGTCCCTGACAGTCCACCCTGCCCTGAGCTTGCCCACAGTCCACGACTTGCTGGCCTGTGCACAGGGGAGAGTGTGGTATCCGGACCTCAAATCCCTCCATCTCAAGGCTTGGCTCTTGAGGAGTTAGAATTTGCTGATTTACACCTTTCCCAAGGTGTCCTGGATATTTTAAAGGCTTCAAGGAAGCCTTCCACTAGGGCCACTTACAATTCTAAGTGGAAGAGATTTTCCATCTGGTGTTCTGAGAAACAAATTGTCCCAGAATCTGCTGATTTGCCCATTTTACTGGACTATTTGGTCCATTTAAATTCCTTAGGCCAGCTACCTTAAAGGTTCATCTGGCAGCTGTCTCTGCTTTTGTATCAGCAGGGAAGCCTGCTTCTCTTTCCTCTCATCCTGTGTTTTCCAAGTTTTTAGGGGTTACTTCACACTAACCCTCCTTTTAGGGAACCAGCTCCTGCCTGGGACCTGAATGTTTGCATTGCTCAGTTAATGCAACCCCCTTGAGCCTCTGTCTTCAGCAGATCTCAAGTTTCTAACTTGGAAAACTGTTTTCTAGTGAGCTATCACTTCGCCAGACGCATAAGGAATTACAAGCCCTGTCAGTGGAAGAAGATTTTATATCTTTTCACAAAGATAAGGTAGTCCTTAGGACTAACAGAAAGTTTTGCCTAAAGTGGTTTCAGATTTCCATCTGAACCAATCCATCTCTCTACCAGTATTTTTCACTGAGCATTCTTCCTCTGTGAGGAGGAGACTGCACAGTTTAGGCGTCAAAGAGCTTTAGGCTACTATTTTGGAATGCCCAAGGGTCACAGGTTGGAATCCTCCAACTCTTCCTTACCTATGGCGAGGTTGGCAAAGAAACCTGCCACTAAGAGGACAGTTGCAAGGTGGATTGTCTCTTGTATCCAATTTTGTTACAAAACTAGGTAGAGAACCCCCTCAGGACTGAGGCTCACTCCACCAGGGTACAGCTGCATCTCTAGCGGCTGCTGAGATATTCCCATTCTAGAAATCTGTCAAGCTGCTACTTGGAAAACAGTTCACACTTTTTGCAAAGCGTTATTCCCTGGATGTCCAGCCCAGGAGAGATGCTCGTTTTGGCACAGCTGTGCTTCAGAGCCTATTTCCTAAGTAGAGTTCTGACCCTCCTCCATGGAGGTACTGCTGTGTATCTGCCTGAAGTCCCAATATAGCAAGACTTCATGGTGTTTGGAAGAAAAATTACTCACCTTAGTAATTGCTTTTCTCTCATGGAGTCTTGCTATATTATGACACCCCCAACCTGCCCCTCTCAGAACTTCTACTTGGGTAGGGGTTGGCAAATTAGTGCAAGCACTGTGTCATGCCATTTTAGTTCTTCCTTTCCCTTTTATTTAGGTTAGGAACTCAGGTATTTTGTTTTTAAGTATATATGGCCCCTTCCTGGACTTGAGTCTTGTGAGGAAGGGGGGTCTAATAGTGCTTGTTAGGGGTGAAACTAATAATATTATTATCATTGTTATTATTATTGTTGCTCTTGTTGTTGTTGTGTTTGTTTTTGTTGTTATTCCTACTAGTAGGTAGCCACTTGGCTAGCGTAGAGCTTTCCACACAGACTTGCTCTTAGTGTTAGCTTCATAAAGATCTGACAGTTTCATTTGAAACTTGCCAGATAGAGCTTTAGCATAGCGCTCTCGCGCTTTAGAACTCCAGTCTCCCTGGAGTTAACTGTTTCCTCTCCGGGGCAGTTCAAGTGCTGTGGCTTACTGCCTGAAGTCATAATATAGCAAGACTCCAGGAGAAGAAAAGCAATTACTAAGGTGAGTAATTTTTTCTTCCTGATCCATATCTTGACAGAAAATCAGCATTGCTATTCTCGTTACCAGATTTGTATATCACTGTGAACTTAAATGGCTGTAGTGCCAGGAACCACCGTGTGATTATGGAATTTTTATCTTTCATCTGGTTAAGCCAACAGAGAGGATTGTGATTGGTTACAATAACAGTCAGGTCTTCTTCGTGGTACAGCTCTTGCAGCAGGTTACACCATTAGAACTGAAGCCGGCAGGCGTCAGGACCCCACAGAAATTTTCTAGCTAGCTGTCTTCAGCGGGACCGCCTCCGATGTCGGTCCCGCTTGAATCAGTTCTTTTCTTCCGTCGACTTGCATGTTTCGACCCTTCGGTCAGTTCTAGCGTGCGACGACCAGGAATTTCTCTTGAAAATCAGAATTTGTTCAAGAATACCTTCTTCAAGATCTGCTCTTCTATCTGATGTCCTCCCCAACTTCTGTGGAGGGCCATTCTTCCAAGTGTGCCTGTGGAAAGCAGATCCCGTTCAAAGACTCTTACTCGGCCTGCGTCCGGTGCTTGGGTCTGGATCACAATATCCAGGCTTGCTCCTTGTCAGGACTTTACAACAACGGACCCGGATCTGCCGTCAGAAGGCTCTCCAGGCTTTTCTCTTAGAAGAAAAGCTCAAGGCCATGGATCCTTCCTCTAAGGGGGAATCTTCGGAGAAATCCCGCAGGCACCATGAGAAGCACCGGGAGAAGGTAAAACCTAGATCCCCCTCTAGGGCCTCGGACTCCCGCAGCTCTAGGTCCGACCGCTGTCCGTCTTGGGCCCATTCTCAGCCTCCCCCCGGTTGTAGTCAAGTCAGCCAGTGGTTCTTCTACCCTGCGGCCTGCTAAGATCTCCAGGCCTACTTCTTCTTCCAAGGCCTCATCTAGGTCAGGGGAGCACCACAAGTCCTCATCCTGGCACTTGACGTCCGGTCAGTCTCCCTGCCGCCGCCTCCCCAACGTAAGACCAAGGAGCTGACCTCCCTGAAGCGTACGTCTGACCCGTCGGCCCACCCGACATCGGCTAAACTTCACAGACACTCCCGGGAGCCGGCGACAGTTCGTCACCCGTCGCTGGCCAGTCATTCATCTCCCAGGACGCTGGCCAGGGGACTGATGTCCGACACAGCAGCTAGGACAACCACACCGCCACCTATCGACGTCGGCCAGGAGGCGTTGATGGAGGAGGAGTCCACTCAGCCCAAGGACCAGGTGGGCAACCCAGGTCCCGCTAGGCTCCAAGGTGATCCCTCCCCGGAACCGGGTGACTGGGAACAGACGCCGGGACCCGGCGACAGGTCATTACCGCGCCGTCTGCTGGGCCTCAACTTAGCAGAAGTGAAGGAGCTATTCACTTTCTGGTGGGACACCATCAAAAAGGATGTGGTCTCCACGCACCCTCCTCCCACACCCGCGGCACCATCGACCCCTTCGCCCCCTCTTTCACCAAAAGGGGCAGCAGGTCGAGTACCTTCCCCCCAGGAGCCAGCGGGATCTCCTAGGGGCAGACCTACAGACAAGAGAAGACCTCCGTCCAGATCCTCTTCATGGTCACCTAGCCCCAAGAGACCCAGAAGACGTCGCTATTCACCATCTACGGAAGATTCACGATCTGACATCTTGGTATGCTCCAGATCTCCTTCACCGATCAGTATACCTTCTCCAGACCCACGTGAACTTCCTAGGTCTCCTCCAGATGACCCCTCATTCTCTGAGATCATGAGGCACATCCAAGAGAACATGGGATGGGATGCAGAGGAACTCGACCCCGAAAAGCTACTTCTAGGGACATGGATATGTTGTTCATCCACACTATCTGGCAGGTTCCTTGCCGCTTTAAATCTTGCCGGAAGGTCTTCAAGCTAGCTCCTCCCACCCACCCGGGTGGTAAAACTCTCGGCTCCGCCCCATGACGCCAAAGATCTTCCTTACCACTTGGAAGCTCAGGTTCCCTCCTTAACGCTCTGCGATTAAGCTTTGGGCCTAAAATCTTCGGTTTGAAACTTTTCAAAAAAAATTAAAACTTTTACCTCTTCGGTCTTCTTCCCTCGCGGCTGCGATGGAGAAATCGACTCCCGGATTTCGGAGATGTCCCTGTGGGCAGAAGATTTCTCGGATGGACCCGCACTCCACGTGCGTTTACTGCCTTGGCCAGGAGCACAACCCGCAGGCTTGCGATCTGTGTTCCTCCTTTTCGGTCTACGTCCTCGAGGACCGCGCTGCCCGTCTCCAACTAGGGCGCCCGGAAAGGAGATTTCCTCCGGTTAAATCCAAGGAGGCTCGACTGGCGGTTTCCGCGGCTGCGGGATCCGCTGAACAACTAGAACAGTTGGTTGCCCTCGAGGAAGAGGCGGCTCAGGCTGCGACTTCTTCTACTGCGGCTTTCGCTCCGCTTTCTCTTGAGCCTCCTACTCAGCTTCTTTTAAGGAGCTTTGCCTGACCCTCTCAACTAAGGGCGAGGGTCCAACTTCTTCGGGACCGTTTCATCGGTCGAAAAAAAGTAAGGGTAAGTCCCATCGTCGACGCTCCTGGGAGCGGGAAAGATCTCCTTCCCCTTGTCGCATAGCCCACTTCGGTCGATTTTCGCCGCCACTGGCTTCACGGTGCCCCGGTCAGGCCAGGTGACCGAGACACCCGCCGACGTGGTCGAGATTTTTCTCGACCCGTTAGACGGGTTGTCGGCTGGAGAAGCCGAGAATCCCTCCTCCCCGGTTCCCCGGCGAGGACTGAGGATACTGTCGGCTCATCTGCGCCTCCGGCCCTGGAGCCGTCGGTTTTGTCGACCGAGCCGAGGGGATTGCCGATCCTCGGCTCCCCGCCTCGCCGACCTCGGCCTTGCCGAGATTCTCGGTCTCGGACATCTTCGCGGTCCAGCCGCTCCCGTCGACAAAGAGCGGTCTCGGCACCATGTGGCGTCGCCGCTCTTCCTCATCTTCCTCCTCCTCCTCAGACGAGGAGGCTTCGCGCAGGTTACGTACCAAAATATGAGGATCTCTCATGTGGCAACAACTTTTACTGGCCGTGGCAGTAAGCTGCCCAGCCTCTTCCCCGGCCATTAAATGGTTGCCACCGGACCAGTCGAATCAACCCCTCGTGGTGGTCGAGGAGCCTGTTTCCAGGCCGGTTGTTCGACCTATTCCAGCTGCCCCACCAATTTTGGTGGAACCGCCTCCGCCTCAGCCGACAGTTGGAGCACCGTCGAAAGATTCACGGTTGGCCCATGGCCTTCCCCGCAGGCTGTCAGTCACTCTCACGCCCCATAAGCCTTGGCAAGTGGAGGGTGGCTCAGGCTCCAGGCAGCTCTTCGACAACTCGTCGGAATCGGATGACTCCTCCCTGTTCTCCAAGCGTCTGGACTTGGAGTCCTCTGGGGGGCAGTCAGCGGACGATAGCCCCTCGTCCTTCCTCGGGCTTCTTAGACTCATCTCAGAATCCACTGGGATGAAGCTTGAACCCGTATCCAAACGGGCCAGATATCCCCTCACTGAGATTCTGGACCGAGGGGACTCTCCTACGGAGGCCTTTCCGGTGGCCGAAGCCATTGTTGGCCCGGCCCTGGAATTATGGCAGTCCGCTTCCTGTCCTGCGCTCGGCCAGGATGGCCAGAAGTATGCGAGTCCCTACGGGTCTCTGTCCGCTTTTCCAACACCCTTCGCTGAGGGGTTGCTGCTGACAGCTGCCTGGCGTGCGGGCAATGCCAGGGACGGGACAACCGCCTCGCAAAGAGTCCAAGAAGTTGGACTGTGCGGGCGGAAAGTGTATGCTGCCTCCTCACTTGTCTTCGCCAGGCCAGTTCGGCCGCCTCATGGCGCATTTCTCCCATGCCCTGTTGGGCTCCCTGGATGAGGTTGTCCTCATTTTCGCCGGTCTGCAGACCACGGTCAAGCAGGTGCGGACTAGGCAGTGGCAGTAGCCAGCAGCAGCCCAGACTGCTTTGGATATTGGGACTTTTGCCCGTCAGTGGCGCCGCCAGGCTACACGGCCGGCGGGCGGCTGAGGATATCCACTTCACCCGGATACCCAGCTTAAGCTTGTGGACGCTCTTCTTGGGAACAGACCTCTTCGGCCCTGGAGTGAAGGCCACCTCCAGAGGATCGAGAGGTCCAATGCCACCTTGGACTCGGTCTCGCCGACGCAGAGGACAAGGGTCGTAAGCCTCAGCCTAAACCCTTTCGCCTCTCTGCTCCCTGCTGCACGCTCGGGCCCAACAACAGCTGTCAGGGCCAGCAGGCTAGACCTTGTATCTCCAAGCTCAAGCCACCAGCTTCCTCAGTTTGAAGCAAGGGGACAGGCCCTGTGGTCCTCGGCCGTCCTTCCTCCAAGCCTGCAAAGTGACGTGGCTGAGGGGTGTCGCCCCCATCCCCGCCACCTCGCTCCTGGTTCTCCGGGGACGGCTTCGACACTTCCTTTTCCGCCTGGTCCGCTGTTACCACGGACAGGTGGGTTTGGAGGTGGTGGAAGAGGCCTGCTCTCGACCCGAGCGGCTCCGCCTCAGGGCCACGTCACCTGCCGGGGGCTTGGGGTCCCCAGAATTCTCTACAGGCTCTGCCGACGCTCTCTACTCCTTCTAATGGGGGTGATAAGAGAGATAGAGGACCCACCATCAGAACTCGGGGTTCTGCCGGTACTTCCTGGTCCTGAACGGACGGGTGCTGGCACCCCATCCCGGACCTACACGACCTGAACAAGTTCCTAAGGTCTCAACCTTCAGAATGGTCACCTGGCTCAGATAATACACATCTCTGGAACACGGCGGTGGTTCTGTTCCTCTGGACTTCCAGGACACGCTCTTTCACGCCCCATCCGTCCGCCTCATCAGAGATTCCTCCGCCAGGGGTGAGGGATCCTCTTCGAGTTCCAGGCCATGTCCTTCGGCCTTCTTCAGCTCCCAGGGTCTTCACCAAATGCATCTCAGCGGTGACAGCTTTCTATGTGCCGAGGGTCCTGGTGTACCTTTACCTGGACGATTGGCTGATAGCAGCCCCTCCAGGTTGGAGGGGAGCGTCCAGAGATCTTGCCCCTCCGGTTTGCTCTCAACTTGGCCTCCTGGTCAACGAGGCCAAGTCGGAACCTCAGCCAAGCAGGTGATATCTTCACTCCGGCAGAGCTGACTCTCTCGCCTGTGGCACGGCCCCGGACTGGACCCTACCAGGTTCTTAACTCCTTTGCCCAGCGTCATTTCTGGTTGGGCACCGCGCCTGCCCGGACCCCTGGGTCTCACATGCCTGTACCAGCGAGTCCGGCACGCTTGGCACATGCGCCTCCAGTGGGACTGGGCCAGTCAGTGGTCACAGCTAAGCATCCTCTGACCAGCGTGGACGACTCCAGGAGATGTGGAACGCCTCCAGTGGTGGACCTGCCTCCTCATCTGCAGGAGGGTATCCCGTTGGTCCGCCTCGATCTTACGGGTCTCTAAGCCACCGACGCCTCTTTGATGGGTTGGGGTGCCCATCTGGGGAACACTGAGTGCATGGCCCTGGTCCCCGGGAGTCCCGATGCCATATCAACCTGTTGGAGTTCGGGCGTCCGCCTAGCTCTCACCGCCTTTGTCTGCTTCTCTCTGGTTAGTGGTCCCAGTCCAGACCTGGACAATACCCACGACCATGTACTATCTAAACCGGGCCAGGGCGGGACACGCCCCTGCTCCCTCGCAAGGGGAAGCCCTCCAGACTGGTCACTAGTGCAGCCTGGTGTGGATCTCCTGTCATCGTGTGCAGAGCCTAACACCCTGGTCGAGTGCCCTGAGCCGGATAGGGCGATCGCACTAGTGGTCTCCTGCTGGAGATAGTATAAGACTGTTCTCCGCTGGCACACCTCTGGATCTGTTGCCTCCAGGGAGAACGGGTTGAGTTGTTTTATGCCTGCTCCTCAGCAGGGCTCACTGTGGATGCCTCGTCGCGTGCCCCAGGCTCTTTACGCCTTTCCCCTTCCCTGATTCACAGGGTCTCTTGAGCGAGAGGACAAGGCGCAGGATTTGATAGCCCCAGACTGGCCTCGCCAGTTCTGGTACCAGATCTCCTTGTCTCTGCCCAGGACTCGGGTGCCCAGCTCGGCCCGACCTGCTCAGTCAATCAGGAAGGTGTTCATCCGACCTTCAGTCCCTGCACCTGGGCCTGGTCCTGAGAGGCTAGAGTTCCAGGCCTGGGTCTTTCCGACGAGGTCTCACCAGAGGCCCCATGAGTCGCATCAGAAAATGCTGGCCTTCAAATGAAGGGTTCATTTCAGTCAGGAAAGGTTGACCTTTCTTTGTCCGGCAAGCATTTTGACTATCTATGGTCCCTTTCTGTCGGGGGCTAAGGTCGATGTCCTGGTGCACTTGGTAGCTATTTGCCACCGGGCGGCCGGGTCAGCAGTCAGTGGCGATGAAAAGTGGTCGGCGCTTTTCAAAGGCCTTGATCACATCTCCTCCAGTGGGGAACCCCACCTCGTGATTTACTGCTGGTACTGGTCAGCGTTCTCATGGGCGTTTATCTGAACCAATGCACAGGTGTGGTCTCCCCATCCTGTCGGGAAGACCGCCTTCTTGGTGGCTATCACGCCAGCCAGAAGGATGGGAGAAACCCAGGCTTTAGCACGAGTCTCCTTACCTGGTCTTCCACAGGGACAAGGTTGTCCCACTTCCACCTAAATTCCTTCCCAAGGTGGTGTCGGAGTTTCACCTTAATCAGGTGTTGACTCTGCCGTGTTCCTACCCCACCACACCTCGGAGGTCATATAGGCTCCATACTCTGACCTCAGAAGGGCGCCGCTTATTATAGGGAGCGCACGGCTGAAATTCGGGAGAGGTTCGCCAGCTGTTTGTCACTCACGCTGAAGCCGCACCTGGCAGACCTGCAGCCAAGCGGACGTATAGGCAGATGGGTCACCTCCTGCATAAACTCTCTATGAGTTGGCGGGCATGGAGCCCCAGAGGGATAGCAGAGCTCATTCTACCCGCCATACTGCTGCATCGGTGGCTGCTTCCAGGGATGTCCCTATCCAGGAAATCTGCAGGGCTGCTACCTGGAAGTCAGCACACACCTTTATTTCCCACTACCACTCGACCTTGAGTCACCGGGATGCTGGTTTTGGTGCCTCGGTTCTCCAATCTTGTTCCCCAAAGTATTTAGGGGTGCGCTTTGCCTCCTCCTCCCGAGAACTGCTAGGAGTCTGTTAGAGAGTGGATGAATTAACATGATCCATGTCCCTAGAAATACAGGTTACTCACTTGTAACAGAGTTCTAAGAAGGTATAGTGTTCATCCACATGAACCCACCCGACCTCCCCGGCTTCGACGCACAACCTGAGCTTCCAGCGGGCCAGATCTGGCGTCATGGGGCGGAGCCGAGAGTTTTACCACCCGGGTGGGTGGGAGGAGCTAGCTTGAAGACCTTCCGGCAAGATTTAAAGCGGCAAGGAACCTGCCAGATAGTGTGGATGAACAACATATACCATTCCTAGAACTCCTGTTACAGGTGAGTAACCTGTATGTCTTGCCCGTTATCTTCAGCAGAAAGACCCTAAGCCTGTGGTGGTACCACCTTGGTGGACACCTTCGTGGACATCACCAAAGCAGCGTGGAAATGTCCACATTCGCTCCTGGCTATGCCGAAGAAGGCTGACTGCCTGTATAAGGCTCCAAGGGAGGACCAGTACTTGGCTAATCATCCTCTGGCCGACTCCCTGGTCATTACAGCCTCTCATGACCGGTCCCAGAGACTGCAACATCTGAGCACACAGCCACCGGACCCGGAGTCCAAGCAACTGGACGTGCTGGTTAGGCGCACTTATGCAGCTGTGACCTGCACCATCAGATCCCTGAGCTACCTAACCCACATGGTTCAGTTTCAGAAAGCATTGTGGGAACAGGGACAGGAACTGGCAGAGAAATTGCCAGACGGTGACCAAAACGAGGAGCTTCTCCAGCTCCTCCACACGGGTTCAGACGTGGGGACCCAGGGGCTCCGTGCCACGTATGACTCTGTGGACTCCTTGGCCAGACCGGCAGCCTCAGGCGTATGCCTCCGGAGACACTCATGGCTCCATGTCTCTGGATTTACCCTGGACGTCCAGAAGAACATTCTGGATGCCCCCTGCCATGGCAAAGTTTTGTTCGGTGAGGCATCTGAGAAGGTCATCACCAAACTACAAGAGGCTGGGAAGGCTGTTAGATCTGTCCAAGCGATGTACAGATCTAGACTTAGTTCCTTTCGTAGGAACCAGTCTTGTTTCCGTAGCCAGATTCAGAGGCAACAACCTCATCCCGGCCATCGACAGAGGGGGTTCTTCTCCCGAAAAGCCCAGGTCAAGGCATCCTCAGGTAGAGGCCTACATTCTACCAAGTCAGCCCAACCTGCAGGACCCTCTGTTGCCACAGCATGACTCCTTCCTGGCCCCCGCCTCTCAGGATCAACGGGAAACAAAGGTCAGAGGTTGCATTGCAGATCACCTGCCAGGGTGGCAGTCGATCACCACCGATAGGTGGGTGTTACAGTTGGTCAAAAAAGGCCACTTAATAGAATTCTTAGACAAGCCCCCCACAAGGCCTCCTCTTCTCTCCCATTATTCGGGTCAGCATGCCCTGCTCATCAGGGAAGAAGTGCTCACGCTTCTACAGAAAGAAGCTTTGGAGTACATCCCAGGGAACCAGAGAGGAACATGATATTGTTCCCACTTCTTCCTGGTTCCAAAGAAAACAGGGGACCTCCATCCAATCTTGGAGCGCAGCGACCTCAATATGTCGGTCGCCTACAAATGCTTCCGCATGGTGACCCTTCCGGGTCTAATCCCGATGCTGAAAAAAGGCACATTCTTGGCATCCTTGTATATGCAGGACGCTTACCTGCACATTCCCATCGCCCAAGCGCACAGGAGGTTCCTGCGCTTCGAGTTTCTCAGCCACCACTTTCAGTTCCAAGCGCTTCCCTTCGGGCTGTCATCGGCCCCCAGGGTCTTTACCAAGTGCATGGCATTCGTGGCAGCGCCTCTGAGGAGACAGGGCCACTATGTGTTCCCGTACCTGAAAGATTGGCTTCTCATGGCCTCCTCCAAGGAGGGGCTGTTGATAGCAATCCAGCATACCCAGGCCCTTTTTCAGTCCCTGGGCATCCTAATCAATTACGAGAAGTCTCTCCTTGTACTGCCCCAGAAACTGCAATTCATAGGAGCAGTTCTGGACACCATCGCAGGGAAAGCCTTTCTTCCCGAAGACAGAGCGGAACGCATTCAATCCCTCATCAGGGACCTATCTGCGAAAAAGACCATGCCAGCCAGACTGGTCCTTCGCCTGCTCGGACACATGGCTGCAGCCATTCCTACTGTCTCGATGGCAAGGCTCCACATGCGGGTAACCCAGTGGATGCTAAGAGTGCAATGGGACCAAAGGCAAGACCATATGCAGCGTCCAGTAATAATCACGTAGTCCGTGATTCAAGACTGGCAGTGGTGGCTAGACCCAGGAATCCTCTCCATGGGGGTTTCATTCACAGCACCGTCCCCGATAACACACTCCACAGATGCCTCAGGGCTGGGGTAGGGAGCACACTTGAACGGGGTGAGGTCTCAGGGAACATGGACCACTCAAGAATCTCTTCCTCATATCAACATATTGGAGATGAGGGCAGTCCTTTTATGCCCTGCAAGCCTTCCAATTGGACATTCCACCGAGTACTCTCCTGTTAAAAACAGACAATACAGCGGTGATGTATTACCTCAACAAACAAGGAGAGACGCACACTCTTACCCCCTCTGCAGGGAGGCCATGAGAGTGTGGGATTGGGTAATATGACACGGCGCAAACCTCATTGCAGTTCACGTTCCCGGTGTGGACAATACCATCGCAGACGGCCTGAGTCGTTCCCAGGCCAGAGTCCACGAATGGGAACTTTCTACAGGAGGTGGCAGAGGATCTGTTTCTCAGATGGGGCACTCCAGAATTGGATTTATTTGCATCCCCATCCAACGTAAAACTGCCCAGTTTTTGCTCGCTAGATCCAGGGCCTGGTGTTTTCTGGCGAAACATGTTGTCCCTCTCCTGGGCAGGCAGATTCCTGTACACCTTCCCTCCCTTCCCCTTGATCCAAAGAGTCCTTCTCAAACTTCGCAGGGAGCATGCAGCACTTATTTTAATAGCGCTCTTTTGGCCCAGACAGATTTGGTTCCCGCTTTTGAGTCAGTTGGCCCGGGAACCTCCGCTTCCTTTGCCAATCAGCTCCCACCTTTTGTCTCAAAAGGAGGGTTCGCTAGTCCACTCAGACTTGATTTCTCTGAACCTGCACACTTGGCTCCTAGAGACATATCCATCTTGCGACACGGGGTTTCGCAGGAGGTGGCGGAAGTTCTTTCTGCCACCAGAAAACCGGCGACACACGCTACATACGCCATGAAATGGCGTAGGTTTTGTTTGTGGTCTCAGGCACGCGACTTCTCACCCTTAGACTGCCCAGAGAAACTAGTTCTGGAATACTTGCTTTCCCTTTTTCAATCAGGGTTAGCTTACTCCTCAATCAAAATGCACCTGTGTGCAATCTCAGCCTACCATGCCCCCATAGGCCAACACACGGTGGTACAGCTGGATACCTCCCGTGCCTTCTTAAGAGGGGTCCTCCACCTTAGGCTGCCTATTAGGGATCCCGTCCCTCCTTGGGATTTACGTTTCGTCCTGGAGCAGCTTACGCTGCCACCATTTGAACCTGCCGCAGATTGTGAGCTGCATTTTCTGTCGTGGAAAACGTTGTTTTTAGTTGCTGTTACTTCAGCAAGAAGAATCTCTGAACTACATGCTCTCATGTGCAAGGAGCCTTATTTAATTTTTCATCAGGACAGGGTGTCCATGAGGACGAATCCCAAGTTTCTGCCTAAGGTGGTCTCAGCCCTCACTCTTAACCAGGACATTGATTTACCAGTGTACTTCCGTAAGTACGCTAATCGAGGAGAAGCACTGCTTCACACCCTGGATGTTCACCGATGCCTCAGATACTATTTGACTAGGACCAAACAGCACCGCAAAGCAGAACAGCTGTTCGTCTCATTTGCTGAGAGGATGATGGGGGTTCCAGTCTCGAAACAGACCCTTTCACGCTGGCTCATTCAGTGCATTTCCCTTTGCTACAACAAACGCCAGAAACCCTTACCAGGTGTGGTCAAGGGCCATTTGACAAGGGGAGTGGCTACATCCTTTGCAGCACTCAAGAACGTATTCACATCAGTCATATATTCTGCAGCCACCTGGAGCTCGGTGCACACCTTTATCAGGCATTACAGCCAGGACATGGCTTCACGGCGAAGAGCGGGTTTCGGCCTTGCTGTCCTACAAGGCCTCCTGTCCTAGGCTCAGGACGGGTTGGAACTTCAGTATTGCCTCCTTCCGATGGCTTTCAAGGTGCCATTGCTTGGGAATCAGTCCTAATGATGTAACCTGCTGCAAGAGCTACACCTCGAAGAAGATAGTACAGTTACGTAAGAACTTAACGTAACAGTAGATCTTCAAGAACAGCTCTTGCAGCAGGTACCTTCCCGCCCACTATTCTTCCTTGGAGGAAGTAGGTTCCAACCTACACTTGGAAAGGTCGGTTCTTAGTCTTGGCCACCTGATGGCGGGTCTTCGGTCTCCTTTTCTGATGTCATCCAGCAGCCGGGAGTCTCCGGCGGGAGAACTGGGGATTCTTGCGGGACCGCCTCCTTATGTATTACGCCTGACGTCGGGGGTGGGACCGACGTCAGAGGCCGTCCCTGCTAAAGACTGCTAGCTAGAAAATTTCCGTGAGGTCCTGACGCCTGCCGGCTTCAGTCCTAATGGTGTAACCTGCTGCAAGAGCTGTTCTCGAAGATCTACTGTTAAGGTAAGTTCTTACGTAACTGTACTTTCCTAGCAAATAAAATTTAAGGGACGCCATGGCCTACTTTACTGCTAAACATTCCTTTTTAGTAGTGGAGTACATTTTCTCTCTTATGCAACTTCCTACTGATGTACAGAAATAGCTTGTTCTGTCCCATCTACATTTTGACTTATGACAGCACATAGGCCTACCACTGATTCATCTGTTTAAAGCAAAAATGGTTTCTCAAAGTCTGGGCTTTGTAATGCAGCCATTATGGCTTGAAAAGCTTCATCACACACTGGGGTCCATTTCACATTATTTGGGTCACCTTTTTTCGTTAGTTCATTGAGGGGAGTTGCTAACTCAGCAAAGTTGGGAACAAATCGCCACCATGTACCACCATGAGCCTTACTTTGCTTTAATTGTTGTCCCTCAACTACT
This sequence comes from Neoceratodus forsteri, assembly GCA_016271365.2. Lineage (NCBI taxonomy): Eukaryota > Metazoa > Chordata > Ceratodontiformes > Ceratodontidae > Neoceratodus > Neoceratodus forsteri. The sequence continues at coordinate 1,295,981,904 of CM057454.1, read as the reverse complement.
GCCACTATGTATTGCCAAATGTAACAACTGTAACCTTTCACTATGTATTACCTGCTCTTGTTATGTTGTTGTTATTCTGATGTTTCTTCTCTGTGCTGCCTTACATGGCCTGGGTCATTCCTGAAAATGGTCCCTGGGATCAGTGCACTTACTCGGTTAACAAAGTCCATAAATAAATAAAATCTCCAATAATAATCATCTAGCCCTAAAAATGACCTGACATGTTTCTTTGTGTTGAGTACAGGGCTGTTAGCAACAGCTTCTATTTTAGAAACCTCTGGCTTAACTTCTACATTTCCCAAAGCATAGCCCAAATATCTAGTTTCCTGCATGCCCAGTGCACATTTGGTAGGATTAATAGTCCAACCTGCATTTTTTTGATAACTTGGATAACTGCTCATCGGTGTTCCTGGTGGCTTTTCCAGTCTGGACTGTACACCATGACATCATCCAGGTATGCAGCACAGTAACCAGTGTGGGGGGATAAAATTACATCCATGTACCACTGGAATGTAGCTGGCGCACCATGTAAACCAAATGGCATGGTGATGAACTCATAGAATCCTGTAGGAGTGGCCATTATCTTTGGATTCCTTCCAGGAAAACATAAACTGAACTTACAAACTTAAATGGGCAGACTGGGTGGGCCATAGGCCCTTATCTGCCAACACTGTCTATGTATGTATCTATGATTCTTTTAGCTAAAGGTATTTGCCAGTAACCCTTGGTGAGATCGAGGGTACTGATATACTTTGCACTTTCTAGGCTGTCCATCCAATCGTCTATTCTGGGCATAGGATAACTTGTCAAATTCTGACACTTTATTAAGTTTCCTAAAGATTAAGGCAGATTCTAACACCCCCTTCTTTTTTGTTTACAATTACCATGGGAGATGACCAAGCACTCGTCAACTCCTCTATGATACCCAATTCATTCGTTTTTTGTATTTCCTTAACCACATCAGCTCTTAACCGCTCTGGCAACCTTTATGTCTTTTGCCTAATAGGATGAGCATTCCTTGTCACTGTTGCATACTCAACCCCTTTTGCTCAGCCTGGTACTATGGTAAAAGTACTGTTAAGGTATTTAGCACATTACAAATGTCTGCAGTTTGTTCTGAGGTTAAGGAAACATTCACCTTTACAGCATCAGCATTTACAGTTTGTTCCTGTCTATCATAAGCTACATCAGTATCTTTATCAGTTTCTGGTAAAACTAGCAAAGCAGCTTTTGGCATTTTTTCAACCCATTTCCTGAGGAGGTTAGCTTGGTATCTCTTACTAGGAGTTTTCCTGTCAGAGGTCTTAATCTCGTAGTTAACAGTGCCAGTACATCTAAGAGCTTTATAAGGCCCTTGCCACTTCATTAACAGCTTATTTTCTGTTGTGGGTAACAGTAGCAAAACCTTTTCACCTGGCTCGAAAACATTTTCTTTTACTCCATGATCATAATATACCTTCTGCTGGTTTTGGGCCTCTTCCTGATTACTATGGGCAATATCAACATATTTTGCCAGTTTCTTTCTTAGGGCACACATATAAGATGTTATAGATTGTTTCTGATTGGGGTTATCTTCCCACATTTCTTTTCTCACATTCAGTGGCTTTCTTGGCAGCCTACCATACAACATTCAGATGGTGAAAACCCTGTTAATGCCTGTGGCACTTCTCTGTAAGCAAAAAGTAGGTAAGGCAAGTATTGGTCCCAGTCTTTTCCTTCCCCTTTTACAAATCTTTTTAAAATGCATTGTAGGATTTGGTTAAAACGCTCAACAAGACCGTTTGTTTAAGGGTGATAGGGGAGGTTCTTATTGCAGTGATACCTAGCAGTCTGTACAACTCCTTAAGCAATGCAGACCAACATTACTACCCTGCTCAGTAATAATTTTTTTTAGGTATGACAACCCTGCTGAAAAATGTTGCAATCCCTGCTGCCACTTTTGAAGCTGTGACAGTATGCACTGGAAATGCTACTGGCTATCGAGTAGCATAGTCACACACTGCCTAGATAAATTTATTACCCTTTTTACATTTGTATAAAGGGCCAGCCACATCCATTGCAATTCTCTCAAAAGGCATATCTATGAAGGGTAGGGGCACCTGGTCTTTTCTAGTGACTGGGGCTACTTTCTGACACTCAGCACAGGAATCACAATAGGTAGCAACATCTTCATGAATTCCAGGCCAGTAAAAATCTATACAGCAATCTGGCAAGGGTGCGATCCCTTCCTTAGTGACCAGCCATAGGACTATCTCATGCTATCTGTAATAACTCTGTTCTGTACATCTGTGGTATACCCAGTTGTTCTGTCTGTTCCTGTGTCTAAGGTTTAACCAAAATTCTGTAAATATTTTAAACATTGGTCCACCCTGTTTTGGTTTCACCCCCAGCTGCTTAAAATAACTGTGGAGAGAAACATTAACTGAGTGTAATTTTCTTTCAGAACAAGCTATCAGTATAGTTTTAGCATTTTCATATTTTAACCCTTCATGAACATCAGTCATTTGTTGCCATAGTTTCTTTAAGCTTCATCTTTCTTTCCTGGATTTCCGGATCTTGAAGCTGTGCGCTCATACAAGTCCGAATCAAAATCTTCGAAAGGGAAAGTTTCCCCACCGTCTGAAGTTTTCTTTGCCTGAGCTCTTGTCACCACAGCTGAAACATCAGGATTTACTCCTCCTTTTATTATCTCAGTAAATCCTGGAAAGTAATTTCCAATAATCACAGGTACAGGTAACTTGGGCACTACCCCCACTTTCATTTGGTGTGGCACACTCTTAACGGTCAGAGTCACTTAGGTGGTGGGATAGTATCGAGTGTCCTAGCGGATGCAGATGACACCAGTACCTGGTCCCACTGCACAGTGTTTTCCCAGCACCTTAACATGCACTAGGGTCTGTCTGCTTCTCGAATCAGTGAGTCCCTTCACAGTCTTATCCCCCACCTTTACATCTATTAAGTACTTGCCCCAGTTTGCCAAGGACAAATGACCTGGCTTATTACAGTTATTGCAGATAACGTCTTTGAGCATAGATTTGCTACCCCCACCAGAGTTGTTTTTAGGTTTGGAGTGTAATTGGGGAAAAAAAGTGTGTTTTACTGGGACTTGGCTGTTACCTCACTGTTGTGACGTCTTGTCTGGCCATGTGGTAGTCTTCTGCCAAAGAAACAGCCTTTTCCCCCCACTCTCTGGTCTGTGTTCCTTTACCCAGAGCTGCACATCTGTATGTAAGATTTTGATGAATTGCTCCATGGTAAATGTGTCGATGGTCTGTGACTGTTTTGCTCTCTAGTTGGATCCATTTTATCAGGAGTTCTCAGAGTCGGGTGAAGGCTTCTCGAGGATTGTCGACCGAGTTGTGAGATACTCTGCTATCTGCTTATGGTAATTGTACATTATTTGTATTATAAATAAATGGTCTGTGATTGTCTCACACAAGTCAGCAATGAGTGAGAGACTTGACCTTTGACGCCAAAAGATGTCCGTGTGAGGAAGACCACAGGATGTTATAAACAGACCAATGAAACCTAATTAAATGCCTTTCTTCCAGAGGGACAGTTTACCTTTTATAACCTGTTCCTGCTTTTGAAGTTGGTTCCCATGTATGCATTGATGACATAGCAGGAAGGGAAGTAATTTGGCTGATTCCTCTTGGTTTTCTCACCTAGCCAAGAATTAGTGGCATGTTTGTGAGAAACTATAAAAACCTGAGATCACTTTAGCAAAACAGGAAATCAGAGGAAAGACACCAAAGGGGATGTTTTGATGAATGACTCGTATTTTAAAAATTGCTGGCTGTTGATTTCCCCAGAAAAAAATAAAATCTATGGGAGAATCTAACCGTGACCTCGCCAGATGGGGTGGGGAGATGAAGTTTGAAGTTAAACATGCATCTGGGGAAAGGTCGCATATTATTTTTGGATTCGAGATGCACAGTTCTCTGGACTTTAGAAGGCACTTAATGATAACATCTAGATAAGCAAGAACTCTCTAAGTATTTGGGGTAGGTATATTTGTGTAATGTAACTTCCCATTTATTTTATGTGACTGTAAATTAGTGATATAATTGTTCTGTGTTTGGTTTTACCCATTTTATAATGTTTAGTAAACAGTATTTTCCTTGGAATACTGCCTGTGTTTTTTCTCAGTTCTTTTACATGTGATGCTAAACCTGTGTTTGTCTGACAGCTGTTAAGGGCTTGAATGTGTTACTAAGCGTGCTTAAAGGTAAGAATATACCTAGGTCTCATATAGAGTTGTAAGAGTACATTTTGGAAAACCTGGCTGGGTGCTACTGGGCAAAAGATTGTTCTGCATTCCCGAAGAAGGTACATATCTGTGCCTATTAACTGGGTACGCTAGCACTAGGTTCACATTGGACCCCCAGGACTCGAGGCTAGTAGGAGATTTGGACCCAAAACAGACAGGAGGGTTACTCTGTCTGTCCCCTGTTCACACTGTTGCGCTCTGAGGTTGGCATTGTGGGAGCAGAGGGCCAGACCTGTGGAGTGCGTTTGTAACAAGTTGTACCGCAGGGATCAAAATCTTTGCCTGTATGTCTCTCCGGAGATGTCACACCTTTTCAGGATTTTGCTTTTCACCACGTCATAGTTTTCTGACTGTGCAGTATCCATACTGCTATAGGCAAATTGGGCTTTCCCTGTCAGGTAGGGTACCAGTCTGATTGTCCACTGCTGTGTTGGCCATTGGCAGGCTGTGGCAACTCTTTCAAAGTTGTCAGGTATGCTTCAATATCATCTGAGGGACATAGCATCTTAAGTTTAATGGTTTTTAAGTTGCTTGCAATTTGTTGCTCTTCTGGATCTGTGCCAGATCCTCTGTCTTTGATAGCTTGCAAGGCATCCAGCCATTGCTGCTCCTGTTGCTGCATCTCTTCTCTCATCTGCTGCTCCTGTCGCTGTATCTCTTTTTCTGTCTGCTTCTCAGTCTCTTTTTGTTGTATAGCCCACCATTTGAAAAAGTCCATCAAGCTTTTAGGTTCTGATACTGCCTGTTCTCTTTCCATAACTTGTGCTGGCTGTACAATCTCAGACTGGACTTCTGTCTCTCCTAGTTTGGCTGCCATTCTCCTGGTAACCACTTCTGTAATTGCTGCTGCAGAATCCCATACTGTACCTTTCTCTGTGCTTCCTTGGCACTAGGTCCAGTACCCATGCACAAAACTCCTGTCTTGGGGTGTGCACGGCGTAAATCCCACTTAGACTGACACCATCTGTCGTCAAGGCACAGGTCAGGAAAGCCAGGAGCCGTTGTAGAATTCACCAAAAATATTTATTTACAGTAGAAATATAATTAAAAAAAAACTTGTTCAGTATAACTATTTACAAAGGCAAAATAACGTAGTTTTCCTTCAGTCTCTGTGTCCCTTTTTCTTCTCAGCAGTTGCAGCTGAGCTCACTTACAAGTCCTTCCATCCCCATTCTAAACAAGCATCCTGTTTTTGTAAATATCAGCCAGGATCTGCTGGAACACATTGTGCTTCTTGAGTTGAGGCCCCTTTTACACAGCTTTTGCAAAAGGCTTAAAAATGGAACTCTGGTAACATCTAGTTTACAATAGCTTTCTGCAGTCATCTCAGAATATAGATACATACATTTGAACAGCAACACTATATTTTCTAAACTATAAGATCCCAACATCAGTTACATTTCTACATATTGATCTGCATGTATTTTTTTATATTAGCTGATATGCAAGGGAGGAAAAGACAGACAGCAAGAGAGGACTGAAAGCGAGTAAAGGAATTGCGAGCCTGTCGGGTTGATCAAGTCCGAGGTCTCTCAAGAAAATTTGGTTGCGCAACCAGACAGAGTAGACAGGGAGACAGGGAAGGAAAGAACAGATCCTTGCATTTAAACACTTGTCTCCACAACAGATGGGTCAATATGATATTCCACCCTGTCACAGAGTGCTCCCCATTGACCTAGATGTCCGACTCCAGAGGGAGTTCAAACTCCAATATCTGCTCTAACAGATCTCTGTCTCAGACAAAGACCTAGCCTCTGCCAGCCAAAGTCCAGACGTCTGGTGGCACTGGCGCTGCATCCACTCCCCAGCCACTAAAAGTCCAGTCGAAAGAATCTTCACACAGCTGGCTTCCGGGCTCTTCAGGCTGATCTGCATCCACAGATCACCCGACCAAGGTGCACTCCGTCAACTGCCACTACAGGCCTCGGCTCCCTGGACTGGGACACTGACCACTGAAGGTCAGCCTCCCAATCCCCAAGGGGAACCTCAGTGACATCCACTAAACAGACCTCAGATCTGACATCCCTGAAGCAGACGTCTGGTCAGACGTCTGCAAAACGTCCTAAGGACCAACAATTGACAGAGGTCCAATACCACAGAAAGGATGTCACCTCCTCCGTACTGGACGTCAGCGTACCCAGACGTTCGGACGATGAAAGTACTAACGCTGGGCTGAACGTCTCAGCGATGGCCAGGAGACAAGGAAGCAAACCTCCCACGTGACCAGATGTCACCCAAAGACCAGATAACCGGTGCATCAGGTCACAAAAAGTCAGATGACACTTCGAGAGGAACCAACACCAGGCCAGTCATCGTGATTCAACATTACCAAGGTGAAGGGATTGTTTTCCTATTGATGGGAAACCGTTAGGAAAGACGTAGTTCCCACCAAACCACTGGTGGAGAACACGTCTCCTTCAAAGGAAAAAAGCCCAGACAGACCACTGCCTAGAGATGAGTGCCAAACATAGGGGCCGGTATAAGGACAAGAAGTCGCACAGAGAAAAGAAGCAGCCGAGGTCTATTTCATAGACCCCTTCCCGCTCACCCAGCATGCAGAGACCTAAAAAGCACCACAGGACATAGTTCCCACCAAACCACTGGTGGAGAACACGTCTCCTTCAAAGGAAAAAAACCCAGACAGACCACCGCCTAGAGATGAGAGTGCCAAACATTGGGGCCGGTATAAGGACAAGAAGTCACACAGAGAAAAGAAGCAGCTGAGGTCTACTTTATAGACCCTTTCCCGCTCACCCAGCTTGCACAGAGCTAAAAAGCACCACAGGAGGTCAGACGACTCCTCCTCAGACGAGTCTCATCCCTCTTCTCCAGACTCTTCCAGACCAAGCTCTCCATTTAGTATCCCATCACCAAACCAAAGGGATCTGCCTAAGTCCCCCCAGATGACCCAACATTTATGGATCTCATGTTGTGGGACAGGACATGGAAGACTTGAATCCCGAATGGCGACATCTTGCCAAGTACCTAAGACAGAAGGATCCCAAGCCGGTGGTGGTCCCACCACTGGTTGATACCTTCCAGGATGTGAAAAAAAGCTGCTTGGAAGTGCCCATTTTCTTCCTCAGCAGTCCCTAGGAAGGCAGGCCGCCTATATAGGACCCCCTAGGAGGATCCTTATCTGGGAGAGCAACCAGTGGCAGATTCTATGGTCATCACGGCCACTCATGACAGATCACAGAGGCCTCAACACCTGAGCACCCAACCTCTGGACCGAGAGTCTAAACAACTTGACTCCATGAGGAGGAAAATGTATGCCTCAGGAACATGCTCCATCCGCTCATTAAATTTCCTGACCCACATGGTCTATTTCCAAATGCCCTGTGGGAACAAGGACAAGACTTGGTTCACAACCTTCCGTATGGAGACCAAAAAGAGGAACTAACAAAGCTCCTTCAAACAAGCTCTGATGTAGGCACACAAGTCCTCAGAGCAGCATACAATTCGGCAGATTCAGACGCAAGAAACATAGCATCAGGAGTATGCCTCAGATGACACTCCTGGCTGAGGGTATCGGGCTTTACACCAGACTTCCAGAAAGGCATTCTGGACATCCCCTTCAAAGGCTCTGTTCTCTTCTGGGAAGAATCCGAGAAGATAATCACAACACTACAAAACGCTGGAAAGGCAGTAAGATCTGTACAGGCCATGTACAGACAGCCAAAACCATTTCGAAAGCAACATAACCACCTCAAAGGCAAGCAAGGAGAGCTGCCCCTATTTGGACAGCAGCAGAGAGGTGGTTTTAACCGGAAAGGCCCATCTCGTGCTGCAGGAGGTACAGGTGCCAGGAACGCAAAAACTCCTCAGGCAACCTTTCCCTCCACTGCCTGACTCCATTGCATACCACCTCCCCCTCCGTTTCAAAGGGAAAAGAAGGTTGGGGGTTGCTTCTCAAGGCACCTCGGATGGTGGCAAATCGCTTCAGACCAACGGGTGCTTCAGCTGATTCAAAGAGGGCTCTTTATCGAATTCACTGGGCAACCACCATCCAGACCACCACTACGGTATCAGTATTTGAGACAACATGCCACACTGATCTGAGAGGAAATCAATGCCCTTCTCGAGAAGGAGGCCAAAGAAAAGGTTCCATGGATCCAGAGAGGGAAAGTGTACTATTTCCACTTCTTCCTAGTACCCAAAAAGACAGGGGACTTACACCCCACCCTAGACTTAAGCGATTTAAACACCTTTGTGACATACAAACACTTCAGAATGGTCGCCACACTTGGCTAGCATCGTTGGACATGCAAGATGCCCACCTCCACATTCCAATTGCGAAACATCATCAGAGGTTCCTGTGATTCGAATTCCAGGGTCACCACTACCAGTTCCGAGCCCTGCCTTTTCAGCCTATCATCGGCTCTGAGGGTATTCACCGAATGCCCGGTGGTAGTAGCAGTGACACTCAGGAGAAAGGGCCACTGTCTCTTCCCTTACCTGGATGACTGACCCTTGATGGCTTCATCCCAGAGAGAGCTGGATCACGCTCTACAAGACACCTATTTAATATATGACTCCTTAGGTGTCACTATCAACCTGTCAAAATTAACCCTTACACTTTGCCAAAGACTGCAGTTCATTGGCGCAGTACTGGACACCAGAAAGGGAAGGACCTTTCTACCAGAAGACAGGACAGAATGTCTACGAAGCTTGACAAGGAACATCATGGGACGAAAACGGGTTCCAGTGAGGATCATATTGCGTCTTCTAGGCCACATTGCGTCTGCCATTGTCATGGTTCCCCTTTCACTCTTACACATAGGAACCATTCATTGGATGCTCAGAATCCAGTGGGCCAAACTCCAGCATGACCTAGATCAGCTAGTCTCGGTCCCCAGCTCTGTTCTCCGAGTCTTGTATTGGTGGCTGATATTGGAACACCTCAGTATTAGTTCCCTTTCTGTCTCCGACCCCTTCATGGATTCTGACCACAGACATGTCAGAATCAGGTTATGGTGCCCACTTGGGTGGCAAAAAGACTCTGACTATGGTCAGGGACAGATGACGCCCTTCACATAAATGTCCTTGAGATGAGGGCAGTGCTTTTTGCCTTTCAGACCTTGTAAACAGGCTTGACCCCGAGACAGTTACTAATGCAAAAAGACAATATGTCAGTAGTGTTCTATATCAGGAAGCAAGAGGGCACGCCCTTATATCAACTCTACCAAAAAGTAATGAGTGTGTGGTACTGGGTAGTAGATCACAATATCACCCTGTCTGCAGTGCATGTTCCTGTTCTATAGAACACACTGGCAGATCTCCTGAGCAGATAGTGATTCAGCGCACATGAACGGGAGCTCCTACAACCAGTGACAGAAACTCGGTTTGCAAAATGGGGGACACCAGAATTGGATCTTTTCGCCTCAATGCGCCCCCCCAGTACAACACAAAACTGCCTAGTTCTAGGGATATGGATATGTTGTTCATGACACCACATCTTCCTTACCACTTGGAAGCTCAGCTTCCCTCCTTAACGCTCTGCATATAGACCGGATCCTAATTCTTTGGTTCACCCAAAACTCATTCTTAAGTTTTCAAGACTTTGGTCAAATTACTCCTTCGCGGCTGCGATGGACAAATCGACTCCCGGTTTTCGGTGGTGCCCTTGTGGGCAGAAAATGTCCAGGACAGATCCACACTCTACGTGCGTCTACTGCCTCGGCCTAGACCATGACCCCCAGACCTGCGAGTTATGCCGTTCATTTTTGGCCAACGTCCTGGAAGACCGCGCTGCCCGGTTACAGCTTGAGCACCCTGAGAAGCGCTACCCACCTGTGAAGTCAAAGGAGGCCCGTTGGGTGGTGTCCAGCGGCTGGCTCGGCTGGACAGCTCGAGCAGATGATCGCCCTCGAGAAGGAGGCGGCCCAGGCCACATCATCATCTTCTTCCTCAGTCGCGGCATTTATGCCGCTTTCCTTGGGATCCTCCTACACAGCTTCTTTTAAGGAGCTTTGCCAGTCCCTTTCCACGAAGGGAGAGGGGACATCGGGACATTATATATCCAAAAAACAGGACTCAAAAGGCAAGTCCCGCTGTTTGCGTTCATGGGAGCAGGAGAGGTCCCCTTCCCTGGACAGTGGACACTTGACTTCTATCGAGGTTGCGGCTAAGGCCACTGGCTTTACGGTGTCCCCGTCAGGTCAGCTGACCAAGACATCCGTCGACACGGTCGAGATTTTTCTCTACCCGTCGGACGGGTTGTCTACTGAAGCAGACAACCCTTCTTCACCGGTTCCCCCGGTGGAGACCGAAGACTTGCCTGTGCCTCCCGTGCAGGAGTCCCCGGTCAGGGCTTCCGAGCTGAGGGAAGAACGGGTGTCCCCCGCTCCTTCCCAGACCCATCCTCGGAAACACCGAGGGTCTCGGTCCCGCCAACATCGGCGGTCTCGACACCGAAGCAAGCGGCGCCGCCACTCGTCCTCATCTTCCTCCTCAGAAAAGGAGAGGCTTCGGTGCAAATTGTGTCGACGCTATGAAGACCTAATGTGGCAGCACTTACTTCTGTCCAGGAACAAGCCAATGCCGTCACCTTCCCCGGACATCAAGTGTCTGTCACGCGAACGACCGAAACAACCCCTCGCTGTAGTCGAGGTGCCCAAGCCTGCATCAGTTGTTCGGCCGAAACCAGCTGCCCCACCGATTGTGGTGGAACCTTCACCTCCACAACCGACATCGTGGGTGCCGACCAAGGACTCTCGGTCGGGTCAGGGTCTGTCCCAGAGGTTGTCGGTCACCCTCACTCCCGACCATCCTCGGCAGGTGGAGGGTGGCTCAGGCCCCAGGCAGCTCTTCGTGGACTCCTTGGAGTCCGACTCCTCCCTGTTCTCCAGGCCCATTGATCTGGAGTCCTCTGGGGGCCAATCGATGGATGAGAGCCCATTGTCCTTTATGGGTCTGCTTCAGCTCATCTCGGAGTCCACCAGGATGCAGCTCAAGCCTGTATCCAAGCGGGCCAAGTATCCCCTGACGGACATACTGGACCGAGGGGATTTGCCCACGAAGGCCTTTGTGGTGGCTGAAGAGATTGTTGGCCCAGCCTTGGAGCTTTGGCAACAGCCAGCTTCCTGTTCTGTGCCTTCGGCCAGGATGGCCAGGAAGTATGTGGTCCCTACCGGCTCTTTGTCCGGTTTTTGGAACACCCTTCGCACGAGGGGTTGGTCAATGACATGCTTTTCCTCGCATTCGGGAATGCTAGGATGTGAATAAGCCCCCGAAAAGGAGTCCAAAAAGCTGGACTATGCCAGGCGTAAGGTGTATGCTGCGTCCTCCCTTGGCCTCCGCCAGGCTAGCTCGGCTGTGCTGATGGCACACTTCTCCCATGCTCTCATGGGCTCCCTGTATGAGGTGCTCCCTCATCTCCTGGCCGACCTGCAGACCACGGTCAAGCAGGTATGGGACCAGGGAAGGGCGGTGGCAAAACAGCAGCTCCAAATAGCTCTGGACATTGAAGACTCCTGTGCCAGATCAGCTGCAGCCGCAGTGGCCATGCACCGCAAAGCATGGCTGAGGATATCCACCTTCACAGTGGATACCCAACATAAACTGGCGGATGTCCCCTTCCTGGGGACTGACCTCTTCAGCCCTGGAGTGGAAGGTCACCTCCAGCGGATCGAAAAGTCCAATGCCTCTCTGGACTCGGTCACCTCTGCCCAGAAGGACAAGGGCCGTCGCCAACAACATAAGTCCTTTCGCCCTTCTGCGCCTGCGGCACGTCTGGCCCAACAGCACCAGCATCAGGGCCAGCAGGCTCGCTGGCACCCCAAAGCCAAGCCTGTGGCTTCCTCTAACAGGAAGCAGGGTGGAAAAGGCTCAGGAGGTCCCTCGGCCGGTCCCTCCTCCAAGCCTGCTCAGTGACGGGTTGAGGGGTGTCGCCCCCAGCCTTGTCACTCCCCCCTGGGTTCCCTCCCGTGGGGGGATGACTCCGCCACTTCCTTTCCACCTGGTCTGCTATCACCATGGAGTGCTGGGTGTTGAAGGTGGTAGAAAAGGGCCTGCCCCTGGAGTTCGAGCAGGCCCCGCCCTTCCGAGCCATCGCCCCTCGGGGGGCTGCAGGGTCCGCAGCCTCTCTGTCAGCTCGCCAAGCTGGTATCGTCCTGCTCTTGGAAAAAGAGGTGATCAGGAAGGTGGCGGATCCTTCACCAGACGCGGGGTTTGTGTCCAGGTACTTCCTGGTCCCAAAACGGACGGGGGGGGTTCCTGAGGTCTCGGACCTTTAGGATGGTCACTCTGGCTCAGATAATCCCATCCTTGGAACGAGGCGTGTGGTTCTGTTCTCTGAACCTCCAGAACGCGTTCTTTCATGTTCCAATCCGTCTGTCCCACCAGAGATTCTTCCGCTTCAGGGCAGAGGGATCCCTCTATGAGTTCCAGGCCATGCCCTTCGGCCTTTCCCTAGCTCCCAGGGTCTTCGCCAAATGCATGGCAGTGGTGATAGCATTCCTGCGGCGCCAAAGCGTCCAGGTGTACCCTTACCTGGATGACTGGCTGATTGCAGCCTCCTCTAGAATGGAGGAGGAGCGGTCCAGAGATCTGGCCCTCCAGGTTTGCTCTCAGGTTGGCCTCCTCATCAGTGAGGCCAAGTCGGAACTTGTGCCAAAGCAGGTGATACAATTCATCGGGGCAGAGCTTGACTCTCTATGAGCCAGAGTACGGCTCCCGGCGGGCAGGGCTGAGGTTCTTTCCTCCTTTGCCCATTCATTTCAGGTTGGGCAATTGTGCCCTGCTGGGGACTTCCTGGGCCTCATGGTGGCCTGCACCATTGGGCCTGTTGGTACATGCGTCCCCTTCAATGGGGGCTGGGCGGCCAATGGTCACAGCACTTCGATCCTCTGAATCAGCTAGTGACAGTGACCCAGGGAATGTAGAATGCTCTCCAGTGGTGAACCGTTCCAGCACATCTGCAGGAGGGCATCCCGTTCGTCCGCCCCAAGCCGATGGTCTCTCTGTTGACCGATGCCTGTCTGATGGGTTGGGGTGCCCATCTGGGGGAGCACAGAGCGCACAGCCTCTGGTCCCCTCGGGAGTCCTGATGCCACATCAACCTGCTGGAGCTTCGAGCGGTTCGTCTAGCCCTCACTGCCTTTGCTCCGTTTCTACGGGGTCAAGTGGTTCAGAGACAATACCACGACCATGTACTACCTAAACCGCCAGGCCGGGACGCGCTCCATGCCTGTGTACAGGGAAGCTGCCCACATTTGGTCATTCATATGCAACCCAGAGGCGGATCTCCTTGCCATCCATGTGGCAGGAGCTTCCAATACTGTGGCCGATGCCCTAAGCCGGATAGGGGCTGCGTCCCACAAGTGGTCTCTCCTGCCAGAGGTAGTACAAGATCTGTTCTCCCACAGGGGCATGCCTCAGGTGGACCTGTTTGCCTTCAGGGAGAATGTGAAGCTGAGACTGTTTCATGCCCACCCCCCTCAGCAGGGCTCGCTGCAGGGGGATGCCTTCTGGAAGCCATAGACCGTGGGCCTCTTCTACGCCTTTCCCCCCTTTCCCTTGATCTACAAGGTGCTTCTCAAGGTGAGGAGGGACAAGGCGCGGGTGATTTTGGTAGCCCCAGACTGGCCCCGCCAGTTCTGGTATCCAGATCTTCTCAGTCTCAGCTCCAGGCTCCCGAAGCGGCTTCCAGCCCGCCCGGACCTGATCTCAATCAATCAGGGGAAGATATTCCATCCGGACCGTCAATCCCTGCACCTAACAGCCTGGTTCCTGAGTGGCTAGAGTTCCAGGCCTTGGGTCTTTCCGATGAGGTCCTCGATGTTGTTGGGGTGTCCCGTAAGGAGTCAACCAGACAATGCTATGCCTTCAAATGGAAAAGATTCTCCATTTGGTGTCGGGGTAAAGGCCTGGACCCTTCCTCCTGTTACTTGGCAAGCCTTCTGGACTGCCTGTGGTCCCTTCCTCAGCAAAGGGCCGGTCGACAACCCTTAAGGTGCACCTGGCAGCCTTCTCTGCTTACCGGGCATGGGCTGGGAAGCAGTTGGTGACTGCAGGAGAAGGTGGTCGGGCGCTTTTTCAAAGGCCTTGATCACATATCTCCTCAGGTGCGAGAACCTGCGCCTCCATGGGACCTACTGCTGGTATTGGCTAAGCTCATGTGCAAGCCATTTGAACTGATGCACAGGTGTGACATCTCTCACCTGTCATGGAAGACTGTCTTCTTGGTGGCTATCACGTCAGCCAGAAGGATGGGAGAGCTCCAGGCGCTTTCCATCGAGTCTCCCTATCTGGTCTTCCACAGGGTCAAGGTTGTCCTGCGCCACCACCGGAAATTCCTTTTGAAGGTGGTGTCGGAGTTTCATCTTAGCCAGGTGTTGACTTTGCCGGTGTTCTACCCCATTCACACCTCAGAGGCTGAATATAGGCTCCATACTTTGGACCCTAGAAGAGCGCGCACTTACTATAAGGAGTGGACGGCTGAAGTTCGGGGAGAGGTTTGCCAGCTGTTTGTCACCTACGCTGAAGCTGCACCTGGCAGATCTGCAGCCAAGTGGACGATAGGCAGGTGGGTCACTTCCTGCATAGATCTCTGCTATAGGTTGGCGGGCATGGAGCCTCCCAGAGGGATAAAAGCTCATTCTACCCGCCATACTGCTGCATCGGTAGCTGCTTCCAGGGACATCCCTATCCAGGAAATCTGCAGGGCTGCTGCCTGGAAGTCGGCACACACCTTCATCACTCACTACCACATCGACCCCGAGTCTCACCGGGATGCTGGTTTTGGAACCTCGGTTGTACAGTCTTTATTTCTTAAGTAGGGGGTGTGCGCTTTGCCTCCCTCCTCCCAGAGAACTGCTAGGAGTCTGCCAGTAAGTGTGGATGAACAACATATCCATGTCCCTAGAAATACAGGTTACTCACCAGTAACAGAAGTTCTAGGAATGGTGTATGTTGTTCATCCACATGACCCACCCAACCTCCCCGGCTTCGACGCACAACCTGGCTTCCAGTGGGCTAGATCTGGCATCATAGGGCAGAGCTGAGAGTTTTACCACCTGGGTGGGTGGGAAGAGCCCGCTTGAAGACCTTCCGGTAAGATTTAAAGTGGCAAGGAACTTGCCAGATGAGGTGGATGAACAACATATACCATTCCTAGAACTCCTGTTACAGGTGAGTAACCTGTATTTTCTGCTCATTAGATCCAGGGTGTAGTGTTTTCTGGTGAGATGTGTTGTCCGTCTCCTGGATAGGCAAGTTCTTCTACAACTTTCCTCCTCCCTTCCCTTTGATACAGAAAGCCCTACTCAAACTGCAGGAAGACAGAGCAGTCGTGATTCTGGTTGTACCATATTGACCTGGACAGATGTGGTTTCCTCTTCTCCAAGGCATGCCAAGCAAGCCACCCTTTCCTCTTCCACTCAGCTCGCACTTACTGTCACAAGACAACGGGTTCCTGATTCACGTGAATCTAATCCATACACCTGCATGCCTGGATCCTAAGGACCTAGCAGTGTCTCGCCACAGAGTCTCTGACAGTGTGGCCAACATCCTAGTGGCAGCAAGGAAACCCTCTATTCGTGCCACACATGCCATGAAATAGTACAGGTTTTGCTTCTGGTCCTTGGCCTGTGACCTGGACCCTTTAACTTGCCCAGTGAAATCGGTATTGGAATACTTCCTTTCCTTATCAGAAGCATGGCTGAGATCTTACTTCGAGATACAGCTCTTGCAGCAGGTTACACCATTAGGACTGAAGCCGTCAGGCGCCAGGACCCCACGGAAATTTTCTAACTGGCAGTCTTCAGCAGGGACCACACCTCCAATCCGGTCCCGCCCCGGCGCCAGGCATAGTACATAAGGAGGTGGTCCCCCCACAATCCCCAGTTCTTTTCCCGCCGTCGACATCGCAAGCATCGGCCTCTCGGTCACTTTCTAGCGTGCAACAACTAGGAACTACAACGTTCTCTTTTTCTCATACGATCTTAGTTTCATCTGATGTCCTCTCCAAACACCTCTCTGGAAGGTCACCCATCAAAGTGTGCCTGCGGTAAACAGATCCTCTTCAAGGATCCTCACTCAGCCTGCGTGCGTTGTCTAGGCCCGGAACACGACACCAAGGCCTGCTTCTTCTGCCAGGGCTTCAACAGTCGCACCAGGATCCGCCGCCAGAAGGCCCTTCTAGCGTTTCTCTTGGAGGAGAAACTCAAGACCATGGATAGGGAACCTTCCTCCAGGGGGGAGTTATCAGGGAAGACCCATAAACACCGGGAGAAGGACAGGCCCAGGTCCTCGTCGAGGGCCTTGGACTCCGGAAGCTCCAGCTCGCGGTCAGACCACTCTCCTTCCAGGGCTCAATCTCAGCCTCCCCCGGTTCAGGTCAGATCCTCCAGCGGCTCCTCCTCCCTGCAGCCTATCAAGACTTCCAGACCGACGCGTGTCGCTCCTTGGCCCCCCTTGAGTGCAGACGTCCTGTGGGCTGGGAGAAAAACAGAAATACCCTGCTCCAGGTTCCGGTAGATGGGACCTGGTCATCCCGAGAAAACCCATAACTGGGCTCTTGAGATGGGGCCAGCTGATGATCTGACGCATACTTGAGGTGTGAGAGTGAGTAAGGGGAGACCCTCTCCTCCCCGCCCGGGGGGGTAAACTGCGGTAGGATGGGGGTAGGCAGCTGGTACGGAATGAAGGTACCCGGGGCGGGATTATGGAAGCGCACGACCTTGGGATCTCTGAAGAGAGGTTCTTGGGGCAGTGAGAAGGGGGCATAAATAGTAAGTATAAAAAAAACAGACTTTCAGAACGTCAGCTTCATCCGCTCCTTCTGAGGCCTTGTTCAAATCTGGGGAGCACCATAAATCTTCCTCCCGCCATCGGGACTGCAACGCCAGGTCGGTGTCCCAGCCTCCGCGTGGGTTGGACCCAGTCCTGCATAATACTAAGGACCTGACGTCCCTAAAACAAACGCCGGACCCGATGTCGGCCAGACATCACAGGCACTCCTAGGAGCCGGCTACAGTAAGACCATCGTCGCCGGCCAGACATTCATCTCCCGGGGCATCGGCCAGGGGACCGATGGCGGCTACCCCAAAGGGGAGGATCGCACCACCGTCGCCTACCTATATCGGTCGGAAGGTATCATCGGAGGAGGACACCACTCAGCCTGAGGACCACGTGGGTGACTCCAGAGCTGTTGGGCTACCACGGGAACCCTCCTCGGAGCGGTAGAGCCCCGGGGACCTGACAACAGGCAACCGGTACCCGGCCCGTCGTCGTGCCTGAATTTGGCAGAGGTGAAGGAGCTCTTCACCTTCTGGTGGGACACCATCAGGAAGGATGTGGTCGCCACGCACCCTCCTAATACTTCGGCTCCGCCTCCACCTACTCCTTCAACATCTACACCCCTCCCCCACCCAAGGGGCCCATAGGACGGTCACCAACCCCCAAGGAGCCAACACCTCCTCCTAGGGGCAGATCCTCAGATCAAAGAAGACCTTCCTCAAGATCCACTTCAGGGTCACCCGGCCCGAAGAGACCCAGATGACGCCGGTACACCTCGTCCACGGAGGACTCCAGATCTGATACCTCAGGGTTCTCCAGATCTCCTTCTCCGATCAGCATTCTCTCCCAAGACCCACACAACCTTCCCAGGTCTCTTCTGGATGACCCTTTGTTCACTGAGATCATGAGGCACATTCAGGAGAATGTGGGGTGGGATGCTGAAGAGCTAGACCCCGAGAGACAGCGCCTTGCCTGCTACCTTCGACAGAAAGATCCAAAGCTTGTGGTAGTGCCACCCTTGGTGGACACCTTTGTGGACGTCACCAAGGCTGTGTGGAAGCATCCACATTCGACTCCGACAGTGCCAAAGAAGGCTGATCGCCTATACAAGGCCTCGAGAGAGGACCAGTATCTGGCAAACCATCCTCTAGCTGATTCCCTGGTCATCACGGCCTCGCATGACCGGTCTCAGAAACCTCAGCACTTGAGCACACAGCCACCGGACCAGGAATCCAAGCAATTGGATGTCCTGAGTAGGCGCACGTATGCGGCTGCGACTTGCGCCATCAGGTCTTTAAATTACCTTACCCACATGGTTCAGTTTCAGAACGCACTGTGGCAGCAGGGACAGGACCTGGTTGAGAAGATGCCCGATGGTGGACAAAAGGAGGAGCTTTTAAATCTCCTCCATACGGGTTCGGATGTGGGGACCCAGGTGCTACGAGCCACGTTTGACTCTGCGGACTCCTCGGCCAGAGCGGCAGCCTCCGGCGTATGCCTCCAGAGACACTCATGGCTCCGTGTCTCCGGATTCACCCCGGACGCCCAGAAGAACATCCTGGATGCTCCTTTTCACGGCGAAGTTCTGTTTGGTGAGGCTTCTGAGAAGGTCATCACCAAACTGCAAGAGGCCGGGAAGGCCGTTAGGTCTGTCCAAGCCATGTACAGACCTTGACTCAGTTCCTTTTGTAGGAACCAGAGTCGTTTTCACGGCCAAGCTCAGAGGCAGCAGTCTCTTTCCGGCTAGCAACAGAGGGGCTCCTTCACCCGAAAGGCCCAGGGCAAGTCGTCCTCAGGCAGAGGCCAACGTCCCACCAAACTGGCCCAGCCTGCAGGACCTTCTGCTGCCACAGCATGACTCCTTCCTGGCCCCTTGCCCCTCTGGATCATCAGGAAACAAAGGTCGGGGGATGCATCGCAGCCCACCTGCCAGGGTGGCAGTCGATCACCACTGACAGGTGAGTGCTACAGTTGGTCAAAAGAGGCCACTATATAGAGTTCGTAGACAAGCCACTCCCAAGGCCTCCTCTGCTCTCTCGTTACTCGGGTCAGCACACAGTGCTCATCGAGCAAGAGGTGCTCATGCTTTTGCAGAAAGAAGCTGTGGAGCATGTCTGAGGGAACCAGCGAGGAACAGGATACTATTCCCACTTCTTCCTGGTTCCAAAGAAAACAGGGGACCTCCGTCCAATCTTGGACCTCAGCAACCTCAACTTGTTGGTCGCCTACAAACACTTTCGCGTGGTGACCCTCCCGGGCTTAATACTCATGTTGAAAAAGGACGCTTTTTTGGTGTCCCTAGATATGCAGGACACTTACCTGCACATCCCCATTGCTCAAGCGCTCAGGAGGTTCCTGCGCTTCGAGTTTCTCAGCCACCACTGTCAGTTCCAATCGCTCCCTTTCGGGCTGTCATCGGCCCCCAGGGTCTTTACCAAGTGCATGGCAGCGTCTCTGAGGAGACAGGGCCACTATGTGTTCCCGTACCTGGACGATTGGCTTCTCATGGCCTCCTCCAGGGAAGCGCTGTTGATCGCTGTTCAGAAGACCCAGGCTCTTTTTCAGTCTCTGGGCATCCTAATCAACTACGAGAAGTCTGTCTTGGTACCGTCCCTGAAACTGAAATTCATCGGGGCAGTTCTGGACACCATCCAAGGGAAAGCTTTTCTTCCCGAGGACAGGACGGAATGCATCCGGTCCCTCATAAGGGACCTATTGGCAAAGACAGTCCCAGCCAGACTGGTCCTTGGCCTGCTCGGACACATGGCTGTGGCCATTCCAACAGTCCCGATGGCAAGGCTCCACATGCGGATAACCCAGTGGATGCTCAGAGTGCAGTGGGACCAAAGGCAAGACCATCTGCAGCAGCCAGTCAGAATCACGAAGGCCGTGATTCGGGACTGGCAATGGTGGCTAGACCCAGGAACTCTCTCTGTGGGGTTCCTTTCACAGCGCCATCCCCGGTGACAACACTCTCCACAGATGCCTCAGGGCTGGGGTGGGGAGCACACTTGAATGGGGTGAAGTCTCAGGGTACATGGACACCTCAGGAAGCTCATCTCCATATCAACATATTGGAGATGAGGGCGGTCCTTTATGCCCTGCAAGTCTTCCAGTCGGACATTCCACCGAGTACTCTCTTGTTACAGACAGACAATATGGCGGTGATGTATTACCTCAGCAAGCAAGGAGGCTGTTTGTCATCTACGCTGGAGCCGCACATGGCAGACCTGCAGCCTAGCGGGTGACGAGCGGGTGGGTCACCTCCTGCATAGGTCTCCGCTATAGGTGGGCGGGCATGGAGCCTCCCACAGGGATAAGTGCTCATTTTACCCACCCTTCCGCTTCACCGGTGGCTGCTTCCGAGGATACTCCGGCTCAGGATATCTGCAGGGCTCCTGTCTGGAAGCAGGCTTACCGTCTTCCCTTCCATATCGACCTTGGGTCACGCCGGGATGTTGGTAGGGGCCTTGGTTCTCCAGTCTTTCTCTCTAAGAAGGGTGTGTGTGCCTTGCCTCCCTCCTCCCGGAGAACTGCTAGGAGTCTGCCAATAAGTGTGGATGAACATGTCCATGTCCCTAGAAATACAGGTTACTCACCTGTAACAAGAGTTCTAGGAATGGTATATGTTGTTCATCCACACGACCCACCCGGCTTCGACGCACAGCCTGGCTTCCAGCGTGCTAGATCTGGCATTATGGGGTGGAGCCGAGAGGTTTACCACCCGAGTGGGTGGGAGGAGCCAGCTTGAAGACCTTCCAGCAAGGAACCTGCCAATAAGTGTGGATGAACAACATATACCATTCCTAGAACTCCTGTTACAGGTGAGTAACGTGTATTTTTGTTTGCTTTTACTTCGGCGAGGAGGATCTCCGAGCTACACGCTCTTATGTGTAAGGAGCCTTATTTGATTTTTCACCAGGACAGGGTGTCCCTGAGGACGAATCCCAAGTTCTTGCCTAAGGTGGTATCAGCCCTCACCCTTAATCAAGACATTGATTTGCCTATGTACTTCCCCAAGTACACCAACAGAGGAGTGGCTCTGTTTCACACCCTGGATGTTCACCGGTGTCTGAGATATTACTTGACCAGGACCAAACAGCACCGCAAAATGGAACAGCTGTTCGTCTCTTTCGCTGAGAGGATGTTGGGCCATTTAGTCTCGAAACAAACCCTTTCTCGCTAACTTATCCAGTGCATTTCTCTTTGCTACAACAATCGACAGAAACCCCTTCCGGGTGCAGTTAAGGGCCATTCAACGAGGGGAGTGGCTACTTCCTTCGCAGCACTTAGAAATGTATCCACATCGGCCATATGTGCTGCAGCCACCTGGAGCTCCGTGCACACCTTTATAAGGCATTACAGCCTTGATATCGCCTCAAGGCACAGAGCGGGTTTCGGCCTTGCTGTCCTGCAGGGTCTCCTGTCCTAGAATCAGGACATGTCGGGATCTCAGTTTTTTTGCCTCCTCCCTATGGCCTTTCTAGGTGCCATTGCTTGGGAATCAGTCCTAATAGTGTAACATGCTGCAAGAGCTGTACCTCTAAGAAGATAGTACAGTTATGAAGAACTTACCATAACAATAGATCTTCGAGAACAGCTCTTGCAGCAGGTACCTTCCCGCCCACCATTCCCCCTTGGATGGTGGGTCCTTGGTCTTCCTTTCTGATGTCATCCAGCGGCCAGGAGTCTCCGGCGGGAGAACTGGGGATTCTGGCGGGACCGCCTTCTTATGTACTGCACTTGATGTTGGGGGCGGGACAGACGTCGGAGGCGGTCCCCGCTGAAGACTGGTAGCTAGAAGATTTCCGTGGGGTCCTGACGCCTGCCGGCTTCAGTCCTAATAGTGTAACCTGCTGCAAGAACTATTCTCGAAGATCTACTGTTCTGGTAAGTTCTTACGTAACTGTGCTTTCTGTAGTTTTGATATTTTCATCAACATACAGGGCTACTCCACTCTCCCCCCCCCTCTTTTTTTTTTTTTTTTTGCACCTCGATCTCTTCTGAACAGTACATAGGCAGGTACTGACGTCTCCCAAGTGTGGTTACTGGTAAACCTCATCTCGCTAATTGCTACTATGTCCAGTTAAGCTTATGTCATTATTGCCTGCAGGTCTGAGATCTTGTTTCCCAGACTGCAAGCATTTGTGTACATTATTTTCCTTTGGCCAGATTTTGGTGCGTTACTTGTTGAACGAGGTCTTGCATTTCCTGTATGCGTCGTATGGGGAGACTGACCTTTTTCCTTACCTGGTGATGCAAATGAACTACAAACATGTTGAACTCCTGTTTGACCACTAGCTGAGGGGGGGGGGGGAGTGTTCTTCCCATTCGATGTATGTGGTGCTGCACCCCTCTCCCCATTTGCTATTTTAAATATTCTGCAAAGCTGTCGACCTTCTACCCCATGCACTGACTCCCTTCTTAGTCAGATGCAGTCCATCAAATTTAAAAAAACTTTAGCTCCCAGATCTGTTGCCAGTTTCCTACAAATTTATGTCCTTTTTCCTGACATGAGCCCTTGAGCCACATGTTTAGCTCCCCTATCTCCCCTTCTCTGACCTTCCTTCCATCTGCCCCCCTCTCCCAGACTGGCAGGATCTTGAAGAAGGAGATGCCGGACAAAATGGATGATAGTTTGTCACCCAGCCTGGTCAGGTGTTCCTTGATCTCCACAATTGACTGGCTGGGGAGATCGTTAGTTCCTATGTGTACCAGGATGTCAGTGTTTTCTCCTGCTTCCTGAGCAGTTTTTGCAATGCGGTCAGTGTCTCTCCACGCTGATGTACCTGGGAGACATCTGACCATTACCCCCAGCTGGAGATAGGCATCAACTTCCCTAATCATGGACTCTTTTATGATCAGAAGTTTTTTGGGGACTTCCTTTTTGCCTTTTTTTTGTGTTGGTTCCTGTTTTGGGTGATTTTTGTTGCACTAGCTCCTGTGCTGCAGTGTCCTCTGCCCCTTTGTTTGATTTCGGAGATAGAGGCAGATACCTGTTTGTAGTTTTTATATGATTTGTGGAGATATGTTGGAGAGCACCGAATGATGGGGCACCTAATTTGCTCCACCTAACCCCCTGTCAACCTCCCAGACCAACTACCCTCTGCGGTCGAGGTGCTTCTGTTGGATGTTCGGGAAATGGAAGGCAGGTCTTATAATATATTATCTCTTGAATATGCCATTTAAGGTGCGCAATCTCTGCACATGCTGCCTGGAGCTGAGCCCTTAGATCTCCAGTGGCCCAGCATGTAGGACAGTGTCCTAAATCCTGTAAGACTGCCCTTCTGAAAAGTGTTCTGCAGTACCTGCAGTTAATGATATCCATACCGGATAAGTTGCTGGGTTTATAACCTGGTCTGAGTAATTAGAAAGAAGAAAATGAAAGCACAATTCTGATTTGTGTTTTGTATGTTTTTGTATAACTTGTTATAACAAGATAAATTACTAGTGCCCTGTAAATGAGGTCACTGTGTGGATACTCCTGTGCTCCTCCCCTTCCTGCTTCGCCACAGGAAATGTCACAACTGTGTTACCCCATAAAAGGAATGTGGGGTGGTTGGAGATGGGGGTGGGTAGCTGGGCCCTTCCCCTGCCGAAAAAGAAGAACCACAGACAAAAGAAACAAGGAGGTAAGAGCAGAAACAATCAGCCAGCAACAAACGCAGTAGCCCTGAAAGCTGATCTTAATGATAGATAAAACTGTAAAACCTGTAAAGCACCACCTGTAATAGTTTTACAGAAGATATACCCTATACGAAACACTTTGATGCAGAGAAAAATAAAACGGTAACAGAAGATATACCTTGCAAAAGACTATTTGAATCAAAAGATTACAGCAGTAATCTGTTAGCACACATCTGTAGGCACATACTGTAATAATGCAGCAGAAGGTATACCCAGCAACAACAATTTGAATTAGAGAAAAATAAAGCAATAAAACATTAGCAACAGACAGTAACAATCCCTGCGAGTACAAAAAAAAATAACACAGTAAATCTGCCTAGCCAAAAGAAGCCTTAATCCTTTCCCTTGCTCTGGTAAGGTTCTTAGCTCTGTCCTCTTAGGAACCTAGAAGAAGAGAGCTCAGGTGAAGCTAGGTGCCTTGGCCAGCAAACCTAGTCTAACGGCACATCCTGGGGGGAGGGGTAGTTGGGATAATACAGAATCGGTATCAATTCAAGAACATTAGAGTCACAGAGTAGTTGCATTAGTCATAATACAGAGCAAGCAACTTCGAAGACAATACAGAGCCATACAGTAGTAACATGAGCCATAATACAGCAGAAATAGTTTTGAGTAACAGCAACAGGTCAAGATACAGAACTAGTATGAATAAAAGGAAAACAAATAGGATACTAGAAGGTTTTATTGTGGGGTTACCACATTTAAACAAATGCCCAGGTGGGATAAGGTGGCATTTAGGCGCCAACAGTGCTAGGTGGCAAGAAGTGCTTAGGAGGTGCAGGCGATAGTGAGGGAAGGACAGTTTCTGTCACATATCTGTGTCTGTTGTACACATTTATTTGTTACTATCCCCTAGGCTGCCTAGAACTGATAACCATTATGTAGAAACCACACATTTGGTCTGCATAGACTGTATTGATCACCCTGACCTTGAGATGAAGTGAAATTGGCAGCCTGTGCCATGGGGGAGATGTGCCCTTATGGAGTATCCCTATGCCCGTTGGGTGAATCCTTTGCCACAACCTGTTGTTGGGACCCTAGTTTGTGAGCTTCAAGGCGTCCTGTAGGATCCATCAGTTAGTTTGATGCTGCTCTGTAACTAAAACACACAAACAATACCAGACTCAACAGGAAAGAGGATTCAATGCAATGTGGCTGCTCCTAGCTCAGATGAGCCATGTGGGTAAATGTGGACTTATTGACTGACTCTTATTAAAACATGCTAGCCTAAGAGATTGAGAGAGGGTGTTCAGGTGTAAGGAAGGAGAAGGTTGACATGATCCTTAGGGAAGGTAGGGACCGTGTGTGTGATTCCTAACCCACGCCTGTCTGGGAGCTGGTGTATGCAGTATATGCAGCCCAGCACTTCTGAAATTTGTGCACGTCATTCAGATGCGAGTGGGATAGTCTGTCTAGTGTTGTGAGGGAGGTCAAGATTTCTCCTAGGGTAGGCATCTCGGGAGATCTCCATTTGGAAAGAATTGTTGTCTTGGTCCATATGGCCAGGAGTACAAGTTATCTAGCCTCCTGGGCCTTGAGTTGGAGGGTTGCTGGGGTGATTCCAAAGATTTAAAACAGTGGTGAGCTTGGGATCTAGGTTCGGAGGACCAGGGTTCCTGAGTGACAGATAAGCTGCCATAGGTTCCGAAACCTAGGACATTCCCAGTGTATGTGGTACAGATATCTGCCTGTTGCATTACACCTCCAGCATCTGTCAGTCTCAAGGAGCTTGGCTTTATGTAAAAGAGCCAGGGTTCTGTACCACGAGTGTGAAATCTTGTTGTGTATAAGCCTGCTACGTGCATCTCTGTACCACCGATGGGTGTCCTTCATTGCCTTATCACACTGAGGTTTTTTGAATTTTGCACTCAATCATCATTTCCCATTTACATCTGGACTCTTCCGTCTGGGGTGGAAGGGTATTAACTTAGCATAAATTCTGCCTGTTAGGCCCTTTGTTTGGGATTGTCTTCCGGAGACCTCACTGGATGGTTGTGGGGTGGAGTAGGTTTTTAATAGAGGGCGAAGAGCTTTCCTTACTTGGAGAAATGTCCAGAAACCTGATTTCTGGAGCCTCCATCTATCTTATAGAGTTGTGAAGGAGGCTACTGTGAGATGTGGGAGGTCCAGTTTATGCTCGACCTTGGATATACCCCTTGCTAACGGGGGGGGGGCAGGAAATAGGCCTGTTATCTGCCGGGATGTTTGGATTGTGCCAGAGAGGGACAATGTGTAAGGGCATCGCTGATGGCCCATTTTGTTTGTGGGAACGACTCGAGCATTTAACCGATGAGGTAATGGTGGGAAGGTTGTGCTCTGGACTAGCTTTGGCTGGATATTACAGAGCCATGGTCCCAGTTACCAGTCCGATGGATGTCTCCATGTCAGGCCACTGGGGAAACTGTTCAGTCGCATAGAGGGTCCAGTGCATTGTCTGCGCTGTCTGGAATGCTCACTTGTAACCTTCCATCCGTGGGAGGTTCCAGCCCCCTTTGACCAGTGTTCCCTCAGTTTGTTGCGGATGAAACTGGGCTTTGCAGCTTCCCACAAAAAGTCCAGTATTAGTTTGTCAGTGGCTTGGATACGTGATAGAAAAGTCTTGGGGTGGTAACCATTTTAATTGCTGCAGTCTTTCCTGCTAGGGTGAGATGCAGGAGCCACCATCAATCAAATTCTGTTTTTGTGGAATACAGCAGCGATTGGAGATTTGCTTCCCAC
The DNA here is from genome assembly GCA_016271365.2 of Neoceratodus forsteri. Lineage (NCBI taxonomy): Eukaryota > Metazoa > Chordata > Ceratodontiformes > Ceratodontidae > Neoceratodus > Neoceratodus forsteri. The sequence goes on along the minus strand of CM057454.1, from coordinate 1,295,955,488 downwards.
AGTGAGCATCTTGGGTGTGATTTTGATGCCCAGGTAAGTGATCCTATGTGGTACCAAAATGAACCCCAAGTTTGGGGCTATTCCCTGGTGACAATGATGGTTAAGAGGTATCATTTCCTTCTTGGTTTGATTGAGGTGTTGGCCCAAGTGCGTGCTAATGCGTCTAGTAATGCCAGGAGAGGTAGGTGCAAGGCTTGGGTATCGTTCCAATAGGATAAGGAGGTCATTGGCATACATTAATGTCAGGTATCTTTTAGTGCCAATCCTCACGCCATCGGTATCAGGGTGTAGTCGTATAGTCGCTGCCAGGGGTTCTACCACAAGATCAAATAGTAGTGGAGAAAGGGGGCAGACCTAGCTGGTCCTTCATCCCAAGGAAAAGGGAGCTGTGAGTATTTGGTTAGTGGTTACTCTGGCTACTGGACCCGTGTATATGGAGCTCACCCAAGCCCTGTATCTCTGTCCCACCCCAAGAGGGTAAGGACTGTGACTGGTAGAATAGGACCATGTCCCATTTGTTATGAAGAAAGGGTTTAAATGCAAGGATCTGTCGTCCTCCAATCTCTTCTCTGTCTGGTTGGCAACCAAATTTTCCTGAGAGACTTCGGACTTGATCAGCCAGAACAGTCTCGCAATTCTTTCCCTGCCTTTCTCTCAGTTTTCTCTTGCTGTCTGTTTTTCTCCCTTGCATATCTGTATCAGCTAATATAAAAATATATGCAAATTAGTATATGGAATGAAACTGATAATGGGATCACTTTTGTTTAGAAAATATTTAGTATTACTGGTGAAATGTATATTAATGGTATTTTGATATGACTTTAAAAATAGAGGTTACTTGAGTGCAAATGTCTGAGCCTTTTGCAGTGGCTGAGGGGGCCTCAGGAAGCTCACTGTTCTAGCAGCTCCTGATATTTACAAGGCCGGAACATTCTGCAAAAACAGGATGCTTGCTAAGGATGGGGGTGGAAAAGGCTTGAATAAAAGAGCTGAGCTGTAATGGTTTAGAGGTTTGTTTTAGAAGAACAAGAGATTTTTACAAGAAAGATTTTATTTTGCTTCTGTACATAGTTATTCTGAACAGGTTTTTAATTTTGTTTCTGCAACTACAAATAAACAGTTTTTTGGAATTTTACAACTGCTGCTGGTTTTCCCTGTGCTTCCTGTGTGCCTCGATGATAAGGACCACTTGGAGGTAGTGCCATTCCAGTGAGTCAAAGGCTTTCTCGAACGTCGACTGCAGTGGCAGCCGCAGGGGAGTGAAGGTCCTTGCCTTTATGCATAAAGTTTATTAATGACCTGATGTGGTCTGAGCTTTGCCTCCCTGGAATGAAGCTCACCTAGGAGGGGTGGATCAGTCCAATCAGTTGAGGGCTCAGTCTGGTAGCAAGAATCTTGGCATAGATCTTGCTGTCAGCATTGATCAGGGAGATTGGTCTGTAGCTCCCCCGGGGATGTGGGGTCCTTACTGTTCTTGGGGGATGATCGTGAGGACCGCTTCTCGCAGTGTAGGAAATACAGAAACATAGAATTTGATGGCAGATAAGGACCGCTTAGCCCAACTAGTCTGCCCATTTCCCTACCTAATGGATAAGCCGCTGATCCTAGTTAACCAACAGCCAACTTTCTCCTACCCCCACTAGAATTGCCTTCTGTCTGTCCAATGCATTCTTGAATTCCCTCCACTGTTTTGGACTCCACTACCTCCTCAGGGAGGCTGTTCCATGTATCCACAACTCTCTCCGTGAAAAAATACCTTTTCACGTTATCTCTGAGCCATCCCCCCCTCTAGGCAGCCTGGTAGGCAGTCTAGTGTTTTTGCCTCCATATACATTTGCATCAGGAGGGGAGGGAGCTGTTCAGAGAGGGCTTGGTAGAAGTCCACAATGAAGCCATCATGCCCCAGGGACTTCCCTTTCTTTAGTGTTTTTATGGCTGTCCAGACTTCCCGCTCTGTAATAGGGGCATCCAACTGCTGAGCCTCTTGATCTGTCAACTTAGGGAGGGGTAGACTGTTCAGAAATGCCTGTGTCTGTCTTGGAGGGCATGAATGAAGTGAAGGCATATAGGCCAGAATAGAAGGCTGTCTCATGTTAATTCCCTGTGGGGTTGTATCCTCATGACCAGAATTGTCCTTCAGCCCTGGAATGTGGCAATCTACCTGCAGCTTCCTCAGCTGGTAGGCAAGGACCTTGCCTGCCTTATCCCCGCCCTCCCAAAATGTATGTTTGTCTAAGGATCGCCAGTTCTGCCTTTCTGGTCAACATCTGGTTAATTTCCAGCCTCAGGCCAAGTACTTCTCTGCCTGTGCTGGAGTGGGGGTCGGGGGAAGCCATGGTTTTGTAGACTGCTTCTGCTTGCATAAATTTGGTCTCTAGTTCTGCCAGGCGACGTTCCCTCTCCCAGCGGCATACCCCATGATTGCCCCTCTGATGGTGGCTTTGTACGTCTCCCAGGTGTTCTCTGCTGACGTGTTGGCTACTGGATTATTTTCCAAGAATCAAGCAGTTTCATTTTGGAGCCAAGGGCTAAAGTCTGGATCCCACATGAGAATGGGGTCAAGTTTCCATATACCTCTGGGGGCGCCAGGTGAAGTGGAGCTGGACCGGGCTGTGGTCAGATATCACCCTCAGCAGGATAGAGGAGTCCAGCAAATTCTGGGTCAGAGGAGGAAAGGACAACCAGAAATCTATTCTGCTGTAGGAGACATGTGCATCCGAGTGATATGTGTAGTCCTGGGGAAGGGGAGTTGCCAAGCATCAATGAGCCCAAGGTCTTTCATTAGCTGGTGCAGTGCATGTCCCCCCCTCTGGTGTGGGTCTCCTTGCTAGAGGCATTTCTGTCCAGGTGTGGGTCGAAGGGGAGATTAAAATCTCCCCCAAAAAAACCAACAAAGGGTAATCCAGCATGGTGAAAGCACTGATAGCATCCACCACTTGGTGGAAAAATGTCGGGTCATCCTGGTTGAGTGTATGGATGTTACATAATGCAGTCGGCCCTGTAGGAGTGTTGAAACTGGCTAGGCTAGCACCCAACTCCCTTCTGCCGCCAAGTCTGTCCGAGACCACTGGAGAGATGTATACACCAATATAGCCACCCCTTTTTCTCATCATTGCCCCAGCATGCTCTTGCCCCACCCAGTCTTCTACCAAGGCAGCATGATCATTGAGGGTTAGTTTTGTATCTTGGAGAAAAGCCACCTGGGAACTTAGCCGCTTTAGGTGTGAAAAGACTTCTTTTGACAGGGGTATTCAGCCCCCCGACATTCCATGTTGTGGCAAACCACCTCACCCGTGGTCAGTCAGGGGAGTGATACTAGTCAAACTGGGTGTCAGATAAGTTCTAGCAGCTGTGGTTGTGTGGGTTTCTCCAAATAAGACACCTCACTGGGCAGATCTATTCTGCTGCTCATACCCCCTAAATTGGGTGCTCCTCCCTATCTGCTCCACCAAACCTTTTTATCATTGCTTCAATTCTTATGTAAAGTTTTAAAGAATGAGAAGATAGTCGGAAAGCTTAGAACAATACAGACTATATACACTTCAGTTCAACAACAGCACACATAAACGAAAAGCCTTCTTTTGGGGTGAGCGTCTAGACCCACGACAGGCAATAGCCAGCACCGTGTTAAGGTCTGGCTGTTCCTGAGAACATGGAAGGGGTGTATAGCTCCCTTTTTTTTCTCATGATGATCTAGTAGCAGAGGGTGAGTTGGTTTAGTTACTGCTCCTCTCTATCCAGGACTACTCGAGAACAGAGCATGTTGTTCCATTAGCAAAACTAAGCATAAAGCGTTGACCCACTCAGGGAGATTGGGGAGTTATCTCAGGCCTCCTCCGCCATCCTTTCTGTCGATTCCAGCTGGATATCTACTTAAGGATACGGTCTTGTCAAAGGAAGGGGGTCCTGGAATTCTGTCAGCATGTTGTTTGCAGGGTCCCTGCTTCCTGCCACTTGCAGGTGGTGGGGTGGGGGTGGTTGGGGGCGAGAATAGGGGGTATGAAAGCTTCCATCCCTCCTGTCAGTCCTGGGTGCAGTTATGTAGGCGACATGGAGGGGGGAAGTGGTGGTTCGAGGCGAGCACTGGCCTCCCATGCTGAAGGTATTGGCCGAGCATGGGCTGGCTATACCTCTTTTCCGAGTACAATTTAGAAACACTACGAGGTGGAGGTTCCTCTGTCTATACCCATAGGCCAGAGACCCTAAATTGCCTGACCCCCGCAATACGTAATGGGCAGTAGGCTTCGAGGAATGGAGTGAGTATACCAGGGAGTTCTCCTACTTCCCGTTTGCCCCTGTGGTATACCGTGAAGGCTTTTTCCCTGAATGACAGGAGAAAATTGGGGGGAAGAAGAAACCTCCCTGTGCCTTTTAGAAACATCATCTCTGTACAGTGCCAGGTAAGAGTTGGGGGGCGGGTACGGAGAAAATGAGGGGTGTGACATGGGGCAGGAGGTGGTGGGGGGCCGGCCATCACTTGAAAGCAGGGGGTCCTCATACTTGTTCCTAATGAGCCAGAAGTAAACAGTACTGTAGTTTATTTGTTAAAAGTTTGCTTGGAAGTCAGTATATAGCGTAGCAAGCTCTTCATGATCAAGGTAGACCTGGGGGGGCTAGGCTGCCAAGCTCCTTCCATTGTTCAGTTAAATCTATGGAGGATAGTCAGATTGGTTTGGGAGGGGTCGGGTCCCAAGCAGAGCCGAAGGTAGCCCTTGAGCGGATAGGTATTTACCCCCAACCCCTGGAAAGTGATCCTCCCCATGTATTTAGACCCCTGTTAGCTCTACCCTTCCCCCCAGAAGAGTGAACTCTGCTTATCTACTCCAGGCTGTTGATGGAGTCAGGTTGGCAGATGGAGATGCTGATCTTCTTTTCTGGGTCTACTTGAACTTGAAGCTGCTCTTCCAGTGGAGAATTGCCTATAGCGTTGCTGGGGGCCTCAGCATCCAGTACCACCAGGTCTCCCACTGCAGCGGCCCATGAGATTGTGGCCTTCTACAGGGATGGGGAGGTCGCAATGTCCATGGGTGGGTCTTCTGCCTGTTTATAATCTGGGGATTGATTCTGGAGTGGTGCATATCTATTGCACGAGAAATAAGGACTAACAGTCTCAGTGTCCAGATTCGGCCCAGTTATCTCGGCTTCCCAATTGTAGGCCTCTGCGTGGTCCCTCTTGGCTGGATGATCCCTTTTCGTGTGCCTGGATCGCCGTGCTCTCTTTCTGGCTCTCAATGGTAGGACCCACTGGTTGTCCTGGGGTTGTGGCAAGTTGAGGCACTATTCAGGGCTTTTCTGGATCCCTCCTCTTTTTTCTGGCAAGTGGATGGACCAGTGGTGCTGCGGCGACTTGCACCTTCTTCTCGGCTTCTGGTTGTAGGGTGCGTTATTCTGAGGGGGCCAAGTTTTATCAAGGAACTCTGTGGCCAGTTCTGGTGTGCTGAATTGGCAAAATACCATTGTGGGTTAGCCTTAGGATTGCTAGGTATTGGAGGACTACCGGAATCTTTAACTCACGTAGCCGTTTCCTCACCTCCATATATACTCTTTATGTTTCTGGGCCAGGTCCCTCGAGTAATCCTGAAATATCAGGATCCTGTGCTTGTTCCAGCTCAGCCTCTGAAGCTCTCGCGTCCTTGTCTGGATTGCTTCCTTTTTTGCAAAGTTCAGGAAGCGGGCTAATATAGCTCGTGGTCTCTACCCCTCTTGTGGCCTGGGCTATAAGGTTCTGTGTGAGCGCTCAGTTGTAAGGCGTGCTCCTTCTGGCAGATTTAGGGCCTTGGGGAGGGCCCCTAGAAGCTGCAGATTGTTCCTGCAGCTCCTGTTCTCCAGATTGTCCATTTTTTCCTATAGGGCCTGGATCTGCTTGGCCTGCTCTCGCATCGTGAAGCAGTACCCATCTACTGTTTTCTCCTGTGCGATCATTTTTTGTTCCACATGGCCAACTTTCAGATTGAGATGCTGCATCGTGACCATCGCATTGTTGGATGCCAGCATTATGTTTTCCATATGCTGCATCATAATGGCAAACATTTCTTTTACTATCGGGTCCGCATTGCGGCTTGCCATGTGGTGTCTCGGAGTCAGAACTTCAAGTGGAGGTGAATGGTCAGACCAGGTTCGGAGCGCCAAGAGAAATAGATGCCTCGAAGCAGCGCCCCTTTGACTCCTAGGCGGTAAGAATAGAAATGCATTCAGTTTGTGTGGAACTGTTCTTAGATTTTGATTTGGCCCTGGGTAGATTGCAGTCGCAAAGCTAAGCGGCCATCTTGCTTGATGGCTAAACCACCGGATGCTACCTTTTTCAATGTCATGAAGCAGTGGTCTGCCACAGTGGGCTTTTAGACTGAGGAAGAGGATGTCACCAGGAGAGACCTGGTGGACTTCTTAGGGATTCCTGAATCTCCACATAAGATGATTCCTCCCATGCTTCCTGCATTGCAGCATGCCACTACGGCAGTATGGTACAGACCAAACTTTACAGTGTCCCTCAGGGCCTTCGTTATTTAGCTGCCCAAGCCAAAACTGACTCTGTGATCATCAAGGCAGCGCATGACAGATCTACACCGCCCAAGCGCCTTAGCTCCCTTCCCCAGACAGGGAATCCTGCAGGATTGACCTCTGGTGCAAAAGGGCTTATGCCTCCTCTACCATGAGTCTGAGGATTGCAAATTATCTGTCACAAATGTTTAAATACCAAAATGCCAACTGGAGCAAGGGCAAACCTGCTGCTCAGGCCTTTCCTGATGTTTCCCAAAAGCAGGAGCTGCTGCAGTGTTTTCAAACTGCTGAGGATGTTAGCAGACACCTCCTCAGAGCTCTGTATGATATGGTCAATACGGTTGCCAGAGCAGCTGCTGCTGGCATTTGCCTTCATAGGCATTCCTGTCTTAAGGTCTCTGGCCTTGCAGCCGATATGCCGAACAATCTATCCATTCTCTCCACCACAGTCAGTCACAGGGTAGAGGACATTCTGCTTTTCGTAGACAGGCCAATAGGCCGGGCTCGGCTCCACGTACCGAAGGTAAATGCAGAGCTGAGACTCCCTTGCCCGCCCCTTCCAATGCTGGAATGGCGTCCTGTCATCGAGGCACAGGTCAGGAAGCATAGGAAAAATCATAAGCCGTTGTAGAATTCGCAAAAAGGGTTTATTAGTACCAGCAGTGATATAAAAAAGTTAACTTGTTCAGTATAACTATTTACAAAGGCAGAATAAATGGAGAAGATCCATCTGAGTTTTCCTTCAATCTCTTTGTGTGTCCCAATACACTGCAGCTCTCTCTGTCTCAAGTCTTTGCAACCCCCTTTCTTAAGAAGCATCCTGTTTTTTTTTTTCTAAAATATTCTTGTAAATTTCAGGCAGGTGCAGCCAGAATGCAATGTCCCAGAACTGAGGCCCCTTCTCCACAGCTTCTGCAAAAGGGCTTAAAAACTGGTCTCAGGTTAACCCCTGGAGTTCCCAATAGCGTATTTTTTTTTTTTTTAAGGTGTTTAACCGGGAGTAGCACACTAAGCTGAAAGCTTTTTTACAGGTGCGACCTGAGAGCACAGGGAAGTTAAGTGATTTGCTCAGGGTCACACAGTATGCAAGTGGAAGCTGTGGGATTCAAACCCAGGTCTGGTCTGCTGGATGTCACCAGATTTGCAGCTCAGAGCCTTAAACCACTGCACTATACTGCCTCCCAATCATCTCAAACTATAATTGTATACATTTCAACAGTAATACTATATAATTTCTAAACAAAGGGATCCCAATATCAGTTACATTTCCACACAGTGATTTGCATATATTTTTATACCAGCAGATATGCAAGGGAGGAAAAGACAAACAGCAAGGAAAGACTGAGACAGTGAGGAAAAGAACTGCGAGCCTGTCAGGATGATCAAATCCTGGGTCTCACAGGTAAATTTGGTTGCGCAACCAAACAGAAGAGACAGGAAAGAACAGATCCCTGCATTCAAACTCTCCATAACAACTGGGACAGGGTCCTATTCAACCCTGCCACACGGCCAAGCACCCCAAAAATGACAGACCAGCCTCTTCCACTGGTTCCACCTCTGCTTGACTCCTTGCCAGACACAGGATGTAGCAGTCTGACGTCAGTTCTCCCTCCATCTGAATCAATGGAGAACCATAAATTCAGATGCATGGATTCTGCAAGTGATAGAGAAGGGTCATTCGAAAATACAAACATACGAATCTGCCAGCAGAAACAGGCCCCATAGTTTATCAAGTCTGCTCGAGTGTGCAGCTAGCACCCTTAGAATGCAGCTTTCTCACCCCATGGAAATTTATCAGTACTGCTTAACACCCCCCGTGGCCTGTCCCCATGCCCATTTGAAAATACGAACATACTCATGGAGCTCTTTCGCAACCTCCAGATATCCCCTGGCTCACTTGTCTGTTCTCTGGGAGGAAACAGTCTCTTCTGTGCAAACAGACTATTGAGTTAGTGCTGAGCGACAGAGAAATCGGGGGGCAGGTTTTCCTGGACCCCAAAAGACCAGAGATCTGAGGCCCATCTTTGATCTAAAGGAACTCGATCTTTGTCCAGTACAGAAAGTTCTGCATGGTTACTTTGCCAGGCCTCATGCCCCTCCTCAAGACGGGATTTGCTCTGTTCACTAGACTTGCAGGACGCTTACCTGCCCATTTCGGGCTTTCCTTCTCATAGGAAGTTTCTTCGTTTTACCTTCTAGGGTGAGCATTACCAGTTCAAAGTGATGCCCTTTGACTTATCCTCTGCACCGTGTGTCTTTACCAAGTGCTTAGCAGTGGTTACATCAGCTCTCAGAAGTATGTCTTTCCTTACCTGGACGATTGGCTTCGCAAGGCCCCATCCAGGGAACAGCTTCTGATGACTCTGGAGCACACTCCCCAGCTGTTCAACTCCTTGGGCATTATGGTCAGTCTGTCCGAGTTGCTTCTGGTACCATCCCAAAAGCTGCAGTGCATAGGAGTAGTTCTGGATTCCGAGCAGGGGGAGGCCTTCCTACCTCAAAACATGGTGGAGTATCTTATCACCCAAGCTCAGGAGGTTGCTTAGAGTCAGTATATTCCTGCCAGGCTGTACCTCAGGTTGCTCGGCCTCATGGCAGCAGCCATTCCCACCGTTCCACTGGCCAGGCTTCATATGCGCATCCTTCAGTGGACCCTCAGAGTGCAATCGGACCAGCGCACGGATGAGTTGGACCAGACAGTCCTGGTCTCATCCCCAGTACACAAGGTATTGCAGTGGTGGATGGACCCCATGAATCTTCAAGGGGTCCCCTTCTAGATTTCCTTCCCGCATCAGATTCTAACTACGGATGCTTTGGGTCAAGGCTGGGGAGCACACCTGGGTCCCTTCCAAACTCTGGGTCCTGGTCTCAGTGAGAAGTCATCCTGCATTTCAGTGTACTGGACATGAGAGTGGTGCTTCATGTCATGCAGGCAGGCATTTCAGGAGTATCTTGCTCCAGGCCAGCTGCTGGTGCAGTCAGACAATCTGAGTGTCTTCTACTACATCAACAAGCAGGGCAGGACTCATTCATACCCCCTTTGCAGGGAGGCCATGAGAATGTGGTACTGGGCACTGGATCACAGTCTGACACTCTGCAGTGCACATGCCAGGCATCCTAAACACCCTGGCAGACAGTCTCAGCAGGATTTTGTCAAGCATGCACGAATGGGAGCGTCTCTCACCGATAGTAGATCGTCTGTTCGATAGATGGGATTGTCCAGAGTTGGACCCTCTTTTGCATCCCCACTCCACACAAAACTGCCCAGTTACTGCTTGCTAGATCCAGGGCCTGGAGTTTTCTGGAAAAACATGTCCCTCTCTTGGAGCTATAGATTTCTGTGTGCATTCCCCCCGTTTTCCCCTAATTCAGAGGGTGCTTGCTGATCAAGATGCAAATGGAGGGTGCCAGCGTGATTCTAGTGGCTCCTTTGGCCTCGCCAGATATGATTCCCACTGCTTCAGCAGCTGGCAGAAGAATCTCCAGTCCCTCATCCCCTTTGCAGGAATCTGCAGACCCAGGATTTGGAGACCCTGGTCCATCCCAACCTCGTGTCCCTCCATCTGCATGCCTGACTCCTGAGGATGTAGCCATTGCCAGGTCTGAGATTTCTAACAGAGTAGTGGACGTCTTGGTGGCTGCTTGCAAGCCTTCCATCTGGGCTGCCAAACATTTCCTGGACCCTTTCACCTATCTGGTGCAGCATATCCTGGACTACTTGATTTCTTTGTCTAACTCAGGCCTCCATCATTCCTCCCTCAAGGTCCACCATTCGGCTGTTTTCTGCCTTTCATGAGCCAGTGGGTGACCATATGATTGTCCAGCTGGATGTCTTCCATACTTTTCTCAGAGGCATCCTGCATCTGAAACCCCAAATCCATTTTCCTGTCCTGGCTTGGGACTTGAATTTTATTTTGGAAAAGTTAATCCTGTCTCCTTTTGAGCCAGTTCCGATTTCTCTCTTGGAAAGTGCTGTTTTTCATTGCAATTATATCTGCTTGAAGAATTTCAGAGCTTTAGGCTGTCTGGTGCGAGGAGCCTTATTTGATTTTTTACAAAGACCCAGGTATCTTTGCATACAAATTTTAAGATCTTCCTTAAAGAGGACTCTTGCAGTAGGTAATTACATATAGGACTGAAGCCAGCAGGCGTCAGGACCCCAGGGAAAAATTTCTAGCTAGTAGTCTCTGGCAGGGGACCGCCCCCACGTCAGGTGACCGGTGTCATGTGACGTCAGTATAAAGGAGCTGTCCCCCATGCCTGCCTTCCAGTTCTTTCCTGCCGTTAGCTCGTGAAAGTACTTTGTGGTTAAGTTCCTACTGCTTTGTCAGTCTGTCGTTGGTTTTATTACCAAAGTTATTTTTCTCATTTTTCCTAAATAGTTCTTTATCGTTGCCATGTATGTCGTCCCCTACTCCATCCAGTTCGCATAAAAACAAAGTACGACTCATATTGGCGTAACTCCGCATATAGGACGGTCATTCCCCGTCCCTCTTCTGTCTAGGCCCGGATCACCCGTGGAGAAGTGCCAGCACTGCCAACAGTTCAACGCCGCCACCCGTAAACAGAGGCAGCACTCCTTGGAGGCCCATATTTTAAAGAAAAAGATGTCCTCCATGGAGAAGGAGCTGAAGAAGCTTCAGGCCTCAACTTCCCCCGAGGGACACTGCAAGAAGAAGAAGGAGAAGGACAGGGACTCAATGGCCACCATGACTCCGGCCAGAGTCGCCGTGTCAAAGGTAAAGTCCCCCCAGGGGCAGACTGATCTTCGGCCATCGTGGAGGTTTCAAGGTGGCGTTGGGCTGCTTTTCGAGCCCATTGAGAGCCTCGGGACAAAGGAGGCGACCGATCCTAAGGCACGCCACCGTGTAGCCTTCGGATCGAAATAGGTTGATAGGTCGGACGCCGCTGCTGCCAACCCGCTTGGACAAGGCTGCTGAGTCGCCCGACCCTCCGGGACAGCGTACGACCTCGAAAATGCCCGCTAAGGCCGCTCCTCCCTCACGGCCTTCATCAGGTGTTGGATCTGATAAGTCGGACTCCGGCTCCTCCGATGCCCATCTGGATCCCACTGGTAAGGTGGACGTCGGCTTCTCCGGACGCATGACATTAGAGCCGACGCCGGACCCTGTCGACCAGTCAGCCATCCTCGGCTCACCACAGCACTCTCCGCTGCTGACCGAGGTTCCAGCATCTCCCCTGTTGGGCCCCTGGGATTTTAATCCTCCTTCCCTGGGCGAGACAAAGGATGCGTTACGCTCCTGTCAGGTCTTCCGCCCGCTGGGCCGGATCCCTAGATGCTGGCTCCGACACCAGGTGACATCCCTTTACCGGGCGCCAGACCACCTGTACTTGTCCCGCCCACTGGGCCTCTCCCAGGGCCTTCTGCTCTGTCAGAGCCCCTGGTTCCTGGGTATCCGATGCCATCCTACCAGGGACTGCAGTATCCTGCGCCGCAGTACCCGGTGCCTCAGTACCCAACACTGGGCGTCCCACTGTCAGGCTAAAGATACTCACCCCTCCTCCTCCACCACCCCGTCAGCTGCCGGTGTATTTGAAGAAGACTCTGGCTGCCTGATGGGCTGAGGCCAAGGCTCAGCTCACCAGGGAGGTGGAGAGCCGTCTTCCAGCAACGGACCCAATACCGGATCCCCTTCGCCAGAGACGAAGGACTCCATCCTCCGGTGCCAGGGCTGGGGAGGATACGCTTCCCCTAGGGTTACCCATGGGGTCCGTTCCTCCCCTGCATGGGGTGGAGTCATCTTCTCACTCTTCCTCGGAGACCTCTGACTCAGATTCCGGGGGGAGCTCCGATCTTGATTACCAGCCTCGCTCTCCAGACCGTCCCAGGCCAAGGACTCCTCCGGAAGATCCTTCCTTTCTGGAGCTGCTGAGAAAGATCCGGGAGGTCCACCAGTGGCAATCTCTGGAGCCAGATCCACAGTGGAAGATACTCGCTGCCCATTTGGATCTGCCCAAAACAGCTCCAACATTGATTCCACCCTGGATCGAGCTTCACGCAGACCTTGTTTCCACTATTTGGAAACAACCATCCGCGGTAGCCCCCCTTCCGAGGAAGGCGGATAGGCTATACCAGGCTCCCGAGGGTGTGGATTCATTGAATACACACCCGAATGTCGATTCTGTTGTGATTAGCGCCGCTCATGGCAGGTCGGCTAACCCAAAGCACCTTAGCTTGTCTCCACCAGACAAGGAATCCCGTCTTCTGGACCAGTTCGGGAAGAAGGTGTACACTTCTTCCACGCTGGGAATCAGGGCCCTGAATTATGTCGCCCATATGAGGGATTACCAGAAGGCTATCCTGAGTCAGGTGGAATCCAAATTGGACTCCCTTCCTGAATCTCAGACCAAGCATGAAGTGGCTGATTTCGTCCGATCTGCTCATTCAGCCAGTAGGCACATGCTACGTGCCACGTACGATGCAGTGTACACTGCTGGTAGGAGTTTGGCTTTCACCGTGGGCCTTCGGCGTCATGCCTGGTTCTGGGTGTCAGGATTGGTCCCCGAAGTGCAATCCGCTATTTAGGATGTGCCCTTCAGGGATTCGGTGGAGATGTCAAGGACATCATCACCGACCTACAAGAGAAGGGCACTGCACTTAAGTCTGTTGACTCTTTGTACAAGCTCCCTCAGGGATAGCGTTGCCCCTTTCGCAGACGTTCTCGACCAAAAGCGAAACCTCAGGGCAAGCGGGCCAATAAGCGTCGAGCCCCTCCGACAGCCAAGACTCCGCTGCCCAAAAAGCTGTAGGAGCCTCGGCCGCCACGCTGCTTCACACCTCCTGACTCCTCTCCTCTCCCACAGCCTCTGGACTCTCCAGAGGAACCAGTAGGAGGGAAGCTCTCCTTCCATCTACCGGGCTGTGAGAGGATTATATCGGATGCTTGGGTGCTCCAGCTGATAGCAGGACACTCAATCGAGTTTCTTCAGAAACCACCCAGAAGACTACCCCCCAAGTCGTCTTACTCCCTGAAGCATCTTCCTCTGGTTCAGGAAGAAATATCCTCCCTTCTCTTGAAGGCGGCAATAGAGCCAGTCCCCACCCACCTTTGGGGGACCGGTTACTATTCCCTTTTCCTTCTGGTTCCAAAGAAAACAGGAGACGTGAGGCCCATTGTAGACCTCAGCTCTCTGAACATGTTCGTGGAGTACAAGTGTTTCAGAATGCTCTTCCTACAGAGCCTTCTGGCGCTTCTTCGGCGGGGACAGTGGCTATGCGATTTGGATATGCAGGATGCCCACCTACATATCCCATCCACCCTTCCCACCGAAATTCCTCCAGTTTTCTTTTAGGGGGCCACTACCAGTTTAAGACCCTCCCATTTGGTCTCTTCCCAGTATTAACCAAATGTCTTTCAGTGGTAGCGGCCCACCTACGTATCCAGGGGGTACTGGTTTTCCCATACTTGGACGATTGGCTCCTGGTGGCCTCATCCAGGGAGGAACTCCAGCGCCCTTTTCCTTACCCGGTAGGTTTTCACCAGCCTGGGTATCACTGTCAACCAGGCCAAGTCTCATCTGGTCCCGTGTCAAAGACTTCAGTTCATTGAGGCGATCCTGGACACGACCATTGGCAAAGCCTTTCTGCTGCAGGACAGGATGGACACACTTCAGGCGCAAGCAAGTCTTTTGTCCAGCCGCAGAAGGGTCGGCGCACGGTCAGTCCTTCACCTCCTCGGGCTCATGGCGGCTGCAATTCCGACAGTCCCTCGTGCTCGGCTCCATATGAGAATCTCTCAATGGACGCCTCAGTCTCAGTGTGACCAGACTTCAAACAACCTAGACCAGGAGGTTCTGGTCTCTGACCCCATGATTTGGGACTTGCATTGGTGGACGGTGCAAGAGAACCTTTGCCGGGGAGTTCCGTTCTGTCTGGAACCTCCCTCCCAAACGTTGACAACAGATGCCTCCAGAGAAGGCTGGGGAGCCCACCTGGGTCCCCACAGGACTCAAGGCTCCTGGTCCAGTCTCGAGCGCACTCTACACATCAGTGTGCTTGAACTCAGAGCCGTTCTGTATGACCTTCATGCTCTCCACTCTTGTATTCTTTCTGGCCATCTAGCTATCCAGATAGACAACATGGTGTGTCATCTGGTACATCAACAAGCAGGGAGGAACTCATTTCATACCCTCTGTGCAGGGAAGCAATGAGACTTTGGGGTTGGGCAGCTCAGCACAACCTTCACCTGACGGCAGTCGGTCGTCAGCCGATGCCCACGAGTGGGAGCTGGATCAAGAGGCATTAGACGAGGTCTTCCTCTGTTGGGGAACCCTTCAGTTAGACCTGTTCGCGTCTCCTCTAAATGCGAAACTTCCCACATTCTGCTCGCTCGCTCCAGGGCGAGGCATTTTTTGGCAGGACGCTCTGTCTCTCGATTGGAGGGACAGATTTGTCTATGCCTTCCCTCCGATTCCCTTAATCTCGAGAGTCTTACACTGACTCCAGTCAGAAGGAGCTCGAATGATACTCATCGCTTTCATTCTGGCCCAGGCAAGTTTGGTTCTTTCTTCTGCAACAGTTTCCAGAGGAACCTCCACTTCCTCTTCCTCTGTCGCAGTACTTGCTGACCCAGGACCAGAGGATCCTAGTCCATCCAGGTCTCAGATCCCTTCAGCTGCATGCGTAGCTCCTGCAGACGTAGTCCAAGCCCGTTTTGGAGTTTCTTCACTCGTTGCAGACATTTTGGTGGTGGCCAGAAAGCCTTCCACCCGAGCCACCTACCCTATGAAGTGGAAGCGTTTCTCGATATGGGCTGCCTCGAAGGACTTGGAGCCCTTCTCTTGCCCGGTTGAGAGAGTCCTGAACTACGTGCGTCACCTCTTTGACCTGGGTCTCAGTCATTCCTCTTTGAAGGTCCATATTTCGGCCTACCACGTCCCTTTTGGTGACAGGACTTTCACGCAGTTAGAAGTCTCTAAGACCTTCCTCAGAGGGGCTCTGCATTTAAGACCCCTCCCATTCGTGCTCCTGCACTACCTTGGGATCTGAACTTTGTTCTCGAGAAGCTTACTCTGCCTCCCTTTGAACCAGCAGCTACAGCAGACTTGAAGTTTCTCTCTTGGAAGACTCTCTTCCTGGTGGCCATTACTTCAGCTCTACAAATTTCCGAGCTTCAGGCCTTGATGTGTAAAATTCCTTATTTGATTTTCCACAAGGAACATGTGGCTCTGCGCACCAACCTTAAGTTTCTCCCTAAGGTGGTATCGGAATGTACGTTGAACCAATCCATGGAGCTGCCTGCTTTCTTTACCCAGCACTCCAATCAAGGGGAATACCTCTTGCATACTTTGGATGTTCACAGAATTCTGAGATACTGTACCACTAGGACTAAGGATCTCAGGAAGTCGGGTCAGCTCTTTGTCTCTTTTGCTCTTAAAAGATAGGGCAATGCTGTTTCTAAGCAATGCCTATCGAAGTGGTTGGCTCACTGTATCACTTTCTGTTACGACAAGTACCACAAGACCCTGCCGGGTCATGTCAGAGGTCACTCCACCAGAGGAGTAGCTACCTCTGCTGCTTGTTTCAAGAATGTGTCCGCGGCAGACATCTGCAGAGCCGCAACTAGGACTTCTGTCCGTACCTTCACGAAACACTGCAGTTTGGACATTGCCTCTCGCCGTAGAGCAGGCTTCCGGTTGACTGTTCTACAAGATCTTCTTTCATAAGACCCTTAAAGCCGGAGGTTCTATGGATGTGTAGTTTTCCTCCTCCCGAGTGCTCTTCCTTGTTCCAGACTGCTTGGGACTCTTATCTGTATGTAATTCCCTACTGCAAGAGCCCTCTCGAAGTAAGATAGTACAGTTACGTAAGAACTTACCGTAACAGTAGATCTTCGAGAGAGGCTCTTGCAGTAGGTAATGCCTTCCTACCCTTCTTCTCCCCCTTAGCTTTTTCAGCTTCTTTTCCATGTAGGGAAATATCCATTTCTTCGGCCTTTGCCTTTTGACCCTTGACGGGAAAGAATTGGAAGCTGGGTGTGGGGGAACGCCCCTTTATACTGATGTTACATGATGTTGGTCAGCTGACGTAGGGGCGGTCCCCCGCCAGAGACTTCTAGCTAGAAATTTTTCTGTGGGGTCCTGACGCCTGCTGGCTTCAGTCCTATGTGTAATTACCTACTGCAAGAGCCTCTCTCGAAGATCTACTGTTACGGTAAGTTTTTACATAACTGTACTTTTCTTCCCAAGATGGTCTCTGAGTTTACACTTAATCAGTCCATCCACCTTCCAGTTTATTTTCCTTAGCGTGCCAATCCAGGGGAAGCACTACTCCATACGTTAGATGTGTGCAGAACTTTGAAGTATTATCTGCTTCAGACTAAAGAGTCCAAAAAGTCAAACCAGTTGTTTGTTTCAGCCCAGGTAGAACACTTCAGTTTCTAAGCAATGTTTATCCAGATGGTTGGCAAATTGCATTGCGTTCTGCTGCAATAAATATGACAAAGAATTGCCTGGTGCTGTCAAAGCTCGCTCTACCAGAGGCATGGCTACCTCAGTGGCATGTTTCAAAGGGTTCTCAGCCGCTGACATTTGTGCAGCAGTCACTTGGAATACAGTCCACACTTTTACCAAGCTTTACAGTCTGGACATTGCCTCAAGAGCCAGTGCAGGTTTTGGCAGGGCTGCATTACAAGAACTCCTATCTTAAGTTTATGGAGATCCAACCTCCCAGACTGTCTGTTGATACTTGTCACTGCTTGGTACTTGTTCCTACGGTATTACCCGATGAATGAGATACCCCCAAATAAGATACAACAGTTGCATGAGAATAGAGCTGGGTCCCTCTAACATAGAAACATAGAATTTGACGGCAGATAAGGACTGCTTCGCCCACCTAGTCTGCCCGTTTCCCTCTGTCTCTCCTCTGTTCCCTAGGGTGTGAGCCTTGCTCCTTTCATCTCCAGAGAGAAAGAACTGAGGAGGTAATGGTGCCGCCTACACTTTTATAGGGTTGCTGACATCAACGGTATAGGTGGCCCCAGTTGTACTGCTGAAAATCTTCAATGTAGATTCAACTTCACCGACAACGAAGGTTCCTACAGTGTTACCTGATGACTGAGATCCCCTCGAAGATCTGCTGTTACGGTAAGTTCTTGGGTAACTGTTCTTTTCCATTAGTTTTATCCAAAAAGTGTGAGAGGGTCAGGAGGAGAATAGGGAGATATTGGTGGAAATCCTGACTAAAAAGTGATCCTTGATGATGAGGACGACCATCTTGTGAGGAGGAAGAAGGGGAGTGGACGGAGCCTAAGAGGAGGATTCTAATCCTTTCCCAGTTCAATACAAAATCTCTATCCTTAGAACGGAGGCTTGTAGGACATTGCAGCAGAAGGAGGTGCAAACCATGGAGGCCTTGGATGTGAATCCTATCCTGTCTTTGTCCTCCACTATGAAGTGTTCTCCAAACTTTCACTGTGACCAGGTTATTGAACAAGTGTTTTAGTTAGTTAGTTTTTGTTGATCGGGAAAGGAGGACTAAACAATTCTGCCTATTTTCAGCCTTGTCCCGGGGAAGGGGGATACAGATGGATGCCAACTAACATTGAACCAGATTAAGCTGTTGGTGGTATTTTTAGTACATAGGGGAAATTTGGCCAGGACACCTGGGAAATTCCCCTACTCTTGCTGCGGAGAGCGTAGAGGCGCTGCAGGAGAGTTGAGGACAGTCAGTATGTCTCAGATGCTGGAAGGGGATGGTCAGGTTCTTGGAGCTCCAGAAGTTGAACTGAATACTGTACCAAGGGTGAAATGGAAGTTGATGTGGCTAAACAAGTAAATGGTGTTGTATTAGAGAATCCTGAGATTCCTACCCCTGAGAATCCTTTTACAGGACATGTGGATCCAGCTGAATTGAAATTGTGTCGGATATGGAGGGGGAAAAAATGGCAACTACTGGATTTAATTACTGCTGCTGAGTTAGAATATAATTTAAGCAGGTCAAAATTGGAGGAAGAAAAGCGAAAAAGAAAAAGGTCTATGGCAAGTCCCACGTCCGGTACTGGTAAACGTTTTCCTGTTTCTGTAGAATCAGTCCCTTTGGTAGATACTTGTCAGGAGTCACAGTCTACTATTCAAATTGAAAAACCTTCTATATCTAGTGATTCAGCAGAATGGTTACTTGAGGATGCACTGCAGAAAGCAGGCTGGATATATAATGGTGAGCGTTGTGTTCCTGATCTTATGTACCCCATACCTGGTACGCAGAACAAATGTCTTTGCATGAAAAACGAAAACTTTTGGGTGTTGGTTTGGATGAAACATTAGATGTTTAAACATTGTATGTTTAAGTCTCCACGGGCTCACACTGCAGTTGCGCAGTCTGACATTGAGGCGAAGAAAAAGGAGGTTGCGATAGATGCGGTTCCTCCATTACAGGGTCATCAAAACCAGGTACTGTTTCAAAATCCATGTCAGGATATAACTGATTGCCCAGATTTACATACAAGTGATGCGCAGATTGCGAGTAACCAAAGTACGTTTCCACAATTGGGGGAAAAAGAAACAGGATACTAGCGAGGAAAAATCTATTTTAGACACTTCGTTAAAGGATGCCCTCATTCAAAAACATGCAGGATTGTTTCTGAAACCAGAAGTGGTGGCTTTAATAAGATTTTTGGTGAGATTTAGATATGTCGGAAACGCTCAGATTCCCCCAGACAGAGTATGGGTTGGGAAATCCTTAATTATAGACTCATTAGGTTTTACTCCTGCAGAAGTCTATGCCTTTATTCGTGCACTTGGAGACAGAAATTATGATGTCAGTTTTTGTACTTTCAAACAGCTGGACAAATTTTGGAACTTGTATTATGAATTGAAATCTTCAGAGTTATGGTCGGACTTTACTGCGATTCTCATCACTAAACCGACTGTTAAGACTGTAACAGTTTTGTTCCGTAATGAGGGGGTAGATGTGAGCAGTATTACTTTTTGTTTGGAAAAAAGGTGCATGATATTTGATCATCCACAAGCAATAATGGATGAAAATGGGTTTTGGAATAGGGGTTGGACTTATAGGGTGCAATTAAAACAATCTGATGCAGGTATCCAACATTTACCAAGTTCCTTCTTTTTGAGTCAGGATTGTGGTATTTTATTTTACTCAGGCTAACCAAAAAGTTATCATCGATGTGGTGCACTTAAACATTTGAATAATGACTGTGATCATATAAAGTGTTTCCATTGTGGGGTTTTGGGACATTCTACAGCACAATGTACTCTCCTTCCCCCCTCAAACATGTAATTTGTGTGGGGATGATGAGCACGGTTTCAAGGAGTGTCCATGGGCAGCTCATAACTTAGATGAAATCTCAGATCATGATATCCTGTTGACCCAAGCACGAAAGCCTTTTAGGCAGACTGAGAGATGTATGGGGGATTCCCCTGTGCAAACTAGGTGCAGAGGGAGAGGTGGTTCCTATAGTTCCACAGGAGATGGGTTTTGGTGCTGTTTGGGATTGCAGGTGAGACACCCCGGTTACTAAAGGTTTTCGAGACCCTTCTCCTCCAAATATTTTGTCAGATATTGTGGAAACTCCCTATGCGACTCCCTAGGGTTCCCCAAAAAGACCTGTACAAGTTATGGAAAATTCCCCTGTTGCTAATATTGAAACATATCTTTTACCTGTTTCCCCAATAAAAGAGAGCACTGCGCTTCTACAGGTAGAAGCACTTTTGTCTCCTTTACCCCTCACAAATAGATTTGCGGCTTTTTCCTCATGGAGCGAGCAAGTAGATAGGGAAGATCCGATGGAAGAGGAGAGACCTTTCCCTCCTACTTCAGTTTTGGATATCCCTAAACTTGATCCCCTTAAACCCAGAATAGTAGAACCTCAAAAACGAGTAACAAGGTTGAGTCAGAAGGGTAATAATATTCCTCCCTGAGACTTTCCATTTACAGATAGCGAGTATTAACATAAATAGTATTTATTCAGTTTATAAATGAAAAACAACATTTGGTATTTTACAAAATTTGGATTTTGATGTTTTTCTGCTTCAAGATAGTAGGCTTCATACTTTAGTAGAAGTTGCTCAGGCGACACAAGACTGGAAGTGGGGTCCCTCTTACTGGTCTTTGGGTACAGAGTTATGTAGTGGGGTAGGTTTTTGTTTTCGCTCTATGGAGGTTACAGTTCTAAGATTGGTGTATATTGAACCTGGTAGGGCACTTTTGTTAGATGTACTTTTCAGTTCCTTCTCAAGTAGAATGATAAATAGTTATGCACCTCAGATTAAAACTTTGAGAATAGATTTATTAACTAAAATACAGCCTTATTTACATACTAGCAGACAGATTTTTTTGGGAGGGGATTTTAATATAAATTGTAAACAAGGGACTATATCAGGCAAACAGGATTGAAAGATTTTCAGGAAGGGGGTTCACAGACTAAAGATGCTACCTTTTATAAAGGAAACCTCTCATTGCAAATTGATTTTTTGTTTAAGAAATCTTTGTCTATTTCAAATATGTATATTATGCTGTTTGAGACTTCATATCATATGTTAATGGGGGTCAGAATTGCTGTACCACCAGATAGAGACGCTGGGCCAGGTTTTTGGAAACTAAATGTTACTCTGTTGAACAACCCTGAAATATTAGGTGGTTTCCAAACATTGGTAAAAGATAAAGCTTACAACAGTTTTTCTCTATAAAAACATTGGATTGCGGTGGAATGACTTGAAATGTCTTATAATTGCTTATTTCCGAGTACAAGGAAAAAGGCGAGCAGCTACATCCTATACTCATTACTTAAAATTACGTAGGGAGTTGTGACAATTGATGTCTAGGCAGTGTACTGAAGGATTGGATTTTAGAGAAGATATAGAGTTAGTGAAATTAGAAATGAAAGCATACCAATATAACCGATATCTTTCTCTGCAAAGGGAACAGACTTTTGGGATGCAGGGAAAGGCGGAGAGTATAAATCCATTTATAAGTAGTCAAAATAGACAAAAGAAAAAATTAATAAGGGAGTTAATAGTAGAGGATGGGACTTTGGTGGTGGATAATGTGGGAATTACGAAAACGATAGTTAAACATGTAGAATCACAGTTTGGGACTCCAGTAGAATGTTCTCATTTTACTCCGCAGCTGTTACGGATGGCAGAGGTACTTTGTATGGCTCCAGAGTTTTCGGGTCCTTTATTGGCTCCCTTTGCGCATAATGAATTGTCATTAGTGATACAAGGTTTACACAGTGGGAAATCACCTGGTTCGGACGGTTTGCCCAGTGAGATGTATAAAATATTATGGGATTTAATACCCCAAGAAATTTTGAAAGTGTTTAATTTTTTTCGAGATGAATGTTATTTACCAAACAAAATGTATGAAGGTTTATTGATTTTTTTTATTTAAATCAGAAGATTCTAAGGATTTACAAAACTGGCGGCCAACTACTCTATTAAATACTGATTTTAAAATATTTTCAAAATTATTAGGGAATAGGCTGGCTCAGGTGATGGAGGACTTAATTGATCCAATGCAATTTTGTTCTGTACCAGGGAGGAAGATTACAGAGGCTTTGCTATTTCTTCGGGAAATAGTAGATGGTGGTATAAAATATGGTTCAAAACAACAGACAGGATATTTGTTTAGTTTAGATCAATCAAAGGCATTCGATCGAATTTCCCACATATTTTTGTGGGAATGTCTGGCAGCCTATGGTATCCCTAAACCCTTTATTAATCTATTAGAATTATGTTATGCTCTAGCATATGTTGTTCCTTATGACAATGGGATACGGGGTCCAAAAATCCAGGTTTGTAGGGGGATCCGTCAAGGCTGTCCATTAAGCCCCCTTTTATATGTCTTTACAATTGATCCCATAATCCAACTGATTCAGAAGTCCCCAAAGATTCATGGGTTGACAGGGGGGCTTTATGGATCTAGGAAAGAGATTGCTTATGCAGGTGATTTATGTCTCTTGCTTGAGGATGGACAGTCTTTAGATGTGGCTAGAGGTCTTATTCGAGCCGTGGGGAAAATTACTGGGTCTACTTTAAATTTAGAGAAGACAAAGTGTGTAGATCTATCAGTTTTCCCGGAGGACTCCCGGGTAGCGGGAGGTTGTGCAGTAGCTAGGGCTCCATGTAAAATATTAGGGATTTATTATGGGGGTAGCTCAATGGCAGAGTATAATTGGGGTAGGTTGCTTTCAGTAGGACAGGAGATGGTTAGTAGATGGAATAAATGGAGGGTTGCTAAAAAGAAAAGAGTGTACCTTATTCGAACATTTTTGACACCGTTTTTTTTTTTATATGTGAATGCAGTTTTTTGATTCCTAAGAAACTGGAAGTTGTTTTGATGAGTTGTTTCTTTACATGTTTTTGGGGAAGTCATTTAAATCCAGGTAAACACAGTGTTTTATATAATGAAATTAAACTTGGAGGAGCAAATATGATCAATCCTATTGTGTTTTTTTTAACCATATTTTTCTATAGTAATATAATTCCCTTGATGAAGAATACTACACAAGTATGGGGTATTTAGGTTTTTTCCCTGCTTCAGGGAATCCTTTCAGAATGGAAAACTGGTAAATTTCTCCATAAAAATAAACAAAACCCCAGATTGGTGAAAAGATGGGAGGGAGTTTTTGATTGGATCATAAAATGGGATATTAAATATACGATGGTTTTACAAGTTTCTCGAAAACATATATATAAAGAAATTATTATGTCACATTTTTCGGAAAATCCTTTTTCAAGGTTTTCTCAAACACAGCAGGATTCGATTGCTGTTTATATCCAGGTTAAGAGACTACCAGAACAGCTTTGGGATACGGTGTGGTTGGGCCTTCATGGCAAAGTAAATGTTGAAGGAAATCAGAAACATAAAGGGGTACAGGAGAGATACTGTCCTAGAGGTTGTTGTTTTCAGATAGTTGAAACTGTAGATCATTTATATTATATTTGTCCATATATTATGAGTTTTTGGGATGTCGTGAAAGGAAGATGGAAAAATAAGCTGTTGGTTCCCACTTTACTGTACCATGGTATAATTCCGAAATTGGTGGTACAGCCTCATGATAGCACACTATGAATTTTATTTGCGTATTTTCTTTATTGGATATGGCTCTGTTGTTTAGTTCTGCAACAACAAATTATAACAGGTTTGGATTTATACCACATTATTGCTGAGGAACTTGAGAAATGGAAATGTGCTGAATTACTGCAAGGTAATTTGGATACTGGGACAACTTGGTGGTCACATTTAGAGTTTATTTAAAAAAAAAGGAGGGGGGTGGTATCCAAAAGGTTAATTAAATCTTTTCACCAAATAGGTTGGTTTTATTGGAATGAGGATACTGTTTAAAAAAAAAAAAAAAGGTCTTTCACTTTTGGAAGTGGGTAAAGGGGAGATGGAGTTTATGTCGAAATGTCTTGTTAATGATTTTCTTTAAATAATTAGTATGAGTTTCAGGGGAATTAATGTTCTCTTTTTGGGGGAAAAAAGAAAAAGAGGAGGGTTTCTGTTCAGATAAGAGAGTTTTATTATGGGTTGAAGGTGTGTATTGAAATGTATGAATGTAATACATAAACTGATTTGTTAAAGTGATCTATAATTAATATGTTATATACGTTAAGATATATTTTAAAAAAAAAAAAAAAGGGGGTCCTTTTAGAATGAGTTTGTATTTTGGGTTTTGTATTTGAATTTAAAGATATAATAGTATATGTATGATTGTAATACTTATTTGATTTTCATTTATGATTTGTATATAGATGGTGTAAATGTTAATATTGTTATATGTGGATATGTTTTTGAAGTTTAATAAAAAAAATCCCCTGCTCTTGTAGTGGGGAGGGGGTGGGTTATACTGTTTTTCTTATGTTCAGGGTTATTGTATGAACTAATATTTACTTGTGGTTTTGTTTCCTTCTCGTTTGTGTTTATGTATGATGTAATATTGATTTGAATATACTTTGTTATAATTTTGTTTTGACTCAATAAAAAAAAAAATTCCCCTGCTCTTTTCGAGAAGTGCCATGGGATCTTTAACATCCACCTGAACTACTACCAGAACAGGCAGATGGGACCTCGGTTTAACGCCTTATCCGAAAGACAGCACCCCCTCATGCTGCACGACGGTATCAGTATTGGTATTTAACCCAAATGTCTGGTGTGGGGATGGAATCCACAGTCTTCTGACCTCCGAGGAGAGTGTGCAACCTGCTGAGCCACTGACGCTGCTTATATGGAAGAAAATACCTGCAAGTGGGAAACTCCACACTGGCTTATAAGGCTGTACATAATTCCATAAGGCACATGACCATTCCAATTGAGGGTTCTCTGGCCCCGGCGGACACGCACGATAAGCGAGTGGATGCTTTGTGCAGAAGAGCCTTCGTCACCAATGAAGCAAACCTCCATACCTCCTATGTGTCCTTTATTGTCACCAGAGTACTAAACTTGTGGGTTATGATACAGAGTAGTTCCATTCCCCCTGGTTCTAAGGGGGCGAGCATTATACATCTGGTATCCATGGCCTCCACCTTTTTAAGAGATACCACGGTGGAGAACTTACAGATGTCAGCTTGCTCCACTTATCACATTGTGTCCACCATATGAGGTGCATGGCTATGTCATTGAGTCGTGGACCGGGCATCGAAGGCCAAGCTGTTTAATTTAGCCTTTGAGGGAGGCTTGTTATTAAGATCAGGTCTAGATGACATTGTGAAATATGCCCAGGATAAAAGGGACATCTTCCAGTATCAAAACAGGAAAAGGCCAACTGAACTTCGAAAGACCAAGGAGGTGACTGACAGAGGCAATATTTGGGTGGGTTGTCCCTTTTGGAACTTCAGAAACTGGAGGACTAAAGGACCCTACTCTGGGTTCAGGGGCAATAGTGGCAGAGGAGCCTTTGCCCATAAATGCAATGGCGGTTCAGGGCAAAGAGGTGGCATATCACAGTGAGGGTATGTGGACTGATTTCAGCCCCCCTTCCCTTAGTGGAAGACTGCAGAATGGGCACAGATAACATCACATGCTTGGGTTTTTTAGATTCTGGTTTTAGGCTGCGCAATAAGAGTTCAAAACCATTCCCTTAAAATGATGTTTTCTACTATCACCGTACCAAAGGACCCAATGAAGAGACAAGCAGTGACTTAAATGTTGGATCTTCTAAAACAGATTTGGGGGGGGATTGTTCTGGTACTTCCCGACAAAGAAGGCCGGGGATTCTACCCTGTTTTGTGGTTCTCAAAAAGTCGGTGGTTTTCAGACCTATTCTAGACCTGAGACACCTAATCAAGTTTATTCATCACACACCCTTCAAGATGGAGTCCTTACGGTCAATTATCCAAGCTGTCCTTCTGGATGATTATTTAGGATCCATAGATGTGACGGATGCATATCTCAACATTCCCATTCGGCTGTCTCATCAAGAGTTCCTCTGGTTCATGGTCCTGGGCAACATTTCCAGTACAGAGTGCTTTCCTTTGGGATGGCAACAGCCCCCAGAGTGTTCACGGAGGTGCTTGTAGTCCTGGAAGCACAACTTCGGCAGAAGGGACATTATGTCTACCCTTACCTGGACGACTTGCTCATTCAAGCACCTTCTGTGTGCGGTGGTAACTGTACTTAACTCCCATTCATTGAATTACCACCGTACTCCACTCACCTACATCCTTAATATACTTTCTCTCATAGTCCTTTCTCCTCAACCTGGCTTTCCTATATCTGTACTCCCCATTCTGTCCAATTATTGTACTATGCAAATATGGGCAATTAGGTAATACTAATGGTGTAGATAATCTTAGTAATACTAATATTGTAAATAATTTTTCATCATGTACAAATATTGATGAACGATGTCTGATCTCCAAGTCATGCCACATTTATCTGTACCTATACTATTCTATGTAATGAATTACCTGTACATATTCTTTGTAATGTTATCTAATGTTTAATTTATCTAGCTGTGGAATTGCTTTATTCCCCAGGTCGCCCCTGAAAAAGGGACTTGTGTGTCTCAGTGGTCTTACCCGGTTATCAAAAGTGAAAAAAAAGATAAATTCTGCAACACTGGTGAGAGAATCCGTGACCAGGACTTTGGAGGTTTTGGAGTCCCATGGTTGGGTAGTTAGTCTGGAGAATAGCTCTCTCAACCCATCCTAGACCTGGGAGAAGTGTTCAGGATGGACATGGGGAAGGTCTTCCTGTTGACAGCCAGGAAGGAGGCCCTGATACGAGAGGTTCACTGGTTGAGGAGCCTGTCGTCTGCTTCAGCTTCCAGGCTACTGTGAATTCTGGGTCTCATGATGGCAGTGATAGAACTAACTCCGTGGGTATGCTTACACATGTGTTCCTTTCAGACCGAGTTGCTGGCAGCCTGGGACCCAACCTCGGAGAACTGTCAGGCCATGACTCCAGTTTCCCCCACCTTTTCAACAGTTGTTGAATTGGTGGGTGAGTTTAGATAACCTAAGCAAGGGGTCCCCCTTGGAAGTCCATCCAGAGTTGAACCTGACAATTAATGCTAGCTTATTGGGCTCGGGTGCAGTTCTAGACCATCGTCCCATTCAGGGGTCATCTTAGTCTGCGCACGAACAGTACCTACACATCAACATCCTGGAGATGAGGGCCGCTAAGGATTGTCGATCATCACAACTGTTTGTGGCTTTTGTCCCCTGGATGGTGGTCTCCCCTGTTTCTAAATGAAGCCTATCTAAATGGTTGGCCAGTTGTGCATTTTACCACCAGATGTGTAGTAAGAAGCTTCCTATTCTCATTTGGGCTCATTGCACCCATGGGGTAGTCACCTTAGTGGCGTGTTTCCACAGCATGTCCATGACTGACACGTGCTGCTGCCTCTTGCAGTACTGCTCATACATTTACTAAACACAAGAGTCTGGAAATCATCTCTCACAGACGCGGCAGCTTTGATCTCACTATTCTGCAAGGCCTCCTTAGTCAGGATCATTAGGTCCTGTCGTTCTCCCTCTGTGCTTGGTACTGCTTGAGAATCATTCCATAATGTGGCTAAGTGGAGGGAGATATCCTCCAAGAAGATAGAATAGTTGCTTACCATACCAGTAGATATGAAAATTACATACCTACCGTAATTCTTGATCTTTCTGTGTATCTTCACCATTCATCACTGGTGGGTTCTGTCTGGAGGAGCAGGACCCCGTGGGAGCAAATCATTTTTTGCTAAATATTGGGGGGCCTGTGCCATGGGCGGCGTCACCCTCAAGGTCAGTGCACTGCGTGGCGCTCACAGGTTGGCCAGCAACTGATGCCGACTCCTCCATCCCAGTTCTGCACTCCGGAGAGTGAAGTTAGTAGAAGAGCAAGGGGGAGGAGGGGGCAAGGGAGCCCGAGAGATAGGAAAAGGAAAGGATATAAACAAAAGAAGGGATAAAGCTGGTCAAGAGGACAGAAGGGTGAACCTAGGGGGTCTGGGACAGACAGCCCCAAACCTCTGAGCCAGGCAAGGGAGGAACAGAGTAAGGGAGGGAAAGTGAAAGGATAGGAAAGAAGGAAGATGTGAGAAAGATGAAAAGGAAACACTGTGCCACCCCTGCAGAGGTCCAAGGGAGACTCTGGGGCTCTGGAAAGAAGGGCACCTCTGTCTTAAGCCACATCTAAGCTTTTACATATTTCCGCCGAGGTGGATCTAGAGACAGTACCCTCAGGTTCGAGGAAGAACTAAGAGGGGGGAATTAACTGGGCAACAGCCCAGAAGACAGAAACAAGTCAGGACACCAGACTCCTCCAGCCCAAGACGGGGGAGAGGGGGCAAGAGTCTTCCACTCCTGTCTTAAAAAACATCTGGGGGTGGGGACAGGACCCACACCCCTGTGGGGTCCACCTGTAGAAGGATTCCTCCCACAGAGGAATTAAAGATGACGCATCCTCTGAAACAGAAGGGGAGGGGGGCCAGAGGCCCTTCGGCACCATGCATTTCTGCTTAAAGTTGAACCAGCATAATATTCTGTGGTGATCTGCATATACAGCCCATGATGCTTTGCATTATGGGGGTATGTGTGATTTTGTATTTCTTCAGAAGGAGCACCACCCTTAAGGTGTAAACTGCCAATCCAGAGGGGGACCCTGCATAGGAAAAGGTTAGCTGGAACCAGCAAAGGAGGAAAAAGAGGTCACAGCTCCTGAAAGGAAGTGTTCTAGCGGTCACCAGGGCCATCGCAGCAGCAATAGACCTGAGGAGGGGATCCCAAGGGTTGAGAAACCAGTGTTGGTGAATCGAACCTTAGAAGGTCCAGACCAAGCTGGAGGAGGGATTCTCATCAGGAATATAAGGCAGGGCCCAGGTGAGCCCTAATAAGAAGGGACAAGTGCCGCTGCTTGCCCTCCCCCAACAGTGAACCTCTGTCGCTTTCACAGAAGGAGCAGAGAGCTCAGTGGTATCAGCAGGACCAAGCCCACAACTCAGTTGTGGAAAAACATGCAGGGAGGAGGCACTGCCCAGAGTTTGAGGCCCAAGAGGGGAAGGAGGGTGGGCAGCAGTGATGAATGGTGAAGATGCACAGCAAGATCAAAAATGATGGTAGATACATAATTTTCATATCTTTTCTGTGTTAATCTTCATCATTCATCACTGGTGGGGGATTACCAAGCCCCCTGAAGGGGACATGGTACCTCGCCTTACAGAAGAATGTCCCTGCACCTCCTGTGGGGGAGACATAAAAGGGGGGGGAACCCTCACAGGCCTAGTTAGGCCTGGGACTGGTCAGGGTGAGGTGTGGTCTCCCTCTAGCTGGGAGAAGGAAGTCACCCCTGAAGTTCCCGCCTCACCCTACAGGGAAAAAAGGTGAGTTCCCCGGAAACAGGAGGCAGTCACCCTTCGTCGGGCTATGGGTGATAACCAGGATAGACGAAGCCGTGCTGCCCGCCTGACGCAGATTGCTGTTCCCACTAGCCTGGACACCACCTCATTGGCGTCATACGATGCCCTTGCTTGGTGCCTCGCAAGCTCCAGGCCACATTCGGAGAGGGCAGTGGCATGTCTGGTTACCTCCATATCAGGCATGGATGCTAGGATTTGTCCTAGCAAAGACCATAAGTGCCTGTTGTAGGAAGCCTGATGCACTGTGATGGGGAGAGAGAGAGAGAGAGCGTGCTGAAGGAAAGACTCTCCTCCCCCAGGAGTCAAACTCCGCAGAGTCCGCATCCAGGGGCCGGTCGCGTCTTGGGTTTCTGTGCCCAGAGGGAGTGTCCAGGAGCATCGTGCCCGAAGAGGGGTGAGATAGGTCTCCTGGAGATCCCTGGGGTGCGCAATACCTATGCCTGTAGTCCATCGGGGCTGGGATGGGACTGATGGTACTGACCTGCTGCTGCATGAAGGCTTCCGGAAGGGAGGCCAGGCGTGAACCACCAGGTCACCCACACTGTACTCTCTTAAAAAAGTGTGCTTTGCCCGCTCAGGATTGCGTCCTGCCAGTCTTGACATGTGGAGCTCATCGACCAATCTTGAAAGGAAACGCTGATAGGTGGTCTGATCAGCGTCCGAGGATAGGTGGACAGGAGGCTCCCCTTCCTCATGTGAGGAAGACAAGGAACCTGACGAGTCTGGGGAGTCACGAGTCTGGCTGCCCCAGGGGAGAGTGGTGAAACACCTGCTCGTCCATGGATCTAACGTAGGCTGGGAAATGGGCAACCATGGCTCTAAACTGCTCCCAGGTTAGAGGCCCTGTAGGACCACAGTGGCCCGGGAGAAGGGGAGGGCTTGGCAGAGGTAAAGGGGACAAATGCTTCTGAGGAAGAGAATGACCTCTGCCAGGGCTCGGGTACCGGACAGGTGAACTAACACCCTGGAAGGATCAGTCAGTCGAGGCAGTCACTGGCTGTTCAACCATTCCGAAATGGTCAG
Source organism: Neoceratodus forsteri (assembly GCA_016271365.2). Taxonomy (NCBI): domain Eukaryota; kingdom Metazoa; phylum Chordata; order Ceratodontiformes; family Ceratodontidae; genus Neoceratodus; species Neoceratodus forsteri. Next base: position 1,295,925,138 of record CM057454.1, on the reverse strand, counting down.
GACTGAGCCCTGAAGGGGATCCCCCCCACCCCCCGTGAGGTGACTGGGGCCACGAATGGTGTCCCCTATCCTCAAGAGATGAGATCCCCTTGGAGAGACTTCAGAAGAGAAGACAGGGACAGAGCTGCTGCTCCTACCCGAGCCTCTGCAGGCTACCAGGGAGGATGCTGCTTCTGACGCGCTGTCCCCTCAACCCCTCAGACTCTGAGAGGGACCTCTTCCTCAGGACCAACCGAAGAAACTCAACCTCACCCACCAACCCCTGAGGGGCAGCAGATGAGGGAACCTTTGCCCCTGTCCCAGACACCCTAGCATGTCCAAAAGTGGACCCAGCCTGGACACCCAAAACGGGGGGGCTCACCAAGTCCAGAGGTCCCACTGCCCAGTGGACCCTCCAGTGTCACCAGGTACTAGAAGATCCGTCGGCGCCGCAAGCGACACAGACACCGACGCCAGTAGAAATCACCGGTTCCAAAGGAGGGGGTTGGACAGATGCCAAAGTGCTGGATGGGGGAGAGTCTGAGGACTCTGAAGAATCCAGAAGCCAGTCTGGATCTGGCTCTGAATTGTCATCTCCTGAAGAGGAACAGATCCAGAGGACCTCCTGCTCCCGGCACTGAGAGCCAGCCCTACACTGCCTACAGCGCCGCTCTGATCACCAGCACCACGTGCGGTGCCGGGATCTGGGGCGGTGCCGAGAAAACCATCGGGCCAGGCCTGGCAGACACAGGCAGCAACGCCTGGGGAGTCTTCACCTCCGAGGAGGTGATTGCCAAAACGGTGCCTCTGGCACGACTCCCGAAGGAATCACTCCAGGCCTCCAGCACTGAGAGGGGGCCTCTGCCATGGTGAGGCTAGAAAGGGCAGAAGCCCTCCTCCGCTGCGGCCCGTATAGATATGGGAGGGGACCCGGAGGAAGGGTCAAGGGACCTGCGCCTGGCATCCCTAGTGTGCGCCTGTCCTCCAAAAGTCAGTGGCGTATGACTGACTCTGAATGTGCAGTGTTCCAGTACTCTGTGGTCCATGGAAAAAAGGCATTGCAGTGGTCCATATCGTGGTTGAGGCCCAGACAGATCAGGAAACAATCATGCCAGTCCAAGATGGAATAAAGCCGGCCACAGGAACACCTTATCGGGGGCCAGCCCACCTTTGAAGATTTATTTTTCTTGTCCCTGGGACGAGACGTGATCGGACGGAAACACAATAATAAAATAGCAAAAAGGTCTTGACACAGAAGAAAAATAAGGAAGATCTTACCGGAGTCGATGGTGGAGACGGTTCAACGGACTAGGCCTGATGTCGTAGTACCAAAAAACGCTCACTTCACGAGGTCGTGCTTACTCAACAGCAGGAAAAGCAGAACTGGGATGGAGAAGGAGTCAGCGTCTGTTACTTGCCGACCCACGAGCGCCACGCAGTGCATCGTCCTCGAGGGCTGCACCACCCACGGCACAGACTCCTCCCACTATAGAAAAAAAATGCTCCCATGGGGTTCTGCTCCTCCAGTCAGAACCCAGCAGTGATGAATGTTGAAGACTGACACCGATAAGATCTTGGAATATTCTCCACTGAGCCACAGCTCTCGTTTTCATCATTCAAAGTGCTATATTCAGCAATGTAGTGAGTGTGCAGAGAACAATCTACTGCCACAATGCCCCAGCGCTTCTGATAAACAAACCCTTCGTCAGGTGGCGTCACTTTAATCCTTGCTGGTCTGATGATCCTCCAAGCTGTCTCCGGCAGGGAACTGAGGCATTCTGGGGACACCTACTTTATTATATAGGTGTCGACAAGGCACGTTGACGTTAGTGGCCCCAGACAGCAGAAATTTCCAGGTGGTTCTGACGCCAACAGCTTATAGTTCTATGATGTGGCTCTATGGAGGGCATTCTCTTGGAGATCTACTGGCTCTGAGGCTCTGAGCTACAAACCTGGAGACCAGGGTTTGAATCCCACAGCCCCCACTTGCATACTGTGTGACTCTGAGCAAGTCACTTAACTTCCGTGAGCTCCCAGATTGCACCTGGAATCAAGCTTCAGCTTAGTGTGCCTCTCCTGGTTAAACAATTTCCCCTTTCCCTTTATGCCCTTGAGGTACTTGAAAGTCTCTATCATATCGCCTCTCTCTTCTGTCCTCCAGTGAATACATATTGAGATCTTTCAGTCTATCCTCATAAGGCTTCTGATGCAACCCCTGCACCATTTTAGTTGTCCTTTTCTGTACTGCTTCTATCCTGTCTTGTCTTTCCTGAGGAGTGGCCTCCAGAACTGGACATAGTACTCTAGGTGGCATCATACAAGTGATCTGTATAGTGACATTATCACCACCTCTTCTTCTTCTAGTGATTCCCCTGCCTGCACAGCATTTCACTGGCTTTCCCTGTGGCCTTCTCACATTGCCTGGTCACCTTTAGATCATCAGATATAATCACTCCCAGATCTCCTTCCTGCTTGGTGGCTGTCAGAACCTCCCCTTCCATCCTGTACTACTCCCCCAGATTTCTGCTCCCTAAATGCATGAACTTGCATTTCTTTGCATTGAATCTCAGTTGCCACACTCTTGACCACTCCTCCAGCTTGCTTAGGTCCTTTTTCATTTTCTCCACCTCCCCTGGAGTGTCCACCTTGTTGCAGATCTTAGTGTCATCTGCAAGGAAGCATATCTTCCTATCCAGCTCTTCTGCAATGTCACTTATGAAGATATTAGAGGACTGGCCCCAATACTGATCCCTGTGACACACCGCTGGTCACCTTCCTCTCCTTGGACTGAGCTTCATTAACCATCACCCTCAGTGTCCATCTACTCAGCCAGTTTTTGACCCACCTTACCATCCTGGTCCCCTCACCCCTACATTACCCAACTTGTTTACAAGCCTCCTGTGTGGGAGGGACAGTATCGAAAGCCTTACTGAAATCCAGATAGGCCACGTCCACAGCCCTTCCCTGATCAGTTTGCCAGGTTTTCCAGTCAAACAAATCTATCAGATTTGTTTGACAAGACCTTCCTGCCGTGAAACCATGCTGCCTTGGGTCCTGTATCCCGCATTCCTCTAGGTATGTCACAATTCTTTCTTTCAGTGTGATTCCATCATTTCTCCCATTACCGAGGTCAGGCTGACTGGCCTGTAATTGCCATCCTCTTCCTTGCTCCTGCTTTTGTGGAGAGGGACTATATTTGCCCTCCTCCAGTCTTCTGGAACTACTCCTGTCGCTAATGATTTGTTGAACAGAGCTGTCGGATGTGCTGCCAGCTCTTTTCTGAGTTCTTTTAGTATTCTTGGATGTATTTCATCTGGCCACATAGCTTTGTTTATTTTCAGTTTCGCTCGCTCTCCTAGGACTCTCTGGTCCGTAAATGGACTGGTGTTCACCTGCTTTCCTCAGTTGTTTCTACCCCATAGCTGTGGTCCCTCCCGTTCCCCCTCCACTATACATACTACGAACATACGAATGTGCCAGCAGAAACAGACCATCTGGTCTATGCAAGTCTGCTTGAGTATGCAGCTAGTACCCCTAGTTTGCAACTGCCCTTCCCCTTTGTCATCCCACTGCCACCCCCCACTTTCCCCACCCTTACTCTCCTTTGTTCCCTGTCCCATGCCCTTTTGAAGCTGTTCACAGATTTACCTGATACAACCCATTCTGGTAGTGCGTTCCATTTTGCTAACACCCTCTCTGTGAAATAGTGTCTAATTTCCCTCCTAAATCTTCCCCCCTCTATTCTTAGCCCATGCCTCCTGGTGTCCCTCCCCTTCCTTAGCTTAAAGACCCCGTCTGCCCCATCCTTACTGATTCCCCTCAGATACTTGAATGTCTCTATCATGTCCCCCCTGTCCCTTCTATCCTTCAGAGCGTACATATTCGGGTCTCCAAGCCTGCACTCATAGTCTCTCCTCTCCATTCCACATATTATCTTTGTTGTCCTCCTCTGCACCCCCTCCAGTAGCCTGATATCACACTTTAAGTATGGCCTCCAAAACTGCACAAAATTCTCCAAGTGTGGCCTTACCAGCAACCTGTAGAGGGGCAAGATCACCTCTCTTCGCCTGGACGAAAAAACCCTCGCTATGCACCTCAGCATTTTATTCGCTTTCGCGGCCACGCTCCTGCACTGAGCAGTGTTGTTCCTGGTCCCTGTTATTATTACACCTAGGTCCTTCTCGTCCTCAGTGATCCCAAGCTTAACCCCCCAGCCAGTATTCTCTCCTTGGGTTCTTCATCCCAAAGTGCATAACCTTACACTTCTTTGCATTGAACCCCAGCTGCCACCTCTCTGTCCATTCCTCTAGCTTGCTTAGGTCCCCCTGTAGCTTCTTCCATCCCTCCCCTCCATCCACCACTGCTCCAGTTTTGATGTCATAAGCGAACAGACTTACCTTGCTTACCACCCCGTGTGCAACATCTGATATGAAGAGCCCAAATAATACTGACCCCAGCAGAGAGTCCTGTGGCACTCCACTCATCACTGGCCTTGGAGTTGAGAGCTCCCCTCTCACCACCACCCATTGCAGCCTCCCACTCAGCTAGTTTGTAATCCAGTTCATCATTTTTGCCCCTACCCCTACACCAGTTAGCTTCCCCCCAAGCCGCCCATGAGGCACTGAATTGAAGGCCTCGCTGAAGTCCAGGTAAAGAACATCCACCGCATGACCCTTATCCAGCTCACCTGTCACCCAGTCAAAATATTGTATCAGGTTGGTTTGACAAGACTTCCCTGAAACAAACCCATGCTGCCTTACATCCTAGAGGTCATTGTCCTCCAGGTACGACACCAGTCTTTCCTTTAGTATCGTTTCCATGAGTTTGCACACTATGGAGGTGAGACTTACCGGACGATAATTACCCAGTTCATCCCTTGGCCCGCTCTTGTGTAATGGTACTACATGTGCCATCATCCAGTCCAGTGGCACACATCCCGACTCCAGTGAGGTGCTGTACAGATCCACCAGTGGCTCCGCCATCTCCCTCAGCACTCTGGGGTGGATACCATCCGGCCCTGGTGCCTTGTCTACCTTCAGTGCCCTTAGTCCCTCTAGGACTCTGCTTGCCTCAATTCTTCCATCTGTCTCCACCTTCCCAGCCCATACTGGTAGCGGTCCCCCCTTTTCTTCCGTGAACACTGAGCAAAAGTATTCATTCAGTGCTTCTGCCTGCTCCTCCCCCTTTTCCATCCACTCCCCACTCCTTTTTATCCTCACTATTGTCTCCTTGCACTTCCTTTTCTTCCTGATCTATCTGGAAAGTCGTCCTCTGCTAATTCCTGTGCTAATCTCAGCTCCCTCTGGGCCTTGGCTTCTGTCACTTTTCTGGTCATCTCCCTGGACCATCTTGCATATTCCTTCCTGTCCACTTCCTTCCCCATTCTCCTAAACCTCTGGTGCACCACTCATTTTGCCCTCACCACCTCCACAACCAACATGGTTTTCTTGCACTGCTCCTCTTACTCTGTACCTTGGTGCAGGCTTCTGTTGCCTCTCTAATCCCCGTTTAATAATATCCCATTTCTGCTCCATGTCCATCTCCTGCCTTATGCCCTCCAGTTTCCCTTTCAGTACTTCCTGCATCCTCCCAAATTCCGCCCCCTGAAGTTTACCACCTGAGTAACTGACTTCTCTGGCTCCCTGCACATCATGATATTAAACCACACCATTTGGTGATCGCTGTCGGCTAGTGGGTCCTCTACCTTTATTTCCCTCACTGCCTCCCCATTCAACAATACCAGATCTAAAGTGTTCTTCAGCCTATTAGATTCAGTAACCAACTGTGGCAGGAGACCCTCCTGTATCGCATCCAGGAGCACTTGCTCCCTAGCACTAGAGGTGACCGACCGGAATGCTCCAGTCAACCTCCAGCAAGTTGAAATCCCCCATGATGACCACCCTTCCCTTTTCTACATACCTTTTTGATTTGTCCCGCTAATTCCCTGTCAAGCTCCTGAGACTGGGACGGCGGCCTGTATACCACCCCATACCTCAGTTTCCTAACCCTTGAGTCTAGGAGCTGCAGCCAGATTTCCTCTGTTCACCTTTCTTCTCCCTCGTCCTTTGTGCATTTGATCCCGTCCCTCACATAGTACTCACATTCTGAGCAAAAGTATTTGTTCAAGATTTCTGCCTTTTCTGGGTCCCCCTCTGCATACCCCTGCTTCTTTTATTTTCCCAGTCCCTCCTCTAGACCTTTTCCTTTCACTGAAATACCTAAAAAAGGTCTTATCCCCTTTCTTAATTGCCTGTGCTAGTTGTTGCTTCTCCTGATACAGTTCCTTGTCTTCTTTCCTATCTTGTACCTCTTAAAAGCTACCCTTTTTTTTCCGTCACCTTTCTGGCCACTTCTTTAGAGAACCACAGTGTCGTTTTCTTTCTCACTGTTTTTCTTACTTGCTTAATACAAAGGCTTGTTGCCTGTGCTATGGCTTCCTTAAGATTTGCCCACTGTTTCCCCCCCCCCACCTCCTTCGTCCCCACCAGTGCTGTCCTTAGACACTCCCTCATCTTATCAAAGTCGGCCCATCTACAGTCCATGACCCATGGTTTTGTGTGATTTGATTCTTCTCTTGTCTTAATGTTGAACCACACTGTATGGTGATCGCTGATTCCCAGGTGGCTACCCACTACTACATCTGTGACTGTTTCCGTTGGTGAGCACCAGGTCCACTATTGTTCTTCCCTTATGGGCTCTTCCACAAGTTGTTTGAGGCTCGCCCCTGCAGTGCCTCTAGGATGTCCCTGCTCCTTGCTGTGGCTACCACTGGAGTGCTCCAGTTGACATCTGGCAAATTGAAGTCACCGACCAGCAGCAGTTCTCCTTTAGTAGTCATTTTGTGGTTGGCTTCCACCAGTACCCTGTCTCTCTTTTCCCCTTGTGCAGGTGGTGCATCATTGCCCGTTTCCAGGGTGACCAACAGTGCCTCCTCCCCTTCCTGCATTCCTTGGACCTCAGTAGCCTGAATTCTATCCCTAATATAGATACATTCCTCCCTTCTTTCCCACACTATCCGTTCTAAATATCCTATACCCTGGTATAGCCACGTCACAGTTTCCTGTGCACCATGTCCCGATGATAGCAACAATGTCTAGATCTGCCTCTGCCATTAAGGCCTCTAGGTCTGGGATTTTATTTCCCAGGCTGCGGGCATTTGTGCACATGGCTTTCCAAGTTGTGCTCTCTCCCTTCTTGCCCTGTACCCCTCCTATATCTGTGTTGTCCCCCTTTTTACCCCTCCTGTTGTTTCTCCCAGCATGTGCATAATCCCTTTCTGCCTCCAATTGCTGATTGACCCTCTTTTTTCCCCTCTTCTACCTCTACTTGCTTTTTTACTAATCCAGTGTGTACTTCCTGTTTGTCGGGGAGTGACTGCTAAATCTCCGTCATTAAGAGTTTTTGATGGATTCTTTAGCCTCTAACTCCACCCCCCCCCCCAGTTTAAAACGCCCACTACGGACGTCAAACTTCTACCCCAGCGCTCTTACTCCCGCCTTGGTTAGGTGCAGTCCGTCGTATCTGAAGAATCTTCTCTCCCAGAAGTCATCCCAGGCACCTATGAAGTAGAACCCTTTTTCCTGGCACCAGCTCTGCAACCAGGTGCTGAACTCTTCTGTTTCCTTTTTTCTGAGTCTGTGTTCACTTTGCTCCACACTAGAAGAACCTCCCAAGAAGGTCAGGGAGGTTGACGGAGTAACCAGTCTTTCACCTCGCCTCGCTAGGTCCCGTTTGGTTTCCTCAACAGACTGATCTGCCAGATCGTTTGTCACAAGATGTATCAGGCCATTTTCCTCTCTCTTATCTTTCCAATGCAATAAGTATTGCATTCGCTGATGCACCTAGGAGGCATCTGATTTCCACATCCGCTTGTCTTCTGTCAGTTAGTTTAGTCTCCACTCCCCCGACCATGGAGTCTCCCACAATTATTTTCTTACCTCTTTTCCTATTGCACTTTGTTTCCCTTCCTTAGTTTGTTGTTTCTGGGTGCTGTCCTCTTCCCTGTGACTGTCATCCAGATCCTCTGATAAAGATGCAAAGCGGAGGTAGAAGACTTGAGTTGATATCTTGGAGGTAGAAGACTTGGTTTGCTGGCCAAGACACCTAGCTTCACCTGAGCTCTTTCCTTCCAAGACTGCTTGAAAGGCCGAGTAGAGAACCTTACCAGAGCAAGGGGAAAAAGATTGACTTCTTTTGGCTAAGCAGATTTACTGTGTGGTGGTGTTTTTATTTTTTACTCACAGGGATTGCTACTGTTTGTTGCTAACATTTCATTGCTTTATTTTTTCTCTGTAGCAAAGTGTTTCTTACAGTGTATGTCTTCTCTGAAATTATTACAGGTGGTGCTTTACAGGTTTTACAGTTTTATCTAACATTAGGATAAGCTTTCAGGGTTACTGCATTTGTTGTTGACTGATTGTTTCTGTTCTTACCTTTTTGTTCTTTCGTCCGTGGTTCTTCTTTTTCGGCAGGGGAAGGGCCCAACCACCCCACACTACACTCCTTTTATAGGGTACCACAGTTGTGACATTTCCTGTGGCAGAGCAGGAAGGGGCGGATCAGTGGGGCATCCACAAGGTGAGCTCATTTACAGGAGCACTAGTAATTTAACTTGTTATAACAAGTTAAACAAAACACAATCAAATCATTACTTCTATTTTTTTCCTTCTAATTACTCTGACTAGGTTATAAACCCAGCAACTTATCTGGAATGGATATCATTAACTGCAGGTACTGTGGAACAATTTTCAGAAGGACAGTCTTACAGGATTTAGGACACTGTCCTACATGCTGGGCCATTGGAGATCTTAGGACTCAGCTCCGGGCAGCATGGGCAGAGATTGCATGCCTCAAATTTCATATTCAAGAGGAAATACATTATAAGAACCACCCGCCATTTCCCCAGCATCCAACAGGAAAACCTCGACCGCAGAGGGTAGTTGGAGCAGGAGGTTGGCAGGTGGATAGGAGGGGCAAATCAGGTGCCCCATCACACTCTGCTCTCCAACATATTACCTCCAAAAACCATATAAACACTACAAACAGGTATCTGCCTCTATCTCTGAAATCAAACAGAGGCAGAAGACACTGCAGAGCAGGACACTGCAGCACAGGAGCTAGCACAACAAAACTCACCCAAATCAGGAACCAAAACAAAAAAATCAAAGAGGAAATCCAAAAAACTTCTGATCATAGGAGACTCCATGATTCGGGGAGTTGATGCCCATCTCCAGCCAGGGGTAATGGTCAGATGTCTCCCAGGTACATCAGCATGGAGAGACACTGGCCGCATTGCTAAAATTGTTCACAAAGCAGGAGAAAACATTGATGTCCTAGTACACATAGGGACCACTGATCTCGCCAGCCGGTCAGTTGTGGAAACCAAGGAACACCTGACCAGGCTGGGTGACAAACTATCATCCATTTCATCCGGCATCTCCTTCTCTGAGATCCTGCCAGTCTGGGAGAGGGGGGCAGATGGACGGAAGGTCAGAGAAGGGGAGATAGGGGAGCTAAACACGTGGCTCAAGGGCTGGTGCCAGGAAAAAGGACACAGATTTGTAGGGAACTGGCAACAGTTCTGGGAGCGAAAGTTCTTTAAATTTGATGGACTGCATCTGACTAAGGAGCGAGTCAGTGCATTGGGGCAGAAGTTTGACGTCTTTGCAGAATACTTAAACTAGGAAATGGGGAGAGAGGTGCAGCACCCCATACGTCAAATGGGAAGAACCCCCCTCAGCTAGTGGTCAAACAGGGATTCAGCATGTTTGCAGTTCATTTGCATCACCAGGTAAGAGAAAAGGTTTGTCTCCCCATACGACGCACAGGGGTAATGCCAAACCTCACCCAACAACTAACACACCGAAATCTGCCCAATGGAAAATCATGTACACAAATGCTCACAGCCTGGGAAATAAGATCCCAGACTTGCAGGCAATAATGTCAGAGGCTAAACTGAAGATAGTAGCAATTAGTGAGACGTGGTTTACCAGTAACCACACTTGGGAGACTTCAGTACCTGGCTATGTATTGTTTAAAAGAGACCGAGGTGCAAAAAGGGCGGAGGAGTGGTCCTGTATGTCAATGAAAATATCAAAGCTACAGAAATTCAGAATACACATAAGGAGCCAGAAGAACTGTGGGTCACCCTGGAAACAGGAAATGGGACAGTCATAAGAACTGGGGTTGACTACAGGCCCCCAGACCAGGGGGAGGACATAGACACATTACTGTTAGAGGATATACAAAACATGACAGCTAAAGGGGAGGTTCTGATAATGGGAGACTTCAACATGCCGGATACAGATTGGTCAATACCAGCAGGAACATCTGCCAGAACTAGACACATAGTGGATTCCCTGCAGGGGGAGGGCCTCAAACAACTGGTACAACAACCCACAAGAGACAGGGCTATCCTAGATCTAGTACTGACTAACAGGGAAGGGATCACAGATCTCCAGGTAGAAGGTCACCTGGGGGACAGTGACCATCACATGGTATGGTTCAATTTGGCTACTACATCTAAATCATCCCATTCCAAGGCAAAAATATGGGACTTCAGAGGAGCTGACTTTGATAAGATGGCCAACAGAGTTAAGCTTGCCCTGGCAAAAAGAAACACAGGTGAGGGGGTACAGACAAAGTGGGCAAGCATTAAGGATGCAATACTTGAAGCAACATCCCATTGTGTTAGACAGAAAAGGAAGTGCAAAAGAAGAAGGAAACCACTTTGGTTCTCAAATACAGTAGCAGAAAAGGTCAGAGCCAAAAGGCTGGCCTTCAGGAAATATAAGGAACACAGCGGGATGAAGATAGGGAGGCATACCAAACTGCCCTAAGGGAAGCAGGGAAGGCAGTAAGGCAGGCAAAGTCCCAAACTGAGGAAACACTAGCACGAACAGTAAAAGAAGGTGACAAGACTTTCTATAGATACATTAGTGAAAGGAGGAAGTCCAGAGGGGGTATTGCTGTTTAATGGAGAAAAGGGAGCATGTGAGGAGGAGGACCATGTAAAGCATCTATCCTAAATAAATACTTTGCTCAGTATTTACTGAAGAGAAGGTAGGCAGGGCCCACAGCTCAGCACCATGGACACGGGGAGGGAGGGGAGCCCTACTCCCTTCACAAAAGAAAGGGTCCTACAAGAGCTTGCTAAGCTCAGGGTGGATAAGGCAATGGGACCTGATGGCATACATCCCAGGGTACTTAAGGAGCTAAAGGTGAACTAGCAGAGCCATTAGTAGAACTGTTTAGTGAGTCTCTGAGGACAGGAGAGGTCCCAGAAGACTGGAGAAGGGCTCATGTGATCCCACTCCACAAGAGTGGTAGTAGGGAGGAGGCAGGGAACTACAGACCAGTCAGTCTTACCTCAGTAGTGGGCAAGATTATGGAGGCACTCCTTAAGGAAAGGATAGTGCAACACCTGGAATCCATAGGGGCACAGGATCCAAGACAGCATGGGTTTACAAAAGGAAGGTCCTGTCAAACTAATCTCATAGATTTCTTTGACTGGGTAACCAGAGTGGTGGACCAAGGGGGAGCAGTTGATGTCGCCTACCTTGACTTCAGCAAAGCTTTTGACACTGTTCCACATAGAAGATTGATAAATAAGTTGGGTAGGCTCGGGGTGGGTCAGAAGTTGGTCAACTGGGTGGCAAACTGGTTGACGGGCAGAAAACAGAAAGTGTTGGTAAATGGTATACAGTCACAATTGTTTGTATAGGTTGTCTCCAACGCCTTCAAAATCACATAAGAACAAGTGTGACTCCTGTGGAACTCAGCTCCTTCACAAGGACCACCATTCCCTCTGCCTTCTTTGCCTGGGCCCAGCCATAAGGTTGAAGGATGTGAACATTGTCAGAAGTTTCATTCGGCCACACGCAAATGCATATGGGCAGACTAGATGGGCCTAGCGGTCCTTATCTGCCGTCAAAGTCTATGTTTCTAAATGCCATCTGCAGTACCTTGAAGCGCATCTTTTAATACAAAGAGGTGGCCAATATGGAGAAGGAGCTGAAGAAACTCAGGCAATCTTCGTCCTCGCTGGAGGGACACCACAAAAAGGACAAGGAGAGACATCGGGACCGAGAAGGTTCCCAGCAATCCTGCCGCCTCCAGCCGGAGTCGCAGCGCTTAAGGTAACTTCCCTTCCAAGGAATTGGCCTTGACGTCTGTCTAGAGGTGGCTAAGACCCCTCACAGGGGATCAGGAGGCACCACCTCCTCTAAGGTCGCAAAGATTTAGAAGCCTAACTGTACTAGTGGGACTGGTAAGTTGAGTTCTGGCTCCTCTGTTTCTCACACGGCTATGGCTGCTAAATCATCCGCCGGCTCCTCCCAACAGCCACACAGCCCTGATAACAGGCCTGACGAAAAGGTGACAGACCAGCTGATGTCGAATACACAGCTGACGACGGAGATTACTCCTACTTCTCCCTTACTGCCGATTGAGACGGTACCTCCAGTTTCCCCTACGGGGGACACAGAGGAAGGGAGGAGATCACCCGCCATCGGGGGCCTCGTCACCCCCTATGCCGGAGCCTCAAATGCTGAGCTACCATCTGAACAGACGAAGGTCCCTCAGGCCTCTCAGGCCTCTCAGTCCCTCAAGGTCCGATGCCTGGACCATCAGGATCCTCGTTCCCGGATTCCCCCTCGGGGCCTTATGCACCCCCGATAGGACGTTGTCCAGATCCTTCAGGACCAACGCTGGGTCCTTTGGCCCCTACGCCGGGACCATCTGGCCACCCTTTTGAACAGCTGACGCCGCATTACCCTACACCAGGGTATCCGATGCCACATTATCTGAAATCAGGTTTTCAAGCGCCGGGTTACCCTCCGATGGGTTTTAATTACCCTTACTATGGGTACCAGAGTTAGGATTCAATAATCCACCACTGCAACTGCAAGTGGACTTACAGGCGGTACTCGGATCGTGGTGGACAGAAGTGAAGTCATGGCAAACATCTGAGCTGAATAAGCACCAACTGCCGATGGCTTCTGCGCTGGCCCCAAAGCCTCTTTCTCCGGAGCCTCCCCCACCATCCAGCCCGCGGGTCCCGACGTCGGACAGAAGACTGGAGCCTTTACCTAATCCACAGCCTTGGGGAATTTTCCAGGCCGTCTGATTTTTCAAGGCCAATTGACCTAACTATTCCCACCATTAGGTCATCCGATGACAACCAGCCGTCAGACTCAGATGGTGATTCGGTCCACTCCGGCTCCTATTTTGACACCGCTACGCTGGAGGACCCCAAACCAAAAGAGTCTCCCAAGGCCCCTCCTGAGGACGCTTCCTTCTTGGAGCTCCGCAAGAAGATCAAAGTGGCATATGACTGGTGTATGGTCGCCCAGGATCCACAGAGATACAGATTGGCGGCTCACTTGGTTCTGGCAGACTCTTCTCCAACCCTCATTCCGTCCTGTATAGAGCCACTTGAGGACTTGGTCACGACTATCTGGAAACAACCTTCCTTCCTGGCACCGGTGGCCAGGAAAGCAGACAGGCTTTATCAAACCCCAGAGGACAAGGACTACATCAGTCAACCTCCACCCAAAGGCTGTTTCAGTGGTCCATAATAGGTTCGCAAAACCTAAACACCTTGGTGCTTCCCCTCCTGATAAGGGGTCTAAGGTTCTTGACCAGTATGGAAAAAAGATTTATTCTTCTTCTATGTTGGGAATCAGAGCCTTAAATTACGTCACTCACATGGGGTACTACCAGAAATCAGTTTTAGGTTAGTTAGAGTCCAAAATGGACTCTCTCCAAGACTCGTCCCTAAAAACAGAAATGGCAGATCTAGTCAGGTCAGCTAGATCTGCATGCAGACATATGTTACGTGCCACCTACGATGTAGTTGATGCTGCAGATATAGGCTTGGCATTAGCCATTAGCCTCAGACGTCATGCATGGCTTAGAATCTCAGGCCTGGCACCAGAGGTCCACACAGCCGTGCAGGATGCCCCTTTTAGGGGGAGGTCAATCCTTTTTGGAGGAGATGTCAAGGACATAATTACTGATCTTCAGGATAAGGGCAAAGCCTTACACTCTGTACAGTTTATGTACAAACCACCCCAGAAACAAGAGCAGCCATTTCGGAGGCAGCAATGTTGTCAACAAAGACAAAATGAGAACCGACATCGAAACAAACATCAGGTGCCTTCGGCAGGTAGAGCTCCCTCTGCCAAATCCGACAAGCCTCGGGTGCTGCAGCCTCCTCCTTGCCCACTACCTCCTGACTCCTTAATCCTTCTGCCTCCACTGGTCTGCATCCCAGAGGAGCCGGTAGGGGGAAGATTCTACCATCACCTACCAGAGTGGGAGAAAATCACAGCAGATTCATGGGTGCTACAAATGGTGGCAAAAGGCCACAAAATAGAATAGACCTCCAACAAATCCTCCAGGTCACTCATTCTACCGAATTATACCCTTGATAAGAGAGGAAATAAACTCCCTGCTGGCAAAAGCAGCAATAGAGCCAGTTCCCAGAAAACATCAAGGGAAAGGCTACTACTCACACTTCTTCCAGGTACCAAAGAAGATGGGCAACCTCAGTCCCATTCTTGATCTGAGCTCTCTGAACCTCTTTGTGGAGTACAAGGGGTTCAGAATGTTCTCTTTTCCTGGCCTACTTCCTCTGTTACAGAAGGGTTATTGGCTCTGCGCGCTGGATATGCAGGATGCCTACCTACATATCCCGATTTGTCCGCCACACCGCAGATTCCTCTGGTTTTGTTTTCAGGGGGAGCATTTTCAATTCAAAGCCCTCCTTTTTGGTCTTTCATCGGCACCCAAGGTGTGCACAAAGTGCTTGACGGTGGTGGCAACCTTTTTACATACACATGGAATCCAAGCATTCCCTTATCTGGACAATTGGCTAATTTCAGCACCATCAAGAGTTGCCAAAGCAAGTTCTTTGGCCCTTACCCTGGACATTTTTCAACGGGTGGACATCACAGTCAATTATGTCAAATCCTGCCGGCCAGGTGGCGCTGAGGGTTGAGGTGCTGGACGCCACACCTCACGTGACGCCAGTGACCCGGGTTCGGCAGGGAGGGAGTAGGATTGAGTGTCTGGAGGACAGCTCTCCTCTCACTGGGGTGGGATCCGGGGCATCCCGTTGCAGTGGTGACCTCCAGTGGAGAGTAGAGGTACTACTGACGCTAGGAGCACATCAGGGATGCATGCGGCTGACATCTACGGTAGTTCCGTGTTGATGTGAGTGCACGGTCGCACATAGGGGGTAAATGAAAAATACCTCGACGTGCTGCTTGATGGCTGGCCTAGTGGCGCCGCCTGGCTTCAGTCTTGGATGCTCCCTCTGATCAAGCCCCCTCCCCTCCCCCCCAATCCCACGGTGGTGGTTGCGTACCCACCGTGGATCGCTGCGTGGGCTCGAGGAAGGGTAAGAGCTTGGGGTTTGGGGAAGAGTAGGGGCTACAAGGTTTGGCTGGACAGGGAGGCCATAGGTAACCTCCCAGCCATGAAGGAACCCAAAAATATATATAAAAAAAAATTATGCCAAATCCTACCTTGCTCCTACCCAACAGCTCCAATTTATCAGAGCAATGTTAGACACAGTCCAGGGCAAGGCCTTCCTACCGTAGGACAGGATGGCAACATTACAACAACAGGCACGCCTGGTAGCATCACAGAGGAGGATGCCAGCCAGGTCAGTCCTTTGGCTGCTTCGGCTCATAGCTGCGGCCTTCCCTTCGGTCAGCTTAGCCAGACTACACATGAGTCTCTCCATGGACCCTAGAGTGCAGTGGGACCAGAGATCAAACAATCTAAACCACAAGCTCCTAGTCTTAGACCCAATGGCTCGGGCCCTTTTGTGGTGGCAAAACCAGGACAACCTCTCCAAGAGCGTCACATTCCAACCAGACATTCCCTCCCAAACCCTGATGACAGATGGTGGGGAGGTCACCTGGGAAATCACAGGACGCAGGGTCCTTGGTCCCACAATGAAATGTCCCTTCATATCAGTGTTCTCAAGATGAATGCAGTGTTGAACACCCTAAAGGCTTTCCAGCACCTCATCCCACCGGGTCAACTCATGATCCAGACAGACAAAATGTGCGTAGACTGGTACACGAGCAAACAGGGCCGAACCCACTTCTATCCCCTTTATCGGGAAGCAATGAGAGTGTGGTACTGGGCAGTCAACCACAACTTTCATTTGACGGCAGTCCACGTGCCAAGCATCCAAAACATCCTGGCAGATGCACTTAGTCGCACATGAGCCAGGGCACTCAAGTGGGAGCTCTTCAGAAGGTGGTGAAGGCCACAAATAGACTTGCTCGCCTCCCCACTCAGTGCAAAACTACCAACCTTCTGCTTGCCCGCTCCAGGGCACGATGTTTTCTGGCGAGACACGCCATCTCTATACTGGAAGGGGAGGTTCGTGTTTGCCTTCCCTCCACTTACATTGATTCAGAGAGTGCTAATGAAACCCCAGCAGAAGGAACACAAACTATTCTCATTGCTCACTTCTGGCCAAGACAAATATGGTTCTCTCTACTGCAACAAATATCGGTGGAACCTCCATTTCTGCTGCCAGCCACTCAAGATCTCTTGACACAGGATCTGGGGACCCTGGTACATCCAGATCTCAAGTAGGGGTGTTCAGATCAAAACTTTTTGTACTTGCCCAGCCATGACTGTAGCTGAATTTTCACTTGCCCCTAGATTCATTACAATGAAATTAGCTCTGTTTTTGTACTTGCGCTTCAGTGAAATTTACTTGCCCCAGACAGGGGGCAATGGAATTAGCACACCTCTGGTCTCAAGTCCCTTTATCTGCATGCATGGCATCTACTGACATAGCTGCTGCACGTTCCGGGGGGGTCTCCACGAGGGTAGCACAAATTCTGGTGGAGGCCAGGCCTTCCACTAAAGCCACTTATACTATGAAATGGAAAAGATTTTCCATATGGGCAGATTCAAAGGGGCTAGACCCTTTCTCCTGTTCAGTCAAACAGATCTTAGATTACATGTTGCATCTCTACAATCTGGGTCTTAGTTACTCGACTTTGAAAGTCCATGTCTAGGGACATGGATATGTTGTTCATCCACACTATCTGGCAGGTTCCTTGCTGCTTTAAATCTTATCGGAAGGTCTTCAAGCTGGCTCCTCCCACCCACCCGGGTGGTAAAACTCTTGGCTCCGCCCCATGACGCCAGATCTTCCTTACCGCTTGGAAGCTCAGGTTCCCTCCTTAACGCTCTGTGTGATAGACTGGATCCTAACTCTTCGGTTCGTCCGAAACTCATTTTAAAATTTTCAAGACTTCGATCTTCCTTTTCCCTCACAGCTGCGATGGAAAAATTGACTCAGTATTCCGCGGTGCCCTTGTGGGCAGATGATGTCCAGGACGGATCTGCACTCCACGTGCGTCTACTGCCTCGGCCTAGAACTCAACCCGCAGGCCTGCGAGTCATGCTGTTCATTCTCGGCCAACGTTTTGGAGGACTGCGTTGCCCGGTTGAAGCTTGGGTGCCCGGAGAAGCGCTATCAGCCGGTAAAGTCGAAAGAGGCCCGTTGGGCAGTTACCACGGCGGCTGGCTCGGCTGAGCAGCTTGAACAGATGATCGCCCTCGAGGAGGAGGCGGCCCAGGCCGCATCTTCCTCCTCCTCAGTCGCGGCATTTATCCCACTCTCTTTGGGTACCTCGTATTCTGCCTCATTCAAGGAGCTTTGCCAATCCCTTTCCACGAAGGGAGAGGGGCCATCGGGACATTCCTCTCGGTCCAAAAAGAAGGATTCCAAGGGTAAGTCCCATCATTGGCATTCGTGGAAGCGGGAGAGGTCCCCTTCCCCGGACAGCCGACCGTCGACTTCGGTCAAGGTTGCAGCTAAGGCCACTGGCTTCACGGCGTCCCCGTCAGGTCAACCGGCCGAGACACCCGTCGGCGCGGTCGAGATTTTTCTCAACCCGTTGGACAGATTGTCGACTGATGAAGCAGACAACCCTTCTTAGCCAGTTCCCCCAGTGAAAACCGAGGATCTGCCTGCGCCCTCGGTGCAGCAGTCCCCGGTTAAGGTGTCCGAGCCAAGGGAAGAGCGGTGTCCCCCGCTCCCTCCCAAGCCCCTCCTCGGACACACCGAGGATCTCGCTCTCGGACTTCTTCTTGGTCCAGCCTAATTGCCGACATTGACGGTCTCAGCACCAAGGTAAGCGGCGACGCCGCTTGTTCTCGTCTTCCTCCTCGGAAGAGGAGAGGCTTTGGTGCAAATTGCGTCGATGCTACGAGGAACTGATGTGGCAGCAGTTGCTTTTGTCCGGGAGCAAGTCGACACCGACGCCTTCCCCGGCCATCAAGTGGCTGTAACCTGAACGGCCAAAACAGCCTCTCGCTACAGTCAAGATGCCCAAGCCTGGGCTGGTTGTTCAGCTGAAACCTGCTGCCCACCAATTGTGGTGGAACATCCGCCTCCACAACCGAAATCAAGGGCGCCGACCAAGGACTCTCGGTCGGGTCAAGGCCTGCCCCACAGGTTGTTGGTCACCCTCACTCCTGACCGTCCTCGGCAGGTGGAGGGTGGCTCAAGCCCTAGGCAGCTCTTCGCGGACTCCTCGGAGTCTGACGACAACTCCTCCCTTTTCTCCAGGCCAGTTGACCTAGAGTCCTCTGGGGGCCAGTCACTGGACGAAAGCCCATCGTCCTTTATTGGTCTGCTTCGGCTCATCTCGGAGTCCACCAAAATGCAGCTCGAGACCGTATCCAAACGGGCCGTGTATCCCCGATGGAGATACTGGACCAAGGGGATTCACCCACGGAGGCCTTTCCGGTGGCTGAGGCCATTGTCGGCCCAACCTTGGAGCTTTGGCAGTGGCCTGCTTCCTGTCCTGCGCCCTCGGCTAGGAAGTATATGGTCCCTACCGGCTCTTTGCCCGGGTTTTCAAAGCACCCCTCTGCCGAGGGGTTGGTCACGGACAGTGTTTTCCGGCGTTCCGGGAATGTTAGGGACGTGGAGAGGCCCCCCAACAAGAAGTCCCAACAGCTGGACTATGCCGGGCGCAAGGTGTACGCTGCGTCCTCCCTTGGCCTCTGCCAGGCCAGCTCGGCCGTGCTGATGACACACTTCTCCCACGACCTCATGGGCTCCCTGGATGAGGTGATCCCTTATCTCCTTGCTGACCTGCAGATCACGGTCTGGCAGGTTCGGGACCAGGGTAGGGTGGTGGCGAAGCAGCAGCTCCAAACAGCTCTGGGCATAGGGGACTCCTGTGCCAGATCGGTTGCGGCCACGACGGATACCCAGCACAAGTTGGCGGACGTCCCCTTCTTGGAAAACCGACCTCTTCGGCCCTGGAGTGGAAGGTCACCTCCAGCGGATCGAAAAGTTCAGTGCCACTCTGGACTCGGTCACCTCCGCCCAGATGGACAAAGGCCACCGACAGCAGCAGCACAAGCCCTTTCATCCTTCTGCGCCTGCGGCACGTCCAGCCCAACAGCACCAGGGCCAGCAGGCTCGCCCTTGTCATCCCAAACACAAGCCCGCGGCGTCCTCCAACAGGAAGCAGGGAGGTAAAGGCCCAGGAGGTCCCTTGGCTGGTCCCTCCTCCAAGTATGCCCCGTGACGGGTCAAGGGGTGTCACCCCCAGCCTCGTTACTCCCCCCCCTGGGTTCCCCATGGGGGATGGCTCCGCCACTTCCTTTCCGCCTGGTCCGCTATCACCACGGACCGCTGGGTGTTGGAGGTGGTAGGAAAGGGCCTGCCTCTGGAGTTAGAGCAGGCTTCACCCTTTCGAGCCGTCGCCCCTCAGGGGGCCACGGGGTCCGCAGCCTCGCTGTCGGCCCGCCGAGCCGATATTGCCCTGCTCCTTGAAAAAGAGGTGATCAGGAAGGTGGCGGATCTTCCTCCAGACCCGAGGTTTGTGTCCAGGTATTTCCTGGTCCCAAAACGGACGGGGGGCTGGCGCCCCATTCTCGACCTGCATAACCTGAACAGGTTCCTAAGGTCTCGGACCTTCACGATGGTTACTCTGGATCAGATAATCCCATCCTTGGAACAAGGCGTGTGGTTCTGTTCCCTGGACCTCCAGGACGCGTTCTTTCACATCCCAATCCGTCCGTCTCATCAGAGATTCCTCTGCTTCAGAGCGGAGGGATCCCTCTACGAGTTCCGGGCCATGCCCTTTGGCCTCTCCCTAGCTCCCAGGATCTTCACCAAATGCATGGCAGTGGTGACAGCATTCCTGCGGCGCCGAAGGGTCCAGGTACACCCCTACCTGGACGACTGGCTGATTGCAGCCCCCTCCAGAGCGGAGGTGGAGCGGTCCAGGGATCTGGCCCTCCAGGTTTGCTCTCAGATTGGCCTCCTCATCAATGAGGCCAAGTCGGAACTCGTGCCAAAGCAGGTGATACATTTCATCGGGGCAGAGCTCGACTCTCTTCTGGCCAGAGCATGGCTCCCGGCGGACAGGGCCAAGGTTCTTTCCTCCTTTGCCCAATCATTTCAGGTTGGGCAGTTGCGCCCTTCCCGGGACTTCCTGCGCCTCATGACGGCCTGCACCAGCGTGGTCTGTTGGGCCCGCTGGTACATGCGTCCCCTTCAATGGGGACTGGCCAGCCAGTGGTCACAGCGCTTCGATCCGTTGGATCAGCTAGTGACAGTGACCCAGGGGATGTGGAACGCTCTCCAGTGGTGGACCATTGTGGCACATCTGCAGGAGGGCATGCCGTTTGTCGGCCCCGAGTCGTCGGTCTCTCTCTTGACCGATGCCTCTCTGATGGGTTGGGGTGCCCATCTGGGGGAGTACAGAGCGCACGGCCTCTGGTCCCCTCGGGAGTCCCGATGTTACATCAACCTGCTGGGGCTTCGGGCGGTTTGTCTAGCCCTCACTGCCTTCACTCCGTTTCTACGGGGTCAAGTGGTTCAGGTCCAGACAGACAATACCACGACCATGTACTACCTAAACCGCCAGGGTGGGTCGCGCTCCATGCCTCTGTGCAGGGAAGCTGTCCGCATTTGGTCTCTCGTGCGCAGCCTGGAGGCGGATCTCCTCGCCATTCACGTGGCAGGAGCCTCCAACGCCCTGGCCGATGCCCTAAGCGGGATGGGGACTGCATCTCACGAGTGGTCCTCCTGCCGGAGGTAGTACAAGATCTCTTCTCCCACTGGGACACGCCTCAGGCGGACCAGTTTGCCTCCAGGGAGAATGCGAAGCTGAGACTGTTTCATGCCCGCCCCCCTCAGCAGGGCTCGCTGCAGGGGGTGCCTTCTCGAGGCCGTGGACCCCGGGCCTCTTCTACGCTTTTCCCCCATTTCCCTTGATCCACAAGGTGCTTCTCAAGGCGAGGAGGAACAAGGCGCAGGTGATTCTGGTAGTCCCAGACTGGCCCCGTCAGTTCTGGTATCCAGGTCTCCTCAGTCTCGGCTCCAGGCTCCCGAGGCAGCTTCCAGCCCGCCCGGAGCTGATCTCAGTCAATCAGGGGAAGGTATTCCATCTGGACCTTCAATCCCTGCACCTGACGGCCTGGTTCCTGAGCGGCTAGAGTTCCAGGCCTTGGTCTTTCCGATGAGGTCCTCAACGTCATTGAGGCGTCCTGTAAGGAGTCGACCAGAAAATACTATGCCTTCAAATGTAAGAGATTCTCCATTTGGTGTCAGGGCAAGGGCCTGGACGCTTCCTCCTGTTCCTTGGCAATCATTCTGGACTACCTGTGGTCCCTTTCTCAGCAAGGGATTCGGTCGACGACCCTTAAGGTGCACCCGGCAGCTATCTCTGCTTACCGGGCGCGGGCCGGGAAGCAGTCGGTGGCGCAGGAGAAGGTGGTCTGGCACTTTTTCAAAGGCCTTGATCACATATCCCCTTCAGTGTGAGAACCTCCACCTCCGTAGGATCTACTGATAGTATTGGCTAAGCTCATGGGCAAGCCATTCGAACTGTTGCACAGGTGTGACATCTCTCACCTGTTGTGGAAGACCGCCTTCTTGGTGGCTATCACGTCAGCCAGAAGGATGAGAGAGCTCCAGGCGCTTTCCATCGAGTCTCCTTATGTAGTCTTCCACAGGGACAGGGTTGTCCTGTGCCCCCACACAAAATTCCTTCCGAAGGTGGTGTCGGAGTTTCACCTTAACCAGGTGTTGACTCTGCTGGTGTTCTACCCTATCACACCTCGGAAGCCAAATATAGGCTTTATACTTTGGACCCTAGAAGAGCGCTCAGTTATTATAAGGAGCGGACGGCTAAAATTCGGGGAGAGGTTTGCCAGCTGTTGGTCACCTACGCTGAAGCTGCACCTGGCAGATCTGCAGCCAAGCGGACGATAGGCAGGTGGGTCACCTCCTGCATAGATCTCTGCTATAGGTTAGCGGGCGTGGAGCCTCCCAGAGGGAGAAGAGCTCATTCTACCCGCCATACCGCTGCATCAGTAGCTGCTTCCGTGGACGTCCCTATCCAGGAAATCTGCAGGGCTGCTACCTGGAAGTCAGCACATACCTTCATCACCCATTACCACGTCGACCTTGAGTCACGCCAGGATGCTGGTTTTGGGGCCTCGGTTCTCCAGTCTTTATTCCAAGTAGGGGGTGTGCGCCTTGCCTCCCTTCTCCCGGAGAACTACTAGGAGTCTGCCAGATAGTGTGGATGAACAACATATCCATGTCCCTAGAAATACAGGTTACTCACCTGTAACAGGAGTTCCTAGGAATGGGTATATGTTGTTCATCCCTATATTCCCACCGACCTCCCGGCCGGCCTTTAACCTGGCTTCCAGCGAACTAGATTTGGTGTCATGGGGGAGCCGAGTTTTACCACCTGGGTGGGTGGAAGGAGCCAGCTTGAAGACCTTCCGGCAAGATTTAAAGTGGCAAGGAACCTGCCAGATAGTGTGGATGAACAACATATACCATTCCTAGAACTCCTGTTACAGGTGAGTAACTTGTATTTATCTGCCATTTCTGCCTACCACATCCCTGTAGGAAGCAAGACTCTGGTCCACCTGGAGGTATCCAAAACCTTCTTAAAGGGGATCCTGCATTTAAAACCATCAGTACAGAGCCTTGCTTCACCCTGGGACTTGAATTTCATAATAGAGAAACTCACTCTGCCTCCTTTCAAGCCAACAGTGAGTTCTGACATGCGCTACCTTTCCTGAAAAGTGCTCTGTCTAGTGGCCATCACTTTAGGATTTCCGAGCTTCGGGCCCTAAAGTGTAAGGTATCTTACTTGATTTTTCACTGAGATCAGGTGGCTCTATGAACCAATCTGAAGTTCTTACCCAGGGTGGTATCAGAATCCACCTTGAACCAATCGTGACTTACCAGTGTACTACCCAGAACACTCCAACCGGGGTGAAGCACTTCTGCATACTCTGGATGTACACAGAATTATTCGATACTGTACAAACAGGACGAAGCCTGTCTGTAAACCTGACCAATTGTTTCCTTTGCGCCCAAAAGAGAGGATGCCCTGTTTCAAAACAGTGTTTGTCCAAATGGTTGGCAAACTGTATTACCTTCTGTTACAAGAAGTACAACAAACTCCTTCCAGGGTAGGTAGGGAAAGGGAACATTGTTTAACCAGGAGCAGCACACTAAGCCGAAGCTTGTTTCCAGATGCGACCTGGGAGCACATGGAAGTTGTGACTTGCTCAGGATCACACAGTATGCACCAAGGTGGCTGTGGGATTCAAACCCAGGTCTCCCGATCTGCAGCTCAGTGCCTTAACCCTCTTCGCTATACTGCCTCCCTGTAAAGGTCAAAGGACATTCAACCAGCGGCATGGCTGCTTCTTGTTTCAGAAATGTTTCAGCCACAGACATCTGCGTGGCTGCGACTTGGAGTTCTGTCCATACCCTTACCAAACATTACAGTTTGGACATTGCTTCAAGGCGCCGAGCAGGCTTTGGCCTTGCTGTTCTACAGGGACTCTTATCACGAGTACTCTGTTCCTTCCAGCAAACCCATTCCTACCTCTCATGTGTTAGTCTTGTCTCAGATCATTGCTTGGGCCTCAGTTCTATATGTGAGTACCTACTGCAAGAGCTCTTTTGAAGTAAGATAGTACAGGTATGTAAGAACTTACTGTAATAGTAGATCTTCAAGAGAGGCTTTTGCAGAAGGTACTGTTTTCCCTCCCACCTACCCCCTGGATTTCTTCTTTTTCTCCTGTAACTGGTTTTACCTCCAGGAGCCCACTCCTTCTCTCCTGTCACACCTTTCTGGGTCCCCAGCAGGAGAACTGGAGGGTGGGCGTGGGGACTGCTCCCTATATAGCGCCACGCTGACAGTCATGTGATGTCGAAGGGCGGTCCCCTGCGGACACTGCTAGCTAGAAGTTTTCTGTGTGGTTCTAGCACATGACAGCTTAGTCCTGTATGTGAGTACCTACTACAAGAGCTCCTCTCAAAGATCTACTGTTACGGTAAGTTCATATGTAGCTGTACTTTTCTAATACTGTATCCTAGTCGTCCACGTATGCTAAATGTTATTCTTTGTATAATTTACTGATCTTCCCACCTAATTGTCTCCCTCCCGAGTTGCACCGGGAGAACACCACTTGTTGCTCAGCATGCCTGCTTGGTGAAACATTTCAATAAATAAATAAAACTTCTTCTGTCTCCCCGGGTTCTGGGGCGTCGTCTTCTGCTTCCCAGAAGGAGAAGTCAAGCAGGAAGCACAAGCACCAGGACTGTCCACAGTCAATCTTTCACTTGCAATCGCCGCAAAACGGGGTCCTCCTCCTGCGGATGGTCGGGCGCTCCAGCCTCTGCAGCACTCACTTCCTCCAGGTTCCCAGTGGCTCCACTGGCTGCCCTTATCTCTGTTGCAGGCGGTGGCTCTTCGGGGCAGTGGGATTCTTCCCCTGCTTCCCAGCCCCTGACACTCAGGCCTTTAATCCCGGCGGCTCAACTGGAGCTGGCTCCTCCAGCAACAGAGCTCTGCCCATCGTGTCTCCTTCCCCCGGTCAAGGCATCGCCTTTGTCGGTCCCTGATTCTGGAGCCGACACCAGTCCTTCCAGGCAATGCCCGGAGCAAGAGCTCTCCTCCTCCTCAGTGACTGACTGACTGACTGACTGTGACTGAGCTTAGGGGGTAGCTGGAACTCCTGACAGGCCGATCGCATTCAGCAAAATGTTTGGTCTTCTTCAGGTTGAGCCGGGCCCACTTCAATAGCTTACTTTAGTCACACAAACTTGGATTTAGTCCAGAATAATTCTCTTCTCTCCCTCTCAGGAGCAGCAGGCGGACATACAGGCCAAACACTCAGCCTTTTCCCAGTTCTCCCATGCGAATCCACTCAGGATTGCTGCTCAGAATTACTTCAGCTCCTTCTTCTTAAGCTTCCAGCTCAGAACTAACTGAAAACTGCAAGCAGCCCGGGACTTCCCTAAGATCCAAAAGATTTGGTAGGCTGATTTGGCTGTCAGTCAAAGCAAGAGCTCCTCCTCCTTCAGTTGCAAAAGAGGTGCAAAAAGTTCAAACTACAGTTCCTACAGATTTTTAATTCAGACAGCTCCTGTAGTCCGGCTACATTTTAGGTCCCACCAGTACTGTTTGGTCCAATTTGCAGACCAGGACTAAGATAATGTCCTTGCTACAAAGAAAGCAGGTTAGATAAACTACATTATCATTATCACTCTAAATGATTTTCAGTAAATAGTTACATCTTTCAACAGATTACTTAAGCTGCAATCAGGCAGCTCTTAGAGACAGTGCACAGAGGCTATACAGGCTCTGGTAATTGCATTTAAACTGCTAAAATGCAGGACACCAGCCTGGCAGTGAGCATTTAGGCAAGCTCAAGGAAGACTTTTTGGAAACCCCCATTTGTAGGGGGGTTACATTTAGGTTCTGGTAGGGGAAGCAGGGTGGGTGCTTTTAATCATGAGTGATCCCTTTGAAGAAACAAGATTACTATGGTGAGTATTTTTTTTCTTCTAACCCCAGTAATCACTCATGATTAAACTGATGCAGACTACCAAGCAGTACCTTTGTAGGTTGGGCAGATAACCTGTTTTGGAAACAGGTTCTGCAGAACTGCTGTACCAAACCTGGCATCAGTTCTGGATTGAAGGTCCAGGCTGTAGTGCTTTGTGAAAGTGTGCACTGTTTTCCATGTAGCTACTTTGCAGATTTCTAGTAGTGGAATCTCTCTTGAAGCTGCCACTGAAGCAGCTGTGCCCCTGGTGGAGTATGTCCTCAGGCCAAGGGGCACCTATTTACCCACTCTGCTGTAATACAGCTGTATACATGCCACTGTCCAGTGAGCAGTTGTACATTTTTTGGCAGCTCTCCCCTTACCTACTTCACCATAGGTGAGGAAGAACTGTGTTTCCGTTGATCTGTAAGACTTGGTTCTGTCAATATAGTGGCTAAGTGCCCTTTTGACATCGAGAGAGTGAAGTCTCTTTCCTGGAGAACTGGAATTCTCTGTAAAGAAAACAGGTAGTGATTGATTTGAAAGGAAATCAGATACCACTTTGGGAAGGAATTTTCTGTTGGTCCTGAGGACCACTTTGTCCCTGTGAAATGAGATGATGTCCACATCTGTGCACAGGGCTTGTAATTCATTGGTCCTTCTGGCTGAAGTAATAGCAACCAGAAGAAAAAATTACTCACCTTAGTAATGTTGTTTCTTCTAATGGAGTCTTGCTATATTATGGCAATTGCAGTTTGTCTCACCATTAGAACTGCTCCGGAGGTGAAAGAGTTAACTTCCATGCCAGGCATGGAACTTAGAGCATGAGCTCAGTTAGAAAAGCTCTGTCTGGAATATTTCAAACTGAAACTGTCAGATCTTTATGAGCAAAACTCACTAAGGTTCTGTGTGGAAGCTGTAATCTACACTAGCCAACTGGCTACTTAAATATTAACACATTTTCCTGGCCCCAACACCAAGACTCAAGTCAGGGGACCAGAAAAAGATAAGACAAGATAAGATAAAATAAAACACAACACCCAAACACCCCAAAAAAAGAAGGGGTGGAAAACATAAAATGGGCATCAATAAGTGCTAACACTGACTGCCCACCCATACCCAAAGTAGAAGTTCTGAGAGGGGCAGGTTGGGGTTTATATAGCAAGACTCCATTAGAAGAAACAACATTACTAAGGTGAGTAATTTTTTCTTCAAACAACATGAAGTCTTGCTATATTATGACAATTTCAGACTACACAGCAGTACCTCCATGGAGGAGGGACAGAACCTACTTAGGAATAGGCTCTGAAGCACGGTTGTGTTAAACCGAGCATCCTCCTGGCCTGATATCCAGGGAGTAATGCTTGGTGAAAGTGTGTACTGTTTTCCAAGTAGCTGCTTGACATATCTCTAAGATAGGGATGTCTCTGGCAGCAGCTAGAGACGCAGCTGTACCTCTGGTGGAGGAGCCCTCAGGCCTGAAGGGGAACCTTACCCAGTTTTTGATAGCAAATTGATACAAGAGACAATCCACCTGGCAATGGATCTCTTTAGTGGCAGGTTTCCTTTCCCAACCTCACCATAAGTGAGAAATAGTTGGAGGGAGTCAAACCTGTGACCCTTGGTACGCTCTATGTAGTAACTTAGGGCCCTCTTAACATCTAAGCTGTGCAACCTCCTCTCACCAGAGGATGAATGGTCAGTGAAGAACACTGGAAGAGAAATAGATTGATTAAGGTGGAGATCTGAAACCACCTTAGGCAAAAACTTCCTGTTAGTCCTGAGGACTACCTTATCCCTGTGAAAGGAAATAAAGCCCAGTCTCCACTGACAAAGCTTGTAACTCACTTATGCGCCTGGCAGAAGTGATGGCTACTAGAAACACAGTTTTCCAAGTCAAGTACTTGAAGCTATGCCGAAGACAGAGGTTCGAAGGGGGGTTGCATCAGCTGAGCAATGCAAACATTAAGATCCCAGGCAGGGGCAGGGTCCCTGAATGGTGGATTGGTATGAAGCAATAACCTGAAAAACTTGGAAAATACAGGGTGAGCAGAAAGAGAAGAGGGCTTCCCTGCCAAAATAAAAGCAGAGACAGCTGCCAAATGCACTTTCAGGGTAGCTGGTCTCAGTCCCAAAGAATTAAGATGGACCATATAGTCCAAAACAGTGGGCAAATAAGCAGATTCCGGGGAAATATGCTTCCCAGAACACCATATGGAAAACCTTTTCCATTTGGAGTTATAAGTTGCCCTAGTGGAAGGCTTCCTAGAAGCTTTCAAGATTTCGAGAACACCTTGAGAAAGGTGTAGGTCAGCAAACTCTTAACTCCTCAAGAGCCAGGCCTTGAGGTTGAGGGATTTGAGATTCGGATACCAAACTCTCCCCTGGGTACAGGTTAACAAATTGTGGTTCCTGGGGAGACACAGGGGAAGATGGACTGCTAAGGACAGAAGGAGTGGGTACCAGGGCTGCCTGGCCCAGTCTGGAGCCATCAGAATCATCTTGCAGGGCTGAGATCTGATTTTGACTAGCACCTTGAACAGGAGAGGGAAAGGGGGGAAGGCATAGAGAAACTTCCCTTCCCAGTCGAGGAGAAAGGCATCCAGGGGGACTGAGCCCAACACTGGGGGCCTGCAACAAAAAAGTGGAAGTTGATGATTGTCTGGGGCTGCAAAAAGATCTACCTGAGGGGTGCCCCATCTGGCAAAAACTATCCCCAGTACTGGGATCCAGTGACCATTCGTGATGGCCCTGGGAATCCTGCTGAGAGCATCTGCCAGGACATTGTCCTTTCCTGGGAGGTGAACTGCTATGAGAGAAGTGTTCAGGGAATAAGCCAGAGACCACAACTTCATTGCCTCTGTGCACAAGGCCAAGACCGAGTGCCCCTTGTTTGTTGATGTACCACATTGTAGTGGTGGTGTCTGTTCTGACCTGTACCACTTTGTTCTGAACAGATGCAGAAAAACCTGAAGTGCTAGAAAACAGCTCTGAGTTCCAACAGATTGATGTGGAGCAGAGATTCTGAGGGACCACAATCCCTGGGTGGAGAGGTCGCCCATGTGAGCTCCCATCCCAAAAGGGACGCATCTGTAGCAAGGGTCAAGGAGTGAGATAGAGGGATGAAGGGAGCCCTTGTCTCAGATTGCTCTGATCCTGCCACCACTGAAGGGCCTGGATCAGGGTTCGAGTCACTGGGATCAACCTGGATAGGGGATCTCTTCTTGAGACCAAAGGCTCTCAAATGGAACTGAATGTCCCTCATCTGAAATCTTGCTCCTTGCACTACAGCTGTGGAAGCAGCCATGTGTCCTAGGAGCTGTAGGAAATGCCTTGCTGGTCGAGAGACCTGCAGAGTGAAGGAGGAGGAGGCCAGGCCACGGGGTCCTTACCCTTTCTAGGGAAGGAAGGCTCTGGCCTGCTTTGTGTCCAGTTCTGCACCTATAAAGGTGAGTACCTGGACAGGTTCCAGAACTGACTTTGGAAGATTGAGAAAGAAAGCCCAGAGAGGTAAGCAGCTGCTGGGTAACTTGCAGGTGTGATTTGACCTGGTCTGGAGACTGACCCACAATGAGCCAGTCGTCTAGGTAGGAAAGATGGCAATCTTTTGCCTTCTTAAATGAGCAACTGCTACTGCCAGGCATTTTGTGAATACCCTTGGGGCAGAGGTAAGGCCAAGGGCATTGCTCTGAACTGATAATGGCCTGAGGGCAGTTCAATCTGAGGTACTTTTGGTGGGACCTTCTGATAAGAACATGGAAGTAGGCATCCTTGAGGTCCAGGGAAGCTAGCCAGTCCCTGGCCTTAGGGAGGGTAAAATCATTCCCAGAGTCACCATTTTGAATTTTGGTTTTAAAAGGTGCTTGTTCAGATATCTTAGGTCCAGGATGGGCCGCCATTCTCCTGTCTTTTTTGGGGTAAGGAAATACCTGGAGTACAGACCCTTGCCCTGGTGTAGGGGAGAAACCCTTTCTACAGCTCTGAGAACCAGGAGGGTTGAGACTTCTGTTTCCAAAGCAAGAGTCTCTAGAGGATTTGCAGGTGGAAAAATCTGATTCTCATCTTTGGAAATTTTTTGAAGCTGAGAACCAGACCCTGGCTTACTACTTCCAGGACCCACTTGTCTGATGTTAAAGACTCCCAGTCCTGGACGAGGTAAGCCAGCCTGCCCCCTACAGGTAATGGAGAACCGGCCCTGGGCATCCCATCAGGCTGCCTGTTTGGCAGGGGCTTTAGGTTGAGGGGTGGGAGCAGGCCTGCTTGTACCCCGTCTGCCTCTCCCTCTGAAGACCCCCCTCTGAGCGTAAGCTGAAGAGGAGGCCTGGGTTTGGTAAAAAGGCCTGCCTCTACCCCTGGGGGGCTGCCTCTGAGGGGTGGCTTGCCGTTCCTTGGCTTGTGCACTCCTATAAGTGGTTCTATATTCATCCATTTTCTTCATATAATTCTCTGTCTGCTCCCCAAACAGAGAATTTCCCACCACAGGAAAATCCATAGCCTTAGCCTGGGTATCCTGTGACAAACTAGTACATCTGAGCCAAGCCAATCTACGAAAAACCACAGATGTAGCCATGACTCTAGAGGATACATCATTAGAATCCACTGCAGCATGGAATTGCACCTTAGATGCCTCAATACCATCAGCAGCCACCCGCTCCAGCTCCTTGGCAAGCTGGCCAGGGGCCTGTTTGGCTAAAGCCATGACAGTATCCAATCTAGATTTCTGGTATCTTGCAACATAAGCCATATAATTTGCTTGTCTGAGTCCCAAGGACGCTGCCATGTATTGTTTTTTAGCCATGGCATCAATCTTCCTGGAGTCCTTGTCAGGAGGATGTGAAGCCAGGGAATATTGGCCTTATCACAGGCTGCAGCCTGAACTACTCCAACATGGCTGCATTGCTGTGAAAGAAATTCTGTATCAGGACCTGACAAAGTGTACCTCCTGTCCATCTTTTTATCCACAGGAGGCACAGAATTAGGAGCTTTTACAATTTTTATTGTTTGTTTCCTAAAGGATTTATGTAAAGGAATAGACAATCTCCTGGACTCTGGGATATCCATCATCTCTACAAAGTCAAGCTCCTCTTGCTCACCCACAGCTTCCTCCAAAGGAAGCTGGAGGGTTTCAGCAACTTTTTTATAAAACAGAAAATGAGAAGGGACTCAGAAAGCCTAGGGGGAGATTCTCCTAAAGGTCTGTCTGGGGAGATGTCCGGTTCAATGGGCACATCCAGACTTTCAAAGTCACATTCACACTGTTCATAATCATCCTCCCTTCCTCTGGTTCATAAAACTCCTCTATATCATATTCTTGAACCGGTGGAACCGGCCGAACCGACCTTCTGCCAGATAGTGGCGGTTCGGACGGAACCGGGGAAAGTGACTGGACAATTTGGATTGCTTTGGCTATCTCTGCAGCAGTTGGAGAAGGAATTTTTGACTCCACACCTGCTGATTTTCTAGTTCTCTTTGCTGAAACTGGCTCCTCTGAGTCAGCTTTACGTTGGCCCGAGGAAGTCTCGCCCTGGTCAGAGGGCACTCCCTCCGGTTCGGTTGGCACCGAACTGGGCTGGCCATCCGGGTCAGCGGACTTTTTGGCCTCTCGTTCCCTGAGCCTACCAACTCTCTTATCTAGGGTAGCTGCAGGGAAATTTTCAAAATCTGGCAGTCTGCATTGAGGTGGTCAAACCCCAGACAATAAACACATGTGGTGTGTGGGTCAGCCTTGGCAAAGGCTTCCCCACAGACACTACAGTGTTGAAACCCAGTGGGCCGTTTTTCTTTTGGGTTTTCAGACATAATGCCAGCCCTAACCAAAAACTTGCCTTTTTCCGGCAGTGCCAGGCAAGACACCCTTATCGGTTCCCAACCGTGTCACGGGTCGTGGAAAAAAACATAATGAAATCCGTTTTTTTTTAGAACCAATAAGAACCGGGAACCGCACTCTAAATAGCTTTTAAATGCTTCAGAATAAAGTTTTAAAACAACCTGATCGGTTCAAACCGAACCGATAAACATTTACAAGTTCCACACAGAAATAAACCTATTACTTACAATACGACAGACAGAGCTTGAACCGATCGGTTTGCAGTTAAAATAATAATAATCGCGGTTGAATTTAACTGAGAAAAACTCTTTTAAACTGAGAAATGAACCGAGCAGTAGAGGGAATCTCCGGAGCGACTGTTCAGTGAGGTGGAGTAAAGAATCTGACAGTTTCAGTTTGAAATATTCCAGACAGAGCTTTTCTAACCGAGCTCGTGCTCTAAGTTCCATGCCTGGCATGGAAGTTAACTGTTTCACCTCCGGAGCAGTTCTAATGGTGGGACAAACTGCAGTTGTCATAATATAGCAAGACTTCATGTTGTTTGAAACATGCTTTTCCAAGTGATATACTTTAGATCTGCAGTTGCCATGGGTTCGAATGGTGCATCCATTAGCTTGGCAATGCAGATATTCAGATTCCAGGCCGGGACCAGTTCCCTCAAGGAAAGGTGCAGGAGGTTGATGCCTTTAAAGTATTTACTGAAGACTGGATGAGAGGCCATGGACCTCTCTTTACCAGCTGACAGGTAAGCTGAGACTGAAGCCGAGTGAACCTTGAGGGTCGAGCGCTTCAGGCCTAATGAATGTAGGTGTGTCAGGTAATCCAGGAGAATAGCCAAGTCAGTCCTGGCGGGGTCAGTACCCTTACCTGATCACCATATGGAGAACCTCTTCCACTTAGAAGAATATGTTTTCTTAGTGGAACCCCTAAGTACTGTCAGCACCTGTTCTGACAGTTTAAGGTTAGCAGATTCTAAGTCCTCAAGAGCTAGGCCTTGAGTCTCAGTGATTTGAGGTTGAGATGCAGGATCCTGCCGAGAGGAGGTCATCAGGTTGGGCCTCCTGGGCAAGTGAATTGGGGGGCTACTGATAGTCAGCAAAAGCGAGTACCAGTGTTGCCTCGCCCAATCTGATGCCACCGGTATCACTATTGCTGGTTGGGACTTTAGTTTCAGCAGGGTCCTGAATTTTATTTATTTATTGAGATATTCAGAAAGACCTTTGAGTCAAAGACTCATTTACAAAGGTTCCACGTCAAACTTAGAGAGGTACAGGGATAACATTGCTTACAGTTTGCGGACATTACCTAACATTACAGTGCAGGATACGAGCATGGTACAGAGAGTAACTTAAAGACAGGGATCACATGAAATACAGTATTATAGTGCAGCCACATAAAGATGCAGTGAGGCTGTTTGTCAAATTAGTGAGCTTGGTGGAAATCGGTCTGACGACCGGCAAGAAGCTGGCCTAGGTCATCAGGGAGGGAAAGGGTCAGAGTCGGTCACATTGGTTTGTGACCTGGAGGTGATTCCTTAGACCGGATTTAAAAGGGCCTAGTCTTGTTTTGTTGGTTATTAGACCAGGGAGCGCGTTTGTCCAGGAGGGGGCTTTGTAACTGAAAGTTCTGATATCACTGGAAAAGGAGGGAAGGCATACAGAAACTTCCCTAACCAGTCCAGGGCCATCGCATCTAGAGGAAGTGTACCCCTGAGAGGAGGCCTGCAACAGTACATCGGTAAACCCACACCTGCATGCTCTACAGTGAAACTGGGTGGCTCCCACTCCATCTCAAAGCACAATACCAAACCTGCCTACTCCTGAAAAAAGTGCTTCTGGGGTCGGTCCCCCGCACTGGGCTGCCTCTTTACGCCAGCAGTTCCCATCAAATCAACTAGAAGCACGGCTACAGATAAGCTGGTGATCCCCTTCAAAAGAACGTAGCTTGCCCAGAACTCCATCTTGCACCAAGGCCCAAAATGGTTCTATGATCTACCTGCTAACCTCACAGAATCAACCAAGATTAGTACCTTCAGATCTGAGCTCAGATCCCTTCTTGACACAAAAAAGAACTGTGCTTGCCTGCACAAATGTGGCAGGTTTTCAGCCACCCAACCCCCCTCCCTTTCACTCCCCTTTTTTCTTATCTCTTCAACCCCCCAAAAAAAAAAAAAAAAGCCCCACTTGGCTGGCAAACCACCTCTTCGATGATGCCATACCTAGCTGAGCTCCTAACCCCCTCCCTTTCCACCTGGTCTGACCCACTAACTAGTGAACTACAAGGCTGAACCCTATTTGACCCTATCCTGTTCTTCCTGTAGGTGGATGTATATAATTTCTGATATTTGAATGCCTGTGTAACTGTTTTCCGTTATCTGTAAACACTGTTATATTTGAAATGTTTGTACAAATGAGTTGGATGTATATAATTTCTTGATATTTGAATGGCAGTGTAACTGTTTTTGGTTATCTTTAAACACAGTTATAATTGTAATGTTTGTACAGTAACAACCTGGAACCTTTGAAAATGAGTCCTGGACTCAAAGGTATTAATCCTAAACTGAAATAAATAAAAATTAAAAATGGTGGTTTTCTACAGAGGCATAGAGATCTATCTCTGGAGTGCCCCATCGTCTGAAAATCGAACTGAGTATTTGAGGATTCTGGCACCACTCGTGTTGGTCCTGACGTATGCTGCTGAGGGAGTCTGCCAGCACACTGTCCTTCCCTGGAAGGTGCATGGCTGATCGGGACACCTTCATGGAGTAAGCCAGGGACCACCGCCTCATTGCCTCTGTGCACAGTGGGGCTGGCCTGGTTCCTCCCTGTGTGTTGATGTAATACATAGTAGTGGTGGTGTCTGTTCTGACCTGCACCACTTTGTTTTGAAGATGTGGAGCAAATGTCTGTAGAGCTAGGTACACTGCCCTGAGCTCTGGCAGATTTATGTGCAACAGGGACTCTTGGGGAGACCATGTGCCACTTGCTGTGTGGTCCAACATGTGTGCTCCCCCACCTAGATGGGAGGCATCTGTTGTGAGAATTAGGGAAGGCTATTCTCTTAGAAAAGGTACGCCAACCCGAAGGTTGTGCTCATCCAGCCACCGCTGTAGTGCCTGTAATAGGCTGTGGGTGACTGGAACCAGTTTGGACAGTGGGTCTGTTCTTTGTGACCAGTACTGTCTGAGGTGAAACTGGATGTCTCTCATTTGGAATCTGGAGCCTAGCCACCACTGTGGGGGCAGCTGCCATATGACCCCTGAGGAATTCTCTGGCTGGCTTGGGTTTCCTGGTATAAATGAGTTTGCAATTTGCAGAATGCTGCGTACCCTGTCCGGGGCAGAAAAGCTCTGCCTAGGCTGATGTCCAGTTCTGCTCCGATGAACTCCAGTATTTATACTGGCATTTGCTGAGACTTCTGCTCGTTTATGAGGAAACCTAAGGACTCCAGAGTACATTTTGTTAGTGCTAGGGAGTGCTCTGCTTGTTGCAGAGACTGACACACTACTAACCCAGTCATCCAGGTAGGGAGAGACTGTCACTCCCTTGTTTTGTCAAACTCTACCACTACGGCCAGGCACTTTGTGAAGGCCCTTGGTGCAGAAGTTAGGCCAAATGAGATTGCTGCGAACTGATAATGGTCTGAGGCAAGCCTGAATCTCAGGTACTTTCTGTGAGATGGTCTGATAGGGATGTGGAAGTAAGCATCTCTTCAGTCTAGGGAGGCTAGCCAGTCGCCCTTCTGTAATGTGGGAATGATTATTGAAAGAGTGACCATTTTGAATTTTGGCTTCAGAATGTGTCTGTTCAGAACTATTAGATCCAGGATAGGTCGCCGAGCCCCATTTTTCTTTGTTGTGAGGAGGTATCTGGAGTAGAAGCCTTTGCCCCTCTGGTTTAGGGGCATTGGCTCCACTGCTTTGATTGCTAGAAGGTGTTTTACCTCTGCTTCCAGTGAGATTCTGTCTGCAGATGTAACTGGTGCAAAGGTTCTTGTTCTTAGCTTGGGGAATGATTTGAAGCTGAGTGCCAGACCCTGGCTCACTACCTCCAGGATCCACTTGTCTGTGGTGATGGTATGCCAAGCCTGGAGGTAGTGAGCCAATCTGCTACCCACTGGTGGCTCTACAATATGGATGCGACCTGTACCAGCCCGTCATGGGTTCTGTGCAGGCTGTGCCTGAATCTGTGGGGAGGAAAAAGCTCTTCTCCTAGCTTTCCTGCCCCTTCCTGTAAAATAGCCTCTAGGCTGCTGTTGCAGCTGAGAGGCCTGTGCATGGAAGAAGGTCTGGTATAGGATTCCCTACTCTTGCGTCCCCTAGTTTGGGCTCTATAGAATGTGGAAAGCCTACCCTTAGAGTTACTTCTATAGGTAGCCTTGTATTCCTCTACCTTTTTCATGTATCTGTTTTGTCACAAACAATGAATTCTTCTCAAAAGGGAAATAGGAAAATTACGTACCTACCGTAATTCTTGATCTTCTTGGACGAGTCTCCACCACTCATTCACACTAGTGGGATTAGCGCCGGAGGCACTAAGACCCATCGGGAGCAAACTTTTGGCTGGAGGGTCGGCGCGAGACGGCCATGAGACACGGCGTCACGAGCAGCGGCTCGAGCGTGTAATGACTATCTCGGCGACGACCCTCCAACCGCCTCAGTACCTTTTACCAAGGAGGGCAGCGAACTAACGAAAGAGTAAACTCAATATTAAAAACGGACATAAGATAGTCCGTATGACCCGTGTAAGAAGGGTCAGTAAAGAAGTCCTCACGGCCCAAAGATTTGAGGGAGTGAAGTCCAATACAGCGGTGAGCTCGGGATGGGGGGGCGCAGAATGAGTGGTGAGACTGCCCAAGAAGATCAAGAATTACGGTAGGTACGTAATTTCCTATCTTCCTGGACATAAGTCTCCACCACTCATTCACACTAGTGGGAGAGTACTAAGCTGATAATCCCAAAAGGGCGGCAGGAGAGCCAGAGCTCACGCTGCCTAAGATAGAAGCCCATTAAGGATAGTTCTGCCGAATGCGGAATGTCGCCTAGCATGAACATCCAGTGCATAGTGCTTAACGAAGGTGTGCGCACTGGGCTCCAGGTGGCGGCGCTGGCATATATCTGCACTGAACATTGCGACTCTCGCTAGGGATGTCATGATCACTTCTAGTAGAGTGAGCGTATACTCTACCTTCTAATTTAACTTGAGCCATGGATAGCAATGACAAGGCATGCCACTAACCATGAGAGAGATGCATCTAATAGCGACAGGTTGACCCAGCCGGTGTCGCTGAAAGAAACGAACAGTTGCTGAGTCTTATGTAACATCCTTGGTTCTATCTAAATAGAACCGCAAGGCTCTCTTAACATCCAAGGAATGAAGAGCTCGTCTCTTCATTTTGGAAATTAGCGAAGTAAGCGGAAGTACCAGAGGTTGGTTTAGATGGAATTCTGACACAACCTTGGGAAGAAATTTAGGATGAGTACGGAGAATTACCTTGTCTTTATGGAATACAGTATACGGAGGGTCCGTAACCAGGCATGTATCTCAGAGACCCCAAGGGCTGAGGTAATGGCCACCAGGAAGGCAGTCTTCCAGGTAAGAAATTTAGCTCACAGGTAGCTAAGGGTCTGGAAAGGCTTCCGAGTGAGCATGTCCAGCACCAGGTTAATGTCCCAGGCTGCAACTGGACGCTTAACAGGGGGTCTGGTATGGAGAATCCCCTTAAGAAATCTCTTCACCATAGGTAACTGAGTCAGAGTTAAGGAAGAAACCGCTCATGGAACGCTGAGATGGCACTAAGGTGAACTTTAACTGTGAGTACTGAAGACCTAAGTTTGACAGGTCCAAAAGATACTCCAGAACCTTGCCAGGAGGACAGGAAAAGGGATTCCAAGAGGATTTTGCAAATTAGAGAGAAAACGCTTCCATTTGAAGCTGACGATTGGTGGCTGGCTTCCCGAGCAGCCAGAAGGATGTCTGAGACTCTACGAGACGTTGAACCGATCTACTTCTATCTCTTCAGGAGCCAAGCATGAAGGTGAAGTGATTTCAGGTTGGGATGACCAACGAACCCTGAGTCAAAAGACTGATTTGCAAAGGAAGTGGTCTCGAGAGGCTGCCAACATACTGTTGAGTAGAGGAAACCATAGTTGCCGAGGCCAGGAAGGAGCAATGAGAATCATCTTGGTCCCCTGAGACTCGAACTTGAGGAGTACTCTCTGGATTAGAGGAAGCGGTGGAAAGGCGTAAAGAAAGCGCTTTGTCCACCGCAGCCTGAACGCATCCTGACAGAAAATGCCAGGGCCCTGGATTTCTGGAGCAGAAGAGAGGCAGTTTTGCATTGAGTGGGATGCAAAAGGTCCAGGTCTGGAGTCCCCACTCTTTGAACAGGGACCGAGCTACGGCTGGATCGAGAGACCACTGTGAGGGTCTGCCTGCTCTGCTGAGGTGATCTGCTAGGTCATTTTGTATACCCGCAGATAAACCGCTGAATCAGAGACTTGTGCTCCAAGCACCACTCCCACACCTCATTGCTTCCTGCAAAGGGGATAAGAATGAGCACCGCTTTGCTTGTTGGATGTAATACATCACTGCTTTGTTGTCCGCTTGAAGGAGAATGTTCTGGACAAAGGACATCCTTCAGAGCTCGGATTGATAGAGGACCGCTTCCATCTCCAGGACATTTATGTGGAGATGAGTTTCAACTGAGTCCATACACCTTTGAGTGTGGAGGGAGACAGTGAGCTCCCCATCCCATTAGCAGGCGCGCCTGTGGTGATGGAGATCTGATGATCCGGGGAGCAAAGGGGAATCCTTCCAGGAGATTGTTTCTTGAGACCACCAGGTGAGAGACCTTCAAGGGCTCCGCCACCTTGATGGGATAAGACTGGGGGTGAGAGGTCGGGGACCACTGAGTGGAGAGCATCCATTGGGTGGTTCTCTGGTGCAGTCGGGCCAGAGGGACAGTGAAGACCGAGACGCCATGAGACTCCAACATGCGCTGCATCGAGAGAGCTGTAACCGATTGGTTCTCCTGATGTAACGGGCCATTAGAAGGATGTCGAGTCTTCTGTCCTCTGGAAGGAAAGCCTTCGCTGAAGAGGTGTCTAGAAGCGTCCCTATGAAAAGGAGCCCTGGGAGGGTTGCAGTTGAGATTTTTTCAAATTCAGCAGAACTTCATGGACGTGAGAAGACTAGAAGTCGCTTGACGGCTTCCAAAGTCCCTTTGACGGAAGGGCTTGCTAGAAGCCAATCGTCCAGGTAGGGGAAACACTGAGTCCGATTTTCTGAGATGCGCCGCGAGGACTGCTACAACACTTTGTAAAAACTCGCGGGCGCCGAGGATAGCCCAAAGGGCAGGACTTGAACTGATAATGCTGACCCAAAGCTACAAACCTGAGGAACTTTGTGGGTCGGGTGGACGGGATATGCTGGTAAGCATCCTGCATATCCAGAGAGGCTCAGCCAGTCGCAGTGATGCAGCAAGGGTAACAGGGTACCTAGGGAAATCATCTTGAATTTTTCCTGGGAGAATTTGTTTAACTTTCTGAGGTCTAGAATGGGGCGCATCCCTAGATTTCTTGGAACCAGAAAGTAATGGAGTAGAACCCTGTGTGGTTTCGTAGATGCGGGGCACCAGTTCTATTGCCCTGTTGTTCAGAAGACCCTGGATCTCCGCGGTGAGGAGGTCTTGACTGAGAGGCCGGCAACCTGGGTTGTCGCCTGGGAGGACAATCGGGGTTTCAAGAAATTGAGAGAATAACCCCGCGAATTATCCGAAGGACCCATTTGTCCGAAATTATGGACTTCCACTGGTTGTAGAAGTACATCAGACGACCTCCCACTGGAGGAGAAAGTTCCACTCGGCAGAGTGGATGGAACTTGAGCCAACGACTATAAGGTAGCACTGGGAGCTTTAGGCCCCGCGCTGCTTGCTGCCTTCTTTTGAGGTTGGGCAGGTTGGTTTTGGAAGCTTCCCTGCTCTGCCTTTGAAAGGACTGACGACTATGAAACTGACGCCTGTTCACATGCCCCGAGAGGGGACAGGCGGAGGTCTGGCCAACTTAATGGCCGATCTAGTCTTCTGAGTGGCCTCTAAGGCTTGCTCCACCTGAGGGCCAAAAAGAAAGGAGCCATCAGCAGAGCGCCATCACCTGCTGCTGAGCATCATTCGCGGAAGCCAGAAGTACGCAGCCAGGGAATGGCGCCGAGTACAACCCCGCGCTGCTGAGCTTTAGAAGCAGTGTCGAAAGCGCCCATGGCGGCTTTGACCTGTTGGTTATTGACTCAATACCTCTAATAACGGTCAGAAGAAGCTCTGACTTGAATCCGAATCTGAAGAGCTTCAACCATTCTTTTCATAGAGTGCCACAGATATACTCATACTGAGAAAAATAGCCTTGATAACTGGCAATACGCGATACTTAGAGTGGAGGCAGCAAAGACTCTCTACCTAATGTATCAATCTTACGAGACTCTTTGTTAGTAGGTCGAGCTGTAGTAGTTTGAGGAAGAACCACCTTGTCATTCCTCTGCCAGGACTACAATAGGATCCGCAGGCTTGGGATGCCAAAATGGGACGCATCCTTGGGAGCTGAATACTTTTATCAATGGATTTAGCCACTGAGGGAATAAGAGCAGGATTATTCCATACCATTTGAGACAGGCCTCGAAGGAAGGCTGGATCGGAGGAGTCAAATCTAGGGATCTCCGAAGCATGAAGATACTGGAGTCTTAATATCTTCCCAGGATCGATGTCTGTAGTCTGGAGAGAAAGAGTGGATCCCAGGTTCTTCAACAGAGACTTAAAGGACAGGTCCTCACCTCAGGCTCTGTAGCAAAGAAAGATCCTGTTTCTCCACTTCATCACCCAACCGAAGGTCTGGGTCAGGCTCAACATCATCTCCTGATGGTCCAGAAAGGACTGTTTGGACAGGAAAGGAGTGAAAATTAGAGAGGAGGAAATAGCAGAAAACAAGGAGAGTCCCTGGCGGCTGCCGGGCGCCGATGACGCAAAACGGGCTGAAGACGGCACTGGCGGGGGCGACGGCGCTCAAGAGGCACGCTGCTCAGCGCCAAGCGGCGCCTGCTGGATCAGACCGCGACGGCGCTGGCCGACGACGCCAGCACGGCACCGCGATCGCTAACGGCACCGCCAACGGCGCCGCCTATCCAACGGGCACCACCGGCAGCGCCGAAGATCTAGGGCGCTGCGGACGGGCGCCAAGAAGACTCCAGCGGCACCGAAACGGCGCGCACAAGCCAACAGACCCTGCCGTGCCGGAAAAGCCCCAGGAACCTGGATAGTTAGAGAAGGAAAAAACAGGAGATAAGGGCATCGGTGAGGCCTCGCGCCGCAGCCATGTGAGGGGGGAAACACCTAAGCACGGAGTCGCTGGCACCGAAGAAGGCGCCACGCAACTAGGAAGGTCCAACCGCCCTACCTGATCGCCGGAGGGGCCCGAGGGCTCCGAGGCAACCGAGCCAGGAAGAACCAACCTCCGAGCCCATTGCTCCATAAGAGCGCCCACTGATGAAACTGCTCATCTGGAGTCCTACCTACCTATAGGCGGAGGGCTCGATGTCGAGGACGACGACATCGAAGTTGGCGACTCAAGAAGGAGACCGCAACTAGCAACGATAACCGAGCGGCCGACAAGAGATATACCAGAGGGCGACTCGAGTGATGCCTTCTTTTGAACTGTGGGTCAAGAAGAGCTCGAGGCCGAACGGGGCCGAATGCGACTCGCTTATTTTTATGCCGTGGGGGACCGCCCATCCTCGGCATTGGACTGACCGCTGTCGGAACCCCGCTGAGGAGAAGGAGGCTGACCGGACTCAGCCCGCTGTCTCGAACAGTTTTCATACGAAGTCTCCCTACCGTCACCTGACCTGCTCATGGTCGACTCCCACAGTAGGCCGAGACTTCTTCAAGTAAAATTTAAATATTAGAAAAATTTAACGAAAATAGAATAAAATTAAGCGATACTACTTATCGTGATAAAGTTACAAAAACAAACTGAAAACTATGCGCTAGTTTGAAGTTTGACTCCGACAGGCGCAGCGACGCCGCTACTGAAGCGCACTCGACGGCGGAAAAAGGAACTGAGGCGTTGGAGGTCGCCGCCGAGATGGTCATTACCGGCCGAGGCTGCTGCTCATGGGCGCCGTGTCTCGGCGCCGTCTCTCGCGCCGACCCTCCAGCAAAAAGTTTGCTCCCGATGGGTCTTAGTGCCTCCGGCGCTAATCCCACTAGTGTGAATGAGTGGTGGAGACTTATGTCCAGGAAGATCCATTGCCTTGGCTTGAGTGTCCAGGGTCAGATTGATGGCTCTGAGCCATGCAAACCTCCTGAGAGAGACAGCTAAAGCCATTAATCTGGCTGCAGAGTCATTAGCATCCAAAGCCATGTGGAACTGGTATTTGGTGGCATCCAGTGCAGTTCTTGCTGTATCCTGCAAGTCGACTGCCACTTCGCCTGGCACCCTGTCAGCCAGGGCTAGAACTGTATTCCAGAGTGCCTTCTGGTATTGCACTGCATAAGCCATGTAATTGGCTTGCCTGACTATCAGGGAGGCAGCCGTGTACCCCTATTTCCCCATGGCATCCATCTTCCGAGAATCTCTGTCAGGAGGATGGGTAGCCAGAGGTATCCTGGCCTTGATGCAGGCAGCAGCCTGAACAACACCCCTTCAGGGTCAGGGTGACTGAAAAGGAAATCATCTGTGGTCCTATCCAGCTGATATTTCTTATCAACCTTTTTATCTACTCCAGGAATTGAAGTTGTAGTCTGAAATATTTGCAGTGCTGCTTTTTTTAAGGACTTATGCATAGGTAGTAACAGGCGTTTTGTGGGAGCTAGCCCTGTCATGTCAAAGAACTCTGCTTCCTCCAGATCCTACTCTGTCTCCCGCAGAGGGAGGTTGAGGGTCTCTACCATATTTTTTTTTTTTATGAAAGCATAGTGGGAGGTATAATCCTCTAGTCTCCTAGGAGGGGATCTAAACTCTTTTTCTGGGGAAACCTCTGGGTCTATTGGTTCCTTATCAAAATCATCCTCATAGCCGGCCGGGTGGCGCTGAGGCGCTGGATGTCTTAACTCGTACCACGCCGGTGACCTGTGTTCAGGAATGAGCACAGGCCGCTGGGGGTCGGCCAGGGAAGAGAAGGATAGAGCGCCTGACAGCTGCTCTCCTTCTCCGGGGGGTCACCTGCAAGCTCTCACCGCTATACAGCCACCTTTGGGTGCCCGGGTGGAAAGTGTGGTAGATGGGGGAAGCAGTGAGGGAACAGGACAGACGTCTGCAGAGGGGCGGAGCAGGAGGCACATCTCAGCGCGTCTCCTGGCTCACTGGCCCTCATTTCACGCAAGCATTTGCGGACGAACAAGGGAAACACCCCCATCACTCCTAGGTGACGACTTCTCACTGCGTGCCCTCAGATCGTTGGGGCAGACTCCGCTGTACCAGTCCACGTTGGAAGTTAGTCGGGAAGGTAAGTAGGGTCCCTCCCCATCCTACACCGGGGGGGTTATCCGGGCATCTAGGGTTAGTGGCACCAGGTACTCTAGGGGCAGACCCCGATGAGAAGAGGGACCACGCAACAGAGGTAGTTTGAAAGAGTGGAGAGAGGGGACAGTAAGGTGTATAAAATACAGAGTAAAAAAAAATCATCCTCATCCTCTTCACCAAAGGTAGCCTGCAGTTCCTGAGGAGCTGGCAGTGGCCCAGGAACCGGTGCAGCCGATGTGGGAACCGGGACTGCAGCCTGCAGTGCTTGTAAGACCTATAAAGCCTTAGCAATGTCCTCAGCCAAGGGCATATTGTGTTTGTCTGCTGGGAGCTCCTTAGCCTTCTCGGCCGGAGGTGCAGCGACATGCTTTTCCTTGCATTTTTTCTTAAGTGGGACAGGTTCAGACCCTGTCTCCACAGCCCTTTTTGACTTACCCTGCTCAGTCTTGTCTGACCCCTTGTCAGGATCTTTAGCTTTACCTCCATCCTTTTTAGTGGCTGAGGTAGAGGAACTACTTTCCCCAGTAGTAGCAAAAGCAGAGGCCATTTCTTTTAACTTCTTGGACCTTTTCCTCAAAGTTTTAGGACAAGATGTTTTACAAATATCACAGTTGGCAAAAATATGGCTAGTACCCAGACAAAAAACACAGAGGGAATGTCTGTCTGCTTTTTGCTATAATCTGCCCACAAGACTCACAATACTTAAAACCAGTGAGTCCTGTGTGTTTTTTAGGTTTGTCAACAGGAACCTCCGACATTGAGTAGGAAGTGGTAAAATAAATCTAAAGAAATTTATCGGTTCCTTGGAACAAGAGAGTTCACATATAAACAGCCATTAATGGTTCTGGGAACCGAGCATTACTCGGTTCCTGAGAGAAAAAGGGAACTGAAGATAATTGTAAAGCGGTCAAAGGAACTGACTGCAAAAACACTAAATATATTAAAGAATGTGGAAAAACTCTTACCTAAAGCAGAGGAACCCTCGGTTCCAAGGAACTGTGAGGGAACCGCTAACAACTTAATATTTTAATACAGACTACAAAAACTAAGGCTGAGGCAGCAATTTGAAAATTAAACTTAAAACGTTACTCATTGGCAAGATAAACGAATTTGAAGAAGTTGAAGGAGAGCTCTCCGGGTCATCTTCTCTAGGCAGGCGGAGTAAAGACTCTGAAGCACTTAGCAGCAGTTTTTAGGGCAGCAGTTTGCAATTGGCATGGGCCAGTTGAGAGTTCCATCATTTGCATTGCATTGCATCTCTCTGGGCAGTTCAACACAGAAGGCTGACTGCATCAGTTTAATCATAATGAGTGATTCATAGGATTCATAGAATTATTCAAGCTGAGGATGGAAACACCATCCTATAAGGCTCGCCTTCCAATTATTATTAACATAGAAATTTACTATCTCTAAAAAATAAGTCTATCCCATTCTTAAATTCGATCATAGTTGTACTATTAACAATTTCCA
The DNA here is from genome assembly GCA_016271365.2 of Neoceratodus forsteri. Classification (NCBI taxonomy): domain Eukaryota; kingdom Metazoa; phylum Chordata; order Ceratodontiformes; family Ceratodontidae; genus Neoceratodus; species Neoceratodus forsteri. Next base: position 1,295,880,478 of record CM057454.1, on the reverse strand, counting down.
TTGGTAAGTTATTCCAGAATCCCACAACTCTTAAGCTTTACCAATGTTTCCGAAAGTCATGTTCCCAAATTTGTTGGTACAATTGTTTATTGTGTTTCCTTAAACTAGATTTCCCTAATTTATATGTGAACCCCAGTTCTTTTAGTAACTCGTCATCTTCCATACTCTTGTATAGGAAACATAAATCTCCTCTTGTTCTACGATAATGTAATGAATAAAGATTTAGACTAACCAGTCTATTGTAATATGTTGTATTTTCTAATCCATTAATTTTTTTAGCAAATCTTCTCTGGACTCCCTCGGTATTTGATATGTCCTCCTTATTATAGGGTGACCAAACCCTTGCACAATACTCAAGGTGGGGCCTGACCAATGCGACATACAGAGGCATCAACATGTTCCTATTTCTACTCGCAATATGCTTAAAGATACAATTTAGAATCTGGTTAGCCTTTCTCAGCTGATTTCTACAGTGTACTCTGAACTTCAGGTCTTTTGTAACTGTAATTCTCAGATATTTTTCCTCAGTTGCAACCCCTAGTGTAATGTTATCAAGTTGATAAGTTGCTGCTATGTTGTTTTTCCCCATGTGCATGACTTTACATTTGGATTTGTTTAGCTCTAACTTATTACTAATTGTCCAATCATGTGTTGAGTCCAGTGTGTGCTGTAATGCTAATATATGTTCATCTTTATTTGTGACCACACCCAATCTGCAATCATCAGCAAACTTTTGCATCCACATATTATTGTTACTGATCTTTAATGAGAAAATGTATATATTAAACAGACCGGGACCCAACACCGATTCCTGGGGTTAGAATCATTCAACACCTCTTCTTTTTCTTTGCTGCCTTCCACCTACCACTCCCTTTTTATATTTACTTGTGCTTTCACAATGCGAACATATTGCTACAATAGTGAGTTTCAGAGGTGTGCCACTGTCAGGTCCAGTGCAGGGCAGTCTGCAGTGTGCTCGGCAGTGTCAAGCCAATGACACCGCTCTCTACCTGTAGGGGGGAAGCTTTGTGCAATTGAAAGGAAAGAGCCGCTAAAAGGGACACAGTACCACCACCGCACTCCTTGAACTTACCTCACATATCCACACTGCCTTTGATAGCAGCCACCTCACAGGAGCTATCTTCATGGACCTCTCTAAAGCATTTGATACCGTCAACCATGCCTTCTTACTAAACACACTTGCCCACAATGGCCTCTCCAATGAGGCAGTAAACTGGTTCACCAGCTATCTCTCTGATAGAACACAGCTGGCTAGGGTAGGCACTGTCCTATCCTCCAGCCTCCCTGTCTGCTCTGGTGTCCCTCAGAGCTCCATCCTCGGCCCCCTGCTATTCTGTCTATACCTAAATTCCCTCCCATCAGTCTGTCCCACCAATCTACTCTTATACGCTGACGACGACGTCCTTTTCGCAGCTGATCGGACTCCCTGAAACTCCACCAAACACTCCAACACTCACTCCATGCGACTGAACACTGGCTCACCTCCCAGTGCCTAATAATTACAGTAAGACAAAAGTCATGATTTTCTCCCACCCACTGAAGAACCTCTGCCCCCAATTTCTTACTGTAAACCGAACCCCCCTCGAACAAGTGGACACCTTCAAATACCTAGGGATCACACTTGACCTGGCCCTCTGCTTTAATCAACATATTCAGTGTCTGTCCACTGTCCTAAACTTTATCGGTACAAACACTGCCTCACCCCCGAGGCTCTACGTCTCACCATTAACTCTGCTGTCCTCTCGCTGCTAGACTACGGCATTCTAATCTACAGTGCTGCTCCCACCTCTGCCCTTAATAGACTTCGACTTGTGCTAAACAAGGCCTGTCGACTCATACTCGGATGTGATCGCTCCACGCACACCTGCCCCCTCTACAGCGCCACTAATTGGCTAAACTTATTAGACAACAGAATCAAATACCACACCTGCTTGATGACCAAAAAGATAACCCTAGGCCTCACCCCAACTATCGTAAATAAAATCATCCACCCACAACCCCTTGACAGAGTCGCACGTAACTCAAGCAAACCGTTACTAAGGGTACCCCGTTGCCGGACCTCCAAATTCCAAAGAACTTTCAGTTACAGTGCCCCATCCTGGACCAATGCACTCCCCACTCTAATATCCAGCGAAACAAGATTAGGCCTTTTTTAAATCTAGTCTAAGGAATTACCTCCAGGCCTCCAGCCTATGTGATTGCCCCTAGACCAGCCTCTAACCAGGCTCCAGACACTATTTCCACTGAAACTCTGTCTTGACAAACAGCCTCTCCCCTACCTTGGGCTGTGCTAAACCCCGATATTCCATGATGTCCTCGTTTATAGTTTCACTTTTGTATCTAGTATGTATCTCAATGTGATATTATATAATACATAGCTACCTGTATATAGTTTCACTCTTGTATCAAAGTGTATATCTCAATGTGAAATTATGTAATTCACAGCAACCTGTATGTTTTCTGTTACCCCTGTACCTCATAATGGATAACGTGGAACCATTATAATCTCACTGTGATGTAATACACAGCAACCTGTTTGTTTCTGTTCCCCTGTACTGCACTATGTATGACGTGGAACCTTTGTAAATGAGTCTCTGACTCAAAGGTCTTTCTGATTATCTCAAATAAATAAATAAATAAATATATCACAGGATGGATCTGTGCCTTCATCTGCGTGACACTGCCCATCAAGCAGCTGAGCAGCTTCGCGATGACCTCCCCCACCCAATTCATAGGAGATGTGTAAAAAACACTCCCATTGCCAAGTATCCCACCCACCTCATGATTCTTCCCCGTGCCCTGTTCATCCCACTACCAGTTATCACCCCCTTATCCTTCCCGTCTGTTGAAAAACTCCCTCCCACTTCCAAGTATCCCATTCACCTCCAAATCCTTCCACATGCCCTGTCCATTGAAAAACAACTCTTCCACTGCCAAGTATCCCACCATCTCTCGATCTTTCCCTGTGAACCTCTAAAAGAAGAAAACTGTCCAGCGATGACTTCTGCCCTCAAGCCCCCACCCCAGCCCATACTTTCTTACCCTATCCTGCGCTGTGTCTTCTCAAACATCCTGCAGCTTCTGAGCTCCACTGGGAACTGACTGAAATTGGGGTAAGTTCACTTGATCGCTTTTTAATGCATCCTAAACTTTTACTCATATTTCAGCATAGCTTTTTTCTAACCCCACCTCTTGAACTAGGTAGGTGAAATTCGCCCCCGAAATGTGTTTTCACAGTTGCTTAGCGAAATACAGTTTCTGACAGGATTGAAAACAATTCCACCTGTGTTGATCATAAAGGTGGGGTTTAATTTTATTTATTTATTGAATTCTCAGATTACAGCCTTTGAGCTGCAAGCTCATTTACAAAGGTTCCAAGTTGGGAAGTGAGGAAAAAAAAGAATAGCAGTATCACATACAATTACTGGAGCAGCAATAGAGACAATAACAGGGAGAATATTACATAGCGTAGACATTTGTTACCAAACTGAGCTATGCTGGTGCTAACATAGGTCATTAGAGCAATAGAGAGAGCGTGAGGTGGTCAAGATTGCTGGGTTGGGGAGGGGTTTGAGGTGAGAGCTAGTAGTAACCTCAGGCTCGAGGTCACCTTGGGGGGGGTGGAGGAGAATGTGGGATAGACAAGGAGGTAGGGAAGTTGGCAAAGGAGTGGGCTATGAATCTAGAAGGAGTGGGGGAGGGACAGTGGGACAGGGTAGTGGAAATGGGTAAGTTGGTGTAGTGGCAGCTTAGAAGGCTTAAGTTGGGGTTAATAGAAAGACTCTTGGAAATATGAGGTCAGAGTCTCCAAAAAACTACAGTTATCAAGTAGCGTTGAAATTCTTCAACATTAAATCCTAACTGTATTATTTTTCCAAACATAGCCTTTATTTTATCCTAGCTCATGAACAAAGCAGGTGTAATTTTTCAAATCTCCTCTGAAATATGTTTTCGTAATTGCTTTGGTAAATCACCCTTTAGATGGGATTTTAAAAATTCCACTTGTCTGTATAATAAGGTAAGGTACTAAAAACACTATGCTGAAACTCTGAGGTCAGCATCTCAGAAAATTACAGTTATGAAACAGACTTGAAATTCTTTGTTTTCCCATAATGTTGCTCTTTTTCTTTATTTTATCCCCAAATTTTAAACAGAGACTTTTTTTCAACCCCACCTCATGAACAAGGCAGTTGTAATTTTTCAGATCCCCACAGAAACATGTTTTTGCAGTCACTCCATGAAATCACTTTTTGGATAGGATTTTTAAAATTCCATTTGTCTTATGTCATTTTTCAAAGCCTGCCCAAAATTATTTTCACGCTTGTGCCTCAAAATGACATTTTGGACATGATTTCATAAATTAGACCTGTCATGTTCTTAAGGTGATACATAGATACATAGATACATAGACAGTGTCGGCAGATAAGGGCCTATGGCCCACCTAGTCTGCCCATTTGAGCTTGTAAGTTCAGTTTGTTTTCCTAGAAATCTATTTGCCCTTACCCCTGACCTCTAGAATTCCTTTATGTCTATCCCATATTCTTAAATCCCGTGATTGTTTTGTGCCCTCACCACTTCTCTGGGCAGGTGTTCCACTTGTCCACCACCCGTTCTGTGAAGAAATTCTTTCTCATGTTTCCTCTGAATCGTCCTCCTCCAACTTCATCCCATGCCCTAGTCCTGAAACATCTTTTTCGCTTAAAATAGTGTTTTCCTGCACCCTGTTCCTCCCTGTAAGATACTTGTATGTCTCTCTATCATATCCCTCTCTCCTCCCTCTCCTCCAGGGAGTACATGTTCAGTTCCTTCAACCTGTCTTCATAGGGACTTGTGATGCAACCGTGCACCATCTTTGTTGCCCTCCTCTGAACCTTCTCTACCCTGTCTATGTCCTTACGTAGGTATGGTCTCCAGAACTGTACACTGTACTCCAGGTGGGGCCTCACTAGTGTCTTGTATAGCGAATTATGACCTCCTTTTCCTGCTGGTGATGCCCTGCCTATACATCCCAGCATCCTATTTGCTTTACCTGATGCCTTGTCACACTGTTTCCTCATCTTTGAGGTCATCAGAGATGACAACCCCAAGATCCCTTTCCTGCTTGGTGCATGCTATATCCTCACCCCCAACTGATATATTGTGCCAGGGTTTTTGTGCCCCATATGCATTATCTTGCACTTCTTTGCATTGAATTTCAACTGCCAAACCCTTGACCATTCTTCAAGTTTCTGCAGGTCCCTTCTCATTCTGTCTACACCCTCTGGTGTGTCTACTCTGTTACAGAGCTTTGTGTCATCAGCTTAACAGTGAAATTCTGCCTTCTATATCCTGTGCAATGTCACTGATGAAGATGTTGAATAGGACCGTCCCAGCACTGATCCCTGTGGTCCTTACTAGTCACTCTTCCCTCTGTGGAGTGACAGCCATTTACCACCACCCTCTGTGTCCTGCCACCCAGCCAGTTACCTACCCACCACACTGCTGTCCTGCCCACACCCATATTCCCCAGTTTGTGTAATAGTCTTCTATGTGGCACAGTGTCAAAGGCCTTGCTGAAGTCCAGATAGGCCATGTCCACTGCCCTCCCCTGATCCACCTCCCTAGTCACCCAGTCAAAAAACTCAGTGAGGTTGGTCTGACATGACCTCCCCCTGGTGAAACCATGCTGCCTTGGGTCCTGTAGTCCATTGACAACGAGATGTTCCACCAGTCTCTCCTTCAGTAGTGCTTCCATGATCTCTCCCACTACCGAGGTGAGGCTGACTGGTCTGTAGTTCCCTGCTTCCTCTTTGTTCCCACTTTTGTATAAGGGGACTACATCTGCTATCCTCCAGTCTTTGGGTACCTCCCCTGTTTCCAGTGATTGGCTGAACAGGATAGCCAGAGGTTCAGCCACCACCTCTCTTAGTTCTTTAAGGACCCTGGGGTGCACCCCATCTGGCCCCATTGCTTTATCAGCTCTTATTACTTCCAGTTCCTTCAGGACCCTTTCTCGTGTAAAGGGACTTGTGTCCATTTCTGCACCATTCTCACCCCTTGTAGGTGATGTAATAAAAAGACGAGCATTTGAGGTCAAAACTGGGGGGGGGATTATGAACAAATGTTGCCATTTTTAATGCTTTCTCATAATTTTGCAGTATGTTTGCTTTTTAACCCACATTTTCAACATACTTATGTGTTTTTTTATACCCCACTGCAGTAACAAAGTAGGTACGGAAGAAAGGGCAGAGTGGGTGGGTCAAGCGATCCTTATCTGCTGTGAGTGACGAACATGACGAGTGTCAGTCAGATCCCCATCCAAAACCTGTTTTTGTGGTTGTTCCAAAAAACTCCACAAAACTATGTTTTGGGTCATATTTCATAACTGAAACCTGTCATGTTCATATGCTGGGGCAAAAAAAAAACTTCATGTTCTGAAAACTCAGGGTCACAATATGACAAAATAACATATGTGAATCTCTTCATTTCCCAGTCATGACAACTTCACTATTTATTGTAACTCATGTTATCGCCTCAATGCCTAACACCTACACGTCATATTACAAGCAAGCAGACATTCAGCATTGAGAGAATGGTAGAACATTGTCCTTTCACACCTGTCAATCATAGAAACATAGAATTTGATGGCAGATAAGGACCGCTTGGCCCACCCAGTCTGCCCGTTTTCCTACCTAACAGATAAGCTGCAGATCCTAGTTAACCAACAGCTTACTTCCTCCTACAGCCCACTAGGACTGCCTAGCACCTGGTACTAGGTTGGATGATTCCGCCACTTCCAAATCTGATAAATCATTGGGTTCTTCATTGTCACTTACTTCTGATGTTTCGTTGTTTACGATGTTCTGCTTTCCAGTCAGTGCTGTCTTTTCCTTTTTCTTCTTTGGTTGATCCTCAACATCAACATCTGTTTGTTTACACACATTCAAGAGGTGGACTATTGTTTTGGTCATGGATACAGGACAGGAATTCAGACCTGCAGAAGGCCTCATGTAGCCATTGTCTCAATTATATCTATGGCCGGGTAAGAAGCAGAGATTGCCCTGGCAAGCTGGTATGGATTGGAGGAGGATGTTTATGGTCACCAAAGAAATACCAGGAATTAAAACTGAATAGGCAATAAATTTTTTTTTTTTTATTAATGAGTGAAAATAATGTTTATTTTTAAAAATATAAAGAATTGTACTGTTTTGGGTCTTGTTGAAGGTTTCCAGTGAGTAGAGATGGCAGCCATGTTTGTGCTGGCAGTGTATGATGTGTTCTGTGTGTGATCAGGCCACATTCCATATCCTACTACCAGAATTTGTTCCAACCTGTGCATTTCTGGGGAATTAACTTGTGGTCTTTGAACTTATTTAGCCAATCAGGATGCAGGAAATGTCCAACCCATTTTACAACTAAATCTGCCTATTTACAGAGACAGCAGAGTGGGTTGCAGAGATTTGAGGATAATACACAAAGAGGGAGTGAGTGGGCAGGGAAGGGTGACGGGTGAATTTACAGAAACGTGGGACTGGACAAGAGAGTAGGGAGGACAGTGGGGAAGAGCAGGTGAATCACAGAAGGGGCAAGGAGGAGTTTACAGACGGGTAGGACTTGGGCCTAAGAATCTGGGTGAGAGGAAGGATCACAGAATTCTCGGGGCATACATTTACAGATGGGTAGGACTGGGCAAAAGAGTGGGGCAGAGGGAGGCAGGATGGATCACTGGGAGGGTCAGGCATGAGTCTACAGAAGGGTAAAACTTAGAGTGAGGGGCAGAGGGAGACAGGAGGTATCCATTCAAAATCTGGAAACTCACTTGCCCGACACTCATAATCGCGACATCGGGTGCCCGAAACATGATTGCCCGACATCAGATTTTGCCTGTGGCAGAGTTGGACTCCTTAAGTGAAGGGGGCAAAGCCCCCTGAAACATTTTAAAAAAATATTTGCAGCGGGGAAAATCCTAATGTCAAGCAGCCATGTTTCTGACACCTGGCATCGGGTTTATAAGCTTCTGGCCGGTGAGTTTCGACCTTTCATAATATATCCAGACAGTGGGTCACAGAAGGGTCAGGGCATGCATTTACAGATGGGTGAGATGGGGCTAAAGAGCAGGAGGCGGAGGGTAGACTAGGCAAAAGATTGGGGGGTAGAGGGAGACAGGATGGGTCACAGGAGAGTCAGACATGAGTTTGTAGAAGGGTAGGACTGAGCTGAAGAGTTGGGGAGGGTCAGAGGGAGGGTCACAGAAGGGGTGAGGCATGCATTTTACAGATGAGTAGGACTGGGTTAAAGAGTGGGGGCAGAGGGAGATGGGGTAGGTTGCAGAAGGAGATAAATTTACAGAAGGATGTGACTGGGCTAAAGAGTTGATGGGGCAGAGGGGAACAGGGTGGGTCACAGAAGAGTTGGAATGAGTTTACAGATGGGTAGGACTGGGTTAGAGAAGAGAGGTCCACAGAAGGGCAGGATGAGTTCACCATAGGATAAAACTCTGCTAGAGAGTTGGGGGGGAGTGGGGGTCATAGAAGGGGTAGAGATGCAAGGGGGATTATGGGGGGTAAGGGGGCAGCCTTGATTCAGTTGAGATTTGTGACTGACCCTGTTTTCTGTCATGAGCACTAAACAGTTAAATCCTTTGCTTTGTTCTCTTTTCCCAGTGCGAGGTTACCATGGTTTCGGAACAGTAAATGTGATCCAAAACTTTGGGAGCATGGCAAACTATAGCAGGGGGACAACACCAGGGACAGACTACTTCTCTCAGCATGCTGCATATCCACCTTCCAGCATGGCATCGAGGAATAACACACTGGTGATGAGGCGCCGCCCACTGAGGCCACGGGACAACGCACCTTGCAGCAGGCCCCAAGCCTACCCATACAGCGGGTATTGAAAACTATGCATAGCTACTACGGTCTGAAAATGGAGGGGGGGAAAGTGTAGGCAGTTATTGGACTGAGAAAACCACACTGTCCCCTAATCATTTTTGTGCAAGACTGTTTACATCTGCAGATTTTTTTCTACAGATTCATGTTATGTTTTGTGGCATCTGTTTTTTGTTTTGTATTTTTGTTTTCCATTTTAGCTCGACAGTGCCTGCAAAAATCAAAGTTGAGGGCCCAATTGCATTGTTGCAGACTGATGCCTCACCTTCAGTTGTTTAATATCACTGCCTCATGATGCGCATGTGTTCAATAGTTTTATATACTAATGCTGCTAGAAAAATGCCATGTTGGCCTTTTATCCTTTTTATTTTGCAGGTGATCCGAGAAGAACTCGGGGCAGTACTTGTGATTGGTGGGTGAATGGGTGGTACATGGAGGGATATATGCGATTGGTTTCTCAACTGAGTACACTAATGAATAGTCTCTGGAGCAGACAGCTAGGAACATTTTTAGAGGGGGGTTGTTAGAGAATGACAGCAAAATTATTCTTCTGACAAGCCTGTGTCGAGGCTGCTTTCTCACACTTCATTTATAAACCAAGATTGGTCTGTGCTGACGGAGGGCGAGAGAGAGCACGAGAGTATGCCTCACTGGTGAAAATGCCTCTTGTTCAAGAGGCACACCACTAAAAGTTTCCTCTGGAAAGACTGTGCTAAAAGCCTTTTAGTTTTTATTGATGTCCAAAATCAGGAGACATTTGATACACAATGGGGTTCAGACAGTCCCACTAGATTCTGTGTGAGATGATACTCCCAGTTATCCAGGTACATACAATTGAGCAGGTTTCTGGGTGAGATGATGGGCCCCAAGGATCCAGGTACAGACAGCCCCACGGGTTTCTTGATTAGATATACCCTTAGGGGTTCACCTACCATCAGCTAGTTTCTCAAGTTGTTTAAATACTGTTTTCTTGCTGTTCTTATAATGTATGATGTTGGGATTAAAGGGACAGTAAAGCGGTAAATGGGAGACTTTTTTTTAAAAATATATATTTTTTTAGGAAAAATACCTGTTTTAAAATTCATGAGTAGATATTTTGGTATCCTGTCCCAACTATTCAGCAGATTTTGAGCATTTAGTTCTGAAGCAGCAAGCCACCTGATGTGGTCTTGAAAAAACATCAATTACATCACTGAAATGGAATTGAAAATTAGATCAGGAATCTAAAGCACATCAAGCAGTGTAATTTGCTTAACTGAAAGCCATGTTGAGAAATGGGAAATGTTTGTTCATGTGTGTTACTGATACGGAAAAAGTTGTCATTGTAAGCTTCTTGTTGTCAACACTGTTATTGTATTAAAAGTTGGAGATTCGTATAAACATTTCCAGATGTGAAATAACAGTGGCACTGTACAAAATATTGAGTCAAATAAACGTTTCTCAGAATAAAACAAGTGTCGTTGCACTAGGTGCTGGAGAGACACGTCAGCATTTCTAAGAATAAAATAACAGTGTCATTGTAGTAGGTCCACAGGAAGGGCTTCCACAGTGTGCCACCTGAAATACAGAAGGGGACAAGTGGGATGGGGAACTGTGGCAAAATGGAGGCGATTCTCTCAAAGGTTAATGTTACGGTAGGTGACTAAGGTTCTATGTGATGATGGCGAAAGCCTAAAGGCGATCACCATTATCAGGAAGTCAAGAATGCTGAAAAATTTTTTTTGCACTGTGACACCCCGGCACACAGCAAAATGGGCGCGTTGACCCACTTTTTAATGTTTCAGCCCCCACACACACACCCTTCTAAAGGATTCTCAACTCCAGGGGTGGCGTCGGGGTTTGGAAACACAAAAAAAAGGCTTCAGCCTGGCACAACAAAAACGCACCAGCCGCCAGACCAGAACTCAGTACCCCGTCGACCAGCCGGCAACCCACCCTCCACGCCACTGAATCGGCTCGGCAACCCATCACAGTACAACGCCCACATCCTCCCTGTGTATGCTCGCCCCCAAACACGTACGAATGTATAGAGACATCCTGTTGCTATTTCCCGAACTGGCCGCCTACCATAGCCCTGAGGGATGCGCTGGGAGTGGGTCGCCATTATTGTCGGCGCCCTTTCCCCAGTGCCCTAATCACGGGATACAGTGACTAATCTGTTTTGTAACACAGAAGAAAGGGTTCAGAAGAAAGTGTTTTGTAACACAGAAGAAAGGGTTCTGAAAGAACTCCTAAAACTGAAGGTGGACAAAGCAATTGGGCCAGATGGAATTCACCCCAGAATTCTAAATGAATTAAGCAGAGAACTAGTGACACCACTGACTACCCTTTTTAACAAATCATAGGAGGATGGTGTGGTACCCGAGGACTGGAAGAAGGCTGATGTGATTCCCCTTCACAAAAGTGCGACCAAGACAGAAGCAGGTAACTACAGACCTGTCAGTTTGACCTCTGTGGTAGGGAAAGTGATGGAATCACTTCTGAAGGAAAGAATTGTTAAGTACCTAGAGGCCAGTGGGGCACAGGACCCAAGGCAGCATGGGTTCACAGCGGGAAGATCATGTCAGATGAATCTAATTGATTTCTTTGACTGGGTGACCAAAGTAGTAGACCAGGGAGGGGCTGTGGACATGGCCTACCTAGACTTTAGCAAGGCATTTGATACAGTCCCACACAAAAGATTAGTAGTCAAATTAACCAGCCTGGGAGTGGGTCCCAGGGTGGTAGCCTGGGTAAAACATTGGCTGAACAACAGGACACAGAAGGTAATTGTAAATGGAGTTCACTCTGAAGAAAGAGGGGTTATTAGTGGGGTACCGCAGGGTTCAGTACTGGGTCCAGTCCTTTTTAATGTCTTTATAAGTGACATTGCAGAGGGACTGGAAGTAAAAGTATGCCTCTTTGCAGATGACAGAAAGATCTGCAACAGGGTTGATACACAAGGAGGCGTGGAAAGGATGAGAAGGGACTTGGCAAGGTTGGAGGAATGGTCAGAAGTATGGCAGCTTGGATTCAATGCAAAGAAGTGCAAAGTGAGGCACCTGGGAAACAAAAACCCAGGGGAAGATTACACAATGGGGGGAGGTAGTAACAACAGCAAAAATGGAAAGGGACCTGGGGGTAATCATATCAGATGACCTTAAGGTTGACAAGCAATGTGAGAAGGCGGTAGGGAGGGCTGGGGGGATACTGGGATATATAGGGAGAGGCATCACTAGCAGAAAACAGGAAGTTGTTATCCCTCTGTACAGACAGTTGGTGAGACCCCATCTGGAGTACTGCATCCAGTTCTGGAGACCCCATCTCCGCAAGGACATAGACAGAATGGAGGCAGTTCAGAGGAGGGCAACTAAAATGGTGCAGGGTCTGCAAGAGAAGCCATACGAGGAGAGACTAAAGGAGCTTAATATGCATACCCTTTTGAAAAGGAGGGAGAGGGAGGACATGATAGAAACGTTTAAGTACCTCAGTGGATTCAACAGAGTCCAAGAGGGTAGCATCTTTCAGAAAAAGAGATGTGCAAGAACAAGGGGACACAATTTGAAGATAGAGGGGGGACGGCTCGGGGGCAATGTGAGGAAGTATTTTTTCACAGAGAGGGTAGTCGACGCATGGAACAGCCTTCCTGAGGAGGTTGTGGTGTCTAAAACTTTGGGAGAATTCAAGAATGCATGGGACAGACATAAGGCAATTTTTGTGGGGGGTAGGAAGAAATAGGCTGTTGGTTAAATAGGATCTGCAGCTTATCCTCTAGGTAGTGAAATGGGCAGACTAGGTGGGCCAAGCGGTCTTTATCTGCTGTCAAAGTCTATGTTTTTATGTAACAAAGCAAGAAATGTTATGGCCAAATAAAGAAAGTAGATTGGTGCAAACTGAAGTGGGGATTAATTCCCTAGCAATTGCAGCTTCAGAATGTACTACTATTTGCAGCCACAGTGCCTGGTAGTGCACTCAGGAGCATGCAAAAGAAATTATTAGCTGACCCCAGCAAGCTCATGGAGACTGCAGTCGAGAGGGAGCTAACCAAACCTACGCTCACTGCTCTCCTTTTTTTTTTTTTTTTCTTTTACACCCACCAGCCTAATGGACCTCTGGGAGTTTTGCGATCAGTGTAGCAAACGTGAAAGCTGTTGCCGTCCACAGGAAGAGACACAGACAGAGAAATTGGCAGTACTCACTCTGTCTGGGTCTTTCTCACTATCACTCTGCGTTTTTGTTCTGCCGACCCCAGCCAGCCCATGGAGACCCGTGGTCAAGAGAGAGCTGATCAAACCTCTGCTCACTGCTGTCTTGTTTTACCTCCGCTCACTGCTCTCCATTATGTCTTTCTACTCAATAATGCATTCTGGGCACAATACGAATATTTGCATACATTGGCATATACAAGCAAGTAAGATGCCACATATGCAAATATTCGTACTTTCCCCATAATGCATTCCTGAATCACAAGCACAAATGAAGGAAACGAGTGAACAGAGCTCTCAATTAAGCAAGAGAGGTAAATCGTTTTATCTTTCTGTGTAATCTTGTCAAAAACGTCACGTTGAAAGCTATATAAAAACAGCAGTCACAATATAAATATATATTGAGTGCTGAATGTGCATGCGTCCATCCGACATTTACAGCTACTCAAAAGTACACATTTGAACAGCAGATAATATTGTATCAAGCAATATTGTGACTACTTGTTCATTTATTTCCCACATGTAAATTCACTTGTGACATTAGTCTCCTTGTGCTTGCCATGTTACAAGCGCATTAATCCACTCCAGAGTTGGGCTGTACTAGGAAATTAATGCCAGGTTGGTGGTTGGAGGCACTCGCTCGTGCCCCCCCCCCCCCAAAGCAGGCATTAATTCCCTAGTAGAGCCGTCCTTTGCTGTGGATTAATGCTTACTTCGAGGACATCTCCATAAAGTCACACTTTTAGAACAATTCCTAAGCAGTACATAAGGCACACTAGGAGGCAGGCCATGTCAGTGACAAATAGGACCCTAGGTCATAAGACCTTGAAAAACAGCAGTGCCAAACCCAGCCGCTGTGTCCATGGCTGATTCCACTGAAAAGAAGGTTAAGGCCACAAATTCGGAGGAGAAACACCGCCACTCTGAAAAGAAGCAGTGTCAAGGGGAGCAGACTCCTTCTCTTGACCATTCACGATCTCCTCTGAAAAGGTGAGTCTACAACAAGAAACTGCCAAGGCCTCTGGTCCTGCTACGCCCAAAAAAAAAAATCTCACAGACAGCAAAATTGGGGTCTGGCAAAGGCTTACTTCCTTGGCCAAAGGATTCACAAAGCATACCGCCATCAGGCACTTTCTAACTTTCCAGTCAACGGTTCCTCCGTTGTCTGCTCCTATTTGTTACCCTACCATACTCCATGACCTGCTGTCTGGATGGAGTTTTCGATCTTATCTCACCCCTCACTGTTCCTTGCCATGCTGCTACACCCCCGTGTAATTGTCAGACCCCATACTTTGTCACAGCTGTGCTTTACTCCAGTTACGGTTTTTGCTTCTACTTCTACTGTCTGTGCTGGTAGACCAGGGGTCAACCTTTACTTTTCTTTGCACTAGCCAGCAGGACAAGTTGATTCAAAATTGCACTAGCCCACAATTGTAAATGTTGATCACTTATACAGGAAACAATGCAAGCCAAGAAAATACTCCAATTATTGCACATGTATCCTGCTCTTATATTGCTTCTGGCCCCAGCTGAAAAAAAAAATGCAGAGCCATCACACACAGTGGGCCCCCACCCCCCATTGTTTTGTACCTTGCCCTCCTCTCTTCTTTCTGCACCCTTGAACCAGACAATATCACAGCAACAAATCTTCAGTCAAGTAGGCCTTGCTCTGCACAAATAATAGTTGGCATCATAATGCACCTCACCGAACTCTCACCACCACCCACACTGTAATAAATGGAAACAAGAAAATACTGCGTGCACTGTCAGGTAACAGGGTGCAGAGCGGGGTAGCAAGCCCCAAGCTTACAAACAAACCAAGAAAGTTTTAACAGCGTTTCAACAGTCACAATAAATAATGACCACTCTCCCATGTCCGACTGAGTGTTGTGACTGTTGACACTGTTAAAACTCGCTATGTTGATGCCCTAGCGTTGAAAATAAAATATATTTTGGAATTATATATCTAGGTGTTGTTTTTTTTTTTCTTTTCAGAGGAGTGCAGAGCTCTTTCTTGGTTTGTCTGTAATAAATAGAGACTCTGGTAGAGAAAGACACGCACAGACTCCACCCTGTGATCAGCTGGAGCCCAGCACTTCTGGAAGTTTTCATAAGGTGTCAAGTGAGCCAGGAGCACATCTAGGATTTCTTTGGGGAGGGGGCTACACAAGCTTAAGGGGACTGGGAAACGGAAAACTTTGACATTTATATTTAAAAGTATTGATTTTAACATTGCTATGCCCCAGCAGTAACATTTCTTAAACATTCTCCTTTCATCAGGCCAGGGTAAGCAGTACACAGGCATGATACTATACTACCCCTGTTTCTATATAGGATGATCTATGCACCCCAGGAAAGCTCATTTTAACTTTTCAATTTATATGTTTTATGGTGGTATTTTCTACCATACATGCCTCCGAAGCTTTGTTTTTAGGATAAAGGGACATGCTGAGTAGGATATGGGTGGGACTGTATGGATGTTGCTGGCTGGCATGGTTTATTTTGAAGAGCTGGGGACCCCTACATTTGCCAGTAAGGGCAGCAATGGGTCTGTGGATAGTTGTTTCAAAGTATAGTGTGCAGGGTTGTCCAGGGAAGGTACAAAGTTGAGAGATTTGGAGAGGAGAGGGAGCAAGTATGTTAAGGCTGGGATAAAACCCACCACCTGCAGAGCAGACCCTGTATACCTCTTAGCATTTTGTCACTGAAATATTTATTTTAGTAGCAGACTAATACCTTTGAGCCAGGATGACTCTTTTACAAAGGTTCCTTGTCAAAATAAATGTAAGACACAGCACAAAACCTCAATTTGAAGATACTCGCAAACATAAAGAAGTATAGACAAAATTACGGGGACAGACATTAGTGAAGTATGCCTAGTGGCAAGTGCAGGGCATCAAAAGGTAGCAGCTGAAAAGGGCTTTGTAAATGCGATAGAGGTGAGGGGATAGGAATGAGAGCATGATGCAGGCAATGAGTAGGGAGCAAAGTGGGCTCTGACAAGGAATGTTTCATTGGAGAGGAGGGTAGGTAGAGAAAGAGGAGGTTAAGGGATGGGGGAGAGAAAATGAAGTTCTGTAAAGGGGTGGCCAAAGGTCAGGAATAGCAGACACATTGGAGTTCTTGGGCCAGGTGGATGTGCAGGCCATTTTATAAAGGCCAATTTTTTGTGTGTTCCAGTAGTGGAGCAGGAAGGTCAATATTAGATACAGACACTCAAAATGTAGTAAAAGAGAAGAGAAAGTACAGGATCAGGAGATTTGAATGGGAGAGGGGGCACCTGTGGTGAGGCTGGGATAAAATTCACCACCTGCAGTGCAGACCCTATATACCTTTTAGCATTTTCTCACTGAAATGTAGGATACAGATACTCAAAATGTAGGGAAATGAGCACTGGTCTTAATAATTTGGGACAAATTGTCAGATACATGCATTCAGAAAACTGGAAGCTAGTGACTTAACAGCTTGTAGATCACACCCTGGACACTAGCTGAAAATTCTGACAGTGGAGTGATAAATACTCTCACATTGAGCCTTTTGTGGCATGTTTCAGGACTAGAGGGCATGGGATGAAGTTGGAGGGAGGACGATTCAGAGGAAACATGAGAAAGAATTTCTTCACAGAACGGGTGGTGGACAAGTGGAACACCCTGCCAGAGGAAGTGGTGGGGGCTGAAACAATCACGGGATTTAAGAATGCATGGGATAGACATAAAGGAATTCTAGAGTGCAGGGGTAAGGGGAAACAGACTTCTAGGAAAACAAACTGAACTTACAAGCTCAAATGGGCAGACTAGGTGGGCCATAGGCCCTTATCTGCCGACACTGTCTATGTATCTATGTATCCCCTTCTTGAACTGCCAGATACCTGCAGCTCTTAATGAGGTGTTAATCACACCAGATAGAGCAGCATAATGACTAGAGCCTGCTAATGTAGGGACTTTGTAACTTCAACAGCCATGAAAAACCTGCACTAGTCAAGGTGGACAAGTAGAGGGTTAGCTGTACTGGCCCTAGCCAATTTGCACTAGGTTTGGGGCTAGTAAAACAATGTTAGTCGAACCCTGTGGTAGACTGTTTCCCAGTTCCATCACCCTCTCTATGAAGCACACTTATAATACGAACATACAAATCTGCTAGCAGAAACAGGCCTCATGGTCTATCAAGTTTGCTCGAATGTGCATCTAGCACCCTTGCATTGCAGCTGCCCCACCCTGCTCTGCCCCATCACCTTTGCCCACCCCTGCTCCCTGTCCCATGCCGTTTTAAAACTGCCCACCATCCTACAGGATACCACCTCCTCGGGTAGAGTGTTCCATTTCTCCACCACCCTGTGAAAAAATGCTTCCTCATTTCTCTTTGACATCTTCCACCCTCCAACCTGAGACCATGCCTCTCGTATCCCTTCCCCTCCTCAGGTTAAATATCCCTTCTGTACCCGTTTTGTTAATCCCCTTCAAGTATTTGAAGGTCTCAATTATATCCCCCTGATCCCTTCTCTTCTCCAGGGTTTATATATTCAACTTGGTCAGCCTGCCCTCGTACATTTTGTCCTCCAGCCCCTGGATCATCTTAGTTGTCCTGCACCCCTTCCAGCAATCTGATATCTTTCTTCAGAAAGGGACGCCAGTACTGCACGCAGTACTCTAAATGTGGCCTGACTAGTGACCTGTACAGTGACAGGATCATATCCTTATTTCTGGATGAGATTCCTCTCACAGTACACCCCAACATCTTGTTGGCCTTAACTGCTGCTTTCCTGCACTGAGTTAGTCATGTTGCCTATTGTGATCACCCATAGGTCCTTCTCCTCCTTCTTGGTGACCCCTGTCTGAACCCCTCCCAACTGGTAGCCCCCTCCCTGGGTTCCTTGCTCCGAAGTGCATAACCTTGCACTTCTTCGCATTGAAGCTTAGTTGCCACTTTTCTGACCACTCCTCCAGTTTGGTCAGGTCCTCCTGTAGCACCTGCCACCCCTCTGTGCCGTCCACCACCGCCCCATCTTGGTATCATTTGCGAACAGATTGATCTTGCTCCTAATGTCATGTGAGATCTCCGATATGAATAACCCAAACACCAGACCCAGCACTGAGCCCTGCGGCATCCCGCTTGTCACCGCCCTTGGGGATAAGAGTTCCCACCACCCATTGTTTTCTCCCCTTCAGCCAGTTTACGATCCAGTTTACCATCTTTAACCCTGCCCTGACATATTGCAACTTCCCCTCCTGAATCAATGACCTTTCTGAAGTCTAAATATACTACATCCACTGCATGGCCTTTATCCAGTTCCCTCATTACCCAGTTGTAGTACTCAATTAGGTTAGTCCAGCAGGATCTTCCAGAGACTAACCCATGCTGCTGACCATCCTGGAGTCCATTTTCCTCCAAAAAGGTGACCAGCTTCTCTTTCAGGATTGCTTCCATAAGTTTTTCTGCAATGAATGTGAGGCTTACAGGTCTGTAATTGCCTGGTTCATCCTTTGGGTTACTGTTGTGGAGGGGTACCACGTGAGCCAACCTCCAATCCTGTGGTACACATCCCTTGTCCAGGGAGGTAATAATAACGCATGTACAAGTATCATGCATGGGGGTGGGGTGGAAGAATCTTAGAACCTTATTATTTCACATCCCTAGATGTAAAACATCCAAGGGTGCTTGTGCCTTCTCCTATGCTGCCCCCAAATTTTGGAACTCACTTTCCCTAGTCGTCCATCCTCTCATAGCCCTTTAGGCTAACAGCGTCTCAGATGGGGGTCTACACGCCTCCACGACGAGAAGCGCCTGCTGCCACACTCCCAAGCCATTACTTGCAGGCGGCCTCTCATAGCCCTTTGGGTTAACAGCGCCTCAGACGGAGGTCTACACGCCTCCATGGCGAGAAGACCCGGGTGCCACACTCTCCAAGCTATTGCTTGCAGGTATGGCCTAGACAGCATTGTGGGAACTCAAGGCTGCATGGGTAAATTTTCTAAGGACAATTGCCTTTCTCTTGGGACAGCTGTTATTGGTTGTCCGTGGACCACGAGCTCCTTGTTTGGTGCCACATCCTGCCAAGCATATTCAAATTCCTCCTGACTGGACTATGTCACTACCATCGGCCAGTTTATTTAAACCCCCCCCCCCCCATTCTAGTATTACCTCTGATATCTGGACTGTTTTAATACTCAGTGCTGAATTTCTTCAGTTTATTATTTTTTTTGTGTGAGATCTTTTTACCTCCTCCAACGCTCCGGTGACTGCCTCTCCTTCGGGCCTCCAAGCATTCCCCATCCCCGGCTATCCTCTTTCCTGAACACTGCCATTCCACCACAAAACGCAGCCGACCCTCCAAGACGTCCCAGAGTAACCAATCTCCAGGTCCCCCTCCTCCAAGGGGGAAGGCACCGGGTAAGGGGAAACCCCAGCACTCTATTATTCTACTTCTCTCGGGGTGCTGCTGTGGAGGTGCAGGCTCACTGAGGTTTCGGGTCGTGGTGAATGAGGAAGCCATCATCCGGCAGACACCGAAGTGTTTTTCCACTTTTTCTTGTTGGACGTCCCTCCTGCGCTGCTACGTAGTAATGCCCCTGGACTCCACCGGGGCTGCTACAAGAGCAGAGCTGCCCACCTACCCACCCCAGGAGAGGAGAGCAGTCCTCCAGACGCTCAATCCTCTCCTTCCTCAGCCAGCCCCGACGATCCGAGTCTGTTCCCGAACCCGGCTCGCCGGTGTGGTTCAAGGTGTGGCGTCCAGCGCTTCAGCCGTCTGCACCACTGTGCCAGTGCTCAATTTCTTCAGTTTAAAGTGTCATTTTAACTGTACTTGTATGTGTTTGAACTTGGAAGTTTAAAGGGCTAGACTGTATTCCTAATTCTGTGCTAGAACTTGAACAGTTCTGAGCCTCTACTACCACAGTGGGTATTTCTGTGAAAAGTCACTTTCAGTTAATTTCTCCAGTCCACCCCCAATTTCAGCGTCTTTTGTTTCTCCTCTTTGCAGACCCAACCGGCACCTAGCTTACTGTCTTGACTCCCTCCCCTCAATTTAAACTCCCATTATTTGTGACAAAGCTTTTTTGTTAATTGTAAAGCAGGAAGCCTCCCATTGTTTTCAGAGCTAGATCTCACCCCAGCTTGTCCATTCTCCTTCAGGCGTCCTCTCATAGCCTTTTGGGCTAACAGTGCCTCAGATGGGGGGTCTACACGCCTCCACAGCAAGAAGAGCCTGCTGCCACACTTCCCAAGCCATTGCTTGCAGGTATGGCCTGGACAGCGTTGTGGGAACTCGAGGCTGCGTGGCTGTCTGTAAATTTTCTAAGGACAATTGCTTTTCTCTTGGGACAGCTCTTATTGGTTGTCAGTGTACCACAAGCTCCTTGTTTGGTTCTACATTCTGCCAGGCATATTCAGATTCCTCCTGACTGGACTGTGTCACTGCCATTGGCCAGTTTATTTAACCTTGTTTCCCCCAATCCAGTAATGCCTCTGATATTTGGACTGTTTTAATACTCAGTGCTGAATTTCTTCAGTTTGAAGTGTAATTTTAACGTTTTTTTCTCTTTTTTTGTCTACTTTCCATTTGCAGATTATATTGTAAATCCACTAGAGGGCAACAAGACATGTAGGTTGCAAGCCTCTTCCCACTGCTCTCCCTTAACACTTCTAGTCCTGTGTCATTCATACCTAAAGCAAATTATCTATGTCCAAACATTCATTGGTGTGATCTGAACTTGCAAGTCTGTAGGAAGCCTCTACTACCCAACCCAGAATGGTTTCCATCTCCCTCCTACTCATACCCTTTCTGGTTCTTACCCTTATCCCAGTCTCCCCCTCTACACCTATTGTCACTTCTCTCTCCGCTTCCCTTACAGATACCTCCTTCATCCTATCAATCACCCGTACTGCTCCTCTTGTAAACAGACCCCACTTTCCCTACTACCCTCCAGCATCTGTTTTCCCTGTCTAGTCACTTTGCCTTTCTTCGTTTCCTTATCTCCTTCTCTCCACTCCTCCCTCCCATATTTCCTACTCTAATAACAAAAGTCCAAGACTACACTATTTAATCCTTGTCCTCCTCCTCCTTTCATCAGAGAACATCCACCCCAACCCTGGTCCTACTTCTTCTCCTACCATGAATCCTTACCCAAACGAACACTAGTGAGGCCCCACCTGGTGTACACTGTACAGTTCTGGAGACCTTACCTACATAAGGACATAGACAGGGTAGAGAAGGTTCAGAGGAGGGCAACAAAGATGGTGCATGGATTGCATCACAAGTCCTATGAGGACAGGTTGAAGGAACTGAACATGTACTCCCTGGAGGAGAGGGATATGAGAGACATACAAGTATCTTACAGGGAGGAACAGGGTGCAGGAATACATTATTTTTAAGCAAAAAAGTTGTTCCAGGACTAGAGGGCATGGGATGAAGTTGGAGGGAGGACGATTCAGAGGAAACGTGAGGAAGAATTTCTTCACAGAACGGGTGGTGGACAAGTGGAACACCCTGCCAGAGGAAGTGGGGGGGGGCTGAAATAATCATGGGATTTAAGAATGCATGGGAATAGACACAAAAGAATTCTGGAGGTCAGGGGTAAGGGGCAACAGACTTCTTGGAAAACATAAACTGAACTTACAAGCTCAAATGGGCAGACTGTATTTGCCGACACTGTCTATGTATCTATGTAACATGTCTCCAAACCCCACTTCTACTACAACCCTTCCTAACGGGTTGAAACTCCTCCACCTGAACATCTGCGGCCTGCTACCTAAAATTGACCACCTACAAACTCTCATTTCACACACCCCTGACATCCTAATTATTACCGAGACATGGCTCAAAAAAAGCATCCCTGACAATTCCATTGCTATCCCTGGGTATTCCCTCTCCAGACAAGATCGATCGGGTCGTGGAGGGGGAGTGGCCATGTATATCCTGTCCTCACTGCAGTTTACTACCACCCTACCTACCTTCATCTCAGCTACCTATGAAGCCCTTGTCACCTGCATTACCCTTCCTTTCTCAATCCCAATCTTTGTGGCTGGCATCTATTGCTGCCCAAGCATTCAACGCTCAGTCACGACTGAACTCTTAGCCAATATCACCTCCCTTTCGCAATCTGGTGAACTGTTCATAATGGGTGACGTGAATCTAAATTGGTTGTCTCCCAAGTTAAACAAGCTACACAATGATGTCACTGCTCTAAACCTTACTCAATTTATACTTGAGCCCATACGCCCTAATCCCAAAGCACAAAACCACACCCTGTTTGACTGGGAACTCACCAACCCACCTGCACCGTTTCATTAAATCTGGTCTCCTCCCTGATGCCCTGAGTGATCACAACTTCATTTTCATTGTACATAAGGTCCATCGTCCCAAACCTCCCCCTAAAATCATACAGCTCTAGTCCTTTAAATCCTTAGACCTTCCCCCAGTCAGCTCTTCACTTGCTTCCATTGACTGGGCCCCCACTCTCCACTGCCATTTCTATCGACCAAGCCCTTGACTATTTCAAGGATAAATTCATTGCCACCTGGAATGCCTTTGCTCCTTTCAGAAGGACCAGAGTCCGAGGGAGGGCTTCACCTCCCCTGGATCACTCCCGAACTTCTGTCCTGCTTCGGGGAGCATAATCAGGCCTGGAAAAAACACAAATCTACTAAACATCCAAACGACTACACCAAGTACAGAATGCTATGCAATTCATGTACTAAAGCTACTAGACTGGCTAAGACTGATTATTTCAACTCCTCATTCCTGACTAACATTAATTCTCCATCTAAATTCTGGAGGGTAGTTCATGCCCTATTCTCTCTCACCTTCCCCCTCCAGTTCTCAAAATTAATAACTCCCTAGTTTCCGACCCTTGCTCTGTGGCCAATGAATTTAATGCCTACTACACCTCGTGCACCATATCTCTTCTAAATTCCCTCTCCCCCTTGCCGTCTACTAATTTCAGCCTTTCACCTCATCCAGTGCTTACCCCTCCCCCCTTTTCCTTTTCTACTATCTCCTCTGACGAAGCTCTTAGTGCCCTCCTATCCCTGAACCCCTCTAAAGGCTCCCACCAGATGAGCTCAATCTTAAACTTCTCTACCTTTCTGCTCCTGCAATTGCTTATCCTGTCTCCCTAATCCTTAACCACTCCTTTATTTCTGCCCAAATACCCTCATCCTGCAAACACGCTGTAGTCCTTCCTCTCCCCAAGGGTGGTGACACATCCACTCCTGGCAACTATCGCACCATTTCTCTCCTTCCTACCCTCACCAAACTTCAAGAACATTTAAATCTCTCTCAACTATCACCCTTCCTCTCCCCCTTCCAATCTGGTTTTCGGAAGAACCACTCAACAACCACCTCCCTCCTCAGGCTTACTGACTCCATCCTTTCAGGGATGGATGATGGCGTGATCACCTTGGCCATCTTTGTCGACCTAGCCAAAGCTTTTGACACTGTTTCCATCCCTTGCTTCTTGATTCCCTCTCCTCAGCTGGCCTTGCTCAGTCAGCCACCAACTGGTTTAAATCCTACCTCATTGGCAGGACCCAATCGGTGAGAATCCTTGATTCCATCTCCCTTCCACTCCCCATCAACACTGGTGTCCCTCAGGGCTCAGTGCTTGGTCCCTTACTCTTCTCCATTTTCCTTAATGATCTTCCCACAGCCTGCTGATCCTCATCTATCCACATGTATGCTGACAATACTGTCTTATACAGTTCCAGCAAAAACCCTGCTGCTGTGGAAACCAGCTTACAGCATGACTTCAACCAAGTTCTAGGGGGTGGGGGTAGGAAGAAGTAGGCTGCTGGTTAACTAGGATCTGCAGCTTATCCATCAGGTAGGGAAATGGGCAGACTGGGTGGGCCAAGCGGTCCTTATCTGCCGTCAAATTCTATGTTTCAGCTCTGGTTTGCTTCTCGCCAGCTTTTTCTAAATGCCAAGAAGACAGTCGCAATGACCTTTGACACCAGGCAGACACACTCTAGTCTCCTGGCCCTACCCACCTTCCACACCCTTGATGGGACCATCCTGGAGGACACCTCCTCATTTAGATATTTGGGTGTTTGGCTGGATCAGCACCTCAACTTCTCTGTGCATATCGATGCTATCCTGAAGAAACTGTGCCCCAAGCTTGGTGCTCTGTACAGGAATCGTAGTTGCATCCTGCTGACTGCGAGGCGTGAAGTTGTCCAGAAGATGATACTCCCCATCTTTGACAACTGTGACGTAGTCTATGGTGCTGCTCCCAGATCTTCCCTGACCAAGTTGGACACACTTTTTAACTCCTGCCGCTTGGCTCTCGACTGCCCTTCCCGCGCCCACCACTGTGAACTCTGTCGCTCTCTAACCTTCCTTCCACTATCTCACAGACTCATCTCACGCTGTGCCAAACTAACCTCCAAATTCTGGTTCGGAGTGCTCCCTTCCTATCTCTCATTCTCTCTCTCTCCACTCCACCTCCCCCCACCCACTCTCTCAGATCTAATGACGCCCGCATCTTGACGGTCCCTCGCCGCTCCACCCTCATCGGTCAGACTGGGTTTCACCCATCGCTTCCCTAAAATCTGGAATTCCCTCCCCCCTGAAATACAACACTCCTTCAACTACTCCCTTACCTCTGCCCTACACAATCACCTCTCCCTCACTTGTTCCTGCTTTAACCCTCTTTAATACCTAGCTCCAGTTTCTGCTTTCCTACCCTGACACCCCCGGCAGGGTTCTCAACATCCTGAAGGGGGAATCTGGAAATGGCTACCCTTTCCTCATATTCAGTTCTTGCCTCTCCACCTCTCTTCTCCACCTGCCCTTCTGGGCCACCCATGTGCACAACCTACCCATCCTTTTTACTCCAACAGCACTTTGCGTACTACCTCGAGCCTGCTCCTGGTACACTCATGCACTATAATGGTTCTGTTGCATTATTACTGTTTTGTACATTTATATATACTTTTGTATGATTTTGGACATGTATTGTAATTTACCCAATGTTCCACTACTGTTTATTGTACAATACCTTGTGTTCCAACTGTTGCATAATCTTACAATGTTGTATTGTTTGTACTACCCACATATTATTGTAACTGATCATCCTTCACAATCCTGTGTAACCCCTTCCCCCAGGTCGCACTGTGAGATGAGCCACTTGTTGTTCAGTGTGCCCTCCTGGTGAAACATTTCAATAAATAAAAAATCATGCCTTCTTCAAAAAGGAGCATCGGTCGCACCTATTTAAAATTACCACATGCTCATGTTTTATTCCCCCTTAGTCTACTCGTCTTCTCTCCACCCTGCTACATGTACTATCTCTCCTGGACCACAACCTGTTATCACCTTACTTGCCTTCTCTGCTCCTACCCTGTCTTATCCTGCTCCTGTCTAATCTTTTTCTCCCCTTCCCCTTCCTCTACTCTCGTTTCCTTAAACCTTTCCACCCTCTCTGCCTTTCTTCTTTACTTCACCCTCCCCTCCCTCTCACTTTGCCTCACTCATCCCCTCTCTGCTATCTAACCTTAAGCTGCTGTCATCCCTGCCATGTTCAATACCCAAACTGCTAACTTATTTCAGTCTGTCAGCTCTTATAATGTTAGTAACTAACCTGTGAAGTCCCTATTTGTTGTTCATACTTTGAGAGGGTTCCTGCAGGAGGTCCTCACACATAGGACTGTGCCCCCTGGTGTCAGGAGCGCATGGCAAACTTGTAGCTAGCAGTCATCGGCAGGGACTGGCGTCCGGTGACGGCCATCAATGTGACTATTAAAGGGGCGGTCCCCCACCCTCCAGTTCTTTCCCGCCATCAACCTGAAGTGTACGGACCTCGTGGTAGAACAGCTTTAGTCTCCCACCATTTTCAGAATGTTTTTGTCTTATTTTCCAATCTTTCTATTGTCTATAGCGGTGTATGTCGTCTCGTCGGCCCAAGAACAGTGCTTCAGTCACGGTAGCTCAGATCCCCGCATAGGAACAGCCATTCCCGTTGTGTCCTCTGCCTGGGGCCTAAGCATAACACCGCAGAGTGCACCATCTACCAGGGCTTCAACCAGGCCACACGCACCTGTTGCAAGAGGACCCTCTATGCCCATTTACTAACCCAAAGACTGGTATCGATGGGAAAAAGAGCTCCAGGAGCTGAGGGAGAGATTGTCTTCGCTAGCCCCGGAGGAGGAGGAGGAGACACGCTGGAAGTGGAGCCACTCTCCACAGAGGAAATCCAGCCAGCCGATGCCATCTCGGGTGGGGCCTCCACCTCCATGAGTACCCCACCTCCAGGGCCTTCCTCCACTCCAGCAGACTGGATGTCCCCTCCTCCCCCCACCCGCTGAGGTCAGTGGGCAGTCGGGGGTATCCTCTTTGGAGGATCCAGCTACGGACCCTACTTTGAGCCCTTCCGTTAAGTCGCCCTCCGGCTCCGCCGCCCGTCCCAGGCCGATCAACCTGACTCTATCCTCCCGGATTCTGTCAGCCCGGCCGCTGTCTGTAAGTCGGTCGACAGCTCCTCCATCGCCTGCTGGGCCGTCACCTCTTAAGTTGGACATCTGATCACCCTGTGCCCGTGTTGTGACTTCTCTCCCATTGGACTCCCTCGTGCATCCTGACACCGGGCAGAGAGAGCTCGCAGGTCCCGCTTCATCCCACCCGGGTTCTCCCTTAAGGGATTCACTGTCCTTTTCCAACCTTTTTGGGCCTGATCACCAGTAGTCCCTCGGGGTCCAGTTCTGTTCGGCAGTGACGCTAAAGATATTATCACGGCGCTGCAAGAGAGTGGAAAATCCTTGAAGGATGTCTGTTCCCTTTACTGTTCGGGTCAAAAACCACAGCAGCAGCCCTTTTGCCACCAGTGGAAATGGAATAAACAGAACCAGGGCAGGCGACAGAACAAGCGTCGCTCCCAGGGTTCTGGTGCTCAAACCCCCCAGACCAGAGTTTCCTCCAAGCTGCCTCTGGAAACGCCCCTCTCTTCTGCGTCCCTGACTCCCTACCCCCGCTCCCTCCTATTCCTGTGGGAAGGGGGATTTGGCCTCCACCTGGATGGGTGGAGGGCCGTAACCACAGATGCATGGGTTCTTCAACTCCTAGCAAGAGGTCACTCGATAGAGTTCCTGGAGAGGCCTCCTTCCAACCCTCCGGGAAGGTCACATTACCCATCCGGCCAACTATATCTAGTCCACCAGGAAATCCATGCTCTACTACAGAAGTCAGCCATAGAGCGAGTTCCACCAGAACAGGAAGGAAAGGGGTTTTACTCCCACTTCCTCCTAGTTCCCAAAAAGACTGGAGATCTCAGGGCTAGCCTAGATCTCAGTATGCTCAACCTCTTCGTAGAATACAAAAGGTTCCGCATGTTCACCCTCCAAGGACTCTGTTAACCCTGCTCCAACCTAACACTTGGCAGTGTTCCCTGGATATGCAGGATGCCTACCTCCATATCCCCATTCTACTGGCCCACCACTGCTTCCTAAGATTCTCTTTTCTGTAGGGACATTTCCAGTTCAGAGCTCTCCAATTCGGCCTCTCCTCAGCACCTCGGGTCTTTACCAAGTGCCTGGTGGTGGTAGCGGCGTTCCTACACCACAGGGGCATTTACGTGTTCCTATATCTGGACGACTGGCTGTTCTCAGCCCCATCTCTGGACAGTCTGAAGGAGTCCCATTCCTTCACTCTGGACCTTTTTTCCAGCCTGGATATCTCAGTCAACTACCGCAAGTCCTAGCTGTTACCCTCCCAATGCCTCCAATTTATTGGAGCGGTACTATAGTACAGAGCAAAGCCGTTCTTCCAACCGGCAGAGCAGAGACCCTAATCTCTCAAGCGGCGTTTGTGGCTTCATCCCGTTGGACCACAGCACGTTCGGTCCCACAGCTGTTGGGATTGATGGCGGCTGCCATACCCACAGTCCCTCTGGCCAGTCTGCACATGAGAGTTACCCAGTGGTCTCTACAAGTCCAGTGGGACCAGCGCCTGGACGACATGGACCAGAAGGTCCTAGTCTCCAACAGCCTTCAAAAGGATCTCCTTTGGTGGCAGGACCTATCCGACCTTTTGCTGAGCGTTCCTTTCCACCCTCCGTCTCCCTCCATGATTCTCACATTAGATGCCTCAATTCTGGAATGGGGAGCGCATTTGGGAGCCATTGGACTCTGGGCACTTGGCTGCCCATGGGGGAGAACCTTCACATCAACATCCTGGAGATGAGAGCGGTGCTGTATGCTCTTCAGGCTTTTCCATCCCTTCTGATTCCGGGAACACTTCTTGTCCAGACAGACAGCATGGCCACTGTCTGGTACATACACAAACAGGGAGGCACCCAGTCTTGCCCTCTTTGCAGGGAGGCAATGCAGATGTGGTACTGAGCTGATCTTCCTGGACATAAAGTCTCCACCACTCATTCACACTAATGGGACTATGTTGGAGGTGCTAGGACCCAGCGGGAGCCAAAAATCTTCAGGAGGGCCGGCGCCGAGGCAGGGCCTTGAGGAGCGGTGCTGCGACACTCTGAGACTCTGGCCCAAGTCCCACCTCAGCTGTCTGAGGGGAACTCTTCCTCGACAGTAGGGGGGGGGCATCTGACTCAGTTTTATGACCAGTGGAAGTCAATCACATCAGACAAGTGGGTTCTCAGGGTAATCCGTGAGGGGTATTCTCGAAACCTTTCAGAAACCCCTCCGGATCACCCACCCAAACAGCCCAAGCTGTCTGTCTCTCAGTCAGACCTTGCTTCCGAGATTCAAGGCCTTCTAAAAAACAGAGCAGTAGCAGTAGTCCCGCTAGATCAGCAGAACACAGGTTTCTACTCCCATTATTTCCTAGTTCCAAAGAAAACAGGCGGCATGCACCCAATTCTCGATCTCAGGAAGTTAAACAAATGTCTTTACAAGGAAAAGTTCAAGATGATATCACTCGGTACACTGTTATGTCTGAGTCATCAAAACGATTGGCCAGCCTCCCTGGACATGCAGGATGCCTATCAACATGTTCTCATACACCCAAACCACCACAAATACTTCAGATTTGTGGCATTGGGTCAACACTACCAGTTCAGAGTCCTGTCCTTTGGGCTATCTTTGGCACCTCAAGTCTTTACAAAGTGCTTTGCAGTTCTCGCAGCGCATCTCAGGAAGCTTGGAATTCAGGTGTTCCCATATCTGGATGATTAGCTCCTAGCAAGTCCTTCCAGACAGAGAGACTCAGGAAGCTGTGGCTACGGCTTTCAAATTCCTCACGTCCATAGGAGTCCTGCTAAATCTGGGAAAGTCACAGTTACAGCCCTCCCAATGGTCCTCTTCATAGGAGCCCTTCTGGATACCTCCAGTGCAAAAGCCTTTCTTCCGGAGGACAGAAGGAAAGATATCCTACAGATGGCTCACTTCATCAGCGAGAATAACTCTGTTCAAGCTCTCTCGATGCAGCAGATGCTGGGTCTCATGGCATTCTCACTCTTTACTGTGCCTCTGGCTCGTCTTCACATGAGGGCTACTCAGTGGTCGCTGACCACACACCCAAAGTCCTTTTGCATCAAGGTTACGGAACCTCTGAGATGGTCACTCACCTGGTGGACTCAAGAAGACAACCTTCTGCAAGGTTATCCCTTCGCCCCTCTGGATTCCCAGATCTTCATCACCATGGGTGCTTCCCCACTGGGATGGGGAGCTCACTGCCAGGATCTCCACACCCAGGGTCGATGGAGTCAGGACAGATCTCACCTCCACATAAATGTTCTAGAAATGAGAGCCATCCTGTATGCAGTCTGAGCCTTGAAGGACATACTCTGTCACAAGATCATTCTCCTTCAAACGGACAACAAAGCAGTGATGTACTACATCAACAAGCAGGGCTGAGCACACTCTTACCCCTTATGCAGGAAAGCAATGAGAGTGTGGGAGTGGTGCCTGGAGCACAAAGCATTAATCCAAGCAGTCTACCTTCCAGGAGTGCAAAACGGTCTGGCAGATCGTCTCAGCAGAACGGAGACAGACCCGCATGAGTGGTCTCGTGACACAAACATCATGCAGTCACTCTTCAAAGAGTGGGGAACTCCGGACCTGGACCTTTTTGTGTCCCCAGTCAACACAAAACTGCCTCTCTTCTGCTCCAGAAATCCAGAACCTGGCATTTTTTGTCAGGATGTAGTCAGACTGCGGTGGACAAGACACTTTCTGTATACATTTCCTCCTCTTCCCCTACTTCAGAGGGTGCTGCTCAAACTGGAGGCACAGGGGGGGCAGAATGATCCTCATTGCCCCATTCTGGCCTCATCAGATCTGGTTTCCATTAATCAACAGATTGTCAGAAATTTCTCTGAAACAGCTTCCACTTCATACGAATCTGCTGACCCAGAGCCCTGTGGTCCACCCCAACCTGAAGTCCCTTCACATCCATGCCTGGCTCCTGAAGAGATAGAGGTGAACAGGTTTAATGTTTCACATAGGGTCTCAGATATTCTGTTAGCTGCACACAAGCCAGCTACTCGAAAAACTTGCACAGCTAAGTGGAAGCGGTTCTCCATCTGGTGCACAAAATCATCTTGGAATCCTTTTTCCTGCCCACCAAACAAAGTCCTAGAGTACCTTCTAGCTCTCTCGAACACGGGACTGCAATACTCAACTGTGAAGGTTCACCTTTGCGCAATTTCAGCTTACCATGAGCCCATACACTCCGTGTCTCTGGCTCAGCTACCTGTGCTCAAGAGGTTTCTTAAAGGCATACTGCGTACTAGGCCACCGGTCAGACTACTGGTAGCCACCTGGGACATTAATCTTGTGCTAGACATGCTCACCCTCAAAACTTTCGAGCCCCTAGCTACTTGTGAGCTGAAGTTTGACTTGGAAGACCGCCTTCCTTGTAGCCATTACCTCCGCTCGCAGAGTGTCTGAAATATATGCTTTGGTCACAGATCCTCTGTATACTGTATTTCACAAAGACAAGGTGGTCCTTAGGACCCACCCTAAGTTTCTCCCCAGGGTTGTCTCAAAATTCCATCTGAATCAGCCCTTGGTCCTTCCAACCTACTTCGTGCACTTCCAGAATGAGGGGGAGTGTACCCTGCATTCTCTGGACATGAACAGAGCTTTTCGGTTCTATTTAGACAGAACTTAAAGAAATCCGCACGTCAAAACAACCTTTTGTCTCCTTCAGCAAGCCCGGCTGGGTCAGCCTGTTGCTATCAGATGCATTTCAGCATAGCTAGTGACATGCCTTCGCTAATGCTTCTGCATGGCACAGGTTAAGCTGGAAGGCAGAGTGTATGCGCATTCTACCAGAGCAGTTGGGGCATCTCTGACAGAAATCAGGAATGTACCCATTGCGGACATCTGCAGTGCAGCCACCTGGAGTTCTGTGCATACTTTCACAAAACACTACACTTTGGATATCCATGCCAGACAGCATCAGTCCTTTGGCAGGACGATCCTTAATGGACTTCTGTCCTAAGTGAGCTCCTCTGTCTCCTGCCGCCCGTCTCGGAGGGATTATTTTCTATCTGTACTCTCCCATTAGTGTGAATGAGTGGTGGAGACTTTATGTCTAGGAAGATATGGAAATTACGTACCTATTGTAATTCTTGATCTTCTTGAACGGAGTCTCCACCACTCATTCACACGCCCACCCTCCATCCCCCAAGCTCACTTATCTGTTTCTGGTCTTCACTCCCTCAATGGCTGGGTTGTGTTGACCCTTATACGGTGATTCAGACTACAGGGGCCCTGCAACAATACAGAGGCAGGTAGTGGTTTTGGTGGGATACAAAAAGGTCTATCTCTGGAGTGCCCCACCTCCTGAATAGGACGTTTACCACTTGCTTGTTCAATATCCATTCATGATGGGCCTGGTTTATCCTGCTCAAGGCACCTGACAGGGTGTTGTCCTTGCCAGGCAGATGGATCAACTGTAGGGAGGCGTTCAGAGAGGAAGCAAGGCTCCATTTCTAGGGACATGGATATGTTGTTCATCCACACTCATTGGCAGTATCCTTGCCGCTTTAAATCTTGCCGGAAGGTCTTCAAGCTTGCTCCTCCCACCCACCCGGGTGGTATAACTCTCGGCTCCGCCCCATGACGCCAGATCTTCCTTACCGCTTGGAAGCTCAGGTTCCCTCCTTAACGCTCTCGTTTGCGACTGGTTCTATTTCTCCGTTTGCGGTTTAAAAATAATATTTTGCAAAAGACTTCGAGTCTTGATCCCTCGCGCTGCGATGGACCGTCGACTCCGGTTCGGAGATGCCCATGCGGGCAGAAGATGTCTCGGACGGATCCACACTCACGTGTGTCTACTGCTTAGGCCTTGAGCACGACCCGCGGGCTTGCGACCTGTGCTCATCTTTCGACCTCGTCCCTCGAAGACCGTGCTGCCCGATTGCAACTGGGCCGTCCGAGCGTTCCCTCGGTGAAGTCCAAGGAGGCCGGTTGGCCGTGTCCGGCGGGCTCGGCGGATCAGCTCGGCGGATGGTGGCCCTCGAAGAGGAAGCGGAGCGGGCGTATCTTCCTCGGCCGCGGCATTTATCCCGCTCTCTGGGTTCTTCCTACACGGCTTCCTTTAGGAGCTTGTCTGTCCCTCTCCACTAAAGGAGAAGGGCCTGCGTCTGCTGGACCTTTCTCGGTCCAAAAGAGGACAAGGTAAGTCCCTCCGTCGGACGCTCTTGGGGGCGGAAGGTCCCTCTCCCGGGCCGTCGGCGACCCGTCGGCTTGAGTCGACCGCTCGGCTTCGGCCACTGGCCTCACCGGTGTCCCCGTCAGGTCAGTTGACGAGACTCCCACCTGATGAAGTCGAGATTTTCTCGACCCATTGGACGAGCTGCCTTTAGCAGCGAATTCCCTCTCCGGTTCCCAGGAGAGTTGAGATCCCGTGGCTCGCCTGTGCCTCCGGTTCGGAGCCCTCGGATGGACCTTCGAGCCGAAGGAGTGCGGTTCTGGCACACCTCCTCGCACCGACCCGGAAATTCCGGGACTCACGTCTCGGTCTCGGACCTCTTGGCGGTCCAGCCGTTCCCACCGTCATAGGCGGTCTCGGTCTCGGCACGCGGTGAGCGGCGTGCGCCGTCCTCGTCCTCCTCCTCGGGATGAGGAGGCTTCGGCGTAAGTACGTCGGCCAGTGCGAGGACCTTATGTTGCAACAGCTCCTCCTGGCCGGGAATAAGCGACCCGGCGCCTTCCCCGCCATTAAGTGGCTGTCACCGAATGGCCGACACAACCCCTCGACTTGTCGAGGAGCTCACCCAGGCGGTTGTTCGGCCAAAACCAGCTGCTCCACCGATTCCGGTGGAACCTCCGCCTCCACAGCCACCAATTGGGGCTCCGACCAAGGATTCTCGGTCGGCTAAGGGTCTACCCCATCGGCTGTCAGTTACCCTCACTCCCGACCGACCTCGGCAGGTGAAGGGTGGCTCAGGCCAGAGGCAGCTCTTTGAGGACTCTTCCGAGTCGAAGGCGATTCCTCCTTCTTCTCCAAGCGACTGGACTTGGAGTCTTCAGGAGGTCAGCCAATGGGACGATAGCCCGTCGTCCTTCCTAGGACTGCCCGGCTCATCTCGGAGTCTACGGGATGGAGCTCGAACCCGTTCAAACAGGCCAGGTATCCCTCACGGAGATTCTGGACCGAGGGATTCTCGGCGGAGGCCTTTCGGTGGCGAGGCCATAGTGGGTCCGGCACTGGAACTTTGGCGCGCCACTGCTTCCTGCCCGCGCCCGGCAGGATGGCCAGGAAGTATCACGGTCCCTACCGGTTCCTTGTCCGGTTTTGGAACACCCCTCTGCTGAGGGTTGGTTACCGACAAGCGTTTTCACGTGCCGCAGCGCCAGGGATGTGGACAAACCTCCTGACCAAGGAGTCCAAGAAATGGACTATGTCGGGCGAAAAGTCTCACGTCCTCTTCTCGGCCTTCGTCAGGCCAGTTAACGCCCGTCCTCATGGCACATTTTTCTCATGCCCTGTTGGGCTCCCTGGATGAGGTCATCCCTCATCTTCCCGCCGATCTGCAGACTACGGTTAAGCAGGTGCGGGACCAGGGCAGGGCAGTGGCCAAACAGCAGCTCCAGACTGCTTTGGATGTAGGGGACTCGTGTGCCAGATCGGTGGCGGCCGCAGTGGCTATGCGTCGGCGGGCTTGGCTGAGGATATCCACCTTTACTTCGGATACCCAGCACAAGTTGGCGGATGTTCCCTTTTTGGGGACTGACCTCTTCGGCCCTGGGGTGGAAGGTCACCTGCAGAGGATCGAGGTCCAATGCCACCTTGGACTCGGTCTCTTCCGCTCCAGAAGGACAAAGGCCGCAAACCACAGCCTAAGCCCTTTCGTCCTTCTGTGCCCCCGGCGCGCCCGGCCCAGCAACGTCAGGGCCAGCAGGCTCGGCCTTGGCATCCCAAACCCAAGCCGCCGGCTTCCTCTAACAGGAGGCAGGGAGGAAAGGGCCCAGGAGGTCCCTCGGCCGGTCCCTCCTCCAAGCCTGCCCAGTGACGGGCTGAGGGGTGTCGCCCCCATCCCCGTCACCTTACCCCTGGGTCCCCACGTGGGGGGACGGCTCCGGCACTTCCGTTCCGCCTGGTCGCTGTTACCACGGACAGGTGGAGTCTGGAGGTGGTGGGAAGAGGCCTGCCTCTGGGTGAATACAGGCACCACCCTTCAGAGCCGTCGCCCCTCGGGGGCCGGGATCCCCAGCCTCACTGGCGGCTCGTCGAGCCGACATCACTCTCCTCCTCCAGAAGGAGGTGGTAAGAGAGGTGGTGGACCCTCCTTCAGACCCAGGGTTTGTGTCCAGGTACTTCCTGGTTCCGAAACGGACGGGGGGCTGGCGCCCCATTCTCAAACCTACGACCTAAACAAGTTCCTAAGGTCTCGAACCTTCAGGATGGTCACTCTGGCTCAGATTATACCATCCTTGGAGCAGCGTGTGGTTCTGCTCTCTGGACTTGCAGGAGGCGTTTTTCCACGTCCTATCCGTCCGTCTCACCAGAGATTCCTTCGCTTCGGCGGAAGGATCCTCTTCGAGTTCAAGCCATGCCCTTCGGCTTGTCTCCAGCTCCCAGGGTCTTCACCAAATGCATGGCAGTGGTGACAGCATTCCCTCGCGGCGCGAGGGGTCCGGGTGTACCCTTACCTGGACGACTGGCTGATAGCAGCTCCCTCCAGGAAGGAGGCGGAGTGGTCCAGAGATCTGGCCCTCCAGGTCTGCTCTCAACTGGGCCTCCTTATCAACGAGGCCAAGTCGGAACTCGAGCCGAAGCAGGTGATTTTATTCATCGGAGCAGCTCGGCTCTCTTGAGCCAGGCGCGGCTCAGTGGACAGGGCCGAGGTTCTTTCCTCTCTTCCCCGATCATTTCTGGTTGGGCAATTCTGCCCTGCCCGGGACTTCCTGCGCCCTGGGTCTCATGGCGCCTGTACCAGCGTGGTCCGTTGGGCCCGCTGGAACATGCGTCCCCTTCAGTGGGGACTGGCCAGCCAGTGGTCATAACGCTAGCGATCCCTTGGACCAGCGTGTCGGTGACACAGGGATGTGGAATGCTCTCCAGTGGTGGACCGTTCCAGATCATTTGCAGGAGGGCATCCCGTTCGTCCGCCCGAGCGGCGGTCTCTCTGTCGACCGATGCCTCTCTGATGGGTTGGGTGCCCATCTGGGGAACTACGGGCTCATGGCCTCTGGTCGCGTGGAGTCCCGATGCCACATCAGCCTGCTGGAGCTCCGAGCGGTCCGCCTAGCTCTCACCGCCTTTGCTCCGTTCCTCCGGGGTCAAGTGGTCCGAGTCAGGCGGACAATACCACGACCATGTACTATCTAAACCGCCAGGCGGGGCCGCGCTCCATGCTTCTATGCAAAGGCTCTCCGCATTTGGTCCTTTCGTGCGCAGCCTGGGAGGCGGATCTCCTAGCCATTCACGTGGCAGGAGCCTCCAACACCCTGGCCGATGCCCTGAGCCGGATGAGGCTGCATCCCACAGAGTGGTCTCTCCTGCCGGAGTAGTACAGTATCTGTTCTCCCTTTGGGCACACCTCAGGTGGACCTGTTTGCCTCCATGGAGAGCAAGCTGAGTCTCTGTTCCATGCCCGCTCCCCCCCTCAGCAGGGCTCGCTGCAGGGGGATGCCTTCTCGAGGCAATGGACCCCGGGCCTCTTTACGCCTTTCCCCCCATTTCCCTTGATCCACAAGGTGCTTCTCAAGGCGAGGAGGGACAAGGCGCAGGTGATTCTGATAGCCCCAGACTGGCCTCGCCAGTTCTGGTACCCAGATCTCCTCAGTCTCAGCTCCAGGACTCCGCGGCAGCTTCCAGCTCGCCCGGACCTGCTCTCAGTCAATCAGGGGAAGGTGTTCCATCCGGACCTTCAATCCCTGCACCTGACGGCCTGGTTCCTGAGCTAGAGTTCCAGGCTTTGGGTCTTTCGACGAGGTCCTCAATGTAGTTGAGGCGTCCGTAAGAGTCGACCAGAAAATGTTATGCCTTCAAATGGAAAGGTTTTCCATTTGGTGTCAGGGCAAGGGCTTGGACCCTTTCTCCTGTTCCTTGGCAAGCATCTTGGACTATTTATGGTCCCTTTCTAGTCAAGGGCTTAGGTCGACGACCCTAAGGGTGCACCTGGCAGCCATCTCTGCTTACCGGGCGCGGGCTGGGAAGCAGTCGGTGGCGCAGGAGAAGGTGGTCTGGCGCTTTTTCAAAGGCCTTGATCACATTTCCCCTCCAGTGCGGGAACCCCCACCTCCGTGGGATCTACTGCTGGTACTGGCAAAGCTCATGGGCAAGCCATTGAACCTATGCACAGGTGTGCTCTCTCTCACCTGTCGTGGAAGACCGCCTTCTTGGTGGCTATCCGTCAGCCAGAAGGATGGGAGGCTCCAGGCGCTTCCATAGAGTCTCCTTACCTGGTCTTCCACAGGGACAGGTTGTCCTGCACCCCACCGAAATTCCTTCCGGAAGGTGGTGTCGGAGTTTCACCTTAACCAGGTGTTGACTCTGCGGTGTTCTACCCCAATCACACCTCGGAGGCGAATATAGGCTCCATACTCTGGATCCTAGAAGAGGCGCCGCTTATTATAGGAGCGACGGCTGATATTCGGGAGAGGTTCTGCAGCTGTTTGTCACCCACGCTGAAGCCGCATCTGGC
The DNA here is from genome assembly GCA_016271365.2 of Neoceratodus forsteri. Lineage (NCBI taxonomy): Eukaryota > Metazoa > Chordata > Ceratodontiformes > Ceratodontidae > Neoceratodus > Neoceratodus forsteri. Next base: position 1,295,843,344 of record CM057454.1, on the reverse strand, counting down.
AGACCTGCAGCCAGCGGGACGATAAGCAGGTGGGTAACCTCCTGCATAGATCTCTGCTATAAGTTAGCGGGCATGGAGCCTCCCAGAGGGATAAGAGCTCATTCTACCGCCATACTGCTGTGGTGGCTGCTTCCAGGGACGTCCCTATCCAGGAAATCTGCAGGGCTGCTACCTGGAAGTCAGCAAACACCTTCATTACCCACTACCACATCGACCTTGAGTCACGCCTGGGATGCTGGTTTTGGGGCCTCGGTTCTCCAGTCTCTCTTTCCCAAGTAAGTATATGGGGTGTGCGTCTTGCCTCCCTCCTCCCCGGAGAACTGCTAGGAGTCTGCCAATGAGTGTGGATGAACAACATATCCATGTCCCTAGAAATACAGGTTACTCACCTGTAACAGGAGTTCTAGGAATGGTATATGTTGTTCATCCTACGACTCTCATCTCCTCCCCGGCTTCGACGCACAACCTGAGCTTCCAGCGGGCCAGATCTGGCGTCATGGGGCGGAGCCGAGAGTTATACCACCCGGGTGGGTGGGAGGAGCAAGCTTGAAGACCTTCCGGCAAGATTTAAAGCGGCAAGGATACTGCCAATGAGTGTGGATGAACAACATATACCATTCCTAGAACTCCTGTTACAGGTGAGTAACCTGTATATCTTCATCGGCTCTGTACAAAGTGGGGTAGACCTTGTCCCTCCCTGTTTGTTGATGTAGTACATTGTTGTGATATTGTCTGTTCTGACTTGTACCACCTTTCCCTGTATTAGATGTGAGAAAGCCTGAAGGGCCAGGTAAACAGCTTTTGGCTGTAGCAGGTTTATATGCTGGAGGGAATCTGCACTCTCCCAAGTGCCGTGAATGGTGCTCCCTCAAGTGAGCACCCCAGCCCAACAGGGAAGCATCTGTTATGAGAACCAATGAAGGGGACTCCTGCAGGAATGGAATCCCTTCTCTCAAGTTTTCCAGCTCCAGCCACCATTGGAGTGCTTGTAGTAACACCCTTGTTACTGGTACGAGTTTTGATAGGGAGTTCTGCCTTTGGCACCAGTGTGCCCTGAGGTGGAACTGGACATCTCTCATCTGAAACCTGGCATCTATGACTGTGCTTGTTGCTGAAGCCATGTGCCCTAACAGTTATAGAAACTGTCTTGCTGTCTTTGGCTTGCCCAGGACAAATGAGCTCGCCAAAAGCCAAATGCTTTCTGCTCTCTCCTGAGGGAGGAAAGCCCTTCCCAGTATGGTGTTTAGTTCTGCACCTATAAACTGCAGTACCTGCACAGGGGTCAGGACTGACTTTTTGATGTTGAGAAGGAATCCCAGACAGTGCAACAGGTCCCACCTGCTGGTGAGACTTTCCCACGATTAGCCAATTGTCCAGATAGGGAAAAACTGCAACACTTAGTCTTCTTAAGTGTGCCACCACTACCTCCATACACTTGGTGTAGAGGTGAGCTTGACGGGAAGTGTTGAGAACTGATGGTGGCCTGAGGGAAGTCTGAATCTCAGATATTTTCTGTGTGACTCCCTTATGGGAATATGGAAATATGCATCCTTTAGGTCTAAGGAAGCTGGCCAGTCTCCTTTTTGCAGAGTTGGCAGAATCATGGCCAATGTGACCATCTTGAACCTGGGTTTTACCAGGTACCTGTTTAGCAGTCTGAGGTCTAGTATAGGCCACCACTCCCCATTCTTTTTTGTTGTTAGGAAATATCTTGAATAAAACATCTGCCCTTTTTGGCTGGGGGGGACAGGCTCTACTATCCTTTCTAGAAGTAAAGCCTGCACCTCCTGTTCCAGCAGTTTTCTTTCTGTGAAAGGACCTGGTGTGAACTGCTTTGATCTTGGAGGAGGAAGGGATCTGAAACAAAGAGACAGACCCTGACTCACTATTTCCAGAACCCACCTGTCTGTGGTGATTTTCAGCCATTACTGAAAATAGTCAGTCTGCCCCCTACAGGAGATGGAGAGGCAGCCTAGAGGGAAAAGTCGGGGATTTTGTTTTGTATGTTGCTGAGGTTGTGCAGACTGGGATCCTCACCTGGAACCCCTTCTGCCTCTGGCTGTATAAAAGCCACCCTGCTGTGAATAGTACTACTGTTGGGGCACAGCCTGAACTTGAAAGAAGGGCCTCCTAAAAGAGGACCTACCCCTGCCTCCCCTTCCATATGATGAAGTGGAGGGAGAAGCTCCTTCTTTGGTAGAATTACTGCGGAAAGTAGCCTTATACTCTACTTTCTTCATGTATGCCTCAGTCTGAGCACCAAAAAGTGAGTGACCTGTGACTGGGAAGTCCATAGCCTTACTCTGGGTGTCCTGGGTGAGATTAATAGCTCTCAGCCAGGCAAATCTTCTTAAGGCTATAATACCTGCTATCCATCGAGCAGCTGTGTCATTCATATCAGCTGACATTTGGAACTGGTACTTGGAAGCCTCCAAGCCCAGTCTTGTAGTGTCCAATACCTCTGAAACTGTTAGAGAGGGGTTAGCCTCTGCATTATCCAAGATGGACTGCCAAAGAGCCTTCTGGTGGAGGGCTGCATAAGCTTGGTAGCTGGCTTGGTGAACTGCTGGGGAAGCCAGAATGTACCTTTTTTAAGCCATGCTATCAATCCTTCTCGAGTCCTTCTCAGGGGGGTGAGAGGACAAGGGAGTTTTTGCCTTTTCACAGGCAGCCTGCTGTATAATCCCCTGGTGGTCTGGGTGAGTAAATAAAAACTCAGCCCCTGACTGCTCAAGCTGGTATTTTTTTATCTCACTTTTTATCAGTGGGTGTGATAGTGTTTGGAGACTTAAGAATTTCAGGGACATCTTTCGTAGAAAAACTTATACATAGGAGAAGGAGCCTTTTAGTGGGTGTCAGCCCTAAGCTCCATATGTTGGTCTTCTTCTTCATCCTGGATCTCTTCTGCAGTTTGCAGATCCAGGGTTTCCACCATCTTCCTGACAAAGTTAAAACGGGAGGAAAAGTCCTCTGTGGGTCTGGGAGTAGAGCCAAAGTCCTGTTCAGGCGAGACCTCGGGTTCAATACCATTCTCTGCCTGATAATCTTCTTCAAATTCCACTGTGTCAGTAGGTAAAGGAGGTACAAAAATAGGGTTTTTTTTTCAACTGGAGAAGCCACAGGCTGTTTAGGGGGTAGTAAGCCCTGCAGCACTTGTAGTAAGGCCACAGCCTGGGTTAGCTCAGCAGGCAAAGGAGCAGGTACAGGCAACTGAGGGGCCCCTTGAGGCTTTTCAGCTGGGGTCTCAGTGTGCTTTGTCTTCTTGAGTTTTTTTTGGCAGGCACCAGAGAGTCAGACGATTCATTGCCTCTCTTGCCAGAGCCCTCACCTGTCTCAGGGCTGTCTTTTGAGGCCCTGGAAGGAATAGTCAAGGACTTGGAGGGGGTGGACTGGTTAGAGCCCATGGATCCCTCTTCCAGTTTTCTTTTTAGCCTTTCCTTACGTTTTTCCACAGTTTTTTCAGGGAAGGACTTGCATCTCACAATCAGCAAAAAAATGCTGTTGACCAAGGCAGAGCAAACATAAACCATGTTTGTCTGCCTTAGCAAACACTTCAGAGCACTTCAAACAGTTTTTAAAACCAGGAGGTCCCGTTTTCTTTTTAGGTTTATCTGACATTTTAAAGAAAACAGGAACTGTGAACTGACAAAAATAAAGTCAAGTTAAATATTTGCGGTTGGTTCAGTAACTGAGAAAAACCCAAATCTATTGGTTCCGATGGGATCGGGAACCGAGAAAAATCAGTTCAAAAGTGATAAATTTACAGAAAAATATAATCGGAACCCTTTAACAAAGGTTCCGATTCAGGAAAGAAAAGAATCGGTTGCCTCTCGGTTCATAGGAACTGCAAGGAACCGGAAAAATAACGCTAAATTTAAACTATGAGGTAAAAAACTAAAATAACAATTACACTAGGCAGTAAATGAAAAATGAAACAAAAATACTTAAGTTTTTTTTTTTATTCAATGAATCAGGAATAGCTCTTGATGGAGAGATCATCTCCAGGGCGTCTAGACTTTACAGCGGAGAGAAGAAATCTGAGGTTAGAATGTAGGCATTTACACTGGGCAGTTTTTGAATTGAATGCACGAGCTAAAGATTTCGTCATTAGCATAGCATTCCATTTGGCTCCGGGGCAGTGCTGGCTTAAAGGAGCATTGCAAAAAGTAATAATATTAGTGGATTCCTGAGGTTAGAAGATCAAGAATTATGGTAGGTTCATAATTTACATATCTTCCTGGACATAAAGTCTCTACCACTCATTCACACTAGTGGGAGAGTACCGAGCCAAAATAATCCCGAGAAGGGCAGCAGGAGAGAAAGGAGCTCATTTAGGACAGAAGTCCATTAAGATTGTCCTGCCAAAGGATGGATGCTGTCTGACATGGACATCCAAGGCATGATGCTTCACAAAGGTGTGCACAGATCTCCATGTAGCTGCACTGCAGATGTCTGCAATGGGCACATTCTGGATTTCTGCCAGAGGTGAAAACTGCCGGCAATGTCCACCCCATTGAAGGGCAGCAGGGGCCGGCCTGGCCGTCTTAATAGCAGTCCTAGTTTTCTCAGTGGCTTCTAGTGCCTGCTGCACTTGTGGACCAAAGAGATAAATGCCATCAAATGGAAAATTCATGACTCTCTGCTGGGCATCGTTTGTGAATCCTGAAATCCATAACCATAAGTGACGCCGGGTGCATATCCCAGCTGCTGCTGCTCTTGCTCTTGAAGCAGTGTCAAAAGCATCCATAGCAGCCTTAAGTTGCTGCCAATGCCTCCAGTAATGGTCTGGAGAAGCTCTGAACTAACGTCCGACTCTGGAAGAGCCTTCACAGTGACTTTTAGTGAGTATACTCGTATTGAGAGAAATAGCCCTGGTAGCTAGCAATACGCATTCCTAGGGTAGCAGCAGCGAGAACACTCACTTCCCTAAAGTGTCAATCTTACGGTATTCTTTGTTTACTGGATGAGAGCCGTGGATTCCTGAGGGAGAAAGACTTTGTCATTCTCTGCCAAGACTACTATGGCATCTGGAGAGGCCAGGATTGACCTATCTGGGGGGGGCGTAGTTCCTGTCTATGGACTTAGCCACAGAAGGACTGTCCCACACCATCTGTGAGAGAGTCTCGAAAGAGGGCTGTACTGGAGGAGTCAATTCCACAGGAATGTCAGGGACATGCAGGTACTGAAGGTGAAACAGCTTCCCAGGATCCACCTCAGAAGTCTGGAGAAAACGGGTGGAATTCAAATTCTTCAGGAGAGACTTAAACAACAGGTTCTCGACCAAGGGCTCTGCTGAAGTAGAGGGCTTACTTTCCACTCCAAAGGATGAAGCCTCATCCAAATCGTCCCCTAATCGTAGATCAGGATCAAACTCAATATTATCTCCTACTAGCCCAGAAGGGATAGTATAGAAAGGAAAAGGAGGAAAGAGAGCAGGAGGAGGTGTTCCTCGAATTGGAGTTGAAAACCACCTGAGGCGGCACTGGCACCGAAAACAGTGCTGGCGTCGCATGCAGCACCAGTCACGATGCTGCCAAGGCTGAAGCCGAGGGTGGTGCCACAACTGGTGCTGGCTGAGCGCCTGGAGAACCCAACCCCGGGGCACCCAAGGCTGAAGACCTGAAAATATGAGAAGGAAAAGGCAGTACCTGTGCTGGCCCCTGTGCAACAGCCATGTGAGGGGGAAAAGCACAAGAGCACAGCATCGTGCAACTAAGTTGACCCAGCTGGCCCGCTGGTCTGAGGCCCAAAGGCCCCGGGGCTGGCTCCATAGGCACAGGAAGTCGGGACAAAAGCCGAACCCACTGCTCTGTAAGAGCAGCCCAATGATGAAACTGCTCACCGGAGGACCCCCCCCGGGGTGGGGAAGGACTCCGTGGTCGAAGATCAAGGCCGGGAACCTGACAGAGGCCGGGTCGTCCTCCCTGTCTCCTCTGCCACTGATCTCTGTGCAGACATACTAGAGGGTGACTCAGTGGTATCACTTCTTCTTCGACTGGTGGGATGAAGAAGAACTTAAGGCCAAGTGGTACCGGGTCCCCAACCTCAATCGGGAATGGGCCTGCTTCTTTCTGTGCTTTCGAGAGGACTGCCCTTCCTCTTGAGCACCAGACTGCCCATAGTCAGCCCCCCCAGTCAGCCCCCCCCTCCATAGAGGGTGGAAGATCGGACCGAGCCCTGCTGCTAAAACAGCTTTCAAGTGAAATCTCCCTACCGTCACTGGCCCCGTTCATGGTCGACTCCATCGAAGATGGGCTGAAGACTTCTGTTTCTTCCTTGAAAATGAATAAAACTTTTTTTTTTTTGTTAATAAAGTAATATGCTTAATGGGAGGGAACTTGAATGTTACTCTCAGTCCATCATTAGATGCCTCCTTGCCGCTGGCCCACAGGACAAACCCCCTGCAAAAGTATATTAGACGAACAGTTTCCTCCTTGGGACTAAGACACATAGAGGCACTGTTTCCCTACGACCCGAGTGTTCGCACATAAGGCAGCGCACACAGGAGTATTCTCACAATTAGATTACTTTTTTCACTACAGCGGAATATCTAGACACTCTATGTGATATCTGGCACAGGGTGACTTTATTGTTAGACCACGCACGTGTTTATGCTAGGTTGTAATTGGGAGTGGGTACCAAGGTGTCACGCTGGCGTTTGAACCTTATCCATCTGAGGGACCCGGAGTGAACGAATACTTCTGCTCAGTATTCACAATGGAAATGCAGGGGGAGATACCTAATCGAGTCAATAGAAGCACACTGGATGGGGGTTGATATTAGTCCTTTCACAGAAGAAAGGGTTCTGAAAGAACTCTTAAAACTAAAGATGGATAAAGCAATGGGGCCTGATGGGATTCACCCCAGAATTCTAAAAGAACTAAGGGAAGACCTAGTAACACCACTAACTACCCTTTTTAATAAATCATGGGAGGATGGTGTAGTACCTGAGGACTGGAGGAGGGCGGATGTGATTCCCCTTCACAAAAGTGGGAGCAAGACAGAGGCAGAAAACTACAGACATGTTAGTTTGACCTCAGTGGTAGGGAAAATGATGGAATCACTTCTGAAGGAAAGAACTGTTGAGTACCTAGAGGCCAGTGGGGCACAGGACCCAAGGCAGCATGGATTCACAGCAGGAAGGTCATGTCAGACAAATCTAATTGATTTCTTTGACTGGGTGACCACATTAGTAGAGCAGGGAGGGACTGTGGACATGGCCTACCTAAACTTTAGCAAGGCATTTGACACAGTCCTGCACAAAAGATTAATAAACAAATTAGCCAGCCTGGGAGTGGGTCCCAGGGTGGTAGCCTGGGTAAAACACTGGCTGGACAACAGAAAACAGAGGGTAATAGTAGATGGAGTCCACAGTGAAGAAAGGGGGGTTACTAGTGGGGTACTGCAGGGTTCAGTCCTTTTTAATGTCTTTATAAGTGACACTGCAGAGGGACTGGAAGGAAAAGTAAGTCTTTGCAGATGACACAAAGATCTGCAACAGGTTGATAGCAAGGTGGGGTGGAAAGGATGAAAAGGGACTTGGCAAGGTTGGAGGAATGGTTAAATGTATGGCAGCTTAGATTCAGTGCAAGTAATGCACCTGGGAAACAAAACCCAGGAGAAAAGTACACAATGGGGGTGAAATACTGAGAACAAAAATGGAACGGGACCTGGGGGTAGTCATATCAGATGACCTAAAGGTGGGCCAGCAATGTGAGAAGGCAGTAAGGAGGGCTGGGGGGGATACTGGGATGCATAGGGAGAGGCATCACCAGTAGAAAACAGGAAGTTGTTGGCCCTCTGTAAAGACAGTTGAAAAGACCACATCTGGAGTACTGTGTACAGTTCTGGAGACCCCATCTCTGCAAAGACATAGACAGGGTGGAGGCTGTCCAGAGGAGGGCAACCAAAATGGTGCAAGGTCTGCACTAGAAGACATATGAAAAAAGACTAAAGGAGCTTAAGATGTATAGCCTCAAGGAAAGGAGGGAGAGGGGGGACATGATAGAAACTTTCAAATACCTCAAGGGAATCAACAAAGTCCAAGAGGACAGCATCTTTCAGAAAAAGAGATGTGCAAGAACAAGGGGGCGCAATTTGAAGATGGGGGAGATAGCTCAGCGGTAATGTGAGGAAGTATTTCTTCACAGTGAGGGTTGTAGATGATGGAACAGCCTTCCTGAGGAGGTCGTAGAGTCAAAAACTGGGGGAATTCAAGAATGCATGGGACAAACATAAGGCAATTCTAGTGGGGGGTAGGAGGAAGTAGGCTGTTGGTTAACTAGGATCTGTAGCTTATCCGTTAGGTAGAGAAATGGGCAGACTAGGTGGGCCAAGCGGTCCTTATCTGCCATCAAATTCTATGTTTAAGCAGCTGATACAGGAGGCTATCCCTCATGTTTTGGAGGAGAACTCTCATTCTAGGGTCCCCTCCACGATAATGTGGGATATTTTGAAGGATGTTCTCTGTGGAAAAATCAATAAATATGCATAAAAGTATTGCCCACCTTCCTCCCAAGTGCGAAGTTATCTTACTGGGTGATTTCAACGTAAACTGGTTATCTGCTACATCCTCCTCATACAAAAGAATCGGTGCTCGCCTATGACCTCACTCAAATGGTACAATCCCCAACCAGGTTAGACCCAAAATTTGGAACATCCACCCTTATCGACCTTATCCTCACCAACCGTCCAAAACACCTTTCCCAGATCAAGGTGCTCCCTGACTCGATAAGTGACCACTCCCCAGTTACCTGTTGGTGGTCAAATAAAATCCCCCCAAAAAAAACACAGAGCAAAGATGCCTGAGGAAAGGAGCCCTCCCACGCCTAAAATCTTACCTTGCTTCCATTGACTGGTCTCCTATCCATATTGCTCAAACAGTTGATGCTGCCCTCGCCTATTTAGTTTCCTCCTTTAACTCTGCTTGCACCATTTTCGCCCCCTTCTCTAAACATATAGTAAAAACCCGGGACACCCCCTGGATTTCCCAGTCGCTACTTGACAACATGAGAAAGAGGGATAACCTATGGCACAAGACCCTTTCCTCCCAACTCCCTTTAGATAGACAGAATTACAGGGAGGCTCGAAATAGCTGCACCAGGGCTATCCGTCAAGCCAAAGCCAAGTATTACAACCACGCCCTTACCTCCTCCTCCTGGGGCTCTGGTAGAAATTTCTGGTAAAACATTAAGGAACTAACTGGAAAAAATGTATCCCCTACCCCTATGCAGCTTCAAATCAATGGGCTTAACTCACAGGACCCAAAATCTATTACTGAAGCACTAAATACTGCCTTCTCAGACCTCAGTCACATTCTCCCCCCAAACTTTCTCGACCCGATCAGTAACCACCCCATAAACCCCACCCACCAATGTCAACCAACCTCCTTTCCGACTGCGCATCATCTCCTGCAATGAGGCAAAACGCTACCTAGGCACTGCTCTGGCAAACGCTCGCTATAGTAGTGACGGCCTGGAACTCAAGCTAGTTCAGCTAACTTTGGATGTGACGTTGCCCCATCTTACCAAAATATTCAACTTATCCTTATGCCACAGCCAGTTCCCCACTTCCTGGAAAAGAGCAGTTATAACTCCCACATTAAAGAGTGGTGACCCAATGTCCGCCAACAACTACAGGCCTATATCCATACTGCCCCCTCCCTCAAGGGCCCTCGAGAAAATAGTGGTGGACCAGCTCACGGACTACCTGACCTAACACAATCTGCTCTGTCAAGAACAACATGGGTTCAGGAGGGGCCACAGCACCTCCATGGCCCTTGTCGAGTTTACTTCCTATATACACGAGGTCCTGGATTATGGTGCAGTAGCGGGGGCTCTCTACATCGATCTGACCAAAGCTTTTGATACCGTCAGTCGTGAGCTTCTTCTCCACACCCTTCCTTCCTTAAATATTGCCCCATAAGTCACCGCCTGGCTCACTGACTATCTCAAAGACAGGACACAGCAGATTAAAACTAATGGGACCACATCCTCCAGCAAACCAGTCCACTCGGGTCCCACAAGGGTCCATATTAGGCCCATTGCTTTTCACCCTCTTTCTGAACTCTCTCCCCAAAACCTGTAGCAGGAAGCTTCTGCTTTATGCTGATGATGCTGTAGTCTTCTGGAAACATCATCATCTCAGCACCCTACAATCTGCTCTGCAGACCTTCTTCGGTGAGCTCGAAACCTGGTTCTCTGAACACCGCCTAATACTTAACTATGAGAAAACAAAAGCCATGATCTTCACACATCGCCAAAACCCGCTCTGTAATATGCCTCTAATCATCACAAACTCCCATGGCATCGCTCTGGAACAGGTTAACATTTTCAAATACCTGGGTGTCTGGTTAGACTCCTCCCTTACCTATCATGCTCACATCCTCCACGGTCGGTGCCAGGCTAGGGATCCTATACAGACATAGGCATTGCATTCCCCCTCAGGCGATGCATTTAGCAGTGTCCTCCTCCATACTACCCTTAGTTGACTACGGCATAGTAATTTATGGGTCTGCTGATCATACTGCCCTGTGTAGCATCAACCTTGCCCTCAACAAAGCCTGCCGTCTGGTCACAAATTGTAACAGACTAACCCATACGTGTGAGCTTTACAAAATCACTGTCTGGCTCAACTTCCAAGATAGGGTAAAGTATCACACCTGCCTTCTAGCAAGGAATATACTAAACAAACAAGCTCCGACAAGCCTCCACTCCCTTATCCAAACAGCCTCGCTCAGGAGTGCACAAAGAGACTCTGCAAACACCCCCTTATTAGTACCGTACTGTAGAACCTCCCTTGGGCAACGGTCCTTCCGTTATCATGCCCCACTGTGGCTAAACAACCTACCATCCACAATCTCCCTTACAGCCAGTCTTGGTCAATTTAAAACTGGGCTTAGGACTCTCCTTAAATTGTCACCCTGTGACTGCAGACAACGTTAAAAAACGGGTCCCAATTCCACTTAGCTGGGACCCCCCCGGTGCTCTCGTCCAGCTCCCTTAGCTAGTATCCTCAATATCACTTTAATCGTATCCTGACTCGGGGCCTATTTTGTAAAGCCCCCTGAAACCGTAGTACTGCCATATGAATCAAAGTGTAGACCTGTGTCCTGTATATTTATTATATTTTCATTTGCAAAATCATAGGACAGTTTTTACAGTGTATGTTAGGACAGTACATAATTACATCAGTCAGATACGTAGCAATACATTAGTCAAGGGTCTTAGGACTACTTACATATTTTACAAAGCAATTCATATCATAAGCACTAAGACATTTACATGAACCATCATCAGAGTCGATATGTTTCTAAGGTACAAAAGTAGGATCTAAAGATGAAATATATAGAATCCATTTCCTCCATTTAAGCTCAAATACAGACCATTTATCTGTGCTTTTAGCTATTAATCTCTCTAATACATAAATTTCTCCCATTATTCCCCGCCAATTCTATATGTTTGGAGACATCTTCTTCCCCCAGTTTCTAGTAATTGCTTTTTTAGCTGCCAGCATATAAGTAATTAACAGTGATCCTCTGGGTATTGGGAGACCCTCTGGCGGAACTGAGAATAAAACTAACTCAGGGGTCAAAACTGCTTCCACATCTACTAATTCTTTTAATGCCTCTAAAATATCTCTCCAGTAACCTGCTAACTGCGGGCAGGCCCAAAAAACATGGAACTGATCCGCAGATATTTCTCCACAATCTCTCCAGCAATTGCTTAATGTCCCTGATGAGAACCTGGCCTGTCTTGCCGGAGTATAGAAAAATGTATTTCTAACTTTCCAGGCAAATTCTCGCCAGTAGGGGGCTCCCAAAAGTCCCATTGAGAATTTAGTATACTTTTCTCAATCTTTCTTTGATACCTGGCGTGGAAGCTCTTTATTCCAGGCATTTGGAATTCCCTGAGTTGAATTTTTTGATAATTCCCTCAAACCCCTATATATTAGTCCCACAAGGTGGGGCCACAACTGTCCTCTCCCAGTGGTCATGGCTAAAGTAAGCAATAAAGGGGGTGGATCTAAGAGTCTACTAAAGGCTGATCCTTTACTTTCAACGCCCTCTATTAAGCTTGTATAAATTGAAAAATCTTGTTGTAGAAGATTGTATGTTCCTTGAAGTTTAGTAAATGAGAGGACCCCCCCCCTGGGATCCACCAATTGAAACATAAACTTAAAACCTTTTTGTCTCCATTGAACCAAAGTACTCTCCTGTTCCAAAGTAAGAGTTTGGATTCCGAAATTTAATAAATTCAAATAGGGACCTACTGGTTACAGCTCTCTTAGATGGATGATTCTCTTCCAAGTCTCCATAATAGAATTTGTACTATAAATAAGTCTAGGTCTTTTATTTACTGGGGCATATAGCATTTGTAAAAGTTCACTCCCCTCCCTTACCCCATTAAGGGTGAATACTAAGTTCTTCCATGGTATGTCATATTTGGGGTTATTCCAATTGAAAACTTGAGCTATCACTGTAGCATTTGCATACATCTGTAGATCAGACAAATTTAAACCTCCCTTATTTTTTGGTAACATTAATATGGACCACTTGATTCGGGTTTTTTTTCCCGGCCCAGACAAATCTCACCAAAGACTTATTCCAGGAGGGCAAGTACATTCCATCTGGCATCATCGGTATAGTCTGAAAAAGATATAGCAGCCTTGGAAGAATATTCATCCTAATAAGATCCACCTTAAAATATAGTGATAGATGAAGTTGGGACCATTGATGTAGATCAGACTCTATTTTTTGTGTTAAAGGTTCATAGTTTACCATAGTGAGATGCATTAACTAGTTTGGTAACTGTATGCCTAGATATTTTATCTTGATGCTATTCCAGTGCAGAGGCAAACTGCCCTTCAGTGTCTGTGAGAGGGAGAAATGAAAGGGAAGAACTTCTGTATTAGAAGAATTTATTTTATATCAAGAGGAATAGAGGACTCTGGATCCGCTACTGACAATAAAATGTCATCTGCATATAAAGCCAGCTTCCACGATTGATTGCCCAGCTGAATGCCCTTAATTTTTTCAGATTTTCTAAGCATCATAGCCAAGGGCTCAATATAGATGGCAAATAACAAAGGTGATAGGGGGCATCCCTGCCTAGTGCCTCTCTGTAACTTGATATAGGGTGTAATACTGCCATGAAGTTTTATATATGCCCTTGGTTCAGAGTATATTTGCTCCAACCAATTCACAAATTCCTTTGGGAACCCAAATGACATTAATGTTCCCCATAAAAATCTCCAGGACACACTGTCGAAAGCCTTACAGGCATCTAACCTGACTAAAGCTGAGGGGGTAGCTGAGTTAGCCATATAATCCATCAGGTGGATTGTTCTTTGTACATTATCTGCAGTCTGATGCATGCGTAAGAATCCTGCCTGATCTGGGTGTATCAGTGATGTATGTTTTAAGTTTGTACTGTTGCCCAATGTATAACAGCTGTACCCAATGTTTAAGTTTAGTTATCCTTTAGTGCAAGTTTTTATTGACGTGGAGCCTTTGCAAAAGAGTCGATGACTCAAAGGATTGTAATTCCAGTATCTTTCAGTAAATAAATAAAAGAAAAAACAGGATAGGGAGACCACCTTCCGGGGAGCTCCAAACATTGCAACACCTAACGGTACAGGGAGAAAAGACTCTTCACACTAGAATGCAAATAAACAAAGACTTCAACATCTAGTTGATCAAAAAATAGAACAACTATTTTACCTTAAACACACGTACCATGAGGGGGGGACCTTGGGGGCAAGGAATCTGGTACATACATTGAGAGAGCATAGGACCAAGGCATGCATGACCAGCATGTATGACCCCATGACTGGGCAACTGTCTACGAAACCACAAGAGATCAGGAAAATTATGGCTTCATATTATAAGGAACTATACACTGCGGAGCAGGCCCCCCTCCCTGGACCAGATTAATTCTTATTTACAAGCCTTGTCCCTGCCCAGGCAAAAGCTCTAGTGGCCCCAATATCCCGAGCGGAAGTCAAGCAAGTTTTCAAAAAGGTCAAAACGCTTAAGGCACCAGGACCAGATGGTTAACCTTATGAATTTTATAAGGGTTTTAAAGATCTGTTACTCTCCCCCCCCCCCCAAATTGCTGTTGGCCTACCACACCGTACAGAAGGGAGACCCTTCCCCGCCCACCTGGCAGTATGCAGTTCTAATGGCTATCCCTAAGCCCCAGAAGGACCCAAAATACCCCACATCATACCGTCCTAGTGCGATGTTAAATTATGATTATAACATTTTTATTTCGGTCCTATCATCCAGGATAGAAAATCTTCTCCCTTCTGTAATTAACCCAGACCAGGTGGGTTTTATCAAGACTCGGCAGGCACATGACGCAATCCGTCGTACCTATCTGCTGGTGGACTATGCCCAGACCCGTAAGATTCCACTGGTCCTTGTGGGACTCGATGCTGAGAATGCCTTTGACAGGGTTGCCTGGCCATTTCTCTGGGCAATCCTGTCCTGCTTTGGACTCCCTGACACACTTATCAAATGGCTCCAAAATACATATGCTTCCCCTCAAGCCTATCTGAAATTGGATAGATCATTATCTGACCCTTTCCCACTTACCAGAGGGAAGAGATTTCAAGTGGAGGATCCCCTTAAGGAAGGTTTTGGAGACCTCCAACTGAGCAAGATATTTGCCATCCACCGGAAGGTGATAGGCGGAGATCGCAGAAAGATGAACCTTCAGCGAGGAACACCTGAGGCACAAATCAGATAAATGCAAGAGGTACTCTAGGACCTAGGGCGCCGGGCAAGAAAAGGGTTCCAAACCCCTGGCAGTCGCCCAAATAGTAAACCTCTTCCACTTCATCGCATTTGTCATTCTGGTGGAAGGCTTTTTGGCTTCTACCAAAACTTGGGCTACCCAGGAGGAAACCCCGAAGCGTGATATACTGTAGCTACATCCAGAGGTGCCACGCATGCAAGTAAAGAGATCTGAGGACCGGATGCAACATGTTGCTCTGCTCCTGTGTGAGAAGGTCAAGGAGAGGTAGAGGTACTGAAGGTTCCAATGCTAGCTGCTGTAGTAGGGGGAACCAAATCTGCTGAGGAGCAATGAGGATCATGTGTGCTCCCTCCGCTTGAAGCTTCAGCAGGACCTTCTGCAGACCTGGAAAGGGAGGTAAGGCATACAGAAACCTCCCTGTCCAACAAAGTGACAGCGTGTCTCACCAAAAAACACCATTCAAGGGAACGAGCAAGCAAAAATTGGGTAGTTTTGCATTGGATAGGGAGGCAAAGAGGTCCAGTTCTGGTCAACCCCACTGGTCGAACAGGCTTTCTACCACCTCTTGTTTCAGTTACCACTCATAAGTCCGTGCGGTGATGTGGCTGAGCCTGTCCACCAGGATGCTCTGAACGCCCGGGACTGCTGTCAAGTACAGATCATGCTGGACTGCCCAGTACCACACCCGCATCGCCTCCCTGCAAAGGAGGAACGATCGGGTGACTCCGTGTTTGTTTATGTACCAAACTGTGGCCGTATTGTTGGTCTGGACAAGGAGAGTTCCCAAGCATGAGGGTCTGAAATGCCTGGAGAGCATAGAGCACAGCTCTCATCTCCAGGACATTGATGTGCAAATGCTGGTCTCCCCAACTGACCAGAGGCGTCCGTCATGAGGTTTATGGAGGGAGAAGGGGTATTAAAAGGGCCCCGAGGAGAGGTTGGATAACTCCTGCCACCAAAGAAGATCCCTCCTCATGCTGTTGGAGACCATGACTCTGTGGTCCAGGTTGTCCAGGCGCTGATCCCACTGGACCCCAAGTGTCCACTGGGTTACCCTCATGTGCAGTCTGGCCATCGGTACGGTGGGAATGGCAGCTGCCATTAGACCGAACAGCCGAAGAACAGAGCTAACTGTGGTTCAAGAGTTGGCTACAGTGAAGGCTTGCTGCTTCAGGGTATCTGCTCAGTCCAGAGAAGGAAGGCCTTGCCCTGGACCGTATCCAGCACCACTCCAATGAATAGGAGGCACTGGGAGGGCAAAATGTGGGACATGTGGTAATCCACCGTGACGCCAAGATGGGAAAAAAGCTCCAGGGTGTAGGAGAGAGACTCCTGCAGACTGCCCTGAGACGGGGCTGACAAAAGCCAGTTGTCGAGGTACGGGAACACAAACTCCCCTGTGGCGTAAGGCCGCAGCCACCACCGCTAAGCACTTGGTAAAAATCCGAGGTGCCGAGGAAAGGCCAAAGAGGAGAGCCATGAATTGAAAATGGTTCCCCTGGAAAGTGAGCCTGAGATAGCGGCAGTGGGCTGGGAGGATAGGAATGTGCAGGTAGGCATCCTGCATGTTCAGCAAACAAAGTCACTGATCCTTGAGGAGCAGGGGGTGAGAGTCAGCATGCGGAACCTCCTGTATTTGACAAAGAGGTTCAGCAGGCTGAGATCCAAGATGGGTCTCAGATATTCCAGCTTCTTGGGCACAGGAAGAAGTGGGAGTAACACCCCCTTCCTTCCTGTGCAGGAGGAACCAGCTCTATAGTTGACTTCGACAGATGAGTCTGGATTTCCTCTTTTACTAGAGGAAGATGACTTGGCAGGTAGTGGGACCTGCCCAGAGGATTGTCCAGAGGTCTGTCCAGGAACTCTATTGAGTGCTCTCTTGCAATTATCTGTAATACCCAAGCGTCTGTGGTGATCTCCTCCCATTCTCTGAAGGGGAAGGCAAAGTGAGATGAGTAACCCCTTCCGGGGGATGATATGTCCTATTGACCTTTTTGAAGACCACAGGGATGGAAGATCGTTCCTGCTAAATGGTGGACATCAGGTCCTCATGTGACCCTGTCCATGGAGGGAAGGGCTGGGTGTCAGCATCTGATATGTCCAAATGGTACGCAAGCCTCTTTCTTTTTGGATCCAGCTCTTGGGTTGCCCAGCTGCATGCTGACTGGATAGACCGGAGGAGCTCAGGAAATGAATGGTCCTCCAGAGATTTGGGGGACTCTTTTTGCTGGAGCTTGATAGGGGAACGGGAGCCCGAGCTGGCAGAAGAGTCAGAATCTGAATCTGAGAATACAAGCCTGCTGGGGGAAGACGCCTTATCAGAAACGTCCTCTGTGGCCTTGTTGCCAGGTAGGACCCGGGGGGATGCCTGGCAGAATCCCAGTCTGACGACCAGGGGTCAATAGGGAAAAGGCTCCTAGAGACCACCCTAGGTGCCGGCGTGGGGACCATAACTGGCTGCGGGTGACCGAGCTCCTGGAGGAGCTGTGATTTGGCGTCCTTCCACCATGAAGGAATGGTCCCTTGAGGGTCAGCCTGCAATCTATCCAGAGCCTGGGGCTGTGGAGGCTGAAAATCTGAGTACCCTGAGTGAGGGTATAAGGGGTAGCCAGGGGGCTGATAGCCAAAGGGGTAGCCTTGTTGGTTGTACCTGATACAAGTGACCCTGCAGCGGGTAACCGGGTGTATAAGCAGGCGTCGGGTAACCCGTCGATGGATACCCTGGTGCCAGGTAATAAGGGTACTGCGGCGGAGGGTAGCCGGGGACAGTGCCCAGAAAACCAGCAGGCAGAAAAGCAAACTGTCCTGAAGGAGGCGGGGCTGAGAGACCACTAGGTGCAGATGGGTCCGTCGGTGGGCCATGACGATCCGGAATCCCAGTTAGGACCTGAGAAGGGCCTCCAGGAGACTCAGGCGTAGGAGCATGAGAAGTAGGCAGGGTGCCCATAGAGCCTTCAGACTGTGGTGGTGGGAGTTGACCGGCATGCCAGCCATCACCAGGTTGGGAAGGGCATCGACTGGTGAGGAGCTCCTCGGAGTGTAGTCCCAAATGGGATCCGCTAGGAGATTGGGCATCAGAGGCACCAAGGAACACAATGCCTGGTCCAAAGTATACAAGGGGATCTAGGAGAAGTGACCCTTGTCGACAGGCCCACTGAAACAGCGGTGGACTTGGCAGTAAACAGGCCCAACGTTGGGGAAGATACCCCCAGAGTAATAGCACTCGCCTACTGTAGAGAATCAAGGGAGAGCGAGGGGTCGGGTTGGGTCAGAGAAAGAGATGAGTTCCAGGAGGGAGAAACCTCAAGGGAAGAAAGTGAGTCTGGCAGCTAGCTCTGCCCACTGTTGGGAAATTCAAGAGTCCGACGGGAGAGCCTTGGCCGAACAGTCATTGGGCGAGCCAGCGACTGACTGACTGGCTGTGACTGAGCGGGCATCGGAAGGGCTGAAGTCTGACTTATCTGTCAGGTTGGGTGGACAGCAGACAAGCTGGAGTCCGGCTTATCGACCGTGCGCTCTTCGGAGGAACCAGAGGGTGACTTACTGCCGGAGAGCTGACCACAGGCCCAGAGGAAGAACCCTCCTGTGAGGAGCAACCCTTCCGCCCTCTGACCACGGCGGGAGGGGGAGCCGGTGACCGATTTGCCTGAGTGGACGGAGACTGGGCAGTAGGGGTACTTACAGAAACAGAAGCCCCACCGGAAACTGTTTCGTCGGTCTGGTGATGCTGGACAGAAGGGGACCGGTCCTGGCACTTCTCCTTCTTGCGCTTAGGGGAGGAGGGACATTCCCACAGCTCCTGCAGCTTTTTTTCCCATCGAAGCCAGGTGCTTTTTGAGCAGGTGGGCTTCGAGGGCTTTCTGGTGTCTGACTCATGTGGCCCTGTTGAAGGATTGGCAGACCTCACAGTCTAGGACCCGATGCTTGGGACCTAGGCAGAGGATGCAGCAAGAGAGTTCATCCCCGTGCGGGATCTGGGCGCTGCACTTGTCACACTTCTTCGGACGACGCGACAGAGAAGACATGCAATAAAACAAATATAACTGTAGAAAATAAGAAATAAGAAAATACTCATGCAAAAATGGTGGCTGACTGGTAGCAGAGTTCACCGTGAGGTACAACTGGCACAGGTCAACAGCAGGAAACAACTGCAGGGTGGATGTGGGGACCGCCCCCTTTATAGTGTCACGCTGACATCCCATCATGTGACACCAGGGGCGGTCCCCCACTGTGGATTGCTAGTTAGAAGTCTGCTGTGTGGTCCTGATTCCGGGGGTGCAGTCCTATGTGTAATGACCTAGTACAGGAACCCTCTCGAAGTAAGGTCTACTGTTTACCACTTTTTCATATGAGCTACTGTTCATAAGTTTATTTCTCAAGGCATGACAGAGCTACTGCATAACCCATATTATTTACATAACCATAATGCAGTGGTTGCAACTCATGGAAGTAATTTGTCATAAATGGTAAAAGCAAGTAAAACGTTCTATCATGTTCTATTAATTACTTTAGGAAAGGAGCTGCGTTACTTTGTTCTCCTGTGTTTTGAACGCTAAAAAGAAGTATTAAAGAATTTATGTCATTACAACATACATAAACAACACTCTACTCATATACTCCAGGAAGCAAGTGAATATGTTAGGAAGTATTACACAGTTATTACTCAAAAAATAGAACAAATTTCCCAGAGAACTGTGCAGTCCATGTGCACAGTTGAATGTTCCACATGTTGTGTTTCACTTAGTTTACATGTGATCATTAGCAATAATGTATCTACAATGCTTTTGTACTTTACAGAAATGTCTAACTTAACCAAATAAAATGTTTATCCTCCATCTATATGTGGAACTATTTTTTCAGATGGAAGGTTACACAATAAAAATTCTCTTTTCTAGCCTTAAAATCACCCTTTCTGAGCATTATTTGTGTCCTTCATGCAACCCATGTCATAAGCGCAATAACCCACTCCAGGGTGTGGGGTTATAGGCATTTAATCCACACCTGGGGTGCTGTGAGGTACACAACTTGCAGCCTCGTGCCTCACAACACACTCCAGGCGTGGATTAAATGCCTATAACCCTACACCCTGTTGTGGATTATTGCTAACTTAGAAAACACTTCTCTCACTACATACCACTGTTGTAGGTCTGATTATCAACTCCCTGAAAGGGGGCAATGGGAGGAAGGGGGAGGAGGCTATGGGGAAAGTTAAATGGATTAATAGGTTAATGTAAGGAGGGGGGAGGAGCAAATGGGTGGGAGGCAGGAGAAACTACAGTTACGTAAGAATTTACCGTAACAGCAGATCTTCAATAGCTACCTGTCAGACAGGAGACAGGCCGTAAATTACAATTCCGTCCTGTCCGATCTCTCTACCACTAATATTGGTGTTCCTCAGGGATCTATACCTTTCTCTCTCTTTGTAAATGACCTCCCCACTCTCTCCCCCGTCTGCTTGACTCTGCTAGATGCGGATGACCTTGTTCTCTACTCCAGTGCAAGGAACACCTCGGACATAAACTGCTCTCTCTCCTCAAACTTTATCAAGTTCCAGTCCTGGCTCATTGAAAACAACCTTGTTCTAAATGTAGGTAAGACGCATGCAGTGGTCTTTGGCTCCCCAGCCAGACTCAGGACAAACCAAAACCCCCTCAAAATCTCCTGCTCTGATGGCTCACTACTAGTCAACACTAGCTCCTTCAAATATCTGGGCATTCTGCTTGATGAATCTCTGGCTTTTGATCAGTACATCAATACTACCTGCAAAGCCGTAAACGCTAAACTTGGTGGTGCCTACCAAACTAGTTATGCCCTTACCCCATCAGCCAGGCTCGCTATTGCACAGGACATTCTTCTTCCGGCACTATCCAATGGCTCAGTCACCTACCTTGGGGCATCAAAAAATACAGGTTACTCACCTGTAACAGGAGTTCTAGGAATGGTATATGTTGTTCATCCACACTTATTGGCAGGTTCCTTGCCGCTTTAAATCTTGCCGGAAGGTCTTCAAGCTGGCTCCTCCCACCCACCCGGGTGGTAAAACTCTCGGCTCCGCCCCATGACGCCAGATCTGCCCGCTGAAGCTCAGGTTGTGCGTCAGCCGAGGCCGAGTGAACAGGTGGATGAACAACATATACCATTCCTAGAACTCCTGTTACAGGTGAGTAACCTGTATTTCTAGGGACATGGATATGTTGTTCATCCACACTTATTGGCAGACTCCTAGCAGTTCTCCGGGAGGAGGGAGGCAAGGCGCACACCCCCGATACTTACTTAAGGAATAAAGACTGGAGAACCGAGGCCCCAAAACCAGCATCCCGGCGTGACTCAAGGTCGATGTGGTAATGGGTAATAAAGGTGTGTGCTGACTTCCAGGTAGCAGCCCTGCAGATTTCCTGGATAGGGACGTCCCTGGAAGCAGCCACCGATGCAGCAGTATGACGGGTAGAATGAACTCTTATCCCTCTGGGAGGCTCCATGCCTGCCAACTTATAGCAGCGATCTATGCAGGAGGTGACCCACCTGCCTATTGTCCGCTTGGCTGCAGGTCTGCCAGGTGCGGCTTCAGCGTAGGTAGACAAACAGCTGGCGAACCTCTCCCCGAATTTCAGCCGTGCGCTCCTTATAATAAGCGAGCGCCTTCTAGGGTCCAGAGTATGGAGCCTATATTCGGCCTCCAAGGTGTGATTGGGGTAGAACACCGCAGAGTCAGCACCTGGTTAAGGTGAAACTCCGACACCACCTCCGGAAGGAATTTCGGTGGGGCGCAGACAACCTTGTCCCTGTGGAAGACCAGGTAAGGAGACTCGATGCAAAGCGCCTGAGCTCTCCCATCCTTCTGGCTGACGGATAGCCACCAAGAAGGCGGTCTTCCACGACAGGTGAGAGAGATCACACCTGTGCATTGTCTGAATGGCTTACCATGAGCTTTGCCAGTACCAGCAGTAAATCCCACGGAGGTGGACGCCTCGCACTGAGGGAAATGTGATCAAGGCCTTTGAAAAGCGCCGACCACCTTTTCCTGCGCCACCGACTGCTCCCCGGCCCGCGCCTGGTAAGCAGAGATGGCTGCCAGGTGCACCTTTAGGGTCGTCGACCTAAGCCCTTGACTAGAAAGGGACCATAAATAGTCCAAAATGCTTTCCACAGAACAGGAGGAAGGGTCCAAGCCCTTGCCCTGACACCAAATGGAGAATCTCTTCCATTTGAAGGCGTAGCATTTTCTGGTCGACTCCTTACGGGATGCCTCAACAACATTGAGGACCTCATCGGAAAGACCGAAGGCCTGGAACTCTAGCCGCTCAGGAACCAGGCCGTCAAGTGCAGGGATTGAAGGTCCGGATGGAACACCTTCCCTGATTGACTGAGAGCAGGTCCGGCAGCTGAAAGCTGCCTCGGGAGCCTGGAGCTGAGACTGAGGAGATCTGGTACCAGAACTGGCGGGCCAGTCTGGGGCTATCAGGATCACCTCGCCTTTCCCTCCTTGCTTTGAGAAGCACCTTGTGAATCAAGGGAAATGGGCGTAGAAGAGGCCCGGGGTCCACAGCCTCGAGAAGGCATCCCCCTGCAGCGAGCCCTGCTGAGGGGGGCGGGCATGAAACAGCCTCAGCTTCGCGTTCTCCCTGGAGGCAAACAGGTCCACCTGAGGTGTGCCCCAGTGGGAGAACAGATCTTGTACTACTTCCGGCAGGAGAGACCACTCGTGAGATGCAGCCCCTATCCGGCTCAGGGCATCGGCCAGGGTATTGAAGGCTCCTGCCACATGAATGGCTAGGAGATCCGCCTCCAGGCTGCGCACGAGTGACCAAATGCGGAGAGCTTCCTTGCATAGAAGCATGGAGCGCGTCCCGCCCTGGCGGTTCAGGTGTAGTACATGGTCGTGGTATTGTCCGTCTGGACTCGGACCACTTGACCCTGGAGAAACGGAGCAAAGGCGGTGAGAGCTAGGCGGACCGCTCGGAGCTCCAGCAGGTTGATGTGGCATCGAGACTCCTGTGGGACCCAGAGGCCGTGCACTCGGTGTTCCTCCAGATGGGCACCCCAACCCATCAGAGAGGCATCGGTCGATAGAGAGACCGTCGGCTCGGGGCGGACAAACGAGATGCCCTCCTGCAGATGGAATGGAACGGTCCTCCACTGGAGAGCGTTCCACATCTCCTGGGTCACTATCACTAGCTGGTCCAAAGGATCGCAGCGTTATGACCACTGGCTGGCCAGTCCCCACTGAAGGGGGCGCATGTGCCAGCGCGCCCAACGGACCACGCTGGTACAGGCCGCCATGAGACCCAGAAGGCGCAGGGAAGTCCCGGCAGGGCGCGATTGCCCAACCAGAAATGATTGGGCAAAGGAAGTAAGAACTGCCCTGTCCGCTCGGGAGCCGTGTCTCTGGCTCGAAGAGAGTCGAGCTCTGCCCCGATGAACAGGATCACCTGCTTCGGCTCAAGTTCCGACTTGGCCTCGCTGATGAGAAGGCCACCTTGAGAGCAAACCTGGAGGCCAGATCTCTGGACCGCTCCACCTCCCGCCTGAGGAGGCTGCTATCAGCCAATCGCCCAGGTAAGGGTACACCGACTCGCGCCGCAGGGAATGCTGTCACCACTGCCATGCATTTGGTGAAGACCCTGGGAGCTGGAGATAAGCCGAAGGGCATGGCTCGGAACTCGAAGAGGGATCCCTCCGCTCGAAAGCGGAGGAATCTCCGATATGACGGATGGATAGGGACGTGAAAGAACGCGTCCTGTAGGTCCAGAGAGCAGAACCACACGCCGTGTTCCAGAGATGGTATTATCTGCGCCAGAGTGACCATCCTGAAGGTTCGAGACCTTAGGAACTTGTTCAGGTCGTGTAGGTCGAGAATGGGGCGCCAGCCCCCCGTCCATTTCGGAACCAGGAAATACCTGGACATGAACCCCGGGTCTGAAGGGGGGTCCTCCACCTCCGTGATCACCTCCTTTTGGAGGAGGAGAGCGATGTCGGCTCGGCGAGCTGCCAGTGAGGCTGCGGACCCCGAGGCCCCCCGAGGTGCGACGGCTCTGAAGGGCGGGGCCTGCTCGAATTCCAGAGGTAGGCCTTTTCCCACCACCTCCAGTACCCACCTGTCCGTGGTAACAGCAGACCAGGTGGAAAGGAAGTGTCTGAGCCGTCCCCAGGGGGAACCAGGGTGGTGTGACAGGGATGGGGCGACACCCCTCAGCCCGTCACTGGGCAGGCTTGAGGAGGACCCGGCGAGGGACTCCCGGCCTTTACCTCCCTGCTTCCTGTTGGAAAAGCCGGCGGCTTGGGTTTGGGATACCAAGGTCGAGCCTGCTGGCCCTGGCGTTGCTGGGCACGGCTGCAGGCGCAGAAGGACGAAGGGCTTAGGCTGTGGCTTGCGGCCTTGTCCTTCTGAGCTGGAAGAGACCGAGTCAAGGTAGCATTGGACTTCTCGATCTCTGCAGGTGACCTTCCACCCCAGGGTCAAGAGGTCAGTCCCAAAGGAACATCCGCCAACTTGTGCTGGGTATCCGAGGTAAGGTGGATATCCTCAGCCAAGCCCGACGACGCATGGCCACTGCGGCCGCCACAGACCTGGCACATGAGTCCCCGATGTCTAACGCAGTCTGGAGCTGCTGTTTGGCCACTGCCCTGCCCTGGTCCCGCACCTGCCTGACCGTAGTCTGCAGATCTGTGGGAAGATGAGGGACAACCTCATCCAGGGAGCCCAACAGGGCGTGAGAAAAATGTGCCATGAGGACAGCCGAACTGGCCTGACGAAAGCCGAGAGAGGACGCAGCATAGACTTTTCGCCCGGCATAATCCAATTTCTTGGATTCCTTGTCGGGAGGTTTGTCCACATCCCTGGCGTTCCCGGCACGCCGGAAAACGCTGTCGGTAACCAACCCCTCGCCGAGGTGTTCTAAAACCGGACAGGAACCGGTAGGGACCGTGACATTTGGCCAACCTGGCCGAAGGCGCAGGGCAGGAAGCAGGACGCTGCCAAAGTTCCAAGGCCGGACCCACTATGGCTTCGGCCACCGGAAAGGCCTCCGTAGGAGAATCCCCTCGGTCCAGAATCTCCGTGAGGGGATACCTGGCCCGTTTAGAAACGGGTTCGAGCTTCATCCCGGTGGACTCCGAGATGAGTCGAAGCAACCCTAAGAAGGACGAAGGGCTATCGTCCATTGACTGCCCTCCCGAGGACTCCAAGTCCATGCGCTTGGAGAAGAGGGAGGAACCATCATCGGACTCAGAAGAGTCCTCAAAGAGCTGCCTCGGGCCTGAGCCACCCTCCACCTGCCGAGGTTTATCGGGAGTGAGGGTGACAGACAGCCTATGGGGCAAACCCAAGGCCGACCGTGAATTCTTGGTCGGAGCCCCAACTAATGGTTGTGGAGGCGGAGGTTCCACTAGAATCGGTGGGGCAGCTGGAATTGGCCGAACAACCGGCCTGAGAACAGGCTCCTCGACTACAACGAGGGGTTGTTTCGGCTGCTCCGGTGACAGCCACTTAATGGCCAGGGAAGACGACTGGGTTGGCTTATTCCCGGTCAAAAGGAGCTGTTGCCACATAAGTCCCTCGTACCTCCGACGCAACTTGTGCCAAAGCCTCCCCTCGTCCGAGGAAGAGCGGCGGCGCCGCTGGCCGCGGTGCCGAGACCGCCTATGGCGGCGGGATCGGTTGGACCGCAAGGATGTCCGAGACCGAGAGTCTCGACTAGGCCGAGGAAGGCAAGGAGAAGTGTCGGAAATCGACACTCCCCTCGGCTCGGGCGATCCCACCGAAGGCTCCGGAACCGGAGGCACAGACGAGTCGACGGGATCCTCAACTCCCACCGGGGGAACCGGGGAGAGGGGATTCTCAGCTTCTCCAGCCGACAACCCGTCTAACACGTCGAGAAAAATCTCGACCGCGTCGACGGGAATCTCGGTCAACTGGCCTGACGGGGACACCGTGAAGCCAGTGGCCGAAGCTGAGGGGTCGACCGAAGTCGACTGTCGACAAGGGGAGGGGGATCTTTCCCGCTCCCAAGAGCGTCGACGGAGAGAATTACCTTTGCTCTTTTTGGACCTGGAAAAAGGTCCCGAAGAAGCTGGACCCTCACCTTTGGTCGAGAGGGTCAAACAAAGCTCCTTAAAAGAAGCTGAGTACGAGGCACCGAGAGAGAGCGGGACAAATGCCGCAGCCGAGGTAGAAGCGGCCCGCGCCGCCTCCTCTTCAAGGGCGATCATCTGCTCAAGCTGATCCGCCGAGCCCGCCGCCGCGGACACCGCCAATCGGGCCTCTTTAGATTTCACCGGTGGAATTCTTTTCTCGGGGCGCCCCAGTTGTAATCGGGCAGCACGGTCTTCAAGGACGTAGGCCGAAAAGGAAGAGCACAAGTCGCAGGCCTGCGGGTCGTGCTCAAGGCCCAGGCAGTAGACGCACGTGGAGTGCGGATCCGTCCTAGACATCTTCTGCCCGCAAGGGCACCTCCGAAAACCGGGAGTCGATGTGTCCATCGCAGCCGCGTAGGAGAAGACCGAAGTCTTTTAGCAAAAAACTTTTGATTTCGAACTCAAGAATTAGGAACCAGTTTAAACGCAGCGCGTTAAGGAGGGAACCTGAGCTTCCAAGCGGTAAGGAAGATCTGGCGTCATGGGGCGAAGCCGAGAGTTTTACCACCCGGGTGGGTGGGAGGAGCCAGCTTGAAGACCTTCCGGCAAGATTTAAAGCGGCAAGGAACCTGCCAATAAGTGTGGATGAACATATCCATGTCCCTAGAACCTCTCTTCTCAACTGGGACACCACCTATAAAAATATCTGTAGATATACCTCTGCGTCCCCTCGCTACAAACACCACTGCCAGCTCTATGCTGACCTAAAATGGCTCTCCCCCTCTGCCCATTGGCACCAGTCACTCGGATCTCTCACTGACAGCATTACCAGATCCTGTCTTCCCCAGTCCCTCGCCTCTATGTTGAATACACAAACTGTCTCCTATGAGCTTCGATCCACTGAACAAGCACCTCTCCACATCCCCAGATGCAAAACAGCAATGGGTACACAAGCTTTCTCACATATTGCGCCAAAATACTGGAACTCTCTTCCACAAGCAATTCGTCTTGCTCCATCCCATGCCACTTTCAAGAGAACGCACCGTGAACATCTACTTGGCTCTACCCCCTGTGCCTGCTACCAACCTCCATAGGACCCCTATCCTCCTCCTCCTCCCCTGGCTGCCTCACCTCCACATTTTTTTTTTCCACTTTCACTTCCCAACTCTCCTTTTCTACCTTACCCATGTCTCCCATCACCACCCCTACTCTCTCTCCCACCCACCCTGCCTTTTCTATGTCCCTCTTTCCCCTGCTCTTCCTTTCCTAAACAAACAAAAAAAGCACTCACCCCCTGGGTCTCTCCCTCTGAACCGTCCTTCCACCACCATCCAGGACCTCTAGTCCCCTGGTCTCAATTAAAGCCGATTGTCTAATTATGTTCTAACTCGTTCTCCCAGTTGACTTCACATCTGTGCCTAGCAAAGCTATCTCTCCCAGTCTGTATCCCTAAGAAGGGTGAACCTGCACTTTTTATCCTGTTTTACTGTTTATGTTTTACTTACGGTTATCTATTTTTTGACTCGTATGTACTGCAAACTTGTTTGATACTGTACCAACCTGTAGCCATTGTTCTTCCACCCATTTGTTGTTCTCCACAAACTGTTATCTCTGTAACCCTGTATCCTCCCGGGTTGTGCCTGAAAATAGGCATTGCTATGCCTAGTGCACTTACCCGGTTACCAAAAGCAAATAAATAAATATAGGACTGATTCCCAAGCAGTATAAAATTAAAGACAACCGTTAGGAAAAAGGGTAGGGGAAAGAGTAACAGACAGTCCCCAGAGATATAAACTTAAGACAACCCCTGGGAAGGGGGAGTCAACAGACAAGACACACTCATGGTCTAAACTTAAAACAACCATGAGTGGGGGGGGGAGAGAGAGAAAGGAGAGGCAGAGACACTTTGGGAGAGAGAGACTTCTAAGGAAATGAGGCCCTGGAGGACTGCCAGCCCAAAACCTGCCCGACGCCTGGAAACAATATCCAGGCTGTAATGCCTGATGAAAGTGTGCACTGAGTGCCAAGTGACGGCAGCACAAATGTCAGCCCCCGACACCCTCTTGAGAGCTGTGAAGGAAGTAGCCACCGCTCTGGTGGAATGCGCCCTAATTGCGCCTGGAAGAGGTTTGTTACCCTGCTTATAGCAGAAAGATATAGAGTTAACCAACCAACGTAAGAGCGTCTGCTTGGTAACCAGGCGCCCCAAGGACCTATCCGCAAAGGATACAAAAAAGCTGGTCCGATTGCCTGGCCCCCCTTTGTCCTGGACAGGTAACAGCGCAGAGCGCGATGCACATCAAGGGTGTGCAAGAGCGTGTCTCCCCTATTGGAATGCTCCGGATAATAAACCAGAAGCTGAACTGATTGATTAAGAGTGAGCTCCGAAACTACCTTGGGAAGAAATTTTGGATTAGTGCGGAGGTCTACCCTATCCTTATGGAAAATAAGACAGAGCTTCCGACACATTAAAGCATGAAGCTCAGAAATGCGTCGAGCAGAGGTGACCACTACCAAAAGCAGAGTCTTCCAAGAGAGGCAGTGAAGCTCACAACTCATGGCTGGTTGAAAGGGGGGGAAGTGTAAGGTTCTCTCCAGAACAAACAACAAGTCCCAAGGGGGAACAGGGTCCCGGACCGGAGGACGGAGATGCAAGATCCCCTTAAGGAACATTTTGACCACCTCCAGTTGAGCCACTGTCCTGAATACAGTGATGATAGGCGGAAACAGCGGCTAAGTGTACTTTAATGGAGGAGTAGCTGAGACCTGACTGACAGGGACAGCAGGTATTGTAGAATAGAGTTAACTGGACAGACCAGAGGGTCGAGACTCCTGGCTGTGGCCCACAGACAAAAACGTTTCCACTTCATGGCGTAAGTGGCCCTGGTAGCAGGCTTCTGAGCCTCCACCAAAATCCAGGCAATTTCATCAGATACTCCGAAGTGAAGTTTTGCTAGGTCCGAAGGAGCCAAGCATGCAGGTGAAGGGAGCGTAAATTGGGATGAACCAAGGTCCCCTGCTGCTGTGAGAGTAGCTGACCCGAAAGTGGGAGAGGCCATGGAGACTCCACCAACAGACGCCTGAGAAGAGGGAACCAAATCTGTCTGGGCCACAGAGGGGCTATCAGGATCATGATTATCCTTCTCTGATTGGGCTTTGAGGACCCGCTGCAAGAGGGGGAAGGCATAAAGAAACTTCCCGTTCCAGGATAGGGACAATGCGTCTTGCCAGAAAACTCCAGACTCAGAATCGAGCGAGCAGAAACTGTGCAGTTTTGCGTTGCACTGAAATGCAAAGAGATCCAACTCTGGCATCCCCCAACTGGCAAAGAGTTAGTCTGCTATGGCCTGTAGCAGGGACCACTCGTGATAGAGCAGGTTTGCTCGGCTGAGAGCGTCCGCAACCACGTTCAGGGAACCCAGCATGTGGACTGCTGAAAGATGGAGATGGTGCTCCACTGCCCAGTCCCACACCCTCATAACCTCCCGACAGAGGGGATAAGTGTGTGTGCCCCCTTGCTTGTTGACATAGAACACCACTGAGGTGTTGTCTGTCTGAACAAGAAGGTGACCGGGCAAAAGGAATGGGGCAAGTGCCTGTAGGGAGTACAGGACTACCCTGAGCTCGAGCACATTGATATGTAGGTTCTCCTCTAAAGGGGACCACCACCCTTGAGTCCTGTGGGTCCCCACATGAACCCCCCATCCTGTCCCAGACGCATCCATGGTGTGCATCTGGGTGGGGCTGTTTGGCTGGAAGGGGAGTCTTCAGCAGAGATGTTGGGGAGACGCCCACCACCGGAGTTCTTGACGAATTGGCTCAGAGATCCTGACCAGCAAATCCAAGTCATCCCTGGTCTGGTCCCACTGGACTCGGAGCGCCCACTGAATGGTGCACATGCACAGCCTAGCAAAGGGGACCAATGCTATGGCAGCCGCCATGTGACCCAGGAGCCTGAGAATGCACCTGGCGGAAACGAAGGATGCTGAACAGCTTTGGATGCCAACGTCTTGATGCGCTCCGCCCTGTTGGAGGGGAGAAAGGCCTTCCCCATGGTAGTATCCAATACAGCGCCTATGAACTGCAGGCGCTGAGAGGGGAAGAGCCGAGACTTTTCTGGGTTTACAGTGATCCCCAGATGCCGACACAGGGAGAATGTGTCCAGGATAGTCTCCCAAAGATGAGACCTGGACGAGGCCAAGAGGAGCCAGTCGTCTATGGGGAACAGAAAGTGGCCATTTCCTCGCAGAGCTGCTGCGACTACGGCGAGGCACTTGGTGAAGACTCTGGGAGCGGAGGAAAGGCCGAAAGGAAGGACCTTGAACTGATAGGCCCAACTCTCGAACTTGAACCTCAGGAACCCTTGATGACTGTGGCAGATGGGAATATGAAGGTAAGCATCTTGCATGTCCAAAGACGCCAGCCAATCCCCAACCGAAAGGAAGGAGATTGATTAAGTGACACTGTGCGGAATCTGCGATACAAGATCTTTTGGTTGAGGTCGCTCAGATCCAAGAGAGACCAAAGGTCCCCCGACTTCTTGGGAACCACGAAGATGTGGGAGTAAAACCCAGAGTCCACTTCTGCCTCCGGGACATGTTCTGTGGCGTCCTTGTCTAGAAGAGACTGGATCTCCTGTCTGATGGGAGCCCTGTGGTCTCTCGGGTAATAAGATGAGGGCGGTGGTCTGTCCAGGGGCAGAGATTCGAACTCTATGGATTGCCCGAATTCCACGAGGTCGAGGACCCACTGGTTAGAGGTCACTTCTCTCTACGCTTGGGTGTAAAGAGAAAAACAACCTCCTACCTGCTCTCTCAACAAGTCTGGGAGGGGAGGGTCGTTTGCATAGTCAGGTGGAGGGAGGGGGTGGAAGGGTGGCGGCTGGAGGTCTAGCCTGTCTAGAGGAGGTAGAGGCAGCACCTCTGTGACCCCCTTGTCGATTAAAGCCACCCCGCTGTGCGTGAGACTGAGCACGGGGTTGCTGAGGCTGATGTCCTCTGCCACAAAAATGGGGCCGACGAAAATGCTCCAGTTTTGAGCAGTACATAGACTGCACCGTGCAGACAGCTTTGCCAGAGTCATGCAGTCTACCAATAACCTTCTCTGTGTCTTCTTCGAAGAGCACAGAGCCTTTGAAAGGGGCATCCAGAAGTGTAGTCTGCACCTCTGGGTCGAACCCTGAGACCCGGAGCCAGGAGTGGTGCCTAAGGCAAATTCCGGAAGCAGCAGAGTCGTATGTGGCTCAGAGGACGTGGGTACCCACATCAGAGCTCGTCTGTAAGAGTTTAGCAAGTTCAGCCCTTTGGGGGAAGTCAGGCACACCTTGCAAGATGTCCAATCCTTGGTCCTAAAGGGCATTCTGGAATTGGACCATGCGAGTCAAAAAATTCAGACTGCGAATGCTGCAGGTGGCAGAAGAGTACACCCTGCGATCTAAGGAATCCAGCTTAGACTCCCTGTCTGGCGGCTGGGTACTCAGGTGCTTCGGCGTCTGCGAACGATCATGCGCAGCTGATATGACCACGGAGTCCACCATGGGGCATTCGGCTAGGTAAAAATGGTCCTTGGGGGCCCGGTATAAGTGGTTGGCCTTCTTGGACATCGCAGAGGACACGTGTGGATGCCTCCAGGTAGCCAGGGTGACGTCCTGGAAGGTGTCCATCAATGGGGGGATGACCACCGGCTTGGGATCTTTCTGGCATAGATATCTGGCCAGACACAAGCGTTCAGGGTCCAGGGCCTCAATATCCCATCCCATATTCTCCTGAATATGCCGCATGATGTCCAGAAAACGGGGGTCATCAGAAGGAGATTTAGGCTGGTCCTCTGTGTCACCAGGGAGCGAGCCAGGGTCTGAATCAGGAAAAGAAGGTTCTGATTCACCATAGGCATCAGAAGAGGAGGAAGAGGAAGAGGAACAGCGCTGTCTCCTCTTGTGCCTGGGCCTTTTAGGCAAAGGAGAGCGAGAGGAGGATGGGGATCTGGTCCTCTTACGCTTGTCCTTGCACTTCCTGGGGCTAGCCGGAGTCTTATCTTCTTCGGTCCCAGATGGGATAGGTGTAACCTGCCCATCTGGCTGAGGAATAGGAGATTTTGGAGGAGGAGCAGGAGGGGTGACTAAGTCCTGTTTGATAATCTCCGAGTGGGGAAAAAAGCTCCATGACTTGAGACATCCCTAGCTTGGAGAGTCTGGTTTAGGAGGTGACGTCGGTTGGTCTGCTGGGACACCGGTGTCGGTAGGGTCCGGCGTCAGTGGGGCGGGTGATGCTGGCGTCGGGTTCTGTTGTCAGGTGGACCGGCAAACGGTCACGAGGGGAGACGTCGGGTCTCTCCGTAGGTGACATTGGAGGAACCGATGACGGCTGCGGAACGGCAGCCTTGTCTGGTGCCGGTGGAGGAACCAAAGGTTTGTCCAGCATCGGGCCCGAGGCCGCATCTGACGGGCATCCCTTGGCTGGTGAAGTGGGTGGGGACGGTCGGAGTGGGAGGTGGCCTTGGCAGGCCTTTCCACAGACTTGTGGGGCTTATCCACCTGCTGCTTGTCCGACTCCATGGATGGGCGCCAGTCATGTCTATGCTTGGGCGGCAAAGACGAAGCCCGAGACGAAGAATACCCTGAAGACTGCTTAGCCTCCCGGTGATCGACAGAAGCTGACTGGGAGGGTTGCTTACCTGAGGCTGGTACAGTACTGGCGTCGGAGGGCCTCTTATGGGCTGAGGCACCAGAGTCCGACGGCTTCTTAGCCGAGGCACCGGAGTCCGAGGGCTTAGAAGCCACTGCGGAGCCGGTGGCCCGAATCCAAATGGGTTGCAAGGTGGGCCACTTAGAAAGAGAGGCAGAGGCGGGAGGCTTGAGGGAAGTAAGCCGTGCCTCAAGTCCGGAGAAGCCGGAACGACCAGCGGACTGGGAGCTGGAAGACCTGGGCCTGGAGGGCGAGTGGTCCCAGTCCCAGTGGTGGTACTTCTCCTTCCTTTGCTGCTTGGGAGTAGGGGAACAAGACTCCCTCCCAGAGGACGTGTCTTGCTGCATTTGGGCCAACTGCTGCTGTGCTATATGGGCCTGGAGTGATTTTTGTCTCCGGATCCTGGTCCTACTATTAAAGGCCTGGCAGTGGGTGCAGGTGCCGGTGTCCTGGTCTGGGCCTAGGCAGAAGAGGCAGGCTGAGTGACCGTCCTTGGCAGGGATCTGTCTCCCTCAAGAGCACCTGTTACGGTGCCCAGTTGGTGTGGATGACATACGTCTAAGAAATTCACGGACCAAACGAAGAAGTAACTGTTCTAGAGGCTGAGGAACCATTAGCGAGCCGAGAACTGACTAGCGTGTTGCCGCGGCGGGAAAGAACTGGAGCACGTGGGGACCGCCTACGTCTTTATACTACGGGATCGTCAGGGTGGCCGATTGCCAGACAGTCCCACGTCGGTACTGCTAGAGAAAAAGAAATGCCGAGATCTGCCGCCAGGTGGCATCAGTCCTACATATGTGTTACCTGCTGCAAGAGCTTCCTCTCGAAGTAAGATCAGGAATTTACTATATGTTAATGCACCTTTTGATTTCATATGTACATGTCTAAATAAGAATCTTCAGGGTTATGGATTGTTACTTATGAATCAGGGTTTGATCTGCACTTCACATTATTAATGGCACTTTGTATGTATTTTTCTTCACATATGTATTAATAATGGACTAATGTACCCTTAAACACAGCTCATATTGCATGTGGTAACACAGCTCATATTGCATGTGGTAACTGCAGTCATGTGATGTTTACAGTTACTATACCAAGGATGGTTTATGGGTGCCATGGTTGCCTTAAAAAAGAGCATGTAAGAGTGAAAATGTTTGCCACTTTTTGTTGGCGAGTGCTACTTTTTTACCATTTTAATAAACTGAACATTTCAGAATCATCCTACAGCCATAAGTTGTCCTTTTTTTATGCAATAGTGTTTGTGAGCAGACCCCTTGTTGTTTGTACTTCTGTCACCAGCGTTCCTCCCTACACTGACACTAGCCTCTCAGGCCCTGGCCATCAAGGTACTCCTAGGGACCCACAAGAAAACATTAACTGTGCTATCTGTTTACATACCACCCAAAGAATCTGCCTCTGGCATTCATAATTTCATGGAATATATTCGGAGCGTGCTTCGGAACACTGAAACCATAATACTGGGAGATTTCAATGTAAACTGGCTCTCATCTGACACTGGACACATTAAGGATGCCATCTCCACCTTGCACCTTACCCAGCTAGTTAACACCCTGACCAGAATTAACTATAGAACTGGATCAAGTACCTTATTGGATTGGGTTCTGTCTAGTCACCCTGAACGAATCACAAATGTCTCTGTACTCCCTGCCACCCTAAGCGACCACTCCCCTATACTTTGTAGTTGGTCCAAGTTCAGCAAATCTCCACCTAAGGTTATTCTCAGTAGGGTCCTAACTCCAGGACACCTAGAACCACTCAGATCACACCTTTGAAGCCAGGATTGGTCACCACTGGACTCTACCAATGACATTGATGAGGCGCTTGATTTCTTCATCGACCGCTTTTATACTGCATGTGATATCCACACACCCCTAGAAAAGCCGAAAGTTAAGGGGGTGTGCAACCCTTGGATACCACCTAAACTACTGGGACTTATGAAGACTAGGGACCACCTCTGGCACTGGGCCAAAGCCACAGGCAAGCAAGCAGATATTCAGGCTTATAAAAAATCCAGAAATGTTTGTACCAGAGCTATCCATTTTGCAAAAAGTCAATACTTTAGGGGGGCACTTTCCAACTCGTGGGGTGACAGTAAACATTTCTGGAGCAACATAAAGGAAGTCACTGGCAGTGACCTCAAGAGAGCACCCACCATGCTTAACATTGATGGAAGCCCGACTCTTGACCCAATGGCCATAGTCAATATTTTTAACGATGCCTTTACAGACCTCAGCAATGTCCCCCAATTTTTCATGGTCTTTGCCTGCCACCCCAATTCTGTGATGCTCAGCAGCAGGCTTCCCCCTTTTTACTTCAAAAGGTTACTAAGCATGAGGTTAGAAAGTACATACACAAAGTACTCGGTAAAGCAAGATTCAGTGGGGACAATCTAGATCTCAAATTTCTTGTCCTCACCCTCAAGGAAACTCTTACACCTCTCACCAAGATTCTGAACCTTTCTCTAAGGCTTGGGCAATTCCCCCCAACATGGAAACAGGCCCTAGTCACCCCAGTGCAGAAAGGTGGAGATAGGGCACAGCACACAAACTACAGGCCAATCTCCACTCTACCTCCTCTATCAAAAGCACTAGAGTGTATAATTGCAGATCAGCTTCTGGAATACCTGGGCAAATACAATATCCAATGTCCCCAGCAGCATGGCTTTCGTAAAGGTCATAGTACTACCACTGCACTGTTAGAATTCACTAGTTTCATACATAACAGACTCGACCAAGGTCATCTGGTTGGGGCTGCCTTTATCGACCTGACCTGATACTGTGAACCACTCACTGCTAATCGGGCAATTATCGCTCACAGGAGTGTCGAATGATGCTGTCAGCTGGTTCAAAAGTTACTTACAAGACCGTTCGCAGCAGGTCAAGATAACCAATGTCCTCTCCGAAAGGAAGCCAATCTGTTCTGGAGTGCCTCAGGGATCTATACTGGGGCCCCTTCTCTTCAGTATCTACTTCAATAACCTCCCACGAGCCTGTCATGAACAGATTCTGCTTTACACGGATGATGCAAGGTTCTCAACATCCTAAAGGGGGAAATCAGGAAATGGCTACCCCTTCTCCTCATATTCAGTTCTTGCCTCTCCCCCCTCTCTTCTCCACCTGCCCTTCTGGGTCACCAGTGTGCACAACCTAACCCCATCCTTTTTACTCCAACAGCACTTGCGTACTACCTCGTGTCTGCTTCTGGTACACTCATGCACTATAAATGGTTCTATCGCATTATTACTGTTTTGTACGTTTATATGTTCTTTTATGTGATTTTGGACATGTATTGTAATTTACCCAATGTTCCACTACTGTTTATAGTACAATACCTTGTGTTCCAACTGTTGCACAATCTTACAATGTTGTATTGTTTGTACTACCCACATACTATTGTAACTGATCATCCTTCACAACCCTATGTAACCCCTTCCCCCAGGTCACACTGTGAGACAAGCAGCTTGTTGTTCAGTGTGCCCTCCTGGTGAAACATTTCAATAAATAAATAAAATCTACTCTAGTAACCCTGACCCTAAGTGCATCCAGGATAACCGTCAACACAGTTTCTCAGAAGTGGAAGAGTGGTTCAGCACTCAAAAACTGGTACTAAACTATAAAAAGACCAAAGTGATGTTTTTCAACAATGCCCATAAGAAACACAAGTCCAAACCCTTGTTCATCACAAACTGCATTGGCACCCCACTTGAACAGATCCACTCATTCAAATATATAGGGGTCACTGTTGATAGCTCACTCACCTACTTGCAACATATTTATAATGTAGCTTGAGCTGTCAACATAAGAATTGGCCTACTCCACAGACACAAGCATAGCCTCACTCCCGAGGCACTAAGAACAGCAATTTTCAGCTCTGTTATTACCAGGATCGATTATGGGCTGGTTGTTTATGGCTCTGCCTCTGTTACATCCCTTCACATGGTCACTGTTGCTCTTAAGGCATGCAGACTCCTTACTGGGGCTGCCCGCCTCACACGGACGTGTGACCTATATGCTCGGACTGGGTGGCTTCAATTATTCAACCGGATCCAATATCAAACCTGCTTACTTGCGAAGAAGACACACCTTGGTTTGTTACCCCCTGGGGTCCAACAGCTCCTTAGCCCTTGTCACAGTACCCAACATACTTGCAACTTGGCAACTCAGGTCTTTACTGTTCCCAGATGCCTCACCACCTTAGGTCAGAGGTCTTTTGCTTACAGAGCTCCCCTCTGGCTCAACTCCACGCGTAGGGACATCTCTGCTGAGTCAAAACTCGGCCCTTTCAAACACAAACTCTGACAACATCTATTAGCAAACAGTATATGTGACTGCTGCCCTCAGCAGCCTTCTGCTTATTTTATCATTGTACTTATACCTTTCGGCACTTTTAACTCTTGGCACTTCATTTCGATCCTACCTTCGAGCCTTTCCCCTCCACCCCTCACCCCTGCTTTTTCTCTGCTCACGCATCTTCAAGTTTTTCCCCTTGCTCCTCCTCACCTTCCCTCTTCCACCCTCCACCCGTTCTCTTATCTCATGCCGCCTCTTTTGCAACGTCTTCCCTTCCTTCTTCCAATGTTTCCCTCTCTTACCTCTCTCCCACGGGTTTTCGACAAGGCGTGCTAGGCTGCCCCCGCTCCTGACTAAACACCACCTCTTCTCCTTATACTATTACTTTGTCTTCCTCCCCCTCACTTCACCAGCACTCACCCCATTTCCCTCCAACCTCCCCTTCCTCTCATCTCTCTATCCCCATTACCTCCTGTGCAACTCCGCTCCTTCCCTCTCCACCTCCTGTGCAACTCCGCTCCTTCCCTCCCCACCTCCTGTGCAACTCATCTCCTTCTCCCTCTTGTTTCGCCCATCCCCCACCTTACACCCCATTACTTTCTGTCCTAGATGTTGACAAGGCCTCCCAGGCTGCCCTCTCTTCTAGCCCACTCTACTGTTATGTTGAGCAACATTCAGTGCTATTTTGATTGCTTTTAATGTATGAATTTTTTTTAAAGTATATTCTTGATATCTGCTATTTACTTATCTATTGTTTACCTTGTTTTGTTTTTGTACTACTGACGTGGAACCTTTGTAAATGAGTTGTACTGCTCAAAGGTGTTGTAATCCAAGACTCAAATAAATAGTTTATGCCACCCCCCCCCCCGTTAATTGGCCATTACTCCCTAGTACACCTCATAGTTCACAGTTTAAAGAGGACAGGAAATAAAAAAACACTACTTGTCCTACAAAATGTGTCCTGTCGTCATGACTAATTTGGTTGGTTTGAATATTAGCTGAAAGGAAATGTTACTTTTTATTTTTATATAAAAAAATTGATTTTTTACAAAATGGCCGTTACTGGAGCTGCTTCCCCTAACCTTTCTGGTATTCACTCAGGAGAAGTGAGCATGTCAGGTTTGTCGTGACGTGCCTGTTCATGTTTTGGTGCCACCTGCTGCACTCGAGCCAAGCATTCAGTATTCTTACAAAGCTGTCAAACAGTCAATGAAGCGTCCTTGTGATTGATACTACTGTAATGCTTAGCAGCACTGTACAACAAAGACAGGCAGCAGAGAACATTCCTGAGCTATACAGCAGTGCCCATCTCCAGTCAGTGTAAGTTCTGTCTTTAAAAAAACAAAACGCCCTGTTAGAGACTAACAGATTGGCTCAGCAGCTGGTTAAAATAAAATTAGGCAGCACTTCTCTCTTCTATGTGTCCCATTCCTAGGTCTTCATACTCCCATTACTGGTAGCCTCACCACCCCCCGTACCAACACACTGAAGTCTACAAAATGTATCCATTGCAGTAGGTTTATAGGCTGCACTTCGATGTTGACAAGTATTCATCGTCTCCGCAGTGGTTTATCATTTGGGTCTCAATCCCCACTGCAGCTCTCGCCTGCCAGCTTGCCAGTTAGTTCCTTTACTATTTTACTTAGCATTTTTATTTTCTCCCTTCTGCTGTCACCTGTCAGAAAGTCTGATATATAAGGTTATTTTTTTAACACCTACTATGTCTCTCAGTCTATGTTCGCCCTGGGATGCAAGCAGGCTACTTTGCTTCGGACGTCCAAAAGAGTTTCGTATCTGTGCTCACAGAGAGCAAACGAGGTGCACTGCAGAGTGGGTGGCTGACCCGTAGTCACAAACAGTAAGTTCAAACAAAATTAGTGAACTCCAGTGACCTGTGCTAAAACAAGGAGTTTCTTGAGGCCATGTTCAATATAAGTCAAGTTCTTATTGCCAGATAACAAAATAGCAAAGGAAAAATATTAGCAAAATATAATTCCTGGTCAGAATCCATTTATTTCCCAGCCCCAGTGCTTTGGCATTAGCCTTCCTCTGGGGCTGTGAGCACATGAAATGGATTCTGACCAGGAATGATATTTTGCTAATTTCTTTTGTTATTTTGTTATCTGGCAATAAAAATGTGGCTTATATTGGACACTGCCTGAAGGAACTCCTCCTTTCAGCACTTGTTACTGGAGTCACTATTTTAGTTGAGCTTACTTTGCTCCGGACGCTGCAAGAGAGTATTTGGCTTGGATCTAATAAGTTTGATAGCTGGGTGTTGTTATGGTGATCGTATACTAGCATGATAAGGTAGATTTTGTTTTTTTTTACCTTTGAACAAGCCTTTAACCATCTCTCTCTCGGTTTAGACATCGGTTGGGATGTAGGCTAGTTACATTCAGTGATCGCGCTGATGATCGGAAGGTAATGATGACAAGTAACTAAATGCAACTCAGTGAGAAGACGAGGTGTACTGGATAAAATGACGAATGTCATATACAATAAACAGCAGAAACAACTACATGAGAATTAGAAATTTAGCCAACGTGCACACACAACACATTCCTCAGTAGTCAGTTATACAGTGTGTGTGTGAAGAGGGTCAGAAGCTTTGAAAAGTAAAACACGTTTACTATGCTGTTAGGCTACAGAAAACTTGTTACTGAAAAATGTGTGTTGGATAAATTTCTTAATTGTTATGTAGCTATTTCTGTTTATTGTAAATGACATTCGTTATTTCATCTAGTACACCTCATCTTTTCAGTGAGCTGCCTTTCACTACTTGTCATCATTACCTCACGATCACCAGTGCGATCACTGAATGTTACTAACCTGCATCCCAGCCGATGTCTAAACTAAGAGAGAGAGTTAGAGAACTGGTTGAGGCCTTGTTCAAAAGTAAAAATAAATAAATAAAAATCTTTCTAATCATGCCAGTGTACGATCACCATAACACTCAGCTTTAAGCAAAGCAGTTATATCCAAGCAAACTGATCTCTCTTGCAGCGTCTGAAGCAAAGTAGCCTGCCTAGATCCCAGGGCAACCGTAAACTGAGAGATACAGTAGGTATGAGCGTTGTTAACAAAAAAAAAATCTAATCACCTTATATAACGGACTTTCTGACAGGTGACAGCAAAGGGGTGAAAAGGCTAAGTAAAAGTGGCATGCTGTCGGGTGGGAACAGCAGTGGAGACTGAGCCCCAAATGATAAACCACTCTGGAGATAATCAATACCCATCAGCATCTAAGTGCTGCTTATGAACATACCACAACGGACATCATACAGTGTGTGAGAAGTAGGTCAGCAGCACTGAAATGTCAAAACAATTTTACTGTGCTGATTTTGAATGGAGAACAGTGAGCAGGTAGAATGCATAAACGGAGTCATCATCTGCTGCAGGCATGTCTCACCAGCAGGCTCGAGCAGTAAAAGAACCTTGAATAACAACTTCACGGTTAGTAGTTATGAAATGAATTGAAATCATAAGAATAAGATCACAAGTCACAATAACTTGTATATTTGTAGTTGTATTCTGCATTCAAACACACAACTAACCATATTAGAACCAAAGCTGCTTTCCTGGCCCCTTTAATGTACTTTTTCCTACTTTGTAATTCATTGTATGGTAATTTTACAGCATGGCAAGTTTTATTCGGAAGTGTTTTTCTGTAAGTAGTATATACTGTTTTACTGATTTCCATACTGTTGTACTATTATTGCACTTTGTTCAGTTGTCTTCTCTTCCCCCTCACCCCCAGGACGCACCTGGAAATGAGCTGATACCAGGTCAGTATGTGTTTCCTGGAAAAATTCTGCAATAAATAAAAACAAAATAAAATAAATGTAAGAATGAGTCCCACGACTACTGTTGGCAAATGAAAAGCAAGAGAGACCAGTGGCTAACAGTTTATGGTAAAGCTTCACTTTTAATATTAGTAGTAGTATTTCACATCAGGAGACTGAAGTACTAACAGCTCAGTGTTCGGTCAGAGATATAGGCTGATAACTGTATATACTGCTGCCCAGTACATGAAAGCACATCATAATAGCACACAGGATTCAGCAGGGAGCTTCCTTTTTGATCCACAGTCTGCTGCCAATGGAACCCTTGGGGAGCTGATTAAGAAACAGGACTAAATCACACACAAACAGGAGAACTCACAAGTGCTTGCTGTCTCACTGGCAAAATGACTAGTGTGTTTTATGTTAAATTCAAGTTATGTGGCTGAAATAAACCATGGACATTGTGTCATAACTTTACAAAAAGCCATTTTAATTCCAGTGTGTAAAGGAAGTAAAGCGCTCTGTAGTGGGTGTCTACAGGTGCGATAGAGACTTTGGCTGTGTTAAAGGAGAACTGCACCGAACCCCAAATCCATTTTTCCCAGTAGAAGCTAGTATCAAACACTGGTTCCAATTCCGTCACTGTTCCATCTATATGGGACAATCAGTAACCTCAGTTGGTGCTTCTGGTTTGCACTCTGGTGTTCTGTACTGTTTTACAACAGTATGATGTCATTTATGTCCCTCTCAACCACGGAGTTCCGTAGTACAACCTGAACATTATGCCAACAATGAAAGAGATGAGAAGGGACAAAAACAACATTGTACAATTCTAAAATGGTACTTATTACCTCTGTGTAAATCAGAACCCCCCCCACTAAGATAACTAAAAAGCCCATAGAGAATAAACAGTAACTGAACTGGAACCAGTATTTTAAAATCGGCTTCTACAGGGAAAGAGAGGGACAGGTTCAGAGCAGTTCTACTTTAAGAAAAAAATGCTCTAGCTGGCCTGGTGATGCGGAGGGCTGAGACGCTTGACGCCTTATCTTGCACCACGCCAGTGTCCCAGGTTCAGCAACTGGCCAGGGTCATTGGGAGCTGGGGGAGGAGGAGGGAGGGAGCAGGACTGAGCAGCCGCAAGGCAAGCTCTCCTCTCCCAGGGTGGGATCCTGTCATGCCCATAGTTCCACTGCCCCCAGGTGGAGGCCTGAGGGTAGCGTAGGCAGGTGGGCAACACAGAGGGGGCTGATGCAGTGGAACTGCGGCCTTCACATGCCTCTACACATGCATGAGGCCATGGCATGGGGCGGAGTAAAACTGGCACAGAAAAAATGGGGAGAAAATGTAGATTAAAAAAAAAAAAAAGAAAATATACTCCGCCTGTGGGCCACTCTTTACCCTGGACACCACTAGAACAGTATGTACACACACCAGCAATTTTTGTTGCTTACACAGTGGAAAAGCTGAACTTCCCATGCATTAGTTAACTGACAGCTCAATAATTAAAAGCATCTCATTAGGGCACCTTAGGAAGACGCAGAATCTGCCTCCACAACAGTCCTTTTCCTACTGCTGACTGACAAAACATCCAACCTGTTTACACCCACGATTAACCGTTACGGGGTGAGGGTGTCATGACTTGATTCAGAAGAAATTTTAGTTTCAGCATCAAATTCCAAAGCAAGATGCCATTCCCCCACAACGTTCTGTGAAAACAGAGAAGAGAGAATCACAAAGCAACCCGATTTCCTCACTGGTTGACAGGAATTGCATAATTGCCTGTTTTTTTCCAGGACTAGAGATGGGCTAACTGGTGGCGTGGTTTTACTCAGCTCACTGTGAGATGGGACCAGCAGCAGGCAGTCCTCCCATTCCAGGTCTCAGTTTTGGAAATGAATGTGAAAGCTGCACCAGTCATTCAGGGGTGTGCAGCTCTGAAATCTTAGAACCCGAAGACTGTCTGCTGGCTTTGTCGTGGTACTAGTAAATACAAGACCTGAACTACGTAGGAACAAGACCCAGAACTTGGCTCACACGTGCAAAGAACCAGTACAGCCCAGTACACTGAACTGTAGTGGGTCTTTGCACGTGCAAGATGAGTGCTGGTTCTTGTACATACGTAGATCCAAAATCTATAGGTAACCTGCTACGGGGGTGGGGGAGTTACTTGCTGCTTAAATTACAATGGTTTGGGAAGGGAGGTGCAAGTCCCTTTCACAAGAATGTTCCCCCCCCCACCAACGTAAATATATTTATAACTGCAGAGCTATACAGTAAGGAAGAGAAGGGCGTCCTACTTCTGGTTCTCACTAAGAGAGAGACAGAGTTCCTGTGCTAAGCGATCCCAGTCTAAACTTGTTCTGTTCATCTGGCAGAAACAGGAGCAACATGCTGAATTTCATCCAATAACAAGGTAACAAAAAGGCAGACTATAATTTGTAAAGCATACAGCATACAAACGGAGGGGGGTCTTTAATGAACAATAACTTTTTGGTGTGGAAATTCTGAATTCCTCAGGCCTCAGGGAAGCCTGCAGCACGATCTTCCCATTCCGTTTGATTCAGGCGCAGTAGAACCTATGACTTTGCCCCGTTTCCTTCACAAGAGATCCTCATCAGCACAGCCCCCCTTCAGGTAGGGCAAACTGTCCTTTTTTTGTAAAGTTAGCAACTGGGAATGGTGTGGTTGCAGGCACAGAGGGCTTCGTACTCCTAGGAGATCAGACGGCTGTGTAGCTGATACAGTTGTTCTTCGGTCAGGACAAGCTGGTGAAGCTGTCCCTGTCCAGGCTGGCATGGGATCTGCACCTTTCCAATGTAGACTGTGTCGCCCTTCTGTTCTTCTTTAGCCTAAGACAGAAGAGAACATTTTTATTTTACTAAGGA
This sequence comes from Neoceratodus forsteri, assembly GCA_016271365.2. NCBI lineage: Eukaryota > Metazoa > Chordata > Ceratodontiformes > Ceratodontidae > Neoceratodus > Neoceratodus forsteri. The sequence continues at coordinate 1,295,799,843 of CM057454.1, read as the reverse complement.
TAGACCACTGAGCCAGAGGCTCGCTTACAATGCTGCACTATGTTTGGCATTAAATGTAACAGACACTGAATGACATTTAAAGGCTACAAAATGCAAAAGCATGCAAAAAATACAGGTTACGCACCTGTAACAGGAGTTCTAGGAGTGGTATATGTCGTTCATCCACACTGTCTGGCAGGTACCTTGCCACATTAAGATGTGCCAGAAAGTCTTCAAGCTGGCTCCTCCCACCCACTCGGGTGGTAAAACCCTCGGCTCCGCCCCATGACGCCAGATCTAGCCCGCTGGAAGCCAGGTTGTGCGTCGAAGCCGGGGAGGTCGGGTGGGTCGTGTGGATGAACAACATATACCACTCCTAGAACTCCTGTTACAGGTGAGTAAACTGTATTTTTAGGGATGTGGATATGTTGTTCAATCCACACTATCTGGCAGACTCCTAGCAGTTCTCCAGGATGAGGGAGGCAAGGCATGCACTTCCAACACTTACTTGGGGAATAAGGACTGGAGAACCGAGGTCCCAAAACAAGCATCCTGGCGTGACTCAAGGTCAATGTGGTAATGGGAAATAAGAGTGTGTGCGGACTTCAAGGTAGCAGCCCTGCAGACTTCCTGGATAGGGATATCCCTAGAAGCAGCCACCGAAGCAGCGGTATGGCGGGTTGAATGAGCACTTATACCTTTGGGTGGCTCCATGCCCGCCAACCAATAGCAGAGATCGATGCAGGAGGTAACTCACCTGCTTATCGTCCACTTGGCTGCAGGTCTGCCAGGTGCTGCTTCAGTGTAGGTGACAAACAGCTGGTGAACCTCTCCCCAAACTTCAGCTGTCTGCTCCTTGTAATAAGCGAGTGCTCTTCTAGGGTCCAGAGTATGAAGCCTACAGTACTAGACACAGACATTGCCAGATATTTCGCAAAATTTCTAAAGAGTTTCTTTCTGCTGCCCCTACTGTGGAAATGGAGAAAGCATGAGATATTTCTGGAAATATCACAGAAATTTCGGGAAACAGCTGGTAGTGTCTGTGGCTGCTACTGTATATTCGGCCTCCGAGGTGTGACTGGGGTAGAACACCGGCAGAGTCGACACCTGATTCAGGTGAAACTCCGACACCACCTTCGGAAGGAATGCTGGGTGGAGGTGAAGGACAACCATGTCCCTGTGAAAAACCAGATAAGGAGACTCAATGGAAAGCGCCTGGAGCTCTCCCATCCTTCTGGCTGATGTTATAGCCACCAAGAAGGCGGTCTTCCACAACAGGTGGGAGATATTGCACCTGTGCATCAGTTCAAATGGCTTGCCCATAAGCTTGGCCAATACCAGCAGTAGATCCCACGGAGGTGGAGGTTCTCACACTGGAGGGGATATGTGTTTGAGGCCTTTGAAAAAGTGCCAGACCACCTTCTCCTGCGCTGACTGTTTGCCGGCCGCTCGGTAAGCAGAGATGGCTGCCAGGTGCACCTTAAGGGTCGTCGACCGAAGCCCTAGCTGAGAAATGGACCACAGGTAGTCCAAAATGCTAGCCAACGGACAGGAAGAAGGGTCCAACCCCTTACCCTGACACGAAATGGAGACTCTCTTTTCATTTCAAGACATAACATTTTCTGGTCGATTCCATACAGGACACCTCAACAACGCTGAGGACCTCATCAGAAAGACCCAAGGCCTGGAACTCTAGCCGCTCAGGAACCAGGCCGTCAGGTGTAGGGACTGATGGTCCGGATGGAGCACTTTCCCCTTGTTAACTGTGATCAGGTCCGGGCTGGCTGGAAGTTGCCTTGGGAGCCTGGAGCTGAGGCTGAGGAGATCTGGATACCAAAAATGGAAATTACGTACCTACCGTAATTCTTGATCTTCTTGGAAGGAGCCTCCACCACTCATTCACACTGATGGGATCTACGCCGGAGGCGCTAGGACCCAGCGGGAGCAAACTTTTTTGCAAGAGGGACGCTGCCAGAGATGGAGCCGCGAGGAACGGCGCTGCGAGCCTTGGCTTGTGTGGCAATGACTATCTCGGCGTCGACCCTCCAACCACCTCAGTTACTTTTTTTTCCGAGGAGGTGCAGCGTAACTAACCTAGAAGGATAGTCCAACAAAAAACGGACATAAGATAGTCCAGATGACTCGTACAAGAAGGATCAACAAAGAAGTCTTCACAGCCTAAAGATAGAGGGAGTGAAGACCAACAACAGAGGTGAGCTCGGGGGATGGTGGGTGGGCATGTAAACAAGTGGTGGAGACTCCGTCCAAGAAGATCAGGAATTACGGTAGGTACGTAATTTCCATATCTTCCTGGACATAAAGTCTCCACCACTCATTCACACTGATGGGAGAGTACCGAGCTAATAAATCCCCGAGAGGGCGGCAGAAGAGACCAAGAGCTCACAATTTAGGACAGAAGCCCGTTAAGGATGGTCCTGCCAAATGAAAGATGTCGCCTGGCATGGACATCCAGGGCACAGTGCTTGACGAAAGTATGACTGAGCTCCAGGTAGTCGCATTGCAAATGTCTGCAATGAGCAAGCTGCAGATTTCTGCCAGGGATGCCACGACTACTCTAGTAGAGTGAGCATACATTCTGCCCTCCAGTTTAACCTGTGCCATGGAATAGCAGTGGCGAAGGCAAGCCACCAGCCATGCTGAAATGCATCTGATAGCAACAGGTTGACCCAGCTGGGTCTCTGTGAAGGAAACAAGACAGTTGTTGAGCCTTGCAAATTTGTTTTGTTCTATCTAAATAGAAAAGCAAAGCTCTTTTAACATCTAAAGAATGAAAGGTACGCTCTCCTTCATTTTGGAAGTTTGAGAAACAAGTAGGAAGGACTAAAGGTTGGTTTAGATGGAATTCTGAAACAACCTTAGGAAGAAACGTAGGATGGGTCCTAAGAACTACTTTGTCCTTAAGAAATACAGTATACTGGGGGTCTGTGACCAAGGTATGCATTTCAGAGACCCTGCAGGCTGAGGTAATGGCCACCAGGAAGGCCGTTTTCCAAGTGAGAAATTTCGGCTCACAGGTAGCTAGAGGCTCGAAAAGCTTTCGAGTGAGCATGTCTAGTACAAGATTAATGTCCTAGGCTGCAACTGGACATCTGATAGGAAGTCTGGTATGCAGAATTCCCTTAAGAAACTTCTTAACTACAGGTAACTGAGCCAGTGACAAGGAGAGTACTGGCTCATGATAAGCTGAAACAGCACAAAGGTGAACTCTCACTGTAGAGTATTGTAGACCTGAATTTGAGAGGTCTAAAAGGTACTCTAGAATGTTATTTGGTGGGCAGGGAAAAAGGATTCAAAGAGGATTTTGCACACCAGACGGAGAAACACTTCCATTTGGCTGTGTAAGTTTTTCTAGTGGCTAGCTTGCGCGCAGCCAAAAGAATATCTGAAACTCTGCGAGAGACATTGAACCTGTTCACTTCCATATCTTCAGGAGCCAAGCGTGAAGGTGAAGTGATCTCAGACTGGGATGGACAACAGGCCCCCCCGAGTCAGAAGGTTCGTCTGAAGGGGAAGCGCTTTTGGAGGAGTTTCCGACATACTGTTGCGTAACGGAAACCATATTTGTCGAGGCCAGAAGGGAGCAATGAGGATCATTTTGTCCCCCTGGGACTCGAACTTGAGAAGTACCCTCTGAATTAGAGGAAGAGAAGGAAAGGCGTATAGAAAGCGTTTTGTCCACTACAGCCTGAACGCATCCTGACAGAAAATGCCAGGCCTGGATTTCTGGAGTAGAAAAGAGGCAGTTTTGTGTTGAGTGGGGATGTAAAAAGGTCCAGGTCTGGAGTTCCCCACTCTGCAAATAGTGACTGAACCACGGTTGAGTCGAGAGACCATTTGTGAGGATCTGTCTCCATTCTGCTGAGACGGTCTGCTAGTTCGTTCTGCCCTCCCAGCAGGTAGACCACCTGGATTAGAGCCTTGTGCTCCAAGCACCATTCTACACTCCTTATCGCCTCCCCTGCATAAGGTAAAATGTGCACCGCCTGTTTGTTGATGTAATACATCACTGCTTTGTTGTCCGTTTGAAGGAGAATGTTCTTGACAGAGAATGTCCTTCAAAGCTCAGACTGCATAAAGGACGGCTCTCATTTCTAGGACATTTATATGAAGCTGGGACTCGCCTTGAGTCCACGCATCTTGGGTGTGGATATTCTGACACTGAGCTCCCACCCCATCAGGGACGTGTCTGTGGTAATGGAGCTGGTGATCCAGGGAGCAAAGGATACCTTTCAGAGGTTGTCCTCTTAGCACCACCAGGTGAGCGACCTCTTCAGAAGTTCTGTCTCCTTGATGAGAAAGGACTGAGGGTGAGTGGTTGGGGACCACTGAGTACTGAGCATCCACCGAGAGGTTCTCACGTGGAGGCGAGCTAGGGGTACAGTGAACACAGAGGATGCCATGAGACCCAGCATCTGTTGCATCGAGATAGCTCAAACCGAGCTGTTCTCTCTGATGTATCGGGCCATCTGTAGAATATCGTTCCTTCTGTCCTCTGGAAAAAGGCTTTCGCACAGGAGGTGTCCAGAAGAGTTCCTATAAAAAGGAGCTTCTGGGAGGGCTGCAACTGCAATTTAGCAGAACTCCCATTGACGTGAGAAAGTCTGAGGCCGTGGATACGGCATCGAGAGTTCCTTGCCTGGAAGGACTTGCTAAAAGTCAGTCATCCAGATATGGGAACACTTGTATTCCGATCTTCCTGAGATGTACTGCAAGAATTGCACAACACATTGCAAAAACTCGCAGCGCCGAGGATAGCCCAAAGGGCAGGACTCTGAACTGATAATGTTGGCCCAAAGCCACAAACCTTAGGTATTTGTGATGCTTTGGGTGAATAGGAATATGTTGGTAAGCATCCTGCATGTCCAGGGAGGCTAGCCAGTCGTGCTGATGAAGCAAAGGTAACAGGGTTCCTAGCGATATCATTTTGAACTTCTCCTTGGGAAGAAATTTGTTCAATTTTCTGAGGTCCAAAATGGGACACATGCCCCCGGTTTTCTTTGGAACTAGAAAGTAATGGGAGTAGAACCCTGTGTTCCATTGATCCAGCGGAACTATTTGTACTGCCCTGTTGTTCAGAAGGCCTTGTATCTCAGAAGCGAGAAGTTCTGACCGAAGTACGGACAGCCTGGGCTGTCGTTTGGGGGGGACGATCCGGAGGGGTCTCTGAAAGACCTCGCGGATTATCCGGAGGACCCATTTGTCCGATGTTATGGACTTCCACTGGTTATAGAATTGAGTTAGACGAGCTCCCACCGCTGAGGAAGAGTCCCCCTTGGGCAGCTGAGGTGGAACTTGGGCCAGAAACTCGGAAGGCGGCACTGGGCGCTTTGGTCCAGTGTGTTTTCTGTTGCATTTTCTTTTGAGGCCGAGGGGCTTGGTTTTTATTAAAACCTCCCCTGCCTTTGCCTCGAAAGGACTTACGGTTGTGAAACTAGTGCTTATTAACAAACCCCCGAGAAGGGGCGGGAGGTCGAGCCAATTTAATGGCAGACCTAGTCTTTTGTTTGGCCTCTACAGCTTGTTCTACTTGAGGACCAAAGAGATGCACACTGAAGGGTAACGCCATGACCTGTTGCTGGGCATCATTCGTGAAGCCTGAAGTGCAGAGCCAGGAGTGACGGCGGGTACAAATACCCACCGCCACTCGGAAGGCAGTATCGAAAGTGTCCATAGCTGCTTTAACCTGTTGGTTGTTGGGCTCGATACCCCTGGTTATGGTTTGAAGAAGCTCTGAATTAGTGCCAGACTCCAGTAGAGCGTCTACCATTTGTTTGAGTGAATGCCAAAGAATATACTCATATTGAGAGAAATAGCCCAGGTAGCTGGCATTACGCATACCCAGGGTGGATGCAGCAAAGACTCTCTTACCTAAAGTATCTATCTTACGAGATTCTTTGTTAATAGGTCGGGCTGTAGTAGCCTGAGGGAGGACGAACTTATCATTCTCTGCCAAGACTACAATAGGGTCAGCAAAGGCTTGTGAGGCCAAAATGGGTCGATCCTTGGGAGCAGCATACTTTCTATCTATGGACTTTGCCACAGAAGGAATGAGAGCGGGATTATTCCACACCATTTGAGAAAGCATCTCAAAGGAAGGCTGTACCGGGGGAGTTAAATCCATAGGGATGTCCGGGACATGAAGTATTGGGGCCTTAAAAGCTTCCCAGGATCGATATCCGTAGTCTGGAGAGAGAGTGAGTGGAATTCAAATTTCTCAGCAGAGACTTAAAAGACAGGTCTTTGTCCACAGGCTCTGCAATAAGATTAAATCCTGTTCCTTCCACGTCCTCACCCAGCCTAAGGTCTGGGTCAGGCTCAATATCATCTTCTGACAGCCCAGGAGGGACTGTATGGACAGGAAAGGAGTGAAAATCAGAAGAAAAATTGTAAGGAAAAGGGTTCGGAGTCAAGAAGCCCTGGAGACTGAAAGACGTCACACCAAGTATCGGCAATGAAGAAGAGCATGGTACTGCCTGATCCAGCGCAGTGTGTGGTGCTGACAGAGCCCTTGGCACCGAGGATTGCACCGACAAGCCCAACGGCACAGAGGATGGTGCCGAAAGGCTGCACGGCACCAATGACAGTGCCGACAATCCCAATGGCGCAGAGGGTGGTGCTGAGCAACCCCTTTGAAGCCAACAGCACCGAAACCAACACAGGGCTCCAAAAACTAAGATTTGAGGAGAAAGAAGGAAGAATACCAGGAGACAGAGGCATCGGTGTGGCCATGTGAGGGGGGAAAACACCTGAGCGCTGAGTCAATGGCACCGAAGAAGGTGCCGCATGACTAGGGAGGCCCAACCGCCCTACCTGATCCCCCAAAGGGTCCGAGGGCCCCTGAGTGACCAGGCCAGGCAGCTGAACCAACCTCTGAGCCCACTGCTCCATAAGAGCGGCCCACTGATGAAACTGCTCATCTGAAGCCCTACCAGAAGGCGGGGAAGGGCTCAGATGTTGAAGAGGTCGGTGACCGTAAACAGAAACCGGCGACTGACCCCAATGACTGACTGTCGATGTGCAGACATAGCAGAGGGCGAACTCGAGTGATGTCTTCTCTTTTTTGACCTGTGGGCCGAAGAAGAGCTTGAGGCCGAACGGTGCCGAGAATGTGACTGTTTTCTTTTATGCTTCCGGAAAATTTGGTGAAAAAATTCCCAGAAATGGCTGAGATATGCACTAAAGTTGAAAAAAATCCATTTATGCCATTATACAGCTTACCAGCATTTCTTCAGTTCGCGGTCGGCTTTGAAGAGTGCAGACGTGTTCCTGGTCCACTGAAGATGGTGCGCTGGGCTCCGGAGGTAAGTATGGGTTGAGGTGGGGTGTGGGGAGGTGAGTGCAGAGAGGATGGGTGTGGGTTGGGGGTAAAAGAATCAATGAGGGAAGGTTTTTGTTTATTTTTTAGACTAAGCGAGGGACTTTGCCATGCTGGGTGGGCTCCCAGCGTATGCAGAAACAACAGGGGGCGGTGAAGCCAATAGGGGGATTAGGCACCGTCGGCAACAAGCTTTGCCACACTGGGATGGGCTCCCAGCATGGACCTGGCAACAGGAAACAGTGAAGCGACGAGGACTGGGCACGCCGCAAAGGAAGCTTTTTCCCATGTTAGTGAGCTCCTGCGCGTGGTACCAGGCAGCTTGGGGAGGGGATGGAGCCGACGGGGACTGGGCACCCCTGTCGGCAACGGGAAGCTTTTTGCCACGCCAGGTGGGTTCCAGTGTGGCACCAGGCAGCTTGGGGGAGAACGTGAAGCCGACGGGGATTGGAGGCTCCGCCGGCAACGGAAGCTTTTGCCATGCTGGGGTGGGCTCAGAGTGGCATACAGACATTTGGGGGCAGTGAAGCCAACACGGGATTGGGGCACCACTGCCGGCAGGACGTTGTTCCATGGGCGTTGGCGACTCCGCTGGTGACAGCAAATTCCACAGATATTTCCGTGGTTTGCTGCACCATGAATTGCGGAAACCCGGGCTCCTGTGTATGAGCAGGGCATGCTGACCTGAGTAACGAGAAAGCAGAGGAGGTCTTGCCGGCGGGTGGTCGAGAAATTCTATGAAGTGACCTTTCTTGACCAACTGGAGAACCCATCAGTCGGTGGTAATCGATTGCCACCCTGAAAAGTGGCGAGCGATGTGACCCCCCACCTTCTGTGCCCATTGATCCAGAGGAGGGCCGGGGGCCAGGAAGGAGTCATGCTGTGGTAGCACTGGTCCCTGCAGGCTGGGCCGGTTTAGTGTAGCGTTGGGCTCTGCCTGGGGACGACTTAGCCTGGGCTTTCCACTGAAAGGTGCCCCTTTGTTGCTGGCTGGAACGTGGCTGCTGCCTTTGTTGCTGGCTGCGAAAATGGCTCTGGTTCCTAAGAAAGGAACTGGGCCTGGATCTGTACATGGCCTGTACAGACCTGTCTGCCTTCCCGGTGTCCTGAAGTTTAGTGATAACCTTCTCCGAGGGTTCACTAAAGAGTACTTTGCCATTGTAGGGGACGTCAAGAATGTTCTTCTGTACATCTGGGGTGAAGCCGGAGACACAGAGCCAAGAGTGTTGCCAGAGACAGGACACCTGAAGCTGCAGCTCTGGCGGATGAGTCCGCAGAATCGTATGCGGCTCGTAGTACTTTGGTACCCACATCAGACCCTGTGCGAAGAAGGATTAGGAGCTCCGCCTTCTGATCGCCATCCAGAAGCTTATCAACCAGGTCCTGGCCCTGTACCCATAGTGCGTTCTGAAACTGTACCATATGGGTTAGGTAGTTCAGGGACCTGATGGAGCATGTAGCAGCCGCATACAAGCGCCTTCCCAGGGCATCCAATTGTTTGGATTCCTGGTCCAGTGGCTGTGTGCTCACGTGTTGCGGTCTTTGGGACTGGTCATGTGAGGCCATAATGACCAGGGAGTCTGCCAGAGGTTGTTGAGCCAAGTACTGGTCCTCTCTCGGTGCCTTGTACAGGCTGTCAGCTTTCTTCGGCACCGCAGGAGTGGGCTCGGACGCTTCCACACTCAGCCTTGGTGACCTCCGCCAAATGTGCCACCAAGGGTGGCACTACCATAGGTTTTGGGTCTTTCTGCCGAAGATAACAAGCAAGGCGTTGCCTTCCGGGGTCGAGGTCTTCAGCATGCCACCCCATGTTGTCCTGGATGTGCCTCATGATCTCAGAGAAAGAGGGATCATCCGGAGGAGACCTGGGAAGGTCATGTGGGTCAGGTGATGAAATGCAGAGTGGAGAAGGATATCTGGAGTAATCCGAGGTATCCGATCTGGAGTCCTCCCCCGGTGTAGTACACCGCCGATGTCTAGGTTGCTTGGGGCTGGGAGATCTTGAGGGAGGCCTCTCCGATCCTGGGATCTACCCCTAGGAGGTGGAGTCTGCTCCTTGGGGGTAGGTGGTCGTCCTGCTGGCCCCTGTGCTGGAGGAGGGGGCGTAGGAGGTGAAGGAGTAGGAGGAGGGGGGCTTTACTGGGACCACGTCTTTCCGGATGGTGTCCCACCAGAAAGTAAAGAGTTCCTTTACTTCTTGAATATTCATGCCCGACGACGGACCTGGTGCCGGTGGTCTGTCGCTGGGGTCTGGCGTCGGGTCCTCAGGTGTCTCCGGGGTGGGCGAAGGTTCCCTCGGAAGCCCAGCATCCTCTGTGTCACCCTCCTGGTCTTCTGGCAATGAGGTGTCCTCCTCCATGGAGTCCCTCTGACCGGTGTCCACTGGTGACTGGGGGGGGCGGTCTTTGACTCTGGTGAAGCCAATGTCGGTCGCATGGCTGACGACTTTGGGTCCGATGAACGCCTGGCCGGCGTCTGGTGTTTAGCTGATGTTTTTGGCTCCGGCGAATGCCTGGCCAATTTCGGGTGCTTGGCCGACGTCGGGTCCGTCGTCCGCTTGAGGGATGTCAGGTCCTTCGTCTTCCTGGGTGGTGGATCCGGGCTCCTAGGGGGCTGGGAGACTGACCTGGAGTCGGTGTCCCGATGTCGGGTGGAAGAGGAAGACTTGTGGTGTCCAGAGGACTTAGAAGAGGCCAGAGAGGGAGTAGAGGAAGCCGAGGGCCTGGAAGTCTTGATGGGCTGAAGAGTCGAAGAACTGCTGGAAGCCCGGACCTTAACCGGAGAGGGCTGAGACCTAGTCCTGGTGGGAGAGCAGTCCGATCGGGTGGAGCCTGAGCTCCGCAAATCCAAGGCCCAGTTTGTGGATCTGGACCTTGCCTTCTCCCGGTGCTTGTCCCAGTGTTTGTGACCTTGGAGGAAGAATCGACCCTGGAGGAAGGTTCTTTTTCCATCCTACTAAGTTTTTCCTCTAGCAGGTAAGCCTGAAGTGCCTTCTGACTGCGGATCTTGGTGCGGCTGTTGAACCCTTGGCAAAAGGTGCAGGCCTCGGTGTCGTGGTCTGGGCCTAAGCACTGCACTCACGAAGAATGAGGATCCTTGAAAGGGATCTGTTTTCCGCAGGTACACTTTGAAAGGTGTCCCTCAAATGAAGGAGTTGGAGAGGACATTAGTTAAGTAGAAACTCCTGAAGTTCTAAGTCATCGTGTGCTAGGTAGCGACCGAGAGGCCGATGCTGGCGAGTCAACGGCGGGAAAAGAACTGGGGATTCTGGGGAACCGCCCCCTTATGTACTATGCCTGACGTCGGTGATGGGACCGATGTTGGGGGCAGTCCACGCTGAATACTGCTAGCTAGAAAATTTCTATGGGGTCCTGGCGCCGGCCGGCTTCAGTCCTAATGATGTAACCTGCTGCAATAGCTGTTTCTTGAAGTAAGATCCTGAGCTTCCAAGCCATAAGGAAGATCTGGCATCATGGGGCAGAGCCGAGGGTTTTACCACCTGGGTGGGTGGGAGGAGCCAGCTTGAAGGCTTTCTGGCACATCTTAAAGCAGCAAGGTACCTGCCAGACAGCGTGGATTGAACAACATATCCACGTCCTTAGAAATGGAAATTACGTACCTACCATAATTCTTGATCTTCATGGATGAAGTCTTCACCATTCATTCACACTAATGGGACTAAGCTGGACGTGCTAGGACCCAGCAGGAGCCAAAAATCTTCAGGAGGGCTGGCACTGAGGTAGGACTGTGCATACATGGCACTGCGAGACCGTCTCGCGCCTGTATGGGCTATCTCAGCATCGACCCTCCAACTGCCTCAGTACCTTTTTGACTGAGTAGGTGCAGCGTAAATTAACCTAATCTGGGCGTAAGATAGCCTGGATGACCCATGCAAGAAAGGTCAACTCTACAAAGTCTTCACAGCTCAAACCAACAAGGGAGTGAAGAGCAGAAACAGAATGAGTGAACTCGTGGGATAGTGGGTGGGCATGTAAATGAATGATGAAGACTTCGTCCAAGAAGATCAAGAATTACGGTAGGCAAGTAATTTTCATATCTTCCTGGACTAAAAGTCTTCACCATTCATTCACACTGATGGCAGAGTACCGAGCTAAAAAAAAACAATCCCCAAACAGGGTGGCAGGAGATTGAGCTCGCTCAGGACAGAAGTCCATTTAGGATTGATCTGCCAAAGGACATGTACTGTCTGGCATGAACATCAAGAGCATAGTGCTTCATGAAGGTGTGCACTGAACTCCAAGTAGCCAGTCTGCAGATGCCTGCAATGGGTACGTTATGAATCTCTGCCAGGGATGCCTCAAATGCTCTAGTAGAGTGGGCATAAATCTGGCCTTCCAGCTTAACCTGCGCCATCGAGTAGCAGTATCAAAGACAGGCTACTAACCATGCAGAAATGCATCTAATGGAGACAGGCTGACCCAGCCAGGTCATGCTGAAATACATGTAGAGTTGGTTGGATTTGCAGATCTCTTTAGTTCTGTCGATATAGAACTGCAAAGCCCTCTTTACATCCAGCGAGTGAAGGGTACGTTCCCTTTCATTCCAAGCGGGGAGAACCAAATGCAGGTTAAGGTGAAGTGAAGGTAGGAATTTAGGGTGAGTAAGAAGTACCACCTTGTCTTTGTGAAACACAATGTATGGACGGTCTGCGCCCAAAGCATGCATTTCAGAGAGCCTGCGAGTGGAAGTAATGGCCACTAAGATGGCAGTCTTCCAGGTCAGAAACTTCAAATCACAGCTGGAGGCTAAAAAGGTTTACGAGTGAGCAAGTCTAGTACAAGGTTAATATTCCATGCAAATACAAAATCACACATGCCCCCACAATGCAAAGCATCATGGGCTGCATATGCAAATCACCACAGAATGTTTTGCTGGTCCAATATTCCATGCGGCCACTGGTCTCCTGATCGGGGGTCTGGTGTGTAGGGTGCCTTTGAGAAATCTCTTGACCAGTGGTAACTGAGCCACTGTCATGTTGTGTACTGGCTCATGGTAGGCAGAAATCAGCAGAGGTGTACCTTCGCTGTCAAGTATTGCAGTTCTGCATTTGACGGGTCCAAGACGTACTCCAAAACCTTATTTGGTGGGCAACAGAAAGGATCCAAAATGGACTTCGTACACCAAATCGAAAAGCACTTCCATTTCTCTGTGTAAGTCCTCCTAGTGGAGGGCTTAAGCACCGCTAACAGGATTTCTGAGATTCTTTGAGAAACCTTAAACCTATCCAACTTCTATCTCGGCAGGAGCCAGGCATGGAGATGAAGGGAGCGCAGGTTGGGATGGACAAGGGGCCCTTGTAGCAGGAGGCCCGTTCAAAGAGGCAGTTGCCTTGGGGGGACTTCTGAAAACCTGTTGATTAACGGAAACTATATCTGCTGAGGCCAGTAGGCGGCAATTAGAATCATTCAGCCCCCCTCCTGTGCCTCCAATTTGAGCAGCACCCTCTGAACCAACAGAAGAGGAGGAAATGCGTACAGAAAGCATCTTTTCTACCGCAGTCTGAATGTATCCTGACAGAAAATGCCATGTTTGGGATTTCTGGAGCAGAACAGAGGCAGTTTTGCATTGAGTGGGGACGCAAAAATGTCAAGGTCCAGAGTGCCCCAGTCATCGCACGACGTCTCGCGTGAGCAACCATTCGTTGGGATCTGCCTCTGACCTGCTGAGGTGATCCGCTAGGTTGTTCTGAATCCCCGGCAGGTAGATCACCTGGATTAATGCCTTGTGATCGAGACATCATTGCCACACTCTCATGGTCTCCCTGCACAACATAGAAGTTGATGTTGATGGCAAATAAGGACTGCAAGGCCCATCCAGTCTGCCCATTTTTTCTATCTTATGAATGTGCCATAGGCCTGTACTGTCAGTGGCCTATCTATTCATACTCATCTGTGTTGCTCCCTTATGCCTATCCCATGCCTTTTTGAAGTCCTGCACTGTATTCATATCCACCACTTCCTCACGTAGGCCGTTCCATACATCCACCACCCTTTCTCTGAAAAATTATTTCCTCACATTATCTCTTAACCGGCCTCCCTCTAATCTCATGCTGTGTCCTCTTGTCCTGCTATTTTTCTTATATTGAAACGTTAGACTCTTTCACATTGTTAATGCCCTTAAGATGTTTGAATGTTTCGATCATATCACCTCTCTCCCTCCTTTGCTCTAGGGTATACATATTAAGCTCCATTAATCTGTCCTCATATGTTTTCTGACGCAGTCCCTGCACCATTTTGGTTGCCCTTCTCTGGACTGCCTCCATTTTGTTGATGTCCTTGTGCAGGTGCGGCCTCAGTACTGCACGCAATACTCCAGATGGGGCCTAACCAGTGTCTTGTAAGAGGGATTATCACCTCCCTCTTATGACTTGTGATACCCCTACTAATACACCCTAACATCCCTCTAGCCTTACCTACTGCTTTAGTGGTCTGCTTGGATGATTTCAGGTCATCTGTGATGATGATGCCCAAGTCTCTTTCTTCCCTTGTCACTGCCAGCAACTCCCCTCCCAACCTATAGGTGGCTTCATGGTTTCTTTTCCCTAGGTGCATGATCTTGCGCTTCTTTGCGTTAAACCCCATTTGCCACTCTTCCAACCATTTTGCCAGTTTATCCTGATCTCTTCTCATTCAGCCCACCCCCGTCTGGATCATCTACTCTGCTGCAGATCTTGGTGTCATCTGCAAACAGACAAACCTTACCCTCCAGTCCATCTGCAATGTCACTGATGAAGATATTGAAGAGGACTGATCCCTGAGGTACCCCACTTGTGACCTGCATCTCTTCTGACTGTATACCGTTTACCACCACTCTCTGTTTTCTGTCCACCAACCAGTTTGCCACCCAGTTGACTAACTTCTTTTTTTATTTTAAAATATATTTTTATAGAACTTTTTCTTTTAAATCAGGAGACATATTACAATCAAGATTTTTTCTGTACTTACTTCAGTTTTGTTGTTATACAAATATACAATATTCTACTATGTACAGAAATCTTTGCAATTAATACAGTCTGGCACTAAGATAAGCTTTGATATTCTTTGTTAAAATCTAGCGGCTCAAGAGTACCACATTAATCTCATTTCTTCTCCCCTGTGGCCAACATGTTATGGGCAAAAATCAAGATCAACCCGTGCTTGATAAAAGGACCATTTCTGCCAAAGTGTGGCAAACTTGTCAGTTTGGTTATTAAGTTTAGCAGTGATATTTTCCATCTGATATATAAATATCACTATTCACCTCCAGTCTTGTATGGTAGGGGTGTCTTTGGTCATCCATTTCTTTGTTAAGGATTTTTTTGCAGCCAACAAAAAAAATGGGCAGCAGGGTTTTTGTTCATGGGGTGGGGGGAGATCCGGGTAGACAGCCATAAGTACCACTTCAGCTGTGAGCTCAATGCTCTCTCCAAGGCTATCACTGATTTCTTTTTGTATACTTATCCAGAAGGGCATCAGACGTGGACATTGCCACACAATCTGTGCAAAGTCTGCCATTTTGGCTCCACATCCCCTTCAGCAAGCCCCAAATTCAATCGGAAGGTATTTCGTCAAACTTGCCGGTGACCTGAAAAACCTAGATCTACACTTCCATGAGTATTCTCTCCAAATATGCGATTGAGTGATTTTAACCGCATGCAGAGATGAACAGGACCACTCTTCTATAGATACAACGAGATCTAAATCCTTATTCCAACTTGTCAATATTGAACTTGTTGATTCTTTAGTTCGATCTCGCATCATTTTGTAAAGACTTCCAATTAAGTGATTCCAGTGGTGTCCCAAGGAATGGTCAAAGAATAGTTTTAGGAGGGGAGAGAGTGGTGGGGCAGTCTGACCTGAATGATTCTATTGCGTAATAAATGGTTTCTGATTTGGAGATATCTGAAATGATCAACATTTAGTAGGCTGAATTTAAGCTTTAATTCCTCAAATGATAGGATTCCGTTAGGAACCAGAAATTGGAACACCTGTTCCAGTCCTAGTCTACACCATCCAGAGAAGGTCAAATCATTGTGTGATGGGATGAAGAGCTCGTCCTCTGAAATGACCTTACAGTATTCATAGATAAACTGAAGTGGTTCTTTGTCTCGCATTTTGAACCATATTTTTAAAACTTGTGAGGTTATATCAGTAAACTCTTTTGTAGGAGGGGGCCTCCTGGAGGAAGAAAAAATTATTTTTTTTATGTCATACATATAATTCAGGTGAAACTCTAGTTTTTTCCATAGGGAATCAAACTGTTCGGAAAGCCAGAGAAGAAGTATTCTAAGAAATGCGGCTTCAGCATATTTTTTAAGATCTGGAAGGTTAGTTCCACCCTGGGCCAATGATAGTTTTAGTATTGAAAGACGGATTTGTGGTTTTTGTTTGTTCCAGATGAACAATGATATCATGTTATCCCATGATTTAAAGTAGTATGAAGATGGGAAATATGGAATATTTTGGAACAAGTACAACAGGCGAGGTAAGACATTCATTCTAATAGTTTCAATGTGTTGGAATAGGGAGAGTGGTAGGTGAATCCACCTGTCCAGGTCTTTCTTGATCGAGATGGAGATAGGTTCGTAATTGATTAGTTCAGTTACTAGAAGATTATGGGGTATGTGTATGCCTAAGTATTTTATTTTGGTTGAGTGCCATTTGATAGTTAAACTTTGTTTTAAGGTGTTTGGAGGGGTGTGATTATTTAAGAGGGCTTTGGTTTTTGAAATATTTAATTTAAAGCCAGCTAATTCTTCGAATCGGGATAGGATTTTCCATGTCTCTTTAATCGAATCTGTGGGAGATAGAAGGGAAAGGAGAATATCATCGGCAAAAAGACTGATCTTATATTCAGTTCGCTGCACTGGAATACCTTCTATTTTTTTTAGATGTTCTTATCGCATATTGCTAGAGGCTCGAGGTATAGCACAAACAGCAGAGGGGAGAGAGGACAGCCCTGCCTTGTGCCTTGGCTTCTTGTGATCGGAGAAGAAAGTCCCTCATTTATTTGAATGTATACTTTGGGAGAGTCCGGGAAGTCGAAAGCTTTTAATGTATCCCATAAAAAGGGCCAATGGACCCGACTGAATGCTTTTTCTGCATCTAGGCTTAAAAAGGCAGCAGGGATTTTCCAAGTTTGGATCTATTCCATTAATATCAGGGACTTTCTGACATTGTCTATAGGTTGACCTGTTTTTGATGAAACCCGCTTGATCTGGGTGCATTATTGTTGGAAGGATAATTTCTGTTCTCTTGGCCCAAATGGCCATAAAAATGTTATAGTCTGAGTTTAATATGGATATCGGGCGGTAGGAGGATGGGTCTAGTTTATTTCCATTAGGTTTTGGGATAGCCGCAATTGTGGCATAGTCCCACGATGCCGAGGCTAAATTTCCTATTGCCGTTTCTCTATACAGCTTAAGGAGTCTTGGGGTTAAATCTTTATTAAAGAATTTATACCACTCATTAATATATCCATCAGGACCCGGGCAGCAACCTGATGATTGTTTAGTGACCGCGACATCTATTTCTTCGACTATGATCGGGGCTTGTAATTTCTGGACTTGTGTTGTGAGTTTTAACTGGGCTAGGAAGGTTTGTCTGTCCTCTTGGGAAGAAGTATTATGTGATGAGTACAGTTGTTGTTAATAATAAGCAAAAGCTTGCCTTATATCATCTTCTCTATGGGTAACCTTACCCGTTTCAGGTTCTTTAATTTTTAATATTGTTACTGCATTTTTCCTTGCTCTCAGCTTCTGCGCCAATCTGTGTGTTCCCCTAGGTCCACCCTCATAATTGGTTTGTCCTAAGTACATTTGGATCCTTTCATCTATTATTTTTTTGAACAGCAGCTTTGGTTTCTCTAATTTTGGTTTGTAATTCTTTGTTCCCCTCTCTATAGAGCAGTTGAAGAGTTTGCAAGGTCATGGTTAGGTCATTGTATTTACTCTCTCTCTTTTTTTTTTTTTTTTTTTGAGAGGCATATGTAATGATCTCGCCTCTAATGGTGGCCTTCATTGTATCCCATAATATGGCTTCTGAGACAGCTGATGACACATTTTCTTCAGAAAATTGTGGGAGTCTCTTCTTTATTTGATCAGTGAATTCTTTATCCTTTAGGAGAAAAGGATTTAGTCTCCAAAGTGTTTGTTTCGTTTTTTTACCCAGGTCTAGTTTTAGTAGTAGAGGGTGGTGGCCGGATATTATTTTAGAACAAACAGTTATGTCTCTCACTGTGGAGAAATGTTCATATGAGGTAAAGAAATAATCCCGTCTTGAATATGAATGGAATCTTCCCGAGTAATATGTAAAACCTGGGGCTGAAGGAAAAAATTTCCTCCAGATATCTACCAATCCGAGGTTTTCAAGTTGTGCTTTAAGAAACTTTACAGGGGTTGATAGATGGTAGATTTTAGGGTTTGATGAGTCAAGGTTTGGAGTAATTGTCATATTAAAGTCTCCTGCTATTAGTAACTGCCCCTGGTGAAGAGTCAATATTTTCATCAGGATCTGACAGATTATTGGTGATTTAGTCTGTGGAGGTAAGTAAATATTGGCTAGTGTGACTTCTTGGTTATATAGGTAACCTTAAATTATGATATAGCACCCTAGTCCGTCGGAATATACTTTGTTTATTTTAAATTGAGTAGTTAATGGAATCATTATTGCCACTCCCCTTTTACGTCCACTTGAATGCGATGAGGAATAAATGGTATATCGACCCCCATGTTAATTTCTGGTGTTGGGTATCTGAGAGGTGTGTTTCTTGTATAAATAAAATATCTGCCTTTTGTTTATTTAAGTACTGCATCACTCGCGATCTTTTAATGGGGTTATGAAGACCGTTAACGGAGTAGATCTTTACTGGTTGAGAAGCTATTTGGATTTATTATACTTTGTTTCTTTTTTTATCGTTTTAGGTTTGATACTTATTGCTTTTATTGTCGTGTTGAGTAGCTGACTTTCATACTCTTTTTGTTTGTTTCTCAGGTCACTCCAGCTTGGCGCCACCTGGATCATTCCCCCCCCCGGACTCTGAGGAGAAAATTACCAACCATTTTCAGTCCCTCTCTCAATAGTTTGTTAGATCTTTCAAATAGATGATTCTGAAGATTTTGTAATAAAGTATAACACTAAAACATTGTACACTGTCTCCTGCATCTCCTTCCAACTTCATTACATAAACAAGAGTTAACTTCAACTTTAACCATAACTCTATTTAAAAAATACAATGTATATGTGTGCTTCCATCGTTAAGGTGGTACCACCTAACCATCCTATTTAGATCTCAAACCAGTCACCCGAGAGGACCGGATTTGATCAAGGATCTCCTTGATTAGGAGATACCTCACAGGAGGGAAAAACCCCACCTGAGTGGACCGAAAAGACCAGTTAATCTGGGCTCCCTGTTGTCCCTGTGTAGCCACTCCCTCTTTTCGAGTTGCTATGGGTTAATTACCACTGTTTAAACCCTCCCTTTTCTAATTCTCCAGGGTCGTTCCCCCACCCGATGGGAGGGGGAAGAGACCCCCCCCCCCCGAAAACCTTCCAAAAAGCCATCCCGAGACTTGTAAGTTTTGGTGAGGTCCTATCTCCTGGTTATTATCTTTTAGGACCCATTAGGATTAGGAGAAGCCCAGAGTCCATCTTTGTGAGGATATAGTCGGAGACTGGTTTCTATTTCTGTGGGTTTCTCTCGCTCCCCCTCCCCCCCAAAGGTCAAGCCATGAACCCTCCACCCAAAGAGGGTAGGATCTCAATATGTATAGTGGGTTCCCTCGGGATGTAAAGGAGGCTACATGATAATAGCTTCATCTATTTGATTAGTTCCTATCATGTATGAACTGAAAGCGCTTGAGGGACTAAGATGGGTTCAATTCTCCCCTCCCTCTCTCCTCTCCATCTCTCCCCCAAGGCTCTATAAGTCATCAGGGCTCTCTCCCGGTCTCTCCTCCATATACAAGAGCTTTGGGAGAACAAGACTTCCATCCGCCCCAATAGGGAAGAGTTATATTCGTGTATTGTTTTACTAAGGGATGGAGCTGGTTGTGAGCCCGGGTGGGTTTACCTTGAATTAGTTGTCTTCGTGTCTAGCACCCGAAATAGATGTTAGGATGGAAAGGGGAAGAGAGGGGAAAGGACAGTAGGCGAGGACGATGGAGGAAAAGGAAGGAGAACGGGAGGAAAAAATCACTTACCATAGTAATCCTCTTTCTTCCCAGTGATGCTCACATATTCATAACTTTGTGCAGTCAGCCTGGTGGGTTGGACTGCCCGGAGAGATGGAACACATGCAAATGATGGAATTCTTTGCACGTGAGCATCTTTCAAATACTGCCTCTACCAACTGTAGTGTTCTAAACCCTTCAGATTTGTAAGAAGCCTGGAAGTCAGGCATTATGAAAAAATACAACAGCTAATCAAGTAAAACATTTTTCAGGATTACCTAATAAAAACAATTTACCCAAAAATACCTCCTAAGGAGGAACTACATCAAATAACAATGGTGTTCACCAGACAGTGAGAAAACTATTAAGAGAGACAGAAAAACTCTGTTAAAATCTATCTGGTATAGAGAAGTGTACCCAGAGGGGTATGGCTATGTGGCACCAGCATGCGGAATGCAGTGGCTGAAGTTCTGGAAGGGGAGGATGGGAGGGAGTTATGAATATCTGAGCATCACTGGGAAGAAAGAAGATTACTATGGTAAGTAATTTTTTCTTCTAACTCCAGTAGTGCTCAGGATATTCATAACTTTGTGCAGACTACCAAGCAGTACTCCTGGAGGTGGGCACAGAACTTATTTTGGAAACAGACTTTGCAGGACTGCTGTGCCAAACCTGGCATCACTTCTGGACAACACATCCAAGTTGTAATGCTTTGTAAAGGTGTGTACTGATTTCCAAGTAGCTGCTTTACAAACATCCAATAATGGCACCTCCCTAGCAGCTGCAAGACTAGCAGCTGTTCCTCTTGTTGAGTGTGTCCTCAGCCCAGCTGGGGACTCCCTACCTGCTCTAGTGTAGCAGAATTGAATACACTGGACAATCCATCAAGAAATGGATCTTTTTGAGGCTGGTTTGCCCATTCCGACATCCCCATATGTAAGGAAAAGTTGTTTTTTGTCTTGCCTATGGCCCTTAGTAGCTGTCATGTAATAGCTGAGAGCTCTTTTCACTTCCAGACTGTGGAGTCTTCTTACACCAGAGTTTGTATGGTCTGTGAAAAAGACAGGCAGAGTGATTGATTGGTTCAGATGAAAGTCTGAAACGACCTTGAGGAGGAATTGTCTGTTTGTTCTGAGGACTACCTTATCTCTATGAAAGGAGATGTAGTCCTGTTCAACACAGAGAGCCTGAAGCTCACTGATTCTTCTTGCTGAGGTAATTGCTACCAGAAAAACTGTTTTCCAGGTAACATACTTTAAATGGGCTGTAGCCATGGGCTCAAAAGGAGCCCTCATTAATCTATCTATACATATATTAAGATCCCAAGCGGACACTGGTGCCCTGTAAAGCGGATGCAAATGTATCAGGCCTTTAAAAATCTTTGAAAATGGGATCTGATGCTACTGACACCTTTGTCCTAGCTAAAAGGTATGCAGACACTGCTGCAAGATGAACCCTTAGAGAACTGGGTTGTAGACCATGTGAACGTGAGTCAGATAATCCAACAGCACTGAAACTCCTGCGTCATTTGGGGTGAAATTCCTACCAGAGCACCAAAGGGAAAATCTTTTCCACTTAGCAGAATATGTTTTCTTAGTGGAGGGCTTCCTATAACCTTTCAAGATAGTTAATACAGCTTCAGAAAGGTTTAAAGGGACACTGTCAACCCCCCTTAGGTCTCAAAGTGTCCCTAGTTTAAAAACATATTTCATGATTGCCAGAATTCTGTAAAGAGTGTTGATGTAGCTGGTAGTTTGATTCTGACTCTTATTTTCTTTAAAAAAGTAAAAAACAGACTGCCTAACATACTGGTGTTATCACACCAAAACAGGTTTGTTTACATCCCTTGATCAACTACAAATGCAACTTTCCTGGACTTGGGAACACCCGCAAAACAGTTTAGCCCCTCATGATGCAGTGGGAGTTTAAGAGACTACTGCCTTATGAGTGGCTGCACTGTTTAAGTGTGTTTCTAATGCTCAGGAAGCATGCAGTAAGAACAGAACCTGGATTGTAAACAAAAACAAGGTTGTTTATAAATATACATTGCCATGCACTTCAGTTCTACTAAACAAGGAGACATACAAAACAAACAGCAACATCAGTGAATTTTAGAGAGGGTAAGCAATCATAAAATGTGGGGTTTGAACTAGAAATAATATGATGAAAAACAAGTTGACAGTGTCCCTTTAAGTCTGCATACTCTAATTCCTCAAGAGCCATGCCTTGAGGAGGAGGGACTTGAGATTTGGGTACAACAATGTTCCCTGACTGGAGGTCAGGAGATTGTGCCTGAGAGGCAAACTTACTGGTTTGCTCACTGACATGGAGAGCAGAAGAGAGTACCGTGGCTGCCTGGGCCAATCTGGAGCTATCAAGATCAGAGAAGCTGAGAGGGAGTTGAGCTTCAGTAGTACTCTGAAAACCAGAGGTAAAGGGGGAAGGCATAAAGAAACTTGCCTGACCAGTCCAGTACCAGGGCGTCCAGAGGAATTGTTCCCTGGGCTGGTGGTCTGCAGCAATACTGAGGCAACTGGTGGTTCTGGTGGGATGCGAACAAGTCTATCTCTGGAATGCCCCACCTCCTGAAAATTACCTGCACCACCTGCTTGTTCAGTATCCATTCGTGATGAGACTGATTGATTCGACTCAGTGTGGGGTCTGCCAAAGTATTGTCCTTTTCTGGTAGATGGATTGCTTGCAGGGACAGCTTTAGAGAATATGCCAGAGTCCAAATTTTCATGGCTTCTGTGCATAGGGGGGCCTGATCTGGTGCCTCCCTGCTTGTTTATGTAGTACACAGTGGTGGTATTGTCTGTTCTGACCTGTACCACCTTGCCCATCACCAGTGCAGAGAAAACTTTTAGTGACAGCCGTACTGCTCTGAGTTCCAGCAAGTTTATATGCTGAAGGGACTCTGCTTCTGTCCAGGTACCCTGAGTTGTGTGCTCCCCCCAGATGAGCGCCCCAGCCCAGAAGGGATGCATCTGTCGTGAGGACTAGTGAAGGATCCTCCTTCTGAAAAGGGACTCCTTGCCTTAGGTTGGATTCCTTTTTCCACCACAAAAGGGCTTGTAACAGAGGCCTTGTCACTGGAATGAGTTTTGAAAAGGGATCTTTTTTCTGACTCCAGTGATTCCTGAGATGAAACTGGATGTCACTCATGTGAAACCTGGAACCCTGCACTGTGCCTGTGGATGCAGCCATATGACCCAAGAGCTGCAGGAATTGCCTGGCTGTTTTTTACCTGTGCAACTTGAAGGAATTTGCTATGGCCTGAAGTCCTTGCACCCTGTCCAGTGGCAAAAAGGCCCTGGCCTGTAGAGTACTAATCTATGCCCCTATGAACTGTAAAGTCTGCGTAGGGATTAAGACAGATTTTTTTCTGGTTTATTATGAAACCCAAGGACTTCAAAAGATCCTGTGTGAGCTTTAGGGAGGTTCTGACTTGTTCTGGTGATTTGCCCACCACAAGCCAGTCGTCCAAATATGGGAAAACAGTCACTCCCTGTCTTGGAAAAAATGCCACCACAGCTGCTAGGCATTTTGTAAACACCCTTGGTGCCGAGGAAAGGCCGAAGGGCAGGGTTGCAAACTGATAATGACCTGATGGGAGTCTGAATCTGAGATATTTCCTGAAAGATTCTTTTATGGGGATGTGAAAATAGGCGTCTTGTAAGTCCAGAGATGCCATACAGTTCCCTTTTTGGATTGTTGGCAGAATCCGAGCCAAAGTTATCATTTTGAACTTTGGCTTTTTCAGGTGCTTGTTTAAAGCTCTAAGATCCAAAATTGGCCGCCACTCCCCATTTTTCTTTGTTGTTAGGAAGTATCTGGAGTAAAAACCTCTTCCTCTCAGGGCTGTAGGAAATGGTTCCACTTGCTCTGAGCTGTAGCAGCTTCTGAACATCTGCCTCTAGCAATGAAGTCTGTGCTAGAGGAGGAGAGATGGAAACCCTGGAATTTTTTTGAGAAAGAAATCTGAAGTCCAGAGACAAACCTTTGCCCACTACCTCCAACACCCACTTGTCTGTGGTGATGGTTGACCAAAGGTGGAGAAAATGGGACAGTCTGCCTCTGACAGGTAGGGAGGAGGCGGCCTGCATCTCAGGGGTTCTGTTTAGGCTGGGGTTGAGGTTGTGTCCGAGACCCTCGCCTAGAGCCCCCCCTACGCCTACCCCTAGAGTAGCCCTGCTGGGGGTACTGCTGGTATTGGGGCATGGCTACTGGCTGGAAAAAAGGTCTTGTCATGAAAGAGCGACCCCTGGCCCCCCTTCCATAGGACCTGGTGGATGAAGAAGCTCTGTGTCTGGCAGAGTTACTTCTATAAGTAGCCTTATATTCATCCACCTTTTTCATATAGGCCACCGTGGATTCCCCAAAGAACGAATTTCCTTCTAATGGAAAATCCAGGGCCTTCGATTGGGTATCCTGAGTGAGGTTTGTAGCCCTAAGCCAAGCAAACCTCCTCTGAGCCACTGTGTTAGCCATCCATCTGGCTGAAGTGTCATTCAAATCAGCAGCCATTTGGAACTGGTACTTAGCCGCCTCTAGCCCAAACCTGACAGTTTCAGCCAGGTCATCTGACAAGGGTGAGGTGGCTTTCATGGACATTGCCAGTACCGACTGCCAAAGGGATTTCTGATACTGGGCAGCATAAGCTTGGAAAGTAGCCTGTCTCATGGCCAGTGAGGCTGACAAATAGCCTTTCTTGGCCATACTGTCCAGTTTTCTGGAGTCCTTGTCTGGTGGGTGAGAGGACAGAAGGACTTTAGCTTTATCACAGGCTGCCTGTTGTATTACCCCTTGATGGTCAGGATGGGAGAAGAGGAAGTCAGCTCCCTCCCTATCCAACTGGTACTTTTTGTCTATCCTCCTGTCGATTGGAGGAATAGAATTAGGGGTCTGCAGGAGCTTCATAGCATCCTTCTTAAAAAACGTATATACTGGAAGGAGAAGGGCCTTTGTGGGTGTTAAACCCATCATATTAAGGTACTCAATTTCCTCCTCATCCTCCACTTGCTCTGTTGTGGCGATATCTAAGGCATCTTCCATTTTCCTTACAAAGGAAAAATGGGAGGAAAAATCCTCAGATACCCTGGGAGGCGAGCCAAAATCCTGCTCAGGGGACACCTCTGGAGGGATAGGTTCGTTCTCCTCATAAGGCTCATCATCCTCTTCAAAATACAGTTGCTCCGTTGCAGAGGGCAACACAGTACTAGCAACCTGGGGACCCTGTGAGGGGGCAGGAGGCTGTGGAATGATGCTCTGCAGAGCCTGAATAATTTTGAACGCCTGAGCTATCTCCAGAGCTGAAGGCATTACAGACACCTGTGCAGAAGTCCCTGGGTTAACAGGAGAGGGTTCTGCAAGTTTAAGTTTCTTTGTTTTCTTTGAGGGAACCGGAGAGTCAGCCGGTTCTTTTCCCCTTTTTCGCCCGTATCAGGGGCAGGGGTAGTAGCACTTGTGGGTTCAGCCACAACAGACTGGGGTGTCAGCTGGTCAGAGACTGAGGGACCTCTAGGAAACTTTTTATTGAGCCGTTCAAGGTGCTTTTCCACAGTTTTATCTGGAAAAGTTTTACATATCTCACATTCCTGGTCCAGATGATCGAAACCCAGACAAGCTACACATAAGGTGTGCTTGTCTGCCTTGGCAAACACATCTCCACACTTTAAACAGCTTTTAAACCCGGGCTCCCCGGTTCTCGTCTTAGGTTTATCTGCCGTGGTGAAAAGCAAAACACCAACCGCTAAATAATATGTACTGTTGGGGTTATTTAATAGCTTTAAAAAATTTTTTTTTTTTTGCTGTCGGTTCTGGAACCGATAGGGAACCAGAGGAACCAAGCAGGGAGATGAAATATGAACCGGTTCAGCGGTTCTGTAACCGATAAAAATGGTTACAAATAAAGTTTTGTAAGGACCAAACATTTAGCGATAATTACATAGGTTCTTTAGTCAGAGAACCGAAATTAAACTAACTCAGATCCCTCACGGTTATGCAGAACCGCGAGAAACCGAGAAAAAACAACTACTGTAATAATAAACTAGATCTAAACTGACAATCAGTAGAGGCAGTAAAAGAAATTAAATATACTTAGGGTTTTGATGACTTTTTTTTATCTTTCTTCACGCGAAAGAGGCGACAAAGACTCCGAGCGACCAGACTTTCAGGCGGAGAGAAAAATCTAAAGGGTTTAGAACACTACAGTTGGTAGAGGCAGTATCTGAAAGATGCTCACGTACAAAGAATTCCATCATTTGCATGTGTTCTATCTCTCTGGGCAGTCCAACCCACCAGGCTGACTGCACAAAGTTATGAATATCCTGAGCATTACTGGGGTTAGAACACTCTTCGCCCCCATCGGTCAAATTGTAGGGAATCTGAGTCCAGTGGGTGATCGTGCGCCAGGCGGCGGCATCCAGTGGGAGTTTCTAGGTATGCCAATCCCGAAGGCGGGTTGGGAAGAGAACCTAGAGACTTCAGTGGGGCACAGTACCTTCTTCTGCAGTCTGCCGGGGCTGGAACAGGGGCGGCTGGCGACTGCCAGGAATGGACAGACGCCTCCTGGAAGGGAACAGGCCAGGACAGTACCACCAAATGCAGGGCACTGAATTCACCGAGGAATTCATGCGTCTCCCGTTCAGTATTGTCTCGCCTAACAAAAGAGATATGAAGATCCCTCACCATCCTTGAAAGGAATCGCTGATATTCAGTGAAATCAGCTTCGGACGAGAGATGAGCAGTGGGTTCCTCTCCTTCCGAGGAGGGAGATGAGGATGATGGAGAGCTCGAGTGTCCAGAGGGCTCCTGTGGCGGTGGGGATAGGAGAAACACCCGCTCATGCATAAACCTAACGTGTAAGGGGTGAAGCCATGAGAGCCTCTGGAACATCCCCCAGGATAGCAGGCCCTGGGACCGGCATGGCCTGGGAAAGAGGGGTTGGCTGTAGAAGAATGGGAGAGGGACACCTATGACGAGGCAGCTGTCCTCTGCTGAGTCTCTGAAATCCAGAAAACGGAGCCCGAGCTGGCTGGATCCCGGACAACAAACCAGGTCGCAGAATGGAACCCCGAGGATGTGAAGCCTGGAACAGCCAGGTAGGGGATCCTCCCCGTGACGAACCTGGGGCTGCATGGGTCCAGAAGGGCAGCCCCACCGCGCCACCAGAGAGGGTCCCTTGGGCTCGGAGGAAGGCAGACCTGATGCCTCACAGCTCTACCGCACCCGAGGGTGGCAGGTGAAGACCAAGGCGCCTCAACCTAGCCTCTCAATCCCCTGGACTCTGAGAATGCCCTCCTCCTCGATCCCAGCGACACCCCACCCCGAGCAGGTGCAGCAGCACTGGGATTGGCAGCTACCACAACCCCCTCAGGAGGATGAGCCCTTCCCCCCGCCTCCACGCCATTCCCCTCCAGGGACTCCAGACCACCCCCAGCCTGGGAGGCCTCAGGAGAGGACAGCAGAGGAGACAGAGGAACAGTCACGCTGGGCCGCCTAGCACCTCGTCTCACTGGAGACCCTGACTCCGAAGAGTCAGGGTGCCAGGACGGGTCTACATCCGAATCATCCTCCTCCGAGGAGGAGGAGGAGGAAGAGACCAGCTGGACCTCAATACTGGCCACCCCAGGGGTCTCCAGAGAAACGGCACTGTGAATGGCGCCGGTACCAGCGGCAGCGCCGGATGATCTCGGACCACCCGCAATGCCCAAACCAGGCCCTGACTCCCCAATGGTGCCAGTCAGACCCCTGGCACCGGGACCCAACTCGGCGCCGCTAGGAGAGCCGACCGGGTCATGGGCGTCACGACAGAAGAACACGCGCCGTACCCTCGATCACCAGCACTGCGAATGGCACTGGATCCGGCGGCGCCGGAAGGCAGCGCCAACGGTCCACCGATGCAGGGCCCAGCAGACCTGGGCCTGGACACTGGGGGAGTGTGCACCTCCGAAGAGGTGACTGCCAAGGCGGTGTCTCCACCGTGGCCCCGGGAGGGACCCTGGCGTTCCTCCGACACTGCGAAAGAGGCCTCCTCCTCAGCAAGAGAAGATGAGGAGGCCTCCTCCTCTCCAGACCATATAGGCCTGGGAGGGGACCCGGAGGAAGGGCCTAAAGATCTTACCTGAGAATCCCTGGAGCAGTGCTGTCCCCCGAAAGTCGGTGGAGCCTTGCCGATCTTGAACGTGCGGACTTCCAGGACGAGACAGTCCATCGAGAAACAGGCGTTGCACACATCCATATTATGGTTGGGTCCCAGGCAGCGAAGGCAAACATCATGCCGGTCCGTGACAGAAAAATGCCAGCCACAGGAGCACAGACGCATAGGGGCATGGCCCGCCTTAGACTTGCATTTGGCCCCCGAACCTGACATGATGCGAAACAATTAATGAAAAAAACAGAACAGTTCTCGGCGTCGTCGGATATAATAGAAAAAACAGAACAGTCTTACCAGTTGATGACGTCGAGAAAAAACAGGATGAAGGAGAAGTCACGGTCTATGAAGGCGGCGTTGACAGATGACAGATGGGCCTTGTGGCCGGTAACTATATACTCTCCGGCGCGGGGTGCAGCCTTGGCGGTGGGAGAATCAGAACGAGATGGAGGAGGAGTCTGCGGCAACTAACGGCCGCCCCTCGCGCATGACGGGGTGCGTCGCTCTAGAGGGCAGTGCCGTTGGAGCCGACTCAAAAAAAATAAATAAATAAATTCTGCCGTAGCAGGTGCGCACCTCTGGCACTAACCCAGGCAGTAATGAATGATGAAGACTGACAAGGGAAGATCAGCTCTCAATTCCTGGACATTGATGTGCACAGACTGTTCTACCAGAGACCAAGATCATTGAGTCCTGTGACTTCCTAAGTGTGCTCTCCATCCCATAGAGACAACATCCACTAGAGGAGTTCCCAGCGAACCGGTCCCATAATGGCAACAGGCGCATCCAAGTTGTCCCAACTTTGGTCCCACTGAACCCTGAGGGTCCACTGAATGGTCCACATTTGCAGCCTGGCGAATGGGACGGAGACAATGGCAGCTGCCATGTTGCCCAACAGGTGAAGCAGGAGCCTGGTGGGTGCTGAAGAGGCTAAATAGAGTTGTCTGGCTAGAGCCCGTATGTGCTCTGCCCAGTCCTGAGGCAAGAAGGCTCTTCGCAGGACAGTGTCCAGCAGCGCCCATGTGAACTGCAAAGTCTGTGTGGAACAAGAGACGACTTGGAGAGATTGATCGTCACCCCCAGGAGGCTGCAAAGGGTGCAGGTTTCATGGAGATGATCCCTGGGGGGAGCCAGAAGGAGCCAGTCGTCCAGGTAAGGGAACACGAAATGACCCCTCCTGCAAAGTGCTGTGGCTACCACTGCCAGGCACTTCGTAAAGACTCTTGGGGTGGAAGAGAGGCCGAAGGGAAGAACTCGGAATTGAAAATGTTCTCCCTGAAAGACGAACCTCAGGTATCTCCGGTGACACTTGGCGATCTGGATGTGGAGATAAGCATCCTGCATATCCAGGGATGCTAACCAGTCTCCCGGGCTGACCATGGGGAGAAGGTTTTGAAGGGTGACCATCCTGAAGCACCTGTAGACATCCAGAGGTTCAAGTCACTGAGGTCGAGAATTGGCCTAATATCTCCAGACTTCTTCGGGACCAAGAAGAAGTGAGAATAGAACCCGGAGCCCCTCTTGGCGGAGGAAACTGGTTCTATTGCCCTTTTTGAGAGCAGGGCTTGGATCTCCTTGAGAATGAGGTCTCCATGTCCCCTTGAATGATGGGATGGGGTGGTGGTCTGTCTGGAGGAAGATCCACAGACTTGATAGAGTGTCCGTGATCTATGAGTTTGAGAACGTATTGGTCGGTCACTTGTCTCGAAGGCTTCTGGGTATAGAGAGAAGCGACCTCCCACCTCCTCTCCTGATGAGCAGTCATGGAGAGGTGGGTTGCCTGGATAGTCAGGTGTTAGGAGGGGGAGGGATGGTGGCTTGGGCTGGTTTAGCCTGTTGGGAGGCAGAGACCGAGGAACCTCTGGCTCCGCCTCGCCGACCAAAGCCTTCCCCGCTGAGGCTGATGACCCCTCGGCCATGAAAACGGGACCTATGAGATTGTCCCTGCTTCAGGCGGTACATCGACTGCACGGTACGGACAGCCTTACCAGAGCACTGAAGTTTAGAGAGAATCTTCTCCAACTCTTCACGGAAGAGGATGGAGCTCTTAAAGGGCATGTCCAGAATGCTGGACTGCATATCTGATGCGAACCCGGAGACCGGGAGCCAGGAGTGGTGCCAGAGGCAAATGCCCGTAGCAGTCACCCTTGCTGATGTGTCCGCAAAGTCGTATGCAGAGCGAAGCATGTGCGTGCCCACGTCTGATCTGGTCTGGAGTAATTTAGCAAGTTCTGCCTTCTCAGGGCAGTCGGGTGCAGCTTGCAGTATGCTCAGTCCCTGTTCCGAAAGGGCATTCTGAAACTGGACCATGTGAGTCAGGAAGTTCAGGCTCCTGACGCTGCAAGTGACAGACATGTACATCTTTCTGCCCACTGAATCCAGCTGCTTGGACTCCCTGTCTGGAGGCTGGGTGCTCAGGTGTTTGGGCCTCTATGAACGACCATGAGCCGCTGAGATGATCACTGAATCCGTGGTGGGTTGCTTAGCAAGAAAGGGATGTTCCTTAGGAGCTCAGTATAAGTTATTAGCCTTCTTTGGGACCGATGAGGAAGAGCGAGGGTGCCACCAGGTGGCTTGAGTCACGTCAGCAAAGGTGTCCACCAACAGTGGGATAACCATGGGCTTGGGATCCTTTTGCCGGAGATATCTGGCAAGCCTTGAGTGCTCTGGGTTGAGGGCCTTCGTGTCCCAACCCATGTTTGACTGGATGTGCCGCATGACCTCCATAAACGAGGGATCATCAGGAGGTGATTTCGTCTGGTCTTCAGGCTCTCCTGAAGGTGAATCCTCCACCGAGGAGGAAGAGGAATCCGTTGGGATATAGGAGTCTGATGAAGAAGGAGAGGGAGCATGATGTCTCCTCCTTTTGCGTCAGTGCCTGTCCAGAGAGCTGGAGGGACTAGACCTGCGGTGCCTCCCTTTATCCAACTTCTTTCTGGGAGGTGAATGGCGCCTGCCCTACCTTAATCGGAAGGCGGAAGTGGGATCTTGTCCCCTGTGGGCAGGGGTTCAGCCCCTCCATCCGGATTTGGGGTAGGCTCGGGCTGGGGAGGAGCCGGAGTAGGTTTGGCAGGCAATAGGTCAGGCTTTGTTGTCTCCCACCAATGGGAAAAGAGATCCTTCACCTGGTTCATATTGAGCCTCGGCGCGCCTGGAGTCGATGGAGCCGGATCCGGTGCCGCTGTCGGGGTGGGGCGTACGGGTGATGACGGAATGTGCTGGGCCTGGAGGCCATCGTCCGGCTCAGATGAAGGCCTACAGGACGGTGTCGGTTCCACTAATGGCGGGTCGTCTGCCATGTCGCTGGGTCTGGCCGGCGGTGGCAGAGTCCTAGCCAGAGGCGGCACTGTAGAACCAGAGGAGGAAGTGCTGTCGGCGCACGTCCGACGGAGGCTTGCAAACCTTCTCCATCAGGCGTCGGTCAGATGCAGGCGTCTGATGGTGTCTGTCTTTTTTAGAAGACTTGGTCTGTTTAGGCGGGAGAGACGAGGCACTACCCACTGACAGGCTAGAAGACTTAGATCTCTCCTGGGAGTCAGCACCGGAAACAGATGCTGACTGAGAGGAAGAATGGGCCTTACCAGGATCCGAGGATCTCCCTGAAGCAGCGGGAGGAGGCCTAATCTGTTGTGGTTGGAGGGCTGGTGATTGCCTGGAGGACTTCTGGTGGGAGGCCGCCCCGCCGGAGGCCAGGGTGGGCTTCAGAGCCGCAAGGCGGGAGTCCTGGCTGGAGGAACCTGACCTGGAGGCCGTGTGGGATCCAGGGAACCTAGAGTGGGATCTCTCCCTTTCTCCGTGTTTCTCTCTGTGCTTCTCCTTCGATGTGGAGGAATGGTGTTTCTTA
Source organism: Neoceratodus forsteri (assembly GCA_016271365.2). Taxonomy (NCBI): domain Eukaryota; kingdom Metazoa; phylum Chordata; order Ceratodontiformes; family Ceratodontidae; genus Neoceratodus; species Neoceratodus forsteri. The sequence goes on along the minus strand of CM057454.1, from coordinate 1,295,768,360 downwards.
CAAGAACGATCAGGAGATTCCCCTGAGGACGAATCCTTCTGCATGGCGGCAAGTTGTTTCTGGGCAAAGAAGGCCTGGAGAGACTTTTGACACCCTGCTATTAAAGGCCTGACAGTGAGAGCAGGTAGCGGTGTCGTGGTCCTGGCCCAGGCAGAATAAACAGGGCGGTGGCCATCCTTGAGGGATCAGGCGATGAGTGCACTGGATGGATTAGTGTACCAAGGTGTAGAAACATGCAGGAAATGCGATTAATAATGGAGAAAAAACAATTATAGCGGTCATTACTGGTGACAGAAGCGGCCTGAGAGCCAACGATCACGTGTGACCGCGGGAAAAGAAATGAAAATTATGTACCTACCGTAATTCTTGATCTTCTTGGACGAGTCTCCACCACTCATTCACACTAGTGGGATCAGCGCCGGAGGCACTAGGACCCATCGGGAGCAAACTTTTTGCTGGAGGGTCGGCGCGAGAGATGGCGCCGGCGGGCATGGCGCCGTGAGCAGCGGCTCGGCGGCAATGACCATCTCGGCGACGACCCTCCAACCGCCTCAGTACCTTTTTACCAAGGAGGTGCAGCGCAACTAACGTAAAGAGTAACTAACCTTAAAAAGCGGACATAAGATAGTCCGCACGACCGTGTAAGAAGGGTCAGCAAAGAAGTCCTCACGGCCTAAGATTTGAGGGAGTGAAGACCAACACAGCGGTGAGCTCAGGGATGGAGGGGGCGTGTGAATGAGTGGTGGAGACTCGTCCAGAAGATCAAGAATTACGGTGATGCGTAATTTCATATCTTCCTGGACATAAGTCTCACCACTCATTCACACTAGTGGAGGTACTGCTGATAATCCCCAAAGGGCGTGCAGGAGAGCCCAGAGCTCACGTGGTTCAAGATAGAAGACCATTAAGGATAGTTCTGCCGAATGCGGAATGTCGCCTGGCATGAACATCCAGTGCATAATGCTTAACGGTATGCACTGAGCTCTAGGTGGCGGCGCTGGAGATATCCGCAATTGGAACATTGCAAATCTCCGCTAAAGATGCCGCCATCGCCTAGTAGAGTGAGCGTACACTCTACCTCCAATTTAACTTGAGCCATGGAGTAGCAATGTCAAGGCATGCCACTAACCATGATGAGATGCATCTAATAGCGACGGTTGACCCAGCCGGTGTCGCTGAAAGAAACAAACAGTTGCTGAGTCTTATGAAAATTTTGGTTCTATCCAAATAGAACCACAAAGGCTCTCTTAACATCCAAGGAATGAAGAGATCGTTCCTCTTCATTTTGGAAATTAGCGAAGTAAGAGGAAGTACCAGAGGTTGGTTTAGATGGAATTCTGACACAACCTTGGGAAGAAATTTAGGATGAGTAATGGAGAACTACCTTGTCTTTATGGAATACAGTATACGGAGGGTCCGTCACCAAGGCATGAATCTCCGACTGCAGGGCTGAGGTAATGGCCACCAGGAAGGCAGTCTTCCAGGTAAAAATTTTAGCTCACAGGTAGCTAAGGGCTCAAAAGGCTTCCGAGTGAGCATGTCCAGCACCAGGTTAATGTCCCAGGTTGCAACTGGACGCCTAACAGGGGTCTGGTATGAAGAATTCCTAAGAAATCTCTTCACACATAGGAAGCTGAGCCAGAGTCAAGGAAGAAACTGGCTCATGGAACGCTGAGATGGCACTAAGGTGAACTTTAACTGTGGGTACTGGAGACCTGAGTTTGATAGGTCCAAAGATACTCCAGAACCTTGTCAGGAGGACAGGAAAAGGGTTCCAAGAGGACTTTGCACACCAGAGAGAAAAGCTTCCCATTTGGAGCGATATGTTTCGGGTGGCTGGCTTCAGCAGCCAAAAGGATGTCCAAGACTCACGAGAGACGTTGAATCGATTCACTTCTACCTCTTCAGGAGCCAAGCATGAAGGTGAAGTGATTTCAGGTTGGGATGGACCAACGAACCCTGAGTCAAAAGGTTGATTTGCAAGGGAAGTGGTCTCGGAGAGGCTGCCAACATACTGTTGAGCAGAGGAAACCATAGTTGCCGAGGCCAGGAGGGAGCAATGAGAATCATTTTGGTCCCGAGACTCGAACTTGAGGAGAACTCTCTGGATTAGAGGGATCGGTGGAAAGGCGTAAAGAAAACGTTTTGTCCACCGCAGCCTGAACGCATCCTGACAGAAAATGCCAGGCCCTGGATTTCTGGAGCAGAAGAGAGGCAGTTTTGCATTGAGTGGGGATGCAAAAAGGTCCAGGTCTGGAGTCCCCCACTTTGAATAGTGACTGAGCTACGGCTGGATCGAGAGACCACTCGTGAGGTCTGCCTCCGTTCTGCTGAGTGATCTGCTAGATCGTTTTGTATACCTGGCAGATAAACCGCCTGAATCAGAGACTTGTGCTCCAAGCACTACTCCCACACCCTCATTGCTTCCTGCAAAGGGGTAAGAATGAGCACTTGCTTGTTGATGTAATACATCACAGCTTTGTTGTCCGCTTGAAGGAGAATGTTCTTGTGACAAAGGATATCCTTCAGAGCTCGGATCACGAGGGACCGCTCTCATCTCCAGGACATTTATGTGGAGAGGAGTTTCAACTGAGTCCATACACCTTGAGTGTGGAGGGAGCACAGTGAGCTCCCCATCCCATTAGCGGCGCGCCTGTGGTGATGGAGATCTGATGATCCGGGGAGCAAGGGAACCCTTCCAGGAGATTGCTCTCAGTCCACCAGGTGAGAGACCTTCGAAGGGCTCCGCTACCTTGATGGGATAAGACTGGGGTGAGAGGTCGGAGACCACTGAGTGGAGAGCATCCATTGGGTGGTTCTCATGTCAACCCGGGCCAGGGGTACAGTGAACACCGAGGGCGCATGAGACCCAACATGCGTTGCATCAAGAGAGCTGTAACCGATTGGTTCTCCCGATGTAACGGGCCATCCGAAGGATGTCGAGTCTTCTGTCCTCTGGAGGAAAGCCTTCGGAAGAGGTGTCTAGACGTCCCATGAAAAGGAGCCTCTGGAGGGGCTGCAGTTGTGATTTTTTCAAATTCAGCAGAATTCCCATGGAAGTAAGAAGACGAGAAGTCGTTTGCACGGCTTCCAAAGTCCCTTGGCTGGAAGGGCTTGCTAGAAGCCAATCGTCCAGGTAGGGAAACACTCGGAGTGCGATCTTCCTGAGATGCGCTACGAGAACTGCACAACACTTTGTAAAGACTCGCGGCGCCGAGGATAGCCCAAAGGGCAGGACTCTGAACTGATAATGCTGACCCAGAGCTACAAACCTGAGGAACTTATGTGGGTCGGGTGGATGGGGATATGCTGGTGGCGTCCTGCATATCCAGGGAGGCCAGCCAGTCGTGCTGATGCAGCAAGGGTAACAGGGTACCTAGGGAAATCATTTTGAATTTCTCCCTGGGGAGAAATTTGTTTAACTTTCTGAGGTCTAGAATGGGGCGCATTCCCCCAGACTTCTTTGGAACCAGGAAGTAATGGGAGTAGAACCCTGTGCTCCGCAGATGCGGGGGCACCAGTTCTATTGCCCTGTTGCTTAGAAGGCCCTGGATCTCGGCGGTGAGGAGGTCTGACTGAGAGGCCGACAACCTGGGTTGTCGTCTGGGAGGACAATTCGGGGGGGTTTCCAAAAAATTGAGAGAATAACCCTCGCGAATTATCCGAAGGACCCATTTGTCTGAAGTTATGGACTTCCACTGGTTGTAGAAGTACATCAAACGACCTCCCACGGAGGAGGTTCCACCTCGGGCAATGTGGATGGAACTTGGGCCAGCAATTCATAAGGTGGCGCTGGGGGCTTCGGCTCGCTTTTCAAGCTTTCTTTTGAGGTTGGGCAGGTTGGCTTTTATGGAGCTTCCTCTGCCTCTGCCTCGAAAGGACTGACGACTATGAAACTGACGTCTGTTCACATGCCCCGAGGGAGCAGGTGGAGGTCTGGCCAACAATGGCCGACCTAGTCTTCTGAGTGGCCTCTAGGCTTGTTCCACCTGAGGGCCGAAAAGAAAAGAGCCATCAAGGCAGCGCCATTACCTGCTGCTGAGCATCATTCATTGAAGCCAGAAGTCTCACGCTTGTCAGGAATGGCGCTTGGGGTATAAATACCTGCGGCTGCTGGGCGAGAAGCAGTGTCGGCGTCCCATAGCGGCTTTGACCTGTTGGTTATTGGACTCAATACCCCTAGTATTGTCAGAAGAAGCTCTGACTTGGAGTCTGAATCCGGAAGAGCTTCAACCATTCTTTCAAAGAGTGCCACAGGATATACTCATACTGAGAAAATAGCCTTGATAACTGGCAATCGCGATACTTAGAGTGGGCAGCAAAGACTCTCTTACCTAATGTATCAATCTTACGAGACTCTTTGTTAATAGGTCGAGCTGTAGTAGTTTGAGGAAGAAACGACCTTATCATTCTCTGCCAGGACTACAATAAGATCCGCAAAGGCTTGGGATGCCAAAATGGGACGATCCTTGGGAGCTGAATACTTTTATCAATGGATTTAGCCACTGAGGAATAAGAGCAGGATTATTCCATACCATTTGAGACAGCGTCTCAAGGAAGGCTGGATCGAGGAGTCAAATCTGTAGGGATCTCCAAGCATGAAGGTACTGGAGTCTTAATATCTTCCCAGGATCGATGTCTGTAGTCTGGAGAGAAAGAGGGATCTCAGGTTCTTCAACAGAGACTTAAAGGACAGGTCCCGACCACAGGCTCTGTAGCAAAGAAAGATCCTGTTTCCTCCACTTCATCACCCAACCGAAGGTCTGGGTCAGGCTCAACATCATCTCCTGATGGTCCAGAAAGGACTGATTGGACAGGAAAGGAGTGAAAATTAGGAGAGGAGGAAATAGCAGAGAAACAAGGAGAGTCCCCGAGGGCCCCCGGCGCCGAGAAGGCAAAACGGGTTGAAAACGGCACCGCAGAGGGGCATGGCGCCGAAGAGGCACGCAGCACCGCAAGCGGCGCCGCCGACCAAGCGGTGCTACCAACGGTGCCGCTAAATGAAGCGGGCGCTGCCGACGGCGCCCGCCAGACCCAACGGGCGCTGCAGGTGGCGAAAGAAGACTACGCTGGCGCCGCTGGACGGCGCCGCAAGGCCGAAAGGGTACTGAAAAACGCACCGACAAGCCAACAGACCTCGCGAAGGCGCCGAAACCGCCCCAGGAACCTGGAAAGCTAGAGAAGGAAAAACCAGGAGATAAGGGCATCGGTGTGGCCCCCTGCGCCGCAGCCATGTGAGGGGGGGAAACACCTAAGCGCAGAGTCACCGGCACCGAAGAAGGCGCCGCGCGACTAGGAAGGTCCAACCACCCTACCCGATCACAGGAGGAGCCCGGGGGCTCCGTGGCAACCGAGCCAGGCAGGAGAACCAACCTCCGAGCCCATCGCTCCATAAGAGCGGCCCACTGATGAAACTGTTCATCCGGAGCCCTACCTACAGGCGGGGAGGGGCTCCGATGTCGAGGACGATGGTCACCAGCAGTTGGCAACTCAAGAAGGAGAACGGCAACTAGCTACGATAACCGACCGCCGACGCGCTGGCAGAGATACCAGAGGGCGACCTCGAGTGATGCCTTCTCTTTTTTGACCTGTGGGCCAAAGAAGAGCTCGAGGCCGAACGGTGCCGAGAATGCGACCGTTTATTTTTATGCCGACGGGGGGACCGCCCATCCCCCCGGGCATCGGACTGACCGTTGTTGGAACCCCGCTGAGGAGAAGGAGGCTGACCGGACCCAGCCCGGCTGACTGAACAGCTTTCATACGAAGTCTCCCTACCGTCACCTGACCTGCTCATGGTCGACTGCGTCCAGTAGGCCGAGACTTCTTCAAGTAAGTTAAATTTAAAATATTAGAAAATAGAATAAAATTAAGCGATACTACTATCGAGATAATGTTACAAAAAAATAAACTGAAAACTATGCGCTAGTTTGAAGTTTGACTCCCGACAGGCGAGCGACGTCGTCACTGAAGCGCACTCGACGGCGGGAAAAAAGGAACTGAGGCGGTTGGAGGGTCGTCGCCGAGATGGTCATTGCCGCTTGAGCCGCTGCTCGCGGCGCCATCTCTTGCGCCGACCCTCCAGCAAAAAGTTTGCTCCCGATGGGTCCTAGTGCCTCCGGCGCTGATCCCACTAGTGTGAATGAGTGGTGGAGACTTATGTCCAGGAAGATCTGGAGCACGCTGGGACCGCCTCCTCTTAAACTGGGTGGGATGTCGGGAGCGGAGCCGATGTCAGCAAGGGGCAGTCCCCACTAGGTACTGCTAGAAAGAAGTCTGTCATGGGATCCTGCTGCCGGCCGGCGTCAGTCCCCCTTTCCTACTTGGTTTTCTGGAACAGGCTCTATGGCTTATTTTTGCATAAGAGCCTCGATTTCCTCCCTTATGAGGGCGATGTGTGCCTTTGGGTAGTGAGATACCCCTGGAGGCCTGTTTGGGGGTGTCTCCATAAGTTCTAATGTGTGGCCTTGAATCACGAGCTGAAGAACCCATGAATCTGTGATGACTGCCTCCCACCCCTACAAGTGACTAGTGAACCTTCTACCCACCAGCTCCCCCAAGGGAAGAGGAGGAGGGAGGGCTGGCCACGAGTCAAGAGGTGGAGGGAGGGTTGGGAAGAGCCGTGCTGGAGGCCCTTTGAGTTTTGGCTGAAGATACGACTGCTGCTGAAGGGGCCTGACATTTTATTTGACATCTGGCTGTCTGTTGCTGTTTTGTCTTCCGCTTAGTCTGAGGAAGATTCACGAGGAATCGAAGCGCTGGGTGGTCAGTTGGCGTGCCTTTTGTGTGTGTCTGGAGCCTTATTAATAATATTATTTTTGACCATTTGCTTCTTTGTGCAACTGTGCATCTGTACATTCGTGCATTCGTCTGGTCAGAGTGCCACAAAATCCTGTGTTTTGTCTGGTGATGAAAGGGCTGTTTGGCCTTAAACCTGGGTGGTACACAGTGTGGACCGACTGTAAGGCCATGCCCTTGTCCTGAAGGCTGGTGATTATATCCTGGTCGTCTCCCCTGAAGAGGATAGAACCCCTGAAGGGAGCCATCCTAAATGGCACCCTGGACATTAGGTGCTAAGCCTGATGCACTTAGCCAGTAATATCTCCTGAGGCAAAGCACTGTAGCGGTGCCCCTGGCTGAGGAGTCCACCGCATCATGTCACCCTCAGCGAATGATGACGGCGACCTTAGTGGACCTGATAGTGTCTGCCAGGACGGTCTTGGACTCGGGAGTCCGGCATGGCCTCAGTGACAGGCTCCAGCTGATGGAAATGTTTTCATTCATATAGAAACCTGAATGGTCCATAGCCGCTTATGGCTGTTGTGACCGTTAGACTTCAGACACCTTACTGTCTCTACGCATTACCTAATCTGTGGCTCTTCTCAATAAATTTGCCCTACTGCAACATTGCACTCTCAGAATCTGTACTCTATTCTCATTATTACATCACCCTGTCCCCGAACTTGCTCCCCGACCGAAGTCAAGCTCCACAAGGGCTCCTGTTCCCATAAGCGTGGGATTCAGCTACTGGAAGTGGTGATTCACAGCCGCCGCCCGAGACCTCAAGCTCGGACTCTCCTCTAGCAAAGTATGGCAAAAGCCGCTAACCAATCGGAATTGAGTGCGTTTGGCTCTGGCTTCTGATTGGTCTCTGTGGTCTGCTCCTGTGTTTCCTTCTAAACCTAAATACAATCTGATTTCCCTGCTGAAATCTACTCAAAAAAGCTGTAATTACTCTCTCGATTGTTTGTTAAGACCCCTTTTTCTTTGTTAGAGTATTATATGCAGGGAATCTGTGTGATTACACCCCTTTCCGAATCGCTGTGTTTGCGCCAGGCTCTTGGGGCTAAAGGAATCCACATCTGGTTTGTCTTGCTTTGGCCCTTCTGGTGGTACAGACATCTCTTGTCTGTGGGCAGCAATTACCCCTGACCTCCTCTTTTTTCCCCTGCCAAAGACAGGCTCTCTACGGGCTCCCCGTACCACAGGCATGGGAATCTCCGGCACTGGTCGGTCGGTGCTGCCTCTGCCGCCTGTGACCTCAAGCCCGGACCCTCAACTAGCAAGGCACAGCAAAGCCGCTACCCAATCAAAACACAAGTGCTCTTCGGCTCTGGCCACAGATTGGTTCCTCCAGCTTGCATCTGTGTTCCTCCTAAACCAAACTAAAATAAGTCTTCCTCGCTGATATATGCCAAAAAAGCTGTAATCACTTATGTGCCTGACTGCTGGTACCCTTATCTTTCTGCTCAGAGTGTTAAATTTAGGAAAACTGTATGATTACACTCCCTTCTGAAACTCTGTGTATGTGCCAGCTCCTCCCACCAGCTGGAGCACTTTGTACTGTTTTGAACTGTTGTAACATTGAGTACTTCTGTGCAGTAATTGTATGTATTTGTATTATTTATCGCTATTTGTAAATACCTCTGTATGTACTGTATTACCTGGCCCGGATAAAACCAGGTCCATCTTGTAAATGAGCTTGCTCAACGATGTCCGCCTGGATTAATAAAGATTTTGATTGATTGTTTGATTGACTGATTGAAAGGAGACTTCTGGTAGACCAGCATGTGTGCCATGTAGTTTAGGGTGCGCATGGCCAGTTTGGAGGAAGAACAGAATTTCCTCCCAAATTGAACCAGCTGCCTCGACTCCTTATCAGGAGGGGAGGTGGCCGGCCTGCTGGCACAGCAGTTGGATTTCCACTTGCGACGCCGGTGACCCAGGTTTGGGAACGGAGCCAAGCCGTGGGAGGGCCGGCCAGGGGAGAAGGACTGAGCATCCAACTACTGCTCTCTCCTTCTTGGGAGATAGTGTTCAGCGCAACATGGACACCTAGCGGTGGCTGGGTGTACCGCTTGCCCCGGCACACGTCCCCACCCCTGCATAACCAGGGAGAAAATAATGCCACTTGCTGCCCTAGAAGAAGCCTGCCCTCGGCTTCAATTAGCCTCCAGGACGGCCTCTTCGACCTATCCTGTTATTGCGGTACCTTTGAAGAAGGGATGCCGCACACCACCCTGGGGAGCAAGCCAGGGGGTATCGAAGGGGCATGTCCGATGTGGAGGTGGGAGCGAGGGCCCGTGACCGGGTGGAGGGTCCAGGCGGCTGGCGGCAACAAAAGCATAATAAATTTTAAAAAAAAGGAGGGGAGGTGCTCATGTGGCTTAGCTTGTTGGACCAGTCAAGAGCCGCTGTAATGACTACCAAGTCTGCCTTGGGGTGGACACTGAGGTTATCCTTACCCTCCGGTGTCCTGTATGTTCTATCAGCCTTTTTGGCTACTGCTAGTATGGAAGAAAGCATCATCCAAATGGTAGAAGCCAGATCTTCATGAGGCTCTAACCATGGGGGTGTAAGGACAGGTGCTGCCTCCTGAATGTCCAGGTGTTCGGCTAGTCTCTGGTGCTTGGGATCCTGTGCGTCAGTCTTCCATTCGTAGACCTCCGCAATCTTTTTCAGGTGGTCTGTGAACGAAAGTTCCTCCGGGGGCGATTTAGGGAACTCCTTGGTCTTGGGCTCCTCTGGAGGAGGAGTTTCAAAACCTGAAACTGAAGAGGAGGAGGACCAGGAACTGGATTTGGAATCCGAGGATTCCGAAGACTGGACATCAGGATGAGACACCTCCAGAGACCTAGGAGGGGCACTGTTCGTTGTCTGCCTAGTTGAAGACTTTTTCGTCAGGCCCGACATGGACTGATGCGGGTCTGGCATAGGGGTGGACCTGGGTATCTGGTCCGGTTGCACCGGATAACAACTATCACAGGGTGCCAGCTATCAAGCTCCAAGACAAGCTGCGACTTGGTCTCTGACCACCAGGACCGAAGGATGGCCCGGAAGTCTGCCTGAGGCTGAGGAGGCTGGTAGACAGGTGGAAACCCTGGAGAGAACTCCGGCGTCGGGTACCCTGGTGCATGGTACCCGTGTGTTGGGTAACCCGGCAAAGAGTAAGGGGACGTATACCCTGGCATCGAAAAGCTTGAAGTCAGGTAGCCAGATGGAGGGTGACCTGGTGTACAGTGTGGCGTCCAGTAACCCGACTGAGGCCCTGATGGTGGTGCCATGGGACCTGATGGTAGACCCTGAGGGGGCCTGAAACTTGGCCCAGGAGGACCCGGAAGAACCGGGTAAGGCGCAGGACTGGAGGGAGGCGAACTTGGCATTGGTGCCGACATCCCAGCTGGACAATCCGGTGGAGAGGGGTCCAGAGGGTTACCTGGAAGGTCCGACATCAGGTCTTGAGGTGAACTTGGAAAAATGTCACCTGATGGACGACCCTCATCCCCGTCCCCCGCTGATCTGGGGAGGGCAGAGGAAGGGCTGACCCGTTGGGGAGATCCGACCTGTGAAGTCTGCAGTAAATCCGGCAGTTGGCTGCCGTCCGGCTGGACATGGGTGGGTCCTGTGTCAGAACCCGACGTGAGAATATTGGTCGGGCAGTCATTGGATGGTCCAACGACCGGCTTATCGACCTTGGCTGGGTGGGTACCAGAGTCCCCGGTGCCCGACTTAACAGCTTGGGCTGGGCGCTCGTCGGAAGGTCTGACGAGCAACTTATCGGCCCCGCATGACTGCTTAGACCTTCTGGTAGAAATGGGTCTAAGAGTGGCGGAGGCCTTGGACTCCATGGCCACCGTAACCAGTGGTGGTGGGAAACCCAAGGGCTGCTCCTGGGAAGGCTGGGCAGGCTTGAAGGCAGCAGCAGACTTCCGGGAGGAAGAGGGCCACTGGTCACCCGAGGGCGGCTGCAGGTGAGAAGGAAACCTTTGGTCCCAGTTCTTCTCCTTATCCCTCTTTTTCTTATGCTTGTGGGGGTCTGTGGGAGAGGATGAAGCGTTCTTAAGCTTCTGTAGCTCTTTTTCCATCGTGGCCATCTTTTTTAACAGATGGGCCTTGAGGGCCTGCTGGTGACACTTCCGTGTGGCCTGGCTGAAGCTCAGGCAGGCTTCACAATTCTCGACTTTGTGCTCCGGGCCTAAGCAGAAGAGGCAGAGGGAGTGATAGTCTTTGTGTGGTGGCGGCGTGCTGCAAGAACTGCACTTGTTTTTATGCGACTTGACAGAAGATGGCAAAGACATGCACAAAATAAGATTTCTGACACAAAAGGTAAGAAAAAACAGATACTCATCTGAGAAATGGTGGTTGAACTCCAGCAACGATCTCCACGAGGATCGATGTGCTCAGGTCGATGGCAGGAAAGAACTGGAAGGCAGGTATGGGGTCCACCCACTATATAGTGTCACACTGACGTCAGTCATGTAACATTGGGTAGGCGGTCCCCCATCAGACATTGCTAGCTAAAGTTTCCGTGTGGTCCTGACGCCAGAGGGCGCAGTCCTCAAGGTTATTACCTACTGCAAGAGCACTCTCAAAGTAAGATGTTGGTCTTTCTCAGAACCAGAGGTACTTGGAAGGGGCCCAGGGGAAAGACAGAGACCTCACTTTGGCATGGCGAATGCGATGCCTGCCTACAAAAGTGAGGGGCAAAAGACCCCACTTGAATGCCCGGAACTCGAGGACATGCTTGTCCATGGAAAAGCAGGCATCACACCGGTGCATACTGTGGTCAGGGCAAAGGCAGGTGTGGCATTTCAGATGCCAGTCCAATGCTGCAAGAGGGACCCCTAGAGGAGCACTGACGCATGGTGGGGTTGCTGCTTTTCTTCTTCTTTGGCCCCTTCAAACTCAGCATCTCGATGGATCAAAATGAGAAAAACAAGAAAAGACAGAATACTGCGCTGAACTAGAAAAAACAGAACTGCAAACAAAAAAACAGTACCATATGTGGTACTGAGGTGTCCAGTGTTCAAAAATACAGCTGGCAGCGGCGAATTGAGAAGAAACGTTGGTGACGCTGTTTTGACTTCAGCTGCTCCCATGGTGTGCACTCTATGGCAGGAAAAACAGAACAGTAAAAGGGAGAGGGCCAGTGTTGGTTACTGGCTGGCTCATGTGTACGTCAGTATGTCAGCCTCATGGTTGTTGCCAGCCCCGTCGGTCCCCTACCAAGCTGAAAAATACTTTGCTCCCATGGGGTCCAAGTGCCTCTGGCTAAGACCCATCAGTGTGAATGAATGGTGAAGACTGATTCCTAGAAGACTGAGACCTTCGTACCTCCTCCGACTCAAGAATGAGGGAAAAAAACCTAGGTGAATGTCCTAAAGTCCGATCTTTCTACCTCTTGGTACAACGCTTGCCACTGAAGGTTGGACTAGAACGACTGAGCTTAAAACACTGCATTTGGAGGGTATGGTAGTCACAAGCAGGTGTCAAAGGAGTTCATGTCATGGCCTGGTCTGAGGCAGAAGAAGCACAGCTGTTGCCCATCGCCATGGAAATTTCTTTGTTACACACGCAAAAATGGTATAGCGATCCCTGAAACATCTTTCATGTCGCCTTAGGCATTCTAAAAAATAAGAAAATGAAAGATAAATGGCGAAGAAACGAATGACTTACTCCTCTGGTGCAAGGTGAGGCAGCAATTGCTATTGGCAGGTGCACATCACCATGCAGTGTTACACAAGCGCAGTGGACCAGTGACTGCTGCCGGCCCCCTGGTCAAAAGACTTGTTCCTGTAGGGTCCCAGCACCTCTGGCTTAGATGCAAGAGACTCCATGGAGAAGATGGATTCTAGGAAGACCTATTGCCTGTTGGATGCCATCTGTTAAGGCCTGAAGATGCACAGCATGATCTAATCTCTGGCCCAGTTACGAACGTATGAGTATACGAAAAGAGCCTGCAGAAGAAGACCACCCAGTCTATCGTGTCTGCTTGGTAAGTGATGCAGGGTTTGGCCTTACAATTTACACCAGTTACTTGCTGGCCCTGGTCACTGGGTCTAAAAAAATACTAGACAGGGGGTTAGCAAACATATAGTCAGTCAGTCATTTATACTGTGGAACTTAACAGGTTGAGCCATGGCTGCATGTTTGAGAAAGTACAGTTATGTAAGAACATACCGTAACAGTAGATCTTCGAGAACAGCTCCTGCAGCAGGTTACACCATTAGGACTGAAGCCGTCAGGCGCCAGGACCCCACGGAAATTTTCTAGCTAGCAGTCTTCAGCGGGGACTGCCCCCGACGTCAGGCGTAGTACATAAGGAGGCGGTCCCCCAACAATCCTCAGTTCTCCCGCCGGAGACTCCCGGCCGCTGGATGACATCAGGAGAGGAGACCAAGGATCCGCCACCAGATGGACAAGACTAAAAACAGAACATACCATCCCGTAAGATGGAAGTTTAACTACGACCTACCTCCACAAGAAGGGGGATGGTGGGCGGGAAGGTACCTGCTGCAAGAGCTGTTCTCGGAGATCTACTGTTATGGTAAGTTCTTACGTAACTGTACTATCTTACTTCGAGATACAGCTCTTGCAGCAGGTTACACCATTAGGACTGATTTCCAAGCAATAGTGGCAATCTTATGCCACAGGGAGGAGGAAAGGTAGAAGTCTCAATGTAACTCAAGCCTAGGACAGAAGTCCCTGAAGGACGGCTAGGCCGAACCCTGCTCTTCGCCTCGATGCAATGTGGCTGCAGCGCAAATAGCTGAGGTGGAGACTTTCTTTAACGCCCCAAAGGAAGTGGCCACCCCTCTCGTGGAATGACCCCTGACCGCGCCCAGTAAGGGTTTATTGCGCTTGTCATAACAGAAAGTGATGCACTGGATGAGCCACCTCGAGAGTGACTGTTTAGAGACAGGAGCTCCCTTCATTCTGAAAGCAAAGGAGACGAAAAGTTGATCCGCCTTTCGAAACTGTTTGGTTCTGGTCAGATAATATCTGAGACACCGATGCACGTCGAGGGTGTGCAGAAGGGCTTCTCCTCGGTTAGTGTACCTTGTGAAATACACTGGTAAATCAATATCCTGGTTAAGGGTGAGGGCTGAAACCACCTTAGGTAGAAACTTAGGATTTGTCCTCAGGGATACCCTGTCCTGATGGAAAACCAAATAAGGCTCTTTGCACATTAGTGCATGCAATTCGGAGATCCTTCTCGCCGAAGTAACCGCAACTAAAAAGAACGTTTTCCATGACAGAAAACGTAGCTCGTAAATCCGCGGCTGGTTCAAAAGGTAAGCGTAAGCTGCTCCAGGACAAAGGGTAAGTCCCAAGGAGGAATCAGATCCTTGATGGGCGGCCTAAGGTGGAGGACTCCCTAAAAAGGCACGAGTAGTGTCCAACTGGCTACCACCATGGCCTACGGGGCATGGTGGCAGAAATTGCACAAAGGTGCACCTTAATCGAGGAGAAGCCAGTCTGAATGAAAAGGGAAAGCAGGTAGTCCAGAACCAGCTTTTCGGGACATTCTAATGGTGAGAAACCACGCGCTTCAGCCCACAAACAGAATCTATGCCATTTCATGGCGTACGTTGCCGGTTTTATGGCGGCAGAGAGCACATCTGCCACTTCTTGCGAGATCCCATATCGCATCATGGCTATGTCTCTAGGAGACAAGTGTGCAGGTTCAAGGAGCGTAAGTCTGGATGAACCAATGAACCCGCCTCCTGAGACAACAGATGGGAGCTGATTGGTAAAGGAATTGGAGGTTCCCGGGACAGCTGATGCAGAAGAGGGAACCAAATTTGCCTGGGCCAGAAAGGCGCGATCAAAATGAGCATCGCCTGCTCCCTGCGAAGTTTCAAGAGAACTCTCTGGATCAACGGGAAAGGAGGAAAGGCACAGAGGAATCTGCCCGCCCAGGAGAGGGACAACGCGTCTCGCCAAAAAACACCAGGCCCTGGATCTAGCGAGCAAAAACTGGGCAGTTTTGCGTTGAATGGGGACGCTAAAAGGTCTAACTCTGGCGTGCCCAATCTGTGAAACAGATCCTCTGCCACCTCCTGTAGAAGTTCCCACTCATGGACTCTAGCCCGAGAGCGACTCAGGCTGTCTGTGACGGTGTTGTCCACTCCCGGGACGGGTACTGCCACTAGGTTTGCGCCGTGTTGTAATACCCACTCCCACACTCTCATGGCCTCCCTGCAAAGCGGGTAGGAGTGAGTGCCTCCTTGTTTGTTTTTTTTTTTTTTTTTCCCCCTTCTCACCACCAGGCTCCTGCACCTTCTGGAGTCTCCAACGGCCTGATGTGTCCTCGCTCCTGCTACCGGTGGCCAGTGCAGTCCATCCCCCCCACGGAGCCTTGGTTATACCCCCCAGGCGGGTACGGGGTGGGGCCCTTTTCACCCCGACGTGTCTTGAGTTTCGTCGGGGGATGCTGGTACTGGCACCGGCAGGGGTGTTGAGGATCGTGGCCAGGAGCTCCGTCTACCAGGAGTCTGGTGGGGCATTTTCCTGGTTTTCTTTCCCCGCCCTCCGGACGTCGCGCACTAGGGGAGCCTAGGGGCGGAGCACGTCATGGCGTGCTTGGCGCTCCAGCTCCCGGCAGACGTCCCTTCCCCGTATTCGCAGTCCCCGCTTCACCTCCACCTGTGGTCACCCAGGCGGTGATGCCGGCAGCCGGATCTGCATCCCCACCCACCCCTGGAAGAGGAGAGCAGCTGTTGGGCGCTCGATCCTCTTCTCCCCGGCCGGCCCTCCAGCTACCCGAGTCCGTTCCCAAACCCGGCTCGCTGGCGTCACAAGCGGAAATCCAACCGCTGCGCCGGCGGGCCGGCCCTCCTTGTTTGTTGAGGTAATACATCACCGCGGTATTGTCTATTTGTAACAGGAGTGTACCCGGTGGAATCTCAGACTGGAAGGCTTGCAGAGCGTAAAGGACTGCCCTCATTTCCAAAATGTTGATGTGGAGATGAGATTCCTGGGCTGTCCAAAGGCCCCGAGACCGAACACTGTCTAGGTGTGCTCCCCACCCGAGCCCTAAGGCGTCTGTGGAGAGAGTCACTGTCGGAGACGGCGCTATGAAGGGAACCCCCGCAGAGAGGTTCCCCGGGTTTAGCCACCATTGCCAATCCCGAATTACGGCATTCGTGATTCGGATTGGATGCTGCAGATGGTCTTGCCTTTGGTCCCATTGCACCCTTAGCATCCACTGGGTTACCCGCATGTGGAGACATGCCATCGGGACTGTTGCAATGGCCGTAGCCATGTGTCTGAGCAGTCGAAGGACCTATCTGGCTGGGACGGTCTTCCTCACCGACAGGTCCCTGATGAGGGATCTGATGTGTTCCGCTCTGTCTGAGGGAAGAAAGGCTCTCCCTCTGACGGTGTTCAGGACTGCTCCTATAAACTGCAGTTTCTGGGACGGTACCAGGAGTGACTTCTCGTAGCTGATGAGGATACCCAGTGATTGGAAAAGGGACTGGGTGTCGTGAATGGCTGTCACCAGTGCCACCCTGGAGGGTGCCATGAGAAGCCAGTCGTCCAGGTACGGGAACACGTAGTGGCCTTGTCTCCTCAGAGACGCCGCTACGACTGCCATGCACTTCATGAAAATGCGAGGTGCCAATGACAGCCCGAAGGGGAGAGCTCGGAACTGATAATGGTGGCTCTGAAACTCGAAGCGCAGGAACCTCCTGTGCGCTTGAGCAATTGGGATGTGCAGGTAGGCGTCCTGCATGTCCAAAGACGCCAGAAAGGCGTCTCGCTTCAGCATGGGAATTAGGCCTGGAAGGGTCACCATGCGGAAGCGTTTGTAAACGACCGACAGGTTGAGGTCGCTGAGGTCCAGAATTGGACGGAGGTCCCCTGTTTTCTTTGGAACCAGAAAGAAGTGAGAATAATACCCTAGTCCTCTCTGGTCCTCTGGAATGTGCTCTAAGGCTTCTTTCTCCAGAAGTGTGAACACTTCCTGCTGTATAAGCAGGGCGTGCCGACCCGGGTAGTGGCAAACAGGGGAGGTCTTGTAGGTGGGCTGCCTACAAATTCTATATAATGGCCTTTTTTGACCAGTTGCAGCACCCACCTGTCGGTGGTGATCGACAGCCACCCTGGCAGGTGACGTGCGATGCGACCCCCAACCTTCATTTCCCGTTGATAATGAGGAGGGGCGGGGGCTGGGAAGGAGTCATGCTGTGGCAGCGTTCGATCCAGCAGGCTGGGCCGACTTTGCGATTCATTGGCCTCTGCCTGGGGATGACTTGGCCTGGGCTTTTCGGATAAAAGTGCCCCTCTGCTGTTGGCTGGAACATGACTGTTGCCTGTATCCGGCCGCGAAAGCGGCTCTGCTTCTTACGAAAGGAACTGGGCCGAGACCTGTACATGGCCTGAACAGATCTGACTGCCTTCCCTGTGTCCTGAAGTTTTGTGATCACCTTCTCGGAGGCTTCACCAAACAGGACCTCGCCGTTGTAAGGGATGTCTAAGATGTTCTTCTGGACGTCCGGGGTAAAACCGGAGACACAAAGCCAAGAGTGTCTCCGAAGACACACGCCTGAGGCTGCAGCTCTGGCCGAAGAGTCCGTAGAGTCGTATGCGGCTCTGAGTACCTGGGTCCCCACATCTGAACCTGTGCAGAGGAGGTTCAAATGCTCCTCCTTTTGGTCGCCATCGGGCATCTTCTCAACCAGGTCCAGTCCCTGTTCCCATAGTGTGTTCTGAAATTGAACCATGTGGGTGAGGTAATTCAGTGACCTGATGGCGCAAGTCACGGCCGCGTACGTGCACCTACCCAGGACATCCAATTGCTTGGATTCCGGGTCCGGTGGCTGTGTGCTCAAATGCTGAGGTCTCTGAGACCGGTCATGCGAGGCAGTGATGACCAGGAAGTCAGCCAGAGGATGGTTCGCCAGATACTGGTCCTCCCTAGGGGCCTTGTATAGGCGGTCAGCCTTCTTCGGCACTGCCGGAGTAGAATGTGGACGCTTCCACGCAGCCTTGGTGACGTCCGCAAAAGTGTCCACCAAGGGTGGCACTACCACAGGCTTTGGGTCTTTCTGCCGAAGGTAGCGGGCAAGGCGCTGTCTCTCGGGGTTGAGCTCTTCAGCATCCCACCCCATATTCTCCTGGATGTGCCTCATGATCTCCGGGAAAGAGGGATCATCCGGAGGAGACCTGGGTAGGTCGTGTGGGTCCGGAGAGGGAATGCTGATGGGAGAAGGAGATCTGGAACACCCTGAGGTGTCAGATCTAGAATTCTCTGCAGATGGGGTGTACCAGCGTCGTCTGGGTCTCTTAGGGCTAGGTGACCCTGAAGTGGATCTTGAGGGAGGTCTTCTCCTACCTGAGGATCTGCCCCTAGGAGGTGGTGTTCGCTCCTTGGGGATTGGTGACCGTCCTACGGGCCCCTTGGGCAGAGGAGGGGGCGTAGGCGGTGAAGGAGTGGGTGGAGGCGGAGCCGGAGTAGGAGGAGGGTGCGTGGCGACCACATCTTTCCTGATGGTGTCCCACCAGAAGGTAAAGAGCTCCTTTACCTCTGCCAAATTCAAGCCCGGCGACAGGCGGGCGCGTTAACCTATGCGCCGTGGTCGGGCGTCGGGTCCCCGGGGGTCTCCCGCTCCGGGGAAGGTTCCCATGGGAGCCGAACGTCTCAGGTGTCGCCCACCTGGTCCTCGGGCTGAGTGGTATCCTCCTCCGATGAGTCCTTCCGACTGATGTCAGCCGGCGACGGTGGTGCAGTCCTCCTCTCTGGGGTAGCTGACGTCGGTCCCCTGGCCAACGTCCTCGGAAGCGAACGCCTGGCCGGCGACGGGTGTTTTGCTGCTGCCGGCTCCTGGGAGCGCCGGTGATGCTTGGCCGATGTCGGGTGGGCCGACGTCGGGTCTGGCGTCCATTTTAGGGACGTCAGGTCCTTAGTCTTACGAGGGACTGGGTCTGACCCATGCGGAGGCTGGGAAACCGACCTGGTGTCGGAGTCCCGATGGTGGGAGGAAGATCTGTGGCACTCCCCAGACTTAGACGAGGCCTTAGATGGAGTGGACGAAGCAGATGACCTGGAAGTCTTGAGGGGCTGCAGAGAGGATGAGCCGCTGGAGGATCTGACCTGAACCGGGGGAGGCTGAGATTGAGACCTGGAAGGAGAGCGGTCTGACCGCGAGCCGGAGCTTCGAGAGTCCGAGGCCCTCGCTGGGGACCTGGGCCTTTCCTTCTCCCGGTGTTTCTCCGGGTGTTTGTGGGTTTTCCCCGACGACTCCCCCCTGGAGGAAGGTTCTCTATCCATGGTCTTCAGTTTCTCTTCTAAGAGAAATGCTTGAAGGGCCTTCTGGCGGCGGATCCTGGTGCGACTATTGAAGCCCTGGCAGAAGGAGCAGGCCTTAGTGTCGTGTTCCGGGCCTAGACAGCGCACGCAGGCTGAGTGAGGATCCTTGAAGGGGATCTGTTTGCCGCAGGCGCACTTCAATTGGTGACCTTCCAGAGAGGTGTTTGGAGAGGACATCAGATGAATCCAAATCTGTGAAGAAAGAAGAAAAGGTCGTAGTTCTAAGTTCGTCGCACGCTAGAAAGGGACCGAGAGGCCGATGCTTGCGATGTCGTCGGCGGGAAAAGAATGGAGGATTGTGGGGGGACCGCCTTCTTATGTACTACGCCTGAAGTCGGGGGCGGGACCGACATCGGAGGCAGTCCCCGCTGAAGACTGCTAGCTAGAAAATTTCCGTGGGGTCCTGGCGCCTGACGGCTTCAGTCCTAATGGTGTAACCTGCTGCAAGAGCTGTATCTCAAAGTAAGATCACTGGTGACTGAAAAGCCATTGTTAAGTGCACGTATGCAAACTCGCCAGAATATTTTAAATGAGTACAAGGCTCAATGTGCACTGTGCATCTACCCTTCCGAAGTGTTCAGAGAGCAAATTGTTAGGATATAGGAAATAATGCAACATTTCCTTCTGAGGACAATTGCTACCCTGGGAAACATTCTGTGCTGAGATGAGGTCTGACCATGCAGGGAAGGGAACCCATCTAGACGGAGTACAAGAATAATGGTTGCAATGCCCATTATACCTTATACAAATGCAATGCAATAGCGACTGTCTGAAAGGAGCATGCTTCAGTCCAGAAATACTGCAGTACTTTACAACGCAGCCAGATGGCGCCAACCATCATACTTCAGGAAAAGATGTATGCACTTCAGACAGCAAAAATATATGGAAAGCGGATGGAATGTTTCGGCAACAAAGAACCCGTGTGCTGTGTCATGGAGAGAACACACATGCAAAATGGGCATGAATACTGTGCAAATTTACAAGTAAAGATGTAGAACTGCATGAAAAAAAAATGGAAAATGCATGGACATACAGTAATGTAACTTGTGCAAAATAATGCATGTTCTGGGATCACAGTGTTTAGCATCAGCAACATGGCAAAATTCAGGAAACCATGCTCAGCACCCACAATGAATGGCACTACGCTTGGCAGCACCACGCCAAAGTTGGCACCTATGAATGATGGATGCTTAAGGACTCCAATGTTGGAATCATCTCAACATGCGCCTGGTGCCACACCCTGGTGCCGTGTATTATTGCTGGCCTCAAATCCTGGTTCCCATAAGGTCTTAGCATGACCAGCTCTAAGACCAGAGCGGTGCTCTATTGAGATGAACTTTTAGAAGATACAGAACTTTGTGGCCCAGCGATGTTGGTGGCTGTACCAGTGCAAAGCTCCACGTGTACCCCCGTAGCACAACTCCAACAGCTTCAGTACTTTTCACTGTGCAGGAAAGCAAAATCGTACCAATTCAAATACTTTGGAAAAAATGCAGTAAAACAGAAAACGGCATGAGATAGCGCACGCTTTCAACACGCAGTCAGATTCCTGTAAGAAGGCGTGAACACAACTTACCTTTGCAGCTCACAGACCTGTAGAAGGGAAGACCACCACACACACACCTGCTGGCCCGCCAGCGCAGCGGTTTTAGTTCTACTCGCAATGCCGGCGACCCAGGCTTGGAAATGGACCCGGGAGAAGGACTGAGCATCCCTGGGACTGCTCTCCTCCAGGGGGGAGGGAGGGGCTGAGTGTCTGGCGCTTGATGGACCCCTGGCGGAGGCCTGGGGCACTGCAGCGTTCGGCACTGATACGCTGGGGGGTGGAACGGACGCTGGTCGTCACTGAATGTCCCCGCCCCCAGGGCAGCCAGTAAAAAGGAAAAAGAAATGCCGGTCCCCCAGCATGAAGGACCATTCTCTCCTGCCGCACACAGCCCCGGGAGTGGGGGGACCCGCTCTCATGGCCCTGACCCAGGGAGGGTAATCCAGGGCTTGCCCATGACGTCCATTAGGGAGTGGGAAGCCCCTCGGCGGCCCCACCCAGGTGGGTAAGCCTGCGCATGGGGCCGGGGGCGGTGGGCGGATGGGGCCTGAGAATAGGGGGATATGGCCCAAAAATAGAAAAAAAAACACACACACACCCCCACACCCAGTGATATCAGTAAATCTGGCAGATGGTGTGCGACGCTCTACTGAGGGCATACTCCAGAAGACAAAGGAATATGGCAGGTTTCTTACTATCCTAAAATGCCATATTACAGCTCCCAAAAAACTCCTTCTATGGCACTTCATTTACAAGAAACCTCCCTATATGTAAGCGCTGCAGCACAAGACTCCTGATTATTTGCTTGCTCTACAGTAGAAAGAATAAGGTTTTGCCTGCCCTGTTTCACCATCTCTTACCTTTATAAAATCAGGAGATGGAAAGGTAGTAAAATCAGATGAGACACTTGCACCAGCGCGTTGCATGACTGTGTCTCGGGTTACTTCAGCCTAGAAAGATAATAAAACAGACTGTCAAATGAGCTTCCATGAGACATATACATCGGTAATATTGCTTCACTATGCTGCTACGCACCTCATTCCTTTCCATTACTGTTTACCCAAGGAGCTGACTCCAGCAATACCAACTGCCATGACAGTACCAGTACAGAACATTACCTTTAGTGGCATGCTGTACTACTGTCAAATGAAATCAGGGAGACTTGGGGAATGCCCTGTCCACACCCTTTATCAGACGCGCTACAGCTAGTAATATACTGAAGGTCAGGCACACCCCTCTGCCTTTAGCAAATCCCCCACAGTTAGTAATGTACTATAAGTCAGACAAACCTCTCCGCTTTAGGCAGGAGTGGTTTGCCTGACCTATAGTACATAACTAACTGGAGGCAGTATAGCACAGTGGTTTAAGGCTCTGAGTTCCAAACCTGGGTTTGAATCCCACAGCCCCCACTTGCATACTGTGTGATCCTGAGCAAGTCACTTAACTTCCTTGTGCTCCTAGGTCGCACCTGGAAACAAACTTCGGCTTAGTGTGCCTCTCCTGGAATCCCCCTCCCTTTCCCCTTTAGCAAGTTCCCCACAGTTAGTAACCTACGATATGCCAGGCACATCCCTCTCCCTTTAGCAAATTCCCTAGAGTTAGTAACCTACTACAGATCAGGCACACCCTTCCCCCTTCAAGTGCCCTAGTTTGTAACCCAGTATAGGTCAGGCAGATCCCTCCCTCTTTAGCAAGTCCTCTACACTTAGTAACCTACCATAAGTCAGGCACGCACACCTTTCCCTTTAGCAAATCCCCTACAGTTAAATAACATATTATAGATCAGGCAGACCCTTCCCCCTTTGGCAACTCCCCTACAGTCAGTAACCTACTACAGGACAGGCACATCCTTCCCTTTTAGCAAACCTCCTACAGTTAGTAACTTATTATAGGTCACGCAGACCCTCCCTCTTTAACAAGTCCCCTACAGTTAGTAACCGACTATAGGTCAGGCAGACCCCTCCCTCTTTAGCAAATCCCTTACAGTTAGTAACCTACTATAGGAAAGGGAGACCGCTTCCCGTTTAGCAAATCTGCTACAGTCAGTAACCTACTATAGGTCAGACAGACCCCACCCCCCCTTTAGCAAATCCCCTGCACTTAGTAACCTATTATTGGTCAGGCATCCCCTACCCCTCCATCCAATCCTTACTATATAATTTACTGCAGCTCAGGCACCCATCCCAGTCCCCAGTGTATTACTTACTGTAGGTCAGGCACCCCTTCCCCCTCCCTCCAGTCCCTACTGTATAACTTACTGCAGTTCAGGCATCCCCTACCGCTCCATCCAGTCCCTACTGTACAACTTACTGCTGGTCAGGCATCCCCTCTACCTCCATCCAGTCCCTACTGTATAACTTAATGTACGTCAGGCACTCCCCCAGTCCCTACTGTATAACTTACTGCAGTTCAGGCATCACCCTCCCAGCCCCTACTGTATAACTTACTGTAGGTTAAGCATCCCCTCTACCTCCATCCAGTCCCTACTGTATAACTTAATGTACGTCAGGCACTCCCCCAGTCCCTACTGTATAACTTACTGCAGTTCAGGCATCACCCTCCCAGCCCCTACTGTATAACTTACTGTAGGTTAAGCATCCCCTCTACCTCCATCCAGTCCCTACTGTATAACTTAATGTACATCAGGCACACCCCCAGTCCCTATTGTATAACTTACTGCAGTTCAGGCATCACCCTCCCAGTCCCTCCAGGGCCTAGTGTATAACTTACTGTAGGTTAAGCATCCCCTCTACCTCCATCCAGTCCCTACTGTATAACTTAATGTACATCAGGCACACCCCCAGTCCCTACTGTATAACTTACTGTAGGTCAGGCACCCCCCCCCCAGTCCAACTGTATAACTTACTGTAGGCCAGGCATGCCCACTCCCTCCAGTCCCTACTGTATAATGTACAGCAGGTCAGGCATCCCCTCACTCCACTATCCAGTCCCCACTGTATAACTTACTGTAGGTCAGGCATCCACCCTAGTCCCCAGTGTATAACTTACTGTAGGTCAGGCACCCCTTCCCCCCCAGTCCAACTGTATAACTTACTGTAGGCTGGGCATGCCCCCTCCCTCCAGTCCCTACTGTATAATGTACAGCAGGTCAGGCATCCCCCTACCCCTCCATCCAGTCCCCACTGTATAACTTACTGCAGGTCAGGCAACCACCCTAGTCCCCAGTGTATAACTTACTGTAGGTCAGGCACTCCCTCCCCCCAGTCCCTAGTGTTTAACTTAATGTAGGCCAGGCATGCACCTCCCTCCAGTGCCTACTGTATAACTTATGGTAGGTCCGGCACAGTGTTCCCACTTACCCCCAGCTGTACTTGATTCACGTATATACTATGAAATTCAAGTACATTTTTGTGTGAAGGGGCTACACTGTACCCCCACAGTTCTGTTTGAAGTATATGTACCCCACAAAAATGTACAAATGGTAGAATGAACCCTTACAGTTTATTCTGTACCCCTGAAAACGTTTTGTAGAGGGTGCAGTGCACCCCCAGATCTGCAGCCTTAATGGGAACACTGGTTCGGCATGCCCCCCTCCACCTCCCTCCAGCCCCTACTGTATAACTTACTGTAGGTTAAGCATCCCCTCTACCTCCATCCAGTCCCTACTGTATAACTTAATGTACGTCAGGCACTCCCCCAGTCCCTATTGTATAACTTACTGCAGTTCAGGCATCACCCTCCCAGTCCCTCCAGGGCCTAGTGTATAACTTACTGTAAGTTAAGCATCCCCTCTACCTCCATCCAGCCCCTACTGTATAACTTACTGTAGGTTAAGCATCCCCTCTACCTCCATCCAGTCCCTACTGTATAACTTACTGTATGTCAGGCACTCCCCCAATCCCTATTGTATAACTTACTGCAGTTCAGGCATCACCCTCCCCCTCCCTCCAGGGCCTAGTGTATAACTTACTGTATGTCAGGCATCCCCTCTACCTCCATCCAGTCCCTACTGTATAACTTACTGTAGGTCAGGAACAACCCCGGTCCTTGTTGTATAAATTACTGAAGTTAAGGCATCCCCCTCCGCCTCCCTCCAGACCCTACTGTATAACTTACTGTAGGGCAGTCACCCCCCTCCCCCCAGTCCCTATTGCATAACTTAGTATAGGTTCAGCAATCCCCCTCTGCCTCCCTCCAGTCCCTACTGTATAACTTGCAGTAGATCAAGCATCCCCCTCCCCTTCATGCAGTCCCAACTGTGTAACTTACTGTAGGTCAGGAAGAAAAGGTTACTTACCATAGTAACCTTGTTTCTCCCAAGGGATACTCCAATATTCATAACTCTTCTGCAGTATACCTTTAAGGTCAGATTTACTCAGAGATAGAATGCTATGATAATGATGGAATCATTGACATGAGCCACTTTTCAAATGCTGCCACCTATCAACTTGCCTACATTTTTACCCTCAGATATCGTGGATGCCTGTAAAGACAGGGCCCAGAATTTAAAATATATAAAATTTAACTTCAAAAATTAGCCCACCCAAACCTCCAACTGGAGGAAATATAAACTTATTATAAACAATCCTACACGCTCCTATGTCAGAATCACCTGAAAAGGAGAAAACCAAAGAACAAGTTCTAATAAAAGTAGAATGTGGCATGCAAACACTAAGGTACAGCATGGAATACAGAGGCCACTGGTTCTTAAACGGGGAGGCAGGGTGGGAGAGTTATGAATACTGGAGTATCCCCAGGGAGAAACAAGGTTACTACGGTAAGTAACTTTTTCTTCTCACCTCAGGAATACTCCAATATTCCTAACTCTTCTGCAGACTAAAAAGCAGTACCTTAGGAGGCGGGAAGAACCTATTTTGGAAACAGGCTCTGCAGGACAGCTGTACCAAACCTTGCATCAGCCCTAGCCTGCATATCCAAGCTGTAATGTTTGACAAATGTGTGTACTGTTCGCCAGGTTGCTGCTTTACAGATATCCACCAGGGGGTACATCCCTGCAGCTGCCAGTGTTGCAGCTGTACCCCTTGTGGAATGGGCTCTAAGCCCTGCTGGAGCTTCCTTACCCACCTTTGAATAGCAAAATTGGATACACTGGACAATCCAATGAGAAATGGACATTTTAGATGTTGGGTTTCCCTTTCCTACATCCCCATCAGTGAGGAAAAGTTGTGTTCTGTCCTGCCTATGGGACTTAGTGGCTGTCATGTAGTAGCTCAAAGCTTATTTGACATCTAGGCTATGCAGCCTACGTTCACCAGAAGAAGAATGGTCAGTGAAAAAACACTGGCAAAGTGATAGACTGGTTCAAGTGGAAGTCTGAAACCAATTTGGGAAGGAATTTCCTATTTGTCTGTAAGACTACCTTATCCCTGTGGAAGGAAATATAGTCCTTCTCAATGCATAAAGCCTGGAGCTCACTAATTCTTCTAGCTGAAGTAATGGCCACTAGAAACACAGTTTTCCATGTGACTTACTTCAAAGGTGCTGAAAACATAGGTTCAAGGGGGGGGACCATAAGTTGAGCAATGCAGATATTAAGGTCTCAAGCTGGCACTGGTTCCATCACCAGTGGAAACATATGAGAAAGGCCCTTGAAGAATCTTGTAAATATGGGGTTTGATGCCAAAGAAACAGACTTGCCTGCAGATGCATAGGCCGAGACTGAAGCCAAATGAATCTTTAGTGTAGAAGGCTGTAAGCCTGTGGAATGTAAGTAGATCAGGTAGTAAAGTACCTACGGTACTCTTGCCTGGATTGGCACTATACTCCTATTAGAACACCAAACAGAAAATCTCTTCCACTTTGCAGCATAGGTTTTCTTGGTAGAGGACTTCCGGTATCCTCTTAAAACATCCATAACTGGTTCAGAAATATGTAAACCAGCATACTGTAGGTCCTCAAGAGCCAAGCTTTAAGCCTGAGTGACTTGAGGTTCGGATACAGGAGCCTCCACTGGTTGGAGGTCAGAAGATTGTGCCTCCTGGGAAGATGTATTGGTTTGTCCACTGACATGGACAGCAACAGGGAGTACCATGGCTGCCTGGCCCAGTCTGGGGCTATCAGAATCATTGTTGCTGGCTGAGACCTGAGTTTCAACAGCACCTTGTATACCAGAGGAAATGCATACAAGAATTTCCCTGACCAATCCAGAATAAGGGCATTGAAAGGAACCGTACCCACTATTGAAGGTCTACAACAGAACTGTGGCAAATGGTGACTCTGACGAGAGGCAAAGAGGTCTACTTCTGGAGTGCCCCACCTCCTGAATAAGGTCTGCAGCACTTGCCTGTTCAGGGACCATTAGTGATGGTCCTGGTTGATTCGGCTCAGGGCATGTGCCAGAACATTGTCCTTGCTTGGCAGATGAATGGCCTGTAGTGAGGAGTCCAGTGAGTAAGCTAGGGTCCAAATTCTCATAGCCTACGTGCAAAGGAGGCTTGACATTGTTCCCCCTTGCTTGTTTATATAGTACATGGTGGTAGTATTGTCTGTCCTGACTTGGACTACCTTTCCCTGTATCAGTGGTTTGAAAGCCTGCATTGCCAGAAACACTGCCCTGAGCTCTAACAAGTTTATGTGTAAAATAGTCTCTGCACTTGACCAAGTGCCCTGGGTAGTGTGCTCTGCTAGATGAGCCCCCCAGCCCAAGAGGGATGCATCTGTTATGAAAATCATTGATGGAAGTTCTTTTTGGAAAGGAACCCCTTCTCTGAGGTTGGTTTCCTCTTTCCACCACTGAAGAGCTTGGATAATGTTTTTGTTACGGGAACAAGCATTGACAGGGAATCCTTTCGTTGGCACCAATGAGCTCTTAAATGAAACTGGATGTCCCTCATCTGAAACCTGGAGCCTAGCACTGTGCCTGTTGCAGCTGCCATGTGGCCCAGAAGTTGAAGAAAATGCCTTGCAGGCCTTGAGACACTGAGCCTGAAAGAACCTACCAACTGCAGGATGCTTTTTACCCTGTCCCTGGGTAGAAAGGCTCTGCCCACTATGGTATTCAATTCTGCTCCTATGAACTGCAGAATTTGAGAAGGAAGAAAAATAGATTTTTCTAGATTTACAAGGAAACCTAGAGATTGCAGAAGCTGCTGAGTGAGCTGTAGGTGTTCTGCTAACTGTTGTGGTGAATTTCCCACCACCAGCCAGTTGTCTAGATAGGGGAATACTGTGACCCCTTGTCTGCACAGGTGAGTCACTACCACAGCTAGACACTTTGTGAACAGCCTTGGTGCTGAAGTGAGACCGAAGGGTAGAGCTGAGAACTGATAATAACCTGATAGGAGTCTGAACCGGAGATACTTTCTGTGAGACTCCCTTATGGGGATGTGGAAACAGGCATCTTTTAGGTCCAATGATACCAGCCAATCTCCTTTTCGGAGTGCTGGTAAAATCAGAGACAAAGTCACCATTTTGAACTTTGGTTCTGCTAGGAACCTGAGATCCAAGATAGACCACAGCTCTCCATTTTTCTTTGGTGTGAGAAAATACCTTGAGTAAAGTCATTTTCCCCTTTGATGCAAAGGCATTGGTTTCACTGCTTTTAGTGAAAGAAGGTGTTTCACCTCTGTTTCCAGCCTTTTGGAAGGAAGCTAGTTTGAAAACTCTGATTATTTGAACAGGGGAGGACTTGAAGAAAAAATTACTCACCTTAGTAATTGTTTTTCTTCTAATGGAGTCTTGCTATATTATGACATCTTGCAGTGATCCACAGCACCTGAACTGCCCCGGAGAGGAAAGAGTTAACTCCAGAGAGAGAGTGGAGTTCTCAGTGCAAGCGCTACATTGAAAGCTCTATCTGGCTAGTTTCAAACTGAAACTGTCAGATCTTTACGGAGCCAGAACTCACTAAAAGTCTGTGTGGAAAATACCCTACACTAGCCAAATGGCTACCTACTATTAAAACAACTATAATAATAACAACAACAACAACAACAAATGTCACCCCTGACAAGCACTACTAGACCCCCTTCCCCCAAAGACTCAAGTCCAGGAGGGAGGCCAAACACCCAAACTGATAACAAGAATACCTAATTTCCCCAATCCTAAGAAAAAGGGGAAAAGGGGGAAAAATACCTATAATGGCATGACACAGTGCTTGCACTAGTTTGTCCACCCCCTACCCAAGTAGAAGTTCTGAGAGGGGCAGGTTGGGGTGGTCATAATATAGCAAGACTCCATTAGAAGAAAAACAATTACTAAGGTGAGTAATTTTTTCTTCAAACACCATGAAGTCTTGCTATATTATGACATCTTGCAGATTACACAGCAGTACCTCCATGGAGGAGGGCCAGAACCTACTTAGGGAATAGGCTCTGAAGCACGGCTGTGCCAAACCGAGCATCTCTCCTGGCCTGGACATCCAGGGAGTAATGCTTGGTGAAAGTGTGAACTGTTTTCCAGGTTGCAGCTTGACAGATTTCCAGAATAGGAATATCTCTAGCAGCCGCTAGAGATGCAGCTGTACCCCTGGTAGAATGGGCCCTCAATCCTGAGGGGGGTCTACCCAGTTTTTGGTAGCAAAATTGGATACAAGAGACAATCCACCTGGCAATTGTCCTCTTAGTGGCAGGTTTTCCTTGCCAACCTCACCATAGGTGAGAAAGAGTTGGTGGATTCGAACCTGTGACCCTTGGTGCGTTCCAAATAGTAGCTCAATGCTCTCTTAACATCCAAGCTGTGCAATCTCCTTTCACCAGAGGAAGAATGCTCAGTGAAAAATACTGGAAGGGAGATGGATTGGTTAAGATGGAAATCCGAAACCACTTTAGGTAAAAACTTTCTGTTAGTCCTGAGGACTACCTTATCCCTGTGAAAAGAAATAAAATCATTTTCTACTGACAGGGCCTGAAGCTCACTTATGCGTCTAGCAGAAGTAATGGCCACTAAAAATACAGTTTTCAAAGTTAAGAACTTAAGGTCTGCCGAAGACAGAGGTTCAAAGAGGGGTTGCATTAACTGAGCAATGCAAACATTAAGGTCCCAGGCAGGGTCTGGGTCCCGAAAAGGAGGGTTAGTATGAAGTAACCCCTTGAAAAACTTGGAAAACACAGGGTGAGAAGAAAGGGAGGAAGGCTTTCCTGCTGAAATAAAAGCAGAGACAGCTGCCAAGTGAACTCTTAAGGTAGCTGGTCTGAGGCCCAAAGAATTAAGATGGACCAAGTAGTCCAGCAAAATGGGCAAATCAGCAGATTCTGGGACACTATGCTTCCCAGAACACCAGATGGAAAACCTTTTCCATTTGGAATTATAAGTGGCTCTAGTGGAAGGCTTCCTAGAGGCCTTTAAAATATCAAGGACACCTTGAGAAAGGTGTAAATCAGCAAATTCTAACCCTCAAGAGCCAAGCCTTGAGGTGGAGGGATTTGAGGTTCGATACCATACTCTCCCTGGGCACAAGTCAGCAGGTTGTGAATCCTGGGAAGGCACAGGGGAAGGTGGACTGTCAATGACAGTAGTAGGGGTACCAGGGTTGCCTGGCCTAGTCTGGCAATCAGAATCACTTTGCAGGGCTGGGATCTGATTTTTACTAACACCTTGAAGAGAAGGGGGAAGGGGGGGAAAGCATACAGGAACTTCCCTTCCCAATCCAACAGAAAAGCATCCAGGGTGACTGAGCCCATCACTGGAGGCCTGCAACAGAACAGAGGAAGTTGGTGGTTGCCTGGGGCTGCAAAAAGGTCTATCTGAGGAGTACCCCATCTGGCAAAAACTGACCCCAGCACTCGGGGATTCAGAGACCATTCGTGATGACCCTGAGAAATCCTGCTGAGGGCATCCGCCAGGACATTATCTTTCCCTGGCAGGTGAACTGCTATTAGAGAGGTGTTCGGGAGTGCTTCAGAGACCACAACTTCATTGCTTCTGCACAAGGCCGATGACCGAGTGCCCTTGTTTGTTGATGTACCACATTGTTGTGGTATTGTCTGTCCTGACCTGGACTACTTTGTTCTGACAGATGCAGAAAACCTGAAGAGCTAAAAAAAGACAGCTCTGAGTTCCAGTAGATTGATGTGGAGCAGAGATTCCTGGGATTCACACTCCTGTGTGGAGAGGTCGCCTGCGCGCTCCCCCAGCAGGAGGCATCCGAGTGAGGGTGAGGGAGGAGAATGGAATGAAGGGGACCCTTGTCTTGAATTGCTCTGATCCTGACCACTGAAGGGCTAGGATCAGAGTTCGGTCACAGGGACCAGTTTGGCAAGGGGGTCCTCTTTGGGACCAATAGGCCTCAAATGAAACTGAATGTCTCTCATCTGAATCTTGCTCCCTGCACTACAGCTGTGGAAGCAGCCATGTGCCCGAAGCTGCAAAAGTGTCTTGCTGGTCGAGAGACCCGAGGGTGAAAGAGATGCTAGGCTGATCAACTTCTACCCTTTCCAAGGGAGGAAAGCCTTGGCCAACTTTGTGTCCAATCCGACCTATGAAAGTTAGTACCTGAACTGGTTCTAGAACTGACTTTGTAAGTTTAGCAGGAATCCCAGGAAGTGAGAAGCTGCTGGGGAGTAAGTGGGATTTCCACTGATCTGGGGACTGACCAACAATGAGCCAGTCGTCCAGGTAGGGAAAAACAGCAACCCCTTGCCTTCTTAAATGAGCCACTACCACAGCTAGACATTTTGTGAATACCCTTGGAGCAAAGGTAAGACCGAAGGGCATTGCTCTGAACTGGTAGTGACCTGAGGGCAGTTCGAACCCGAGGTACTTTCGGTGAGAAGGCCTGATCAGGACATGAAAATAGGCATCCTTGAGGTCCAGGGAGGCTAGCCAGTCCCCTGGCCTCAGTGAGGGCAAAATCATTGCTAGAGTTAACATTTTGAACTTTGGTTTCAAAAGATGTTTGTTCAGATATCTTAAGTCTAGGATGGGCCACCAATCTCCTGTCTTTTTTGGTGTAAGAAAGTATCTGGAGTACAGCCCCTTGCCCTGGTGACAAGGAGGAACCCTTCCACTGCTCTGCAGTTTAAGAGGGCAGAGACCCCTGCTTCCCAGAGCAAGGGTCTCTAAAGGGCTTGTAGGGAAAATGTCTGGCTCTCATCTTTGGGAACTGTTTGAAGCTGAGAACCAGACCCTGGCTTACTACTTCCAGAACCCATTTGTCCGAGGTTAGGGGACACCCAGTTCTGGCTGAAGTAAGCCAACCTGCCTCCAACTGGTACAGAGGAGACCGCCCTGGGCACCCTATCAGGGTGCCTGCTGGCAGCAGCCTTAGGCTGAGGGGGTGGGACGGTTTACCTGCGCCCGTCTGCCTCTGCCTCTGAAAAAACCCCTCTGAGCATAAGCGGAGGAGGCTTGGGATTGATAAAAAGGCCTGTGGAAAGGCCTGCCCCTACCTCTGGGAGTGTGCCTCTGGGGAGTGGCATGCCGCCCTGGCCTGGGCACTTTGTGTAGTTCTGTATTCATCCATCTTTTTCATATAGTCTCTGTCTGCTCCCAAACAGAGAATTTCCTACCACAGGAAAATCCATAGCCTTGGATTGAGTATCCTGTGACAGATTAGTGCACCTGAGCCATGCCAATCCTACGGAAAGCTACAGAAGTGGCCATGACCCTAGAGGAAACATCATTAACATCTACAGCAGCATGAAATTGAACTTTAGAGGCTTCAATGCCATCAGCAGCCACCTGTTCCATTCACTAGCCAGCTGGCCATGGGCCTGCTTGGCTAACTGCAAAACTGTATCCCATCTAGATTTCTGATATCTAGCCACATAAGCTATAATTTGCCTGCCTGAGTCCCAAAGAAGCTGCCATATACAGTTTTTTCACCATGGCATCAATCTTCCTGGAATCTTTATCAGGAGGATGTGAGGCCAGGGGAATATTAGCCTTGTCACAGGCTGCAGCTTGTACCACTCCTACATGACTACACTGTTCAGTAAGGAAGTCTGTATCAGGGCCTGATAAAGCATACCTTCTGTCCATTTTTTTATCTACAGGAGGGACAGAATGTGGATTTTTTAAAATTTTTATTGTTTGCTTCCTAAATGACTTATGCAAAGGAATAGACAATCTCCTAGACTCTGGAATATCCATCATTTCAACATAATCAGGTTCTTCTTGCTCATCCACAACTTCCTCTAAGGGAAGCTGGAGGGTTTCAGCAACTTTCTTGTAAAGCATAAAATGAGATGGGGACTCCAGACAGCATAGGGGGAGATTCTAATGGTCTGTCTGGAGAAATGTCCGTTCAATGGGCACGCCCAGACCCTCCCAGCCACACATACTGTTCAAAATCCTCCTCCTCCTGTGGTTCATAACATTCTTCAACATCATACTTGAACCACTGGAACCGGACGAACCAACCTTTGCCAGCTAGAGGTGGTTCGGACGGTCCCTGAGACAGTGACTGGACAATCTGTATGGCTTTTTGTTATCTCTGCAGCAGTTGGAGAGCAATTTTGTACTCCAGACCTGCTGATTTTTTAGATTTTTTACTGGGGCTGGTTCCTCAGAACCAGCTTTCCTTTGCCCAAGGAAGTCTCGCCTGATCAGAGGGCACTCCTCTGGTCCAGTGGGCACTGGACCGGCTGGCCATCCGGGTCAGCGGACTTTTGGCCTCTCGCCCCTGAGCCTGCCCAATCTTTTTCCAGGGTGGCTGCAGGAAATTCTCCACACCTGGCAGTCTGAAAGGAGGTGGTCAGCCCCAGACAATAAACACATGTGGTGTGTGGGTCAGCCTTGGCAAAGGCTTCCCACAAGCATCACAGTGTTGAAACCCAGTGGGCCGTTTTCTTTTGGGTTTCTCAGACATAATGCCAGCCTAACCAAAACTTGCCCTTTTATGGCAGTGCCAGGCAAGACACCCTTATCGGTTCCTAACCGTGTCACGGGTATTTGAAAAAACCAGAATAAAACTTTGGGTTTTTTAGAACCGATAAGAACCGGGAACCGCACTCTAAATGCCCATACAATTGAATAAAAGTAGTTTTTAAGCAAACCGATCGGTTCAAAACCGAACCGATGATGTATTTCCACACAGACTAACAAAACCTGTACTTACGGTTTACCAGATAGAGCTTTGAACTGAAATGCGGTAAATTAGAAACTTTTGCAGGTTTAAATGAACCGAAAATTACTCGTTTTAACCGAGGAATGAACCGAGCTGAAGGAGAGATCTCCGGAGCGACTGTTCAGTGAGGTGGAGTAAAGAATCTGACAGTTTCAGTTTGAAACTAGCCAGATAGAGCTTTCAATGTAGCACGCGCGCTGAGAACTCCACTCTCTCTCTGGAGTTAACTCTTTCCTCTCCGGGGCAGTTCAGGTGCTGTGGATCACTGCAAGATGTCATAATATAGCAAGACTTCATGGTGTTTGAAACTTAAAGACAGGCCCTGACCCACTATCTCCAGAACCCACTTGTCTGTGGTGATGGTTTTCCAATTCTGGAAAAAATGGGTCAGCCTGCCCCCTACTGCAAAGAAGAGGCAGCCTGATTGATGAAGTCAGGAGTCCTGCTTAGACTGGGGCTGAGACTGGGCACCACGCCTGGCACCTTTTCTGCCCCTAACCCTGAAATACCCTTGCTGCGGGTATTGGGGTGCCTGAGGAAGTTCCATGGCCTGATAAAAATGCCAGGAATTAAACTGTCTGCCCCTGCCTCCCCTACTGAAAGGTCTAGAGGAGGTGGAGGGTTTTTCCTTTGCAGAATTGCTACGGAAGGTGGCTTTATACTCATCCACCTTCTTCATATAGGCCTCTGTATGGCTGCCAAATACGAAATTGCCCTCCATAGGAAAATCCAGAGTCTTATTCTGGGTATCCCAAGTGAGGTTTGTGGCTCTCAACCAAGCAAACCTTCTCTGTGCGATGGTATTTGCCATCCACCTTGCAGCAGTCTCATTACTGTCTGCTGCCATCTGGAACTGGTATTTGGCAGCTTCCAGGCCAAACCTAGCAGTTTTAGCTAGGTCTGCCGAAAGAGGAGAAGGTGCTTTCTCAGCCATGTCCAGGACAGACTGCCAGACAGCCTTCTGGTACTGGGTTGCCTAATGACCAAAGAGGCTGACAGGCAACCTTTCTTGGCCATATTTTCAATTTTTCGACAGTCCTTCTCTGGAGGGTGGGAAGCCAGAGGGACCTTTGCCTTGTCACAAACTGCAGCTTGCCCCACCCCTTGGTAGTCAGGGTGTGAAAATAAGAATTCAGCCCCTGTTTTGTCAAGCTGATACTTTTTATCCAACCTTTTGTCCAAAGGAGGGACAGACCCAGGAGCTTGGAGACGTTTAAAAATATCTCTTTCAAAAAACTTATTTATGGGGAGTGACAGCTTTTTAGTAGGAGTCAGCCTCATCATTTCCAGGTATTCAGCCTTATCCTCATCCTCTACAGCTTCAGAGGTAGGGATGTCAAGGTATCAGCAATTTTCCTGATAAAGGAAAAATGAGAAGAATAATCTTCTATAGTCCTGGGAGGGGAACCAAACTCCTGTTCAGGGGAGACCTCAGGCTCTATAGGCTCACCTTCTTCCTCCTCCTCTTCCTCACCACGCTCCTCAGGAAAGGAGGGTGGGTTGGAAGGTGCAGGGGTCTGGACTGGGGACTGTGAAACCACAGTCAGCAGACCCTGCAAGGTTTGCATTATTTTTATTGTTTGTGCAATCTCTGAAGGAGAAGGCACAGTTGCAGGCATCACAAAAGTCCCTTTTTCCACAGGAGGTTCAGTGTGCTTTGTTTTCTTTTACTTTTTTTTTTTTTTTTATACTGGAAACGGAGAGCTAGCCGGTTCAGAGGTTCTCTTTTTACCCATATCAGGGGTAGAAACAGTAGAAGTTGTGGTGTCATCCACAGACACTGAGGGTTTCGGCTGGTCAGAGCCAGAGGGACCCTTCAATCTCTTATTTAATCTCTCCAGATGTTTTTCCAATGTCTTTTCTGGAAATGATTTATAAATGTCACAATTAGTTTTTAAATGGTCAAAACCAAGGCAGAAAACATAAATAGAGTGCTTATCTGCCTTGGCAAAAACTTCACCACACTCAGAACAGTTTTTAAAACTGGGTTCTCTCGTTTTCTCTTTTTAGTTTTTTCTGATATAATGAAGAAAAAACCACAACCGCAAAACACTAAAGGTTTTTAAATTCAAAAAACAATAAATTTATCGGTTGCGGTCGGTTCAGGAACCGATCGGGGAAACCGAGAGGAACTGGGAACCGATAGAAATAGAACCGGGATTAGTGGTTCGGAACCAAAGGTAGCGGTTCTAAAAAAATACAATTTTTTCACAGAAAATTTACAAAAACCAGTAAATAACCGGGGAGAAAACCCAAAACTAACTAAAAGAACCTAGGTTCCTCAGCGGTTATTCCGAACTATGAGAAACTGAGAAAACAACACAAAACTAGCTAAATAAACAAATGGTTATTAAAATAACACTGATAAGAGACAGCAAATGAAAAATACTTAACTATTTGTTATTAATAAAGGCTTCTTTGAATAGATGATGAGGAGGAGGAAATCTCCAGGCATCTGGTCTTAACAGGCAGAGAGAGAAATCTGAGGGTTAGAATGTAGGCAGTTGATAGGTGGCAGCATTTGAAAAGTGGCTCATGCCAGTGATTCCATCATTAGCATAGCATTCTATCTCCGGGTAAATCTGACCTTAAAGGTATCCTGCAGAAGAGTTAGGAATATTGGAGTATTCCTGGTGTGACAACACCACCCAGTCCCTACTGTATAACTTACTGTAGGCCAGGCATTCCTCGTCACCTCCATCATGTCCACTCTGGTTCAATGGCCTCAGCCCCACCATCTCCTCTGCCCCAACAATTGGTATGTTTAAAATTAGGCTCCGGGACTATTTCACTACCAACAGCTCCTGTGACTGCCCAACTTAACCTGGTTTTCCCACTTCCCTGCCTGCTATAGTGGTCCCCCCTCCCCCACTGGATTCTTGGGGACCAGGGTTCCACCTGGAAGGACACCAGCCTATACTGGCAGGATGGTCTGCATCTGTCCAGGAAGGGAACAAGTCTTTTGATAATCGGTTTAAATGCTTGATTGGCAAGCTTTTAAACTAGTCAAGGGGAGGCACTGATAAGCAGCAGAAAATCCCAGCCTCTCTACAATGGGAAAAAGACCGAGGTAGAAAGGTCAGTGGGGATGCTGCGTGCAGGAAAGTAAAGCCATCAAAAAATGGAGAGCAATGAGTACCAATGCCCGTAGTCTGAGTAAAGCTTCCTGAATTAGTGGCCTGATGGAGGAGGAACATCTGGATGTCGGGTAGTCACAGAAACATGGTACACACATTAAACCATGACTGGGATGTAAACATACCAGGATACACTATCTACAGGAGGGACAGGGAGGGTAAAAGAGGAGTTGGAGTAGCTCTTTACATAAGGGAAGGAATCAAAGCAACAGAACAAAAGGGTAAACAGGGAGGAGAAGAAGCACTGTGGGTAAATTTGGAGACCGGCAATGGCACCACAATCCGCACAGGGGTTGTATACAGACCCCCTTCTCAGGGGGAGGAAATTGACAAGGAAATGATAGAAAGTATACTTAGTATGGCAGAAAAAGGGGAGATATTGCTGATGGGTGATCTGAATATGCCAGATGTTAACTGGAGTGCAGTTGCAGCAGCCACTTCTAAGAGTGGGTTATTCTAGATGCTCTACAGGGGGCATGCCTTAGACAACTAGTATTGGAGCCCACTGAGAGGGAACAATCTTAGACCTGGTTCTCTCAAATGGAGATTGAAGAGAGGATCACAGATGTAGAAGTGGGTAGCCATCTGGGAACTAGCGACTTATCGAACAGTATGGTTCACAATAAACACAGCAATAGAGCTGCCATACAAAGACAAAGGTACTGGATTTTAGGAGGGCTGACTTTGTCAAAATGGGTGAGTGCCTAAGGAATGCACTAGCAAATGGGCAGGAAGGAGGGTGGAAGAACAATGGGAATAATAAAACTGCCATCACAGAGGTAACAGCCTTTGTGTAAAGCAAATAAACAAATGAAACGAGGTAAGAAACCACTATGGTTCTCAAAGGAAGTGGCAGTGAAGGTTCAAGAGAAAAAGAAAGCATTCAGGAAGTACAAGGAATCACAGAAGGAATAGGACAAAGAACTGTATCAGTTAAAAGCAAAGGAAGCTGTGAAGGCAGTCAGAACAGCAAAAGGCCCAAACCGAGAAAAGATAGCCAACTCAGTTAAGAAGGGGGATAAAACCTTTATAGGTACATCAGGAGCTTAAGGAAGACCAAGGGAGGGATAGTGTGAGGCTATTAAAGGGAGGAGGGTGGGCAGAGGGTGACTGTAAAAGGCAGAGATACTAAACAAATATTTTTGCTCAGTATTTACAAAGGAAGAGGGGAGGTACCTAAAACAAACAGTAGAAACACTCTGGATACAGAAGTTGATACCAGCCCATTTATGTAGAAGAAAGGGTTCTGAAAGAACTCTTAAAACTGAAGGTGGACAAAGCAATGGGGCCTGATGGGATTCATCCCAGAATTCTAAAAGAACTAATGGTAGAACTAGTGACACCACCGACTACCCTCTTTAACAAATCATGGGAGGATGGGTGGTACCTGAGGACTGGAGGAGGGCAGATGTGATTCCCTCACAAAAGTGGGAGCAAGGCAGAAGCAGAAACTACAGACCTGTTAGTTTAACCTCAGTGGTAGGGAAAATGATGGAATCACTTCTGAAGGAAAGAATTGTTGAGTATCTAGAGGCTGAGGGCACAGGGACCAAAGGCAGCATGGATTCACAGCGGGATGGTCATGCCAGACAAATCTGATAGATTTCTTTGACTGGTGACCAAAGTAGTTGATCAGGGAGGGGCTGTGGACATAGGCTCACCTAGACTTTAGCAAGGCATTTGACACAGTCCCACAAAAGATTAATATACGTTAGCCAGCCTAGGAGTGGGTCCCAAGATGACAGCCTGGGTAAAGAATTGGCTGGAGAATAGGACATGAGAGTAATAGTAAATGGAGTCCACTCTGAAAAAAAGGGGGTTGAGTAGTGGGCACCGCAGGGTTCAGTATTAGATTCTGTCCTCTTCAATGTCTTTATAGCGACACTGCAGAGGACTGAAGGAAAAGTATGTCTCTCTTGGCAGATGACACAAAGATCTGCAACAGAGTTGATGCACAAGGTGGAGTGGAAAGGATGAGAAGGGACTTGGCAAGGTTAGAGGAATGGTCAAATGTATGGCAGCTTAGATTTTAATGCTAAGAAGTAAGGTAATGCACCTGGGAAACAAAAACCCAGGGAAGAGTACACAATGGGGGTGAGCTACTAACAACAAAATGGAAAGGGACCTGGGGGTAGTCATGAATCAGATGACCTAAAGGTGGGCAAGCAATGTGAGAGGGCAGCAAGGAGGGTTGGGGGATACTGGATGCACAGGAAGAGGCATCACCAGTAGAAAACAGGAAGTTATTATCCTCTGTACAGTTGTAGCTGGTGAGACCCCATCTGAGAAAAGGCAGGCAGTTCTGAGACCTAATTCTGCAAAGACATAGACAGGATGGAAGCTGTCCAGAGGAGGCAACTACAAATGGTGCAGGGTCTGCACCGTGAAATATTATGAAGAGAGACTTAAGGAGCTTAATATGTATAGCCTCGAGGAAAGGAGGGAGAGGGGAGACATGATAGAAACTTTCAAGTACCTCAAGGGAATCAACAAAGTCCAAGAGGGTAGCATCTTTCAAAAAAAGAGGTGTGCAAGAACAAGGGGGCACAATTTGAAGATAGAAGGGGGCAGGCTCAGAGGTAATTTAAGGAAGTATTTTTTCACAGAGAGGGTTGTGGATGTATGGAACGGCCTTCCAGAGGAGGCGTCTGGAATCAAAAACAGTGGTGGAATTCAAGCATGCATGGGACAGTCATAAGGCAATTCTAGGGGGTGGGGGTAGGAAGAAGTAGGCTGCTGGTTAACTAGGACCTGTAGCTTATCCATCAGGTAGGGAAGAAAAAATTACTCACCTTAGTAATTGCTTTTCTTCTCATGGAGTCTTGCTATATTAGGACTTATTGCAGTTAGCCACTGCACTTGAACTGCCCCGGAGAGGAAAGAGTTAACTCCAGAGAATCTGGAGTTCTAAAGCGGAGGGCGCTATACCAAAGCTCTATCTGGGCAGTTTCAAATGAAACTGTCAGATCTTTACGAAGCTAACACTAAGCAACAAGTCTGTGTGGAAAGCTCTACACTAGCCAAATGGCTACCTACTAGTAGTAATAACAACAATAACAATAATAAGAATGAATAATGGTATTATTAGTTTTCCCCCCTGACAAGCACTATTAGGACCCCCCCTTCCCCCAAAGACTCAAGTCCAGGAAGGGGGCCAACAAATCACTCAACCAGAAAACCCTAGTTCCCCAACCCTAAATAAAAGAGGGTGAAGGGAAGAACTACAATGGCATGACACAGTGTTGCACTAATTTGCCACCCCACCCCAGTAGAAGTTCTGGAGAGGGGCAGGTTGGGTGGTTCTATTATAAGACTTCATGAGAAGAAAAGCAATTACTAAGGTGAGTAATTTTTCTTCAAACACCATGAAGTCTTGCTATATTAGGACTTATTGCAGATTACACAGCAGTACCTCCATGGAGGAGGGTCTGAACCTACTTAGGAAATAGGCTCTGAAGCACAGCTGTGCTAAAATCAGCATCTCTCCTGGACTGAAATCCAGGAATAATGCTTGCAAAAGTGTGAACTGTCTTCCAAGTAACAGCTCCGGCCAGATTTCCAGAATGGGAATATCTCTAGCAGCCGCTAGAGATGCAGCTGTACACCTGGTGGAGTGAGCCCTCAGTCCTGAGGGGCTCTCCTACCTAGTCTTTGATAACAAAATGGATACAAGAGACAATCCACCCTTGCAATTGTCCTCTTAGTGGCAGGTTCCTTCTACAACCTCGGCCCCTAGGTAAGGGAAGAGTTGAGGATTCAAACCTGTGACCCTTGGTGCGCTACAAATAGTAGCATAAGGCTCTTTTGACGCCCAAGCTGTGCAGTCTCCTCTCACCTGAGGAAGAATGCTCAGTGAAAAAATCCTGAGAGAGATGGATTGGTTCAGGTGGAAACCTGAAACCACTTAGGGACAAACCCTGTGTTAGTCCTAGGGACTGTCTTATCCCTGTGGGGAGAGAAAATCTTCTTCCACTGCCAGGGCCTGTAGTTCACTTGTCGCCTGGCAGAAGTGAAACCACCAGAAAAAACATTTTCCAAGTGAGAAGCTTGAGCTCTGCTGGGGACAGAGGTTCAAAGGGGTTTGCATTAACTGAGCAACGTAAACATTCGGGCTCCATGCAGGAGCTGGTTCCTAAAAAGGAGGGTTGGTGTGAAGCAACCCCTTAAAAACTTGGAAAACACAGGTTGAGAAGAAAAGAAGCAGGCTTCCTGCTTGCAGAAAAAACAGAGACAGCTGCCAAAGGAACCCTTAAGGTGTAGCAGGCCTAAGACCTAAAGAATTTAAAATGGACCAAAAGTCCAGAAAATGGGCAGATAAGCAGACTTGGTATAATCTGCTTCTCAGCGCACTCAGACTGAAAAACCTGTTCCACTTAGAATTGTGATGGCGCCAGTGAAAAAGCTTCCTTGAAGCCTTTAAAATATCCGCACACTCTGAAAGGTGTAAATCAGCAATTCTAACTCCTCAAGAGCTGCCTTGAGAAGGAGGAATTTGAGGTTCGGATACCACACTCTCCCTTGTGCAAAGGCCAGTAAGTCGTGGACTCTGGGCAAGCTCAGGGTAGGTGGACTGTCAAGGACAGAGACAATGGGTACCAGGGCTGTCTGGCCCAGCTTGGAACAATCAGAATGCTTTGCGGGGCTGAGATCTGATTTTACTAGTACCCGGAAAGAAAGGGAAAAGGGAGGAAAGGTGAACAGAAACTTCCCTTCAATCCAAGTGAAAAGCGCCAGTTGGGCTGATCCCAGCACTGGAGACCTCAACAAAACAGAGAAAGTTAGTGGTTATCTGGGGCTGCGAAAGATCTATCTGAAAATGAGCCCCATCTGGCAAGGACTGAACCCAGCACCTGAGGATTCAGAGCCCAATCGTGATGGCCCTGAGAATCCTGTTGAGGCATCTGCCAGGGCATTGTCCTTCCCTGGAGGTGAACTGCCTATCAGGGAGGTGTTCAGGAGTAAGCCAGAGACCACCACTTCATTGCTTGAGTGCACAAGGCTGATGACCGAGTGCCCCCTGCCTGTTGATGTACCACATTATTGTGGTGTTGTCTGTCCTGACTTGAACTACCTTGTTCTGGACAGAAGCTGAAAACTCTAAGAGCTAAAAGACAGCTCTGAGTTCCAAAATTGATGTGGAGCAGAGATTCCTAGGGAGACCACACTCCCCTAGTGGACAGGTCGCTAGCCTAGCTCCTCACCCAACACAGGAGCATCCGTGGTGAGGGAATGAAGAGGACCCCTAGTTTTAGATTGCTTTGATCCTGCCACAGTGTAAGGCCAGGATCAGGGATTGGGTCACTAGAACCAATTTGGAAGGGAATCCCTCCTTTGGGACCAATAGGCCCTCAGATGGAACTAATGTCCCTCATCTGGAATCTTGCTCCTGCACTACAGCTGTGGAAGCAGCCATGTGCCCTAGTAGTTGTAGCAAATGCTTTGCTGGTCAAGAGACTGCAGAGAGTACGGAAGATGCCAGGGCAAGAGACTGCCTACCCTTTAGAGGGGAGAAATGCCTGCTAACTTTTGTGTTCAACTCTGCACCTATGAAAGTTAGTACTTGAACTGGTTCGAGAACTGACTTTAGTAAATTCAGCAGGAATCCCAGAAAGGTGAGAAGCTGCTGGGT
Source organism: Neoceratodus forsteri (assembly GCA_016271365.2). Classification (NCBI taxonomy): domain Eukaryota; kingdom Metazoa; phylum Chordata; order Ceratodontiformes; family Ceratodontidae; genus Neoceratodus; species Neoceratodus forsteri. The sequence goes on along the minus strand of CM057454.1, from coordinate 1,295,725,967 downwards.
GACTTGCAAGTGGGATTTTACTTGATCTGGAGACTGACCCACTAAGAGCCAGTCATCCAGGAAAGGAAACAAAGCAATCCTTGCTCTTAAAAGAGCCACTACCACAGCTAGAATTTCTTGAATACCCTTGGCGCAGAGGTAAGGCCGAAGGGCATTGCCCTGAACTGGTAGTGGCCTGAGGGTAACCTGAGGTACTTTCGGTGAGAAGGCCTGATCAAGACATGAAAAAATAGGCATCCTTGAGGTCCAGGAAAGCTAGCCAGTCCCCTGGCCTCAGCCAGAGTTAACATTTTTAACTTTGTTTCCAAAAGATGTTTGTTCAGGTACCTTAAATCTGAGATGGGCCACCAATCTCCTGCCTTCTATAGGTTAAGAAAGTATCATGAGCACAGCCCCTTGCCCCGGTGGCAAGGAGGGACCCTTTCTACTGCTTTGCAGTTCAGAGGAGAAGAAACCTCTGTTCCCAAAGCAAGGATTCGAAGGATTTGCAGGGGACCTGTCTGGCTCTCATCTTTGGAAACTGTTTGAAGCTGAGAACCAGACCTATTACTTCCAGAACCCACTTGTCCGAGTTAGGGACACACAGTTCTGGCTGAAATAAAACCAACCTGCCCACTGGTATAGGAGAATCGACCTGGGCACCCCATTAGGGTGCCTGCTTGGCAATAGTCTTAGGCTAAGGGGAGGGGGACGGTTTACTTGTGCCCCGTCTATCTCTGCCTCTGAAGAGACCCCTCTGGCGAAAGCAGAGGAGGTCTGAGCCTCTACCTGGGCACTTTTGTAGGTAATCATCCATGTTTTCATATAGCTTTCTGTTTGTTCCTCAAACAGAGAATTACCCACAACAAGAAACAAATCCATAGACTTTGATAGAGTATCTTGGGACAGATTAGTGCATCTGAGCCATGCCAACCTACGGAAAGCTACAGAAGTGGTCATGACCCTAGAGAAAAAAGATTAACACCAACAGCAGTATGAACTTGAACTTAGAGGCTTCAGTGCCATTAGCAGCCACCTGTTCCAACCGCATAGCCAGCAGGCCATGGGCCTGCTTTTCATTAACTGCAATATCATGGGCCCCACCTAGATTTCCAAATCTAGCACATAAGCCATACAACTTGCCTGTCTTGAGTCCCACAGAAGCTGCCATATACTGTTTTTCGTTATGGCATCAATCCTCCTGAATCCTATTCAGGAGGATGTGAGGCCAGGGAACTAGCCTTGACACAGGCTGCAGCTTGTACCACACCCACATGACTACACTGCTCAGTGAGGAAGTCTGTAACAGAGCCTGACTAAATACACCTTCTGTCCATTTTTTTATCTTACAGGAGGGACAGAAAGAAGAATCTTATAAAATCTTAGTTGTTTACTTCCTAAATGACTTATGCAAAGGAAAGACAACCTCCTAGCCCATCATTCCTACATAATCAGGCTCCCCTTTACTCATCCATAGCCTCCTCTAAAGGAAGCTGGGGGGATTCTGCAAGCTTTTTGTAAAACATAAACTGAGAAAGGGACTCAGACAGAATAGGAGGAGATTCTAAAAGTCTGTCTGGAGAAATGTCCGCTTAAGTGGGCACGTCCAGACCCTACCAGCCACACATGTATTGATCAATTTTCCTCCTCCCACTCCTGTGGTTCATAACAATTCCTCAACATCATAAACCTGAACCACTGGAACTGAACGAGCCACCTTTTACCAACTGTAGATGGTTCGACAGGACCTAGAAACAGTGACTGGACAATCTGTATGGCTTAACTACTTCTGCAGCAGTTGGAGAGACAATCTTGGACTCCAAACCTACTGATTTCTCTGTCATATTCTTATTTTTTTTTTTTTTTTAAACTGGTTCCTCTAACCATCCTTTTGCTCAGGAAGTCTAGCTGGTCAGGGCACTCCCTCTGGTCCAGTGGGTACTGGACCGGCTGGCCATCCGGGTCAGCGGACTTTTGGCCAATAGTTCCTGAGCCGCCCTATCTCTTTCAGGGTGGCTGCAGAGAAATTTTAAACACCTGGCAGTCTGACAGGAGGTGGTCAGCCCCAGACAATAAACACAAGTGGTGTGTGGGACAGCCTTGCAAAGGCTTCCCACAGCATCACAGTGTTAAACCAGTGGCCCGGTTTTTCTTTTGGGTTTCCCAGACATAATACCAGCCCAACAAAAACTTGCCCTTTTATGGCGTTCACGGCAAGACACCTTATCGGTTCCTAACCGCTTATGGGTATTTGAAAACCCTATTTAAAATCAAGGTTTTTTTAGAACCGATAAGAACCGGGTACCGCACTCTAAAAACCCAAAACGTTAAAACGTTAAAATAAGCAAACCGATCGGTTCAAAACCGAACCGATAACTAAATTTCCACACAGACTTTTCATTTTGTACTTACGGTTTACCAGATAGAGCTTTAACCGAAATGCGGTAAAATAATTACTTTTTGGCAGTTCAAATGAACCGAAAATACTCGCTTGACCGAGAAATAAACCGAGCTGAAGGAGCTGATCTCCGGAGCGACTGTTCAGTGAAGCGGAGTAAAGAATCTGACAGTTTCATTTGAAACTGCCCAGATAGAGCTTTGGTATAGCGCCCTCGCGCTTTAGAACTCCAGATTCTCTGGAGTTAACTCTTTCCTCTCCGGGGCAGTTCAAGTGCAGTGGCTAACTGCAATAAGTCCTAATATAGCAAGACTTCATGGTGTTTGAAATGGGCAGACTGGGTGGGCCAAGCGGTCCTTATCTGCCGTCAAATTCTATGTTTCTATGTTACCCTCACATCTTGGTATACCCAATGCTGCACTTTTCACCCTCTCCCCACCCTACCTACATTCCCCTTCCTCTCCCTATGACTCTGGCACTTCTTATCTGTTGTCTATTTTCTCTGACAAATGCCACTGGCTGCCTTGCTTACAGTGCTACCCTTGAATTGTATTAATCTGTACTCTGTTTGCAATGTCCACATTGTTGTAATGTCTGTCTTTATGTTCCCCATAATTTGTATTTCTCTGACGTGGAACCTCTGTAAAAGAGCCTTGGCTCAAAGGCATCTGTAATCCTAGACTTGATAAATAAATAAATAAATGTCCCCCATAGTTAGCAACTTACTACAGCTCAGGCATCCCCCTTCCTTCACCACAGAGTCCCCTATTGTATGTCAGGCATCCCCCTCCCTCCAACCCTACAAAGAAAGATCTTCCACTAGGGATTCGGCTATAATTGAAGGCTTACTCTCCAGTCCATAAACTGAGTCCTCCACATCACTGTCAGGTAGGAGCATGTCCGGATCAGACTCATCAACTCTCCCTCTGTTCCAGATGGGCCACCAAGGACAGGCTTGGGCCAGGAAAAATGAGGGATTGACGAGACCATCGGTGTTGAGAAACCCGGCGTTGGCTGCGGGGCCGGCACTGAGGCTGGCCACAGTACTCCTGACCCCACCAAGGCCTGCGCCACCCCCTGATAAGTCCTGGCAGATCTAAAAGAAAGAGGAGAAGAAGGAGCTGGTACCTGTGCTGTCCCCTGCGAGAGTAAGAGTTGAGAGGGTAGGCACAAGGAGTGGACGAGGAGGACGCTAGCGCCGAAGAAGGTGCCTGCACCTTGTCCTGAAGGACCCGGCCTCGGCTCAATGGCTCTGAATCCCGAAGGGTCTGGGGCCGGTGCCGCCGCCAAGGGAAGACGAGATAAACATCGCACCCATTGGTCCATAAGAATGGTCCAATGATGAAACTGCTCACCGGGAGCCCCATCGAAGGATAACAAGGGGCTTTGGAGCTGAAGATCACAAAGAACAGAGGCCACCGGGGACCCAACCGGAGTTGGGTTAGGCCTATCACTCCTTGCAACCGATGACCCTCGCGTAGACATATCAGAGGGCAACCTCGAGTGGTACCTCCTCCTCTTCGATTGGCAGGATGAAGAAGAGCTCAAGGCTGAGCGGTGCCCGATCCCGAACCTGGATTGGGAACGGGACCAGTTCTTTTTGTGCTTCCGGGAGGACTGTCCTCCCTCATGAGCACTGGACTGCACATGGTCAGACCCCCCCCCCCGAAAAGGATGGCAGACTGGACACAGCCCCATTACCAGAACAATTTTCAAGTGAAGTCTCCCTACCATCACCGACACCATCCATGGTCGACTCCATTGAAGGAATGGCTGTGACAGTTGCCTTTTTTTTTTTTTTAATTCTCTCATTATGCCCCCTTCTCACCGTGGTGCCTCCTTACCTTCAGGAGACTTCTATGGCCTTGTACTTCACTGCTCATCTGTCCATTTGCTGGTGCAGTCTATCCCCTCCATGAGGCCTTGGTTTAACCATCAGGCGGGTACGAGGAGGGATTCCCTTTACTCCGCCCCAAGCATCTGTGATTTTGTCAGAGATCTGTCACCAGTACTGGCAGGGGCTGTGGGATCGGGGCCTGAAGCTCCGTCTACAGGGAGCACAGCTGGGTTTTTCCTGCTTTCTCTGGCCCTCCCACAGGACGTCAGCATGCTTGGGGAGCCATGGGGCAATGCACTTCCAGACGTGTATACGCTCCGGCTCCCGGTTGACGTCCCCCCTCCCTTCTATTTGCTGTCGCGCTGCACCTCCACCTGTGGTCACCCAGGTGGTGGTAGAGCAGCGGGGACATGCAACCCACCCGCCCCGGAGGAGGAAAGCAGCCTTGGGCGCTCAATCTTCCTCCCCCTGGCCGGCCCTCCAGCTGTCTGAGTCCATTCCCAAACACAGGTCGCTGGCGCTGCGACAGGTACCCTTGCACGCCGCAGGCCGCAACAGTTGCTTCTTTTAATAAAGAAATAAAGAAAGTACAGTAAAGTAAACTAAGCGAACTGAACAATAAGCTGCTGCTGTCGTCAGACTTGACTCCCACATGACAGCGATGTCGACACTGAAGCGTGCCTGCGGCAGGCAAAAAGAACTCAGGCGGTTGGAGGGTTGATGCGAGATAGCCTATACAGGCATGAGCTTAGCCTCATGGTGCCACGAATGCATGGTACTACCATGCCGCTGGCCCGCCTGAAGATTTTTGGCTCCCGCTGGTACCTAGCGCCTCTGGTGTAGTCCCACTAGTGTGAATGAATGGTGAAGACTTTTAGTCCAGGAAGATCTCCTGTTGCCTTGGAGAGAGAAAGCGTCCCACTACCTCCCATTGCACCCTGCAGGAAAAAAAAATGGGCCCCTTGGAAAGGGGAGACAATCACCTTATGCTGAACCAAGGGTGACATCCTTGATAGGCGAAGCCACACCATCCGCCTAATGCAGACCACAGTTCCAGCCAATCTGGAGGCCACCTTGTTGACGTCATAAGATGCCCTTGCCTGGTGTCTCGCCAGCTCCAGACCACGTGCAGAAGACTAATGGCCTGCCTGGTTAACTCCGAATCAGGCACAGATGCCAGGAGCTGACCCAGCATCGTCCGTAGGAACCTGAGTAGGTAGCCTGATGATACAAAAGGAGGTGTGCCGCTGAGAAGACATTACGACTGCAATGGTCAAACTCTGCCGAGTCTGACTCCGGGGGTCAGTCATGCCTTGGGCGATGATGCCCGGAGGGGGTGTCCAGGAGCTCCACTCCCAAAGTAGGCTGGGGCATAACACCTGGAGAACCCAGGGGTGCTCAATACCTGTGCTGGCAGCCCCTAGGGGCTGGAGATGTGGAGTGTGGCAATAGCCATCTGCCTGTTATTATTTGTATTATATTTTTGCTATAAATATATGTATTTTTTTTTTTATTTCTGCTTGTCAACATGGCAGTCAGCACAAGGCATTGTGGGACATTGGATTAAAAAAAAAAAAAAAAAATGTTCTGCTCTCTTGCTGACCTAAAGGGCACAGCTGACTTGTAGAAAATTTAACACTTATCTGCTAAACTTCTGTGACTGTTATAAAAAAACAGGTTATAACAAGCCACTGCACTGAACCTAGGCAACCGGTCATAAAATATTACGGCGTACCAAGAGGGAAGCCATTTCTGATCGAACCTGTGAAAATTCAACGCAATACGGTAAGTGTTTTCAGGATGTTTCTCTGAAAGATCAAAGGGATATTGTAACCTGCCATAAAACCATACTCTGATGAAGACAGCCTGTCTTGTTATAATTAAAAATGATGCTGTATTTGCAGATTCCAATCAAGTAGTAATCTGATCTGTTTTGCCTATGCAGTTGCATGTAACAAATTAAATATGTAGAACTGAGTGTGACCTCATGCTAGCAGCCCAGGGCTGTGACATCACAGGATGGGAAGGACATTCTGTCCTCTCTGATACTGTCAATCTGGCTGAAAGGACCGACACTTTTGTTCTGGTCTTCTAAGGGACACTTTGTTCCTGGGCTCAAGAGAGACCACTTCTGCCAAGATAGGTAACAACAGCCCAAACCCTTTGCCAACTGAAAACTGAGTTAGAATTAGTTAATTCAGTTACAAGGTACTTTGTTTTGTAATTGTCCATTTTTTTCTGACTGTAATCTTAATAATGTTTTTATGTACTGTGCTTACTTACTATTTTTAATTTTAGTAAACTTTGTTTTTCCTTAAACCTGCCCGAGACAGTTTCTCATTTTGAGTGTGAATGGTGGAATAGTATTGATAATTCTGAGATAACTGTTAAATTGCTTAGTGTGTGACCATATACAGCCATGCTAACAAGGATCTGTGTAAAGATCCAGCAAGGTAAGAAAATAACCGAGTCTCAATTGAGTTGACAGGGTGTTGTGAACCAGGTTGGTTGTATGCCTGCTGGGTCAAGTACTGCGCTGCTTTCCCTGAAGAGTGTGATATCTGGACCCGTTACCTGGGCGTGCTAGCTAAAAAGGGTTCATATTTGACCCCAGGACTCAAAGCCAGTAGTTTGCTCGGACACGAAAACAAACAGGAGGGCGTCCTGTTTGTCCCCTCATCACAAATCGCACTTCAAGGTTGGGTACTGTGGGAGCAGAGGGCATGACCCTCGGAGTGGATCTGTGACAAGGAGGAGGGCCTGAGCCAGACCCTGTGCTACGCTTCCGCAAAGGGAACAGGCCATGGAGGAATGGCCAAGCGGTTGGCACTGAACTATAATTAGATGACCTAAAGGTGGGCAAGCAATGTAAGAAGGCAGTAAGGAGGGCTGGGGGGATACTGGGATGCATAGGGAGAGGCATCAATAGTAGAAAACAGGAAGTTGTTATCCCTTTCTACAGTTAGTGAGACCCCATCTGGAGTACTGCGTGCAATTCTGGAGACCCCATCTCCGCAAAGACATAGAGTGGAGGCTGTTCTGAGGAGGGCAACCAAAATGGTGCAGGGTCTGCACCAGAAGACATACGAGGAGAGACTAAAGTAGCTTAATATGTATTCCCTTGAGGAAAGGAGGGAGAGGGGGGACATGATAGAAACTTTCAAGTATCTCAAGGGCATTAACAAGGTATAAGAGGGTAGTATCTTTCAGAAGAAGAGATGTGCAAGAAGAAAAAATTACTCACCTTAGTAATGTTGTTTCTTCTAATGGAGTCTTGCTATATTATGACATATGCAGTGAGTCCCAACCTTCGAACTGCTCCGGAGGCCAGGCATGGAACCTTGAGCGCGAGCTCGTTTAAAACTCCGTCTGTTGTTCTTCAGCTCAAACTGTCAGATCTTTACGAGCAAAACTCACTAAGGTTCTGTGTGGAAGCCGTAAACCTACACTAGCCAACTGGCTACTAAATATAAGAACACATCTTTTTTGGTCCGAAAACAAAGACTCAAGTCAGGGGATCCAAAAAATGAAAAACACAACACCCAAACACCCCAAAAAGGAGGGGTGAAAACAAGGTGGGCATCTACTAAGTGCCAACACTGCATTGCCCACCCACATCCCAAAAACAGAGGTTCTGAGAGGGGCAGGCGGGGGGGAGGTCATATTATAGCAAGACTCCATTAGAAGAAACAACATTACTAAGGTGAGTAATTTTTCTTCAAACAACATGAAGTCTTGCTATATTATGACATATGCAGAACTACAGCAGTACCTCCATGGAGGAGGACAGAACCTACTTAGGAAATAGGCTCTGAAGCAGTGTGCAAACCGAAAGCATCACTCCTAGCCTGGATGTCCAGGGAATAATGCTTGGTAAAAGTGTGAACTGTTTTCCAGGTAGCTGCTTGACATATCTCTAGGATAGGATGTCCCTGGCAGCAGCCAGAGACGCAGCTGTACCTCTGGTAGAGTGAGCCCTCGAGCCTGAGGGTGGAACCTTACCCAGTTTTTCATAACAAAACTGAATACAAGAGACAATCCACCTGGCAATGGATCTTTTAGTGGCAGGTTTCCCTTTACCAACCTCACCATAAGTGAGGAACAGTTGGAGGGAGTCAAACCTGTGACCCTTGGTACGATCTATGTAGTAACTAAGGGCTCTTTTGACATCTAAACTGTGCAGTCTCCTCTCGCCAGAGGAGGAATGGTCAGTGAAGTACACAGGAAGAGACATAGATTGATTAAGGTGGAAGTCTGAAACCACCTTAGGCAAGAACTTTCTGTTAGTCCTGAGGACCACTTTATCTCTATGAAAGGAGATAAAATCAGGTTCCACTGACAATGCTTGTAATTCACTTATGCGCCTGGCAGAAGTGATGGCTACCAAAAACACACTTTTCCAAGTCAAGTACTTAAGCTCTGCTGAAGACAAGGGCTCAAAAGGAGGTTGCATAAACTGAGCAATGCAAATATTAAGATCCCAGGCAGGGGCAGGGTCCCTGAATGGAGGGCTGGTGTGAAGCAACCCCTTGAAAAACTTGGAGAATACAGGATGAGCTGAAAGAGAAGAGGGCTTACCTGCTGATAAGAAAGCAAACACGGCTGCCAGGTGCACTTTTAGGGTAGCTGGTCTCAGCCCCAAGGTATTCAAATGTACCATATAATCCAGGACTGTGGGTAAATCAGCAGATTCTGGGGAAATATGCTTGCCAGAGCACCATATGGAAAATCTCTTACATTTGGAATTATAAGTAGCTCTGGTGGAAGGCTTCCTAGAAGCTTTCAAGATATCCAATACACCTTGGGAGAGGTGTAGGTCAGCAAACTCTAACTCTTCAAGAGCCAGGCCTTGAGATTGAGAGATTTGAGATTCGGGTACCAAACCCTCCCCTGAGCACAGGTTAACAGGTTGTGATTCCTGGGAAGACACAGGGGAAGGTGGACTGCTAAGGACATAAGGAGTGGGTACCAGGGCTGTCTGGCCCAATCTGGAGCAATCAGGATCATCTTGCAGGGTTGAGATCTGATTTTGACTAGCACCTTGAACAGAAGAGGGAAGGGGGGAAAAGAATAGAGAAACTTCCCTTCCCAACTGAGAAGGAAGGCATCCAGAGGGACTGAGCCCAACACTGGGGGCCTGCAGCAAAAAAGGGGAAGTTGGTGATTGTCTGGGGCTGCAAAAAGATCTATCTGAGGGGTGCCCCATCTGGCAAATACTACCTCCAGTACTAGGGGATCCAGTGACCATTCGTGATGGCCCTGGGAAATCCTGCTGACAGCATCTGCCAGGACATTGCCCTTGCCTGGGAGGTGAACTGCCATAAGGGAGGTGTTCAGGGAGTAAGCCAGAGACCACAACTTCATTGCTTCAGTGCACAAGGCCACAGACCGAGTGCCTCCTTGCTGCTGATGTACCACATTGTAGTGGTGTTGTCTGTTCTGACCTGTACAACTTTGTTCTGAACAGATGTGGAAAAACCTGAAGTGCTAGAAAACTGCTCTGAGTTCCAACAGGTTGATGTGGAGCAGAGATTCCTGAGGGGACCACAATCCTGGGTAGTGAGTTCGCCTGTGAGCTCCCCACCTCAAGAGGATGCATCTGTAGTAGGATTAAGGAGTGAGACTGAGGGTGAAGGGACCCCTGTCTCAGATTGCTCTGGTCCTGCCACCACTGAAGGGCTTGGATCAGGGTTCGAGTTACTGGGATCAATTTGGTTAGAGGGTCTCTCCTTTGAGACCAGAAGGCTCTCAAATGGAACTGGATGTCCCTCATCTGAAATCTTGCTCCTGCACTACTGCTGTAGCAGCTTGCTGCCCCAGGAGCTGCAGAAAATGCCTTGCTGGTCGAGAGACCTGCAGGGTGAAAGAGGAGGCCAGAGAGACCAGGGTCCTTGCTCTTTCCAGAGGAAGGAAGGCTCTGGCCTCTTTTGTGTTCAGTTTTGCACCTATGAAGGTGAGAAGCTGGACAGGCTCTAGAACTGACTTTGGAAGATTGAGAAGGAAACCTAGAGATGTGAGCAGTTGCTGAGTTACCTGAAGGTGTAGTTTGACTTGTTCTGGAGACTGGCCTACTATGAGCCAGTCGTCCAGGTAAGGAAAAATGGCAATCTTTTGCCTTCTTAAGTGGGCAACTGCTACTGCCAGGCATTTTGTGAATAGTCTTGGGGCAGAGGTGAGGCCGAAGGGCATTGCTCTGAACTGGTAATGGCCTGAGGGCAGTTCGAATCTGAGGTACTTTCGATGGGAGCTTCTGATAAGAACATGGAAGTAGGCATCCTTGAGGTCCAGAGACGCTAGCCAGTCCCCTGGCCTTAGAGAGGGTAAAATAATTCCCAGAGTCACCATTTTGAATTTTGGTTTTAAAAGGTGCTTGTTTAGGTATCTGAGATCCAGATGGGCCGCCATTCTCCTGTCTTTTTTGGGGTAAGGAAGTACCTGGAGTACAACCCTTTGCCCTGGTGTAGGGGTGGAACCCTTTCCACAGCTCTGAGAGCCAGGAGGGTAGAAACTTCTGTTTCTAGGACAAGTGCCTCTGATGGATTTGCAGGTGGAAAAGACCTGGTTCTCATCTTTGGAAACTTTTGAAGCTGAGAACCAGGTCCCTGGCTTACTACTTAGGACCCACTTGTCTGATGTTAAAGACTTCCAGTCCTGGACAAAGTAAGCCAGCCTGCCCCTACAGGTAGTGGAGAATTGGCCCTGGCCACCCCATCAGGGTGCCTGCTTGGCAGGGGCTTTAGGCTGAGGGGTGAAGCAGGTCTGCTTGTACCCCTGCCTGCCTCTCCTCTAAAGAACCCCTCTGGGCATAAGCTGAAGAGGAGGCCTGGGCTTGGTAAAAGGCCTATGAAAAGGTCTGCCCCTGCCCCTGGAAGGCTGCCTTTGAGGAGTGGCCTGCCTTCTGGCCTGTGCACTCCTATAGGTGGTCCTATACTCATCCATTTTCTTCATGTAATTCTCTGTCTGCTCCCCAAACAGAGAATTACCCACAACAGGAAAATCCATGGCCTTAGTCTGGGTATCCTGTGACAGGCTAGTACATCTGAGCCAAGCCATTCTGCGAAGTGCCACAGATGTAGCCATGACTCTTGATACATCATTAGAGTCCACTGCAGCATGGAATTGCACTTTGGATGCCTCAATACCATCAGCAGCCACCTGCTCCAGCTCCTTGGCAAGCTGGCCAGGGACCTGTTTTGCTAGAGCCATAACAGTATTCCATATGGATTTCTGATATCTAGCAACATAAGCCATATAATTTGCCTGTCTGAGTCCCAAGGATGCTGCCATGTACTGTTTCTTTGCCATGGCATCAATCTTCCTGGAGTCCTGGTCAGGGGGGTGTGAAGCCAAGGAAATATTTGCCTTGTCACAGGCTGCAGCCTGCACTACCCCAACATGGCTGCATTGTTGTGTAAGGAACTCCGTATCAGAGCCTGACAATGTGTACCTCTTGTCCATTCTTTTATCCACAGGAGGTATAGTGTGAGGAGTTTGTTAAATTTTTACTGTCTGTTTCCCAAAAGATTTATGCAAAGGAATAGACAGTCTCCTAGACTCTGGGATATCCATCATTTCTACATAGTCAGGCTCCTCTTGATCATCCACAGCTTCCTCCATAGGAGCTGGAGGGTTTCAGCCACTTTTTATAAAACATAAAATGAGAGGGACTCAGAAAGCCTAAGGAGACACTTTGAAGGTCTGTCTGGGAGATGTCCGTTCAATGGGCACATCCAGACTTTCAAATCCACATTCACTCTCTTCATACTCCTCTTCCTCCTCCGTTCATAAAATTCCTCCAAATCATATTCTTGAACCAGGAATCGAATCAACCGCACGCATACCTGATGGTGCCGGTTCGGTCGGAACTGGGAAAGCGACTGGACAATTTTAATCGCCATTATTCTTCAGCTGTTGGAGATGGAAATTGGCTCCACACCTGCTGATTTTCTAGTCCTTTTGCTGGAACCAACTCTCCGAGTCAGCTCTCCTTTTGCCCGAGAAGTCTCGCCTGGTCAGAGGGCATTCCCTCCGGTTCGTTACAACCGGAACTGGGCTGGCCATCCGGGTCAGCGGACTTCTTGGCCTCTCTTTCCCTGAGCCTACCAACTCTCTTATCCAGGGTAACTGCAGGAAAATTCTTGCAAATCTGGCAGTCTGCATTGAGGTGGTCAAATCCCAGACAATAAACACAGGTGGTGTGGGGGTCAGCCTTGGCAAAGGCTTCCCCACAAACACTGCAGTGTTGAAACCCAGTGGGCCCGGTTTTTCTTTTGGGTTTCTCAAACATAGTGCCAGCCTAACCAAAACTTGCCCGTTTATGGCAATCCGCCAAGCAAGACTCTCTTATCGGTTCCCAACCGTGTCACGGGTCGTGGAAAAAAACGTAATGAAATCTGTTTTTTTTAGAACCGATAAGAACCAGGAACCGCACTCTAAAAGACAGATTTAATGTATTTTAAAACAACCTGATCGGTTCAAACCGAACCGATAATACCGTTTACAAGTTCCACACAGAAAGAAATGTAAAACCTATCTAGTACTTACGATACCACAGACAGAGCTTGAACCGACCGGTTTGGTTTAAATTCGGTTAAAAAACGAAATTAATACTTTAACCGACAAAATGAACCGAGCAGAAGGAGAAATCTCCGGAGCGACTGTTCAGTGAGGCGGAGTAAAGAATCTGACAGTTTGAGTTTGAAGAACAACAGACAGAGTTTTCAACCGAGCTCGCGGTTCAAGGTTCCATGCCTGGCATGGAAAGTTAACTCTTTCACCTCCGGAGCAGTTCGAAGGTTGGGACTCACTGCATATGTCATAATATAGCAAAACTTCATGTTGTTTGAACAAGGGGGCACAATTTGAAGATAGAGGGGGGACGCCGGAGGTAATGTCAGAAAGTATTTTTTCACAGAGAGAGTTGTGGATGCATGGAACAGCCTTCCTGAGGAGGTTGTGGAGTCAGGAACAGTGGGAGAATTCAAGAATGCATGGGACAGGCATAAGGCAATTCTAGTGGGGGGCAGGAGGAAGTAAGCTGTTGATTAACTAGAATCTGCAGCTTATCCATCAGGTAGGGAAATGAGCAGACTGGGTGGGCCAAGAGGTCCTTATCTGCCGTCAAATTCTATGTTTCTCACCTAGGAAGGTACGTGTCATACGGTGAGGACTGCTCGATCCAAAATAGGATAGATGGAGCTCCTCCAGCATCCTCGACAGGAACCACTGATAGCTGATGAGATCAGTGTCGAAGGAGAGATGGATGGAGGAATCCCCTTCCTCAAGGGAGGAAGACAAGGGGCTCTACTCAGGGCTTGAAGCAGCTGGGGGATCAGATAGGAAAATGACCTCATCCATGGCTCTAACAACGGGGGAATGCAGCTGCTGAAGCCCTGAATTGCTCCCAGGTCATGGGCCCCGACGGGCCAAAGAGGCTTGGAAGAGGGGGAGGCAGAGGGGCGGAGGGAAGAGATCTCTGGCTGGGCAGAATGCATAGGGGGCCCTCCTAAGGAAGGGGGCTGCTGATCCCACCTGCCGAAGGCTGCCCAACTGGACCAGGGTGACCATGGCAGTGCCCTTGGGGAGAATACCCCAGATGGGGCAAACGGAGCCGTAAAGGCCCTTGCGGGCAGCCCCTGACCCCACCAACCGCAGAACCCCTTGAGGAGGAAGAGCATAAGAGGGAAGGGTCAGCATTTCTGCTCCTCACAGAACCACCAGCTGTCCTGGAGAAGAGCCTTCATGCCTCTTTCGATTTTCCTGCCTCAACCCCCTCAGAGAGGGATCTGCTTCTGGGAGAAACCTCTAAGCCCAAGGACTGCAAGGCTGGGGTGCTTCCCACACCCGAAGTGGTGCTGGAAACAACCCCGGACCCCGACGTGGCACTGGGGTCCAAAATGACACCGCCAGCAGCACCGACAATGGACCCAGCACCAACATCCATACCGGATACAGAACTGGCACCGACCTCCCCATCTGCATCAGAAATGGCACCAGAGTCCACCTCAATGCCAACTCTGGCACTGACTGTAGTGCCAGCCACGGTGATGACGGCAGTGCCATCCGCAGCACCGACCACGGCGTCACCCCTGGTACCAACTGTGGCGCCAGCCATGGCACATGCCAGAAGAGAGGAGCACTGGTTTGCATGGAAGATCTCCGGGGATCAGAGATTCCAGAGCTGGGCAAAGGAGAGTCTCAGAGCTCCAAGGAGTCCGTTTGCCAGTCAGGGCCATCCTAGTCCTCCTTCTCCGAACAGGAAGAGATATGGGCAACCTCCAGAGAGGCAAGCCCCCCGCCCAGACCCTCCCTCCAATGGCACCGGAGACCCAGCACTGACCTCGGCACCACCCTGCTCATTGACAACGGAGGCGGCATCAGGACCTGAGTCAGTGTCGGAAAGTGGAACCGAGGGCATCACTGACTTGGGCTGTGTGTATAGCAACAGCTGCGACACCAGGAGCGTCCGGGCCTCCGAGAAGGCCACAGCCTGTGAGGGGTGCTTAGTCAACCCCCAGAGGATGACTGTCCACCCGACGCCTCATGCAGGCCCCTGGTCTTGGAGAGACCAGAAATGGAGGCCTGTTCCCCCTCGGTATGTATAGTATTGGGGGAGAGCCGGGGAAAGGGCCCAAAGTCCTGGCCTTGTTGTCCCGGGACTGATGCCACCCTCCGAAGGTGGGAGAATCCCAATCCACCTTAATTTTGCGCACTTCGAGGACGCGACAGTCCACAGGGAAACAGGTGCCGCTATCGTCCATGTCGTTCTTCAGACCCAGGCAAGACAAACAGTGATTATGACGGTCATGGGCTTGCGGCAGGGGCACCGACGCACTGGGGCATGCCCTGTCTTGCATTTAGAACTAGGCCCTGAACCAGACATAATCGCGTGGATTCAAATAAAATTAAACAAAGCAGCACATTTGACGCCATAGAATAAAAAACAAGAAAAGGAAATAAAAGGTACATTTTTACTGGCTCCAGATGCTCTATCGTGTCAAGTAGTAGCAGCAGCAGCAGAACTTGAAGTTTTCGCGATGCGTAACACAAGATGGCTGCAGCTCCCATGGGATGTTGCACAAACAACTGAGGTGGTGGAGGTGCAGGTGTCGGTTACTGTCGTACCAAGCGCCATGCAATGCGTCGTCCTCGAGGGTGGCACAGTCCCCGTCAGCCCGTTCTCCAAATAAAAAGCTTTAGCTAAAAAGCTTCCCGCGTGGTCCTAGCACCTCTGACTTGAACCCACCAGTGATGAATGGTGAAGACTGATATACGCAAGATCACAGCATATCATATAAACCCAGACTCTGTTGACAGAAAAGAACACATCTAGTCTGCCCCCTTTCCCTGGCTATTCCAATGCCTCTGACCTTATTTGGTCACTGACGTCCCTCCCTCCTCCCTTCCTCTACCCAATTTGCCCCTGTGCCTATCCCACGCATGCCTGAAGCTCCCCACAGCCTTTACCCCAGTTCCTCTGCTGGCAGACTGTTTCAGTTATTCACCACCCTTTCTGTGAAGAAGATTCCTCAAAGCTCTACTTTACTCCCCCCCTTTTAGCATCACTGAATGCCCCAGTATTCTAGTGCCTCCTTTTCTCTGAAAGAGACATTCCACCTGCACCTGGGGAACTACAAGTGGTGAAAAAAAGAAAATGTTGCAGCTGCCCTGCAGTGCTGCTGTATTACCTTCAGCTTGTCAATACTTTCACTAAGCGCCTTTAGTCTTGCTGTCTGCTCCAGCAGTTGTACCGAAGGATTCCCTGTAATAAAGAGCGTGATGTTAAAATCTGAACAAATCTCCTCTATAGGCAGAGCACTTGATAATGAAGGGGGACACCCTGTAATAAAGAGAGTACAGTTAAAAATCAGCACAATACCTGACAAACATCTCCCTCTATGAGCAGAGCACCTGATAAAGAAGGGGACAAAAGGAAACATAGAATTGGACAGCAGATAAGGACCGCTTGGCCTACCCAGTCGCCCCATTTTCCCTACTTAGCAGTAACACCTCAGACCCTACTTGATCTCTGGCGTTAACCCCTTCCCCCCCACTTTCCTTATCACTAAGGTTCCCTTATGCCTATCACATGCATTCCTGAATCCCGTTACTGTTTTCGCCCCCATCACCTCTGCTGGGAGGCTGTTCCAGGCATCCACTACTCTTTCTGTGAAGATGTACTGCCTCAAATCTCCCCCGAGTCTACTCCCCCAGCTTCACAGCATGTCCCCTTGTTCTTGAGCATCTTTTTTACTGAGAAATGCTTCCCTCTTGTGCTTTATTTATACCCTTGAGGTATCTGAATGTCTCTGTCATATCTCCCTCATATCCCCCTCTCCATCCTTTCCTTCGGAGTGTACATATTGATGTCTTTTAATCTTCCCTCATAGGGCTTTTGATCCAGACCCTGCACCATTCTGGTTGCCCTCCTCTGGACTGCCTTTACTCTGTCTATGTCCTTTCGAAGAAGTGGTCTCCAGAACGGGCACAGTACTCTAGGTGAGGTCTCGCCAGTGTTGTATTACAGCAATTACACCACCTCTCTTTCTGCTGGCGATATCCCTCCCTATGCACCCTAGCATTTCACTGGCCCTCTCCACTGCTTTGTCACACTGTCTGGCCACCTTTAGGTCATCACTATAATTACCCCCAGGTCTCTTTTCTGTTTGGTGGTCGTTAATACTACTCCCCCTATTTTGTACTCTGCCCCATGGCTTCTGTGCCCCAAGTGCATGATTCTGCACTTCTTCACACTGAAACTTAGCTGTCACACCTATGACCACTCCTCTACCTTTCTTAGATCTCTATTCATTTTTTCCACCCCCTTGGAGTGTCAACCTTCTTGCAGATTTTAGTGTCATCTGAAAAAAGACATACCTGTATCAACCAAGCAGACTAAACCAAGCTGTGCAAAACAGACTATAACATGGCAAAAACAAAATGTGAAACCTGAAACAGACAAATTCAAACTACAGTGCAGAGCAAACTGTTGAAACAGATAAACTAGGGGAATTCAGGATGCACAAGGAGAACACGCAACTGGAAGTTTAACACCACAATTGTGAATGTCTGGTTAATAAGCAGTGGGAGCTAGTATTCGGGTAATACCGCTGCTACAGCATGTGTACACTGGAATCCCAAAGAATGAGATGTTGTTTGGGGACGGCATTTTCTCTGAGGTCAAAGTAACATTTGCAGATTGTTTTTGGGAGGGGAAGCACAAGGGGACACAATTTGAAGACGGGGTGGGGGACGGCTCAGGGGCAATGTGAGAAGTATTTCTTGAGAGGTGAATGATGGAACAGCCTTCCTAAGGAGATCGTGGGGTCAAAAACAGTGGGGGAATTCAAGAATGCATGGGACAGACATAAAGCAATTCTGGTGGGGGGTAGGAGGAAGTAGACTGTTGGGTTAACTAGGATCTGCAGCTTATCCGTTAGGTAGAGAAATGGGCAGACTAGGTGTGCCAAGTGGTCCTTATCTGCAGTCAAAGTCTATGTTTCTATGTTTCACAAGCAGGAGACAGTATACCCAATGTGGTAAGATGCAGATCAGCACAGAGGAGAAAGAGCTAGGGTTAATATTGTGTACACAACATGGTAAGATAGAGATCATCTCACAGGAGCAGGAGGAGGTGGAAGAGAACGACCTACAAGTAGTATAGTACATCCAATGTGGCAAGACACAGATCAGCACAGAGGCGGAAGAACAGAAAGACTTAGGTGTAGTATAATGTATCCAATGCGGTAAGGTACAGACCAGCTTACAGGAGGAGGAGGAAGAAAGGAAAATTACGTACATACATACCGTACCATAATTCTTGATCTTCCTGTGCATCTTCACCATTCATCACTGGTGGGTGTATGCTGTGAGCACAGCACCCCATGGGAGCTCCCCCCCCCAGAGGGAGGAGTCGTCGCCGATGGCACTACCCACGAGGCTGACGCACTACGTGGTGCTCATGGGTTGGCAAGTAACAGCCGTTGGTTCCTCCTCCACCTCAGCTCTGCACGCCAGAGAGACAGAGGAACAAAAGAGGATAGAGAAAAAGAGGGCGGGGCAAGGGTGCCCGAGGGACAGTATAAGGAAAGGATATAAACTAAAAAAGGACTACCCCGGCCAGAGGAGGAGGAGGAGGAGGAGAAGGAGGACATTGGCTATAAGACCCCAGTCCCTGGACGGCCAAACAACTGGAAAGAAAGAAAGAAGAAGAGAAAGAAAGAGAGAGATAAATAAGGGGTAAAGAGAGAGGGGAAGGAGGGACTCGTCTACTGACATGCTTTGATCAGCTCAGGATACTTAAGAGACCGGGGAGAGCTTCCTGAGGTAGGCAGCCAGCTAACAGATATAGTAGCTGAGAGTTGCTTCGATCAGCTCAGGATACTTGAGAGACTGGGGAGAGCTTCCTGAGGTAGGCAGCCAGCTAATAGATATAGTTGCCAAGAGTTGCAACTTGAAGCTATAACTCCCACCAGGGTCAGAAGAGAGCAATCGAGAGAAGTCCCCCAAAACCAGGGCGGAAATAAGTTCTGGTCGTGAGACCGCACTTCCCCACTGGCACAGCCTCCAGAGGAGAACCCATAGGGTCCGCGGTGGGGAGTGAGGACTCCACCAGTTCAAACACCTCCCTTCAGAGGAGGAGGGAGGAGATTGATGGGGAAGAAGACAGAGAGGGAAGGGAAAAAGGGGGAGTCCCTACTGGCCCCTGTCGCTGCCCCCAATCCAGGGGACCCCCAAGGGAGCCGGCACACCTCAAGGGAGATGGACCAGTCCCGGAGGCCCCCAAAGGACAGAAGGAAAGGGGCCTACCAGGAGTCCCCCCCCCCCGGGAAGATATCTTGACTAAGAGGCCCTACTGGCTTTCCTTCCAAAAGGAACCCCTCTCCCATCTCTTAGGAGTGAAGGGGTTCTAAGGCTGCAGAGGGGAATAAAACCCCAACTGGACCTTGGGGAGGAAAGCCAGCAGGGAGGAGGACTGCCCAGGGACTGAGGCCTTCTGAGAGGAAGGTGGGCGGGATGCATGGTGAAGATACATAGTATGATCAAGAATTACGTTAGGTGCGTAATTTTCAAATCTTCCCTGTGTCAATCTTCACCATTCATCACTGGTCGGTGAGTACTGAGCCCCCCAAGGAGGTTCAGCACTTCCCTGAGGGACAGATGCCCCTCAGCTTCCCGTGGGGGAAACACAGAAGGAAGAGACCCATTTCAGGCCAGTTAGGCCTCAGACTGGTCAGGGTGAGGTGGAGTCCCCTGTTCCCTGGGGGAAGGAAGGCGCCCATGAAGATCTCGTCTCGCCCTGCTGGAGAAAAGGCGTGTCCCTGGAATGTGGAGGCAGTCACCCTATGCCGGGCCAGGGGTGAAAGTCTTGATAGGCGAAGCCACGCCATCTGCCTGATGCACATCGCTGTCCCCGCTAGCCATGAAGCGACCTCACTGGCACCATAAGATGACTTTGCTCGGTGCCTTGCTAGCTCCAGGCCTATTGTGGAGATGGCTGTAGCCTGCCTGGCTGCCTCCTGAATCAGGCAACGATGCTAACACCTGGCCTAGCATCACCCACAAGTGCCTGTTATAGGCAACATGATGTACCTGATGAGATGTGATTGAAAGGATAACCTGTGCTGAGGAGAAAACTCTCCGCCCCAGACAGTCGAAGTCCGCAGAGTCTGGATCTGGTGGCCGGTTGCAAACTGGGTGCCTATGCCTGGTAGGGGTGTTCAACCGCTCTGTTCCCACAGAGGGATGGGGCAAGGTACCTGGAGATCCCTGGGGTGCACAATATCGATGCTGGCAGTCCGAAAGGGCTGGAGCAGGGGTGTCTGGAAACTGCCAGACGCTGTACGTCGTCTCCTGGAAGGATATAGGCCAAGAGGGACCACCAAGTGGTCCACGCTATAGTCGCCGAGAAAGGTGTGCATCGTATTGTGTCTTGCCACATAGGAGACATGCAAGTCCTCAACTAGCCTCACAAGGAAGTGCTGATACTCCGTCTGATCAGCGTGGGAGGACAGGTGGATAAGAGTCTCCTTTTCCTCGACAGGAGGAAGACGAGGAAGCCAAAGAACCTGAAGATTCAGACTCTGGCTGCAGAGGGGGAGACAGGTGAAAGACCTGCTTGTCCATGGCCCTGACATACCTAGAGAAGTCTGCAGCCTGAGCTCTGAACTGTTTCCAGATCAAAAGCCCCGAAGGACCCACATGGCCTGGGAGAGAAGGAGCTGGACGCAGAAGTAAGGGGGGAAAAATATTTCACCACAATCCCACCCAACAAGGACTGCCTCGAAGGAGATGAGGGAGAAAACTTTGGCTCAGCACTGTGGCTCCTCCCTGAGCCCCATAGGACTGCAGAGGAGTGCCCCAGTCTCTCACCCTGGTCTCTCAATCCTGCAGACTCTGAGGAAGACCTTTTCCTCACACCCTGTGCCTTGGGGTGCCCCTCCAAATTCCACAGGCCCTCCAAGGAGGGCCATGGAAGAGGGGTCCCAGATCCAGCATCTGGAAAGAGGGCGGTATCAGGTGCAGCAGCCGACCTCACTCCCGACACCGGAACCACTGCTCCCACAGGCCCGGGACCGCTATCCTGCGCCATGCTCCTGGCACCACCCTCGGTGCGGGAGCTGGTGACTACCGTAGTGACCAGAGCTGTGGGAAGGGGCAAGGCTCCTGGGCCCTGGAGAGACCACCAACTCTGAGGAGTCAGGTTGCCAGTCCAGATCGGCCTCTCGATCATCTGGCTCCAGAGAGCAGGAGATCCAAAAGACCTCCAGACGGGTGACCCCAGGGGCTTTCCCACCCTCAGAGCCACGAATGGCGCTGCAGGTGGACCCAGTGCCCCTCGCGGCACCGCCTCGATCACTGGACCCACGAACGGCCCCAGGATCAAAGACAGCGTATGGCACCGAGGAATGTCACATGCCGGACCCAGCAACCATGGACTCTGACATTGGGGAAGCCTGCACCTCCGAGGAAACAGGGGAGGTGCCCAAAGACTGGAGGACAGCAGATGTAGTCCCCTTATACAAAAGTGGGAACAAAGAGGAAGTAGGGAACTACAGACCAGCCAGCCTCACCTCGGTAGTGGGGAAGATCATGGAAGCATTACTGAAGGAGAGATTGGTGGAACATCTGGTTGTCAATGGACTACAGGACCCAAGGCAGCATGGTTTTACCAGGGGGAGGTCATGTCAGACCAACCTCGTTGAATTTTTTGACTGGGTGACAAGGGAGGTGGATCAGGGGAGGGCAGTGGACATGGCCTATCTGGACTTCAGCAAGGCCTTTGACACTGTGCCACACAGAAGACTATTGCACAAACTGGGGAATATTGGTGTGGGCAGGACAGTAGTGTGGTGGGTAGGTAACTGGCTGGGTGGCAGGACACAGAGGGTGGTGGTAAATGGCTGTCACTCCACAGAGGGAAGAGTGACCAGTGGGGTACCACAGGATCAGTGCTGGGACCGGTCCTATTCAACATCTTCATCAGTGACATTGCGAGGACCTAGAAGGCAGAATTTCACTGTTCGCTGATGACACAAAGCTCTGTAACAGAGTAGACACACCAGAGGGTGTAGACAGAATGAGAAGGACCTGCAGAACTTGAAGAATGGTCAGGGGTTTGGCAGTTGAAATTCAATGCAAGGAAGTGCAAGATAATGCATATAGGGCACAAAAACCTGGCACAATATATCAGTTGGGGGTGAGGATATACATGCACCAAGCAGGAAAGGGATCTTGGGGTTATCATCTCTGATGACCTCAAGGTAGGGAAACAGTGTGACAAAGCAGCAGGTAAAGCAAATAGGATGCTGGGATGTATAGGCAGGGCATCACCAGCAGGAAAAGGGAGGTCATAATTCGCTATACAAGACACTAGTGAGGCCCCACCTGGAGTACAGTGTACAGTTCTGGAGACCATACCTACGTAAGGACATAGACAGGGTAGAGAAGGTTCAGAGGAGGGCAACAAAGATGGTGCATGGATTGCATCACAAGTCCTATGAAGACAGGTTGAAGGAACTGAACATGTACTCCCTGGAGGGAGGGAGAGAGAGAGGGGATATGATAGAGACATACAAGTATCTTACAGGGAGGAACAGGGTGCAGGAATACACAGTTTTCAAGCGAAAAAGATGTTCCAGGACTAGAGGGCATGGGATGAAGTTGGAGGGAGGACGATTCAGAGGAAACGTGAGGAAGAATTTCTTCACAGAACGGGTGGTGGACAAGTGGAACACCCTGCCAGAGGAAGTGGTGGGGGCAGAAACAATCACGGGATTTAAGAATGCATGGGATAGACATAAAGGAATTCTGGAGGTCAGGGGTAAGGGGCAACAGTCTTCTAGGAAAACAAACTGAACTTACAAACTCAAATGGGCAGACTGGGTGGGCCATAGGCCCTTATCTGCCGACACTGTCTATGTATCTATGTGACTGCCAGAGCAGTGCTC
This sequence comes from Neoceratodus forsteri, assembly GCA_016271365.2. Classification (NCBI taxonomy): domain Eukaryota; kingdom Metazoa; phylum Chordata; order Ceratodontiformes; family Ceratodontidae; genus Neoceratodus; species Neoceratodus forsteri. The sequence continues at coordinate 1,295,703,304 of CM057454.1, read as the reverse complement.
CCAACTCAGCGCAGAACCAGACCGGCACTGCGGAAGAGGCCTCCTCCGTGGCAAAGCTAGATGAGGAGGAAGAGGCCCCCTCTTCTCCGGACCATATAGGCCAGGAAGGGGACCTGAAGGAAGGGAGAAGAGACCTGCGTTTGGACCGATGAAAGCGATGATGCCCCCCGAAAGTCGACGGAGCCCTGCTGACTTTAAACACACAGTACTCGAGAACACGGAGGTCCATCGAGAAGCAGACATCGCAGTGATCCATATCATGCCGAGGTCCAAGGCAGGTGAGGCAAACATCATGCCAGTCCATCACGGAAATCTGCCGGCCACAGGGACACCAATGCATGGGAGGCCGGCCCGCTTTGGAAGATCACTTTTTGTCCCTTGAACTTGGCATGATGCTACGCAGAAAGTAAACAATAATCAGACAAGACTCGACGCAGTTCAAAATATAAAAAGGAAAGATCTTACCAGTATTTTCACAAAACGGCGCTGAGTAATCGGAATGGCAGAAATGAGGCGTCGAAGTTTAGCTACGATGGCATCGAAAAATGGCCTAGTATAACTAAAGGAGCAGTGCTGGGTGGAAAACTAGGCCGCTGATGCAGATAAGTTTCCCAAGCTGTAGTGAGGTGCTGTCTCAAACGGCAGGAGAAGCAGAACTAAGGAGGAGGAGCCAACAGCCATTATTGGCCAACCCACGAGCGCCACCCAGGAAGAGAAAGACCCGGAGTAGTACAATATACCCAATGTGGTAAGGTACAGATCAGCAAAGAGGAGGACAAACAGAAATATATATGGGCAGTACGGTATATCTAATGCAGTACGGTACAGATCAGTTCACAGGAGGAGGAAAAGAAAGAATAAGATCTGAGGCAGTACAATACATCCAATGTGCTAAGGTATAGTATAGATCATCTCATAGCAGGAGAAGAAAAGAGACAGACCTAGGGACAACACAGTATATCCAATGTGATAAGTTACAGATTAGCAATGAAAAGGAAGAACAGAAATACCTATGGCTAGTACAGTGTACACAATGTGGTAAGGTACAGATCAGCACAGAGGAAAAAGATCTAGGGTTAGTACAGTATACCCAACATGGTCAGGTACAGATCCACACAGAGGAGAAAGACTTAGGGGCAGTACAGTATACCCAATGTGGTCAGGTACAGATCAGCATAGAAGAGAACAATCTAGGGACAGTACAGTGTACCAAATATAGTCAGGAATTGGAAATTACGTATCTATTGTAATTCCTGATCTCCTTGGACGGAGTCTTCACCATTCATTCAAACTAATGGGACTATACCGGAGGTGCCAGGACTCAGGGGGAGCCAAAAATCTTGAGGAGGGCCGGCACTGAGGCAGGACCGTGCATGCGCAGCACTGTGGGACCGGCTCGTGCCTGTGTGGGCTATCACAGCGTCGACCCTCTAACTCTTCACAAATGTTAATCCCCCCCAGTTTTCACCCCCTTCCCGGTTTACCCCTCACCTCACCCCCACTTTTAAACCTTTTTCCTTATCTCTCTCCTCCCACATTACCCAGCCCTGCCCTATCACCTACTTATGTAACCCTGCAGATGCCTCATCCAATCCCACCCTCTGACCACTCAACCCCTTTATTCTGACACCCCTTGTCTCTGCCCCACCCTTCTCCTGCTCTCATCTATTCTGTCCTCACCTCCTTTGGTCACCACCACTTCTGACCCTCCATAAATCTACCTGCACGCTCTAAAGCTCAGCTACCACTACAAATTGCTTGTCCACCTTAGGCATGCTCTTAGTACTGGTGCAATAAAGTTGACCTCTTCTACCTGATGTATTTTAACTGTACTTGCTTGAATCTGTATCTGCATGTACCATAATGTACTTGCCTGCTGTATATACCCCATCCGTTTTGTAATGTCTACGTACCTTGTCTATTGCCTTACGACGTGGAACCTTTGTAAACGAGCTTTTAGCTCAAAGGTGTTATCCGAGATTCCAATAAATAAATAAACAAACAAACCGCCTCAGTACCTTTTTGACCGAGGAGGTGCAGCGTAAAGTAACCTAGGAAATACATAACCTAATCTGGGCCTAAGATGGCCTGGATCACCCGTGTAAGACGAGTCAACTCAACAGTGCCTTCACAGCCCAAACAAACAGGGGAGTGAAGACCAGAGACAGGATGAGTGAGCTTGGTGGATGGTGGGTGGGCGTATGAATGAATGGTGAAGACTCCGTCCAAGAAGATCAAGAATTATGGTAGGTACGCAATTTCCATGTCTTCCTGGACTAGGAGTCTTCATTCATTCACACTAATGGGAGAGTACGTAGCTAAAAACCAATCCCCCAAGCAGCACGGCAGGAGACTGAGTTCGCACAGGACAGAAGTCCATTAAGGACTGTCCTGCCAAAAGACATGAGCTGTCTGGCATGAACATCCTGAGTGTAGTGCTTTACAAAAGTATGCACTGAGCTCCAAACAGCCACTTTGCAAATATCTGCAATGGGTACGTTACGAATCTCTGCCAGGGATGCTACGACCGCCCTGGTAGAGTCGGCGTAAACCCAGCCTTCCAGTTTGACCTATGCAGTAATGAAGACAGGCTACTAACCACAAAGAGATGCATCGAATGGCAACAGGCTGACCTCGCTGGGCCATGCTGAAAGACACAAGAATTCCCTGGATTTGTAAATCTCTTCAGCTCTGTCGAAGAAGAATCACAGAACCCTCTTGACATCCAGGGAATGAAGGGTGCATTCCCCTTCATTCTGGAAGCTGGCAAATAAGTAGGGAGAACCAAGGGTTGGAGACGGTAAAATTCCAAACCACTTTGGGTAGGAATTTTGGGCGAGTATGAAGTACCACCTTGTCCTTGTGAAATACAGTGTAAGAGGGGTCTGAGACCAAGGCATGTATTTCAGAAACTCTGTGAGCGGAAGTGACAGCCACTAAGGAGGCGGTCTTCCAGGTCAGCAATTTCAAGTCACATGGAGCTAGAGGCTCAAATGTTTACGGGTGAGCATATCTAGCCAGAGGTTAATATCTCACGCGGTCACCAGTTTCCAGACCAGGGGTCTAGAGAGCAGGATATCATGAGGAATCTCTTGACTAGCGGTAACTGAGCCAGTGTCCTGTCCTGTAGTGGTTCATGAAAGGCAGAAGTCATGGGGAGGTGTGCCTTCACTGTCAAGTACTGCAGTCCTGCATTTGACAGATGTAAGGGGTACTCCAACACCTTACTTGGTGGGCAACAAAATGGGTCTAGATGGGACGTTACACATCAAATAAAGAAAAACTTTCATTTAGCTATTTAAGTCTTCCTAGTGGAAGACTTACACGCAGGCAAGAGGATTCCTGAGATCCTCTAAGAAACTTTAACCTACTCACTTCTTTCTCCTCAGGAGCCAGGCATAGAGATGAAGGGAGCGGAGGTGGGGTGGACCACAGGTCTCTGAGTCAGGAAGTCCGTCCACAGAGGGAGTTGCCTCGGGGGAACTTCTGACAGTCTGCTGATCAAAGGAACCATATCTGTCGAGGCCAGTATTGGGCGATTAGAATCATCCTGCTCCCCTGTGCCTCCAATTTGAGCAGCACCCTCTGAACTAATGGGAGGGGAGGAAATGCGCACAGAAAGTATCTTGTCCACCGCAATCTGAATGCATCCTGACAGAAAATGCAAGGTTCTGGATTTCTGGAGCAGAATAGAGGTAGTTTTATGTTGAGTGGGGATGCAAAAAAGTTCCAGGTCTGGATTGCCCCACTCGAACAGTGATTGCACAATGTCTGGTGCAAGTGACCATAAGTGGGGATCCGCCTCCAATCAGCTTGGGTGGTCCGCTATGTCATTCCAAACTCTTGGTAGGTAGACTGCTTGAATTAACGAATCATGTTCAAGACACCACTCCCACACCTGCATGGTCTCCCTGCACAGACGGTAGGCGTGCGCTCCACCCTGCTTTTTGATGTAATACATCACAGCTTCGTTGTCCGTCCACAGGAGAATCACTTTGTGGCAGAGCACATCCTCCAGGGCCTGGAAACCGTAAGGACAGATGTCATCTCTAAGACATATATGTGTAGATGAGACTCATCCTGGTTCCATACCCCTAGAGTGTGGACGCTGTGATAGTGAGCCCACCAGTCGATCAGAGATGCATCCGTGGTGATGGTTATCTGAGATTCCTGAGGGGCAAAAGGTAGACCTTGTAGAAGCAAATTCTGCCTACTTTCAGGCACGACCCGGGGGAGGGGACACAGATGAATGTCAACTGACCTTGAACCAGATTAAGCTGTTGGTGGTATTTTTAGTGAATGATTGAGAATGTGTCCCTCTTGGACAATCCTGAGGACCCATTTGTCCAATGAAATGGACTTCCACTGGTTATAAAAACCTAGTCAGACACCCCCTTACCACCATAGAGGTGCCCCCCTCGGGAAGCCTGGGACCTGGGCCAGATCTTCAAAGGTTGGCACTGGGTGCTTTCGGGCCTCGTGCCTTCTGCTGCATTTTCATTTGTGGCTGAGGAGTTTGGTTCCTGTTAAAGGCTCCTCAGTCTCCACTCGAAAGACTGATTGATACAAAACTGTTGGAGGGTCCTGCCCGTCTGATGGGCTGCAGGAGCCAGCCTGGCTGTTTTAAAGGCACTCCCTAGTTTTCTGAGTGACCTCCAAAGCTTGCTCAACTTGAAGGCTGAACAGATAAGCACCGTCAAAGGGGATGTTCATCACCTTCTGCTGCGCATCAGTTGAGAAACCTGATGTTCTGAGTCAGGAGAGTTGCCTTCTATAAATGCCAGCTGCAGCTACCCAAGAGGCAGTGTCGTAGGTGCCCACAGAAGGCTTCAGCTGCTGATTATTGGACTCTATGCCCCGGTAATGGTCTGAAGAAGTTCCATGTTAGCGTCAGATTTCGAGAGGTTCTCGACCATTAATTTGAATGTGTTTCACAGGATGTACTGGTACTGAGGAATGTAGGAGCTCATGACGTAAGTCTGCCTTGGTCCACAGATAAAGTCTGTAGTGCTATGGTGGACCCCATGTTCCTGAGTAGAGACTGGAAAGAAGATCTTCCACCACAGGCTCTGCTGCTACAGAAGGTTTGCTTTCCAGCCCATAAAATGAGGCATCTGCTGCGTCTTCGGTCTAAAGCAGGACAGGGTCAAACTCATCAAGCTCCATTTCTACCCCAGAAAACTTCTAAATGCAGGTTTAGGCCAGGAACGACGGGAGACACGATCACCTTGTCCTTGTGAAATACAGTGTAAGAAGGGTCTGTGACCAAGGCATGTATTTCAGAAACTCTGTGAGCGGAAGTGACAGCCACTAAGAAGGCAGTCTTCTAGGTCAGAAATTTCAAGTCACAGGAAGCTAGAGGCTCAAAGTTTTACGTGTGAGCCTGTCTAGCCCGAGGTTAGTATCTCATGGGGCCACCAGTTTCCTGACCGGGGTCTACAGTGCAGGATATCATTAGGAACTTCTTAACTAGTGGTAACTGAGCCAGTGTCCTGTACCATACTGGTTCAATAAGGTAGGAGTCGCGTGAAGGTGTACCTTCACTGCCAAGCATTGCAGTCCTGCATTTGACAGATCTAAGAGGTACTCCCAACACCTTACTTGGTGGGCAACAAAATGGGTCTAGACGGGACTTTGCACACCAAATAAAGAAGCGCTTCCATTTAGCCACATTAAGTCTTCCAGAGAAGGGCTTACGTGCTGGCAAGATGATCCCCTGAGAAACTCTAACCTACCCCCTTCTATCTCCCCAGGAGTCAGGCATGGAGATGAAGGGAGCGCAGGTTGAGTGGACCACTGGTCCCTGTGTCAGGAAGTCCGTCCGTAGAGGGAGTTGCCTTGGGGGAACTTCTGAATATCTCTTGATCACTGGAACCATATATGTAGAGGCCAGTGTGGGGCGATCAGAATCATCCTGCTCCCCTGTGCCTCCAATTTGAGCAGCACCCTCTGAACTAATGGGAGGGGAGGAAATGTGCACAGAAAGCGTCTTGTCCATCACAATCTGAATGCATCCTGAGAGAAAATGTCAGGTTCTGGATTTCTGGAGCAGAATATAGGTAGTTTTGCGTTGACTAGGGACGTCAAAAAAAAAAAAAGGTCCAGGTTTGCCCCACCCATCGGACAGTGACAGCACGATGTCTGGTACGAGTGACCATACGTGAGAATCCACTTCTGATCTGCTGGGGAGGTCTGCTATGACATTCTGAACTCCTGGCAGGTAAAACTGCTTGAATTAATGAATCATGCTTGAGACACCACTCCCACACCTTCATGGTCTCCATGCACAGAGGACTGGAGCATGCTCCACCGTGCTTGTTGATATAATACAGCACAGCTTCACTGCCCATCTGCAGGAGAATCACCTTGGCAGAGGACATCCTCCAGGGCTTGAAAAGCATAAGGACAGATCTCATCCCTAAGACATATCTGTGTAGATGAAACTCATCCTGGCTCCACACCCCTAGAGTGTGGGGGTTCTGACAGTGAACCCCTCAGCCGATCAGAGACGCATCCGTGGTGATGGTTATCTGAGATTCCAGAGGGGCAAAAGGTAGACCTTGTAGAAGCTTGTCTTCCTTTGTCCACCATGCCAGTGAACTTGTCAGGGGCTCCGTTACTTTTATGTGGAAGGACTGCGGGTATGTGGTCGGTGACCACTATGTACTGAGCATCCACTGCATGGTCCTCATGTGTAGACGGAATACAGGCACCATAAATACGGGCGATTCCATGAGGTCCAACATCTGCTGTATCGAAAGGGTCCACAGAGAGATGTTCTCCATGATGTAGCAAGCCATCTGAAGATGTCGTTTCTCCTGTCCTCCGGAAGGAAAAAAAACCCACCCTGGAGGTATCCATGAGGGCTCCCTTGAAAAGGAGCTACTGAAAGGGATGAAGCTGAGACAATCCCAGACTCAGGGGAACCCCCCCATGGAAGAGGAACCGAGAAGCTGTGATGACTGCTTCTTGCGCCTTTTGCCTGGGTGCACGGGCTAGGAGCCAATCATCTCAGAAAAGGAGACTTGAACACTGAGATTTCTGTGATCTTCCTCCTGGGCAGGTGTTTGTTTGACTTTCTAAGGTCGAGAATTTGGTGCATGCTGCCTGTTTCCTTTTGAACCAGTAAGTAATTGGAGTGGAACCTGTGTTCCGTTCTGCCCGCGGAACAACTTCTACTGCCCTGTTCCCAGGAGGCCCTGTATCTCGGAAATAAGAAGGTCTGACTGAGAAGTGGACAGACTGAGCTGCCGTCTAGGTGGAAGGTCTGGGAGAGTCTCTGCGAAACTGAGAGAATATCCCTCTTGGACAATCGAGAGGACCCATTTGTCTGATGAAATGGACTTCCACTGTTTATAAAACCAGAGTCAGACGCCCCTTACTGCCGTAGAGGTGTCCCCCTCGGGCAGCAGAGGTGGGACCTGGGCTGGATCTACAGACGTTGGCCCTGGGCACATTCAGGCCTTGTGCTTTCTTTTATGGCTGAGTTTGGATCCTGTTAAAGGCTGCTCAGCCTCCAACCGAAAGGACTGACTGATACGAAACTGTCGGAGGGTTCCGCCCCTCTGAGGGGCTGCAGGAGCCAGCCTGGCTGTTTTAAAGGCAGTCCTAGTTTTCTGACTGACCTCCTGAGCTTGCTCAACTTGAGGGCTGAACAGAAAAGTACCGTCAAAGAGGACATTCATCACCCTCTGCTGAGCATCGGTTGACAAACGTGATGCTTCAGGAGAGTCGCCTTCCACAACTGCCAGCGGTAGCTGCCCTAGAGGCAGTGTTGTAGGCGTCCACAGAAGTATTCAACTGCTGAATATTGGACTCTATACCCCTGGAAATGGTCTGAAGAAGCTCCATGTTAGCATCAGATTCCGGGAGGTTCTCAATCATTAATCTGAATGTGTTCCACAGGGTGTACTCATACCGAGGAACGTAGGAACTCACAATGCAGAAGTCTGCCTTGGTCCACCGGTGAAGTCTGTAGTGGTATGGTGGACCCCATGTTCCTGAGAAGAGATAGGAAAGAAGATCTTTTACCATAGGCTCCACTGATACAGAAGGCTTGCTTTCCAGCCCCAAAAATTAGTCATCCACTGCGTCGTTGGACAAAGCAGGTCAGGGTCAGACTCATCAAATTCCATTTCTATCCCAGAAAGACTTCCAAATGCAGGTCTAGGCCAGGAAATGACAGAGACGCCATCACCCGGATCGGTGTCAAGGATCCCGACTCCATACGCTATGCTGGCACCACCCGTGGAGCAGAGGCTCTGACTCAGCAAGATCTGAAGAGGGGAGAGAAAAGTGGTACATGTGCTGGCCCGTGCGAGGAAACAAGGTGAGGGGGGAAGGCACATGGAGCTGGCATTGAAGGCGCTAACACCGGAGAGGGTACCACGTGACCATCGTGGCCGACCAACCCAGCCACGGCCCAATGGCTCCGAGGGCCGAAGACCCCAGAATCGGGTCCACCGGCAAGGGCAACCGGGACAGACGCCGAATCCACTGCTCCAAAGGAGCGGCCCAGTGATGAAACTGCTCACTGGAAGCCCCACAAAGGACAGAGAGGGGATCTGGAGCCAAAGATCACGGCGTTAAGAACGGAGCCACAGGAGACCCCACTGGAGTTAGGACAGACCTACTGCTCTCCACCACCGATGACCCTCATGCAGACATACCAGAGGGTGGCCTTGAGCAGTACCGTTTCTTCTTCGACTGAAGAACTCGAGTCGAGCGGCACCAGGTCCCTGATCAGGAATGGGCCCGCTTCATTTTTCGGGTGGACTGTCCTCTTACCCAAACAGCGGACTGCCTGTGGTCAGACTTCCGAAAAGGGTGGCAGACAGGACACAGCCCCCAGCCAGAACAGCTTTCAGGCGAAGCCTCCTTACTGTCACCGCTACCGTTTCTGGTCAACTCCGTTGATGGCAGGCTGAGAATTTCTTCAATTATCCTTTTTTCTTCTTTTTTTAAAAATAGAAACGTACAATAAAAGAACACTAAAAGTAGAAACAATCGAAACTGAACAACTACAAGCTGCTGTCACACAGACGTGATGATTTGACTCCCGGCAGGTGAGCAACGTTGTCACTGAAGCGCACTCGATGGTGGGGAAAAAAGGAACTGAGGCGGGTGGAGGGTCAACGCTGAGATAGCCTATACAGGCACGAGCCAGTCTCGTGGTGCCACGCATGCATGGTCCTACCTCGGTGCCAGCCCTCCTGAAGATTTTTAGTTCCCGCTGGGTCCTAGTGCTTCTGGCATAGCCCCATTAGTGTGAATGAATAATGAAGACTCCTAGTCCAGGAAGATCAGCTACGTCGATGTTGGCCCTACACCTAAAGACAATGTCCAGACTGTAATGCCTGGTGAAAGTGTGGACAGTGCTCCAGGTGGCAGCAGTGCAAATACCAGCAGCTGACACATTTCTGAAACAAGCTATTGAGGTGGTCATATCCCTACTGGAATGGCCTTTAACCCCTCCAGGAAGTCCCTTGCCATACTTCTGGTAACAACAGATAATGCAATTGGCTAACCATTTAGACAAACACTGTCTGAACACCGGGGAGCCCTTTTCCCAGGGCCGAACAAAACAAACAACTGACTGAACTTCCAGGAGTTCTTAGTCCGGTGCGTATAGTACCTCAGGATTCTATGCACATCCAAAGTATGGAGTAATGCCTCCCCTTGATTGGAATGTTCCGGATAACAAACAGGCAGCTGGATGGATTGATTCAAAGAAAACTCCACCACCTTAGTGTAGGCACTTACTTGAACTTTATGGAAGGTGCCCAGAGCCTCTGGGATTGGGCACCATATAAAAAAAACAATTACTTACTTAGGAAGAAACTTAGGACTGGTACCCAAAGACATCCTGTCCTTGTGAAAAATCAAATAAGACTCCTTACACATGATGGCCTAACACTCAGAAATCCATCAAGTGGAAGTAATAGCAATTAAAAATAATGCTTTCCATGACAGGATGCGTAGTTCGCATGATGTGGCCAGTTCAAAGCGAGGCAGCGTAAGCTTTTCCAACACAAAACTGAGGTCCCAAGGTGGGACAGGGTCACAGATTGGTAGTTTCAGATGCAAAATGCACCTCAAGAAGGTGCGAGACGCATTAAGTTGAGCCACAGAATGCCCATCCACAGGTACACAATATGTAAAGATGGCAGAGAATTATACCTTGATAGAGGAGTACCGCAAACTCGAGTCTGAAAGGGACTGAACGCACTCTAGGACCTGATCCACTGGACAAGTGAAGGGATCTAAATGGTGCGATGCAGCTCAAAGAGCGAAGCGCTTCCATTTCATTGAGTAAGTGGCCCTGGTGGAGGGCTTTCTGGCTGCCACCAGGACATCTACCAATCTGGGGGAGACCCCAGATCTGGCGATGGTTATGTCCTCAGGAGCCATGCATGGAAATGGAGAGACTGGAGGTCTGGATGGACCAGGTGCCCTGCTCCTGGGAGAGCAAGCCAGTGCAAAGGGGCAGGGACAACGGAGGTTCCACTGCCAGCTACTGCAGCAAGGGGAACCTGATTTGATGAGGTCAGAAGGGGGCTATGAGGATCATTGTATCTCCCTCCATCTGGAGTTTGATTAGAACTCACTGGAGAAGCAGGAAGGGAGAGAAAGCATACAGAAACCTCCCTGTCCAGAAGCGGGATGATGCATCTTGCCAGAAAACTCCAGGCCCTGGATCTAGTGAGCAGAAAAGCTGCAGTTTTGCATTGTGTGGGGATGCAAAAAGGTTAAACTCAGGCCGAACCCATCTGTCGAAGAGGTCTTCTACCACCGAGGTAGGAAGTTCCCACATGTGGGTTCTGGACCGTGAGCGGCTTAGACTATCCACCAGGACATTTTGGTCACCAGGAACATGGGATAGCTGAGAGTTACAGACCGTGCTCAATGGCCCAATACCAGACTCTCATCACTTTCCTGCACGAGGATGGGAATGAGTCCAGCCACCCCCCCCCCGCTTGTTTATGTAATAAACTACACACTTTGTCCGTCTGAATCAAGAGCGGACCAGGGGAGAGCCGAGTCTAGAAGGCCTGCAGGACATACAGGACTGCTCGCATCTCCAGGATACTGATGTGGAGGTCCCTCTTCGCCTCAAACCATGTCCTGTGAGTTTGGTGAGCCACCCCAACCGAGGCCTGAGGCATCCGTCATATGCACCTGCTGAGGGGGAGGTATACAAAAAGGAACCCCCTGAAGCAGATTACTGGGCTCCAGCTACCACAACAGTACCTTCTTGACTGGATCCAATACCAATACTGGTTGATCCAGGGCGTCTGTGTGTTGATCCCACTGGACCCCCAGTGTCCATTAAGGGGATTCTTATATGATTGACAGATAGATAGACAGATAGAAAATACAGGTTACTCACCTGTAACAGGAGTTTTAGGAATGGTATATGTTGTTCATCCACACTTACTGGCAGGTTCCTTGCCGCTTTAAATCTTGCCGGAAGGCTGACTCCTCCAACCCACCCGGGTGAAAAAACTCTCGGCTCCACCCCATGACGCCAGATCTAGCCCGCTGCAAGCCAGGTTGTGCGCTGAAGCCGGGGAGGTCGGGTGGGTTGTGTGGATGAACAACATACACCATTCCTAGATCTCCTGTTACAGGTGAGTAAATACAGGTTACTCACCTGTAACAGGAGTTCTAGGAATGGTATATGTTGTTCATCCACAATATCTGGCAGGTTCCTTGCTGCTTTAAATCTTGCCGGAAGGTCTTCAAGCTGACTCCTCCAACCCACCCGGTGGTAAACTCTTGGCCCGCCCCCATGACGCCAGATCTAGCCCGCTGAAGCGAGGCTGTGCGTCGAAGCCGGGAGGTCGGAGGAGTCGTAGGATGAACAACATATACTATTCCTAGAACTCCTGTTACAGGTGAGTAACCTGTATTTCTAGGGACATGGATATGTTGTTCATCCACACTTTCTGGCAGACTCCTAGCAGTTCTCTGGGAGGAGGGAGGCAAGGCGCACCCCGATACTTACTTGGGAAAAAGAGACTGGAGAACTGAGGCCCCAAAACCAGCATCCCGGCGTGACTCAAGGTCGATGTGGTAGTGGGTAATAAACGTATGTGCCAACTTCCAGGTAGCAGCCCTGCAGATATCCTGGATAGGGACATCCCTGGAAGCAGCTACCGATGCAGTGGTATGGCAGGTAGAATGAGCTCTTATCCCTCTGGGAGGCTCCATGCCCGCCAACCTATAGCAGAGCTCTATGCAGGAGGTGACCCACCTGCTTATCGTCTGCTTGGCTGCAGGTCTGCCAGGTGCGGCTTCAGCGTAGGTGACAAACAGCTGGCGAACCTCACCCCAACTTCAGCTGTCTGCTCCTTATAATAAGCGATCGCTCATCTAGGGTCCAAAGTATGGAGTCTATATTCAGCCTCCGAGGTGTTATTGGGGTAGAACACCGGCAGAGTGAACACCTGGTTAAGGTGAAACTCCGACACCACCTTTGGAAGGAATTTTGGGTGGGGGCACAGGACATCCTTGTCCCTGTGGAAGACCAGATAAGGAGACTCGATGGAAAGCGCCTGGAGCTCTCCCATCCTTCTGGCTGACGTGATAGCCACCAAGAAGGCGGTCTTCCATGACAGGTGGGAAATATCGCACCTGTGCATCGGTTCGAATGGCTTGCCCATGAGCTTGGCCACGCCTGCAGTAGATCCCATGGAGGTGGAGGCTCGCATCGAAGGGGAAATGTGGTCAAGGCCTTTGAAAAAGCGCCCGACCACCTTCTCCTGCGCCACCGACTGCTTCCCAGCCCGCGCCCGGTAAGCAGAGATGGCTTCCAGGTGCACCTTAAGGGTCGTAGACTGAAGCCCTTGCTGAGAAAGGGACCACAGGTAGTCCAGAATGCTTGCCAAGGGACAGGCAGAAGGGTCCAAGCCCTTCCCCTGACACCAAATGGTGAATCTTTTCCATTTGAAGGCGTAGCATTTCCTGGTCGACTTCTTACAGGACGCCTCAACGATGTTGAGGACCTCGTCAGAAAGACCCAAGGCCTGGAACTCTAGCCGCTCAGGAACCAGGCCGTCAGGTGCAGGGATTGAAGGTCCAGATGGAATACCTTCCCCTGGTTGACTGAGATCAGGTCCAGGTGGGCTGGAAGCCGCCTCGGGAGCCTGGAGCTGAGGCTGAGGAGATCTGGATACCAGAACTGGCGGGGCCAGTCTGGGGCTACCAGAATCACCTGCGTTGTCCCTCCTCACCTTGAGAAGCACCTTGTGGATCAAGGGAAATGGGGGAAAGGCGTAGAAGAGGCCCAGGGTTCACGGCCTCGAGAAGGCATCCCCCTGCAGTGAGCCCTGCTGAGGGGGTGGGCATGGAACAGACTCAGCTTCGCATTCTCCCTGGAGGCAAACAGGTCCACCTGAGGCGTGCCCCAGTGGGAGAACAGGTCTTGTACTACCTCCGGCAGGAGGGACCACTCGTGAGACGCAGCCCCTATCCGGCTTAGGGCATCGGCCAGGGTATTGGAGGCTTCTGTCACGTGAACGCTAGGGAGATCCGCCTCCAGGCTGCACACGAGGACCATATGCGCGGAGAGCTTCCTGCATAACAGCATGGAGCGCTGGGCCCCGCCTGGCGGTTCAGATAGTACATGGTCGCGTATTGTCCGCCTGACCTGAACCACTTGACCGTAGAGAAACGGAGCGTAAGGTGAGAGCTAGACGGACCGCCGGAGCTCCAGCAGGTTGATATGGCATCGGACTCCCGAGGGGACCAGAGGCCGTGTGCTTGGTGCTCCCCCAGATGGGCACCCCAACCCATCAGAGATGCATCGGTCGATAGATTGACCGTCGGCTGTTGGCGGACGAACGGGATGCCCTCCTGCAGATGTGCCGGAACAATCTACCATTGGAGAGCGTTACACATCTCCTGGGTCACTGTCATGGGCTGGTCCAACGGATCGCAGCGTTATGACCACTGGCTGGCCAGTCCCCATTGAAGGGGACGCATGTACCAACGGACCACGCTGGTGCAGGCCACCATGAGGCCCAGGAAGTCCCGGGTAGGCACAATTGCCCAACCAGAAATGATTGGGCAAAGGAGGAAAGAACCTCGCCCTGTCCACCGGAACCGTGCTCTGGCTTGTAGAGAGTCGAGCTCTGCCCCATGAATTGTATCACCTGCTTTGGCACGAAGTATGACTTGGCCTCGCTGATGAGGAGGCCAATCTGAGAGCAAACCTGGAGGGCCAGATCACTGGACCGCTCCGCCTCCACTCTGGAGGGGGCTGCAATCAGCCAGTCGTCCAGGTAAGGGTACACCCGGACCCTTCGGCGCTGCAGGAATGCTGTCACCACTGCCATGCATTTGGTGAAGACCCTGGGAGCTAGGGAGAGGCCGAAGGGCATGGCCTGGAACTCGTAAAGGGATCCCTCCGCTCTGAAGCGGAGGAATCTCTGATCAGACGGACGGATTGGGACGTGAAAGAACACGTCCTGGAGATCCAGGGAACAGAACCACATGCCTCGTTCCAAGGATGGGATGATCTGAGCCAGAGTGACTATCCTTAAGGTCCGAGACCTTAGGAACCTGTTCAGGTTGTGCAGGTCGAGAATGGGGCGTCAGCCCCCTGTCCGTTTTGGGACCAGGAAATACCTGGACACAAACCCCGGGTCTGGAGGAGGATCCGCCACCTTCCTGATCACATCTTTTTCGGGGAGCAGGACAATATCGGCTCAGCGGGCCAACAGCGAGGCTGTGGACCCTGGGGCCCCCCGAGGGGCGACGGCTCGAAAGGGTGGAGCCTGCTCGAACTCCAGAGGCAGGCCCTTTCCTACCACCTCCAACACCCAGTGGTCCGTAGTGATAGCGGATCAGGTGGAAAGGAAGTGGCGGAGCCGTCCCCCCACGGGAGGAACCCAGGGGGGAGTGACGAGGCTGGGGGCGGCACCCCTCAACCCGTCACTGGGCAGGCTTGGAGAAGGAACCGACTGAGGGACCTCCTGGGCCTTTACCTCCTTGCTTCCTGTTGGAGGAAGCCGCCGGCTTGGGTTTGGGACGCCAAGCGCGAGCCTGCTGGCCCTGTTGCTGGTGCTGCTGGGCCGGTCGAGATGCAGGGGCCGAAGGACGAAAGGACTTCTGCTGCTGACGGCGGCCTTTGTCCCTCTGGGCGGAGGTGACTGAGTCCAGGGTGGCATTGGACTTCTCGATCCGCTGGAGGTGTCCCTCCACTCCAGGGCCGAAGAGGTCAGTCCTCAAGAAGGGGAAGTCCACCAACTTGTGCTGGGTATCCGCCGTGAAGGTGGATATCCTCAGCCACGCCCTGTGGCGCATGGCCACCGTGGCCGCTACTGACCTGGCACAGGAATCACCTATGTCCAGAGCAGTCTGAAGCTGCTGCTTCGCCACCGCCCTACCCTGGTCCCGCACTTGGCGGACCGTGGTCTGCAGGTCAGTCGGGAGATGAGGGACAACCTCATCCAGGGAGCCCAAGAGGGCATGGGAGAAGTGTGCCATCAGCACGGCCGAGCTGGCCTGACGGAGGCCGAGGGAGGACGCAGCGTACACCTTGCGCCCGGCAAAGTCCAGCTTTTTGGACTCTTTGTCGGGGGCTTATCCACATCCCGAGCGCTACCGGAACGCCGAAAAGCTGTTGGTGACTATAACCCCTCAGCAGAGGGTACTCCGGAGAAACCGGCAAAGAGCCGGGGACCGTGATATTCCTGGCCATCCTGGCCGAGGGCGCAGGACAGGAAGCAGGCCACTGCCAAAGCTCCAAGGCTGGGCCGACAATGGCCTCAGCCACTGGAAAGGCCTCCGTGGGGGAATCCCCTCGGTCCAGTATCTCCGTCAGGGGATACTTGGCCTGTTTGGACACGGGCTCGAGCTGCATCCCAGTGGACTCCGAGATGAGTCGGAGCAGACCCAAGAAGGACGGTGGGCTATCGTCCAATGACTGGCCCCCGGAGGACTCCAGGTCGACCTGCCTGGAGAACAGGGAGGAGTCATCGTCGGATTCCGAAGAGTCTGCAAAGAGCTGCCTCAGCCCTGAGCCACCCTCCACCTGCCGAGGACGGTCGGGAGTGAGGGTGACCGACAACCTGTGGGGCAGGCCGTGACCTGACCGAGAATCCTTGGTCGGTGCCCCAGACTTCAGTTGTGGAGGCGGAGGTTCCACCACAATCGGTGGAGCAGCTGGTTTTGGCCGAGCAACTGGCCCTGGAGTGGGCAACTCGACTGGGGCGAGTGGTTGCTTCGGTTGTTCAGGCGACAGCCACTTGATGGCCGGGGTCTGGACCGGGGTCGGCTTAGGCCCGGACAACAGCAACTGCTGCCACATAAGCTCCTCGTAGCGCCGGTGTAATTTACGCCGAAGCCTCCCCTCATCAGAGGAAGAGGAGGAATGGTGTCGCCGCTTACTTTGGTATCGAGACTGAGACCGCCGGTGTCGGCGGGAACAGCTAGACCGAGAAGAGGTCCGAGACCGAGACCCTCGGGGGGACCGAGGGTGGGTATGGGAAGGGGCGGGGACACCCGCCTTCCTCGCTCGGCACTTTAACCGGGACCGCGCCCGAAGGCACAGGCAGATCCTCGTATCCACTAGGGAACCGGTGAAGTAGGGTTGTCGGCTTCTCCAGTCGAGCAGTCTGCCTAACGGATCGAGAAAATTCTCGACTTCATCGACGGGAGTCTCGCAGGCTGGCCTGACAGGGGCAATCGGAAGCCAGCGGCCTTAGCCGCAACCTCGACTGAAGTCAACAGTCGGCTGTCCGGGGAAGGGGACCTCTCCCGCGAACGCTGACGGTGGGACTTACCCTTTGACTCCTTCTTCTTGGGCCGAGAAGAATGTCCCGATGGCCCCTCTCCCTTCGTGGAAAGGGACTGACAAAGCTCCTTGAATGAAGCCGTATATGAGGAACTCAGAGAGAGCGGGATAAATGCCGCAGCCAAGGAGGAGGAAGATGCGGCCTGGGCAGCCTCCTCCTCGAGGACGATCATCTGCTCGAGCTGCTCAGCCAAGCCAGACACCGTGGACACCGCCCAACGAGCCTCTTTTGACATTCGCGGAACGCCGGGCGCCCGAGCTCACCGGCAGCGCGATCGCCCAGGACATTGGCCGAGAAGAGCGGCACAACTCGCAGGCCTGCGGATTGTGATCTAGGCCTAGGCAGCAGACGCATGTGGAGTGCGGATCCGTCCTGGACATTTTCTGCCCGCAAGGGCACCTCCGAAAGCCGGGAATAGATTTGTCCATCGCAGCCACGAGGGAAGATGAAGGCCGAAGTTTAGAAAACTTCAAAACCAATTTCGGACGTACCGAAGAGTTAGGATCCAGTCTAAAACGCAGAGCGCTAAGGAGGGAACCTGAGCTTCCAAGCGGTAAGGAAGATCTGGACGCCATGGGGCGGAGCTAAGAGTTTTACCACCTGGGTGGGTGGAGGTCAACTTGAAGACCTTCCGCAAGATTTAAAGCGGCAGGAACCTCCGTTAGATAGTGGATGAACAACATATCCATGTCCCTAGAACCTGTATTTCTAGGGATATGGATATGTTGCTCAATCCACACTTACTGGCAGACTCCCTAGCAGTTCTCCGGAGGAGGGAGGCAAGCGACACCCCTACTTGGGAAATAAGGACTGAGAACTGAGGTCCCAAAACCAGCATCCCGGCGTGACTCAAGGTCGATGTGGTAGTGGGTAATGAAGGTGTGTGCTGACTTCCAGGTAGCAGCCCTGTAGATTTCCTGGATAGGGACGTCCCTGGAAGCAGCCACCGAAGCAGTGGTATGGCGAGTAGAATGAGCTCTTATCCCTCTGGGAGGCTCCATGCCCACCAACCTGTAGCAGAGATCTATACAGGAGGTGACCCACCTGCCCATCGCCCGCTTGGCTGCAGGTCTGCCAGGTGCGGCTTCAGTGTAGGTGACAAACAGCTGGTGAACCTCTCCCTGAACTTCAGCCGTCCGATCCTTGAAATAAGCGAGCGCTCTTCTAGGGTCCAGAGTATGGAGCCTATATTCGGCATCCGTGGTGTGATTGGGGTAGAACACCGGCAGAGTAAACACCTGATTCACGTGAAACTCCGACACCACCTTCGAAAGGAATTTCGGGTGGGGGCGCAGGACAACCTTGTCCCTGTGGAAGACCAGATAAGGAGACTCGATGGAAAGCACCTGGAGCGCTCCCATCCTTGTGGCTGACGTGATAGCCACCAAGAAGGCATTCTTCTACGACAGGTGGGAGATATCGCACCTGTGCATTGGTTTGAATGGTTTGCCCATGAGCTTGGCCAATACCAGCAGTAGATCCCATGGAGGTGGAGGTTCTCGCACCAGAGGGGATATGTGATCAAGGCCTTTGAAAAAGCACAAGACCACCTTCTCCTGCACCACCCACTGCTTGCCGGCGTGCACCTGGTAAGCAGAGATGGCTGCCAGGTGCACCTTAAGGGTCGTGGAACGAAGCCCTAGCTGAGAAAGGGAACACAGGTAGTCCAAAATGCTAGCCAACAGACAGGAAGAAGGGTCCAACCCCTTGCCCTGACACCAAATGGAGAATCTCTTCCATTTAAAGGCATAACATTTTCTGGTCGACTCCTTACAGGACGCCTCAACAACGTTGAGGACCTCGTCGGAAAGACCCAAGGCCTGGAACTCTAGCCGCTCAGGAACCAGGCCATCAGGTGCAGGGATTGAAGATCCAGATGAAGCACCTTCCCCTTGTTGACTGAGATCAGGTCTGGGCGGGCTGGAAGCCACCTCAGGAGCCTGGAGCTGAGGCTGAGAAGATTTGGATACCAGAACTGGCAAGGCCAGTCTGGGGCTACCAGAATCACCCATGCCTTGTCCCTCTTCGCCTTGAGAAGCACCTTGTGGATCAAGTGAAATGGAGGGAAGGCGAAGAAGAGGCCCAGAGTCCATGGCCTCGAGAAGGCATCCCCCTGCAGTGAGCACTGCTGAGGGGGGGCGGGCATGAAACAGCCTCAGCTTCACATTCTCCTTGGAGGTGAACAGGTCCACCTGAGGGGTGCCCCAATGAGAGAACAGGTCCTGAACTACCTCTGGCAGGAGAGACCACTCGTGAGATGCAGTGCCTATCTGGCTGAGGGCATCGGTCAGACTATTCGAGGCTCCTGCCACATGGATGGCTAGGAGATCCGCCTCCAGGCTGATCATGACAGACCAAATGCGGAGAGCTTCCTTGCACAGAGGCAAGGAGTGCATCCCGCCCTGACGGTTGAGATAGTACATGGTTGTGGTGTTGTCCATCTGGACCCGAACCACTTGACCCTGTACAAATGAAGCGAAGGTGGTGAGGGCTAGCTGTACCACTCGAAGCTCCAGCAGGTTGATGTCGCATCAGGACTCCTGAGGGGACCAGAGGCCTTGGGCCTGGAGCTCCTCCAGATGGGCACCCCAACCCATCAACGAGGCATCAGTTGTAAG
This sequence comes from Neoceratodus forsteri, assembly GCA_016271365.2. Lineage (NCBI taxonomy): Eukaryota > Metazoa > Chordata > Ceratodontiformes > Ceratodontidae > Neoceratodus > Neoceratodus forsteri. Next base: position 1,295,683,884 of record CM057454.1, on the reverse strand, counting down.
GATGACCGTTGGCTCGGGGCGGACAAACCGGACACCCTCCTGCAGATGAGCTGGGATGAGCCACCACTGCAGGCAGTCCCACATCTTCTGGGTCACAGTTTCTGGCTGGTCCAAAGGACCGGAGCGCTGAGACCACTAATGGGCCAGCCCCCATTGCAGGGGACCACACTGGTGCAAGCCGCCATGAGACCCAGAAGGTGCAGGAAGACCCGGGCACGGCGCAACTGCCCAACCAGAAATGACTGTGCAAAGGAGAAAAGGACCTCAGCCCTGTCCGCTGGAAGCTGGGCTCTGGCTCGAAGAGAGTTAAGCTCTGCCCCGATGAACTGAATCACCTGTGATGGCACAAGTTCCGATTTGGCCTCGCTGATAAGGAGACCAATTTGAGAGCAGACCTGGAGGGCCAGATCTCTGGACCGCTCCACCTCCAACTTGGAGGGGGCTGCTATCAGCCAGTCGTCCAGGTAAGGGTACACCTGGACCCCATGGCGCCGCAGGAATGCTGTCACCGCTGCCATGCATTTGGTAAAGAGCCTGGGAGCTAGAGAAAGGCCAAAGGGTATGGCCCAGAACTTGTAAAGGGGCCCCTCTGCCCTGAAGCGGAGGAATCGCCGATGTGACGGACGGATTGGGATGTGAAAGAACATATCCTGGGAGGTCCAGAGAACAAAACCACATGCCTAGTTCCAAGGATGGTATGATCTGAGCCAGATTGACCATCCTGAAGGTGTATGGCCTTAGGAACTTGTTCAGGTCGTGCAGATCGAGAATGGAGCGCCAGCCCCCTGTCCGTTTTGGGACCAGGAAGTACCTGGACACAAACCCTGGGCTTGGAGGAGGATCCGCCACCTTGCTGATCACCTCCTTTTGGAGAAACTGAGCTATGTCTGCTCGACGAGCTGACAGAGAGGCTGCGGAACCGGTAGCCACTGAGGGGCGACGGCTCGGAAGGGAGGGTCTGCTCGAATTCCAGAGGCAGATCCCTGCTGACCACTTCCAACACCCAATGGTCCGTGGTGATAACGGACCAGGAGAAAAGGAAGTGATTGAGCCGTCCCCCCACGGGAGGACCCAGGGGAGGTGTGACGAGGGTTGGGGGTGGCACCTCTCAATCCGTCACTGGGCAGGCTTGGAGGAAGAGCCGGCCGAGCAGCCGCCTGGACCTTTCCCTCCAGGCTTCCTGTTGGAGGAAGCAGCAGGCTTGGCCTTGGGGCGCCAAGCATGAGCCTGGTGGCCCTTCTGCTGGTGCTGCTGGGCTGGACACGCCACAGGGGCAGAAGGGCAAAGGGGCTTACGCTGTTGCTGGCTGCCTTTGTCCTTCTGGGCAGACGTGACTGAGTCCAAGGTGGCATTGGACTTCTCGATCCTACGGAGGTGGCCCTCCACCCCGGGCCCGAACAAGTCAGTGCCCAAGAAGGGGATGTCTGCCAGCTTGTGTTGGGTATCTGCCGTAAAGGTAGAGATCCGCAGCCAGGCTCTGTGGCGCATGGCTACTGTGGCTGCTACTGACCAGGCAAGAGAGTCTCAGATGTTTCGAGCAGTCTGGAGCTGTTGCTCAGCCACAGCCCTTCCCTGATCCTGCACCTGCTTGATCGTCATCTGAAGGTCAGCCAGGAGATGAGGAAGCACCTCATCCAGGGAGCCCAAAAGGGCATGTGAAAAGTGTGCCATCAGAAGAGCCGAGCTAGCCTGTCGAAGGCCTAGGGAGGTGGCAGCATAAACTTTGCGCCCGGAGTAGTCTAGCTTTTTGGTCTCCTTGTCCGGGGGCTTCTCTACATCCCTGGCATTTCCGGAGCTCTGGAAAACGCTATCAGTTACCAGCCATTCAGCCGAGGGGTGCTCCGAAAAATCGGACAGGGAACCAGTCCGGACTGTGTACTTGCGAGCCATCCTGGCTGCAGGCGCAGGACAAGAGGCAGGCCGCTGCCACAACTCCAAGGTCGGACCAACAATGGCTTCAGCCACAGGAAAGGTCTCCGTGGGGGAATCCACTCGGTCCAAAATCTCTGTGAGGGGATATCTGGCCCGCTTCTGCACAGGTTCGAGTTGCTTCCGAGTGGACTCTGAGATGAGCTGAAGAATACCCAGGAACGAGGATAGGCTCTCGTCCACCGACAACCACCCAGAGGATTCCAGGTCGAGGGGCCTGGAATACAGGGAGGAGTCGTCTGAATCCGAGGAGTCCACGAACAGCTGTTGAGCGCCTGAGCCACCCTCCACTTGCTGAGGCCGATTGGGGGTGAGGGTGACTGATAACCTGTGGGGCAAGCCCTGACCCGACCAAGAATCCTTGGCCGGGGCCCCAGTCTTGGGTTACGGAGGCTGTGGTTCCACCACAATGGGTGGAGCAGCCGGTTTCAGCCGAGCAACTGGCGCCGGAGTCGGCTCCTCGACCAAAGAACTGAGGCCGAGAGATCACTTTGGCCGCTCGGGTGACAGCCACTTAATTGCCGGGGAAGGCGACGGAGTCGGCTTGTTGCCGGCCAACAGAGCTGTTGCCACATCATATCCTCATAGCGCCGATGCAACTTGTGCCAGAGCCGGTCCTCTGAAGAGGACGATGAGGAAGAGTGGCGATGCCGCTTTCCATGATGTCAGGAGCAAGACCGCCTACGTCGGCGGGACTTGCCCGACATGGAAGAGGACTGAGACCGTTGGGGTTGCCGATGATGGGTCGAAGAAGGGCCGGGGAAGACCCGCACGTCCTCCAGTTCAGGGTCCTTGACCAGGACTTCAGCTCGAGAGGCAGAGGCAAGTCCTCGGTAGGCACTGGGGGGAACCGGTGAAAGAGGATTGTTAGTCTCTCCAGTCGACAGCCCGTCTAACGAGTCGAGAAATATATCGACTGCATCGATGGGTGTCTTGGCCAGCTGACCTGACTGGGACACCGAAAAGCCAGTGGCCTTGGCTGCAACATCGACCGAAGTCAACAGAAGACGGTCAAGGGAGCGAGATCTCTCCTGCTCCCATGAACGTCGACAGTGGGACTTACCTTTCGGGTCCTTCGTCTTTGACCGACTGAAGTGAGTCCCTGAAGGCCCCTCTCCCTTGGTGGAAAGGGACTAACAAAGCTCCCGAAAGAAAGCGGTGTAGGAGGAGCCCAAGGAGAGCGAGATAAACACCGACGCCGAGGAAGATGAAGATGCGGCCTGGGCCGCCTCCTCCTCGAGGACGATTAACTGCTCTAGCTGCTCCGCAGAGCCCGCGGCTGCAGACACCGCCCAACGGGCCTCCTTCGACTTCATCGGTGGAAACCGTGTTTCGGGACACCTCACTTGGAGTCGGACAGCCCGGTCTTCAAGAACCGAAGCCGAAAAGGACTTGCAAAGATCACAGGCCTGCGGATCATGGCCAAGCCCAAGGCAGTAGATGCACGTGGCGTGCAGGTCAGTCAGAGAAATCTTCTCCCCGCAAGGGCACCGATGGAAGTGGGGAGTAGATTTTGAATCCATCGCAGCAGTGAAGGAAGGAGAAGACTTAAGTCTCGTAAATTTTAACACGATTTTTGGGAAAAAACGAAGGTTTAGGATCCAGGCCTAAATTTGCAAGAGCGCTAAGGAGGATCTGGAGTCATGGGGAGGAGCCGAGGGTTTTACCACCTGGGTGGGTGGGAGGAGCCAGCTTGAAGACTTTCCGGAACATCTTAAAGCAGCAAGGTACCTGCCAAGAACTGTAGATTGAACAACATATCCACGTCCCTAGAACAACTGGTTATACCACAGAAGTATAGAATAGAGTTGTTACAGATAGCACATGATAGCCCTATGGCTGGTCACTCAGGAAGGGATCGCACCCTTGCCAGAATGCTGTATAGATTTTACTGGCCTAGATTTCATGAAGATGCTGCTACCTATTGTAATTCTTGTGCTGAGTATCAGAAAGTAGCCCCAGTCAGCTTTCTTATCCACACCAGGAATAGAGGTTGGAGTTTTAAAAATCTGCACTGCAGCCTTCTTCAAAGATTTATGCATGGGCAGAAGCAGACGTTTTGTGGGGGTTAACCCCATCATCTCCAGAAAGTCTGCCTCCTTCATATCCTCTTCTGTTTCTTGAAGAGGAAGGTTCAGGGTTTCCACCATGCTCTTAACAAAGGCATAGTGAGAGGAGTATTCCTCAGGACCCCTAGGAGGAGATCCAAACTCTTGCTCAGGGGAGACCTCTGGATCTATAGGTTCCCCTTCAAAGTCATCCTTCTCCTCCTCACCAAACACTTCCAGCACTTCTTGCCTTGCTGGGGCTGTAGGTGGAACCGGGGCAGTCGGTGTAGGAACTGGGATTGCACCCTGTAGGGCTTGTAACACTTGTAATGCCTTAGCAATGTCCTCAGCTGAGGGCATAATATGTTTGTCTGCTGGGAGCTCCTTAGCCTTCTCGGATGGAGGCACAGTGACATGTTTTTCTTTACACTTTTTCTTTAATGGAACAGGTTCAGAGACTGTTTCCACAGCCGTTTTTGTTTTACCTTGTTCAGATTTATGTGAACTCCTGTCAGGATCCTTGGCTTCACCTCCATCCTTTTTGTGGGAAGAGGGAGAAGCAGAATTATCCACACTAGAAGCAGAAGCCATCTCTTCTAAAATGTTGGACCTTTTCTTTGATGTTTTAGGGCAAAAGGTCTTACAAATATCACAATTGGCAAATATATGAATTGTACTCAAACAAGAAATACAGAGAGAGTGTCTATCTGCTTTTGCTATAAGTTGTCCACAAGACTCAAAACATTTAAAACCTGTGGGTCCTGTGCGTTTTTTAGGTTTATCCAAATGGACCTCTGATATTGAAGCTAGACAAAAAAGATTACTTCACAAAACCGTTATTTAAAGTACCTCGGAACCGGAGAGTACTTTAAAATAACTACTGCTATCGGTTCCTGGAACCGAGTGCTATTCAGTTCCTGAAGAAAAAGGAACCAAGAAAAATAGTACATTTAGACCAAACTAAAGCGGTTCAAGGAACTGACTGCTAAATATCTCTAAATATTAATAAATTGAGGTAAAAACCTCTAAAATAGTCCGGCCCGGTGGTGCTGAGGGTTGAGGTGCTGCATGCCACACCTCGCGCCATGCTGGCGACCTTGAGTTCGGGGAGGCCGAGCTCGGCGCGCGGCAGAGAGTGGGAGGATTGAGCACCAGCTGGGCTGTCTCTCCTCTCCCGGGGGTTAGGGACTATCCCGTCGATTCCAGCGACCCCTGATGAACCGGGGCACTGCAAACGTGGACTACATGTATAGCATTAGCTGGCGTCCGGCAGAGTTGCCGTCGCGCCAGACGTCCAGGCCGTGCCCACGCAAGGAGGGAGGGAGGATGGAGTGAGCAACCAGTACAAGGGGAAAAAGACCCCTCCGGCCCAGACAGAAGACGGCTCCGCAGTGTCCTCCTGCCACACTCCCAACGCTGGACCTCCACCTCCGATCGCCCGTGGGACTTGCCCCCCCGGCTCTGTGGGAGAGAGTAATGCCTTTGAGGTAGGTGGAGGTCACAGTGGGCGGTAGAGTGGGGGACGAGTCGGGCCTGAGAGAGTTCTGGTGTCCGGGGGTGATAAACAGAAGTGTAAAAAAATAAAACCCTCTAAAATAGATGCAGAACCCTCGGTTCCAAGGAACGGTGAGGGAACCGCGAATATAAATAAACTACTAAAACATTAAATTACTATACTAAACAATGTTTCTAAGGCAGCAATTTAAAATTAAACTGAAAATGAGTACTTATCTACAGATAAACTTTAGTCTGAGACAGTTCAAGAAGAGCTCTCTGGGACGTCCTTACTAGGAAGGCGGAGTAAAGAATCTGAAGCACTCAGAGTGCAGCAGTTGCTAGGGCAGCAGTTTGAAAGTGGCATGAGCCAATCGAGAGTTCCATAATTTGCATAACATTTCATCTCTCCAGGCAGTTCAACACAGGAGGCTGACTGCATTAAGTTTAATCATAATGAGTGATTCCTGGGGTTAGAAAGACCAAGGACAGTACCATATACCAAATGTGGTAAGGTACAGATCAGCACAGAGCAGGAGGAACAGAAAGACATAGTGGCAGTACAGTATATCCAAAGTGCTCAGGTACAGATCAGCTCACAGGAGGAGAAGGAACAGAAAGAGTTAAGGGCAATACAGTATACCCAGTGTGGTTAGGTACAGATCAGCACAGAAGAGCAGAACAACCCAAGGGCAGCACAGTATACCCAATGTGGTAACGTACAGATCAGCAGAGAGGAAGAGGAGGAGAATGCGCTAAGGGGTAATACACATACCCAGTGTGGTAAAGTACAAATCAGCACCGAGGAGAACGACCACCAGGAGTTGTCGATGGCACACTGATGTATGGAGAGAAATGTGCTGCTACTGTAAAATGGGTCACCGGGATGGGTGTAGTAGCCAGTCCGGGGAGGTTATTCTTCCCTTGTATAAGGCCCTTGTTAGGCTGCAAGAGCATACAAAAGATGGCACACTCAATAGTTCTTGGAAAAATGATTAACTTGCTTTATTTGTACAAACTATCGCTGTGTGACATTGTCAGGCAAATCCTATGCAAGCACCTCGGCTCCCCAATGCATTTTGTAGTGAAACTATTTAAAGGAACAGTACCAATCAACAAATATGTGTTTTACAAAGTAAGCAACTCCAGAATAAATTATCATACTGGCAGGATATAGTAATGTTTAAAGTAGAAAAGAAAAAATTTGTAAATAACAAAGAAAGTGCAACAGATAAAAGATATCTCTCTCTCTCAGCAAGAAATTATTTCGGGCCAAAGTGTTGTTATCATAACACCGGTTTTTATTTAAATATAACTGACTGTCACTAAGCAGGAAAGGGACCTTGGGGTTATATATATATGATGACCTTAAAGTGGCAGGGCAGTATGACATAGCAGTAGGTAGGGCCAATGAGATGCTTGGATGCACAGGGAAAGGTATCTCCAGTAGGAGGAGCGAGGTGGTGTCACTGGCTTGTTAGACCCCATCTGAATATAGTGTCCAATTCTGGTGGCTGAATCTCAGTAAGGATAATGATAGGATGGAGGCAGTCCAGAAGAGGGCAACTAAAATGGTGCAGGGGTTGCATCCATAGCCCTATGAAGACAGACTAAGGGATCTCAGCATGTACACCCTAGAAGACAGGAGAGAGGGGGGACATGATAGAAGCCTACAAGAACATCAACGGGTTGAAAAGGGTGCTGGAGGGGAGTCTCTTTCAAATGACAAAGAGCATCAGGACTGGAGGGCATGTGATGAAGCTGGAAGGGGGTGGAGTTTAAGAGGGATTTAAGGAAGTACTAGTTCTCTGAGAGAGTGATGGACACCTGTAACAGACTGCCAACTACAGTGGTGGAGGCAAAAACAATAGGTGCTTAAGCAAGCATGGGCTAGACATAGGGGAATATTAGTGAATAGGCAGGGAGGACAGAGGGTTGCTGAAGACCATTAAGGTCTGTGGAGACAAATTAGACAAGGGTAATCTGGGCAGACTGGGTGGGCCAAGTGATCTTTTTCTGCTGACGAATGCTGTTTCTAAATGTTTTCCTTTGACAACTTTCCTGGAATCCGTCCATGATCCATGCTGGTAGGCTCTTCCATAGGTTTCCAGCTCCAGAAAAAGTCTAAGATCTAACACATTTCACTGATCCATGCCATGGTCATAGTAATCTAATGTCAGGGGGCATTCTAGGTCCATCATGTCCTTCTTATTTCTATTAGTCAGCCCTTGCTGGTGACAGCCAACTTCTGTTTTAGGCTGGGAGGATTTGTGTGGACTTAGGTAAAAAATGTGCGGGGGGGGCAGGGTTAGCCACAAAGAAATGAAAATTACGTACCTACCGTAATTATGATCATTCTGTGTATCTTCACCATTCATCACAATTGAGGTATATGGCCGGTGGTCATGACTCTGCGTGAGCTTTTTTTTTTTGGATGGGTGAAGCCGACGCACCATCGGCACCACCCTCGCAGCAGATGCACTGTGTGGCGCTCGCGGGTTGGCCGTTAGGTGCTGTTGACTCCGCCCTCCACCAGTTCTAAGTCGCCGGAGAGGTGAGGAAAATAGTTGGGAGGGTGGGAAAAGAAGAAAAAATTACACACCTTAGTAATGTTGTTTCTTCTAATGGAGTCTTGCTATATTATGACATATGCAGTGAGTCCCAACCTTCGAACTGCTCCAGAGGTGAAAGAGTTAACTTTCCATGTCAGGCATGGAACTTTGAGCTCGAGCTTGGTTGAAAACTCTATCTGTTGTTCTTCAAACTCAAACTGCCAGATCTTTACGAGCAAAACTCACTAAGACTCTGTGTGGAAGCTGTAAACCTACACTAGCCAACTGGCTACTAATTATATAAACACATTTTTTGGTGCCAAAACAAAGACTCAAGTCAGGAGACCCAAAAAATGACAAACACAACACAGATCACCCCAAAAAGAAGGGGTGAAAACAAGGTGGGCATCTACTAAGTGCCATCACTGCCCGCCCACCCACCCACATCCCAAAAGTAAAGGTTCTGAGAGGGCAGGTGGGAGGAGGTCATAATATAGCAAGACTCCATTAGAAGAAACATTACTAAGGTGAATAATTTTTCTTTAAACAACATGAAGTCTTGCTATATTATGACATATGCAGACTACACAGCAGTACCTCCATGGATGAGGGACAGAATCTACTTAGGAAATAGGCTCTGAAGCACAGCTGTGCCAAACCGAGCATCACTCCTAGCCTGGATGTATCGGGAGTAATGCTTGGTAAAAGTGTGAACTGTTTTCCAGGTAGCTGCTTGACATATCTCTAGGATAGGGATGTCCCTGGCAGCAGCCAGAGACGCAGCTGTACCTCTGGTAGGGTGAGCCCTCAGGCCTGAGGGAGGAACTTTACCCAGTTTTTCATAGCAGAACTGGATACAAGAGACAATCCACCTGGCAATGGATCTTTTGGTGGCAGGTTTCCCTCAACCTCACCATAAGTGAGGAACAGTTGGAGAGAGTCAAACCTGTGACCCTTGGTACGATCTATGTAGTAGCTAAGGGATCTTTTGACATCTAAACAGAACCTCCTCTCGCCAGAGGAGGAATGGTCAGTGGATACACAGGGAGAGACAAGATTGATTAAGGTGGAAATCTGAAACCACCTTAGGCAAGAACTTTTGTTAGTCCTGAGGACTACCTTATCTCTGTGAAAAGAGATAAAATCAGGCTCCACTGACAATGCTTGTAACTCACTTATCGTCCTGGCAGAAGTGATGGCTACCAAAAACACAGTTTTCCAAGTCAAGTACTTAAGCTCTGCTGAAGACAAGGGCTCAAAAGGGGGTTGCATAAGCTGGGCAATGCAAATATTAAGATCCCAGGCAGGGGCAGGATCCCTGAATGGGGGATTTGTGTGAAGCAACCCTTTGAAAACTTGGAGAAAACAGGATGGACTGAAAGAGAAGAGGGTTTACCTGATGATAAGAAAGCAGACACGGCTGCCAGGTGCACTTTAGGGTAGCTGGTCTCAGCCCCAAAGCATTTAGATGGACCATATAGTCCAGGACTGTGGGTAAACCAGCAGATTCTGGGGGAATATGCTTTGCAGAGCACCATATGGAAAATCTCTTCCATTTGGAATTATAAGTAGCCTCTGGTGGAAGGCTTCCTAAAGCCTTCAGGATATCCATACACCTTGGGAGAGGTGTGGGTCAGCAAACTCTAACTCTTCAAGAGCCAGGCCTTGAGATTGAGAGATTTGAGATTCGGGTACCAAACTCTCCCCTGAGCACAGGATAACAGATTGTGAATCCTGGGAAGACACAGGGGAAGGTGGACTGCTAAGGACATAAGGAGTGGGTACCAGGGCTGTCTGGCCCAGTCTGGAGCAATCAGGATCATCTTGTAGGGTTGAGATTTGATTTTGACTAGCACTTTGAACAGGAGAGGGAAGGGGGGAAAGGCGTAGAGAAAGTTCCCTTCCCAACTGAGTAGGAAGGCATCCAGGGGGACTGAGCCCAACACTGGGGGCCTGCAACAAAAAAGGGGAAGTTGGTGATTGTCTGGGGCTGCAAAAAGATCTATCTAGGGTGTGCCCCATCTGGCAAATACCACCTCCAGTACTAGAGGATCCAGAGCCCATTCGTGATGGCCCTGGGAAATCCTGCTGAGAGCATCTGCCGGGACATTGTCCGTGCCTGGGAGGTGAACTGCTACCAGGGAGGTGTTCAGAGAGTGAGCCAGAGACCACAACTTCATTGCTTCGGTGCACAAGGCCGTAGACCGAGTGCCCCCTTGCTTGTTGATGTACCACATTGTGGTGGTACTGTCTGTTCTGAGTGACCTGAATAACATTGTTCTGAACAGATTTGAAAAAAACTTGAAGTGCTAGAAAAACTGCTCTGAGTTCCAACAGATTGATGTGGAGCAGAGATTCCTGAGGGACCACAATCCCTGGGTAGTGAGGTCGCCCATGTGAGCTCCCCACCCCAAGAGGGATGCATCTGTACTAAGGATTAAGGAGTGAGACTGAGGGGTGAAGGGGACCTCCTGTCTCAAATTGCCCTGTTCCTGCCACCACTGAAGGGCTTGGATCAGGGTTCGAGTCACTGGGATTAATTTGGTTAGAGGGTCCCTCCTTTGAGACCAAAAGGCTCTCAAATGGAACTGGATGTCCCTCATCTGAAATCTGGCTCCCTGCACTACTGCTGTTGAAGCAGCCATGTGTCCCAGGAGCTGGAGAAAATGCCTTGCTGGTCAAAAGACCTGCAGGGTGAAGGAGGAAGCCAGAGAAATCAGGGTCCTTGCTCTTTCCAGAGGAAGGAAGGCTCTGGCTTCTTTTGTGTTCAGTTCTGCACCTATGAAGGTGAGAAGATGGACAGGTTCTAGGACTGACTTTGGAAGATTGAGAAGGAAACCTAGAGAAGTTAGCAGTTGCTGAGTTACCTGAAGATGTAACCTGACTTGGTCTGGAGACTGGCCTACTATGAGCCAGTCATCCAGGTAAGGAGAGATGGCAATGTTTTGCCTTCTTAAATGGGCAACTGTTACTGCCAGGTATTTTGTGAATACCCTTGGGGCAGATGTGAGGCCGAAGGGCATTGCTCTGAACTGGTAATGGCCTGAGGGCAGTTCGAATCTGAGGTACTTTCAATGGGAACTTCTGATGAGAACATGAAAATAGGCATCCTTGAGGTCCAGGGACGCTAGCCAGTCCCCTGGCCTTAGAGAGGGTAAAATAATTCCCAGAGTCACCATTTTGAATTTTGGTTTTAAAAGGTGCTTGTTTAGGTACCTGAGATCCAGGATGGGCCGCCATTCTCCTGTCTCTTTTGGGGTAAGGAAGTACCTGGAGTACAATCCTTTGCCCTGGAGTAGGGGTGGAACCCTTTCCACAGTTCTGAGAGCCAGGAGGGAAGAGTCTTCTGCTTCTAGGGCAAGAGCCTCTGATGGATTTGCAGGTGGAAAGGATCTGGTTCTCATCTTTGGAAATTTTTTTGAAGCTGAGAACCAGTCCCTGGCTTACTACTTCCAGGACCCACTTGTCTGATGTTACAGACTCCCAGTCCTGGACAAAGTAAGCCAGCCTGCCCCCTACAGATAGTGGAGAATCGGTCCTGGGCACCCCATCAGGGTGCCTGCTTGGCAGGGGCTTTAGGCTGAGGGGTGGAGGCAGGTCTGCTTGCACCCCGTCTGCCTCTCCCTCTAAAGAACCCCCTCTTTGCATAAGCTGAAGAGGAGGCCTGGGCTTGGTAAAAAGGCCTATGAAAAGACCTGCCCCTGACAGGCTGCCTTTGAGGAGTGGCCTGCCTTTCCTTGGCCTGTGCACTCCTATAGGTGGTCCTATATTCATCCATTTTCTTCATGTAATTCTCTGTTTGCTCCCCAAACAGAGAGTTGCCCACAACAGGAAAATCCATGGCCTTCATCTGGGTATCCTGTGACAGACTAGTACATCTGAGCCAAGCCATTCTACGGAGAGCCACAGATGTAGCCATGACTCTAGATGACACATCACAAGAGTCCACTGCAGCATTGAATTGCACTTTAGATGCCTCAATACCATCAGCGGCCACCTGCTCCAGCTCGTTGGCAAGCTGGCCAGGGACCTGCTTTGCTAGAGCCAAAATAGTATCCCATCTGGATTTCTGGTATCTAGCAACATAAGCCATATAATTTGCCTGTCTGAGTCCCAAGGATGCTGCCATGTACTGCTTCTTTGCCATGGCATCAACCCTTCAGGAGTCCTTGTCAGGGGGGTGTGAGGCCAGGGGAATATTTGCCTTGTCACAGGCTGCAGCCTGCACAACCCCCACATGGCTGCATTGTGTAAGGAACTCCGTATCAGAGCCTGATAATGTATACCTTTTGTCCATTCTTTTATCAACAGGAGGTATAGTGTGAGGAGTTTTAGAATTTTTACTGTCTGTTTCCAAAAAGATTTATGCAGAGGAATAGACAGTCTCCTAGACTCTGGGATATCCATCATTTCTACATAATCAGGCTCTTCTTGATCATCCACAGCTTCCTCCATAGGGAGCTGGAGGGTTTCAGCCACTTTTTTATAAAACATAAAATGAGAAGGGGACTCAGAAAGCCTAGGGGGAGACACTCCTGAAGGTCTGTCTGGAGAGATGTCCGGTTCAATGGGCACATCCAGACTTTCAAATCCACATTCACTCTCCTCATACTCCTCTTCCCCCTCCTCTGGTTCATAAAATTCCTCTAAATCATACTCTTGAACCGGTGGAACCGACCAAACCGTACGCTTACCTGATGGTGCCGGTTCGGTCGGAATCGGGGAGAGTGACTGAACAATTTTAATTGCTTTAGCTATTTCTTCAGCGGTTGGAGAGGAAAGTTTTGGCTCCACACCAGCTGATTTTCTAGTTCTCTTTGCTGGAACCGACCCCTCAGAGTCGGCTCTCCTTTGGCCCGAGGAAGTCTCGCCCTGGTCAGAGGGCACTCCCTCCGGTTCGGTTTCAACCGAACCGGGCTGGCCATCCGTTCAGCGGACTTTTGGCCTCCCTTTCCTGAGCCTACCAACTCTTTTATCCAGGGTAGCTGCAGGAAAACTTTACAAATCTAGCAGTCTGCACTGAGGTGGTCAAACCCCAGACAGTAAACACAGGTGGTGTGGGGGTCAGCCTTGGCAAAGGCTTCCCCACAGACACTACAGTGTTGAAACCCAGTGGGCCCGGTTTTTCTTTTGGGTTTCTCAGACATAGCGCCAACCTATCCAAAACTTGCCCGTTTATGGCAATCCGCCAAGCAAGACTCCCTTATTGGTTCCCAACCGTGTCATGGGTCGTGGAAAAAAACGTAATGAAATCCGTTTTTTTTAGAACCGATAAGAACCGGGAACCGCATTTCTAAAGATGGATAATGTATTAGAAACAACTTGATCAGTTCAAACCGAACCGATAAAACAGTTTACAAGTTCCACACAGAAAGTAAATGTAAAACCTATCTAGTACTTACAAATACCACAGATAGAGCTTGAACCAACCGGTTGCGGTTTAAATTCGGTTAAAAAAACGAAAACTAAATACTTTAACCGACAAAATGAGCCGAGCAGAAGGAGAAATCTTCGGAGCGACTGTTCAGTGAGGCGGAGTAAAGAATCTGACAGTCTGAGTTTGAAGAACAACAGATAGAGTTTTCAACCGAGCTCGAGCTCAAAGTTCCATGCCTGGCATGGAAAGTTAACTCTTTCACCTCTGGAGCAGTTTGAAGGTTGGGACTCACTGCATATGTCATAATATAGCAAGACTTCATGTTGTTTGAAAGACCAAGGGACAGATAAAGGAAAAGATATATAAAATAAAGGAGAAATAAACGACTGAGAGGACAGAATAAGAAGGAAGTCTAAGGGGACTGTGTAGGGGCCCCAATCTCTGGAAATAGGAAAAGGAGAGAGGAAGGATTTAGGATAAGAGTGAGAGGAGGAGGAGAAAGGCAACAACCATACACTGGACCATGACTTATCTCCAGATTGTATAGGAACTGCAAAGAGTAGCCAAAAGGCTCATTGTCAGAATTCAAGGCATGGAATCACTGGCAATAACTACCAAAGCAGAAAATGGCTATTCTGGAAGAAAGACAGGACAGAGAATTCTCCCCCTCTCAGGGGAAAAGATTTTTGGTGAAAGAAAATTTAGTTTTTTTTTTAAAATAAATGATATGTCCAACAGAGAAAGAAAATTAAAGATGGACGGGAACAAGGAGGAGGAGAGAATGGAGGGCAACTGCCACCCCACAGCGGTGGAGCTAGAGCACTGGAGAAGGACTGCCCCCCATACTGACCACTCTCCTCTTAGAAACATCATCCCCCATGTGCCCCTGTTTACCCCACTCCTGACAAAGAAAGGAGGGGGGGAGGCTGGACACAGAGAGGGAGGGGGACCCAGAGACTGAGGCCCCAGGGGGATGGAGGGTGGGATTGTGATGAATGGTGAAGATACACAGAAAGATCATAATTACGGTAGGAATGTAATTTTCATATCTTATCTGTGTCAATCTTCACCATTCATCCTGCTAGTGATGCAGAGCCCCAAAGGGGTTTCTTTTTAACCCTAAGGGACAGGTCCCTTAGCTCTCAGTGGGCGACACACTAAGAGGGAGAACCCTCGGGGCCTGGAGAGGCCCGAGAGTGGGGAGAGTGAGATGGGCCCCCCCCCCCGGAGGGGGAAGGAAGCTGCCCTGACAGACGCCGTCTCGCTCTACGGGAGAAGAGATAGGTTCTCTGGTGAGCGGAGTTAATCACCCTACGCCGGGCCAAGGGTGACAACCGGGAAAGACATAGCCATGCCATCCGCCTAGTACAGATCACTGTCCCTACGACCCTAGTAGCTACCTCGTTGGCATCGTACAATGCCTTCGCTTGGTGCCTTGCTAGCTCCAGGCCACGTGCAGAGAGTGCAATGGCTTGTCTGGTTTGCTCCGTGTCAGATATTGAGGCTAGGTGCTGACAGAGCCTGGACCACAGGAACCTGTCAAAGGTTGCATAGTGGGCTTGATGTGCTGTGATAGAGAGCAGCAATCATGACGAGTAGAAAGTCCTCCTACCCCAGAAGTCAAAATCCGAGGAGTCTTGTTCTGGGGGCTGGTCACGGTGAAGGGCGCGAAGCCCATCAGGAGTGTCCAGCTGCGTCAATCCTGACTGAGGATGAGGCATGGAACCTGGAGACTCTGGGGGTGGGGGGTGCAATACCGCCAGCAGAGATCCCTGGGGGCAGGAACTCCGGAAAAAGGTCTCTGCCAGGAATGCAATGATGCCTCCTGAAAGGGAGCAGGCCACGGGGGCATCACAAGGGCGTCCTCGTTGAAATCGCCTAGAAAGGCGTGCGTTGAGTGCTGTGGATTGCTTTGAGTGGGAGGGGTGATACGCAGGTCCTCCAACATCCTCACGAGGAATCGCTGATACTTCGCCAGATCAGCAGCTGGAGAAATGTGGACAGATGTTTCTTCTCCTTCAGAAGAGGGGGATGAGGAGTCAGAGGACCTTGGCTGTTCAGAGTGCGGCTGCTCAGGGGGAGGTTGAAAAATCTTTCTGTCCATGGCCCTGAAATAAGCGGGGAACTGAGCAGCCATGGCTCTGAACTGCTCCTAGGAGAGAGGCCTGGAAAGACCAAGAATACCTGGGAGCGCAGGAGAATGCGGCAGAGGGATGGGGACAGAGCCGAGATGTCGACTGACCTCCGCCTGGGCTAGGGAGTGGACCAAGAGCTTCAGAAGAAGGAGGAGGAGCTCCGGAAGGCTCCACAGCCGACAGCTGAACAACCATATCGGAACTGCATTGGCTGTGCCCGTAAGATTCCCCCCTGTGAGGTGACCGGGGCCATGTAGATCCAGAAGGATGGCCCCCTACCTCAAAAGAATAGGGCCCTCTCAAAGAAACCGAGGGGGAAGAGTGGAGATCCGCACTGCGGCTCCTCCCAGAGCCCGGGTGGGTTCCGGAAAAAGGCCTCCGAACAGAACTCACACCCCGACCCCTCGGAATCCGAGAGTACCCTTCTCCTCGAAAGAGTCAGCCTAGGCAGCTGGCAACCCTGGTCAGCCCCCAAAGGAGCTATCCAAGGAGCACTACCCTCCCTCCTGTGGGTGTTCCAATCGGCCCCAAAGTTGGGCGATCTAGGCACACCACTCGAGGGGGGTACCACCACTGAGGGGTCAGCGAACCCTCTGAGGCGAGGCTGCAGAGCAATGGTGGCCTGCACCACTGCCTGCTAGTCAGCACCCCTGATCCTGGCCACAGTAGTCTCTGTCCAGTCCTCAGAGGGGGCTGGTCGCGGCCTGTCGAGGAAACTACTAGAGTGCCCACCTGGGCAACTAGCTCCAAGGAGCCAGACTGCTTGTCCCACTCAGATTCGGACTCCTCCTCCGAAGAAGTGGAGACTGAAGTCCTGTGCCAGACAATGGATGTTCGCTCTCTGCCATCTTGACCAAACAGGGCACCAGAAAAGGGGACTGCACCCGAGTCGGTTCCAGTGCCCCCCTCAGCACCGTGAATGGTGGCAGAAGGTGGCATGGCTTCAGCAAGGGGAGCAATCCTGGTGCCAGAACCTGACACGGCGCCGTCTGGCCCCATGGCACTGCAAACGGCCCCTGGGACAGAGACGGTGCCGAAGTCAGCTCCGACAGCCCCATCGGCGCCGAGAATGGCGCGCCCAGCCTCACGGTGCCGAGGGCAGAGGTGGCGCCAACGACGGTGCCAACAGCGGTCTCCAGCACTGCGAATGGTGCGAGATCCGGAACCCCACAGCGCCGTGACTTCGCTCGGAGTTCGAACAGCTCAGAGGTGGACACGGTGCTTTGTGCTCAACCTTTAACGTGTGACGGTGCCAGGCGAAGAATGATGAAGATGGCACCGTAGAGACTCCATGGCACCACTAGCACTATCGGGCGCCCGACAGCAGCCATGGCGCTGAGTGACGTGCGGCGGCTGACAGGCGCCATCAGGAGCCCTACAGCACCGACGCCCAAAACTGCTCTGACTGACAGCGTCGAGGATGGCGCCGACCCAGGCCTTCCAAGCCGCAGATCCAACACGGAGGCCTTCACCCCCGAAGAGGCGACTGCCGTAATGGTGCCTCCCATCCGTCCCCCGGGGGGGGGGGGTGTCAGACTGGGCCTCCTGCACCGTGGGAGGAGCCTCAGCCTCGGCTAGGCTGGGAAAAGCAGAGGCTACCTCCTCCTCGTTTGTATAGAACTGGGAGGGACCGGGAGGAAGGCCAAGGAGCGTGGCTTGGCCCGGCCGTCTGAACCCGACCCGAGAAGTGAAGCCCGCCCATTTTCTGCGCATTGTTCGATTATCTCTGGTCCACAAAGAAACAGGCGTCCACACTAATCCATGTCGTGAAGCGGGCCAAGACACGCAAGACAACAGTCACGCTGGTTGGTGATGGAATATTTTCGCCCGCATGGTCACCGTCGCATGGGGGGGCCGTCCCGTACTGGATGTTTTCTTGCCCTCCGACCGAGACATGACCTACGGAGAAAAAAACCACCAAAAACAGACTCAACATCGCAGAAAATAGAATAACTGGAAAAATCTTACCGGGCGACGTAGAGTATGGCAAACAGAACCGGCAGGAAGGAACTGTCGGACTTCGGCACCAAATTGAGGGAGAAAACAATGAAGTCGAGTAAACTGCGAAGCAGGTAGGCCTCAAAGTCTTCTTCTAGCTTCCCACGAGGTGACCTCGACAGCGGGAGACGAAGAACTGGCGGGAGGGTGGATTCGACAGCACCTAAGGCCAACCCGTGAGCACCATGCAGTACGTCGGCCTCGAGGGCACCGCCGATGGTGCGTCAGCTCCACCCATCCAAAAAAAAAAAGCTCCCGCAGGGTCATGACCTCTGGCCATATACCCTAATTATGATAAATGGTGAAGACTGACACAGATAAGATTATCCGTTCGATAAAAAACTACATATTCCAGAAAATGTAGCTGTGGGGAGATGTACACACATCAGGTGGTTAGAGGCACTCTCCTTCCTTGTCTCATACAACATGCTTAAGATGTATGTAAATCTCATTGCATTCTGCACAGCAGTGCCAATAAATATCATGTCTAATTGATTACTTGAGCCAGGGGAGCTGCAGATTCTGGTTTCCTGTGAGGCTGTCTGAATGTTTATTACATTCTTACCTGTCTTCTTGCGGGTTATGTCCACCACCTTGGTTGAGGCGCTCATCTGATGCAGCGTCTCCAGCAACTGGCTTGTCTTTCTAAAGAGGGCGCCAGGTGCAGCCTCTTGACGTCCTTCCCTCTTCAAAGGTGGTAGCTTGGGAACATGCAGTGGAGGCAGACTACTGAGCTCTGCATTCATCTGTGCAACCTGTGGACAGGTGGGCATGAGAAAGTCATACTTAGCAAGTCCAAGTTGGCAACCTCTCTGTAGAAAGGTGCAGGCCTAGTAGGCGGTAGGGATTCAATCTGGCACAAACCCTGCTTTGAAACATATTAGTTCTGCATTACAGAAGAATGACAACGCTGCTCATACATTTTGTGTTTAATCAAGGTTTCTTTCTACAGAAGACACACTTACTCACCTGTAAATGAGGGTCACTCACCTTTAACCTTAGTTCCTGGAGTGGTATATGGTGTACATCCACACTTGCAGCAGATTCCTTTCCCTTTAATTCTGAGGCCAGTAGTTCTTCAAGCTGACTCTCCCCACCCACCCCGGCGGCATCCTCCTTGGCACCATCTCATGACATAAGATCTTACTCGCTGGAAGCAACATACAGTGTGCCACTTGCCACAGGAGGTTGGGTGGGTTGTGTGGATGTACACCATATACCACTCCTACAAATGAAAATTACATACTCACCGTATTTCTTGATCTTCCCAAGTATCTTCACCATTTATTATGTATAAGTCTAGCCAGATGTCTGTACTCTGTTCGGGAAGAAAAAGAGCGTGTCTCTTTAAAGTTTTGAGAGCTGGAGGGGCCGATGTCAGGACGGCACTGCCCACGAGGCCTGCGTTCTACGTGGTGCTTGTGCAGTGGACTGTAACCGATGCCAGTGCATCCCAGCCCTCAGCTCTGTCTGCCAGGAGAGAAAGAAAGAAGACAGGGACAGAGTGAGGGAAGGGAGCCCGGAGGATGGGGGGTGGGGTGGGGAGATAAAGCTGACTGAAGGGAGATAGGAAGAAGGAAAAACTAGGAAGGCTAGGGATGGTCAGCATGCTGGACGGCCCTAGGTAGAAGGAAAAAAGAGAGAGACAACAGTCCACTTTCTGAATTACTCCCTCCTTCCCCCTACACCTTCCTTCTTGTTTTTTCAAAGCAAGGCCCCCAGCAGGGGCTATGCTGGGATATTCAGACCCTAACCAGACTACAAGTCTGGAGGAGGTGAGGAGATGAGAAAAAATTGCTCACCTTAGTAATTGTGTTTCTTCTAATGGAGTCTTGTTGTATTCCGACTTATTGCAGTTAGCCTCAGCACTTCAACTGCTCCGGAGAGGATAGAGTTAAATTCTATGCGGAGCACAGAATGTTGAGCTCGAGCTCAGTTCAAACCTCTGTCTGTTGCACTTTAAAGTGTAACTATCAGATTCATTTGAGCTAATACTAACTAAACCCACTGTGGAAATTGTAAAATTTTTACAAGCCAAATGGCAACCAAATATTTTGGATCCCCCAAAAGACTCAAGTCGAGAAATCCAAAATGAAAAAACAGGTAGTGAACACTTATCACTATTAAAATAACCAAACATAACCCACTTCTCCTCTCTAAAAACTGCCCAAATGCACCCCTGGGGTGCAACACTGCACCTGCCAGCCCACTTCCCAAAAACCAGGTTCTGAGAGGGGAGGCAGGGAGGGAGGTCAGAATACAGCAAGACTCCATTAGAAGAAACACAGTTACTAAGGTATTTTTTTCTTCAAGCAACATGAAGTCTTGCTGTATTCTGACTTACTGCAGACTACCAAGCAGTACCTCCAAGGAGGATGGAATCGAACCTACTTTGGGAATAGGCTCTGCAGTACCAAACCGAGCATCACTCCTAGCCTGGATATCCACAGAGTAATGCTTGGTGAATGTATGGACTGTTTTCCAGGTGGCTGCTTTACAAATCTCTAGCAAGGGAATATCCCTGGCAGCAGCCAGGGAAGCAGCTGTACCCCTAGTTGAATGAGCCCTCAGGCCTGAGGGTGGTATTCTGCCTATCTTCTCATAACAGAATTGTATACAAGAGACAATCCACCTGGCAATAGTTCTCTTAGTAGCAGGTTTGCCCTTTCCCACTTCCCCATAAGTGAGAAACTGGAGAGAGTCAAACCTGCGTGCCTTAGTACGCTCAATGTAGTAGCTAAGGGCCCTTTTAACATCTAAACTGTGTAATCTTCTCTCTCCTGAAGAAGAATGGTCAGTGAAGAACACAGGGAGAGACATGGATTGGTTCAAATAAAAATCTGAAACCACTTTAGATAAGAACCTCCTATTGGTTCTAAGGACCACCTTATCTCTATGGAATGAAATGAAATCAGGCTCTACTGACAGAGCTTGTAATTCACCGATATGTCTGGCAGAGGTAATAGCTACCAGAAACACAGTTTTCCAAGTCAAGTACTTAAGCTCTGCTGAAGACAAAGGCTCAAAGGGGGGGTTGCATAAGCTGAGCAATACAAACATTAAGGTCCCAAGCAGGAGTAGGATCCCTAAAGGGGAGATTGGTATGAAGCAATCCCTTGAAACATTTACAGAAAACAGGATGGGATGCCAGTGAGAAGGGCTTTCCCACTGACCGAAAAGCAGAAACAGCTGACAAGTGTACCTTGAAGGTAGCTGGTTTGAGGCCTAGGCCATTAAGATGAACCATGTAATCCAGACCGGCAGACAATTCAGCAGTGTCTAGGGATATATGCTTCTTGGAACACCAAATACTAAATCTTTTCCATTTGGAGTTATAAGTTTTTCTGGTGGTAGGTTTTCGAGAGGCTTTGAGAATGTCTAGAACCCCTTGAGACAGATGCAAATTTGCATACTCTAACTCTTCAAGAGCCATGCCTTGAGATTGAGAGACCGAAGGTTGGGATATCAAATCCTCCCCTAAGAGGAGGTTAGCAGATAGTTATTCCTGGGAAGAGACTGGGGAAGATGGACTGCTAGGGACAGCAACAGGGGATACCAAGGCTGCCTGACCTAATCTGGAGCAATCAGGATCACTTTGCAGGATTGTGACCTTATTTTGACCAGGACATTGAGCAGTAGGGGAAAAGGAGGGAAGGCATATAGAAATTTCCTTTCCTAATCTAGAATCAGAGCATCTAGAGGGACTGAGCCCAAGACTGGGGGTCTGCAACAAAAGAGAGGAAGTTGGTGATTGTCTGAGGCTGCAAAGAAATCTATCTCTGGAGTGCCCCACCTTGAAAAAATCACTTTTAACACTAGGGGATCCAGGGACCATTCGTGATGGCCCTGGGAAATCCTGCTCAATGCATCTGCTAGCACATTGTCCTTTCCTGGAAGGTGGACTGCTACCAGAGAGGTCTGTAGAGAATAAGCCAGGGACCATAATTTCACGGCTTCCGTGCACAAGGCCATAGACCGAGTGCCTCCCTGCTTGTTGATACACCACATGGTGGTGGTGTTGTCTGTTCTGACCTGAACCACCTTGTTTTGTACTGATTAAGAGAAGGCTTGCAGGCCAGATAAACTGCAATGAGCTCCAGAAGATTTATGTGGAGAAAAGACTCCTGAGTGGACCATACTCCCTGGGCAGTGAGAGTCCCCAGGTGGGCTCCCAACCCCAGGAGAGAAGCATCTGTGGTTAGAACCACAGAATGAGACTGAGTGATGAATGGGACTCCTTGCCTGACACTGTACTGATCCTGCCACCATTGAAGGGCCTGGATCAGGGTCTGATTTACTGAAACAAGTTTGGTTAGAGAATCTTTTTTCTGAGACCAAAAAGCCCTCAGATGAAACTGAATGTCTCTCATCTGAAATCTGTCCCCTTGGACCACTGCAGTGGAAGCTGCCATGTGGCCCAGAAGCTGAGGGAAGTGCCTTGCTGGTCGAGAAACCAGAAGGTGGAAGGAGGCAGCCAGCTCTATGATGGCCCTTACTCTTTCCAGAGGAAGAAAGGCTCTTGCTTTGACAGTATCCACCACTACCCCTATGAAAGTCAGAAGCTGGACAGGCTCGAGAACTGACTTGGGAAGATTGAGAAGAAATCCTAGAGAAGTGAGCACTTGCTGGGTCACTTGCAGATCTGACTTGATTTGGTCTGGAGACTGACCCACAATGAGCCAGTCGTCCAGGTATGGGAATATGGAGATATTTTTTCTCCTTTGAAAGGCCACTACTACTGCTAGGCATTTTGTAACCACCCTTGGAGCTGATGTTAGGCCGAAGGGCATTGCTTTGAACTGATAATGGCCTGAAGACAATTCGAACCTAAGGTACTTTCTGTGGGAGCACATGATGGGAACATGAAAGTAGGCAACTTTTAGGTCTAGGGAGGCTAGCCAGTCGCCTGGCCTCAGAGAGGGAAGGATTATTCCCACAGTTACCATTTTGAACTTTGGTTTTAAAAGATGTTTGTTCAGGTATCTTAAGTCTAGGATGGGCTGCCACTCCCCTGTCTTTTACGGGGTAAGGAAGTACCTGGAGTACAGACCTTTGCCCCCTGTGTATTGTAGGAACTCTCTCTATGGCCCTTAAGGTCAGTAGAGATGAAACCTCTGCCTCTAGGGCAATGGTTTCGGAGATGCTTTCAGGTGGAAAAGATCTGGCTCTCAGCTTTGGGAATTTTTTGAAGCTGAGAACTAGTCCCTGGCTTACTACCTCCAGGACCCACTTGTCTGAGGTAGCGGACTTCCAGTCCTGGAAGTAGTAAGCCAGCCTGCCTCTACAGGAATTGGGAGTCGACCGGGCAGACACATCAGGGTGTCTGCTGGCAGGAGCCTTAGGCTGAGGAGTGGATGCAGCCCTGCTCATCCCCTTTCTGCCTCTCCCTCTGAAGAACCCCCTCTGAGAAAAGAGAGGAGGTCTGTGCTTGGTAAAAAGGCCTATGAAAAGGCCTGCCCCTAGCTTGTTGCCTTTGAGGAGTTGCCTGCCTTTCCTTGGCTTGTGCACTCCTGTAGGTGGTTCTATATTCATCCATCTTTTTCATGTAATTCTCTTTCTGCTCCCCAAACAAAGAATTACCCACCACAGGGAAATCCATGGCCTTAGCCTGGGTGTCCTGTGAAAGGCTAATACATCTGGGCCAAGCCATTCTCTGAAGAGCCACAGATGTAGCCATGACTCGTGATGACACATCACTGGAGTCCACAGCAGCATGAAATTGGATCTTTGATGCCTCAATCCCATCAGCAGCCACCTCCTCCAGCTCCCTGGCCAGCCGAGGGGAGGCCTGCTTAGCCAGTGCCAGTACAGTGGCCCACCTGGACTTCTGGTACCTGGCTGTACAGGCCATGTAATTAGCCTGCCTGAGTCCCAAGGAGGATGCCATGTACTGCTTTTATGCCATGGCATCCAGCTTCCTGGAGTCTTTATCGGGGAAGGGGGTGATGCCAAGGGTATGTTAGCCTTATCACAGGCTGCAGCCTGCACAACCTCAACATGGCTGCATTGCTGGTACAAGTACTCCGTACCTCAGCCTGACAACATGTACCTCTTGTCCATCCTTCTGCCAACAGGAGGTAAAGAATTTGGAGTTTTTAACAACTTTTGTGTCCGTTTCCCAAAGGACTTATGAAGGGGAACAGAAAACCTCTTGGACTCTGGGATGTCAATCATTTCAACATAAATCAGGCTCCTCTTATTCCTCCATAGCTTCTTCCAAAGGGAGCTGGAGGGTTTCTGTCACTTTTCTGTAAAACATAAAAGTGGGAAGGGGACTCAGAAAGCCTGGGAAGGGAAACACCAGAAGGTCTGTCTGGGGAGATGTCCGGTTCAATGGGCTCATCCAGACCTTCCATTCCATCATTATCATCACCTTTATAATCATCATCCCCCTCCAAATCCGGTTCATAAAAATCTTCAGGGGCATAATCCTGAACCGGAGGAACTGACCGAACCGAACGCCTGCCAGAAGGTGCCGGGTCAGTCGGAACCATACAAAGAGATTAAACAATCCTAATCGCTCAGGAAATCTCCTCGGCAGTCGGAACATGTGATTCTGGATCCGAACCGGCTGATTTTTCTTTTTTTTTTTTCCTTTTCGACAGAACCGATCCCTCAGAATTGGCTCTCCTTTTGCCTGAAGAAGTATCGCCCTGGTCAGAGGGCACTTCTTCTGGTTCAGCCAAAACCGAACCGGGCTGGCCTTCCAGGTCAGCAGACTTCTTGGCCTCCTTATCCCTAAGCCTGCCTAATCTCTTGTCTAGGGTGGATTTAGGGAAATTTTTACATATTTGGCAGTCTGAATCGAGGTGGTCAAACCACAGACAATAAACACAGGTGGTGTGGGGATCAGCCTTAGCAAAGACTTCCCCACACACACTGCAGTGTTGAAACCCAGTGGGCCCGGTTTTTCTTTTGGGTTTCTCGGACGTAGCCATCCCATCAAACAAACTTACCCTTTACTCGACAAAAAACAGGTAAGACCCCCTTATCAGTTTCTAACGATATTCAGGTATTTAAAAACACATAACAAACACTTTTTTTCAAACCGATAAGGACCGGTAACCACACACTAAACCTGAAAGAAAAAAACACAAAGAATAACACACAAGATAACCGGTTCAGCCGAACCAGTTAAAAAGTTCAAATTTACAATTTTCACAAGTATCTTATGGCTAGTCCACTACCTAAGTACTTACTGTTCCACAGACAGAGATCTGAACCGAAATAGAAACGAAAGGGTCAGTAAAACCGATGACTTTAACTGGCTGATGAACTGTGAGCAAAGGAGAAATCTCTCTGGATCGACTGTTCAGTTAGGCGGAGTAAAGAATCTGACAATTACACTTTGAAGTGCAGCAGACAGAGCTTTGAAGCGAGCTCGAGCTCAACGTTCTATGCTCTGCACAAAATTTAACTCCTCCCTCTCCAGGGCAGTTCAGGTGCTGGGGCTAACTGCAGTAAGTCAGAATGCAGCAAGACTTCGTGCTGTTTGGAGTGATCGGCCCAGCTGGGCCATGAAAGGAGTGGAACCGGCTGTGTTCACATCGCCACCCGCACAGGTGGATGGCTCTCCTGCTTTGTCTGGAGTGAAAGGAAGGGGGACGGGTGGGTAAGGGGAGGAGGTGGACAATTAAGTATCCAAGCCTTAAAGGATACCTAAACAACATTTTGACAACAAACTATTCAAAAATCTGAAACTGTAAGTGACTAAAGGAAAGGTTGCTGTATTCATTAATGCTAAAACTACATTTACATAATTGACCTAAATCTTGTTCCAGAGCATTTGAAAATTGTAAAATCAGCCTTCTAATTTCAAAAAAACTGTGTTACCTGCTTCCTAAAATGGCCTCCAAATATGTTGTGATGACATCATTTGAGCCAAATTCAGTGAGATATATGGCTCTCTATAGTGCAAACTAGTTCTTTTTTCCCTTTGTATAGCATTGTTTCACCTAAATGGTCAAAACCATGTGCATTATTTTGTATAATGCACATGTCAGGCTATGGTTCTGTTCATTTTGTTTACTTTAACATGCTAAAAATGTGTTTTAATCCAACCGACTTTCTCTGTGGCAAACCACAGTGCAATACAATACAAATCTTGAATAACCTGGTGGTCTAGTGGTTATGGTGGATCCAGAATGCTACAATGGGGGTGCTGGGGTGGTGTGCATGCTTAATATGCACTTTTTAACATTATTAAACCTTTATATTTTCTGCTATTGTTCTTTTCTAGTACGTTTTTGACAGAACCTACAAATGTAATCCATAGTTTGAATGTAAATATTTGTACAATCAATAAATCAGACTTCTTCAATAAAGTATAATGCAACAGCAAGCAAGTACGTTACTATATGGGGGGGAGGGGGGCTGTGTGCAACCACACCCTTCACCACCCCCTAGAGCCACCATTTTTTTGTAGTAAAGCTTCTTGTACAGTCTAATGTTAGAGTTCATACTTTCTCAAAACTCAAATATATGCTTGTCTTGTCTTCTTTTTCCATGGGGAATAATAATAAGAATTAGCATTTATATAGTGGTTTTCATACACATTATATCCCAAAGTGCTTTACAAGCAATACTAGACTGGTAGTGAAGTGACTGAATGTGTAGTGGCAGACATTTCATGCATTAATATCCACACACAGCCTTGGACAATTGCATGAACTGGCTTTATGGGAAGGGGAATGTTGACTAGGACAATGGGGTCAGGTAGTGATCAAGGTGCTGGCAACCCCACATCTTATTTCTCACAGTGATCTGCTCATATTTCTCTTCTTCTGTCTTCCCTGAATATAGCAGTACCTTGCAAGAGTGGCCTTCTCAGTCCCCCTCTGGTATTCATTCTTCATTATTCCTCCTCACACCAAAAGCTGGTGTGCTCATCACCCTTTTGCATCATGAATGCAAGTAGTACAGTTCCTGTTTTATTTTGACACATCAAATATAAACATATCTTTCCAGTAAGCCAGGCTCATAGCAGCAGGGAACAAGTGGAATGATGAGCTTTCCTAACCTTAAAAGATCTAGGCTACCTTTGATTAGGCACTATTAAATGACGGGTGTGCACATCATTATGCACATCATATAATAGTGCCTAATCATAGGTGACTTAGATCTTATTTGTGCAGGAACACCTATTTTTCCACTTGTGCCGTGCTGCCATTAGCCTGGCTTACCGGAAGATCATTTTTATTATTAATATGTAAATATAACACAGGAGACTGTACTAAACACATTCATGATGCGGAAGGGTAGTGAACTCACCAGTTTTAGGTGTGGGGAGTAGGTGAGAAGAATGAATGCCAGAGAGGGACTGAAGAGGCCATTCCAGCAGGGTATCACTATATTCAGGTTAGTTGAAGACATGAAGGAGGACACTGAGCAGATCACTGTGAGATCTGAAATGTGGGGCTGCCAGCATCGTGATCACTACCTGACTGTGGATGAGAGTAGCCAGCGATGACAAATACTCAGAGTGGCAGGGCTGCACCTAAACTGTTACTTGAATTCAGTGTAGGGAGATTACACTAGGGTGGGGGTGGGGAGATGTTGATGTTTGTTAGGACAGTATCGAGGGAGCTGTGTATAGCTCATTCAAGATTTGGAAGGGTGGTAGCCAGTCAACTCACATTATGGAGCAGAGCACAGAAAAGTACTGGAGAAGAATTGCTGGGAACTGTCCTGTGGGGTTCTGCAGATCATAGGTAAAGGAGTAGACTGACACTGGAAGTCAGGTGGATTCTCAGGGTATTAGTATGCCTCTCCTGCTAATAATATTGTTATCCATTGTAAGTGCAGCCCTTATGAGGGCATGAACAGCAGTTTTTCTGGTGGGTCATGATGCTTATTGCTTGGCCCTCCAGGAAGACCTAGTTGTTGGTTAACGAAGTGGTAAAAAAACACAACAGGGAACTGTACATACTACCTTCACTGTGCAGAAGGGTGGCGATCCATTTACTGTTTACTGTGGGAGCAGAAGTCAAACACAGAATGTGTTCTGGAGAGTGATTTGGGAGGCATTTTTTAACAGTGCCAGCTGATGATGCATATCAGAATAGGTGTGCACCACTCTCAGAGGCACAAGGTTACAATCTGAGGTTTAATAATTCTCTTCATGAGACTGCAGGCAGCACTAAGGACAGGGTATGGATGGTGGGGTGTTCAACAGAAGGCAGGCTAGGTGCAGGGGGTTCACATGAAAAAAGAAAGCCTTATCCATGGATTAACAAGACAGCATGAGCTTTGAAACTGAACAAGACCGGTACTTTGCTGTGTGACCCTGAGCAAGTCACTAAACTTCCTTGTGCTAACAGGCCACACCTGTAAACAAGCTGTCAGCTTAGTGTGTCTCTCCTGGTTAACAAAAAGCAAAATTCAGTGCATCATATAACCACTAGATCATCAGGTATTTGAAATGTTGTACTGTAATGCAGTTTGCCAAAGAGAAAGTCATCTGGATTGCAAAACATTTTCCGCAAGTTAAAGTAAATAAAATGAACAAAATCATAGCCTAACATGTGTACTGATCAAAATAATTCACAAGGTAATACATGGTGTTGATCATTCTGGTATAACAATTCAAAATAGAGAGGAAAAGAAGAACTAGTTAGCACTATAGAAATATATGTGGATCTCTGGCTCTGGCTCCGATGATGTCATCATGACTCATCACTTAACACACTTGGCAGACATCTTCGGGAGAAGCCAAGACTCTTTTTTGAAAGTGAAAGGCTGATGTTTACATTTTTCAAAAGCTATGAAACTGCATTTATGTTATTTACATAAATGCAGTTTTAGGATAAATGTAAACAGCAGTCTTTACTTTACCTTGTTATGAAGCCAGAGTTTGGAGTTTGCAGTTTTAAAAAACTGCTTGTTTAGGTACCCTTTAAGGTAGCTCCCGGAAAGGGAGTTACTGGTTGAGACCCTAGCGAGGCTCTCTCCCTTTTTATCATGTAAAACTCTACAAGAGTCTCCAAGGAGGACAACCAGAGTGGCTTCAGAAGGCTGAGGAACGTAAGGGGCATGTTTTGGTTCGTTTTTTTTTTTTAAACCTCATGGGGAAGAAAATAACGATGCAGAGGAGGAGGAGGAGAATACACAAGGAGTCTGAAATGAAAATTATGTATCTACTGTAAGAAAAAATTACTTACCATAGTAATCTTGTTTCTTCCAAGGGAATCTTAACTTTATTCTGACTTATGCAGTATGGTCTCACCATAGGACTGCCCCGAAGCCAAAATGGTTAATAGAACCTATGCAAATGATGGAATGCTAGGCTCGAGCTCAGTTTTCAAACCACTGTCCCTGGCAAACAGTTCTAAACGGTCAGATTCTTACGAAGCATGCACAAAGAACTATCTAACTATGCTACTACTAACAACTAGTCCCCCCATTATGAATAATCATTTTCCCCCAAATGGTTCAAACTGGCACCACTAAGACTCAAGTCACAGATGCCCAAGAGAAAAAACATACCCACAGGTTTGCAACATCCTTAGTACAGCTGGAGTGTAATGATCATAGGTTCTTAGTAAGGGAGGGAGCTCAGAATACGGTAAGAATCCCTTGGAAGAAACAAGATTACTATGGTAATAATTTTTTCTTCAGACCCCAGGAAATCTTACTGTATTCTGACTTATGCAGACTACCCAAGCAGTATCTTTGGAGATGGGCATCAAACCTACCTAGGAAACAGGCTCTGCAGGACCGCTGTGCCAAACATGGAATCCCCTGTGGCCTGGACATCCAAACAATAATGCTTGGTAAACGTGTGAACTCTCTTCCAGGTAGCTGCCTTACAGATATCCACCAGGGGAATACCCCTAGCAGCTGCTAAAGAGGCCGCTGTACCCCTGGTCAAATGGGCCCTGAGGCCTGTAGGTTGCTGCTTACCCACCTTGTTGTAGCAGAACTGAATGCAAGCTACAATCCATCTTGCTAGGGATCTTTCAGTATCTGGCTTCCCTTTCCTCACCTCTCCATAGGTGAGGAGCAGCTGAGTTTCATCCTGCCTATGACTTTTTGTGTGGCCAAGGTAGTAGCCGATTGCCCTTTTTACATCCAGGCTGTGCAGTTTATGCCCGGACAATAAGAGCTGCTGCCACATTAAATCTTCATAGCGCCGATGCAACTTGCGCCGGAGCCTATCCTCTGAAGAGGACAACGAGGATGAGCGGCGCTGCCGCTTTCCATGGTGCTGAGATCACAAACGGTGGGACCGGCTGGACCCGGAAGAGGTCCGAGACCGAGACCCTCGGGGATTCCGAGGGTGGGTCAGAGAGGGTGTGGGGGAAACCTACTCCTCCCTCAGTTCAGGGACCTTAACCGGGAACTCCGGCACAAGAGGCAAAGGCAAGTCCTCGGTTTCCACCAGGGGAACCGGTGAAGAAGGGTTGTCGGCTTCTCCAGTCGACAAACTGTTCAACGGGTCGAGAAAAATCTCGACTGCGTCAACAGCTCTCTCTGCTGGCTGACCTGACGGGGACACCATGAAGCAAGCGGCTTCAGGTGCAACCTCGACTGAAGTCGACTGTCAACTATCAGGGGAAGGGGACCTCTCCCGCTCCCACGAACGTCGACGATGGGACTTACCTTTGGAGTCCTCCTTTTTGGATCAAGAGGAAAGTCCCGATGGCCCTTTTCCCTTGGTGGAGAGGCATCGGCAAAGCTCCTTAAAGAAAGCTGTATAAGAAGAGCCCAAGGAGAGTGGGATAAATGCCGCGACCGAGGAAGATGAAGATGCAGCCTGGGCCACCTCCTCCTCTAGGGCAATCATCTGCTCCAGCTGGTCTGCCGAGCCCACCACCGGACACCGTCCAACGGGCCTCCTTCGACTTAACTGGAGGATAACGCGTTTTTAGGGCCCCAAAGCAGTGGGCAGCGCGTCCTCCAAGACCAAGCCGAAAAGGATTTGCATAATTGTAAGCTCAAGAAGTCATGTCAGAGTCCTAGGTAGTAAACGTACGTGGAGTGCGGGTCGGTCCGGGACATCTGTCCACAGTGGCACCGACGAAATCCGGGAGTCGATTTGTCCATCACAGCCGCGAGGGAAAAAGAAGACCGAAGTCTTATAAATTTGAGAATAAGTTTCAGATTAACTGAAGCGTGTGGATCTAGGCCTAACATGCAGAGCACTAAGGAGGGAACCAGAGCTTCCAAGCGGTAAGGAAGATCTGGCGTCATGGGGCGGAGCCGAGAGTTTTACCACCCAGGTGGGTGGGAGGAGCCAGCTTGAAGACCTTCTGTCAAGATTTAAAGCGGCACGGAACCTGCCAATAAGTGTGGATTGAACAATATATCCACGTCCCTAGAACACCCCTTCCACCATCGAGCACCTGGCAGACCTGGCAAATACCGGGCCAACAGCCTCAGCGCATCCCATTAAGAAACATGTCGGGGCTGAGTCCAGTTCGCAAAATGTGTGCTTCAGCTTTAAGATCACCTCAGTCACTTCAGATACCTCCAGTGGCCTAAACTCCTCCCAGACAGGCAGAGTGCCTTTGCTCCCACCAGTCCAGCCACTACGAGACGTAAACCTCCTTGCCGGAATCCCCGACCAGACAGATGACACTCTGACAGAGAAGAACAGCGCAAACTCTTTACACAGAGTGGATAAAAAAATCTTCGGCTGTAGACAGGCAGGGTGGATAAGCCGCCCCACAGTCCAAAAAAGCTGAGAAGGTCTGTTCTTCCTTGCGGCAATCTCCCTGGACAGGAATTCTGCCTTCTTACAGGAGATTGCCTCCTGGTACTCACCATAGTGGGCACACTGGACCAGTCTGTCAGCCTCCAGTCGGGTCTTCCTCCAGTAAAGTACAGTTACATAAGAACTTACCGTAACAGTAGATCTTCGAGAACAGCTCTTGCAGCAGGTTACACCATTAGGACTGAAGCCGGCAGGCGTCAGGACCCCAAGGAAAAATTCTAGCTAGCTACCTTCAGCGGGGATTGCCCCCGACGTCGGTCCCTTACTCCGGCGTCAGGCGTGTACATAAAGAAGCGGTCCGCCCGAGCCTCAGTTCTCCCGCCGAGACCTCCGCCGCAGACTGACATCGAAATGGGGAGACGAGGATCCACCGTCAGAAGGCAAAGGACAAATCCTGATAGTAAAGGCAAAACCATACCTCCTCAAAGGGAAGGAGGCGGAAGTACCTGCTGCAAGAGCTGTTCTCGAAGATCTACTGTTATGGTAAGTTCTTACGTAACTGTACTATCTTACTCGAGACACAGCTCTTGCAGCAGGTTACACCATGAGACTGATTCCCAAGCAGTAGCTGCCAAATTCGGGAGGAGGAAGCTAGGAAATACATTCAGGTCTTGAATCTAGGACAGGAGACCCTGTAGTACCGCCCAGGCTGAAGCCGGCTCTTCGCCGAGAAGGCGTGTCAAAAGCTATAATGCCTGATAAATGTATGCACAGAGCTCAAGTAGCTGCAGCACATATGGCAGAAGTGGAGACATTTAGTAGTGCACATAAGGAGGTGGCCACACCCTAGTAGAATGACCCCGGACTGTACCGGGAGGGCTTTGTTTGATATCATAACAGAATGAAATACACTGGACAAGCCAGAGAGACAGGGACTGTTTGGATACAGGTTGCCTATCATCCTTTCAGAAAAGGAAGCGAAAAGTTGCTCAGAACTACAGTGGTTTAGTTCTGTTGAGGTAATACCTCAGGCTGCGGTGAACATCCAGGGTGTGGAGCAGAGCCTCTCCTCTATTAGAGTAGTTAGGAAATAGACTGGCAGGTCAATATCCTGATTGAAGTGGTGTGGAGACACTTAGCCCAAAAATTTTGGATTAGTCCTCAGGGATACTCTGTCCAGTGGAAAACTAAAAGGCTCTTTGCACATTAGGCGTGAAGCTCAAGAAATTCTTCGCTGAGTAACAGCAACCAAAATAGCGTTTTCACGACAGAAAGCGTGGCTCGCAATCAGCGGCAGGTTCGAAGAGGCGTGGATTGTTCCAGGACAAAGCAAATCCCATGGAGGCACTGGGTCCTTAATAGGTGGCCTAGGTGTAACACCCCTCTCAAAAATTCCCGAGGCGTCTAATTGTGCCACTGTGCGATGTCCCACGGAAGGTGTTAGGCAGAGATGGCACATAGGTGCACCTTGGTGAGGAGTAGGCTAGGCCCGAGCAGAAGAGGAGGCAGATGATCCTTTTCTCACCTGACAACCTAAAGGGGAAAATCAAAGTGCTCGACCATAAACAAAAAGCGCGCCATTTCATGGCGTCACATGCTTATGTCATTACCGACTTTCTGGCTGCAGAAAGAACTTCGCAACCTCTTGCGAGACCCGTGGACTTAAGATGGCTATGTCTCTAGGAGCCATGCATGCAGGTTCAGTGAGTAAGTCGGGTGGACCAGTGAACCTTCCTCCTGAGACAAGAGGTGGGAGCTGAGCGGCAATGGGAGGCGGAGGTTCCCGGGATAGCTGAATTGTAAGGGAGACCAGATCTGTCTGGGCCAGAAAGGGACACCAGGATCATAGTTGCATGCTCCCTGCAGCGGTTTGAGAAGAACTCTCTGGATCAATGGGAAGGGAGGGAAAGCGTAGAGAATCTGTCCAGGGAGAGGGACAAGCGTCTGCCAGAAAACACCAGGCCTGGATCTAGCGGCAGAAATTGGGCAGTTTTGCGTTGGATGGGGATGCGAACAAGTCCAACTCTGGGTTCCCCATCGAAGAAACAGATCCTCTGCTACCTCTTGAAGAAGTTCCCTCGTGGACTCTGGCCTGGGAGCAACTCAGGCCATCTGCAATCGTGTTGTCCACCCCGGGAACATGTACTGTGATCAGATTCGCGCCGTGTCGGATTACCCAATCCCACACCCTCATGGCCTCCCTGCAAAGGGGGTAAGAGTGTGCGCCTCCTTGTTTGTTGAGGTAATACATCACCGCCGTGTTGTCTGTCTGAAGCAGGAGAGTACTCGGTGGGATTTCTGACGAAAGGCCTGCAGGGCATAAAGGACCACCCTCATCTCTAGAACACTGATATGGAGATGAGCCTCCAGAAGGGTCCACGTGCCCTGGGACTTCACCCGTCCAGGTGTGCCCCACCCCTAGACCTGGGCGTCTGTGGTGAGGATCACGAGACGGGCGCTACAAATGGGGCGTCCGTGGAAGCGACCTGGGTCTAGCCACCACTGCCAGTCTCAAATCACGGTGTTAGTGATTCTGACCGGATGCTGCATGTGGTCTTGCCTTTGATCCCATTGACCTTGAGCATCCACTGAGTTACCCGCATGTGGAGCCTTGCGAAGGGACGGTAGGAATAGCCGCAGCCATGTGTCCGAGCAAGCGAAGGACCGACCTGGCAGGAGACGGTCTTGTTCGGCGATAGCTCCCTGATGAGGGATCTGATGCGCTAAGCCTGTAGTCTGGAAGAAAAGCTCTTCCCTGGCGATTGTCCAGTACTGCGCCTATAAATTGCAGCTTCTCTGACGGTGCCAGGAGAGACTTCTGCGTGGTTGATTAAGATGCCCGAGATCGGAACAGGACCTGGGTGCTCTGGATTAAGCTAACAAGCGCCTCTGGAGGCGGCCATGAGAAAGCCAATCGTCCAGGTATGCGGGAACACTAATAGCCCTGTCTCCTTAGAGACGCTGCCACGACTGCCATGCATTTGGTAAAGACCCTGGGTGCGGATGACAGTCCAAATGGAAGGGCTCGGAATTGAAGGTGGTGGTCGAGAAACTCGAAGTGCAGGAACCTCTTGTGCGCCTGAGCTATAGGGATGTGCAGGTATGCATCCTGCATGTCCAGAGACGCTAAGAAGGCATCTTGCTTCAACATGGGAATAAGACCCGGAAGAGTCACCATGTGGAATCTCTTGTAGGCGACCGACACGTTGAGTCGCTGAGGTCCAGAATTGGACGGAGGTCCCCTGTTTTCTTTGGAACCAGGAAGAAGTGGGAATAGTATCCTTGTCCTCTCTGGTTCCCTGGGACGTACTCTATCGCTCCCTTTTGCAAGAGCGCAAGTACTTCTTGCCAGATCAGAGACTTGTGCTGACCCAGATACCGGGAGAGCAAAGGAGGCCTCGAGGGTGGCTTTTCTGCGAATTCTATACAGTAGCCTCTTCCGACCAACTGAAGAACCCACCTGTCGGTGGTTATAGCCTGCCATCCCGGCAGGAAGTTCGCTATGTGACCCCCGACCATGATTTCCCGTTGATCCTGAGGGGCGGGGGCCGGAAAGGAGTCAGGCTGTGGCGGCTGAGGGTCCCGCTGGCTGGGCCGGCTTGGAAGTACGCTGGCTTCAGCCTGCGGGCTGTTTCCCCTGGGCTCTGCGAAAGCCAGAGCCCCTCTGTTGTGGAGCGGGGCGGGACTGTTGCCTCTGCGTCCGTCCACGAATTCGGCTTTGGTTCCTGCGAAAGGAACTAAGCTTGGGTCGGTACATGGCCTGAACTGACCTCACCGCCTTCCCGGCCTCTTGAAGTTTGGTAATAATCTTCTCTGAGGGCTTACCAGACAAGACTTCTCCCTCGAATGGGGCGTCCACGATATTCTTCTGGACGTCCGGGGTAAAGCCGGAGACGTGTAACCAAGAGTGTCGCCGGATGCATACGCCTGAAGCTGCTGCTCGGGCCGAGGAGTCCGCGGAGTCATACGCGGCTCATAGCACTTGGGTTCCCACGTCCGAACCCGTATGGAGGAGCTGAAGCATCTCCTCCTTCTGCTCACCTTCCGGCAGTTTTTCAGCCGCATCCAGACCGTGTTCCCACAAGGCATTTTGGAACTGTACCATGTGGGTCAAATAATTCAGGGATCTGATGGCGCAGGTAGCAGAAGCGTACGTGCGCCTTCCCATAGCGTCCAACTGTTTGGACTCTGGGTCCGGTGGCAGGGTGCTCAGATGTTGCGGTCTCTAGGACCGGTCATGTGAGGCTGTGATGACCAGAGAGTCGGCCTGAGGCTGCTGAGTCAAGTACTGGTCTTCTCTAGGAGCCTTGTACAAAAGATCAGCTTTCTTTGGCATCACCGGGAACGAATGTAGACGCTTCCACGCTGCCTTGGTGACCTCCACAAAGTGTCTACCAAGGGTGGCACCACCACAGGCTTGGGTCCTTCTGCCTAAGGTATTTGCAGGCGTAGCCTTCGGAGTCTAGCTCTTCCGCATCCCATCCCATGTTCTCTTGGATGTGTCTCGTAATATCCGAGCGAAGGGGTCATCCGGAGAGACTGACATCTGCGTGGAACGGAGAAGGGATGGAGAGGGAGATGGGGATCTGGATGTTGAGAACTCTGATCCCGTGTCCTCCGTCGAAGGCGATCGTCGGTGTCTTCTGGGTCTCTGGGGCTGGGTGACCTAGAAGAGGATTTGAAGAGATCTCGTTTGTCTGGTCTCCCCTGGGAGGTGTTCCGTGCTCCGGGGAGGAGGTAATCGGCCTGCCGACCCCGATGGCGAGGGGGGTGCAGGAACCGGAGGAGTAATCGGTGTAGGAGGAATCGGAGGAGGAGGAGTGGGAACCATGTCCTTTATGGTGTCCCACCAGTAAGTGAACAGTTCCTTCACATCTGCCATAGAAAGGCCCGACTACGGTCCGGGCGCCGGTGGACGGTCGTCGGGTCCCGGCGTCGGCTCCACAGGGGCTCGGGTAACGGCGAGGGTTCCCTGGGCGTCTCGACAGGACCGGGGTCGCCCGTCTGGTCCTCGGGCTGAGTCAATTCCTCCTCGGTTATGGTCTCCTGACCGACGTCAGTCGGAGGTGTCGGGGTTCTCTTCTCGATAGGAGCAGGCGCGGTCCCCTACGGCGTCCGATGAGGTGTTGGCCTGGCGGCGGCAGTGCGTCTGACGGGCGGCTCGAGAGATCTATGGCGAGAAGGGCGACAGCGGACGCACCGGCGCGGGTCCTGCAGTCTCTTCAGAAGTAAGCTCCAAGGTCTTGCGAGGAGGCAAGGAAGCTCGGAGCCTGGCGTCCGGGTTCCGGCGGGGAACCCGACTTATGATGATGGTGGCGATCCCCAGACTTGACCAAGGCCCTGGAGGATGAGGACGGCCTGGCAGTCTTGGCTTGAGAAGAGGAAGACTTCTTAACCGCAGCAGGGGGAGGCTGAGAGCTGGCCCTGGAGGGGGAGCTGTCGGACCTGGAACCGGAGCTGCGTGAGTCTGAAGCCCTGGAAGGGGCCTGGAAGGGGCCTTCTCCCTTAGTTTTTCAGCGTGCTTGTGGGTCTTTTTTGAAGAGTCCCCCTTGGAAGACATGGTCTTTAGCTTTTCTTCCAGTAAAAAAGCCTGAAGGGCCTTCTGGCGATGGATCCGGTTCTGCTATTAAACCCCTGGCAGAAGGAGCAGGCCCGGGTATCGTGGTCTGGGCCTAGGCACCGGACGCAGGCCGCGTGAGGGTCTTTGAAGGGGATCTGTTTCCCACAAGCACACTTGGAGGAGTGACCAGAGCTTGGAGAGGACATCAGAGAAAAACTTGCTTGAAGAAATCCAAATTTCCCGTAGGAAAGAACTTAACCACGTGTCGCGCACTAGAGCTGAACCGAAGGGTCGAGACATGCAAGTCGACGGCGGGAAAGAACTGGGGAATCGGGCGGGACTGCCCCCTTATGTACTACGCCTGACGTCGGAGGCGGGGCCAACGTCGGGGGCAGTCCCTGCTGAAGATAGCTAGCTAGAATTTTTCCGTGGGGTCCTGACGCCTGCTGGCTTCAGTCCTAATGATGTAACCTGCTGCAAGAGCTGTGTCTCGAAGTAAGATCGCTCCAACTTTCAACCCTTGATCTTCATTGCCTTAAGATCCCCAACAAACCAGGGGGATCTCAAGTGAGAGGATCTGGGTCGTATACGAACCAGAGCAAAGATATTCAGTGCTTCGGACACCACCTTGTTATAGGTGGCCACCGCTTCACTAGTGCCAATTGCACAAGCCGCCTCAACTCTAGATAGGTCAGCTAATGCCATTAGTCCCTCCGGGTGTAAACCCCTTAAAGGGCGGTAGCTGACCATCTCCACAGGGGGAGGACTATCAGGGGGTGCCCCAAACGTAAACCTCATGGTGCAAAGATCGGACCAGGAGACCCGATCTATTTTGAGGCTATCAACCTCAAGACCCAGCTGGAACACCAGATCAAGTGTGTGGCCGTGCTGATGGGTCACAGAAGCAACTGCTTGTGTCAGGCCCAGTGATGACATCAGCTGGAGGAGGTCGTAACCGAACTGCGAGGATTCGTCGTCGACTCAAGTGTTGAAGTCCCCCAGAATTAAATATGTGGCAACACCTGGTTGTCGGCGAAGTCTGCTACCTCCTGCAGGAATTCTCCTCCCAGCCGTGGGGGGGCGGTAAATAAGGAAAATCCTGCAACCTGCACCTGGACCCCCACACACAGCAACACACTCAAAAGACCTGGTTCTGCCAACTGAATGCACCGTGGAGCCCAGATTGGCTCTAAAAATAATGGCCACTCATCCACCCCTGTGATCCTTCCTCAGGAAATGCACCACAGACCACCCAGCGGGGTGGCCATAGGTGACCAATCTTATGGACTAGAAACTGTAAGGGATAGAGTAGGCTAAGAAATAGAAGAACTGTTGCAACAGATTTAAGAAAAGGTTGGTCCTCAAGACTGGCAGGATCTCCCTGTCACAGTCACCCCTGAATTGCCTCTCTCACCCATCGGGAGAAGAGGCAGGTCCCCCAGAAAGTGGAGGCAAGCACCCTTCACTGGGCAAGGGGTGTCAACCATGAAAGTCAAAGCCACGCCATCTGCCTAATGCAGATCACTGTTCCTGCCAGCCTGGATGCCACCTCACTGGCACAGTATGATGCCCTTGATTGGTGCCTCGCAAGCTCCAGGCCACGCACCGAGACAGCAATGGCTTGCCTGGTTGCCTCCGAATCAGGCATTGATGCTAGCAACTGGCCTCGTATCAACCACAAGTGCCTGTTGCAGGCAGCATGATGGGCGTGATGTGACAATGCAAAGTATATGGCGCACCGAGGAGAAGACTCTCCTCCCACAAAAATCAAACTCCGTAGAGACAGCCTCTGGAGGTCGGTCATGTCTCGGGCTTCTATGTCCGGTAGGGGTGTCTAGGAGACTCAGCCCAGGCTGAAGGGGTGAAGCAAAGTCCCTGGAGATCCCTGGGGTGCACAATACCTATGCTGGCAGTCAGATCGGGGCTGGAGAAGGGATTGATGGACGCTGCCAGGTACAGTACGATGTTTCCTGAAAAGGAACTGGCCAGGCAGGCACCACCAGGTGGTATGCACTAAACTCACTTAAGAAAGTGTGCGTCACCCGTTCAGGATTGTGTCTTGCTATCCTGGAAACGTGGAGCTCGTCAACCAACCTCGACAGGAAGCGCTGATAGGCCATTTGGTCAGCGTCAGAGGACAGGAAGACGGAAGGATCCTCTTCCTCAAGGGAAGAAGATGAGGAGGCAGACAAGTCTGACAATTCAGAGTCTGGCTGCTCTGGGGGAGACAGGTGGAAGGCCTGCTCATCCATGGCTCTCCATCTCACGGGGTACTCAGCAGCCGTGGCTTTGAACTGTTCTCAGGTTAAGGGCCCCGGGGGACCCACATGGAATGGGAAAGAGGGAGGAGTAGACAGAGAAAAAGGGGAACGCCCCTTCCCTGGAAGTGGAAGCACTCTACCAGGGCTATGAGACCTTGCCGACAATCTGACCCCATGGAAGGATCCGCCGGTCTCTCCAGTCAGTGACTGCTCAACCAGCCTGAAGTGGTCAGGGCTCAGCCCAGAAGAAACCCGCTGTGAAGAGACTGGGGCCACATGGGTCCAGAAGGGCGGGCCCCTAGCCCCACTTATAGAGGACCCCTCCAAAGATGATGAGGGAGAGAAGGCAACGTCAGTAGGGGACCCAGAGGAAGGGTCAAGGGATCTGCGCCTGGTGTCCCGGGTACAGGGGTGCCCTCTGAAGGTGGCGGCGCACGGCCGATCTTTAACACGTGATTTTCCAGTACTCTGCGGTCCATGGAGAGGCAGGCATCGCAATGGTCCATTTCATGGTTTGGACCCAGGCAGGTCAAGCAATGATCATGCTGGTCTGTAATAGAATACTGCCGGCCACAGGGACGTCAACTTATTGGGGGCCAGCCCACTTCTGATAATTTCTTCTTATCCCTTGAACCGGGCATAACTGACAGAAGAACAAAATTTTAAAACTACAGAAACAGCCTAGGCGCCGAATAAAAGGAAAAATCATACCTAACAGCTGAAGATCCGGAGCTGAGTCAGCACAGAGTGGGGTCTAGCAGTGACAGCAGAACTAAAGAGGCATCAACAAAAAACGGACTATGCCACAATGTCTCAGGAGAAATTCACTTGCTCATGAGGTCGCGGTGCACTCGACGGCGGGAGAAGCAGAACTGAGGTGGAGGAGGAGTCGGCGTATGTTGCCAGCCAAATCTTGAGCACCACGCATTGTGTTGGTCTCAAGGGCCCACCGCCCATAGCATCGTCTCCCCCCCTTTTAGAAAAAAATGCTCCTGTGGGGTTCTGCGTCTCTGGCTTATACCCAAAAAGTGCTGAATGGTGAAGACTGACACAGATAAGATCCCTTGCTCTACACTTGAGAGCTAAGACACTCCCTTAAATTTGGACAGGAGACCTCGGAAAGGGAGTGGTAGGAGAGAAAATACCCAGAGGATAACTTCTTGCTTCCTAATACTGAGGGCTTAAGTACAGCCTCTCAAAGTAGGCTAGGTCAAAACACCTGAAGGCACGAAAGGAACAGTACTTGCTCCTAATAAAAAGTATCATTCCCCCTTACCACTCATCCTTGAAGATCAAGGGAGTAGATAGAGAAAAGGGGGAACAGCTGCCAGCACCTGGCCATAGGGGAGGGAGGGTGGGTTGTAATGAATGGTGAAGGCACTTGGAAAGATCAAGAATTAAGGTGAGTACATAATTTTCATATCTCACCCAAGTCAATCTTCACCCTTCATTACGTATCGGTCAGAGTGCCAAGATGAAAAATCCTGAGGGGAAAAAAGATTCCCCCAGCCCCCTGTCGGAGCTGGACACAGGAGGAGAGGGCCCTTTTTACAGGCCTGGTGAGGCCTGTGGCCAGTGGAGGCTCCCGAGACCTGGGAGACGGAAGCACCCCTGAAGTTTATGCCGTGCCCAGTGAGAGAAAAAGTGGGCCCCCCGGAAAGGTGAGGACAGTACCCAATGCTGGGCCAAGGGTAACAACCTAGAAAGGGGAAGCCATGGAGTCTACCTGATGCAGATCAAAGTTCCTACCAGCCTCGATGCCACTCCATTAGCATCCCAAACTGCCCTTAAGAGGTGTCTTGCCAGCTCCTGACCCTGTGCACAAAGGCAAATGGATTGCTGGGTTTTCTCACTGTCGGGCATGGCTGCTAGGAGTTGACCTAGCAGTGTCCAGATGTGCCTGGCATAGGCCACCTGGTGTGCCTGATGAGCCTCTATGTGCAACAGAAGGCATGCCAAAGAGAAGGCCTGTCTGTAACATTTGCTTGCCACACTTTGTACTGACATGGAGCCTTTGAAACAGAGTCTCTGACTCAAAGGGTTGCAATTCCTAGACTTCAATAAATAAATAAATAAATGAATAGATAAAATAAAACACCCTTCTCCCCAGTGGTCTAACTCAGCTGAGGGAGGTATGACCAGATCGGTAGCACTGCAACCCCTCAGGAATGACAGTGTTGTATGGGCAGGGTTATGTCCGGCGAAATGGGAGACATGGAACTCCTCCAGCATCTTTGCTAGGAAACGCTGGCAGGACGTGTAGTCCGCATCAGCAGAATAATGGTGGGAAGCATCCTCTTCCTCGGTGGAGGAAGACGAAGATTTAGAGGAGCTCGATTCAGAGGCAGGTGGTATAGGGCTCTGAGGTCTAAAGATGACCTCACTGAATGCCCAGAAATAGCGGGGAATGAGGCCACTGATCCCCTGAATTGTTCCCGAGTCATGGGGCCCCTCGGATGCGTGCATGTTTTTCCCTGAGTGTCTAAGCTAGAGGAATCTCCTCATGGTTTACAGCTTTTTGCATGTTCCTCCCATAGTGTCTAAGCCAATGGAATCTCCTCGGGTTTATAGCTTTGTGCACATTTTTCCTGCAATGCCTACGCTAGAAGAATCTCCTTGAGATTTACAGCTTTGTCCTTGTTCCTCCCACAGTGTCTGGGTTCGTGGTATCTGAGCCAATGGAATCTTCTTGGAGTTTGGAGCTATGTGCATGTTCTTCCCAAAGTGTCTAAGTTCGCAGAATCTGAGCCAGTGGAATCTCCTCAGATTTAGAGCATTGTGCATGTTCTTCCCAAAGTGT
This sequence comes from Neoceratodus forsteri, assembly GCA_016271365.2. Lineage (NCBI taxonomy): Eukaryota > Metazoa > Chordata > Ceratodontiformes > Ceratodontidae > Neoceratodus > Neoceratodus forsteri. The sequence continues at coordinate 1,295,642,076 of CM057454.1, read as the reverse complement.
CTAAGCTTGCAGTGTTGGAGTCAATGGAGTCTCCACGGGTTTAAAGCTTTGTGCATAATCTTCCCACAGTGTCTAAGCTCGCATTGTCACAGCCAATGGAATCTCCTCGGGGTTACAGCTTTATGCATGTTCTTCCCAAACTGAATAAGCTTGCATTGTCTGAGCCAATGGAATCTCCTCAGATTTAGAGATTTGTGTATATTCTTCCCAAAGTATCTAAGCTCGTAGTGCGAGTCAATGGAATCTCCCCAGATTTAGAGATTTGTGTATGTTCTTCCCAAAGTATCTAAGCTCATAGTGTGAGTCAATGGAATCTCCTTGGGGTTAGAGCTTTGTGCATGTTCTTCCCAAATGTCTGGGCTCATTGTGTCTGCGTTAATGGAATCTCCTTGTGGTTAGAGCTTTGTGCATGTTCTTCTCAAAGTGTCTGGGGTAACAGAGTCTTGAGTCAATAGAATCTCCTCAGGTTAGAGCTTTGTGCATGTTCTTTCCAAAGTGTCTAAGCTTGCAGTGTCGCAGACAATGAAATCTCCATGGGGGTTAGAGCTTTGTGCACGTTCTTCCCACAGTGTCTCAGCTCGTAGTGTCAGAGGCAATGGAATCTCCTTCAGTTTCGAGCTTTCTGCATGTTTTTCCCAAAGTGTCTAAGCTCGCGGTGTCAGAGCCAATGGAATCTCCTCAGGTTTAGAGCCTTGTACATGTTCTTCCCACAGTGTCTACACTTTCAGTGTCAGAGCTAATGGAATCTCCTCGGGTTTAGAGCTTTGTGCATGTTTTTCCTGCAGTGCCTGGGCTAATGGAATCTCCTCTGGGTTTAGAACTTTGTGCATGTTTTTCCTGCGGTGCCTGGGCTAGAGGAATCGCCTTAGGTTTTACAACTTTGAGCACGTTACTCTCATAATGTCTGGGTTTGTAGTGTCTGAACCAACAGAATCTTCTTGGGGGTTTAGAGCTCTGTGCATGTTTTTCCCAAAGTGTCTAAACTGGCAGTATTGGAGCTAATGGAATCTCCTCCAGTTTAGAGCTTTGTACATGTTTTACCTGCAGTGCTGGGGCTATAGGAACCTCCTCAAGATTTACAGCTTTGTGCATGATCCTCCCCCATAGTGTCTGAGTCAACAGAATCTTCTTGGGGTTTAGACCTTTGAGCATGTTCTTCCCAAAGTGTCTGGGCTCATAGTTCTGACAGGGTTGAATAAGACCCTGTCCCATTTGTTATGCAGAAAGAGGTAAATGCAAGATCTGTTCTATCCCCTTCTTTTCTGTCTCTTGTCTGACTGCGTAGTCAAATTTTCCTCTGCCATCACTTGTTGTTTCTATCTTTTCTTCCCCCTTACGTATCTGAAGTTATAAGATATGTGTGAATCTTTACGTGAAACTGGGATCCCTTGATTTGAAAATGTATAGTTATATTATTGAAATGACTGCAAAAAGCTATTTGGAACTTAGGGGGTTAACTTGGAATACAACACTAGCTCTTCTACAGAGTTGTAAAGAGGAGAGTTCTGACACATCATGTTCTATTTTCTTGAACCTGTAAGGAATGAAACTTTACAAAGTTCTGGTCTCTTAGCGAGCTCAGGATGCCCCAAAAAATAAATAAAGAGCAACAATACTTTTGCTAGAGCGAGAGCAAGACTGAAACCTGGAATTAGAGATATCCTCAGATGAAGGACTTTGTTTTCTGTGTTTGTACTGCCTTTGTAAATTGTTAGATTGAACAATTTCATTTTTTATTTTACTGTTCTTGGAAAGAAAAAACGCTATCTGCGAATTTTATATCTGCTCCTGGTCTTTCTATGCTTCTTGAGCTGTATCTCGATGACAACAGTGTCTGAGCCAATGGAATCTCCTCCGGGTTTAGAGGATACTCTTTAAAATCTTCTGATGCATCATCAGTTAGATCTGGACTGTACTCCTCTTCATCTTCCAATAATGGGGAGGGAACCAGCTGCTCGATGGGGTATTCCCTGCCCAACATCGATGTTGCCCTGGCAACGGTGTCCCATGGGGAGGCTGTGCTATACCAAAGGTAGCCCTAAAACTGAAGGTGCAGCCTACAGAGGAGCCGGCACCATCGGAGGCACCTGCACTAAGGCTGGGTATACTGGCTGGGCCAAATGGTCCTTTTCTACCGACAAATTCTGTTTCAATGTATCTATGGGCAGAACTGACCCAGAAGAAAGTCCTTGCACTGCAAATAGAACCCCAAGCAGAGCTGGCAATGTGTGGAGGATCCACTACCCCATTGGAGGTATCCATCAACCAAACTGGTCATCCAGTACTTCCCCAGAAGACGGGGAGGGGGGCACTGGAGATAGAATAGAAGAGTTGATCTAGAAGGTGTGAGGATGTCTAGTGTGGTTTCATTACTAACTGAAGGCTATGAAGAGGGCACCATAAATGAAAATTATGTACTTACCGTAACTGTTGATCTTCTAGGAATATCTTCACCATTTATTCACACTAATGGGTCCAGGCCAGAGGCACTAGGACCCCATGGGAGTCAAAACATTCGAGGGAGCCGGTGCCGAGGTAAGCGGTGCGCATGCATGGTGCCGTGAGAGTGGCTCGCAACACTAGGCTTACCTAAGCACCGGCCCCCAACCACCTCAATTCCTTTTTTGCCAAGGAGGTGCAGTATAACCCAACTACTGATCATGCACTTATGCTAAGGGCATAAGGAGCCCTGAAGACCTGTGCAAAAGAGATCAGTATGACAGTAATATAGTGTCTTCAAAGTTCAAGCCCTGAACAAGGGAGAAGACCAATAAGATACTAAAGTGAGCTTGGGGGAATGGCAGGGTGAGTGTGTGAATAAATGGTGAAGATATTCCTAGAAGATCAACAATTACAGAGAGTATGTAATTTTCATATCTTCCAGGAATGTATCAACCATTTATTCACATTAATGGGTCAGAGTACGAAGCTGAGATAGAACCTTGGGGAAGGGTAGTAGGAGTGAAGAGCTCACTCAAGACTGAAATCCATTAAGGCAGTCTTGCCAGTGGTATACCACCTGGCAGTGACATGCAGGGTATAGTGCACAACTAAAATGTGCACTGTGACCACAGTTATAGCTTTGCAAAGCATCACCTGACAGACACAGAACAAATCCCTGCTAGGGACATGACAACTGCAATAGTGAAGTTGGTGCATACTTAACCTTTCAACCCGACCCAGCCATGGCATCGCAGAGGTGGGATAGCTCACAACCCAGGCAGGGTACGCCTGAGTAGAGCAGGCTGACTCTTTCAACTTAAAACAAAGGAGACCAAAACCTGTTTGGTTTGTTTGAAATCCTAGTTCTGTGCAGGTGAGAAGTGAGGGCCCCACTAACGTTCAGAGAATGAGGAGAGTGTGCTCTCTGACATTCTGGAAACTGGCAAATAGGTGGACAGCATAGTGGCAGATTTGGAGAGAACTCTGAATCCACTAAGGAAGGATCATTTCGAGCACTAAGCACTACCTTTCCCAGCATAAGGGTAATCTGAGATCAGAAGATGATTTCAGACGATCTGCAGGCGGAAGAGAAGGCCACTAGGGGCTGCTGTCTAAGTAGAACTTGGTTCACAAGTCAACAATGGCTCAAAGAGCTTGTGATGAGCATGTTCAGCACAATGATGATATCCAGGCAACTACCAGCTTCTAGGAAGGAGCCTCGTCATGAAGAAAAAAATTAACACAGTAATCTTGTTTCTTCCAGGGGATACTCCAATATTCCAAACTCTTATGCAGTATGCCTTTAAGCCAGATCTGCCTGGAGATGGAATGTTGTGCTAATGATGGAATCGTTAGTTCATGCCACTTTTACAAATGCTGCCACTTATCAACTGCCTACATTCTAACCCTCAGATTTCGTGAATGCCTGACAAGACAGAGCCCACGAGGAATTTAGCAATTATCTATAATAATAAAAAAACACCCAGAAACATAGAATTTGACGGCAGATAAGGACCGCTTGGCCTACCCAGTCTGCCCATTTCCCTACCTACTGGATAAGCTGCAGATCCTAGTTAACCAGCAGCCTACTTCTTCCTACCCCCACCCCTTAGAATGGCCTTATGACAGAAGACAGGGTTCTGAAAGAGCTCTTAAAACTGAAGGTGGACAAAGCAATGGGGCCTGATGGGATTCATCCCAGAATTCTAAAAGAACTAAGGGTAGAACTAGTGACACCACTGACTACCCTCTTTAACAAATCATGGGAGGATGGGGTGGTACCTGAGGACTGGAGGAGGGCAGATGTGATTCCCTTCACAAACGTGGGAGCAAGACAGAAGCAGGAAACTACAGACCTGTTAATTTAACCTCAGTGGTAGGGAAAATGATGGAATCACTTCTGAAGGAAAGAACTGTTGAGTATCTAGAGGCCAGAGGGCACAGGACCCAAGGCAGCATGGATTCTGAGCGGAAGGTCATGCCAGACAAATCTAATAGATTTCTTTGACTGGTGACCAAAGTAGTAGATCAGGGAGGGGCTGTGGACATGGCCTACCTAGACTTTAGCAAGGCATTTGACACAGTCCCACACAAAAGATTAATATACAAGTTAGCCAGCCTGGGAGTGGGTCCCAAGATGACAGCCTGGGTAAAGAATTGGCTGGAGAATAGGACACAGAGAGTAATAGTAAATGGAGTCCACTCTGAATAAAGGGGGGTTAGTAGTGGGGCACCATGAGAGTTCAGTATTAGGACGGTCCTCTTCAATGTCTTTATAAGTGACATTCGACTGGAAGGAAAAGTATGTCTCTTTGCTGATGACACAAAGATCTGCAACAGAGTTGATGCACAAGGTGGAGTGGAAAGGATGAAAAGGGACTTGGCAAGGTTAGAGGAATGGTCAAATGTATGGCAGTTTAGATTCAATGCTAAGAAGTGCAAGGTAATGCACCTGGGAAACAAAACCAGGGGAAGAGTACACAATGGGGGGTGAGATACTAACAACAACAAAAATGGAAAGGGACCTGGGGGTAGTCATATCAGATGACCAAAAGGTGGGCAAGCAATGTGAGAGGGCAGCAAGGAGGGCTGGGGGAATACGGGGATGCATAGGGAGAAGCATCACCAGTAGAAAACAAGAAGTTATTATCCCTCTGTACAGACAGCTGGTGAGACCACATCTGGAGTACTGCGTGCAGTTCTGGAGACCCAATCTCCGCAAAGCCATAGACAGGATGGAAGCTGTCCAGAGGAGGGCAACTAAAATGGTGCAGGGTCTGCACCGGAAGACATATGAAGAGAGACCAAAGGAGCTTAATATGTATAGCCTCGAGGAAAGGAGGGAGAGGGGACATGATAGAAACTTTCAAGTACCTCAAGGGAATCAACAAAGTCCAAGAGGGTAGCATCTTTCAAAAAAAGGTGTGCAAGAACAAGGAGCAATTTGAAGATAGAAGGGGCTGCCTCACAGGTAATTTAAGGAAGTATTTTTTCACAGAGAGGTTGTGGATGTATGGAATGGCCTTCCAGAGGAGGTTGTGGAGTCAAAAACAGTGGTGGAATTCAAGCATGCATGGAACAGTCATAAGGCAATTCTAGGGGTTGGGGGTAGGAAGAAGTAGGCTGCTGGTTAACTAGGATCTGCAACCTATCCATCAGGTAGGGAAATGGGCAGACTAGGTGGGCCAAGCGGTCCTTATCTGCCGTCAAATTCTATGTTTCTATGCCAGTATCTCCCCAGCCCTCCTTGCTGCCCTCTCACATTGCTTGCCCACCTTTAGGTCATCTGATATGACTACCCCCAGGTCCCTTTCCATTTTTGTTGTTGTTAGTATCTCACCCCCCATTGTGTACTCTTCCCCTGGGTTTTGGTTTCCCAGGTGCATTACCTTGCACTTCTTAGCACTGAATCTAAGCTGCCATACATTTGACCATTCCCATAGCCGGTTTTAGGCACCAGCGAACCCTGCGGTCGCTGGGGGCCCCTTGCTTTTGCAGCCCCAACCAGAGCACTGTACCTTAATTATTTTTATTTTTTTATCTTCTTAGAGCAGCAACAAAGGGCTGTTGCAGCTCCTTCTGATGTAGCATCATGAAATGCCTTACCAAGCTATATGACCCTATCAGTACGAGGCAAATGAACAGCAATGGTTGGAATGGGAAGAACTGCCCAAAGGAGTAACTCTGCTGTCTGCCAATAAAAAACACTTAAAATACACCTCTGGTTATACTGAAAATAATACACAATGATGTGCATATGGGTTATAGTCAAACAGGCAAAGGTCGGCCAAGTAGGGGGCTGCCATGATTTTACTAATTCTGCTGGGGGCCCCCGAACTCTAAAGCCGGCCCTGACCATTCCTCTAACCTTGCCAAGTCCCTTCTCATCCTTTCCACCCCACCCTGTGCATCAACTCTGTTGCAGATCTTTGTGTTATCTGCAAAGAGACATACTTTTACTTCCAGTCCCTCTGCAATGTCGCTTACAAAGACTTTGAAGAGGACCGGTCCTAATAATGAACCCTGCGGTACCCCACTAGTAACCCTCCTTTCTTTTGAGTGGACTCCATTTACTATTACTCTCTGTGTCCTATTCTCCAGCCAACTCTTTACCCAGGATATCATCTTGGGACCCACTCCCAGGCTGGCTAACTTGTTTATTAATCTTTTGTGTGGGACTGTGTCAAATGCCTTGCTAAAGTCTAGGTAGGCCATGTCCACAGCCTCTCCCTGATCTACTACTTTGGTCACCCAGTCAAAGAAATCTATCAGATTTGTCTGGCATGACCTTCCCGCTGCGAATCCATGCTGCCTAGGGTCCTGTGCCCCTCTGGCCTCTAGATACTCGACAATTCTTTCCTTCAGAAGTGATTCCATCATTTTCCTATCACTGAGGTTAAACTAACAAGTCTGTAGTTTCCGCTTCTGCCTTGCTCCCACTTTTGTGAAGGGAATCACATCTGCCCTCCTCCAGTCCTCGGGTACCACCCATCCTCCCATGATTTGTTAAAAGGGTAGTCAGTGGTGTCACTAGTTCTACCCTTAGTTCTTTTAGAATTCTGGGATGAATCCCATCAGGCCCCATTGCTTTGTCCACCTTCAGTTTTACGAGTTCTTTCAGAACCCTTTCTTCTATAAATGGGCTGGTATCAACTTCTGTATCCAGAGTGTTTCTACTGTTCGTTTTAGGTACCTCCCCCTTTTCATTTGTAAATACTGAGCAAGGCAAGGATACCTGCCAATGAGTGTGGATGAACAACATATACCATTCCTAGAACTCCTGTTACAGGTGAGTAACCTGTATTTCTAGGGACATGGATATGTTGTTCATCCACACTCATTGGCAGACTCCTAGCAGTTCTCCGGGAGGAGGAAGGCAAGACGCGCACCCCCAATACTTACTTGGGAAAGAGAGACTGGAGAACCGAGGCCCCAAAACCAGCATCCTGGCGTGACTCAAGGTCGATGTGGTAATGGGTAATGAAGGTGTGCTGACTTCCAGGTAGCAGCCCTGCAGATTTCCTGGATAGGGGCGTCCCTGGAAGCAGCCACCGTTGCAGCAGTATGGCAGGTAGAATGAGCTCTTATCCTCTGGGAGGCTCCATGCCCGCCAACTTATAGCAGAGATCTATGCAGGAAGTGACCACCCTTATCGTCGCTTGGCTGCAGGTCTCTGCAGATGCGGCCTAGCGTGGTGACAAACAGCTGGAGAACCTCTCCCAATTTCAACGTGCGCTCTTTGTAATAAGCGGCGCCCTTCTAGGGTCCCAAAGTATAGACCTATATTCGGCCTCGAGGTGTGATTGGGGTGGGGTTTTCGACAGGTCAACACCTAGTTAAGGTGAAACTCGACACCACCTTCGGAAGGAATTTCGGTGGGGCGCAGGACAACCTTGTCCCTGTGGAAGACCAGGTAAGGAGACTCGATGGAAAGCGCCTGGAGCTCTCCCATCCTTCTGGCTGACGTGATAGCCACCAAGAAGGCGGTCTTCCACGACAGGTGAGAGAGAGCACACCTGTGCATAGGTTCGAATGGCTTGTCCATGAGCTTTGCCAGTACCAGCAGTAGATCCCACGGAGGTGGGGGTTCCCGCACTGGAGGGGAAATGTGATCAAGGCCTTTGAAAAAGCGCTAGACCACCTTCTCCTCGCCACCGACTGCTTCCCGCCCGCGCCCGTAAGCAGAGATGGCTGCCAGGTGCACCCCTTAGGTCGACCTAAGCCCTTGACTAGAAAGGGACCATAAATAGTCCAAGATGCTTGCCAAGGAACAGGAGGAAGGGTCCAAGCCCTTGCCCTGACACCAAATGGAAAACCTTTTCCATTTGAAGGCATAACATTTTCTGACTCGACTTTACGGGACGCCTCAACTACATTGAGGACCTCGCTCGGAAAGACCCAAGGCCTGGAACTCGCAGCCCAGGAACCAGGCCGCCAGGTGCAGGATTGAAGGTCCGGATGGAACACCTTCCCTGATTGACTGAGAGCAGGTCCGGGCAAGCTGGAAGCTGCCGCTGAGTCCTGGAGCTGAGACTGAGGAGATCTGGTACCAGAACTGGCAAGGCCAGTCTGGGGCTATCAGAATCACCTGCGCCTTGTCCCTCTCGCCTTGGAGAAGCACCTTGTGGATCAAGGGAAATGGGGAAAGGCGTAAAGAGGCCGGGGTCCACTGCCTCGAAAGGCATCCCCTGCAGCGAGCCCTGCTGAGGCGGGCATGGAACAGACTCAGCTTAGCGTTCTCCTGAAGCAAACAGGTCACACAGGTGTGCCCCAATGGGAGAACAGATGTTGTACTACCTCCGGCAGGAGAGACCACTCGTGGGATGCAGCCCCTATCCGGCTCAGGGCATCGGCCAGGGTGTTGGAGGCTCCTGCCACGTGAATGGCTAGGAGATCCACCTCCAGGCTGCGCACGAGTGACCAAATGCGAGAGCCTTTGCATAGGAGCATGGAGCGCCCCGCCCTGGCGGTTTAGATAGTACATGGTCGTGGTATTGTCCGTCCTGGACTCGGACCACTTGACCCCGGAGGAGCAGAGCAAAGGCGGTGAGAGCTAGGCGGACTGCCGGAGCTCCAGCAGGTTGATGTGGCATCGGGACTCCTGCGGGACCAGAGGCCATGAGCCCGGTGTTCCCCAGATGGGCACCCCAACCCATCAGAGAGGCATCGGTCGAAGAGACCGCCGGCTCGGGCGGACGAGCAGGATGCCCTCCTGCAAATGATCTGGAACGGTCCACCACGGAGGCGTTCCACATCCCTTGTCACCGACACAAGCTGGTCCAAAGGATCGCAGCTGTGACCACTGGCTGGCCAGTCCCACTGAAGGGGACGCATGTTCCAGCGGGCCCAACGGACCACGCTGGTGCAGGCCGCCATGAGACCCAGGAGGCGCAGGAAGTCCCGGCAGGGCGCAACTGCCCAACCAGAAATGATCAGGCGAAGGAGGAAAGAACCCTGCCCTGTCCACGGGAGCCGCTGCCTGGCTCAAGAGAGTCGAGCTGCTCTCGATGAATAGAATCACCTGCTTCGCTCGAGTTCCGACTTGGCCTCGTTGATAAGGAGGCCCAGTTGAGAACAGACCTGGAGGCCCAGATCTCTGGACCACTCCGCCTCCTTCCTGGAGGAGCTGCTATCAGCCAGTCGTCCAGGAAGGGTACACCGGACCCCTGGCGCCGCAGAATGCTGTCACCACTGCCATGCATTTGGTGAAGACCCTGGGAGCTGGAGACAAGCCGAAGGGCATGGCTTGGAACTGAAGAGGATCCTTCCGCTTGGGCGAAGGAATCTCTGGTGAGACGGACGGATAGGGACGTGAAAACGCTGGCCCTGCAAGTCCAGAGAGCAGAACCACACGCGCTCCAAGGATGGTATTATCTGAGCCAGAGTGACCATTCTGAAGGTTCGAGACCTTAGGAACTTGTTTAGGTCGTGTAGGTCGAGAATGGGGCGCCAGCCCCCCGTCCGCTTCGGAACCAGGAAGTACCTGGACACAAACCCTGGGTCTGAAGGAGGGTCCACCACCTCTCTTATCACCTCCTTCTGGAGGAGGAGAGCGATGTCGGCTCGACGAGCCGCCAGTGAGGCTGGGGATCCCGAAGCCCCCCGAGGGGCGACGGCTCTGAAGGGTGGTGCCTGCTCGAATTCCAGAGGCAGGCCTCTTCCCACCACCTCCAAGACCCACCTGTCCGTGGTAACAGCGGACCAGGCAGGGGACCCAGGGGTAAGGTGATGGGAATGGGGGCGACACCCCTCAGCCCGTCACTGGGCAGGCTTGGAAGAGGGACCGGCCGAGGGACCTCCTGGGCCTTTTCCTCCCTGCCTCCTGTTAGAGGAAGCCGGCGGCTTGGGTTTGGGATGCCAAGGCCGAGCCTGCTGGCCCTGACGTTGCTGGGCCGGGCGCGCCGGGGGCACAGAAGGACGAAAGGGCTTAGGCTGTGGCTTGCGGCCTTTGTCCTTCTGAGCGGAACAGACCGAGTCCAAGGTAGCATTGGACTTCTCGATCCTCTGCAGGTGACCTTCCACCCCAGGGCCGAAGAGGTCAGTCCCAAAAAGGAACATCCGCCAACTTGTGCTGGGTATCCGAGTAAAGGTGGATATCCTCAGCCAAGCCTGACGACCATAGCCACTGCGGCGCCACCGATCTGGCACATGAGTCCCCTATATCCAAAGCAGTCTGGAGCTGCTGTTTGGCCACTGCCCTGCCCTGGTCCGCACCTGCTTAACCGTAGTCTGCAGATCGGCGGGAAGATGAGGATGACCTCATCCAGGAGCCCAACAGGGCATGAGAAAATGTGCCATGAGGACGGCCGAACTGGCCTGGCGAAGGCCGAGGGAGAGTGAGCGTAGACTTTTCGCGACATAGTCCAATTTCTTGGACTCCTTGTCAGGAGGTTTGTCCACATCCCTGGCGCTGCCGCTCGCCGAAAACGCTGTCGGTAACCAACCCCTCAGCAGAGGGTGTTCAAAACGGACAGGGAACGGTAGGGGACCATACTTCCTGGCCATCCTGGCCGAAGCGCAGGGCAGGAAGCAGGGGCGCTAAAGCTCAGTGCGGACCCACTGATGGCCTCGGCCACCGGAAAGGCCTCCGTCGAGAATCCCTCGGTCCAGAATCTCCGTGAGGGGATACCTGGCCCGTTTGAAGCGGTTCGAGCTCCATCCGGTGGACTCGAGATGAGCGAAGCAGTCCTAGGAAGAGACGACGGGCTATCGTCCATTGACTGACCTCCTGGAAGACTCCAAGTCCAGTCGCTTGGAGAAAAGGAGGAATCATCTTCGGACTCGGAAGAGTCCTCGAAGAAACTGCCTCTGGCCTGAGCCACCTTCACCTGCGAGGTCGATTGGGAGTGAGGGTAACTGACAGCCGATGGGGTAGAGCCTTGGCCGACCGAGAATCATGGTGGGGCCCAGTGGTGGCTGTGGGCGGAGGTTCCACGGAATCGGTGGAGCAGCTGGTTTGGCAGATTAACTTGACCTGGGTATAGGCTCTCGGATAAGTCGGGGGTTGTTGGCAGCTCGGTGACAGCCACTTAATGGCGGGGAAAGCGGCGAGTCGGCTTACTCCCAGGACCAAGGCTGTTGCAACATAAGGTCCTCGTGCCGTCCGACGTAATTCTGGCGAAGCCTCCCTCGTCCGAGGAGGAGGATGAGGGGCAGCGGCAGCGCCCGCCTGTGATTGCGAGACGGGACCGCCTGAGCGGTGGGATCGGCTGGACCGCGAAGAGGTCCGAGACCGAGACCGAGAGTCCCGGAATTTCAGAGGTCGGTGCGGGGAGGTGTCGGCCGGAACCGGCACTCCCTTCGGCTCGGATGGTCCATCCGAGGGCTCCGGAACCGGAGGCACAGGCGAGCCCACGGGATCCTCAACTCCTCCCGGGGGAACCGGGAAGAGGGGAATCTCGGCTGCTAAAGGCGACAGCCCGTCCAATGGGTCGAGAAAAATCTCGACTTCATCGGTGGGAGTCTCGGTCAACTGACCTGACGGGGACACCGTGAGGCCAGTGGCCGAAGCTGAGCGGTCGACCGAAGCCGACGGTCGACGGCCCGGGGAGAGGGACCTTTCCCACTCCCAAGAGCGTCGTCGGAGGGACTTACCCCTGTCCCTCTTTTTGGACCGAGAATAAGGTCCCGCAGATGTAGGCCCTTCTCCTTTAGTGGAGAGGACAGACAGCTCCTTAAAGGAAGCCGTGTAGGAAGAGCCCAGAGGGGCGGGATAAATGCAGCGGCCGAGAAAGCACGGCCAGCGCGCGCCTCCTCTTGAGGGCGACCATCCGCCGAGCTGATCCGCCCGAGGCCCGCCGCGTGACACCGCCAACCGGCCTCCTGGACTTCACCGAGGGAAACGCTTCTCGGGACGGCCCAGTTGCAATCGGGCAACACGGTCTTCGAGGACGTAGGCCGAGAAAGATGAGCACAGGTCGCAAGCCTGCGGGTCATGCTCAAGGCCTAAGCAGTAGACACACGTGGAGTGTGGATCCGTCGAGACATCTTCCGCCGCATGGGCATCTCCGAAATCGGAGTCGATTTGTCCATCGCAGCCATGAGGGATAGAAGACTGAAGTCTTTTTGCAAAATTTATTTTAAATCCATAAGCGGAGAAATAGGAACCAGTCTCAAGCATAAGCGTTAAGGAGGAACCTGAGCTTCCAAGCGGTAAGGAAGATCTGGCGTCATGGGGCTCAGCAGGTTATACCACCGGTGGGTGGGAGGAGCAAGCTTGAAGACCTTCCGGCAAGATTTAAAGCGGCAAGGATACCTGCCAATGAGTGTGGATGAACAACATATCCATGTCCCTAGAATATTTGTTTAGTATCTCTGCCTTTTCACAGTCTCCCTCTTCCCACCCTCCTTCCCCTTTATTAAGCCTCACTATCCCTCACTTAGTCTTAACCGCTCCCTGATGTACCTATAAAATTTTATCCCCCTTCTTAACTGAGTTTGCTATCTTTCCTCGGTTTGGGCCTTTGCCGTTCTGACTGCCTTCCTGCCTCCTTTTGCTTTAACTGTACAATTCTCTGTCCTGCTCCTTCTGCGATTCCTTGTACTTCCTGAATGCTTTCTTTTCTCTTGAACCTTCACTGCCACTTCCTTTGAGAACCACAGTGGTTTCTTACATCGTTTTGTTTTGTTTATTTGCTTCACACAAAGACTAGTTACCTCTGTGATTGCAGTTTTATTATTCCCATTGTTCTTCCACCGTCCTTCCTGCCCATTTGCTAGTGCATTCCTTAGGCACTCACCCATTTTAGCAAAGTCAGCCCTCCTAAAGTCCAGTACTTTTGCCTTTGTATGGCTTGACTCTATTGCTGTGTTTATTGAACCATACTGTTCGATGGTGCGCTAGTTCCCAGATGGCTACCCACTTCTACATCTGTGATCCTCTCTCTATCTCCATTTGAAACCAGGTCTAAGATTGCTCCCTCTCGAGTGGGCTCCAATACTAGTTGTCTAAGGCATGCCCCCTGTAGGGCATCTAGAATAACCCCACTCTTGGAAGTGGCTGCTACAAGTGCACTCCAGTTAATATCTGGCATATTCAGATCACCCATCAGCAATATCTCCCCTTTTTCTGCCATTCTGAGTATACTTTCTATCATTTCCTTGTCCATTTCCTCCCCCTGAGAAGGGTGTCTGTATACAACCCCTGTGCGGATTGTGGTGCCATTGCCTGTCTCCAAATTTACCCACAGTGCTTCTTCTCCTCCCTGTTTACCCTTTTGTTCTGTTGCTTTTATTCCTTCCCTTATGTAAAGAGCTACTCCTCCTCCTCTTTTACCCTCCTGTCCCTCCTGTAAATAGTGTATCCTGGTATGTTTACGTCCCAGTCATGGTTTTGTGTGTACCATGTTTCTGTGACTGCTACGATATCAGATGTTCCTCCTCCATCAAGGCCACTAATTCAGGAAGCTTGTTACCCAGACTATGGGCATTGGTACTCATTGCTCTCCATTTTTGGATGGCTTTACCTTCTGCTGCAGCATCCCCCACTGACCTTTCTACCTCGGTCTTTTTCTCGTTTAGTACTCTGTTTTGAAGGGAAAGGCTGGGATTTTCCTGCTGCTTATCAGTGCCTCCCCCCTTGAATAGTTTAAAAGCCTGCCAATGAAGCATTTAAACCGACTGCTCAAAAGACTTGTTCCCTTCCTGGACAGATGCAGACCATCCTGCCAGTATAGGCTGGTGTCCCTCCAGGTGGAACCCCAGTCCCCAATGAAGCCAAACCCCTGTGTTCCACACCATTTTTTCAACCTCCAACTGGAGGAAAAAACATTAACAAAACACCCCCCAATGTCAGAATCACCTGAAGAGGGGAAATACACTTGAACACAGTTCCAAATATAAAAGCCAGTGTGTGGCACATATACCCCTGAAATTACAGCATAGAGTGCAGAGGCCACTGGTTTTAGTAGGGGAGGCAGGGTGGGAGAGTTAGGAATACTGGAGTATCCCCTGGAAGAAACAAAATTACTGTGGTAAGTAATTTTTTCTTCTCACCCCAGGAATACTCCAATATTCCTAACTCCTATGCAGACTAAGAAGCAGTACCTTTAGAGGTGGGCACAGAACCTATTTTGGAAACAGGATCTGCAGAACAGCTGCACCAAATCTGGCATCACCCCTAGCCTGAGTATCCAGGCTATAATGCTTGGTAAAGGTGTGCACTGTTCTCCAGGCAGCTGCTTTTACAGATGTCCACCAAAGGAACAACCCTGGCAGCTACTATAGTAGCAGCTGTATCCCTTGTGGAATGGGCTCTGAGCCTTGTTGGGGCCTCCTTCCTAGCTTTCAAATAGCAAAATTGGATACACTGGACTATCCAGCGAGAAGCAGACCTCTTAGATGCTGGATTTTCTTTTCCCACATCCCCATAGGTCAGGAACAGTTGCTTCCTTTCCTGCCTATGGGACTTAGTGGCTGTCATGTAGTAGCTAAGAGCTCTCTTGACATCAAGACTGTACAGTCCATGCTCACCAGAGCATGAATATTTAGTAAAGAAAACAGGTAAGGTAATGGACTGGTTCAAATGAAAGTTCGAAACCACCTTTGGAAGAAATTTTCTGTTAGTTCGCAGGACCACTTTGTCCCTGTGGAATGAAATGTAGTCCTGCTCAATGCAGAGAGCCTGGAGCTCACTGATCCTTCTGGCAGAAGTGATTGCCACTAGGAAAACTGTTTTCCATGTGACACATTTCAAAGGAGCTGAAGACATGGGTTCAAAAGGGGGACCCATGAGTTTGGCAATACAGATATTTAGATCAAAGGCTGTCACCGGTACACTGGTAGGGGGTGCAGATAAGCAATACCTTAAAAGAATCTTTTAAAGATTGAATTTGATGCCACAAAGGCATTCTTCCCAGCCGAAGTGTAAGCAGACACTGCAGCTAAATAAACTTTCAAAGTAGTGGGCTGTAGGCCCAATGAATGTAGATGAGTAAGGTAGTCCAGCACAGCTGGAACCCCTGCGTGAGCTAGTATTTATTCCTGGTGGAGAACCAGATAGAAAATCTTTTCCATTTAGAGGCGTAGGTTTTCTTGGTGGAAGGTTTCCTGTACCCCCTCAAAATATCCAGGACACTTTCAGAAAGATGCAGGTTCGCATACTCTAGGTCCTCAAGAGCCACGCTTCGAGTCTGAGTGACCTGAGGTTCAGGTACAGTAGTCTCCCTTGACTGGAGTTTAGCAGGTTGTGCCTCTGGGGAAGGTGTATTGGTTCAGCCACAGACATGAACAGCAGCGGCGAGTACCATAGCTGTCTGGCCCAGTCTGGGGCTATCAGGATCATTGTAGCCGACTGGGGCCTGAGCTTGAGTAGCACCCCGTACACCAGAGGGAATGGAGGAAACGCATACAGGTACCTCCCTGACCAGTCCAGAATCAGAGCATCCAGGGGTACTGTTCCCATAGCTGGTGGTCAGTAACAATACTGTGGAAGGTGGCGACTTTCATGGGATGCAAAGAGATCTATCTCTGGGGTACCCCACCTTCTGGAAATCACTTTCACCACCTATCTGTTTAAGGTCCATTCATGACGGGCCTGGTGATTCAACTCAAGGCATCTGCTAGGGTATTGTCCTTGCCTGGCAGATAAATGGCCCGAAGAGAGGCTCCTAGGGAGTAGCCAGAGTACAAATTCACATGGCTTCTGTGCAGAGAGGATCCGACCTTGTTCCTCTCTGCTTGTTTATAAAATACATAGTGGTGGTACTGTCTGTTCTGACCTGTACCACCTTTCCCTGAACTAGTGCTGTGAAGGCTTGCAGTGCCAGGAACACTGCCCTGAGCTCCAGCAGATTTATGTGCTGGAGTGGCTCTGCACTTGACCAAGTGCCATGAGTAGTTGATCCCCTAGGTGGCCACCCCATCCTAGTAGTAATGCATCTATTGTGAGAATCACTGCCAGAGGCTCTTTTTGGAAGGGAACCCCCTGTCTGAGGTTGACTTCCTCTTTCCACCACTGAAGGGCGAGGAGTAACGTTTTTGTTACTGGGACCATCTTTCAGAGAGAAGCCCTTCTTTGACACCAGTGAGCTCTTAGGTGGAATTGAATGTCTCTCATATGGAACCTGGAACCTAGAACTGTGCCGGTGGTGGCTGCCATGTGGCCCAGTAACTGCAGAAACTGTCTCGTAGTTTTTGGTTTGTTCAGGCTGAAGGAGCCTGCCATTCGCAGAATACGTTTTACTCTGTCCAGAGGTAGGTAAGCCCTGCCCTCTTGGGTATTTAATTCTGCTCCTGTGAACCGCAACACTTGTGCAGGGAGAAGGACTGACTTTTTGAGATTTACCAGGAAACCCAGAGACTCCAGAAGTCCTTGGGTGAGCTGCAGATGTTCCTCTACCTATTGTGGTGACCTTCCCATCACCAACTAGTCGTCCAGATAGGGGAACACTGTGATACCTTGCCTTCGCAGGTGTGCCACAACCACTGCCAGGCACTTTGTGAACACTCTTGGAGCAGAAGTGAGACCGAATGGCAGCGCTGAAAACCGATAATGACCTGAAGGGAGTCTGAACCTGAAGTACTTTCTGTGAGACTCCCTTATGGGATGTAGAAATAAGCATCTTTTAGGTCCAGAGATGCCAGCCAATCTCCTTTATGAAGACCTGGCAGAATCAATGACAAGGCTACCATTTTGAACCTTGACTTTGTTAAGTGCCTGTTTAGCACCCTTAGGTCTAGGATAGGCTGCCATTGACCATTTTTCTTTGTTGTGAAGAAGTATCTTGAATAGAACCCCTTTCCCTTTTGCTGTGAAGGCATGGGTTCCATTGCTTTTGACAGCAATAGGTTTTGAACCTCCTTTTCCAGCAGCTTTCTTTCCACACTGGAAGCTGGTTTGAACACTCCGATTCTTAGGGAGAGAAGGGATTTGAAGCTTAGGGCCAATCCCTGACTCACTACTTCCAGGACCCACTTGTCTATAGTGATCCGTTTCCAAGCCTGGAAGTAGTGAATCAGTCTGCCCCCTACTGGAAGTGGGGAGGTGGCCTTGGAGGACAAGTCAGGTGTTCCGCTTTGCCTGGGGCTGAGACTGGGAACCACGCCTGTAACCCTTTCTGCCCTGCCTCTGAAGTACCCTTGCTGAGGGTACTGTAGTTCTTGGGGTACGCCCATGGCCTGATAAAAAGGCCTGGAATAGAACTGTCTGCCCCAGCCTCCCCTTCCATATGGTCTTGAGGACAGGGAAACCTTCTCTTTAGCAGAGTTACTTCTATAAGTGGCCTTGTACTCGGCCACTTTTTTCATATAGGCCTCTGTGTGAGTTCCAAAGAGGAAGTTACCCTAAACTGGGAAATCCAGAGCCTTGTTTTGGGTGTCTTGAGTAAGGTTTGTGGCTCTTACCAGGCACACCTCCTCTGAGCAACTGTATTTGCCATCCACCTAGCAGCAGTATCATTGGTGTCTGCTGCCATCTGAAACAGATATTTGGCAGCTTCCAAGCCAAATCTGGCAGTTTCAGTAAGGTCTACTGAAAGGTTAGAAGAAGCCTTGTCTGCCATAGCCATGACAGACTGCCAGAGGAATTTTTGGTACTGGGCCATATAGGCCTGGAAATTAGCTGGTTTTATGGCCAAAGAAGCTGATAAATAGCCCTTTTTGGCCACACTATTTTTCTTGAATCCTTCTCTGGAGGATGAGACGCAAGAGGTACTTTTGCCTCGTCACAGGCTGCAGCTTGTACCACTCCCTAATGGTCAGGGTGGGAAAATAAGAACTCAGCCCCTTCCCTGTCAAGCTGGTACTTTTTGTCCAGCCTTTTATCCAAAGCTGGGACAGACCCAGGTGTATGGAGGAGCTTTATTGCATCCCTTTTAAAAAACGTATTTATTAGCAGCAATAACTTTTTGGTGGGTGTTAACCCCATCATTTCTAAGTACTCTGCCTCCTCCGCAACCTCAATCACCTCAGTGGTAGAGATATCCAGTGCACTTACCATTTTCCTGACAAAGGAAAAATGAGATGAGTAATCGCCTGATGACCTGGGAGGAGAGCCACGCTCCTATTCAGGAGAGACTCTATAGGATCTCCTTCAGCCTCTTCTTCATATTCCCCATAATCTTCCCTTGCTTCATGCAGAGAGGACTGGGAAGACTCAGCAGGGGGTCTGCACTGTAGACTGCTGTCCAGCAGGCAGCAGACCCTGCAAGGCTTGTAAAACCATAAATGCCTGTGCAATTTCCAGAGGAGTAGGCATGGTTACAGACACAGCGGAAGTCCCCATAGGCTGACCAGCAGGGGTTTCAGTGTGTTGTTTCCTTAGTTTTTTTCATGGGAACCAGAGAGCTAGCTAGTTCAGCAGGCCTTTTTGTACCCGTATCAGGAGCAGCAAAGTGTGGCTTCTGTGGTTTCACCCACAGCCACTGAGGGTATCGGCTGGTCAGAGCCAGAGGGACCCTTAGGTGGAGGCAATTTCTTTTTGAGCCTTTCCAAATGTTTTTCATGCGTTTTTTCAGGAAAGGATTTATGGATTTCACAACCCATCTTCAAATGATCATAATTCAGGCAAACAACACAAGAAGTGTGTTTATCTGCCTTAGCAAACATTTCACCACACTCTGTGCAAGTTTTGAAACCGGGTTCACCAGTCTTTTTCTTAGGTTTTTCAGACATTTTAACAAAAAAAATAAAATAAAAAAACTGCAACCGCGATTAAATGTAAACTTTTTAAGACAAATTTATTGGTTGCGGTCGGTTCAGGAACCGATCGGAACTGGGAACCAAGAGAAAAGGAACCGGGATTAGCGGTAAAGTAGCCGACAGTAGCAGTTACAAAAAATGTATTTTAAACAAATAATTTACAACAAATAAAAGAGTTTTAGTGAGGAAAAACTCCGCTAAGGCTACTAAAGCCCCGGTTCCCCACCAGTTATACCGAATCGGAAGAAACCGAGAAAATAAGTAATTTTAACTAAAATAAAGCTAACAGTTTTACTACGAACAAAAGATAAGGGTAGCAAATGAAAATAAAATAATACTAATATGTATTTGTTTTAAAGTTTCTCAGCGAGATGATGAGGAGATGATCGAGCATCTAGTCTTGACAGGTGGAGAGAGAAATCTGAGAGTTAGAATGTAGGCAGTCGATAGGTGGCAGCATTTGAAAAAGTGGCACGAGCCAATGATTCCATCATTAGCATAACATTCCATCTCCGGGTAGATCAGGCTTAAAGGCATACTGCATAAGAGTTAGGAATATTGAAATATTCCTGGGGTGAGAAATACAGGTTACTCACCTGTAACAGAAGTTCTAGGAATGGTATATGTTGTTCATCCACACTGTCTGGCAGGTTCCTTGCCGCTTTAAATTTTGCCGGAAGGTCTTCAAGCTGGCTCCTCCCACCCACCCGGGTGGTAAAACTCTTGGCTCCGCCCCATGACGCCAGATCTAGCCCGCTGGAAGCCAGGTTGTGCGTCGAAGCTGGGGAGGTGGGTGGGTCGTGTGGATGAACAACATTACCATTTCTAGAACTCCTGTTACAGGTGAGTAAATACCAAGTTACTCACCTGTAACAGGAGTTCTAAAATGGTATATGTTGTTCATCCACATGTCTCGCAGGTTCCTTGCGCTTTAAATCTTGCGGAAGGTCTTCAAGCTGGCTCCTCCACCCACCGGTGGTAAACTCGACTCCGCCCCTAGCGCCAGATCTGGCCGCTGGAAGCTCAGGTTGTGCGTTGAAGCCGGGAGGTCAGGTGGAGTCGGTGTGGATGAACAACATATACCATTCCTAGAACTCCTGTTACAGTGTGAGTAACCTGTATTTCTAGGGACATGGATATGCTGTTCATCCACACATCTGGCAGACTCTAGCAGTTCTCCGGGAGGAGGAGGCAGGCGCCTGACCCCTACTTAGGAAATAAAGACTGGAGAACGAGGGCCCAAAACCCAGCATCCCGGCGTGACTCAAGGTCGATGTGGTAATGGGTAATAAAGGTGTGTGCTGACTTCAGGTAGCAGCCTGCAGATTTCCTGGATGAGGCACCCCTGGAAGCAGCCACCGATGCAACAGTATGTGGGTAGAATGAGCTCTTATCCCTCTGGGAGCTCCATGCCCGCTCAACATGTGAGATCTATACGGGAGGTGACCTGCTTATCGTCACTTGGCTGCAGGTCTGCCAGGTGCGGCTTCAGCGTAGGTGACAAAAGCTGGCGAACCTCTCCCAATTTCAGCGATGCGCGCCCTATAATAGCGAGCACCCTTCTAGGGTCCAAAGTATGGAGCCTGTGTCTGACCTCCGAGGTGTGATTGGGGGGGAGAACCCAGCAGAGTCAACACCTGGTTAAGGTGAAACTCTGACACCACCTTGGAAGGAATTTCGGGTGGAGGCGCGGACAACCTTGTCCCTGAGAGAGACCAGGTAAGGAGACTCAATTCAGGAGCCTGGGTTCTCCCATCCTTCTGGCTGACGTGACAGCCACCAAAACTGTCTTCCACAACAGGTGAGAGAGTTCACACCTGTGCATTGGTTCGAATGAACGCCCATGAGCTTTGCCAATACCAGCAGTAAATCCAGGTGGAGGTTCTACGCACGGAGAAATGTGATCAAGACCTTTGGCGCGTGAGACCACCTTCTCCTGCACCACCACTGCTCCCCAGCCGCGCCCGGTAAGCAGAGATGGCTGCCAGATGCACCTTCAGGATCTTAGGCCTAAGCCCTTGACTAGAAAGGACCATAAATAGTCAAAATGCTTGCCAAGAACAGGAGGAAGAGTCCAAGGCCTTGCCTGACACCAAATGGAAAATCTCTTCCATTTGAAGGCATAGCATTTCCTGGTGGAAACGCACTACCTGGGACGCCTCAACAACATTGAGGACCTCGTGGAAGACCAATGCCTGGAACTCTAGCGGCTCAGGAACCAGGCAGTCAGGTGCAGAGATTGAAGGTCGGATGGAACACCTTCCTGACTGACTGAGAGCAGGTCGGGCGAGCTGGAAGCTGCTCGGGAGCCTGGAGCTGAGGCTGAGGAGATCTGGGTACCAGAACTGGCGGGGCCAGTCTGGGGCTATCAGAATCACCTCCGCCTTGTCCTCCTTGCCTTGAGAAGCACCTTGTGAATCAGGGAAATGAGGAAAGAAGTAAAACTCCGGGGTCCACTGCCTCGAGAAGCATCCCCTGCAGCGAGCGCCCTGCTGAGGCCATGAAACAGCCTCAGCCGTGTTCTCCTGAGGCAAACAGGTCCACCTGAGGTGTGCCCCAGTGGGAGAACAGATCTTGTACTACCTCCGGCAGGAGAGACCACTCGTGAGATGCAGCCCCTATCGAGGCTCAGGGCATCGGCCAAAAAAAGGTGTTGGAGAGCTCACTGCCACATGAATGGCTAGGAGATCCGCCTCCAGGCTGCTGCATGAGTGACCAAATGTGAAAGCCCTTGCATAGAAAGCATGGAATAAATCCCGCCCTGGCAGTTTAGGTATTACAGCATGGTGTCAGTACTGTCCATCTGGACTCGGACACATGACCCCGGAGAAAGCAGACAAGGCGGTGAGAGCTAGAGCAGACGCTGAGCTCCAGCAGGTTGATGTGGCATCGGGACTCCAGCGAGACACAGAGGCTGTGCACTTGAGTGTTCCCAGATGGGCACCCAACCCGATCAGAAGCATCGGTCGATAGAGAACACCGTCGGCTCAAGGTGGACAAAGCAGGATGCCCTCCTGCCAGATGAGATGGAGCGGTCCACCACTGGAGGCGTTCCACATCTCTGGGTCACCATCACTAGCTGATCAGTGGTTGCAGCGTTGCGACCACTGGCTGCTGATCCCCACTGAAGAGGCGCATGTGCCAGCGTGCCCAACTGGACACGCTGGTACAGGCCTCCATGAAGACCAGGAGGCGCAGGAAGTCCCGGGCAGGGCGCGATTGCCCAACCAGAAATGACTGGGAAAAGGAGGTGAGAACCTCGGCCCTGTCTGCTGGGAGCCGTGCTCTGTTTTCGAAGAGAGTCGAGCTCTGCCCGAGTTCGAGCTTGGCCTCGTGTGGGAAAGGCCAACGAGAGCAAACCTGGAGGCCCAGATCTCTGGGCACTCCACCTCCCTGTCTGGAGGGCTGCTATCAATGATCGTCCAGAGTGAGTACACCCAGACCCCTTAGCGCCCGCACGGCTATCACCACTGCAATGCATTTGGTGAGACCCTGGGAGCGTGGAGACAGGCCCAGGCATGGCTCAGAACTCAGAGAGGGATCCCTCCGCTCAAGGCGAAGGAATCTCCAATGTGACGGACGGATGGGCGTGAAAGAATAGATCCTGCAGGTCAGAGCAGAACCACATGCCGTGTTCCAGAGATGGTATTATCTGCATGGGTGACCATCCTGAAGGTTCGAGACCTTAGGAACTTGTTCACGTCGTGTGGAGTGAGAATGGGGCGCAGCCCCGTCCGTTGAACCAGGAAGTACCTGGACCACGAACCCGGGTCTGGGGGTCCTCTACCTCCCTGATCACCTCCTTTTGGAGGAGGAGAGGCGATCCTTCGGCTCGGCGAGCGACGAGTGAACTCTGAGACCCCGAGGCCCCAAGTCACGGCCCTCTGAAGGGCAAGACTGCTCATGATTCTAGAGGCAGGCCTTTCCCTACCTCAGTACCCACCTGTCCGTGGTAACCAGCGGAAAGGCGGAAAAGGAAGTGTCGAACCCGTCCCCAAGGAGAACCAGGGTGAGGTGACAGGGATGGGCGACACCCTCAGCCCGTCACTGGGCAGGCTGGAGAGGACCAGCGAGGGACCTCCTGGGCCTTACCTCCTGCTTCCTGTTGGAGGCCCGATTAAGCTGGGTTTGGGATGCCAAGCCCGAGCCTGCTGGCCCTGGCGTTGCTGGGCCGGGCGCGCGAGCTCAGAGAAGAACTGAAAGGGCTTAGGCTGTGGCTTGCGAGCCTTTGTCAGCCTTCTGAGCGGAAGAGACCCGAGTCAAGGTAGCATTGGACTTCCGATCCTCTGCAGTGACCTTCCACCCCAGGGCCGAAGAGTCAGTCCCAAAAAGGAGACATCCGCCAACCTGGACTGGATCCCAAGGGAAAGGTGGATTATCCTCAACCAAGCCCGGACGACATAGCCACTCACGGCCATACAGACCTAACGCAAGGTCCCCAATGTCTAAAGCAGTCTGGAGCTGCTGTTTGGCCACTGCCCTGCCCTGGTCCCGCACCTGCCACCGTAGTCTGCAGATCAGCGGGAAGATGAGGACGACTCATCCAGGAAGCCCAACATGGAGCATGAGAAAAATGTGCCATGAGGCAGCCCGAACTGGCTAGCGAAAGGCATGAGAAGCGCAACACCAGACTTTTAACCCGGCATAATCCAATTTCTTGGATTCCTTGTCGGGAGGTTTGTCCATCACAAGCGTTTCGGTAGCATGGTGCCTGTCATTAACCAACCCCGGCCGAGGGTGTTCGAAAAAAAAAGCGGACAGGGAACCGGTAGGGACCGCATACTCCCTGGCCATCCTGGCCGGGCGCAGGGCAGGAAGCAGGGTGCTACCAAAAGCTCAAGGCCAGACCCACATGGCCTCGGCCACGGAAAGATCGTGAGGAATCCCTCGGTCCAGAATCCGTGAGGATACCTGGCCCGTTTAAGCAGGTTCGAGCTTCATCCCGGTGGACTCGAGATAACGCGAAATGATCTAGGAAGGAAGAAGGGCTATTGTCACTGAGCTGTCCTCCTGAGGACTCAAGTCCATTCACTTGGAGAAAGGAGGAATCATCCTCGGTTCGGAGAAGAGTCCTCAAAACTGCCTCGGGCCTGAGCCACCTCCACCTGCAGGGTCTATCGGGAGTGGGGGTGACAGGGCAACCTATGGGGCAAACCCGGAGGCTGACCGAGAAGTTTGACAGGAGCCCCAACCTAGCGGCTGTGGGAGGATCCACCAGAATCGGTGGGGCAGCTGGTTGGCCGAACAACGGCCTGGGAACAGGCTCATCGGCTACAGCGAGTTGTTCGGCAGCTCGGTGACAACACTTAATGGCGGGGAAGGCGACTGGGTGGCTTGTTCACGATCAGAAGAAACTATTGCCACGCGAGTCCTCATACCTCGGCGCAACTTGCGTAAAACCTCCCTAAATCGAGGGAGGAGGAAGAAAGCGTGGCGCCGCCTACAGCGGTGCGAGACCGCCCTATGTGGCGGATCCAGCTGGCCGTGAAGGATGTCCGAGACGAGACCGAGAATCCGGCTGGGCCGAGGAGCGGTGCCCGGAGATGTCGGGAATGTGGCCTCCCCTCGGTTGGACAGTTCACGAAGGCTCCGAACGGAGGCACAGGCAGACAAGCAGGATCCTCAACTCCACACGGGGAACTGAGAGGGGTTCTCAGCTTCTCAGCCGACAACCCGTCTAGCAGATTAGAAAAATCTCGACCCGCGTCGGCCGGAGTCTCGATCAACTGGCCTGGCAGAGGACACGTGAAGCCAGTGGCCGAAGCTGGTCGACCGAAGTCGACTATAAAACAACAAGGGAGGATCTTTCCGCTCCCAGGCGTCGGCCAATTGAGACTTACTTTTGCTCTTTTGGACCGAGAAAAGTCCAGAAGAAGAGACCCTCACCTTTAGAATGAGAGGGTCAGACAGAGCTCATAAGAAGCCGAATCTGAGGCACCGAGAGAAACGGACAAATGCAGCAGGTAGTGGCCCGCGCCGCCTCCTCTTGAGGCGATCATCTGCTCCGAGCTGGAGTCAGCCGAGCCTGCCGCCGGACACAGCCAACCGGGCCTCTTTAGATTTAACCGAGAAATCTTTTCTCGGGAGCGCCCCAGCTGTAAGCAGGCAGCCACGGTCTTCGAGGGGCGTGGGCCGAAAAGAAACACAGATCGCCAAGCCTACGGGTGCGTGCTCAAGGCCAAGCAACAGGCATGCGTGGAGTCTCGGATCCTAACCAAGACATCACCATGAGGGACATCTCCGAAAACCAGGATCGGATTTGTCCATAGCAGCAGCGAGGAGAAGACCGAAGTCTTTTAGCAAAAACTTTTGATTTGAAATTTTTGAAGAATGGAACCAGTCTTATACACAGGCGTTAGGGAGGACCTGAGCTTCAAGCGGTAAGGAAGATCTGGCGTCATGGGGCCGGGCCGAGTTTTACCACCGGTGGGTGGGAGGAGCCAGATTGAGACTTCCGACCAAGATTTAAGCGACAAAGGAACCTGCCAGACGGTGTGGATGAACAACATATCCATGTCCCTAGAACCTGTATTTCTGGGCACATGGATATATTCATCACACTATCTAACAGACTCAACAGTTCTCCAGAGGAGAAGCAAGGTGCACACCTACTTAGGAATAAAGACTGGAGACAACAGACCCAAAACCAGCATCCTGGCGAGACTCAGGTCGATGTGATAAGTGGGTGATGAAGGTGTGTGCTGACTTCCAGGTAGCAGCCTGTAGATTTCCTGGACAGGGGCGTCCCTGGAATCAGCCACCGATCTGTGGTATGGCGGGTAGAATGAGCTCTTATCCCTGGAGGCATGTCCGCCAACCTATGAGATCTATGCAGGAGGCCCACTTGCCTATAAGTACCGCTAGCTGTGGGTCTGCCAGAGTCAAGCTTCAAGCGTAGAGTGATAAACAGCTAGTGAACCTCTCCAACTTCAACGATCCGCTCCTTATAATAGCGGCGCTCTTCTAGAGTCAAAGTATGGAGCCTATATCGGCCTCCAAGGTGTGACTGAGGTAGAACACAAGCAGAGTCAAAACCTGGATTAAGGAGAAACTCTGACACCACCTTCGGAAGGAACTTGGTGGGGTGCAGGACAACCTTGTCCCTGGGAAGACAGATAAGGAGACTTGATGGAAGCACATGGAGCTCTCCCATCCTCCGGCTGATGTGATACACCAAGAAGGCAGTCTTCCACAACAGGTAGAGATGTCACCATGTGCATCCAGTTGAATATGGCTTGCCCATGAGCTTAGCCAATACCAGTAGAAGATCTCACGGAGGTGGAGGTTCTCGCACTGGAGGGGATATGTGATCAAGGCCTTTGAAAAAGCGCCCGACCACCTTCTCCTGTGCCACCAACTGCTTCCGGCCAGCGCCCGGTAAGCAGAGATAGGCTCAGGTGCACTATAACGGTTGTGGGCCAGAGCCCTAGCTGGAAAGGGACCGAAGGTAGTCAGAATGCTTACTTAGCGACAGGAGGAATGGTCCTGGCCCTTGCCTGACACCAATGAAATCTCTTCCATTTGAAGGTGCGTAGCATTTCTGATGACTCACTCACAGATGCCTCAGCGATGTTGAGGACCTCGTCGGAAAGACCCAAGGCCTGGAACTCTAGCAGCTCAGGAACCAGGCAGTCAGGAGCAGGGTTGAAGGTCGGATGAATACGCCCTGATTGACTGAGATCAGGTCAGGCGGGCTGGAAGCCGCCTCGGGAGCCTGGAGCTGAGACTGAGGAGATCTGGATACCAGAGACTGGCGGGGCCAGTCTGGGATACCAGAATCACTCATGTGTCCTCCTTGCCTTGAGCGCCTTGTGGATCAAGGGAAATGGGGAAAGGCGTAGCAGAAACCCGGGGTCCACGGCCTCAGAAGGCATCCCCTGCGAGCCCTGCTGAGGCGGGCATGAAACAGTCTCAGCACAGCATTCTCCTGGAGGCAAACAGGTCCGCCACGGGCGTGCCCAGTGGGAGAAGAGATCTTGTACACCTCCACCAGGACAGACCACTCGTGAGGCATGGCCCCTATCCGGCTTAGGTCATCGGCCAGGGTGTTGGAGGCTCCGCCACACGTGAATAGCCAGGAGATCTGCCTCCAGGCTGCGCACGGGTGACCAAATACAGGAGAACTTCCTTGCACAGAGGCATGGGCAACGTCCCGCTATGGCGGTCTGGGTAGTACATGGTGCGTGGTATTGTCCGTCTGGACCTGAACCACTTGACCCGTGAAATGGAGAGGCCGAGGTGGGGAGCTAGATGATTTTCGAGTTCAGCAGGTTGATATGCTCGGGACTCCTGGGGGACCAGGGCCGTGTCTCTTCCCCAGATGGGCACCCAATATATCAGAGGCATCGAGTAGAACAGCGGACGTAGACAGGCATTCAAGAGTGAGCAAATGGGATGCCCTCCTGCAGATGTGCTGGAGCGGTCCACCACTGGAGAGCGTTCCACATCCCCTGGGTCACTGTCACTAGCTGATCCAGTGGATCGAAGTGTTGTGACCATTGGTTGGCCAGCCCCCACTGGAAGGGACGCATGTACCAGCGGGCTCAACGGACCACACTGGTGCAGGCTGCCATGAGGCCCAGGAGGCGCAGGAAGTCCTGGGCAGGGTGCGATTGCCCAACCTGAAATGACTGGGCAAAGGAGGAAGAACCTCGGCCCTGTCTGCGGGGCCGTGCTCTGGCACCATGAAGTGAGCTCTGCCCGATGGAATTGTAACCTGCTTTGGCATGAGTTCGACTTGGCCTCGTTGATAAGGAGGCCAACCTGAGAACAAACCTGGAGGCCAGATCTCTGGACCCTCCACCTCCATTCTGGAGGGCTGCAATCAGCCAATCGTTCAGGTGAGGGGTACACGGACCCTTCGACGCCATGAGAATGCTGTCACCTGCAATGCATTTGGTGAAGACTGTGGGAGCTAGGGAAAGGCCGAAGGGCATGGCCGGAACTAGTAAAGGGATCCCTCCACTCTGAGCAGAGGAATCTCTGGTGGGGCCAGATGAGTTGGGATGTGAAACAGCGTCCTGAAGGTCAGGAGCAGAAACCATGCCTCGTTTCAAGGATGGGATTATCTAAGCCAGAGTGACCATCCTGAAGGTTCAGACCTTAGGAACCTGTTCAGGTCATGCAGGTTGAGGAGGAAACCAGCCCCGTCCAGTTGAGATCAGAAAGTACCTGGACAAAAACCCAGGTCTGGAAGGGTCTGCCACCTTCCTGATCACCTCTTTTAAGAACAGGGCAGATAGCAGCTCAGCGAGCGACAGAGAGCTGCGGACCCGTAGCCCCCAAGGCGGCGGCTTGGAAGAGTGGGGCCTGCTCGAACTCCAGAGGCAGGCCCTACCACCTCAACACCCACGGTCCGTGGTGATGCGGACCAGGCGGAAAGGAAGTGGCGGGCCGTCCCCATGGGGGAACCGGGGGAGTGATGAGGCTGGGCGACACCCTAACCCGTCACTGGGCAGGCTTGGAGGGAGGGACCGTGAGGGACCTCCTGGGCCTTTACCTCCTGCTTCTAGCTGGAGGAAGCAGCAGACCTGGGTTTGGGATGCAGCCTTGAGTCTGCTAGCCCTGGTGCTGTTGGGCTGGACGTGCACTTGGCTGAAAAGGCGAAAGGACTTGTGCACTGCTGTCAAGCCTTTGTTCTTCTGGGTGGGTGACAGAGTCAGAGTAGCTGGACTTCTCGATCACTGAGGTGACCTTCCACTCCAGAATTAGAAGGGTCGGTCCCCAAAAGGCGATGTCACCAATTTGTGCTGGGTATCCACCGTGAAGGTCGATATCCTCCAGCCTCCTCTGAGGTGCATAGCCCTGCGACGCAACGATCTAGCACAGGTCTTCTATGTTCAGAGCTGTTTGGACTGCTGTAGCCCTGCCCTACCTGGTCCCGCACCTGCTGGACCGTGGTCTGGAGTTGGCAAGGAGATGAGGACCCTCATCCCGGAGACCATGAGGCGTGGGAGAAGTGTGCCATCATGCAGCCGAGCTGGCCTGGCGGAGGCCAAGGGAGACGCAGCGTACACCCTCGCCTGGAGTACTCCAGCTTTTGGACTCCTTGTCAGGGTGCTTGTCACGTCCCTAGCGTTCCCGCGCAGGGCGGTGGTGACCAACCTCGGCAGAGGGTGTTCAACCAGACAAAAAACGGTGGGACCCATACTTCCTGGCCATCCTGGCCGGCGCAGGGCAGGAAAGGCAGCGCCAGCTCCAGGCTGGGCCAACAATGGCCTCAGCCACGGAAGAAACCCTGGAGAATCCCTTTGGTCCGTATCTCCGTCATGGGATACTTGGATAGGGCTTAGCTGCATCCGTGGACTACGAGTGAGCAAAGAAAACCCACCAAGGGCGATGGGCTGGGTCAACGACTGCCCCGGAGACTCAGGTCAGCCTACAGAACAGGAGGAGTTGTCATAGGACTCTGAGGGTTGGAGAGCTGCAAGGGCCTGAGCCACCCTCACCTGCCGAGGATGAGTGGGAGTGAGGTGACCACACATGGGGCAGGCCTTGACCTGACTGAGGTCTGGTGGTGCCCCGATTTCAGTTGTGGAGGCGGTTCCTCCACAACGGTGGGACCAACAGGTCCAGTAAACAACCGGCCCAGGCAGGCATCTTGACTCGGAGGGGTTGTTTGGCCGCGCGAATGACAGCCACGGGGAAAGCGTCGGCTTGCTCCTGGACAGAAGTAACTGCTGCCACGTAGGTCTTCACCGTCGGACGCAATTGCGCGAGGCCTCTCCTCTTCGAGGAGGGCGAGCAGTGGCACAGCACCTCGTGCGAGATCAAGACTACTGATGTCGGCGGGATCAGCTGGACTGAGAAAGAAGTCAAGACGAGACAGAGATCACCAGTGTTTCGAGACGGGTCTGGGAAGAGGAGGACACCGCTCTTCACACAGCTCGGACCCATAATCGAGGACTGCTGCACGGGCGAGCAGATCCTCGGTCTCCACAGGGAACGGTGAAGAAGGGTTGTCGACTACCTGTCGACAGCCGTCCAGCGAGAAAAATCTCGACGCGTAGCGGATATACGATGGCTGGCCTGAGGGGCGCCCGTGAAGCCAGCTGACCTTAGCCACAACCTCGACCGAAGTGGGCAGTGGCTGTCGAGGAGAGCCTCTCCGCTTCCCACGAATGCCGACTGATAGGAAGACCATAAGAACCTTCATTTGGACCAAGAGGAATGTCGACCCTCTCCTTCATGGAAAGGGTTAGCAGAGCTCCTTGAGCGAAGCTGAATCAGTACAGAAAGCGGAATAAATACGCGATGGAGGAAGAAAATCGCCTAGCCCCTCACTCCTCGAGAAGCGATCATCTACTCGACTGCTCAGCCGGAGTCAGCAGCGATAACTGCCCAATGGGCCTCCCCGACCAACCGGGGTAGCGCTTCTGGCACCAGCTGTAACCAGGCAAAGGTCCTCAGGACGTTGGCTGAAATAAACGGCATGACTGCAGGCCCTGCAGGTGCATTCTAACCAAGCAGTAAGCGCACAAAGTGCGGGTTAGTCTGGACATCTTCTCACAAGGGCACTGCGAAATCCGGTCGATTTTTCCATCGCGGCTGCGAGGAGAAAGTTGACAGTCTTGAAATTTAAAAGTAGTTGGAGACCGAAGATGGGATCAGTCTATCACGGGCGTTAGGAGGGAACCTAGCTTTCAGCGGTAGGAAGCCTGGTGTCATGGGGAGGAACAGTTTACCACCGGATGGGTGGGAGGAGCCAACGAAGACCTTCAGCCCAAGGTAGCGGCAAAGAACCTGCCAGACAGTGGATGAACAACATATCAATGTCCCTAGAACTACTGCACAGGTGGTAACCTGTTTCTAGGAACATGGATATTTATTCATCCAACAGAATCCAGATGATTCTCTGGGAGGAGGAGGAGGCGCACACCTCTTGGGAAATAAGACTGAGACAAAGCCAAAACCAGCATCATGGCGTGACTCAAGGTGATGGTAGTGGGTAATAAAATTCAGGTAACAGCAGAAGATTTCCTGGATAGGGATGTCCTGGAAGCAGCCACTATGCAACAGTGGCGGGTGGAATGAGCCCTTATCCTCTGGAAGTCTTTGCCCACCAACTCATAATAGACCCTGCACGATGTAATCCATCTTGCTATGGTCCGTTGGCTGCAGGTCTGGCAAAAGCAGCTTCAGCGTAGGTGACAAACAGCGGCCGAACCTCTCCATGAATTTCTACCGTTCTGTCCTTATAATAGGACAGAGCATGTCTCGGGTCCACAGTATGGAGCCTGTACTCAGCGTCGAGATCTAATTGGTATATCGGCAGAATCAACACCTGGTTAGGTGAAACTCTTGATACTACCTTCAGAGGAATTTCAGGTGGGGCGCAGGACAACTGTCCCTGTGAAAGACAGATAAGGAGTCACACGCGCCTGGACCTCCTTCTGGCCAGAAGTAGCCACCATGAAGGCGTCTTCCACGATAAGTGAGAGCTCACACTGCGCATGAGTTGAATAAGCCCATGAGCTTTGCCCAAACTGGCGAAGATCCACGAGTGAAGGTTCACGCACGGAGGATATGTAAGCAAACGAGGATGCCGACCACTGTCTCCTGCGCCAATATCAGCTGACCGCCCATGCCGGTAGCGAAATGTGCCAGGCACCCTAAAGTCGATTACCATACACCCTTTGGAGAGACCAAGGTGTCTGAAGAAAAAATTACTCACCTTAGTAATGCCTGTAATAGGTCATGCTATATTATAACATAACAGTATAACCCAGGTTAGAACTGCTCCGGGCGAAAGAGTTAACTCTCCATGCAGGCATGGAATCTTATGACTCGATTGAACTCTGTCTGTTGTGTCAAACTTAACTGTCAGTCTTTACGAGCAAAACTCACTAAGGTTCTGTGTGGAAACAATAAAACCTACATACTGACTACTAACTACAAAACATTTTTTGTACTTGATCCCAAAATAAGACATCAGAGTTCAAAAGAAAATTAATAACATCAAACACCCAACAAAGGGTGAAAATAAAGTGGGCATCTAAAGTGCCAACGTGACATCACCCACCCCAAAGTAAAGGTTCACAGAGGGCAGGCTGGGGGGTCATATAGCAAGACTCCATTAGAAGAAACAACACTACTAAGGTGAGTAATTTTCTTCAAACAACAGAAGTCTTACTATATTATACATATACAGATACAGCAGTACCACCATGGAGGAGGGACAGAACCTATTGAGGAAAATGGCTCACAAACACAGCTGGCCAAATAAAACATCCTCCTAGCCTGGATATCCAAGGTAATGCTTAACAAAAGTGAACTGTTTTTCCAGGTATGTGACACATATCTAGAATAAGAATGTCTCTGGCAGCAGAAAGCAACTGTACCTCTGGTAAGTGAGCCTCAGGCTGAGAAGAACTGCCAACTACCGTGAGGTGGATACAATAGACAATCACACAATGGATCTTTGGTGGCTGGCCTCCATACCAACTTCACCATAGGTAAGACAGTTGAAGGTCACCCTCACGACCCCCAATGCGTTCTACATAGTAACAAGAATCTTTTGACATCTAAACTGTGTAATCTCTCCCACAGGAGGAATGATGATACAGAAGACACATGGTTGATTAGGTGGAAGTCTGAAACCACCTTAAGCAAAACTTTCTGTTAGTCCGAGACCACCTTATCTCTGTGAAGGAGATAAAATCAGGCTCCACTGACAATACATAGCTCACTTGTCGCCTGGCAGAGGTGGCTACCAGACACAGTTTCCAAATCAGAGGACTTAGCTCTGCTGACGATGGCTCGAAAGGAGGTTGCATAAGCTGGCGTGCAAATATTAAGATCCAAACAGGGCAGGGTCCCTGAATGGAGGGTGGTGTGAAAAGCACTTTAAAAGGAGAACACAGGGTGAGCTGAAAAAGAGGCTTAACTGTGATAAAAACAGACATAGCTGCAAGTGCACTTTTAGGGTAGCTGGTCTCAGGCCCAAGAATTAAATGCAAATAATCAGAATAGTAGGCATCAGCGATTCTGAGAAATATACGCACCAACACGATATGGAAAATCTTTTCCGTTTGAATTATATAGCCTGGTGGAAGGCTTCCTAGAGGCCTTCAAGATTTAACATGGGAAAGGAACAGGTCAGCAAACTCTAACTCTTCAAGAGCCATGCCTTGAGATTGAGAGATGAGTTCGGACACAAACTCTCCTGGGCACAAGATAACAGGTTGTATTCCTGGGAAGAACAGGGAAGGTGTACTACTAAGGACATGAGGGTGGGTACCAGGGCTGGCCCAATCTGGAGCAATCAGGATCATCTTGCAGGGTTGAGATCTGATTTTACACTGAAAAGAAAAGGGGAAACATAGAAACTTCCTTCCAGCTGAGGAAGGCATCCAGATGGACTGAGCCCAACACAGGGCCTACAGCAAAAATTTGGTGATTGTGGGGCTGCAAGAGATCTATCTGAGGTGCCTGGCGAATACTACCTCAAGTACTAGGATCAGTGCCCATTCGTGATGGCCCGGGAAATCCTGCTGAGCATCTGCTAGACAGTGTCTTGCCTGGGAGCTGAATGCGTGGAAGGCATTCAGAGAATAAACAGAGCCTGCGCCTGGCAGAGGTGATGGCTACCAGAACACAGTTTTCCAAATCAAGTACTTAAGCTCTGCTGAAGACGATGGCTCGAAAGGAGGTTGCATAAGCTGAGCGATGCAAATATTAAGATCCCAAACAGGGGCAGGGTCCCTGAATGGAGGGTTGGTGTGAAGCAACCCTTTAAAAAACTTGGAGAACACAGGGTGAGCTGAAAAAGAAGAGGGCTTAACTGCTGATAAAAAGACAGACATAGCTGCCAAGTGCACTTTTAGGGTAGCTGGTCTCAGGCCCAAAGAATTCAAATGCACCAAATAATCCAGAATCGTGGGCACATCAGCAGATTCTGGGGAAATATGCTTGCCAGCACACGATATGGAAAATCTTTTCCATTTTGAATTATAAGTAGCCCTGGTGGAAGGCTTCCTAGAGGCCTTCAAGATTTCCATACATGCAGGGAAAGGTGTAGGTCAGCAAACTCTAACTCTTCAAGAGCCATGCCTTGAGATTGAGAGATTTGAGGTTCGGATACCAAACTCTCCCCTGGGCACAAGATAACAGGTTGTGATTCCTGGGAAGACACAGGGGAAGGTGTACTGCTAAGGACATGAGGAGTGGGTACCAGGGCTGCCTGGCCCAATCTGGAGCAATCAGGATCATCTTGCAGGGTTGAGATCTGATTTTTACTTGCACCTTGAAAAGAAGAGGGAAGGGGGGGAAGCATAGAGAAACTTCCCTTCCCAGCTGAGTAGGAAGGCATCCAGATGGACTGAGCCCAACACTGGGGGCCTGCAGCAAAAAAGGGGAATTTGGTGATTGTCTGGGGCTGCAAAGAGATCTATCTGAGGGGTGCCCCACCTGGCGAATACTACCTCCAGTACTAGGGGATCCAGTGCCCATTCGTGATGGCCCTGGGAAATCCTGCTGAGAGCATCTGCTAGGACATTGTCCTTGCCTGGGAGGTGAACTGCCGTAGGGAAGGCATTCAGAGAATAAGCCAGAGGCCACAACTTCATTGCTTCGGTGCACAAGGCCGTATACCGAGTGCCCCCCTGCTTGTTGATGTACCACATTGTAGTGGTATTGTCTGTTCTGACCTGAACAACCTTGTTCTGAACAGATGTGGAAAAAAACCTGGAGTGCTAGAAAAACGGCTCTGAGTTCCAACAAATTGATGTGGAGCAGAGATTCTTGAGGGGACCACAACCCCTGGGCAGTAAGGTCGCCCATGTGAGCTCCCCACCCCAAGACGGATGCATCTGTAGTAAGGGTCAGGGAATGAGACTGGGGAATGAAGGGAACCCCGTGTCTCAAATTGCTCTGGTCCTGCCACCACTGAAGGACCTGGATCAGGGTTCGTCACTGGGATCAATTTGGTTAGAGGGTCTGTTCTTTGAGACCAAAAGGCTCTCGGATGGAACTGAATATCCCTCATCTGAAATCTTGCTCCCTGCACTACTGCTGTAGAAGCAGCCACATGCCCCAGGAGCTGTAGAAAATGTCTTGCTGGTCAAGAGACCTGCAGGGTGAATGAGGAGGCCAGAGAGACCAAAGTCCTTGCTCTTTCCAGAGGGAGGAAGGCTCTGGCTTCTTTTGTGTTCAGTTCTGCGCCTATGAAGGTAAGAAGCTGGACAGGCTCCAGGACTGACTTTGGAAGATTGAGAAGGAAACCTAAAATGTAGAAGCTGCTGAGTTACTTGTAGGTGTAGTTTGACCTGGTCTGGAGACTGGCCTACAATGAGCCAGTCGTCCAGATGAGGAAAGATGGCAATCTTTGCCTTCTTAAGTGGGCAACTACTACTGCCAGGCATTTGTGAACACCCTCGGGGCGAGGTGAGGCCAAAGGCATTGCTCTGAACTGGTAATGGCCTGAGGCAGTTCGAATCTGAGGTATTTTCGATGGGAGCTTCTG
This sequence comes from Neoceratodus forsteri, assembly GCA_016271365.2. Lineage (NCBI taxonomy): Eukaryota > Metazoa > Chordata > Ceratodontiformes > Ceratodontidae > Neoceratodus > Neoceratodus forsteri. The sequence continues at coordinate 1,295,606,534 of CM057454.1, read as the reverse complement.
GTGAGAACATGGAAATAGGCATCCTTGAGGTCCAGGGAGGCTAACCAGTCCCTGGCCTTAGAGAGGGTAAAATAATTCCCAGAGTCACCATTTTGAACTTTGGTTTTAAAAGGTGCTTGTTTAGATATCTGAGATACAGGATGGGCCGCCATTCTCCTGTCTTTTTTGGGGTAAGGAAGTACCTGGAGTACAATCCTTTGCCCTGGTGTAGGGGTGGAACCCTTTCCACAGCTCTGAGAGCCAGGACGGAAGAAACTTCTGTTTCTAGGGCAAGTGCCTCTAATGAATTTGCAGGTGGAAAAGACCTGGTTCTCACCTTCGGAAATTTTTTGAAGCTGAGAACCAGTCCCTGGCTTACTACTTCAGGACCCACTTGTCTGATGTTACAGACTTCCAGTCCTGACAAAAGTAAGCCAGCCTGCCTACGGTAGTGGAGAATCGGCCTGGCCACCCCATCAGGAGCCTGCTTTGCAGGGCTTTGGGTTAGGGGTAGAAGCAGGCTTACTAGACCCCTTCTGCCTCTTCCTCTAAAGAACCCCTCTGGGCATAAGCAGAAGAGGAGGCCTGGGCTTGGTAAAGGCCTATGAAAAGGCCTGCCCCTGCCCCTGACATGCTGCCTTTGAGGAGTGGCTTGCCTTTCTCTGACCTGTGCACTCCTATACTCATCCATTTTCTTCATATAATTCTCTGTCTGCTCCCCAAACAGAGAATTGCCCACAACAGGAAAATCCATAGCCTTAGACTGGGTATCCTGTGACAGGGCAGTACATCTGAGCCAGGCCATTCTGCGAAGAGACACAGATGTAGCCATGACTCTTGATGAAACATCATTAGAGTCTACTGCAGCATGAAATTGCACCTTGGATGCCTCAATACCCCGTAGCCACCTGCTCCAGCTCCCTGGCAAGCTGGTCAGGGGCCTGTCTTGCTAGTGCCAGCACAGTATCCCATCTGGATTTCTGGTACCTAGTTGCATAAGCCATATAATTCGCCTGTCTGAGTCCTAAAGATGCTGCCATGTACTGTTTCTTTGCCATGGCATCCATCCTTCTGGAATACTTTTCAGGAGGGTGAGCGGCTAGAGGAATATTAGCATTGTCACAGGCTGCAGTCTGCATTACCCCCACATGGCTGCATTGCTGAGAGAGGAACTCCATATCAGAGCCTGATAATGTATACCTTTTGTCCATCCTTTTATCAACAGGAAGGATAGAGTGAGGAGTTTTTAGAATTTTTACTGTCTGTTTCCTAAATTATTTGTGCAAGGGAATAGACAGTCTCCTGGACTCTGGAATATCCATCACTTCACTAATCAGGCTCTTCTTGGTCATCGACAGCTTCTCAACAGGGAGCTGGAGTTTCAGCAACTTTCTTATAGAACATAAAATGAGAAGGGACTCAGATAGCCTGGGAGGGAAACCCTGAAGGTCTGTCTGGAGAAGTCCGGTTCAATGGGCATCAGACTTTCAAAATCACATTCACTTTCCTCATATCCCTCCTCCCCTTCCTCCGGTTCATAAAAATCCTCAAAATCATAATCTTGAACCGGTGGAACCGTCCGAACCGAGCGCTTCCCTGATGGTGTCGGTTCGGGTGGAACCGGGGAAAGAGACTGGACAATTTGAATAGCTTTAGCTATTTCCTCAGCGGTTGCAGAAAAAACTTGTGGCTCCACACTAGCTGACTTTCTAGCCTTTTAGTTGGAACTGGCTCCTCAGAGCTGGCTCTTCGTTTGCCCAAGAAAGTATCGCCCTGGTCAGAGGGCACTCCCTCAGGTTCGGTTGGAACCGAACCGGGCTGGCCATCTGGGTCAGCGGACTTTTTGGCCTCCCTTTCCCTGAGCCTACCAACTCTTTTTCCAACGGTGGCAGCAGGAAAATTCTTACAAATCTGGCAGTCTGCATTGAGGTGGTCAAACCCCAGACAATATACACAGGTGGTGTGTGGGTCAGCCTTAGCAAAGGCTTCCCCACAGAGGCCACAGTGCTGAAACCCAGTGGTCTGGTTTTCTTTTGGTTTCTCAGACATAGTGCCAGCCTAACCAAAACTTGCCCGTTAATGGCAATCCGCCAAGCAAGACTCTTATCGATTCCCAACCGTGTCACTGGTCGTGGAAAAACGTAATAAATTTTTTTTTTAGAACCGATAAGAACCGGGAACTGCACTCTAAAGGGCTAGAAAGTAAATTTAAAACCAATCTGATCAGTTCAAACCGAACCGAAAAAGACGTTTACAAGTTCCACACAGAAGAAAATAAAATAAGCCTATCTATTACTTACAATACCACAGACAGAGCTTGAACCGACCGATTGCAGTTTAATTTCGGTAAAATAAACCGAGAATTACACTTTTTAACCGACAAACAAACCAAGCAGCTAGAGAAATCTAGGGAGCGACTGTTCAGTGAGGCGGAGTAAAGAATCTGACAGTTAAAGTTTGAGCTACAACAGACAGAGTGTTCAACCGAGCTCGCGCTCAAGATTCCATGTCCTGCATGGAAAGTTAACTCTTTCACCTCCGGAGCAGTTCTAACCTGAGGTTATACTGCACATGTCATAATATAGCAAGACTTCATGTTGTTTGAATGTTAGCCACGGAGCAGGATAAGGGGTCCAAACTCTTACCCTGACACCAAATGGAAAACCTTTTCCATCAGAAGGCATAACATTTCCTGGTCGATTCCTTACAAGATGCCTCAACCACGGTGTAGACATCCTTGGAAAGACCCAGAGCCTGGAACCCTAGCCGCTCAGGTACCAGGCTGTGAGGTGCAGGGATTGAAGGTCCGGATGGAATACCTTCCCCTGGGTTCAATGATATCAGGTCCGGGTGTGTACAAAGCTGCTCTGGGGGCCTGCAGCTGAGCCTGAGGAGATCTGGGTACCAGAACTGGTTCGGCCAATCTGGGGCTACCAGGATCACCTTCACCTTGCCCTCCACACCTTGAGTAACACCTTGTGGATCAAGGGAAATGGAGGAAAGGCATAGAGGAGGCCTGGGGTCCACGGCCTCGAGAAGGCACCCCCCCCGCAGCGAGCCCTGCTGAGGGGTGGGCATGGTACAGCCTCAGCCTGGTGTTTTCCGTGGTGGCAAACAGGTCCACCACCGGTCTGCCCCAACGGGAGAACAGCCTGTAAGCTACCTCGGGGTGGAGAGACCACTTGTGAGATGTCTGGCCTATGCGGCTGAGAGCATCCGTCAGCTGGTTCAAGACTCCTGTCACATGAATGGCTAGAAGATCTGCCTCCAACTGGCTTACGAGGGTCCAGATGCAGAGCGCCTCCTTGCACAGCAGACGGGAGTGCATACTGCCCTGTTTGTTGAGTTAATACATGGTCGTGGTATTGTCCGTCTGGACTTAAACCACTTGACTCCGGAGCTGAGGAACGAAACCTGACAGTGACAGTCTGACTGCCCTGAGCTCCAACAGGTTGATGTGGCATCGGGACTCCTCGGGAATCCAGAACCTGTGGGCCCTGTTGTCCCCTACGTGGGCTCCCCAGCCTATGAGAGAGGCATCGGTCATAAGGACGACCATCGGCTCGGGACAGACAAATGGGATCCCTTCCTGCAACCGTTCTGGGGCAGTCCACCATTGGAGAGTGTCCCACATCTTCTGGGTTACCGTGATCAGCTGGTCGAAATGACCATGGCGCTGAGCCCACTGGGTGGCCAGCTACCATTGGAGGGGCGCATGTGCCACCTGGCCCAACGGACCACTGAGGTGCATCCCGCCATGTAACCCAGAAGGCGCAGAAAGTCCCGGGCAGGGCGCAAGTGCCCAACCAGAAATGACCGGGCAAAGGAGGAGCGAACCTCCGCCCTGTCTGCCAGGAGCCGAGCTCTGGCTTGACAAGAGTCGAGCTCTGCCCCGATGAAGCCCATCACCTGAGAGGGCACAAGTTCCGACTGGCCTCGTTGATCAGGAGGCGAGTTGGGAGCAGGTGGAGGACCAGATCCTAGGACCACACCACCTCCTGAAGGAGGAACCTGCAAGTGCCAATCGTCGAGATAAGGTAGATTCGAACTCCTCGGCGCGAAGATGGGCTGCCACCACTGCAATGCACTTGGTGAAGACCCGTAGCAATGACAGGCCGAACGGCATGGCTTGGAATCCCAGACAGAGTCCCTCGACCCTGAAGCTAGAGGAACTGCTAGATGGGATGGACGGATTGGGACGGGAAAGAACGTGTCCTGCAGATCCAGTGAACAGAACCACATGTTTCGCTCCAAGGATGGTATGATCTGGTTCAGAGTTACCATCTGGAAGGTGCAAGACCTGAGATACTGATTCAGGTCGTGGAGACCTAGGATGGGGTGCCAACCCCCCCCCCGTCCGCTTGGGTACCAGGAAGTACCTGGACATGAAGCCTGGGTCTGTAGGAGGATCCAGCACTGGAGCTACCGCCTCCTTGTGGAGAGCTGAGTTATGTCGTCTCAGAGAGCCGACTGGGTGCAAGGTGAGATCCTTTCCTCCCAAGGGGTGCGGGCTCGGCTGGGAGGGTACTGCTTGAACTCTAGAGGCAGTCCCTGACCGACCACTTTGAGAACCCACCTGTACGAGGTGACATCGGACCAGGCGGAAAGAAAGTAATGGAGCCGGCCCCCCACAGCAGGACGCAGAGCTGGTGTGACGGGTGTAGGGGTGGCAACCCTCAACGAGTCACTGAGCAGGCTTAGAGGAGGATGAGGCTCCTGGACCTGCGCCTCGGCCTCCTTTACGGGGCTGTTGCGGACCCTGCTTGGGCCTTGGGCGACAAGCTTGAGCCTGCTGCTGCTGTTGCTGCTGGCCTCCTTGATAGGAGGGTTGCCTGACCGCAGGGGACGAGTGCCAAAAGGGCTTCTTCTTATGCTTCTGCTGGTTCGTGCCTGAAGAACCCTTCACAGAAGTAGCATCCAAGGTGGCATTGGACTGCTCTGTGCGCTGAAGGTGACTGGCCATTCCTGGACCGAACAGGTTGGTGCCAAGGAAGGGCATGTTAGCTAAAGTACAGTTACATAAGAACTTACCGTAACAGTAGATCTTCGAGAACAGCTCTTGCAGCAGGTTACACCATTAGGACTGAAGCCGGCAGGCGTCAGGACCCCATGGAAAAATTCTAGCTAGCTATCTTCAGCGGGGACCGCCCCAGCCTTGGTCCACCCCGACGTCAGGCGTAGTACATAAGGGGGCAGTCCCGCCAGATTCCCCAGTTCTCCCGCCGGAGACTTCCGGCCGCAGGATGACATCAGAATGGGAGACCGAGGATCCACCGTCAGAAAACAAAAGGGAATAAATCCCTGTTTGAAAAGGCTTAAGCCATGCCTCCTCCAAGGGGGAAGGTTGGCGGGAAGGTACCTGCTGCAAGAGCTGTTCTCGAAGATCTACTGTTACGGTAAGTTCTTACGTAACTGTACTATCTTACTTCGAGATACAGCTCTTGCAGCAGGTTACACCATTAGGACTGATTCCTGCCAACAGCGCTTTGTAAACGCCAGGGAGGAGGAAATTCAAAAGAACGTTCCAGGCCTCAAATCTAGGACAGGAGACCCTGCAGCACTGCCAGGCCGAAGCCTGCTCTTCGCCTTGAAGCGATGTCCAGGCTATAATGCCTGATAAAGGTATGAACAGAACTCCAAGTGGCAGCAGCACAAATAGCAGAGGTGGAGACGTTCCGAAGAGCTGCAAAGGAAGTGGCTCCTAGTGGAATGTCCCCGGACTGCTCCAGGGAGGGGCTTTCTTTTGATATCATAACAGTATGATAGGCACTGGACGAGACAGGGACTGTTTGGAAACTGGATGGCCCATCATCCTTTCAGAAAAGGAAACGAAGAGTTGCTCCGAAGAACGAAGCTGCTTAGTTCTGCTCAGGTAGTATCTTAAGCTGCGGTGAACATCCAGGGTGTGAAGCATCGCCTCTCCTCTGTTGGAATAATTTGGAAAATAAACCGTAAGTCAATATCCTAATTGAGGGATGTGAAACCACCTTAGGCAAGAATTTGGGATTCGTCCTCAGGGAAACTCTGTCCCCGTGGAAAACTAAATAAGGCTCTTTGCACATGAGAGCCTGAAGCTCAGAAACTCTTCTCGATGATGTGACAGCAACTAAAAATAATGTTTTCCACGAGAGAAAACGCAGCTCGCAATCTGCGGCAGGTTCAAAGGGGGGGAGCGTGAGCTGCTCCAGGATAAAGAGCAAATCCCATGGAGGCACCGGGTCCTTAATGGGCGGCCTAAGGTGCAACACCCCTCTCAAAAATTCATGACAGGCGTCTAGCTGTGCCACTGTGCGATGAACTACTGGGAGGTAAAAGACTGAAATGGCACAGAGGTACACTTTAATAGAGGAGTAGGCGAGGCCCGAACGAAAAAGGGAAAGCAGGTAGTCTAACACCTCTTTTACTGGACAACCTAAAGGGGAAAAGCCGCGTGCTTGCGACCATAAACAGAAGCGGCGCCATTACATGGCATACGTTGCATGCGTTGCCGGCATTCTGGCTGCAGCAAGAACATCCGCAACCTCTTGCGAGACCCCATGACATAGGATGGCTATGTCTCTAGGAGCCATGCATGCAGGTTCAGAGAGCATAAGTCTGGATGGACCAGCGAACCTTTCTCCTGAGACAATAGGTGGGAGGTGAATGGCAACGGGAGTGGAGGTTCCCGGGACAGCTGAATTAGCAAGGGGAACCAGATCTGTCTGGGCCAGAACGGGGCCACTAGGATCATTGATGCATGCTCCCTGCGCAGTTTGAGAAGAACTCTCTGGATCAACGGGAAGGGAGGGAAAGCGTAGAAGAATCTGTTAGCACCAGGAGAGGGACAACGTCCCCGCCAGAAAACACCAGGCCCTGGATCTAGCGAGCAAAATTGGGCAGTTTTGATTTGGATGGGAGGCGAACAAGTCCAAATCTGGGTTCCCCATCGAAGAAACAGATCCTCTGCTACCTCTTGAAGAAGTTTCCACTCGTGGACTCTGGCCTGGGAGCGACTCAGGCCATCTGCAATTGTGTTGTCCACCCCGGGAACATGTACTGTGATCAGGTTCGTACCGTGTCTGATTACCCAATCCCACACTCTCATGGCTTCCCAGCAAAGGGGATAAGAGTGTGTGCCTCCTTGTTTGTCGAGGTAATACATCACCGCCGTGTTGTCTGTCTGAAGCAGGAGAGTGCTCGGCGGGATCTCTGACTGAAATGCCTGCAGGGCGTGAGGACCGCCTCATCTCTAGGACGTTGATATGAAGATGGGCCTCAAAGGCGTCCACGCACCTGAGACTTCACCCGTCCCAGGTGTGCACCTCGGCCCTAGACCTGAGGCGCTCTGTAGTGAGGATTACCTCCGGGACGGCGCTACTTAACGAGACACCACAGAGAATGTCCTGGGTCTATCCACCACTGCCAGTCTCGAATCGCGGTGTTCGTGATTCTGACCGGATGCTGCAAGTGGTCTTGCCTTTGGTCCCATTGCACCTTGAGCATCCACTGAGTTATCCGCATGTGGAGCCTTGCGAAAGGGACAGTAGGAATGGCCGCAGCCATGTGTCAGAGCAGGCGAAGGACCGACCTGGCTGGGGCGGTCTTGATCGACTAAAGCTCCCTGACGAGGGATCTGATGCGCTCCGCTCTGTCGTCTGGAAGAAATGATCTTCCCTGAACAGTGTCCAGTACTGCTCCTATGAACTGCAGCTTCTGCGACGGTACCAGGAGGGACTTCTCATGGTTGATTAGGATACCTAGAAAGCGAAACAGGTCCTGGGTGTCCTGGATCGCCCGTAATAACGCCTCTCTGGAGGCGGCCATGAGAAGCCAATCGTCCAGGTACGGGAACACATAATGGCCCTGTCTCCTCAGAGACGCTGCCACGACTGCCATGCATTTGGTAAAGACCCTGGGTGCCGATGACGGCCGAATGGAAGAGCTCGGAACTGAAAGTGATGGCCGAGGAACTCGAAGCGCAGGAACCTCTTGTGCACTTGAGCTATGGGGATGTGCAGGTAAGCGTCCTGTATATCTAAAGACGCTAAAAAGGCGTCCTGCTTCAGCATGGGGATAAGACCCGGAAGGGTCACCATGCGAAATCTTTTGTAGACCGACAAATTGAGGTCGCTGAGGTCCAGAATCGGACGGAGGTTCCCTGTTTTCTTTGGAACCAGGAAGAAGTGAGAATAGTATCCGTGTCCTCCCTGGTTCTCTGGGACGCTTCATCGCTCCCTTTGCAGGAGCGCGAGTACTTCTTGTCTGATCAATGACTTGTGCTGACCCGTGCACGGAAAGCAAAGGGAGGCCTCGAGGGTGGCTTTCCATGAATTCTATAAAGTGGCCTCTTGGACCAACTGTAGAACCCACCTGTCTGTGGATATAGTCTGCCATCCTGGCAGGAAGTGTAATCGCACCTCCGACCATGATGTCCCGTTGATCCTGAGGGGCGGGGACCCGGAAGGAGTCAGGCTGTGGCGGCTGAGGGTCCCGCTGGCTGGACCGGCTTAGGAGTGCGCTGGCCTCGGCCTGCAGGTTGTTTCCCCTTGGCTCTGCGAAAACCGGAGCCCCTCTGTTGTGGAATCGAGCGGGACTGTTGTCTCTGTCTCCGTCCACGAAATCGGCTTTGGTTCCTACGAAAGGAACTAAGCTTGGGTCGGTACATGGCCTGGACTGACCTCACCGCCTTCCCGGCCTCTTGGAGTTTGGTAATGATCTTCTCTGAGGGTTTACCAAACAGAACTTCTCCATCGAATGGAGCGTCCAGGATGTTTTTCTGGACGTCCGGGGTAAAACCGGAGACACGAAGCCAAGAGTGTCTCCGGAGGCACACGCCTGAGGCTGCTGCTCTGGCCGAGGAGTCCGCAGAGTTGTACGCAGCTCGTAGTACTTGGGTTCCCACGTCCGAACCCGTATGGAGGAGCTGTAGCATCTCCTCCTTCTGCTCACCTTCCGGCAGTTTCTCAGGCGCTTCCAGACCCCTGTTCCCAGGGCATTTGGAACTGCACCATGTGGGTTAAATAATTCAGGGATCTGATGAGTAGCAGAAACATCGTCGCCGACCCATGGAGTCCAAACTGCTTGGACTCTGGGTCAGGTGGCAGTGCCCAGATGTTGCAGTCTCTGGGACCGCCGAGAGGCTGTGATGACCAGAGAGTCGGCCTGAGGGTGCTGAGCCAAGTACTGGTCTTCTCTTGGAGCCTTGTACAGGTGGTCAGCCTTCTTCGGCATCGCCAGGAGCAAATGTGGACACTTCCACGCTGCCTTGGTGACGTCCATGAACGTGTCTACCAAGGGTGGCACCACCACAGGCTTGGGGTCCTTCTGCCAAAGATACTTTGCGCGGCGCAGCCTTTCGGGGTCTAACTCTGCCGCATCCCATCCCATCCCATGTTCTCCTGGATGTGTCTCATAATATCCGAGAATGCAGGGTCATTCGGAGGAGACTTCGGCAGCTCACATGGGTCTGGTGAAGGGATGGAGAGGGGAGATGGGGATCTCAATGATGAGAAGTCCGATCCCGTGTCCTCCGTCGAAGGCGAGCGGCGGTGTCTTCTGGGTCTCTTGGGACTGGGTGACCCAGAAGAGGATCTGGACGGAGGTCTCCTTCTTTCTGATCTCCCCCTTGGAGGGGTCCTAGGCTCCCGGGGAGGAGGTAAGCGGCCTGCAGACCCAGATGGAGAAGGGGGCGCATGAACCGGAGGGACAACCGGTGTAGGAGGAGGAGGAGGAGGAAGCGGAGGAGGCATGGGAACCATGTCCTTTTTGACGGTATCCCACCAGAAAGTGAACAGCTCCTTTACCTCTGAAAAGGAAAATCCCGACGACGGCCCGGGCGCCGGTGGACGGTCGTCGGATCCCGGCGTCGGCTCCACAGGGGGCTAGGGTGGAGGAGAAGGTGCCCTGGGAGTCTCAACAGGACCAGGGTCGCCCGTCTGGTCTTCGGGCTGAGTTAATTCCTCCTCAGTGGTGGTCTCCTGACCGACGTCGGTCGGAGGCGTCGGAGTCCTCTTCTCGGTAGGAGCGGGCGCCGGTCCCCCTACCGGCATCTGATGATGTGTGTGCCTGGCCGGCGACGGTCTCTTGACTGACGACGGCTCTGGGGACCTGTGGCGAGAGGCCGACAACGGACGAACCGGTGTCGGTCCCGCGGCTTTTTGAGCGAGGTAAGCTCCTTGGTCTTCCTGTGGAGCGGAGGAAGGGAGGCAGACCTGACGTCGGGTTCAGGATGGCGGGAACCCGACCTATGGTGATGGTGGTGATCCCCCGACTTAGCCAGGGCCTTGGAGGACGAGGAAGGCCTGGGAGTCTTGGCCTGAGAAGAGGCAGAAGATTTGCTCACCGCAGCGGGGGGAGGCTGAGAGCTGGCCCGGGAAGGACAGCGGTCGGACCTGGAGCCAGAGCTGCGTGAATCAGAGGCCCTAGACAGGTACCTGGAAGGGGCCTTCTCCTTATGCTTCTCAGCATGCTTACGGGCCTTCTGTGAAGAATCCCCCTTGGAAGCCACGGTCTTAAGGTGCTCCTCTAACAAGAAAGCCTGAAGGGCCTTCTGGCGACGGATCCGGGTTCTGCTATTGAAGCCCTGGCAAAAAGAGCAGGACCGGGTGTCATGGTCTGGGCCCAGGCACAGGACACAGGCCGAGTGTGGGTCCTTGAATGGGATCTGCTTCCCACAGGCGCACTTCGAGGAGTGACCGGAGGTCGGAGAGGACATTAGAAAAGGCTGAATCCAAAGAATGAATTTCCCGTGGGAAAAGACTTAACCACTCGTTGCACGCTAGAAAACGAACCGAAGGGTCGAGACATGCAAGTCGACTGCAGGAAAGAATCAGAATCGGCGGACCGCCCCTTATGTGTACTACGCCTGACGCCGGGGAGTTCCCGCTGAAGAAGCTAGCTAGAATTTTTCCGTGGGGTCCTGACGCCTGCCGGCTTCAGTCCTAATGGTGTAACCTGCTGCAAGAGCTGTATCTCGAAGTAAGATCTTGTGCTGAGTATCCGCCAGGAAGAAGGAAAGACTCAGCCAAGCCCTGCCGCGAGTGGCCTCTGCGGCTGCTAAAGAACGGGCACAAGAATCCCCGATGTCCAGGACCATCTGGAGGTGCTGTTTTACAACAGCACAGCCCTGACAATGGACTTGCTTCACTGTGGTCTGCATGTCCGCTGGGAGATGAGGGAGGACTTCATCTAATGACCCTAGGATGGAATGAGAGAAGTGTGCCATTATAACAGCCGAGCTGTCCTGACGAAGGCCTAAGGAAGAGACTGCATTGACCTTACGAGCAGAATGGTCCATATTTTTGGACTCCGTGTCCGGGGGGCGGGCGGTCAGTGTCGGCTGAGCTACCAGTACACCTCAACACAGAAGCGGTCACCAGGCTCTCGGACAAAGGATGTTCTGTGAACCCCACCAGGGACCCCATGGGCACTGTGTACTTGCGGGCCATGCGGGCAGATGGTGCTGAGCAGGAAGCTGGGCGCTGCCAAAGCTCAAGGGCCAGGCCAACAATGGCTTTGGCAACTAGAAAGACCTCCGTCGGGGTATACCCCCTTTTGAGGATATCCGTAAGGGGTACTCCGCCTTCTTCTGGATGGACTCCAGGGGCATTCCGGTGGATTCGGAGATCAGGTGGAGAATGCCCTGAAAACAGGAAGGGCCTTCCTTCAAACCCACCACGGACAACTCATCATCCCCAGGATGGGAGTGCAATTTGGTGGCGTCCGAATCCGAAGAGTCGGGATACAACAGTCTCCCCTCTAGGTCTCCTTTGATATGCCGAGGGCGATCGTGGACAACCATAATCGACAGACATCAGGGAAGCCCGGTGTCTGTTCGGTCCTCTTTCGAGGGAACCCCTCCCTGAGGCTGCTTAGGCAGTGGTTCCACCAAAATCGTGGAGAGAGATCGAGGCAGGCCGAACGGGATACGGGCCGGCACCGTAGGCAGGGGAACCGAAGATTTCGGATCAGAAGGGGTCGGTGTCAACCTAGGAGGCGGAAGCCAAGTAATGGCCGGTGAAGCCGGCTTCTGCCCAGACAAAATCAGCTGTTGCCACATAAGATCTTCATAGCGTCAACGGAGTTTCCGACAAAGCCTCTCCTCGTCAGAGAAGGATGAAGACCTGTGGCGACACCTTTTCTTAGAGTGTTTATGACTCTTTCTCGGCCGTTTGGCCAAAGGGGTTCTGGACCTCGATCATGACCGAGGGATTCGGTCCGATCGATCGGGAGACACCACTGTCAGTGAAAACTGAGGGTCTGAAACAGTTTCCTCGATGGAGACACCAGCAGGCTGGGTCTCCTCATCCGGAAAAACAAGGACCGAAGTATTTTCCAAAGAGTCGTCGACTGGAGTCGGCGATAGAGGGTTGATTGGGTCGAGAGTAATCTCAGCCTCATCGGCCATTTCCTCGGTTCCCTGGCCAAACGGGATGTCCGAAAAGTTGGCGGCCAAAGATGCGATCTCGACTCAAGCCAAGTCCAACCTTTCTCGGTCCCAAGAACGCCTTCGCTTAGATGAAGACTTCAGGTCCTTATCCTCTTGTGAGGGTGGAGGAGTGCGAGCTCATGGGTGCTTCACCCTGGTGAGGAGACTGGCACAACTCCTTGAAGGAGCCCGTAAAGGTGGAGCCAAGGTTGAGCGGAACAAAAAAGCTTCGATTGGCCGAAGCTTGAGTTGCTTCCTCCTCGAATGGCTTCATTTGCTCCAGCTGCTTGGCGGATCCCGCGGCCGTGGAAACCGCCCACCTTGCCTCCTTTGATTTCACTGGCGGGTTCCTTTTCTCCAGTCTCCCCAATTTTAGGCACGCCTTGCGGTCGTCCAGGACGTTGGGATGGAAGGCCAAGCAGAAAGTGCAAGACAAGGTGTCATGTCCGACACCTAGGCAATAAATGCACATTAGGTGGGGATCTGTGTGCGACATCTTCTGGCCGCAGGTACACCAGCGAAATCCAGGGGACGATTTATCCTCAATGTCTGGTGCGCTACAATCAGAATCGCTAACTCGAACGAGTTTTAAGGTTAGTTTTGGTAAAAAAATTATGCTTTGAATCCAGGGCCTATGAACTGCTGTGAAAGCACGAGGGAACCTGTATCTTCCAGCGGAAAGGAAGCTCTGGCATCATGGGGCGCAGCCGAGGTATTTACCACCCGGGTGGGTGGGAGCAGCCAGCTTGAAGACTTCTGGCAAGAATTAAAGGGGAAAGGGACATGCCAAGAAGTGTGGATGAACAACATAGTCACGCTCCTAGAAAAACTTATTTGCCAGAGCAAATGGCTCGGACATTTGGTTAATGGAGCACCCCTCCTTTTATGTTTCTGTATCCCTTTAGTTTCCTTGCTGCCCCATAGTATTATGTATAAAACTGCTGAGATATTAAACCGTGTTCTGACTGAGGAAAGATGCAGCTGTTGGATCCTGGTTAAGTACAGTGGTTTTCTGTGCATATTAAGCTAAAACAGAACTAAGAGGACTGTTTTGACAGAAGAATAACAAAAGTGTGTATCTGTTTCTTTAAGATGTTAGCTGCCCCCTTCTGAGATATCTTTTGCAGCTGGCAGCATGTTCCTGCAGGAGAGTTTGGAAGTACAAAATGTTCTGACCTCGGGTCTGACCTTTCCCAATGTTGTAAACAGACCTGCAGGTGCCAACTGAACTGTTCTCTATGGAGCAACAGTTGCCCCTAGTGGCTAATTTCATGTTATGTCTGATGTCAATCACAGGGGAGTGGGAATTTCCTAACTTCTAGAGAGCCTATAAAAGCTCTAACTCAGTTCTGAAATTAGTTTTAGACTGAGAGAGACAGGGTCAGTTACTGCTGGCAGGTGTAGGCAGAGGACTGAGAAAAGTCCCATACTAGCGCTAAGTGAAAGCTGAGAGAAGTTTGCCACATCCTAAGAACTTTATCTGTGTTCATTTTCTGTTTATTTTTTTTATTAAGTCTTTCTTTTGCATCTGCCTTGAAGAAATGTTTATGAAGCAATATACATCATACTAGACAAAGTGTGTTAACCTTATAAGAACTGTGTTGTGTCCATCTGTTATCCCACACTCCTACAAGGGGACCTCCCGAGACAAGCCCGCGTATAGCAGTGACCTCGGGGGTCATCAGGTCCTCCGAAGAGACCCTGAACTGCAACGGGTGACCAACCGTCGCCCCCGGAGGGAGACAACCTTCCCACAAACTCCTTGCTGGGACTCCGTGCTCCCACAAGCTGGCTCGTATAGAGCGTGGGTGGGGCCCAGGGGTTGAGACCAAAGACAAATCATGGGAGGATGGGGCCGTACCAGAGGACTGGAGGAGGGCAGATGTGATTCCCCTTCATAAAAGTGGGAGCAAGGCAGAAGTGGGAAACTACAGACCTGTTAGTTTGACCTCAGTTGTAGGGAAAATGATGGAATCACTCCTGAAAGAAAGAATTGTTGAGCACCTAGAGGACAGCAGGGCACAGGACCCAAGGCAGCATGGATTTACAGCAGGAAGGTCATGTCAGACGAATCTAATAGATTTCCTTGACTGGGTGACCAAAGTAATAGACCAGGGAGGAGCTGTGGATATGGCCTACCTAGACTTTAGCAAGGCATTTGACATAGTCCCGCACAAAAGATTAATAATCAAGTTAGCCAGCCTCGGATTGGGTCCCAGGGTGGCAAACTGGCTGCACAACAAGACACAGAAGGTAATAGTGACTGGAACTCACTCCGAAGAAAGGGGGTTTACTAGTGGAGTACCTCAGGGTTCAGTACTGGGTCCAGTCCTCTTTAATGTCTTTATAGGTGACATTGCAGAGGGTCTGGAAGGAAAGGTATGCCTCTTTGCAGATGACACAAAGATCTATAACAGAGTTGATACACAAGGGGGTGGTGGAAAGGATGAGAAGGAACTTGGCAAGGTTGGAGGAATGGTGAAACATATGGCAACTTAGATTCAATGCAAAGAAGTATAAAGTAATGCACCTGGGAAACAAAAACCAAGAAGAAGAGTACACAATGGCAGAGGAGGTACTAACAACAACAATAATGGAAAGGGACCTGGGGGTAGTCGTATCAGATGACCTAAAGGTGGGCAAGCAATGTGAGAGGTCAGTAAGGAGAGCCAGGGGCATACTGGGATGCATAGGGAGAGGCATCACAAGTAGAAAAATGGAAGTGGTTACCCCTCTGTACAGAAAGCTGGTGAGACTCCATCTGGAGTACTGCATGCAGTTTTGGAGACCCCATCTCCGCAAGGACATAGACAGGATGGAGGCAGTCCAGAGGAGGGCAACTAAAATGGTGCAGGGTCTTCATCAGAAACCATATGAAGAGAGACAGAGAGCTTAATATGTATACCCTTGATGAAAGGAGGGACAGGGGGGACATGATAGAAACTTTCAAGTACCTCAAGGGAATCAACAAAGTCCAGGAGGGTAGCATCTTTCAGAAAAAGATGTGAAAGAACAAGGGGGCACAATTTAAAGACAGAGAGGGGACGGCTCAGGGGCAATGTGAGGAAATTTTTTTTCACAGAGAGAGTGGTGGACACATGGAACCGCCTTCCTGCAGAGGTTGTGGGGTCTAAAACAGTGGGGGAATTCAAACATGCATGGGACAGACATAAGGCAATTATGGAGGAAGTAGGCTGTTGGTTAACTAGAATCTGCAGCTTATCCAATAGGTAGGGAAATGGGCAGACTGGGTGGGCCGGGCGTTCCTTATCTGCCCGTCAAAGTCTATGTTTCTATGTTTCTTGTCTTGGTGTGCAGACTGTGGAGACGCCCGCCGAAAGTTGGGGGATTTCTACTCAGCCGCGTTGCATGGATAACGAGGGTACGGAAGTCCATAGAGAAGCAGGCGCTGCACTTGTCCATCATGTGGCGGGGACCCAGATAAGAGAGACAATGGTCATGGGGGTCCGAGATTGTTATGTAGTTACTGCAGGGGTACCAGCGCATGGGTGCAACTCCTGATTGTTTAGATTTTGAACAACGTCCCGACCCCACATACCATCATTTTCGCGAAAAAAATAAATTAAATAGAAAGAAAAGGAGACCTGGTGCCGAGTAGACAACAAACTTACAGTAAATTAACCCTCCGGTGCTGAATGGCTCCTGTATTTGCGGCACCGCTACACTGAGGCCTAGGCACGACAAAGATTCAGCAGCAGTCTTCCCATGCAGGGTACTTCCTTGATGGCGGAAAACACAGAACTGAGTGTTGCGAGGGGTCGGCGTTGATTACTGGCCAACCCACGAGCACCACATAGAACACTGGCCTTGTGGGCGGTGCTGTTCAGACGTCGACTCCTCCAGCTCATAAAATTTAGAGGCAGCACTCTTTTTTTCTTTCCGTGCAGGGTCCTGACCTCCAGTAGGAACCATCAGTAATGAATGGTGAAGACTGATTTGGGGAAGATAAGCCCTGTACAAGTGCGAACTCTTCTTCATCCTAAGAAAGCATTTGCTGCTAGCTCTTTGGTGCAGCAGTAGTGCTGCCGATCACAGCGATGATGACCCAAGTTCAGGAGTGAGCCTGAATCATTGAGGGCTGGCTGGGGGAAAGAGGATGAAGTGGCCGTTGGACTGATCACCTCCTTCATGGTGGAAAGCTTGCATGACCTGCTGCTTTACTGCCACCTAGTATAAGCTGGGTTGCAATGATGGCTAACTGTTGGTAGGGTTGAGATGCATCCAGAGTTGGCACAATCTGCACATATGTGGGTACATGCCTTGTGAGTCATTCCACGTTCATGCTCCAGGAGGAAGAAAGGAAAAAAAGTCACCACTGGCCGGGCAGATGAGGCCCTGCTTGCCCCATATGTACACCATTAGGAATCCCTCATCTTGCTACAGGGTTAACACATGGGCTTCACCTCTACAGTGGGTGGCTGTTAGCTCCACATGTCCACCACTAGGCATCCCTTACCTTGTTAGAGGGTTAATACACAGGCTTCACCTCCGCAGTGGGTGGGTGTCTCTCCGCATGCCCACCATTAGGCATCCCTCACCTTGCTACTGGGTTAACATATAGGCTTCACCTCTGCAGTGGATGGGTATCTGCCCCACACGTTCACCATTAGGCATCCCTCACCTTACTACTGGGTTAACTCACGGGCTTCCCCCTCGCAGTCAGCGGGTATCTGCCCCACATATTCACCATCAGGCATCCCTCACCTTGTTACTGGGTTCACTCACAGGCTTCCCCCTCATAGTGGGTGGGGGTCTGCTCCACATGTCCAATGTTAGGCATCCCTCAATTTGCTACTGGGTTAACACACGGGCTTCACCTCCACCATGGGCGGCTGCCTGCTCTACATGTCCACCAATAGGCATCCCTCACCTTGCTACTGGGTTAACACACAGGCATCACCTCTACACTGGGTGGGTGTCTGCCCCACATGCCCACTATTAGGCATCCCTCACCTTGCTACTGGGTTAAACACACAGGCTTCACCTCCACCGTCGGTAGCTGCGTGCCCCACATGTCCACCACTAGGCATCCCTTGCCTTGCTACTGGGTTAACATAAGGGCTTCACCTCCACAGTGGGGTGTCTTCCCCACATGTATCCTTCACCTTGCCACTGGGTTACACACGGGCTTCACCTCCACCACGGGTGGCTGTCTTCCCTATATGTGCACCACTAGGCATCATTCACCGTGCTTCTGGGTTAAAACATGGGCTTCACCAATGCAGTAGGTGGAAGCCTGGCCCACATGCCCGCCACTAGGCATCCTTTACCTTGACAGTGGGTTAACACATGGGCTTCAGCCTCTGCAGAGGGTGGATGTTTGCCCCACATCTACCATTAGGCATCCCTCACCTTGCTACTAGGTTAACACATGGGCTCCACCACTGCAGTGGCTTTGTGGCTTCCCACATGTCCACCATCAGGCATCCCTCACCTTGCCACTAGGTTAACACATGGGCTTCACCTCCGGAGTGAGTGGCTGCCTGCCCTACATGTCCACCATTAGGCATCAATACAGTCGGTGTGGCCCCAAAGTCTGAAACACAAAAAAGGAAAATTACGTACCTACCGTAATTCTTGATCTTCTCTTGTATCTTCACCATTCATTACTTACTGGGTGTAAGCCGGAGGCGCACCAATCACAGGAAACTTTTTTTTTTTTTTTGAAGTTGCCTCCACCGTGAGCGACGCCATGCGCCATGCGGCTGTAGGGGCGTCAAGAAGCACGTACCTCCTCCAACTCAGTCTCTGTGAGCCGGAGGCAAAAATGAAAGCAGAAAATATAGATAGCGAGGCAAGATAGCCGAGGGAAGCAAAGGAAGAATGAACTGAAAAGGAATAAGCCGATGGAGGAAGGACAGAGGAGATAAGAACATCCTAGCCTAGGAGTGCAGGGCCTCCTTCTGGGCGACTCTAGGAGGAGAGATGAGTAAGGAAATGAGAAAATAGAAGAAGAAGAAGAAAGAGAAGAGAGAGATGGATGTTGAAGGGACCAGAATGCCCAACGAGCATAGTTAGCTTGTAGCTGAAGGCTCGACTAAAGGGGAAGCAAGAATCTTCGGAGATAGAGTTGACGAGAAGGTTCACCAACCCGCTAGACAGACTCCAGGAGGGCATAGTCCTCATCTTCAACATGCCATTGTTCTTGACACCCACCTCGGCTCCTGGTCATGGAAGGCCTTTAACTGGAGGACAGCCGAGGAGGAAGAATAAAACCCCAGCAGCATGAGAGCGCTGCTCAGGGGTTTAGAAATGGAAAATGTAAGCCTTCAGGCGCTCCAAGATAGAACGGGACTCAGACTGACTGGCTAAGGCCGCCAAGGCTTAGGCTGGCTAAGATTGATTGGTCAGCAGAGCTTTACTGTAAAAATTGTCCAGGAGGACACTTAAAGGGAGAAACCACTTAGCAAAACAGCGAGAAGGATAGCCTACCTTCTCATTTGCCTTCTCCTCTTCCTTTTTTTTTTTTTACAGATAGAAAAAATTTTTTTTTTTTTTTTTACTAGATGTATGACCCAGATACCAAGATGCCTATAGCAGTCGGAGAGAGTTCCCTCAGCATTTTTTTTTTTTTTTTTTAGAAGAGAAAGGAACAGACGTACTCATTCCTCTGCTCTGCAAGGCAAGAATAGAGGGGGGGATTTGACTAGGCACTACCTGAACACGGGATTGCAGGATCAAAATGAATAGCCTGAGCCAGGCCAAACAACCCTAGAGGTATCTTGCCATAAGAATAGCAAGAGATAGTTGTGCAGTCTGATCGCCAATGCAATCCACTAGATGGCCCATGAATCTTAGAGTAAATAATTTTCTGGATTTTAAAACCCCCCAAGAAGATTTTTTTTTTTTTTGAAAATGAAGCAATTTTCCTATATTTTATATAATGCAGAGAGAGGAAGGAGGCGGAGGTGGAGAAGCTACAGGAAGAGGCCACTGAGGGGGATGGGAGGAGCGAGAATGAATGGTGAAGACAAGAGAAGATCAAGAATCACGGTAGGTACTGCACTTTCCTATCTTCCTTGTCAATCTTCACCATTCATTACTTCCTGGGTGAGTACCAAGCTCCTCTTCCCCAGGAGGGGGAAGAGGCCATACCCTGAGGGAACAAGACCCCCAGCCTTCTGCTGGTGAGAAACAGAAGGAGAAGACCCTGGCTTATTCAGAAAGCCTAAGTGGGAGAAGAGCTAGGAGGTGCCTCCCGAGGACGAGGAGACGGAGGGAGCCCCTGTAAAAGTCTCCTAGCTCTGGATGAGAAAAGACGGGTCCCCCGGAAGGCGGAGCGCATCACCCTACGCCGGGCCAGGGGTGACAACCTGGAGAGACGAAGCCATGCCGTCCGCCTGATGCAGATCGCTGTCCTCGAAGCCTGGAAGCCACCTCACTGGCGCCATAAGATGCCCTTGCTTGGTGTCTTGCCAGCTCCAGGCCTCACGCGAGAGGGCAACGGCTTGTCTGGTTTGCTCCGTGTCAGGCAAAGATGCCAGCAGCTGGGACATCATCGACCACAGATGCCGGTTGTAGGCAGCGTGGTGAGCCTGATGTGATGCAATACATGCATCGCACGCCGAAGAAGAGAACACTCTTTCGCCTAACGGTCGAACTGGAGAGAGTCCGAATCCGGTGGGCGGTCGGCGCCAGGCACGCCCAGAAGGAGTATCCAGGTATACCAAACCTGAGGACGGGTTGGGAAGGAACCTAGAGACTCTGAGAGGGGCACAATACCTCACGCTGGCAGTCCGCGGGCTGGGGAAGAAACGGCAGGGAACTGCCAGGACCGGATAGACGCCTCCTGGAAGGGATAGGCCAGGAAGGTACCACCAGATGCTTGGGCACTGAATTCACCAAGGAATTACGCCACCCGCTCGGTATTGCTCTCCAACGTAGGAACCAAGATCCCTCACCATCCTCGAGAGGAAACGCTGATATTCTGTGAAATCAGCATCGGAGGACAGATGAGCAGGGTTCCTCTCTCAGAGGAGGGAGACGAGGATGATGGGGAACTGGAATGTCCAGAGGATTCCTGCGGCGTGGGAGAGTCGAGACCCGCCATGCATGTAACTAATATATGAGGGAAGGCCACGAGAACTCTGAACTGCTCCCAGGATAACGGACCCAGAGGACCGACATGGCCTGGGAGCGGGGTGAAGGCAGAGATGGGAGAGGGGCACCTCGAGGAGGCAACTGTTTCTCTGCGAGGGCTCTGGAACCGGGAAGGGAGCTCTAGTAGGAGGGATCCCGGATATCAAACCAGGCCGCAGAACGGAACTCTGGGAAGCGGAACCTGGAAGAGCCCTGGGGAGAAACTCCCTGTGACGACGCCTCGGGACTGCATGGATCCAGAAGGGCAGTCCGCACAAACGCCGCCAGAGGACACCCTAGAATCCCTGGGAGGGGCGGGCTCTGCGCTACGGCTCCTGGCCACCCCTGAGGTGGCTAAAGAAGACCGAGCAGCAGACGCCTGCCCCTCAACCCCTCGGATTCCGAGAGGCCCTCCTCCCGACTGCAACGCTCTAACTCCAGAGGAGGTAACAGCACCCGGGGGTAGCTGTCACCGATCTCCAGAGAGGGAGCCTCCTCCATCACCCCACGCCTGCCCCCGACTCTCGGCCACCCCCAGCCGAGAGGAACCTCAGGAGACGAACGGCAGGGGACAGAGGGAGGGGCCTCGCGCCGCCTGGTACCCTAGCCACCGAGGACCCAGATTCTCAAGAATGGGATGCCAGGATGGGTCCACATCTGAGTCATCGCCCTCCCGAGGAGGACGAGACCAGCAGGACTCGATGCTGGCCACCCCAGGTCCTCGAGGCCACGGGCCGCGAACGCCCCGGTACCGAGGCGACGCCGCCCCCAGCACGCCGGGCAGCATGAAGGCCCAACCCCACACCCCAGCGGCCCGCAGACCCGCACCGCCCGGAGGAGGGAAGGTTGCCGACGCTGTCGGCGGCGCGCTGGAGGCGAGCGGCACCGCCGGGCGGTGCCGCCAGGCTCCGCACTGGAACGGGCGCCGGGCGCAAAAACGGGTCGCTAACGGCGCTGCTTCGATCACCGGCGCTGCGAACGGCGCCATAGATTCAAAGCGGCGCATTATGAACGGTGCCGCTGATCACCGCACCGCGCGAGCGCGCCGATTCGAAACGGCGCCGCGAGGCGCTGAGGTCCACCCGAGCCGGGCCCAGCCAAGGGCCTCGACACGGGGGAGCCTGCACCTCCGAAGAGGTGACTGCCGAGGCGGTGTCAGCGCCATGGGCCCGGAGGGGCTACGACGCCGCCCCAACACTGCTGAAGGGGCTCCTCGGCAAGAAGGGGAGAGGAGACCTCCTCGGACCGGAGAGGACCGGGAGGGGACCCAGGGAAAGGCCTATGATCTCGCCCGAGATTCCTCGCCACGCGCGTCCCCGCAAAGTCGGCGGGGCCTTGCCGGAGCTTGTACGCTGCTGACTCGAGGACGCGACGGTCCATCGAGAAACAAGCGTCGCACGAATCCATATTATGGTTGGGTCCCAGGCAACGAAGACAGACGTCATGCCGGTCCGAGACGGAGAAATGCCGCCGCAGAGCATCGACGATAGGGGCACGCCTGTTTTAGAAGAACGTTTACCCAGAACCGACATAACGCTAAATAAACAAGATTAAACACAGTCGGAAATACACCGCCAGACAAAGGAAAGAAAGGAACAGCTCCATCAGAGGCGCCGAGTGTAGAAAAGGAGTCGGATACTGTCTCTTTCGTCGTTAGCTACCGCGACAGGTGCTGCCTCGACGGGCGGGAGAAACAGAACTGAGTTGGAGGAGGAGTCGGCCTACTAACGGCCGCCTGCGCATGACGCCGCTCCGAGGGTGGGGCCGTTAGGCAACTTTAAAAAAAAAAAAAAAGCCTCGTGACGGAAGCGCCCGGCTTACACCCAGGAAGTAATGAATGGTGAAGATTGACAAGGGAAGATACAGAGAACCAGGAGGAGCCTGTTCCAAGAACATATCCTACAGAGATCTTTCTAAGGTTGGAAATAAGACTCATTCACCCCACTGTTTCTTTTGTAGTTCAAATTTATTTTATTCAACCCTCACCTTGCTACTGGATTAGTATACGGACTTCAACTCTGCAGTGGGTGGTTGGACGGAGGCAGAGCTGCCAAAGGAGCGGAATGGTAGTTGTACATCAGGGGTACAATCTGAAGGGGCAATGCAGCAGTGAGTCACAGGTGGTCGGAGTTCCTAGGTGCCCAGCTAAGAGGAACCTGAATGGATGGGAGGACACACTGGCAGTGAGGGCAGGAGGTCCTAGCTGGAGGCCTGGGTGGGAAGGCAAATACAGAAATGGAAAACAAAAAAACGTTTTTGACACTAATAATCAGCAAGTACCCTGTACACAGGTTATTCTCAGGTATTAGAGCACTATACTGCAGCAAAAAACACAAAAAACAGAGAACCAGGAGGAGCCTGTCTTCCCCTCCTCCTTTACCACTGCTCCTCCCCCTTCCTCCTCCTCCACACACCCCATATGCTCCTCTCCACCTCACCCCCCATCCAGACATTACCTTTCCTCCCTCCCCGGCTCCCTTGCGCTTCTGATCACGCAAGCCTTCTCTGCCTGTGCTGCCCTACCCACCCCTGTGCTACAAAACCCCTTCCTCATCCTATCGCTCCCGGCGTAAACTCTCCATCTGCCACCCTCTGACCAGAGCAGTTCTCCTCCTTCTACTCCTGACAGGGAACATACATCCCAACCCAGGCCCTGCCCCCTCCCACCCACCCAGCCCGCTGGTCTTCAAGTAGCCTCCATGAACATATGCAGCCTGCTGAAAAATTTGACGCCCTACAGTGCTGGGCTTGGCTCATCAACCAGACATCATAGCCCTGGTTGAAACCTGGCTGTCCAAATCCACCCCTGACTCATTTGTTTCTCCCTGGCTATACCTTATACCGGAGGACCGAGTAGGCAAACGAGGGGAGGCTGTGCAATCTACACTAGGGACACAATACTTGGACACGCGCTCCCCACCCCTGCCCTTGAAAATGGGGCCCAGGCTCTTAACCTCAAACTCACCCCGGACCCCTCTAGGAGCCCTCTCTATCTCACCACAGCCTACGTTCCCCCAAAGTACCAGCACCTGGCCCTGGTATCTTTAACTGACTACCTGGCCACCCTCCACCATAAGGCAGAACACATCCTAGTTGGGGACCTTAATGTAAATTGGCTCAGTACCTCCTCATCCGCGATCAGAGACTCATTTGCTGCCCAAGACCTGACACAACTCATCACCCAGCCCACGAGAATAAACCCTAAGAGAGGTACCAGCACCCTTCTGGATGTTATTATAACTAACCGACCCCATAAAATCCAAAACATCCAGGTCCTACCAGACTTCCTAAGTGACCACTCCCCTATCCTATTTCATTGGGTAGTCCCCAATCCCAAACCCAAAGCCCAGACCACCCTCCGCAGGCGCCTCCGCCCTAGTGGGCTGAAAAAACTTAAAGTATTCCTTACCCAGACAAACTGGTCCCCCATTCGTCGTGCAACCGACACTGACACTGCCCTCACCTTCTTCAGTCACACCTTCAACATGGCCTGTGATCTCTTTGCACCCTTCACCAAAATCCGGTCCAAAAAGCAGAATGCACCCTGGGTTAGCCCTGCCCTTCTACAATTACTAAGAAATCGGGATAACCTCTGGCACCTTGCCACTGAAACGGGTCGTCTGTCTGATAGGCAGGCTTACAATGCAGCCCGGAATAAGTGCTCTTGGGCCGTCCGGAAAGCCAAGGCCAACCATTACCAGGCCACCCTTACCTCCACCTGGGGCTCGGCCCGGACTTTCTGGGATAATATTAAACAACTTAACGGAAAAGCTCGCTCCCCTGCCCCATCCCAGCTCACTAGAAATGGCACTACCACCACCGAGCCTGCCACCATAGCTAACTGGCTCAACACCGCCTTCACTGACCTTAGCTCAGTCCTCCCTAGTAATTTCTTTGACCCTCCCCCCAACCAACCTCCCCCTGTCCTCCAGCACCTCAGCTTCCACCTGCGCAAGATTTCCACCCGGGAAGCCAGACCCATCCTTTTCAAAGCTTTGAACAGCAACAGTCCCGGCAGTGACTCTCTGGACCCCAGTATCCTCAGGCTGGTGCTAGATGAAGTCCTTGCCCCACTCACCAGCCTAATTAACCAATCACTCTGCCTGGGACAATTTCCCACGGCTTGGAAAATAGCCATAGTCACACCAATTCATAAAGGGGGCGACAGGTCATCAACCAACAACTACCGGCCAATCTCCATCCTCCCCCCCCATCTCTAAAGCCCTGGAGAAAGTGGTGGCCATTCAAATCACTGATTATCTGGCTAAGCATAACATCTTATGCCCAGAGCAACATGGCTTCCGTGTTGGTCACAGTACCAGCACTGCCCTAATTGAATTCTCCAACTTCCTACACTCCTCCTTGGATACCAGCTCCCTAGCTGGTGCAGTGTTCATCGACCTCTCAAAGGCTTTCAGCACTGTCTCCCATCCACTTCTGCTGAATGCTCTCTGTCACACTGGTCTCTCAGCTGGCCCCCTAGCATGGTGCACAAGCTATCTTGCTGCTCGATCACAGTGTGTAAAAATCAATGGGACACTCTCTGATACCCGTCCCATTCACTCTGGGGTTCCCCAAGGCTCCATCCTGGGCCCCCTTCTCTTCTCGCTCTATCTGAACACCCTGCCCAGTGCATGCCCTGGCAAAATTCTCCTGTATGCAGATGACGCTGTCCTTTTTGCCACCCACCGCAATCCCATCTCCCTCCAGTACACCCTACAGCAGTCTTTCAACAGTGCCGAAGCCTGGTTTAAGGAACGCAGACTCGACATCAATCGTAAAAAGACCAAAGCTATGCTCTTTTCCCACCCCCAAAACAAAGCTAGCAACCACCCACTCTATATCCTTCCTAGTACCAAACAGCCACTGGAACAAGTCTGCTCCTACAAATACCTTGGGGTTACCTTCGACTCAGCCCTCACATTTCACAACCACATCGATGCCCTAACATTCGCCACTAACACACGGCTTGGCATCCTCTTCTGCCATAGAACCTGCCTTCCCCCAAATGCACTCCGGCTAGCTGTTACGTCATCCGTTTTGTCCCTTGTAGACTATGGTCTACCAGTCTATGGTGCTGCCGACTCCACTGCACTCAAAAAAATTCACTTAACCCTGAATAAAGCCTGCAGATTGATTACTGGTGCCCCCAGGCTCACACACACCTGTCAGCTGTATGTCGAGGCTAAACTTCTTACCCTGGATGAACGGCTCTGATATCAAACCTGTCTCCTCACAAAAAAAACCCTACTCGGGCTCTCCTCTGGGGTAACGCATCCATCCACCAGAGCCCTCCCACTATTGCAACACGGTCATCCAACAAGACCACCCTAATGGTCCCCAGATCAAGAACCAGCCGTGGCCAGAGGTCCTTCTGCTATAGAGCACCATCCTGGTTTAACTCTCTCCCTGCCCCCATCACCAATGCCACCACCATCTCCAAGTTCAAACCACCCTTTGAAACCAAATCGTCAACACTAGTAACTGCTCCTGTCTCTGAAAGTAGCCTCACCTCTACTTCTCATGACAACGCCCTCCGGGCAGCTCTCCACCTCAGCCATCCCCACCACCGCCTTCCCGGCATTCCGTATGTCTAACTCACGGTGCCAGCTGTTTCAGTGTTTACCTACTAGATTGCTCAATTTTGATACCAACTTTGTAACACCTGTTCTCAATTACATGTACCCTGTAACCTAAATGTATTTGTCTGACCTCATTGTGACGTGGGTCTGTTGAACGCCTATTGTTTTGCAAACCTATGCTATGTAACCAAAAACACTATGTATGCCTTTAATGTGACGAAGTACCTTTGGAAACGAGTCTCTGGCTCAAAGGTCATAAACTGATTTTACAAATAAATAAATATGCAGTTGGCTTGCTGTACTGCAGCAGTGCACATGGGACTAGAGGATAATGAATGTCTGAAAAAGGGGAAGGGCACTATTTAGCTTGGAGTCTGAAAGGAATTTATCAAGGTCATACAGAAGCATAGAATAAAGCAGCACACCCATAAGACTGGTTAAAACAAATGAAATGGTGCAGACAGCGAGTACCGCAATGGCCACATAGCTTGTTACTCAATGACTGGGCTCACCTTCAGGTAATTGTTCTTGTTCTTCAGGTGTTTAACGGACAGTCGCAGTGCTTCAATCTGCTGGAGGAGGAGCGGAGAGTCCTTCACCTGAATGGGACCTAGGCCACCACCACTGACTTGAACTGAACCCACACCTGCGGTTTACAAACACAGAATGTTACTCTCCCATCTTGGCCTGGACAGAGCACAAACCTGTGAGTATCGAACACAGGCAGCAATTCCCCTTAGCAGGGCCAGACAGCAGGCATCATCTGGAGATGAAGAGACGTAGGGAAGCATGCACAGTCATTATGAATATAAGCAAGTAGACATCAAACAGAAAGGCCATGCATTGTACAGTGACAGGGAAACCTGTGAAAGCAAACTCCACTTGAGAGGTTTGCTTCAGCTGATCCCAAAGCAGCATGGCTGGGAAACTGATCTGGGAGCTGTTCTGCTGGTAAACAGATTCTGGAGTAGTAGTTGTAGACAACTGCATCATAGCTGGAACATCACAGGACACGTATACCCAAGACAGGTCTGCCAAGGCCTGCACAATTACCACCACCCAGGCCTTTCTACCGGATGTCTACGGATGGAGGGATGATGGCACTGGTGAGGGGAAGTGGCATACTGTACCTATCTGCTGTTCTTCTGCATGATGGACAGGAAAGCAGTGCAGGAAAAGACAGACAAGACAAAAGGAAGTATTATCAGAGACTGACAGCATTAGAGAACCAAAGAGCTCAGGTTTAAAGACCCTGGTAAAGTTAACATCTACCTAAGCCTTTTAGTTAAGCAGTCAGCACAGAGTACTAGTAGTAGTAGCAGTAGTCACTTTATTTATAGGGTGCCCTTCCCTGGAGGCTCAGGGTGCCATACAAACAACGGAGGCAGGTAAAACAAAAAGAAAAAATTACTCACCTTAGTAATGTTGTTTCTTCTAATGGAGTCTTGCTATATTATGACAATTGCAGTTTGTCCCACCATTAGAACTGCTCCGGAGGTGAAAGAGTTAACTTCCATGCCAGGCATGAAACTTAGAGCACGAGCTCGGTTAGAAAAGCTCTGTCTGGAATATTTCAAACTGAAACTGTCAGATCTTTACGAGCAAAACTCACTAAGGTTCTGTGTGGAAGCTGTAACCTACACTAGCCAACTGGCTACTTAAATATTAACACATTTTCCTGGTCCCAACACCAAGACTCAAGTCAGGGGACTAGAAAATAAGATAAGATAAAATAAAACACAACACCCAAACACCCCAAAAAAGAAGGGGTGGAAAACATAAAATGGGCATTAATAAGTGCCAATACTGGACTGCCCACCCCATACCCAAAGTAGAAGTTCTGAGAGGGGCAGGCTGAGGGGGAGGTCATAATATAGCAAGACTCCATTAGAAGAAACAACATTACTAAGGTGAGTAATTTTTTCTTCAAACAACATGAAGTCTTGCTATATTATGACAATTGCAGACTACACAGCAGTACCTCCATGGAGGAGGGACAGAACCTACTTAGGGAATAGGCTCTGAAGCACGGCTGTGCCAAACCGAGCATCCCTCCTGGCCTGGATATCCAGGGAGTAATGCTTGGTGAAAGTGTGTACTGTTTTCCAAGTAGCTGCTTGACATATCTCTAAGATAGGGATGTCTCTGGCAGCAGCTAGAGATGCAGCTGTACCTCTGGTAGAGTGAGCCCTCAGGCCTGAAGGGGGAACCTTACCCAGTTTTTGATAGCAAAATTGGATACAAGAGACAATCCACCTGGCAATGGATCTCTTAGTGGCAGGTTTCCCTTTCCCAACCTCACCATAAGTGAGAAATAGTTGGAGGGAGTCAAACCTGTGACCCTTGGTACAATCTATGTAGTAACTTAGGGCCCTCTTAACATCTAAGCGGTGCAACCTCCTCTCACCAGAGGAGGAATGGTCAGTGAAAAACACTGGAAGAGAAATAGATTGATTAAGGTGGAAATCTGAAACCACCTTAGGCAAAAACTTCCTGTTAGTCCTGAGGACTACCTTATCCCTGTGAAAGGAAATAAAGTCAGTCTCCACTGACAAAGCTTGTAACTCACTTATGCGCCTGGCAGAAGTGATGGCTACTAGAAACACAGTTTTCCAAGTCAAGTACTTAAGCTCTGCCGAAGACAGAGGTTCAAGGGGTTGCATCAGCTGAGCAATGCAAACATTAAGATTCCAGGCAGGGGCAGGGTCCCTGAATGGTGGATTAGTATGAAGCAATCCCTGAAAAACTTGGAAAATACAGGGTGAGCGGAAAGAAAAGAGGGCTTCCTTGCTGAAATAAAAGCAGAGACAGCTGCCAAATGCACTTTCAGGGTAGCTGGTCTCAGTCCCAAAGAATTAAGATGGACCATATAGTCCAAAACAGTGGGCAAATCAGCAGATTCCGGGGAAATATGCTTCCCAGAACACCATATGGAAAACCTTTTCCATTTGGAGTTATAAGTAACCCTAGTGGAAGGCTTCCTAGAAGCTTTCAAGATTTCGAGAACACCTTGAGAAAGGTGTAGGTCAGCAAACTCTAACTCCTCAAGAGCCAGGCCTTGAGGCTGAGGGATTTGAGATTCAGATACTAAACTCTCCCCTGGGCACAGGTTAACAGATTGTGGTTCCTGGGGAGAAACAGGGGAAGATGGACTGCTAAGGACAGAAGGAGTGGGTACCAGGGCTGCCTGGCCCAGTCTGGAACAATCAGAATCATCTTGCAGGGCTGAGATCTGATTTTGACTAGCACCTTGAACAGGAGAGGGAAGGGGGGGAAGGCATAGAGAAACTTCCCTTCCCAATCGAGGAGAAAGGCATCCAGGGGGACTGAGCCCAACACTGGGAGCCTGCAACAAAAAGTGGAAGTTGATGATTGTCTGGCTGCAAAAGATCTATCTGAGGGGTGCCCCATCTGGCAAAAACTATCCCCAGTACTCGGGGATCCAGTGACCATTCATGATGGCCGTGGGAAATCCTGCTGAGAGCATCTGCCAGGACATTGTCCTTGCCTGGGAGGTGAAATGCTATGAGGGAAGTGTTCAGGGAATAAGCCAGAGACCACAACTTCATTGCCTCAGTGCACGAGGCCGAAGACCGATTGCCCCCTTGTTTGTTGATGTACCACATTGCAGTGGTGTTGTCTGTTCTGACCTGTACCACTTTGTTCTAAACAGATGCAGAAAAACCTGAAGTGCTAGAAAAACAGCTCTGAGTTCCAACAGATTGATGTGGAGCAGAGATTCCTAAGGGGACCACAATCCCTGGGTGGAGAGGTCGCCCATGTGAGCTCCCCATCTCAAAAGGGACACATCTGTAGTAAGGGTCAAGGAGTGAGGTAGAGGGATGAAGGGAACCCCTTGTCTCAGATTGCTCTGATCCTGCCACCACTGAAGGGCCTGGATCAGGGTTAGAGTCACTGGGATCAACTTGGATAGGGGATCTCTTCTTTGAGACCAAAAGGCTCTCAAATGGAACTGAATGTCCCTCATCTGAAATCTTGCTCCTTGCACTATAGCTGTGGAAGCAGCCATGTGTCCTAGGAGCTGTAGGAAATGCCCTGCTGGTCGAGAGAGCTGCAGAGTGAAGGAGGAGGCCAGGGCCACCAGGGTCCTTACCCTTTCTAGGGGAAGGAAGGCTCTGGCCTGCTTTGTGTCCAGTTCTGAACCTATAAAGGTGAGTACCTGGACAGGTTCCAGAACTGACTTTGGAAGATTGAGAAGAAAGCCCAGAGAGGTAAGCAGCTGCTGGGTAACTTGCAGGTGTGATTTGACCTGGTCTGGAGACTGACCCACAATTAGCCAGTCATCTAGGTAGGGAAAGATGGCAATCTTTTGCCTTCTTAAATGAGCAACTGCTACTGCCAGACATTTTGTGAATACCCTTGGGGCAGAGGTAAGGCCGAAGGGCATTGCTCTGAACTGATAATGGCCTGAGGGCAGTTCGAATCTGAGGTACTTTCGATGGGAGCTTCTAAGAACATGGAAGTAGGCATCCTTGAGG
Organism: Neoceratodus forsteri; assembly: GCA_016271365.2. Classification (NCBI taxonomy): domain Eukaryota; kingdom Metazoa; phylum Chordata; order Ceratodontiformes; family Ceratodontidae; genus Neoceratodus; species Neoceratodus forsteri. The sequence goes on along the minus strand of CM057454.1, from coordinate 1,295,575,968 downwards.
TCCAGGGAAGCTAGCCAGTCCCCTGGCCTTAGGGAGGGTAAAATCATTCCCAGAGTCACCATTTTGAATTTTGGTTTTAAAAGGTGCTTGTTCAGATATCTTAGGTCCAGGATGGGCCGCCATTCTCCTGTCTATTTTGGGGTAAGGAAGCACCTGGAGTACAGACCCTTGCCCTGGTGTAGGGGAGAAACCCTTTCTACAGCTCTGAGAGCCAGGAGGGTTGAGACTTCTGTTTCCAAAGCAAAAGTCTCTAGAGGATTTGCAGGTGGAAAAGATCTGATTCTCATCTTTGGAAATTTTTGAAGCTGAGAACTAGACCCTGGCTTACTACTCCAGGACCCACTTGTCTGATGTTAAAGACTCCCAGTCCTGGACCAAGTAAGCCAGCCTGCCCCCTACAGGTAATGGAGAACTGGCCCTGGGCATCTCATCAGGGTGCCTGTTTGGCAGGGGCTTTAGGCTGAGGGGTGGGAGCAGGCCTGCTTGTACCCCGTTTGCCTCTCCCTCTGAAGAACCCCCTCTGAGCATAAGCTGAAGAGGAGGCCTGGGTTTGGTAAAAAGGCCTGTGAAAAGGCCTGCCTCTACTCCTGGGGGGCTGCCTCTGAGGAGTGGCTTGCCGTTCCTTGGCTTGTGCACTCCTATAAGTGGTTCTATATTCATCCATTTTCTTCATATAATTCTCTGTCTGCTCCCCAAACAGAGAATTTCCCACCACAGGAAAATCCATAGCCTTAGCCTGGGTATCCTGTGACAAACTAGTACACCTGAGCCAAGCCAATCTACTAAAAGCCACAGATGTAGCCATGACTCTAGAGGATACATCATTAGAATCCACTGCAGCATGGAACTGCACCTTAGATGCCTCAATACCATCAGCAGCCACCTGCTCCAGCTCCTTGGCAAGCTGGCCGGGGCCTGTTTGGCTAAAGCCATGACAGTATCCCATCTAGATTTCTGGTATCTTGCAACATAAGCCATATAATTTGCTTGTCTGAGTCCCAAGGACGCTGCCATGTATTGTTTTTAGCCATGGCATCAATCTTCCTGAGTCCTTGTCAGGAGGATGTGAAGCCAGGGAATATTAGCCTTATCACAGGCTGCAGCCTGAACTACCCCAACATGGCTGCATTGCTGTGAAAGAAATTCTGTATCAGGACTCTGACAAAGTGTACCTCCTGTCCATCTTTTATCCACAGGAGGCACAGAATTAGGAGCTTTTAAAATTTTTATTGTTTGTTTCCTAAATGATTTATGTAAAGGAATAGACAATCTCCTGGACTCTGGGATATCCATCATCTCTACAAAGTCAGGCTCCTCTTGCTCATCCACAGCTTCTCCAAAGGGAGCTGGAGGGTTTCAGCAACTTTTATAAAACAGAAAATGAGAAGGGACTGAAAGCCTAGGGAGATTCTCCTAAAGGTCTGTCTGGGGAGATGTCCGTTCAATGGGCACATCCAGACTTTCAAAGTCACATTCACACTGTTCATAATCATCCTCCTCCTCTGTTCATAAAACTCCTCTATATCATATTCTTGAACCGGTGGAACCGGCCGAACCGACCTTTTGCCAGATAGTGGCGGTTCAGATGGAACCGGGGAGAGTGACTGGACAATTTGGATTGCTTTGGCTATCTCTGCAGCAGTTGGAGAAGGAATTTTTGACTCCACACCTGCTGATTTTCTAGTTCTCTTTGCTGGAACTGGCTCCTCTGAGTCAGCTTTACGTTTGCCCAAGGAAGTCTCGCCCTGGTCAGAGGGCATTCCCTCCGGTTCGGTTGGCACCGAACCGGGCTGGCCATCCGGGTCAGCGGACTTTTTGGCCTCTCGTTCCCAGAGCCTACCAACTCTCTTATCTAGGGTAGCTGCAGGGAAATTCTTGCAAATCTGGCAGTCTGCATTGAGGTGGTCAAACCCCAGACAATAAACACATGTGGTGTGTGGGTCAGCCTTGGCAAAGGCTTCCCCACAAGACACTACAGTGCTGAAACCCAGTGGGCCCAATTTTTCTTTTGGGTTTCTCAGACATAATGCCAGCCTAACCAAAAACTTGCCCTTTTTCCGGCAGTGCCAGGCAAGACACCCTTATCGGTTCCCAACCGTGTCACGGGTCGTGGAAAAAACCGTAATGAAATCCGTCTTTTTTAGAACCGATAAGAACCGGGAACCGCACTCTAAAAAGCTTTTAAATGCTTCAGAATAAAGTTTTAAAACAACCTGATCGGTTCAAACCGAACCGATAAACACTTACAAGTTCCACACAGAAATAAACCTGTCTATTACTTACAATACCAGAGACAGAGCTTGAACCGATCGGTTTGCGGTTAAAATAATAATAATCGCGGTTGAATTTAACCGAGAAAAACTCTTTTAAACCGAGAAATTAACCGAGCAGTAGGAGGAATCTCCGGAGCGACTGTTCAGTGAGGCGGAGTAAAGAATCTGACAGTTTCAGTTTGAAATATTCCAGACAGAGTTTTTCTAACCGAGCTCGTGCTCTAAGTTCCATGCCTGGCATGGAAGTTAACTCTTTCACCTCCGGAGCAGTTCTAATGGTGGGAAAAACTGCAATTGTCATAATATAGCAAGACTTCATGTTGTTTGAAAATAAATAGAGCAACAGTACTAAATTATAGAAATCAATAATTCAGTCACTAATATCAACTAAAGTACTTATGGTAGCAGATGAATGACAGATAATAACCCAGAGATCAAGAATTTAGTCCCTGAAAGCCTGCACTAGCAGGTAAGCCTTCAGTCCCCTTTTGAAGGCATCCACCGAGGAGGCCTTTCTCAGTCCCCCAGGCAAGGTGCTCCACAGCAAAGGGCCGGCAACCTCAAATGTACGATCACCAGAGAACTTAAGCCGGGCCCTACTGACCGACAGAAGACTTTCCTTGGAGGAGCGAAGGGGACGTGAGGACTGAAGAGGATTTTATCATAGATCTGACAGGTAGCCAGGGCCCAATCCATGTAAGGCTTTACAGGTTAGTAAACCAACCCTGAAGATAACAAGCCGCTTCACAGGCGTCCAGCGCAAATCACGCAGGATCGGGGTCACATGACTAAACCTCGCATGGCCAGTCAGTAACTTGGCCATTGTATTCTGCACCGGCTGCAAGTGTCATAGGGTCTCTCCACTGACCCTGAGGTACAGCATGTTACTGTAGTCCAGTCTGCACGTTACAAACACATGCATCAGTATCGGCAGGTTTTCAGGAAGGGTAAGGGATTAAATCTGGCTGATGTTCACCTGAGCCTCCAGCGTCAGCCGATCATCAAAAATGACTCCCAGATTTTTCACCTTTGTAGAAGCCAACAGTCTGGATGACCCAAGCCAAAGCCCCGTCTCTGCCAAGATTACTACTACTCCCCCTGCTGGACCTGACTCAATTACAAATATGTCAGTCTTGTCAGGGTTAGAGTCCATCTATTTCTGAATCTCAGGCTCAAAAAAAATGAAAATTACACACCTACTGTAATTCTTGATCTTCCTGTGTATCTTCACCATTTATCACTGTCAGGTTGTCCAGCCGGAGGCGCAGCACCCCGTGGGAGCTTTTTCTTTTAAGGAGGAGGAGTCGGCGCTGGTGGCGCCACCAACAAGGTCGACACATTGTGTGGTGCTCGTAGGTTGGCCAGTAATGGCCATTGGCTCCTCCTCCGCCCCAGTTCTGCTTGCTGGAGAGATAGACGGAAAAAAGAGGGATAGAGAAAAACTGAGGGAACCCGAAGGGCAGAATAAGAAAAGGATATAAACTGAAAAAGGAATGAGCCGGCCAGAGGAAGAGGAGGGTCTGGGGGGTATGGGCTCTTTCGGCCCCAGTCCCTGGACGGCTATTCAGGAGACAGGAAAGAAGGGAAAAGAGAAGAGAGAGAGAGAGAGAAGAAAGATGGGAGAAAGGAGAGAGGGACTCCTCTTCCCACGCATCAAATCTGGGGCTCAGTGACTTTTGGGCAGAGATGTGCCTCCCAGAGGCAGGCAGTGAACTTGCCAACAGGAGCAGCTGACGCAGAATATCCACATCTCGGCTTTACTGCCCCTTCCGTGGGCATGACTGTGGCGCTGTATGTTGGTGGTGCTGGGAAGGTCCCTCCCCCCTTCCTCCAATTTCATCCTAGTGGAAAAACACCCGCGGATCCCTGCCCCACCTGGCTACCACCTCCCAAAGGAGAACCCACAGGGTTCGGGGGGTGGGGATGCCACCTATTCAAAAAGTCCCCCCTCCCGGCAGGGGGAAAGGAGCTTGAAGAGCCAGAAGAACATACCAAAAACAGAGAGAGGGAGAGGAAGGAGGAGTCCCTGTCGGTCCCATTCGCTCCCCCGTCCCAGGAGACCCACGCCACCGAAAAGTTAGCCCACCCCGGCGGGTCTGGACTGAATTTAGAGGGCTTTCCAAGGACGGGGGAAGAGGGGCCCGCCAGAAGTCCCTCCCCCACAAGGTTGGGCCGAAAAGCCCTACTAGCCCTCCTCCTAAGTCCACTCCACCACCTAACAAGGAGGGGGACCATAGGGCCACTGTGGGGAGGGCCCTTACTGGTTCCCGGAGGAGGGCAAGCAGGGAGGAGGCACTGCCCAGGGACTGAGGCCTTTTGAGGGGAAAGTGCCAGTAATGAATGGTGAAGATACACAGGAAGATCAAGAATTACAGTAGGTACGTAATTTTCATATCTTCTCTATGTCAGTCTTCACCATCACTGTCAGGGTGAGTACCAAATCCCCCGAAATGGGTTCAGCACTTCCCTGAGGGACAGAAGTCCCTCAGCCTCTTGTGGGGGAGGACCACTCGAGGAGGAGACCCACTCCAGGTCAGTTAGGCCTGTGACTGGTCAGTGCGAGGTGGGGTTCCCCGTTCCCTGGGGGAAGGAAGTCGCCCTTGCAGATCCCACCTTGTCCTGCGAGAGAAAAGACGGGTCCCCGGAATGCGGAGGCAATCACCTTACGCTGGGCCAAGGGTGATAACCTCGATAGGCAAAGCCACGCCGTCCGCCTAATGCAGATTGCTGTTCCCGCTAGCCATGAAGCTATCTCATCAACGTCATAAGACGCCCTTGCCTGGTGCCTTGCTAGCTCCGGGCCCAGAGTGGGGAGGGCAGTGGCCAGCCTGGTTGCCTTCGATTCAGGCAGCGATGCCAGCACCTGACACAGCATTGCCCACAGATGCCTGCTGTAGGCAGCGTGGTGTGCTTGATGAGAAGCTATGCATAGCATTACCCGCACTGAGCAGAAAACTCTCCACCCCAAGTGGTCCTACTCCGTAGAGTTCACATCCGGGGATTGATCGCGGACCAGGCACCTATGCCCAATAGGGGTGTCCAGCAGCATCACTCCCACCGAGGGATGAGGCAAGGTAACTGGAGACCCTTGGGGCGCGCAATACCGACGCTGGCAGTCCGAAGAGGCTGGAGCTGGGGCGGATGGGAGCTGCCAGGTGCTGTACGATGCTTCCTGGAAAGGTATGGGCCAGGAAGGGACCGCCAAGTGATCTGCACTGTACTCACCCAGGAAGGCACGTGTCGTACATTCGGTGTTGCATCTTGCTACGTGTGACAGGTGCAGGTCCTTGACCAGCATCACAAGGAAGCGCTGATACTCCATTTGATCAGCGTCCGAGGACAGATGTATCCTCTCCCTCAATGGAGAAAAGACGAGGGGGCCGAAGAACAGTACAGTTACGTAAGAACTTACCGTAACAGTAGATCTTCGAGAGGAGCTCTTGCAGCAGGTAATACCATTAGGACTAAGGCTGCCAGGCATTAGGATCCCATGGAAAACTTTTCTAGCTAGCAGTCTGTGGTGGGGGACCACCCTCGACGTCGGCTCCACCCGATGTCAGACGTGGTATAAAAGGGGTGGTCCCCCGGTGCCACCTCAGTTATCCCACTGGAGCCCGGCCGAAAATACAGATGGAGAACCGAGGAGGATCTCCCATCCCCAAAGAGAAGATGTAATGTGACGTCCCTGCTGGCAGGTGGGTTGGAAAGCCACCCGCTGCAAGAGTTCCTCTCGAAGATGTACTGTTACGGTAAGTTCTTATGTAACTGTACTATCTCACTTCGAGGGGGAGCTCTTGCAGCAGGTAATACCATTAGGACTGAGTCCCAAGCAATGCCCAAGGAGAGACCCAGATCGAAGAGGGCGGAGGACAATAAACACTGTGGTAGATTAGGAGAGGAGTCCCTGGAGGACTGCTAGGCCAAAACCTGCTCTTTTTCTGGAAGCAATGTCCATACTGTAGTGCCTCATGAAGGTATACACTGAACTCCAAGTAGCGGCCGTACAGAGGTCTGCTGAAGAAACATTCCGCAGGGAAGCGAAAGATGTCACCACCCCTCGGATAGAATGACCCCTCACTGGTCCCGGTAGGGGTTTGTTGTGGTGCTGATAGCAAAAAGTGATGCAGTGCACCAGCCACTTAGGGTTTGTTTTGTGACTGGTGCTCCAAGTTTCCTGTGGGCACAGGAGACAGACAACTGGTCTGTCTGTCTGGCAGATTTAGTCCTAGCCAGATAGTAACGTAAAATTCTACGTACATCCAGAGTATGTAACAATGCCTCCCCGTTGTTCAAGTACTCTAGACAGTAAACTGGTAGTTGAATGTCCTGGTTCAATGTGAACTCAGACACTACCCTTGGCAAAAACTTTGGGTTCGTACACAGGGCTACTCTGTCCCTGTGGAAAACTAGGTAAGGCTCTTTACACAGCAGAGCCTGCAGCTTGGAAATCCTCCGTGCTGAAGTGATGGCAACTAAAAACAATGCCTTCCAAGACAGACAGCTGAGCTCACAGCTTGCGGCTGGTTCAAAGGGTGCCAAGGTGAGTTTCTCTAAAACAAATAGGAGATCCCTGGATGGCACTGGGTCTCTCCTGGGGGTTTCATAAGCAAGATACCTCTCAGGAAGGTCTTGAGACATCCAGCTGTGCCAGAGTCTTCCTATCTAATGGCACTTGGTAAGCTGACAGAGCAGAGAGATGCACCTTTATGGATGAGTAGCTAAGATCCATATCTGATGGGTACAGAAGATACTCCAGCACAGATTCCACTGGACAACCTAAGGGATCCAGAGAATGGAGAATCACTCATAAGCAGAAATGCTTCCAAGTCATGGCATAAGTCGCCCTGGTAGAGGGTTTTCTCGCTGACACGAGTACCTCTGCCACTCTAAAGGATACTCCAAACCTATCCCTGGCTAAGTCGGCAGGAGCCAAGCATGCAGGTGTAAGGACTGGAGGTTCAGATGGACTAATGTCCCTTGCTCTTGGGAAAGCAGGTGAGTGGAGAGAGGTAATGGAACTGGTGGTTCTGATTCCAGTTGTTGCAACAGTGGGAACCAAATCTGTGAAGGCCAGAATGGTGCTACCAGTATCATCCTGGCCTCTTCTGCTTGCAACTTGAGCAGGACCCTCTGAAGCAGAGGGGAAGGATGGAAAGCATACAGAAACCTCCCTGTCCAAGACAGGGACAATGCGTCTCGACAGAAAACACCAGGCCCTGGGTCTAGCAAGCAGAAACTGGGCAGTTTGGAGTTGTGTGGGGACGCAAAGAGGTCCAGTTCTGGCTGACCCCACCTTTCAAAGAGATCGTCTACGACTTCTTGCTGTAGCTCCCACTCATGGTTCTGTTGTTGTTGTAAAATTTTTATTCTTATTCATAACAAAAGGAACAAAAATATAGGATAAACTCCATCGAGTTAAAAACTCATTTCCAAGGAGGTCCAGTCTAAAATATCAAGATCGTGAATGACTTAAGCTGTCTGCGAGGATGTTGTGGATTTCTGGGACATGAACTGCCGTGATGTCCAGGTTGTGATCCACCGCCCAGGACCAAACTCTCATCGCTTCTCAGCATAGGGGATACGAGTGTGCACCCCCTTGCTTGTTGAGATGGAAGACTACTGGGGTATTGTCTGGCTGGAACGAGAGGTCCGTTGAAGGAGCACCCCTTGGAAACCTTGAAGGGCATATAGAATGGCTCTCATCTCCAAAATGTTTATGTGGAGAGCTGGTTCTGTGGAATTCCAGGAGCCCCTTGTCTGATGCAAAGCAAGATGTGCTCCCCATCACAGTCCCGATGCATCGGTGGTGAGGGTCTGCAGTGGACTGGGTTTTTGAAAGGAACCCCTATGCTCAGCTGGTCTGGGGTGAGCCACCAGATCATGGACTGTCGGGGCTGCGCTGGAGATCCGAATGGGCTCTTCCAGCTTGTCCATACCTTGATCCCATTGAACCTTGAGATGCCATTGCAGAATCCTCATGTTCAGATGTGAGAATGGAACTGTCACAATAACTGCTGCCATCTGACCCAACAATTGTAGAACCACTCTTGCTGGAACTAAGTCCGAGTCTTACATCTTGTGAGCAACCTCCCTTAGCCTTGCTGCCCTGTCTGTGGGCAGAAAGGCTCTCCCTTGGACTGTGTCCAGGACTGCTCCAATGTATTGCAGCCTTTGAGCTGGTCACGGTTGTGACTTGGAAAAATTTAGGGTGATGCCTAAAGTCTGGAACAGGCTGAATGTGTCCCCCAAGGTTCTGTTCAACTGGTCTTCTGTTGATGCTGTAAGAAGCCAATCGTCCAGGTAGGGGTATACAAAGTGATACCTTTTGAGGACTGCTGCTACGACTGCCAGGCACTTGGTAAAGACCCTTGGTGCCATGGATAGGCCAAAAGGCAGCGCCCTGAACTGGTAGTGTCCTCCTTGGAAGGTGAAGCATAGGTACTTCCTGTGGGACGGCAGGATCTTGATGTGCATGTAGGCGTCCTGCATGTCCGGTGAGCACAGCCAGTCTCCTTGATGGAGCACTGGTAACAGGCTCGCCAAGGTCACTATTCTGAACCTTTTGTATTCGATAAAGGTGTTCAGTTGACTCGGGTCCAAAATGGAATGGCGGTCTCCCATCTTTTTCGGGACAAGGAAGAAATGGGAATAAAATCCCTTTCTCCTTTGAGCAAAAGGAACCTCCTGAATGGCTCTTTTGTTCAGTAAGGCCTGTATCTCTGCCCGCAGGAGTAATGCATGGGAGGGGGAGCAGTGGGAGGGGACTGGTGGGTTGTCTGGTGGAAACTGGGTGAACTCTATGGAGTATCCCCTTTCTACCATCTGGAGGATCCATTGGTCCGATGTTATACTGGCCCACCCGGTTAGGTAGAGAGAGAATCTCCCTCCTACTGCCTCCCTCTGCACCGGCTGTGGTAGACTGGGGGTTGGTAGGGAATCATGCAGTTTTGGAGGGTGTAGGCAGGGGAGGTCTTGACGCCTTGGGGTTTTTGGGGACCTGGGCGCTTGAAGGGACAGGGTGGCCTTTTCTTTTAAAGTCTCCCTTGTTTTGTGTCTGGTGTCTTCCTTGCTGCCCCTGATTTTTCCGAAAGGGACGGCGGCGCGTGGACTGTGGCTCTGACCGGTACATTCTGTGAACTTCAGACACTGCTTTACCAGAGTTCTGAAGCCCAGTGATCAGTTTTTCAGTGTCCTGACTGAACAAGACTGGTCCTTGGAAAGGAGCATCCAGGATAGCATCTTGAAGGTCCTGTCGGAAGCCTGAAACTCTGAGCCAAGCATGGTTCCGCATGTAAATGCCAGTGGCTGCTGCTCTTGCTGCTGTATCCGCAGAATCATAGGAACTACCGAGGACAAGCTTATCCACATCCAAGTCAGACTGAATCACAGCAAGGAGCTCCGCCTTACCCTCCGTATCTGGCTGTGCTTTGGCCAGGCTCACCACCTTTGCCCACAGGGATTTTTGTTAAGTGACCATGTGGGTCAGGAAGTTGAGGGATCCAACCGTACAAGTTGCTGAAGAGTACACCTTGTGTCCTTTCTGGTCTAGTTTCTTTGACTCTAGGTCCAGTGGCTGGGCACTTATGTGGTGTGGTTGTTGTGCCCTGCCGTGAGCAGAAGTCAGGACCATTGAGTCTGCCCTTGGGTGTTCTCCGAGGAAAGGCTCCCCTTTTGGGGTCTTGTAGAGCCTCTCAGCCTTACGAGGAACTGCAGTTGTAGTGGTTGGGTGTCTCCAGGTGGATTTGATCACGTCCTGGAATGGCTCCACTAAGGGGAGGGTTGACCAAAGGTTTTGGATCTGTGGCTCCTAAGAATCTGGCCAGCCTGCACCTTTCTGGGTCCAATTCTTCTGTGTCCCATTGATAAACCACCTGAATATGGCGCATAATGTCCAAAAAGGACGGGTCATATGGGAGTGACCCCGGGGAGTCCCTCGGATTTGGAGACGGAATGGAGAGCTCGTCTTCTGAAGAGTGGTCTGTGGACGAGTCCCTGTGTCGTCTCCTGATGTAGATGGCGGGTGTCCGCTGGATGAGGGGACAGATGAAGGATGCCTCTTGCGGCCGTCCGACCCTGGTGTCTGCCTGTCCTCTTTGTCCTGTGGCCAGTCCTTGGGTGGCAAAGGCCGCTCACGAGTGAGGTCTCTGGGTGGTGGATGTACTGGGGAGGGATCCCTGGGTCGATGGAGAAGATCCCCCTTTACAGTATTCCACCATGTCTGAAAAAGTGCCCCCACCTCTGTTAAAGAAACAACTGGGGGTGGAGGCATCTTACCTGGAGCTCCAGAGGGACCTGGTGTCTGGTCCAAAGGAGGAATTGCCCAGTCCACGGGCTCATTATCCATGGGTACATCAGGCGTCAGGTCTTCGGTATTTGGCGGCCTGACGTCCAGCTCTTGTGATGGAGGCAGTTGGGCATCCGGTACCCCGGCATCAGGGGAAGCTGTCGCCAATGGCCAATCCTTCCGAGGCTGATGGATGGTCCTTAGGGGCCGACGGCCTTTCCTTAGCTGGAGGCACCTCCTTGTCCGATGCTGAGCTGGCGTGCCCTGTCGTCTGAGAGGCAGACAACAGGTACCTGACAACCTCCCGGCATTTCTCTAGTTCATCCTTTTTCTTATGTTTGTTGAACAAGTCAGAAGGCTTACTGGTGGTGGACACCGCTGCTCTGTCCATAGCCAATGCCTGTCCCTCATGGGTCAACCCATGTTTGTGGGGTTGGTGGGCCAAGGGGACCTGAGTGGATGGCTGTCCTGAAGAAGAAGACTCCTTACCTTTTGCCTGAGTGGAGGTGGTAGCCTTTCTCTGAGTGTCCCCCAAAACAGCTTTGGTACCTGGGGGAACAGATTCTGACCTCCCGCTGGAGGTGGAAGTGCCCGACGCCCGATGACGCAACTTTGGGCGGGACTCTGATCTGGCCCTCTCCTTCTCCTGGTAGTTGTGGTGTTTCCCTCCCAGTCTCTTCTCCTTGTGGGGAGACTCTCTGGTGGAAGAAGATGAACTATGTCCTGATGGGGCCTTCTGCATGGCGGCTACTTGCTGCTCAAGAAGGTAGGCCTTTACGGCGTTGGTGCAGCAAATCCTGGTCTTGTTGTTAAACTTAGTGCACTGCGGGCAACTGTCAGGCCGGTGGTCTGGGCTTAGGCAGATAAGGCAGGCAGAAAGGCCATTTTTTGGCGGGATCTGCTTCCCGCATGCACACTTTGATTTCCATTGCTGAGACGATGAAGACATGAAAATGTGACGGAAAAAGGTGTAAAAGAAATGGAAGGTTTTTCGAAAAAGATACTGCACGAAGCGCAAGAAAAAAGGTAGTCAACTGCAATGATGGCATCCATAGATCAGATGTTCGCAGGTCGATGGTGCGAAAAGAACTGAGGTGGCGCTGGGGGACTGCCCCTTTTATACCACATCTGACGTCGGGCGGAGCTGACGTCAGGGGCGGTCCACTGCCACGGACTGCTAGCTAGAACATTTTTCCGCGGGGTCCTAATGCCTGGCAGCCTTAGTCCTAATGGTATTACCTGCTGCATGAGCTCCCCCTCAAAGTGAGATCTGAAGATTCAGATTCCAACTGCAGCGGGGGAGACAGGTGAAAGACCTGCTCATCCATGGCCCTAACGTATCTTGTGGGAACTCTGCAGCCTGAGTTCTGAATTGTTCCCAGGTCAAGGGCCCCGATGGATCCACATGGCCTGGGAGAAGAGGGCCTGGATGCAGAGGCAGGGGGGAGACACCTCTCACATTCAGTGAGCCGCCTCTGTCAGGGCCAGGGGAACTAGCAGGTGATCCCTGACGATGAGGGGATCCGTAGGTTGGTTCAGTCAAAGGCCGCTCAACCAGCCTGAAGTGGTCAGGACTGACCCCTGGAGAGGACACATCCCTATGAGGGGACTGAGGCTGCATGTGCCCAGAGGGGTGGACCCCAACCTCACCCAAAAAGGACTCCCTCGAAGGGGACAAGGGAGAGAATGTGGGCTCAGTGCTGCAGCTCCTCCCCAAGCCCCAAAGGGCTCCAGGGGAGAGCCACAGCCCCTTGCCCCGGCCCCTCAACCCCACTGACTTTGAGGAAGTCCTCTTCCTCATTCCCTGTGCTGGGCACTGACCTAATCAACACAGGCTCCCCGAGGAGAGCCGCAGAAGAGGGTGTCCCTGTTCTCGTAATGGGGGGGGGGCACATTGAGGACGGCAGTCGACTGCACCCCCAAAACCTGAACCACTGCCCCATCAGACCGGGAGCCATTATCTGCCCCCTGCGCCGCCGCGGGAACCAGTGCCGACTGCTGTCACCAGAGACCCGGGCAGGGGCGTTTGGGAAGACGTATTGGTACTGGGTCCTGCAGAGCCCTCCGACTTTGAGGAGTCGGGTTGCCAGTCCGGGTCAGCTTTCTAATCGTCAGGCTCCGGAGAGGAGATCCAGAAGACCTCCAAACTGGCGACTCCGAGGGCTCTCCCACCCTCTACCCCTCGCGGTGCTGGCTTGATCACCAGAGCCGTGAATGACTCCGGGATCTGAGGCGGTGCCGGCAGGTGGCACGAGGAACCTCCCGTGCCGTACCCAGCAACCGCTGTCCGTGACAATGGAGTAGCCTGCACCTCCAAGGAAATGAGTGCCTGGGCAGTGCTCCCCGCCTGGCTCGGGGTGGGGGACCAGACGGTCCTCCAGCACTGCGGAAGAGGCCTCCTCCCTGGCAAGGCTGGAGGAGGCCCCCTCCTCACAGGTCCGTATAGGGCCGTGAGGGGACCGGGAGGAAGAGCGAAGAGACCTGTGTTTGAAGCCTCTCAAGCAACGCTGTCCCCCGATAGTCAGCGAAGCCCTGCTGACTTTAAACACACAGTACTCCAGAACTCAGCGGTCCACTGAGAAGCAGGCATCACAGTTGTCCATATCGTGTTGAGGTCCAAGGCAGGTTAAACAAACATCATGCCTGTCAGAATGGAAATTTGCCAGCCGCAGGGACACCGACGCATTAAAGGCCGTCCCACTTTAAAAGAACGTCTCTTGTCCCCCAAACCAGGCATGATGCGGTGGTAACAAAACAATAAAGATATGGCGCCGCTTAAAGAAATAAAAGGAAAGGTCTTACAGGTATCCTTATGTAAACTGTGCCGAGTACCGAACGGGCAGAACCGGGTGAAGTCGTAGCGTGGCATCAAATGCGGTGTTGAAGTCTGGTGTCGCACCGAAAACTAGGCCACAAACTATGCTGATGCAGTAGAAATTCTCCGCTGTAGGCAAGGTGCTGTCTCGACGGCAGGAGAAGCAGAACTGGGGAGGAAGAGGAGCCGAAGTCTGTTACTGGCCAACCCGCGAATGCCACGCAATGCGTTGGCCTCATGGGCAGCGCCAGCTCCTCCCTCTTGGGGAAAAATAAAGCTCCCGCAGGGGGTCCTGCGCCTCCAGCTGGACACCCTGGCAGTGATGAATGGTGAAGATTGACCCAGGAAAGATCAGCTTACTCACCTGTAACAGTAGATCTAGGAGTGGTATATAGTGTACATCCACACTTCTGGCAGTATCCTTTCCCTTCAAGACTTTGGTTGGAAGGTCTTCAAGCTGGCTCCTCCCACCCACCCAAGTGGAAACTCCCTCAGCACTGCCCCGTGACGTTAGATCTTACCCGCTGGAAGCAAGATGCAGTCTGCCACTCTCCAAGGGAGGTTGGGTGGGTTGTGTGGATGAACACCATATACCACTCCTAGAAATGGAAATTACGCACCTACTTCTAATTCTTGTTCTTCTTGGACGAAGTCTTCACCATTCATTCACACTAATGGGACTACATCGGAGGTGCTAGGACCTAGCAGGAGCCAAAAACCATCAGGAGGGCCGGGGCTGAGGTAGGACCACGCATGTGCGTCACTGTGAGACTGTCTTGCATCTGTATGGGCTGTCTCGGCGTTGACCCTCCAACCGCCTCAGTACCTTTTTGACCGAGGAGGTGCAGCATAAAAAAGACCTACATAAAACGAACCTAACCCGGGCATAAGATAGCCCGGATGACCCGTGTAAGAAGGGTCAACCTAACTAGGTCTTCACAGCCCAACCAACAAGGGAGTGAAGACCATAAACAGAATGAGTGAGCTCGGGGGATGGCGGGCAGGAATGTGAATGAATGGTGAAGACTTTGTCCAAGAAGATCAAGAATTATGGTAGGTATGTAACTTCCATCTTCCTGGACTAAAAGTCTTTACCATTCATTCACACTAGTGGGCTGAGTTGTAAAAACAATCCCCCAAGCAGGGCGGTAGGAGATCGAGCTCGCTCAAGACAGAAGTCCATTGAGGATTGTTCTGCCTGGCATGAATGTCAAGAGCATAGTGTTTCATGAAAGTGTGCACTAAACTCCAAGTAGCCGCTCTGCACATGTCTGCAACTGGCACATTGCAAATCTCTGCCAGGGATGCCGCCACCGCTCTAGTAGAGTATGCGTAGACCCAGCCTTCCAACTTAACCTGTGCCATCGAGTAGCAGTGTCGAAGATAGAGTACCAAACACGCAGAAATGCATCTGATAGAGATAGGCTGACCCAGCCGGGCCAGAGTGAAGGACACAAAAAGTTGTTTGGATTTGCGGATGTCCATAGTCCTATCAATGTAAAACCCCAAAGCCCTTTTCACATCTAAAGAATGAAGGGTGCAATCTCCTTCACTCTGGAAGTTAGCAAAGTAAGCAGGAAGAACCGAGGGTTGGTTAAGATGGAATTCTGAAACCACCCTGGGAAGGAACTTAGGGTGGGTGCGAAGTACCACCTTGTCTTTGTGAAAAACCACGTACGGAGGGTCTGTGGCATGTATCTCAGAGACCCTATGGGCGGAAGTAATGGCTACCAGGAAGGCAGTCTTCCAGGTCAGAAACTTCAAATCTCAGGTAGCTAAAGGCTCAAAGGGTTCACGAGTAACCATATCTAGCATGAGGTTAATATCCCATGCCGCCACCGGCCTACGGACTGGAGGCCTGGTGTGAAGGATGCCTTTAAGAAAACTCTTGATCAAGGCCAGTTGAGCTACTGACACGTTATGTACTGGCTCATGGTAGGAGGAAGTCGCAAAGAGGTGTACTTTCACTGTTGAGTACTGTAGCCCTGCATTTGAAAGTTCTAGAAGGTACTCCAATACCTTCTCTGGTGGGCAATAGAACTGATCCAGTCGGGACTTCGTGTACCAGATTGAAAAACGTTTCCATTTAGCTGTGTAAGTCTTCCTAGTGGAGGGTTTACGGGCCGCCAGAAGGATTTCTGAAATTCTTTGGCAAACCTTAAACCTGCATACTTCTATCTCCCCAAGAGCCAGGGATGGAGATGAAGTGAGGGCAGATTGGGGTTGACCAGAGGCCCCTGCATCAGAAGGTCCGTCTGAAGAGGCACCTGCCTCGTGGGGACCTCCAACAGCTTGTTGATCAACGGAAACCACAGCTGCTGAGGCCAGTATGGGCGATTAGAATCATTCTGCCCCCTGAGCCTCCAATTTGAGCAGTGTCCTCTGTATTAATGGAAGAGGAGGAAATGTGTACAGAAAGCATTTTGTCCACCACAGTCTGAATGCATCCCGATAGAAAGCACCAGCTTCTGGATTTCTGGCGTAGAATAGAGGCTGTTTTGCATTGAGTGGGGACACAAAAAGGTCCAGGTCTGGTGTGCCCCACTCTTCGAAGAGCAATTGTATGATGTCTGGCAAGAGCAACCATTTGTGTGGATCTGCTTCTGATCTGCTGAGGTGATCTGCTAGGTCATTCTGAATCCCCAGCAGGCAGATCGTTTGGATGGAAGCCTTGTTCTCGAGACACCACTCCTACACTGTCATCGCTTAACTGCACAGGGGGTAGGAGTGAGCCCCGCCTTGCTTGCTGATGTAATACATCACAGGCTTATTATCCATCTGAGGGAGGATCACCTTGTGACAGAGGAGAGCCTTTAGGGTTCGGACAGCATACAGGACAGCTCTCATCTCCAGAAAGTACAGTTACGTAAGAACTTACCATAACTGTAGATCTTTGAGAGGAGCTCATGCAGCAGGTAATATCATGAGGACTAAGGCCACCAGGCATTAGGACCCCATGGAAAATTTTTCTAGCTAGCAGTCTATGGTGGGGGACCGCCCCCAACGTCGGTTCCACCCGACGTCAGACATAGTATAAAGGGGCGGTCCCCCGGCGCCATCTCAGTCTTCCTGCCAGAAACCCGGCTGAAGACAAAAATAATGGGAGAACCGAGAGGGTCTCCTAATCCCAAAGAGAAAAAAACAATTTGTCCTGGGGGAAGGAGGGTGGAAATACCTGCTGCAAGAGCCTCTCGAAGAGCTACTGTTATGGTAAGTTCCACAGAACTGTACTATCTCACTTCGAGGGGGAGCTTTTGCAGCAGGTAATACCATTAGGACAGAGTCCCAAGCAGTAGCCCAAGGTCAGAAGGGTGGAGGACAAAATGAGATACAGGCTATTAGGAGACGAGCCCTTGAAGGACTGCTAGGCCAAAACCTGCTCTCCTCCTGGAGGCAAAGTCCAGACTGTAGTGCCTAATGAAGGTGTGCACTGAACTCCAAGTAGCGGCTGCACAGAGGTCCACTGAAGACACACTCCTCAGGGAGGCAAAGGACGTAGCTACTCCCCTGGTGGAGTGACCCTTTACCAATCCAGGTAAAGGTTTGTTGTGGTACTGATAGCAAAAGGTAATGCAATGGACTAACCACTTGGTCAGTGTTTGCTTGGTCACAGGAGCCCCCACCTTCCAGTGGGCAAAAGAGACAAAACTGGTCTGTCTTTCTATCAGAACTCATTCTCGAAAGGTAATAACGTAAAATTCTATGTACATCCAGAGTGTGCAACAAAGCTTCTCCTTTACTAGAATGTTCTGGATAATAAACTGGCAGCTGGATGTCCTGGTTCAACGTGAACTCAGACACTACCTTTGGAAGAAACTTAGGATTTGTTCGAAGGACCACCCTGTTCCTGTGGAAAACAAGGTAAGGTTCTTTACACATCAAGGCCTGTAATTCAGAAATCCTCCGAGCCGAAGTAATGGCAACTAAAAATAACGCCTTCCAAGAGAGAAGGCGAAGATCGTGGGTCGCGGCTGCTTCAAAAGGGGACAGAGTGAGTTTTTCCCAGACAAACAGGAGATCCCATAGTGGTACAGCATCTCTCCTGGGTGGTTTGATGTGAAAGATCCCCCTTAAGAAGGTCTTGCAGATGTCCAGCTGTGCTAGGGTCATCCCATTCAGTGGTGCATGGTAAGCTGATGTAGCACAGAGGTGCACCTTCATGGACGAGTAGCTTAGGCCCAGGTCCGAAAGATGGAGAAGATACTCTAGCAAAGATTCTACCAGACAACCCAGGGGGTCCAGAGAGCGCGGAGCTGCCCACAAACAGAATCGCTTCCACTTCATGGTGTAGGTCACCCTGGTAGAGGGTTTCCTTGCTGCCACAAGGACCTCTGCTACTCTTCAGGACACCCGAATCTATCCTGGGCTAGGACTGCAGAAGCCAAGCATGAGGTGCAGGGACTGAAGTGCCCAATGGACTAATATCCCCTGGCGCTGGGAAAGCAAATGCATGCAGAGGGGAATGGGAATGGTGGTTCCAATGCTAGTTGCTGCAACAAAGGGAACCAGATCTGTCGGGGCCAGAGTGGAGCTATCAGAATTATTCTGGCCTCCTCCACCTGCAGCTTGAGCAGAACTCTCTCAATCAGGGAAAAAGGAGGGAAGGCATATAGGAACCTCCCTGCCGAAGAGAGGGACAATGTGTCTCACCAAAAAACACCAGGCCCTGGATCTAGAGAGCAGAAATTGGGCAGTTTGGCATTGTGTGGGGATGCAAAGAAGTCCAGTTCTGGCTTGTCCCATCTTTCGAAGAGGTCTTCTGCAACCTCTTGCTGTAATGTGATGTGCTCCCCAACCTAGACCCGAGGCATCCATAGTGAGGATCTGGCTCGGGCTGGGGCTCTGGAAGGTCGTTCCTACACTTAAGTGTGCTGGGTTTAGCCACCAAGTCAGAGATCAACGAACTGCTGCCGAAACTCGAATAAGCTGTTCCAGTTCTTCTGTATCCTGGTTCCACTGAACTCTGAGGTGCCATTGGAGGATCCTCATGTTCAAATGTGCCAATGGGACTGTGGCAATGGCTGCGGCCATGTGGCCTAACAGCTGAAGAACCAGCCTTGCTGAAGCTAGGTTGGAATTCTGAACCCTACGGGAGACTTTTGTGAGCCTCTGTGCCTGATCTGTGGGCAAGAAGGCTATCCCGTCTGCGGAATCCAGGACCGTGCCTATGTACTGCAGCCTCTGAGTGGATGTTGGGTGCGAACTGGATAAGTTCAAGGTGATGTCCAGAGCCTGAAACATCCTGACTGTTTCTTCCAAGGACTTGGTTAATTGGTCTTCTGACTGGGCAGTGAGGAGCCAATCGTCCAGCTAGGAGTAAACGAAATGACCCCTTCTCCTGAGTGCCACAGCCACTATTGCCAGGCACTTGGTAAAAACCCTTAGAGCTGACAAAAGGTCAAATGGCAGGACTCTGAACTGGTAGTGTTCGCCATGGAAGGTGAAGTGTAAGAACCTCCTGTGGGACGGCAGTATCTCAATTTGCATGTATGCTTCCTGCATGTCCGTAGAGCAAAGCCAGTCTCCTTGATGGAGCATGGGCAACAGGCTTGCCAGTGTTACCATCCTGAATCTCTTGTACTCAATGTAATTGTTCAGTTGGCTGAGATCCAGAATAGGGTGGAGGTCTCCCATTTTCTTTGGATCTAGAAAGAAATGGGAGTAGAAACCTTTGCCTTTCTTAGGAAAGGGGACCTCCTGGATGGCTCGTTTCTCTAGCAAGGCCTGGATTTCTGTTCTCAGAAGGAAGGCATGGGAGGGTGAACAGTGGGAGGGGATTGGAGGGTTGTCTGGTGGAATTTGGGTGAATTCTAGGAAGTAGCCTCTCCACACCATCTGCAGAACCCATTGGTCTGACGTTATATTGGACCATCCTGAGAGGTAGAGGGAGAACCTCCCTCCTACCATTTCCCACCTGCACTTGCTGCGGAAGGAGGAGGGCTGGTAGGCAGTCATGCCGTAGTAGGGGGGGCTGGGCAGGGGAGGTCTGGGTGCTTTGGGCCCTGAGCACCTGAAGGGACAAGGTGGCCATGCCTCTTGAAGGTTCCCTTTTGCTGAGGTTGCTGTTTCCCCTGTTGTCCTTGCTTACGAAAAGGACGACGACGACTGGTCTGAGGTTCCGACCTGTACATCTTGTGGACCTCAGAGACAATGCTTTCCCTGAGACCTGTAGACCTATAATCACTTTCTTTGCCTCCTGCCCAAAGAGGACAGGACCCTGGAAGGGAGCGTCCAAGATGGCATCTTGGAGACCCTGACAAAAACCCTGAAACTCGGAGCCAGACATGCTGCCGCATGTGGATACCAGTGGAAGCTGCCTTGGCTGCCGTGTCTGCTGAGTCGTATGAACATCTGAGGATGTGTTTATCCATGTCCATTCCAGATTGTATAATGGCTAGGAGTTCTGCTTGCCCCTCCAACTCCGGCTGAGCTTTGGCCAGGTCCACGGCCTTTGCCCAGAGCGATTTCTGGTAGGTCACCATGTAAGCCAAGAAGTTCAGTGAACGGACTGCACCAGTGGCTGACGCGTAAACCTTCCTGCCCATATGGTCACGCTTCTTGGACTCTGGGTCAGGAGGTTGGGCACTCATATGCCTTGGGCTGCTGTTAGTACCACAGAGTCAGCCTTTGGATTTTCCCCTAGGAATGGCTCCTCTTTTGGAGTCCTATAAAGTCTGTCTGTCTTTCTTGGCACCACTGGTGTAGTGGCTGGGTGCTGCCAAGTAAGTCTGGTGATGTCTTGGGAAGGCTCCACTAATTGGGCGGGGGGGGGGAGATGACCAGAGGCTTTGGGTCAGTGGCCCCTAAGAATTTTGCTAATCGTCACCTTTCCGGGTCCAACTCCTCTGTGTCCCATTGGTACAGAGCTTGAATGTTCCGCATGATGTCTAGGAAAGATGGATCATCCAATGGGGATCGAGGAGAATTTCTTGGCCCTGGGGATGGAATAGGTCACTCCTCTTCTAATGAGTAGTCCGAGGAGGAGTCTCCAGCGTCGTCGCCAGAGGACAACGGCGGACGTCCACTAGGTGTCACAGACTACAGGTGATGTTTCCTACCCCTGGAACCTGACGGCTGCTGATCTTCGTCCTCTGGCAGCTGGTGGTCCTTAGGGGGAGGAGGAGGAGGGGACGGCTTGGGCAAAGGGTTTCTGGGTAGTGATTGTACCGGGGACAGGTCCCTGGGCCTATAAAGCAGATCCCCTTTAACTGTATTTCACCAAGAGTTGAATAATGCCCTGACGTCTGCTAAAGGGACGACCTGGGGTGGAGGCGTTGGGTTCAATGGACTGGGCGTCGGGTCTGGTGGTCCCTCAGGGGCTCTCATTTGGGCTATAGGCACCTCTTCTACAGGTGTCTCTGGCAAAGGGTCTGGTTCGACCCCTGAGGCAGCCTCTTCCTCCTGTCGGTTGTCTGGTTTGTCAGGCGGAGGGGGCCTTGTTTCTATGGGCGGCTTGTTGGTTGCCTGATCCTTCGGGGCCGATGGCTTTTTGACCGGGGATATCTGGTCATGGTCTGAGGCAGAGTCACACGGACCAGTGGTCTGTCTGCGGTCTGAGGCAGACGTCTCCTTATCAGGAGGGGGAGGCGTCCTGTGCCTGAAGACCTCCTGGCATCTGGTGGAATCGTCATGCTTCTTGGACTTGTCAGATGAACCACCGTGTTTCTGGGCAATGTCCAAAGACTTGCTCGAGGCAGACACCTGTCCCTCTTGGGTCGATCCATGTGAGGGCTTGTGGGGTCGGTGGGCCAAGGGGACTTGGGCAGGTGAATGTCCTGTGGAAGAAGACTCCCTACCTTTTTCATGGGATGAGGAGGAGGACTTCTTAGAAGTAGGCCCCAAAACAGTTTTGGCACCCGAGGAGATCGATTTTGACCTCCCGCCAGAGGCAGTTGAAGCAGAAGTTCGCTCGGAGACTTTGAGCGGGATTCTGACCTGACCCTTTCTTTCTCTCGCCCTGAGTGGGACTTCTGCACGGCGGCCACTTGTTTTTCTAGGAGATAGGCTTTCAGCGTGTTAGCTCATCGAATTCTTGGCTTGTTACTGAATTTCTGGAAGTGTGGGCAATTGTTGGGCTGGTGGTCTGGGCCTAGGCAGATCAAGCAAGCAGAGTGGCCGTCTCTTGCCAGGATCTGCTTCCCACACAGACACTTTGGCTTCCGAACAGTAGGCGATGAAGACATGCAACTCTGTCGAAAAACAATTTTTTAACTAACTGTGTGAAGGCGCGAAAAAGGCGGTTGACTGAGACGTCCGAGGAACTGATGTAGGCGAGTCAACGGCAGGAAAAGAACTGAGATGGCGCCGGGGGACCACCCCTTTATACCACGTCTGACGTTGGGCAGAGCTGACGTTGGGGGTGGCCCCCGCCATAGACTGCTAGCTAGAAAATGTTTCTGTGGGGTCCTAATACTTGGTGGCCTTAGTCCTAATGTTATTACCTGCTGCAAGAGCTCCCCCTTGAAGTGAGATCGTTTATGTGCAGGTGAGATTCCTCCTGGCTCCACAGTTAGAGTGTAAAGGTTTTGACAGTGGGCTCCCCAACCCGAAAGAGAAGCATTCATGGTGACGGTGATCTGCGGATCTGGTGAGGCAAAGGGAAGATCCTGCATCAGGTTGTCTTCCCGCGTCCACCACGCTAGCAACTGCGTCAGAGGTTACATCACTTTTCTGTGGAAGGACTGTGGGTGCACAGTCGGCAACCACTGCGTGCTGCGCATCCACTGGGTAAGTCCTCATGTGCAACCGCCAGGGGCACTGTAAATACAGACGATGCCATGAGGCCCAACATCCGCTGCATCGAAATTGCACGAACAGATTTGCTCTCCCTGATGAAGTGGGCCATCTGGAGGATGGCGTCCCTTCTGTCCTCTGGAAGGAAGGCTCTCACCTTCGAGGTGTCCAGGAGAGCTCTGCTGAAGAGGAGCTGCTGAGAGGGCTGAAGCTGGGATTTCTTCAGATTCAGGAGAATCCCCATGGATGTGAGGAACTGAGAGGCTGTGGCCACTGCCTCTTGTGTCCCCTCCTTGGAGGGACTTGCTAGGAACCAGTTGTCCAGGTAGAGGAAGACTTGAATGCCTAGCTTTCGGACATGCGCCGTGAGAACTGCAAAGCACTTTGTAAAAACTCGAGATGCCTAGGATAGCCTAAACGGCAAGACTCTGAACTGGTAATGTTGCCCCAGAGCCACGAAGCAAAGATATCTACTATAACTTGGGTGCACTGGAACATACTGATAAGCGTCCTGCATGTCGAGGGATGCCAGCCAATCGAATTGATGGATCAGAGGAAGCAATGTTCCCAGGGAGACCATTTTGAACTTCTCCCTGAAAAGAAACTTCTTTAGCTTTCTGAGGTCCAGAATCGGGTGCATTCCGCCTGTTTTTTTGGCACCAGAAAGTAGTGGGAGTAGAATAATTCTTGATCTTCCAGTGTATCTTTACCATTCATCACTGGTGGGTGTCAGCCATGAGTGCAGCACCCCGCGGGATCTTTTTTTTCTCCCAAGAGTGAGGAGTCTGCGCCGACAGAGCTGCCCATGTGGCTGACGCACTGCGTGATGCTCGTGGGCTGGCCAGTAATGGCTGTTGGCTCCTTCTCCACCTCAGTTCTGCACACCGAAAAGACAGAGGAAAACAGAATAGAGAAAAACTGAGGGCGGGACAAGGGAGCCCGCGTGATAACAAAAGGAAAGGATATGAACTGATAAAGGAATAGGCTGACCAGAGGACAGAGGAGAAGGAGAAGGAGATTCTGGAGGGCATGGGTCAAAAGGCCACAGTCCCTGGATGGCCAGAGAAAATAGGAAAGAAGAGAGAAGAAAGGAAGATTGAGAGAAAGGGAGGAAGGGAGTACCAGACAACCCGATCAATCAGCCCAGAAGGAGACAGAAAGTGCTTCCAGAGGTAAGCAGGCGTAAGAATAGTTGCAACAGCACAACTAGCAGCTCTAATTCCTTTAGCTAGAAGGGCAATCTGGAAGGCCCCCCGTCACAGCTCACATAGGAGAACCCACAGACTTCGGGGGGTGGGGTCTCCACCCGCTCAACATCTCCCTCTGCAGGAAGAGGGAGATTGAAGGGGTAGAAGAAAGAGATACAAAGGGAAGTGTAAAAGGGGGGGTGTCCTGCTGGCCCTCCTTGACCCCAAAACCAAGGTGCATCCTAAGGAGCCGACAGACCGAGAGGGCGGTGCATTGGCCCTGGAGGTTCCCTCGAGGCCAGAGGGAAAAGGACCCGCCAGGAGTTCCCTCCCCCCAAGAGCTCCCAAAGAAAAGGCCCTACTGATTCTCCTACTATAAGAGACCCCTCCCCCAATTTGGGGAGAAATGGGTCCTAGGGCTGCCGGAAGGTAAGAGGTCTCCTCAGTGGATCTACGAGGAGAACCAGCAGGGTGGAAGACTGTCCAGAGACTGAGGCCTTCTGAGGGGAAGGTGGGTGGGATTTAGTTATGAATGGTGACAATTCACTGGAAGATCAAGACTTACGGTAGGGACGTAATTTTCATATCTTCCCAGTGTCAGTCTTCACTATTCATCACTGGTGGGCGAGTACCGAGCCCCCTGAAGGGGGTTCAGCATTTTCCTGAGGAACAAATATCCCCTCAGCCTCCCATGGGGGAAAACATGGGAGGAGGAAACCCATTACAGACCAGCTAGGCCTGAGACTGGTAAGGACTAGGTGGGGTCCCCCGTTCCCTGGGGTGAGGAAGGTGCCCCTGCAGTTCCTGCCTTGTCCTGCAGGAGAAAAGGTGGGTCCCCCGGAACATGGAGGCAATCACCCTACGCCAGGCCAGGGGTGATAACTGGGATAGGTGAAGCCAAACCATCCGCCTGATGAAGATCACTGTCCCTGTAAGCCTTGAAGCAACCTCACCGGCATCATAAGATGCCCTCATCTGGTGCCTTGCTAACTCCAGGCCTATAGCGGAGAGGGCCATGGCCTGCATGGTTGCCTCCAAATCAGGCAGTGATGCCAGTACCTGACCCAGCATCGCCCACAAGTGCCTGTTATAGGCAGCATGGTGTGCCTGATATGATGGAATGCAAAGAAGCATCCACGCCGAGGAGAAGACTCTCTGCCCCAGGCGGTAGAACTCCACAGAGTCCGGATCCAGGGGCCAGTCGTGGACTGGATGTCTATGCCCGGTAGGGGTGTCCAGTCGCGTCAGTCCCGCAGGGGGATGCAGCAATGAACCTGGAGACCTCTGGGGTGCACAGTACAGATGCTGGCAGTTCAACAGGGCTGGAGCCGGGGCAGATGGAAGCTGTCAAGCGCTGTACACCTCCTGGAAAGGAATAGACCAGGACCGGACCATCAAAAGTGATCCACACTATATTCACCTAAGAAGGCTTGTGTCATATGCTCGTTTATCTGAACTGGCTGGGGGATATCCAATCAGTTCGGATTAACGGGAGATCAGATAATCGAGAGTGCCTATACTGCACTTTATAACAGGGAAGTTTCACCATTTTTTAATGGTAGTATCGATCGTAAGGCAGTAGGTGGCACCAAAGATATGCTAATAGATAGTAGAGATGCCGTGTACTGTACACTATCTGTACAGTATCTGTTTCCCTGCCACATATTTTTCTCCTCGAGTTTGTGCTCACCCTGTCAGAGTTTCTCCCTGTAGATCTATAAGCAGTTCCTTCAAGGGATGTTGTGTGCGCTTTGCCTGAAGAGTGAAGTAGAAGTCGGGCTGTGAAAACTCAGCTGTGTAGCAAAGAATCAAGGATTGGGCATACGCGGACAGCAGGTGGGGAGTTCTGTAAAATCCGAGGGAACTGCCAATGATTCACAGAAAGCTATGGCATTGGGGATCAGAAATAAGCAAACAAGCAATCACTGACACTGCATCTTTCCACGTTTCAACAATCCTGTCCACAGCTGTATAGCATGCTTAACTGGAGGAATTAACTTACAAAAACCCCAGTGTTCACTCTCTGCTTAGCTGTTAATCATTCCCATTGTGACTGCTGGGAGCGGCGAGCACCTATTAAGTAGGTGAGAACTGCATCCATGAATTTTCTTTGGGAACGATGGGGGACAAGCAGCCAGTTCGTTAGACAGGGAGGTTCAATCAGTGGGGGGGTCGGATAAACGGGGTTGAACTGTACTGCGTCAAGCAATATAGGAAATGTGCAGGTCCTTGACCAGCCTTATGAAGAAGCGCTGATACTGTGTCTGATCAGCGTCAGAGGACAGGTGGACGGAGGTATCCTCTTCCTCGATGGAGGAAGACGAGGAGGCTGAGGAACCTGATTCAGATTCTGGCTGTGGTGGGGGAAGACAGGCAAAATATCTGCTTGTCCATAGCGCTAACATAGTGGGGGAAATCTGCAGCCTGGGATCTGAACTGTTCCCAGGTCAAAGGTCTTGAAGTACCCACATGACCTGGGAGAAGAGGGGCTGGATGCAGAGGCAAACCCGGATGACCAGGGGATCTGCAGGTCTGCTCTGTCAACTGCTGCTGAAGCAGCCCAAAGCGGTCTGGACTGAGCCCTGTAGGGGAAGCATCCCTATGAGGGGACCAGGGTCACATGAGTCCAAAAGGCCAGTCCCAAGTCCCACCCGAGGACTCCCTCGAAATGGATGAGGGAGAGAACTTGGGCTCAGCACTGCTGCTCTTCCCCGAGCCTCTAAGGACTACAGAGGAGCGCCACAGCCCCTTTGCCCCATGTTCAACCCCACTGACACCAAGGAAAACCTCTTCCTCGCACCCTGTGCCATGGACCCCTCAATTCCACAGACCCCCTGAAGGGAGGGCTGCAGAGGAGGGGGTTCCCATCCCAGCATCAGGAAGAGGGATGGCAGCCGACCCAATGCCTGGACCACCACACCCTCAGCCCCAGGACCACTATCCTGCACCACATCCCTGGCACAGCCGTCGGCACCGACCGTAGTCACTGGAGCCGCGGGATGGGGCACATGGGAAGACGCAAGGGTCCTGGGCCCTAGAGAGCCCACTGACTTTGAGGAGACAGGTCACCAGTCCAGATCGGCCTATCATCCGGCTCTGGAGAGGAGCAGCAGATCCAAAAGACCTCAAGTCTGGCGACCCTGGGTGCTCTCCCACCTACGGTGCCGCTGGCGGGCCCAGTACCCCACATTGCGTTGTCTCGATTACCAGAACCGCGAACGGCTCCAGGATAGTGGGTGGTGCCAAGGAACGCCCAATATCAGGCCCAGCGACCGTGGGCCCCGACAATGGGGGAGCCTGCACCTCTGAGGAGGTGACTGCCAGGGCGGAGCTCCTGGCCCGGCCCTGCGCGGGAACAGACCGGCCCTCTGGCACCACGGTAGAGGTCTCCTCCACAGCAAAGCTGGAAGAGGAGGAGGCCTCCTCCTCACTGGACCATATAGGCCCAGGAGGGGACCCAGAGGAAGGGCGAAGAGACCTACACTTGGACCGACGAGAGCGCCACTGCCACCCTGCATATTGGTGGAGCCCTGAAGACTTTCAATGTGCGGTACTCGAGAACTCAGCGATCCATCGAGAAGCAGGCGTCGCAGTGATCCATGTCATGCTGGGGTCCAAAGCAGGTAGGGTAGACATCATGCCGGTCCGTAACGGAAAAATGCCGTCCGCAGGGACACCGACACATGGGAGGCTGGCACGCCTTAGAAGAGCATTTTCTGTCCCCTGAACCGGGCATGATGTGAGCAGAAAAACAGTTATGCAAGAACTTACCTCAACAGTAGATCTTTGAGAGGGGTTCCTGCAGTAGGTCTTCACATATAGGACTGCGCCCCCTGGTGTCAAGACTGCACGGTAAACTTCTAGCTAACAATCTACAGTAGGCGACCGCGACTGCTCTTCAGTTCTCCCGCCAGAGACCTCGGAAGAGGAAACAGGAGAAAGGAGTAACAACTCCTGAAGCCCTGAGCTGCTAAGAACAAAGCCCTGGGAAAGGAAAAGAGAAAAAGAACAGGAGCTGGGAGTAGGTGGGAGGGAAATTGAGACCTACTGCAGGAACCTCTCTTGAAGATCTACTGTTACGGTAAGTTCTTGCGTAACTGCTATATCTTACTTCGAGAGGGTTCCTGCAATAGGTCTTCACATATAGGACTCAATACCAAGCAGTCAAAGAAGAAAGGAAATCGGAGACTAAGTTCTGGGAGGAGGAAGCGTCTGCCAACTAGAGGTCTGCTAGGACAGGAGGCATTGTAGGACTGCGAGGCCGAAACCAGCTCTGTGCCTAGAGGCAATGTCCAGACTGTAGTGCTTGGTGAAGGTATGGACAGAAGACCAAGTGGCCACTGCACAAATATCCGCAGTGGACACGTTCCTCAGGAAGGCTGTCAAAGCAGCCATGCCCCGAGTCAAGTGGCCTTTCACATCCCCGGGAAGGGGCTTCTCGTACTTGCTGTAGATGTACGAGATGCAGTTAGCTAACCATTTTGACAAACCCTGTTTGGAAATGGCCTTGCCTTGACATCTGGGAGCAAAGGCGACAAACAACTGGTAAGACTTACGGTCCTCTTTGGTCCTAGAGATGTAGTATCTCAGAATCCTTTGCACATCCAAGGTTTGCAAGAGGTATTCCCTCTGTTGGACTACTCTGGGAAATATACCGGCAGTTCAACATTCTGATTCAAAGTAAATTCTGAAACTACCTTCGGAAGCAAAGAAGGGTTAGTCCACAGAGCTACAAGGTCTCTGTGGAAAATCAAATAAGGCTCCTTACAAACTAGGGCCTGAAGCTCTGAAACTCTCCGAGCAGAGGTAATGGAGACTAAAAAGAGCATTTTCCAAGATAACTAACGCATGTTGCAACTTGCTGCCGGCTCAAAAGGGGGCAAAGTAAGTTTTTCTAAAATAAAGTTCAAATCCCAGGGGGGATCTGGATTCTGGACCGGAGGTTTGAGGTGGAGGATCCCTTAAGAAAAGTTTTGGAGACCTCCAACTGAGCGAAGGTTTTGCTCTCCACTGGTAGGTGGTGGGCTGAAATCGCAGATAGGTGTACCTTCAGCGAGGAATAGCTGAGGCTTGAATCAGACAGGTGCAAGAGGTACTTGAGGACCTGGGGTGCCGTGCAAGAAAAAGGGTCCAGACCTGTTGCTGTGGCTCAAATAGAAAATCTCTTCAATTTCATAGCATACGTGGACCTCGTGGAGGGCTTTCTCACCTCCACTAGGACCCGAGCGACTCTAAAAGATACGCTGAAGCGTGAGATGGCTATGTCCAAAGGTGCCACCTATGCAGGTGGAGAGACTTGAGGCTCGGATACACCAGGCTGCCCTGCTCCTGAGACAGAAGGTTGTGAGAGAGAGAGAGAGAGAGAGAGAGAGAGGAGGAGGTACCGGGGCCTTCATCATCAGTTGTTGCAGCAGAGGAAACCTAATCTGCTGAGGCCACAGCGGGGCAATGAGAATCATGTAGGCCCCCCTCTGCCTGGAGCTTCAGCAGAACCTTCTGTAGAATAGGAAAGAGAGGGAAAGCATACAGAAATCTCCCTGTCCAGGATAGAGCAGGGTGTCTCACCAGAAAACACCACACCAGGGCACAAGCGAGCAAAAACTTGGTGGTTTTGCGTTGGATGGGAAGGTGAATAGATTTATTTCTGGCCGACCCCATTGAAGGAAGAGATCTTCCACCACTTCTGCTTTAGCTCCCACTCGTGAGCCTGTGCAACAGTGCGGCTAAGACTGTCCACCAGGACACTGTGGATTCTTGGGACAGGGACTGCTATCAATGTCAGGCTGTGCTGGACTGCCCAGTACCACACCCGCATTGCCTCCCTGCAAAGGGGGTATGATGGGGAGTCTCCCCGTTTGTTGATGTACCAGACTGTGGCCGTGATGTCAATTGGGATCAGAAGTGTTCTTGGGAGTAAGAGGGATTGAAAGGCCTGGAGAGTATAGAGCACTGCCCTCATCTCCAGGATGTTGATATGCAGATGTTCCTCTAGTGGAGATCATGTTCCCTGAATCTGATGGTCTCCCAGGTGGGCTCCCTAACCATGGCCTGAGGCATCCTTCGTGAGAGTCATAGAGGGGGACTGGAAAGAAACCCCCAGAGAAAGGTTGGATAGATCCTGCCACCAGAGGAGATCCCTCTTCAAGTTGTTGGGAAACTAGGAACCTGTAATCCATGTCGTCCAAGCACTGATCCCATTGGAACCGGAAGGACTATTCCGTCACCCTTATGTGCAGTCTGGCCAAAGGGACTGTGGGTATGGCAGCCGCCATGAGACCCAACAGGCAGAGAATGGAGCGTGCTGAGGTCCGGCGAAAGGAGTAGACCAACACAGTTTGCTGAATCGGGGTTTCTGCCCTGTCCGCAGTGGAAGAAAGGCCCTGCCCTGGACTGAATCCAGCACAGCTCCAATGAACTGAAAGCGCTGGGAGGGTGAGAGCTGAGACTTGGGATAATTCACAGTGATGCCAAGTCTGGAGAAAAGGTCCAGGGTGGTGGAAAGAGAATCCATCAGACTGTCCTGAGATGGTGCTGCCAGCAGCCAGTCTTCCAGGTAAGGGAACACATAAACCCCTTTGCAGTGCAGGGCTGCAGCCACCACTGCCAGGCACTTGGTAAAATCTCGAGGTGCCGAGGAAAGGAACTGATAATGGTTCTCCTGAAAGGAGAATCTCAGGAAACTGCAGTGGGCTGGGAGGATGGGGATGTGCACGTAAGCATCCTGCATGTCCAGTGAGCACAGCCAATGGTTTTGGTGGAACAGGGGAAGGAGTCCCTGGAGGGTCAGCATGCGGAACCTCTTGTATTCTACGAAGAGGTTGACAACTGGCTCTATGCTGGACTTTAACAATACAGCTTGGATTTCCTGATGAACCAGACTTAGATGGTCTGACGGGTAATGGGACCTTCCCGGTGGATTGCCCAGTGGCCTCTCCAGGAACTCGATGTAGTGCCCTCTTGCGACGAGCTGGAGTACCCAAGCATCTGTGGTTATCGCCTTCCATCCTTCCAGGTGGAGGGCAAACTTTTCTTAAGGGGAACCTCGACCCCCCCCAAAGAGATGCGTGAGGAAGGGAGGGGAACCCCTCAAGTCAGGATGCGGAGGGGAGAGACGCTTTGCTGCTGCCGCCGGCCTTTTGGGACGTCGCCTGAGGAGTCTGGGTACCGGAACCAGTGGCATGATACATGCCCTGTTGTCTGCCTTGGTTCTGCCTATTCCACCTCTTCTGGAGGTGACAAAAATTCTGCTTGGGTTTCTGGCCCGAGCGGTACATGGAGTGGATGTCTTTAACAGACCTGCTGCTCTCTTGCAGCTCTGTTATTATGTCTTTGGCGTCGCCCCCAAAAAGGCCAGAACCCCTGAAGGGGGCTGTCCAGCAGGTTGCTCTGGATGTCTTGCACCAGTCCTGCAAGACAGAGCCAGGCCAGGCACCTTAGGCAAACCCCCATAGCAGTATAATGAGCCACAGAATCGACGGAGTCTTAAGTGGCTCAGAAGACATGGCTGCAGGAAGACTTATTGAGTCTATCTTTTTCTAGCAGCCTATTCCTGAGGTCCTTGTCCGGGATGGCCTGGAGTTCTTTTTCTAAGTCGGATAGAGCCGACTTTTGAAAGGAAAACATATGGGCCATATAATTTAAAGATCGAATGGCGCAGGTAGAGGAGGCATAGACCTTACAGCCATACTTGTCCATTTGTTTGGACTCCTTGTCCGGTGGGAAGGCACTCAGGTGTTTCAGCTGTGCTGATCTATCGTGGGCCACTGTAATAACAATAGAATCAGCTTTAGGCTGGGTAGTCAAATGGCACACCCCTTCCAGGAGGTGGTAGGTCCTGTCAGCTTTCTTTGAAACTGCAGGAATAGAGGATGGCTGTTACCATATGGCAGAGGGTTAATACTCAAGCAGTCCCGTCCATAGAGGGATGTGGAGGGGATCCGCATTGGAGAGGTCCAGCTGCTCTGCCAGCCTCTTTCTCTTGGGGTCCATCTCCTGGGATGCCCAACCACAGACCTGTTGAATGAACCAGAGGAGTTCCACAAAGGACGGATCCTCTGGTGGAGACTCCTTGGGCTGAAGCTCTATTGGGGAATGAGGCTCTGACTGGCCCACCGAGTTGGAGTCGGAGTCCGAATCGGAGGACTCCGGTCTGCTGGGCAAGGAAGTAACATCTGGTGCCACCTCCATGACCCTGGCACCTAAGAGGACCCCCACTGGACGCTTGTCCAAATCCCTATCTGACGACCGGTCCATAGGGGAGGGACTTCTTGTTCTGTGGGTCGGGGTGGCAACAACTGGTTGGGGTCGTCCCAATTCATGCAAGACCTGGAACTTAGCATCCTTCCACCAGCCCGGGATAGTTTCTTTGGATTCCGGCTGAGGTGGGGGCAGAAGTGGTAGAGGCTGGTAGCCTGGGCACCTCGTGGCATAAGGGGGGTAGCCAGGAGTTTGGTACCTGTAGTGGTATGGATAGCAACCCTAGTATAAGTGACCCTGGCCTGGTGTTGGGTACTACCCTTGCATCGGCGCTTGTGGCGGGTAATCCGGTGACAGCCCTCTTGGTGTCAGGTGGTACGGGAACTGAGGCGGCGGGTAGCTGGGGTAGTTGCCCGTGGAGCCCAACGGAGGAGGGGCAAAAGGCCCAGGGAGCGGTGGTGCCGAGGGACCACTGGGGGAAGATGGGTTCATCGGCAGGCCTGGTGTAGAGGCAGGGGCCCTAGAAGGGAGCTCCCGCGTTGGAGCGAAAAGTCCCATGTCCAAATCCATATCAGAGGAAGGGAGGACCAGGGGAGCGGCTCAGCATCAGGGGTCTGAAGGCGCCCGACATCAGATCCGAGATAGGTGAGGGGGGTTAGGTGATAGGCACCCCCCGTCGACAGCTCTGCCAAGGAGGCAGGAGTCTAGGAAGGAAAACCTGATGTAGGAGAAGTCTCCTGGACAGCAAAACTCAATTCCCTCAGAAGCAGGAGAAAAGAGATATCAGGTAGGGCCAGTGAGGCCTGGGAGGAAGAGAGAACTCTCGTGGGACCGAGGGGAGCCTGGAAGCTCGCTCTGTGCGGTGTTAGAAATCACATGGGTATCCGACGGGAGAGCAACCGCTGAGTGGGTGTCGGGCGAGCCGGTGACTGACTTATTGGCGTTAACCTGGCAGGTGTCGGAGGAGCCGACATCCGACTTACAGGGAGAGGTCGGGCCAACAGCAGCTGAGATGCTGGAGTTAGGCAGGATGACCGGGGCTGAGCACCCAGCGGCGGAGCTGGAGGGTGACTTATCGTCCGAGCTTGCTACAGGCTCTGAAGGAAGAACCCCCAGAGAGGACACCCCCGACTGCCCACTGACCAAGGCAGGAGGGGGGGGGAAGGCGTCCGATCCGATGGGATGGATGGAGATCTAGGAGGTGGAGTACTCACTGATGTGGAGGCACCACTCAATGTGGCGTTGACTGTCTGGCGGCGTTAAGAGGGAGAACGGTCCCGCTCCTGGTGTTGTTTCTTCTTCTTCTTTTTCTCTGGAGTGGGCGAAGAAGAGCGTTCCCTCAGCTCCTGAAGTTCTTTTTTCACCGATGCAAGGCACTGCTTTAGGAGGTGAGCATCGAGAGCCTTCTGGCGATGGAAGCGCATGGCCTGGTTGAAGGACTGCCAGATTGGGCAATCCGCTACCTTGTGTTTAGGGCCCAGGCAGAGAACGCAGCGAGAGTGGTCATCCCCATGCGGGATCTGCATGCCGCACTTAGAACACTTTTTCTTCAGTCTGCTCAAAGACATACAACATAGTTGAATAAGAAATGGAAAATACTAACACTTATGGTTAAAGATGGCGGTCGACTAAAGCTGTTCTACCGTGAGGTCAGATGATCCAAGTTGATGGCGGGGACCGTCCCCTTTATACAGTTACGCTGACATCCGTCATATGACACCGGGGGTGGTCCCCCACTGTAGATTGCTAGCTAGAAGCTTGCCGTGCGGTCTTGACACCAGGGGCGCAGTCCTGTATGTGAAGACCTACTGCAGGAACCCTCTCGAAGTAAGATCTAAAATTACAAACACAGTGTAGACTCAACTCCGTTCAGGTAACAAAACAGGAAAGACCTTACCAGCATTCCAGAGACGGCATAACCGAGGTGAAGCAGAGAGGAACGGCATTGAGAAACACAGCTCAGAACTCGAGGTGCAGTGCCACGCTGAGACTAGGTTGCTGACACAGAGGAAATACCATGAAGCAGTTGTGAGGTGCTGTCTCGAATGGCAGGAGCAGCAGAACTGAGGTAGAGGAGGAGCCAACGGCCGTTACTGGCCAGCCCACGACTGTCACGCTGTGAGTCGGCCTCATGGGCAGCAACAAAAAAGCTCCTGCAGGGTGCTGTGCTCACAGCTGACACCCACTAGTGATGAATGGTGAAGACTGACACTGGGAAGATCTGGTTTTCCTCTCTACAAAGGGAACAACTTCTATGTCCCGTTTCTTAGAAGGCCCTCAATCTCGGCAGCAAGGAGGTCTGACTGAGTGGAAGACGAGATGGGCTGTCTTTTGGGTGGCAGATCTGGAGAGGTATCCATGAGATTGAGGGAATAACTCTCCCTGACAATCCTGAGGACCCATTTGTCCGAAGTGATTTGTTTCCACTGGTCGTAAAACTCGGTCAGACGACCTCCCATGGCCAAGAAGGTGTCCACCTCGGGCAATGGAGGCGGGACCTGGGCCGAATCCTCAGAGACTGGCACTGGGCAACTTCCGGGTCTGTGCCTTCTGTGGCACTTTCTTCTGTAGTTGAGAAGTGGTGTTTCTGGTAAAGGCTCCTCTACCTTTACCTCGAAAGGACGACCAGATGCAAAACAGCCGATGATTCCCATTCTTTTGAAGGACAGCAGGAGCTGTACGGGCTGTTTTTAGGTCAGTCCTGGTCTTCTCTGCAGCCTCTAGCGCTTGCGCCACCTGAGGGCTGAAGAGGTATACACCATCAAAAGGGACACTCATAACTTTTTGATGGGCATCAGCAGGGAAACCTGATATCCTAAGCCAGGAATGTCGTCTTCTACAAATCCCAGCTGCTGTAGCCCTAGATGCAGTGTCATAAGTATCCATGGCAGCCTTAAGCTGCTGGTTATTGTACTCTATGCCTCTGGCAATGGTCCAAAGAAGCTCCAAACTGACCTCAGACTCCGGGAGTTTCTCAGCCAAAGATTTAAGCGAGTGCCACAGGGTATACTCATACTGGGAAAAATTACCGTGGTAGCTCGCAATGCGCGTGCCTAGAGTCATGGCAGCGAATGTCTGCTTCCCCAAAGTGTCAATTTTGCGAGACTCCTTATTGACAGGGGGAGCAGAAGACTCTTGAGGGAGGACAACCATATCATTCTAGGCAAGCATGACCAAGGCATCCACAAAAGCTTGAGATGCCAGGATAGGTCTGTCCTTGGAAGGGGCATATTTTTTGTTGACGGCCTTAGCTACACAGGAGCTCTCTGAAGTTGCACCACTTGTCTCCTGTATACCGTTAACAGTAAATCCTGGGCCTTTCTAAGCAAAATCAAGCTATAGTCAGCATGCCACAAACAAATACTAATAGCTCAAGAACTGTAAGTGCTAGACATAAAGTATAAGTGGCAAAGTTATTCAGCACAAAACTACCTTTCCAACGGTGGTACGCAAACAATAATATGTAATTTTGTTTTCTATGCTGGTTGAAACAGCAAAAAAAATATATTTTCACCAAAACAGGCAACATAAGACATACACACCATATCATAAACAAATGTGAATAACTCCCAAAGTATACATGATATACACAAAATATCAGTGGCAAAGTTGTTCAGCACAAAATTACCTTTCCAATGGTGCTATGCAGTCAAATATATATTATATTCTGTTACACTATATATTAAAATATATAAGTGACTTCTCCAGACGTTGCAAGGGCACACTGGGAGTCAGTAGCCGACTTCTGCAGACGTGCTCAGGACACACCAGTGTATTTTACTGATGACTACAGGCGTCTGCTAGGAGACAATGAGTTAAAGCCGATTTATTCCAGATCATCTCCAAGAAGGTTTCAAAAGAAGGAGGGATGGGGGGGGTTTAGAGCCACATGGGATTTTGGGGACATGCAGGAATTGTAAACGTAACAGCTTACCTGGTTCCACCGATGAGATCTGCAGAGCTAAGACAGACCTGATATTCTTGAGTAGAGACTGGAAAGAAAGATCTACTAAAGGTTCATCTGAGACTGAAGGCTTGCTCTCCAGTCCATAAACTGAGTCGTCCACATCACTGTCTGACAGAAGCATGTCCGGATCAGACTCATCCAGCTCTCCTTCTGCTCCAGATGGAACACCAAAGACAGGCTTGGGCCTCAAAAACCGAGGGATTGACAAGGCCCCCATCGGCGTTGAGGAACTCGGCGCTGGCACCGGAGTCAGTGCCATATGAGGCACCAGTGCCAGCACAGAGGCCGATTGCAGGGTCCTGACCCCAACACGGCCTGCGCCACCCCCTGGAGAAGTCCTGGCAGACCTAAAAGAGAAGGGAAAAGAAGGAGATGGTACCTGTGCCGGCCCCTGCCAAAGTAGTAGTTGAGGGGGGTTGGCACTAAGAGTGGACAAGGGAGAAGCTAGCGCTGAGGAAGATGCCTGCACCTTTTGTCCCGGACTACCAGGTGTCGGCTCAACCCATACCTCTCAAGTGTCTCTCATTACGAGGTACATCCCTGATTTTACCCCTTAAAATTGCTCTGTCCCTTATCTGTCCCTCATGGAAAAGAATCTGCTGTAAATTCAGACTTTAAAGCAGAAATTCTTACTATTCTAAACTACTAAATCAAAACTAAACTTTCTACAAGTAAACACTATGGTTTTCACACTGTTCTGAGCTTGTATCTTCATGTTTGAGTATGTGTCCCTCATTCTGAAGGTCTGTGTCCCTCATTTTGAGTGTCCAAAAATGTCCATGTCCCTCATTACAGCGACAAAAGGTTGAGAGGTATGGCTCAACCGTTCCAGACCCCAAAGGAGCCGGGACCGTCGCCAAGGCCAGCCGAGACCGTTGTCGCATCCACTGCTCCATAAGAGTGGCCCAATGAAGAAACTGCTCACCAGGAGCCCCATCGGAACACAATGAGGGACTCCAGAGTTGAAGATCGTGGTCACTAAAGATGGAGGCCATTGGGGACTTAACCGGAGTCAGGTCAGACCCATCGCCCCTCAAAACCGACAACCCTCGCACAGACATATCGGAGGGTGACCTCATGCGGTACATTTTCTTTGACCGGCAGGACGAAGAAGAGCTCATGGCTAAGTGGTGCTGGGTCCCCGACTAGGATTGGGAATGGGACTGCTTCCTTTTGTGCTTATGGGAGGACTGCTCTTCTCAAGCACTGGACTGCCCATGGTCGCACTCCCCCTTCGTAAGGCGGTGGACGGCGGACACAGCCCTATGAAAGAGCTTTCAAAGTTTGTCTTCCTACCGTTACCGACACCGTGCATGGTCATCTCCATTGAAGGAATGGCTGTGCAGACACTAGTTGGTATTCTTCTTAAAAGAAAAGAATAAACTAAACTAATTGAAAACTGAATGACTAAAAGACGCTGTCGTATAGACGTGAAGATTAGACTCCCAGCGGGCAAGCGACATCGAGACTGAAGCATACCTGATGGCAGGAAAAAAGGAATTGAGGCAGTTTGAGGGTTGATGCTGAGACAGCCCACATAGGCGCGAGGCGATTTCATGGTGCCGCACATGCGTGGTCCTACCTTGGCGCCGGCCCTCCCAAAGATTTTTGACTCCAGCTGGGTCCTAGCGCCTCCGGTGTAGTCCCACTAATGTGGATGAATGGTGAAGATTTTTTTTTTTTTTACTTTTTATTTATTGGGTTTTTGTAGACACAGAGGGGATAAAGCATCTTACAGTACAAAACTGGGTACGTTCAATATGTTGTAATACAGTGACAGTAAATTTCATCACATTGTGCTAATACATAATCTATTTAGCCTAAAAGATGGCAAATTAACATTCTAGACAATATCAAATGGACTAGGAGGAGGGTCTCTTTCTAAAGTACCTCTATATTATTATGAGAGTTGCCCCAGGTCTGAAGTAGGCCCAGGTGAGGCACATTCTTACGACAGGTCAGCCAGGGTGGTCTTACCCACCCCTCCAAATGAGGGCAGGGGTTTGTTAAAAAGGTCTAGTCATACTTCCCCAATTCAGGGGACTAGATCCGAGTGAGATGAAGCAATATGTTGGGACCAGGTAGTCCATCTGTTCATCAACATCGCTACTGTGTTTTGTAATCTGGCTGTTAAACTTTCCATTTTGTATATATCACAGATTATATTTTCCCAATTGGAAATACTAGGTGAGTCTGGTTTAAGCCACAACTGGGTGATTACTTTCTTAGCCGCCCCAAGAAGTATGTTAAATAGACAGATAGCTTGCTTAGCTCGGAAATGTTCAGGGTAATGGACTAATGTAGCTATCTCAGGGGTTAAGGGACCCAGATTGGGGAATATTTATTGTAAGTGCTTGTCTACTGCTTCCCAAAATGGGGAAAGGACTGGACAGGAACACAGAATATGTGAATGCGTAGCCACCGCACACCCACACCACCACCAGCAGGATGACTCTCCGTGGGTGGAGAATCTGGCTGTAACTTGAGGGTTGCGGAAGTATCGAGCCACTATTTTCCAGGAGAATTCTGTCCAAATGTACGAATTGGTGGTTTTATGCTGGCATCTCCAAATGTAGACCCAATCCCACGGGCTGAGATCAAGCATCGGCTCTGCTTCCTACTTCCCAATTAAATAAGGTGAGATCCATGACTTTAGTTGAGGCATTTTGCAGTGCCTTATAAAACAGTGATAGCAAATGTTGTTGTGTATGGGCTGCTAATACTTGGAATAATAAAAGGCCTAGTGGGTGGTCTGGCTGGTCTGAAATATCCATCCCCAATTCTAGCTTCAAGAAGTGGCAAAGCTGTAAGTACCGAAAAAAATCACAGTACGGCAATGAGAACTCTGCCTGTAATTGTAGGAAGGTTTTAAATATACCATGGTTGTAGAACTGACATGCATGTACCAGCCCTCTCTCCTGTCTAAAAGTTGGGTTGGTAAGTGCTGGTGTGAATGTAGGATTTTTAGCAGGGATTCCCATCCACTTGGCTAAGTAGATATTTTCTTTAAGAGTGAGAAATGTTCTTCAACAACAGATGAGAGCTTCTGTCCTTTAGTGCAGGGGCTGAAATATTTGAGTGTAATTCAACGGTATGTCTGACATGGCTCTCTCAAATGTTAGCCATACAGGGGACTGACCTGATGGGAGAAACCATTTGGACATGTGAGTAAGGATAGCAGCTATAAGATATTTAGAGAGATTTGGAAGGGCCAAACCACCCTTTTCTTTTGGAAGTTGTAACCGGCGTGTGGCTATACATTGTCTGCTCCCCTGCCATAAGAATTTCCCAATGGCCCTGTCCCATCTGCATAATTCTTGTTGGAAAGGGGAGAGTTGGATATTTTGCATTACATATGGTAACTAAGGGAGTACATTCATTTGTCCTGACTGCACTCTTGTCAGAATTGAGATCGGTAGCAGAGATCATCTGTGAAGGTCAGCCTGTACTTGGAGGAACAATGGTCATAGTTTAAGTTAAGTAGATAGAAGAGAGAAGCGGGGTTCTAATTCCTAAGTAGGTTATATGAGGTGTATGCCATTTAAGTTTATATCTATTCAGCAAGGTCAGAGAGGGGGTAAACTGCAAAGCCAAAGCCACAGATTCCCCGATTTATTTTGTAACCAGTCAGCTGTTCTATGACAGGTAACATTTTAGATAAGGTAGCCAATGATTCCTTTGGTAGGGTAATAAACAAAAGTAAAGCATCTGCGTAATACACAAACTTATGCTGTACGCCCTTGACAGTATAGCCGTGTAGGCCTTCTGTTTGCCTGAGGAATTGGACTATAGGTTCTACGTATAGTGCAAAAAGGTATGGGGACAGGGGGCATCCCTGACAGGTACCTCCATGAAGTGGAAATCATGGTGAATGAGTGCCATTAATTTTAACAACTGCCTCTGGTGTAGTGTATATGCCCTTGATCGTATCCAAGAACTCTTGTGGGAAGGCAAACGTGGAATGTAGGAAGTCCCATGAGACCATGTCAAATGCCTTCTGGGTGTCTAAACTTAATAATAGTAAGGGAGAACTCATTATCTGCGCATGGTTCATGAGGAATAGGGTTCGTTTAATGTTGTCCATGGTCTGACGGGACTTAATGAATCTTGATTGGTCAGGGTGTATTATAACTAGAGGAATGTTATCTAATCTATGAGCAATGATACTTGTGTATATCTTGTAGTCTTGGTTAAGTACCTATACTGGGTGGTATGAGTCACATAGCTGAGAGGGTTTCTGGGGCTTCAGTATAGCGGATATTGTTACTTGCCTCCACGAGGTTGGGAATGTTGTTGTGTTGTGGCTGGCCTGTTAGTACTCCTAGAAGAGGGATTTTAATGCACTCCCATGCTCCCTTGTAACATTCAGCCTCATAGCTGTCAGG
Source organism: Neoceratodus forsteri (assembly GCA_016271365.2). Taxonomy (NCBI): domain Eukaryota; kingdom Metazoa; phylum Chordata; order Ceratodontiformes; family Ceratodontidae; genus Neoceratodus; species Neoceratodus forsteri. Next base: position 1,295,536,128 of record CM057454.1, on the reverse strand, counting down.
GCCTGGGCTTTTCCTGTTCTTTAAACTTTTGATAGTATCATGTAATTCCTGAAGTGAGACCGGCGACGTGAGGTTTTCCTGCCGGAGAGGAGTGAGGGCTGGAAGTTTAATTTGTGCCAAAAATTCAAGTTATTCATTGTGGGTCAGTTGGTGTGGGACTGGAGCATAAAGTCTTATGATATTCTCGGAAGGCATTTAAAATGTGTTGGGTACTGCATCTATATTGGCTCGTCTTTGGGTCCTTTATTTTGTCAATGGTTTTCTGTTAGGTCTCGCATCATAGCCTATACGCCAGAGCTCTAGAAGCTCTAGCGCCCCTTTCAAAATATTTATGGCACAGCCAAAGCAGCACTTGTTCTGGCCTTGCTGTTAGGAGGCACTGAATTTCTGACTGAGTTTGTACTAGTTCGTCGGAGACACTCATGTCACCCCCATGTGCGCTTCTTGTAGGATTTCTAGTTGGTTTTGAAGTTCCTATAATCGGGATTCACTTTGTCTTTTCATATGAGAACCGTAGGCTATAATATAGCACGTACTACCACTTTAATAGTGTCCCACAACAGTTGTGAGGAAGTCTTGGGGGATTAATTTTCTCTAATAATTTCCAGGATCTTGTCTTTTAAAAGATCTACAAACTCTGGATCCCTCAAAAGTGAAGGGTTAAACCGCCAGATAATGTTTTGTTTCTCTCAGATGATTCCCAGCTCTAGTGTGATGGAATGGTCTGATAGGCATATATTCATAATTTCTGCTTTATGATTCAGATCTTTATGTTTCCCACTAATACACAGGTAGTCTGATCTAGAATAATGTTTATGGGCAGGAAAGTAATATGTGAATTTCCGCTGAGAGGGATGTGACTGTCGCCACGTGTCAATTAGGCCTGTATCTTTCAGCATACGCCTCAAGTGTCTCTGTATAGCAGATTGTGCCATAGGCCGGGCTGCAGAGGTATCCAATGAGGGGCATAACTGACAGTTGAGATCTCCCCCTACTATCAAGATGCCTTTCTGCCTAGTGAGGACAGCATCTATAATGCATTGTATTGCGGATGCATCAATATTGGAGGAGGGGGGGAGAATATAGGTACTTCATATCGCCAGGGTATGGCCCTGGACGGTGCCAACCGCCAGTGCCAGCCAGCCTTCTTTGTCCACATATTGGTCAGTGAGTTGAAACTGTGAAGATTTAGATATTAGTACTACTGCCCCATGCATCCTCCCAATCTGACAGGTGGATTCCACTACAGTGGAAAAGCCAAATTTAAGCAGGTTTGGATATTCAGATGATGACAGATGGGTCTCCTGTAGGAGCAGTATATCTGGTGCATTTTTTTCAATGCTTGAATAGTTCTATACCTTTTTATAGGACCAGCCAGCCTGTTCACATTGTGGGAGACCATCTAAAATGGTACCGCCATATTGTATTTGATTAAAGGACCATTGTACCAAAACCCACCCACTCACAAAGACCAAAATACAAGCCATGTAGAGCACCATATGATAGCTTAAGTGGAATATTCCCGGATATCTATCCTCCTGTGTCTACATTAAGTCTACTTTGGCCTACTAAAAAAACAGGTTACTCACCTGTAACAGTAGTTCTAGGAGTGGTGTATGTTGTTCATCCACACTTCTTTGGCATGTCCCTTTCCCCTTTAAATCTTGCCGGAAGTCTTCAAGCTGGCTCCTCCCACCCACCCGGGTGGTATATACCTCGGCTCCGCCCCAAGACACCAGATCTTAGCCCGCTGGAAGCAAGGTGGTGCACCTAAAGCCAGGGAGGTCGGGTGGGTGCGCGTGGATGAACAACATATACCACTCCTAGAACTACTGTTACAGGTGAGTAACCTGTTTTTCTAGGAGTGTGGATATGTTGTTCATCCACACTTCTTTGGCAGACTCTTAGCAGTTCTCCGGGAGGAGGGAGGCAAGGTACACACCCCCTACTTAGGAAACAGAGAGTGGAGAACCGAGGCCCCAAAACCAGCATCACGTCGTGATTCAAGGTCGATGTGGTAGTGGGTAATGAAGGGGTTTGCTGACTTCCAGGTAGCAGCCTGACAGATTTCCTGGATAGGGATGTCCCTGGAATCAGCCACCGATGCAGCAGTATGGCGAGTGAAATGAGCCAGTCTGACTGCTCTGAGCTCCAACAGGTTGATATGGCAATGGAACTCCTCGGGCGTCCAGAACCCGTGGGCTCTGTGGTCTCCCATGTGGGCTCCCCAGCCCATGAGAGAGGCATCGGTCGTAAGGACGACGTCGGCTCGGGGCGGACAAACGGAATCCCTTCCTGCAGATGACTTGGGACGGTCCACCACTGGAGAGCGTCCCACATCTTCTGGGTGACAGTGACCAGCTGGTCGAAAAGGTCCTGACGCTGAGTCCACTGGGCGGCCAGCTTCCACTGGAGGGGACGCATGTGCAACCTGGCCCAAAGTACCACTGAGGTGCATGCCGCCATGTAACCCAGAAGGTGCAGGAAGTCCCGGGCAGGGAGCAAGTGCCCAACCAGAAATGATTGGGCAAAGAAGGAAAGAACCTCTGCCCTGTCTGCCGGAAGCCGGGCTCTGGCTTGACGAGAGTCGAGCTCTGCCCCGATAAAGCCCATCACCTGAGAGGAGTGCAGGTTTAAACGGCCTGGTTGATCAGGAGGCCTAATCTGGAACAGGTTCGGAGGGCCAGGTCCCTGGACCCCTCCACCTCCTGCAGGGAGGAACCCGCCAGCAGCCAATCGTCGAGGTAGGAGTATATGCGAACCCCTTGACGTCGTAGATGGGCTGCCACCACTGTACTGCATTTGAAGACCTGTGGGGCCGATGACAGGCTGAACGGCATGGCTCGGAACTCGTACAGGGTCCCTTCGACCCTGAAGCGGAGGAACCGCTGGTGGGACGGACGGATTGGGACGTGAAAGAATGCGTCCTGTAGATCCAGTGAACAGAACCACATGTTTCGCTCCAGAGATGGTATGATCTGGTTCAGAGTTACCATCCAGAAGGTGCGAGACCTGAGGTATTGATTCAGGTCGTGGAGATCTAGGATGGGGCGCCAACCCCGGTCCGCTTGGGCACCAGGAAGTACCTGGACACGAAGCCTGGGTCCGGAGGAGGATCCAGCACTGGAGCTACTGCCTCCTTACGGAGGAGCTGAGCAATGTCGTACCGAAGGGCTGACTGAGCGCCAACTGAGATCCTTTCCTCCTGTGGGGCACGGGCTTAGCAGGGAGGGTACTGCTCGAATTCTTGGGGCAGTCCTCGACAGACTACTTCCAGGACCCACCTGTCCGAAGTGACATCGGACCAGGTGGAAAGAAAGTGGCGAAGCCGGACCCCCATGGAAGGACCCGGAACTGGAGTGACGGGAGTAGGGTTGACCACACCCGACCCGTTACTGCGCAGGCTTAAAGGAGGAGGAGGCTCCTGGACCGGCACCTCGGCCTCCTATGCAGGGCTGCTGGGGACCCTGCTAGGGCCTAGGGCACCAAGCTTGAGCCTGCTGTTGCTGCTGACCTCCCTGATAGAAGGGCTACCTAACCGCAGGGGAAGAATGCCGAAAGGGCTTCTTCTTGCGCTTCTGCTGGTTCTTGCCCGAAGAACCTTTTGCAGAGGTAGCATCCAAGGTGGCACTGGACTGCTCTATGCGCTGGAGGTGACCTGCCACTCCGGGACCGAAGAGGTCAGTGCCAAGGAAGGGCAAGTCAGCTAACCTGTGCTGAGTATCCACAGGAAAAGAGGATAACCTCAGCCATGCCCTGCGGTGAGTGGCCACTGCGGCTGCTAAGGAGTGGGCACAGGAATCTCCAATGTCCAGGGCCGTCTGGAGCTGCTGTTTTGCAACAGCACAGCCCTGGTCACGGACCTGCTTAACCGTGGTCTGCATGTCCACTGGGAGATGAGGGAGGACTTCATCTAGTGACCCCAAGAGGGCATGAGAGAAGTGTGCCATGATAACAGCCAAGCTGGCCTGACGAAGGCCCAAGGATGAGGCTGCATATACCTTCTGGGCAGAATGGTCCATATTTTTGGACTCCTTGTCCGGAGGGCGGTCAGTATCTGCTGAGCTACCCGTACGCCGAAACACTGACGCAGTCACAAGGCTCTCGGCCGACGGATGCTCAGTGAAGCCCACCAGGGACCCCATGGGTACAGTTTACTTGCGAGCCATGCGGGCAGCAGGCAGGACGCTGCCATAGCTCAAGGGCCGGGTCAACAATGGCTTCGGCCACTGGGAAGGCCTCCGTCGAGGTATCCCCCCTCTTAACGATATCCGTGAGAGGATATTCCGCCTTCTTTTGGATAGGCTGCAATGGCATACCCGTGGACTCAGATATGAGTCAAAGGATGCCTTGGAAGGAAGAAGGACCTTCCTCCAGGCCTGTCACTGACAACTCATCATCAGGGTGAGAGTGAAGACCAGTAGTATCCAAGTCAGAGGAGTCAGGATACAGGGGTCTCCCGCCTACGTCCCCTTCAATGCGCCTAGGGTGATCAGGAACTACAGTGATGGACAGATGACGGGGCAAGCCCGTATCTGTCCGATCCTCCTTTGAGGGAGCTCGGATCGGATTCATAAACTCTTACGAGTTTTAAAGAAAGCAAGTGCGGCAAAAAACGTCGATTAGACTCCAGGGCCTAAGGTACTTGAGAAAGTAGCACGAGGGAACCTGAATCTTCCAGCAGAAAGGAAGATCTGGCGTCTTGGGGCGGAGCCGAAGTATATACCACCCGGGTGGGTGGGAGGAGCCAGCTTGAAGACTTCCAGGAAGATTTAAAGGGGAAATGGACATGACAAAGAAGTGTGGATGAAAAACATGTCCACGCTCCTAGAACTAGACAACTAAATACTGACAACCAACCAGGCCTAACTTGAATAGTAAAATATATAACCATATTAAATGAGATAAGCTGAGTGACTTCCATTTCCAACCTCCCCATCAGGGTTGCTGGAAAGGGCAGAAAATCTATCTGCCCAGGTGGAAACTATGCACTCCATAAAGGAGATGTTCTCCTGGGGATACTCTTGCCCCAAATTGTTGGGTGGGTAAGGTATGAGGAAGAAAGGTAATAAAATATAATAGTCAACCAAAATAACTGGGTTTGGGTATAAAGGTATGACTGGGATGGGGTATAAAGGTGAATGTCCGACTAACTCGATAACTTTAACCCCTCCCATATATTCATAACAAATAATGCTGTAAGGAGAGAGCAGAAGTCCTATCCAAGCTGAGCACTTTCTGTTAACCTGAGAAAATGTCCATCCAGGCTCATTCATCCCAGGTAATATTGTTCCCCCCAAAATGAGGGGAGTCCTCTCATACTCTGGACTGTTCTTAAACCTTAAATAAAAGTAGACTGTAAGGCCATGCCGTAAAAACAGGTTACTCATCTGTAACCTAGTTCTAGGAGTTGTATATGTTGTTCATCCACACTGTTTGGCAAGTCCCTTTCCTTTTTAAATCCTGCCGGAAGGTCTGAAAGCTGGCTCCTCCCACCCACCAGGGTGGTATAACCCTCTGCTCCACCCCTTGATGCCAGATCTTGCCTGCTGGAAGCAGAGGGTTGTGCGTCGAAGCCGGGGAGGTTGGGTGGGTTCGTGTGGATGAACAACATATACCACTCCTAGAAAGTACAGCTGCATACCTACCATAACGGTAGATCTTCGAGAGAATCTCTTGCAGCAGGTAATACACTAGGGTTATAGCCAGAGGGCGCTCTTCTGCACAGCAGGCTTTCCCAGCAGTCTTTACCTAGGGGCCGCCCACAGAGTGACCTCATCACTGTGTGACTATATAAGAGTGGGGGGCTCTGGCATCCTCAGTTCCTTTGCCAGCTTCAGCTCGCTGATATGCGAACCGAGGTGCCCTAGGAACTTTCCTCTTACATATGTGAGGATGTAAAAAATTTGTTCTCTTAGAGAAGGATGGAGGGAACATAGCTGCTGCAAGAGAGAGTCTCTCGAACATCTATCATTACGTTAAGTACGCAACTGTACTATCTTCTTCGGAGCATATCTCTTGCAGCAGGTAATACACTTGGGATGAGTCCCAAGCAGTAACATCAGAAGGGTGGATGAGTATAATAAAAGGACCCACTGCACGGGCGAAGGCTGTGTGGCGGCGGGAGACTATTATCATGAAGGTATGGATTATGGACCATGGCTACATTACATATATTTGTAATGGACACTCCCGTAAAGCAAGCAGCTGTAGCACCTATGGCTCTCGTAGAGTGCGCATGGACAGAGTCAGGTAGTTTGTTGTACTTGTTAGAACGTAATACAATTAGCCAGACACGTGGAATGGGAGTGTTTTGCAGCAGGGAACCTTTCCCCAGATCGGACGAAGGAGACAAGTAAGTGTGTTGTCATTCAGAGTGGCATAATGTTTAGAGTAGTAGCATCTGAGCACCCTGTGTGCATTGAAAGTGTGTAAAAGTGATACCACCGGATTGGAAAGTTCGGAGCAATAACAGGTAGCTCAGAGGATGTTCCGAAACCACCATCAGTAAAAGGAGGGGTGTAAGGCGTAAGGAAATTCTGTCTTTGTAGAAAATAAGGTAAGGTTATTTGTACCTCAGAGTTTGAAGTTTATAAAGACGTGTGACAGAAGTCACTGCCATAATAAATGGAGTTTTCCGTGAAAGAAAACGAAGGTCGCATTTGGTCAAAGTAAATTGCCCAGAAAGACAAGTAAGGACTCCACTATGGAGTAGGATGTCTAAATAGGTATGAAGTTGTAACATCCCCCCCCCCCTCCCGGAAACACTGTTGCCAAGTGATGTTGGTAAATCAGGTGGTCTTCAAGTGGTTCATAAAAGGCCAGGATGGAAGTCAAGTGAACCTCAATCGAGGAGTAAGCTCAGGCTCATAGCCGTGAGAGAGGATAAACATGCCAAGACTCGTAGCACTGGACAAGACAAAAGGGTCCATAGGCCGAGAAGTAGCCCATATGGAAAAAACATTACCATTTTAAGTTGCAGGTTTGTCTGGTAGAAAGTTTGCGAGATGCCAGCAGAATGTTCACCATTTGCAAGAAGACCTTGAGACAAGATATAAAAAGCATCTGCAGGAACCACTTGTGGAGGTGGAAGGAATCTAGAGTGAGGTGGAGTAACCTGCCTGTATCAAATCTGGTGTGATGGGTAACAGTAGTGGGTTTGCCACCATTAAGTGTTGTAGTAATGGGAGCGAAACCTGCCCAGACCACAGGGAGCAATAAAGATCATCGGGGCTGGTGCCAGGCACAACTTAAATTAGCGTACTGTGCAGGAGGGGAAAGGGAGGGATAACAGAGAAATAGAGTCCTGTCCAAGGGCGGGACAGGGCAGCCAGAGAAAGTCCCCATTTTTAGGGAATGGCCGGAAGACCCTGGAGGACAAGCCACATTTTTCTCATGTTGAATAGATTTACAAGGCGTGAGGCGAAGCCTGGGACTGACTGTCCTCGAGTTTTGAATGGACGTAGATGTGTGTACAGCCATCAGGAAAGTCTCAGTAATTAATGTTCGTGATGGCAGCAGGGATTGAAAGGGGCACTGTGACAGGGTTGAATAGGACCCTGTCCCAGTTGTTATGGAAAGAGTTTAAATGCAAGGATCTGTTCTGTTCCTTTCCTGTCTCTTGTCTGTCTGGTTGCGCAACTAAATTTTCCTGCGAGACCTAGGATTTGATCACCCTGACAGTCTCGCAATTCTCTGCCTCTCGCAATCTCTCAGTCTTCCCTTGCTGTTTGCCTTTTCTTCCCTTGCATATCTGCTGATATCAAAATATATGCAAATCATTATGTGGAAACGTAACTGATATTGGGGTCCCTTTGTTTAGAAAGTGTATAGTGTTAGCCGGCCCGTCGGCGCAGCGGTTGGATTTCTGTCTGTGACGCTTGGCGACCCGGGATTCCGAGGCGGACTCAGGGTGGCCGGAGGACCGGCCGGGGGGAGAAGGATGGAGCGTCCAGGGGGAGGGCAGGGATGCACACCAGCGCATGCTGACTCCTGGCGGAGGCGGGGAGTACAGCAGTGCAGCCGGGCTCGATGTTCAAGGGGGGAGTGACAGACGTCGGCGTATGCCTTGACGTCAGGACGTCACTCCCCGCAGAAAAATGGAAAAAAGCTGCCTCCTGGTCCGCCGGATGATAGCTGCCGACTCCTGCACCTCAGATGCCCCGACGCCCCGGAAGAAAAAATTACTCACCTTAGTAATGTTGTTTCTTCTAATGGAGTCTTGCTATATTATGACATATGCAGTGAGTCCCAACCTTCGAACTGCTCCAGAGGTGAAAGAGTTAACTTTCCATGCAAGGCATGGAACCTTGAGCGCGAGCTCGTTTGAACACTCTGTCTGTTGATGCTCAAACTGTCAGATCTTTATGAGCAAAACTCACTAAGGTTCTGTGTGGAAGCCGTAAACCTATACTAGCCCACTGGCTACTAACTACAAAAACACATTTTTGTTCTTGATCCCAAAACAAAGACTCAAGTCAGGGGATCCAAGAAAGAAAAAATATAACACCTCCTAAGCACCCTAAGAAGGGTGAAAATAAAGTGGGCATCTATGAAGTGCCAACATTGCACTGCCCACCCACATCCCAAAAGTAGAGGTTCTGAGAGGGGCAGGCTGGGGGGGAGGTCATAATATAGCAAGACTCCATTAGAAGAAACAACATTACTAAGGTGAGTAATTTTTTCTTCAAACAACATGAAGTCTTGCTATATTATGACATATGCAGATTACACAGCAGTACCTCCATGGAGGAGGGACAGAACCTACTTAGGAAATAGGCTCTGAAGCACAGCTGTGCCAAATCGAGCATCACTCCTAGCCTGGATGTCCAGGGAGTAATGCTTAGTAAAAGTGTGAACTGTTTTCCAGGTAGCTGCTTGACATATCTCTAGGATAGGGATGTCCCTGGCAGCAGCACTCTGGTAGAGTGAACCTCAGGCCTGAGGGAGGAACCTTACCCAGTTTTTCATAACAAAATTGGATACAAGAGACAATCCACCTGGCAATGGATCTTTTAGTGGCAGGTTTTCCTTTACCAACCTCACCATAAGTGAGGAACAATTGGAAGGAGTCAAACCTGTGACCCTTGGTACGTTCTATATAGTAACTAAGGGCTCTTTTGACATCTAAACTGTGCAATCTCCTCTCGCCAGAGGAGGAATGGTGAAGTACACAGGAAGAGACATGGATTGATTAAGGTGGAAGTCTGAAACCACCTTAGGTAAAAACTTTCTATTAGTCCTGAGGACCACCTTATCTCTGTGAAAGGAGATAAAATCAGGCTCCACTGACAATGCTTGCAATTCACTTATGCGCCTGGCAGAAGTGATGGCTACCAAAAACACAGTTTTCCAAGTCAAGTACTTAAGCTCTGCTGAAGACAATGGCTCAAAAGGGGGTTGCATAAGCTGGGCAATGCAAATATTAAGATCCCAAGCAGGGGCAGGGGCCCTGAATGGGGGATTGGTGTGCAGCAACCCCTTGAAAAACTTGGTGAATACAGGATGAGCTGAAAAGGAAGAGGGTTTACCTGCTGATAAGAAAGCAGACACGGCTGCCAGGTGCACTTTAGGGTAGCTGGTCTAAGCCTAACAATTCAAATGCACCAAATAATCTAAGATTGTGGGCAAGTCAGCAGATTCTGGGAAATGTACTGCCAGAACACCATATGGAAAACCTCTTCCATTTGGAATTATAAGTGGCCCTGGTGGAAGGCTTTAGAGGCCTTCAAAATATCCAATACACCTTGGGAAAGGTGTAGGTCAACAAACTCTAACTCCTCAAGAGCCAAGCCTTGAGATTGAGAGATTTGAGGTTCGGATACCAAACTCCCCTGGGCACAGGATAACAGGTTGTGATTCCTGGAAGGCACAGGAGAAGGTGGACTGCTAAGGACAAAAGGAGAGTACCAGGGCTGTCTGGCTCCAATCTGGGGCAATCAGGATCACCTTGCAGGGTTGAGATCTGATTTTGACTAGCACCTTGAACAGAGGAGAGAGAGGGGAAGCATAGAGAAACTTCCTTCCCAACTGAGAAGGAAGGCATCCAGAGGGACTAAGCCCAACACTGGGGGCCTGCAACAAAAAAGGGGAAGTTGGTGATTGTCTGGGGCTGCAAAAAGATCTATCTGAGGGGTGCCCCATCTGGCAAATACTACCTCCAATACTAGGGGATCCAGGACCCATTCGTGATGGCCCTGGGAAATCCTGCTGAGAGCATCTGCCAGGACATTGTCCTTGCCTGGTAGGTGAACTGCCATAAGGGAGGTGTTCAGGGAATAAGCCAGAGACCACAACTTCATCGCTTCCGTGCACAAGGCCGTAGACCGAGTGCCCCCTTGCTTGTTGATGTACCACATTGTAGTGGTGTTGTCTGTTCTGACCTGTACCACTTTGTTCTGAACAGATGTGGAAAAAACTTGAAGTGCTAGAAAAACTGCTCTGAGTTCCAACAGATTGATGTGGAGCAGAGATTCTTGAGGGGACCACAATCCCTGGGTAGTGAGGTCGCCCATGTGAGCTCCCCACCCCAAGAGGGATGCATCTGTCGTAAGGACTAAGGAGTGAGACTGGGGGGTGAAAGGGACCCCCTGTCTCAGATTGCTCTGGTCCTGCCACCACTGAAGGGCCTGGATCAGAGTCCGAGTCACTGGGATCAATTTGGTTAGAGGGTCCCTCTTTTGAGACCAAAAGGCTCTCAAATGGAACTGGACGTCCCTCATCTGAAACCTTGCTCCCTGCACTACTGCTGTAGAGGCAGCCATGTGCCCTAGGAGCTGAAGAAAGTGCCTTACTGGTCGAGAGACCTGAAGGGTGAAAGAGGAGGCCAGAGAGATCAGGGTCCTTGCTCTTTCCAGAGGAAGGAAGGCTCTGGACTCTTTTGTGTTCAGTTCTGCACCTATGAAGGTGAGAAGCTGGACAGGCTCCAGGACCGACTTTGGGAGACTGAGAAGGAAACCTAGAGATGTGAGCAGTTGCTGAGTTACCTGAAGGTGTAGTTTGACCTGATCTGGAGACTGGCCTACTATGAGCCAGTCGTCCAGATAAGGAAAGATGGCAATCCTTTGCCTTCTTAAGTGGGCAACTGCTACTGCCAGGCACTTTGTGAATACCCTCGGGGCCGAGGTGAGGCCGAAGGGCATTGCTCTGAACTGATAATGGCCTGAGGGCAGTTCGAATCTGAGGTACTTTCGATGGGAGCTTCTGATAAGAACATGGAAGTAGGCATCCTTGAGGTCCAGGGAGGCTAGCCAGTCCCTGGCCTTAGAGAGGTTAAAATAATTCCCAGAGTCACCATTTTGAACTTTGGTTTTAAAGGTGCTTGTTTAAGTATCTGAGATCTAGGATGGGCCGCCATTCTCCTGTCTTTTTTGGGGTAAGGAAGTACCTGGAGTACAACCCTTTGCCCTGGTGTAGGGGTGGAACCCTCTCCATAGCTCTGACAGCCAGGAGGGTAGAAACTTCTGTTTCTAGGGCAAGAGCCTCTGATGGATTTGCAGGTGGAAAAGATCTGATTCTCATTTTTGGAAACTTTTTGAAGCTGAGAACCAGTCCCTGGCTTACTACTTCCAGGACCCACTTGTCTGCTGTTAAAGACCTCCAGTCCTGGACAAAGTAAGCCAGCCTGCCCCCTACCGGTAGAGGAGAATCGGCCCTGGCCACCCCATCAGGGAGCCTGCTTGGCAGGGGCTTTGGGCTGAGGGGTAGAAGTGGGCTTACTTGTACCCCGTCTGCCTCTCCCTCTGAAGAACCCCCTCTGGGCATAAGCAGAAGAGGAGGCCTGGGCTTGGTAAAAAGGCCTGCCCCTGCCCCTGAGATGCTGCCTTTAAGGAGTGGCTTGCCTTTCTTTGGCCTGTGCACTCCTATAGGTGGTCCTATATTCATCCATTTTCTTCATATAATTCTCTGTCTGCTCCCCAAACAGAGAATTACCCACAACAGGAAAATCCAGAGCCTTAGACTGGGTATCCTGTGACAGGGTAGTACATCTGAGCCAAGCCATTCTGCGAAGTGCCACAGATGTAGCCATGACTCTTGATGACACATCATTAGAGTCTACTGCAGCAAGAAATTGCACCTTGGATGCCTCAATACCATCCGCAGCCACCTGCTCCAGCTCCCTGGCAAGCTGGTCAGGGACTTGTTTCGCTAGGGCCAGCACAGTATCCCATCTGGACTTCTGGTACCTAGCAGCATAAGCCATATAATTTGCCTGTCTGAGTCCTAAAGATGCTGCCATGTACTGTTTCTTTGCCATGGCATCCATCTTCCTAGAGTCCTTTTCAGGAGGGTGCGAGGCTAGAGGAATATTTGCCTTGTCACAGCCTGCAGCCTGCACTACCCCCACATGGCTGCACTGCTGAGAGAGGAACTCAGTATCAGAGCCTGATAAAGTATACCTCTTGTCCATCCTTTTATCAACAGGGAGGATGGAGTGAGGAGTTTTTAGAATTTTTACTGTCTGTTTCCTGAAAGATTTATGCAGGGAATAGACAGTCTCCTAGACTCTGGAATATCCATCATTTCTACATAATCAGGCTCCTCTTGGTCATCAACAGCTTCCTCAACAAGGAGTTGGAGAGTTTCAGCAACTTTCTTATAGAACATAAAATGAGAAGGGGACTCAGATAGCCTGGGTGGGGGGGGGGAACCCCTGACGGTCTGTCTGGAGAGATGTCCGGTTCAATGGACACATCCAGACCTTCAAAATCACATTCACTCTCCCCATATTCCTCCTCCCCTTCCTCCGGTTCATAAAAATCCTCAAAATCAAAATCTTGAACCGGTGGAACCGACCGCTTTCCTGATGGTGCCGGTTTGGACGGAACCGGGGAAAGTGACTGGACAATTTGAATTGCTTTAGCTATTTCTTCAGTGGTTGGAGAAAGAACGTTTGGCTCCAAACTAGCTGACTTTCTAGCCCTTTTAGTTGGAACTGGCTCCTCAGAGCTGGCTCTTCATTTGCCTGAGGAAGCATCGCCCTGGTCAGAGGGCACTCCCTCCAGTTCGGTTGAACCCGAACCGGGCTGGCCATCCGGGTCAGCGGACTTTTTGGCCTCCCTTTCCCTGAGCCTACCAACTCTCTTTTCCACGGTGGCAGCAGGAAAATTCTTACAAATCTGGCAGTCTGCATTGAGGTGGTCAAACCCCAGACAATATACACAAGTGGTGTGTGGGTCAGCCTTAGCAAAGGCTTCCCCACAGAGACCACAGTGTTGAAACCCAGTGGGCCCGGTTTTTCTTTTGGGTTTCTCAGACATAGTGCCAGCCTAACCAAACTTGCCTGTATGGCAATCCGCCAAGCTAAGACTCCATATCGGCTCCCAGCGTGTCACGAGCGATGGAAAAAACCGTAATGAAATCTGTTTTTTTTAGAACCGATAAGAACCGGAACCGCACTCTAAAGGACTAGAAAGTCTATGAAAAAACAACCTGATCGGTTCAAACTGAACCGAAAACACGTTTACAAGTTCCACACAGAAGAAAATAAATGTAAGCCTATCTATTACTTATGACCACAGACAGAGCTTGAACCGACCGGTTGCGGTTTAATTTCGGTTAAGAAACCGAAAAAATAAAACTTTTAACCGACAAACGAACTGCGCAGAAGGAGAAATCTCCGGAGCGACTGTTCAGTGAGGCGGAGTAAAGAATCTGACAGTTTGAGTTTGAGCATCAACAGACAGAGTGTTCAACCGAGCTCGCGCTCAAGGTTCCATGCCTTGCATGGAAAGTTAACTCTTTCACCTCCGGAGCAGTTCGAAGGTTGGGACTCACTGCATATGTCATAATATAGCACGACTTCATGTTGTTTGAATCCACCTCAGCAGCGCCCAGGGACTGATCGTAGAGCGCGCTGGTATCCCTCCTGGCGCCTTCCCCCTCGGAAGAGAGGGACCCATCCGGCGAAGGGTTACGCCGGGCCACCCCTGGGTCGGCTGTGATCTGAGGTGAGTAGGAAGGGGGTCGGGTCATGTGCAGCCGGAAGGAGAGGCAGGCCAGGGGCAAGTAAGGCGGAGGGAAAAAAAAAAAGAGTGTATAGTGTTAATGTTTGAAATGTATATAGTTGTGGTTTGGGATGATTGCAAAAGGCTATTGGAGGCTCGGAAGGTTGCCTGAGTGCAAATTTTTGGACCTTTTGCAGAGGAGCTGTGAAAGGGGGGTGCCTCAGCTCAGGAACACTGTGTTCCTGCTGGCAGCTGCCTGAAACATACAAGAACACGTTGGAAGAAACAGGATGCTTGTTAAGAATGGGAGTTGGAAGGACTTATAAGAGAGCTGAGCTGCAACTGCATGTTAGATGGACACACAGAGATTGAAGGAAAACTCTGATGAATCTGCTGTTTATTCTTCCTTTGTAAATAGTTATTCTGAACAAGTTTAATTTTTTATGTTACTGCTAGTGTAAATAAATATTTTTGCAAATTTTACAACGGCTCCTGGTTTTTCCTATGCTTCCTGACCTGTGCCTCGATGACAGGCACCCTGAGAGATGTGGGGTCGGCAGGCTCACCAATGAAAGGAACTTCAGAAGTGGAGAGGGACCCAAACTCAAGCCTCGAAGGAACTGGATTTTTGATGCCACTGACTTTGTAGTGTGTATTGGTTAAGTCGTATGCGTAGTATTGTGTGGGTACCGGCCTTTGAGATAGCCATTGCCATATGTCTTAAAAAGTAGTTGTCTTACTGATACATATTGTGCCTCTTGAGTTTGAATGGCCAGGGACATAAATGTGGTTTGACTGTCCTCTGCTAAGTAGGCCCCAACCTGCAGTAGTGTCCAAGACTACTCCTATGTTATTTGAAGACGGTGGGTGGGGATCGGGAGGGAAGAAGAAGGCCAAATTACCGTAATCTTCTAGGCTTTAAATTGCATCAGAGGGGCTTGTAGGGAGAAAGGAGGCGAGGCCTACGAATCTGCCATGAAAAGCCAATCGTCCCAGTATGGGAAGATGTAGTGGGTATGACCCCAGATCGCCGCATGCACAACTGCAAGGCAGGTAGTAAACAGCCTTGAAGCAGATGAAAATCTGAAGTGCAGGGTTCAGAACCGGTAGCGCTGAGCCAGCAACTGAAACTGAAGGAGGCAGTAGGATAGAGGATGGGGCGGAGGCAGTAGAGGCCTGCTGGGACGTCGCGTGACCTCGACCGGTGGCTCTGTAAGGTCCCCACTTACTACGATTACCACTGGAATGGCAGAAGTGGTATCGGTATTGAGTTGATAGCTTAGCAGAGTGATACAAGTTATGGACTGTTCTAAGTCATCAACCAGACGTCCGGAGGGTATCCAGAATTGTCTGGGTGGCAGGATCACAAAGTTTGAGCCATTAAAAGGTGCAGTCATAATTTAATTTTGCACAGCTGGAGTAAAATCAGAGAGTCTGAGCCACATCATACCCTGATCTGAGGGGGTGCCGTGAGATAAAAATACCAGTGGCCATAGTAGTCAACAACAGTTCCGGGTCATGGGGAAAGAAGGAGTCCATTGACAAGAGTTGTTGCTAAAGACCAGAGTATACATTGGTATGTCACCATACGTCCCTTATAATTTGAGAATCCGAAGATTCATCGGTCCCACGTGGTATACCATGTTCGGCAAGGCAGGCCAGATGGCGGGAGACTGTGTTAGTTGGCAAGGAGCTCATATGTCTAGGCTTGTTAGCGCGATTATGAGTGGCAAGAACAACCACAGAACCTGTATCCGGGGTGTTTGCAAAGTAGGGATGGTCCACTGGAGCTTGGTATAGGCGATCTGCCTGTTTTGGTACGGCATGACCTTTGAAGGGTGGTTCCAGGCAGGTATGACTGCATTGGTAAGCAGCATCTCAGTAATAAAGTAAAGGAGGAGGCCTTGGAGAGAGGCAGAGGATTGGCATCGTAAGGAGAATATTCTCGTAACTCTTCTTCGGAGCTATCCTCCAGAAGAAGAGTCTACCTCTTTAAAATAAGGAGATATATAGAGAATAGTGGATGGGCATCCATGCACAACCAGCCTGTTGTGCCACAGAGGAGTTCTGATAACATCAGACCTCGGGAGCGAAGCTCGAGAGGTCCAATGGTATCAGAACCCCGAGCTGGCACAAAAGGCTGGTTGTGTATGAGGATGCTCATCCACTATTTTATATAGTGCCGCTAAAAATAACTTACAGTTCTTTTTTTATCAGCCTTTTACTTTTTGTGTGCGATGCACTGTTCAGTGGTAAAGGGTGGTTTCCAGGGTTGCTGAGTGGTTGCTAAGGAGGAGGCATAGCTACGTGTCTAGCGTGGCTTCCTAATGGCTGGCAGGTACATTGGGAGGGTAAAAAAAAAAACAAAAAACAAAATACATGGCGACCATAACGCTCGCTAAGCGAGAGGGCTGTGGAGGAGGGGGTCATTTGTTTTATTTTTGTTTCCAAGTCAAAATATCTGGTTGATCCTGTGTTTCCTCATGTCTGGTTGATCCTGCATATTGTAAGGCTCCGATGTGACTGTCGTCGCGGGAGCGTGAATCCGTCTGTTTCTGCCGCTAAGGTAAGTGATGTGCGTTCTGTGTAGTGAGCGCATGGAACCTCTAGAGGTTTTCAAAATGTTGTTCTGCTGCAGTAGGGTATTATCACGTTCCATGACCTTTTGAACTGCAGCAGAACAACATTTTGAGAACCTCCGGTTTCCATGCACAACAATGGTCCACTACACACTATATTAGAAGGACAGTCCCGATCTGAATGGAAACGTGTTGGAGGGGAAGCAGGTGAGCGTGACAGCTAGAAAGATTCCCTGGGAATGGAGTGTGACGCTTGGCCAGCTGGTTATGATTATTGTATGCTATTTGTAATATAAAAATACAGTATGTGATTGTCTCACGTAAGACAGCCTGTGCTCCATGGGTAACCCCCCCCCAGGTTTCACTGAAGCTACATATATTACACTGACAGGTGATCTCTATAATGTAATTAACTTCCTTGAGAAATTGCATTTTATAGCCGTTTTATGACCTATTGCTGCTCTGAAGCCAGGAAACTAAAAATACAGGTTACTCACCTGTAACAGGAGTTCTAGGAATGGTATATGTTGTTCATCCACACTCATTGGCAGGTATCCTTGCCGCTTTAAATCTTGCCGGAAGGTCTTCCATTGCTCCTCCACCCACCGGGTGGTAAACTCTGGCTCCACCCAAGGACGCCAGATCTGGCCCGCGAGGAAGCTCAGGGTTGTGCCGCCGAAGCCGGAATGGTGAAATGTAGGATGAACAACATATACCATTCCTAGAACTCCTGTTACAGGTGAGTAACCTGTATTTCTAGGGACATGGATATGTTGTTCATCCACTCATTGGCAGAACTCTAGCAGTTCTCTCCGGAGGAGGGAGGCAAACGCACACCCCAATACTTACTTGGAAAGAGAGACTGGAGGACCGAGGCCCCAAAACCAGCATCCCGGGCGTGACTCAGGTCGATGTGGTAGTGGGTAATGAAGGTGTTGCTGACTTCCAGGTAGCAGCCTGCAGATTTCCTGATTAGGGCGTCCTGGAAGCAGCCACCGTTGCAGCAGTATGGCGGGTGGGAATGAGCTCTTATCCTCTGGGAGGCTCCATGCCCGCCAACTTATAACGAGAGATCTATGCAGGAGGTTACTTACCTGCTTGTAGTCCGCTTAGCTGCAGGTCTGCCAGATGCGGCTTCAAGCGTAGGTGACAAACAGCTGGTGAACCTCTCCCCGATTTCAGCCGTGGCGCCTTATAATAAGCGAGCGCCTCTAGGGTCCAGAGTATGGAGCCCATATTCGCCTCCGAGGTGATTGGGGTAGAACACCGCAGAGTCAACACCTGGTTAAGGTGAAACTCGACACCACCTTCGGGAAGGAATTTCGGTGGGCGCGGGACAACCTTGTCCCTGTGGAAGACCAGGTAAGGAGACTCGATGGAAAGCCTGGAGCTCTCCCATCCTTCTGGCTGACGTGATAGCCACCAAGAAGGCGGTCTTCCACGACAGGTGAGAGAGACACACCTGTGCATAGGTTGAATGGCTTGCCCATGAGCTTTGCCAGTACCAGCAGTAGATCCCACGGAGGTGGGGTTCCCACTGGAGGAAATGTGATCAAGGCCTTGAAAAGTGCCAGACCACCTTCTCCTGGCACACGACTGCTTCCCGCCGCGCCCGTAAGCAGAGATGGCTGCCAGGTGCACCCTTAGGGTCGTCGACCTAAGCCCCTGACTAGAAAGGGACCATAAATAGTCCAAGATGCTTGCCAAGGAACAGGAGGAAGGGTCCAAGCCCTTGCCCTGACACCAAATGGAAAACCTTTTCCATTTGAAGGCATAGCATTTTCTGGTCGACTCACGGGACGCCTCAACTACATTGAGGACCTCGTCCGGAAAGACCCAAGGCCTGGAACCTAGCCGGCCAGGAACCAGGCCGCCAGGTGCAGGGATTGAAGGTCCGGATGGAACACCTTCCCTGATTGACTGAGGCAGGTCAGGCGAGCTGGAAGCTGCCGCGGAGTCCTGGAGCTGAGACTGAGGAGATCTGGGTACCAGAACTGGCGAGGCCAGTCTGGGGCTATCAGAATCACCAGCGCCTTGTCCTCCTCCTTGAGAAGCACCTTGTGGATCAAGGGAAATGGGGAAAGGCGTAGAAGAGGCCGGGGTCCACTGCCTCGAGAAGGCATCCCCTGCAGCGAGCCCTGCTGAGGGGCGGGCATGGAACAGCCTCAACCAGCGTTCTCCCTGAGGCAAACAGGTCCACCTGAGGTGTGCCCCAATGGGAGAACAGATGCTGTACTACCTCCGGCAGGAGAGACCACTCGTGGGATGCAGCCCTATCCGGCTCAGGGCATCGGCCAGGGTGTTGGAGGCTCCTGCCACGTGAATGGCTAGGAGATCCGCCTCCAGGCTGCGCACGAGTGACCAAATGCGGAGAGCTTCCTTGCATAGAAGCATGGAGCGCGTCCCGCCCTGGCGGTTTAGATAGTACATGGTGGTGGTATTGTCCGTCTGGACTCGGACCACTTGACCCCGGAGAACGGAGCAAAGGCGGTGAGAGCTAGGCGGACCGCTCGGAGCTCCAGCAGGTTGATGTGGCATCGGGACTCCCGCGGGGACCAGAGGCCATGAGCCCGGTGTTCCCCCAGATGGGCACCCCAACCCATCAGAGAGGCATCGGTCGAAAGAGAGACCGTCGGTTCGGGGCGGACGAATGGGATGCCCTCCTGCAAATGATCTGGAACGGTCCACCACTGGAGAGCGTTCCACATCCCCTGTGTCACCGACACAAGCTGGTCCAAAGGATCGCAGCGTTGTGACCACTGGCTGGCCAGTCCCACTGAAGGGACGATGTTCCAGCAGGCCCAACGGACCACGCTGGTGCAGGCCGCCATGAGACCCAGGAGGCGAGGAAGTCCCGGGCAGGCAATTGCCCAACCAGAAATGATCGGGCAAGGAGGAAAGAACCTCGGCCCTGTCCGCGGGAGCCGCTCTGGCTCCGAAAGAGAGTCGAGCTCGCCCGATGAATAGAATCACCTGCTTGCTCGAGGTTCCGACTTGGCCTCGTTGATAAGGAGGCCCAGTTGAGAGCAGACCTGGAGGCCAGATCTCTGGACCCTCCGCCTCCTTCCTGGAGGAGCTGCTATCAGCCAGTCGTCCAGGTAAGGGTACACCCGGACCCCTCGGCGCCGCAGGAATGCTGTCACCACTGCCATGCATTTGGTGAAGACCCTGGGAGCTGGAGACAAGCTGAAGGGCATGGCTTGGAACTCGAATAGGGATCCTTCCGCTCGGAAGCGAAGGAATCTCTGGTGAGACGGACGGATAGGGATGTGAAAAAACGCGTCCTGCAAGTCCAGAGAGCAGAACCACACACCGCGTTCCAAGGATGGTATTATCTGAGCCAGAGTGACCATCTTGAAGGTTCGAGACCTTAGGAACTTGTTTAGGTCGTGTGAATTAGAGAATGGGGCTCAGCCCCGTCCGCTCGGAACCAGGAAGTACCTGGACACAAACCCTGGGTCTGAAGGAGGGTCCACCACCTCTCTTATCACCTCCTTCTGGAGGAGGAGGCGATGGGCTCGGCAGGCCGCCAGTGAGGCTGGGGATCCCGAGCCCCGAGGCGGCGGCTCCTGAAAGGTGGTGCCTGCTTGAATTCCAGAGGCAGGCCTCTTCCCACCACCTCAAGACCCACCTGTCCGTGGTAACAGCGGACCAGGCGAGCAGAGTGCGGGCCGTCCCCAGAGGGACCAGGGTAAGGTGACAGGAATGAGGCGACACCCTCAGCCCGTCACTGGGCAGGCTTGGAGGAGAGGGACCGGCCGAGGGACCTCCTGGGCCTTTTCCTCCCTGCCTCCTGTTAGAGGAAGCCGGCGGCTTGGGTTTGGGATGCAAGGGCCGAGCCTGCTGGCCCTGACGTTGCTGGGCGGGCGCACCGGGGGCACAGAAGGACGAAAGGGCTTAGGCTGTGGCTTGTGGCCTTTGTCCTTCTGAGCGGAACAGACCGAGTCCAAGGTAGCATTGGACTTCTCGATCCTCTGCAGGTGACCTTCCACCCCAGGGCCGAAGAGGTCAGTCCCCAAAAAGGGAACATCCGCCAACTTGTGCTGGGTATCCGAAGTAAAGGTGGATATCCTCAGCCAAGCCCGCCATGACCATAACCCTCGGCCGCCACCGATCTGGCACATGAGTCCCCTATATCCAAAGCAGTCTGGAGCTGCTGTTTGGCCACTGCCCTGCCCTGGTCCTGCACCTGCTTAACCGTAGTCTGCAGATCGGAGGGAAGATGAGGATGACCTCATCCAGGGAGCCCAACAGGGCATGAGAAAATGTGCCATGAGGGCGGCCGAACTGGCCTGGCCGAGGCCGAGAGGGGCATGGCGTAGACTTTGCCCGACATAGTCCAATTTCTTGGACTCCTTGTCAGGAGGTTTGTCCACATCCTGGCGTTGCCGCGGCCCGAAAACAGCTGTCGGTAACCAACCCCTCAGCAGAGGGTGTTCAAAAAACCGGACAGGAACCGGTAGGGACCGATACTTCCTGGCCATCCTGGCCAAGGGGCAGGGCAGGAAGCAGGCGCTGCCAAAGCTCCAGTGCCGGACCCACTATGGCCTCGGCCACGGAAAGGCCTCCGCCGGAGAATCCTCGGTCCAGAATCTCCGTGAGGGGATACCTGGCCCGTTTGGAAACGGGTTCGAGCTCCATCCGGTGGACTCCGAGATGAGCGAAGCAGTCCTAGGAAGGGACGACGGGCTATCGTCCATTGACTGACCTCCTGAAGATTCCAAGTCCAGTCGCTTGGAGAAAGGAGGAATCATCTTGGACTGGAAGAGTCCTCGAAAAACTGCCTCTGGCCTGAGCCACCCTTCACCTGCCGAGGTCGGTCGGGAGTGAGGGTGACTGACAGCCGTGGGTAGACCCCTTAGCCGACCGAGAATCCTTGGTCGGAGCCCCAACTGGTGGCTGTGGAGGCGGAGGTTCCACCGAATCGTGGAGCAGCTGGTTTGACGAAACCGCCTGGGTATAGGCTCTCGGATAAGTCGAGGGGTTGTGTCGGCCGCTCGGTGACAGCCACTTAATGGCGGGAGGCGGCGGTCGGCTTACTCCCGGCCAGGAGAAGCTGTTGCAACATAAGGTCTCGTGCCGTCCTGACGTAATTCACGCGAAACCTCCCCTCGTCGAGGAGGAGGCGAGACTGACTGACGCCGCTTACCGTGATGCCGAACCGAGACCGCAGTGGGATCGGCTGGACATGAGGTCGAACCGAGACCGAGAGTCCCGGAATTTCCGAGGTCGGTGCGGGAGGTGTCAGCGGAACAGGCACTCCCTTCGGCTCGGATGGTCCATCCGAGGGCTCGGGAACCGAGGCACAGGCGGCCACGGGATCCTCAGCCCCTCCGGGGAACGGGAGAGGAATCTCGGCTGCTAAGCGACAGCCGTCAATGGGTCGAGAAAATCTCGACTTCATCGGTGGGAGTCTCGGTCAACTGACCTGGCCAGGGACACCGTGAGGCCAGTGGGCTTGACGATAGCGATCGAAGCAGGCGGTTGACGGCCGAGGAGAGGGACCTTTCCGCTCCCAAGAGCGAAGCGGAGGGACTTACCCTGTCCCTCTTTTGGACCGAGAATAAGGTCCAGCAGCGTGAGCTCTTCTCCTTTAGTGGAGAAGGACAGACAAAGCTCCTTAAAGGAAGCCGTGTAAGAAGAGCCCAGAGAGAGCAGGATAAATGCCGCAGCTGAGGAAGATACGGCCCGCGCCGCCTCCTCTTCGAGGGCGACCATCCGTTCGAGCTGATCCGCCGAGCCCGCCGCGCGGACACCGCCAACCGGGCCTCCTTGGACTTCACCGGAAGGAAACGCTTCTCGGGACGGCCCAGTTGCAATCGGGCAGCACGGTCTTCGAGGACGTAGGCCGAGAAAGATGAGCACAGGTCGCAAGCCTGCGGGTCGTGCTCAAGGCCTAAGCAGTAGACACACGTGGAGTGTGGATCCGTCCGAGACATCTTCTGCCCGCATGGGCATCTCCGAAATCCAGGAGTCGATTTGTCCATCGCAGCCGCGAGGGATAGAAGACTGAAGTCTTGTTCGCAAAATTTATTTTTAAATCCGCAAACGGAGAAATAGGAACCAGTCTCAAACGCAGAGCGTTAAGGAGGGAACCTGAGCTTCCAAGCGGTAAGGAAGATCTGGCGTCATGGGGCGGAGCCGAGAGTTATACCACCCGGGTGGGTGGGAGGAGCAAGCTTGAAGACCTTCCGGCAAGATTTAAAGCGGCAAGGATACCTGCCAATGAGTGTGGATGAACAACATATCCATGTCCCTAGAATATTCATTTATGACTTCAGAAACAGGACATCATTAAACTGATTCCTGAGAGATATCTTGCACCTAGGTGAGAGAAATGCAGGGTGGTAAACTTAAAAGGAACTGGCAGATCAAAAGACTCATAATTTGGGAAATGTGTTTTTGCTGATGTCACCTTATTTAATATGCCTCCTGATAGGACATCCTGTTTGTATTTTTTATATATTCTAAAAGGAGGAGCTAGATGACTCACATAAGTGGTGTGGAGAGACACAGTTTAAACTATACTGTGTCTGAACTGTTTAGTGATATACCATCTGGGGACTCTAGAAAGACAGCTCTGATAAGCACTTAAAGAGGTAACACATTAGATAGAAAAGATCTAAACTGTATATTGGTAGGAGTTTGTCTGTAGTTTTCTTTGCTTTTCTTTTAAGTGATTGTATGCTCTCTGATATATTGTTCTGTGTTTACATTTTTCATATTTTTATCATCCTTCAGTAAAATCTTTATTTGAAAGATACTGCTTGGGTGTGTCGTACAAGTTCTTTTTGCATGTGATGTATACATGGTTAATTTTGACAGCTGTTCTGGAAAGCTTGATGGTGTTACTAAACTGGGAAAAGGTAAGAATACACCTAAGGTCTTTTATAGAGTTTTAAAGGGTTCATTTTGGATACCTGGTTAGGTGCCCTTTGGTGAAAGATATATTGCATCCCCCGGAGAGAATATTATCTGAGCCTGTATATTTAGGTATGCTAGCATAAGGTTCACAGTTTGAATCCCCACAGAACTTGAGACTAAAGGTGATTCGGACCCAAAAGCAGACAGTAGGATTACCCTGATACCTGTTCACATTACTGCGCTCGGACGTTGGCACTGTGGGAGCAGAGGACCTGACCTGCTGAGTGCGTTTGTGACATGGAGGTCTGAGTATCTATCATGACCTGTAAAAAAACTGTCTGAGCGATAGTAGTCTTGTGTATAGAGGACGACGTGGTGACAGAGGTTACCTGTCTTACAGGAATCAAAGATGATGCAAGTCTCTGCATATGAAGAGGTCCGGAGTCTGGGGTGTATAAACCAGGATCCCTGGGTTGTAGCAGTCAGCTGTGCTCTTATGGATGGCAGGTTGAAAAGGAGGAAAAATGACCATAAGAGTAAAGCTTTTATCCTTCAGCGCAGAGCCCGAAGCCATCGTCAGAGGAAAAGTGGATGCAGAGGACTGTCCTGAAGAAATAATTACTCACCGTAGCAATCTTCTTTCTTCCTAGGGGTCCTTTAGCATCAGTAACAATAGCAATTAGCTGTCTAGGTGTAACTGCCCCGGAGGTATGCCTTTAAGAGAATTTATTTAAATGAGCTAGGGAATCAGCCAATCAAAAAATAGGAGGGGAGTGAGCTGAGTGAGAGCAGCCTGAAGAGCTTCACAATTTTTTCGAAGAAAATGGGCACATGCCCCAAAAAGTGAACCAACAGGATTAAAAAAACATGTAAATGGCCAAAAACTGAAAACAGATAATAACAGCTTAGATTCAATGCAAAGAAGTGCAAAGTAATGCACCTGGGAAACAAAAACCCAGGGGAAGAGTACACAATGGGGGTGAGATACTGACAACAACAAAAATGGAAAGGGACTTGAGGTAGTCATATCAGACGACCTAAAGGTGGGCCAGCAATGTGGGAAGGCAGTAAGGAGGGCTGAGAGGATACTAGGATGCATAGGGAGAGGCATCACCAGTAAAAAACAGGAAGTTGTTGGCCCTCTGTAAAGACAGTTGGCAAGACCACATCTGGAGTACTGCGCACAGTTCTGGAGGCCCTATCTCCGCAAAGACAGAGACAGTGTGGAGGCTGTCCAGAGGTGGGCAACCAAAATGGTGCAGGATCTGCACCAGAAGACATATGAAGAAAGAATAAAGGAGCTTAAGATGCATAGCCTCGAGGAAAGGAGGGAGAGGGGGGACATGACAGAACCTTTCAAATACCACAAGGGAATCAACAAAGTCCAAGAGGGTAGCATCTTTCAGAATAAGAGATGTGCAAGAACAAGGGGCACAATTTGAAGATGGGGGACGGCTCAGAGGTAATGTGAGGAAGTATTTCTTCACAGAGAGGGTTGTATATGCATGGAACAGCCTTCCTGAGGAGGTCGTAGAGTCAAAAACAGTGGAGGAATTCAAGAATGCATGGGACAGACATAAGGCAATTCTAGTGGGGGAGTAGGAGGAAGTAGGCTGTTGGTTAACTAGGATCTGCAGCTTATCCGTTAGGTAGGGACATGGGCAGACTAGGTGGGCTAAGCGGTCCTCATCTGCCATCAGATTCTATGTTTCTATGTAACCTGAGCACGTTAGCTCTTCAATAAAAAAAAAACAAATTTGGTAAGCATACTGAGAACAGAGCCCTTCTCCTGACAGGTGAACAAGGGAGGAAGGATGGGAGCTTACTGATGCTAAAGGACCCCTTGGAAGAAAGAAGATTACTACAGTGAGTAATTTTTTCTTCTTACCTCAGGAGTCCTTTAGCATCAGTAACAACAGCAGACTACCGAGCAGTACCAAGTGGGAGGTGGGCAGAAAAACTACTTAGGAAAGAGGCTCTGCAGAATTGCCCTGCCAAATTTGGGGTCAAATCTGGACTGCACATCTAAACTGCAGTACATCATGAGGGTGTGCACAGATTTCCAGGTAGCTGCTTTGCAGATATCCAGAAGGGGAACGTCCCTTGCTGCTGCCGCAGAGGCTGCAGTGTCCCTGGTGGAGTGGGTCCTGAGCCCCGTAGGAGGTTGATGACCAGCCTTTTCATAGCAGAATCTAATACAAGAGACAAACCAGCAGGAAATAGCTCTCTTGGTAGCTGGTCTTCCTCTACCTACATTCCTGTAGGTAAGGAACAACTGTGAGGAAGAGCCTCAGGAGTGCCTAGTATACTCCGGGTAGTAAAAGAGAGCTCTTTTGACATCCAAGCTGAAGAGCTTTTTGCTCCCCAGGAGTGGATTTCTTAGTAAAGAAGACAGGTAAGAGTACTGGACTGGTTTTAGGTGGAACTCTGAAAACACCTTAGGCAGAAACTTCCTATTCATCCAGAGCCCAATTTTATCGTTGTGAAGAATGATGTAATCAGGCTCAGTGCACAGGGCCTGTGCCTCTGAAATTCGACTGGCAGAGGTAATGGCCACCAGGAAGACCTACTTTCAGGTCACAAACTTAATATGTGCAGTGGCTATAGGCTCAGAGGGTGGTTCCATGAGACTGGCAATGCAGAGGTTCAGGTTCCAAGGGGGAACGGGATTCCTGACTGAAAGCTGGAGGTGCAAGAAGCCTTTGACACTGTTCGAATATGGTGTGGGGGAAAAAGAACAAGTTACTCACCTGTAACAGCAGTTCTAGGAGTGGTATATGTTGTTCATCCACACTTATTGGCATGTCCCTTTCCCCTTTAAGAATCGCCGGAAGTCTTCAAGCTGGCTCCTCCCACCCACCCGGGTGGTATATACCTCGGCTCTGCCCTGTGATGCCATATCTTAGCCCACTGGAAACCAGCTGTTGCGCATCCGCAGCTGGGGAAGTCGGGTGGGTCCGTGTGGATGAACACTATATACCACTCCTAGAACTACTGTTACAGGTGAGTAACCTGTTCTTCTAGGATCATGGATATGTTGCTCATCCACTTATTGGCAGACTCCTAGCAGTTCTCAGAGAGGAGAGAGTCAAGGTGCACACCCCCTACTTAGGGAACAGAGACTGAAGAACTGAGTCCCTCAAACCAGCATCCGGCGTGACTCAAGGTCGATGTGGTACTGGGTGATGAAGGTGTCTGCTGACTTCCAGGAAGCAGCCCAACAGATTTCCTGGATAGGGATGTCCCTGGAAGCAGCCACCGATGCAGTGGTATGGCAGGTAGAATGAACTCTTATCCCTCTGGGAGGCTCCTTGCCCGCCAACTCGTAGCACAGACCTATACATGATGTGATCCACCTTGCAATAGTCCGCTTCGCTGCAGGTCTGCCAGAAGCGGCTTTAGCGTAGGTGACAAACAGCCGGCAAACCTCTCCCCGAAATTCCGCCGTCCTCTTCTTATAATAGGAGAGAGCACATCTCAGGTCCAAAGTATGGAGCCTGTATTCGGCCTCCGAGGTGTAATTAGGGTAGTATACCGGCAGAATCAGCACCTGGTTAAGGTGAAACTCTGACACCACCTTCAGAAGGAATTTCGGGTGGGGGTGCAGGACAACTTTGTTCTTGTGGAAGACCAGATAAGGGGAGTCCACCGAAAGCGCCTGGAGCTCCCCTGTCCTTCTGGTTGACGTGATAGCTACCAGGAAGGCCGTCTTCCACAAGTGTGAAAACTCACACTTGTGCATGGGTTCAAATGGCCTGCCCATGAGCTTTGTCAGTACCAGCAGTAAATCCCATGAAGGTGGAGGTTCACGTGCCGGAGGGGATGTGTGATCCAGGCCTTTGAAAAAGCACCCGACCACTGTCTCCTGCACCAACGCTGGCTGACCGGCCCGCGCCCAGTAAACAGAGATGGCTGCCAGGTGCACCCTAAGGGTCAATGACCGTAGACCCCCTTTGGAGAGAGACCAAAGGTAGTTGAGAACGTTAGCCATGGGACAGGACAGAGGGTCCGGCCCTTGTCCTGACACCAAATGGAAAACCTCTTCCATTTGAAGACATAACACTTCCTGGTCGATTCCTTTCGAGATGCCTCCACCACAGTGTAGACATCTTCGGAAAGACCCAAAGCCTGGAACTCAAGCCGCTCAGGTACCAGGCTGTGAGGTGCAGGGATTGAAGGTCCGGATGGTATACCTTCCCCTGATTGAGTGATATCAGGTCCGGGAGTGTACAAAGCTGCTCTGAGGGCCTGCAGCCAAGGCCGAGGAGATCTGGATACCAGAACTGGCACGGCCAGTCTGGGGCTACCAGGATCACCTTCGCCTTGTCCCTCCACACCTTGAGGAGCACCTTGTAGAACAAGGGAAATGGAGGGAAGGCACAGAGGAGGCCTGGGGGCCACAGCCTCAAGAAGGCATCCCCCTGCAGCGAACCCTGCTGAGGGGGATGGGCATGAAACAGCCTCAGCTTGGTATTTTCCCTCGAGGCAAACAGGTCCACCATCGGTTTGCCCCAATGGGAGAACAGGCTGCAAGCTACCTCTGGATGAAGAGACCACTTGTGGGATGTCTGGCCTAGACGGCTGAGAGCATCCGCCAGATGGTTTGAGGCTCCTGCCACGTGGATGGCTAGGAGATCCGCCTCCAACCGGCCCACGAGGGTTCAGATGCGGAGCACCTTCTTACACAGCAGACGGGAGTGCGTGCTGCCCTGTTTGTTGAGGTAGTACATGGTCATGGTATTGTCCATCTGGACTTGAACCGCTTGACCCTAGAGCTAAGAAGCGAAAGCTAACAATGGCAGTCTGACCGCTCTGAGCTCCAACAGGTTGATGTGGCATCGGGACTCCTTGGGGGTCCAGAGCCCATGGGTCCTTCTGTCCCCCATATGGACTCCCCAGCCCCTGAGAGAGGCATCAATCATGAGAACGACCATTGGCTCGGGGTGGACAAACAGGATCCCTTCCTGCAACCAGTCTGGGGCGGTCCACCGTTGGAGAACATCCCACATCTTCTAGGTTACAGTGACCAGGCGGTCGAATTGACTGTGGCGCTAAGTCCACTGGGCGACCAGCTCCCACTGAAGGGGGCGCATGTGCCACCGGGCCCAATGGAACACAGAGATGCACGCCGCCATGTAACCCAGAATGCGCAGAAAGTCCTGGGCAGGGCGCAACTGCCCAACCAGAAACGATTGGGCAAAGGAGGAAAGAACAGCTGCCTTGTCTGCTGGGAGCCGAGCTCTGGCTTGATAAGAGAAGAGCTCTGCCCCGAAGAAGCCCATCACCTGAGAAGGCACGAGTTCCGACTTGGCCTCGTTGATTAGGAGGCCAAGTTGGGAGCAACTATGGAGGACCAGATCCCTGGATCTCTCTACCTCCTTTAGGGAGTGACCTGCTAGAAGCCAGTCACCGAGGTAGGGGTAAATTCTGCCCCCCCAATGCTGCAGATGGGCCACCACCACTGCAATGCATTTGGTGAAGACCCGTGGGGCCAATGATAGGCTGAACAGCATGGCTCAGAACTCGTACAGGGTCCCCTCGACCCTGAAGCGGAGGAACCGCTGATGAGACGGACGGATTGGGACGTGAAAGAACGCATCCTGCAGATCCAGTGAATAAAACCACATGTTCGCTCCAAGGATGGAATGATCTGGGATAGAGTGACCATTTGAAAGGTGCAAAACCTGAGATATTGATTCAGGTCATGGAGCTCTAGAATGGGGTGCCAGCCCTCCATCTGCTTGGGCACCAGGAAGTACCTGGAGACCAAGCCTGGGTCTGCTGGAGGATCCACCATGGGAGCTATTGCCTCCTTGAGGAGGAGCTGAGCAACGTTGTCTCATAAGAGCTGACTGGGTGTGAGCAGATATCCTTTCCTCCCGAGGGGCTTGGCTTGGCTGGGAGGGTACTGCTCGAAATCTAGAGGCAGTGCCTGACCGACCACTTCGAGAACCCACCTGTCCGAAGTGACATTGGACCAGGCGGAAAGGAAGTGACGGAGCTGGCCCCCCCATGGGAGAACCCAGAGCTATCGTGACAGGAGAAGTGGTGGCAGCTACCACCTCGTCATTGAGCAGGCTTGGAGGAAGAGAAGGCTCCAGGACCTGAGCCTTGGCCTCCCTTACAGGCCTGTTGGAGTCCAGGCTTGGGCCGAGGGCGCCAAGCTTGAGCCTGCTGCTGATGCTGCTGTTCCCCTTGGAAGGAGGACTGCTGAGCCACAGGGGAAGAGTGCCGAAAGGGCTTCTTCTGCTAGTTCTTTCCTGAAGAACCCTTGGCAGAAGTGGCGTCCAAGGTGGCACTGGACTGCTCTATGCGCTGAAGGTGATCGGCCACTCCTTGGCTGAACAAATCAGTCGCAAGGAAGGGCACGTCAGCTAATTTGTGCTGAGTATCTGCAGCGAAGGAGGAGAGTCTCAGCTAAGCCTTGCAGCGAGAGGCAACTGCGGCAGCCATCGAGTGGGCATAGGAGTCCCCAATATCCAGGGCCGTCTGGAGCTGCTGCTTGGCAACAGCTCAGCCCTGGTCTCAGACCTGCTTGACCGTGGTCTGCACGTCCGCGGGGAGATGTGGGAGGACTTCATCTAATGACCCGAGGAGGGCATGAGAGAAGTGTGCCATGATGACGGCCGAACTTTCCTTGACGAAGGCACAAGGAGGAAGCAGCATAGACCTTCCTTGCCGAATGGTCCAAGAGCTTGGACTCTTTGTCGGGAGGTCGGTCAGTGTCGGTAGAACTGCCAGTATGCCTGAACACAGAGGCGGTCACCAGGCTCTCGGCCAAAGGGTGTTCTGTGAACCCCGCAAGGGACCCCATGGGAACCGCGTACTTGCAGGCCATGCAGGCAGACGGTGCCGGACAAGAGGCAGGATGCTGCCAGAGTTCAAGTGCCAGACCAACAATGGCCTCGGCCACAAGAAAGGCCTCTGTCGGGGTATCCCCTCTTTTAAGGATGTCCGTAAGAGGGTACTCTGCCTTTTTCTGGATGGGTTCCAGGGGCATCCCTGTGGACTCAAGAGATGAGGAACCTGGAAATGAACCTCGGCTCAGTGTGCCTTTCCCTGTCACCAATTTTAAATAAATAAATAAAAAATAAATGAGGTGAAGGATCCCTTGGAAGGAGGAAGGACCCTACTCCATCCCTAGGCCAACAGATGACTCATTATCCCCAGGATGAGAGTGAAGCCCGGTGACATGCGAATCCGAGGAGCTGGGATACAGCGGCCTGCCACCCAAATCACCCTCGACATGCTGAGGGCTGTCAGGGGTGACATGACCGATAAACACCAGGGGAGCCCAGTGTCCGGTCTGTCTTCTTTCGAAGGAGCCCCTTCCATGGGCTGCTTAGGCGGTGGTGCCACCATGATGGGTTGAGAAGCCGGTTTAGGCCGAAAGAGTTGGATTTGGCGGCCCCGCGGACAGAGGAACTGAAGATTTCGGCTCCAAAGGGGTCGGTTTCGGCCTAGGAAGCGAAAGTCAAGTAATGGCCGGGGAAGGAGCCGGAGTCAGCTTGTGGCCGGACAAGATCAGCTGTTGCCACATGAGGTCCTCGTAGCACTGGAGTTTCGGCTGGAGCCTCTCATCATCTGAGGAGGATGAGGACGACCAATGATGTCGCCTCTTCTTAGAGTGCTTATGGCTCTTCTTTGGCCTGTCGGTCGAGGAGGTTCTAGACCTCGACCGAGATCGGCCGGGCCGACTTGGTCGCTCAGGAGACTCTGGCGGGACCGGTGACTTCCCGGGGTCCGGAACCGGGTTCTCGATGGGAACGCCAGCAGGCTGGGTCTCCTCATTGGGGAAGACAAGGACCGGAGTCCTTTCCAAGGAGTCATCTGCTGGAGCCGACGATAGTGGGTCAATGGAGTCTTATGACAATCTCTACCTCGTCGACCGCATCTTCGGTCATCAGGCCTGACGGAAGGTCCGGAAAGCCAGCGGCCGAAGAAGCGATCTCGACCGAAGTCGAGACCGCATGCTCTTGGGACTGGGACCTCTCTCAGTCCCAAGGTGCCTGCTAGCGAAACGAAGGTTTACTCGGTTTCCTTCTCCCACTTACGGGATCGGGAGAAGTACGAGCCCACAGGCGCCTCTCCCCGGGTGGGAAGAGACTGGCACAACTCCTGAAAGGAGCCCGAAAACGTAGAGCCTAGGTCAAGAGGAACAAAGAAGCCCCGAGTGTCGGTGGCAAAAGCCATTTCTTCTTGGAAAGCCGTCATGCGTTCCAGTTGTTTGGCGGAGCCTGCAGCTGCGGAAACCACCCAACTAGCCTCCTTGGACTTAACTGGAGGGTTTCTTTTCTCCGGTCTCCCCAACTTTAAGTGTGCCCGGCGGTCATCCAGAATGCTGGGATGGAAGGACAAGCAAAAGCTGCAGGACGAGGTGTCATGGCCGACACCTAGGCAGTAGACGCACGTGAGATGGGGATCAGTGCAGACATCTTCTGGCCGCAAGGACACCAGCAAAACCTGTGGGAAGATTTTTCTTCCATGATCAAAGGCGCAAAAGCACGATCACTAACTCGAACGAATTTTAATTTCGGTAAATCCGAAGTTTTGAAAGCCAGGGCCTAAAAAATGCGTGAGCACGAGGGAGGCAACCTGAATCTTCCAACAGAAAGGAAGATCTGGCATCACGGGGCGAAGCCTAGGTATATACCACCCGG
Organism: Neoceratodus forsteri; assembly: GCA_016271365.2. Classification (NCBI taxonomy): domain Eukaryota; kingdom Metazoa; phylum Chordata; order Ceratodontiformes; family Ceratodontidae; genus Neoceratodus; species Neoceratodus forsteri. The sequence goes on along the minus strand of CM057454.1, from coordinate 1,295,504,079 downwards.
GTGGGTGGGAGGAGACAGCTTGAAGACTTCCGGCGATTCTTAAAGGGGAAAGGGACATGCTAGTAAGTGTGGATGAACAACATATCCATGATCCTAGAAATTTACTTTTCTTTCCCACTGAAAAATAGGCTGAATTGTGGCCAGGTGTAGCTTGAGGGAAGATGGACTCAAGTCTGATGCCTGCAGATGTACTAGGTGATCCAGCAGCTGAGGGTCTGCTGCTGTAAGAGGACTGACCTTTCTGCTCTTGCACCAGAGGGGGAACTATTTCCCACATCTTGTTTGTGTTAGTTCTGAGTATTGAGAAAACGGAAACTCTAACTCAGCAAAAGCCAGGCATTGAGGTGAAGAGAATGTATATCTGGATAATGCACTCCTGTCTAAGGAAGGGTCAGCAGAGAGAGAGCTGGCAGCAGGCGAATGGGCCTGCTGCAGGATAGTGCGAGGAGGAGAGGTTACCAGGCTTGTCTAGGCCAGTCTGGAGCCACCAAAATCATTGATGCAGGCTGTTGTCCGAGTTTCAGCAATGCCCTGAGTATCAGAGGAAAGGGAGGGACTGCATAGAGGAACCTCCCTGACCAGAGGATCAAGGCATCCAGGGGAAGTGCTCCTGGGACTGGGGGCCTGCAACAGTACTGAGGAAGCTGGAAGTTGAGGGGAGAGGCAAAAAGATCCACTTCTGTTGTGCCCCACCGCCTGAATACTATGGACCTGCTTGTTCAGAGTCCAATCACTCTGGCCTTGACTGATGTGACTTAGAGCATCTGCCAGAGTATTGTGTTTGCCTGGGAGGTGAACAGCTGAAAGGCTGACTCCCAGGGAGAAAGCGAGACACCAGATTTTGAGAACCTCTGAACAGAATATTCCTGATCTGGTACCTCTCTGCTTGTTTAGGTAAAACATTGCAGCGGAGGTGTCTGTTCAAATTGTACAGTCTGTCCTTTTATGCCAGGAGCAATGCTTTGAGAACTAGAAAGATTGCTCAGAGTTCCAAAAGTTTTATGTGTAGCTGCGACTCTTGGAGAGTCTAGGTGCCACTTACTGAGGCACTGTCCAGATGTGCTCCCCACCCCAGGAGGGAGGCGTCTGGTGATCACCTTTGTGGGATGCGAAGCCTGGAAGGGTATCCCTGCTGCCAGATTTGCAGGGTTCTTCCACCAAAGCAGAGTCTGAAGGAACTGTGCTTCTTTAAGACCAGCGAGCTCTGAGGTAGGCTTGCAGTTGTTGCATCCTGCACATAAATCCTGGGATCACTGCTGACATTGAAGCCATGTGTCCCAACAGCCTGAGGAAATGTCTGGCTGGTCTTGCTGTCCCTGGACAAAAGAATCTACCACTAAGGGAATGTTTGAATTCTCACCTGTGGAAAGAAGGCATATCCTTTCTGGGTGTCCAGCTGAGCTCATATGAAGGTGAGTAGCTGGGTGGGTTCAGGTGAGACTTTATTTAGATTTACCAGGGACCCAGAGATTCCAGGTGAGACCTGTAAGGGGAGACTCCTTGATCTGGCCAGGGGACTTTGGCACTATGAGCCGATTGGCAAAAAGGGTAGACAGATGCCCAGCTTCCCGAGTTGGCTGCTACCACTGCCAGGCACTTTGAAAGACTCTTGGGGTCGAGGATAGGCCAAAGGGCCACAGGGAGTTTAAACCTGAGAAAAGTACAGTTACGTAAGAACTTACCGTAACAGTAGATCTTCGAGAACAGCTCTTGCAGCAGGTTACACCATTGGGACTGAAGCTGGCAGGCGTCAGGACCCCATGGAAAAATTCTAGCTAGCTATCTTCAGTGGGGACCGCCCCCCGACATCGGTTCCGCCCCCGACGTCAGGCGTAGTACATTCTCCCGCGAGGCTTCCGACTGCGAACTGACATCAAAATGGGGAGCCGAGGATCCACTGTCAGAGACAAAAAGGAATAAATCCCTGTTAGAAAAGCTAGCCGTGCCTCCTCCAAGGGGGAAGGTGGGCGGGAATGTACCTGCTGCAAGAGCTGTTCTCGAAGCTCTACTGTTACGGTAAGTTCTTACGTAACTGTACTATCTTACTTCGAGATACAGCTCTTGCAGCAGGTTACACCATTAAGACTGATTCCCAAACAATAGCGCTTGTAAACGCTCAGGGAGGAGGAAATTAGAAAGAACGTTCCAGGCCTCAAATCTAGGACAGGAGACCCTGCAGCACTGCTAGGCTGAAGCCTGCTCTTCGCCTTGAAGTAATGTCCAGGCTATAATGCCTGATAAAGGTATGAACAGAACTCCAAGTGGCAGCAGCACAAATAGCAGAGGTGGAGACGTTTCGAAGAGCTGCAAAGGAAGTGGCCACACCCCTAGTGGAATGTCCCCGGACTGCTCCAGGGAGGGGCTTTCTTTTGATATCATAACAGTATGAGATGCACTGGACAAGCCAGCGTGACAGGGACTGTTTGGAAACTGGATGGTCCATCATCCTTTCCGAAAAGGAAACAAAAAGTTGCTCCGAAGAACGAAGCTGCTTAGTTCTGCTCAGGTAGTATCTTAAGCTGCGGTGAACATCCAGGGTGTGAAGCATCGCCTCTCCTCTGTTGGAATAATTAGGAAAGTAAACCGGTAGGTCAATATCCTGATTGACAGTGAGTGTGGAAACCACCTTAGGCAAAAATTTGGGATTCGTCCTCAGGGAAACTCTGTCCCGGTGGAAAACTAAATAAGGCTCTTTGCACCAGAGAGCCTGAAGCTCAGAAACTCTTCTCGCTGATGTAACAGCAACTAAGAATAACGTTTTCCATGAGAGAAAACGCAGCTCGCAATCCGCGGCAGGTTCAAAGGGGGGAGCGTGAGTTGCTCCAAAACAAAGAGCAAATCCCATGGAGGTACCGGGTCCTTAATGGGCGGCCTAAGGTGCAACACCCCTCTCAAAAATTCACGACAGGCGTCTAGCTGTGCCACTGTGCGCTGACCTACTGGGAGGTGAAAGGCTGAAATGGCACAGAGGTGCACTTTAATAGAGGAGTAGGCGAGGCCCGAATGAAAAAGGGAAAGCAGGTAGTCTAACACTTCTTTCACTGGACAACCTAAAGGGGAAAAGCCGCGTGCTTGCGACCATAAACAGAAGCGGCGTCATTTCATGGCATACGTTGCCGGCTTTCTGGCTGCAGCAAGAACATCCGCAACCTCTTGCGAGACCCCGTGACGCAGGATGGCTATGTCTCTAGGAGCCATGCATGCAGGTTCAGTGAGCGTAAGTCCGGATGGACCAGCGAACCCTTCTCCTGAGACAACAGGTGGGAGGTGAATGGCAACGGGAGTGGAGGTTCCCGCGACAGCTGAATTAGCAAGGGGAACCAGATCTGTCTGGGCCAGAAAGGGGCCACTAGGATCATTGATGCATGCTCCCTGCGCAGTTTGAGAACAACTCTCTGGATCAACAGGAAGGGAGGGAAAGCGTAGAGGAATCTGTCTGCCCAGGAGACGGACAACGCGTCTCGCCAGAAAACACCAGGCCCCTGGATCTAGTGAGCAAAAATTGGGCAGTTTTGCATTGGATGGGGAGGCGAACAAGTCCAAATCTGGAGTTCCCCATCGAAGAAACAGATCCTCTGCTACCTCTTGAAGAAGTTCCCACTCGTGGACTCTGGCCTGGGAGCGACTCAGGCCGTCTGGAATAACGTTGTCCACCCCAGGAACATGTACTGTGATCAGGTTCGCGCCATGCCTGATTACCCAATCCCACAATCTCATGGCTTCCCTGCAAAGGGGATAAGAGTGTGTGCCTCCTTGTTTGTTGAGGTAATACATCACCGCCGTGTTGTCTGTCTGAAGCAGGAGAGTGCTCGGCGGGATCTCTGACTGAAATGCCTGCAGGGCATAAAGGACCGCCCTCATCTCTAGGACGTTGATATGAAGATGGGCCTCAAAGGGGTCCGTGCCTGAGACTTCACCCGTCAGGTGTGCACCCACCCTAGACCTGAGGCGTCTGTAGTGAGGATTACCTCCGAGGCGGGCTACTGAACAGACACCCACAGAGAGTGTCCCTGGGTCTAGCCACCACTGCCAGTCTCGAATCGCGGTGTTCGTGATTCTGACCGGATGCTGCAAGTGGTCTTGCCTTTGGTCCCATTGCACCTTGAGCATCCACTGAGTTACCCATATGTGGAGCCTTGCAAAAGGGACAGTAGGAATGGCCGCAGCCATGTGTCCGAGCAGGCAAAGGACCGACCTGGCTGGGGTGGTCTTGATCGACGAAAGCTCCCTGATGAGGGATCTGATGCGCTCCGCTCTGTCGTCTGGAAGAAATGCTCTTCCCTGAACAGTGTCCAGTACTGCTCCTATGAACTGCAGCTTCTGCGACGGTACCAGGAGGGACTTCTCGTGGTTGATTAGGATACCTAGAGAGCGAAACAGGTCCTGGGTGTCCTGGATCGCCCGTAACAACGCCTCTCTGGAGGCGGCCATGAGAACTAATCGTCCAGATGCCGGAACATAATGGCCCTGTCTCCTTAGAGGCGCTGCCCACGACTGCCATGCATTTGGTAAAGACCCTGGGTGCCGATGACAGTCCGAATGGAAGAGCTCGGAACTGAAAGTGATGGCCGAGGAACTCGAAGCGCAGGAACCCCTTGTGCGCTTGAGCTATGGGGATGTGCAGATAAGCGTCCTGCATATCTAGAGACGCTAAAAAGGCGTCCTGCTTCAGCATGGGGATAAGACCTGGAAGGGTCACCATGCAGAATCTTCTGTAGACGACTGACAAATTGAGGTCGCTGAGGTCCAGAATCGGACAGAGGTCCCCTGTTTTCTTTGGAACCAGGAAGAAGTGGGAATAGTATCCGTGTCCTCTCTGGTTCTCTGGGACGTACTCTACCGCTCCCTTTTGCAGGAGCGCGAGTACTTCTTGTCTGATCAATGACTTGTGCTGACCCGGGTACCAGGAAAGCAAAGGAGGCCTCGAGGGTGGCTTTTCCGCGAATTCTATAAAGTGGCCTCTTGCGACCAACTGTAGAACCCACCTGTCTGTGGATATAGTCCGCCATCCTGGCAGGAAATTCGCAATGCGACCCCCGACCATGACGTCCCGTTGATCCTGAGGGGCCGGGGCCGGGAAGGAGTCAGGCTGTGGCGGCTGAGGGTCCCGCTGGCTGGACCGGCTTAGAAATGCGCTGGCCTCGCCCTGCAGGTTGTTTACCCTGGGCTCTGCGAAAACCGGAGCCCCTCTGTTGTGGAACGGAGCGGGACTGTTGTCTCTGCGTCCATCCATGAAATCGGCTTTGGTTCCTATGAAAGGAACTAAGCTTGGGTCAGTACATGGCCTGGACTGACCTCACTGCCTTCCCGGCCTCTTGGAGTTTGGTAATGATCTTCTCTGAGGGTTTACCAAACAGAACTTCTCCATCGAATGGGGCGTCCAGGATGTTTTTCTGGACGTCCGGGGTAAAACCGGAGACACGAGGCCAAGAGTGTCTCCGGAGGCACATGCTTGAAGCTGCTGCTCTGGCCGAGGAGTCCGCGAAGTCGTACACGGCTCACAGCACTTGGGTTCCCACGTCCGAACCCGTACGGAGGAGCTGTAGCATCTCCTCCTTCTGCTCACCTTCCGGCAGTTTCTCAGCCGCATCCAGACCCTGTTCCCACAGGGCATTTTGGAACTGCACCATGTGGGTTAAATAATTCAGGGATCTGATGGCGCAGGTAGCGGAAGCATACGTGCGCCAACCCATGGAGTCCAACTGCTTGGACTCTGGGTCAGGTGGCAGGGTGCTCAGATGTTGTGGTCTCTGGGACCGGTCATGAGAGGCTGTGATGACCAGAGAATTGGCCTGAGGCAGCTGAGCCAAGTACTGGTCTTCTCTTGGAGCCTTGTACAGGTGGTCAGCCTTCTTCGGCATCGCCGGGAGCGAATGTGGACGCTTCCACGCTGCCTTGGTGACGTCCACGAACGTGTCTACCAAGGGTGGCACCACCACAGGCTTGAGGTCCTTCTGCCGAAGATACTTTGCGAGGCGTAGCCTTTCGGGGTCTAACTCTTCCGCATCCCATCCCATGTTCTCCTGGATGTGTCTCATAATATCCGAGAACGAAGGGTCATCCGGAGGAGACTTCGGCAGCTCACGTGGGTCCGGTGAAGGGATGGAGAGGGGAGATGGGGATCTCGATGATGAGAAGTCCGATCCCGTGTCCTCCGTCGAAGGCGAGCAGCGGCGTCTTCTGGGTCTCTTGGGACTGGGTGACCCAGAAGAGGATCTGGACGGAGGTCTCCTTCTTTCTGATCTCCCCCTTGGAGGAGTCCTAGGCTCCCGGGGAGGAGGTAACCGACCTGCAGACCCAGATGGAGAAGGGGGCACAGGAACCGGAGGGGCAACCGGTGTAGGAGGAGGAGGAGGGGGAGGAGGAGGAGGAGGAAGCGGAGGTGGCGTGGGAACCATGTCCTTTTTGACGATATCCCACCAGAAAGTGAACAGCTCCTTCACCTTTGAAAAAGAAAATCCCGACGACGGCCCGGGCGCCGGTGGACGGTTGTCGGGTCCCGACGTCGGCTCCACAGGGGGCGAGGGTGGAGGCGAGGGTGCCCTGGGAGTCTCAACAGGACCGGGGTCGCCCGTCTGGTCTTTGGGCTGAGTTAACTCCTCCTCAGTGATGGTCTCCTGACCGACGTCAGTCGGAGGCGTCGGAGTCCTCTTCTCAGTAGGAGTGGGCGCCGGTCCCCCTACTGGCGTCCGATGATGAATTTGCCTGGCCGGTGACGGTCCCCTGACTGACGACGGCTCTGGGGACCTGTATGAGTGTCATGACGGATCTAACCAGCCGGGTCCCGCTTTTGAGCGAGGTAAGCTCCTTAGTCTTCCAGTGGAGCCGGAGGAAGGGAGGCAGACCTGACGTCAGGTTCAGGATGGCGGGAACCCGACCTATGGTGATGGTGGCGATCCCCCGACTTAGCCAGGGCCTTGGATGATGAGGAAGGCCTGGGAGTCTTGGCCTGAGAAGAGGCAGAAGATTTGCTCACTGCAGCGGGGGGAGGCTGAGAGCTGGCCCAGGAAGGAGAGCGGTCGGACCTGGAGCCAGAGCTGTGTGAATCAGAGGCCCTAGACGGAGACCTGGAAGGGGCCTCTCTTTATGCTTCTCAGCATGCTTACGGGCCTTCTGCGAAGAATCCCCCTTGGAAGCCATGGTCTTGAGGCGCTCCTCTAACAAAAAAGCCTGAAGGGCCTTCTGGCGATGGATCGGGTTCTGCTATTGAAGCCCTGGCAAAGGAGCAGGACTGGGTGTATGGCCTGGGCCCAGGCCCAGGACACAGGCTGAGTGCGGTCCTTGAATGGGATCTGCTTCCCACAGGCGCACTTCGAGGAGTGACCGGAGGTCGGGGAGGACATCAGAAAAGGCTGAATCCAAAGAACGAATTTCCCATAGGAAAACACTTAACCACGCGCTAGAAAACGAACCGAAGGGTCGAGGCATGCAAGTCGACGGCGGGAAAGAACTGGGGAATCTGGCAGGACCGCCCCCTTATGTACTACGCCTGACGCCGGGGCGGAACCGATGTCGGGGGTGGTCCCCGCTGAAGATAGCTAGCTAGAATTTTTCCGTGGGGGTCCTGACACCTGCCGGCTTCAGTCCCAATGGTGTAACCTGCTGCAAGAGCTGTATCTCGAAGTAAGATCTGCTTGTGAGACCTCCTTATGGGTATATGGAAAAAGGGACTTTTTAGAACCAGGGGGCTAGCCAGTCTCCCTACTGTAAGGACTGTATGACAAGTAACAGAGTGACCATCTTGAATTTGGGTTTTAACAGCAAGATAGGTCACCATTTCCCAGTTGTCTTTTGTGTCAGAAAATACCTAGAGAAGAGGCCCTTGTCCCTTTTAGTGGGTTGGGACCCTATCCACCACTCACAGAGCTAGAAGGTTTTTACCTGCAATTCCAACAGCAACACCTGTGTTGGGGACAGAGGCTTAGACACCTGGGTACACTTGAGGTCTGCCTACACTCACATCAGGGCTTAGATTGCAAAGCTGCTGGCTGGGTAGAGGTGGCCCCCTTTAGCCCCTTCTGCCCCCCCACCCCCCGAAAGCACCTCTGTACTGAGAGGACAAGTCAGACTAAGGGTAGGGAATGTGAGGCCAGGGAAAATAACCTCTGCCCCTACTGCCCTTGGAAGGAATTTCCACATGGTACGAGGCCTTGCTGCAGTCAGTTGTTCTGGGATCACACAATATGATTTGATCACACGGAAAGCCCATGGCCTTAAACTGGGAGTCTGAGGTTAGACTGGTAGTTCTAAGCCAGGCAAAGCGCCTCAGAGAGATGGCATGGGCCATGGCTCTGGAGGCGGTATCCTTGTTGTCATCAGCCCTGTGGAATTGCCACTACATAGCTTCCAGGGCAGGTTCTGCCACATCCACCGGCTCCTGCACCACTGTATCCTGCAGGTAATGGCCAGGACAGAATTCCGCAGTGCTTTCTGACATCTGGCCACAAAAGTCATGTAGGAAAAATTTTCAGACATCTGTAGTTAGCTATGAAATCTATTTTTCTGGAGTTCTTGTCTGGGGGTAAGAAGGTTAAGGAGACCCCAGCTTTCTCGCAAGCTGCCTGCTGCACTATACTCTCATGGCTGGGATGTACAGACAGGCACTCAGCATTGTTGTTAAACAACTGACATATTTATCATTTCCAGCCCGCTTGTCAACCCCTGCCACAGAAGTGGGCATTTGAAGCAGTTTCATGGTATTTTTATTTGTATTTTTCCATCATAGGAAGGCATGACCAGTCTTTTAGGAGGTGGGAGACCTTTCATCTCCCTATAATCTTTTATCCTCATCCTCACCTTGGATGGACTCCTGAGTAGGGAGGTCTAGGGTGTCTAACATAGTTGAGATAAACGTAAGCATAGAGGAGGATCCTCCTGGTTAGCAGAGGAAGCTCCAAAGAGAGGGTAGTAGACACATAAGGTTCTAGGCCCTCTAAATTCATGTCAGGGGCATCACAAAATTATTCATCAACTGTATCACCCTCACAGTGTGCGGGAGAGAGAACTGTAGAGAAGTGCATACTAGCCCCAGTATACACAGACCCCATCTTTTGTAAGGTTTGAAGGACATGCCATGCTTTTGCCAAATCTTGCACAGTAGGGACCTTCGTAGACAGTGCTGTATATGTTTTTTTTTTCATTTTATTTTTTTTTCTTTATGCTGCCTGTTGTCTCACTATTGGCTTTCCCAGGAGGAACAGGAGCGTTTTTGTCTTGACAGAGTTTCTTTTTAGCCACTTCATCAGCAGCTTGATTAAGCTTCCTTTTTTCATCACTTTTATTATTTTTTAATTTGTGAGGAACTTCAACTCCTTTGGAAGCTTTATTTTTCTGGCTGGAATTTGGAGGCTTCATCAGCACCCCTGCTTACATTTTTATTGTTATTACTTTTAGATGGACCCTCATCGGTAGCCTTTGATTTTTTCCTCGGCCATAATTATTAATTGGGACTCTTTGCTCTGTGCCAATTTTGCTGAAAACCTGAGATCTGGACCAAAATACAACTGAGCACAGGTTTCTGTAAATGCTGCGAAGCCAGTCCTGTGACAGTTTAATAAACTCTGTCTTTTCTCTTTATCAATATATATATATTTTTTTAGAATTTCTATTTTCCCCTCCTACCCCCCAACGGAGCCACCTCATCAGGAGTCGCCATGAACCTCCTCCTGCCACCAGCTCATCGACTGCCCGGATCCTCTATCCTGCCCTCAGTTTGCATCCACCCCCCGGGCAGGGTCGGGGCGCCAAACTCCTGAATCTTAGAATTTGTTAGGCCCCGGGCAGTGGTGGCTCGGCAGAACATCAGGACGTGGTTGGTGTTCCGTCTTCCCGGCTCTGCTGGGTGTGTTTCTCCCTTTTTTTCTGCATGGAAGCTGCATCCCCAGATGTCAGGCGCGAATGCTGACGTCCTCAGCTTCCACCCCCAATGATTCCCCTCCAGAGGCAATTGGTCCACAGACCTCCGCCCGTGACCAATCCAACCACCGAGGTGTCGACGTGCCGGCTTGCCCCCAGCCTCTGCCAGGGATCAGCGCATTCCGTGATAAACCCCATCCTTCCCACTGGAGAAGGCGAGCTGTCGTCATATGCTCCAGCCTATCTCCCCCATCCGACCCCCGGCATACCGAGTCCGCTACCGAACCCAGGTCACCGGCGTGGCGCGAGGTGTGGTGTCCAGCACCTCAACCCTCAGTGCCACCGGGCCAGCTTATCAATATTTTTTTTTTTATAGTACTGGAAATCTATACCAATGCCAATCTTATAGAGAACCCAACAATACCAGTCAACAACTGAGCACAGGTCTCTGTTAATGCTGTGAGGCCAGTCCTGTGACAGTTGACACTTTTAGGTCCAGTTTTATGTAACTGTGGGAATCTCTGATCTTGCCAATCCTCAGCGAACCCAGCAGTAACTGTCAAAATTTGAAGTTCAATTGGTTGCCTAGGTACCCACGAGGTCTGAGGTAAAAAAAATAAGGCAGAACCAAAAATTTGACGGTTCCTTCATGAATTGCATTAAAAAAGTGAAGAACCGTTGAAATTAAGCATCCGCGGTAATAAAAAAAACGAATATAATTTAAGCAGATGTGGTAAAAATAACAAAAATAACACAGCTGTGGTAAAAATAATGCAAATGTGGGAAAAAACACCTCTAACAAAAAATGTAAAATTACACACAGCACACTAAAAAATTTAATTTGTGAGGAAAACTTTACCAAGATAAGTGAACAGGAGGCTGTCAACAAGGAATGTTGACTGGCACCTCAGGAGCAGTGTCAGGAGCTGTGCTTACATCTATCCCTTACCGATCTCTGCACTTGTTTTAATCCTCCCTATGTCTCTGCCCATATGCACTTCATTTCGAGTTCAAAACTCGGACCTCGAAGCCTACTTGCACTTGTCTAAAGTATGTAATTTTGTTGTAAGTTACTGCACCTTGACTACTGCATTGTTTACCTGTTATTGCTGTTTGCACTATTGTACCTGTTACTGCTGCTTACTGAAATGTTTGTACTGACATAAATGGGTACCAGGTACTGGCGAGCCAATGCCTAAGTGCCCAACGGTCCCGCTTCAGGTACTCTCTACTTGCACTTGTCTAGAGTGTGTAATTTTGTTGTAAGTTACTGCGCCTTGACTACTGCATTGTTAACCTGTTATTGCTGTCTGCACTGCTCTACGTGCTACTGCTGCTTACTGGAATGTTTGTACTGATGATCTAGGGGTACCAGGTACTGGTGCAGCCAATGCCTAAGCGCCCCCCAACGGACCCGGTCCTCTACTCCTATTGCCCCTGGACCTCCACAGCCCCCCCACATCCGCCTGAACACCGTTTCCCCTGCCCGGATACAGTTCCACAACCATGGACATTAGCCGCACCATCAGCTGCTGAAACCGCTCATCCGCCGTACCTTACCCCGAACCCCTGCTATCTTTAGCCTCCCCCGCCGGCCTAAGGCTCCACGATCCTGGGCTCCTCTAGTAGGCTCCTGCCGTTAAAACCGCCGCTTTCACCCCCATATTCTCATACTCATCGATCTGTCTAGCCTGCGTACGGGTTTCCATGGACACGGTCTCACCCCTCAGCCCCCTGCCGCCATATCCCCCTAACACTGACTTTTCGCTTCTACACCTCCCAGTTAGACCTGTTTGCTCTTAACCTCCGCAGCCCCCCCCCCCCGACTGAGCACCGACTCCCCTGCCCGGGAACAGTACCACAACCCTGGGTACTTGCCGCACCTTCCAGCCGCTGATGCCGCTTCCCCGCCATACCTCACCCCGCCATCCTAACTCTCCCCTGTCGACTTCGGTTCCATGAACCCGGGCTCCTCTTGAATGGTTCTGCCGCTAAAGCCGCCTGCGGCCGCTCTTTACCTCTGATCCTCCCTGCAGCTCTCTAGCCGCACGGTTCCATGGACTCAATCTCTTCCGTAGCCTTCTACTGCTTATGCCACCATATCCCTCACCCAGACTCTATACCGTAAGCCCCTGCCCCGTCCAAATGTTCCCCGCTCACTCCTCCTCTGGCCGATGCTCATCATGTCCTTTCCTGCCCTGTTTTCGCACGCCTTACCCCTCTATAGCCCCACTGCAGGTGGTGTCTCCTGCCTCCAGCTCTGCCTGACCTACTCTCTCCTCCCCACCACCATGTACACCACCATCCATTCACCGCCTCACCCAGATCCCCCGTCCTGCCTCCTTCATCCCTGCTGCCACCTTAACCACTTAGCCGCAAGGGTGCCTTACTGGTTTCCCCTTTTACCTGCTCACCCAGTTCTCCCCTGCTCTCCCCTGACCCACCTGTCCTTTGGATCTGCCCTGTATACCTTTACCCGCTCACTAAATGCTACCTGTACACTGTAAATCTGCAGTTTTTCTCTTGACCTGTTGATTGTCTCTGAAACTGTGCTCTTTTATTGTCTTATACTGAAAACTGTTCTCTGTATTGTTACTGCTTCCCTGTATTATGTAAATGAACTCTGTATTGTTACTGTACCTCCTGGGTCGTGCCTGAAAATAGTCACCTGTTTGGCAAGCGCACCTACCCGGTAAACAAAAACTAAATCTATCTACTCATCCGCCAGATGCTGCCTGGCATAACTTTAACCTCCCTACTTCATAGCACTTCTTACCCTTACTATCTCCTTGAGAGCTAATCTACCCCAACTCCACCCACCACACACACCTGAGTCTTGTTACAGAGGCCGTGATAATGCATCCTGCCCAGTCAGAAATTTGCCTTTTCCTTGTTTTGCTGCCTATTTGAATCTTCATTGTTGTGACTAATTTCAACAATATTTCTTTGCTGCTATGTTGTGGTATCTCTTCCTAGACTGTGTAGGTTTTCTCTGCCTAAAAATTCTATGTGAATTGCATTGATGGTTATTGTCCTGGCTGCATGTATTCATTACTACTAACTGTTTTGACCTATGCTATTGTAATTTCTTTGTACTCATGCTATGTACCTGTCTGATTGTTGTACTCTCCCGGGTCTTGCCTGAAAATAGTCATTTCATGGCTAGTGCACCTACCCGGTTAACAAAAACTAAATAAATAAACGTCGCTCAGTCATCAGAAAAAAAAATTCTGAAGCCCTTCAGGCTGCTCTCACTCAGCTCATTCCCCTCCTATTTTTTGATTGGCTGATGCCCTAGCTCATTTAAATAAATTCTCTTAAAGGCATACCTCTGGGGCAGTTGCACCTAGCCAGCTAACTGCTATTGTTACTGATGCTAAAGGACTCCTGGAGTAAGAAAGGAGGAACCCTCAATGGATCTGCTAATCAGCTGAGACAACTGCTAAAAATGGAGCTGGTGATGGCGTACACTGGCAGCAGTGGCCACTGCCAAAAGCGACCTGGGAGGGCGAGGAGTAGTTCTCCATGGCCTGGCAATGCCGCAACATCGACAAAGACACTGTCGATGACGAAGTTGGCTTGAGGGGCACCGTCGACGGTATGCACTGGTAACAGTAGCCATCGACAAGAGCAAGTCTGGGAAGGATGGGGAGTAACACTTCACAGCTTGCTGATGGTATGGTGTAATATCGACAGTGTACTGGAAATAGTGGCGTCGATTCGTGCAAACAATGTCAATAATAGTGAAAGTGTCATTGACGAGAAAGGTATCTTTATAGTGCATCGTCGACGATGTGCACTGGGAAGAGTGGTCATCCACGAGAGTAACCAAGAAGACGATGAGGAATACTGCTCCTCATCAAGATGATGTTATAGTGCTCCGTCGATGGTGTGCACTGGGAACAGTGGTAGCCGACGAGAGTAACCAAGAAGAAGATGAGGAGTATTGCTCCTCATCAAGATGATGTTATAGTGCCCCATCGACAAGAACAAGCATGAGTAAGAGGAAGAGTATCGCTCCACATCAAGCTGATATAATGATGTCCAGTTGACGGTGGACACTAGAAAAGTGTCCGCCGATGACAGCAACCTTAAGGAAGATGAGGAGTATTGCTCCACATCAAAATGATAGTAAGATGCCCTGTCGACAGTGTGCACTGGTAACAGTGGCCGTCGACGAGACCAACCATGAGGAAGATCAGTATTGTTCCACATCCAGATGATGGTATGATGCCCAGCTGATGGTGGGCAGTGGCCGTCAATGAGAGCAACCAACCATGAGGAAGACGAGGAGGAGTATTGCTCCACATCTAGCTGATGTAACACTGTCCCGTTGACGGCAGACACTGGAAAACAGTGGCCGTTGATGACAGCAACTTTGAGGAAGATGAGGAGTATTGCTCCACATCTAGATGATGATTATGGTGCCTTGTTGATGGTGTACACTGGTAACAGTGGCTGCTGGCGAACAACCCTGAGAAAAGACAAGGAATAGTGGTCCAAGTCTTGCTCTCACTCACAAACACTGTCGACGACAAAGTAAGTAGGTTTCGTTGATGAAGAAAGATAATCGTTGAATGAAGGTGGGAACGGTGAGAAAACACCGTTCTTAGGACGAGGTCTCATTGATGAAGAACTGCATGCACTGGGAAGAAACTGCTGCTGGGCGGGCTGAAGACAGCAAAAAAAATTAACTGAGGATGTCTGGGGCCACTCAGTCTTATATAGCCACACAATGATGAGGTCACTCTGTGGGCGGCCCCTAGGCAAAGACTGCTGGGAAAACCTGCCCTGCAGAAGAGCGCCCTCTGGCTATAACAAAAGTGTATTACCTGCTGCAAGAGATATGGTCGAAGATCTACTGTTACAGGTGAGTAACCTGTTTTTTCTAGGGATGTGGATAAGTTGTTCTATCCACACTGTTTGGCAGACTCCTAGCAGTTCTCTGGGAGGAGGGAGGCAAGGCGCACACCCCATACTTAGGGAAGAGAGATTGGAGAACTGAGGCCCCAAAACCAGATTCCCGGCGTGACTCAAGGTCGATGTGGTAATGGGAAATGAAGGTGTTTGCTGACTTCCAGGTAGCAGCCTTGCAGATATCCTGGATAGGGACATGCCTAGAGCAACCACCGACGCAGTGGTATGACGGGTGGAATGAGCCCTTAGCCCTATGGAAGGCTCCCTACTCACCAACCTATAGCACAGATTAATGCATGATGTTATCCATCTGCCAACTGTCCACTTCGCTGCAGGTCTGCCAGGTGCGGCTTCAGCGTAGGTGACAAACAGCTGGCGAACCTCTCCCCGAACTTCAGCCATACGCTCCTTTTAATAAGGGAGCGCTCATCTCAGATCCAAAGTATGGAGCCTGTACTCGGCCTCCGAGGTGTAATTGGGGTAGTACCGGCAGAGTCATCACCTGATTCAGGTGAAACTCCGACACAACCTTCGGAAGGAACTTTGGTTTGGTGTGCAGGACAACCCTGTCCCTGTGGAAGACCAAATAGGAAGACTCAACAGAGTGTGCCTGTAGCTCCCCAATCCTTCTGGCTGATGGGATAGCCACCAAGAAGGCGGTCTTCCATGACAGGTGTGACATCTCACACCTATGCAACAGTTCGAATGGCCTGCCCATGAGCTTTGCCAGTACTAGCAGCAGATCCCACGGTGGTGGTGGGTCACCCACTGGAGGGGAAATATGGTCGAGGCCTTTAAAGAAAAGACAGACCACCTTCTCCTGTGCCACCGACAGCTGACCGGCCTGCACCCAGTAAGCAGAGATGGTTGCCAGGTGCACCTTAAGGATCATAGACCAAAGACCCCCTTTGTAGAGAGACCAAAGGTAGTCGAGGATGCTAGCTACCGGACAGGACAAAGGATCCAGGCCCTTGCCCTAACACCAAATGGAGAATCTCTTTCATTTGAAGGCACAGCACATAGAAACATAGAATTTGACGGCAGATAAGGACCGCTTGGCCCACCCAGTCTGCCCATTTCCCTACCTGATGGATAAGCTGCAGATCCTAGTTAACCAGCAGCCTACTTCTTCCTATCCCCACCCCCCAGAATTGCCTTATGACTGTCCCATGCATGCTTGAATTCCACCACTGTTTGTGACTCCACAACCTCCTCCAGAAGGCCGTTCCATACATCCACCACCTCTCTGTGAAAAAATACTTCCTTAAATTACCTCTGAGCCGCCCCTTCTATCTTCAAATTATGCCCCTTGTTCTTGCACCTCTTTTTGAAAGATGCTACCCTCTTGACTGTGTTGATTCCCTTGAGGTACTTGAAAGTTTCTATCATGTCCCCTCTCCTCCTTTCCTCGAGGCTATACATATTAAGCTCCTTAAGTCTCTCTTCATATGTCTTCGGTGCAGACCCTGCACCATTTTAGTTGCCCTCCTCTGGACAGCTTCCATCTGTCTATGTCTTCAGGAGATGGGTCTCCAGAACTGCACATAGTACTCAGATGGGGTCTCACCGTCTATACAGAGGGATAATAACTTCCTATTTTCTACTGGTGATGCCTCTCCCTATGCATCCCAGTATCCCCCAGCCCTCCTTGCTGCCCTCTCACATTGCTTGCCCACCTTTAGGTCATCTGATATGACTACCCCCAGGTCCCTTTCCATTTTTGTTGTTGTTAGTATCTCACCCCCCACTGTGTACTCTTCCCCTGGGTTTTTGTTTCCCAGGTGCATTACCTTGCACTTCTTAGCATTGAATCTAAGCTGCCATACATTTGACCATTCCTCTAACCTTGCCAAGTCTCTTCTCATCCTTTCCACTCCACCTTGTGCATCAACTCTGTTGCAGATCTTTGTGTCATCTGCAAAGAGACATACTTTTCCTTCCAGTCCCTCTGCAATGTCACTTATAAAGACATTGAAGAGGACCGGTCCTAATACTGATCCCTGCGGTACCCCACTACTAACCCCCTTTTTTCAGAGTGGACTCCATTTACTATTACTCTCTGTGTCCTATTCTCCAGCCAATTCTTTACCCAGGCTGTCATCTTGGGACCCACTCCCAGGCTGGCTAACTTGTATATTAATCTTTTGTGTGGGACTGTGTCAAATGCCTTGCTAAAGTCTAGGTAGGCCATGTCCACAGCCTCCCTGATCAACTACTTTGGTCACCCAGTCAAAGAAATCTATCAGATTTGTCTGGCATGACCTTCCCGCTGTGAATCCATGCTGCCTTGGGTCCTGTGCCCCTCTGGCCTCTAGATATTTAACAGTTCTTTCCTTCAGAAGTGATTCCATCATTTTCCCTACCACTGAGGTTAAACTAACAGGTCTGTAGTTTCCTGCTTCTGCCTTGCTCCCACTTTTGTGAAGGGGAATCACATCTGCCCTCCTCCAGTCCCCGGGTACCACCCCATCCTCCCATGATTTGTTAAAGAGGGTAGTCAGTGGTGTCACTAGTTCTACCCTTAGTTCTTTTAGAATTCTGGGATGAATCCCATCAGGCCCCATTGCTTTGTCCACCTTCAGTTTTAAGAGTTCTTTCAGAACCCTTTCTTCTGTAAATGGGCTGGTATCAACTTCTGTATCCAGAGTGTTTCTACTGTTTGTTTTAGGTACCTCCCCCTCATCCTTTGTAAATACTGAGCAAAAATATTTGTTTAGTATCTCTGCCTTTTCACAGTCACCCTCTGCCCACCCTCCCTCCCTTTATTAAGCCTCACTATCCCTCCCTTGGTCTTCCTTCGCTCCCTGATGTACCTATAAAAGGTTTTATCCCCCTTCTTAACTGAGCACCTCCTGGTTGACTCCTTCCTAGATGCCTCAACTACACTGAGTACATCATCGGAGAGACCCAAAACCTGGAACTCTAGCCGCTCAGGAACCAGGCTGTCAGGTGCGGGGATTGAAGGTCTGGGTGGCCTACCTTCCCCGATTGATCAAGAGCAGGTCCGGGTGTGCTGGAAGACACACTGGGAGCCTGTTGCTGAGGCTGAGGAGATCTGGATATCAGAACTGGCGGGGCCAGTCTTGGGCAACCAGGACCACCTGTGTCTTGTCCCTCCAGACCTTGAGGAGCACCTTGTGGATCAAGGGAAGTGGAGGGAAGGCACAGAAGAGGCCTGGAGTCCACAGCCTCGAGAAGGCATCCCCCTGCAGCAAGCCCTGCTGGGGGGGGCAGGCATAGAACAGCCTCAGCTTTGTGTACTCCCTGGAGGCTGTGACAGGGTTGAATAGGACCCTGTCTCAGTTGTTATGGAAAGAGTTTGAATGCAGGGATCTGTTCTATTCTTTCGTTTTCTGTCTCTTCTCTGTCTGGTTGTGCAACCAACTTTTCCTGTGAGACCTAGGATTTGATCACCCCGACAGTTTCGCAATTCTCTGCCTCTCACTGTCTCTCAGTCTTCCCTTGCTGTCTGTCTTTTACTCCCTTGCATACCTGTTGATAGAAAATATATGCAAATCATTACATGGAAATGTAACTGATAATGGGATCCCTATGTTTAGAAATTATACAGTGTTAACTTTTGAAATGTATAAAATTATAGTTTGAGATGATTGCTAAAAGCTATTGGGAACTCAAGTGGTTACCTGAGAGCAATTTTTAAGCCTTTTGCAGAAGAGCTGTGGAAAAGGGGCTTCAGGTCTGGGACACTGTGTTCTTGCATCACCTGCCTAAAATATATTAGAAGATTTTAGAAAAAACAGGATGCTTGTGGGGGGGGGGGTGCAAGGACTTATAAGAGAGAGCTGTAATTGCTTGAAGAAAGGACATGCAGATACTGAAGGAAAATTCTGATGGACTTCTGTTTATTTTGTCTTTGCAAATAGTTATACTGAACAATTTTTTTAGTTTATTATTATTCATAATAAAACTCTTGTTGCAAATTTTACAACTGCTCCTGGTTATGCCAATGCTTCCTGAGCTGTGCCTCGATGACAGACGGTGTCAGCCTAAGTGGGATTTATGCCGTGCATACTTTAAGCCAGGAGTTTCGTGCGTGGGTACTGGACCTAGACCAGGGAAGCATAGAGAAAGGTATGGATTCTACAGCAGCAAGTCCAGCAGTGATTACCAGGAGAATGGCAGCCAAACTAGCAGAGAGAGAAGTCCAAGCCAAGACTGTACAGCCAGCACAAGTCATGGACACCATCTGTCACCTAAGTGGGAGGCACAGGTCAGGAAGCACAGGCAAAACCAGGAGCAGCTGTAAAATTTGCAACAAGAGTGTTATTATTAATAATAATAAAATAAAAAAAATGTGGGGGGTAGGAAGAAATAGGCTGTTGGTTAACTAGGATCTGCGGCCTATCCTGTAGGTAGGGAAATGGGCAGACTAGATGGGCCAAGCGGTCCCCATCTGCCGTCAAAGTCTATGTTTCTATGTCTAACAGGTAGTGACTGAACCTGAAAGCCTGATGGACTTTTTCAAATGGGCTATACAAAAAAAGAGATGGATAAGCAGAAAGAAAAAGAGCTTCAACGTTTAGAAGCACAACGAAAAGAAGAAATGTAACAACAGGAGTAGCAGATGAGAGAAGAGATGCAGTGACAGCGATGGCTGGATGCCTTGTAAGCTATCAAAGGCAGAGGATCTGGCACAGATCCAGATGAGCAACAAAACACAAGCAACTTAAAAGTCATTAAACTTACAAAGTTGTGTCCCCCAGATGATATGGAGGCTTACCTGACAACTTTTGAAAGAGTTGCCACAGCCTGCCAATGGCCAAAGCAGCAATGAACAATCAGACTGGTACCCTACCTGACAGGGAAAGCCCAACTTGCCTACACCAATAAGGACACTGCACAGTCAGAAAATTATGACCTGGTGAAAAGCGAAATCCTGAAAAGGTATGACATCTCTGGAGAGACCTGCAGGCAGAGATTTCAATCTCTGAAGTACAACTCAGTCAACAATCCTCGAGAAGCCTTCACCCGACTCAGAGAACTCCTGATAAAATGGCTCCAACCAGAGGGCAAAACAGTCCCACAGATCGACACATTTGCAGTGAAGCAATTCATCAACATCCTGCCTACAGATGTGCAGCATTGGGTAAAAGAACACGGACCAGAAAATGGGGAAAAGGCTGTTTCTTTGGCAGAGGACTACGAAATGGCTAGACAGACGCCACAGCAGCGAGATAACAGCCAAGCACCGGTAAGACACTCTTTCCTATTTAAACTCCAAGTCTGGTAAGAACTCTGGTGGGGTAACAAATCTGTGCCCGAAGACGTTATTTGCTACAGCATAACTGTAATGAGCCAGGCCATATTGCAAGAAACTGCCGTAGTAAGGAGAGTGGCACTGGAGCAGATCTGTCCTTGGCAAATTGGGGCAAGTACATGACAGATGTGAAGGTGGGGGATAAGACTGTAAAGGGACTCATTGACTCGGGAAGCAGACAGACCCTAGTGCATGCTGAAGTGCTGGGAGAACACTGTGCAAAAGGACCAGGCACTTGTGTCATCTGCATTCACAGAGACACTCGATAATATCCCACCACCCAAGTGACTCTGACCGTTAAGGGTTTGTTGCACCAAATGAAAGTGGGGGTAGTACCCAAGTTACCTGTACCCGTGATTATTGGAAATGACTGTTCAGGCTTTACTGAGTGAATCTCAGAGGAACTGAACCCTGCAGTTTCAGCAGTAGTGGTAACAAGAGCTCAGGCAAAGAAAATCTCAGATGGTGGGGGCACTTTTCCTTTCAGTGATTTTGATTCTGACTTGTTTGAGCACAGCTCCAAGATCCGGAAATCCAGGAAAGAAAGACGATGCCTGAAGAAACTGGCAACAAATGACTGATGGACATAAAGGGTTAACATATGAAACTGCTGAAACTAAACTGATCACTGATTGTGATTTTCTTTCAGAACAAGCTAACAATGCTTCTCTCCAGGGTTATTTTAAGCAGCTGGGGGTGAAATCAAAACAGGGTGGACCAATGTTTAAAAAATGTAATAGGTTACTGTACAGAGTTTGGGTTAAACCTCAGACACAGGAAATTAAAATGACGTACCTACCGTAATTCTGATCTTTCTGTGTATCTTCACCATTCATCACCTTTGGAAGCTTTTTTTTTTTGATGGGCGGAGTCGACGCACCATCAGCTCCGCCCTCAAGGCCGACGCACTGCGTGGCGCTCACAGGTTGGCCATTACGTGTTGTTGACTTCTGCCTCCTGCCAGCCCCAGTGCCAGAGAGTAAGAAAGGGTTGGAGGAGGGACAAGGAAGTCCAAGGGACAGACAAAGGGAAATATATATAAACCAAAAGGAGAAATAAACGACTGAGAGGACAAAATAAGTTTGAAAAGCTAAGGGATTGGGAGGGCCCTAATCTCTGGAAGTAGAAAAAAGGAGGGAGGAGGATGTTTAAGGAGTTTAGAGATAAGGATGTTGGGGGAAAGGAACACACCCTGGAACTTTGAAATGTCTCCAGATTCTATAGGAACTGCGAAGGAGTAGTCAAAAAGGCTAACTGCCTATCAAATTTAAGTATTTTACATTTCTCTCCAGGTGAATTTTCTTCCAGAACTGGAAAGAGCACCTTGAAGAGTACTGGAATGGGAAATCCAAAGAAAGAGAAAGGAGGAGGGTCAGGTGGAAAAACGTCAGGGCTTGCTCAGACAACGAAGTCAGCCATTCCCGTATAGCCTTTGGCAACTGGTGAAACTGAGGAGACGCTATCCTCTATTGGGACAAAGTTACAAAGACCAATATCTGTGGTCTCTGATCTTAATACAAAGATGGATTCTTATGGCACCAGACTAAATCTAGTAGAGACCTCCATTGATAACCTTAAGGTTGTATCCGAGGATGTAAAACAGCAAGTGGAATCGGCTTCTGCAGCTACTGTGAGCTTAGTGAAAGAGAACGCTCACTTTCGGGCCAGATTGGAGGCCTTGGAGAATCAGGCCCGGTCTTTGCACATAAGGATGCTGGGTTTACACGAAGGTATTGAAGGCTATCACCCCCTTATGTTCATACAAGAATGGCTGCAAGAAAAATTAGCCCCTGAGGAACCGCTAACTCCTTTTGCTCTTCAAAAATCTTATCGGATTACTCTCCGAGGCTACCGTGAAGACCCAACCAACCCGCGAACACTTTTGGTGGTGACTGATGGAGTGGGGACAAGGGACATCATCCTGAAGCTGGCAAGGAGGGCAGGGACTATAACCCAAGACAACCACACAATCTACCTGTTCCCGGACCTCCGCTACGCTACCCACCTGAGACGCAAAAAGTCTGATGCGGTCCGGCAGAAGCTGCTAGACTCTGGGGTCTCACACGCAATGATTTATCCAGCGAGACTGCGTTTGGTTTTTGACGGGAAGATATGGATTTTTTCAGACCCGACTGAAGCTGGGAAGTGGGCCACTCGTATTCAGGTCCGACGGCAGAACTCCAACCTGTTCGAGGAGGAAGGAAATCTCATTTCTGAGGAGGATGAAGGGGACTGACTTTTGGGAATCAGACTTTCAATTTCCTAATTTTGGAATATATCATTCCATGTCTACAATTTTGCCGGTTATAGTTTGCTCTAACCCTTTAGCACATTATATATATTTGACACTGAGGCTTAACCAGCTAGTCCTCTTTTCCCTGTTTGGGTTTAAATGTTTGTATATTCGAGAGAGTTGTGGAGCTATATTAAGTTTCTGAATGTTGTAGATGTTAAACTGAATATCTGGCTGCAATTATAATATTGAATTAAATTCCTTTAGGTAATAGTATCACGCCATTAGCCTCTGGAAGGCGAGCACATGTTGGACTACAACAGACTTTAGAATAACAGTACAAAAGTCATACTGCTCCCGGGCTTAGCTAGGCAGCATTAAACTGTTGGATTTTTTTACCTTCGAGATTGTTTTGAATTTTGGGTACCCCCCAATGTGGTATCACAATGTCAAAGATACACCATACTTATGATTAAGGAGACGATTACTCTCCAAGTGTTGTAAAAAACTGTAATTTGGATGTCTTGACATGATGTCTAATTGATATGTTTCATAGTATGAAAACTAATAAAAATAAAGTACAAAAAAAAAAAAAGGCTAACTGCCAGAATTCAAGGCACATAATCACTGGCAATAACTGCAACATAAGCAGAATCGGCTATTCTGGAAGAAAAGACAGGATACAGGGAATACCCCAAAAAAGAAATTTTTGGTGTGAGAAAACTAGTTTCTTAAATTAAATTGAGGTTATGTCTAAAGGACAAGGAAATTAAAGCAACCGGACGGGGAGAAGGGGAGAGGGAACAGAATGGAGGGCAACTACCTGAAGAAGGCATGCCCCCCCCCCATCCTGACCACTCCACCCCTAGAGAAAACTATCCCTCTATGTGCCCCAAGTCACCCCACTCCTGACTAACAGAAAGAAGGGGTGAGAGAGGGGGCACAGAGAGGGAGGGGGACCCAGAGACTGAGGCCCCAGGGGCATGGAGGTTGGAATTGTGATGAATGGTGAAGATGCACAAAAAGATCAGAATTACGGTAGGTACATAATTTTCATATCTTATCTGGGTCAATCTTCACCATTCATCACCTTTGGGTGAGTGCCGAGCTCCCCCGAAGGGGGCTTCCTCCCTAAGGGACTGAGTCCCTTAGCTCTCAGTGGGTAACACATTAAGAGCGAGAACCTTCACGGGTCTGGAGAGGCCCGAGAGTGGGAAGAGTGAGGCAGAGGACCCGAGTGGGTAGGAAGCTGCCCCGACAGACGTCATCTCACCCTACGGGAGAAAAGATAGGTTCTCTGGTGAGCGGAGTTAATCACCCTACGCCAGGCCAAGGGTGACAACCAGAAGAGACGCAGCCATGCCGTCTGCCTAGTGCAGATCGCTGTCCCTACGACCCTGGTAGCCACCTCACTGGCGTCATACGATGCCCTTGCTTGGTGCCTTGCTAGCTCCAGGCCATGTGCAGAGAGTGCAATGGCTTGCCTGGTTTCCTCTGTGTCAGGCATCGAGGCTAGGAGTTGACCTAGCCTAGACCACAGAAACCTATCATAGGTAACATAGTGGGCCTGATGAGCAGCTATCAAGAGAAGCAACTGTGCTAAGTAAAAGGTCCTCCTACCCCAGAAGTCAAAATTCAAGGAATCTTGATCTGGGGGTCAGTCATGGTGCAGGGCGCAAAGCCCGTCGAGCGTATCCAGTTGCGTCAATCCTGAGCTAGGATGAGGCAGGTTACCTGGAGACTCCGGGGGAGGCACAATACTTCTGGTGGAGATTCCTAGGGGCTGGGACTCCGGAAAAGGGTCTCTGCCAGAAGTGCATCGACGTTTCCCTAAAGGGAGCAGGCCAAGGGCGCACTACAAGAGTGTCCGCACTGAAATCACCCATTGATCGATGACATGATAGTCCATGGAGAAGCAGGCGCTGCACGAATCCATGTCATGTAGCGGGCCAAGACACGCAAGGCAATGGTCGTGTTGGTCGGTGATACTTGGTCGGAGTACTTGGGGCCGTATGGGCACTGAGGCATTGGGGACCATCCCGTCTTCATTGTTTTCTTGCCCCCCCCGACCGAAACATGACCTATGGACAAAAACACCACCAAACAAGACTCGACGTCGCAAAATAAAGAAAGGAACAGTCTTACTTTAATCTCAGGCGACGTCGAGTGGAGCGAAACTGAACTGGTAGGAAGAATTCAAAGACTGAGTCGACGTACTCCGTAATGGAGCCAAAGGCTTCAAGAATGAGAACAGGCCTCTCACACTGCAGAGCTACCCACAAGTTGACCTCGACGGCGGGAGATGAAGAACTGGTGGGAGGCAGTCGACAACTAATGACCAACCCGGGAGCGCCACGCAGTGCGTCGGCCTCAAGAGTGGCGCCGATTCCACCCATCCAAAAAAAAAAAAAAAAGAGCTCCCGAGGGATCATAACCTCCGGCCAGTACCCATAGGTGATGAATGGTGAAGACTGACACAGATAAGATCAGACAGAAGTAAAAATTATTCACCCTAATAATCTTATTTCTTCCAGTGTATTCTTCTATATTCCTAACTGTATGCAGTCTGCCTCCTAATTAGGACTGCCCGGAGAGAAATGGAACTATGTGCAACTGATAGAACCTATCATCGCTCGAGACACATATTCAAACTGCTGCCCTCATATACTGCAATGTTCCATCAATGTCTCAGATTTCAATAATGGCCTACAAGACAGAAATACTATATACCTATCTAAGACTACCTATAAAAAACATAAAGGAAGTAACTCCCATAAACCAAATATGCCCCCTAGTGGCTATACAACTACAGCCCCAAAAAATAAGTTTTATCCTGGAAACTCAGGTAACCAAAGAAGAAAAAAGTCCTACCAAAGTAAAATGTACTTTAATAGTGTGTACATACTTACAGAAATCCAAGATAACATCAGTAGGAATGCTAAGGCTCTGGTTTTGGTAGGAGAGCCAGGGAGGGAGAGTTACAAATATAAAAGAATACACTGGAAGAAATAAGATTACTAAAGTGAGTAATTTTTTCTTCTAATCCCATGTATTCTTCTATATTCATAACTGTATGCAGACTTCAATGCAGTACCTTTGGAGGGAGGCAGAGAACCTACTTAGGAAAGAGGCTCTGCAGGACTGCTGTTCCAAATCTGGCATCACCTCTGGACAGTATGTCCAGGCTGTAATGCTTAGTGAAAGTATGTACTGTCCTCCACGTTGCAGTTTTGCATATGTCCAGTAGGGGGACATCCCTAGCAGCTGTTCCCCTGGATGAATGGGCCCTAAGTCCTGATGGGGCCTGTCTGCCTACTTTTTGATAGCAGAACTGTATACAGCTAACTATCCAGCGAGAGACTGATCTCTTGGTAGCTGGTGTACCTTTTTTCACATCCCCACAGGTAAGGAATAACTGCTGTTTATCCTGCCAGTGATCCTTAGTATGAGATATGTAGTAACTAAGAGCTCTCTCCAATCCAGACTGTGAAGTCTACGCTCACCTGAAGCAGAGTGCTCAGTGAAAAACACTGGTAGTGTAATGGATTGGTTTAAATGAAAATCTGACACTACCTTAGGGAGAAATTTTGTATTGGTTCTGAGTACCACTTTGTCATTATGGAAAGACAAATAGTCCTTTTTCCACAGACAGGGCCTGAAGCTCACTTATCCTTCTAGCAGAAGTCATAGCCATTAGAAATAACAGTTTTCCATGTGACATACTGTAGGTGAGCTGAGGACATGGGTTCAAAAGGTGGTCTCATAAGTTGAGCAATACAAATGTTCAAGTCCCACCCAGGGACAGGTTCTCTAATGGGCAAGTATATGAGACACAGACCCTTGAAAAACTTTTTAAAAATAGGATCAGATGCAATGGAGGTGGGTTTTCCTACCGAAATGTGAGCAGAGATAGCTGCTAAGTTGACCCTTAGTGAAGTATGCTTAAGGCCCTAAGCATGTAAGATTAAATAGAGTTGGAATTCCTGCCGAGGCAGGTTTGATGCTGTGCAGGGTACACCAAGAGAGAAACCTTTTCCATTTGACTGAATAGGTTTTCTTAGTGGAGGGTTTTCTTTATCCCTTTAGTATGTGTAAAACTGCTTGGGAGAGATTCAGGTTTGCAAATCCTATATCTTCAAGAGCCAAGCCTTCAGACAGAGAGAACTGAGGCTGGGATACCCTACTTTCCCTTGGTGGGAGGTTAATAGGTTGTGCCTTCGAGGAAGATGTATTGGTCTGGATATCAACATGGACAACAGGAGAGGGTACCAATGTTGTCTGGGGCGATGAGGATCACTGAGGCTGACTGGGACCTGAGCTTGATCAGGACTCTGAGAATGAGAGGGAAGGGAGGAAAAGCATATAGGCTTCTCCCTGACCAATCTAGTGCCACGGTATCCACTGGGATAGTGCCCCTGGTTGGAGGCCAGCAACAAAACAGTGGTAGTTTGTGGTTCTCTGGAGAGGCAAAGAGGTCCACTTCTGGGGTACCCCATCTTCTGAATACTGAATTTGCCACTTGTGAGTCCAATGACCACTCGTAGCGGCCCTGACTGATTCTGCTGAGGGCACCTGCCAAAATGTTGCCCTTCCCTGGGACATGGACGGCTTGCAGAGGTACTTTTAGAGAGTCTACAAGATCCCACAGTTTCATGGCCTCTGAGCACAGAGGGTCCGATCGTGTATCCCCTTGCTTGTTTATACAGTACATTGTTGTGGTGTTGTCTGTCCTGACCTGTACCACCCTGCCTGGTACTAAGTGAGCAAAGGCCTTTAGAGCTAGAAGTACAGCTCGGAGCTCTAAGAGTGTTATGTGCAGAAGGGATTCTGCCTCAGACCAAGTCCCATGGACGGTGTGTTCCCCCATGTTGGCGCCCATCCCAGTAGAGAAGCATCTGTTGTGAGAACAAAGGAAGGGTTCGCTTTTTGGAAAGGGACACCTTGCCTTAAGTTGTCTGCATTTTTCCACTACTGTAAGGCTTGAATAACAGTCTCTGTTACTGGGATGAGTTTTGACATCTTGTCCCTTCTCTGTGACCAGTGGGACCCGAGATGAGACTGCAAGTCTCTCATTCTGTATCTTGCCTCTGAAAATGTACCTGTTGCTGCAGTTATATGGCCCAGAATCTGCAGATAGTGTCTTGCTGGGCATGGCTGGTTTAGTTTGAAAGAGGCAGCCAGCTCAAAAATACTTTGCACCCTGTCCTGAGGGAGGAAAGCCCTTCTCCGAATAGTATCCAGCTCTGCACCTATGAATTGAAGCACCTGAATAGTGGTAAGAACAGACTTTCCTGATTTATCAGGAATCCCAAGGATTGCAGGAGATGCACTGCTGATTTCAGGTGCTCAGAGACCTGCTGTGGGGATTTTCCCACTACCAGCCAGTCGTCCACATAAGGGAAGACTAGAATACCAGACCTCCTTAGGTGTGCCACTACCACAGCTAGGCACTCTGTAAATACCCTTGGGGCTGAGGTTAGGCTGAAGGGAAGGGAAGTGAACTGGTAATGACCTGAAAGGAGTCTGAACCTAAGATACTTTCTGTGAGATTGCCTTACTGGGATGTGAAAATAGGCATCTTTTAAATCCAGAGATGCTAACCAATCTCCCTGCTGGATAACTGGTAGTATGGACAACAAGGGGACCATCTTGAATCTAAGTTTTACTAGAAATTTGTTGAGAGATCTGAGATCCAGAATGGGTCGCCAGTCCCCATTTTTCTTTTTGATTAGGACGTAACGGGAGTAGAAACCCCTTCCTCTGAGATGTACTGGTACAGGTTCCACTGCTTTCATGCGGATCAATTTTTGCACCTCTTTTTGCAAGAGTCTGCCCTCCATGAGGGAAGCTGGCTTGAAGACTCTCGATTTGAGAGGGGGAAGGGATTTGAAGCATAGGGACAAACCCTGACTTACCACCTCCAGAACCCACTTTTCTGTGGTGATGGAAACCCAATTCTGGAGGAAGTAAGTTAGCCTTCCCCCTTCTGGCATTGGAAAGGCAACCTGGACCAACTGGTCAGGGGTTTTGTTTTTGGGGTGCGTGAGCCTGGACAGATTGGGGGCCCCTTCTGGAACCCTTCCTGCCCCCTAGATCTAAAATACCCAGTCTGCTGTGGGTAGGGCTGTTGCTAAAAAGCAGCTTGGCCCTGACAGAAAGGCCTCCCATATGGGGACCTTCCCCTGCCTCCCCTTCCATAAGGCCTACAGGAAGGGGTAGGCCTGTCCCTGGAGGAGTTACTCTTGTAGGTGGCCTTGTATCCATCCACCTTTTTCATGTAATCCTCAGTGCGTTTGCCAAACAGGGAGTTATTCTCCACAGGAAAATGCATGGCTTTTGTCTGGGTATCCTGGGTGAGATTAGTGGCCCTAAGCCATGCCAGTCTTCGTAGGACACCGACAGAGCCATCTACCTGCCACCTGCCAGCATTATCGTTAGCATCAGCTGCCATCTGGAACTGATATTCAGCAGCTTCTGGACCAAATCTAGCTGTCTCTGCCAGGTCATCAGAGAGGGGTGAGGGAGCCTTATCTGACAGCCAGTACTGACTGCCACAGTATTTTCTGATATTGTGCTGCATATGCCTGGTAATTAGCCTGCCTCACACCTAAGGAGGCAGCTAAGTACCCTTTCTTAGACATACCGTCTATTTTTCTGGAGTCTTTCTCAGGAGGGTGGGAAGAGAGAGGGATCCTCACCTTTTCACAGGCTGCCTGTTGGACTATGCCTTGGAGGTCAGGGTTGGAGTATAAGAAATCTGCTCCTTCCCTGTCCAATTGATATTTCTTATCAGACTTCCTATCTACAGTGGTAGCCACAGACATTGCCAGCTATTTCTAGATATTTCGTGAAATTTTTGAAAAGTTTCTCTCTGCTGCCCCTACTGTGGAAATGCAGAAAACAGGAGATATTTCTGGAAATATCACAGACGTTTCAGGAAATAGCTGGCAGTGTCTGTGGCTGCTACTGTATAGGGGGAACAGAGTTAGGAGTCCATAAAATCTTTAACAAGTCTTTTTTAAAGAACTTGTTAATTGGTAGATACACCTTTTTTGTGGGCGTTAACCCCATCATCTCTAGGTATTCGGCCTCCTCTTCATCATCGCACACTTCAGTGGTAGCTAAATCCAAAGCATCCACTATTGTTCTCACAAAAGAAACGTGAGATGAAAAATCCTCAGGTCGAGGAGGAGAACCAAACTCCTGCTCAGGTGAGATTTCAGGCTCTATTGGTTCATCCTGTTCAGGATCCATCTCACCATAGTCATCACACACAAGTTCCTGTGATTCAGGAACAGGAGCTGGGGCACGAGCCTTTGGAGGAGCGAGTTGAGCAGCCAGGATCCCCTGTAAAGCCTGCAGAACTTTCATAGCCTGAGCTATCTCCACTGCAGATGGCAGGCTGTGAGATACAGTAGTGACCCCTTGAGGTACAGAAGCCTGGGGTTCTAAGCGTTTAGTTTTCTTGGATTTCTTGGAGGGGCTGGAGAGTCAGCTGGACCACTCCCCCTTTTCAAAGTGCCAGAAACACCCTTACCAGGGGGTGGTAACAGTGGATAAAGCGGTTTCACCCGCAGTTTTTGATGGCTGGTTAGAGCCTGAGGGACCACTGTCCACTTTTTTTCTCAGCCTTTCCATCCTTTTCTCAATAGGTTTAGGAGGAAAGGATTTACAAATGGCACAGTCTGCTGAAAAATGATCAGGTCCCAAGCAGACTAAACACAGATCGTGTTTGTCAGCTTTTGCGAACACTTCCCCACACTTAGTACAATTTTTAAAACCTGGGGGACAAGTCTTTTTCTTTGGTTTTTCTTGTAATTCCATTTCCAGGAGAAAAAACAGTAACCGCTTGTTAGTATTCAAACTAACTTTTTTTTTATAATTTTTTTGTCGGTTCAGGGACTGGTTAAGGATCCGAGAAAATAACCGATAATTTTAGACTCGAACTGGGTCAGCGGTTCACAAGAACTGGAGTATCGGTTCAGAAGAACCAGCCGCTCGGTTTCAAAACAGAAATTTTAAACACAGAAAAAATATACAAATATATAAATAATTATACTACTACGGCGAAAAGTGCCGAAATTACTAAGAAAGCCCCAGTTCCTCAGTGGTTATCCTGAACCGTGAGAAACAGAGAAAAAATAAAATTTTACAGCTAAACTAAATAAACTTAACTTTAAAAAGTAATTAGAACTAAATTAAACAATAAATGAAGGCAGCAGCTCAATTATAGTCAAAATTATACTTATTAAACTGCAATCAGCACGAACAGTCGAGAAGAAGATCTCCAGGCGTCTGACTTGTCAGGCAGAGTGAGAAATCTGAAACGTTGATGGAACATTACAGTATATGAGGGCAGCAGTTTGAATATGTGTCTCGAGCAATGATGGGTTCTATCATTTGCATATAGTTCCATTTCTCTCCGGGCTGTTCTACTTAAGAGGCAGACTGCATACAGTTATGAATATAGAAGAAAACATGTGGTTAGAATTATATTTTAAGACAACTGCAAAAGCTATTGGAAAACTCTAGAAGTTACTTTAGTGCAAATCTTTCAGCCTTTTGTCAGAGCTGTGTGTGTGTGTGTGTATGGGTGGGGTGGGGTGGGGTGGGGAGGGGCTCAAGAAGCACACTGTGTTCTAGCATCTCCTGCCTGACATTTACAAATTCAGGATGCTTGCTAAGAATGGGGGTTGAAAAGACTTATAAAGGAGCTAAGCAGCAACTGCAAAGAAGATTAGGAGAAAAAGGGACACAGACTGAAACAAAACACTTTTATTTTGCTTCTGTATATAGTTATTATGAACAAGTTTATTTTATAATACTGTTAGTGTAAATAATTAATTTTTGGTGAATTCTACAACTGCTCCTGGTTTTTCCTAAGCTTCCTGTCCTCTGCCTAGACAGATGGTGTCAGCCTAAGTGGGATTTATGCTGGGCATACCCTAAGACAGGAGTTTTGTGCGTGGGTACTGGACCTAGTACCAGGGAAGCACAGAGGAAAGTATGGATTCTGTAGCAGAAAGTCCAGGAGTGGTTACCAGGAGAGTGGCAGCCAAACTAGCAGAGATAGAAGTCCAGTCTGAGACTGTACAGCCAGCACAAGTTATGGAAAAAGAACAGGCAGGGACAGAACCTAAAAGCCTGATAGACTTTTACAAATGGTGGGTTATACAACAAAACGAGACTTGAGAAGAAGAGATGCAGCAACAGGAGCAGCGATGGTTGAATGCCTTGCAAGCTATCAAAGGCAGAGGATCCGGCACAGACCCAGATAAGCAACAAAATACAAGCAACTTAAAAGCCATTAAACGTGCAAAGTTGTGTCCCTCAGATGATACTGAGGCAGGTTCACAGACCGAGGACCCAGGAGGTCGTGAGGGGCACAAATCTGAAGCCCTCCCCCCAAGCAAGGTGGTGGACCGCTCGAACAACCCCACAAGCCCCAGAACATAGTACCGAGGACCCAGGAGGTCGTGAGGGGCAGAAATCTGAAGCCCTTCCTCCAAGCAAGGTCGCGGACTGCTCAAACAACCCCACAAGCCCCAGAACACAGTACCGAGGACCCAGGATGTCATGAGGGGCAGAAATCTGAAGCCCTCCACCAAAGCAAGGTCGGGGACCGCTCCAACAACCCCACAAGCCCCAGAACACAGTGTAAGTCTCTGTAGGAGGCAGCTTACCTACCTCAGGACAGCTCCTTTACCAGCAGGATTTAGCTCAGTTCATTAGATAGCTTTAACTGTATATTTTATCCCCACACATGTGGAGACTGTTTATTTAAACTTGACCCCCACTGATTCTGGTGCCAAAAAGGAAAAAAAATCTGCATTGTTGTTTACATTTGTATTAAGGACTACAGCTCTGTTTGCTCTCATAAAAAGTCTAACTTTATTATCTCTACCTCTCCTGGCGCCATAATCGCATCTGAATTGTAAAACTAGGGGCCTGAAGCTTGAACAGTGGTGCTACACTCCAGGGCTCCACTGTACCTTGCTGGCGCCACTTTTGAATCCTGAGCCCATTTAAAAAGTGAGGCTAAGCCCGCAACAAGAAAAGAAAAAAAAATATAAAGTTTTAAAGATAGGGCAGTAATTTA
The DNA here is from genome assembly GCA_016271365.2 of Neoceratodus forsteri. Taxonomy (NCBI): domain Eukaryota; kingdom Metazoa; phylum Chordata; order Ceratodontiformes; family Ceratodontidae; genus Neoceratodus; species Neoceratodus forsteri. The sequence continues at coordinate 1,295,471,697 of CM057454.1, read as the reverse complement.
ATCCTGCCATTAACACCCAAAGCTCCGACTGAAAAAGAGCCCAGCCCCTAACAGAAACGCCCTGTTCACTCTGTATTTAAACTTGCTCACTGAACATTTTCCTTGTCCACAGACTGAGGACCCAGGAGGTCGTGAGGGGCAGAAATCTGAAGCCCTCCCCCCAAGCAAGGTCGTGGACCGCTTGAACAACCCCACAAGCCCCAGAACACACTGTAAGTCTCTGCAGGAGGCAGCTTACCTAGCTTCGACACTCAGCTTTATAGGCTGCATCACATGAGCGCAATCAGCTCACTTTTCCATTTGCTGGTTATACGAGGTAAACACTAGGGGGCTCTCTCAGAAGAATAGAAGGAAAAAAAAACAAACCCAAAAATAAAACTGATTCCCACTAACAAGATAACATGTTAAGCAGCCAAATGAAACTATTACACCTCTTGCTTTCCCTAGCATTTGCTACCCACTTTCTCCCTCCCTCATTTCACAGCAACAACTCCCCAGCTAATGGTCAAATTCATCAATATCACTTTTCAAATATAACAATGAGCCTAAGCTGCACCATAAGTGGGCCAGCACGGGCAATTCGTGCACCACAATCCTACACCCACCTTCTCAATACCCTATTCCTCACTTTATACTAGGACAAAAAGCCCAGCTTATCCAATCCATTCCCATATCATGCAAACTGCCTAAAAGCAACGCTAGCCCACGCAACAACAAAAACCTCTCAAAACGACTACAGCTAACAGTACTCAGACATGCGCTACTACTACTATTACTCCTGGCAGGTGATATACACCCCAACCCAGGGCCAGCCCCGGCTACAAGAGCAAAGATTCAGAGTAATATAGGTTTGCTTCTGGCCTCCTTACGCATACGCAGCCTTCCAAAAAAGCTAGATCTATTGCAAGGGTGGGTTGTACAACACTCACCAGACATCCTTGCTCTATCAGAAACATGATTAAATACGCACGTTCCAGACTCCGCAGTTGCACTGAACGACTACATTATCTTCAGGGAAGATAGAGAGGGTAAGAGGGGAAGCGGATGCGCCATCTATGCCAGACCAAAATTTCAACCTCTACTAGTCCCCTTGCCAACCCTGAAACACGGTGCCCAAGCAGTCACTATCAAGGCAACAATCAGCACCCACGGGAAACCACTATATATAATGTCAGTTTACATACCCAACAACCAAAAAGCAGCCTTTGACTCCATAATGACAAATATAGCGATGCTCCCCCCAAGAAGTGACCTCATATTAATGGGTTATTTCAATGTAAACTGCATATCAAAGGCAGCAGACCCCTTTAAAGACGCAGCAACTGCTCATGATCTGACTCAAGTAGTCCAGACCCCCACAAGACAGGACCCCAGGACAGGAACACACACGCTCACTGACCTCATCCTGACAAACTCCCTCAATCACCTATCTAACGTCAAAGTCCTCCCGGACGTCCTCAGTGACCACTCTCCCCTAACCTGCTCCTGGTCCAACAAGAGCCCACCTAAACATCCCAAAATATCCCACCAAAGGCACCTCAAACAGGGAGCCATATCTAAGATAATCCACTCTCTCTCCACCAGTGACTGGTCTCCAGTCCACACTGCCCTATTCATTGATGAAGCCCTCACCTCCTTTATAAATATCTTCAGTGCAGCCTGCGATAAACATGCCCCACTCACCAAAAAGTTTTTAAAATCTAGGGACACACTGTGGATCACACAACCCCTGCTAGACCAGATGCACCATAGAGATAATCTCTGGTATAAGGCACTCAACTCCAATGTCCCCCACGACAGACAGCTCTATAGGGAGGCTAGAAATAAGTGCACCAGGGCTATTTGACTAGCAAAAACCAGCCACTACAAACAAGCCCTAACCTCGTCCTGGGGCTCAGGGAACAAGTTTTGCAGCAACATCAAAGAACTATGTGGGAAAACCGAAAACCAACCGCCTACCCAAATAATCTATAATGGTACTCCCACACATGACCCCTCCTCAATAGTTAATGTTCTGAATAACTCCTTCACAGACCTCAGTCACATACTCCCACCAAACTTCTTTGACCCACCCAATACGGCTCCACCCACCTCCTCCACTAGGCACAGCTTCCCACCTTTTAGGTTCCAATCAATCTCCTGCAATAAGACCAAACACTACCTCACAAAAGCCTTAAAAGACAAAAGATATAGCAGTGACACTCTAGACCTCAAGATCCTCCGACTTACGCTAGACATGACCATCCCTCACCTCACTAAAATATTCAACCAAATCATTACGTCTAGAGCAATTCCCAACTATATGGAAAAGAGGTATCATCACACCTATACTAAAAAAGGGTGACCCAACTGACCCCGGCAACTACAGGCCGATCACGATACTTCTCCCTCTCTCAAAAGCTCTCGAAAGAATAGTGTCAGACCAACTCACTGAGTACCTGACAACGCACTCCCTGCTCTGCCAAGAACAACATGGTTTCAGAACAGGACATAGCACCACCACGGCACTCCTCACGCTGACATCCTACGCCCAATGGGCCCTGACGCTGGGAACTAGCAGGCGCAATCTTCGCTGATTCAATCTAAAGCGCTTTGACACCGTAAGTCATGATCTACTGTTACATCTACTTCCCTCCCTCAACCTAGCCCCAGACGCAATACACTGGTTCAAAAGCTACCTCACAGACCGAACACAGGAAGTAAAAATAAACACCACCCTATCCTCCAAACTCACAGTCCAGTCGGGTGTACCCCAAGGATCAATCCTAGACCCGCTACTATTCACCCTCTTCCTTAACTCCATCCCAAGCGCATGCAGTGGTAAACTACTGCTATACGCAGATGATGCAGTAGTCTATTGGAAAGACACTACACCAATTGCCCTCCAATACAATCTCCAAACTCACTTCCAGGAACTAGAACACTGGTTTACGAAGCACCAGTAAGTACTAAACTATAGCAAAACAAAATCCATGATCTTTGCACACCGACAAAGCCCCTACAATAGCTCCCAACTAAACATCTCCAACCACCAGAGCACCAATATTGATCAAGTATCACACTTCAAATATCTGGGCATCACGCTTGACACACCACTCACCTACCACACACACATCAATCTACTCTCTGCCTCAGTAAACGCCAGACTAGGGACACTATTTAGGCATAGACAATGCCTCCCACCCCACGCCCTACGCCTGGCAGTGAACAGCTCGGTTCTATCATTGGTAGACTACAGAATCATAATATATGGAGCGGCTGACCCCATGGCCCTTAATCGAATTAGTCTTGCCCTTAACAAAGCCAGCCGCCTGGTCACAGAAAGTAACAGACTTACACACACCTGTGACCTCTACAAAAAAGCCAACTGGCTGACTTTCACAGGTAGACTAAAATACCATACCTGCCTCCAAGCCAAGAAAATCCTACTGAGGATAGCACCCACTGGCCTTCACCCCCTAGTAAAACTTAACACCCACAGGAGCACCCCAAGACACCCAGCTAAAATGCATACCCTAGTCCCCCTCAGAAGGACCACGTTAGGCCAAGGGTCTTTTGGTTATCGGGCACCCACCTGGCTCAATGAACTCCCCCCACCCATCTCCCAGGCCCCACAACTAAGCCTGTTCAAAGCCAGCATTAAGAGGCACCTCTTAGATTCAGAGACATGTAGGTGCACCTAAGCACACTACTCAACCTAGACGCTGGGTTGATTATCCAACCTGAGATGATACCCAACTTCTGCAAATGCTGAAACGTACTCACGTATTCACATTATGCTGCATGTTCTATTGACCAGGGCTGCAAAAGCAACCCCAAAGATACCATTCAATTTATGTATTTGTATTTGTCATTTTGTTATCTCCTTTGTATAACACTATGAAATAATACATGTTATCTTGCTTAACCTGTTTGTCTACCCAGACGTGGAGCCTTTGTAAAGGAGTCTCTGACTCAAAGGTTGTAATTACGAAACTTTAAATAAATAAATAACTGACAACGTCTGAAAGAGTTGCAACAGTCTGCCAATGGCCAAAGCAGCAAAGTGGGCCATGGAGTCCCTTAAGTTTTATTTGCTAGGGACTGACTTTGTTCTTGTAACAGTTCACAGTCCTCCCTGCTGGCTTAACCAGATGAAAGATTCAAATTCCAGAATCACAAGGTGGTACCTGGCACTACAGCCATTTAAATTCACTGTGATACACAAATCTAGTAACGAGAATAACAATGCTGATTTTCTGTTATGATATGGATCAGGAATTGAGGGTTCTGAAGGTTGAAAAACAACTGTATGAGTTTTAAATTTTACTGTTTGCTTACTTTTATTAAAAAAAAAGATAATGTGCAGTACATGTGCTTAATACAGTATCTGAAAGCAGCAAATGTTATAAGAGAATAGAAAGTTTTGGAAACCTGTCTGATGAAACAGGTTCCCTCTTACGGAGGGGGGGTGTATGTGACAGATTAGAATAGGACCCTGTCCCATTTGTTATGGAGAAAGTGTATAAATGCAAGGATCTTTCCTTTTCTCTCTCTTCTCTGTCTGGTTGCGCAACCACATTTTCCTGTAAGACTTCAGATCTGATCACCCTGACAATCTCGCAATTTTTTGGCTTTCACTATATCTGAGTCCACCCTTGCTGTTTGCTTTTCCTCCCCTTGCATATCTGCTGGTATAAAAATATGTGCAAATCATTGTATGGAAATGTAACTGACATTGGGATCCCTTTGTCTTGAAAATGTATAGCGTTACTGTTGAAATGTATATAATTATATTTTAAGATAACTGCAAAAGCTATTGGAAACATCTAGAGGTTACTTTAGTGCAATTCTTTGAGCCTTTTGCAAAAGCTGTGCAGGGGGTCCTCAAGAAGCACAATGTGTTCTAGCATCTCCTGCCTGATATTTACAAAATCAGGATGCTTGTGAAGAATGGGGGTTGAAAAGACTTATAAAGGAGCTAAGCTGCAACTGCAAAGAAGATTAGGAGAAAAAAGGGACACAGAGACTGAAAGAAAACACTTTTTTTATTTTGCTTCTGTACATAGTGATTATGAACAAGTTTATTTATTTTATGATTCTGCTAGTGTAAATAAATAAATAATTCTGGTGACTTCTACAACTGCTCCTGGTTTTTCCTATGCTTTCTGACCTGTGCCTCGACAACAATAACGAGGCCAGAATGGGGCGATGAGGATCATTCTGCCCCTCCTTTGCCTCCAGCTTGAGCAGCGCCCTCTGAACAAAGGGAAGAGGAAGAAATGCATACAGAAAGCATCTTGTCCACTGCAGTCTGAATGCATCCTGACAGAAAACATCAGTTTCTGGATTTCTGGAGCAGAACAGAGGCAGTTTTGCTTTGAGTGGGGTTGCAAAAAGGTCCAGGTCAGAAGTGACCCACTCTTTGAAGAGTGACTGCATGATGTGTCCGTCGAGAGACCACTCGTGAGGATCCACCTCCGGTCTGCTGAGGCAATCTGCTAGATCGTTCTGGACTCCAGGCAGGCAGACTGCCTGAATCAGGGCATCATGCTCCAGGTACCATTCCCACACTCTCACTGCTTCCCTACACAGGGGATGAGTGCGCCCCACCGTGTTTGTTGATGTAGTACATCACCGCTTTGTTGTCTATCTGAAGGAGAACTATTTTGCGACTGGATGTCCTTCAGAGTTTGTACTATGTACAGAACATTTTTGTGGAGTTGAGATTCGTCCTGACTCCACAGACCTTGGGTGCTGAGATCCTGACAGTGAGCTCCCCATCGAAGTAGAGAAGCACCTGTGGTGATAGTGATCTGTGTCTCTAGTGGGGCAAAGGGAAAGCCTTTCAGAAGGTTGTCCTCTTGAGTCTACCAGGTGAGCTTTCATTTTAGAGGTTCCGTCACCTTGATGTGAAAGGACTGGGGATGTGTGGTCAGTGATCACTGAGTACTGAGCATCAACTGAGTGGTCCTGATGTGAAGACGAGCCAAGGGTGCCGTGAACACTGATGATGCCATGAGACTCAGCATCCGCTGCATCGAGAGAGTTCAGACTGAGTCGTTCTCTTTGATGAAGTGAGTCATCTGGAGGATATCATTCCTCCTGTCCTCCAGGAGGAAGGCCCTTGCATTGGAGGTATCCAGGAGGGCTCCTATGAAGGAGTTGCTGGGAAGGCTGTAGTTGCGATTTTTTCCAGATTCAACAGAACTCCCATAGATGTGAAGAATTTGGAAGTTGTGGTCACTGCTTCCTGTGTCCCTTGTCTGGAGGAGCTTGCTAGGAGCCAGTCATCCAGATATGAGAAGACTTGAATTCTGAGCTTCCGTAGGTGCGCTGCGAGAAATGAAAATTACATACCTACAGTAATTCTTGATCTTCTCTGTATCTTCACTATCTATTACTGCTGGGTGCAAGCGGAGGTGCGCCCATCACTGAAAGTTTTTTTTTTTTTAGAGTGAGCCAGTGCCGACAGAGCTGTTCCAAGAGTGACGTATTTCACGTGATGCGAGGGCGCCGTTAGGCTCCGCAGACTCCTCCTCCATCCCAGTTCTGTTAGCCGAAAAGGCGAAATAAGGATAAGAAAAAAAGAGTGAGGCAAGAGAGCAGAGGGATAGAACTAGGAAAGGATATAAACTGAAAAAGGCATAAGCCGGAAGAGGACAGAAAAAGAAGAAAATGCTTACCCTAAGGGACCACACAGCCTCACTTCTGGGGTGGCTCCAAGGGAGGAACAGATGAAGAAAAGGAGAAAAAGGAAGAAGAAGAAGAAGAAGAGAGGGAAAGAACAAGGGATGTTGGGAGGGGAGAACACTGCCCACTGACATATCGGGTTAAGGCTTATAAGCTCGGAACCAAAACAAGGGAGCAAGGATCCTGCTTGATAGGACTGAAAAGAAGGTTCAACTGAACTGGCTGCACATACTGGACACAAAGGGCAGATTCTCTATACTCCAGTCATCCCAACCCCTTAAACTCTAGTCGATAGGTCACAGACTGCCGAGGCAGAATTCTGTTCCAGAAAGAGAGCGCCCAACAAGGAAGAGGAAGAGGTCCTCTAGCACCTTGTTAAGTACTTACACAGATGTGTGTGGGGAGGGGGTAAGCTCTACAGAGGGCACCCCTTTACGAAAAAGGATAGAGTGGGAACGCAATCGGACTCCCTGAAGGCAAGGCAATAGTATCAGCTCAAGGTAATTGAAGTGCCAGGAAAGCACCAACCAGAAGAAACTGATACAAAAGAAGATTAAGACCTGCCAGAGGGACCAGGACAAAAAGGACTGAGCCATAGAGGGATGGTCCTTTAACTGTGAACTGAACAACATGGTTAAGAAAACCAAGAGGTCACCCCTAAGGGCAATCAGAAAGAGTTCCCTCAGGATAGAATAAATTCCACTCGTTCCCACTTTACACTGAGGAAATGGGATCCGTTTAGAAGAACGGAAAATCAAGATGGGTTTTTTTAAGGGGGCTTAAAGGCCAACGAAGGAGGAGGAGGAACAAGCTGGGAGGGGGAGACGCCGAAGAAGGAGGCCCGTGAGGGGAAGGTGGGTGGGAATCTGTAATGAATGGTGAAGATACAAGAGAAGATCAAGAATTACAGTAGGTACGTAATTTTCATATCTTCCTTTGTCAATCTTCACCATTCATTACTGCTGGGTGAGTACCAAGCCCCCCCCCCCGGAAGAGGGTGTGGACAGACCCTGAGGGAACAGATCCCTCAACCTCCTACTGGTGAGAAGTAGAAAGGGGGAGACCCTAATCAATAGACTAGGAAGTCTAAGGTGGGTGAGGAGCAGGAGGTGTCCCCCGTGGGCTGGGGAGGGAGGTTGCCCCTGAAGAAGCCTCCTCGCCTTGCAGGAAAAAAGGCGGGTCCCCCAGAAGGCAGAGTTAGCCACCCTACGCTGGGCAATGGGAGACAGTCTGGAGAGACGAAGCCATGCCGTCCATCTAATGCAGATCGCTGTCCCTACTAGTCTGGACACCACCTCGTTGGCATCGTAGGGTGCCCTCGCTTGGTGCCTTGCAAGCTCCAGACCCTGCGCAGAGAGGGCAATGGCTTGTCTAGACTGCTCTGAGTTAGGCAAAGAGGCTAAGACCTGAGCCAGCATTGATCACAGATGCCTGTTGTATGCAGCGTGGTGAGCCTGATGAGATGAGATGCATAACAACGCACGACCGGAAGAGAAAACACTTCATCCCCACTGGTCGAATTCAGCAGAATCCGAATCCAGAGGCCTATCGTGTAGCAGGCGCCGAGGCCCGGAAGGAGTGTCTAGGTACATCAAACCCAAAGGCGGGTGAGGTAGAGAACCTAGAGACTCGTGGGGGACACAATACTGTCTCCTGCAGTCTCCCGGGGCTGGAGACTGCCAGGTGCAGATAGATGCCTCCTGGAAGAGGATCAGCCAGGAAGGCACCACCAGATGGTGGGCGCTGAATTCACTAAGGAAAGCAAGCATCTGCTGCTCGGTATTGTCCCTACGGATGTAGGAGATGCGTAGCTCCAAAACCATCCTCGAAAGGAAATGCTGATAGCCAGTGAAATCAGCGGAAAGGTGGATAGAAAGTTCCTCTTCCTCAGAGGAGGAAGTGGAGCTCGAATCTCAGAAGACTCCTAAGGCGGGGGGGGGGGGCAGGCAGAAAACCTGTTCGTCCATGGCCCTGACATAGGACGGGAAGGCCATCGCAGTAGCTCTGAACGTCTCCCAAGTTAATGGTCCAGTGGGCCCTACATGGCCTGGGAGAGAGGGAGGTGGTTGCAGAGGGATGGGTGATGGGCACCTAATGGCACGTGCCTGGCCTCTGGGATCTAGGTAGCAACGCTACCAAGACTGGGAACCCTGAGACCATGCCGGGTTGCACAGTAGAGAGGGAAAGAGGCAATTTCGGGAAGAATCCTGAAGGGGAATCTCCCCTGTGACGCGCCTGGGATTGCAAGAGTCCAGAAGGGCAACCCTGAGAACCGCCACCAGAAGGTGCTGTAGAGACCTTAAGAGAAAGGCGAGGATCAGTGCTGCGACTCCTCCCCACACCCTGCAGGGCGGTGGGGGATCGTTGCCGCTGCTGACCTCTACCCCTCAATCCTTCAGACTCCGAAGCAGCCCTCTTTCTCGTAACCAGTGGTGGAGGTCCCTGCTGAGCGAGACCCCTAAGGAACTCACGATGTAGTGTCCTCTTCCTCTGGCCGGGCGACCCCAGCAACACTGGGACGGAAGCTGCTTGGGACCCCCGAGAAGAGGACATCCTCTCCGGAATTCCTGGAGGGTCCACCGCAGGAGATTCCAAGCCACCCCTAGCCATGGAATCATCCGGGTTAACCAACTCCGGGGACTCGGGGAGAGGAACACTGGAACATCTAGCTCTGTGACCTACAGGAGGCTCCGAGTCAGAAGACTCCAGTCGCTGGTCTGGGCCCTTCCCTGAATCGTCCTCCTCTGAGGAGGGAACGACAAAGGAAAGCTCCATCGCAACAGCTGCAGGAACCTCCTCAGAAGCGGCACCAGGACTGGTACCGCCGAAGGCCGCGACGCCAATGACACCAGCAGAGTCAGTCAGACCCCTGTCGGCCGCCTTGTAGCCAGGCTGCACCGCTGAACAGCACTACCCAAGTCCCCGCGCCCAGATCCAGAACGGCACAGCCAATGGCGCTGCCTGAAACTCCCCAGCGCCACGGATGGCGCCGAGATTCCAGAACAGCACCGCCAATGGCGCTGCACCTAATCCCTGGTGCTAGGATGCGCCAAGAACAAGAGCAGCACTGCCTAGGCGCGCCCAAGTCCCTCGTGCTGCGAACGCGCGAGACCCAGAACAGCACTGCCAACAGCCCCGGCCCGAGTCACTGCCACCGTGCTGCGCCCAGACCCAAGGGTGACAAGGGCAGACGAGAACGAGGGTCCACCAGAGCTGGGCTCTGCAACCTGGGGCCGCGATACCGGGGGAGCCTGCACCTCCAAGCAAGTGACTGCCGGGACAGCGCCAATGGCATGACCCCGGGAGGGATCACACCGTTCCTCCTGCGCCGAAGAAATCTCCTCCTCGGCAATGCTGGAAGTGGAGGAGGTTCCCTCCTCGCCAGGCCGTATAGACCTGAGAGGTGACCCGGAGGAAGGGTCAAGAGATCTGGCCTGGGAGGCCCTCGGGCGATGTTGTCCTCCGAAAGTCGGCGGAGCTCTGCCGACTTTAAACGCGCGGACTTCTAACACACGGCGATCCATGGAGAAGCAGGCGTTGCAATGATCCATATCATGGTAGGGTCCCAGGCACCGAAGACAAACATCATGACTGTCCCTGACGGAAAACTGCCAGCCACAAGGGCACCGACGTATAGGGGCACGGCCTGCCTTAGACTTGCGTTTTGCCCCTGAACCTGACATGATGCGAACAATCAAGGAAAAACAGTATAGTGCGAAGGCCAAATATAATAGAAAACAGAATGGTCTTACCGTCGACGACGCTATGAGAAAAAACGATGAACGAGCTTGGCGACTTTGAGAAAAATGCGCCTATGACGTAGTACTATGAACAACTCACAAGAGCAGGTGCAGCCTCGACGGGGAGAAACAGAACTGGGATGGAGGAGGAATCTACGGCGCCTAACGGCTGCCCCTCACACATCACACAGTGTGTCACCCTCAGGGGCGGCGCCGTTGGCGACTCTAAAAAAAAAACAAAAAAAAACACCTCCCATGATGGGTGTGCGCCTCCAGCTTGCACCCAGCAGTAATGAATGGTGAAGACTGACAAGGGAAGATCTGCAAAGCACTTCATAAAAACTTGTGGCGCAGAGGACAGCCCAAAGGGCAGTACCCCAAATTGATAGTGCTGGCCCAGGGCCACAAATTGAATAAACTTGTGGTGGCATGGGTGGACAGGAACGTGTTGGTAGGCATCCTTCATGTCCAGGGAGGCCAGCCAATTGTTTTAATGAATCAGACGTAAAAGCGTACAAAGTGATATCATCTTGAACTTTTCATTGAAGAGAAACTTGTTTAAGTTCCTTAGGTCTAGAATAGGGCGCATGCCGCCTCCTTTTTCTTTGGAACCAGAAAGTAGAGGGAGTAGAAACCTGTGTTCCACTGATCCTGTGGGACTATGTCTACTGCCCTGTTGTTCAGAAGGTCTTGAATCTCGGAAGCAAGGAGGTCTGACTGAGTAACTGACAGCCTGGGCTGTTGTTTGGGTGGATGATCCGGAAGGGTATCTGAAAAATTCAGTGAATAACCCTCACAAATTATCCTGAGAACCCATTTGTCTGAAGTGACTGACATCCACTGATTGTAAAACTGAGTCAGATGCCCCCGTACTGTTGAAGAAGAATCCCCCTCAGACAGCTGAGGAGGGATCTGGGCCGGAATTCCAGAGTGTGGCACTAGGCGCTTTCGGGTCCTGTGCCTTCTGCTGTGTTTTCTTTTGTGGCTGAGTGGCTTGGTTTTTGTTGAAGCCCCCTCTACCTCTGCCACGAAAGGACTGATGGTTATGAAACTGCTGGCGATTCCCACCCCGTTGAGGGGTAGTAGGGGCCGGTCTGGCCATTTTGATAGCCGTCCTAGTTTTCTGTGCGACCTCAAGTGCCTGCTCCACTTATGGGCCAAAAAGATAAGAACCATCAAATGGTAAATTCGTGACTCATTGCTGGTCATCATTTGTGAACCTCGAGGTTCGTAACCATGAGTGGCGATGGGTGCATATCCCAGCTGCTGCTCCAGAAGCAGTGTCAAAGGCAGCCATAGCAGCCTTAAGTTGCTGACTACTGGACTCAATACCTCTAGTGATAGTTTGGAGGAGCTCTGAGGTAAAGCCCGACTCCAGGACAGTCTCCAGAGTAGCTCTTAGCGAATACCAGAGGCTATGCTCATATTGTGAGAAACAGTCCTGGTAACTAGCAATATGCATACCTAGGGTAGCGGCGGCGAAGTCTCGCTTCCTTAATGTGTCAGTCTTATGAGATACTTTGTTTACTGGACGTGCTGTAGACTCCTGAGGAAGAATGGCTTTGTCATTTTCTGCCAGTACCACAATGGCGTCAGCGTGAGAGGCTAGGATCGGTTGATCCTTAGGGGGCGCGTACTTCCCGTCTATGGACTTAGCCACGGAAGGAATAAGCGCCAAATTATCCCACACCGTTTGTGACAGTCTCTCGAAAGAGGGCTGTGCCAGAGGAGTCAATTCCATAGGAATCTCCAGGACATGCAGATACTGAAGGTGCAACAACTTCCCCGGACCCACCTCCGAAGTCTGGACAGAGAGAGGGAGTGGAGTTCGTATTCTTCAGTAGACACTTAAAAGGACAGGTCCTCGACCAGAAGCTCTGCTGAAGTAGAGGGCTTACTTTCCACTCCGTGAGATGAATCTTCATCAAAGTCGTCTCCTAATCGCAGTTCAGGATCAGGCTCAATGTCATCTCCTACTAGCCCAGGAGGGATAGCATATAAAGGAAAGGGAGGAAAGAGAGCAGAAGGAGGTACTCCTTGAATCGGAGTCGAGAATCCCAGTATCTGAGGTGGCGCTGGCCCCGAAGGCGGCGCCTGCCATGGCACTGTCAAGACCGAAGTCCAAGGTGGCACCGCAACTAGCGCCACATCAGGAGACCCCAATCCAACTCTCAGTGCACCCAAGGATGAAGATCTGAAAACATGAGTAGGAGAAAATGGTACCTGTGCTGGCCCGTGCACCACAGCCATGTGAGGGGGGAAGCACAAGAGCGTGGTGTCGACAGCACCGGAGAAGGTGCTGTGTGACGAGGAAGTCCCATCCATCCTGCCCGAGGGTTCGAAGCCCCTAGGCCTGAAGACCCCAGGGCCGACTCCACAGGCTCGGAAAGTCGGGACAATCGCCAAACCTACTGCTCCACAACAGCAGCCCAATGATGAAACTGCTCACCGGAAGACCCCACAGGGGGCGAGAAGGGACTACGGAGTCGAGGATGCCTGCTACTAGTAACAGAGGCTGCAGGCAACCTTCTGTCCCCCGTTACAGTACCTACGATCATCGTGCAGACATATCAGAGGGTGACCTCGAGCGGTACCGTTTCTTCTTCGACCGGTGGGACGAAGAAGAGCTCGAGGCCGAGTGGTGTCGGGTTCCTGATGAGGATCAAGAACGGGCCTGCTTTTTTTTGTGCTTTCAGGAGGACTGCCCTTCCTCCCGAGCACCAGACTGCCCATAGTCAGACCCACCCTCCGTAGGGGCAGTGGACCGGACCCAGCCCTACTGGAAATACAGCTTTCATGTGAAGTCTCTCTACCATCACCGCCCCGTTTATGGTCGACTCCGTTGAAGGTGGGCTGAAAAGGACTTCTGTGTTCTTTCAATGAGGGGACCTGTCATTGCCCTGAGGGAACAGATTCCCTCAGCCTCCTACGGGGGAGACGCAGGAGGGAAAGACCCTACTGCCATACTAGGCCAATACAGCCTAAGGCTGGTCAGGCCGAGGAGCTATCCCTCATGGCGGGGGGATGGAGGATGGCCCTTAAGATTCCTCCTCGCTGTGCGAGAGAAAAGATGGGTCCCCCAGAAAGCGGAAGAAATCACCCTATGCCAGGCAATGGGTGATAATCTACACAGGCGAAGCCATGCCGTCCGCCTGATGCAGATCGCTGTCTCTGCCAATCCGGAAACCACCTCAGTGGCATCATACGATGCCCTTGCTTGGTGCCTTGCAAGCTCCAGACCCTGTGCAGAGAGGACAATGGCTTGCCTAGATTCCTCCGAACCAGGCAATGATGCTAACACCTGTGCCAGCATCGACCAGGGGTGCCTGTTGTAGGCAGCGTGGTGAGCCTGATGTGAGCTGATGCAGAGCAGCACACGAGCTGAAGAGAAAACATTTCTTCTTCCCCACCGATTGAACTCGGTGGAATCTGGATCCGGTGGTCGGTCGTGCGCCGGGTCTTGAAGCCTGGAAGGAGTACCTACAGCCATCAGCCCCGAAGGTGGGTGAGGCAGAGAACCAAGAGATTGTTGGGGAGTGCAATACCTCCTCCTGCAGTCCGCTAGGACTGGGGATGAGGCAGCTGGTGACTGCCAGGTGCGGATTGATGCTTCCTGGAAGGGAATAGGCCAGGAAGGTACCACCAGGTGGTTTGCACTGAACTCGCTCAAAAAGGAGCATGTCTCCTGCTCGGTATTGCGTCTCACAACATAAGAAATATGGAGCTCCTGAACCAACCTCAAAAGGAACCACTGATATTCGGTGAAATCAGCATCGGAGGAAAGGTGGAATAAACGTTCCTCTTCCTCAGATGAGGAAAGGGCGAGGAAGTAGAGGAACTCGTATGCTCAGAATCCTCCTGCGGTAGTGGAGACAGGCGAAAGACCTGCTTGTCCATGACTCTAACACAGCTAGGGAAGGCCGCCACAGTGGCCTTGAACATCTCCCAGGTTAAGGGTCCCAGAGGCCCATGTGGCCTGGGAGAGGGGGAGGTATCTGCAGAGGGACTGGAGAAGGACACCTAATTGAAAGTGTGTAGCCTCTGCCAGGGCTCTGAGACCCTACAGAAGATCCTCTCACATGGGGGGGGATCCAGGGGTCAATCCAGTCAGTGTATGCTGCAAATGTAAAAACAAATCCTGGCTGAGCCCTGAGGGGAAATCTCCCCTGTGGTGTGACCAGGGTTGTATGGATCCAGTAGGGGCAACCCCAAGCGCCCGCCCTAAGGGCACCTCAAGTCTCAGAAGGGAGGCGGGGCTTGGCATGTGACTCCTCCCTCCCCGCAGGGTAGTGGAAGACGGCCCCCAGCAGTCAGCTTGATTCCGAGGCCACCCTCTTCCTCGAATCTGGTGCTGGCGATCCCCTGATCCCGCAAGCCCCCCGAGGGAGGTCACAGAAGAGGTGGTCCCCGTCCCAACCATGGTAGCCAGGTAGCACCATAGATGGCAGCTGTCCCGGCCCCCGGAGTTGAGACCATTACCCCAGGCTCCCTGGAACCCCTATCCGCCGCAAGGCCCCCAACACCAAAGTCGACGTGAGGGCCTGTAGAGACCATGGAATCCGGAGTGCCCGGGAGACAAGGAATGGGGTGCCTGGTGCTGCGTCCAAGAGGGCTCCATGACTCTGAGGAGTCCGGACGCCAGTCCTGATCAGCCAGTGAATCATCCCCCTCCGAAGAGGAGAACACCACACATACTGCCAGACTAGCGACCCTGGGAGCTCCCTTACTAATGGCGCCACTGCAGGACACAACACCGCAGGCAATGCCGCATCGATCACCGGCACCATGAATGGTGCCAAGATCTGAGACGGTGCCAGCAAGCGGCGCTGAGGGTCCGCTGGTGCCAGGCCCAGCAGCTGTGGGCTGCAACACCGGGGGAGACAGCACCTCCGAGGAGTTGACTGCCATGGCAGTGCTCCCGACCTAGCTCCAAAGGGAACAGAGCCGTTCCTCTGGCACAGTGGAAGAAACCTCCTCTACGGCAAGGCTAGAATCAGAAGAGGAGGTTTCCTCCTCACCGGGCCACATAGACCCAGGACAGGACTCGGAGGCAGGGTCAAGAGTTCTCGCCATGGCATCCCTAGAAAACAATTAACCAAAACTACAGAAACTAGAATCGGTGCTGTCGGTAAGAAAATAAAAAGAACGGGCTTACTGGGGATCAACAGCGTCGGATGGGCTCTCAAAACTAGGATGAGGAAATGGACTTGTGGCAGGAACATGGCGTCTAAATTCAGGCAAGGCCTAGTGACATAGAAGTATTCTGGAAACTTGCGCAGCAGGTGCATCTCAACAGTGGGAGAAAACAACTCGGGTGGAAGAAAGTCTGCAGCACCTAATGGCCAACCCTTGTGTACTTGCGCAGTCAAATCGGCCTAAATGGGTGGGCATGACTCCTCCACCCCAAAATAAAGCTCTCGTACAGGTGGGTGCCTCCAGCTTACACCCAGCAGTAATGAATGGTGAAGACTGACAAGGAAAGATCTCAGGTTAAGGTGGAAAAATCACCAAAACACCTCAGAATTACTCAAAAATCACCAATTTGCTGTCAAACACAGCTTGTGTGTGTGACAAGAGAAACAACGCCAAAGTCGAGGGACCCCCCCCAGAGACCTTACACTCCCAATAATTAAATCTGTACCTACCTTTGGCACCTTTTCTCTTTCCTTTTATATTTTTAACAGGAGACTATTAAAAACACCCTAGCAAGGTAAAGGTGTCTCCCAGTCCACACGGAATGAGAAAAAAGGCAGGTTATTAAATTGGAAAGCCACTGCTTATCAGGCAAAATTTTAATTTAGGGGTGCTCCCTGAAAACAGGCAGCCCCATCCTGTAGAGCAGAATTACAGCCCCAACTGAAGTCTTGAAATCTTGACACTTTCTTGAGAGAAGAGAAAAGTAGCTCTGTCCCCCCTGAATGGCACAGCTTAACTGAGGAGTTGCTGCTGCTGCTAAATGGAATCCTCATGTGCCCAACATTCTAAAGCTTGGGCTGTGCCATTCCCCTTGTAGGGGTGCACTATATCTAGCTGTTATGATTACCCACTGACTATGTGGAGCGCTACAGAATATTAAGCTCCAGCCACTGCTGCTACATTCAGAGCAGTGGTGTTATCCACATCACTAACTGGGTGGAATGCCCATGAGAACTTGCGCACTTAATCAGGACCTGTGCAGTGGTACCGGGTTCAGAGACAAGTTTCAACAGAATTTTAAAATATAAATATTGCTCTCAAAATGTTCATCACAGCAGCTCCTGACTCATGCAACAGCATCGAAAGGTTTGTGTGAATGGGAGTGAGCTGCAGCGATTTTTGCAGGTCACCTTAAAGAGCAGCTGACGCCTTCAGGAGAACTTTAATAAACCGTAACATTTAGACACAGTTCGGCTTGTATTTCATGTTAGTTCTGCATTCCTCCTCCCCATTATTTATTACTGATGTAATCTGTATGAAAACAGGTTGTTTGCTCCTGAAGAATTCATATACTCCTGTTCCCTTCTCCCTACCTGAAGTCATAATGCACTGCTTATGACATCAGTTACTCCCATGGCAATAGTTTGTGATGTCACAAAAAAGGATTATGATTTGAAGTAAGGAGTAAGCTACAGAGGGAGATGAACTTTGAAGTATAAAGATGATGTATTCATGCAAATTTCCTCAGTAATAAACAATGTTGAGGAAAAATCTACAGAATATATATGGAATGCAAGTTGAATTGTACCTAAATATTATGTTTTCTAGTTTTCTTTGAGGGGTCAGTAGCTCTTTAAAAAAAAATAAAAAAAAAATCATTATATACTTATAATTTTGTTTGTGTATTTTTTTCACCCCCTCCCTGAAAACCCCCACAAAACTCCTGGACCCATTTTAAAATCCCAATAATACATTCCAGAGTGTGCACTATGCTGGGACAATAGCACTTCTCTGGCGGCTGAAGGCACTCAGCGAAGCCTTGAGCCTCACAACACACCCAAGGTGTGCCGTTATCCCATCACAACACACCTGTCGTGTCTTATTGCTCAATTATGTGACAATGCATCACCCAAAGCCAATAAGCGATGAGAACAGCTTTGACTTATTTTGCATACAGCAGTCTCCTTGTTCTAGCCGCCAGACACGGTTGTTCCCCAACATCGCCACAGTGCATTGGGCTTCAAGGGCTGCTGTAACCACTACATTACAACAATACAAGTATAAGATTCCAAGTAAATCAGAAACCTGGAAGTGATACATCTTGCCTGACATACCACCAAGTGACCCCATTCCCCCACAAGTTCTATTTGAGAAAGGGCTCTGTGACTGTCAATCAACAAACGAGACAGAGACACAACACGTTTGCTTCACTTCCACAGCCTATGAGCTCTGGGGACATGGCAAGGCTAGTCTGCTCTGAAAATGCCAGACCAAGCTGGCCCGCTGGCACTACCACTTCTTGTGTCAGCATCCCTGGTTTGGGAATGGACTCTGTTCACTCAAAGACCGACAAGGGAGGGGCGATTGTGCAGCTCGAGGATTGTTCTCCCTCCTATGTGGGTGGGGGACACTGCACTGTTACTTGACTGCCACGTGGTGGAGGCCAGGTGGCAATACAACAAGCATACACCCCAGGGGAAGGGGTTGCTGCCACATGGCATGCATACATAGGTGTGAGTCACTACGTTCCGGCACTCTCCAGAGAACATGCAGAGAAAATATGCCACTGACCGCCCTGGCCCACGCACGACTGACATGGCAGCCAGCCTACCCCCATCGGGGACCTGGGTAAAAGACAAGTCCAGGAGAAGTTAGTGATAGGGCAGGGGAAGTGTTGGTGGGAGAAATGGTAGACCAGGCATGCAGGAGCAGAAATACAACAAGGGGGAAGAGAATGTCAGTCATCACACTGCAGTACCAAGATGTTTAAGTTAAATCTCCAGCATGTTCGTATTTCCAGGGCTTCACATGCTACTAGAACTGGGGCACACCGGCTTTGAGATAACACCCACAACAAGCACTTGGTTGGACCAGATGCTTCCACTCACAGTGCCCTATCACCTGATGATTCTTGCCTACCTGTGAGGCCTGTGACGATGGAAGCTACACCTGAGGGTTGTGCTCCACGCAACCCCTCAATGGTACGTTTGGACTGGTTGTTGAGGCGCTGTTTCAATTCAGTCTTTTCGGATTCCAGCTGGTCAATATCAGCCTGCAGGGCATCCATGGTTTCCTCAAACTCCCTGCACCAAAGAGATAAAACATCAAACCTTGTATCTACAGGCCCTCTATAGTGGAAGATGATGGCATTCCTTACACACACATTCAAACTGAGGGCAGCCTTCCCCACACACACATCCAAACTGAGGGCAGCCTTCCCTACACACACATCCAAACTGAGGGAAGCCTTCCCTACACTTGCATCCAAACTGAGGTAAGCCTTCCCTATACACGCATCCAAACTGAGTACAGTCTTCCCTACACGCATATCCAAACTGAGGTCAACCTACCTTCCACACACATCCAAACTGAGGGTGACCCTCCCTCCACACACATCCACACTGAGGGAGGCCTTCCCTCCACACACATTCAAACTGAGGGTGACCTTCCCTCCATACACACACACACACACACACATATCCAAACTGAGGACAGCCTTCCCAACACTCACATCCAAACTGAGGGCAGCCTTCTCAACACTCACATCCAAACTGAGGGTGACTTTCCCTACACACACACACATCCAAACTGAGGACAGCCTTCCCAACACTCACATCCAAACTGAGGGTGACTTTCCCTACACACACACACACATCCAAACTGAGGACAGCCTTCCCAACACTCACATCCAAAGTGAGGTAAGGCTTCCCAACACTCACATCCAAACTGAGGTAAGCCTTCCCTATACACGCATCCAAACTGAGTACGGCCTTCCCTACACACATATCCAAACTGAAATCAACCTACCTTCCACACACATCCAAACTGAGGGTGACCTTCCCTACAAACACACTCAAACTGAGAGAGGCCTTCAGTACACACACATCCAAACTGAGGGTGACCTTCCCTACAAACACACCCAAACTGAGAGAGGCCTTCAGTACACACACATCCAAACTGAGGGTGACCTTCCCTACACACACACATCCAAACTGAGGGCAGCCTTCCCTCCACACACACATTCAAACCGAGGGTGACCTTCCCTATACACACATTCAGACTGAGGGTGACCTTCCCTACACACACACACATCCAAACTGAGGACAGCCTTCCCAACACTCACATCCAAACTGAGGTAAGCCTTCCCTATATGCGCATCCAAACTGAGTACGGCCTTCCCCACATGCATATCCAAACTGAAGTCAACCTACCTTCCACACACATCCAAACTGAGGGTGACCTTCCCTACAAACACACCCAAACTGAGAGAGGCCTTCAGTACACACACATCCAAACTGAGGGTGACCTTCCCTACACACACATCCAAACTGAGGGCAGCCTGCTCTCCAAACACATTCAAACTGAGGGTGACCTTCCCTATACACACATCCAAACTGAGGGTGACCTTCCCTACACACCCACCCAAACTGAGGGTGGCCTTCCCTCCACACACATCCAAACTGAGGGTGACCTTCCCTACACACAAACACATCCAAACTGAGGACAGCCTTCCCAACACTCACATCCAAACTGAGGGCAGCCTTCCCAACACTCACATCCAAACCGAGTATGGCCTTCCCTACACACACACATATCCAAACTGAGGGTGACCTTCCCTATACACTCACATCCAAACTGAGGGTAGCTTTCAAAACACTCATATCCAAACAGAGTATGGCCTTCCCTACACACACATATCCAAACTGAGGGTGGCCTTCCCTGCACACACATCCAAACTGAGGGCGGCCTTCCCTCCACACACATCCAAACTGAGGGCGGCCTTCCTTCCACACACATTCAAACTGAGTACAGACTTCCCTATACACACATATCCAAACTGAGGGTGGCCTTCCCTATACACACACATCCAAACTGAGGGTGGCCTTCCCTCCACACACATTCAAACTGAGGGCGGCCTTCCCTACAAACACATATCCAAACTGAGGGTGGCCTTCCCCCCACACACATCCAAACTGAGGGTGGCCTTCCCTACACACACATCCAAACTGAGTACAGCCTTCCCTACACACACATATCCAAACTGAGGGTGGCCTTCCCTACACACACATATCCAAACTGAGGGTGGCCTTCCCTACACACACATATCCAAACTGAGGGTGGCCTTCCCTCCACACACATTCAAACTGACGGTGACCTTCCCTCCACACACATCCAAACTGAGGGTGACCTTCCCTACACACACCCAAACTGAGGTGACCTTTCTGCATCCAAACTGAGGGTGACCTTCCTACACACACATATCCAAACTGAGGGGCGGCCTCCTCCACACACATCCAAACTGAGGCTGGCCTTCCTCCACACATCTAAACTGAGGGCGGCCTTCCCTCCACACACATCCAAATTGAGGGTGGCCTTCCCTCCACACACATCCAAACTGAGTACAGCCTTCCCTGCACACACATTCAAACTGAGGGCAGCATTCCCTCCACACACATCTAAACTGAGGGTGGCCTTCCCTCCACACACATCCAAACTGAGGGTGCCATTCCCTCCACACACATCCAAACTGAGGGAATTCTTCCCTACACACACATCCAAACTGAGGGTGTCCTTCCCTACACACACATCCAAACTGAGGGCGTCCTTCCCTACACACACATCCAAACTGAGGGCAGCCTTCCCTACACACACATCTAAAGTACCTATCTGTCTGTATGTCTAATTTCCTATGTATACCATACAAACTGCTATCAACTTTCGTAACACTGTACTGACTACCTGTATATTACTTGTCAATTGTACATAATATGTATACACACTTTCTGTCAACCTGGTTTTGTACAGGATGTGGTCACACTGTTTTTTTTTGTATCTTTCTTATTTGCTACAATGTTTAATGCTCTCTGTAACTCTTATTGCCTGGGTCGACCCTGAAAAAGGGACTGTACTTGTCTCAGTGGACTTACCTGGTCACCGAAACTCAAATAAATAAATAAAATAAACTGAGGGCAGCCTTCCCTAAACACACATCCAAACTGAGGGCAGCATTCTTTACACACACCCAATCTGAGGGTACCCTTCCCTATGCACACATTCAAATTGAGGGCAGCCTTCCCTACACACACATCCAAACTGAGGGCAGCATTCTTCACACACACCCAGTCTGAGGGCAGCCTTTCCTATGCACACATCCAAACTGAGGGCAGACTTCCCTACACTCACATTCAAACTGATGGTGTACTTCCAGCTATTGATATCCAAATTGCATCCACTGTGTCAGAGCAGTGTGACTTCAATACATAACATTTCTGTCCCTGTCAGAATGTCAGTGTCTGAGCAGCACACAGTGGGATGTGGTAACATAGTATTTTAAATGGGAAGAGAGTCTAGGTCCAACTACAGGCCTCCCCCAACCCCTGAATTCCAGAAAGCCCACAGCAGAATCTCTGAGGGTCCCGAGGTCGAGAGGGTGCGTGGGCAGCAAGACGCTCTCCCCCACCCCCACCCCCTGAATTCCGGAAAGCCCACAGCAGAATCTCCGAGGGTTCCGAGGTCGAGAGGGCGTGGGCAGCAAGATACCCTCCCCACCCTGAATTCCGGAAAGCCCACAGAATCTCGAGGTCCCAAGGTCGAGAGGTGCGGGCAGCAAGAGACCCTCCCCACCCCAGATTCCAGAAGCCCACAGCAGAATCTCCAAGGGTCCCGAGTGAGAGTGCAGGGCAGCAAATGCCCTCCTCCACCCTGAATCCGGAAAGCCCACAGCAGAATCTCAGAGGTCCCGAGGTCAGACAGCGGGCAGCAAGACGCCTCCCCACCCCGATTTCCGGAAAGGTATGTGCGTGGCTTGCCACGAGAAGCCCCTCCGATACAGCTCTCAATCAGCTTGAATTTGAATTTGCCTGGACTTGGCGCCTTTTCTGCAGCTTGCATTGTTGCCTTAAGTAATTAATTTCTATCGGCATAGGCCTGGAGATACTTTTTCAGTCTAGCATTTCTACGCCCTAGGCACTTTATGTGCCTGTATTTCAGACGTGCTTTAAGTGTACAACTGTTCATTAATGTATTACTGCTCTGCTGATTTCTACTGTGCATGCTTAACCCTGTTTACTCACTCAACCCCCTAATTTAGAAAAGAAAAGGGGGTCTCAGATGCTGCAGTGTACAGAAAATTAATCGGACTCCAGTCCCCTAATTAGAGTGAAAACTTGCTCTGCTGATTTCTACCTGCATGTTTTGCTTAACCCTGTTTACTCACTCAACCCCCTAATTTTAGATAAGAAAAAGGACGTCTCAGACGCTGCAAGAGTACAGAAAATTAATCCGATTCCAGTCCCCTAATTAGAGCAAACACTTCCGAGACTGGTAGAAAGCTATAACTTTAATCCGATTTGGTCCCTGCTTATTCATCTGTCCTTGCCCACACCCCGTCCCTGCTCTCCAGCCCCATAATAAAAGTGCTTACCTCCCTGTGCTTTCCTCCACAGCCCACAGCAGAATCTCCGAGGGTCCCGAGGTCAAGAGGGCGCGGGCAGCAAGACGCTCTCCCCCACCCCTGAATTCCAAGAAGGTATTGCAAACCATCACGAGGAGCCCTCCGATACAGCTCTGAATCAGCTTGAATTTGCTGGCCCCGCCGACACATAGCGTCGGCTCCCCACCACCCTTGATCGACTTCGCACTGCCCCACTTGCCAGCCATTCCATCCCTTACCGCTGACTCAGTCCCCCCCTTCCCTCATCTCAACCCCTCCTACTTGCTGCACCCCTTTTACTCCACCTCCCCATTCCTACCTTCTCTGCCCTAGTACGATCAGATAGGCATGCTCCCTACAGTAGAAAGAGGTCCTGGTATGCTGTACTCAGGTTCTTTCTCCTCCTACTTCTTATGTCAGGGAATGTCCATCCTAATCCTGGGCCTCTAGCAGCCCAACTATCTACCCAAACCCCTGCCCGTGGGCTCCGCATTGTCTCCCTTAATGTCTGCAGTCTCTTAAAAAAGTGGGACTCCTTCCAGGGTTGGGTCCTTCAGCATCAGCCTGATGTTATAGCTATCAGCGAAACCTGGCTTAATCCTAGGATCCCTGACTCTTCCTTTACCCTCACTGACTACAACCTCTACAGCGTCAATCGGAAGGGTAAACGTGGAGGTGGATGTGCCATTTACTGCAAGCCTTCACTTCATGAGCAGCTGCTCCCCAACCCTATACTAGGTCCAGGACCATAAGCACTCACACTTAAACTTACCTTGGGATGCTCCCAAACCCCGCTCCTGATCACTGTTGTTTACATTCCCCCTAGGGACCAAAAGGTGTCCTTCCTCTCATTACTGTCCTATCTGGACACCCTCCCATCAAGTACAGAAAAGATTATATTCGGGGACTTCAATATCAATTGGCTAGCAGGTGACACCTCACCACTCATGAATGCTGCTACAGCCCAAGACCTATCTCAAGTGGTCTCGTTCCCCACCTGTTGGGATCTGCGCACTGGGTCTTCTTCTCTGCTAGACTTCGTTTTCACCAACCGTTCACACAAAATCACTAATGTCACCAGCCTCCCAAATGTACTCAGTGACCACTTCCCCGTTCTCTGCTCCTGGACTTGGAAAACTCCTAGATCTCCCTCTAAATTAATAACGCAATGCAAACTAGGCCCTGGCAAGCTGACACTTCTTAAAGCTCACCTCAGCAGGAGGGACTGGTCTTTTGTTACAAACGCACTTGACCCTGACAGAGCTCTTGACCTCTTCATCCTGGCCTTCAGCAATATATGTGACAAATATGCCCCTCTCACCAACAGAATGGTCAGAGACAATACTGTGCCTTGGATCTCCGATCGCCTCCTGGCCTTGATGCGGGCGAGAGACTCACTATGGCAACTCTCAACTGAGTCCGGCCTCTCGCTCGATAGGCAAAAATACAGAGAGGCTTGAAACAAGTGTACCTGGGCTGTGCGAAAAGCAAACGCAGATTATTATAAATCCTCCTTAACTACCTCCTGGGGCTCAGGGCGTAAGTTCTGGAACAACATTAAGGAAATGTGTGGAAAAGACCCTAACCCTGTCCCTGACCAGGTCTTGATCAATGGGTCTTTGACCTCTGACCCCACACAAACTGCTGAAGCCTTCAATAACACCTTCTCAAACCTCAACCATGTTCTCCCCCCTAACTTCTTTGATTCACTTTCTTCCGGCACCCATACCACCTCCCCAGAAGTTCCCCTACACACACCTCGTAAAATTACTCCCAAATCTGAGCCATATCTCTCCAAAGCACTGAGCCACTCCTCCTTCCAGCAGCGACTCCTAGACGTGAGGCTCCTTCGGCCTTACCTTCGGAGACCTTATACCCACTAACTCACATTTTAAACCGCTCTCTGTGCCTAGGTAGATTCTCCTCCAAGTGTAAATCCACCACCATTACCCCTATCCTTAAAAGTGGGGATCGGTCCAATACCAGTAACTACTGCCCCATCTCCATACTCCCGCCCCATCCAAGGCCTTAGAACGGATTGTGTCAGACCAACTCACTGATCACCTCACCAAACAAAACCTATTCCTAGACAGCAACATGGCTTCCATAAAGGGCACAGTACCACCACTGCCCTTCTTGAGTTTACCACCCATATCCACTCTGCGTTGGACAAGGGTCACATCACTGGTGCAGTCTACAGAGACCTCACAAAGGCATTTGACACTGTCAACCACTCCCTACTACTTGCCACCTTGTCCAACCTGGGTTTCTCCGCTGATGCGAAGGGCTGGTTTATGGACTACCTTAAGAACTGGTCCCAGCAGGTCAAAATAGGGAACACCTTATCCAATAGTCTGCCTGTCGTCTCTGACGTCCCGCAGGGGTCCATTCTTGGGCCGTAACTTTCAGCCTATTCCTCAACTCCCTTCCCACGTCCTGCCCCAGCAATCTACTACTATATGCAGATGATGCTGTCCTCTTCTCCTTCAACCTTGACCCCATCCAACTCTACCGCTCTCTCCAGGCCACCTTTAGCTGTGCTGAGAACTGGTTCGCTGCTCAGCGCCTTACTCTCAACTATTCAAAAACCAAATTTATGCTGTTCTTCCACCCGTGGAATACAAGAAAGGAGCTTTGCCCACCAGTTCTAACTTCAAATCAGACCCCTTTGGAGCAGGTGGGCTCCTTCAAATACCTGGGCATCACCTTGAACCCTGCGCTTAACTTCCACCTTCATGTACGCCACCTATCCAAGTCACAAAATGTCAGGTTGGGTCTGTTATACTGTCACAAACACTGCCTCACCCCGGATGCCCTCAGTCTTGCCGCCTCCTCCTCGGTTCTCTCGCTGCTGGAGTACGGTTTATTGATCTATGCAGCAGCAAATACCACAGCCCTAGACAGTCTTCGTCTCTCCCTAAATAAAACTTGCCGCCTTGCCCTGGGATGTGACCATCTCACTCACACCTGCTCACTCTATAATGACACTGGCTGGCTTAACCTTGACAACAGAATCAAGTTCCACACATGTCTCATGGCTAAAAAAATTACCCTTGGCCTCTCCCCCCCCCCGGGCTAGCCCCGCTAGTCAACCCAGAACTCATGGTGCAGCACACCCGTAGCTCCGACAAACCCCTATTCTCTGTGCCCAGTTGCCGAACCTCCCCTATCCAAAGGTCCTTCAACTATAGGGCCCCTCGGTGGTTGAACAGCCTCCCTGCCTCATTAGCAAATGAACCTAGACTTGGGCTGTTCAAAATCCACCTTATGGAATACCTCCTGACCTCAAGCACCTGTGACTGCCCTTGATCTGATAATTACCTCCGACGATGGCCCCTTGCCTGAAATTACCTTAACCCCCGCCTGCTCCTCAGCCCAAGCGGGTACTACTAATATTTTGTCTCCTATCTGTTTTCTGGTATATAGTACCTATATAAGTTAATCACTTGTACTTGTTTGTGTTAATTTCACTGAACATTTGCCTACTTCTCATTGTAAGTAACTGAACTCTATACACTGATCTATTGTTAATTTTGTATGTCTGTACCTTTTTCTCTGTGACGTGGATCCTTTGTAAATGAGTCTATGACTCAAAGGTGTTTCCGAATTACTAATAAACATAGCAGCCTTACTTTTTGTACCTAAGAATGGTACAGTTACATAAGAACTTAACCGTAACAGTAGATGTTCGAGGGGATCTCTTGCAGCAGGCCACACCCTATGGAACTACAGTCACCAGGCACTAGGACCACACAGAAAACTTTCTAGCTAGCAGTCTTCCAGGAGGCCGCCCACTCTGATGTCATACACCGATGTTGACCTATCCTATAAGAGTGGGCATCCCCTGCGAACTCCTTAGTTTTCCCACTGGAGACCATAAAAAGTTACTCACCTGTAGCTCTAGTTCTAGGAGTGGTGTATGGTGTACATCCACTCTTCTGGCAGAACTTCTTCCCCTTTAAACCTGGCTGGAAAGTCTTGAAGTTGGCTCCTCCCACCCACCCGAGTAATATACTCCTCAGCATTGCCCTGTGACATGAGATCTGACCCGCTGGAAGCCAGACCAGAGTGCCACTTGCCAGGTTAGGTGGGTTGTGTTGATGTACACAATATACCACACCTAGAAATGGAAATTCCATACTCACCGTAATTCTTGATCTTCTTCAACAAGTCTTCACCATTTATTCATACTGCTGGGTTACAAGCTGGAGGTGCTGGGACCTTGGGGAGCCAAAAATCTTCAAGAGGGCCAGTGGCAAGGTAAGACCACGCATGCGCATCTCTGTGAGGCTGACTCGCACCTGTGAAAGCCATCTCGGCGGCAATCTTCCAACAGCCTCAGTACCATTTTTATAGGGGAGACGTAGCGTATTTTAACCTAAGAAATGCCTAACCTAACAAGGGCATAAGACAGCCCTGTTGACCTGTATAAAAAGCGTAAATTCAAAGAATGACTTTGCAGCCCAAAGTGAACAAGGGAGTCAAGATCTGGAACAGCATGCGTGGCCTCGGGGAATGGTGGGTGGGTGTAGGAATAAATGGTGAAGACTTGTCCATGAAGATCAAGAATTATGGTGAGTATGTAATTTCAATATCTTCCTGGACTTAAGTCTCCACCATTTATTCATACTGCTGAGTTAGAGTACCAAGTTGAAATGCAGTAGTAGAAGACAGACCTCACTCAGGACAGAAGTCCATTAAGGATTGTCCTGCCAAAGGAAGCATGCTGTCTGGCATGGACATCCAGAGTGTAGTGCTTTACAAAAGTGTGCACTGAGCTCCAAGTAGTTGCTCTATAAATGTCATCAATGGGAACAGAGCGGATCTCCACCAGAGATGCAGCTATCACTCTGGTAGAGTGGGCACGCACCTGGCCGTCAAACTTAAACCTGCTCCATAGAGTAACAATGGCAAAGGCATGCCACCATCAAAAGCGGAAATACATTTAATGGAAACTGGTTGTCCTAGCCGGGTGGCGTTGAAGGACTCCGAGAGCTGCTTGGCCTGCTGTATGTCCCCAGTTCTATCTATGTAGAACCAAAGAGCTCTAGGGTGTGCTCCCCTTCATTTTGGAAGTTGGAGAAATAAGTGGGCAGAGCCAAAGGCTGGTTGAGGTGGAACTCCGAAACCACTCTGGGAAGGAACTTAGGGTGAGTGTGGAAGACCACATTGTTGTTATAAAAAACGGTATATGGAGGGTCTGTGACCAAAGCATGTATTTCAGAGACCCTACGAGCAGAGGTGATGGCCATCAGAAAGGCGGCCTTCCAGGTCAGAAAATGGAAGTTATGTACCTCCCGTAATTCTTGATCTTCTTGGACAAGTTCTCCACTACTCAGTCACACTAATGGGAGTATGCTGGAGGCTCTAGGACCCCGTGGGAGCCAAAAATCTTCAGTAAGGCTGGCGCCAGGATAGGACTGCACATGCACAGTGCCACAAGACCATCTTGCGCCGTATAGGCTATCTTGGTGTCGACCCTCCAACTGCCTCAGTACATTTTTGACAGAGAAGATGCAGCGTGAACTAACCTAAAAAAAAAAAAAAACACTAACTTCCGGGCATAAGAAGCCCGGATGACTCATGTAAGAAATGGAAATTACGTACCTACTGTAATTCTTGATCTTCTTGGACAAAGTCTCCACCACTCATTCACACTAATGGGAGTTCGCTGGAGGTGCTAGGACCCAGCGGGATCAAACTTCTTCAGGAGGGCCGGCGCCAAGATGGAGCTGTGAGAAGCGGCACCGTGAGCCCCAGCGCGTGGGGTAATGACTATCTTGGTGTCGACCCTCCAACCGCCTCAGTACCTTTCTTCTAAAGAGGTGCAGCGTAACTTAACCTAGGAGGAGTAACCTAAAAATCAGACATAAGACAGTCTGAATGACCCATGTAAGAAGGGTCAACAATAAAGACTTCACAGCCCAGCCATTGAGGGAGTAAAGACTAAAAACAGAGTGAGCTTGGGTGATGGTGGGTGGGCGTGTGAATGAGTGGTGGAGACTTCGTCCAAGAAGATCAAGAATTATGGTAGGTACATAATTTCCATATCTTCCTGGACAGAAAGTCTCCACCACTCATTCACACTAATGGGAGCGTACTGAGCTAAATAATCCCCCGAGACGGGCAGCAGGAGATAAGAGCTCAAATACTTAGGACAGAAGTCTGTTAAGAATAGTCCCTGCCAAACGACAGATGTCGTCTGGCATGGACATCCAAGGCGTAGTGCTTAACGAAAGTATGCATGGAGTTCCAAGTGGCTGCATTGCAAATATTTGCGATGGGCACGTTGCAGATTTCCGCCAGAGATGCCGCAAATGCTCTGGTAGAGTGAGCTTACATTCTGCCTTCCAGCTTGACCTGTGCCATAGAATAGCAGTGGAGAAGGCAAGCCACCAGCCATGCTGAAATACATCTCATAGCGATGGGCTGACCCAGCCGGGTCTCGCTGAAGAAGACAAATAGTTGTTGGGCCTTGCAAATTTGTTTTGTTCTATCTAGATAGAACCACAACGCTCTCTTAACATCCAGTGAATGAAGGGTACGTGCCCCTTCATTCTGGAAGTTCGTAAAGTAGGTATGAAGGACTAAAGGTTGGTTTAGATGGAATTCTGAGACAACCTTAGGGAGAAATTTAGGATAAGTCCTAAGAACTACTTTGTCCTTGTGAAATACAGTGTACGGGGGTCTGTGACCAGTGCATGTATTTCAGAAACTCTACGGGTGGAAGTAATGGCCACCAGGAATGCCGTTTTCCAAGTGAGGAACTTCAAGTCGCAAGTAGCCAGAGGCTCGAAAGGTTTACCAGTGAGCATGTCTAGCACAAGGTTAATGTCCCAGGCTGTGACTGGACGTGTGATAGAAGGTCTAGTATGCAGAATACCTCTAAGAAACCTCAACCACAGGCAACTGAGCCAGTGACATGGAAAGTATCAGCTCATGATATGCCGAAATAGCACAAAGATGAACTCTGACTGTGGAGTACCGCAGACCTGTATTCAAGAGATCTAAAAGATACTTCAAGACTTTATTCAGTGGGCAGGAAAAAAGGTTCCAAGAGGATTTTGCACACCAGATAGAGAAACGCTTCCATTTGGCTGTGTATGTTTTTCAAGTGGCCGGCTTATGCGCAGCCAGAAGAATATCTGAAACTCTACGAGAAACATTGATCCTACTCACCTCTCTCTTCAGGATCCAAAGGTGAAGCGACCCTAGGTTGGGATGGAACCTGGGGACCCTGGGTCAGAAGGTTCGTCTGAAGGGGAAGCATCCTCGGAGGGGTTTCCGATAGACTTTTTTTTTTTAAATCACTACTTTATTTCTCCTTGGGTCTGTGCGGCCCCCATCTGACCGACTCTCCCAGCTCCGTCCCCCAGAATTAAATTACCGGGGCTTACCTTATGCCTGGTCTGGGAGCCGTGCCCACGGAGAGTTGGTCATCATCCTGCCGCTGGCTGCCTTTTTTCCGTTTTCTCCGCTTATTTCCCCAAGGACCCCAGGAGAAGGACGCATGTGTGTGGAGGCACGCATGCACCTTACAGCCCCAGTAACGGCCCTCCTCCGCCTGCCCCATTGGCCTACTGCTGGTACCCTCACTTGCGCAGCCCCTTGGCCTCCACCAGGGGGTAGCCAAGAGCTAGGGATGCCACTCCACCTCCCCGGAGAGGAGAGCTGCCTCACGGCAGCTCCATCCTGTGCGCGCTCCCCCCTGTGCGACTCGACGACCCCAGGCTCGCCTCGAACCCGGGTCGCCGTGTGCCGCAAGGTGAGACGCCCAGCACCAGCGCCACCGAGCTAGCCTCCGATAGACTGTTGAGTAGTGGAAACCATATCTGCTGATGTCAAAAGGGGGCAGTGAGAATCATTCTGCCCCCCTGAGAATCCAACTTGAGAAGCACCCTCTGAATTAGGGGAAGAGGAGGAAAGGCATATAGAAAATGCCGTGTCCACCACAGCCTGAACGCATCCTGACAAAAAATGCCAGGTCCTGAATTTCTGGAGCAGAAGAGAGGCAGTTTTGTGTTGAGTGGGGACGCAAAAAGGTCCAGGTCTGGAGTTCCTCACTCTCTGAAGAGTGACTGAACGATGGTTAAGTTGAGAGACCACTCATGAGGATCTGTCTCTGTTCTGCTGAGATGGTCTGCCAATTCATTTTGTACTTCTGGCAGGTAAATCACCTGAATCAGAGCTTTGTTTTCCAGGTATCACTCCCACACTCTCATCGCTTCCCTGCATAATGGGTAAGAGTGTGTGCCGCCCTATTTTTTGGATGTAATACATTACCGCTTTGCTGTCCATTTGAAGGAGAATGTTCTTGTGACAGAGTATGTCCTTCAAGACTCGGACTACGTAGAGGACGGCTCTCATTTCCAGGATGTTTATGTGAAGCTGGGACTCGTCCTGAGTCCACGTACCCTGGGTGTGGAGATCCTGGCAGTGGCCTCCCCAACCCATCAGGGACGCATCCGTGGTAATGGAGACCTGATGATCCAGAGGGGCAAAGGGATATCCTTCCAGAAGATTGTCCTTCTGTTACCACCAGGCGAGTGACCTCTTTAGAGGTTCCGTCACCTTGATGAGAAAGGACTGAGGGTGAGTGGTTGGGGACCACTGAGTACTGAGCATCCATTGAGAGGTTCTTATGTGGAGACGAGTTAAGGGTACAGTGAACACCAAGGATGCCATGAGGCCCAGCATCCATTGCATCGAGATAGCTTGAACCGAGCTGTGTTCACTGACGTATTATGCCATGTGTAAGATATCGCTCCTTCTGTCCTCGGGAAGAAAAGCCTTTGCACGGGAGGTGTCCAGAAGAGTTCCTATGAAGAGGAGCTTCTGGGAGGGCTGCAACTGCAACTTGTTGAGATTTAGCAGGACTCCCATGGACGTGATGAATTCTGAGGCCGTGGCCATGGCCTCCAGAGTCTCTTGCCTGGATGGACTTACTAGGAGCCAGTCATCCAGGTACGGGAAGAAAAAATTACTCACCTTAGTAATTGCTTTTCTTCTCATGGAGTCTTGCTATATTATAACAATAGCAGTCAGCCACTGCAGCTGAACTGCCCCGGAGAGGAAGGAGTTAACTCCAGAAGATCTGGAGTTCTACAGGGCGAGGGCGCTGTGCCCAAAGCTCTATCTGGCAGTTTCAAATGAAACTGTCAGATCTTTCAAGCTAACATCAAAGGACGGAAAGTCTGTGTGGAAAACTACACTAGCCCATGGCTACCTACTAGTAGTAATAACAACAATATAAAGAACAAAGAAACACTCGAGCCATAATAACAAAATTGATGGTATTATGGTTGCTTTTACCACCCTTGACAAGCATGATATGAACCCCCTTCCCCAAAGACTCAAGTCCAGGAAGGGGCAATATAAATAACCTAAATGAAACAATCTAGATCCCTAACCCAAAGGAAAAGAGGGTAAGGGAAAACTACAATGGCATGACACAGTGCTTGCACCATCTGCCACCCCTACCCAAGCAGAAGTTCTGAGAGGGGCAGGAGGGAGGTAGTTATAATATAGCAAGACTCCATGAGAAGAAAAGCAATTACTAAGGTGAGTAATTTTTTTTCAAACACCATGAAGTCTTGCTATATTATAACAATAGCAGATTACACAGCAGTACCTCCATGGAGGAGGGTCAGAACCTACTTAGGAAATAGGCTCTGAAGCACATAGCTGTACCAAACCCTGAAAGCATCTCTCCTGGACTGGACATCCAGGAATAATGCTTGTCAAGGTGTGTGAACTGTCTTCCAGGTAGCAGCTTGACAAATCTCCAGAATGGGATGTCTCTAGCAGCCGCTAGAGACGCAGTTGCACTCTGGTGGAGTGGGCCCTCAATCCTGAGGGGGGTACTCACCCAGTTTTGATAACAGAATTGGATACAAGAAACAATCCACCTTGCAATTGTTCTCTTAGTGGCAGGTTTCCTTTGCCAACCTCGCCATAGGTAAGAAAGAGTTGGAGGATTCAACCTATGACCTCTGGTGCGCTCTAAATAGTAGCTTAAGGCTCTTTTGACATCCAAGCTGTGCAGTCTCCTCTCACCTGAGGAAGAATGCTCAGTGAAAAATACTGGGAGAGAGATAGATTGATTCAGGTGGAAATCAGAAACCACCTTAGGCAAAACTTTCTATTAGTCCTAAGGACTACCTTATCTCTGTGGAAAGAGATAAAATCTTCTTCCACTGACAGGGCCTGTAGCTCACTTATGCATTTGGCAGAGGTGATAGCTACTAGAAAACAGTTTTCAAGTTAAATACTTGAGCTCTGCAGAAGACAGAGGCTCAAGGGGGTTGCATTAACTGAGCAATGCAAATATTCAGGTCCCAGGCGGGGAGCTGGTTCCCAAAAAGGAAGGAGTTAGTATGAAGTAACCCTTTAAAAAACTTGGAGAACACGGTGAGAAGAAAGGGAGGCAGGTTTCCTGCTGACACAAAAGCAAGAGACAGCTGCCAGATGAACCTTCAGGGTAGCTGGTCTAAGGCCTAGGGAATTCAGATGGACCAAATAGTCCAGTAGAATGGGAAGATCAGCAGATTCTGGGATAATCTGCCTCTCAGAGCACCAGATGGAAAACCTCTCCACTTAGAATTATAAGTGGCCCTAGTGGAAGGCTTCCTTGAAGCCTTAAAATATCCATGACATCTTGAGAAAGGTGTAAGTCAGCAAATTCTAGCTCCTCAAGAGCCAAGCCTTGAGGTGGAGGGATTTGAGGTCCGACACTCTCCCCTGTGCACAGGCCAGTAAGTCGTGGACTCTGGGCAGGCTCAGGGCAGGGTGGACTGCCAAGAACAGGAGCAGAGGGTACCAGGGCTGTCTGGCCCAATCTGGGGCAATCAGAATCACTCTGCAAGGTTGAGATCTGATTTTTACTAGTACCTGACAAGGAGAGAAGGGGAAGGCATACAGGAACTTCCCTTTCCAGTCCAACAGAAAAGCGTCAGAGGACTGAGCCCAGAACTGGAGGCCTGCAACAGAAAAGAGGAAGTTGGTGGTTGTCTGGGGCTGCGAAAAGATCTATCTGAGGAGTGCCCCATCTGGCAAAGACAGACCCCAGCACTTGGATTCAGAGCCCATTCGTGATGGCCCTGAGAAATTCTGCTGAGGGCATCCTGCCAGGACATTGTCCTTCCCTGGGAGATGAACCGCTATCAGGGAGGTGTTCAGGGAGTAAGCCAGAGACCACAACTTCATTGCTTCGTGCACAAGGCTGAAGACCGAGTGCCCCTTGCTTGTTGATGTACCACATTGTGGTGGTATTGTCTGTCCTGACTTGAACCACTTTGTTCTGGACAGAATCTGAAAACACCGAAGAGGCTAAAAGACAGCTCTGAGTTCCAAAAGATTGATGTGGAGCAGAGACTCCTGAGGAGACCATACCCCTGAGTGGCAAGGTCGCCCAGGTGAGCCCCCACCCTAACAGGAGGCATCCGTGGTGAGGGTGAGGGAGTGAAAATGGGAATGAAGGGAACCCCTGTCTTAAATTGCTCTGGACCTGCCACCAGTGGGGGCTAGGATCAGAGTTTGAGTAACTAGGACCAACTTGGTAAGGGGTCCTTCCTTTGAGACCAATAGGCCCTCAAATGGAACTGAATGTCCCTCATCTGGAATCTTGCTCCGCACCTGACGCAGTGGAAGCAGCCATGTGCCCGAGGAGTTGCAGAAAATGCCTTGCTGGTCGAGAGACCCGCAGGGTAAAAGAGGATGCCAGGGCGATGAGTCTGTCCACCCTTTCCGAGGGAAGAAAAGCCCTGGCTAACCTTGTGTTCAATTCTGCGCCTATGAAAGTTAGGACCTGAACTGGTTCCAGAACTGACTTTGGTAAGTTTAGCAGGAATCCCAGGGAAGTGAGAAGCTGCTGGGTGACTTGCAAGTGGGATTTCACCTGACCTGGAGACTGACCCACAATGAGCCAGTCGTCCAGGTAGGGAAACACAGCAACCCCTGCCTTCTTAAGTGAGCCACTACTACAGCGAGACATTTTGTGAATACCCTTAGGAGCAGAGAGTAAGGCCGAAGGGCATTGCCCTGAACTGGTAGTGGCCTGAGGGCAGTTCAACCTGAGGTACTTTCGGTGAGAAGGCCACTGATCAGAACATGAAAACAGGCATCCTTGAGGTCCAGGGAAGCTAGCCAGTCCCTGGCCTTAGGAAGAGCAATATCATTGCCAGAGTCAACATTTTGAACTTTGGTTTCAACAGATGCTTGTTCAAGTATCTTAAATCTAGAATAGGCGCCATTCTCCTGTCTTTGGGGTAAGAAAGTATCTTGAATAAAGCCCCTTGCCCTGATGGCAAGGAGGAACCCTTTCCACTGCTTTGCAGTCCAGCAGAGCAGAAACCTCTGCTTCCACAGCAAGGGCTTCTGAAGGATTTGCAGGTGGAAAATGCCTGGCTCTCATCTTTGGAAAGTGTTTGAAGCTGAGAACCAGACCCTGGCCTATTACCTCCAGAACCCATCTGTCCGTAGTTAGGGACAGCCAGTTCCGCTGAAATAGGCCAACCTGCCCCCCACTGGTACAGGAGAATCGCCCTGACACCCCATCAGGGTGCCTGCTTAGCAGCAGCTTAGGGCTGAGGGGGGACGGTCTACTTGTGCCACGTCTCACCTGCCTCTGAAGAAACCCCTCTGAGACAGCAGGAGGCTTGAGAGTGGTAAAAGGCCTGGAAAGGGCCTGCCCCTACCTCTGGGAGCATGCCTTTGTGGCATGGCATGCTTCTCCTTAGCCTGGCACTTTTGTAGGTAGTTCTGTATTCATCCATCTTTTCATATAGTTTTCTGTTTGCTCCCCAAAAGAGAATTTCCCACTACAGGAAAATCCATAGCCTTTGACTGGGTATCTTGGGACAGATTAGTGCATCTGAGCCATGCCAACCTCACGGAAGCTACAGAAGTGGCCACGACCCTAGAAGAAACATCAATAACATCAACAGCAGTATGAAATTGAACTTTAGAGGCTTCAATGCCATCAGCAGCCACCTGTTCAACTCACTAGCCAGCTGGCCATGGGCCTGCTTGGCTAACTACAATACTGTGTCCCACCTAGATTTCTGCTATCTAGCTACATAAACCATATAATTTGCCTGCCTGAGTCCCAAAGAAGCTGCCATATACTGTTTCTTGCCATGGCATCAATCTTCCTGGAATCCTTATCAGGAGGATGTGAGGCCAGAGGAATATTAGCCTTGTCACAGGCTGCAGCTTGTACCACACCTACATGACTACACTGCTCAGTAAGGAAGTCTGTATCCGAGCCTGACAAAGTATACCTTCTGTCCATTTTTTATCTACAGGAGGGACAGAATGAGGATTTTTAAATCTTTGTTGTTTGCTTCTAAATGATTTATGCAAAGGAATAGACAACCTCCTAGACTCTGGAATATCCATCATTTCCACATAATCAGGCTCCTCTTGCTCATCCACAGCCTCCTCTAAAGGAAGCTGGAGGGTTTCTGCAACCTTTTTGTAAAAAATAAAGAAAGAAGGGGACTCAGACAGAATAGGAGGAGATTCTAAAGGTCTGTCTGGAGAAATGTCCGGTTCAATGGGCACGTCCAGACCCCCCCAGCCACACATATATTGATCAAATTTCTCCTCCCCCTCCTGTGGTTCATAAAAATCCTCAACTTCAAAATCCTGAACCACTGGGACTGAACGAACCAACCTTTTACCAGCTGTTGGTGGTTCTACAGATCCCTGAGACAGTGACTGGACAATCTGAATGGCTTTAGCTATCTCTGCAGCAGTTGGAGACACAATTTTGGACTCCATACCTACTGATTTCCTTGTCTTTTTACTTGGGACTGGTTCCTCTGAACCAGCCTTCCTTTTGCCCGAGGAAGTCTCGCCCTGGTCAGAGGGCACTCCCTCTGGTCCAGTGGGTACTGGACCGGGCTGGCCATCCGGGTCAGCGGACTTTTTGGCCTCTCGTTCCCTGAGCTTGCCCAATCTCTTCTCCAGGGTGGCTGCAGGGAAATTTTTACACACCTGGCAGTCTGACAGGAGGTGGTCAGACCCCAGACAATAAACACAAGTGGTGTGTGGGTCAGCCTTGGCAAGGCGTCCCCACAGACATCACAGATGTTGAAACCCAGTGGGCCCGGTTTTCTTTTGGGTTTCTCAGACATAATGCCAGCCTAACCAAAACTTGCCCTTTGATGGCAGTGCCGAGGCAAGACACCCTTATCGGTTCCTAACGTGCCACGGTATTTGAAAAACCGTTATAATTCCGTTTTTTAGAACCGATAAGAACCGGAACCGCACTCTAAAACCCACTGTACACTTTTAAAATGCAGAAAAACCAACCGATCGGTTCAAACCCGAACCGATAATTAATTTTCCACACAGACTTAAATTTTAGTACTTACGGTTACCAGATAGAGCTTTAAAACCCAAATGCGGTAAAAATAATAACTTTTGCCGGTTCAAATGAACTGAAAAATACTCGCTTGAACCGAGAATGAACCGAGCTGAAGGAGCTGATCTCCGGAGCGACTGTTCAGTGAAGCGGAGTAAAGAATCTGACAGTTTCATTTGAAACTGCCAGATAGAGCTTTGGGCACAGCGCCCTCGCACTGTAGAACTCCAGATCTTCTGGAGTTAACTCCTTCCTCTCCGGGGCAGTTCAGCTGCAGTGGCTGACTACTATTGTTATAATATAGCAAGACTTCATGGTGTTTGAACACTTGAATTCCGATTCCCCTGAGGTGCACCGCGAGAATTGCACAATGCTTTGTAAAAACTTGAGGCACCAAGGATAGCCCAAAGGGCAGGACTCTGTTAGTGTTGACCCAATGCCACGAACCTTAAGTACCTGTGGCAGTTTGGGTGTATGGGAATAATGTGTTAGGCATCCTGCATGTCCAGGGAGGCTAGCCAATTGTGTCGCTGAAGCAAAGGTAGCAGAGTACCTAGTGATATCATCTTGAACTTCTCCTTGTGAAAGAACTTGTTTAACTTTCTGAGATCCAGAATGGGGTGCATCCTGCCTGTTTTCTTCGGAACCAGAAAGTAATGGGAGTAGAAACCTGTGTTTCATTGATCCAGTGGAACTATTTGTACTACCCTGTTGTTCAGAAGACCTTGCACCTCGGAGGCAAGACAGTCTGACTGTACTGCCGACAGCCTGGGCTGTCGTTTGGGAGGATGATCCGGAGGGGTTTCCTAAAGATTGAGAGAATACCCCTCGCGGATTATCCGAAGGACCCATTTGTCTGATGTTATAGATTTCCAGTGATTGTAGAGCTGAGTCAGACATCCTCTCACCGCTGAGGAGGAGTCTCCCTCGGACAACTGAGGTGGGACCTGGGCCAGAAACTCAGAAGGTGGTACTGGGCGATTTTGGACCCTTGTGCCTTCTGCTGCTTTTTCTTCTGTGGCTGAGGATTGTGGTTTTTGTTAAAATATCCTCTGCCCCGAAAGGACTGACAGCTGTGAAATTGGCGCTTGTTCGCACCCCCTCAGGAGGGAGCGGGTGCAGGTCTAGCCATCTTAACGGCAGACCTAGTCTTCTGCATGGCCTCCAGAGCTTGCTCCACCTGAGGCCCTAACAGATACATACTGTCAAAGGGTAAGGCCATGACCTGCTGCTGGGCATCATTTCTGAAGCTCGAAGTATGTAGCCAAGAGTGACGGTGGGTGCAGATGCCAGTCGCCACCGTTCGGGAAGCGGTATCGTTGTACGCATCCATTGCAGCCTTAACCTGTTGGTTATTGGATTCGATACCCCTAGTTATGGTGTGAAGTAGCTCTGAACTAGCTTCCAATTTGGGCAGAGCTTCCACCATTTCTTTGAAGGAATGCCAAAGTACATACTCATATTGAGAAAAATAACCCTGGTAGCTGGCAATACGCATACCCAGGGTCGAGGCAGCAAAGACTCTCTTACCCAAGGCATCTATCTTGTGAGATTCTTTGTTGATTGGTTGGGCTGTAGATTCTTGAGGAAGGACAGCCTTATCATTCTCTGCTAAGACCACAATGGCAACAGCAAAGGTTTGTGAGGCCAAAATGAGGCGATCCTTGGGAGGGGCATACTTCCTATCTATGGACTTGGCTACAGAAGGAATGAGAGCTGGATTCTTCCACACTATCTGAGAGAGGGTCTCGAAAGAGGGCTGTGCTGTATGGGTTAAATCCGTACGTATCTCCCGGGACACAAAGATATTGGAGTCCCAAAAGCCTCCCAGGATCAATTTATGTAGTCTGGAGAGAAAGAAGAGAGTTTAAATTTTTGAGCAGAGACTTAGAGGAAAGGTCTTCAACCACAGGCTCTGCAGAAGGATTGATCCCTGCTCCCAAGGCAGTGTCATCAACATCATCACCCAGACGAAGATATGGGTCAGGCTCAAAATAATCTCCTGACAGTCCTGGGGGGACTGCACAGACAGGAAAGGAGTGAAAATCAGGAGGAAGAACAGAAGAAGAAAGAATTGGAGTTGAGAACCCCTGAAGACTGGTCGGCACCGACCCAGCTCCCAGCGCCGAGCATAAGGAGGGAGGCAGCAGCCGGAGCATCACCGACGGAGCCCCGGCACCGTGCCGCCAGAGCCCCCAGTGCTGCCAGACCCCCGCGGTGCCACGCACGGTGCTGATAAAGCCCACAGCGCTTCAGACGGCGCCGATAGATCCTGCGGCACCGCAGACAGTGCCGATAGAGTCCCAGGGGTCAGAAAACTGTGATTTGAGGTAAAAGAGGAGAAAAATGGCAGGAGATAGAGGCATCGGTGTGGACCCCTGTGCCACAGCCATGTGAGGGGATAAACACTGGAGCGCAGAGTCGATGGCACTGAAGCAGGTGCCGAGTGACTAGGAAGGCCCAACTGACCAACCCATCCCTCCAGAGCCGAATGGCCCTGGCGTCGGAGTGACAGGCTCAGGCAACTGGACCTACCTCCAAGCCCACTGCTCCATAAGAGCAGCCCACTGGTGAAATTGCTCATCAGAGGCTCCTCCAATAGGCAGGGAAGGGCTCCGATGTCGAGGTCGTCGGCTACCAGAGACAGAAACCAGCGATTTCGACAGAGCTGGAGACCGGTGCCTGGCCCTAATAACCAACCGTCTACGCGCAGACATACCAGAGGGTGACCTCAAGTGATACCTTTTCCTTTTTGACCTATGTGTCGATGAAGAACTCGAGGCCGAACGGCGCCGAGAATGGGACCATTTCCTTTTATGCTTTTGGGGGGACCGCCCATCACCCTGAGCATTGGACTGTCCGTTCTAAGACCCCCCCCGGGAAGGCGGTGGACCAGACCCGGCCCAGCTGACTGAGCAGCTTTCATACAAAGTCTCCCTATCGTCACCTGACCCGCTCATGGTCGACTCCATCAGTAGATGGCTGAAGACTTCTGTTGCACAATTTAAAATATATAATCGGTACTGATTCGAAATAGTGCTACAAAAGAATAAACCGAACAATTGCTGCTAGTGAAATCTGACTACAAGAGGGTGAGCGACGTCATCACTGAAGCGCACTCGACAGCGGGGGGAAAAAAAGAAACTGAGGTGGTTGGAGGGTCGACGCCAAGACAGTCATTACTGCACACGCTGGGGCTTGTGGTGCCACTCCTCGCTGCTCCATCTCGGCGCTGGCCCTCCTGAAAAAGTTTGCTCCCGGTGGGTCCTAGCACCTCCGGCTAAAGTATAGTTACATAAGAAAGTACAGTTACGTAAGAACTTACCGTAACAGTAGATCTTCGAGAACAGCTTTTGCAGCAGGTTACACCATTAGGACTGAAGCCGGCAGGCGTCCGGACCCCACGGAAAATTCTAGCTAGCTATCTCACTGGGACCGCCCGACGCTGGTCCCATCGCGGCCAGGCGCGGGACAAAAGGGGCGGTCCCGCCAGATTCCTGTAGTTCTCTGCCGGAGACCTCCGGCCGCAGGCTGACATCAAAATGGGAGACCGAGATCCGGCCAGAAGACAGAAAGGTAAAAACCCCTGCTCAGAAAAAAATGAGCCATGCCTCCTCCAAGGGGGAAGGTGGGCAGGAAGGTACCTGCTGCAAGAGCTGTTCTCGAAGATCTACTGTTACGGTAAGTTCTTACGTAACTGTACCATCTACTTCGAGACACAGCTCTGCAGCAGGTTACACAATTAGGACTGATTCCCAAGCAGTAACGCTGCCAGAAATTCCGGAGGAGGAAAAAGGAAATGAATTCCAGGTCCTGAACCTAGGACAGGAGACCCCTGTAGCACCGCCAGGCTAACCAGCCCTTCACGAGAGCATGATGTCCAAGCTATAATGCCTGATAAAGGTATGCACAGAACTCCAAGTGGTTGCAGCACAAATAACAGAGGTGGAGACATTTCTGAGAGCTGCAAAGGAGGTGGCCACACCTCTAGTAGAATGACCCCGGACTGTGCCCGGAGGGGTTTTTGTTTTATATCATAACAGTAAGAAATACACTGGACAAGCCAGCGAGAAAGGGACTGTTTAGATACGGGTTGGCCCATCATTCTCTCAGAGAAGGAAACGAAAAGCTGCTCAGAACTACGAAAAGACTTAGTTCTGTTGAGGTAAAACCTCAGGCTGCGGTGAACATCCAGGGTGTGAAGCAGAGCCTCTTCTCTATTCGAGTAACTTCGGAAGTAGACAGGAAGGTCAATATCCTGGTTCAGAGGAGTGAGGAGACCACCTTAGGCAAAAATTTGGGGTTCGGCCTCAGGGATACTCTGTCCCGTGGAAAACTAAATAAGGCTCTTTGCACATAAGAGCATGAAGTTCAGATATTCTTCTACTCAAGTAACAGCAACTAAAAAACATTTTCCACGATAGAAAACGAGCTCGCAATCCGCGGCAGGTCTCAAGGGGGGAGCGAAGTTCCAGGACAAAGAGCAGATCCCATGGAGGCACAAGGTCCTTAATAGGAGGCCTAAGGTGTAACACTCTTAAGAAATTCCAGTGGCGTCCAACTGAGCCACTGTACGATGTCCCACCGGGAGGTGATAGGCCGAAATGGCACAGAGGTGCACCTTAATAGAGGAGTAGGCTAGACCCGAATCAAAGAGGAGAGCAGATAATCCAAAATTACCCCCACAGGACAACCTAAAGGGGAAAATCACTGTCGCATAAACAAAACGGCCATTTCATGGCGACGCAACAAATGCGCGTTGTCGGCTTGGCTGCAGAAAGGACCCTCTGCAACTCTTGCGAGACCCCGTGACGAAGATGGCTATGTCTCTCAGGAGCCAAGCATGCAGGTTCAATGAACGAGGTCCGGATGGACAAGTGAACCTTTCTCCTGATACAGTAGGTGGAGCTGAGCGCAACGGGAGCGGGGTTCCCAGATAGTTGCACCACCAAAGGGAACCAGATCTGTCTGGGCCAGAAAAGGCCACCAGGATCATGGAGTGTGTGCTCCCGCGCAATTTGAGAAGGACTCTGATCAACGGGAAAGGAGGGAAAGCGAGAGGAATCTGTTCGCCCAGGAGAGGATATGCGCCTCGCCAGAAAACACCAGGCCCTGATCTAGCGAGCAAAACATGGGCAGTTTTGCGCCGGATGGGGATGCGAACAAGTCTAATTTGAATTCCCACCAAGAAACAGATCCCTCTGCTACCTCTTGAAGAAGTTCCACTGTGACTCTGGGCTTGGGAACGCACCCAGGCCGCCGCTAATCGTGTTGTCCACCCTGGAACGTGCACAGTGATCTGATTTGGCGCCAGGTCCGACACCAATCCCACACCCTCATGGCTTCCTGCAAAGGGGTAAGAGGTGCGCCCTCTTGTTTGTTGAGGTAATACATCACCGCTGTTGTCTGTCTGAAGCAGAAGAGTACACGGAGGGATTACAGACTGAAAGGTGCCTGCAGGGCATAGAGAACCACTCTCATCTCTAGGACATTGATATCAAGATGAGCTTCCATCTTGGTCCACGACTCTGGACTTTACCTCCGTCCAGGTGTGCCCCCACCCAAGACCTGAGGCGTCCGTGGTGAGGGTTACCCCGGGACGGCGCTACTAACGGGACGCCCGAGGAGAGTGACCCTGGGACTAGCAACCACTGCCAATCTCGAATCACAGAATTCGTGATTCTGACCGGATGCTGCAAGTGGTCTTGCCTTTGGTCCCATTGCACTTTGAGCATCCACTGAGTTACCTGCATGTGGAGCCTTGCGAAAGGGACAGTAGGAATGGCCGCAGCCATGTGTCCGAGCAAGCGAAGGACCGACCTGGCAGGTACGATCTTGTTCGACGATAAACTTTTATGAGGGATCTGATGCGCCCGCCTGTCGGTCGGAAGAAAAGCTCTTCCCGAACAGTGTCCAGTATGCGCCTATAAACTGCAGTTTATGCGACGGTACCAGGGAGAGACTTCCCTCGTAATTTATGAGGATGCCCAGAGCACGGAACAGATCCTGGGTGCTCTGAATTATGTAGCAACGCCTCTGGAGGCGGCCATGAGAAGCCAGTCGTCCAGGTACGAGAACACATAATGGCCCTGTCTCCTCAGAGACGCTGCCACGACTGCCATGCACTTGGTAAAAACCCTTGGTGCGGAGGACAGTCCGAACGGAAGGGCCTGGAACTGAAGGTGGTGGTCGAGAAACTCGAAGCGCAGGAACCTCATGTGCACCTGAGCCATAGGGATATGCAGGTATGCGTCCTGCATGTCTAGAGACGCTAAAAAGGCGTCTTGTTTCAGCATGGGAATAAGACCCGGAAGAGTCACCATGCGGAATTCTTGTAGGCGCATCGACACGCTGAGGTCGCTGAGGTCCAGAATCGGACGGAGGTCCCCTGTTTTCTTTGGAACCAGGAAGAAGTGGAATAATATCCTTGTCCTCTGGTTCTCCGGACATACTCTATCGCCTCCCCTTTCGCAGGAGCCGCCGAGTACTTCTTGCCAGATCAAAGCTTTTGTGCTGACCCGATACCGGAGAGCAAAGGAGGCCCTCGAGGGTGGCTTTCTGCTAATTCTATAAAGTGGCCTAGACTGACCAATTGAAGAACCCACCTGTCGGTGGTTATAGCCTGCCATCCCGGCAGGAAGTTCGCAATGCGACCCATGACCATGATTTCCCGTTGATCCTGAGGGGCGGGGACCGGAAAGGAGTCAGGCTGTGGCGGCTGATGGGCCCGCTGGCTGGGCCTGCTTAAGAGAACGCTGACCTCGGCTGGCGG
Organism: Neoceratodus forsteri; assembly: GCA_016271365.2. Lineage (NCBI taxonomy): Eukaryota > Metazoa > Chordata > Ceratodontiformes > Ceratodontidae > Neoceratodus > Neoceratodus forsteri. The sequence goes on along the minus strand of CM057454.1, from coordinate 1,295,427,577 downwards.
GCTGCTTTCCCTGGGCTCTACGGAAACCGGAGCTCCTCTGATGTGCAGCGAGCCGGGCCATGTCTCTGTGTCCTCATTTAAATCGCTTTGGTTCCTACGAAGGAACCAAGCTTGGTCGGTACATGGCCTGAACTGACCTTACCGCCTTTCCCCAGCCTCTTGAAGTCTGGTAATGATTTTCTCTGAAGGATTACCAAACAATATTTCTCCTCAAAAGGAGAGCCGCCCATAATATTCTTCTGACGTCCGGGTAAAACCAGAGACGCCAGAACCAGGAGTGTCTCCGGAGGCATACGCTGAAGCTGCTGTCAGGCCGATGAGTCCGCTCGGAGTCGTCACTGCTCAGAAGCACTTGGGTCCCCATGCCTGAACCCGCACGGAGGAGCTGAAGCATCTCCTCCTTCTGCTCACCTTCAGGCAATTTTCAGCCGTTTCCAGACCCTGTTCCCACAAAGCGTTCTGGAACTGAACCATGTGGGTTAGATAGTTTAAGGATCTGATCGCGCAGGTAGCGGAGGCATACATGCACCTACCCAACGTGTCCAACTGCTTGCACTCTGGGTCAGGTGGCAGGGTGCTCAAATGTTGCGGCCTCTGTGACCGGTCATGTGAGGCTGTAATGACCAGAGAATCGGCCTGAGGCTGCTGCGACAAGTACTGGTCATCCTTAGGAGCCTTGTACAGACGATCAGCTTTTTTCGGCATCGCCGGGAGCGAGTGTGGACGCTTCCACGCTGCCTTGGTGACATCCACAAAAGTGTCCACCAAGGGTGGTACCACCACAGGCTTGGGGTCCTTCTGCCGAAGATATTTGGCAAGGCGTACACTTTCGGGGTCTAGGTCTTCTGCATCCCATCCCATGTTCTCTTGTATGTGTCTCATAATATCAAGGAACGAAGGGTCATCCGGAGGAGATTTGGGCATCTCACGTGGGTCCGGAGAAGGGATGGAGAGTGGAGATGGGGATCTAGAGGCAGAGTAGTCTGATCCCGTGTCCTCCGTTGAAGGCGAACGTCGGTGTCTCCTGGATCTCTTGGGGCTGGGTGATCCAGAAGAAGATTTCGACGGAGGTCTCCGTTTTTCTGTTCTCCCCCTGGGAGGGGATCTAGGCTCCCGGGGGGAAGGTAAACGGCCTGCGGACCCCGATGGTGAAGGGGGTGCAGGAACCGGAGGAGGAGGAGGAGGAGGAACAGTGGGAACCATGTCCTTCCTTATGGTGTCCCACCAGGAGATGAAGAGGTCCTTCACTTCCGCTAAAGAAAGGCCCGACGATGGCCCGGACGCCGGTGGGCGGTCGTCGGGTCCCGGTGTCGGCTCCGGCAGGGGCTCAGGTAACGGCGAGGGTTCCCTGGGAGTTTCGACGAAACCGTGGTCGCCCGTCTGGTCTTCGGGCTACATTAGGTCCTCCTCAGTCAAAGTCTCCTGACCGACGTCGGTCGGAGGCGACAGGGCCCTTTCTCAGGAGGAGCGGACGCCGTCCCCTTCCGTGTCCGCTGAGGTGGATGGTTTGGCGCGACGGTCGCCTGGCCAACGGGCGGCTCCTGGGAGGCATGATGGCGCAGCCGACGACGGCACGCCGCAAGGCCGGGTCCACAGGTCTCTTTAAGGGCGTTAGGCTCCAGCGCCTTTGCGAGAGGCACAGAAGAAGACCTGACGCCGGGTACCGAGGAGCAGGAACCCGACTTGTGGTGATGGTGGTGGCGCTCCCCGGACTTTGCCAAGGCCTTGGATGAAGACGAGAACGGCCTGGCGGACTTGGCCTGAGAAGAAGGGTTTCTTACCGCAGCTGGGGGAGGCTGAGAGCTGGCCCTGGAAGGAGAGCGGTCGGACCTAGAACCGGAGCTGCGTGACTCCGAAGCCCTGGAAGGGGCCTTCTCCCTTCTTTTCTCCGCGTGCTTGTGGGATTTTTGAGAGGCAGATTCCCCCTTGGAGGACATGGTCTTCAGCTTTTCCTCCAACAAAAAGGCCTGAAGAGCCTTCTGACGTCGGATCCGAGTACGACTGTTGAACCCCTGGCAGGACGGGCAGGCCCAGGTATCGTGGTCTGGGCCCAGGCACCTAACGCAGGCTGTATGGGGGTCCTTAAAAGGGATCTGTTTCCCGCAAGCACACTTGGAGGAGTGACCAGAGGTCGGAGAGGACATCAGCAAAAGTCTTGCTTGAAGAAATTCGAATTTTCTCGGAGAGAAGCACTTAAACCACGTGTCGCGCGCTAGACTGTAACCGAAGGGTCGAGACAAGCTAAGTCGACGGCGGGAAAGAACTGGGGAATCTGGCGGGACCGCCCCCTTTTGTACCACGCCTGACGTCGGAGGCGGGACCGACGTCGGGGGCGGTCCCCGCTGAAGATAGCTAGCTAGAATTTTTCCGTGGGGTCCTGACGCCTGCTGGCTTCAGTTCTAATGGTGTAACCTGCTGCAAGAGCTGTGTCTCGAAGTAAGATCACAGTTTTCCAGATCAAGTACTTCAACTCGGCTGAAGCCAGAGGTTCAAAGGGTGGCTGCATAAGCTGAGCAATGCAGACATTAAGATCCAAGGCGGAGAAGGCTCTCTAAAGGGAGGGTTAATGTGAACCAGAACTTTGAAAAACTTCCTAAAAACAGGATGAGATGCCAGGGAAGAGCCATTCCCTGCTGAGAGAAATGCAGAGACAGCTGCTAGATGAACCTTCAGGGTGGCAGGCCTAAAGCCTAGACCATTCAGATGAGCTAGATAATCTAAGGCTGTGGAGATGTCTGCAGAATCAGGCACAATGCCTTTCTGAGAACACCAAATACTGAACCTCTTCCATTTGGAACTGTAAGTTTCTCTAGTGGCATGTTTCCTGGAGACCTTCAGAATATCTAGCACTCCATGAGAGAGATGTAGTGCTGCATACTCTAACTCCTCAAGAGCCAAGCCTTGAGGTTGAGAGACTGGAAATTGGGGTACCAGATGTGCCCCTGGGAGGAGGACAGGAGATTCTATTTTCTGGAAAGAGACAGAGGACATGACACTGTCAAGGCCAGCAGAAGAGGATACCAAGGCTGTCTGGTCCAATCTGGAGCCACTAGTAGCACTGTGCAGGGTTGAGTTCTGATCTTGATCAGAACTCTGAACAGCAGAGGGAAGGGAGGGAAGGCATAAAGAAAGCTGCCCTTCCAGTCCAAAATGAGAGCATTCAGGGGTACCATCCCGAGGACCGGAGGTCTGCAACAAAACAGAAGTTGATGATTGTCCGGTGCTGCAAAGAGATCTATCTCTGGAGTGCCCCACCTAGAGAAAATTACCTTCAGGGTGTGAGGATCCAGGGACCATTTGTGATGTCCCTGTGAAATTCTGCTCAGGGCATCTGCTAGTATATTGTCCTTTCCTGGAAGGTGAACTGCTACCAGGGAAGTCTGAAGAGAATAAGCCAGAGACCACAGTTTCATGGCTTCTGTGCACAAGGCTGTGGACCAAGTGCCTCCCTGCTTGTTGATGTACCACATTGTGGTGGTGTTGTCTGTTCTGACTTGGACCACCTTGCCCTTGACTGAATCTGAGAAGCTCTGAGGGGCTAGGAAACTGCCCTGAGTTCCAGGAGATTACCAAGAAGGAGAAACTCCTGTGGAGACCAGACCCCTTGAGCTGTCAGGGCTCCCAGATGGGCTCCTCAAACTAGGAGAGAAGCATCTATAGTTACAACTACTGATGGGACTTGAGGGAGAAAAGGAACTCCTTGTCTGAGGTTGTCCTGGTCCAGCCACCATTGGAGAGCATGGACCAGAGTCTGAGTCACTGGAATCAGTTTGGTGAGAGAGTCCTTTCTCTGCGACCAAAAGGACCTTAGGTGGAATTGAATATCCCTCATCTGAAATCTGGCTCCCTGTACCACTGCAGTGGAGGCTGCAATGTGGTACAGAAGTTGAAGGAACTGTCTCGCTGGACGAGAAACCTGAGGCCAAAAAGAGGAAGCAAGATCTACTAGGGCCTTCACCCTTGCCAGGGGAAGAAAAGCTCTTGCTTGGATAGTATCCAGTTCTATCCCTAAGGAGGTGAGAAGTTGTACTGGTTCGAGAACAGATTTTGGAAGATTGAGAAGAAACCCCAGAGAGCTGAGCAAGTCCTGGGTGGTTTACAGAGCTGACCTGACCTGGTCTGATGACTGACCTACGATTAGCCAGTTGTCCAGATATGGAAAAATGGTGATACCCTGTCTTCTGAGGTAAGCCACCACTACTGCAAGGCACTTTGTAAACACCCTTGGAGCTGATGTTAGGCCGAATGGCATGGCCCTGAACTGACAATGACCTGACCGCAACTCAAACCTGAGGTACTTTCTGTGGGAGCACCTGATAGGAATATGGAAGTAGGCATCTTTGAGGTCCGGGGTGCTTGCCAATTCCCTGGCCTTAAAGAGGGAAGGATTATTCCCAGAGTTACCATTTTGAATTTGGGTTCTGAAATGTGTTTGTTCAAATACCTTAGGTCCAGGATGGGTCGCCACTCCCCTGTTTTCTTTAGGGTAAGGAAGTACCTGGACTACAGGCCTTTTCCCCGTGTTGAGTAGAAACCCTCTCTACGGCTCTGAGAGCCAGGAGACAGCAAACCTCTGCCTCTAGGGCAAGGGTTTCCGAGATTGATGCAAATGGAAAGGACCTGACCCTCTTTTTTGGGAACATTTTGAAGCTGAGGGCCAGTCCCTGGCGTACTACTTCCAGGACCCACTTGTCTGAGGTCACAGACTTCCAGGCCTGAAAGTAGTAAGCCAGCCTGCCTCCTACTGGAATTGGGGAGTCGACCCGGGCTGACACCTCAGGGTGTCTGCTTGGCAGGAGCCTTAGACTGGGAGGAGGAAACAGCCTTGCTCATCCTCCTGCTCATCCCTCAGAAAAAAAAAACCTCTGTGGGAAAGGAGAGGAGGCCTGGGCTTGATAAAAAAGGCCTGTGAAAGGGCTTGCCCCTGGACTGCTGCTTTTGTGGAGTGACTTGCCTTTCCTTGGCCTGTGCACTCCTGTAAGTGGTCCTGTATTGATCCATTTTCTTTATGTAAGCCTCTGTCTGCTCCCCAAACAGAGAGTTACCAACTATAGGAAAATCCATAGCCTTAGTCTGGGTATCCTGAGATAGGCTAGTACATCTGAGCCAAGCATGTCTTCTGAGAGACACAGATGTCTCCACCCATGACTCTAGATGCCACATCACTGGAGTCCACAGCAGCGTGAAATTGTACTTTAGATGCCTCAATTCCATCCGCAGCCATCTCCTCCAGCTCCTTGGCTAGCTGGGGGAGGCCTGTTTAGCCAGTTCCAGAACAGTATCCCACCTAGATTTCCGGCACCTGGCTGTGTAGGCCATATAGTTTGCCTGCCTGAGTCCTAAAGAGGATGCCAAATATTGTTTTTTTGGCCATGGCATCAACTATCCTGGAGTCCTTGTCCGGGGTGTGTGAAGCCAAAGGAATGTTATCCCTGTCATAGGCTGCAGCCTGCACTACCCTAACATGGCTGCTATGGTTATAAAGGAACTCCGTACCTGAGCCTGACGACATGTACCTCCTGTCCATTCCTTTGTCCACAGGAGGTAATGAATTAGGAGTTTGTAAAATTTTTTGTTTCTCTTTCCTCAAGGACTTATGAAGAGGGACACACAACCTTTTGGACTCTGGGATGTCCATCATTTCCACAAAATCAGGCTCTTCCTCCTTCTCAACAGCTTCAACCAACGGGAGCTGGAGGGTTTCAGCCACCTTCTTGCAGAACAAGAAGTGTGAAGGAGACTCATAAAGCCTGGGAGGGGAGACATTAGAGGACCTGTCTGGGGAGATGTCCGGTTCAATGGGCACATCCAGACCCCCCTGGTCATCACCTTCATTTTCATCATCGGGATAGTCTTCGTCTCCTTCCCACTCCTCATAGAAAGTATCTGGATCGTAATCCGAAGGAGACGGATTTGACCAAACTGACCACCTAACTGGCGGCACTGGTTCGGACGGAACCGGGTGAAGCGACTGAACAATGCTAATCGCTTTGGCTATCTCATCTGCAGTTGGAGTATGCGGTACAGGATCTGAACCGGCAGACTTTCGCTTCCTTTTTAACGGAACCGGACTCTCAGAGTCGTCTCTCCTTTTGCCTGAGGAGGTATCGCCTAGGTCAGTAGGCTCAGCCTACTCAGTCTTTTTTCTAGAGGGGCTTTGGGAAAATGTTTGCAACTTTGGCAGTCTGACTTGAGGTGGTCAAACCCCAGATAATAAACACAGATGAGGTAGGGGTCGGCCTTGGCAAAGGCCTCCCCACACTCAGTCCACTGGGACCGGTTTTCTTCTTGGGTTTCTCAGACATAGCCAACCTACTAGATTACCCTATAGCATCTTTCAAGCCAGGTAATAAATAACTGATCGGTTACAAACCATGTCACGGATTTTGAAAAAGAACCAGAAAAATCAGTTCTTTTGAAACAGATCAGTACCGGAACACCACTCTACTCCCAGAAAAAGTCAATTTTAAAACAAAGCAGAAATAAGGTCGGTTTCTAACCGGACCGACCGATAAGAAACTGAAGAAAAGAACAATTTCCACAGTTTTACCAACTAAAACACAGTCATCATCTATCTACTACACTACCTGTACCATAGACAGAGGCTGGAAATCCAAAAAAACAAATAGCACGGCTTAAACTGAACGCTTTTTAAACTTTACTGAACCGAGCAGAGGACTCACTGGAGCGACTTCACTGTTAGGCAGAGTAAAGAATCTGACGGTTACACTGGGAAGTACCACAGACAGAGGTTTGAAAACCAAGCTCGAGCTCAACATTCTATGCTTCTGCACAGAGTTAACTCTTTCCTCTCCAGGGCAGTTCAAGCGCTGGGGCTAACTGCATTATGTCAGAATATAGCAAGACTTCATGTTGTTTGAAGCTCTGAAATCCTTCGAGCTGAAGTTACAGCAATCAAAAAGAGCATTTTCCAGGACAAATAACATATGTCGCAACTTGCTGCCGGCTCAAAAGAGGACAAAGTAAGTTTTTCCAAAATAAAATTTAGATCCCAGGGGGAACTGGATTCTGGATCGGAGGCTTAAGGTGGAGGATCCCTTTCAAAAGTTCTGAGACCTCCAACTGGGCAAGGGTTTTGCCCCAGAAGGTGGTAGGCTTAAACCGCAGATAGGTAGACCTTCAGAGAAGAATAACTGAGGCCCGAATCAGAGAGATGCAAGAGGTACTCAAGGATCTGGGGAAGTGAGCAAGAAAATGGGTCCAGGCCCTTGGCCGTAGCCCAAATAGAGAATCTCTTCCAGTTCATAGCATACATGGATCTGGTAGAGGGTTTCCTAGCCTCTACTAGAACCTGAGCGACTCTAGAAGAGACGCCGTAATGAGTGACATCTATGTCCATAAGTGCCACGCATGCAGGTGAAGAGACTTGAGGCTCGGGTGCACCAGGCTGCCCTGCTCCTGAGACAGAAGGTCGTAGGAGAGAGGAAGAAGTACTGGGGGTTCCAATGTCAGCTGTTTCAGCAGAGGAAACTAAATCTGTCGAGGTCAAAGAGGGGCTATGAGAATCATAGCTGCCTCTGCCTGGAGCTTCAGCAGAAGATTCTGCAGAATAGCAAAGGGAGGGAAAGCGTACAGATATCTCCCTGTCCAGGACAGAGACAGCACGATTCGCCAAAAAACACCACGGCCGGGAACGAGCGAGGAAAACCTGGGTATTTTTACGTTGGATGGGGAGGCGAACAGATCTACACATCAGTTCGCACACATCAACCTCTGCAGCCCCTCCTCCAAATTCTTTGACCTTGAGCCCTGGGTCACCCTATATAAGCCACATGTGCTACGCATCTCCGAAACGTGGCTAAAATCCCATCTCTCTGATGCTGTTTACTATCTCCCAGGATACTCCCTGCTGAGACATGACAGGCCTGGTAAGAAAAGAGGTGGTGGGGTGGCTCTCTACATCCATGAGCCTCTCTCTGCTACCTCCATCCTCCACTCCCACCCTAGCTCACCCAGTGAGTGACTCCTAGTGGAACTGACCATAGAAGCAGCAAAAGAAATACAAGTGAGTTGCTGCTATAACCCCCCTACAGGATGCCCAGCAGGTCTCACCACCCACCTTGAAGGGATGGGCAGCCTCTCCCCCACCAGGGACACCAATCTTCTTGGGGATTTCAACCTGGACTGCCTGATTACACTAACTAACACAAGCTCCATAACCTAGTCCAAATTATCACCATCCCCACCAGGCACAACCATAGTACACAAAACCATACACTTCTTGACTGGGTAATCACTATTAGAGAGGACAGGGTGCTCCTATCAGGCACTCTGTCTGATGCCATTAATGATCACTCCCCCACCTGCCTGGTCTGGGCCTCTAAGACCAAGCGCCTGCCCCCTAAACTACTCTCCATCCATAATTTCAATCACCTAGACATCCCCTCCCTCCTTCATGATGTTTGAGCAATAAATTGGTCAGCCTTCTACACCCTCTCTGATGTGTCCGAAGCTGAGAGTTTCTTCACAACCGCACTGCTCAGTCTCCAAAATCAACATTTCCCCCTGACTACTCGCTGGGTTAGGGGTGGCTGTACGCATTGGGTTACCAAAGATCTCCTGGCCATGATGAGGGAAAGGGATAAACTATGGTCAGCCTACAAAAAAGCCCCCTTCCCTGCCTGACAGAATGAATACCGGCGACTACAAAATCTTTGCAGTCAGCCTTTGCCAAAAAGTGTGCCTTCTTTCAGGGCAAACAAAGGGACAGTCTTGGTGACTCCCATTGCTTCTGGGTGAGGTTGGCTCATTACTCAACCCACACACTCACAACCCCATCATTCACCTTGACACTCCCTCCGGACTTCTGGCCGACCCCGTTGCTGTGGCCGAGGCCTCCAATAAAAAATTCACAGACCTGTCTGCTCTTCTTAGCAAGCTGCTACCCCTGGTGACCACTGGTCTCTCTGATCATTCCCACACCCATACCCCTCAAACTCCTCTCCTCCCCTCCCCTCTTTCTACTTCCGGACCATCACCCCCAGAGGCACTGCCAATCTGCTGAAGAGCCTGACTAGCCAGGACAACCCAAGCAGCAATAGTCTTTTCCCTGCTATACTTAAACTTGAATCACCTGCCGTCATAAAGCCACTCACCTACCTCTTTAACCTGGCACTGACTACCTCCTCAGTGCCAAGCACTTGGTAGCATGCCAGGGTGGTCCAGATTTTTTAAGACTGGCAACCCATTATCCCCAGATAACTATCGGCCTATATCCTTGCTCTCCCACCTTAGTAAACTTCAGGAAAGGGTCATCCACTGACATCTGTCTGACTATACTGGCACACACAACCTACTGTCCAGACAGCAACACGGCTTCCGTAAACATCACTCCACCACATCTGCCCTCGCCCTGTTCACTAATTATATTCTTAGGAACGTGGACCTTGGAAGGGCAATGGGTGTCGTCTTTGTTGACCTGTCTAAAGCTTTTGACCTGGTCGACCACATCCTGTTGCTCTCTTCCCTCCATAACCTTGGCTCTTCTACTGAGGCCACGCGGTGGTTCCAAAGTTACCTCTTAGATAGATCTCAGTCAGTGTGTGCAGGACCTTCCACCTCCCCCACCCTCCCATTCACTACCAGGGTACCCCAGGGCTCCATCCTGGGCCCACTCTTGTTCTCCCTGTTTATAAACTCTCCCCCCTCTGACTGTCTCACTCGTGATGCCCTATTTTATGCAGATGACCTTGTCCTCTTTACTAGTGACAAGGCTCTTGAGAATATATCCAGGGCTTTATCCAATAACTACTCTGCTGCTGGCCTGGTGGCGCTGAGGGTTGAGGTGCTGGATGCCACATCTCACACCATATCGGTGACCCGGATTCAGGAATAAGCACGGGTCGCCGGGGTCGGCCGGGAGGGAAGGAGGACTGAGCATCCCAAGGACTGCTCTCCTCCTCTGGAAAGGGTGGGGAGGGACACCCGCACATGTGCTGGCTCCTAGCGGTGACTGGGGGCTAGGGCGCGTTGCAGAGCAAGAAAGGGTCGACACGACAGACGTCTGACAAGCAGTGCATGGGAGCGCGTACCGCTGCATCATTGGCATCACTGCATGCCCGTGCGGTGAAGGGGACTTGGGGGTTAAAATCTGCTGAATCCTCCAGTGCATGAGGGTCGGGCCGCGGCACTGCACCGATCGCTCCTAAGAGCTGACCCCTTGGCCTTCCATGACTGGGGACCGCGATGTAGCCTAGAGAGAAAGGGTGAAGGTGAGGGGGTGGTAGCTCGGACACGGCGTCCGATGCAGGAGTCGTCAGCCATAGATCTGATGTAGGGCACCACAGGAACACCCCAGCTGAGAAGGTAAGGCTAAAAGAAATAAAAAAGAATTAATAAATAACTACTTAGCGGCGCACACCCGGTTCCACTCACATTGCCTAATTGTTACTGTTAAAAAATACTAAATCCATGCTATTTGGATCCAAATCCTTCCTATCTAAGGTTGCCAAGGCCGGGTCCACCCTCTCAGTAGTCTCACCGGACGAGATTGTACTTGAAAATATACTAACTTTCAAATATCTGGGAGTTATCCTGGACCTGTCGCTCTCCTTTTCCGATCATATCTCCTCTGTTATCTGCCGTATCAACCAGAAACTTGGTGCGGCTTATCGGATAGAGTCACTCCTGACCTGGGAAGCCCGTTTAGCCATTGCCCAAAGGAACTTGCTACCCCTGACTGACTGCTGCTCCCGTATTTACTCACATGCATCCTCAGCCTTGCGTGCACACCTCTGCTCCATGTACAACAACATATGTTGTTTCACTCTCCTGGCACCATATTCCACTCACCACTGCCACCTCTACCAGACTCCTGGCTGGCTCCCACTACACTGCAGATTTGATTACGGGCTTGGCTGCCTCCTGGATAGCGCCATCAGACATGGCAAAGCCTCCCCGTTTACGTCTCTCCTCAAGATCAGAACTCCCTTGAGGTGTCTGTGTGCATCCTCAGTTTCCCCCAACCCCTCAGATATCCTGAAAGTCTCCTCGGCTATGGGTAGCAGAGCGTCATCTATAGCTGCTTCCACTCTGTGGAACAGAATCCCTGCGCCCATCCGCTCTCTGGACTCCCATGCCATTTTCAAGATGCATCTCTCAAATCTGGCTGCTTGATGTAGGCCAAATGTCGTTGTAGCTTACACCCCACCAACTTGCTGACTTTTCCCTCTTGGGCTGCTTTGGCCTCCCCTGCCCTCTCTCATCTCTTTGGACTCCTGTCTTACATCCCTCAACTACCTGCTTCTTGGGCTCTCCCACTTGACTATTGTCTTGTATGTTTTTTTTTTTTACCTCATGCATTAATTTGCACTGGCCGCTTATACTTAGTAAATAATTGTATAATAATCGTTGCTTATCAGATTGTTTTTTTCAGTCTCTCATTAATTTTACTTTCCTATATTACCTTCTCTGTTCACCAGTGATGCCTGTATATCCACTTTGTTCACCAGTGATGGCTGTATATCCACATGGCTTGTACTCATTGTATAACTTGTCACTATCTCTGTAATTGCCACCCGTGTGGCCCGGGTTGTGCCTGAAAATTGGTCCTCTGGATCACTGCACTTACCCGGTTACCAAAGAGTAAATAAATATTTCTGGCCAACCCCACTGAAGGAAGAGATCTTCCACTACAACCTGCTTCAGCTCCCACTGATGAGCCCGTGCGACAGTGCGGCTAAGACTGGCCATCAGGATGTTGTGAACTCCTGGAAATGGAAATTACATACCTACCGTAATTTTTGATCTTTTTGGACGAGTATCCACCACTCATTCACATGAATGGGACCTGCGCCGGAGGTACTAAGACCCAGCGGGAGCAAATTTTTTGCTAGAGGGTCAGCACAAAGAGATGGAGCCGCGAGAGCAGCACAGCGAGCCTCAGCTCCATGTAATGACTATCTCTGCGGGCCGACCTCCAACCGCATCAGTACCTTTCTCGAGGAGGTGCAGCGTGAACTCTAACCTAGGATAGCCTAACCAAAAAACGGACACAAGATAGTCCGGACAACCCGTATAAGAAGGGTCAACAAAGAAGGCTTCATAGCCTAAAGATTGAGGGAGTGAAGACCAACAACAGAGGTGAGCTCGGGGGATGGAGGGTGGGTGTGAGAATGAGTGGTGGAGACTGGTCCAAGAAGATCAAGAATTACGGTAGGTAAGTAATTTCCATATCTTCCTGGACATAAAGTCTCCACCACTCATTTACACTAATGGGAGAGTGCCGAGCTAATAATCCCCCAAGAGGGCGGCAGGAGAGACCAAGAGCTCACAGTTTTAGGACAGGAGTCCATTAAGGATGGTTCTGCCAAAAGAAAGATGTCATCTGGCATGGACATCCAGGGCATTGTGTTTGACGAAAGTATGCACTGAGCTCCAGGTAGCTGCACTGCAAATATATACAATGGGCACATTGCGGATTTCCGCTAGGGATGCCGTGACCGCTATAGAAAAGTGAGTGTACACTCTGTCCTCCAGCTTAACCTTTGCCATGGAATAACAGTGGCGAAGGCATGCCACCAGCCATGCTGAAACACATCTGATAGCGACAGGTTGACCCAGCCGGGTCTCGCTGAAGGAAACAAACAGTTGTTGAGCTTTGCGAAAGTCTTTTGTTCTACCTAGATAGAAATGCAAAGCTCTTTTGACATCCAAGGAATGAAGAGAACGCTCTCCTTCATTTTGGAAGTTCGCAGAGTAAGTAGGAAAGACCAAAGGTTGGTTTAGATGGAATTCTTAAAACAACCTTAGGGGAGAAATTTAGGATGGGTCCTAAGAACTACTTCATCTTTATGAAACACAGTATACGGGGGGTCTGTGACCGAGGCATGTATCTCAGAGACCCTGCTGGCTGAGGTAATGGCCACTACGAAGGCCATTTTCCAAGTGAGAAATGTTAACTCACAGGTAATTAGAGGCTCGAAAGGTTTCTGAGTGAGCACGTCTAGCACAAGATTAACATCCCAGGCTGCAACTGGACGTCTTATAGGAGGTCTGGTATGCAGAATTCCCTTAAGAAACCTCTTAAGCACAGGTAACTGAGCCAGTGACAAGGAAAGTACTGGCTCACGATAAGCTGAAATGGCACAAAGGTGAACCTTAACTGTAGAGTACTGCAGACCTGAATTTGAGAGGTCTAAGAGGTACTCAAACTTTATCTGGTGGGCAGGAAAAGGATTTAAAGAGGATTTTGGACACCAGAGAGAAAAATGCTTCCATTTGGCTGTGTAAGTTTTCCTAGTGGCTGGCTTGTGCGCAGCCAGAAGAATATCTGAAACCCTGCGAGAGACATTGAACCTGTTCACTTCTATCTCTTCAGGAGCCAAGCGTGAAGGTGAAGTGACCTCAGGTTGGGATGGACCACTGGCCCCTGAATCAGAAGGTTCGTCTGAAGGGGAAGCGGTTTCGGAGGAGCTTCTGACCTACTGTTGAGTAGTGGAAACCATATCTGTCGAGGCCAGAAGGGAGTAATGAGGATCATTGTGTCCCCCTGGGACTCGAATTTGAGAAGTACCCTCTGAATCAGAGGCAGAGGCGGAAAGGCATATAGAAAGAGTTTTGTCCACTGCAGCCTGAACGCATCCTGACAAAAAATGCCAGACCCTGGATTTCTGGAGCAGAAGAGAGGCAGTTTTGTGTTGAGTTAGAATGCAAAAAGGTCCAGGTCTGGAGTTCCCCACTCTACGAATAGTGACTGAGCTACGGCTGAGTCGAGAGACCATTCATGAGGATCTGTCTCTGTTCTGCTGAGACAGTCTGCCAGTTCATTCTGCACCCCCGGCAGATAGACCACATGAATTAGAGCCTTGTGCTCCAGGCACCATTCCCACACTCTCATCGCTTCCCTGCACAAAGGGTAAGAGTGAGCACCGCCCTGCTTGTTGATGTAATACATCACTGCATTGTTGTCCGTTTGAAGTAGAATGTTCCTGTGACAGAAAATGTCCTTCAAAGCCCAGACTGCATAAAGGACGGCTCTCATTTCCAAGACATTTATGTGAAGCTGGAACTCGTCCTGAGTCCACGTACCTTAGTGTGGAGAGTCTGACAATGAGCTCCCCACACTATCAGGGACACGTCTGTGGTAATGGAAATCTGATGATCCAGAGGAACAAAGGGATACCCTTCCAGAAGATTGTCCTCTTGCGACCACCAGGTGAGTGATCTCTTCAGAGGTTCTGTCACCTTAATGAGAAAGGACTGAGGGTGAGTGGTCAGGGACCACTGAGTACTAAGCATCCATTGAGAGGTTCTCATGTGAAGGCGTGCTAAAGGTACAGTGAACACCGATGATGCCATGAGACCTAGCATCCGTCGCATCGAGAGAGCTGAAACCGAGCTGCTCTCTCCGATGTATCGGGCCATCTGAAGGATATTGCTCCTCCTGTCTTCTGGAAGAAATGCTTTCGCACAGGAGGTGTCCAGAAGAGTTCCTATGAAAAGGAGCCTCTGGGAGGGCTGCAGCTGCGATTTTTTGAGGTTTAGCAGGACTCCCATGGACGTGAGAAATTGTGAAGCCGTGGCTACGGCGTCTAGAGTTCCCTGTCTGGAAGGACTTGCTAGAAGCCAATCGTCCAGATAAGGGAACATCTGTATTCCGATTTTTCTGAGATGCGCTGTGAAAATGGCACAACACTTTGTAAAAACTTGTGGCGCCGAGGACAGCCCAAAGGGCAGGACTCTGAACTGATAATGCTGTCCCAAAACCACGAACCTTGGGTATTTGTGATACTTTGGGTGAATAGGAATGTGCTGGTAAGCATCCTGCATGTCCAGAGAGGATAACCAGTCGTGTTGATGAAGCAAAGCTAACAGGGTTCCTAGTGATATCATTTTGAATTTCTCTTTGGGAAGGAATTTGTTTAGTTTTCTGAGGTCCAAAATGGGGCACATGCCACCAGTTTTCATTGGAACCAGAAAGTAATGGGAGTAGAACCCTGTGTTCCGTTGATCCAGCGGAACTACTTCCACTGCCCTGTTGTTCAGAAGGCCCTGTATCTCGGAGGTGAGAAGATCTGACTGAAGAGTTGACAGCCTGGGCTGTCATCTGGGGAGATGATCTGGAGGGGTCTCCAAAAGATTGAGGGAATACCCTTCGCGGATTATCCGGAGGACCCATTTGTCCGAGGTTATGGACTTCCACTGATTGTAGAAGTGAGTCAGACGACCACCCACCGCTGAGGAAGAGTCCACATCGGGCAGCTAAAGTGGGACTTGGGCCAACAACTCAGAAGGCGGCACTGGGCGCTTTGGATCCTTGCGCCTTCTGCTGTGTTTTCTTTTGAGGCTGGGGGGCTTGTTTTTATTAAAACTTCCCCTGCCTTTGCCTCGAAAGGACTGACGGGTATGAAACTGGCGTTTAACACCCCCTCGAGAGAGGACAGGAGGAGGTTGAGCCAATTTAATGGCTGACCTAGTCTTTTGTGTAGCCTCTAGAGCCTGTTCTACTTGAGGGCCGAAGAGATACACACCATTGAAAGGCAACGCCATTACCTGTTGCTGTGCATCATTCATGAATCCTGAAGTGCGCAGCCAGGAATGATGGTGGGTACAAATGCCTGCCGCCGCTCGGAAAGCAGTATCGTAGGCGTCCATAGCTGCTTTAACCTGCTAGTTGTTGGACTCAATACCCCTGGTTATGGTTTAAAGAAGCTCTGAATTAGTGTCCGACTCCGGTAGAGCTTCAACCATTTGTTTCAGCAAATGCTAAAGGATATACTCATATTGAGAGAAATAGCCTTGGTAGCTGGCAATACGCATACTTAGAGTGGAAGTAGCAAAGACTCTCTTACTTAAAGTGTATCTTACGAGATTCTTTGTTAATAGGTCGAGCTGTAGTAGTCTGGGGAAGGACGACCTTATCATTCTCTGCCAAGACTACAACAGGATCTGCAAAGGATTGGGATGCCAAAATGGGTCGATTCTTGGGAGCAGCATATTTCCTATCAATGGACTTAGCCACCGAAGGAATGAGAGCAGGATTATTCCATATCATTTGAGACAGCGTCTCAAAGGAGGGCTGTACCGGAAGAGTCAAATCCATAGAGATCTCTGGAACGTGGAGGTATTGGAGTCTTAGTTTCCCAGGATCGATATCTGTAGTTTGGAGAGAAAGAGTGGAATTCAAGTTTTTCAGCAGAGACTTAAAAGACAGGTCCTCGACCACAGGCTCTGCAGCAGGAATAGATCCTGTTCCTTCCACTTCATCACCTAGCCTAAGGTCTGGGTCAGGCTCAATGTCATCTCCTGACAGTCCAGAAGGGACTGTACGAACAGGAAAGGAGTGAAAATCAGAAGGAAATGAGGAAGGATTAAAACAGGAGGAGCCTTGAAGACAGGATGACATCCTAACAGGTCTCGGCGCTGAAGAAGAGCACGGCGCTGAAAACACGCACGGTGTCGAGGAGCTGCATGGCGCCAAAGACAGCGAGGAGAAGCCACACAGCACCAAAGACTGCACCGAGAAGCCACACGGCGCCGACAGATGCATCGGTGCCGAAGACGGTGCCCAGCGTACCATCGATGCCAAGGGCATCGAAAACATCCCAAGGCTCCGAAAAACAGGATTTGAGGAGAAAGAAGGATGAATACCAGGAGATAAAGGCATCAGTGTGACCCCCTGCGCAGCAGCCGTCTGAGGGGGAGAAACACCTAAGCACGGAGTCAACGGCACCGAAGACGGTGCCTCACGACTAGGGAGGCCCAATTGCCCTACCTGATCTCCCAAAAAGCCCGAAGGCCCCTGAGTGACCGGGCCCGGCAGCTGGACCAGCCTCCGAGCCCATTGCTCCATAAGAGCAGCCTACTGATGAAACTGCTCATCTGAAGACCTACCAGAGGGCGGGGTAGGGATCCAATGTCGAAGATGTCGGCTATCAGAAAGAGAAACCGGTGACTCTGAAGGAGGAGACTGGCGACTAGCCCCAATAACTGACCGTCTACGCGCAGACATATCAGAGGGCAACCTCGAGTGATGACTTCTCTTTTTTGACCTGTGGGCCGAAGAAGAGCTCGAGGCCGAACGATGCCGAGAGTGCGACCGTTTGTTTTTATGCTTTCGAGGGGACTGCCCACCCCCTCGGGCACTGGACTGTCTGCTGACAGACCTCCTTCTGGAGAAGGTGGTGAACCGGACCAGGCCTGCTGAATGAACAGCTTACACGAAGTCTCCCTACCATCACCCGACCCGCTATTGGTCGACTACGTCAATGTAGGCTGAGACGACTTCTTTAAATAAGAATATATAAACTAAGCGGTACTTATTCGAGATATTAATACAAAACAATAAAACTTGAAAAACTATGTTGCTAGTCTGAAGTTTGACTTCCGGCGGGCGAGCAACGTCGTCACTGAAGTGCACTTGATGGCGGGAAAAAAGGAACTGAGGCGGATGGAGGCTCGACGCAGAGATAGTCATTACCGCACCAGCTGAGGCTCGCAGTGACACTCCTCGCGGCTCCATCTATGGCACCGACCCTCTAGCAAAAAAGTTTGCTCCCGCTGGGTCCTAGTGCCTCTGGCGCAGATCCCATTCGTG
Organism: Neoceratodus forsteri; assembly: GCA_016271365.2. Lineage (NCBI taxonomy): Eukaryota > Metazoa > Chordata > Ceratodontiformes > Ceratodontidae > Neoceratodus > Neoceratodus forsteri. The sequence continues at coordinate 1,295,410,020 of CM057454.1, read as the reverse complement.
TGAATGAGTGGTGGAGACTCGTCCAGGAAGATCATGGACTGCTATCAATAAAAGGCCGTGCTGGACTGCCTAGTACCACACCAGCATTGCCTCCCTGCAAAGGGGGCATGATCGGGTGCCTCCCTGCTTGTTTATGTACCAGACTGTCGCTGTGCTGTAAGTCTGGACCAACGGTATCAAGGGGGACCGGAAGGCTATGAGAGCATAGAGCACCGCTCTCATCTCCATAATATTGATATGAAGATGTCTCTCTAGTGGAGACCATGTGCCCTGCGTTCGGTGGTCTCCCAGATGAATGCCCCATCCATGACCTTAGGCGTCCATCGTCAGGGTTAAGGAGGGGGATGGGGGTAGGAAGTGGATCCCCAACGAAAAGCTGGAAAGATCCTGACACCGTAAGAGATCCCTCTTCAGGCTACTGGAGACTAGGACCATGTGGTCCATGTTGTCCAGACGTTGATCCTATTGGACCTGGAGGGACCACTGGGTAACCCTCATGTGTAGTCTGGCCAAAGGGACTGTGGGTATGGCAGCCGCCATTAGACCAAGCAGGCGGAGACTAAAGCGCACCTTGGTCCGCTGAGAGGAGGCTACTAACGCCGTTTGTTGCATCAGTTTCAGCCCTGTCTATATGTAAGAAGGCCCTGCCCTGAACCGTATCCAGCACTTCTCTGATGAACTGGAGCCGCTGGGAGGGTGAAAGTTGGGACTTGGGAACATTCACAGTGATGCCAAGTCTGGAGAAAAGGTCCAGGGTGGAGAACAGAGAAGTCTTCAGACTGTCCTGTTATGGTGCCGACAGTAGCCAGCTGTCCAGGTAAGGGAACACATAAATCCCCTGGCGGTGCAGGGCCGCAGCCACCACCGCTAGGCACTTAGCAAAACCTGAGGTGCCGAAGAAAGGCCAAATGGGAGGGCCCTGAACTGATAATGACTGTCCTGAAAGAAAAAATTACTCACCTTAGTAATGCTGTTTCTTCTAATGGAGTCTTGCTATATTATAGACATTAGCAGTTTGATCCAGCTCTAGAACTGCCCCGAGTGAAATGGTTAAAACCATTCCAAAATAGAATTTTGGCACGAGAGCAGCTCTATCTGTGTCATTTCAAACTTGAACTGTCAGATCTTTACGAGCCAAACTCACTAAGGTCTGTGTGGAAGCTGTAACCTACACTAGCCAAATGGCTACCTAAATAATAACAACCACTGATGGTCCCAACACCCAAGACTCAAGTCAGGGGACCAGAAATACTAACACCATTCTAATAATATGAAAATGGAACATAAGTATAGTAAAACACACACACGCATACACATACACACCCCCAAAGTCCCAAAGGGGACAAAATGCTAACAGGACATAAGTAGTGCCCACACTAAGTTGCCCGCACCCCACCAAGTAGAGGTTCTGAGAGGGCAGGTTGGGAGGTCTTATATAGCAAGACTCCATTAGAAGATACAACATTACTAAGGTGAGTAATTTTTCTTCAAACAACATGAAGTCTTGCTATATTATAGACATTAGCAGAATACACAGCAGTACCTCCATGGAGGAGGGCAGAACCTACTTAGGAATAGGCTCTGAAGAACAGCTGTGCCAAACCGAGCATCTCTCCTGGCCTGGACATCCAGGGAGTAATGCTTGGCAAAAGTGTGTACCGCTTTCCAAGTAGCAGCCTGGCAAATCTCTAATAAAGGGATATCTCTGGCAGCAGCTAGAGACGCAGCTGTACCCCTGGTAGAATGAGCCCTCAAACTGGGGGGCTCTGCCCACTTTCTGATAACAAAATTGGATGCAAGAGACAATCCACCTGGCTATTGATCTCTTAGTGGCAGGTTTGCCTTTCCCAACTTCACCATAGGTAAGGAAAAGTTGGAGGGATTCGAACCTGTGACCTTTGGTACACTCTATATAATAACTAAGAGCTCTTAACATCCAGGCTGTGCAACCTCCTCTCACCCGAAGAGGAGTGATCAGTGAAAAATACTGGAAGGGAGATAGATTGATTAAGATGGAAATCTGAAACCACCTTAGGCAAAAACTTCCTATTAGTCCTAAGGACTACCTTATCCCTGTGGAAAGAAATAAAGTCAGTCTCCACTGACAAGGCTTGCAATTCACTTATGTGTCTGGCAGAAGTGATAGCCACTAGAAAAACAGTTTTCCAGGTTAGGTACTTAAGCTCTGCAGAAGACAGAGGTTCAAAAGGGGGTTGCATTAAATGGGCAATGCAAACATTAAGGTCCCAAGCAGGCCGGTCCCGAAAGGGAGGATTAGTATGGAGTAATCCCTTAAAAACTTGGAAAACACAGGATGAGAGGAAGAGGGTATGACTTTCCTGTTGACACAAAAAGCAGACACAGCTGCCAAATGAACTCTCAGGGTAGCTGGTCTGAGACCCAAGGAATTAAGATGTACCATGTAATCTAACAAAATGGGCAATTCATCAGATTCTGGGGAAATATTTTTCCCAGCACACCAAATGGAAAACCTTTTCCATTTAGAACTATGAGTAGCCCTAGTGGAAGGCTTTCTGGAAGCCTTTAGGATCTCAAGAACACCCTGAGAGAGGTGTAAATCAGCAAACTCTAACTCCTCAAGAGCCAGGCCTTGAGGTTGAGGGATTTGAGGTCCGGATACCAAACCCTTCCTGGGCACAAGTCAACAGACTGTGATTCCTGGGAGGCACAGGGAAGATGGACTGTCAGAGACAGAAGGAGTGGGTACCAGGCTGCTGGCCCATCCGGGGCAATCAGAATCACCCTGCAAGGCTGAGATCTGATTTTGACTAGTACTTTGAATAGGAGAGGAAAGGGGGAAGCAGAGGAACTTCCCTCCCAATCCAGAAGGGTATCCAGGGAACTGAGCCCAGCACTGAGGCCTGCAACAGAACAGAGGAAGTCTGTGATTGTCTGGGGCTGCAAAAGATCTATCTGAGGGATGCCCACCTGGCAAAAACTATCCCCAGCACTTGAGGATCCAGGGACCATTCGTGATGGCCCTGGGAAATCCTGCTGAGGGCATCCGCTAGGACATTGTCCTTCCCTGGAAGATGAACTGCTATGAGGGAAGTGTTCGGGAATAGGCCAGAGACCACAACTTCATTGCCTCGGTGCACAAGGTCAAGACCGAGTGCCCTCTGCTTGTTGATGTACCACCTTGTTGTGGTGTTGTCTGTTCTGACTTGTATCACCTTGTCGTGGACAGATGCAGAAAAACTTGAAGAGCTAAAAAGACAGCTCTGAGTTCCAGCAAATTGATGTGGAGCAGAGATTCCTGGGGGGACCAAACTCCCTAGTGGAAAGGTCGCCCATGTGGGCTCCCCAACCCAGAAGGGAAGCATCTGTAGTGAGAGTCAAGTCATGAGAAGGGGAAATGAAGGGGACCCCCGCTCTTAAATTGCTCTGATCCTGCCACCACTGGAGAGCTAGGATCAAGGTTCGAGTCACTGGGACCAACTTGGAAAGGGGGTCTCTTCTCTGAGACCAAAAGGTTCTCAAGTGAAACTGAATGTCTCTCATCTGAAATCTGGCTCCCTGCAAAACAGCTGTAGATGCAGCCATGTGCCCCAGGAGCTGCAGAAAGTGTCTTGCTGGTCGAGAGACCTGCAGAGTGAAGGAAGAGGCCAGAGCCACTAAATTCCTTACCCTTTCTGGGAAGAAAGGCTCTGGCTAGCTTTGTGTCCAATTCTGCCCCTATAAAGGTGAGTACCTGGACTGGTTCCAGAACCGACTTTAGTAGGTTTAGCAGAAAACCAGGAGGTGAGAAGCTGCTGGTGACCTGCACGTGAGATTTTACCTGTTCTGGGGACTGGCCTACAATGAGCCAGTCGTCTAGATAGGAAAACAGCAATCCTCTGCCTCCTTAAGTGGGCCACTGCCACTGCTAGACACTTTGTGAATACCCTTGGAGCAGAGGTAAGGCCGAAGGGCATTGCTCTGAACTGGTAATGACCTGAGGGGCAGTTCAATCTGAGGTACTTTGATGGGATCTTCTGATTAGGACATGGAAATAGGCATCCTGAGGTCCAGGGAGGCTAGCCAGTCCCTGGCCTTAGGGAAGGTAAAATCATTGCCAGAGTTACCATTTTGAACTTTGGTTTCAAAAGATGCTTGTTCAGATATCTGAGATCTAAAATGGGCCGCCATTCTCCTGTCTTTTTTGGGGTAAGGAAGTATCTAGAATACAGACCCCTGCCCTGATGCAGGGGAGGAACCCTTTCTACTGCTCTGAGAGCTAACAGGGATGAGACCTCTGTTTCCAGAGCGAGGGTCTCTGAAGCACTTGCAGGTAGAAAAGTCTGCTTCTCAACTTGGGAAACTTTTGAAGCTGAGAACCAGACCCTGGCTTACTTCCAGAACCCACTTGTCTGAGGTTAAAGAAGCTCAATTCTGACTGAAGTAAGCCAGCCTGCCCCCCACTGGTACAGGAGACTGGCCCTGGGCACCCATCAGGGTGCCTGTTTCTGAGGAGCTTTAGGCTGGGGTGGGAGCAGGTTCTACCCACCCCTCGCCTGCCCCTGCCTCTGAAGAAGCCCCTCTGAGCATAGGCAGAGGAGGCCTGAGTCTGTAGAAAGTGCCTGTGAAAAGGCTACCCCTACCCCTGGGGGATGCCTTTGAGGAGTGGCTTGCGCTCCCAGCCTGGGCACTCTTGTAAGTAGTCCTATATTCATCCATCTTCTATGTAATTCTCTGTCTGCTCTCCAAACAGAGAATTTCCCACCACAGGAAAATCCATAGCCTTAGTCTGGGTATCCTGTGACAAACTAGTACACCTGAGCCAGGCCAACCTACGAAAAGCTACAGATGTGGCCATGACCTAGAGGAAACATCATTAACATCCACAGCAGCATGAAACTGAACCTTAGAAGCTTCAATGCCATCAGCAGCCACCTGTTCTAGTTCACTAGCCAGCTGGGCACGGGCCTGCTTGGCTAACTGCATAACAGTATCCCATCTAGATTTCTGATACCTAGCTACATAAGCCATATAATTTGCTTGCCTGAGTCCCAGAGAGGCGCCACATACTGTTTTTTGCCATGGCATCAATCTTCCTGGAATCCTTGTCAGGAGGATGTGAAGCCAAGGAATATTAGCTTTATCACAGGCAGCAGCCTGAACTACTCCAACATGACTGCATTGCTGACAAAGGAATTCTATATCAGGGCCTGACAATGTATACCTTCTGTCCATCTTTTTATCTACAGGAGGCACAGAATTAGGAGCTTTTAAAATTTTAATTGTTTGTTTCCTAAAGACTTATGTAAAGGAATAGACAATCTCCTAGACTCTGGAATATCCATCATTTCTACAAAATCAGGCTCTTCTTGCTCATCCACAGCCTCTTCTAAAAGGAAGCTGGAGGGTTTCAGCAACTTTTTATAAAACATAAAATGAGATGGGGACTCAGACAGCATAGGGAGATTCTAAAGGTCTGTCTGGGAGATGTCCTGTTCAATGGCACCCAGACCTTCCAGCCACATTCATACTGTTCATAATCCTCCTCCCTCCTCTGGTTCATAAAATTCTCAATATCATAATCCTGAACCACTGGGACGGACGAACCGACCTTTTACCAGATAGTGGTGGTTCGGACGGACCCTGAGACAGTGACTGGACAATTTGTATGGCTTTTGCTATCTCTGCAGCAGTTGGAGAAGGAATTTTGAACTCCAGACCTGCTGATTTTCTTGTTTTCTTTACTGGAATTGGTTCCTCAGAACCAGCTTTTCTTTTGCCCGAGGAAGTCTGGCCCTGGTCAGAGGGCACTCCCTCTGGTTCGGTTGGCACCGAACGGGCTGAGCCATCCGGTCAGCGGACTTTTTGGCTCTCTGCCCTGAGCCTACCCAATCTTTTTCCAGGGTGGCTGCAGGAAATTCTACATACCTGGCAGTCTGACTGGAGTGGTCAAACCTCAGACAATAAACACATAGGGTGTGGGTCAGCCTTGGCAAAGACTTCCCCACAAACATCACAGTGTTGAAACCCAGTGGGCCTGGTTTTTCTTTTGGGTTTCTCAGACAAAATGCCAGCCTAATCAAAAACTTGCCCTTTAACGGCAGTGCTAGGCAAGACACCCTTATCGGTTCCTAAATCCAAAACACGAGTATTGGAAAAAACGTAATAAATCCTGCTTTTTTTAGAACTGATAAGAACTGAGAACCGCACTCTAAAATAGTAACTTTTAGTTTTAAATGAGTTTAAACCACTGATCGGTTCAAAACCGAACCGATAACTTACAAGTTCCACATAGACAAAACCTTCATTTACTTACGGTTACCACAGATAGAAGCTTAGAACCAACGGTTTTGCGGTTAAAATAAAACTATTCTCGGGTTAAATCCAACCGAGAAAACACTTTTAAACCGAGAAATGAACCGAGCAGAAGGAGAAATCTCTGGAGCGACTGTTCACTGAGGCGGAGTAAAGAATCTGACAGTTCAAGTTTGAAATGACACAGATAGAGCTGCTCTCGTGCCAAAATTCTATTTTGGAACGGTTTTAACCATTTCACTCCGGGGCAGTTCTAGAGCTGGATCAAACTGCTAATGTCTATAATATAGCAAGACTTCATGTTGTTTGAAGGAAAATCTCAGGAAGTGGTGGTAGGCTTGGAGAATAGGGATATGTAGGTAAGCATCCTACATATCCAGAGAGCACAGCCATTGGTTCTGTTGTAGCAGGGATAAGAGTCCCTGGAGCGTCAACATACGGAATCTCTAGTATGCTACAAAGAAATCGAGTAGGCTGAGGTCTAGGATAGGCCTCAGATCTCCAGTCTTTTTTGGGACTAGGAAGAAATGGAAATAGTATCCCCTTCCTATCTGCCCTGGCGGAACCGGCTCTATGGCAGATTTCTGCAGGAGAGCCTGGATTTCCTGATAGACCAGATTTAGATGACTTCATGGGTAGTGAGACCTGCCCGGAGGGTTGTTCAGGGGGTCTGTACAGGAACTCAATAGAGTGACATCTTGGTACTAGCTGAAGGACCCAGGTGTTGATGGTTATTGTCTTCCATCCTTCCAGGTGGAGGGTGAACCTTCCCCCCATTGGCTCCTCGGGAGATCTGGGAGGAGGGGGGAGCCCCCCTCGTGTCAGGACGCTGAGGGGATGGCCACCTTACCTCCCTCGGCAGTCTTTGGGAATTTAGCCTGAGGAATCTGGGGGCCTGAACCAGCGATGCATCATTTGCCTTGTCTCTTACCTTGGTTCTGCCTGTTCCACCTCTTCTGGGGGTGGCGAAAGGACTGCCTAGGTTTCTGCCCTGAGTGGTACATACAGTGGACATCCTTAAGTGACCTACTGCTCTCCTGCAGCTCTGTTACAATGTCCTTTGCACCTCCCCTAAACAGGACAGGGCCCCTGAAGGGGGCATCCAGTAGAGTGCTCTGGACGTCATGCGTCAGTCCCACAAGACGGAGCCTGGCCAGGTGCCTCAAGCAAACACCCGTAGCCATGCACAGGGCCACTCAATCGACCATGTCATAAGTGGCCCTTAAGGCATGGCGGCAAGAAGACTTCTTAAGTCTTACTTTGACTAAGAGCCAGTTCCTGACGTCTTCATCTGGAATTTCCTGTAGATCCTTTTCCAAATCAGACAAGGCCAATTTCTGAAAGGAAACCATATGGATTACATAATTCAACGACTGGAAGACACAGGTCGATGAAAAATGCACTTTGCATCCATACTGATCCATTTGTTTAGATTCTTTATCTGAAGGAGAAGCACTTGGGTGCTTCGGCTGTGCCGACCTGTCATGGGCCATGGTGATGACCATGGAATTGGCCTTTGGTTGACCGGGCAGATGACCGAACCCTTCTGGGGGGGGTGATACGACCAATCCGCTTTTTTGGAGGCAGCCAGAATGGAGGACAGATGTTGCCAAACAGTAGAGGTAAGGTCCTCATGTGGTCCCACCCATGGAGGAATAGGAAAAGGATCTGCACTGGTGAAGTCCAGGTGTTACGCCAGACGTTTCCTCTAGGGATCTAACTCCCGAGACGCCCAGCCACAGGCCTGACTGATGGACCTTAAGAGCTATGTGAAGGAAAGATCCTCCGACGGGGACTCTACGCTGGGGTTCAGAGGGGGAGTTAGGTTCCGAATGGTCATCTGACTCAGAGTCTGAGTCAGCACCAGAGGATTCTGGCCTGTTAGGTATAGGAGTAACATCTAGGACAGTCTCCATCACCAGTGCTCTTAAGTGGGGCTTTATGGAGTGCCCGCCTAAACCCCTGTCTGATGCCCTGTCCAAAGGAGAAAGGCTTATGGTGATGGCCCTATGACTGGGCGTGGGGGCCACGTCCAAGTGGGGTTGTCCCAGTTCCTGACAGAGCTGAGATTTCGCATCCTGCCACCATGCTGGAATGGAAGTTGGTGGTTCCGGCTGGGGAAGGGGTGGAGGTAGAGAAGGTGGTGGAGGTTGGTATCCTATAGTGCACGGAAGATAGCCAGGAGGTGGGTACCAACAGTGGTACAGTTGATGACCCTGGTAATAATGCAGGTCAGGTACCCCGGCATCGAAGCTCACTGCGGGTACCTCGGTGATGGCCCTCCTGGCACCGGGTAGTAGGAGTACTGCGGCAGCGGACAGTTGGAGAAGAGACCCATAGGACCTGACGGAGAAGGGGCAGAGGATCCAGGGAAAGGCGGTGCCGAGGGACCACTTGGGGAGATAAGATCCATCCGCATGCCAGGGGGGTCTGGGACCCCAGAAGGACCAGCAGGCTCTGGCATCGGAGCAGGAAAACCCTGGTCCATATCAGGAATAGTATGGATCAGGGAATGGCCCGGTGTCGGGATAGGCAGGTGACCCGACGTCTGGTCTGAGGTAGATGAGGGAGGCAAAGGAATAAAGAGCCCCGTAGCCAAATCCAGCCCCAAGGCTGGAGTCTCAGAGAGTGTGCCCGACGCAGGAGAAGACTCCTGGACAGCCACGCTCAGTTCCCTGGCCAGAGTAAACGAGTTGTCAAGCAGGGCTAGTAGATCCTGTGGAGGAGAACCCTTGCGGGAAGGAGGAGCTGGAGGCTCACCCGGCACAATGTCGGAGACCACAGTTGTGTCCGATGGGAGGGCACTTGCTGCGTGGTCGATGGAGGACCCGACGACTGACTTATCGGTGAAGACCTGGAGGTTTCGGAGGCGGCGACAACTGACTTAAAGGTGGTGGTCGGGCCCACAACAGCCCGTGGGCCTGACAGACGTGGATCGCTTGAGGCCGAGCTCCCGATGGGAGAACCAGTGGGAGGCTTAGCAGCTGAGCCTTCGACAGGACCTCCTGTCCTCCAGAGAGGACCCTATCGTCACTGACCGCGGGGCGGGGGTAGGGGGGAAAAGGTGTCCGATCCGCTGAACGGACAGAGACTCTCGAGGCAGTTACCACCAGTTGCTGGTGTGTCGGCTGTCTGATGACAATGTGGAGAACGATCCTCTCCCAGTGCTTCTCCTTCTTCGCTTTTTGGGAGTTGGTGAAGAGCGTGTTCCTCAGCTCCTGGAGCTCTTTTCCATAGGCGAGACAAGGCTACAAAGAGGTGAGTGTCGAGGCTTCTCTGGTGATGGGTGCGTGTGGCTTGGTTGAATGACTGGCAGCTTTCACAATTTGTCACCAGTGTTTTTGGCCACCTTAAACACGCCCAGGAGTGTCGTCACTGTATGTGGGATTTGGGCGCTGCACTGTGAGAAGTTTTTTTTTTCCTCCAAGACATACACAAAAAAGAAAGGGGCCAAAAACTTGCACTAAACTGAGATAAATGGCGGATAACTGAGCTAATTCAACCGCAAGGATCTGACAAGTTCAGCTCGATGGCAGGCAAGAAAATACAGGTTACTCACCTGTAACAGGAGTTCTAGGAATGGTATATGTTGTTCATCCACACTGTCTGGCAGGTTCCTTGCCGCTTTAAATCTTGCCGGAAGGTCTTCAAGCTGGCTCCTCCCACCCACCCGGGTGGTAAAACTCGGCCGCCCATGATGCCAGATCTGGCCGCTGGAAGCTCAGGCCAGCGCCGGTCGAGTCGGTGGGTCGTAGGATGAACACATACCATTCTAGAACTCCTGTTACAGGTGAGTAACCTGTATTTCTAGGGACATGGATATGTTGTTCATCCACACTGTCTGGCAGACTCTAGCAGTTCTCCGGGAGGAGGGAGGCAAGGCGCACACCCCCACTTAGGAATAGAGACTGGAGAACCCGAGGCCCCAAACAGCATCCGGGCGTGACTCAAGGTCGGACGTGGTAATAGGTGATGAAGGTGTGTGCTGACTTCAGGTAGCAGTCCTGCAGATATTCTGTGACAGGATCGCCCCTGAAGCAGCCATCGATGCAGCAGTGCATGACGGGTAGAATGAGCTCTTATCCCTCTGGGAGGCTCCATGTCACCAACTTGTAGCAGAGATCTATGCAGGAGGTGACCCACCTGCTTATCGTCCGCTTGGCTGCAGGTCTGCCAGGTGCGGCTTCAGCGTAGGGTGACAAACAGCTGGCTAACCTCTCCCAATTTCAGCCGTAGCGCCCTATAATAAGCGAGCGCCTCTAGGGTCCAAGCATGGAGCCTGTATTCGACTCGAGGTGACTGGGGTAGAACACGCAAAGTCAACACCTGGTTAAGGTGAAAACCCGCCACCACCCTTCGGAAGGAATTTTGGTGGCAGCGAGGACAACCTTGTCCCTGTGGAAGACCAGGTAAGGAGACTCAATGCAGAGTGCCTGGAGTTCTCCCATCCTTCTGGTTGACGTGATAGCCACCAAGAAGGTGGTCTCCGACAGGTGAGAGAGTTCACACCTGTGCATTGGTTGAATAGCTTGCCCATGAGCTTAGCCAATACCAGCAGTAAATCCCACGGAGGTGGAGGTTCTGACCGAGGGAAATGTGATCAAGGCCTTTGAAAAAGCGCCAGACCACCTTCCTCCTGCGCCACCGACTGCCCCGGCCCAGCCCTGCAAGCAGAGATGGCTGCCAGGTGCACCCTTAGGGTCGTCGACCTAAGCCCTTGACTAGAAAGGACCATAAATAGTCCAAGATGCTTGCCAAAGACAGGAGGAAGGGTCCAAGCCTTGCTCTGACACCAAATGGAAAATCTCTTCCATTTGAAGGCATAGCATTTCCTGGTCGACTTCACGGACGCCCAACAACATTGAGGACCTCGTCGAAAGACCCAAGGACTGGAACTCTAGCCGCTCAGGAACCAGGCCATCAGGTGCAGGGACTGAAGGTCCGGATGGAACACCTTCCCCTGATTGACTGAGAGCAAGTCCGGGCGAGCTGGAAGCTGCCTCGGGAGCCTGGAGCTGAGGCTGAGGAGATCTGGGTACCAGAACTAGGGGGCCAGTCTGGGGCTATCAGGATCACCCGCGCCTTGTCCTCCTTGCTTTGAGAAGCACCTGTGAATCAAGGGAAATGGGGAAAGGAGAAGAGGCCCAGGGTCCACGGCCTCGAGAAGGCATCCCCTGCAGCGAGCCCCTGCTGAGGGGGCGGGCATGAAACAGCCTTCAGCTTGCTGCTCTCCTGGAGGCAAACAGGTCCACCTGAGGTGTGCCCCAGTGGGAGAACAGATCTGTACTAACTCCGCAGGAGAGACCACTGTGAGATGCAGCCCCTATCCGCCCAGGGCATCGGCCAGGGTGTGGAGGTCGTGCACATGAATAGCTAGGAGATCCGCCCAGGCTGCGCAAGAGTGACCAAATGTGGAGAGCTTCTTGCAAAGAAGCATGGAAAGCGGCGTCCCGCCCTGGCGGTTTAGGTGAGTACATGGTCGTGGTATTGTCCGTCTGGACTCGGACCACTTGACCCCGGAGAAATGGAGCAAAGACGGTGAGAGCTGAGGGGACCCTCGGAGCTCCAGCAAGTTGATGTGGCATCGGGACTCCCGCTGGGGACCAGAGGCCGTCCTGGTGTTCCCCAGATGGGCACTCCAACCCATCAGAGAGGCATCGGGTCGATAGAGAGACGTCCACTCAGGGGCAGACAAACAGGATGCCCTCCTGCAGATGAGATGGAACGGTCCACCACCGGAGAGCGTTCACATCTCCTGGGTCACCATCACTAGCTGGTCCAATGGATCGCAGTTGCCAGACCACTGGCTGGCCAGTCCCTATTTATGGGCGATGTGCCAGCGCGCCAACGGACCACGCTGTACAGGCCGCCATGAGACCCAGGAGGCGAGGAAGTCCCGGCAGGGCGCAACTGCCCAACCAGAAATGACTGGGCAAAGGAGGTAAGAACCTCGGCCCTGTCCGCCGGAGCCGTGCTCTGGCTCAAGAGAGTGAGCTCTGCCCCAATAAACAGAATCACCTGCTCGACTTGAGTTCCGACTTGGCCTCGTTGATGAGAAGGCCGACTTGAGCAAACCTGGAGGGCTGCAGATCTCTGGACCGCTTCCACCTCCTGTCTGGAGGGGCTGCTATCAGCCAATCGTCCGGGTAGGGTACACCCGGACCCTCAAGGCCAAGAGGAAGCTGTCACCACTGCAATGCATTTGGTGAAGACCTGAGCTGGAGACAGGTCAAGGGCATGGCTCGAACTCGAAGAGGATCCTCCACTTGAAAGCGAAGGAATCTCCGATGTGACGGACGGATAGGGACGTGAAAGAACGCGCTCTGCAGGTCCAGAGAGCAGAACCACACCCGTGTTCAGGGATGGTATTATCTGAGCCAGAGTGACCATCCTGAAGGTTCGAGACCTTAGGAACTTGTTCTAGGTGTGGTAGGTCGGTGAATGGGAAGCCAGCCCCCGTCCGCTTCGGAACCAGGGCGTACCGACACAAACCCTGGTCTGAGGAGGATCCGCGACCTCCTGATCACCTCCTTGGAGGAGGAGAGCGGCGTCGGCCCGACGAGCCGACAGTGAGGCTGCGGACCCGAGGCCCCCGAGGTGCGACGGCTCTGAAGGGGCGGAGCCTGCTCAATTCTAGAGGCAGGCCTTTCCCACCACTCCAGTACCCACCTGTCCGTGGTAATAACGGACCAGGCGGAAAGAGATGAGCCGCTCTCTCCAGGGGGAACCTGGGAGAGGTGGACGGGTTGGAGCGACACCCTCAGCCCGCCACTGGGCAGGCTTGGAGGAGGGACCAGCCGAGGGACCTCCTGGGCCTTGCCTCAAGCTTCCTGTTGGAGGAAGCTCTGGCTTGGGGTTTGGGATGCCAAGCTCGAGCCTGCTGGCCCTGACGTTGCTGGGCGGACGGGCCCGAGGCGCAGAAGGACAAAGGGCTTAGAGCTGTGGTTGCGTGCCTTTGTCCTTCTGAGCAGAAGAGACCGAGTCCAAGGTAGCATTGGACTTCTCGATCCTCTGCAGGTGACCTTCCACCCCAGGGCCGAAGAGGTCAGTCCCCAAAAGGGAACATCCGCCAACTTGTGCTGGGTATCCGAAGTAAAGGTGGATATCCTCAGCCAAGCCCGCCGACGCATAGCCACTGCGGCCGCCACAGACCTGGCACGAGTCCCCAATGTCTAAAGCAGTCTGGAGCTGCTGTTTGGCCACTGCCCTGCCCTGGTCCCGCACCTGCCTGACCGTAGTCTGCAGATCCGCGGGAAGATGAGGGACGACACTCATCCAGGGAACCCAACAGGCATGAGAAAAATGTGCCATGAGGGCGGCCGAACTGGCTGGCGAAGCCGAGAGAGGACTTGGCATAGACTTTTTGCCCGGCATAGTCCAATTTCTTGGCTCCTTGTGGGAGGTTTGTCCCCTGGTCCAGAATTCCATGAGGGATACCTGGCCCATGTTAGAAACGGAATCGAGCTTCATCCCGTGGACTCGAGATGAGCCAAGCAACTTAGGAAGGACGTGAAGGGCTATCGTTCCACCCACTGTCCTCCTGAGGACTCCAAGTCCATTCGCTTGAGAAAAGGAGGAATCATCCTCGGACTCGAAGAGTCCTCAAAGAGCTGCCTTTGGGCCTGAACCACCCTCCACCTGCCAAGTCTATCGGGAGTGAGGATGACAGACAGCCTATGGGGCAGTCCCTGAGCCGACCGAGAATTTTTGGTCGGAGCCCCTGTCTGACGCATGTGGAGGGCGGAGGTTCCACCGAATCGGTGGGGCAGCTGGAACTGGCAGACAACCGCCTGGGAACAGGCTCCTCGGCTAAAACAAGGGGTTGTTTCGACCACCGTGACAGCCACTTAATGGCCGAAGACGGCGGCATCGGGCTTATTCCCGGTCAGAAGGAGCTACACGAAGTTCCTCATACCTCCGACGCAATCATGCCAAGCCTTCCCTCGCCTGAGGAGGAGGAAGAGGAGAGCCGGCGCGCCGCGCGGTGCCGAGACTGAGACCACCTATGACGGCGGGATTGCCTGGACCGCCAAGACGTCAGAGACGAGAACTCGGGCTAGGGCCGAGACGGTAAAGGGAGGTGTCGCGGAATCGCACTTCCCTCGGTTCGGTCGATTCGACCAAGGCTCCAGAACCGGAGGCACAGACGAGTGACGGATCCTCAACTCCCACGGGGGAACCGGGGAGAGGGGATTCTCAGCTTCTCTAGCCGACAACCCATCCAACGGGTCGAGAAAAATCTCGACCACGCCGACGGGAGTCTCGGTCAACTGGCCTGACGGGACACTCTGGAAACCAGTGGCTGGGCCGAGGGTCGACTGAAGTCGACGGCCGACAACTAGGGGAGAGGATCTTTCCCGCCTCCCAAGGCGTCGACGGTGAGACTTACTCTTGTCTCTCTTTTGGACCGAGAAAACAGTCCAGAAGTTGTTTTACCCTCACCTTTTGACCGAGAGGTCAGACAAAGCTCCTTAAAAGAAGCGAATAAGAGGCACCGAGAGATAGCGGGACAAATGCCGCAGCCGAGGTAGAAGCGGCCCGCGCCACCTTCTCTTCGAGGGCGATCATTTGCTCGAGCTGATCCACCGAGCCCGCCGCCGACACCGCCCGACCGGGCCTCTTTGACTTAACCGAGGAAATCTCTTCTTCGGACGCCCAGTTGTAAACGTGGCAGCACGGTCTTCGAGGACGAGGTCGAAAAAGGAAGAGCACAGGTCGAGGCCGCGGTCGCATGCTCAAGGCCCAAGCAGTAAACGGACGGGAGTGCGGATCCGCCTGAGACATCTTCTGCCCGCAAGGGCGCTCTCCGGAAACCGAGTCGATTTGTCCATCGCACCCAGCAAGGGAGAGGACCAAGTCTTTAGCAAAAACTTTTTAATTTCAAAATTCAAGAATTGGAACCAGTCTTATACGCAGAGCGCTAAGGAGGGAACCTGAGCTTCTAAGCGGTAAGGAAGATCTGGCATCATGGGGTGGAGCCGAGTTTTACCACCCGGTGGGTGTGAGGAGCCAGCTTGAAGACCTTCCGGCAAGATTTAAAGCGGCAAGGAACCTGCCAGACAGTGTGGATGAACAACATATCCATGTCCCTAGAAGTACAGTCACGTAAGAACTTACTGTAACAGTAGATCTTTGAGAGAGGCTCTTGCAGTAGGTATTCACATATAGGACTAAGCCTCCAGGCGTCAGGACCTCACGGAAACATTTCTAGCTAGCAGTCTCTGGCGGGGGACTGCCCCCATGTCAGGTGACTGGTGTCATAAAGAGATGGCCCCCCACACCCGCCTTCCAGTTCTTTCCTGCCAAAGACCAAAAGAGGCAAGACGAGAGAGAAGAGGACATTTCCCCCCATGGAAATAAAGTAAAGAAATTTAGGGGGGGACGGAAGGCGGGAAGGCAATACCTACTGCAACAGCCTCTCCCGAAGATCTACTGTTACGGTTAAGTTCTTCTGTAACTGTACTATCTTACTTCGAGAGGGTTCTTGCAGTAGGTATTCACATATAGGACTGAGTCCCAAGCAGTCTGGAACAAGGAAAAGCCGTTGGGAGGAGGACAGTCATCCACAGAATGGAACCTCAGGGCTGAACAGGTCTCAAGAAAGGAGACCTTGAAGGACAGCCAACCCGAAGCCTGCTCTACGGTGAGAGGCGATGTCCAAACTGTAGTGTTTCGTGAAGGTATGGACAGAAGTCCAAGTTGCGGCTGCACAGATGTCTGCCGCTGACACATTTTTGAAACAAGCCGCAGTGCAACTACTCCTCTGGTGGAGTGACCTCTGACTTGACCCAGAAGAGACTTGAAACAGAAAGTGATACAATGTGCCAACCATTTGGGATAGGCATTGCTTAGAAACAGCATTGCCTTCTCTTTTGTGAGCAAACGAGACACAAAAGCTGATCAGTCTTCCTGAGATCCTTAGTCCAATTAGTGTAATATCTCAGGATCCTGTGAACATCTAAAGTAAGCAAGAGGTACTCCCCTTGATTGGAGTGTTGTGTAAAGAAAGCAGGTAGCTCAATAGATTGATTCAGCATGGATTCAGTTACCACCTTAGGGAGAAACTTAGAGCTGGTGCGCAGAGGCACACGTTCCTTGTGGAAAATCAAGTACGGGATTTTGCACATCAAGGCCTGAAGCTCGGAAATGTGCCAAGCAGAAGTAATGGGCACTAGGAAGAGTGTCTTCCAGGAAAGGAACTTCAAATTAGCTGTAGCTGCCGGCTCGAAAGGAGGCAGAATAAGCGTCTCCAGGATAAAATTCAAGTCCCAAGGAGGGGCAGGAATGCGAATGGAGGGTCTCAAATGGAGAACCCCTTCTGACGAAGGTCTTGGAGACTTCCAGCTGAGCAAAAGTCCTGTCTCCAAAGGGAATATGGTAGGCTGAAATAGCTGCCATGTGGACTTTCAACGAGGAATGGCTGAGACCCAGATCGAAAAGGTGACAAATGTAGTCCAGGACTTTATTGACTGGGCAAGAGAAAGTCTCGAAGTCTTCTGAGTTTGCCCAAATGGAAAATCACTTCCACTTCATGGCTTGGTGGACCTCGTGGAAGGCTTTCTGGCCTCCACTGAAATGTACGCTACAAGAGGGGAGACGCCAAAGCGGGATTTAGCTATGTCTGCAGGAGCCACGCATGGAGATGAAGGGATTTGAGACCTAGATGAACAAGGGTCCCCTGATCCTGGGTCAACAATTGCTGCAACAGAGGAAGAGGAAGTGGAGGTTCTTCTGAGAACTGTTGCAGAAGAGAGAACCAGACTTGCCTGGGCCAGAAGGGAGCACTGAGAATCATTCGAGTTCACTCTGATCCGAGTTTTTTCAGGACCCTGGGAATTAAAGGAATGGGAGGGAAGGCATAAACGAATCTGTCCCTCCAAGAGAGAGAGACAGAGCGTCCTGCCAAAAAATGTCTCACCCTGGAGCGAGCGAGCAGAAGCTGGGAAGTTTTGCGTTTTGGGGAGAGGCAAAGAGGTCTATCTGAGGTGTGCCCAACTGCTGCAAAATGTCATTTACAACTTCTTGGTCCAACTCCCATTTGTGGGACCTGGCTGAAGACCGAGTGAGTTGGTCTGCCAGGGTGTTTTCCACTCCCGGAATGTGAACTGCGGTCAAGGGGAGACTGTGTTGGGCTACCCAATGCCAAACTCTCATTACTTCCGGGCACAAAGGGTAGGAACGTGTTCCTCCCTGCTTGTTGAGGTACCAGACTACGTACATGTTGTCTGATTGTATGAGGAGATGACTGGGGAGTATGAAGGAGAGTAGAGCCTGAAGGGCATAAAGGACTGCTCTCAGCTCGAGCACTTTTATGTGGCAGGAGTTGTTCGAACTTGGACCAACTGCCCTGAGTCCTGTGAGACCCCAGATGGGCACCTCAACCTTCTCCTGACGCATCCGTAGTCAATGTCTGGTAGGGCGGGTCTATGCAGAACTGAACTCCTAGGCACAGATTCTCCTGAACCATCCACCATTGCAAGTCCCCAATCACGGGATCGGATACTTGTACCTCTTGGTCTAGATTGTCCCTGGTTTGGTCCCATTGAGACCGAAGCATCCATTAAGAGATTCTCATATGGAGCCGAGCAAACGGAACTGTCGGAATGGCAGCCACCATTAGCCCGAGGAGGCAGAGGACTGACCTGACTCCGACCCGCCTGCGACCAGACAGAAGATGAGCCTGGTTCTGAAGGATGTCTACCCTGTCCAGAGGCAAGAAGGCTTTGCCTGTGGTCGTGCCCAGAATCGTCCCTATAAATTGGAGGCATTGGCATGGGACCAGATAGGACTTGGCATGGTTGATGGTGATACCCAGGCTGGTAGAAACCTGCAGGTTAAGGGAAAGGGAGTGCAGGAGTTCCTCCCGGGACAGGGCCGCCAGGAGCCAATTGTCCAGGTACGGGAATACCTGTACTCCTTGGGTACGCAGGTGGGCCACTACCACCGACAAGCATTTGGTAAACACTCAGGGGGCTGAGAAAAGACCAAATGGGAGGGTCTTGAACTGGTAGTGGTCCCCCTGAAAGCAAAACCGAAGGAATATGTGGTGGGAAGAGCATATGGAGATATGCAGGTAGGCATCCTGCATGTCCAGAGCACATAGCCACTGCCTACAGGCTGAACGAGTGGAGCGGACAAGGTCACCTACTTCCTGTTTGGTCTGTGACTCAGGAAGGGAGTCCAATTTAGAGTCCACTTGGCTAAGGATGGTTTTCTGGAAATCCCCATATGTGCGACATAGTTAAGGGCCCTGATGCCTAGGGTAGAAGAGGAATAAATCATCTTCTTGTACTGGTCCAGAATCCGGGATTCCTTATCAGGTGGAGACGAGCCAAGGTGTTTTGGATTGACGGAGCGGCTATAAATGATGCTAATGACAACCGAATCCACCTTGGGGTGAAGACTAAGAAAGTCTACACACTCCAGAGCCTGGTAAAGCCTGTCCGCCTTCCTCAGAAAGAGGACTAATGCAGATTGTGTTTCCAAATGGTGGAGACAAGATCTACGTGAGGCTCTGTCCAGGGTGGAATCAGTGTAGGAGCGGTCTCAGGCAGATCCAGATGTGTGAGTTTTTTACGCTGTGGGTCTGGCTCCACTGATTGCCACTGATGAACTTCCTGGATTTTCCTCAGTAACTCCAGAAAAGAGGGGTCCTCTGGCGGAGACTTCGGAGGATCCCTTGGCCTGGGGCTTGTCTTCCGAAGTATGGGGCTTGTCTTCGGGGTCAGAGTGGCCGGACTCTGAGTCCGTGACTGAGGATGACGAAGAGGAAGAAGACTCCTCCCTAGGAGGGAGAGGGACAACCCCTCTGGGGAGTTCCTTGGGGCATGTATCCTCCCCGCCTTGGGCGCCAGAGGTGTCGGGTAAGGGGGAGGGAATCTCCCATCTCTGAATGGGATCCTGTACAAGGTCCAGTGTCGGGAGATGACTCTCGACCTCCCTGGTGAGCTGAGCCTTGGCCTCAGCCCACCAGGAGGCCAAGGTCTCCTTCAGATCTGCCAGCAGCTGAGGAGTGGGCGGTGGAGGTGGAGGATACAGATACTGAGGATATCCGTAAAAGGAGTATCCGTAACCCGATGGCGGGTAGCCTGGCATCGGGTACTGCGGCACCGGGCACTGGGGCGCCGGATACTGAGGGGCTAAGTATTGCGGTGTCAGGTACCAGGGCACAGGGGCTCTGATGGAGCAGAGGGACCTGGCAGAGGCCTTGCACGCTGGGCGGACGTGGAAAAGTCGGCCCCATGGGCGTCGGGCCCGGTGTGGGTATATCATCATCAGGTAAGGGGACGCCGGATGGTGTCGGGTCGGCCAGCATTGGGACCAGTGTCTGAGGATCCGATGTCAGAGGGTCCGGTTCTGAAGGAGGGAGCCCTGATGGCAGCATCTCAATGTCCTCGGTGACGACCGGGAAAGGAGGATTATAATCCTCGGGGGTCAGATAAGAAGATGTGGGGACCTCAGAGGGCAACGAGGTGAGACGTTGTGGAGAGCCTGGGGTGTCAGACTGTTTGATGGGGTCTGGCGCAGGCTTCTTTGCCGGGAGGGCGTCGGTGGAGCCAGCGCCCAACTTATCGGACTCCCTGTCCGAAGTAGGTCATGAAGGGGATGCGGCCTTGTCGGGGGCGGGGGGTTGGTTGGGTGCTCCCGCAAAGGGGTAAGCAGCTTAGCAGCCTTGTCCGGGCGTCCATCAGTGGGACCAACGACCGACTTACCGGATCTGCTCTGACCGGAAGGTCGTGAGGAAGAGGTGGTCTTCACGGGAGAGGAGGCCTCCTTTGCCCCAGAGGCTCCCGAAGGGCCCGAGCGTGAGCCGGACAGGAGGGACTATGCCTTCTTAATAGCCACCAAGACGGCCGTCGTGGAGCGATCCCCCGGAGGGGAAGTTACTTAGAGTGTCGTGACTCCAGCTGAATTCGCAGCTGCTGTGGATACAGATTCCCGCTCCCAGTGCTTCTCCTTGTCACTCTTTTTCTCATGACCTTCGGGGGAAGCAGACGTCTGCCTAAGCTTTTTTAACTCTTTTTTCATGGAGGCCATTTTCTTCTTAAGGATGTGGGCTTCCAGGGACTGCTGCCTTCTCCTGCGGGTAGCGGAACTGAACTTCTGGCAGTACTGACACTTCTCCACAGGGTGGTCTGGGCCCAGACAGAAGAGGCACATGAAATGGCCATCCTTGTGTGGAAGTTGGGAACCACACGAGTTGCACTTGTTTTTATGCGATTTGGAGGGCATCGGGGCGACATACACAGCAAATTGTTTGAAAAAGCTCAAAACATAGAGAAATAGGATCGAAAAGTTCGAAAACTTTGAGACCGACAAATGACTGACGCGCTGTTCTACTGCGAGGAACTTTCACAAGCCGACGGCGGGAAAGAACCGGAAGGCGGACGTGGGGGACCACCAATTTATACCAACGTCGTATGACACCGGACACCTGACGTGGGGACGGTCCCCCACCAGAGAATGCTAGCTAGAAATTTTTTGTGGGGTCCTGATGCCTGGAGACTTAGTCCTATATGTGAATACCTACTGCAAGAGCCCTCTCTAAGTATGATCTGGTGGGCCGACGGGGGAACCGACCCCTGTACAGTGTCACGCTAACGCCTAATCAGGTGATGTCGTAGGCAATCCCCCGCTGATGACTGATAGCTAGAAATTTGCCATGCGATCCTGACGCCAGGGGGCGCAGTCTTATATGTGAAGACTTACTGCAGGAACCCTCTCGAAGTAAGATCAAGAATTATGGTAGGTACATAATTTCCTTATCTTCCTGGACAAAAAGTCTCCACCACTCATTCACACTAATGGGAGAGTACTGAGCTAAAAATGAATCCACCGATTAGGGCAGTATGAGACACAGCTGAAAGTGAGCTGTCCGGCACGGACATCCAGATATGGAAATTATGTACCTACCGTAATTCTTGATCTTCTTGAACGAAGTCTCTACCACTCATTCATACTAATGGGATTTTCTCTGTCAAACTGTCGTGTATGGCATCTTGCTGACAGGAAGGCACTCATCACAGTGGTAGGTCAAAGTTTTTAGCTAATTGTTTCATGAGGGCACAGTTTAGGCCCAAACCCTTCCCACCCCTGGAAATAGTTCATTTATACCTCGGATTCTGACATCATTTCTTCAAGAGGGCAAGGTGCATATCACTGTCATATCCTCTCTAGGACACTGCACTAACAATATAAGCATACACATTATATAAATACATATATTTCAATAAAACACACCAATTATACACACACACACAAAAAAAAAAACTAAACAAGGTAGACAGTTATGTGGGGAGTAGTACAATGTAATGACGGTGGGGCAGCAGTCTTCTGGGAGTCTTTCTGGAGGCTGAGATGCTGCCCTGTTTGCAGACAACTCTCTGCCCTGAGGGAGGAAGTTGCCCTTCTTCAGGAAGCACTGGACAGTAACAAGGGAATCTCCCCCATCCAGGGAGCACCAGAGCCACCACCACTACCTCAGAGGTTGCGAAGAAAGCACAGCAGTTGGACCACAGTGGGCTCAGGGAGGGTAAGGGTGGTGGAACAGAGGCACACCCAGTCAGTTGTTCCACTCAACAATCCATACACCATTCTGGGGGAGCATAGTTCCCCTATGGATGCACCCGCAGAGCAGACTAAGGAGGGTGCAGACAACTGTCACAAGGGAGGCCCTCAGGAAGGAGGCAGAGGGCACCACAGGGAAAGGAAGCAGCTCCTGATGGGGGACTCAGTTATTAGGGGGATAAAACTGGGAGGAGCAGGGAAAACTGAAGTAAGGTGCCTGCCTGGTGCCATGGCTTGGAGGGACAGGAAGTGCATCCTTAGGATCACGAGAACAGTTGCACAGGAGTCTGAGCTGGACGTCATTGTCCACCTAGGGACAAATGACTTGGCTCATCATGAGATTAGAGCAGTGCAGAAGGACTTTATAGAGTTGGGAGGGCTTAAGACAAGTAGCACACACAGTATCCTTCTCAGAGGTGCTGCCTGTCAGTGGCATGGGTGAGGCGAGGTACTTTGCACCATGCAGTTTAACTAATGGTTGAAAAATGGTGGAGCACAGGGGTTTGGCTTCATTGGGGACCGGGGTTCCACCTGGAGGGACACCAGCCTATACTGGCAGGATGGTCTGCATCTGTCTAGGAAGGGAACAAGTCTTTCGGGCAATCAGTTTAAATGCTTCACTGGCAATCTTTTAAACTAGTCAAGGGGGGAGGCACTGATAAGCAGCAGGAAAATCCCAGCCTCCCCCTACAAAACAGGGTACTAAATGAGAAAAAGACCAAGGTAGAAAGGTCAGTGGGGGATGCTGCTACAGAAGGTAAAGCCATCAAAAAATGGAGAGCAATGAGTACCAATGCCCGTAGTCTGGGTAACAAGCTTCCTGAATTAGTGGCCTTGATGGAGGAGGAACATCTGGATATCGTGGCAGTCACAGAAACATGGTACACACAGAACCATTACTGGGACGTAAACATACCAGGATACACTATCTACAGGAGGGACAGGGAGGGTAAAAGACGAGGAGGAGGAGTAGCTCTCTACATAAGAGAAGGAATCAAAGCAACAGAACAAAAGGGTAAACAGGGAGGAGAAGAAGCACTGTGGGTCAATTTGGAGGCAGGCAATAACACCACAATCCGCACGGGTTAGATACAGATTTTCTCTCAGGGGAGGAAATGGATAAGGAAATGATAGAAAGTATACTTGAAATGGCAGCTAAAGGGGAGATATTGCTGATGGGTGATCTGAATATGCCAGATGTTAACTGGAGTGTAGTTGCAGCAGCTACTTCTAAGAGTGGGGTTATTCTAGATGCCCTATGGGGGCATGCCTTAGACAACTAGTATTGGAACCCACTCGAGAGGGAGCAATCTTAGACCTGGTCCTCTCAAATGAAGATGGAGAGAGGATCACAGATGTAGAAGTGGGTAGCCATCTGGGAACTAGCGACCATCGAACAGTATGGTTCACAATAAACACAGCAATAGAGTCAACCATACAAAGGCATTACTGGACTTCAGGAGGGCTGACTTTGCCAAAATGGGTGAGTGCCTAAGGAATGCACTAGCAAATGGGCAGGAAGGAGGGGTGGAAGAACAATGGGGAATAATAAAAACTGCCATCACAGAGGTAACAAGCCTTTGTGTGAAGCAAATAAACAAAACAAAACGATGTAAGAAACCACTATGGTTCTCCAAGGAGGTAGCAGTGAAGGTTCAAGAGAAAAAGAAAGCATTCAGAAAGTACAAGGAATCACAGAAGGAGCAGGACAGAGAATTTTATCAGTTAAAGCAAAAGGAAGCTGGGAAGGCAGTCAGAACAGCAAAGGCCCAAACTGAGGAAAAGATAGCCAACTCAGTTAAGAAGGGGGATAAAACCTTTTTTTAGGTACATTAGGGAGCGAAGGAAGATTAAGGGAGGATAGTGAGGCTTAATAAAGGGAGGGGGGGCAGAGGGTGACTGTGAAAAGGCAGAGATACTAAACAAATATTTTTGCTCAGTATTTACAAATGAAGAGGGGGAGGTACCTGAAACAAAAAATAGAAACACTCTGGATACAGAAGTTGATACCAGCCCATTTACAGAAGAAAGGGTTCTGAAAGAACTCTTAAAACTGAAGGTGGACAAAACAATGGAGCCTGATGGGATTCATCCCAGAATTCTAAAAGAACTAAGGGTAGAACTAGTGACACCACTGACTACCCTCTTTAACAAATCATGGGAGGATGGGATGGTACCTGAGGACTGGAGGAGGCTCGATGTGATTCCCCTTCACAAAAGTGGGAGCAGGACAGAAGCAGGAAACTACAGACCAGTTAGTTTAACCTCAGTGATAGGGAAAATGATGGAATCACTTCTGAAGGAAAGAATTATCGAGTACCTAGAGGCCAGAGGGGCACAGGACCCAAGGCAGCATGGCTTCACAGCAGGAAGGTCATGCCAGACAAATCTAATAGATTTCTTTGACTGGGTGACCAAAGTAGTAGATCAGGGAGGGGCTGTGGACATGGCCTACCTAGACTTTAGCAAGGCATTTGACACAGTCCCACACAAAGGATTAATATACAAGTTAGCCAGCCTGGGAGTGAGTTCCAAGATGATATCCTGGATAAAGAATTGGCTGGAGAACAGGACATAGAGGGTAATAGTAAATGGAGTCCACTCTGAAGAAAGGGGGGCTACTAGTGGGGTGCCGCAGGGCTCAGTATTAGGAACGGTCCTCTTCAATGTCTTTGTAAGCGACATTGCAGAGGGACTGGAAGGAAAAGTATGTCTCTTTGCAGATGACACAAAGATCTGCAACAGAGTTGATGCACAAGGTGGGGTGGAAAGGATGAGAAGGGACTTGGCAAGGTTAGAGGAATGGTCAAATGTATGGCAGCTTAGATTTAATACTAAGAAGTGCAAGGTAATGCACCTGGGAAACAAAAACCCAAGGGAAGAGTACACAATGGGGGAGATACTACCAACAACAAAAATGGAAAGGGACCTGGGGGTAGTCATATCAGATGACCTAAAGGTGGGCAAGCAATGTGAGAGGGCAGTAAGGAGGGCTGGGGGGATACTGGGATGCATAGCCAGTAGAAAACAGGAAGTTGTTATCTCTCTGGACAGACAGCTAGTGAGACCCCATCTGGAGTACTGTGTGCAGTTCTGGAGACCCAATCTCTGCAAGGACATAGACAAGATGGAAGCTGTCCAGAGGAGGGCAACTAAAATGGTGCAGGGTCTGCACCAGAAGACATATGAAGAGAGACTAAAGGAGCTTAATATGTATAGCCTCGAGGAAAGGAGGGAGAGGGGGGACATGATAGAAACTTTTAAGTACCACAAGGGAATCAACAAAGTCCAAGAGGGTAGCATCTTTCAAAAAAGAGGTGTGCAAGAAACAGAAAGGCTCAATTTGACGATGGGGGGGCGCGGTCAAAGGTAATGTAAGGAAGTATTTTTCACTGAGAGGGTTGTGGATGCATGGAATGGCCTTCCGGAGGAGGTTGTGGAGTCAAAAAACAGTGACTGAATTCAAGCATGCATGGGACAGCCATAAGGCAATTCTAGGGGGTAGGGGTAGAAAGAAGTAGGCTGCTGGTTAACTAGGATCTGCAGCTTATCCATTAGGTAGGGAAATGGGTAGACTGGGTGGGCCAAGCAGTCCTTATCTGCCGTCAAATTCTATGTTTCTATGTTATGCCAGAGGCACTAGGAGTCAAAACTCATCAGAAGGACTAGCATCGGGATAGGACTGCGCATGTGCAGCACCATGAGACTAGCTCGTGCCATATAGGCTATCTCAGCATTGACCCTCCAACCGCCTCAGTACCTTTTTGACCAAGGAGGTACAGCGCAAACTAATTTAAGAAAACCTAATCCAACCTTCTGAGCATAAGATGTCCCGGATGACCCAAGTAAGAAGGGTCAATTCAACAATGTCTTCACAGCCCAAACAACAAGGAAGTGAAGACCAAAACAGAATGAGTGAGCTCAGGGGATAGTGGGTGGGCGTGTGAATGAGTGGTGGAGACTTTGTCCAAGGAGATCCAAGAATTACGATAGGTACGTAATTTCCATATCTTCCTGGACTAGAAGTCTCCACCACTCAATCACACTAATGGGAGAACACTGAGCTAAACCCCTCCCCCCCGGGAGTAGGGCAGTAGGAGACAGAGCTCACTCAGGACAGAAGTCTATAGGGACTGTCCTGCCAAAGAAAGTGAATTATCTGGCATGGACATCCAGAACGTAGTGCTTTACTAAGGTATGCACTGAGCTCCAAGTCACTGCCTTGCAGATGTCTGCAACAGGTACATTACAAATCTCCACCAAAGAAAGTCGCAAACACTCCGGTAGAGTGGTGTGCACCTAGCCTTCCAACTTCACCTGTGCCATAGATTAGTAGTGTGGAAGACATGCTACTAACCATGCAGAAATACATCTCATGGCAATAAGCTGACCCAGTCGAGGCACGCTAAAAGATACAACAGTTGCTCGGATTGCGTATCTTTCATTCTGTTGATGAAGAATCACAGACTCCTCTTAACATCCAGAGAAATAAAGGGAGCGCTCTCCTTCATTCTGGAGTTAACAAAGTAAGTAGGGAGAAGCAAAACTTGACTAATGGAAATTGAGCCAATTACATGGTCGTACTGGCTCAATATAAGCTGAAAACGTGCAGAGGTGTACCTTCACTGCCAAGTATTGCAGACCTGTGTTCCATAGGTCCAAACGCCATCCCAACACTTTACTTGGGCAACCGAAAGGGTCCAGATGGGACTTTGCACACCAGATGGAGAAGTGTTTCTACTTAGCCACGTAAGCCCTCTTGGTGGAAGGCCTAGGCGAGGATAACGAAATCTCTGGGACTGTCTGGGAAACCTAAAACTTGCACACTTCCATCTGCTCAGGAGCCCGGCATGGAGAAGAATGGAGCACAGGTTAGGATAGACCAAAGTCCCTGTGTCGGAGGGTCCGCTCATAGAGGGAGTTGCCTTGGGGGAACTTCTGACAGACTGTTGATCATTGCAAATCATATCTGCCAAAGCCAGTCTGGGACGATGAGAATAATCCTGCCCCCCTGTGCCTACAACTTGAGCAGCACCCCCTGAACTAAAGGAAGGGAAAAAAAGCATACAGGAGGCGTTTTGTCTACTGCAGTGAATACATTTTGACAGAAAACACCAGGGTCTTGATTTCTGAAGCAGGATAAAGACAGTTTTGCATTGAGAGGGGACGCAAAAAGGACTAGGACCAGACTGCCCCACTCGTCGAACTGCGACTGCACGACGTCTGAACTGACATACCGTGCTTGGGGTACCACTCTCACATCCTCATAGCCTTCCTGCAGAGAGGGTAGGCAGGCGCTCCACCCTGCTTGCTGATGTAATACATCACAGCTTTGCAGTCTGTCCAAAGCAGGATCATTTCGTGGCACAAGGCATCCTTCAGGACTTGGCGTATAAGACAGCTCTCATCTCTAAGATATTTATGAAAAGACGAGGTTCCTCCTGGTTCCACACCTGAGTGTGGAGGTCTTAACAGTGAGCTGCCAAACTGATCAGGAGTGCAAACGTGGTGATGGTAATCTGATATTTCAGAAGGTAAGGGGTAGACTTTGCAGAAGCTTGCCCAACTGCGTCTATCATGACAGTGATTTTGTCCAAGGCTCTGTCATAGGAAGGCAGTATAGTGCAGTGGTTTAAGGCTCTGAGCTGCAAATCTAGAGACCTGGGTTTGAATCCCACAGCCCCCACTTGCATACTGTGTGACCCTAAGCAAGTCACATAACTTCCCAGTGCTCCCAGGCTGCACCTGTAAACAAGCTTTCAGCTTAGTGTGTCTTCACCTGGTTAAACAATTGAGGGGAAAAAAATATTGTATGGAAGATTGTTGCTTGCTGAGGAGGACGCCATGAGTCCCAGTATCCGCTGCATTGAAAGGGTCCCAAATAGATTAGTTTTCCATGATGTAACAAGTCATCTGAAGATGTCGTTTCTCCCATCCTCTGGAAGGAAAACAGTCACCCTGGAAGTATCCAGGAGGACTCCTATGAAGAGGATCTGCTGCTAGAAGATGAAACTGGCACCTTTCCCGAATCATAAAACCTGTCCTTGAAGAGAACAATTGAGAAGCTGTGGCAACTGCTTCCTGTGTCTACTGCCTGGATGGGCTGGCTAGAAGCCAAATGTCCAGGAAGAGAAGACTTTAATGCCGAGGTTTTAGTGAACTCCTCTCTGAACAGGTACTTCTTTAACCTTCCAAGGTTGACAACTGGGTGCATGCTGCCTGTTACCTCAGAACCAGAAGCAATGGAATAGGAACCTGTGCTCTGTTCTGCTGTGGAACAACTTCTACTGCTCATTTCCCGCAGAGGCCCAGTATCTCAGAAGCAAGAGGGTCTGACTGAGAGGTAGATGGACTGGGCTGCTTTCTGGGTGGAAGAAAGTACAGTTACGTAGGAACTTACCTTAACAGCAGATCTTTGTGAAAGGTACCTTCAGCAGGTCATTACATATAGGAATAGCACCATCTGGCGTCTGGGCAGCACAGCAGACTTTTCTAGCAATACCTGATGGGGAAGCATCCACCTGATGTCAGATGACTGACGTTAGCGTGACCATATATAGTGGATGGTCTCCATGCCCGCGCTCCAGATTTCCTGCCACAGCCTGGAAGAGGCCTGACAGCAGGAAAACAACAGGATTTGGAGTCCCTGTGTAAGAAATAAAATGAGGGAAAAGGAGGGAGGGAAAAATATGACCTACTGAAGAAACCTCTCTCAAAGATCTACTGTTACGGTAAGTTCCCACGTAAGTGTACTATCTTACTTCGAGAAGGTTCTTTCAGTAGGTCGTTACATATAGGATTGAATCCCAAGCAGTCCCTTATTAGAGAGAGTGAATGAAACAGGGGAGGAGGAAAAAAACAAACTCCAGCAATACTGGGAACAGTAATGGACCCAGCCTAGGATAGAAAGCTCTGCAAGACGGCTAGGCCGAAACCTACCCTCCACCTAGAAGCAATGTCCAGACTGCAGTGTCTAGTAAAGGTGTGGACAGAACTCCAAGTGGCTGCGGCACAGATATCAGCCGAAGAAACATTCCACAAAAAGGCTGCGGAAGCAGCCATGCCCCTAGTAGAATGACCTCTGATGGTACCCGGCAGAGGTGTGTCGTACTTTTGGTAACAGTAACGAATACAGTTGCCTAACTAGTTGGAAAGGCACTGCTTAGAAACCACTTTGCCCACAGACCTAGGGGCAAAGGAGACAAAAAGCTGATCGCAGCTACAGATATCTTTTGCCTGGTGAGTGTAACATCGGAGGATCTGATGGACATCCATGGTATGCAAGAATGCCTCACCTCTGTTCGCAGGGGACGGAAAGAAAATTGGAAGCTCTACTAATTGATTCAGTGTGGCTTCGGACACCACCTTGGGTAAAAACTTAGGATTTGTCCTGAGAACCACCCGGTCATTATGAAAAATAAGATAAGGCTCTCTGCAAACTAGAGCCTGAAGCTCCGAAATCCTTCGGGCAGAAGTAATAGCAACCAAAAATGACGTCTTCCAAGAGAGGAAGCATAAATCACAGCTCATCGTTGGTTCAAATGGGGGGAAAGTAAGTTTCTCCAACACAAAGTTAAATCCCAAGGGGGTGTCGGGCTGCAGATGGGGGGTTTCAGATGGAGAATCCCATTCAGAAAAGTTTTTGAGATCTCCAACTGAGCCACAGGTTTACCATCCACCAGCTCGTGGTACGCCGAGATTGCCGGTAGGGGAACCTTTAAGGACGAATACGACAGACCTGAGTCTGAAAGACAGAGAAGGTATTCCATGACTTAGTAGGTAGAACAAGAAATGGGTTCCAATTATTGGAAGTCGTCCAAATAGAAAAACGTTTCCACTTAATGGCATAAGTGGAATGTGTAGGGGATTTTCTAGCCTCTACTAAGACCTGAGCGACTCGAGAGGAGACCTCAATGCAGGAAATCGCTATGTCTGCAGGAGCCACGCATGAAGATGCAGTGTCCTGAGCCCCGGATAAACCAGACTACCTTGATCCTGGGTCAGGAGGTTGCAAGTCACTGGAAGTGGAACTGGTGGTTCTCTCATTAGTTGTTGCAGCAGCGGGAACCAAATCTGTCTCAGTCGGAGAGGGGTGATGAGGATTATTCTTGCCTTCTTTGCCTGAAGCTTGAGAACAACCCTCTGAAGAATGGGAAATAGAGAGAAGGTGTACAAAAATTTCCCTGTCTAAAAGAGAGATGCGCATCATGCCAGAAAGCACCATGCCCTGGAACGAGTGAGCAAAAACTAGGAAGTTTTGCGTTGTAGTGGGAGGTGAAAAGGTCGATTTCCAGACACCCTCACTTAAGGAAGAGAGACTGCCACTTCCTGATTTAGCTCCCATTCGTGACTTAGGGTCCGAGATCTGTTGAGACTGTCCGCAAGGACATTTTGAACGCCTGGAACATGCACGGCCACTAGGGCCAGATTGTGCTGGACCACCCAGTTCCACACCCAAATCACCTCTTTGCAAAGGGGGTATGAGCAAGTTCCTCCTTGTCTGTTGAGGTACCAAACTACTGACATACTGTCCGTCTGGACCAGCAATGATCCCTTGGGAAGGAGGGTCTGAAAAGCCTGTAAGGCATACAGGACCGCACTCATCTCCAGAACATTGATGTGTAATGGTGCTTCCAAGCTGGACCACAGTCCTTGCGCTTGATGCTCCCCAAAGTGTGCCCCCATCTCATATTTGATGCATCCATAGTCAGGGATGTGGAGGGGGTCGGGTTCCTGAAAGGAAGACCCAAGGAAAGGCTGCAGGGATTCCTCCACCACAGCAATTCTTTCTGAACTGCAGATGACACCAGGACCGGGTGGTCCAGGTCGTCCAGGAGGTGATCCCACTGCACCCGTAAAGACCACTGAGTGACCCCCATGTGGAGCCTCGCAAGGAAAACAGTACTGATGGAGACTGCCATCAGGCCGAGAAGGCGGAGGACCTCCCGGACCGGGATGGTCCTGGACGAGGCCACCAAAGAAGCCTGACGGACTAGGGTCTCCACCCTGTCTGGAGGAAGGAAGGCTCTGCATTGGACTGTGTCCAAAACTGCCCAAATTAATTGAAGTCTCTGGGATGGTAAAAGGGACGATTTGGGAAGAGTGACCGTAATCCCCAATCTGTCGAAAAGGTCCAAGGTGAAACAGTCTCCAGTAAACAGTCCCTGGAAGGGGCTGAGATCAACCAATAATCCAGGTAAGGGAAAACAGCAATACCCTGACAGCGTAGAAAGGCCGCCACCACTGCCAGGCACTTGGTGAACACCCGAGGTGCCGAAGACAGACCAAAGAGGAGGGCCCGAAACTGGAGGTGCTCCCCCTGGAATAGGAACCACAGGAAACGGCGGAGGCTGGGGAAGACTGGGATGTGCAGGTAAGCATCCTGCATGTCCAGAGTGCACAGCCAATGATTTTCCAAAAGAAGTGGAAGGAGGTTCTGGAGCGTCAGCATCCTGAACTTTTTGTATTCGATGAACAGAGAGACTGCTCAAGTCAAGAATGGGTCTCAAGTCTCCAGTCTTTTTTGGAACCAGGAAAAAATGGCAGTAAAACCCCCTTCCCCTTTGCTAGAGGGGACGCTCTATTCCTTCCTTGTGCAAGAGGCTTTGAATTTCCTCTCGAACTAGAAGAGCCTGATCCCTGAAGTAGGAAGACCTTTTTGGCGGGATTTCTGGAGGGATATGCTCTCCCTCATTCTGAAAGTTAGCAAAGTAGGTAGGAAGGACTAAAGGTTGATTCAGATGAAATTCTGAGACAACTTTAGGAAGGAACTACTTTGTCCTTGTGAAATTCACTATTTGGTTGGGGGGAGGGGTCTGTGACCAAGGTATCTATTTCTGATACCCTATGAGCAGAAGTAATGGCCACCAGGAAGGTGTCTTCCAACTGAGGAATTTCAACTAGCAAGTAGCTAGCGGCTCAAAAGGTTTATGAGTGAGCATGTCTAGCACAAGGTTAATGTCCCAGGCTGCAACTGGACGTCTAATAGGAGGTCTGGTATGCAGAATGTCTCTAAGAAACCTCTTAACTACAGGTAACTGAGCCAGAGACATGGATAGTACTGGCTCATGATATGCCGAAATTGCACAAAGATGAACTTTGACTGTAGAGTATTGCAGACCTGTGTTTGAGAGGTCTAAGAGATACTCCAAGACTTTGTTTGGTGGGTAGGAAAAAGGATTCCAAGAGTATTTTGCACACCAAATAGAGAAACGCTTCCATTTAGCTGTGTAGGTTTTTCAGGTAACTGGCTTATGTGCAGCTAAAATAATATCTGAAACTCTACAAGAAACATTAAACCTGTTCACCTCTATCTCCTCAGGAGCCAAGCGTGGTGGTGAAGAGACCTCAGGTTGGGATGAACTACCGGGCCCTGGATCGGAAGGTTCATCTGAAGGGGAAGCGGTTTCGGAGAGGATTCTGATAGCCTGTTGATCAGAGGAAACCAAATCTGACGAGGCCAGAAAGTGTTTTGTCCACTGCAGCCTGAATGCATCCTGACAAAAAACGCCAGGTCCTGGATTTCTGGAGCAGAAGAGAGGCAGTTTTACATTGTGTGGGGACGCAAAAAGGTCCAGGTCTGGAGTTTCCCACTCCTCGAAGAGTGACTGAATGAAATCGAGAGACCACTCATGAGGATCTGCCTTCATTCTGCTGAGACAGTCTGCCAGTTTGTTTTGTACTCCTGGCAGATAAACCACCTTCCAGGCACCATTCCCATACTTTCATAGCTTTCCTGCATAATGGGTAAGACTGTGCACCGCCCTGTTTGTTGATGTAATACATCACTGCCTTGTTGTCCATTTGAAGGAGAATGGTCTTGTGACAGAGTATGTCCTTCAAAGCCTGGGCTGCATAGAGGATGGCCCTCAATTCTAGAACATTCATGTGGAATTGAAACTCGTCCCCAGTCCACATGCCCTGGGTGTGGAGATCCTGGCAGTGAGCTTCCCAACCCATCAGGGACGCATCTGTGGTAATGGAGATCTGATGATCCAGAGGGGCAAAGGGATATCCTTCCAGAAGGTTGTCCTCCTGAGACCACCAGTTGAGGGACCTCTTTAGAGGTTCTGTCACCTTGATGAGAAAGGACTGAGGGTGAGTGGTTGGAGACCACTGAGTACTGAGCATCCGCTGAGTGGTTCTCATGAGGATACGAGCCAAAGGCACAGTGAACACCAAGGATGCCATCAGACCCAGCATCCGCAGAACTCGAACTGAGCTGTGTTCTCTGATGAAGCAGGCCATCCATAGGATATCGCTTCTTCTGTCCTCCAGAAGAAATGCTTTTGAGCAGGAAGTGTCCAGAAAGATTCCTATAAAAAGAAACTTCTGGGAGGGCTGCAACTGCGATTTTTTTCAGGTTCAGCAGGACTCCTATGGACATGAAGAAGTCTGAGGCCATCGCCACGGCCTCCAGACTCTCTTGTCTCCAGAGGCTTGCTAGAAGCCAGTCATCCAGATATGGGAATACTTAAATTCCTATTTTCCTTAGATGCGCTGAGAGAACTGCACAGCACTTTGTAAAAACTGGAGGCGCCGAGGATAGCCCAAAGGGCAGGACTCTGAATTGATAGTGTTGAACCAATGCCACGAACCTTAGGTATTTGTGATGCTTTGGGTGTGTGAGAATGTGCTGGTAGGCATCCTGCATGTCCAGGGAGGCTAGCCAATCGTGTTGATGAATCAAAGGTAGCAGGGTATTGAGTGATATCATCTTGAACTTTTCCTTCTAGAAGAATTCGTTTAACTTTCTGAGATAGGGAATAGGCGCATGCCACCAGTTTTATTTGGAGATGGAATTATATGCAAATCATGGAACTCTCATTTGGCTCATGCCACTTTCAAACTGCTGCCCAAGTAACTGTTGCACTCTGAGTGCTTCAGATTCTTACGTAGCCTAAACTGGGCGTAAGACCCACTATCTAGAGTAATATTTCTATTAAATAACTTTTTTTTTGGTCCTCTCAGGTCGAAAAAACATCCCAAAAAGAAAACCTAGAAAACTTGAGACCACAAGGGAACCAACTGGTTAATGAAAGGTGAGTCTCTAACCTGACCTATATGGAAAAATATCCTAAAACAGGGATGCAGAACAACCTTAATAGGTTTCAGTAGGTGAGGCAGGGTGGGTGCTTTAATCATAATGAGGTATCCCTTTGAAGAAACAAGATTACTATGGTGAGTAATTTTTTCTTCTAACTCCAGGAATCACTCATTGTGATTAAACTGATGCAGACTACCAAGCAGTACCTTTGGAGGCTGGGCAGAAAACCTATTTATGAAACAAGTTCTGCAGCACTGCTGTACCAAACCTGGCATCACTTCTGGATTGTAGATCCAGGCTGTAATGCTTTGTGAAGGTGTGTACTGTTTTCCATGTAGCTGCTTTGCAGATTTCCAAAAGTTTAAACTCTCTTGAAGCTGCCACTGAAGCAGCTGCGCTCCTGGTAGAATGAGCCCTCAGGCCCACGGGAGCCTGTTTACCCACTTTACTATAACAAAACTGTATACATGCCACTATCCAGCGAGCAACTGTACGTTTTGTGGCAGGTCTGCCCTTACCTGATTCTCCATAGGTAAGAAAAAGCTGTGTCTGACCTGGTCTGTAAGATTTAGTTCTGTCAATATAGTGACTAAGTGCCCTTTTGACATCAAGGGAATGAAGCCTCCTTTCTGGAGAACTGGAATTCTCTGTGAAAAAGACAGGTAAAGTGATAGACTGATTTAAATGAAAATCAGACACCACTTTGGGAATACATTTTCTATTAGTCCTGAGGACCACTTTATCCCTGTGGAATGAGAAGTAGTCTACATCTGTGCACAGGGCCTGTAACTTACTGATTCTTCTGGCTAAAGTAATAGCAACCAGAAGAAAAAATTACTCACCTTGGTAATGCTGTTTCTTCTAATGGAGTCTTGCTGTATTCTGACTATTGCAGTGATATCCAACCTTTGAACTGCCCTGGAGAGGAAAGAGTTAACTTTCCATGCAAGGCATGGAACGCTGAGCTCGAGCTCGGTTGAGACTCTGTCTGTTGTTGTTTGAACCCAAACCGCCAGATCTTTACGAGCTATACTCACTGGGCATCCTGTGCGGAAACTGTAAACTCACACTAGCCAACTGGCAACTAAATTTAATAAAAAGATTTTTTGGTTCCAAAGCAAAGACTCAAGTCAGGAAACCCAAAAAACAAAACACAACACACACCCAAAAATAAGAGGGTGAGAAAAAGGGGGCACCTCTAGGGTGCCATCACTGTTCCTGCCCACCCACATCCCAAAACCCAGGTTCTGAGAGGGGGAGGTCAGAATACAGCAAGACTCCATTAGAAGAAACAACATTACTAAGGTGAGTAATTTTTTTCTTCAAACAACATGAAGTGTTGCTGTATTCTGACTACTGCAAACTACCAAGCAGTACCTCCATGGAGGAGGGACAGAACCTACTTTGGGAACAAGCTCTGAAGCACTGCTGTGCCAAACCGAGCATCACTCCTAGCCTGGATATCCAGAGAGTAATGCTTGGTGAAAGTATGTACTGTTTTCCAGATGGCTGCTTGACAAATCTCTAAGATAGGAATATTCCTGGCAGCAGCCAGGGAAGCAGCTGTACCTCTAGTAGAGTGAGCCCTCAGGCCTGAGGGTGGGATTCTACCTAATTTTTCATAGTAGAATTGTATACAAGAGACAATCCACCTGGCAATAGATCTCTTAGTGGCAGGTTTTCCCTTACCAACCACATCATAAGTGAGGAACAATTGGAAGGGGTCAAACCTGTGACCCTTGGTGTGCTCTATGTAGTAGCTAAGGGCCCTTTTCACATCCAGGCTGTGCAGTCTCCTCTCCCCAGAGGAGGAATGGTCAGTGAAGAGACATAGACTGGTTAAGGTGGAAATCTGAAACCACCTTAGGCAAAAACTTCCTATTAGTCCTGAGGACCACCTTATCTCTATGGAAAGAGATAAAATCAGGCTCCACTGACAGGGCCTGTAACTCACTTATTCGTCTGGCAGAAGTAATGGCTACCAAGAACACAGTTTTCCAAGTCAAGCACTTAAGCTCTGCTGAGGACAAAGGCTCAAAAAGGGGTTGCATAAGCTGAGCAATGAAAACATTAAGGTCCCAAGCAGAGGCAGGGTCCCTGAAGGGGGGATTGGTATGCAGCAGTCCCTTGAAGAATTTACAGAATACAGGATGAGCTGAAAGGGAAGAGGGCTTGCCTGCTGACAAGAAGGCAGAGACAGCTGCCAGATGTACTCTAAGTGTAGCTGGTCTAAGTCCCAAGCTATTGAGATGAACCATATAGTCCAGGACTGTAGGCAACCCAGCAGACTCTGGAAAAATATGCTTACCAGAGCACCAAATAGTAAACCTTTTCCATTTGGAGTTGTAAGTCTTTCTGATGGAAGGCTTTTGAGAAGCCTTTAGAATATCCAGAACACCTTGAGAGAGATGCAAATCAGCAAACTCTAACTCCTCAAGAGCCAGGCCTTGAGATTGAGAGATTTGAGATTTGGATATCAAACCCTCCCCTGAGAACATGTTAACAGGTTGTAATTCCTGGGAAGAGACAGGGGAAGGTGGACCGCTAAGGACAGCAAGAGCGGGTACCAGGGCTGTCTGGCCTAGTCTGGAGCAATCAGAATCACTTTGCGGAGTTGAGACCTGATTTTGACTAGTACCTTGAACAGGAGAGGGAATGGGGGAAAGCATACAGGAATTTCCCTTCCCAATTGAGAACTACAGCATCCAGGGGGACTGAGCCCAACACTGGGGGTCTGCAGCAAAAAAGAGGAAGTTGGTGATTGTCTGGGGCTGCAAAAAGATCTATCTGTGGAGTGCCCCATCTGGAGAAGATCACCTTCAAAATTAGGGGATCCAGGGACCATTCGTGATGGCCCTGAGATATCCTGCTGAGAGCATCTGCCAGGACATTGTCCTTCCCTGGGAGGTGCACTGCCATCAGAGAGGTATTCAGGGAATAGGCCAGAGACCACAACTTCATTGCGTCTCTGCACAAGGCCGTAGACCGAGTGCCCTCTTGCTTGTTGATGTACCACATTGTGGTGGTATTGTCTGTCCTGATCTGAACTAGTTTGTTCTGAACAGACTTGGAAAAAACTTGAAGTGCTAGAAACACTGCTCTGAGTTCTAAGAGACTGATGTGAAGCAGAGATTCTTGAGGTGACCACAACCCTTGGGTGGTCAGATCCCCCAAGTAGGCTCCCCAGCCCAAGAGAGGCATCTGTGGTAAGGATTAGAGAATGAGATTGAGTGACAAAGGGAACTCCTTGACTTAGGTTGTCCTGATCCTGCCACCATTGCAAAGCCTGGATCAGGGTTTGAGTCACTGGGATTAGCTTGGTCAGAGAATCCTTCTCTGGGACCAGAAGGCTTTTAAGTGGAACTAAATGTCCCTCATCTGAAATCTTGCTCCTTGGACCACTGCCGTAGAGGCAGCCATGTGGCCCAGGAGCTGCAGAAAATGCCTTGCTGGTCGAGACACCTGAAGGGCGAATGAAGAGGCCAGTGTCACAAGGGTCCTTGCCCTGTCCAGGGGAAGGAAGGCTCTTGCCTTTATTGCATCCAGCTCCTTCCCTGTGAAGATGAGGAGCTGCACTGGCTCTAGAACTGACTTGGAAAGATTTAGGAGGAATCCTAGAGAAGTGAGCAGTTGCTGAGTTATCTGTAGGTGTGACTTGACTTGGTCTGGAGACTGACCCACTATGAGCCAGTTGTCCAGGTATGGAAAGATGGAGATCTTTTTCTCCTTTGTAAAGCAACCACTACTGCCAGGCATTTTGTGAACACCCTTGGAGCTGATGTTAGGCCAAAGGGCATTGCTCTGAATTGATAGTGGCCTGAAGGCAACTCGAACCTGAGGTACTTTCTGTGGGAGCATCTGATGAGAATGTGGAAATAGGCATCCTTGAGGTCCAGGAAGACTAGTCAGTCCCCTGGCCTTAAAGAGGGTAGAATTATTCCCAGAGTCACCATTTTGAACTTTGGCTACATAGAAACATAGACTTTGACGGCAGATAAGGACAACTTGGCCCACCCAGTCTGCCCATTTCCCTACCTACTGGTTAAGCTGCAGATTCTAGTTAACCAACAGCCTACTTCCTGCAACCCCCAACTATAATTGCCTTGTGTCTGTCCCATGCATGTTTGAATTTCCCCACTGTTTTAGACCAAACGCCTCCTCAGGAAGGCTGTTCCATGTATCCACCCTCTCTCCATGAAAAAAATTTCCTCACATTACCCGAGCCGTCCCCTCTATCTTTAAATTGTGCCCCTTGTTCTTACACATCTCTTTTTCTGAAATATGCTACCCTCCTGGACTTTGTTGATTCCTTGAGGTACTTGAACATTTCTATCATGTCCTCCTGTCCCTCCTTTCATCAAGTATACATATTAAGCTCTCTCAGTCTCTCTTCATATGGCTTCTGCTGCAGACCCTGCACCATTTTAGTTGCCCTCCTCTGGACTGCTTCCATCCTGTCTATGTCCTTGCGTAGATGAGGTTTCCAAAACTGCACGCAGTACTCCAGATGGGGTCTTACCAACTGTCTGTACAGAGGGATAACAACTTCCCTTTTTCTACTTGTGATGCCCCTTCCTATGCATCCCAGTAACCCCCTGACTCTCCTTACCGACTTTTCACATTGCTTACCCACCTTTAGGTCATCTGATATGACTACCCCCAGGTCCCTTTCCATTTTTGTTGTTGTTAGTACCTCCCCTGCTATTGTGTACTCTTCTCCTGGGTTTTTGTTTCCCAGTGCATTACTTGCACTTCTTTGTACTGAATCTAAGTTGCCATATGTCTGACCATTACTCCAACCTTGCCAAGTCCCTTCTCATCTTTTCTACCCCCCTTGTGTATCAACTCTGTTACAGATCTTTGTGTCATCTGCAAAGAGGCATACCTTTCCTCCAGACCTCTGCAATGTCACCTATAAAGATGTTAAAGAGGACTGGACCCAGTACTGAGCCCTGAGGTACTCCACTAGTAACCCCTTTCTTGAATGTGTTCCATTCACTATTACCTTCTGTGTCCTGTTGTGCAGCCAGTTTGCTACCCAGGCTACCACCCTGAGACCCACTCCAGGCTGGCTAACTTGATTATTAATCTTTGTGTGGGACTGTGTCAAATGCCTGCTAAAGTCTAGGTAGGCCATGTCCACAGCCCTCCCTGGTCTATTACTTTGGTCACCCAGTCGAAGAAATCAATTAGATTCTGTCTGACATGACCTTCCTGCTGTAAATCCATGCTGCTTTGGGTCCTGTGCCCGCTGGCCTCTAGGTACTCAACAATTTTTTCTTTCAAGTGATTCCATCATTTTCCCTACCACGAGGCCAAACTTACAAGTCTGTAGTTTCCTGCTGCCTTGCTCCCACTTTTGTGAAGGGAATCACATCTGCCGTCTTCCAGTCCTCAGGTACCACCCCATCCTGCCATGATCTGTTAAAAAGCGTGGTCAGTGGTGTCACTAGGTCCTCCCTTAGTTCTTTTAGGATTCTGGGGTGAATCCGTCAGGCCCCATTGCTTTGTCCACCTTGAGTTTTAGGAGTTCTTTCAGGACTCTTTCTTCTGTGAATGGACTGGTGTCAACCCCTACCCAGAGTGCTTCTATTGTCTGGTTTAGGTAACTCCTCCTCATCTTCTTTGTGAATACTGAGCAAAGTATTCATTCAGAATCTCTGCTTCTTCACTGTCCCTCTGCCCACTTCCCCTCTCCTTTATTAATCTTCACTATCCCTCCCTTAACCTTTCTATGCTCCCTAATGTACCTATAAAAGGTTTTATCCCCCTTCTTAACTGAGTTGGCTATTTTTCCTTCGGTTTGGGCCTTTGCTAGTCTGACTGCCTTCCCCACTTCTTTCTGCTTTAATTAATACAGTTCCCTGTCATGCTCCTTCTGTGATTCCTCATACTTTATGAATGCAGCCTTTTTTTCCTTAACCTTCCCTGCCACCTCGTTTGAAAACCATAGTGGTTTTTCACTCTGCTTTGTTTTCTTTATTTGCTTCACACAAAGGCTTGTTGCCTCTATGATGGCAGTTTTGATTTTTCTCCATTGTTCTTCCACCCCTCCTTTTTGGTCATTTGCTAGTGCATTTTTCAGGTATTCACCCATTTTGCCGAAGTCAGCTCTTCTAAAGTCCAGTATCCTTGTTTTTGTATGGCTTATCTCCATGGTTGTGCTCATTGAGAAAAAAAATGTGCAGTGGTCGCTTGTTCCCAGATGTCTACTGACTTCTAAATTTGTGATCTCTCTCCATTTGAGAGTACCAGGTCTAATATTGCTCCTCCCGAGTGGGTTCCAACACACGCTGTCTAGCTTGCCTTGCAGGGCATCGAATGACCCTTGTTTTGGACGGGCTGCAGTACCTATTATCCAGCACATCTGGCATATTCAGGTCCCCATCAACAGTATCTCCCCTTTTTCAGCCATTTTGAGAATGTCCTCTATCATTTTGTTGTCCATTTCCTCCTCTTGAGACGGGGGTCTGTATACAACCCCTGTGCGGATTGTGAAGCCATTCCCTGTCTCCAAGGTGACCCACAGTGCCTCGTCCTCCCCCCTTACTTTTTAGTTCTGTAGCTTTGATCCCTTCCCTTATGTATAGAGCTACTCCACCTCCTCTTTTACCTTCCCTGTCTCTTCTGTAGATTGTTTACCCTGGTATGTTGACATCCCAGTCATGGTTCTCGGTGTACCATGTTTCCATGACTGCCACAATATCCAACTGTTCATCTTCCATCAGGGCTACTAGCTCAGGAAGCTTGTTTCCCAGACTACGGGCATTGGTACTCATTGCCCTCCATTTAATGTTGGCTTTATCCTTTTTTCCCCCATCCCTGCTCTTACTGTCCTTGTCTATTTTTCTATTTACCACTGTCCTGCCCTGTGTTGAGCTTTGTACCTCAGTGTTTACCTTACGACCTGCCATGTTTTGTGGGGGGAGGCTTGAAATTTCCTGCCTTTTATCAGTGCCTCCCCCCTTGGCTAGTTTAAAAGCTTGCCAAGGAAGCATTTAAACCTATCACCTAGGAGCTTGGTTCCTCTGTGGACAGATGCAGACCATCATGCCAGAATAGACCTTTATCTCTCCAGGTGGCCCCCAGTCCCCAATGAAGCCAAAGCCCTGTGCTCTGCACCAGTTTACAACCATTCATTAAACTGCATGGTGTGCAGTACCCCAGCCTCATCCTGCCGTGGACTGGTAGCACCTCTGAGAAGGTTACCATGCTTGCTACCCGCCTGAGGCCCTCCCAACTCCACAAATTCATTCTGCACTGCACTGATCCCATGCCTAGCTAGGTCATTTGTCCCAAGGTGGACTATGATATCTAGTTCCCTCTCCTGCGATGCTGCTTCCGCAATCCTGAGGATTCGCTTCCTGTCCCTCAAAGCTATGGCACCAGGCAGGCACCTTACTTCCTTCTCCTCTCCCTTTCCCAGGTTTACCCCCCCTAACAATAGAGTCCCCTATCAGAAGCTTTTTCCTTCCCCTGTGGTGTCCCCTGCCACCCTTTTGTGGGTCTCCCTTGTGGATGTCCTCAGCTTTCTTCTGGGTCTCAACTGAGGGTGCCATCATAGAGAAACCTTGCTCTGCCAGAATGGCATATGATTTGTGTAGAGGTACAACTAGGGGGCTTCGCCTCTGGTCCACCACCCTCACCCTCCCAGAACCCACTGTGGTCCAACTGCTCTTCATACTTGGCAACCTCTGAGGCAGTGGTTGTGGCAGTGGTGCTCTTTGGAAGGGGGAGGCCTCCTTAGTCCTTGCTAGTTCAGCCTGGAGGTGGGCAACCTCCTCCCTCAGAGCTGACAGTTGCCTGCAAATAGGACAGCAACGCAGTTTCCAGAATGTCTCCCAGAAAACTGCTGCCCCACAGCCAGGCTTTAAAAGGTGCTTGTTTAAATATCTGAGATCCAGGATGGGCCGCCATTCTCCTGTCTTTTTGGGGGTTAGGAAGTACCTGGAGTACAATCCTTTTCCCCTGTGTAGGGGTGGAACCCTTTCTATGGCTCTCAGAGCCAAGAGGGAAGAGACCTCTGCCTCTAGGGCAAGGGCCTCTGAAGGATTTGCAGGTAGAAAGGATCTGGTTCTCATCTTGGGAAATTGTTTGACGCTGAGAACCAGTCCCTGGCTTACTACTTTCAGGACCCATTTGTCTGATGTTAAAGACATCCAGTGCTGGACAAAGTAAGCCAGCCTGCCCCCTAAGGGTAGTGGAGAATTGGCCTGGGCAAACCCATCAGGGTGCCTGTTTGGCAGGGGCTTTAGGCTGAGGAGTGGTAGCAGGCCTGCTTATACCCCGTCTGCCTCTCCCTCTGAAGAACCCCCTCTGAGCAAAGGTGGAAGAGGAGGCCTGGGCTTGGTAGAAAGGCCTATGAAAAGGCCTGCCCTTCCCTGGAATGCTGTCTCTGGGGAGTGGCTTGCCTTTCCTTGGCCTGAGCACTCCTATAGGTGGTCCTGTACTCATCCATTTTCTTCATGTAGTTCTCTGTCTGCTCCCCAGAGAATTACCAATAACAGGAAAATCCATGGCCTTAGTCTGGGTATCCTGTGACAGGCTAGTACATCTGAGCCAAGCCATCCTACGAAGGGCCACAGATGTAGCCATGACTCTAGATGAAACATCATTGGAGTCCACTGCAGCATGAAATTGCACCTTGGATGCCTCAATACCATCTGCAGCCACCTGCTCCAGCTCCTTGGCAAGCTGGTCAGGGGCCTGTTTAGCCAGAGCCATTACAGTGTCCCATCTGGATTTCTGATATCTAGCTGTGTAGGCATTATAATTAGCCTGCCTGAGTCCCAAAGATGCTGCAATGTACTGTTTCTTTACCACGGCATCAATCCTCCTGGGGTCCTTATCTGGGGGGTGTGTAGCCAAGGGTATATTTGCATTATCACAGGCAGCAGCCTGCACTACCCCAACATGGCTGCATTGCTGAGAAAGGAACTCCGTATCTAAGCCTGAAAGAGTATACCTCTTGTCCATTCTTCTGTCCACAGGAGGTATGGAATTAGGAGTCTTTAAATTTTAAATGTCTGTTTCAAAGACTTATGGAGGGAACAGGCGGTCCCTGGACTCTGGAATGTCCATCATCTCAACATAATCAGGCTCCTCCTGATCCTCTACTGCTTCCTCCATAGTAAGCTGGAGAGTTTCAGCCACTTTTTTGTAAAACATAAAGTGGGAAGGGGACTCAGAAAGCCTAGGAGGAGAAACACCTGAAGGTCTGTCTGGGGAGATGTCCGGGTCAATGGGCACATCCAGACTTTCATAATCACCATCACTATCCTCATCCTCTCCCTCCTCCTCCTCCGGTTCATAAAAATTCTCTAAATTATAATCCGGAACCGGGTGAACCGATCGAACCGAGCCCCTAACCGATGGTGCTGGTTCGGTCGGAACTGAAGTTAGCGACTGAACAATCCTTATCGCTTTGGCTATTTCATCCGCGGTCGGAGAAAGAACTTATGGATCCGAACCGGCTGACTTATCGCTTCTTTTTCTTTTAACCGGAACAGGCTCCTCAGAGTCGGTTCTCCTTTTGCATGAAGAAGTTTCGCCCTGGTCAGAGGGCACTCCTTCTGGTTCAGTTGGAACCGAACCAGGCTGGCCATCTGGGTCAGCGGACTTTTTGGCCTCCCTTTCCCCTCAGCCTACCTACTCTCTTTTCCAGGGTAGCTGTGGGAAAACTTTTGAAAATCTGGCAGTCTGAATTGAGGTGGTCAAACTCCAGACAATAAACACAGGTGGTGTGGGAGTCAGCCTTAGCAAAGGCTTCCCCACACACACTACAGTGTTGAAACCCAGTGGGCAAGGTTTTTCTCTTGGGTTTCTCAGACATGGCCAGTCCCAACCAAACTTACCCTTTTTCGGCAATCCGCAGGCAAGACACTCTTTGGCTGGTTCCCGATCTAATATTGGTCGGAAAAAACGTAATGAAACTGCTTTTTAGAACCGATAAGGACCGTTACCACACTCTAAAACCAGAACAAACTTTTCTTACAAACCTGATCGGTTCAAACCGAACCAATCCGATGTTTACAAGTTCCACACAGAAACTAATAATAATAAACCTATCTAGTACTCACGGTACCACAGACAGAAACTGAACCGACAGGTCAGATAGAAGAAATTCAGTTGAACCGAGGGAAAAAACAACACTTTAACCGACTAAACTGAACCGAGCAAAGGAGAAATCTCCGGAGCGACTGTTCAGTGAGGCGGAGTAAAGAATCTGGTGGTTTGGGTTCAAACAACAACAGACAGAGTCTCAACTGGCCTCGATCTCAGCGTTCCATGCCTTGCATGGAAAGTTAACTCTTTTCTCTCCGGGGCAGTTCAAAGGTTGGATATCACTGCAATAGTCAGAATACAGCAAGACTTCATGTTGTTTGAAACACAGTTTTCCAAGTGATATATTTCTAATCTGCTTGTGCCATGGATCTCTCTTTACCAGCTGACAAATAAGCTGAGACTGAAGCCAAATGTACCTTGAGCGTCGAAGGCTTCAGACCTGAAGAATTCAAGTGTGTGTCAGGTAATCCAGAAGAGTGGCTAGGTCAGCCCTGGATGGGTCAACACCCTCACCTGTACACCATATGGAAAATATCTTCTACTTAGCAGAGTATGTCTTTTTAGTGGAAGGTTTCCTGGAACCCATAAGTACTGTCAGCACTGTCGAGGACGGCGCCAACAGGGCATGTGGTGCTGTGGATGGCGCAACA
Source organism: Neoceratodus forsteri (assembly GCA_016271365.2). Lineage (NCBI taxonomy): Eukaryota > Metazoa > Chordata > Ceratodontiformes > Ceratodontidae > Neoceratodus > Neoceratodus forsteri. The sequence continues at coordinate 1,295,365,419 of CM057454.1, read as the reverse complement.
CCACATGCGGCATTGAAAAGAACCTTGGCACCGGAGAAGCCGGCACCCCAGACAGCGGCACCACCGCAGAAGTCTGTGAACTGCGATTTGAAGGTAAGGAATGAAAAATGGCAGGAGACAGATATTGGTGTGGACCCCTGCGCTGCAACCATGTGAAAGGGATAGACACCAGGGTACGGAGTCGACGGCACCAAAGAAAGCACCGCGTGACCAGGAAGTCCTAACCGCCCCACCTGCCGATCCGAAACTGACAGGCCCGAAGGCCCCGGTGACGAACTGCCCGGTTTGGGCAGTAGGGACAACCTCCGAGCCCACTGCTCCATAAGAGTGGCCCAGTGGTGAAACTGCTCATTGGAATCCCCTCCAATTGGCGGAGAGGGGGCTCCAGTGTTGAAGAAGCTGGCTGCCAGAGACAGAACCTGGCGACTCTGAAAGAAGCGGAGACTGGCCTCTGACCCCAACAACCGACGTCTACATGCAGACCTGCAAGAGGGTGACCTCGACTGATGCCGTACAGTGCTGTGAATGTGACAGTTTATTTTTATGGTTTCAGGGGGACCGCCCATCCCCCCCAATGAGCACTGGACCATCCATTGTCAGAACCCTCCTTCCGGAGAGGGCGGTGGACCAGACCCGGATAGCGGAAAGTACAGTTACGTAAGAACTTACCGTAACAGTAGATCTTCGAGAACAGCTCTTGCAGCAGGTTACACCATTAGGACTGAAACCGGCAGGCGTCAGGACCCCACGGAATTCTTCTAGTTAGCTATCTTCAGTGGGGACCGCCCCCGACGTCAGGCGTAGTACATAAGGGGGCAGAATGACATCAGAATGGGAGACCGAGGATCCGTCATCAGAAGACAAAGGGCGTAAGCCCCTGCCCAAGGCTCGGTAAGCCATGCCTCCTCCAAGGGGGAATGGTGGGCGGGAAGGTACCTGCTGCAAGAGCTGTTCTCGAAGATCTACTGTTATGGTAAGTTCTTATGTAACTGTACTATTCACTTCTCGAGAAACAGCTCTGCAGCAGGTTACACCATTAGGACTGATTTGCCAATAGTGCCTGTAAGCATTCTGGGAGGAGGAAACTAGGAAAGATCTTTGAGAAGTCCTGACTCTAGGACAGGAGACCCTGTAGCACGGCCAGGCTGAAACCGGCTCTCCGCCGAGATTCAATATCCAGGCTATAGTGCCTAATGAATGTGTGCACAGAGCTCCAAGTAGCTGCGGCACAAATGGCAGAGGCGGAGACGTTACGAAGTGCTGCAAACGAGGTAGCCACCCCCCCTTGTCGAATGGCCCCGGACTGTACCCAGGAGGGGCTTCTATTTTCTGTCATAGCAAAATGAGATACATTGGACAAGCCAGCAAGAAAGAGACTGCTTTGAAACTGGTTGGCTCAGCATCCTCTCAGCAAAGGAAACGAATAGTTGCTCCGACTTGCGAAGCTGTTTAGTTCTGTTCAGGTAATATCTTAGACAGCGGTGAACATCCAGGGTGTGAAGCAATGCCTCTCCTCTATTGGAATATTTAGGGAAATATACAGGTAAATCGATGTCCTGGTTGAGAGTGAGGGCAGAGACCACCTTAGGCCAAAACTTAGGATTCATCCTCAGAGATACTCTGTCCTGGTGGAAAATTAAATAAGGCTCCTTACACATGAGAGCGTGGAGCTTGGAAACTCTCCCTGCTGACGTGAAAGCAACCAAAGAAAAATTACTCACCTTAGTAATGTTGTTTCTTCTAATGTAGACTTGCTATATTATGACATATGCAGTGAGTCCCAACCTTCGAACTGCTCCGGAGGTGAAAGAGTTAACAGTCCATGCCAGGCATGGAACTTAGAGCTCGAGCTTGGTTGAAAACTCTATCTGTTGTTCTTCAAACTCAAACTGACAGATCTTTACGAGCAAAAACTCACTAAGACTCTGTGTGGAAGCTGTAAACCTACACTAGCCAACTGGCTACTAATCATATAAACACATTTTTTGGTGCCACAACAAAGACTCAAGTCAGGAGACCCAAAAAATGACAAAACACAACACAGATCACCCCGAAAAGGAGGGGTGAAAACAAGGTGGGCATCTAAAAAGTGCCAACACTGCCCTGCCCACCCACATCCCCAAAAGTAAGGTTCTGAGAGGGGCAGTGAGGTGGCATAAAGCAAGACTCCATTAGAAGAAACAACATTACTAAGGTGAGTAATTTTTCTTCAAACAACATGAAGTCTTGCTATATTATGACTTTACAGACTACACAGCAGTACCTCCATGGAGGAGGGACAGAACCTACTTAGGAAATAGGCTCTGAAGCACAGCTGTGTTAAACCGAGCATCACTCCTAGCCTGGATGTCCAGGGAGTAATGCTTGTTAAAAGTGTGAACTGTTTTCCAGGTAGCTGCTGACATATCTCTAGGATAAGATGTCCCTGGCAGCAGCCAGAGACGCAGCTGTACCTCTGGTAGAGTGAGCCTCAGGCCTGAGGGAGGAACCTTACCCAGTTTTTCATAGCAAAATTGGATACAAGAGACAATCCACCTGGCAATGGATCTTTAGTGGCAGGTTTCTTACCAACCTCACCATGAGTGAGAACAGTTGGAGGGAGTCAAACCTGTGACCTTGGTACGCTCTATGTAGTAACTAAGAGGCTCTCTTCACATCTAGGCTGTAGAATGATGGCTACCAGAAACACAGTCTTCCAAGTCAAGTACTTAAGCTCTAGCTGAAGACAAGGGCTCAAAGGGGGTTGCATAAGCAATGCAAACATTAAGATCCTCAGGCAGGGCAGGATCCTGAATGGGGGTTGGTGAAGCAACCTTGAAAACTTGGAGAATACCAGATGAGCTGAAAGAGAAGAGGGTTTACCTGCTGATAAGAAAGCAGACACGGCTGCCAGGTGCACTTTAGGGTAGCTGGTCTCAGCCCAAAGTATTTAAATGGACCATATAATCCAGGACTGTGGGTAAGTCAGCAGATTCTGGGAAATATGCTTTCCAGAGCACCATATGGAAAATCTCTTCCATTTGGAATTATAAGTAGCCCTGGTGGAAGGCTTCCTAGAAGCCTTCAGGATATCCAATACACCTTGGGAGAGGTGTAGGTCAGCAAACTCTAACTCTTCAAGAGCCAGGCCTTGAGATTGAGAGATTTGAGGTTGGTACCAAACTCTCCCCTGAGCAAAGGATAACAGATTGTGACTCATGGGAAGACACAGGGGAGGGTGGACTGCCAAGGACATAAGGAGTGGGTACCAGGGCTGTCTGGCCCAGTCTGGAGCAATCAGGATCATATTGCAGGGTTGAGATCTGATTTTGACTAGCACTTTGAATAGGAGAGGGAAGGGGAGGCATAGAAACTTCCCTTCCCAACTGAGAAGGAAGGCATCCAGGGGGACTGAACCCAACACTGGGGGCCTGCAACAAAAAAGGGGAAGTTGGTGATTGTCTGGGGCTGCAAAAAGATCTATCTGGGGTGTGCCCCATCTGGCAAATACTACCTCCAGAAGTAGGGGATCCAGAGCCCATTTGTGATGGCCCTGGGAAATCCTGCTGAGAGCATCTGCCAGGACATTGTCCTTGCCTGGGAGGTGAACTGCTACAAGAGAGGTGTTCAGGAAGTAAGCCAGAGACCACAACTTCATTGCTTCGGTGCACAAGGCCGTAGACCGAGTGCCCCCTTGCTTGTTGATGTACCACATTGTGGTGGTATTGTTTGTTCTAACCTGAATAACCTTGTTCTGAACAGATTTGGAAAAAGCTTGAAGTGCTAGAAAAATTGCTCTGAGCTCCAACAGATTGATGTGGAGCAGAGATTCCTGAGGGGACCACAATCCCTGGGTAGTGAGGTCGCCCATGTGAGCTCCCCACCCCAATAGGGATGCATCTGTAGTAAGGATTAAGGAGTGAGACTGAGGGGTGAAGGGTACCCCCTGTCTCAGATTGCTCTGGTCCTGCCACCACTGAAGGGCTTGGATCAGGGTTCAGTCACTGGAATTAATTTGGTTAGAGGGTCCTCCTTTGAGACCAAAAGGCTCTCAAATGGAACTGTATGTCCCTCATCTGAAATTTGGCTCCTGCACTACTGCTGTCGAAGCAGCCATGTGTCCCAGGAGCTGGAGAAAGTGCCTTGCTGGTCGAGAGACCTGCAGGGTGAAGGAGGAAGCCAGAGAAATCAGGGTCCTTGCTCTTTCCAGAGGAAGGAAGGCTCTGGCTTCTTTTGTTTTCAGTTCTGCACCTATGAAGGTGAGAAGCTGGACAGGTTCTAGGACTGACTTTGAAAGACTGAGAAGGAAACCTAGAGAAGTTAGCAGTTGCTGAGTTACTTGAAGATGTAACCTGACTTGGTCTGGGGACTGGCCTACTATGAGCCAGTCGTCCAGGTAAGGAAAGATGGCAATTTTTTGCCTTCTTAAATGGGCAACTGCTACTGCCAGGCATTTTGTGAATACCCTTGGGGCAGATGTGAGGCCGAAGGGCATTGCTCTGAACTGGTAATGGCCTGAGGGCAGTTCAAATCTGAGGTACTTTCGATGGGAGCTTCTGATGAGAACATGAAAATAGGCATCCTTGAGGTCCAGGGACACTAGCCAGTCCCCTGGCTTTAAAGAGGGTAAAATAATTCCCAGAGTCACCATTTTGAATTTTGGTTTTAAAAGGTGCTTGTTTAGATACCTGAGATCCAGGATGGGCCGCCATTCTCCTGTCTTTTTTGGGGTAAGGAAGTACCTGGAGCACAATCCTTTGCCTTGGTGTAGGAGTGGAACCCTTTCCACAGCTCTGAGAGCCAGAAGGGTAGAGACTTCTGCTTCCAGGGCAAGAGCCTCTGAAGGATTTGCAGGCGGAAAGGATCTGGTTCTCATCTTTGGAAATTTTTTGAAGCTGAGAACCAGTCCCTGGCTTACTACTTCCAGGACCCACTTGTCTGATGTTAGAGACTCCCAGTCCTGGACAAAGTAAGCCAGCCTGCCCCCTACAGGTAGTGGAGAATCAGCCCTGGGCACTCCATCAGGGTGCCTGCTTGGCAGGGGCTTTAGACTGAGGGGTGGAAGCAGGTCTGCCTGCACCCCGTCTGCCTCTCCCTCTAAAGAATCCCCTCTGCGCATAAGCTGAAGAGGAGGCCTGGGCTTGGTAAAAAGGCCTATGAAAAGGCCTGCCCCTGCCCCTGGCAGGCTGCCTTTGGGGAGTGACTTGCCTTTCCTTGGCCTGTGCACTCTATAGGTGGTCCTATATTCATCCATTTTCTTCATGTAATTCTCTGTTTGCTCCCCAAACAGAGAGTTGCCCAACAGGGAAATCCATGGCCTTAGTCTGGGTATCCTGTGACAGGCTAGTACATCTGAGCCAAGCCATCCTCAGGAGAGCCACAGATGTAGCCATGACTCTAGATGATACATCATTAGAGTCCACTGCAGCATGGAATTGCACCTTAGATGCCTCAATACCATCAGCGGCCACCTGCTCCAGCTCCTTTGCCAGCTGGCCAGGGACCTGCTTTGCTAGAGCCAAAACAGTATCCCATCTGGATTTCTGGTATTTAGCAACATAAGCCATATAATTTGCCTGTCTGAGTCCTAAGGATGCTGCTATGTACTGTTTCTTTGCCATGGCATCTATCTTTCTGGAGTCCTTGTCAGGGGTGTGAGAGGCTAAGGGAATATTTGCCTTGTCACAGGCTGCAGCCTGCACCACCCCCACGTGGCTGCATTGTTGTGTAAGGAACTTTGTATCAGAGCCTGATAATGCATACCTTTTGTCCATTCTTTTATCAACAGGAGGTATGGTGCGAGGAGCTTTTAAAATCTTTACTGTCTGTTTCCAAAAGATTTATGCAGAGGAATAGACAGTCTCCTAGACTCTGGGATATCCATCATTTCTACAAAATCAGGCTCTTCTTGATCATCCACAGCTTCCTCCATAGGGAGCTGGAGGGTTTCAGCCACTTTTTTTTTTTTAAAACATGAAATGAGAAGGGGACTCAGAAAGCCTAGGGGGGGAAGACACTCCTGAAGGTCTGTCTGGAGAGATGTCCGGTTCAATGGGCACATCCAGACTTTCAAAACCACATTCACTCTCCTCATACTCCTCTTCCCCCTCCTCTGGTTCATAAAATTCCTCTAAATCATACTCTTGAACCGGTGGAAACGACCAAACCGAACGCTTACCTAATGGTGCCGGTTCGGTCGGAACCGGGGAGAGTGACTGAACAATTTTTATTGCTTTAGCTATTTCTTCAGCGGTTGGAGAGGGAAGTTTTGGCTCCACACCAGCTGATTTTCTAGTTCTCTTTGTTGGAACTGACTCCTCAGAGTCGGCTCTCCTTTTGCCCGAGGAAGTATCGCCCTGGTCAGAGGGCACTCCCTCCGGTTTGGTTTCAACCGAACCGGGCTGGCCATCCGGTTCAGCAGACTTTTTGGCCTCCCGTTCCCTGAGTCTAGCAGCTCTCTTATCCAGGGTAGCTGCAGGAAAACTCTTACAAATCTGGCAGTCTGAATTGAGGTGGTCAAACCCCAGACAATAAACACATGTGGTGTGGGGGTCAGCCTTGGTAAAGGCTTCCCCACAGACAACACAGTGTTGAAACCCAGTGGGCCCAGTTTTTCTTTTGGGTTTCTCAGACATAGTGCCAGCCTAACCAAAAACTTGCCCGTTTATGGCAATCCGCCAAGCAAGACTCCCTTATCGGTTGCCAACCGTGTCACGGGTCGTGGAAAAAACCGTAATGAAATCCGTTTTTTTTAGAACCGATAAGAACCGGGCACCGCACTTCTAACAGACAGTAATGTAATAGAAAATAACTTGATCGGTGCAAACCGAACCGATGAAATCGTTTACAAGTTCCACACAGAAAGTAAATGTAAAACCTATCTAGTACTTACAAATACCACAGATAGAGCTTGAACCGACCGGCTGCGGTTTAATTTCGGTTAAAAAAACGAAAAACATATACTTTAACCGACAAAATGAACCGAGCAGAAGGAGAAATCTCCGGAGCAACTGTTCAGTGAGGCGGAGTAAAGAATCTGACAGTTTGAGTTTGAAGAACAACAGACAGAGTTTTCAACCGAGCTCGAGCTCTAAGTTCCATGCCTGGCATGGGCTGTTAACTCTTTCACCTCCAGAGCAGTTCGAAGGTTGGGACTCAATGCATATGTCATAATATAGCAAGACTTCATGTTGTTTGAAAATAATGTTTTCCATGACAGAAAACGCAGCTCGTAATCCGCGGCAGGTTCAAAGTGGGGGGGAGTGTGAGTTGTTCCAGGACAAAGAGTAAGTCCCATGGAGGAACTGGATCCTTAATGGGTGGCCTAAGGTGTAACACCTCTCTCAGGAAATCTCAAGAGGCATCAAGCTGTGCCACTGTGCACTGTCCCACCGCGAAGGGGTAAGCAGAAATCGCGCAGAGGTGCACCTTAATAGAGGAGTAAGCGAGATCCGAATGGAATAGGGAAAGCAGGTATTCCAGCACCACTTTCACCGGGCATCCTAGGGGGGAAAGGCCGCGTGCTTGCGACAAGCAAAAACGGTGCCATTTCATGGCATACGTCGCATGCGTTGCCGGCTTTCTGGCCGCGGAAAGAACTTCCGCCACCTCTTGCGAGACCCCATGTCGCAAAATGGCTATGTCTCTAGGAGCCATGCATGCAGGTTCAGTGAGCGTAAGTCCGGGTGGACTAGAGAACCTTCCTCCTGAGTCAAGAGATGGGAGCTGAAAGGCAACGGGATTGGAGGTTCCCGATACAGCTGCGTTAGCAAGGGGAACCAAATCTGTCTGGGCCAGAATGGAGCTACCAGGATCATTGTTGCATGCTCCCTGCACAGTTTGAGAATAACTCTCTGGATCAACGGGAAGGGAGGGAAGGCGTAGAGGAATCTGTCCGCCCAGGAGAGGGACAATGCGTCTCGCCAGAAAACACCAGGTCCTGGATCTAGTGAGCAAAAATTGGGCAATTTTGCATTGGATGGGGAAGCGAATAAGTCCAGTTCTGGAGTGCCCCATCGACGAAACAGATCCTCTGCTACCCCTTGAAGAAGTTCCCATTCGTGGACCTTGGCCTGTGAACGACTCAGGCCGTCTGCGATTGTGTTGTCCACTCCGGGAACGTGAACTACAATCAGGCTCGCGCCGTGTCGGATTACCCAATCCCACACTCTCATCGCTTCCCTGCAAAGGGGGTAAGAGTGTGCGCCTCCTTGTTTGTTGAGGTAATACATCACCGCCGTATTGTCAGTTTGAAGCATAAGAGTATTCGGCGGGATCTCTGACTGAAAGGCCTGCAGAGCATAAAGGATCTCCCTCATCTCCAGAATGTTGATGTGGAGATGAGCTTTTGAGGTCCACGCTCCTGGGACCTCACCCGCTCAGGTGTGCTCCCACCCCAGCCCTGAGGTGTCTGTGGAAAGAATCACCTCCAGGGACGGCGCTGTGAACGGAACACCCGCAGAGAGTGTTCCTGGGTCTAGCCACCACTGCCAGTCTCGAATCACGGCATTCGTGATTCTGACCGGCTGCTGCATGTGGTCTTGCCTTTGGTCCCACTGCACCTTGAGCATCCACTGAGTTACCTGCATGTGGAGCCTTGTCAAAGGGACGGTTGGAATGGCCGCAGCCATGTGTCCGAGCAAACGAAGGACCAGCCTGGCAGGAGCAGTCTTCTTCGTCAAGAGGTCCCTGATGAGGGATCTGATGCGTTCCGCTCTTTCGTTGGGAAGAAATGCTTTCCCTTGGACGGTGTCCAGAACTGCGCCTATGAACTGCAGCTTCTGTGACGGTATGAGGAGAGACTTCTCGGAATTGATTAGGATGCCCAGAGACTGAAACAGAGCCTGGGTGCTCTGGATAGCCAACAACGCCTCTCTGGAGGTGGCCATGAGAAGCCAATCGTCCAAGTACAGGAACACATAGTGGCCCTGTCTCCTTAAAGATGCTGCCACGACTGCCATGCACTTGGTAAAGACCCTGGGGGCCGATGACAGTCCGAACGGAAGAGCTTGGAACTGAAAATGGTGGCCGAGAAACTCAAAGCGCAGGAACCTCCTGTGCGCCTGAGCCACAGGGATATGCAGGTAGGCGTCCTGCATGTCTAGGGACACTAAGAAGGCATCCTGCATTAGCATGGGAATGAGGCCCTGAACGGTCACCATGCGTAATCGTTTGTAGGCGACCAATGTATTTAGGTCGCTGAGGTCCAAGATTGGACGGAGGTCCCCTGTTTTCTTCGGAACCAGAAAGAAGTGGGAATAGTATCCGGATCCTATCTGGTTCTCTGGAACATACTCCACCGCTCCCTTCTGCAGGAGCGCGAGTATTTCTTGCCTGATAAGCAATTTGTGCTGACCTGAGTAGCGGGAGAGCAGAGGAGGCCTCGAGGGTAGCTTGTCTGCAAATTCTATAAAGTGGCCTTTTTTGACCCACTGAAGGACCCACCTGTCGGTGGTTATGGACTGCCACCCTGGCAGGTAGTCCGCAATGCGACCCCCGAACTTGATGTCCCGTTGATCCTGAGGGGCGGGGGCCGGGAAGGAGTCATGCTGTGGCGGCGGAGGGGCCCGCGGGCTGAGCCGGCTTAGCTGGGCGCTGACTTCGGCCCGTGGGCAACTTTCCCTGGGCTCTGCAAGAAACGGAGCCCCTCTGTTGTGGTCTGGTGTGAGACTGCTGTCTCTGCATCCGGCCACAGAAACGGCTTTGGTTCCTACGAAAGGAACTAAGCCTGGGTCGGTACATTGCCTGGACCGACCTCACCGCCTTCCCGGCATCTTGGAGTTTGGTGAGGACCTTCTCAGAGGATTCACCAAAAAGAACTTCTCCGTCAAAAGAGGCGTCCAGGATGTTCTTCTGGACGTCCGGGGTGAATCCGCAGACACGGAGCCATGAGTGGCTCCGGAGGCATACGCCCGAAGCTGCCGGTCTGGCCGAGGAGTCCGCGGAATCGTACGCAGCTCGCAGCACCTGGGTTCCCACATCCGAACCCGTACGAAGGAGTTGCAACATCTCCTCCTTCTGCTCACTGTCTGGCAATTTGTCCGCCAGGTCCAGTCTCTGCTCCCACAAGGCATTTTGGAACTGTACCATGTGGGTTAAGTAGTTTAGGGATCTGATGGCGCAAGTAGCAGAAGCATACGTGCGCCTGCCCATAGCGTCCAGCTGTTTGGACTCCGGGTCCGGTGGCAGGGTGCTCAAATGTTGCGGTCTCTGGGACCAGTCATGAAGGCTGTGATGACCAGAGAGTCGGCCAGAGGATGTGAAGCCAGATACTGGTCCTCCCTAGGGGCCTTGTACAGGCGGTCAGCTTTCTTCGGCATCACCGGGAGCGAGTGTGGACGCTTCCATGCGGCCTTGGTGACGTCCACGAAAGTGTCCACCAAGGGTGGTACCACCACAGGCTTAGGATCTTTACGCCGAAGATACCTGGTGAGGTGTAGTCTCTCGGGGTCTAATTCTTCCGCATCCCAGCCCATGTTCTCTTGGATATGCCTCATGATCTCTGAGAATGATGGGTCATCCGGAGGAGATCTAGGAAGTTCACGTGGGTCCGGAGAAGTGATGTGGATCGGAGAGGGGGATCTGGATCCTTCCGAGAATTCCGATCCCGTGTCTTCCGTCGAAGGCTTAACGGCGCGTCTTCTGGGTCTCTTAGGGCTGGGTGACCCTGAAGAAGATCTGGACGGAGGTCTCCTTTTGTCTGGTCTCCCTAGGAGGATCCGCCGGCTCCTGGGGGGGAAGGTACTCGGCCTGCCACCCCGGACGGAGTAGGGGGCGCAGGGGCCAGTGGGGTCGCAGGTGGAGGAGGAGGAGGAAGAAGAGGAGGGGTGGGAACCACATCCCTTTTTATGGTGTCCCACCAGTAAGTGAACAACTCCTTGACCTCGGATATGGAGAGGCCCGACGACGGACCGGGTGCCGATGGCTGGTCGTTGGATTCCGGCGTCGGCTCCCCCAGGGTCTCAGGTTCCGGAGAGGGCTCCCTTGGGAGTGCGACAGGACCGGGTTTGCCCGTCTGGTCCTCGGGCTGGGTCAGCTCTTCCTCCGTAATCGTCTCCTGACCAACGTCGGTGGGAGGCGTCAGGGTCCTCTTCTCAATGGGTATGGGTACGGACGTCTGTCCCCCGGCCGACGACTGAGAAGATGTAGGCCTGACCGGCGATGGGCATCTGGCGGTCGACAGTTCCTGGGACCTATGGAGTAGGGCCGGCGCCGGATCCGACGACTTCTTTAAGGAGGTAAGCTCTTTGGTCTTCCTCTGGGGAGGAGGACGCAAGGAGGCAGACCTGACGTCGGGTTCAGAACGGCGGGAACCAGACTTATGGTGGTGATGACGGTCCCCCGACCTAGCCAGGGCCTTAGAAGAGGAAGATGAGGAAGGCCTGGAGGTCTTGGCCTGTGAGACAGAAGAGGAGCCCGAAGGGGTCTTCACCGCTGCGGGGGGAGGCTGAGAACGGGCCCGGGAAGGAGAGCGGTCGGACCGGGAGCCGGAGCTACAGGAGTCGGAGGCCCTAGACGGGGACTTGGATCTAACTCTCTCCCTGTGCTTCTCGGGGTGTCTCCGGGCCTTCTCTGAGGATTCCCCCTTGGAGGCTGCGTCCATGGCCCTGATTTTTCACTTGAGCAGGAGGCAGCCTGAAGGGCCTTCTGGCCCGGCGGATCCAGGTCCGCTGTTGAACCCCTGGCAAAAAGAGCAGGACCGGGTGTCGTGGTCTGGACCCAGGCACCGGACGCAGGCCGAATGCGGATCCTTAAACGGGATTTGCTTCCCACAGGTGCACTTCGAAGGATGGCCTTCAACAGAGGTTGGAGAGGACATCAGACAGCAAAAGAGCCGAAAAAACAAACTTTTCCCAAAGGAAGAACTTAATCGAGCATCGCACGTTAGAAACGAGCCAAAGGGTCGTGACATGCAAGTCAACGGCAGGAAAGAACTGGGGAATCTGGCGGGACTGCCCCCTTATGTACTACGCCTGACGTAGGGGGCGGTCCCCGCTGAAGATAGCTAGCTAGAAGAATTCCGTGGGGTCCTGACGCCTGCCGGCTTCAGTCCTAATCGTGTAACCTGCTGCAAGAGCTGTTTCTCGAAGTAAGATCAGCTTTCATACGAAGTCTCTCTACCATTACCTGCCCCACTCATGGTCAACTCCATCAATGGAGGGCTGAAGACTTCTTTCTTGTATAAGTAAGTAATTTTATTAAAATGTAATTGGTACTTTTTGTGATAAAATACAAAATAATAAAACTGAAAACTGAGCTGCTAGTTTGAAGTTTGACTGCCGGCAGGAAGCGACGTAGTCACTGAAGCGCACTCGACGGCGGGAGAAAAGGAAATGAGGCAGTTGGAGGGTCGACGCTGAGACAGTCTATACCACGCGAGCCTGGCTCGTGGTGCCGCACCCTCTCAGCTCCATCTTGGCACCGGCCCTCCTGAAGAAGTTTGGCTCCCGCTGGGTCCTACCACCTCCGGCATACTCCCATTAGTATGAATGAGTGGTGGTGGCTTTATGTCCAGGAAGATCAAAGAATTCAACATTTAGAAGCACAGAGGAGAGAAGAGATGCAGCGACAGGAGCAGCGATGGCTGGATGCCTTGCAAGCTATCAAAGGCAAGAGGATCTGGCACAGTTCCAGATGAGCAACAAAACACAAGCAACTTAAAAGCCATTAAACTTACAAAGTTGTGCCCCTCGGATGATATCGAAGCATACCTGACAACTTCTGAAAGAGTTTCCACAGCCTGCCAATGGCCAAAGCAGCAATGAACAATCAGACTGGTACCCTACCTGACAGGGAAAGCCCAACTTGCCTACAGCAATATGGACACTGCACAGTCAGAAAACTATAACCTGTTGAAAAACGAAATCCTGAAAAGGTATGACATCTCACCTACAGGCAGAGATTTCGGTCTCTGAAGTACAACTCAGTCGAGAATCCTCGAGAAGCCTTCACCGACTTGGAGAACTCCTGATAAAATGCTCCAACTAGAGGGTGAAACAGTCCCACAGATCACTGACACATCTGTCACTGAGCAATTCATCAACATCTTGCCTACAGATATGCAGCTGTGGGTAAATGAACATTGACCAGAAAATGGGGAAAAGGCAGTTTCTTTGGCCAAGGACTACCAAATGGCCAGACAGATGCCACAGCAGCGAGGTAATAGCCAAGCACCGGTAAAACACTCTTTTTTTCCCTTTCAAACTCCAAGTCTGATAAGAACTCTGGTGGGGGTAGCAAATCTGTGCCCAAAGACATTATTTGCTATAACTGTAATAAGCCAAGTCATATGAAAATACAAAATCACACATGCCCACACAATGCAAAGCATCGTGGGCTGCATATGCAAATCACCACAGAATGTTATGCTGGTTCAACTTTAAGCAGAATTGCATGATGCTGAAAGGCCTCTCACACAGTTTGCAAAGGGTGCTAACAGGCCAGGTCATATTGCAAGAAATTGCCGTAACAAGAGTGACACTGGAGCAGATTTGTCCTTGGCAAACTGGGGCAAGTATTTAACAGATGTGAAGGTGGGGGGATAAGACTGTGAATTGACTCAATGATTCAGGAAGCAGACAGACCCTAGTGCATGCAGAAGTGCTGGAAAAACACTGCGTAAAAGGACCAGGTACTGGTGTCATCTGCATCCACGAGAACACTTGATACTATCCCACCAGCCAAGTGACTCTGACTATTAAGGGTATGTCAAACCAAATGAAAGTGTGGGTAGTACCCAAGTTACATATACCTGTGATTATTGGAAATGACTTTCCAGGATTTACTGAGTTAATCAAAGCGGGAATAAATCTTGATGTTTCAGCAGCAGTGGTGACAAGAGCTCAGGAAAACAAAATCTCAGACGGTGGGGACACTTTTCCTTTCAGTGATTTTGATTCGGACTTGTTTGAGCACAGCTCCAAGATCCAGAAATCCAGGAAAGAAAGACGATGCCTGATGAAACTGTGGCAACAAATGACTGATGGACATAAGGGGTTAATATATGAAAATGATGAATCTACACTGATAACTGTGATTTTGTTTCCGAGCAAGCTAACAATGTTTCTCTCCAGGGTTATTTTAAGCAGCTGGGGGTGAAACCAAAACAGGGTGAACCTATGTTTAAAAAATGTAATGGGCTACTGTACAGAGTTTGGGTTAAACCTCAGATACAGGAATAGACAGAACAATTGGTTATACTACAGCAGTACAAAACAGAAAAGTTACAGATAGCACATGACAGTCCTCAGGGAGGGACAGCACCCTTGCTAGATTGCTGTATAGATTTTACTGGCCTGGAATTCATGAAGATATTGCTACTTATTGTAATTCCTGTGCCGAGTCTCAGCAAATAGCGCCACTCACTAGAAAAGACAAGGTACCTCTGGTGCCCATAGCCTTGATAGATATGCCTTTTGAGAGAATTGCAATGGATGCTGTTGGCCCTTTAGACAAAAGTAAAAAGTGTAACAGATTTATCCTGGTAGTATGCGACTATGCTACTCGATATCCAGAAGCAGTTCCAATGCGTATTGTCACAGTTTTAAAAGTGGTAGCAGAGCTTGCAAATATTTTCAGCAGAGTGGGCATACTTAAAGAAATTATTACTGATCAGGGTAGTAATTTTGGTGCTTCATTACTTAAGGAGCTGTACAGATTACTAGGCATCACTGCCATAATACACAGAAACATAGACTTTGACGGCAGATAAGGACCGCTTGGCCCATCTAGTCTGCCCATTTCCCTACCTACAGGATAGGCCGCAGATTCTAGTTAACCAACAGCCTATTTCTTCCTACCCCCCACAAGAACTGCCCTCTGTCTGTCCCATTCATTCTTGAATTCTCCCACAGTTTTAGACCCCACAACCTCCTCAGGAAGGCTGTTCCATGCATCCATCACCCTCTCTGTGAAATAATACTTCCTCACATTGCCCTTGAACTGCCCCCCCCCCATCTTTAAATTATGTCCCCTTGTTCTTGCATGTCTCTTTTTCTGAAAGATGCTACCCTCTTGGACTTTTTTGATTCCACTGAGGTACTTAAAAGTTTCTATCATGTCCCCCCTCTCCTTCTTTCCTCAAGGGTACACATATTAAGCTCCTTTAGTCTCTCCTCATCGGCTTCTCTTGCAGACCCTGCACTATTTTAGTTGCCCTCCTCAGGACTGCCTCTATCCTGTCTATGTCCTTGCAGAGATGGGGTCTCCAGAACTGGACACAGTACTCAGATGGGGTCTCACCAACTGTTTGTACAGAGGATAACAACTTCCTGTTTTCTGCTGCTGATGCCTCTCCTATGCATCCCAGTATACCCCAGCCCTCCCTACTGCCTTCTCACATTGCTTGCTAACCTTAAGGTCATCTGATATGATTACCCCCAGGTCCCTTTTCTTTTTTGTTGTTGTTACTACCTCCCCCACATTGTGTATTCTTCCCCTGGGTTCTTGTTTCCCAGGTGCATTATTTTGCACTTCTTTGCACTGAATCCTAGCTGACATACTTCTGACCATTCCTCCAGCCTTGACCTAAGAACCTCCCCTTATCACCCTCAGACATACTGACTTATTGAGCATTTTAATCAAACCCTAAAATGCATGTTAAAAAGGTTTGTAAAAGGGAAAGGGAAAGACTGGGATCGATACTTGTCTTGCCTGCTTTTTGCTTACAGAGAAGTGCCACGAGCATAAACAGGTTTTTCACCATTTGAAATGCTGTATGGCAGGCAACCTAGAGGGCCACTAGATGTAATAAAAGAAACAGGAATCTAACTCCCCATCAGAAACAATCTAGTACGTCTTATATGTGTGCCCTACGAAAGAAGCTGGCAAAATATATTGAAATTGTCTATAGTAATTAGGAAGAGGCCCAAAACCAGCAGAAGGTATATTATGATGATGGGGTAAAAGGAAAAGTTTTTGAGCCAGGTGAAGAGGTCTTGCTACTGTTACCCACTACAGAAAATAAACTGTTAAAGACGTGGCAAGGGCTTTATAAAGTGCTTAGATGTACTGACACAGTTAACTATGAGATTGAAATGTCTGCTAGGAAATATCCTACTAAGATATACCATGCTAACCTCCTCAAGAAATGGGCTGAAAAAACACCAAAAGCTGTTTTGCAGGTTTTACCAGAAACTGATAATGAAGATACTGATGTAGCTTATGACAGACTAGAACAAACTGTAACTGCCGATGCTGTAAAGGTGACTGTTTCCTTAACCTCCAAACAAACCACAGAAATCTGTAACTTGATGAAACATTCAACAGTATGTTTACCACAGCACCAGGCCGAGCAAAAGGGTTGCGCACGTAATAGTGATAAGGAATGCTTGCCCTATTAGACAAAAGACATATAGATTACCAGAGCGGTTAAGAGCTGACGTGGTTAAGGAAATACAAAAAATGAAAGAACTGGGCATCATAGAAGAGCTGAGAAGTGTTTGATCATCACCAATGGTGATTGTAAACACAAAAGAAGGGGGTGTAAGAATCTGCCTTGATTTTAGGAAACTTAATCAAGTGTCAGAATTTGACAGTTATCCTTTGCCCAGAATAGATGATTTGGAGGACAGACTGGGGAGTGCCAAGTGTATCAGTACCCTTGATCTCACTAAGGGTTACTGGCAAATCCCCCTAGCTAAAGAATCCAGAGACAAAACTGCATTTGCCACTCCTACAGGATTCTATCAGAACACCATCATGCCGTTTGGTTTACATGGTGCACCTGCTACATTCCAGCAGTACATGGATGTAATTTTATCTCCCCACACTGGTTATTGTGCTGTGTACCTGGATGATGTGCTATATAGTCCAGACTAGAAAAGTCACCTGGAACACCCCCATGAGCAGTTATCCAATCAATCAAAAACGCAGGTCTGACAATCCTACCAAGTGTGCATTGGGCATGCAGGAAACCAGATATTTGGGCTGTGTTTTGGGAAATGGAGAAGTCAATCCAGAGGTTTCCAAGATAGAAGCAGTAGATAACAGCCCTGTCCCTAAAACGAAGAAGCATGTCAGGTCATTTTTAGGGCTGGCTGGTTATTATCGGAGATTTATTCCCAGCGTTGCCGAGTTAGCTACTTCCCTTCCTGAACTGACAAAGAAACGGTACCTGAATAATGTGAAATGGACCCCAGAGTGTGACAAGGCTTTTTGGGCCATTAAGGCTGCATTATGTTCAGCCCCTGTTTTAAGAAGCATGACTGAAGAAACAATTTCTGTTACAGACAGATGCATCAGAGGTAGGCCTTGGTGCAGTCCTGAGTCAAAATATACATGGGAAAGAACATCCTATTCTGTACATAAGTAGGAAGTTGTACAACACAGAGAAAAGGTACTCCACAATTGAAATGGAATGCCTTGCAGCAAAGTGGGCCATGGAGTCCCTTAAGTTTTACTTACTAGGAGCCTACTTTGTACTTATAATAGATCACAATACTCTCTGTTGGTTTAACCAAATGAAGGATAAAAATTCTACAATTACACGGTGGTACCTGGCACTGCAGCCATTTAAATTTAAAGTGATGCACAAATCTGGGAAAGAGAATGTCAATGCTGATTTACTGTCAATATATGGATCAGAAACTGAGAATTCTGAAGGCTGAAATAAGCAAATGTGTGAGTTTAAACGTCACTATTAGCTGTACAGTTATGGAAAAAGAATACTACATATGTACAGAACTGTAAAGGTTACATGCTCATATGACAATTACTAGAAAGTTTTGGAAACCTGTTTTTGTAAAACAAGTTCCCTCTTAAGGAGGGGGTATTTGACAGGGTTGAATACAGCCCTGTCCCATTTGTTATGGAGAAAGAGTTTAAATGAAAGGATCTACTCTATGCTCTCCTTTTTTGTCTCTTCTGTGTCTGGTTGTGCAACCAGATTTTCATGTGAGACCTAGGACTTGATCACCCAGATGGTCTTGCAAATCTCTGCCTCTCACTGTCTCTCTGCCCTCACTTGCTATTCTGTCTTCTCCTCCCCCTTGCATATCTGCTGGTATAAAAATATATGTGAATCATTTTGTGGAAATGTAATTGATATTGGGATCCCTTTGTTTAAACTGTCTATAGTTATACTGTTGAAATGATTGCAAAGCTCTCTGGAACTCAAGGGGTTAACCTGAGATGCAATTTTTAAGCCTTTTGCAGAAGATGTAAACAAGAGGTCAGTTCTGGGTCACAATGTTCTTTTTGCTACACCTGCTGAAACTTACAAGAACACTGTGTGACAAGCACGCTATTTTCTTCACAAACTCCTGCACATACTTACAAAAAGGAGCTGCAATGTTTTGCAAAAGAGCGAGACTGAGATTTGAAATTGAGAAGAAAACGGACTCTGTTTTCTATGTTTCTACTGCCACTGTAAACAGTTATTCTGAACAATTTTATTTTTTTATTTTACTGTTTTAATAATAAAATTCTTGTTGCAAATTTTACAGCTGCTCCTGGTTTTCCTATGCTTACTGACCTGTGCTTCGATGACAGTTCCTTAGCTGGTTTTGGTACTGGACCATATGGGTAATGTAGTTCGGCACCCTAATGGTAAGTGTGGCAGAGGCAAAGGTTCTTCTTGCCAATGTGATCCAGCCTCCAGGATTTCTTAGCAGGGCGAGGGAAGAAAGATGTTTAGGCCTCTTGGTGCAGTCATGGGCTACATTGATGACTACTGAATCCACCTGAGGCTGGTCAGAGAAGAAAGACCTCCCTACTGGAGTACTCTATCTGCTTTCCTGGGCAGGGTTCGAATCAAATGTGGTTGGTGCCATGTGGCCATGGTGGCATCCTCAAGGGGCTCAATTAAGGGAGGGATGACCAGAAGAGGACCATCTGACAGTCGCAAATAAGTGGCCAGTCAATGTCAAGCAGGCTCCTACTCCTCAGTGTGAAAGCCCATGGCCAACTGCAACTGTTTCATAACCAAGAAAAAAAGAGGGGTCATCCAGGAGGGACCGTAGGATGTCCTGCAGGGTCTCCTCACCATCCGATGAAACCATGGAGGAGTTGAAAGGAGTGGCTCCTCCGTCGTTGCTGTGGTCCTCATATGGAAGAATGAAGTCTGGGCGGCACCCATACTGGTCCCCTAAGTCCTAAAACGGGAACAAGGGGCCTGGGTTCAGAAGCATGGGCCATGGCCCTACTGGAGAAACAGGAGGCCACTGAGGAGACAGGCCTCGGGGAGGGCCAAGCTTAGCTTGCATAAAATCTTATAAGGTGGTAAGCACGGAATGAAAGTCCATCACTATCGACATCAGACCCACCAGCGTCGGTTGAGGGAAGATTGGGGTTGGCACCAGGGAGGGCAGCCAAACAAGCTAGGCCTGTGAGGAAGGTGACAGCAACTGGGGCTTTGCCGGGGAGACTCAAGAGAGAGAGAGAAGAGCTCTGGGCCCGAGATGATGGCCACAGAAATGGCTGAGGCTGGTAGCAGGGAAGGGTCGGACTGTGTGCTGAGCTCGATGACGAGCCAGCTGAGCTACCTGAGTGCCCACCAAAAACAAGAGCCTAAGCAACAGGAGCTGAGAAGTCAGTGGGGTGCCAGGGCCCCTGGAACGGACTCCCACCACCGAAAGACTGGTGGGGGTGCTGCCAGTGGTAGCTGTGCAGGTGAAAGGGCGTGCGAGTTAGGCAGCCCCTGATGATGATGACCTGCAGCAGTCAACACAGAGCTGCAACTGGGAGAGAGAGAGATAAGGAGGACCGGTTTTCTCCTTAGGATGGTCCTTATCTCAATGCTTGTATTTCCCCACTGACTTTTCCTGGGCCTTGGAAGGCTGTGAGCCCAAGGACATCGCTGGTAAAGCAGAGGAACTTCTGGCCTAAAGCTCCTTCTCCATCTGGGTGACCTTGTGCTTCAGCAGAAAAGTTTTGAGGGTCTCCACTCATTGCTTCCTGGTGGCCTGGTTTAAGCCGCAGCAGATCACACAAGCCTGGGTGTTGTTATCTGGGCCCAGGCAGCAGACACAGGCTTTGTGGCCGTCCTTCTCAGGGATCTGCTGCCCGCAGGCACACTTTTTAGAGAGATTCCTGGAGGTGGAGCGTGGTATAAACGGAGAAGGAAAATCACTATCCCTAATGTGATACACACCAGGTAGAGAAAATAGAATAAAAAAGCTAAACGTAAAAATTTAGACAAAATGGCGGGCGACTGAAGCTGAGGAATTTCCTTGAAGTCTGATGTGTGATGGTCAACGGTGAAAAAAGAACTGAGGAGGCTGCTGGGGCCGCCCACTCCAATAGGATAGGTTGATGTCGACGTATGATGTTGGAGTGGGCGGTCCCCTGGTAGACTGCTAGCTAGAAACGTTTCCGTGTGGGTCTAGTGCTTGGCAGCTATAGTTCTATAGGTCTGGTCTGCTGCAAGAAATACAATCGATGTAAGATCTATATTGATCCTTGCCTCACTTTCGATGTCCACCTAAACGAAATCACCACCCAAATTCACCAGAAACTTAGTTCTCTGTACAGAGTACAGAAACATCTGACTGCTGATTCTATATTAGCCACAGCCCAAAGCTATCTACTACCCTTGACAGCCTATGGGGCCATAGTAATTGATGCTGCCCTGAAATTTGTTGTTAAACATTAAACCTAGCCTTACTCTCTAGAGGGACAGATTTCCCACATCCTACAGGCCTAGGCCACACCCTGAGTGCATTAAACTGGCTCCAGCCTGATGATAAAGCCCAGTGGGCACTTGCACAATTTGTTTTTAACCTATTTCACATAACAACCTTTCCTTGTATGGACAGCTCACTTAAGTTGCTTAATGTGTCTTACTGCTTACTCTCTACAACCAATAACCTACTGGCTAACCCAATGTTACAGACCGCTACAGGGCAAATCTCTTGTTTGCTAAGCAGTGTCTCTTTAGAACAAAATACCTCATACAATTAGGCAGTCGCTTGCACTCAACGCATTCTCTACTAGCTAAAAGAATTATCTGTTGTACAATCACGTTTCTGCTTGTTCCGGCTAATTTACGTGGCTGTATGCTACTACCTGTTTTACATGTATATATCCATGCAAAGCAGCTGAATGGCCACCCCTTGAACGTGTATAGTACTCTAGTGTGAAACACAATGTATGAAATCCTGCTGTGAACTACTATATTTGTACTGGCACTTTGTACCTTATTGGTGCCCGGTCATTTCTGAAAAAGGTGTCCTTGTGTCATCACTGTACTTACCCTGTTAAAATGTAAATAAATAAATGTTTGCAACCCCCCCCCTTTCCCTGGTTCATAAGTAAGAAGTTGTACTTTTGTGGGGACAGCAGCAAATTGTAAAGGGTCTCCATACTTCTCCTTTTTCTTGAGAAGGGCCTGGGTCTCATCCAGTTTGCTTTGGATCTTCTCAACTCTCTCGTCAGCATCTTTTGAGGAGGTATCAAGCTTCTTCTCCAAAAGACTGAGTCGCACATTTGCCTCACTCAGTTCCTCTCCCTGCAATGACAGGAAGATACACATCAGGTTAGAACCTAAATAATTCATATCCCTCCCTGTAGCACATTATTAATGAACAAACAGTGCCCATGGAAAAGCCTTCACCCCACCCCAGTACCTCCTAGCCCACCTCACTAGTCAACCAGTACCTATTCACACTATTCAACAGCAGCAATTACCTTCTCAATTCCCAGGATGAAGAGTGAATTTGGTAGAAAAGCCTTTGCATCTGCAGCATCAGACACCCAGAACAAACTCCATGTCCAGGTGAGGAATGCTTCTAGCTTGCAAGTGTCCAAAGTCCAGTCTTTCAAGCCACCTTAGATCTCCCTGTATTAGTTCTGGTCCAATCTCCTGCTCCCCGACCATGATCTTGCTGCATAACAATACTCATGCTCTTTGTTTACTGTGACCCCCTCCCCTTTTTGACAGCTTGCTTTAATTACTGTTTGGATGTACTTACCTTTACAGCTTGTTGTTTTTGTACAGATTTTAGTCTGTATGTTACTACATACTAAAATGCCAGCAGAATAGGCCTAACGGTCTTTCATGTCTGCTCGTTTGGTCAGCCCCCACCCTGGGTGCTGACCTTGCTGTCCCCCTCGCCTTCTCTGGCTTCTCCCTTCCCAGTTCCGGATATTCTTGCTGCATTGGATTTTGCTTCCAGAACCCTTCCCCTGTACCTGTCCCACCCCCTCTTGAACCCCTCCACTGTCTCTGCCTCCACCAGCCCCTAGGTAGTGCATTCCATGGCTCCACCACACCTCTCAGTGAAGTAGCACCTCCTCCTTTCTCCCTGAATCTTCCCCCCTCCAGCTTCCACCCATGCCCTCTAGTGGCCCCTTCCTCCTTCCTTCAAAGCACCCTGACTGTTCCTCCCCATTTACCCTCTTCATGTACCTGAAGACCTCTATCATGTCCCCCCGGTCCCTTCTCTCTTCCAATGTGTACATATTTAGCTCTTTGAGCCTCTCCTCATAGGTCCTGTCCCCAAGCCCCAAATCATTTTGGTTGCCCTCCTCTGGATCCTCTCCAGGAGGTTAATGTCCCTCTTTAAGTGTGGCCTCCAAAACTGCATGCAGTACTCCAGGTGCGGCCTCACCAAGCAGTTATACAAAGGGAGTATCACTTCCCTCCTTCTGGAGGTGATCCCCCTAGCGATGCATCCCAGCATCCTGTTGGCCTTGGCTGCTGCCCTCCTACAAGTCTCAGAGTTGTTCAGTTGTTCAGAGTTGTACTAGCAGTCAATTCCAACAGCAGTCAATTTTCAATGAGATTTTAATATAAGCTTGCATGACGTCTTGAGAATCTGCAAACAAGGATGGAAAATGCTTGCCAAAGACCCTGAACTGGGTCCAGTAGGGAGGCAGGCACCAAGGATCTCATATTGCAGAGGTATGAACCTGAATGAACATCTGACCAGTAATGATCCAAACAATGGGGACAAGACAGCTAGAAAAGGGATTTTATTCCTGTCACAAATATAAAGTTTGTAAATATGCAAATATTGATCCAAATTTTGTGAATCCCTAAACAGGAGAATTCAGAACATAACTCTTCACGACATGTAGGACAGTGACAGGACTGAATAAGACCCTGTCCCATTTGTTATGCAGAAAATGAAAAAAAAAACGTACCTACCGTAATTCCTGATGATCTTGGACAAGTCTTCACTGTTTAAAAATTGAATATCATAGAGATTGTATAACTGAACATCGTAGAGACTGTATAATTGTACAGTTTCGTAGGCTTATTTATACAGTACTATAAGAAATGTGCTTATTGTTCTGTGCTTACGATGTATGATTGTTTATTATTTTAAGAATGTATGAAACTGATTCACTTAACAGGATCACCTTGAAAACAGGTCCTTTGGACTTAATGGTGTATGCTACCATCTTCCTGTTTTCCATATTTACCTTGTGGCTTGCTTCACTGCGTTGTTCATTGGGGACAATTCTGCCAAGTCCAGCTAGTGAGCTATTGGAGGCATGCCGACTATCGCGCATACGCAGCAGCAGCAGCCAGCCCTTTGTTCCCCTTCCTGCTGTGTAATTTGTCCTTTGTTTCTTCCCTACTAGGTTCCCCTACCATCCCGACCTTGCAACATTCGGCCGCCCAGCCAGGACAGGACACTCCAGCAAGCCAAGTTGCCGCAAGAGGGGAGAAGCTTGAAAAGGTAAAGGCCCTTCCTACCTTGCTTGGGACACTGTTGACTGGGGCTTACCTGTCGACACTTTGTGTCAACTCCCCACCCAAGGCTGACCCTCCTTTTATTGGCATCTTCTGGTCATGTGTTTGGGGTCACGTGACCCCTTAATGTTTTTCTACCTGCCAGAATCCCTACTTGCAGGTTATCATTCCTGACCATCAGGGGTCAGGCTTGTGCTAATTTCCCCTGCTCTTCTTAACTCATTTCCACCTTCATATCCTCTCCCTCCTCTCTCCCCACCTTCCTCTCCTCAAATATGCCTCTGCCTCTAGTGCATCTTCTCACCTCCCCAGTTTCGAACCTTGCACCCTCATCTCTGGAAGTAGCAACCCTACCGATGCGCTATAGTGCCAACAATACTTTTTCTCCCTCTTATTACTTGTTACCTGTGACTATCTTCATTTCCCTCTAATCATGGAAATCGTCTGGCTCCTCCTTACGGTCACTGCCCTATGGCCCTCTCTCCTCATCACCTCTCAGTCCCAGCTACTACATTACCCATTAGCCCACACCCCTCCCCTACAGAGCTGGGCACCTCCTACCTATACCCCCCGGTATCACATTACCAATCCCTGAACAGGCTGACCTTCTCCCACATTAGTCACCATATCCCAACCGCCCTCCCTGCCCCCCTCATACTCACTCTCCCCACTCCTGTTTCTGACACAAAATCCTTAGCCCCCCCACCAGACTAAACCCAAACTCCTTAAGTTAGCTCTTCTCCGTCACACCCTACTCCTCCTCCTCCTCCTATCGAGAACCGTACACCCTAACCCTGGTCCCAATGCGTCTGGATCTAAACCAGCTGACAAACAAGGTGCTCTCCAAATAGTTGCCCTCAACATCTGCAGCCTACAGAAAAAATATACCTCTCTCCAAGGCTGGCTTGCCAAACACTCCCCAGACATCCCAGCTCTGACAAAAAGCTAGCTCTCCAAAAACACACCAGACTCCTCAGTGGCCCTTAATGACTACTCCATTTTCCATGCAGATAGCATAGGTAAACGAGGAGGAGGATGTGCCTTTCACATAAAGAACTCCATACAAGCCCTCCCAGTCCACCCCCCCACACATGGTGTGCAGACCCTCACCGTCAAATGGCTTCTTGGCAATCCTGGTAAAACCTTCTATATCATGGCTGTCTACATCCCCTCTCTGCAACCAAAAACTTGCCTTCGATGAGGTTATGTCATGCATCTACTAACTTCCATCTAATAGTGAGGTAATAGCCCTAGGTGACTTTAACGTCAACTGGCTATCTTCCTCTTCCACCACCTACAAAGACTCAATCAAGGCTGTTGACCTGACCCAGGTTGTCCAGTCCCCTACCAGATTTAACAGCAAAATGAGTAACTCGATGCTACTTGATCTCATACTCACCAAGCACCCCAAAAATCTCTCCCAGATTAAGGTACTCCCCTGTTGTTCTTAGTGACCACTCCTCTGTTACCTGCTGGTGGTCGTATAAACTTCCTGCTGTGCCCCCTAAAATCTCCACACAAAGGCACCTGAAAAAGGTTCCCTTCCCCATCTTAAAGCCTACCTCAGATCCTGTGACTGGACCCCAGTCTTTAATGTCCACTCAGCTGACA
This sequence comes from Neoceratodus forsteri, assembly GCA_016271365.2. Classification (NCBI taxonomy): domain Eukaryota; kingdom Metazoa; phylum Chordata; order Ceratodontiformes; family Ceratodontidae; genus Neoceratodus; species Neoceratodus forsteri. The sequence continues at coordinate 1,295,340,191 of CM057454.1, read as the reverse complement.
CTGCCCTCTCTGGTTTTGTCTCCACCTTTAATGCTGCCTGCGATATCTTTGCCCCTTCTCTAAACAGCTCGCTAAACACAAAGATACCCCATGGGTCTCCCAGTTACTGCTTGACCAGATGCACCAAAGGGGCAGCCTATGGCATAAAGCACTAGACTGGCAACACCCCCTTGACAAGTAACATTATAGAGAGGCCAGGGACAGATGCACCTGGGCTTTACACCAAGCAAAGTCTGCATACTATCAGCAAGCCCTCACCTCCTCATGGGGGTCAGGTGAGAAGTTCTGAGGCAATATCAAAGAGCTTAGCGGAAAAGTCGTTTCCCCTGCCCCAGCACAACTCTCTGTTGAGGGAACCATCATCCAAGACCCTCTGGCTATCTCCAACACTCTAAATGTCACCTTCTCTGATCTCAGCTGGGTCCTTCCACCCAATTTCTTTGACCCCCACCCCAATGTACGTCATATCCCCCCACCCTGGTAAATACCCCTCCATTTCACTTTCACACCATATCCCCCCGTGAAGTCAGATGCTACCTCACTAAAGTCCTGTACAAGTCACATTACAGTGCAGATACCCTCTACCTCAAGCTTCTCTGCTTTGCCCTTGATGAGGTCATCCCAGCTCTCACCAAGATAGTAAATATGACCCCTACCTCGGTCAATTCCCTACCCCATGGAAACGGGCCATAATTACCCCATCCTTAAAAGTGGTGACTGGTCATCCCTCAACAATTATCAACTCATCTCCATACTTCCTCCATCCAAGGCACTGGAAAAGATAGTAGTGGATCAACTTACGGACTACTTGTCAAAACACAACCTTAACAACATGGGTTTCAGAGTGGGCACAGTACCTCCACAGCCCTCCTAGAATATACCTCCTTTATATAGAATGCCCTCGATCATGGACACTTAATTGGGTCAATCTGTATTGACCTAAGTCGTTCGACACTGCTAACCACGACCTACTCTTAAACTCCCTACCTTCCTTGGGCCTCTCCCAAGATGCCACGTCCTGGCTTGCAGGCTACCTCTCTGGCAGAACATAGCAGGTTAAAATCAATTTGACCTTCTCTTCCAGCCACCCTGTCCTCACAGGGCTCCATATTAGGGCCCCTCCTTTTCTCCCTCTTCCTAAACTCCCTCACCAAATCCTGCAGCGGTAAACTCCTGCTCTATGCCGATGACGTGGTCATTTTCTGGAGCCACCCATACCCGAATACTCTCTGACAAGCCCTACAGGGCTTTTTCACCAAGGCTGAATCCTGGTTTTCAGCACATCAGCTAATTCTCAACCACAAGAAAACTAAAACCATGGTCTTTGCTCATCGCCACAGCCCACACCATGACTTCCAAATAAACATTCTAAATTCCCTAGGTAACGCTTTAAAGCAAGTCCCTTCCTTCAAGTACCTGGGTATCACCCTCGACTCATCTCTTACCTACCATAAACACATCCAGCTCCTATCTGTCTTGGTCAATTCCAGATTAGGTCTCCTCTACCGCCACAAACACTGTCTTCCCCTTGAGGCTATCCATCAGTGTGGTTCAGTTGGTAGCACATCCGCCTCTGGACCAGAAGGTCATGGGTTCTTGTCCCACACCAGGATTGGACTTGCACTTAAAAATCGCAGGCATCAGAGTGCAGTATTGGGGGTGCTGTACTGCTGGAGTGTGCCGTCCTTCGGATGAGACATTAAACTGAGGTCCCTTCTGCCCATCCTGGTGCTGTCCTGGTGGGTGTCCAGGTGGAAGTAAAAGAACCCAGGGCACTCTTCGCAAAGAGCAGGGAACATTCCCGGTGTCCTGGCCAACATTCCCCTTCCCATTAACCGGTTCATGCAATTTTCCAGGCTGTGTGTGGGTGATGATGTGCGATATGGCCGCCACCACACATTCAGTCACTTCACTTCGAGTCTAGCATTGCTTGTAAATGCACTTTGGGATACTGTTTATGAAAAGCGCTATATAAATGCTGATTCTTCTTCTTCTTGCTGTTACAGCATCAGTCCTCTCCCTGGTTGATTACGGGATTGTGTTTTATGGCACGGCAGACTCTATTTCCCTACGCTGTATCAAGACAGCCCTAAACAAAGCATGACACCTGGTCACGGGCTGTGATAGACTGACCCATACTTGCGACTATAGACAGGGTTAGGATAGACAGGATAACAAACTAGGCAGACCAACAATTCAGTGCATAAAAAGCACCGACAAGGCACTTACTTTATTTTTCTCAGAAAAAGTGGAAATTACATTTCAGAGAAATCAGGAAAATACGGTTGGTTCATTTACTTTCAAAAATATCAAAATCAAACAAAAAATAAATAAATAAAAAGATGAAATATGCTCAGGAAAGGCCACTGCTCTGCCCAGCAGTGACACCAAGCTATATCCTTGCCTGTTTCACACAGACATGTGCACTCCAGAGGTCCACCACCTCTAACAGTCAGCTCCAACTGACTACAGCTTGCTAAGGTAGGCTTTTTATACCCACCTACTGAAGTCATGCAACCACAGCATCATCAACTTATAAAACTTTTTGTTTAGGCCCTCATATTAAATTATATAATGCCAGAGGGCCTTCTTAACATAATAATTAACTACAGAAACCTTCAGACAACAAAAAGTTCTGCAAGAAAAGAATATAAAAGTAAGAGGAAGTGGAAAACGTTCCACTGAGCTGTGACTGACAAGATCATTAGTACAAGAAGAGGACACTAGGGGTCGCTGTCACCCTATAGTGCACCTCATTTGGCATACCATTCTTGGAGCGGGAAGACCTACAGGCCTGATACTTAGAAATACAATATATGGTAAGTTTATTTTTTCTTCTTCTTTTATTTCAATGACTACAACATAGAAACATAGAATGTGACGGCAGATAAGGTCCGCTTGGCCCACCTAGTCTGCCCATTTCTCTACCTAACAGATAAACTGCAGATCCTAGTCAACCAACAGCCTACTTCTTCCTATCCCCCCTAAAATTGCCTTATGTCTGTCCCATGCATTCTTGAATTCCCCCACTGTTTTTGATTCTACGACCTCCTCAGGAAGACTGTTCCATGTATCCACAACCCTCTCTGTGAAAAAATACTTCCTCACATTACCTCTGAGCCGTCCCCCCCTCTATCTTCAAATTATGCCTCCTTGTTTTTGCACATCTCTTTTTCTGAAAGATGCTACCCTCTTGGACTTTGTTGATTCCCTTGAGGTATTTGAAAGTTTCTATCATGTCCCAACTCTCCCTCCTTTCCTCGAGGCTATACAGCTTTAGTTCCTTTAATCTTTCTTCATGTCTTCTGATGCAGACCCTGCATCATTTTGGTTGCCCTCCTCTGGACAGCCTCCACCCTGCCTATGTCATTGCGGAGATGGGGTCTCCAGAACTGTACACAGTACTCCAGATATGGTCTTACCAACTGTCTGTACAGAGGGCCACAACTTTCCATTTTCTTCATCATCATCATCATCAAATCTTTATTTATTCAGGTGAACATCATTGAGCAAGGCTCATTTACAAGATGGACCTGATAAGGTCAAGGTTCAACAGTTGATACACAACAGATACATCATACACTTATATAAAACAGTTATACATACAGGGGAAAAAAACATTTATAAACACAGTGATGTACAGTAAAATTCACATGATAAAGTGGGTTATAGGAAAGTTGAGCTAATATTTACAGTATATACAGTGTATACATATCCCAGTGGAGGGGCCACGGCAAACACACAGCATAATGTAATACTAGGATGGTGGAAGGTATTACTGGGTGCCATAAGATGGGGTGTCTTCCTGGGAGGGAGAACTGAAGAACAAAGATTATGCCATATATGGTGAATTTTTGGGAGGGAGATTGTGAGATGACAAAGCTAGCTCTAGCGATAGCAACTGCATTTCTCTGTGAAGAAAACTGTACAACGCTGTTTAAAGGATGCAATTGGAATAATATTGGACAGTTTTAGGGATTTTTGTAGGGTGTTCCATGCTATAGCTAGAGAATACCTAAATTCTCCCTATGCATCCCAGTATCCCCCCAGCCCTCCTTACTGCCATCTCACATGGCTGACTCACCTTTAGGTCATCTGATATGACTACCCCCAGGTCCCTTTCCGTTTTTGTTATTGTTAGTATCTCACCCCCCATTGTGTACTCTTCCCCCGGGTTTTTGGTTTCCAGGTGCATTACTTTGCACTTCTTTGCACTGAATCTAAGCTGCCACACATTTGACCATTCCTCCAACCTTGCCAAGTCCCTGTTCATCCTTTCCACCCCACCTTGTTTATCAACCCTGTTGCAGATCTTTGTCTCATCTGCAGAGAGACATACTTTCCCTTCCAGTCCCTCTGCGATGTCACTTATAAAGACATTAAAAAGGACCGGCCCCAGTACTGAACCCTGCGGTACCCCACTAGTAACCTTCCTTTCTTCACTGTGGACTCCATTTACTATTACCCACTGTGTCCTGTTGTCCAACCAGTGTTTCACCTAAGCTACCACCCTAGGACCCACTCCCAGGCTGGCTAATTTATTTATTAATCTTTTGTGCGGGACTGTGTCAAATGCCTTGCTAAAGTCTAGGTAGGCCATGTCCAGAGCCCCTCCCTGGTCTACTGCTTTGGTCACCCAGTCAAAGAAATCAATTAGATTTGTCTGACATGACCTTCCCGCTGTGAATCCATGCTGGCTTGGGTCCTGTGCCCCACTGGCCTCTAGGTACTCAACAATTCTTTCCTTCAGAAGTGATTCCATCATTTTCCCTACCACTGAGGTCAAAAACTGACAGGTCTGTAGTTTCCTGTCTCTGTCTTGCACCCACTTTGTGAAGGGGAATCACATCCGCCCTCCTCCATTCCTCAGGGACCACCCCATCCTCCCATGATTTATTAAAAAGGGTAGTCAGTGGTGTTACTAGTTCTTCCCTTAGTTCTTTTAAAATTCTGGGGTGAATCCCATCAGGCCCCACTGCTTTATCCACCTTCAGTTTTAAGAGTTCTTCCAGAACCCTTTCTTCTGTGAAAGGACTAATATCAACCCCCCTATCCAGAGTGCTTCTATTGACCGGATTAGGTATTTCCCCCTGCTTTTCCATTGTGAATACTGAGCAGAAGTACTCGCTCAGCATCCCTGCTTTTTCACTGTCGCTCTCTGCCCAACCACCTTCCTCTTTATTCCGCCTCAGTATCCCTGCCTTAGTCTTTTTTTGCTCCCTAATGTACCTACAAAAGGTTTTATCCCCCTTCTTAACCGAGTTGGCTATCTTTTCCTCGGTTTGGGCCTTTGCTATTCTGACTGCCTTACCCGCTTCCTTCTGCTTTAACTGATACAGTTCTCTGTCCTGTTCCTTCTGTGTTTCCTTATTCTTCCTGAATGCTATGTTTTTTTCCCTTACCTTCCCCGCCACTTCTTTTGAGAACCATAGTGTTTTTTTCTTTCGTTTTGATTTATTTGCTTCACACAAAGACTTGTTGCCTCTGTGATGGCGGTTTTGATGTTTCCCCATTGTTCTTCCACCCCACCTTCTTGCCTGTTTGCTAGTGCTTTTCTGAAGCACTCTCCCATTTTGTCAAAATCAGCCCTCCTGAAGTCCAGTACCTTCACTTTTGTGTGGCTTGACTCTACAGCCAAGTTAACGTGAACCACACTATTTGGTGGTCACTTGTTCCCACATGGCTACCCACTTGAAGAACAGAGATCCTCTCTCATCCTCATTTGAGAGTACCAGGTCTAAGATTGCTCTCTCCCGAGCGGGTTCCAAAACTAGCTGTCTGAGGCATCGAGAATGGCCCTGCTCTTGGATGTGGCTGCAGCAAAGGTGCTCCAGTTAACATCTGGCATATTCAGGTCCCCCATCAGCAATATCTCCCCTTTCTCTGCCATCCCAAGGATGCCTTCTATCATTTCCTTGTCCATTTCCTCCCCCTGAGATAGGGGTCTGTATATGACCACTGTGTGGATTGTGGAGGCATTTCTAGTCTCCATATTGCTCTTAAACCTCTCCAGCCTTGCCTGGAAGACAAGAGGACTGTCTGTTTTACCTGTTTTAAAAGAAACCGCAGGTAGAGTCACCTAGTTTTCCTCCAGATAGATTTTTTTATTTTTCAACGCCCTTCACTTGTGCACACTCATGCAGCAGGGCAGTGCTTAGAGAGACTGTGTGGGGGATTTTACAGAGACTTGGGGTGTCTTTTTATATGTTAGCTTTATTTTTTAATTTCATTTGTGCATTTTCATTCTTTAGACTTGCAACACACTTTTATACTGAAGGCTGCCACCATTTTACACTTGTGACAGGGAGCTCCTGCCACTCTTGAGGACTGACCTTTTCTTAAATCTGTTGCAACAGTTCTTCTATTTCTTAGCCTACTCTATCCTTTACAATTTCTAGTCCATAAGGTTGGTCACTTTTGGGCACCCCATTCCCTTTCTTGACTATGCTGTAGTGTCCTATTTAATTTTCCTTTTCCCTCCCACGTCGGGAGGTTACTGTAGTGACCTCCAAGCATATGTAAAACAGGTGTTTATCGTTGTTGGATTTCGTATGTAATAGCACTATGTCATAAAATACCTTGATGTATATACCTTATGTTTATGAAACCTGTAAATGTTGAAAATACCATGGCATGGCATAGTTGTGCTATTCAAAATGCATGTAAATTGCTGTAAGTTGAACAATCTGAAATGTCATGGTGATTTGCATATATCCCATGATGTTTTGCATTATGGAAGTATGTGTGATGTGTTTCTTTGAAACTTGGCTTACTGCCAATGCCCTTTGGGGTAACCCATGTTTCAGTGCTTCTGCACTGAGGTTCTTTGTCTTTAGGTTGTTTTGTTTTTATTTGAGCCCCCTCCACCCAAGCAAACAAGGCCTGCATGGGGTGGAGGCTGAATCTCAACTGCTAAGTTAGATCAGAGATCAGTGTCAGTGGGTGATGGCTAAGTGCAGAGAAAGGACATACACAGTCTGTTGCTGCAAACTGATGTACTGAAGAAGGGATATGCCACTACTGAAGGTTATCTGCTGCATTTTGAATAAACATCACACAGAGATTGTGTGTTGAACTTGAAGTTCGGTGTCTGGTCCATCTGTTATCCCACAACCCCTCCATAACACTGCAATTACACATGGATATTCCCTTTAAATCCTTGGGTCCTCCAGGTTTGCAGCACAGCAGTAGTCTCTCTAAAAATAAATTTAACGTGCTGCTCTGCTGTGGAGAACTGCAAACACTGGTAAGCACCTTTTATATTTATGTATTTCAGAAAAGACCTGGGGTTCTTTATCAAAGGAGTAGGAGTTTGAAGAAGGTTGTACAATAGTTACTTAAAGTCTCTTTTTGGGTGTGGACAGGAAGGACAGGAATGTAAAAAGCAGTTGCTCAATCTATCTAGATGTGTATGACAAAGGGGGTAAGGGAAATTAAGAAAAGGAGAAGAATGTTTTGCACTGATGGAGGGAGAGGGGAGACTTGGGGGACTGTTTGGTATCCTTCACCTGGAAGGGTAGGGGGCTGCCGGTGGGCAACAAGAGCAATGGGTAGGGTGGTAGGCTGTAACAACTGTGGTGCACCAATCTTTCTAAAAATTGCCTGGAGGGTGAGGGGATGTTTAGTGTGCAACCACACAAAGAAACTCAGAAAGGTGATTGAGAGTCTGCAGGAGGAACGAAGACAGGCAAGGCAGATTGGAGGTGGGTTTAGCCCAATACTGGAGGAAGGGAGGAGGGGAGATGAGGGAGGGCAATTTGAGCCAACAGTGGTGAGGAGAGGGTCAGAAGAAGGGAAGCGGAGACAAAGGGGCCCAGGCCAGGAAGAACGATTGCCAGGGAAACCAGGTAAGGAGACAAAAGACAAACAGAAGGAAGAGACAGGGACTTGTGAGAGGAAGAGAAGAAGTGGCAACAGTCATGGAGTGGAAAGGAGGGAACAGGTTACTATGAAGAGAGAGGAGGAAGAAGGCAAATGTGAAAGGTCTTCAGAAAATAGTTTTGCACTGCTAGAGGGGAAGGAGGAGGAGGGAGGTGATGCAATTGTAGGAGTAATTGATAAATGCCTGGACCAAACCGGAGCGGGGGAAGTTCTGCTGGAAGAACTGCAACAGGGGCAAAAGGGGGACATAATGTGCAGGAGGAAGAAGAGGAGCTGGGAATGAGAGATGGAGATGAGTGGAAGCAAGCAGGGAGTAAAAGGGGTGGAATCTTAGTGCTGGGGGACTCAATACTAAGAGGAGTCAGGTCGGGTAGCAAAGGGGAGAGGCACAGTCGCATTTGGGTGGAGGCCATGCCAGGAATGACAGTGGAAAGGGTGGGACAATCTGTTCTGAAATATCCTAGAAGGGGTAGGGACAAGCCTCATTTAATTATACATCTTGGGACGAACGACCTGGCTGACAAGACAGCAGATATATTCCAGAGGAGGTTTGAGGAACTAGGACAATTATGTGAGGGGGCAGGAAGATCAGGAACTTTTTTTTAGAGATACTTCCAGTGCTCAAGGCAAGCACAACAAAGCTGAGAAGAGAGAATTGCGCTAAGAATCTGGTGTCATGCTAAAGAGTATGGGCTGCTGGGGGTGGGGTGGGAGGGAACTGGGAGGACAGTCTCTATGCCAAGGACAGACTACACTTGAGGGAGGAGGAAAGAAAGTGTTGAAAAAGAGGACGGAGAAGTATATAGAGGAAGTTGGGAATTTAAACTAGGAGTGGGTGGTGGCAAGTGGATAAGAGACATGCAAAGACCACAAGTTGGGAAACCATATGAACTTACCCCCACAACAGTGACAAAGGATGAATGGAAAGTACTAATGGTGATGCTAGTAAAGGAGGGCAGAATGTGTGGGGTGTGGGGGGGTGGTGGAAAGTGGTTACCCTCAATGCTAGGAGCCTGACATAGAAACATAGAATTTGACGGCAGATAAGGACCGCTTGGCCCACCCAGTCTGCCCATTTCCCTACCTACTGGATAAGCTGCGGATCCTAGTTAACCAGCAGCCTACTTCTTCTTACCCCAACCCCCCAGAATTGCCTTATGACTGTCCCATGCATGCTTGAATTCCACCACTGATTTTGACTCCACAACCTCCTCCGGAAGGCCGTTCCATGAATCCACAACCCTCTCTGTGAAAAAATACTTCCTTAAATTACCTCTGAGCCACCCCCCCATCTTCAAATTGTGCCCTCTTGTTCTTGCACACCTCTTTTTTTGAAAGATGCTACCCTCTTGGACTTTGTTGATTCCCTTGAGGTACTTGAAAGTTTCTATCATGTCCCCCTCTCCCTCCTTTCCTCGAGGCTATAAATATTAAGCTCCTTAAGTCTCTCTTCATATGTCTTCTGGTGCAGACCCTGCACCATTTTAGTTGCCCTCCTCTGGACAGCTTCCATCCTGTCTATGTCTTTGCGGAGACTGGGTCTCCAGAACTGCACACAGTACTCCAGATGGGGTCTCACCAGCTGTCTGTACAGAGGGATAATAACTTCCTGTTTTCTACTGGTGATGCCTCTCCCTATGCATCCCAGTATCCCCAGTCCTCCTTACTGCCCTCTCACATTGCTTTCCCACCTTTAGGTCATCTGATATGACTACCCCAGGTCCCTTTCCATTTTGTTGTTGTTAGTATCTCACCCCATTGTGTACTCTTCCCTGGGTTTTGTTTCCCAGGTGCATTACCTTGCACTTCTTAGCATTGAATCTAAGCTGCCATACATTTGACCATTCCTCTAACCTTGCAAGTCCTTCTCATCCTTTCCACCCCACCCTGTGCATCAACTCTGTTGCAGATCTTAGTGTCATCTGCAAAGAGACATACTTTCCTTCCAGTCCTTCCATAATGTAAGCTTATAAAGACATTGAAGAGGACCGTCCTAATACTGAACCCTACGGTACCCCTAGTAACTCTCCTTTCTTCTGAGTGGACTCCATTTACTATTACTCTCTGTGTCCTATTCTCCAGCCAATTCTTTACCGGGCTGTCATCTTGGGACCCACTCCCAGGCTGGCTAACTTGTATATTAATCTTTTGTGTGGGACTGTGTCAAATGCCTTGCTAAAGTCTAGGTAGGCCATGTCCACAGCCCCTCCCTGATCTACTACTTTGGCCACCCAGTCAAAGAAATCGATCAGATTTGTCTGGCATGACCTTCCGCTGTGAATCCATGCTGCCTAGGGTCCATTGCCCCTCTGGCCTCTAGATACTCGACAATTCTTTCCTTCAGAAGTGATAACATCATTTTCCCTATCACTGAGGTTAAACTAACAGGTCTGCAGTTTCCTGCTTCTGCCTTGCTCCCACTTTTGTGAAGGGAAATCACATCTGCCCTCCTCCAGTCCTCAGGTACCACCCCATCCTCCCATGATTTGTTAAAAGGGTAGTCAGTGGTGTCACTAGTTCTACCCTTAGCTCTTTAAATTCTGGATGAATCCATCAGCCCCATTGCTTTGTCCACCTTCAGTTTTAAGAGTTCTTTCAGAACCCTTTCTTCTGTAAATGGGCTGGTATCAACTTCTGTATCCAGAGTGTTACTACTGTTTGTTTTTGTACCTCCCTCTTCATTTGTAAATACTGAGCAAAAATATTTGTTTAGTATCTCTGCCTTTTCACAGTCTCCTCTGCCCACCCTCCCTCCCCTTTATTAAGCCTCATTATCCCTCCCTTGGTCTTCCTTTGCTCCCTGATGTACCTATAAAGGTTTTATCCCCTTCTTAACCGAGTTGGCTATCTTTTCCTCGGTTTGGGCCTTTGCTGTTCTGACTGCCTTCCCAGCCTCCTTTTGCTTTAACGTGACAGTTCTCTGTCCTGCTCCTTCTGCGATTCCTTGTACTTCCTGAATGCTTTCTTTTTCTCTTGAACCTTCACTGCCACTTCCTTTGAGAACCATAGTGGTTTCTTACATCGTCTTGTTTTGTTTATTTGCTTCACACAAAGGCTCGTTACCTCCGTGATGGCAGTTTTTATTATTCCCATTGTTCTTCCACCCCTCCTTCCTGCCCATTTGCTAGTGCATTCCTTAGGCACTCACCCATTTTGGCAAAGTCAGCCCTCCTAAAGTCCAGTACTTTTGTCTTTATGCCAGCTTGACTCTATTGCTGTGTTTATTGTGAACCATACTGTTCGATAGTGCTAGTTCCCAGATGGCTACCCACTTCCATCTGTGATCCTCTCTCCATCTCCATTTGAGAGAATCAAGTCTAATATTGCTCTCTCTCGAGTGGGCTCCAGTACTAGTTGTCTAAGGGATGCCCCCTGTAGGGCATCTAGAATAACTGCACTCTTCGAAGTGGCAGCTGCAACTGCACTCCAGTTAACATCTGGCATATTCAGATCACCCATCAGCAATATCTCCCCTTTTTCTGCCATTCTAAGTATACTTTCTATCATTTCCCTGTCCATTTCCTCCCCCTGAGAAGGGGGTCTGTATACAACCCCTATGCGTATTGTGGTGCCATTGCCTGTCTCCAAATTTACCCACAGTGCTTCTTCTCCTCCCTGTTTACCCTTTTGTTCTGTTGCTTTTATTCCTTCCCTTATGTAAAGAACTACTCCTCCTCCTCTTTTACCCTCCCTGTCCCTCCTGTAGACAGTGTATACTGGTATGTTTATGTCCCAGTCATGGTTTTGTGTGTACCATGTTTCTGTGACTGCCACGATATCCAGATGTTCCTCCTCCATTAAGGCCACTAATTCAGGAAGCTTGTTACCCAGACTACGGGCATTGGTACTCATTGCTCTCCATTTTTTGATGGCTTTACCTTCTGTTGCAGCATCCCCCACTGACCGTTCTGCCTCGGTCTTTTTCCCATTTAGTACCCTGTTTTGTAGGGAGAGGCTGGGATTTTCCTGCTGCTTGTCAGTGCCTCCCCCTTTGACTAGTTTAAAAGCTTGCAAATGAAGCATTTAAACCAACTGCTGAAAAGACTTGTTCCCTTCCTGGACAGATGCAGACCATCCTGCCAGTATAGGCTGGTGTCTCTCCAGGTGGAACCCCAGTCCCCAATGAAGCCAAACCCCTGTGCTCCGCACCAATTTTTCAACCATTCATTAAACTGCATGGTGCCAATTACCCTCGCCTCCCCCATGCCTTTGACAGGCAGCACCTCTGAGAAGGATACTGTGTGTGCTACTTGTCTTAGGTCCCTCCTTAGGAGGAAAACTGCAGAGTTACAGGTGCTCAAGGCAGAAGGAGCGGTGGACACTGCAGTCATCACAGAAACATGGGCCACCCAATACAATGACTGGGACCTGTCTGTACCAGGGTACAGGTTATTTCATAAGAACAGGGTGATTGGCACTATATGTGAAGGAAGGACTGAAGTGTGCAAAGGAAGAAGGGGAGGAGAGCAGTACAGAGTCACCTTGGATTCAAATCCAGGATTCCAAGAAAAGGATTCTCAGAATGGGAGTGGTATACAGGGCGTCCTCTCAGAATGAGGAGTTAGACAGGGAACTAGCAGGACAGATCAGGAGGACATGCGAGAAGGGTAGTGTGGTGATTGTGGGGGACTTCAACATGCCAGGAGTGGACTGGAGTACTCCAACAACCAGGAATAGAAAGGAGAAGGTACTGCTGGATGCCTTCCAGGACAGCTTCCTGCTGCAAAAGGTCAGTGAACCAACCAGGTTAGGGAATACCCTTCAACTTGTGCTGGCAAATGGGGAGTTTGTGAGAGAACTTACAGTGAAAGAATCACTGTCAGGGAGTGACCACCACTCAGTATGGCTCGCATTGGATATGGGCAACGAAGGAGTGGAATCTGGCACTAGAGTGCTGGACTTCAGGAGGGCCAATTTTGGGAGGATGGGAGAAGTGGTAAAAGGATACCTGGCCAGAATTCAACCTAGTATAGGCACTAACCAGAGGTGGGAGGTCATAAAGCTGGGAATAGTGGAGGCAACCAAAACCTGCTGCAAGGCCCAGAGCAAGAATGCTAGGGCTAAGAAACTAAGCTGGTTGAGCAAGGAGGTCATGGAAAAGGTAAGGAGGAAAAGAGCTACCTTTAGGAGGTACAAGAAAACAGGGAAGGGGGAGGACAGGGAGGAGTACCTGACAGAATCGAAGGAGGTGACACGGGCAGTAAGGGGAGCCAAGACATCTACAGAGCTCAGGCTGGCACAAGGCATTAAGAAGGGGGAGAAGGACTTCTTTAGGTACATCAGGGAGAAAAGGAGCTGTAAGGATCACATAGTAAGGATTAGGAAGGAGGGGGGTTGGGAGGAAGCAGGGTGCGATAAGGCAGATGCACTAAATTATTACTTCTGCTCGGTATTTACTAAGGAGAAAAGGGGGTGATACCTAAGGGGGGGAGGAATGGCAGAAACGGGGGGAGGAGGTGACAGATGGGGAAATCATGGAGGGCAGAGTTCAGGAGGGGTTGAAGGCACTGAGGGTGAACAACGCGCCAGGCCCAGATGGCATCCACCCCAGGGTACTAAAGGAGCTGGCAGAGGTCCTTTGGCAGACCTATTTAATGCCTCACTACACTCAGGGTGTGTACTTCAGGACTGGAGGATGGCTCATGTGGTGCTCCTCCACAAGAGTGGCCCCAAGGATGAACCGGGGAACTACAGACTGGTGAGCCTCAAATCCATCGTGGGTAAGCTGATGGAGACTATCCTGAAGGAGAGGCTGGTGGCCCTCCTAGCGGCCAAAGGACTGCAGGACAGCAAACAGCATGGCTTCATACATGGCAGATCCTGCCAAATTAACCTGGTGGAGTTCTATGACTGGGTAACTAGGCAACTGGACAGGGGCCATGAAGTGGATGTCCTGTATCTAGACTTCAGTAAGGCATTCGACTCAATGCTGCATGGGAGGCTGGGAATTAAGTTAGAAGACACAGGGACGGGTGCAAAGCTGGTGAGATGGGTAGGGAACTTCCTTCAGGGAAGGAAACAGAGGATGGTGGCGGGTGGAGAGCTCTCACACCCAAGGGTAGTGATGAGTAGTGTTTTGCAGGGCTCATGTTGGGACCAGTGTTGTCAGTGTTGTTTGGGATATTCATTGCAGACATATCATGGGACATCAAGAGCAAGATCAGTCTGTTTGCTGAGGATACCAAGGTAGGAGCAGTGGTGGATGACCTAGGAGGATGGAAGGGTTGCAGGATGATCTGGCAAAGCTTGAAACCTGGTCAGACACCTGACACCTGGGGTTTAATGCCAAAAAGTGCAAGGTGCTGCATTTTGGGATGAAGAACCCAAGGAAGAGTTACCAGCTGGGGGGAATGCAGCTAGCCCAGACAGAGGAGGAGAAGGATCTGGGGGTGCTCATTGCAAGGTCAATGAACAACTCAGCACAATGTAGGAAGGCAGCTGAAAAGGCCAACAAAATGCTGGGTTGCATTGCAAGGGGTGTATCCTCGAGGTGGGAGGAGGTGATTCTGCCACTGTATAGGTTATTAGTTAGACAGTTCCTGCAGTACTGCGTGCAGTACTGGCACCCGTATCTGAAGAGGGACATTAAGTTACTGGAGGGGGTGCAGCACAGGGCGACAAAGATGATCAAGGGGCTGGGGGACTTATCATACAAGAGGAGGCTGAGAGAGTTGAACATGTACTCGCTGGAGGAGAGGAGGGACGGGGGGACATGACTGAAACCCTTACGTACATGAAAGGAATAAACAAGACAGGTACAGAGGGGCTGTTCAAAGTAAGGGAAGGGAGGGACACCAGGGGCCATGATACAAGACTGGAGGGAGGAAGCTTCAGGAGGGAGATGAGGAGACACTTTTTTTACAGAGAGGGTGGTAGCTGGGTGGAATGTGTTACCTGCAGAAGTGGTGTCCAGTAGAACAGTGCACTGCTTCAAAAGGGGACAGGACAAGGGGGAGGGTCAATGGAAGGGAGGGGCAACTGCAGACTAAGGGGTGCTAGCTGTACATTCGAGCAGACTTGATAGACCTCTAGGCCTTTACCTGCTGTCAAATTTCACATGTTCGTATCAGTTCCTCCTTTCCTGTGGAATCCTTTGTCTTGACAGTTTTTACCAATTTATGTGGCATAAGTAATTCAACTTGTGTTAATTCTTATTTAATTCTCATTTATTTAATAACTAACATCTAGTACAAAATGTTACATGGCAAGCACTGCAGCATTTTAATTTCTTTCAAGACAAAAAACACTATTATTTAAAGGCACAAATGCACATCAGTTTAAATCCAGTGAACATTTGTAAATGCCTCTCATGCACTGTATTTAAACATTCAAAGTACTTAATTTAAACAATAAGCACCTTATTTTTCTTATAGGCTCTCATTCCACTTTATAGGCATTTTATATAGTCTATTTAAGCAACCAGCACCTTAACTACCTCGGCCAGCTGGCATGCTGGAACTACATCCCCGTTGCTTCATTTCTGGGGGGGAGGGGGATTAAAGGAGCCTCATCTTTCCAACAGGGCACCCATTCTTGAGAGGGGTCACCCTGTCTCAGCGACTTATACAGACTCACTAACTGGCTAAACTCTGAAGGGAGACTAAAGTACCATACCTGTCTGCTTGCAAAAAAGATTCTTCACAAACAAGCCCCCCTCCTAGGTCTTTACCCCTTATCCAAACGGCCACCCCCCCGCAGGGTATCCAGAAGCTCTGTGAAAGTGTCCTTCCATATGCCACACTGTAGGACCTCCTTGGGCCAAATATCCTTCCTATATCATGCCCCCCTTTGGCTAAGTAGTCTCCCAGGCTCCATCCTCCTGGAACCCAAGCTTGGCATATTTTAAACTACAGTAGCTTGAAATGCCTACTCCTGGTATCCTCTGCCTGTAACTGTTCTTAATCTCCCAAGTGTTTCCCTTCACCTCACCTCGACCCATCTGCAACTCTGCTATGACATTGCTCTTTTCTGGGACTCCTCCTTGACACTATTGTTTGGTCATAATTACGCAACTAATGTTGTTTTACTGATGTTGGGTTACTTTACTTTAGTTCTGTACCCCTTGCTCATATTACTTACATTGTTATGTACACTCTACAATGTATCCTGCTCTGTGTTGACAATGATCCTATGTTTGATGCTGGGTCCCTGACCCTAGATTTTGCTCCCTCTTGTATCTGCCTATGCTCTAACTGTATTTGTATTGTATACTTTGAGTTTGATCACTCTACCTTGATGTGGAGCCTTTGCAAAGGAGTCTATGACTCAAAGGGTTATAATTCCAATAGTGATAAAACAAATAAAATAAAGATTTTGCTACTATTTATTTATACTTCAGGGCTCAAGCTAGAGGTGCTAGGACATCTGCGGGAGCCAAAAATTCTCAGGAGGGCCAGCGCCATGGTAGGACTATGCATGCATGTCACTGGGAGATTAACTTACACCTCCGTAGGCTACCTTGGCACCGACAATCCAACCACCTCAATAGTTTTTTTTTTTTTTTTTTTTACAGAGTAGGTGCAACGTAAATGAAATTAGAAAACACCTAACCTAACAAGGGCATAAGATAGCCCGATCAACCCATATAACAAGGGTCAATTTAAACTGTGCCACGGACTGATATATCAGTCCACAATTCCTATGCGTTCTAATTCTGTCAGCAGCCTAAGGGTTAAAATAATGTCTTCACAGCCCAACCAATGAGGGAGTTAAGACCAGGAACAGAATGAGTGAGCCTGGGGGATGGGGTGGGTGGACGTATGAAAACGGTGAAGACTTGTCCAAGAAGATCAAGAATTATGGTAGGTACGTAATTTTCATATCTTCCTGGACTGAAAGTCTTCACCGTTTAATCATACTTCTGTTTTACAGTACCAAGCTAAACCAATCCCCCAAGCAAGGCGGCAGGAGACAGAGCTCACTGAGGACAGAATTCCATTACGGATTGTCCTGCCAAAGGAAGCATGTTGTCTGGCACGGACATCCAGAGTGTAGTGCTTCACAAAGGTGTGCACTGAGCCAAGTAGCCACTTTGCAAATATCAGCATTGGGAATAGAGTATATCTCCTCCAGGGATGCAGCAACAGTCGAGTGGGCGCGTACTTAGCCTTCTAACTTAACCTGCGCCACAGAATAGCAATGGCGAAGGCATGCCACTATCTAAGCAGAAATACAGATGGGTACTGGCTGACCCAGCTGCACTGTACTGAAAGATACAAAGAGTTGCTTCACTTGACGGATGTCCCCAGTCCTATTAGTGCAGCATCATAAGGCTCTAGTAACATCCAGAGAATGAAAAGTGTGTTCCCCCATCGTTTTGGAAATCAGAGAAATAAGTGGGGAGAACCAACGGCTTGATGAGGTGAAATTCCGAAACCACTTTGGGTAGGAATTTAAGGTGAGTACGGAGGACCACCCTGTCTTTGTGAAAGACAGTATACGGAGAGTCCATGACCAAGGCATGTATTCCAGAGACCATGCCAGCGAAGTGCTGGCAACCAGAAAGGCGGCCTTCCAGGTCAGAAACTTCAAATCACACATGGCTAGAGGCTCAAAGGGTTTATGAGTGAGCACATCTAGCACAAGATTGATATCCCAGGTGGCAACCAGCTTTCTAATCTGGGGGCCTTGTGTGCAGAATGTCTTTGAGGAATCTTTTGAACAAAGGTAGCTGAGCCAGAGATATATTCTAGACTGGCTCAAGATAGGCAGAAAGTGCACAGAGATAAACAGGTTACTGATCTGTAACAGTAGTTCTAGGAGTGGTATATAATGTACAACCACACTGACCAGCAGTTGCCTTTCCCTTTAAGAGCTGCCAGAAACATCTTCAAGCTGGCTTCTCCTACCCACCTGGGTGGCAACTCCCTCGGCTCCACCTCATGACTCCAGATCTTGCACACTGGAAACAGTGATGTGCGCCAAAGTCAGGGGAGGTTGGGCGGGTTTATGTGGATGAACCTTATATACCACTCCTAGAACTACTGCTACAGGTGAATAACCTGTTTACCTAGGGGCGTGGATATGATGTTCTATTCACATTGACTGGCAGACTCCTAGCAGTTCTCTGGGAGAAGGGAGGCAAGGCGCACACTTCCTATTTAGGGAACAGAGATTGGAGGACTGAGGCCCCAAAACCAGCATCCCGGCGTGACTCTAAGTCAATGCAGAAATTGGAAATGAAGGGGTGTGCTGACCTCCAGGTGGCAGCCCTGCAGATTTCCTGGATAGGGAAGTCTCTGGAAACAACCACCAATGCAGCGGTATGACAGATGGAATGAGTCCTTAGCCCTCCAGAAGGCTCCCTACCCGCCAACCTACAGCATAGATCAATGCAGGATGTGATCCACCTGCCAATCGTCCTCTTGGCTACAGGTCTGCCAAGTGTGGCTTCAGCATAGGTGACAAACAGCTGGTGAACCTCTCCTCAAATTCCAGCTGTGCGCTCTTTATAATAAGCGAGCGCTCGGAGCAGATCCAAAGTATGGAGTCTGTGCTCGGCCTCTGAGGTGTCGTTGGTGAAGTACATCGGGAGATTAATCACCTGGTTACGGTGAAACTCCGACACAACCTTCTGGAAGGCAGAATTTCTTAGAATGAAGAGAAGATGCAGTGCAAGTAAGTTATCAGCAAAGTTGAAGAGCTGCAGCATAGACTTCATGACAAGGGTTACAGCCATCGCAAAATACAGACAGCAAGGGATTCAACTGCAACAGTGGACAGGAATTCCTTGCTGGAAAGCAAGGGCAAAGTGAGGAGGGGAATTCTAGAATGCATGTTGTGACCACATACTCAGCACAGTCCAAGTGTCTTGCAGCAATTATCAATAAAGACTGGGGTGTTTTAGCAGCCTGTGCTCAGCCTCCGAGGTGTGGTTGGTGAAGTACTAAAATGGTGTAAGGTCTACACCAGAAGACATATGAAGAGAGACTAAAGGAGCTTAATATGTATGGCCTCGAGGAAAGGAGGGAGAGGGGGGACATGATAGAAACTTTCAAGTACCTCAAGGGAATCAACAAAGTCCAAGAGGGTAGCATCTTTCAAAAAAAGAAGTGTGCAAGAAGAAAAAATTACTCACCTTAGTAATGTTGTTTCTTCTAATGGAGTCTTGCTATATTATGACATATGCAGTTTGACCCAGCCTGAACTGCTCCGGAGGTGAAAGAGTTAAGTTTCCATGCCAGGCATGGAATCTTGAGCGCGAGCTCGGTTGAAAACTCTGTCTGTTGTTCTTCAAACTCAAACTGTCAGATCTTTACGAGCAAAACTCACTAAGGTTCTGTGTGGAAGCTGTAAACCTACACTAGCCAACTGGCTACTAAATACTAACACATTTTTTGGTCCCAAAACCAAGACTCAAGTCAGGGGATCAAAAAAATGAAGACACAACAGCAAGCACCCCAGAAAAGAAGGGGTGAAGAAAACAAAATGGGCAACTACTAAGTGCCAACAGAGCACTGCCCACCCACATCCCAAAACAAAACAGAAGTTCTGAGAGGGGCAGGCAGGGGGGGAGGTCATAATATTGCAAGACTCCATTAGAAGAAACATTATTAAGGTGAGTAATTTTTTCTTCAAACAACATGAAGTCTTGCTATATTATGACATATGCAGACTACACAGCAGTACCTCCATGGAGGAGGGCAGAACCTACTTAGGAAATAGGCTCTGAAGCACAGCTGTGCCAAACCGAGCATCACTCCTAGCCTGGATGTCCAGGGAGTAATGCTTTGTGAAAGTGTGAACTGTTTTCCAGGTAGCTGCTTGACATATCTCTATGATAGGGATGCCCCTGGCAGCAGCCAGGGACGCAGCTGTACCTCTGGTAGAGTGAGCCCTCAGGCCTGAAGGGGGAACCTTACCCAGTTTTTGATAACAAAATTGGATACAAGAGACAATCCACCTGGCAATGGATCTTTTAGTGGCAGGTTTCCCTTTGCCCACCTCACCATAAGTGAGGAACAGTTGGAGGGAGTCAAACCTGTGACCCTTGGTACGCTCTATGTAGTAGCTAAGGGCTCTTTTGACATCTAAACTGTGCAATCTCCCTCACCAGAGGAGGAATGGCCAGTGAAGTACACAGGGAGAGACATAGATTGATTCAGGTGAAAGTCCGAGACCACTTTAGGCAAGAACTTTCTATTAGTCCTTAGGACCACTTTATCCCTATGAAAGGAGATAAAATCAGGCTCCACTGACAATGCTTTGTAGTTCACTTGTCGTCTAGCAAGTGATGGCTACCAAAAACACAGTCTTCCAAGTCAAGTACTTAAGCTCTGCTGAAGACAAGGGTTCAAAAGGAGGTTGCATAAGCTGGGCAATGCAAACATTAAGATCCCAGGCAGGGGCAGGGTCCCTGAATGGAGGGTTGGTGTGAAGCAACCCCTTGAAAAATTTGGAGAATACCGGATGAGCTGAAAGAGAAGAGGGTTTACCCGCTGATAAGAAAGCAGACACGGCTGCCAGGTGCACTTTTAGGGTAGCTGGTCTCAGCCCCAAAGAATTTAAGTGTACCATATAATCCAGAACTGTGGGCAAGCCAGCAGACTCTGGGGAAATACTCTTGCCAGAGCACCATATGGAAAACCTCTTCCATTTGGAATTATAAGTAGCCCTGGTGGAAGGCTTCCTAGAAGCCTTCAAAACATCGAGTATACCCTGAGAAAGGTGTAAGTCAGCAAACTCTAACTCTTCAAGAGCCAGGCCTTGAGATTGAGAGATTTGAGATTCGGGTACCAAACTCTCCCCTGGGCACAGGTTAACAGATTGTGATTCCTGGGAAGACACAGGGGAAGGTGGACTGCTAGGGACAAAAGAAGTGGATACCAGGGCTGTCTGGCCCAATCTGGAGCAATCAGGATCATCTTGCACGGTTGAGATTTGATTTTGACTAGCACTTTGAACAGGAGAGGGAAGGGGGGAAAAGCATAGAGAAACTTCCCTTCCCAGTTGAGAAGGAAGGCATCCAGAGGGACTGAGCCCAACACTGGGGGCCTGCAGCAAAAAAGAGGAAGTTGTTTATTGTCTGGGGCTGCAAAAAGATCTATCTGAGGAGTGCCCCACCTGGCAAACACTACCTCCAGGATTAGGGGATCCAGAGACCATTCATGATGGCCCTGGGAAATCCTGCTGAGAGCATCTGCCAGGACGTTGTCTTTGCCTGGGAGGTGAACTGCCAAAAAGGAGGTGTTCAGGGAATAAGCCAGAGACCACAACTTCATTGCTTCGGTGCACAAGGCCATAGACCGAGTGCCCCCTTGCTTGTTGATGTACCATATTGTAGTGGTGTTGTCTGTTCTGACTTGTACCACTTTGTTCTGAACAGATGTGGAAAAAACTTGAAGTGCTAGAAAAACTGCTCTGAGCTCCAACAGATTGATGTGGAGCAGAGATTCCTGAGGGGACCACAATCCCAGAGTGGTGAGGTTGCCCATGTGAGCTCCCCACCCCAAGAGGGATGCATCTGTAGTAAGGGTCAAGGAGTGAGACTGAGGGATGAAGGAAACCCCTTGTCTCAGATTGCTCTGATCCTGCCACCACTGTAGGGCCTGGATCAGGGTTCGAGTTACTGGGATCAGTTTGGTAAGAGGGTCTCTCCTTTGAGACCAGAAGGCTCTCAAATGGAACTGTATGTCCCTCATCTGAAATCTTGCTCCCTGCACTACTGCTGTGGAAGCAGCCATGTGCCCTAGGAGCTGCAGAAAGTGCCTCGCTGGTCGAGAGACCTGCAGAGTGAAGGAGGAGGCCAGAGCAACCAGGGTCTTTGCTCTTTCTAGAGGAAGGAAGGCTCTGGCCTGAAGTGTGTTCAGCTCTGCGACTATGAAGGTGAGTAGCTGAACAGGCTCTAGAACTGACTTTGGAAGATTTAGAAGAAAACCTAGAGATGTGAGCAGCTGCTGGGTGACTTGAAGGTGTAATCTGACTTGTTCTGGGGACTGGCCTACTATGAGCCAGTCTTCCAGGTAAGGAAAGATGGCAATCTTCTGCCTTCTTAAATGAGCAACTGCTACTGCCAGGCATTTTGTGAATACCCTTGGGGCAGAAGTGAGACCGAAAGGGCATTGCTCTGAACTGGTAATGGCCTGAGGGCAGTTCGAATCTGAGGTACTTTCGGTGGGAGCTTCTGATGAGAACATGGAAGTAGGCATCCTTGAGGTCCAGGGACGCTAGCCAGTCCCCTGGCCTTAGAGAGGGTAAAATAATTCCCAGAGTCACCATTTTGAATTTTGGTTTTAAAAGGTGCTTGTTTAGGTATCTGAGATCCAGGATGGGCCGCCATTCTCCTGTCTTTTTTGGGGTAAGGAAGTACCTGGAATACAATCCTTTGCCCTGGTGTAGGGGAGGAACCCTTTCTACAGCTCTGAGAGCTAGGAGGGTTGAGACTACTGTTTCTAAGGCGAGAGCCTCTGATGGATTTGCAAGTGGAAAGGATCTGGCTCTCATCTTTGGAAATTTCTTGAAGCTGAGAACCAGTCCCTGGCTTACTACTTCCAGGACTCACTTGTCTGATGTTAAAGACTTCCAGTCCTGGACGAAGGAAGCCAGCCTGCCCCCTACAGGTAGTGGAGAATCGGCCCTGGCCCTCCCATCAGGGTGCCTGTTTGGCAGGGGCTTTAGCCTGAGGGGTGGGAGCAGGCCTGCTCGTAGCCCGTCTGCCTCTCCCTCTGAAGAACCTCCTCTGGGCATAAGCTGAAGAGAAGGCCTGGGCTTGGTAGAAAGGCCTGTGAAAAGGCCTGCTCCTGCCCCTGGAAAGCTGCCTCTGAGGAGTGGCCTGCCTTTCCCTGGCCTGTGCACTCCTATAGGTAGTCCTATACTCATCCATTTTCTTCATGTAATTCTCTGTCTGCTCCCCAAACAGAGAGTTACCAACAACAGGAAAATCCATGGCCTTAGCCTGGGTATCCTGTGACAGGCTAGTACACCTGAGCCAAGCCATTCTACCTAAAGCCACAGATGTAGCCATGACTCTCGAAGATACATCATTAGAGTCCACTGCAGCATGGAATTGCACCTTGGATGCCTCAATACCATCAGCAGCCACCTGCTCCAGCTCCTTGGCAAGCTGGCCAGGGAACTGTTTCGCTAGAGCCATAACAGTATCCCATCTGGATTTCTGATATCTTGCAACATAGGCCATATAATTTGTCTGTCTGAGTCCCAAGGATGCTGCCATGTACTGTTTCTTTGCCATGGCATCAATCCTCCTGGAGTCCTTGTCAGGGGTGTGTGAAGCCAAGGGAATATTTGCCTTATCACAGGCTGCAGCCTGCACTACCCCAACATGGCTGCATTGTTGTGAGAGGAACTCCGTGTCAGAGCCTGACAATGTGTACCTCCTGTCCATTTTTTTATCCACAGGAAGTATAGAATGGGGAGCTTTTAAAATTTTTACTGTCTGTTTCCTGAAAGATTTATGTAAAGGAATAGACAGTCTCCTAGACTCTGGGATATCCATCATTTCCACATAGTCAGGCTCCTCCTGGTCATCTACAGCTTCTTCCATAGGGAGCTGGAGGGTTTCAGCCACTTTCTTATAAAAAATAAAATGAGAAGGGGACTCAGAAAGCCTTGGGGAAGATACTTCTATAGGTCTGTCTGGGGAAATGTCCGGTTCAATGGGCACATCCAGACTCTCAAAATCACATTCACTCTCCTCATAATCTTCCTCCCCCTCCTCCGGTTCATAAAATTCCTCTATATCATATTCTTGAACCGGCGGAACCGACCGCTTACTTGTTGGTGTCGGTTCGGTCGGAACCGGGGAAAGCGACTGGACAATTTTGATCGCTTTGGCTATCTCTGCAGCAGTTGGAGAAAGGATTTTTGGCTCCACACCTGCTGATTTTCTAGTCCTTTTAGCTGGGACTGACTCCTCCGAGTCAGCTCTCCTTTTGCCAGAGGAAGTTTCGCCCTGGTCAGAGGGCACTCCCTCTGGTTCGGTTGGCACCGAACTGGGCTGGCCATCCGGGTCAGCGGACTTCTTGGCCTCTCGTTCCCTGAGCCTACCAACTCTTTTATCCAGGGTAGCTGCAGGGAAATTCTTGCAAATCTGGCAGTCTGCATTGAGGTGGTCAAACCCCAGACAATAGACACATGTGGTGTGTGGGTCAGCCTTAGCAAAAGCTTCCCCACAGACACTACAGTGTTGAAACCCAGTGGGCCCGGTTTTTCTTTTGGGTTTCTCAGACATAATGCCAGCCTAACCAGAAACTTGCCCGTTAATGGCCCTTAGCCAAGCAAGACACCCTTATCGGTTCCCAACCGTGTCATGGGTCGTGGAAAAAACCGTAATGAAATCTGTTTTTTTTAGAACCGATAAGAACCGGGAACCGCACTCTACATGCAATTTAATGAATTTTTAACAACAACCTGATCGGTTCAAACCGAACCGATAATACCGTCTACAAGTTCCACACAGAAAGATATGTAAAACCTATCTATTACTTACGATACCACAGACAGAGCTTGAACCGACTGGTTGCGGTTTAATTCAGACAAAATGCGTTTTAAAAACCGAGAAAAGACACTTTTTAACCGACAAAATGAACCGAGCAGTAGGAGAAATCTCCGGAGCGACTGTTCAGTGAGGCGGAGTAAAGAATCTGACAGTTTGAGTTTGAAGAACAACAGACAGAGTTTTCAACCGAGCTCGAGCCAAGATTCCATGCCTGGCATGGAAACTTAACTCTTTCACCTCCGAGCAGTTCAAGGCTGGGCAAACTGCATATGTCATAATATAGCAAGACTTCATGTTGTTTGAACAAGGGGGCACAATTTGAAGATAGAGGTCGGGGGGGGCTCAGATAATGTAAGGAAGTATTTTTTCACACAGAGGGTTGTGGATGCATGGAATGGCCTTCCGGAGGAGGTTGTGGAGTCAAAAACAGTGGTGGAATTCAAGCATGCATGGGACAGTCATAAGGCAATTCTATGGGGTGGGGGTAGAAAGAAGTAGGCTGCTGGTTAACTAGGATCTGCAGCTTATCCATTAGGTAGGGAAATGGGAAAACTGGGTGGGCCAAGCGGTCCTTATCTGCCGTCAAATTCTATGTTTCTATGTTAAGTACACCGGGAGATTAATCACCTGGTTAAGGTGGAACTCCAACACAACCTTCAGGAAGGGAGAATTTCTTAGAATGAAGAGAAACTGTAGCGCCAGTAAGTTATCAGAAAAGCAGAAGAGTTGTAGCACAGACTTCATGAGAGGGGTTACAGCCATCACAAAATACAGCAAGCAAGGGATTTGACTGCAACAGTGGACAAGAATTCCTTGCTGGAAAGTAAGGGCAAAGTGAGGGAGGGAAATTCTAGATGAATGTTGTGACCACATACTCAGCACAGTCCAAGTGTTTTGCAGCAATTATCAATAAACACTGGGGTGTTTTACCAGCCAAACCAAGCTTAAAAGATGTAACAACAGAAAAACCAAGGCTCTCATATGGGAGAGCCACGAGTTTAAAAGATATGCTCTCACACAGTCATTGTCAAGATAAAAGCACTAACACCACTTAGTTAACCAGACCAAAAGCTTGTTTCAGGTGCAATAAATGAAAATTATGTACCTACCTTAATTCTTGATCTTCTTGGATGAAGTCTCCACCACTCATTCACACTAATGGGACTACGCCAGAGGCACTAGGAACCAGCAGGAGCCAAAAATCTTCAGGAGGGCTGGTGCCGAGGTAGGTCCACACATGCGCGACGCCGTGAGACTGGCTCGCGCCATATTGGCTATCTTGGCATCAGCCCTCCAACTGCCTCAGTACTTTTTTTTTACCAAGGCAGTGCAGCGTAAACTAATCTAGGAAACTAACCTAACCCGGACATAAGATCGTCCATATGACCTGTGTAAGAAGGGTCAACTCAACAGTGTCTTCACAGCCCAGCCAACGAGGGAGTGAAGACCAGAAACAGGATGAGTGAGCTTGGGGGATGGTGGGTGGGCGTGTGAATGAGTGGTGGAGACTTCATCCAAGAAGATCAAGAATTACAGTAGGTATGTAATTTTCATATCTTCCTGGACTAAAAGTCTTCGCCATTCATTCACACTAATGGGAGAGTATTGAGCTGAAATCAATCACAAGCAGGGTGGCACGAAATGAAAATTACATGCCTATGGTAATTCTTGATCTTTCTGTGTATCTTCACCATTCATCACTGGTGGAGTTCTGGCTGAAGGAGCATGATCCCGTGGGACCATTTTTTTTTTTTGTAAAAGGGGGAGGAATCAAGTCATGTGCGGCACCACCCTTGAGGCTGTTTCACTGCATAGTGCTCGCAGGTTGGCCAGTAACCAAAGCTGACTCCCCCTCCAACCCAGTTCTGGAGAGCGGACTTAGGAAAGAGAAAAGGGGAGGGTGGGGCAAGGGAGCCCAAAAGAAAGGAAGAGGATAGAATATAAATAGAAGAAAAAATGAAGCCAACTTAAGAGGACAGAAAGGGTAACCTAGGGGTCTGGGATGGGGGCTCCAAACCTCTGAGCAGGATAGGGAGGGACAGAGAAAGGGAGGGAGAGTAAGAGGATAGGAAAGAGGACTCTCTGGGGCTCTGGAGAAGGAGACCGCTGTCTTCAGCCACATTTCAGCTTTTTCACATCTCCACCAAAGTGGAGCAGAACACAACACCCCAGGTTTGAGGAAAAAACCAGGGGAGGGGGGCTAGCTGGGCAACAGTCCAGAAGACAGACTAAGTCAGGGCACCAGATTTGAAAAAGCCCCCTCTGCCAGCCCAAAAGAGGTGGAAGGGGGGGTGCAAGTATCTCCCACTCCTGTCATTAACAAACCCCTAAGGCAGGGACAGGACCCCTGCCGCTGCAGAGTGCCCCTGAAGAGGGAATCCTCTCAAGAGGATCTAGAGACGGAGCATCCCCCTGAGACAGAGGGGGAAAGGATGTCAGGAGGGGAAAAAAAAACCCTTAAGACATGTTCTCACCATCTTGGAGCAGGAGTCCAAAGAAATGGAAATTACATACCTATCGTAATTCTTGATCTTCTTGGATGAAGTCTCCACCACTCATTCACACTAATGGGATCTACGCTGGAGGCGCTAGGACCCAGTGGGAGCAAACTTTTCGAGAGGGTTGGTGCCAGAGATGGAGCCGTGAGGAAACAGCACCGCGAGCCATGGCTCGTGCAGTAAAGACTACCTCGTGTCGACCCTCCAACTGCCTCAGTACCTTTTTTTCTGAGGAGGTGCAGCATAACTAACCTAGAGCTCTAACCTAACAAAATCAGACATAAGATAGTCCGAATGACCCATGTAAGAAGGGTCAACAATAGAGTCTTCACAGCCCAACCACTGAGGGAGTGAAGATGAAAAACAGAGATGTGAGCTCGGGAGATGGTGGGTGGGCGTGTGAATGAGTGGTGGAGACTTCGCCCAAGAAGATGAAGAATTACAGTAGGTACGTAATTTCCATATCTTCCTGGACATAAAGTCTCCAACACTCATTCACATTGACACCATCAATTCCCAACTAAACTCCGACTTCAAGCGGATCCAGTCATGGCTGGTGGAACACAAGCTTACCACCAACCTTAAGAAAACCCAGGCTATGCTCTTCGGCTCCCCGAACAAAACAAAATCTAGCCCTTCCCCCCTACTAATCTACGGGGCTGATGGCGCGCCCCTGCAGACAGTGGCCGCTGTCAAATACCTGGGCGTCACTCTGGAACCTCAGCTGGATCTTTCCCTGCACAACTGTAACGTCTGCAAGTCTACAAGCATCAAACTTGGTCTCGTCTACAGAGCCAAAAACTGCCTGACCCCAGCTGCTCGGGTGGCCCTAGCTAGGGGTGTTCTCCTCTCCTCTCTCTGCTATGGGCTAGTGGCCTTTGCCCCCGTGCCAAAATCTAGCCTTTCGAAATGGAACACAGCCTACAGCAGCATCTGCCGCTTTGCACTATCTGCCCCACCCCTGACTCACCGCTGCAACCTCTACACACGCCTCGAGTGGCTCCCTCCCGAGAAACACCACACCTTTGTAGTAGGGAACGTCACCGACAGCGCTGTAAGATCAGCCACCCCCGCTGCCCTTGCCCTTCCTCTCAACCCTGACACCTCTTCCCAACACCTTAGGTCAAGCACGACACTCAACTATCCGGTTCCTAGGACACGCACCCAAGCGGGTGATCGGGCCTTCGCCAACTATGCCCCTAAACTATGGAATTCGTTCCCAGCCCTTACTCGGTCCACCCCCTCCCATCCAAGCTTTAAAACTTCCCTTTGGAACTTCCTGAAGGGCTCCTCCACCTGTCTATGCACCTCGTAGCCCCCTACACTATGAAGGCATGGGAAGGGGGTCTCTGCGCCCCCAAGGACCACCGCACTTATTCTCCCATCCACTGATCAATTAACGACTGCCCCCCCGTCCTACCTCCCGAACGAGGTCACCAGCGCTCCCCTCGTTAGCTCATCCCGAGGTCCCCCTCCCCACATGCTGGCAGTTATTCGGCTTAACATGTGACTGAACCTGTGTGTTATGGTTATTATGCACTGCACCTACCTTGTCCTAACCCTTTTGAGCACCGTCAACTACTTACCCAAATCTTTCTAAAGCGTACCATCTCCTCCTTGAGTGCCATATTGGTTTCGCCTGCTCTCCTGTTATATGTAAATCTTGACTCACTCATTGTTTTATGTATGCTCTAGCTTATAACTCTCCCGGGTCATCTGTAATACCCCCCGGGTTCGTGACTTGTTACTGGTTGTCATTCTATTCCATCATCTGTTATCCCATTGTATGTAAAACTGATTTATCACTGTAACTGCCTACTTAAGTTTGTAACTCTCCCAGGTCACACCTGAAAATAAGCACTTGGCTGTCTAGTGTGACTTACCCAGTCAACTAAAGCAAATAAATAAATAATGGGAGAGTACTGAGCTAACAAACCTCGAGAAGGGCAGCAGGAGAAACTAAGAGCTCACATACTTAGGACAGAAGTCCGTTAAGAATAGTCCTACCAAACAACAGATGTCGTCTGGCATGGATATCTAGAGTATATTGCTTAACGAAAGTATGCACTGAGCTCCATGTAGCCACACTGCAAATGTCTGCAATGGGCATGGTGCACATTTCTGCCAGAGATGCCGCGAATGCTCTAGTAGAGTGAGTGTACACTCTGTCGTCTAGCTTAACTTGTGCCATAGAATAGCAGTGGCGGAGGTAGGCTAACAGCCACGCTGAAATGCACCTAATAGCGACAGGCTGACCCAGCCGGGTCTTGCTGAAGAAAACAGTTATTGGAGCCTTGCAAATTTATTTTGTTCTATCCAGATAAAAACGCAGTGCTCTCTCAACATCCAAAGAATGCAGGGTACGTTACTCTTCATTCTGGAAGTTAGCAAAGTAGGTAGGTAGGACTAAAGGTTGGTTTAGATGAAATTCTGAGACAACCTTGGGAAGAAACTAAGGGTGAGCATGTCTAGCACAAGGTTAATGTTCCAGGCTGCGACTGTACATCTGATAGGAGGTCTAGTATGCAGAATAGCCCTAAGAAATCTCAACTACAGGCAACTGAGCCAGAGACATGTAAAGTACTGGCTCATGATATGCCGAAATGGCACAAAGATGAACTTTGACTGTGGAGTACTGCAGACCTGTATTTGAGAGGTCTAAAAGATACTCTAAGACTTCATTCGGCAGGCAGAAAAAAGGGTTCCAAGAGGATTTTGCACACCAGACAGAGAAACACTTCCATTTGGCGGTGTAGTTTTTTTTAGTGGCTTACATGCAGCCAGAAGATTATCTGAAACTCTATAAGAAACATTGAACCTATTCACCTCTGTCTCTTCAGGAGCCAAGCATGAAGGTGAAGTGACCTCAGGTTGGGATGAACCACGGGACCCCGCGTCAGTAGGTTCGTCTGAAGGGGAAGTGTGTTGGTGGGGGTTGGGGGTTCCGATAGACTGCTGAGTAGCAGGAACCACATCTGTCGAGGCCAGAAGGGGTCAATGAGAATCATTCTGCCCCCCGAGATTCCAATTTGAGTAGCATCCTCTGAATTAGGGGAAGAGAAGGAAAGGCGTATAGAAAGCGTCTTGTCCACCACAGCCCGAACGCACCCTGACAAAAAATGCCAGGTCCTGGATTTCTGGAGCAGAAGAGAGGCAGTTTTGCATTGAGTGTGGGAAACAAAAAAGTCCAGGTCTGGAGTTCCCCACTCTTTGAAGAGTGACTGAACGATGGTTAGGTCGAGAAACCACTCGTGAAGATCCGCCTCCGTTCTGTTGAGACGGTCTGCCAGCTTGTTTTGTACTCCTGGCAGGTAAACTGCCTGAATCAGAGCCTTGTGTTCCAGGCACAACTCCCACACTCTCATCGCTTCCCAGCATAGTGGGTAAGAGTGTGCACTGCCCTGTTTGTTGATGCAGTACATCACTGACTTGTTGTCCATTTGAAGGAGAATGTTCTTGTGACAGAGTATGTCCTTCATGGCTCGGATTGCATAGAGGATGGCTCTCATTTCCAAGATGTTTATGTGAAGTTGAGACTTGTCCCGAGTCCACGTGCCCTGGGTGTGGAGATCCTGGCAGTGGGCTCCTCAACCCATCCGGGATGTGTCTGTGGTAATGGAGATCTGATGATCCAGAGGGCCAAAGAGGTATCCTTCCAGAAGATTGTCCTCCTGCGACCACCAGGCGAGCGACCTCTTCAGAGGTTCCATCACCTTGATGAGAAATGACTGATGGTGAGTGGTTGGGGACCACTGAGTACTGAGCATCCACTGAGAGGTTCTCATGTGGAGACAAGCTAAGGGTACAGTGAACACCGAGGATGCCATGAGGCCCAGCATCTGTTGCACTGAAATAGCGCAAACCGAGCTGTGTTCTCTGATGTGTCGGGCCATCTGTAATATATCGTTCTCCTGTCCTCTGGAAGAAAAGCCTTCGCACAGGAGGTGTCCAGAAGAGTTCCTATGAAGAGGAGCTTCTGGGAGGGCTGCAACTGCGACTTGTTAAGATTCTGCAGGACTCCCATGGATGTGAGGAAGTCTGAGGCCGTGGCCATGGCCTCCAGAGTCCCTTGCCTGGAGGGACTTGCTAGAAGCCAGTTGTCCACATATGGGAACACTTGTATTCCGATGTTCCTGAGGTGCACCGCACAACACTTTGTAAAAACTTGAGGCGCCGAGGATAGCCCAAAGGGCAGGACTCTGAACTGATAGTGTTGACTGACAGGGGTTTCCGAAAGAGTGAGTGAATATCCCTCGCGGATTATCAGGAGGACCCATTCGTCTGATAGAAACACAGAATCATAGAATTTGATGGCAGTTAAGGACCGCTTGGCCCACCTAGTCTGCCCATTTTCCTACCTAACAGATAAGCTGCAGATCCTAGCTAATCAACAGCTTACTTCCTCTTACCCCCCACTAGGACTGCCTTATGTCTGCCCCATGCATTCTTGAATTCCCCCACAGTTCTTGACTTCACGACCTCCTCAGGGAGGCTGTTCCACGCATCCACAACCCTGCCCATGAAAAAATACTTCCTCACATTACCTCTGAGCCGTCCCCCCTCTATCTTCAAATTGTGCCCCCTTGTTCTTGCACATCTCTTTTTCTGCAAGATGCTACCCTCTTGGACTTTGCTGATTCCCTAAAGGTACTTGAAAGTTTCTATCATGTCCCCTCTCTGCCTTCTTTCCTCAAGGGTATACATATTAAGCTCCTTTAGTCTTTCTTCGTATGTCTTCTGGTGCAGACCCTGCACCATTTTGGTTGCCCTCCTCTGGACAGCCTCTACTCTGTCTATGTCTTTGCGGAGATGGGGTCTCCAGAACTGCACACGGTACTCCAGATGGGGTCTTACCAACTGTCCGTACAGAGGGATAACAACTTCCTGTTTTCTACTATTGATGTCTCTCCCTGTGCATCCCAGTATCCCCCAGCCTTCCTTACTGCCTTCTCACATTGCATGCCCACCTTTAGGTCATCTGATATAATTACCCAGGTCCCTTTCATTTTACTGTTGTCAGTATCTCACCCCCATTGTGTACTCTTCCCCTGGGTTTTTGTTTCCCAGGTGCATTACCTTGCACTTCTTTGCATTGAATCTGAGCTGCCATACATTTGACCATTCCTCCAACCTTGCCAAGTCCCTTCTCATCCTTTCCACTCCATCTTGTGTATCAATCCAGTTGCAGATCTTTGTGTCGTCTGCAAAGAGACATACTTTTCCTTCCAGTTCCTCTGCAATGTCACTTATAAAGACATTAAAAAGGACCGGTCCCAGTACTGAACCCTGCGGTACCCCGCTAGTAACCCTCCTTTCTTCACTGTTGACTCCGTTTACTACTACCATTTGCATCCTGTTGTCTAGCCAATTTTTTATTCAGGCCACCACCTTGGGATCCACTCCAAGGTTGGCTAACTTGAGTATTAATCTTTTGTGTGGGACTCTATCAAATGCCTTTTCTAAAATCTAGGTAGGCCATGTCCACAGCCTCTCCCTGGTCTACTACTTTGGTCATCCAGTCCTGATGTTTTAGAACTGAGTCAGACGTCCTCCCACCGCTGAGGAGTCCCCCTTGGACAGCTGAGGTGGGACCTGGGTCAGAAACTCAGAAGGTGGCACTGGGTGCTTTGGACCCTTCTGCTGTGCTTTTTTTTTTGTGGCTGACTGCTGTCGTTTTTGTTAAAACCTCCTTTACCTCTGCCCCGGAAGGACTGACGGTTGTGAAATTGACAGTTGTTCGCACCCCCAGAAAGGGGCAATGAGAATCATTCTGTCCCCTGTGCCTCCAGTTTGAGCAGTACTCTCTGAACTAGGGGAAGAGGAGGAAATGCGTAAAGAAAGCGTTTTGTCCACTGCAGCCTGAATACATCCTGACAAAAAACACCAGGTCCTGTGTTTCTGGAGCAGAAGAGAGGCAGTTTTGCATTGAGTGAGGACAAAAAAAGGTCCAGGTCCAGAGTTCCCCACTCTTCGAAGAGCGACTGAACGATGGTTAAGTTGAGAGACCACTCATGAGGATCCGCCTCTATCCTGCTGAGGCAGTCTACCAGGTTATTTTGTACTCCTGGCAGGTAAATCACCTGAATCAGAGCACTGTGCTCCAGGCACCATTCCCACACTCTCATAGCTTCCCTGCATAATGGATAAGAATATGCACCACCCTGTTTGTTGATGTAGTACGTCACCGCTTTGTTGTCCATGTGAAGAAGAATGTTCTTGCGACAGAGTTATGTCCTTCAAAGCTCGGACTGCATAGAGGACGGCCCTCATTTCCAGAACGCTTATGTGGAGTTGAGACTCGTACTGGGTCCACGTGCCCTGGGTGTGGAGATCCTGGCAGTGAGCTCCCCAGGCCATCAGGGACGTGTCCATGGTAATGGAGATCTGAGGATCCAGAGAGGCCAAGGGATACCCTTTCAGAAGGTTGTCCTCCTGAGACCACCAGGTGAGGGACCGTTTCAGTAGTTCTGTCACCTTGCTGTGAAAGGACTGAGGAGTCGTTGGCAACCACTGAGTACTAAGCATCCACTGAGTGGTTATCATGTGAAGACGAGCCAAAGGCACTGTGAATACCGAGGATGCCATGAGACCCAGCATCCACTACATCGAGAGAGCTCGAACTGAGCTATGTTCTCTGATGAAGCAGGCCACTGTAGGATATCGCTCCTCCTGTCCTCTAGAAGGAATGCTTTCGCACTGGAAGAGTCCAGAAGGGTTCCTATGAAGAGGAGCTTCTGGAAGGGCTGCAACTGCGACTTTTTCAGGTTCAACAGGACTCCCATGGATGTGAGGAAGTCTGAGGCCGTGGCCACGGCCTCCAGAGTCTCTTGTCTGAAGGGGCTTGCTAGAAGCCAATCGACCAGATATGGGAATACTTGAATTCCGATTTTCCTTAGATGAGCCGCGAGAACTGCACAGCACTTTGTAAAACCTCGAGGTGCTGAGGATAACCCAAAGGGCAGGACTCTGAATTGATAGTGTTAACCCAACGCCACGAACCTTAGGTATTTGTGATGTTTTGGGTGTATGAGACTGTGTTGGTAGGCGTCCTGCAAGTCCAAGGAGGCTAGCCAATCATGTTGATGAATTAAAGGTAACAAGAGTACTGAGTGATATCATCTTGAACTTTTACTTGTGGAGGAATTTGTTTAACTTCCTGAGATCAAAAATAGGGCGCATGCCGCCAGTTTTCTTTGGAACCAGAAAGTACTGGGAGTAGAAACCTGTGTTTTGCTGGTCCAGTGGAACTACTTCTACTACCCTGTTGTTCAGAAGGCATTGCACCTTGGAAGCAAGAAGGTCTGACTGCACAGCTGACATCCTGGGCTGTCGCTTGGGAGGATGATCCAGAGGGGTTTCCGACAGGTTGAGAGAGTACCCCTCGCGGACTATCCTGAGGGCCCATTTGTCTGATGCTATAGACTTCCACTGGTCGTAGAACTGAGTCAGACAACCTCCTACAGCTGAGGTGGGACCTGGGCTGGAAACTCAGAGGGTAGCACTGGGTGGTTTCAGGCCCTGTGCTTTCTGTTGCATTTTCATTTGTGGCTGAGGAGTTTGGTTTCTGTTAAAACCTCCTCTGCCTTTGCCACAAAAGGACTGAAGGTTATGAAACTGACACCTATTCCCACCTCCCCGAGAGGAAGCAGGTGGGGGTCTAGCTGTCTTAATGGCAGGCCTAGTCTTCTGAGTAACCTCTAGTGCTTGCTCCACTTGAGGTCCAAACAGATAGACACCGTCGAAGGGTAAGGCCATGACATTTTGTTGGGCGTCATTCGTAAAGCCTGAATTACGCAGCCAGGAATGGCGACTGGTGCAAATGCCAGCCGCCACAGCTCTGGAAGCAGTATTGAAAGCGTCCATTTCAGCGTTAATCTGTTGATTACTGGACTCGATACCTTTAGTTATGGTCTGTAGCAGCTCTGAGTTAACCTCCAACTCGGGCAGAGCTTCTACTGTTGCTTTGAGCAAATGTCAAAGCACATATCCGTATTGAGAAAAATAACCCTGGTAGCTAGCAATATGCATGCCCAGAGATGAAGTAGCAAAGACTCACTTACCCAAGGTGTCTATCTTGCGAGATTCTTTGTTTATAGGATGGGCTTTGGATTCCTGAGGGAGGACAGCCTTATCATTCTCTGCCAGGACCACGATGGCATCAGCAAAGGCTTGTGAAGCCAAGATGGGACGATCCTTGGGAGAGGCATATTTTCTATCTATGGACTTGGCCACAGAAGGAATAAGAGCCGGATTCTCCCACACCATCTGGGAAACAGTCTCGAAAGAGGGCTGTACCAGAGGGGTTAAATCCACAGGGATTTCCGGAACATGTAGATATTGGAGACACAGAAGCTTCCCAGGATCGATTTCTGTGGTCTGGAGAGAAAGAGCAGAATTTAAATTCTTAAGCAGTGACTTAAAGGAAAGGTCTTCAACAACAGGCTCTGCAGGAGGACTGATCCCTGCCCCCAGGCCAGAATCGGCATCAACATAATCACCCAGCCTAAGATCCAGATCGTGCTCAAAATCATCTCTTGACGGTCCAGGGGGAACTGTATAGACAGGAAAGGAATGAAAAGCAGGAGGAGAAAGAATTGGAGTTGAAAACCTCTGGAAACTAGGCAGCACCGTACACATCCTCGGCACCGTCGAGGAAAACGGCGCTGAGTGCAAAGACGGCACCGACACAGAAAACAGCACCGTGCATGGTGCCAACAGGGAGTGCTGCACCGCACTCAGCACCAACGCCACCCTTGGCGCCAACGTGTAGCGCAGCACCGCACATGGTGCCGAAACCAACCCCGGCACCAAGGATGGTGCCAACAGGGCATGCGGCACCACAGATGGCACTGAAAAGGACCTCGGTGCCGGAGAAGCTGGCACTGCAGGCAATGGCATTCTCACATAAGTCTGAGAACTGTGATTTGAAGGTAAAAAGATGAAAAATGGCAGGAGATAAAGGCATCGGAGTGGACACCTGCGACGCAGCTATGTGAGGGGGATAGACATTGGAGCACGGAGTTGACGGCACCAAAGAAGGCACCGTGTGACTAGGAAGTCCTAGCCACCCTGCCTGCCGATCCAAAACTGACAGACCTGAAGGCCCCGACGACGGACTGGTTGGTTCGGGGCAGTTGTGACAACCTCCGAGCCCACTGCTCCATAAGAGGGGCCCAATGGTGAAACTGCTCAACAGAAGCCCCTCCAATACGTGGAGAGGAGATCCAGTGTTGAAGAGGCCGGCTACCAGAGACAGAAACCGGCAACTCCGAAAGACCAGTTCCTGACCCTAACAGCTGACTGTCTACGCACAGACATACCAGAGGGCGACCTCAAGTGATGCTGTTTCTTCTTCGACCGGTGGGCCGAAGAAGAGCTTGAGGTCGAACGGTGCCACGAATGGGACCGTTTCTTTTTATGCTTTTGGGGGGACCAACCACCCCCCCCCGAGCACTGGACCATCCGTTGTCAGACCCCCCCCCCAAAGAGAGGGCAGCAGACCAGACCCGGCCGACTAAACAGCTTTCATATGCTGTCGCCCTACCATCACCTGCCCCACTCATGTTCGACTCTGTCACTGGAGGGCTGAAGACTTCTTTCTTGCACAAGTAAGTAATTTATTAAAATGTAGTCAGTACTTTTTGTGATAAAATACAAAATAATAAAACTGAAAACTAAGTTTGACTCCCGGCGGGCGAGCGACATTGTCACTGAAGTGCGCTCGACAAAAGGAACTGAGGCGGTTGTAAGGTCGACGCCGAGAAAATCTATACCGCACAAGCCTGGCTCACAGTGCTGCTTCCTTTCGGCTTCATCTCGGTGCCAGCCCTCCTGAAAAAGTTTGGCTCCCACTGGGTCTTAGCACCTCCGGTGTACTCTCATTAGTGTGAATGAGTGGGGGAGACCTTATGTCCAGGAAGATCTATGTATCCCTTTGTCATAGCTCATCTCCTGGCCTGTTTGGGAATTTAAAACATACCCAAGTTCCTCTGCAGGTAACTCTTTTAAAGCATAAACAAAATCACAGAAAAAATATAACAAACATATCTGCAATATTACACCGCGGTGGCCCAAATCACCACAGTTAGCATTACCCCATGTTTTGCACAGCATTTTGCAATGCTATACCAGCTATTTAATACTCTTGTCATCCAAACTAATTGCTGACACCTTACATTCCAAGCCCACTATCGCTAAGTTACCCTGTTACCCAAATTATTTGCTGGCATCTTACATTCTTGGCCCATTATTGTTAAGAAAAGTACAGTTACGTAAGAACTTACCGTAACAGTAGATCTTTGAGAACAGCTCTTGCAGCAGGTTACACCATAAGGACTGAAGCTGGCAGACAGCAGGACCCCACGTCAAACTTCTAGCTAGCTATATACAGTGGGAGACAACCCCTGTCAGCCCCACCCCCGTCAGATAACTCATAAAAGGGGTGATCCTCCAGCATACATCAGTTCTCCCACTGGAGACTCCCAGTGTAGTGATGTGATTCAGAAGGGGAGACCGAGGATCAGCTTCCAGAGGAAGACTTAATAAATCTGATACGTCCGAGACGTAAAGAAGAACCAAACCTCCTGAGGGGAAGGTGGGAAGGAAACTACCTGCTGCAAGAGCTCTTCCCGAAGATCTACTGTTATGGTAAGTTCTTACATAACTGTACTATCTTACTTCGAGATACAGTTCTTGCAGCAGGTTACACCACAAGGACGGATTCCCAAGCAGTAAGGGTGTATAAATGATCCAGATGGGAGGAGGATAGGAGAGATCCCAAAAAGGATGCCTCTAAGGACAAAAGTCCCTGGAGGACTGCCAGGCCAAAACTAGCTCTGCGCCTTGAGGTGATGTTCAAACTGTAATGTCTAATGAAAGTGTGCACTGAACTCCAAGTGGCAGCTGCACAAATGGCTGATGTTGCGACGTTCTTCAGCGCAGCAAAGGAGGCAGCAACCCCTCTCATCGAATGACCCTTAGCTGATCCTGGCAAGGGTTTATTGCGCTTCTGGTACAAGAACACAATGCAATTTACCAGTCACTTTGAGAGTGTTTGTTTTGTCACAGGTGCACCTCTGGGCAAAAGAAACAGCTGATCGGACTGCCTGTACGGTCTAGTTCTGGCCAGGTAAAACCTGAGGATCCTGTGCACATCTAATGTATTTGGAAAATACCTTTATTCCATCTAAGAGGAAATTTAATAATAAAGGAAAAAGTCCCCTTGGTTCAACAAAACAATCAAATTAAAATCAAAATTTAACTTTTTAGGAAACTTAAGAATAGTTCTGTTCCATTTAAAACTACTCTATTACAAAAATACAGACCATCTGTGAAAAACTTAAAAAATTCTATTAAATTGGCAAAAAATAAGCTAGAATTTAAACTAGCTCACACAAAAGACTGTCACAAATCTATTTTCTCCTATATAAATAGTAAAAAAGGTGTATCAAGGACCATTGGTCCCATTATAACCAATGGCTCTCCTCTATCTGATGTAGAAACCTTGAATCTCTTTAATAAGTACTTTTGTTCTATCTTCTCTCCAAAATCACCTATTAGTACATTTAAAGTTCACCATGTAGATTATCATAGGTTCTATCCAACTGACATTATACAAGCTATCAAAAAACTAAAAAAAAATACTAGACCGGGCCCAGACGGTATTCATCCATGGTTTCTGACTGAAACCTCTATAAATATTTCTATACCTTTGTCAATTATCTTCAACAAATCCTTACAAGAAAGCATTGTACCAAATGATTGGCGTTCAGCAATAGTTACTCCCATATTTAAAAAAGACAGTAGAGGTTCTGTGCAAAATTATCATCCAATTAGCCTGACCTCAGTGGCTGGCAAATTAATGAAACGAGTAATGAAGTCTCTAATAGATCAAGATTGCAAAAAATTAGGAATTTATTATTCAAATCAGCATGGGTTTACTCCCAAGTATTCCTGCATCACCAATCTGACATCTTTTTACAATAATATAAGTACTCTACTAGATGTGGGTATCCCTACTGATGTAATTCTTTTGGACTTTAGTAGAGCTTTCGACAAAGTCTCACATGAAAAACTCATTACTAAAATGCACAATCTAGGTTTGTCACCTGATATTGTCAACTGGACTTTAAACTGATTGACAAATCATTCTCAGAGAGTCAGAATTAATGATATCTTGTCTGATCCGGGTAGTGTGACAAGTGGTGTACCACAGGGGTCGGTCTTGGGACCAACATTGTTTAATCTCTTTATCAGTGATTTACAAACAGGGCCAAATAACTTCATGGTTAAATTTGCAGATGATACTAAATTGTGGGGCAAGGTTAATAATCAAGAAAATATTTCTACATTAAAGAAGGATTTGGAAAAATTAACACTTTGGGCAAATGAAAATCATATGCAGTTTAATCAAGACAAATGTTTAGTAGTGCATTTCGGTGTAAATAATCCAAAAACGATATATTGTATAAACAGACTACCACTTCACTCATCAAATTGCGAAAAAGATTTAGGGATATGTGTTAATAATAAACTTGCATCAAATGATCACTGTGTTAGAACTGCTTGCATGACCAACAGACTTTTGAGGCAAATAAAACGCACTTTTGTGAATTGCACTGAACAATGCCTTGTTCCATTGTATAGGGCATACATTAGACTGTATCTAGACTATGGCTCCCCTTTCTGGAATCCAAACCCCCCAAAAAAACATAGCAAACCTTGAACAGGTTCAAAGGAGAGTAACTAGAATGATTCCAAGATTAACAAACTTGGATTATCAGAACGGATTAAAAGCTACTGGTCTCTTTTCTCTTCAAACTAGAAGATTAAGAGGTGATATGTTTATGGTTTTTAATTTAATAAATTCAACAGATCTAATGGAAAAATGTGGTCTAACACTCTTCCTAAAGGAGAGATGTTCCGAGACTGCATACTGTAATAAACAGCTTAAAGTAAAAACTTATAAAACCAGCAAAAGGGGAAACTTTTTTCCAATAAGAGCATCCATTGTATGGAACACCTTGCCACAAGAATTGGTAGAGGCAACTAGTGCCACTGTCTTTAAAAACAAATTAGATGTTTGGTTGAGGGATAATAGATAAATAATGTCCCACACAGTGTGGGGAACAGTCTCGATGGGCTCTGGCCTTCTGTCTTTCATACCAAGTAATGTGTGCAGAAGGGCTTCCCCCTATTAGTATGATTGGGGAAGTACACTGGAAGGTCAATGTCCTGATTTCAGGGTTAAGGTTGAGACCACCTTGGGAAGAAACTTAGGAATGGTCCTTAAGGATTCCCTGTCCTTATTAAGGATTCCCTGTCCTTATGAAAAATCAAATAAGGCTCTTTACACATGAGTGCTTGGAGTTCTGAAATCCTCCTGGCTGAAGTCACAGCAAATGAAAATTACGTACATACTGTAATTCTGATCTTTCTGTGTATCTTCACCATTCATCACAGATGGGTACTGGCCGGAGATCAGGACCCCGCGGGAGCTTTTTTTTTTTTTTTTAAAAGGGTAGGCGGAGCCGACACAGCATCGGAGCCGCCCTCGAGGCCGACGTACTGCGTGGCGCTCTAGGGTTGGCGGTTAGGCTGTGTCAACTCCGCCTGCCTACCAGTTCTGAGTCGCCGGAGAGGTAAGAAGAAGGGATGGAGGGTGGGGAAGAGAGTCCAAGGGACAGAAAAAGGAAAGGATAACTGAACTAAAAGGAGAAATAACGACTGAGAGGACAGCAAAGAAGAGATAAGACTAAGGGGATTGGGTAGGGGCCCCAATCTCTGGAAGAGGAAGAAGGGAGGGGAGAGAATTTAGGAGAGAGTGAGAGGTATCGAGGTATCAGAGACCCTTGTCCGTCACCAGATTGTATAGGAACTGCAAGGAGTAGCAAAGCTCTCTGCCAGAATTCAAGGCACAGAATAACTGGCAAAATACCCCAGAAGCAGAGTCGGCTATTCTGGAAGAAGGACAGGGTACAGAGATTTAGTACTCTCTCAGGAAAAATTGTTTGGTGAAAAAGGGGTTTTTTTTTTTTAGACAGTTGGATGGAAACCAGAAGGAGAACAGGAGGAGGGCAACCACCAACTCCCACCCCATTGGGGTGGAAACATGTAGTAGAGAAGGAGTGCCTCTCGTGCTGTACCCTTTAAAGGAGAATATCCCCCTGCATGCCCCTACTTTACCCCGCTCCTAAAGAGGAGAGGGGGAGCCACAGAGAGGAGGGGACCCAGAGACTGAGGCCCCAGGGGATGGTGAGGGTTAGATGAATGGTGAAGATACACAGAAAGATCAGAATTACGTAGGTATGTAATTTTCATATCTTATCTGTGTCAGTCTTCACCATTCATCACAGATGGGTGAGATAAGCCTCAAGGGGGTTGTTCTTTACACCCTAAGGGACAGAGTCCCCTAGCCTCAGTGGGTGACACACCAAGGGGAACCTTCAGGCCTGGGGAGGCCCGAGGTGAGAGAGAGGGAGACGGTCCTCCCGAGGGGAAGAAAGCTGCCCCGACAAGCGCCGTCTCGCTCTACGGGAGAAAAGGTAGGTTCTCTGGTGGGCGGAGCAAATCACCCAACGCCGGGCCAAGGGTAACAACCGGGAAAGACGAAGCCACGCCGATCTTCTAGTGCAGTTTGCTGTCCTTACAACCCTGGTAGCTACCTCGTTGGCGTCGTAAGATGCCCTCGCTTGGTGCCTTGCTAGCTCCAGGCCACGTGCAGAGAGCGCGATGGCTTGTCTGGTTTGCTCCGAGTCAGGCAAAGAAGCTAGGACCTGACCTAGCCTGGACCACAAGAACCTGTTGTAGGCTGCATAGTGGGCCTGGTAAGCAGAAATAGAAAGGAGCAACCGTGCCGAGTAGAAGGTCCTCCTCCCCCAAAAATCAAAATCCGAGGAGTCTGGATCCGGGGGGGCTGGTCACGGTGGAGGGCGTGAAGCCCATCAGGAGTGTCCAGATGCCTCAAGCCAAACTGCGGATGAGGCATAGAACCTGGA
The DNA here is from genome assembly GCA_016271365.2 of Neoceratodus forsteri. Classification (NCBI taxonomy): domain Eukaryota; kingdom Metazoa; phylum Chordata; order Ceratodontiformes; family Ceratodontidae; genus Neoceratodus; species Neoceratodus forsteri. The sequence goes on along the minus strand of CM057454.1, from coordinate 1,295,298,360 downwards.
GACTCTGGGGGAGTGCAATACCTCTGGCTGAGGTCCCTAGGGGCAGGAACTCCGGAGAAGGGCCTCTGCCAGAAACGCAAGGATGCCTCCCGTAAGGGAGCAGGCCAGGGCGGCACCACAAGGGTGGCCTCGCCAAAATCGCCTAGAAAGGCGTGCGCCGCATGCTCAGGACTGCTAACAGTAGAGGGTGAAAGGTGCAAGTCCTCCAACATCCTCACAAGGAAGCGCTGATACTCTGAGCGATCAGCAGCTAGAGAGATGTGGACAGAAGTTTCCTCTCCCTAGAAGAGGGGGATGAGGAGCTGGAGGTCACCATATGTTCCGAGGGTGGCTGCACGGGGGAGGTTGAAAAACCTGGCTGTCCATAGCCCTAACATAGGCAGGGAACCGGGCAGCCACCGCTCTGAACTGCTCCCAGGTGAGAGAGCCGCTAGGACCAAGAATGCCTGGTAGCGCAGGAGAATGTGGCAGAGGGGTAGGGGCACAGCCGAGAAAAGAAGTCGGCTGACCTCTGCCAGGGCTAGGGAGCGGACCATGAGCACCCGAGGAGGGTGCCCCGGAAGACTCCACAGCTGACAGCTGTACAACCACGTTGGTACTGCCTTGGCTGCGCCCAGAAGAATCCCCCCAGTGAGGCGACTGGGGCTGTAAAAGTCCAGAAGGATGGTCCCCTGCCTCAAAAGAATGGGACTCCCTCAAGGAACTAGAGGGGGAAGGGTGGAAATCCGCACTTCGGCTCCGTCCAGGGCCCGAGTGGACTCCAGAGAAAGGCCTACGCGCTGACCCCACACCCCTCGACCCCTCAGAGTCCGAGAGAGTCCTCCTCCTCAAGAGGGCCAGACTAGGTAGCTGGCATCTCTGGGCAGCCCCCGAAGGGGAGACCCAGGGAACAGTACCCTTCCTTCCTGTAGGTTTCTCGATGGGCCCCAAAGTTGGGCGATCAAGACACACCACTGGAGGGGGTACCACCACCGAGGGGTCGATGAAACCCCCAAGGCCAGGTTGCAGAGCAATGGTGGCTCGCACCACTGCCTGCTGATCAGCACCACTGACCCTAGTCTCGGGGGCCACCTGACTCTCCTCAGTAGGGGGCTGGCTTCGACTCGTCGACGAGACCACAGGAGTGCCATCCTCCGCAGTCAACCCCGAAGGGTGTGACTGCACGTCTGACTCTGAGCCGACCCGACCCAAGAGGTAGAGTCCAAGCTCTGAGCCAAACAGTAGGAGGGGTGGGCAGAACCAAACTTGCCAAAGGGCCTCGGCACAGAGTTGTGGCCGAGACAGCACTCCGCTCCTCCGCAACTCGCGAGCCGGGACCTGCAGGAGGCACCAGGGCAGCCCGGGCCAAAGGTCCAGAGCCAGGGCCAGACACAGTGCCGCCAAGTCCACCAGCACTGGGGGCGGTACCAGGGACAGGGACGGCGCCGACAGCAGCCCCAGCAGCAACCTCAGCGCCAATGACGACACCGCCGGGCCCCACGGCGCCGCGAGTGGCACAGAGGACCGAGGCGGCGTCGATGAGGGCCCAGAGGGCAGACCCGGCGCCGAACATGGTGCCGACTGACCCTTCGGCGCAGCGAGCAGCACGGAGAGCGTGGACGGCGCCAAGGACGGCACTGGCAGACGGAGCCGAAGGCCCTACGGCACCAAGCTGTGAAGGCACAGCGCCGTGCTCAACCTCAGTGCCGAGGCGAGACATGGCAAAAGAGGATGTCGGATCTTGTCCCACGGCACCGTGAGCAGCGTCGGTGCCGCGAACGGCATCGACAGGGCCCACGGCGCCGAGCGATAAGTCGGCACACTGATGGCATTGAGGACGGCGCCAACCCGGGCCTTTCGAGCCATGGGAGCGACACCGTGGGAGCCTTCACCCCCGAAGGGGCGATTGCCGTGGTGGCGCCTCCCGCCCGCTCCCGGGAGGAAGCGGGACGGGCCTCCTGCGCCGCGGGAGGAGCCTCGGCAATGGCCAGGCTACAAGTAGCCGAGGCTCCCTCCTCCTCGGTCTGTATAGAACTGGGTGGGGACCCGGAGGAAGGGCCGAGAGAGCACGGCTTGGCCAGATGAGTGCAAACCCTACCCCCGAAAGTCAGCGGAGCTCGCCCCACTTTCAACGCGTGCTGTTCGAGGACCCGGCGGTCCATGGAGAAGCAGGCGTCGCATGAGTCCATGTCGTGAAGCGGGCCAAGACACGCAAGACACCGGTCGTGCTGGTTGGTGACGGAATACTTTTGGCCGCACGGGCACCGACGCATGGGGGGCCGACCCATCTTTGAAGACTTCTTGCTCTCCGACTGAGACATGACCTACGGAGAAAAAAACACCACAAACAGACTCGACGTTGCAGAATTTCAAATAAAAGGAAATATCTTACCGGCGACGTCGAGTGGAAGCAGAACCCAGAACCGGTAGACGACCGATGGACTGAACGTCGATTTTTAAACAGGCTGAAGGCCTAAAACAGTAGAGAAGCTTCCCATGAGGCGACCTCAATGGCGGGAGACGAAGAACTGGTAGGCAGGCGGAGTCGACACAGCCTAACGGCCAACCCTCGAGCGCCACGCAGTACGCCAGCCTCGAGGCGAGGGCGCTGCTGTGTCGGCCCTCTCACCCTTTTTAAAAAAAGTCCCTGCGGTCCTGCTCCGCCAGTACCCATCTGTGATGAATGGTGAAGACTGACACAGATAAGATCTAAAAATAACGTCTTCCAAGAGAGGAGGCATAGCCCACAATCTGTAGCTGGTTCAAAAGGAGGCAGCGTGAGCTACTCCAGGACAAAAAGAAGGTCCCAAGGAGAAACTGGGTCCTTTATGGGAGGTCTGAGATGTAGAATGCCCCGCAGAAAAGCGTGCGCGAGGCCTCTAGCTGAGCTAGTGACCGTTGACCAACCGGTGCATGCTATGCCGAAATGGCACAGAGGTGTACGTTCAGAGAGGAATATGCCAATCCTGACTGAAAAAGGGATATGAGGTAGTCCAAAATAGACTTCTCGGGGCATTGAAAAGGATCCAGGTCGCGAGCCCGAGCCCAGAGACAAACTCTCTGCCATTTCATGGCATAAGTAGCGTGGGTGGAAGGTTTCCGAGCCAATACCAGAATGTCTGCAACCCCTTGTGAGACTCTATGTCTAAGAATGGCTATGTCTTTAGGAGCCAAGCATGCAGGTTCAGGGATCTGAGGTTTGGATGGACCAGAGAACTGGCCTCCTGAGACAGCAAGTGCGAGCTGACAGGCAATGCTAGGGGAGGCTCCTGAGCCAACTGGTGAAGCAGCGGAAGCCAAGTTTGTCTGGGCCAAAAGAGCGCCACCAAGATCATCGACGCCATTTCTGATTGGAGCTTGAGAAGAACCCTCTGGATCAAAGGGAAAGGCGGGAAAGCATAAAGGAATCTGTCCGTCCAAGAGAGGGACAACACGTCTCACCAGAAAACACCAGGCCCTGGATCTAGCGAGCAAAAACTGGGCAGTTTTGCGTTGTATGGGGACACGAACAGGTCTATGTCCGGTGGCCCTCATTGTTGGAACAGGTCCTCTGTGACCTCTTGCAGCAGCTCCCATTCGTAAGCTCTGGCCCTTGACTGACTCAAGAGATCTGCCATGGTGTTGTCCACACCGGGAACATGTACTGCAGTAATCGTGGCGCTGTGCCGTAGTACCAATCCCATGCCCGCTTTGCTTATTGGCAACGGGGGTATGAGCGAGTGCCTCCTTGCCTGTTGATGTAATACACCACCAAGGTGTTGTCTGTCTGAACTAACACGTGACTCGGTGGGATCTCTGACTGTAGAGCTTGTAAGGCATACAGGACTGCCTTCATCTCCAAGACACTGATATGGAGGTGAGCTTCCAGAGGCAACCAAGTTCCCTGGGTCCTTGTTCTGCCCAAGTGAGCTCCCCACCCAGACCGTGAGGCGTTCGTAGTGAGAGTCAGAGCTGGAGAAGGCGCCAAGAAGGGCACTCCCTCGGAGAGGTGCTCTTGAACAAGCCTTCACTGTAAGTCCAGAATGACTGGTTTTGTGACTCTGACGAGCTGGTCTAAGTGATCCTGCCTCTGGTCCCACTGGGCTCTCAGTGTCCACTGAGTAACTCTCATGTGGAGACAGGCCAGGGGAACTGTAGCGATGGCAGCTGCCATGTGTCTGAGCAGGCACAGCATGGTCCGTGCAGGGACAAGTGTCTGTGCCATACTGGTCCGTATCAGAGACCTGATGTGTTCCGCCCTGTCCTCAGGCAGAAAACCTCTTCCTTGACGGGCGTCCAGAACCGCACCAATGAATTGCAGTCTCTGTGAGGGAACGAGGGATGGCTTCTCCTGATTGATGGTGAGACCTAATGAGTGGAATAGTGAGTGGGTGTAAATGACCTTCACCAGAGCCTCTGGGGAAGCGGCCATAAGAAGCCAGTTGTCCAGATACGGGAAAACATAATGGCCCTGTCTCCTGAGTGCCACTGCTACGACTGCCAGGCACTTGGTAAAGACATGTGGTACCGAAGACAGACCGAAGGGGAGTGCTCGGAATTGATAATGGCATCCCAGAAACTCAAAGTGCAGGAATCTCCTGTGCAAGTGGGTGATGGAAGATGTAGATACACGTTCTGCATGCCAGAGATGCCAGACATGCTCCTTGCTTGAACATGGGGATGAGACCCAGTAGGGTGACCATGTGAAAGTATTTGTACCTCACGACGGTGTTGAGATTGTTGAGGTCCAGGATTGGGTGCAGGTCCCATTTTCTTGGGAACCAGGAAGAAGTGGGAATAATATCCTTCGTCTCTCTGGTTCGCTGGTATGACCTCAATTGCATCCTTGTCGAGGAGTGCCGAGATCTCCTGCTGGATAAGCAGGGCATGCGGTCCCGAGTAGCGGGAATGCAGAGGAGGTCTTGACAGTGGGTGATCGAGGAACTCTATAAACTGTCCCCGACTTATGAGTTGAATAACCCACCGATTGGAGGTGATCCTCTCCCAACCTGACAGGTGGTAAGTGACTCTACCCCCAACCCTTTCTTCCCTTTGACCCAGAGGTGGGGCATGAGCCGGGAAGGAGTTATGCTGTGGTGGTGCTGGCTCCAGCAGGATGGGTAGATTTTGGGTGTTTCAGATCAGACCTCCGGAGTACTTAGGTTGCTTCTTTTGTTCATAATTGTCCCTAGGTTGTTGGCCGGAATGAGGCTGTTGCTTGTTCTGCTGGCCACAAAAACAGTTCTGGCTCCTATGAAAGGAGCCAGACCTAGGTTTGTACATCGTCTGTACTGTCCTAACCGCCCTCCCGGCGTCTTGCAGCTTAGTGATGACTCTTTCAGGGTCTTCACCAAACAAAACTGAACCACTGAAGGGGACATCCATGATTCCTTTCTGGACATCCGGGGTAAACCCAGAGACCCTCAGCCAAGAGTGTCTCCAGAGGCAAATGCCTGTAGCGGTACTCTTGCTGCTGAGTCTGCCGAATCATAGGCGGCTCGGAGGACTTGGGTCCCAACATCTGAACCCGTGCGAAGGAGGTTTGATATCTCCCCTTTCTTCTCGCCATCCAGAAAATCCTTCAACAGGTCTTGAACCTGGTCCCAGAGTGCATTTTGAAATTGCATCATGTGTGTCAGATAGTTGAGAGACCTAATGGGGCATGTAGCAGACATGTACACGTGGCGACCCAGAGAATCCAATTGTTTAGATTCCTGGTGTGATGGCTGGGTACTAAGGTGTTGAGGCCTTTGTGAACGGTCATGCGAAGCCATGATAATGACTGACTCAGCCACGGGTTGCTGAGCCAGGTATGGATCATCCAGCGGAACCCTATAAAGGCGGTCAGCTGTCTTGGGAACCACTGGAGTGAAGAATGGACGCTTCCATGCAGCTTTGATAGCGTCCCGAAAAGTGTCCACTGGGGGTGGAACCACCACAGGCTTGGGGTCCTTTTGCCGCAAATAGCGTGCCAAGCGTTTGTCTAGCTCTTCCGTTTCCCACTCCATATTCTCTTGAATATGCCTCATTATGTTACAGAATGAGGGGTCGTCCGGCAGTGACCTAGGGAGGTCACGGGGGTCTGGTGATGGAATGCTGAGAGTAGAGGAAGACTGAGAGGTGTTCGACGTGTCTCGTCCTCGGAAGAAGAGCGAGATCTTCATCTGGGCCTTTTACGTTTCTGGTCACTAGCGGACCCTGAAGGGGTCCTGGAGTGTGGTTTCTTAGCCCCTGACAGTTTCTCCTTAGATCTGCCCCTGGGCAGCGTGGTAGGATCCTTGGGTTCGGGGGTGGCTGCCCTTGGAGGTCTTCTTGGAGGTGGGACCTCTTCTAGGGGCTTTGTGGGTGCCACATCCTTTTCAATAGTATCCCACCAGAAGGTAAAAAGCTTTTTTACCTCCTGAATATTGAGGCCGGATGATGGGACTGGCGTCGGTGTCTGCCCATCTTTAGGGTTGGGCGCCGGTGCCTGAGGTGTAGTCGGGTCGGAAGTTGGACCCTGGGGTAGTCCGACGTCTTCAATGCCCCTCGACGTCTGGTCATCAGTGGCGTGTGCCCCGCCATCCTCCTCTGATGTCCCCAGCGACCGGTATCAGGTGGTGGAAGCGGAGGTGGTGTCAGGTCTCTAGGACGTTTGGTGGGTGCTGGGTCCAGCATCCGTTTCACCTCTGACGTCCACTTGAGGGAGGTCAGCTCTGATGTTTTCCTTTGGGGGGCGTCCGAGCCCCTCAGAGGATGGGAGACCGAATGTTCGGTGTCCCGGCGCTGGTCCTCGGCGTCTGTGCTAGGCCTAGGAGCCGACTTAGGACTGGTGCTTGTGGTGGTCTGAAGCCTCAGACCTGGCGGCTGAACTGGATGGTCACCTATCCTTGGACTTGGTCTTCAAGGGCTGAAGACAGACCAAACTGGAGACCCCCAAGTCCGGATCTTCACTGGAGGGGGCTGAGATTGAGCCCGGGAGAGAGAGAGATCTGTCCCACCGGGCGGAGCTGACCTGAGAGTCCGAGGCCCGATTCGGGGATCTATCCTTGTCCCTGTCCCGGTGCTTTTCTTTATGCCTCCCCAACTTGTGAGAAGTTTCCCCTTTGGAGGAAGGATCGTTTTCCATGGCTTTTAACCAGGGTTAATTGTTAATTATTAATTTAACTGCCCTATTTTTTATTAATGTTAATTTAATTAATTAATAGACCCTGTTAATTGCAACTTAATTGTTAATGGCACCCCTGTTAATTGTGCTTTTTTATGTATTAATGCATTAATTTTAATGCATTAATAATGCAGTAATTTCATCTGTTGCATTTATTAAAAACTCATCCAAAAGAGTTTGCTAATAATATTCTATTTATTCTTCTACAATCTGTTGAGCTACGTATATGCTATGTAAATGCACTGTGTTGTTTTAGGACCACCCCCCATGGCTAGTGTTCCCCTTACACCTCCCCCAAGGTGTGATATCTCCTGCCTGATATAATACTCTAGTGAAAATGTGTACATTATGCTCTAATTTGTTTCCTCCTCATGTTTTGTAATGTAGTGTTAATGTTGTGCTTTGTTACGGTAATCACCATCTGTCAATCACCATGTCTTGATAACTCCGCGGTAATATTTTTAACCCCCGTTTTTATTTGAAATATAAATATGCTCAAGGCTTGCCTGTCGGCGCAGCGGTTGGATTTCCACTTACGATGCCAGCGACCCGGGTTTGGGAACGAGCTTGAGGCGCTGAGGGGGAAGGCAGCTTGAGCATCCCACGACTGCTGTCTCCAGGGACGGTGGGGGTTGCGACCTGGTGCTGAAGCAACCACTGGTGGAGGCCGGTGGTGGAGCAGCACGTCGGGGTCATTTAGAGGTGGTGTGTGACAGATGTCGGCTCTCAAGAAAGCCAGGAAAATCGCTCGCTGGCCTCCGGATGATGGCTCTCAGTTCCTGAGGGCCTCCAGTGCCTTTCTGGCGCCTCCTGTTCCCCAGCAGCATCCCCAGGCCCTAGAAGTATATGTGTGTTGGGCTATCCTCCCCCCCGGTGCCTTCCCCCTCATCGGAGAGGGACCCGCCCGGTGAAGGGATACACCGGGATATCCTGGGGGTCGGCTGCGATCTGGGGAAATCAGAGGAGAGCCGGGCAAGGACAGAAGAGGTCAGGGGAACTTGGCAAGAGCCCGAAGGAGTGGAGGACCAGAGAGCACGGGGCGGAAAAATAGATTAAAAAAAAAAAACGCTCAAACTTACTTGTTGATAAACTACACTCCCGCTAATGTTCTTACAGACTCAGAACGCACTCAGAACTCAGACTTACTCTAGTTCTCGTTAAAAAAAGTCGGTACTCTGCTAATCGGAACCCGACTTACTCTCTTCTAAGAAGTGGGCGGATAAGCATGTAGCTAAGTACATGGCAATTGTATTGGGTAGAGAGGGAGCCTTTAAAACAAACAAACAAACAAACAAAAAAAAAAACATTATTTGAGGATTGTGATCCTGTGGGAAATAGTGTTGGAGCAGAGTGGTGTGTGGCAAAGGGGTTTTGAGCTCTTCTGGACCGGGCTGCGATAAAGAGTGAGGTAACCAGAAGCGGAAGGGAGCTATAACAAAACACAGAAAACAAAGGAGGGATACAGATATATGCGAGAAGGGAAGTAGTGAGTTATCGTAAAGAGCCCAGCAGGGTTGAATAGCTGGAATGCAGGCATGGGGAAAGCAGGGGCGGGGCTAGTGAAGTCTGTACTCTGTCAATCGGACCTGTACTCTCCGTGGTAGGAACCTGGTGGATTTAAAATGCATTGACCTTGCCCTGTACTCTGCTAATTGGATCATGTTTCAGCTCACACACTGTGGTAAGCACGATTCAAAATGCTGTGACCTTCTCAGCTTTCTCCCTTTACTCTTTGTGACAGCAAAAAAATAGTCAACAGACTAAGCTATTACTTGAAAAGCATCTTATTCAGTATAAGAGAAGTGAAATCTTTTTGGCCTATGCTATACTAGACCCACGGTTTAAGTTATATTGGGTCAGTGATGACACTGAAGCAGCAGAACCGCCTGCTAGATAAGACATTTGAGCGACTCGTATTTGTGAGATGCAACAAAACCTTTTGCTAATGAAGTCAGTGCCTAAGTTGGTGCAATTGCCAAATCCAAAGAGCAGGCCTAAGTGCTTAACTGCTCATTGTTCACTAAACTATTTTTTTGAAATAAATTATGAAATGAAGTTAATAAAAATAAACATTTTACATTTGCACAATAAAATTGTTCGCAACAGTTATTAAAAAAGTTTGGTGTGTTCCTTTACACACTTTAGGATCTATTTCTGTTTAAAAACCACATATATATACACATATATATCTCAAAAATAATATGTAAATGAGATTGTTAATTTAATAATTGCGGTATCATTAATTTAATTTAATTCATCAACAGGCTAAAACTGATTAACTATTAATTTAATTTAATTTAATTGAGCAAGAAACAAAATTAATTTAATTTAATGCATTAACAGCTTGCCTTAATTGGAACAACTAGGATCCGCCACCAGAAAGCACTTCAGAGATTTTTTCTGGAACAGACGTTAAAAGTTTTAACTTCTGTTCCAGAAAAAATCTGAAGTGCTTTCTGGTGGATCCTGGTTCTGCTATTGAACTGCTGGCAGATGGGGCAGGCCTGGGTGTTGTGGTCCAGGCCTAGGCACCGCACGCAGGCTGAGTGCCTATCCTTGAAGGGGATCTGCTTGCCACAAGCACACTTCGAGGGGTGTCCTTCTGTGGAAGGAGTCGGGGAAGAAGACATGCGGGTACTTATCGAAGTTTCAGAAGAAACTTGAAGAAAATGCAAGACAAAGTTCTGGCGTCGTTCGTCTGCTGAAGGTGTCCATGGAGCCGATGCACATGAGTCAATGGTGGGAAAAGAACTGGGGAATGCTGGACGACCGCCCCTTTTATGAGGTATCAGATGTCGGGGGTGGGGCCAACATCGAGGGCGGTTCCCCGCTGTATATAGCTAGCTAGCCAGAAGTTTTCTGTGGGGTCCTGCTGCCTGCCGGCTTCAGTCCTAATGGTGTAACTTGCTGCAAGAGCTGTATCTTGAAGTAAGAGCTCTGCTACCCAAACTAATCACTGGTACCTTATATTCCAGGCCTACTATCGCTAAGATACTCTGTTACCCAGACTAACTGCTGGCACCTTACAATGTCACCCAAACTAGCTGCTGGCGCCTTACACTCCAGGCCCACTATCACCAAGAGACTGCCACCCAAACTAATTGCTAGTACCTGACATTCCCTGACCCACTGTCGCTGAGACACCTCGGTACGCTGTAATGCTGTAAACAATTTCTTGGCACCCTATTTGCTCACTAGGTTTTATGTACAGTGCTATCTCAACAGGGAAAGGCCTCATTTTCTTTTGCAGCCTCAGCATGATGGAATTCACTGGACCCCACTTTACGAAATGTTATCAATCTGACTGCCTTCTTTGCTCTTTTATAAAAAAAAAATGAACACACAGTACTTATTATTTTTGATGCTATATTGTGCATTCTGCTGTCAGTGTTTGCATCCAGGATGTTCCTTTTTTTTTTTTTTTTAACTTTCTTTATTACATTTTAAAGGCAGGCAACAACCATAACAATACTTGGAGAGATGAAATACAGTCAAGTATATAGGGTTCAATACATACTGAATGTTATAACAAAAGAATCTAGTAGCACCTCTCTCACTATGTTACAACACATGCGGCTCATATCCATATAAGTTTGCAACATTGAGTTAATGTCCAAGAAACCATATGGCTGCACAAGGCAAGGGTCACTATTATACTACAAATGTTACAAGTAAAAGGTTTCCATCATCTGATAATAGGTGTAGTGCCCTAGAGTCCTAATATAAATAAGTACTGCAGGGAACATTGTTTAAAAACAGTTTCATATTTAACAATGCTAAAAACAAAACTTTAGAATCACGCTTTAACAAGTTATGTAGCCAAGAACATATTGCTAGCTTACAGTGCAGTTTTTCTTTTTTAAGACTTTCTACTATGAGAGCTGGCCTCATTTACCAATCGAACAGTGTTTAGATACAAATTCAGCTGTCTGTACCCAACATACGCATCTTTAGTGAACAGAGACAGAAGCATGGAGGGGGTTCCGTGAGGAGGGAATCAAAAGGTGCTGATGGCGCCATCTTGTTCATCCAAACAAGTTAGAACAACTTTTAACACAGAAAGGCTAGAAACACCCATTATGGTGTCACAAACTTGCTCAGCCGGTCAGCCCTCTACTCCCAAAATGCCAACCTCTGAGCATATGATTTGTGGACAGTGAACAGAACAAGGTAACCCTCTTGTCTGTTTTGTGGGTTCAAGTCACCTTAGTCTCAAGTTCTGGAGGGATTCGAACTGATAACCTCTTGTTAGCGTACCCAATTATCAGGCTCAGATAATTCTGTCTTCGGGGGACCAGATATCTTTGCCTACGGGCACCTAATCAGGTATTTCAAATGAACCCTTAGAAGTCTATGCAAGACTTTAGAGAACTCTGTTTCCCAGTTTAGTATACAATAAGCTCAACACAGTGTTAACTATAACCACTCTAAGCTCTACTTAAATAAAAAGAAATATCAAGGCACTCCAGGCAGTTTCTGTTTTAAAATATATATCTTTGCTTTAATTAAAATAGGAACATAGTAAAATTACAGAACAAAATATCCCAACACATACAGCCTTAAAAACAAACAGGTTTAAAGAGCAAGTTTCTACAATACATACAGACTGGTCTACTCATACTCTCTTTCAGTGCTGTGATGTTTCTTCCTCAGTCAGATAATATGAAAAAGTGTGTCTGTAAAGGTTCTCTCAGCAATTAAACACAGTTCTGAGCTGGCATTCTCTGAGGTCACCAAACTCCGATTTGGTGTAACAAAAATACAGGTTACTCACCTGTAACAGCAGTTCTAGGAATGGTATATGCTGTTCATCCACACTTATTGGCAGGTATCCTTGCCGCATTAAATCTTGCCGGAAGGTCTTCAAGCTGGCTCCTCCCACCCACCCGGGTGGTAAAACTCTCAGCTCCGCCCCATGACGCCAGATCTGGCCCGCTGGAAGCTCAGGTTGTGCGACTGCCGGAGGTCGGTGGTCGTGGTGGATGAACAACATATACCATTCCTAGAACTCCTGTTACAGGTGAGTAACCTGTATTTTAGGGACATGGATATGTTGTTCATCCACACTTACTGGCAGACTCCTAGCAGTTCTCCGGAGGAGGGAGGCAAGACGACACCTCGATACTTACTTGGGAAATAAGGACTGGAGAACCGAGGCCCCAAAACCAGCATCCCGGCGTGACTCAAGGTCGATGTGGTAATGGGTGATGAAGGTGTGCTGACTTCCAGGTAGCAGCCCTGCAGTTTTCCTGGATAGGGCGCTCCTGGAAGCAGCCACCGATGCAGCAGTATGGCGGGTAGAATGAGCTCTTATCCTCTGGGAGGCTCCATGCCCGCCAACTTATAGCAGAGATCTATGCAGGAGGTGACCCACCTGCTTATCGTCCGCTTGGCTGCAGGTCTGCCAGGTGCGGCTTCAGCGTAGGTGACAAACAGCTGGCAAACCTCTCCCTGAATTTCAGCCGCGGCTCCTTTATAATAAGCGAGCGCCTTCTAGGGTCCAAAGTATGGAGCCTGTATTCGCCTCCAGGTGTGACTGGGTAGAACACCGCAGAGTCAACACTGGTTAAGGTGAAACCCGACACCACCTTCGGAAGGAATTTCGGGTGGGGGCGCAGGACAACCTTGTCCCTGTGGAAGACCAGGTAAGGAGACTCGATGGAAAGCGCCTGGAGCTCTCCCGTCCTTCTGGCTGATGTAATAGCCACCAAGAAGGCGGTCTTCCACGACAGGTGAGAGAGATCACACCTGTGCACTGGTTCGAATGGCTTGCCCACATGAGCTTGCCAGTACCAGCAGTAGATCCCATGGAGGTGGAGGTTCTCAGACCGGAAGGGAATGTGATCAAGGCCTTTGAAAAGCGCCAGACCACCTTTCCGCGCTACATCGACTGCTTCCCCGCCCGCACTGCAAGCAGAGATGGCTGCCAGGTGCACCCTTAGGGTCGCCGACCTAAGCCCTTGCTGAGAAAGGGACCATAAATAGTCCAAGATGCTTGCCAAGGAACAGGAGGAAGGGTCCAGGCCCTTGCCCTGACACCAAATGGAAAACCTTTTCCATCTGAAGGCATAGCACTTCCTGGTCGACTCCTTACGGGACGCCACAACAACATTGAGGACCTCGTCGGAAAGATCCAAGGCCTGGAACTCTAGCCACTCAGGAACCAGGCCATCAGGTGCAGGGATTGAAGGTCTGGATGGAACACCTTCCCCTGACTGACTGAAAGCAGGTCCTGGTGAGCTGGAAGCTGCCTCGGGAGCCTGGAGCTGAGGCTGAGGAGATCTGGATACCAGAATCACCTGTGCCTTGTCCCTCCTCACCTTGGGAAGCACCTTGTGGATCAAGGGAAATGGGGGAAAGGCATAGAAGAGGCCCGGGGTCCACGGCCTCGAGAAGGCATCCCCCTGCAGCGAGCCCTGCTGAGGGGGGCCGGCATGGAACAGCCTCAGCTTCGCATTCTCCCTGGAGGCAAACAGATCCACCTGTGGTGTGCCCCAATGGGAGAACAGATCTTGCACTACCTCCGGCAGGAGAGACCACTCGTGGGACACAGCCCCTATCCAGCTTAGGGCATCGGCCAGGGTGTTGGAGGCTCCTGCCACATGAATGGCTAGGAGATCCGCCTCCAGGCTGCGCAAGAGTGACCAAATGCGGAGAGCTTCCTTGCACAAGGGCATGGAGCACGTCCCGCCCTGGTGGTTTAGGTAGTACATGGTCGTGGTATTGTCCGTCTGGACCTGAACCACTTGACCCGTAGAAGCGGAGGCGGGCGGTGAGCTAGGCGGACCGCTTGGGCTCCAGCAGGTTGATATGGCATCGGACTCCCGCGGGGACCAGAGGCCGTGCGCTCTGTGCTCCCCCAGATGGGCACCCCAACCCATCAGAGAAGCATCGGTCGATAGAGAGACCGTCGGCTCGGGGCGGACGAATGGGATGCCCTCCTGCAGATGAGCTGGAACGATCCACCACTGGAGAGCGTTCCACATCCCTTGGGTCACCGTCACTTGCTGGTCCAAAGGATCGCAGCGTTGAGACCACTGGCTGGCCAGCCCCCATTGAAGGGGGCGGATGTTCCAGCGGGCCCAATGGACCACGCTGGTGCAGGCCGCCATGAGACCCAGGAGGTGCAGGAAGTCCCGGGCAGGGCGCAATTGCCCAACCAGAAATGATCGGGCAAAGGAGGAAAGAACCTCGGCCCTGTCTGCCGGGAGCCGTGCTCTGGCTCGAAGAGAGTCGAGCTCTGCCCCGATGAAGAGAATCACCTGCTTCAGTTCGAGTTCCGACTTGGCCTCGTTAATGAGGAGGCCGATTTGAGAGCAAACCTGGAGGGCCAGATCTCTGGACCGCTCCTTCTCCTGTCTGGAGGGGGCTGCTATCAGCCAATCGTCCAGGTAAGGGTAGACCCGGACCCCTCGCGCCTCAGGAATGCTGTCACCACTGTCATGCATTTGGTGAAGACCCTGGGAGCTGGAGAAAGGCCGAAGGGCATGGCTCGGAACTCGTAAAAGGGATCCTCCGCCGAAAGCGAAGGAACCTCTGTGAGACGGACGGATAGGGACGTGAAAAACGCTGGCCCTGCAGGTCCAGAGAGCAGAACCACATGCTATGTTCCAAGGATGGTATTATCTGAGCCAGAGTAACCATCCTCAAGGTCCGAGACCTTAGGAACTTGTTTAGGTCGTGGTAGGTCGAAAATGGGCGCCAGCCCCGTCCGCTTTTGGGACCAGGAAGTACCTGGACACAAACCCGGGTCTGAGGAGGTCCGCCACCTCTCTGATCACCTCTTTTTCGAGAAGCAAGCGATGTCGGCTCGGCCCGAGCCGACATAGCGAGGCTGCGGATCTCGAGGCCCTGGGGGCTACGGCTCTGAAGGGCGGGGCCTGCTCGAACTCCAGGGGCAGGCCTTTTCCTATCACTTCCAACACCCACTGGTCTGTGGTAATAGCAGACCAGACGGAAAGGAAGTGGCGGAGCCGTCCCCCCACGGGGGGAGCCCAGGGTGAGGTGACGAGGTTGGGGAGCGACACCCCTCAACCCGTCACTGTGCAGGCTTGGAGGAGGGACTGGCCAAGGGACCTCCTGGGCCCTTACCTCCCTGCTTCCTGAAGGAGGAAGCCGCGGACTTGGGTTTAGGACGCCAAGTGCGAGCCTGCTGGCCCTGATGTTGCTGGGCCGGACGTGCCGAGGGTGCAGACGGACGAAAGGGCTTGGGTTGCGGTCTGCGGCCCTTGTCCCTCTGAGCGGATGAGACGGAGTCCAAGGTGGCATTGGACTTTTCGATCCTCTGGAGGTGACCTTCCACTCCAGGGCCGAAGAGGTCGGTTCCCAGGAAGGGGACATTCGCCAATTTGTGCTGGGTATCCGCTGTGAAGGTGGATAACCTCAGCCATGCCCGACGGCGCATGGCCACTGCGGCCGCGACTGACCTGGCGCAGGAGTCTCCGATGTCCAAAGCAGTCTGAAGTTGCTGCTTTGCCACTGCCCTGCCCTGGTCCCGCACCTGCCTAACCGTAGTCTGCAGGTCAGCCGGGAGATGAGGGACTACCTCGTCCAGGGAGCCCAACAGGGCATGGGAGAAATGTGCCATAAGCACAGCCAAGCTGGCCTGGCGAAGGCCAAGGGAGGATGCAGCGTAGACTTTTCGCCCGGCATAGTCCAATTTCTTGGACTCCTTGTCAGGAGGTTTGTCCACATCCCTAGCATTACCGGCACGCCGGAAAACGCTGTCGGTAACTAACCCCTTGGCTGAGGGGTGTTCCGAGAAACCGGATAGGGAACCGGTAGGGACCGCATACTTTCTGGCCAGCCTGGCCGAAGGCGCAGGGCAGGAAGCAGGGCGCTGCCAGAGCTCCAAGGCCGGGCCTACAATGGCCTTGGCCACAGGAAAGGCCTCCGTAGGGGAATCCCCTCGGTCCAATATCTCCGTGAGGGGATACTTGGCCCGCTTGGATACGGGCTAGAGCTGCATCCCGATGGAATCCGAGATGAGCCTAAGCAAACCCATAAAAGACGAAGGGCTATCGTCCAGTGATTGACCTCCCGAGGACTCCAAGTCGACCTGCCTGGAGAACAGGGAGGAATCGTCGTCAGACTCGGAAGAGTCCGCAAAGAGCTGCCTTGGGCCTGAGCCACCCTCCACCTGCCGAGGGCGATCAGGAGTGAGGGTGACAGACAGCCTATGGGGCAGACCTCGGGCCGACAGAGAGTCTTTGGTCGGAGCCCCAAACAATGGCTGTGGAGGCGGAGGTTCCACCGGAATCGGTGGGGCAGCCAGTTTTGGCCGAGCAACAAGCCTGGAAGAAGGCGCCTCGGCTAAGGTGAGGGGTTGCTTCAGCCGCTCCGGTGACAGCCACTAGCCGGGGAAGGCGACGACGTTGGCTTGCTCCCGGACAGAAGAAGCTGTTGCCACATGAGGTCCTTGTATCGGCAACGCAACTTGCATCGAAGCCTCCCCTCGTCCGAGGAGGAGGATGAGGACGAGTGGCGGTGCCGAGACCAAGACCTGTGGCGGCGGATCGCTGAACGGAGAAGAAGTCCAAGACCGAGACCGCGAACCTCGGCTTTTCCGAGGAGGGTACGGGGTAGTGCGGGGAAACCGCCTCCCTGCTCGGAAGGCTCAACGCGGACTCCGGAACCGGAGGCACTGGCAAGTCCACGGACTCCTCATCTACCCGGGGAACCGGAAGAGGGGTTTGCCACCTGTCAATACAGCTCGCCCAACGGTCGAGAAAAATCGACTGCGGCCGATGGGAGTCTCAGTCAACTGGCCTGACGGGACACCGTGAAGCCAGTGGCCGAAGCCGAAGGATCGACCGAAGTCGATGGTCGACTACTCGGTGAGAGGGAACTCCCGCTCCCAAGAGCGTCGACGAAGGGACTTACCTTTGTGGTCCTTCTTCTTGGACCGAGAGGAAGGCCCTGAAGATGTTGGTCCCTCTCCCTTAGTGGAGCGGGAGAGACAGAGCTCCTTAAAAGAAGCTGAATACAAGGACCCCAGAGGGAGCAGGATAAATGCCGCGGCCGAGGAAGATGAAGATGAGGCCTGCGCCGCCTTCTCCTCGAGGGCGATCATCTGCTCGAGTTGTTCCGCCGAGCCAGCCGCCGCGGAAACCGCCAAACGGGCCTCCTTCGACTTTACTGGTGGGTAACGTTTCTCGGGGCGCCCAAGCCGCAAACGGGCGGCGCGGTCTTCCAGGACGTAGGCCGAGAAGGAAGAGCACAGGTCGCAAGCCTGCGGGTTGTGCTCAAGGCCCAAGCGCAGTAGGCATGCGGGGGAGTGTGGATCCGTCCGAGACATATATTCTCCTGACCCGCATGGGCACCTCCAAACCCGAGTTTATTTGTCCATCGTAGTCATGTAGGAAATAATGACCAAGTCTTGAAAACCTTGAAAGTAATTTCGGAAATCAAGAAATAGGAACCAGTCTTATACGCAGAGCGTTAAGGAAGGAACCTGAGCTTCCAAGTGGTAAGGAAGATCTGGCGTCATGGGGCGGAGCCGAGAGTGGGTGGGAGGAGTCAGCTTGAAGACCTTCCGGCAAGATTTAAAGCGGCAAGAATACCTGCCAATAAGTGTGGATGAACAACATATCCATGTCCCTAGAATCTATATTTATTCTAACACAGGATGTCTAAATAAAATATTTAAAAAAACATAATAGGTGACCTCACTGACTTTCCTCTCCTCAGGTTAACCAGACAAAACCGGTTTATGCTCTGCTACTCATACATATCAAAAGTATAAGTCACTGTATTCAAAGCAAAAGTGTATTTGACTCTTTAATCCTGTCTGGGCCTTGGTATCTACACATCAGAGGTCTCTCTGATGTAATTCAAGGGTTTCCCAGAATGGATATTGGACCTTCCAAATTCGTCTGGGTCCTGTTTTGCCCAGACATCAACCTCTTCGATGACATAAGCTGGTTTCCTGGGCTGATGTTAAAAACAGATGCATGCTCTTTCCATACGACACCCAGAGCAAAAATCAAAGGATTTCCCTGGGGATGCCATGAATGGCTAATTTCATTTGCTGGGATCAAAGCAAATTTAACATGCTAATTGAACCTCACATCTCTGTAGTTTAAAATACCTCCTGTCCTTTGAACTTATCCCGGGGGTGGGGGGTTTGATGTGTCAGTTCAGCAAGACTGTAGTTTCTTCAAACTGACCTTCCCATCACATATTTTATATGCAATACAAAAACTGATACAGCACTCAGAACAGGCTATGTCACATACGGTTCCCTAAAATCCTCACCCCTAAGCAAGATCTCTTTCGAAAATACACAAGTTAGTGCTTATGTTTTACAATAGTGCAACACTCATAGATACATAGATACATAGACAGTGTCGGCAGATAAGGGCCTATGGCCCACCCAGTCTGCCCATTTAAGTTTGTAAGTTCAGTTTATGTTTTCCAGGAAGTCTGTTGCCCCTTACCCCTGACCTCCAGAATTCCTTTATGTCTATCCCATGCATTCTTAAATCCCGTGATTGTTTCAGCCCCCACCACTTCCTCTGGCAGGGTGTTCCACTTGTCCACCACCCGTTCTGTGAAGAAATTCTTCCTCACGTTTCCTCTGAATCGCCCTCCTCGAACTTCATCCCATGCCCTCTAGTCCTGGAACATCTTTTTCGCTTAAAAATAGTGCATTCCTGCATCCTGTTCCTCCCTGTAAGATACTTGTATGTCTCTATCATATCCCTCTCTCCTCCCTCTCCTCCAGGGAGTACATGTTCAGTGCCTTCAACCTGTCCACATAGGACTTGTGATGCAATCCATGCACCATCTTTGTTGCCCTCCTCTGAACCTTCTCTACCCTGTCTATGTCCTTACGTAGGTAAGGTTCCAGAACTGCACAGTGTACTCCAGGTGCGGCCTCACTAGTGTCTTGTATAGTGAATTATGACCTCCTTTTCCTGCTGGTGATGCCCCTGCCTATGCATCCCAGCATCCTATTTGCTTTACCTGCTGCCTTGTCACACTGTTTCCCTGCCTTGAGGTAATCAGAGATGATAACTCCAAGATCCCTTTCCTGCTTGGTGCATGCTATATCCTCACCCCCCAACTGATATATTGTGCCAGGGTTTTTGTGCCCCATATGCATTATTTTGCACTTCCTTGCATTGAATTTCAACTGCCAAACCCTTGACCATTCTTCAAGTTTCTGCAGGTCCCTTCTCATCCTGTCTACACCCTCTGGTGTGTCTACTCTGTTACAGAGCTTTGTGTCATCAGCGAACAGTGAAATTCTGCCTTCTAGGTCCTGTGCAATGTCACTGATGAAGATATTGAATAGTACCGGTCCCAGCACTGATCCCTGTGGTACCCCACTGGTCACTCTTCCCTCTGTGGAGTGACAGCCATTTACCACCACCCTCTGTGTCCTGCTGCCCAGCCAGTTACCTACCCACTGCACTACTGTCCTGCCCACACCCATATTCCCCAGTTTGTGCAATAGTCTTCTATGTGGCACAGTGTCAAAGGCCTTGCTGAAGTCCAGATAGGCCATGTCCACTGCCCTCCCCTGATCCACCTCCCTAGTCACCCAGACAAAAATTCAACGAGGTTGGTCTGACATGACCTTCCCTGGTGAAACCATGCTGCCTTGGGTCCTGTAGTCCATTGACAACCAGATGTTCCACCAATCTCTCCTTCAGTAGTGCTTCCATGATCTTCCCCACTACCGAGGTGAGGCTGACTGGTCTGTAGTTCCCCGCTTCCTCTTTGTTCCCACTTTTGTATAAGGGGACTACATCTGCCATCCTGCAGTCTTTGGGTACCTCCCCTGTTTCTAGTGATCGGCTAAACAGGATAGCAAGAGGTTCAGCCACCACCTCTCTTAGTTCTTTAAGGACCCTGGGGTGCACCCCATCTGGCCACATTGCTTTATCAACTCTTATTACTTCCAGTTCCTTCAGGACCCTTTCTCGTGTAAAGGGACTTGTGTCCATTTCTGCACCATTCTCACCCCTTGTGCTCCATTCAGACCCATTACCCTCCTCTTCCTCAGTAAAGACTGAGCAGAAATACCTGTTCAATATGTCAGCTTTACTGCTGTCATCCTCCACACAGCCCCCATCCTCCCCCTTCAGTCTCACTATCCCTCCCTTTGCCTTTCTTTTTTCACTTATGTACTTGTAAAAGGTTTTGTCCTACCCGCTGATTTTGCAATGTGTTCTTCTGTCTGAGCTTTGGCTTCCTTACTGACCTCCCTGCCTCCCTTTGCATCTCCTGGTACTTCTCCCTATCCCCTTCTGCCTGTGTCTTTTTTGTATTGCCTGAATGCAATCTTTTGGCTTTCACTTTTGCTACCTCTTTGAAACCATAATGGTCTCCTCTTCCTTTCCTCTTGCTAACCTGCTTAATACATAATTCTGTTGCTCTTGTAATCCCCATTTTAAATACTTCCCACTGTTCCTCAACCCCTGATTCCTGCCCCATTCCCTAATGCCTGTTTCAAGTATCTCCCATTTTCCCAAAGTTTGCCCCTAAAATCCAGGATAGTGTTTTTTGTGTGGTTTGGTTCTGCTCTTTCTGTGATTTCAAACCACAGTGACTGGTGGTCACTGTTCCCCAGGTGCTCCCAACTCTTACCCCATCACACTGTCCCTGTTTATGAGCACAAGGTCCAGTATTGCCTTCTGCCGAGTTGGTTCCATGACCAGTTGCTGAGGAAGGCACCTGAAGGAGTCCAGGATAAATCTGCTCCTAGTTGATGCTGCTGCTGGGATGCTCCAGTCCACGCCTGAACATTGAAGTCTCCAACCAGTACTACTCACCTTTTGTCTGCCATCCTCTGGATGGCTAGCATCAGCTCCCTATCTGTTTCTTCCTCCTGGGCTGGTGGTCTATAGACCACACCTGTGCGGATGGCTGGCCCCATTTTCCTTTCCAGCTTAACCCACAGTATCTCTCCCCCATTTTGTTCCTCCTGGATCTCTGTGGCTCTTATGTCATTTTTCACATACAGTGCCACTCCTCCTCCCTTCCTGCCTGCCCTGTCTCTTCTGAATATGTTGTAGACAGGTATGGCCAACTCCCAGTCGTGGTTATCATTACACCAGGTTTCAGTGATGGCCAGAATGTCCAGGTCTGACTGCACCATGACAGCCTCCAGATCTTCCATCTTGTTGCTAAGGCTCCTGGCATTTGCACACATGACTTTCCATGATTTGACCTCCCTAGACTGTTTCGCTGTTCTACTCCAGCCCCTTCCTTGGTTGTCCTTTATCCCTGGTTCACCTTGCTGTCTGCCTTTCTGCTGAATTTTGCCCCTATTCTGCCTATCCACCTCCTGGGCGCTAATCTCCATCTTTTGCACTTGGCTAACCTCCACATCCTTTCCTTCCATTTCTCTGGGTACCTCTATTTGGTTGTCCCTGTTTGGCAGTGTGGCATATGAGTTCTTGAGTGGAATAGGATCTGAGATGTGCCTCTGCCTGACTGGTCTAACCCTCCCTGAGCCCACTGTCATCCAAGTACTCCTCGTTCTCTGCATCCTTTGAGGCAGCTGCATTGGACTGAGTGGTCTCTGGATAGGGGTGATGGTACTCCTGACCCAGTTTACTTCCGCTCTGAGTCTGGCTACCTCATCCTGCAGTCCAGAAAGATGCATGCAGATAGGGCAGCACCTCAGTGTCCAGAAGATCTGCCTGAATATGGCTGCCCCACAGCCACTGCATTGCACCACTCCCCACATTATACTGCAGTTATACTGCTATTCCACTACTTGTCTGCTACTGAAGCTCTCCTAGTTCCCTTTTTATTAATTTACTGTCCTAAAAATCCTGCCACTGTTCCTCTATAATATTTGAAAATACATACACTTCTATCTCACCTCTTTATCTTTACCATCAAAAGGTAACTACAATCACAATAATCTACCTTCTACTAATACAGATTCTATCACAGAATCAGAGCACAATGCAAAAACATCTGCTACTTAGCAACAACAAACACTATAACACTCAAACACTATAATACTGGAAAAGTGTTTTTTTCCTTGTGTATACAAAGTACACAGTTTAAAGAGTCATGGTTCAGGTGTCCGACTCAGTTTCGGATTGTATTGTATCCTCTCGGGCGACAAACTCTTGTCTGATCTTCTCTGCCATCTTGCCTGCCTCTGTAGAGTTGGAAAATAGATATGTTTTGCCCCCATAGTGAATCTTTAGATGTGCAGGCATCAGTAAATAATGATTTACTCCCAGTTCTCATAAGGCTGAGTGTACTCCATCAAAACTCTTCCGATGGGTTCTAGTACTGAAGCTTAGGTCTGTGAAGAACTTTATATTGACTGCTCTGATGTTGGCTCCCTTAAGACGTTTCTCTGCCAAGGAGAAGCTCATCTCTCTCATCGGAGCCCCCGGTGACTACAAGAACAGTTTGTGGGGTTGTTTCATGCTGCAGAGGTCTTCAAGGGGTAATTCTGTACGTCCATTTGACATGAAGCTCTTTGTTCAATGATAGTGCCTCCGGTATCCAATCTAACAGGAACCCTGTCAAATTGTCACCCTCTGAATCTTCAGGTAGGTCAATAATATGAATATTGTTGGCTCTGGTAACATTTTCCAGCTGTTCCAATCTTGCATGCAGGGTAGCATTCTCTCATACTAGCCCCACACATGTTACAAGGCTTTTTCTGCTGCTTCACCCGCCGTTGATGCTTTGGCTGAGGTGGATTCGGTTTTTTGCTCGAGCAGGGCTGTTTTATTCATGAAGCCCTCAATCTTTTTATCAAGGCCCTGTACTGCAGCAAGGAGTGATGCCAAAGTGGGTTCCCAGTCGGATGCTTACACTGCTGATTTTCTCACCTTAGCCAGCGTGCTCTGGGCCTTGGATGTTGTTGAAATGGTCGGCTGCTGATTTTTGGTCTTCCCCATCTTTCCAGAAGCCAGTAATCTTGTAGCAGACTCTAGACAGTCGATTGGTATTTGTAGTACTACCAAATTTGTACTTTAAAAGCTATTTAAATTGTTTTTAAGTTTGTTCCTTGCAGAGCACTGGTTCCCTGCATCTGTGCAAGCCGGCGGTCAGGACACATCCCCCCAGGATGTTCCATTTAATGAGACATTTGTCTCATGGATTTTATTCTGTACCCACATTAAATAAATAAAATAGTGTCCAAATTAATCGCCGTCACCTTATTTTCTAACCTGCTACCTCTAGGAGGCCCGGTTATCCAAGTTAATTGCTGGCCTCTTATATTTCTGGCCCCTTTATTGCTAAGAGACCCTATTACCCAAATGAACTGTTAACCCATTACATTTCTGGACCAGTATCCTTAGGAGACAGTCTCCCAAACAAATGACAGATGAAAAAATTACTCACCATAGTAATCTTATTTCTTCCAAGAAAGTCTTACTGTATTCTGACTTATGCAGTATGGTCTCACCATAGGACTGCTCTGGAGCCGAAATGGTTAATAGAACCTATGCAAATGATGGAATGGTAGTCTCGAGCTCGGTTTTCAAACCACTGTCCCTGGTAAACAGTTCTAAACCATCAGATTCTTACAAAGCATGCACCAAAGCTTATCTAACTAAGCACTACTACTAACAACTATACCCTATTTTAATAAACATTTTTTTGTCCCCTTAAAGGTTTGAACTGGCACCACTAAGACTCAAGTCACAGATGCCCAAGAGAAAAAACATACCTACAGGTTTGCAACACACTAGTACAGCTGGAGTGCAGTCACCCTAGGTTCATAGAAGGGGAGGAAGGGAGGGTGCTCAGAATACAGTAAGATTTCCTTGGAAGAAACAAGACTTATATGGTAATTTTTTCTTCAAACCCTAGGAAATCTTACTGTATTCTAACTTCAGCAGACTACCCAAGCAGTACCTTTGGAGGTGGGTTAGAACCTACCTAGGAAACGGGCTCCATAGGATTGCTGTGCCAAATCTGGCATCCCCTCTGGCCTGAACATCCAAGCAATAATGCCTGGTGAAGGTATGGACCATTTTCAAGTAGCTGCTTTGCATATAATAGTTAGGGGGATATCCCTAGCAGCTGCTAAAGAGGCTGCTGTGGCCCTAGTGGAGTGGGCCTTGAGGCCTGCAGGTGGCTGCTTGCCCACTTTGCTGTAGCAGAACTGAATACAGGCTACGATCCATCTTGCAATGGAACTTTTTGTAGCTGGTTTCCCTTTTCCCACCTCTCCACAGGTGAGGAAGAGCTGAGATTGACCCTGTCCATGAGTCTTTGTGTGATCAAGATAGTAGCTAATTGCCCTTTTAACATCTAGGCTATACAATCTGCATTCACCTGGAGTAGAGTGATCAGTGAAAAACACAGGTAGTGTGATGGACTGGTTAAGGTGGAACTCTGATATCACCTTAGGTAGGAATTTTCTATTAGTCCCCAGGACAACTGTGTCTCTATGGATGGCAATGTAACCAGGCTCCATAGACAAGGCCTGAAGCTCACTGATCCTTCTGGCAGAAGTCATGGCAACTAGGAATACTGTCTTCCAAGTCACATACTTGAGGTCTGCCGACGACATGGTTCAAAGGGAGGCTGCATGAGCTAGGCAATGCAAATATTGAGGTCCCACATAGGGGTTGGTTCCATATGTGGAGGGTGCAAATGCAGCAATTTCTTAAATACTGGGTTAGAGGCTAGGGAAAATCTCTTACCTGCAGACAAATAAGCTGAGACAGCTGCCAAGTGCACTCTCAAAGCAGAGACCTTTAAGCCAGAAGAATGGAGATGTGCTAAATAATCCAGAACTATAGGCAAACTGGCTTGGTTGTGATCCAGGCTCTTGCTTTGGCTCCAAATGGAGAATCTTTTACATTTGGAAGAATAAGTCTTTCTAGTGGAAGGTTTTCTGGAAACCCTGAGTATTTCCATGACCCCCTTCTGACAAATGCAAATCTGCATATTCTAAGTCTTCAAGAGCCAGGCCTTGAGCCTGAGGGATTGCAGGCTGGGGTACATGATTCTGCTCCAAGAGGATGACAGCAGATTGTGTCTCCTGTGCAGGCTGATTGGTTTGACTACTGAAACTGATACTACCATGGGGTACCAGGGCTGCCTGACCCAATCTGGTGCAATGAGAATCATTGTTGCTGGCTGGGCTCTGAGTTTGTTCAAGACCCTTAGCAATAGGGGACAAGGAGGGAATGGGTACAGAAACCCCTCTGATCAGTCCAGTAGCAGTGCATCCAGGGGAACTGTGCCCTTGATGGGGGGTCTGCAGCAGAACTGTGATAACTGATGATTGCTCGGAGCTGCGAACAAATCCACTTCTGGGGTGCCCCATCTCCTGAAGATGGTCTCCAGGACCTGCCTGTTCAGTGACCACTCATGGAGGTTCTGATTTATTCTGATGACAGCATCTGCCAGGACATTGTCCTTCCTTAGAAGATAGACAGCTGAGATGGACACTTCAGGGAATATGCCAAGGTCCAGATTTTCATAGCCTTTGTGCGCACAGTAGTCGAACACGTGCCCCCCTTGCCTGTTTATGTAATACATGGTGGTTGTGTTATCTGTTCTGACCTGAACCACCTTGGTTTTTACTTGATTTGCGAATGACTGGAGACCCAGAAAACCGCCCTGAGTTCCAATAAGTTGATGTGTAGGAGTGATTCCCGCTTTGTCCATGTGCTGTGTGATCCTCCCAGATGTGCCCCCCAACCCAGGAGGGATGCATCTGTGGTCAGTACCAGTGAAGGGGCTTGTTGCAAGAATGTAACCCCTTGCCTGAGGTTGGCCTGGTCTCGCCACCATTGCACAGCCTGGAGGAATGTTACTGTAACTGGCACTAGCTTTGACAGGGAAGCTCTTTTTTGAAGCCAGTGAGCTCTCAGCTGGAACTGGATGTCCCTCATTTGGAACCTGGCTCCTGACACTGTTGCTGTGGATGCTGCCATGTGGCCTAGCAGTTGCAGAAAGTGCCTTGCCGGCCTTGGGACCTGCAGCTTGAAGGAATTTACTACCTGACTCAGGTTGTCCACTCTGTCTTGAGGAAGGAAAGCCCTTCCCTTGAGTGTGTCCAGATCTGCTCCTATGAATTTGAGCAGCTGAATTGGTTCCAGTACAAACTTTTTTAGGTTCACCAGAAACCCCAATGAATGCAGAGTACCCTGTGTGAGCGCCAGTACCTCTTTCACCTGCTGATGTGATTGACCCACTATCAGCCAACTGTCCAGGTAGGGAAACGCAGGTTACCCACCTGTAACTGTAGTTCTAGGAGTGGTATATGTTGTTCATCCACTCTGATAGACATGTCGTTTCCCTTTAAGAATCTTGCCGGAAGGTCTTGAAGCTGGCTTCTCCCACCCACTCAGGTGGTATAACCCTCTGATCTGCCCCATGACACCAGGTCTTTGCCCGCTGGAAGCTCAGATTGTGTGTGTGGATAAACAACATATACCATTCCTGGAACTACTGTTACAGGTGAGTAACCTGTTTTTTCTAGGATGGTGGATATGTTGTTCTATCCACACTGTTTGGCAGACTCCAAGCAGTTCTCCGGGAGGAGGGAGACAAGGCGCACACTCACTCATACTTACTTTTGGAACAGAGATTGGAGAACTGAGGGCCCCAAAACCAGCATCCTGGCATGACTCAAGGTTGATACGGTTGTGGGTAATGAAGGTGTTTGCTGTCTTCCAGGTGGCAGCCCGGCAGATTTCCTGGATAGGGATGTCCCTGGAAGCAGCCACCGATGCAGCAGTATGGCGGGTAGAATGAGCTCTTATCCCTCTGGGAGGCTGCCTGTCTGCCAGCCTATAGCAGAGATCAATCCAAGAAGTGAGCCATCTGGCAATTTTTAGCTTTGCTGCACATCTGCCATGTGTGGCTTCAGTGTACGAGACAAACAGCTGGTGGACCTCCCCCTGAACTTCCGCTGTCCGCTCCTTAAAATAAGAGAGTGCTCATCTCTAGTCCTGAGTATGGAGCCTGTACTCGGTCTCTGAGGTGTAGTTTGGGTATAACACACGCAAACTCAACACCTGGTTAAGATGGAACTCCGACACCACCTTCGGAAGGAATTTCGGGTGGGGGCGCAGGACAACCTTGTCCCTGTGAAAGACCAGGTAAGAAGCCTCCACCGAGAGCACCTGGAGCTCCCCAGTCCTTCTGGCTGACGTGACAGCCACCAGGAAGGCGGTCTTCCATGACAAATGTGACATCTCACACTTGTGCATCGGTTCGAATGGCTTGCCCATGAGCTTTGCCAGCACCGGCAGTAGATCCCACGGAGGTGGAGGCTCACGCACTTGAGGGGATATGTGGTCGAGCCCTTTAAAGAAACGCCAGATCACCACCTCCTGTGCCACCGTCTGTTGACTGACCCGTGCCCGGTAATCAGAGATGGCTGCCAGGTGCACCTTAAGGGTTGTAGACTGAAGACCACCTTTGGACAGAGACCAAAGGTAGTCTAGGATGCTAGCCACTGGACACGACAACGGGTCCAGGCCCTTACCCTGACACCAAATGAAAAACTGTTTCCATTTGAAGGCATAGCACCTTCTGGTTGACTCCTTCCTGGATGCTTCCACTGCTATGAGCACATCCTCAGAGAGACCCAGAGGCTGGAACTCTAGCCGCTCAGGTACCAGGTTGTCAGGTGCAGGGATTGAAGGTCCAGATGGAATACCTTCCCCTGACTGACAGATAACAGGTCCGGGCATACTGGAAGATGCTGCAGAGGCCTGGAGCTGAGGCTGAGGAGATCTGGATACCAGAACTGGCGCAGCCAGTCTGGGGCTACCAGGATCACCTGTGCCTTGTCCCTCCTGACCTTGAGGATCACTTTGTGAACCAAGGGAAGTGGAGGGGAGGCATAGAAGAGGCCTGGGGTCCATGGCCTCAAGAAGGCATCCGTCTGCAGCGAGCCCTGCTGAAGGGGATGGACATGAAACAGCCTCAGCTTGGTGTTCTCCCTGAAGGTGAACAGATACACCTGAGGTTTGCCCCAGTGAGAGAACAGACTGTGTACTACCTCTGGATGGAGAGACCACTCGTGGGATATCTCGCCACATAGCTCAGAGCATCCGCCAGTTGATTTGAGGCTCCTGCTACATGGATGGCTAGGAGATCTGCCTCCAGTCGGCTCATAAGGGTCCAGATGCAGAGCACTTCCCTGCATAGCAGCTGGGAGTGCGTGACACCCTGTTTGCCAAGGCAGTACATAGTTGTGGTATTGTCTGTCTGGACTTGCACAACTTGAACCCAAAGGAGCAGAGTGAATGCTGAAAGTGCCAGTTTGACCACTCTGAGTTTCAGCAGGTTGATATGATATCGGGATTCCTCGGGGGGGTCCAGAACCCGTGGGCTCTGTGGTTCCCCATGTGGGCTCCTCAGCCTGTGAGAGAGGCACTGGTCATAAGAACAACCGTTGGCTCGGGACGGACAAACGGGATCCCTTCCTGCAAGTGATCCAGGACGGTCCACCACTGGAGAGCATCCCACATCTTCTGGGTCACAGTGACCAGCTGGTCAAAATGACCATGACGCTCAGTCCACTGGCTGGCCAGCTCCCATAGGAGGGGGAGCATATGCCACCGGGCCCATCAGACGGCGATGGTGCAGGCCGCCATGTACCCCAAAAGGCACAGAAAGTCCTGGGCAGGGCGCAAGTGCCAAACCATAAATGACTGGGCAAAGGAGGAGAGAACCTCCACCCTGTCTGTCAGGAGCTGAACTATGCCCCGATGAAGCATATCACCTGTGAAGGTACAGGCTCCAACTTGGCCTTGTTGACCAGGAGACCAAGGTCAGTGCAGGTCTGGAGGGCCAGGTCCCTGGACCTCTCCACCTCTTGCTTGGTGGAACCCGCCAAGAGCCAGTTGTGGAGATATGGGTAAACCCCGACCCCTCGACACTGAAGATGGGCCGCCACCACTGAAGTGCATCTGGTGAAGACCCGTGTGGCCGATGACAGGCTGAATGGCATGGCTCAGAACTCGAACAGGGCTCCCTTCTGCTCGGAAATGAAGGAACCTTTGGTGAGATGAATGGATCGGGACGTAAAAGAATGTGTCCTGGAGATTCAGAGAGCAAAACCACATGTTCTACTCAAGAGATGGTATGATCTGTGACAGAGTTACCATCCTGAAGGTGCAGGACCAGAGGAACTGGTTCAGGTCATGCAGATCTAGAATGGGGCACAAGCCCCCCCCAAATCCGCTTCCGAACCAGGAAGCACCTGGATACGAACCCTGGGTTGACCAGGGGGTCCGTATGGAGGAGTTGGGCAATGTCATCTCAAAGAACCGACCGAGTGTGTAATGACACCATATCCTCCCATGAGGCGTGGGCTCGGCTTGGAGGGTACTGCTTAAATTCCAGAGGCAGTCCCTGGCCCACCACTTCTAGAACCCACCTGTCCATGGTAACAGTGGACCAGGTGGAAAGGAAGTAGCGGAGCCGACACCCTGACCAGTATGATGGTGGCCACCCCCATCCTGTCATTGAGCAGGCTTGGAGGAAGAGGGTCCAGATTGAGGACTGCCTGCGCCCCGTCCTGCAGGCTTACGGGCCGCCAGAGACCCGGACTTGGGCCGAGGGTGCCAAGATTGTGCCTGCTGTTGCTGCCCCACTTGAAAGTGGGACTGCTTGGCCACAGGGGCAGAATGCTGAAATGGCTTTTTCTTCTGCTTTTTGGAACCCTGGGATTCCTTCTGTGCAGAAATTACGGAGTCCACCATGGCATTGGACTTCTCGATGTGTTGGAGCTCACTGTTCACACCTGAGCTGAAGATGCTGGGACCCAGGAAAGGGATGTCCGTTAGCTTGTGTTGGGTGTCTGCCGTGAAGGTGGAGACCCTTAACCAAGCCATGCAGCGCACGGCAACCGCAGCTGCCACCAAACAGATGCACAAGTTCCCAAGGTCCAGAGCCATCTGGAGTTGCTGCTTCGCAACAGCGTGATCCTGGTCCCAGATCTGGTTGACCACGGTCTGGAGGTCTGCGGGGAGCTGAAGTAGACTGAAGACCCCCTTTGGACAGAGACCAATGGTAGTCTAGGATGTTAGCCAGAAGGGCGTGAGAGAAATGCGCCATGATGATGGCCGAGCTTGCCTGATGGAAGCCCAAAGTAGAGGCGGCATAAACTTTAAGGGCCAAACTGTTTTTTTAACTCCTTGTCCGGAGGTCTAGCTGTATCTGCTGAACTACCCAAGCATCTGAACACAGATTCGGTCACCAAACCCTCTGCAGAGGGGTGCTCTGTGAACCCTGAAAGGGACCCAGTGGGCACCACGTATTTGCGGGGCAGAAGGTGCAGGGCAGGATGCTGCCATAGCTCCTAAGCCGAACCAACAATGGCCTCGGCCACTGGAAAGACTTCAGTCGGTGAAGTTGAGGATATCTGTGATGTGGATATTCGGCCTGTTTCTGGATGGGTTCAAGAGGCATCTCCCTGGATTCGGATATAAAACGGACGATGCCCATAAAGGAAGAGGGGCCTTCCTCCGTCGAGAGACTACTGACCAATTCCTTGTCCAGGGGACGGGAATGAAGGTCCAAGTCCAGATAAATCAGCCCGCCACCTGAGTTTCTCTCCACCCGCCTAGGATGGTCAGAGGTGAGGGTAATAGACAGCCTACGCGTGAGGCCCGGAACAGGCCGAGACTCTTTGGCAGGCAACCCCACAGTGGGGCTGTTTAGGTGGCAGCTCCACCAAGATCGGTGGAGAGGTTAATTTTGGCCAAACTGGAATGGTTTTGACTGTCTCTGTGGGAGGAGGAATGATGCGGGCCAGCTCTGGAGAAGTCGGCTTTGGCTTGAGAGGCGAAAGCCAAGTAATGGCCGGGGTGGAAGCTGAAATCTGCTTTTGACTGGACTAGATCAGCTGTAGCCACATCAGATCTTCATAGCGTCGACAGAGTTTCCAACGAAGCCTCTCCTTATCCGAGGAGGATGAAGGAGAATGTCGATGGCACCTCTTCTTAGAGTGCTTGTGCGCCTTCTTCGGCCTGTCGGTCGAAAGAGTCTGAGACCTCGATTGCTGGGGTAACCAACGGGGTCAATCAGAAGGCACTGGGGAGACCGGTGGTTCTTCTTGGTCGGGGACCGGTTCTCCAATGGGTTTCATAGTGGGCTGGGTCTCATCGGGGATAGGCAGGACCGGGGTCCAGTATAAGGAGCTGTTGGCCTCCTCGGGTGACAACGGGTCGACTGGGTTGAGAATTATCTCAACTGCATCGTTGTCCAGTGTTTGGGCCGGCAGGCCTGATGGAGGAACCATGAAGCCAGCGGCCGAGGCCGCAACCTCGACCGATGTCGAGATTGATGATTCCTGGAACCGAGATCTCTCACGATCCCATGAACACTGTCAATGTCATGAAGATTCTCTCGGTTCATTGTTCTTTTTAAGGGACCGAGACACATGCATGCCTGAAGGTCCCTCACCCTTGGTGGGAAGGGATTGGCACATCTCCCGAAAGGATCCAGAGAAGGTGGGGCCCAAGTTGAGTGGAATGAAAAAGGGTTTCGAGGACCGATCCGTGGCCCGAGCCACTTCTTCCTCCAAGGCCTTCATTTGTTTGAGCTGTTCAGCGGAACCTGCAGCTGCAGAGACCACTCATCAGGCTTCCTTAGATTTGACTGGCGAGTTCCATTTCTCTGGTCAGCCCAATTTCAGCCTTGCGAGACGATCGTCCAAGACGTTCGAGTGAAATGCGTAACACATCTCACAGGTCTGAGTGTCATGGCCGACACCCAGGCAGTACACGCATGTGGCATGCGGATCGATGCGAGACATCTTTTGACCACACGGGCAGCGGCGGAAACCAGGAGAGGATTTATCCTCCATGGAGGTCGAAATCGCGAAGCGATTTTGTGCAACTCTGACGAGTTTAAGTTTAAACAAATCCGTGAATTTGAAAGCCAGAGCCTACAGAACGCAAGAGCAGTAAGGAGGGAACCTGTATCTTCCAGTGGAAAGGAAGATCTGGCTTCACGGGGTGAAGCCGAGGGTTATACCACCCGGGTGGGTGGGAGGAGCCAGCTTCAAGACCTTCCAACAAGATTCTTAAAGGGAAAGGACATGCCAAACAGTATGGCTAGAAAAACATATCCACGATCCTAAAATACTGTTATTCCTTGCCTCCTTAGGTGTGCCACGACGACAGCTAGGCATTTTGTGAACACCCTTGGAGCAGAAATTAGGCTGAAGGGCACTGCCTTGGATTGGTAATGCCCTGACGGCAGTCTGAACCTGAGGTACTTTCTGTGAGACCGCCTTACAGGGATGTGAAAGTAGGCATCCTTAAGGTCTAGGGATGCTAGCCAGTCTCCCTGCCTTAGGATTGGTAGAATGGTAGTCAGTGTTACCATCTTGAATTTTGGTTTTGACGAATGTTTATTTAGGTATCTGAGATCCAAAATGAGCCGCTACTTCACTGTTTTCTTTATTGTGAGGAAGCATCTTGAGTGTAGGTCTTTTCCCCTCTGGACTGGCTCTATTGCCTCCTGCAACAGTAGACTTGAATCTTCCTCTTCCAGCAAGATTGTTTCCGATGGGGAGGATGGTTTGAAGGCCCTTGATCTCAGTCTTGGCAAGAGCTTGAAGCCGAGTACAAGACCCTGGCCAATTACCTCCAGGACCCACTTATCTGTGAAATATTTTCCCACTCCTGGAGACAGTGTGCTAGCCCATCCCCTACAGGTACTGGGGAGGCGACCTGAGCAGGCACCTCAGGGTGTCTGCTTGGTCTGTGCTGCTGGCTGGACACGGAGGCTAGTATGGCCACTGCCCCTTCTGCCCCTGCCTTTAAAGAATCCCCTCTGTTGCTGGAACTAAGAGAAAGCTTAAGGCTGGAAGAAAGGTCTATAATGAGCTCTGCCCCTGCCTACTCTGTTTTGGTGCTTCTGGGGGGTAGATGCTCTTTCTTTAGCTGCAGCACTCTTACAGGCCAACTTAGATTCATCCATTTTCTTCATATATGCCTCTGTTTGTTCACCAAATAGAGACATAGGGTCACAAGGGAAGTCCACAGCTTTTGTTTGTGTATCCTGGGTCAGGTTGGTAGTCCTCAGCCAGGCAAACCTCCTTAGGGACACTGATGCTGCCATCTGTCTGGATGCAGTATCATTTGAGTCCACTGCCATTCTGAACTGTGTTTTGGCAAGGCCTCAATCACTCTCTTTGCAGCTTCCTCTAGGTCAGCTGCCATGGGAGATGAAACTGATTTAGTTATTTCCATCACTCTGGACCAAAGGTTCTCCTGGTACCTGGCCAAATATGACATATAGATAGCTTGCTTAATAGTCAGTGCCAGGTACACTTTTTTGCAACAATTCCACGCTCCTAGAATCTTTATCTGGAGGGTGAGAGGCCAAGGGGATGCCAGCTTTGTCACAAGCTGCAGCATGCACTGCCCCCTCACGAGTATGGCGCCCAAAAAGGAACTCAGCACCCCTTTTGGCAACTCAGTATTTCTTGCCTGCCTTCTTTTCTGTAGGGGGCACGGAAGTGGGTGTCTGCAAGACTTTAAGTGTCTGTTTGTTAAGGGATTTATGAAGTGGCAGCAATAACTTCTTTGATGCTGGCACATCGATCATTTCCCTGTAATCTTCTTCCTGCTTATCCTCTGTGGATTCCTGGGTAGGGTAGTCGAGGGTGTGAGCTATTTGCTTCATAAAAGAAAAATGTGAAGTGAAATCTTCCGTTCCCTTATCAGGGGAATCTGGTCTATGAGGATCTGGGGAAACTGCTGGATCAATTGGTTTCTCAAAGTCCTCTTCATCATCTTCCTCTTCTTCCTCCTCCTCCTTTTCTTCTGCAAAGTGTTTCCCAGTAAAGTCTTTTAAACTGGGTGCCTGGGTTAACCTAGGAGTATGAACCGTTACCAGTTGCGGTTGCTTTCCAACCGGAACCGGGGCTTGCAGAGACTGTATAACATGAACAGAGTTAGCGATGTCTTCTGCAGAAGGAGCTGCTGGTTTCTTCGGTTGCAGTTCCTGATGCTTCTCTTTACGTTTTTCTTACCTGCAATGGCTGATTTAGCAGCCAAGTCAGCAGTTCTTTTCTTAGTTGAAGAGCTGTCTCCCGTTTCAGAGGGCAGCTCCTCCAGTTCGTTCTGAGGAGGAAGCGACTTTTCAATGGCTGGGTCAGCAGCCCTTTCAGACATTTTTTCCTGCAGTCTCTTCAACCATCTCTCGACCGTGGACTGAAGAAACTGTCTGCAGATCTCACAATCTGTCTTGAGGTGTTCAAACGCCAGACAGAAGACACAGACTAAATGTGGATCTGCCTCAACAAAAAGTTCCCTGCACTCGGTACAGTGCTGGAAACCTGTAGGTCCCGTTCTCTTCTTGGCTTTCTGTGACATAACCCAGAAGAAAACAACTCTAAGGATTCACTCTAAATTTAACCCCCGGTCACACTAACTGCTAGAAACTAGGAGTTACCCCGGTTAAAAATCAATCAAGAACCAACTACACCCAAGTCGGTATAATACAATTTAAATCAGGTAACAAAATAAAGGAAACATGAGGGGAAAATCCAAAGGAGATTCTGTTTTCCTCTTGGTTAACAACCGAAAGGAAAAAAACGGTTACTTACCCCTCTAACACTAAAATCTAAAATTCTACCTGAAAACCAAGGACAGTGCTCTCAATACCAAATAAAACAACTTTTTACTAGGTAAAGCAGAAAAATAAAGAATTTCAAGCGATGAAAGGAAAGCTCTCCGGAGACGTCTTACTGAGGCAAGCGGAGTAAAGAGTCTGACAGTTTAGAACGGTTAGCCAGGGACAGTGGTTTGAAAACTGAGCTTGAGCCTAGCATTCCATCATTTCCATAGGTTCTATTAACCATTTTGGCTCCAGGGCAGTCATATGATGAGACCATACTGCATAAGTCAGAATACAGCAAGATCTCCTGGGGTTTGAAATGTAAATTATGTACCTACTGTGATTCTTGATCTTCCTGTATATCTTCACCATTCATCACTGATGGGTTTCAGCCGAAGGTGCAGGACCCTGCGGGAAGCTTTTGTTTTAAGAAAAGAGGGAGGAACGACGTCAAAGACGGTGCCACCATCTAGGCCGACGCAACGCATGGCACTTGCAGGTTGGCCAGTAACCCACACTGTCCCTTCCACTTCCACTCCCACAGTTCTGCTCGCCGGAGAGGAAAACTAGAGAAGAAAAAACAAGGGTGGAGGGTGGGCAAGGGAGCCCAAAGGGACAGTAAAAGAAAAGGATATGAACTGAAAAAGGAATAAGCCGACAGGAGAAGATAGTTTTTTGGTTTTATTGGGCCCAAGAGGGTCTGGATTGAGGCACCAACTTCTGGGCAGGAGCCCAGAAGAAAAAAGAAGAAATAGAAGAGAGAAAAAAGAAGAAGAGAGGAGGAAGAGAGGGAAGCGCAGTGGGAGGATGAAACTCACTTGCCTGTTCCATTCCCTGTGGACTAGATCAACTTAAGTCAACTGGCTTTGCTCTCTTGTCAAGAAAGCGACTGTTTTTTTTTTTTTTGAGACCCTAAAATGTGCATCCCCAGGAACTGGGTATCCCAAAAGGAGAGGGAATCTTAGCCTTCACCCACAAGAGGGGTTGGCAGGAGACATGGTAGACAAGAATAAACAGTTTAGGCCCAATAGGGAGAACACCAGGTTTTAGTGCTCCCTCTCTCCTTCCATTATAAGGCTGGGGGGTCCAAGAGGTAACTCCCTAGCTAAAAATAACCTTGGTGCCCCCCAAGCATCCAGGGTAGATAGGATAAATCCTAAATCTTTGCACCACCGAGGAGGTGATATGACAGGACAGGACCTCACAGAGGTTTCCTGGGTCTGATGTCCCAAGGGACTTAAGGCTATAGCAGTGGGCCCCTTGGGAAAAAGAACAAGATATATCAGGGCCCCAGGGCCCTAGTCCCGACAGAGGACCAGGAGAAGTACCCCACCAGGGGTGCGTTACCTGTAACAAAGCTGGAGAGAGATTTGAGAATGTCTGTTGCAAAGAGGGCACCGGAGAACCAAGGAAAAGGGCCAGAGCCCCTATCTGCCCTCCCCCAAGGTGGGTCCTTGTTGCTTCCGAGAAGTGGCAGGGAACCTGAAGGTACCAGTGGGACTGAGCCCACAACTGGCCTCAACTGGGAGGGCAAGCAGGGAGGAAACATTGCTCAGAGGCTGAGGCCCATGAGGGGATGAGGATGGGAAGCAGTGATGAGTGGTTAAGATATACAGGAAGATCAAGAATTACGGTAGGTGAGTAATTTACATATCTTCCCTCTATCAGTCTTCACCATTAATCACTGGTGGGTAAGAACCAAGCCCACAAAGTGGACCGTTACCTCCCTGAAGGCTGGACTGGTTTCAGTCCCTTGTGGGGGGAGTCACAAGGGCCCATCATGGGTCTGGCCAGACCTGCCACTTACTGAGAGTCAGGATGGGTCTCTTGACCAGCAAGAGAAGGAGGGCACCCCGACAGCTCTCGCCTGGTTCTTTATGAGAAAAACGGACCCCCGGAAAGGCGAGGCAGTCACCCTATGCTGGGCTGGGTGACAAACAGGTTAGGCGAAGCTATGCTGTCCGCCTAATGCAGATCGCCAATCCCACCAGTTTGGAAGCTACCGTGTTGGCGTCATATGACGCCCGCGCCTGGTGTCTTGCTAGCTCCAGACCCCTTGTGGCGATGACAATAGCTCGCCTGGTCACCTTGCAATCAGGCAAGGCTGTAAGGAAGGACCCCACTGTGGCCCACAGGCGCCTCTCACAGGTCACTATTTGTGCCTGACGTGCTGCTATTGATAAGAGGAGATGCACCAAGGCAAAAAAGGAAAATTACGTACCTACCGTAATTCTTGATCTTCTTGGACGAGTCTCCACCACTCATTCACACTAGTGGGATTGGCGCCGGAGGCACTAAGACCCATCGGGAGCAAACTTTTTGCTGGAGGGTCGGCGCGAGAGACGGCGCCGCGAGACACGGTGCAGAGAGCAGCGGCTTTCAATGCATAACCACCATCTACAGCGGACGACCTCCAACCGCCTCAGTACCTTTTTCCAAGGAGGTGCAGCGCAACTAACGAAAGAGTAAACCCAACATTAAAAACGGACATAAGATAGTCCGTATGACCCGTAAGAAGGGTCAGCAAAGAAGTCTTCACGGCCTAAAGATTTGAGGGTGAAGACCAATACAGCGATGAGCTCGGGGATGGAAGGTGGCGTCGAGTGGTGGAGACTCGTCAAGAAGATCAAGAATTACGGTGGTACGTAATTTTCCTATCTTCCTGACATAAGTCTCCACCACTCATTCACACTAGTGGGAGAGTACCAAGCTGATAATCCCCCAAAGGGCGGCAGGAGAGCCAGAGCTCACGTGCCTAAGATAGAAGCCCATTAAGGATAGTTCTGCCAATGCGGAATGTCGCCTGGCATGAACATCCAGTGCATAGTGCTTAGAGTATGCACTGAGCTCCAGGTGGCGGCGTTGCATATATCTGCAATTGGAACATCTGCGACTTCCGCTAGGGATGCCGGCCGACCGCCTAGTAGAGTGAGCGTACACTCTACCTTCTAATTTAACTTGAGCCATGGAATAGCAA
Source organism: Neoceratodus forsteri (assembly GCA_016271365.2). Classification (NCBI taxonomy): domain Eukaryota; kingdom Metazoa; phylum Chordata; order Ceratodontiformes; family Ceratodontidae; genus Neoceratodus; species Neoceratodus forsteri. Next base: position 1,295,260,735 of record CM057454.1, on the reverse strand, counting down.
TGACGAAGGCATGCCACTAACCATGAAGAGATGCATCTAATAGCGACAGGTTGACCCAGCCGGTGTCGCTGAAAGAAACGAACAGTTGCTGAGTCTATGCACATCCTTGGTTCTATCTAAATAGAACCGCAAGGTTCTCTTAACATCCAAGGAATGAAGAGCTCGCTCCCCTTCATTTTGGAAATTAGCGAGTAAGCGGGAAGTACCAGAGGTTGGTTCAGATGGAATTTTGACACAACCTTGGGAAGAAATTTAGATGAGTACGGAGAACTACCTTGTCCTTATGGAATACAGTATACGGAGGGTCCGTAACCAGGCATGTATCTCAGAGACCTGCGGGCTGAGGTAATGGCCACCAGGAAGGCAGTCTTCCAGGTAAGAAATTTTAGCTCACAGGTAGCTAAGGGTTCGAAGGCTTCCGAGTGAGCATGTCCAGCACCAGGTTAATGTCCCAGGCTGCAACTGGACGCTTAACAGGGGTCTGGTATGGAGAATCCTTAAGAAATCTCTTCACCATAGGTAACTGAGCCAGAGTTAAGGAAGAAATCGCTCATGGAGCTGAGATGGCACTAAGGTGAACTTTAATCTGGAGTACTGAAGACCTAAGTTTGATAGGTCCAAAAGATACTCCAGAACCTTGCCAGGAGGACAGGAAAAGGGATTCCAAGAGGATTTTGCACCAGAGAGAAAACGTTTCCATTTGGAAGCGACGTTGGGTGGCTGGCTTCCCAGCAGCCAGAAGGATGTCTGAGACTCTCAAGAGACGTTGAAGCGATTCACTTCTATCTCTTCAGGAGCCAAGCATGAAGGTGAAGTGATTTCAGGTTGGATGGACCAACGAACCCTGAGTCAAAAGACTGATTTGTAAAGGAAGTGGTCTCGGAGGCTGCCAACATACTGTTGAGTAGAGGAAACCATAGTTGCGAGGCCAGGAAGGAGCAATGAGAATCATCTTGGTCCCTGAGACTCGAACTTGAGGAGTACTCTCTGGATTAGAGGAAGTGGTGGAAAGGCGTAAAGAAAGCGTTTTGTCCACCGCAGCCTGAACGCATCCTGACAGAAAATGCCAGGCCCTGGATTTCTGGAGCAGAAGAGAGGCAGTTTTGCGTTGAGTGGGGATGCAAAAAGGTCCAGGTCTGGAGTCCCCACTCTTTGAACAGAGACCGAGCTACGGCTGGATCGAGAGACCACTGCGTGAGGGTCTGCCTCCGTTCTGCTGAGGTGATCTGCTAGGTCGCTTTGTATACCTGGCAGATAAACCGCTGAATCGAGACTTGTGCTCCAAGCACCACTCCCACACCCTCATTGCTTCCCTGCAAAGGGATAAGAATGAGCACCGCTTGCTTGTTGATGTAATACATCACTGCTTTGTTGTCCGTTTGAAGGAGAATGTTCTTGTGACAAAGGACATCCTTCAGAGCTCGGATTGCATAGAGGACCGCCTCATCTCCAGGACATTTATGTGGAGATGAGTTTGAACTGAGTCCATACACCTTGAGTGTGGAGGGAGAGACAGTGAGCTCCCCATCCCATTAGCGATGCATCTGTGGTGATGGAGATCTGATGATCCGGGGGAGCAAAGGGGAATCCTTCCAGGAGATTGCTCTCTTGAGACCACCAGGTGAGAGACCTTCAAGGGGCTCCGTCACCTTGATGGGATAAGACTGGGGTGAGAGGTCGGGGACCACTGGAGTGGAGAGCATCCATTGGGTGGTTCTCATGTGCAGTCGGGCCAGAGGGACAGTGAAGACCGAGGGCCCATGAGACCCAACATGCTGCATCGAGAGAGTGTAACCGATTGGTTCTCCCTGATGTAATGGGCCACACGAAGGATGTCGAGTCTTCTGTCCTCTGGAAGGAAAGCCTTCGCTGAGGAGGTGTCTAGAGCGTCCCTATGAAAAGGAGCCTCTGGGAGGGTTGCAGTTGAGATTTTTCAAATTCAGCAGAACTCCCATGGACGTGAGAAGACGAAGTCGTTTGCACGGCTTCCAAAGTCCCTTGGCCGGAAGGGTTTGCTGAAGCCAATCGTCGTAGGGAAACACTGGAGCCCGACTTTCCTGAGATGTTCCTGCAAGAACTGCACAACACTTTGTAAAACTCATAGGCGCGAGGATAGCCCAAAGGGCAGGACTCTGAACTGATAATGCTGACCCAAAGCTACAAACCTGAGGAATTTGCGTGTGGGTCGGGTGGACGGGATATGCTGGTAAGCATCCTGCATATCCAGAGAGGCCAGCCAGTCGTGCTGATGCAGCAAGGGTAACAGGGTACCTAGGGAAATCATCTTGAATTTCTCCCTGGGGAGGAATTTGTTTAACTTTCTGAGGTCTAGAATGGGGCGATCCCCAGATTTCTTTTGGAACCAGAAAGTAATGGGAGTAGAACCTGTGTTTCGCAGATGCGGGGGCACCAGTTCTATTGCCCTGTTGTTCAGAAGGCCCTGGATCTCCGCGGTGAGGAGGTCTGACTGAGAGGCCGACAACCTGGGTTGTCGTATGGGAGGACAATTCGGAGGGGTTTCCAAGAAATTGAGAGAATAACCCTCGCGAATTATCCGAAGGACCCATTTGTCTGAGGTTATGGACTTCCACTGGTTGTAGAAGTACATCAGACGACCTCCCACCGGAGGAGAAAGTTCCACCTCGGGCAGAGTGGATGGAACTTGGGCCAACGACTCATAAGGTAGCGCTGGGAGCTTTAGGTCCCTGCGCTTTCTGCTGCGTCTTCTTTTGAGGTTGGGCAGGTTGGCTTTTATGGAAGCTTCCCCTGCCTCTGCCTCGAAAGGACTGACGACTATGAAACTGACGTCTGTTCACATGCCCCAGAGGGGCAGGCGGAGGTCTGGCCAACTAATGGCCGATCTAGTCTTCTGAGTGGCCTCTGAGGCTTGCTCCACCTGAGGGCCAAAAGAAAGGAGCCATAACAGCAGCGCCATCACCTGCTGCTGAGCATCATTCGTGAAGCCAGAAGTACGCAGCCAGGAATGGCGCCGGTACAAATCCGCGGCTGCTGGAGCGAGAAGCAGTGTCGAAGCGTCCATGGCGGCTTTGACCTGTTGGTTATTGGACTCAATACCTCTAATAACGGTCAGAAGAAGCTCTGACTTGAATCCGAATCTGGAAGAGCTTCAACCATTCTTTTCATAGAGTGCCACAGGATATACTCATACTGAGAAAAATAGCCTTGATAACTGGCAATACGCATACTTAGAGTGGAGGCAGCAAAGACTCTCTTACCTAATGTATCAATCTTACGAGACTCTTTGTTAATAGGTCGAGCTGTAGTAGTTTGAGGAAGAACGACCTTGTCATTCTCTGCCAGGACTACAATAGGATCCGCAAAGGCTTGGGATGCCAAAAGGGACGATCCTTGGGAGCTGAATACTTCTTATCAATGGATTTAGCCACTGAGGGAATAAGAGCAGGGTTATTCCATACCATTTGAGACAGCGCCTCAAGGAAGGCTGAATCGGAGGAGTCAAATCTAGGGATCTCGAAGCATGAAGATACTGAGTCTTAATATCTTCCCAGGATCGATGTCTGTAGTCTGAGAGAAAGAGTGGATCCCAGGTTCTTCAACAGAGACTTAAAGGACAGGTCCTCAACACAGGCTCTGTAGAAAAGAAAGATCCTGTTTCTCCACTTCATCACCCAACCGAAGGTCTGGGTCAGGCTCAACATCATCTCCTGATGGTCCAGAAAGGACTGTTTGGACAGGAAAGGAGGAAAATTAGAGAGGAGGAAATGGCAGAAAACAAGGAGAGTCCCTGCGCTGCCGGCGCCGAGACGGCAAAACGGGCTGAAGACGGCATTGCGGAGGCGGACGGCGCCAGTGAGGCATCGCTTAAGAACGCTGGGCCAAGGGCGGGGCCACAAGACGGGGGCCGCTGCCGCACGCCGCGCGAATGGTGTTACCGTCACGCCGCCGCCAACGGGCGCCCGCAGATGACGCCACAACGGCGCCGCCTCGATCCAACGGGTACCACCGGCGGCGCCAGCGAGACCGCAGAGCGCGCCGGCAACGGCGCCGAGACCACGCTGGCGCGCCAACGGCGCCGCAAGCTCCGCGTTCAAAACGGCGCCTACACGCCACAGACCCTGCAGAAGGCGCCGGAAAAGCCCCGGAACCTGGAAAGCAAGAGAAGGAAAAACCAGGAGATAAGGGCATCGGTGAGGCCCCTGCGCCGCAGCCATGTGAGGGGGAAACACCTAGCACGGAGTCGCTAGCACCGGGTTAGGCGCCACGCGCCATCAGGAAGGTCCAACCGCCTCTACCTGATCGCCGGAGGAGCCCGAGGGCCCGAGGTAACCGAGCCAGGCAGAAGAACCAACCTCGAGCCCATCGCCCATAAGAGCGGCCCACTGATGAAACTGCTCATCTGGAGCCCTACCTATAGGCGGGAGGGTCTCGATGTCGAGACGGCACGATTATCGGAGTTGGCGACCAAGAAGGAGACCGCAACCAGCAACGATAACCACCGCCGACGCAGACATACTCAGAGGGCTACCTCGAGTGATGCCTTCTTTTGACCTGTGGACCAAGAAGAGCTCGAGGCCGAACGGCGCCGAGAATGCGACCGTTTATTTTTATGCCGGCGGGGGGACCGCCCATCCCCCCGGGCATCGGACTGACCGTAGTCGGAACCCCGCTGAGGAGAAGGAGGCTGACCAGACCCAGCCCGGCTGACTGAACAGCTTTCATACGAAGTCTCCCTACCGTCACCTGACCTGCTCATGGTCGACTCCGTCCAGTAGGCCGAGACTTCTTCAAGTAAGTTAAATTTAAATATTAGAAAAATTTTACGAAAAATAGAATAAAACTAAGCGATACTACTATCGTGATAATGTTACAAAAAAACAAACTGAAAACTATGCGCTAGTTTGAAGTTTGACTCCCGACAGGCGAGCGACGTCGTCACTGAAGCGCACTCGACGGCGGGAAAAAAGGAACTGAGGCGGTTGGAGGGTCGTCGCCGAGATGGTCATTACCAGCTCGAGCCGCATGCCTCATGGGCATCGTGGTCTCGTGGCGCCTATCTCTCGGCTACCGACCCTCCAGCAAAAGTTTGCTCCCGATGGGTCTTAGTGCCTCCGGCGCCAATCCCACTAGTGTGAATGAGTGGTGGAGACTTATGTCCAGGAAGATCTCTTCCTATCCCAGTGTTCGAACTCCGCAGAGTCTGTATCCAGAGGACAGTCTCCTGTGAGGTGCAGACGCCCAGAAGGGGTGTCCAGCCACTCCAGACCTGAGGTGGGGTTGGGCAAAGACCATGGAGACCCCAAGGCAGGGGTTGAAACTTTTTGAGAGGATGCACTTATGCTACATTTTTAGGGCAAGTCCGTATCAGGACACAGTAAGTCACACCTTTTTATCTGCTGAATACAGTATTATTGCCAAAGCAGAAATAACATTTTATGACTGATATTTTAATAGACTGTCACACTGTCTGGCTTGATTTCCTCATCTACCCCCCAACTCCACTCTCCAATTCCTACTGTCAACTGGTTGCATCTCGCTGCAGCTCAAGTCCTGTTACCGGCACACAAGTTCTGATACTGGCACCCTAGTTCTGTTACTGCCACTTATGTAATTCATGTATTGCCTTGTTGTGTACCCATGATATGTTTGCCCTGTCCCTGATGATCATGTTCTGTGCTGTTCTTGCTTTGATATGTACCCATGATATGTATACCATGTCGTTGATGATTATGATCTGTACTGTTCTCCTTATGTAACAAGTTCAAATGTAATCCCTCCCAACTGTATGTTATCTGTATTGCTCTGCTGCTAATCTCAACTATTGTATGTATACCTGCCTCCTCTGTAACCCCTCCCCCCAGGTCGCACCGGGAGACGAGCATCTTTTTGCTCAGCGTGCCTTTCTTGGTGAAACATTTTTAATAAATAAATAAATTTCAGCATAAATTGGTATTTACTGAGTACTTGTTTCCCTGTCTCACACAATTAAAATAATAAATCTGTGACTCTGGATATTTTAACAGACTGTCACACTCACTGGCTTGATTTCAGCCCAGATTCAATCACTTATTACTGAGTACTTAATTCTCTGTCTCTACAAATAAATACTTATGACTCTAGATATTTTGGACTGTGTGGCTTGATTTCGGCCCATAAATGTGTTGTCTGAGTACTTCTTTTTCTGTCTCAAATAAAATAATTCTGTGACTGTCAGACTGGCTTGGTTTCTTTTTTATTGAATTTTTTAAACCAAGGATGGAAATGAGAAAGGAAAATGTGGGCGCACCAGGATTTGAACTCCGGAACTCTGGTATGCCGTTCCAGCGCTCTAACCATTAAGCTACAGGCCCACTGGTTACAGCGTCCGAAGAACTTCCTATTTCACAGTCACACATTCTTTCTTCTAGTGTTGCTTAATCTGCAACCAGAAACCAATTTAGAAATTCCACTACTTCTCAGTGCAGTTTAACCCTGCAAGGTATATAGTTTTTTAAACCAAGGATGGAAATGAGAAAGGAAAATGTGGGCGCACCGGGATTTGAACTCCGGAACTCTGGTATGCCGTTCCGGCGCTCTAACCATTAAGCTACAGACCCACTGGTTACAGCGTCCGAAGAAATGAAAATTACGTACCTACCGTAATTCTTGATCTTCTTGGACGAGTCTCCACCACTCATTCACACTAGTGGGATTAGCGCCGGAGGCACTAGGACCCATCGGGAGCAAACTTTTTGCTGGAGGGTCGGCGAGAGATGGCGCCACGAGGCATGGTGCATGAGCAGCGGCTCGAGCGGCAATGACCATCTCGGGCGACGCCCTCCAACCGCCTCCAGTACCTTTTTACCAAGGAGGTGCAGCGCAACTAACGAAAGAGTAAATCTAACCTTAAAAACGGACATAAGATAGTCCGTCGACCCGTGTAAGAAGGGTCAGCAAAAGAAGTCCTCACGGCCTAAAGATTTGAGGGGTGAAGACCAACACAGCGGTGAGCTCGGGGATGGAGGGATGGAGGTGAGAGTGATCTCATTCCAAGAAGATCAAGAATTACGGTAGGTACGTAATTTTCATATCTTCCTGGACATAAGTCTCCACCACTCATTCACACTAGTGGGAGAGTACCAAGCTGATAATCCCCCAAAAGGGCGGCAGGAGAGCCAGAGCTCACGCGTCTAAGATAGAAGACCATTAAGGATAGTTCTGCCGAATGCGGAATGTCGCCTGGCATGAACATCCAGTGCATAATGCTTAACGAAGGTATGCACTGAGCTCCAGGTGGCGGCGTTGCAGATATCCGCAATTGGAACATTGCGTAATCTCCTCGCTAAAGATGCCATGATCGCCTTAGTAGAGTGAGCGCACACTCTACCCTCCAATTTAACTTGAGCCATGGAGTAGCAATGTCAAGGCATGCCACTAACCATGATGAGATGCATCTAATAGCGACGGGTTGACCCAGCCGGTGTCGCTGAAAGAAACAAACAGTTGCTGAGTCTTGCAAAAATTTTGGTTCTATCTAAATAGAACCGCAAGGCTCTCTTAACATCCAAGGAATGAAGAGATCGCTCCTTCATTTTGGAAATTAGCTAAGTAAGAGGGAAGTACCAGAGGTTGGTTTAGATGGAATTCTGACACAACCTTGGGAAGAAATTTAGGATGAGTAATGGAGAACTACCTTGTCTTTATGGAATACAGTATACGGAGGGTCCGTCACCAAGGCATGAATTCTCAAGACCTCATGGGCTGAGGTAATGGCCACCAGGAAGGCAGTCTTCCAGGTAAGAAATTTTAGCTCACAGGTAGCTAAGGGCTCAAAGGCTTCCGGAGTGAGCATGTCCAGCACCAGGTTAATGTCCCAGGTTGCAACTGGACGCCTATCAGGGGTCTGGTATGAAGAATCCTTTAAGAAATCTCTTCACCATAGGAAGCTAAGCCAGAGTCAAGGAAGAAACCGCTCATGGAACGCTGAGATGGCACTAAGGTGAACTTTAACTGTGGAGTACTGGAGACCTGAGTTTGATAGGTCCAAAAGATACTCCAGAACCTTGTCAGGAGGACAGGAAAAGGGATTCCAAGAGGACTTTGCACACCAGAGAGAAAAGCGCTTCCATTTGAAGCGTTATGCGGTGGCTGGCTTCCGCGCTAAGCCAGAAGGATGTCCGAGACTCTACGAGACGTTGAATCGATCCACTTCTACCTCTTCAGGAGCCAAGCATGAAGGTGAAGTGATTTCAGGTTGGGATGGACCAACGAACCCTGAGTCAAAAGGTTGATTTGCAAGGAAGTGGTCTCGAGAGGCTGCCAACATACTGTTGAGCAGAGGAAACCATAGTTGCCGAGGCCAGGAGGGAGCAATGAGAATCATTTTGGTCCCTGAGACTCGAACTTGAGGAGAACTCTCTGGATTAGAGGGATCGGTGGAAAGGCGTAAAGAAAACGTTTTGTCCACCGCAGCCTGAACGCATCCTGACAGAAAATGCCAGGCCCTGGATTTCTGGAGCAGAAGAGAGGCAGTTTTGCGTTGAGTGGGGATGCAAAAAGGTCCAGGTCTGGAGTCCCCCACTCTTTGAATAGTGACCGAGCTACGGTTGGATCGAGAGACCACTCGTGAGGGTCTGCCTCCGTTCTGCTGAGGTGATCTGCTAGATCGTTTTGTATACCTGGCAGATAAACCGCCTGAATCAGAGACTTGTGCTCCAAGCACCACTCCCACACCCTCATTGCTTCCCTGCAAAGGGGGTAAGAATGAGCACCGCCTTGCTTGTTGATGTAATACATCACAGCTTTGTTGTCCATTTGAAGGAGAATGTTCTTGTGACAAAGGATATCCTTCAGAGCTCTGATCGCATAGAGGACCGCTCTCATCTCCAAGACATTTATGTGGAGAAGAGTTTCGAACTGGGTCCATACACCTTGAGTGTGTAGGGAGCGACAGTGAGCTCCCCATCCCATTAGCAATGCGTCTGTGGTGATGGAGATCTGATGATCCGGGGGAGCAAAGGGGAACCCTTCCAGGAGATTGCTCTCTTGAGTCCACCAGGTGAGAGACCTTCGAAGGGGCTCCGTCACCTTGATGGGATAAGACTGGGGTGAGAGGTCGAGACCACTGAGTGGAGAGCATCCATTGGGTGGTTCTCATGTGCAACCGGCCAGGGGTACAGTGAACACCGAGGATGCCATGAGACTCAATATGCTGTATCGAGAGAACTGTAACCGATTGGTTCTCCCCGATGTAACGGGCCATCCAAGGATGTCGAGTCTTCTGTCCTCTGGAAGGAAAGCCTTCATGGAAGAGGTGTCTAGAAGTTGCCCCTATGAAAAGGAGCTCTGGGAGGGCTGCAGTTGTGATTTTTTCAAATTCAGCAGAATTCCTATGGACGTAAGAAGGCTGAAGTCGTTGCACGGCTTCCAAAGTCCCTTGGCTGGAAGGGCTTGCTAGAAGCCAATCGTCCAGGTAGGGAAACACTGAGTCCGATCTTCCTGAGATGCTGCCAGAACTGCACAACACTTTGTAAAGACTCCGAGCGCCGAGGATAGCCCAAAGGGCAGGACTCTGAACTGATAATGCTGACCCAGAGCTACAAACCTGAGGAACTCTGATGTGGTCGGGTGGATGGATATGCTGGTAAGGCGCCTGCATATCCAGGGAGGCCAGCCAGTCGTGCTGATGCAGCAAGGTAACAGGGTACCTAGGGAATTATTTTGAATTTCTCCTGGGAGAAATTTGTTTAACTTTCTGAGGTTCAGAATGAGGCATTCCCCAGACTTCTTTGGAACCAGGAAGTAATGGGAGTAGAACTCTGTGCTCGAGATGCGGGGCACCAGTTCTATTACCCTGTTGCTTAGAGGCCCTGGATCTCGGCGGTGAGGAGGTCTGACTGAGAGGCCGACAACCTGGGTTGTCGTCTGGGAGGACAATTCGGGGTTTCCAAAATTGAGAGAATAAACCTCGCGAATTATCCAAGGACCCATTTGTCCGGTTATGGACTTCCACTGGTTGTAGAAGTACATCAAACGACCTCCACGGAAGAGAAAGTTCCACCTCGGCAATGTGGATGGAACTTGGGCCAGTAATTCATATGGCGCTGGGGGCTTTAGGCCCCGCGCTTTCTGCTGCTTTCTTTTGAGGTTGGGCAGGTTGGCTTTATGGCAGCTTCCCTGCCTCTGCCTCGAAAGGACTGATGACTATGAAACTGACGCTCGTCTGCACATGCCCCGGAGTGGAGTTAGGCGGAGAAGTCTGGCCAACTAATGGCGACCTAGTCTTCTGAGTGGCCTCTAAGGTCATTCCACCTGAGGGCCGAAGAAAAGAGCCATCAAAGGGCAGCGCCATTACCTGCTGCTGAGCATCATTCGTGAAGCCAGAAGTACGCAGCCAGGAATGGCGCCGAGTACAAATACCTGCGGCTGCTGAGCGAGAAGCAGTGTCGAAAGCGTCCATAGCGGCTTTGACCTGTTGGTTATTGGACTCAATACCCCTAGTAACGGTCAGAAGAAGCTCTGACTTGGAGTCCGAATCCGGAAGAGCTTCAACCATTCTTTTCAAAGAGTGCCACAGGATATACTCATACTGAGAAAAATAGCCTTGGTAACTGGCACACGCAATACTTAGAGTGGAGGCAGCAAAGACTCTCTTACCTAATGTATCAATCTTACGAGACTCTTTGTTAATAGGTCGAGCTGTGTAGTTTGAGGAAGAACGATCTTATCATTCTCTGCCAGGACTACAATAGGATCCGCAGCGTTTGGGATGCCAAATGGGACGATCCTTGGGAGCCGAATACCTTATCAATGGATTTAGCCACTGAGGGAATAAGAGCAGGATTATTCCTATACCATTTGAGACAGCGCTCTCAAGGAAGGCTGGATCGGAGGGTCAAATCCGTAGGGATCTCCAAGCATGAAGGTACTGGAGTCTTAATATCTTCCCAGGATCGATGTCTGTAGTCTGGAGAGAGAGGGATCTCAGGTTCTTCAACAGAGACTTAAAGGACAGGTCTCACTACAGGCTCTGTAGCAAAGAAAGATCCTGTTTCCACTTCATCACCCAAACAAGGTCTGCAATAGCTCAACATCATCTCCTGATGGTCCAGAAAGGATTGATTGGACAGGAAAGGAGGAAATTAGGAGGAGGAAATAGCAGAGAAACAAGGGGAGAGTCCCGAGGGTCCCCGCCACGAAGGCAAACGGGTTGAAAACGGCACCGCAGAGGGGCACGGCGCTCGAAAGAGGCACGGGCATCATGAACGCGCCGCCGGGACTAAGCGGCGCTAATTAACGGGCGCGGCCAACCAAGCGGTGCCGCCACGACCCAACGGCACCGCGAGGCGCCGCCTAGACCATCGCGGGCGCCGCTGACAGCGCCGCAAGGCCGAGCAGCACCGAAAACGCACCGACAAGCCAACAGACCCTGAAGGCGCCGGAACGCCCAGGAACCTGGAAAGCTAGAGAAGGAAAAAACAGGAGATATGAGGCATCGGTTGGCCCCGCGCGCAGCCATGTGAGGGAAACACCTAGCGCGGAGTCACCGGCACGAAGAAGGCGCCGCCGCGACTAGGAAGGTCCAACCGCCCTACCCGATCACTGGAGGGCCGGGGCTCCGAGGCAACCGAGCCAGGCAGGAGAACCAACCTCCGAGCCCATTGCTCCATAAGAGCGGCCCACTGATGAAACTGCTCATCTGGAGCCCTACCTACAGGCGGGGAGGGGCTCCGATGTCGAGGACGATGGTCACCAGCAGTTGGCAACTCCGAAGAAGGAGAACGGCAACTAGCTACGATAACCGACCGTCGACGCGGAGACATACCAGAGGGCGACCTCGAGTGATGCCTTCTCTTTTTTGACCTGTGGGCCGAAGAAGAGCTCGAGGCCGAACGGTGCCGAGAATGCGACCGTTTATTTTTATGCCGACGAGGGGACCGCCCATCCTCCCGGGCATCGGACTGACCGTTGTCGGAACCCCGCTGAGGAGAAGAAGGCTGACCGGACCCAGCCCGGCTGACTGAACAGCTTTCATACGAAGTCTCCCTACCATCACCTGACCTGCTCATGGTCAACTCCGTCCAGTAGGCCGAGACTTCTTCAAGTAAGTTAAATTTAAAATATTAGAAAATAGAATAAAATTAAGCGATACTACTATCGAGATAATGTTACAAAAATAAAACTGAAAACTGATCTGCTCTAGTTTGAAGTTTGACTCTAGTGACGGCAGTAATCACTGAAGCGCACTCGACGGCGGGAAAAAAGGAACTGAGGCGGTTGGAGGGTCGTCGCCGAGATGGTCATTGCCGCTCGAGCCGCTGCTCGCGGCGCCATGCCTCGTGGCGCCATCTCTCGCGCCGACCCTCCAGCAAAAAGTTTGCTCCCGATGGGTCCTAGTGCCTCCGGCGCTAATCCCACTAGTGTGAATGAGTGGTGGAGACTTATGTCCAGGAAGATCTTCCTATTTCACAGTCACACATTCCTTTCTCTCTAGTGTTGCTTAATCTGCAACCAGAAACCAATTTAGAAATTCCACTACTTCTCAGTGCAGTTTAACCCCTGCAAGGTATATAGTTTTTTAAACCAAGGATGGAAATGAGAAAAGGAAATGTGGGCGCACTGAGGTTTGAACTCCGGAACTCTGGTATACGTTCAGCTCTAACCATTAAGCTACAGGCCACTGGTTTCAGCGTCCAGAAGAACTTCCTATTTCACAGTCACACATTCCTTTCTCTCTAGTGTTGCTTAATCTGCAACCAGAAACCAATTTAGAAATTCCACTACTTCTCAGTGCAGTTTAACCCCTGCAAGGTATATAGTGTTTTAAACCAAGGATGGAAATGAGAAAGGAAAATGTGGGCGCACCGGGATTTGAACTCCGGAACTCTGGTATGCCGTTCCAGCGCTCTAACCCCTCCTTCCTTGGTTTAAAAAACTATATACCTTGCAGGGGTTAAACTGCACTGAGAAGTAGTGGAATTTCTAAATTGGTTTCTGGTTGCAGATTAAGCAACACTAGAGAGAAAGGAATGTGTGACTGTGAAATAGGAAGTTCTTCGGACGCTGTAACCAGTGGGCCTGTAGCTTAATGGTTAGAGCGCTGGAACGGCATACCAGAGTTCCGGAGTTCAAATCCCGGTGCGCCCACATTTTCCTTTCTCATTTCCATCCTTGGTTTAAAAAACTATATACCTTGCAGGGGTTAAACTGCACTGAGAAGTAGTGGAACTTCTAAATTGGTTTCTGGTTGCAGATTAAGCAACACTAGAGAGAAAGGAATGTGTGACTGTGAAATAGGAAGTTCTTCGGACGCTGTAACCAGTGGGCCTGTAGCTTAATGGTTAGAGCTGGAACGGCATACCAGAGTTCGGAGTTCAAATCCCGGTGCGCCCACATTTTCCTTTCTCATTTCCATCCTTGGTTTAAAAAACTATATACCTTGCAGGGGTTAAACTGCACTGAGAAGTAGTGGAATTTCTGCATTGGTTTCTGGTTGCAGATTAAGCAACACTAGAGAGAAAGGAATGTGTGACTGTGAAATAGGAAGTTCTTCGGACACTGTAACCAGTGGGCCTGTAGCTTAATGGTTAGAGCGCTGGAACGGCATACCAGAGTTCCGGAGTTCAAATCCCGGTGCGCCCACATTTTCCTTTCTCATTTCCATCCTTGGTTTAAAAAACTATATACCTTGCAGGGGTTAAACTGCACTGAGAAGTAGTGGAATTTCTTTTTTATTGAATGAAATTGTCTGTCCAGACAAGCTAGATTTCAGCCCAGAGTACTTGTGTCACATATAAATAAACAACTGTTACTGCAGACTGGCTTGGATGTCACTTGCAGCTCAAACTAAAGTCTGTCCCCTTTCAGCTGTTAATCATGCAGCTGATCTCCAAAATTAATAGTTATACAAAACAAGAAAAATAACTACCCCCCACCCCCAAGTCCTGCAAGGACCTCAGTGCACAGTCTAGGGTAGGTATGTCCAGATGCTTATATGTTTCCCAAATTAGGCAGTGTTTATCAGAGCAGCCCCCAAAAAATAATTGCGTCTAACAAATCCCCTTTTTTGCTGCACTAGGGCCGGGGTTTATGCTGACTTTAACCCACACAACAGAATGGATGCAGCAGTGCCAGTTTAGTTTGTTCATCTCCCCCCCCACCCCAGTTATTCTGCCCTGTCAGTCTCCAACAAAATTATCTCCAACATGTATTTTTGAACTGCAGTCCAAGTAATCTCTAACATGAGGAGCAAAAAAATAGCACAGCACCGTAGCAAGACATTCTGGTGCTCGGAGCTAGTCACACATTTTGACACTGGTATAGGCACACTGAGCTGAGGCTTGTTTGCGACCCGGAGGAGGGTTTATTAGGGCAACCAACTTAGGAAAGAGGGGGCAGGCAGCAATTATAAAAATCTTGGCAGAGGGAGGGACTGAGACAGACTGAGGATCGAGGGCCCAGAACTGGAGTCAGGGACAGGGAGAAAGCAGCAGTGAGCTATGATGAGTGAGAGGCAAAAGCTGGCACAACCAGCAACTACAAACATTTAGCACAAACTCCACAAAATACACGGCAAGACTGACGCAATCCCTATTCCTCAGCAGGCAAGTCATTTAGCAAGCAACGCTCTCACGCAGACAGCAGATTTGAGTCTCGACCACCGTGTCCGTGATCAGCATAGCAACAGTGCGATGAGGTCACGACTGCAACCTTTCAGCTGGAACAGAGTAGTGTTAACTAAGAGTAGCACCACACCTAAGTAAGCAAAAGAGGACAAGTGGTGCTTGTAGAGTCTTGTGTTGCCTACCTTGGTCAGACAAGCAGCGGAGCAGAATCTAGCAGCAGTACAAATAACATCCAAGTCGGGACAACAGCCTGTTCTTTTCATTGCCTTTTATCCCCAAATCCTCCGCCTTCTGCAGCTACGAGTCAATGCATGTAGATCGCACACAGAAGTGAGAACAGTGCGTTTTTCAAACGTTGGCCAATCAGTGACTGAGGTCGTAATCCGGACCCTGCATCTTGCATTTTGACAGGATGGGCGTGTCAATCAAGTTAGGCAGATGAACAAGCAGACCAGGGTGGGGGTGGGGGGAAGCAGGAGCAGAGACAGACCAAAATAGCAGCACTCAGAAGCCTGCCAGTCAGATCCAAACACCGTGCATGCATGGCAGTATTGAACTGCACAGCCAAGTCCGTCAGACTTAATCGGGCTGTGCAGTTCAAGTCCTCCTGTGGTTTCTATGCATCCCGGACCTCTGACTTGGGGATTTTTCATCCCCTGCAAGGGAGTGCAATACCGGCACTAGCAGTCCCATGGGGCTGGAGAAGCAGAAGTGGGCGACTGCCAGGCACTATGCGACTTCTCCGTGAAGGGTTGAAGCCACGGAGAGCTCACAAGTGACTCCTGGCTGTATTCCCCCAGGAACACCATAATCGCACGATCAGTATTGCAACTTTGTACAGGGGTTACATTGATCGCCCGCAAAATTGTCAATAGGAAACGCTGATATGCAGTGAAATCAACATCCGATGACTGGTATGACGGAAGTTCCTCTTCCTCCAGGGAGGAAGCAGACAAGGCGGAGGGGCTCCGTATAGGGAATGATGGAGTCATACTAGGAGATGTATAAACCATCTCATCCATGACCCTGTAGTATGTAGGGAATGAATCCGCCATAGCCCTATACTGTCCACAGCTGAGGGGCCCAAAAGGACCAGAGAGACCTGGGAGAAAGGGAAGAAGATGCAAAGTGGACTTAAACTGGGCACCAGAATCCTGAGGGACTTGACCCGCTCTGCTAGGTTCAGGGGCTTGAACAGGGGACCCCTCTACAACGAGGGGGGTACACTGCGCAGATTCCACCTGCTGCTGAACCATCCCCAAGCCAGCAGATGGAGACCCTAAGGGGAAGACCCCTGGTGGGGAGACTGGAGCCCAGCATGCCCAACAGGGAGGCAACTGTGTCCAACCGACACAGGACTCCATTCCCCGAGAGAGGAAGGGGTGCTCAGACCAACAGTCTGACTCCACCCCTGGGAGGTTGAAGCCACCTGAGCAGATCGAGGAGAGGCCTGACCCCCCCCCCAAAACCTCCCCGGAGAGGACAGAGACCTGCCCCTCAAATGAGGTCTCCAAACGGCAACTGATCTAAGTGAAGGGGAGCGAGAAGCCGGCACCCAGGTCAGCCTCCATCTCTCTCCAACTTATAGCGGCACCAAAAAGAGAGTCAGGCTCCTCCATGGAGATGGCCCCAAAAGTGGCCCTGTCACCAAGGGTGATACTGGTAACGGCACCGGGGCCCTCCACGGCACCATCATCGGAGCCACCACCCAACGCGGCGCCACCCCGGCATCAACCACAGCCGCAGTACTGATGCCAGAGGTGGCACTGACATCAGGAACAGAACCAACCGTGGCACCAACCCCCGAGGTGGCACCGACCATGGTGCCTTTGACAGGCATGGCACCATCCCCGGGCACTATGCATTTGGCACCAAGGTCCTCCGCCATGCTGCCAGAGGCAGGGGTGTCATCAAGCTCAGTGTCAAAATCAAGATCTAATCCCACCGAAGACCCTGAACGGAATCCAGTGCCGAAGTGCCAGGTTGCAACTCACAGCCCTCCAAGTTATCCTACAAATTTGACGAGGAGACTAGAGAGACATTCAGAGAGGCAACCCTTGTCACCTGACCAGTCTCAGCACCGAGAATGGTGTCAGGAAACGATTACGTGGCAGCGGAAGGACAGCCTTGCTCACCAACACTGGAAACAGTGTCAAGAGCCGAGCCCCCGAATGAACCACCAGTGCAGGGCCCGCATGTAGCTGAGGTCTTGACACTGGGATCTGCCAGTCCTTTAAAGGAGAACCAGGCCTGAAGCAGCCAGCAGTCGCCCCAGAAGGCTGACTGCACCAAGACCGTTCCCCAGCCACTAGGGCTCAGCGGGACGTTAGCCCTCAACGCATGCTCTCCCCGGTGTGTATAGACTGGGGGGGCACCTAAGGAATTGGCTAGAACCCATTTTGGTGGCCCCTCGTATGCTTGCCACCGGTTTTGGGGGCGGGTCCATCCCAACCTCGCCGTGCAGTTCCAGGGTGCGGTAACCCATGATGAAACAGGCATCATAGCGATCCATATCGTGATTCGGCCCCAGGCAGGTAAAACATCGATCATGCGGGTCCATTACGGTGAACCAACCTCCGCGGGGCATCGGCACATGGGGGAGGTCCCCACCTTGGAAGATTTATGCCCCGAACCCGATATGACATGACTGCACAAACAAAATAATAAAAGTAGAAAAAGGGCACGACGTCGAACTTCTAACCGAAGGCGAACGGTGTCGAGTACAGCGCTGAGATAAATGACGAGCAGAATTACTGACGGAGTTAAAAAATTCTCAAGCTGTCCCACGAAGTACCTCCTACCTCAATGGTGGGAAGAGCAGAACTGAGGGAGTGGAAGGGACGGCGTCGGTTACTGGCCAACCCGCAAGTGTCACGCAATGAATCGGCCTCAAGTGCGGCGAAATCCTTGACATGTCCCTTCCTCTTAGAGCAGTTAAGCTTTTCTTAAAGCAAAAGCTTCCCATGGGGTCCTGCGCCTTTGGCTGGAACCCACCAGTGATGAATGGTGAAGATTAATACAGGGAAGATCTTTGTTTCCAAGAACCTTACCTTGATTTTAAGGGATTTCTTCAGCTCTTTGATGACAGTCTCTCGGTCCTCCAGTTTCAGTCCAAGACCCTCAGCATCTGTAATCTCAGCTCGCAGAGCTGCTGCTCTTGCTTCCACGGGTGGAGTTGGCTGTGAAAGTTATATAATTAAAGGTTACAATGCTGGAATGAGCAGAGAACATTCACCACAAATGCCAGCAGCAGACGTGATTCAGCAACAACAAGATAAATATAATACTAAAGGGACTATTAAAATAACTGCAAATAATAAAAAGAATGCTAAAACAGTACATAAATAAAAATGTATTTATTGAGTGACCACTCCCCGCTCAGAGCACCGTACAATAAAATAACACATTTAAAAGAGAAATTCAAAAATCACACAATAAATAAAACAGTCCAGCATAAAAATGTGCAAAAGGTACAACTTTTTTTTTTTTTTTAACTTTATCTCCGTGCAATAGGCAAGGATTTACCCCACCTCAGTTCCCTGCCTCCTTCGACTGGCATCCCCTAACAGCAGCCCGGAACAGAGGATCCATACATTACCTTCTATGGCAGGGTTCCGGAGGGAAAGATCGAAATCCACCTTTGTTCTGCCAGTGACTTAGGCTAAAGTGTCATTTGGTTGAGGAGAGGAGACCTTCAGTCTGCTGCTGCCCTACAGGATTTTCTGTGTCGGTTTCCCCCTGAGGTGTGGACATGCAATGATGTCAGCACACAGGCATGCATGCTTCCACGCATGCATCGCAGACATCTGCCATTGCATTTCCCCACTTTTCACGAGGTCCCTGGAGTGATGTACTGTCACCCTTCATCCAAATAGTAGGTACCACAATCTCCCCCTCCGGAGGTGGAGAACAGTTCCTGGGGCCCTCATCCAACCTCCCCTCCCAGCCATCTAGCAGTCCAGAACCCAGCCTGCCAGCGACATGAACGGTAGCTCTACCACTGCACTGGTGGGCCAGCTGCCAATATGTGCAACTTAATAGAACAATTTCAGCATCACGTCTGGCAACACTGGCCCAGGAGCATATTATATTAAGCTAAAAGTTTCTAGAAACGAGAAGGATTTCAGGCCCCACTAAAAGGCCTACACCGGGGAGGGGTATCTCAAAAAGATTAAGGATGCCTGTTCCACAGGGTAGGTTCCACAAATGGAAATTACGTACCTACCATAATTCTTGATCTTCTTGGACGAAGTCTCCACCACTCATTCACACTAATGGGATCTATGCTGAAGATGCTAGAACCCAGTGGGAGCAAACTTTTCAAGAGGGTTGGCACCAGAGATGGAGCCGCCAGGAAGCGGCACTGCGAGCTGTGGTTCGCACTGTAAAGACTACCTTGGCATCGACCCTCCAACCGCCTCAGTACCTTTTTTTCCAAGGAGGTGCAGCGTAACTAACCTAGAGGGACTAACCTAACAAAACCAGACATAAAATAGTCCGAATGACCCATGTAAGAAGGGTCAACAATAGAGCCTTCACTGCCGAGCCACTGAAGGAGTGAAGACCCAAAAACAGAGACGTGAGCTCGGGGGATGGTGGGTGGGCATGTAAATGAGTGGTGGACACTTCATCCAAGAAGATAAAGAATTACGGTAGGTATGTAATTTCCATATCTTCCTGGACATAAAGTCTCCACCACTCATTCACACTAATGGGAGAGTATCAAGCTAATAAACCCCCGAGATGGGCGGCAGGAGAAACTAAGAGCTCACATACTTAGGACAGAAGTCTGTTAAGAATAGTCCTACCAAACGACAGATGTCGTCTGGCATGGACATCTAAAGCATAGTGCTTACTAAAAGTATGCGCTGAACTCCATGTAGCCGTATTGCAAATATCTGCAATGGACACACTGCGGATTTCCGCCAGAGATGCCGCAACTGCTCTAGTAGAGTGAGCGTACACTCTGCCTTCCAGCTTAACCTGTGCCATAGAATAGCAGTGGCGGAGACTTGCTACCAGCCACGCTGAAATGCACCTAATAGCGACAGGTTGACCCAGCCAGGTCTCGCTGAAGAAAACAAACAGTTGTTGAGCCTTGCGAATTTCTTCTGTTCTGTCCGGATAGAATCGCAGTGCTCTATGAACATCCAAAGAATGAACGGTACGTTCCCCTTCATTCTGAAAATTAGCAAAGTAGGTAGGTAGGACTAAAGGTTGGTTTAGATGAAATTCTGAGACAACCTTAGGGAGAAACTTAGGGTGAGTCCTAAGAACTACTTTGTCCTTGTGAAATACAGTGTACAGGGGTCTGTGACCAGAGCATGAATTTCAGAAACTCTACGGGCCGAAGTGATGGCCACCAGGAAGGCCGTTTTCCAGGTGAGGAACTTCAACTTGCAGGTAGCTAGAGGCTCGAAAGGTTTCCGAGTGAGCATGTCTAGCATAAGATTAATGTCCCAGGCTGCGACTGGACGCCTGATAGGAGGACTGGTATGAAGAATACCCTCAAGAAACCTCTTAACTACAGGTGACTGAGCCAGAGACAAGGAATGTACTGGCTCATGATAAGCTGAAATGGCACAGAGATGAACTCTGACAGTAGAGTACTGCAGACCTGAATTTGAGAGGTCTAAATGGTACTCCAAGTCTTTATTTGGTGGGCAGGAAAAAGGGTTCGAAGAGGATTTTTCACACCAGAGAGAGAGAAAAGAGAAACGCTTCCATTTGGCTGTGTAGGTTTTTCTAGTGGCTGGTTTACGCGCAGCCAAGAGAATATCTGAAACCCTACGGGAAACATTGAGCCTATTCACCTCTATCTCTTCAGGAGCCAAACGTGAAGGTGAAGCACCTTCAGATTGGTGTGGACCATGGGCCCCTTGGTCCGAAGGTTTGTCTGAAAGGGAAGTGCCTTCGGGCGGGCTGCCGACAGACTGCTGAGCAGCGGGAACCAAATCTGTCGAGTCCAGAAGGGAGCAATGAGAATCATTTTGCCTCCCTGAGACTCGAATTTGAGAAGTACCCTCTGAATTAGTGGAAGAGGAGGAAAGGCGTATAGAAAGCGTTTTGTCCACTGCAGCCTGAATGCATCCTGACAGAAAACGCAAGGTCCTGGATTTCTGGAGCAGAAGAGAGGCAGTTTTGCATTGAGTGGGGATGCAAAAAGGTCCAGGTCTGGAGTTCCCCACTCTTTGAAGAATGACTGAGCGACGGTTGAGCTGAGAGACCACTCGTGAGGATCTGTCTCCATTCTGCTGAGATGGCCTGCCAGTTCGTTCTGCACACCTGGCCGGTAAACCGCATGGATTAGAGCCTTGTGCTCCAGGCACCATTCCCACACTCTCATAGCTTCCCTGCATAATGGGCAAGAGTGTGCACCGCCCTGCTTGTTGATGTACTACATCACTGCTTTGTTGTCCGTTTGAAGGAGAATGTTCTTGTGACAGAGTATGTCCTTCAAGGCCTGGACTGCACAGAGAACGGCTCTCATTTCCAGGACGTTTATGTGAAGCCGGAATTCGTCCTGAGTCCACGTACCTTGGGTGTGGAGATTCTGGCAGTGAGCTCCCCATCCCATCAGGGACATGTCAGTGGTAATGGAGATCTGATGATCAAGAGGAACAAAGGGATACCCTTCCAGAAAGTTGTCCTCCTGCGACCACCAGGTGAGTGACCTCTTTAGAGGTTCTGTCACCTTGATGGGAAAGGACTGAGGGTGAGCGGTTGGGGACCACTAAGTACTGGGCATCCACTGAGAGGTTCTCATGTGGAGATGTGCTGGGGTACAGTGAACACCGAGGATGCCATAAGACCCAGCATCTGTTGCATCGAGATAGCTTGAACCGAGCTGTTTTCTCTGATGAATTGGGTCATCTGTAGGATATCGCTCCTGTCCTCTGGGAGAAAAGCTTTCGCACAGGAGGTACCCAGAAGAATTCCTATGAAAAGGAGTTTCTGGGAGGGCTGCAACAGCGATTTGTTACGATTTAGCAGGACTCCCATAGACATGAGGAAGTCTGAAGCCTTGGCTATGGCGTCCGGAGTTCCCCGTCTGGAAGGGCTTGCTAGAAGCCAGTCATCCAGATATGGGAACACTTCAATCCCGATTTTCCTGAGATGCGCTGCAAGAATTGCACAACACTTTGTAAAAACTCACAGCGCCGAGGATAGCCCAAAGGGCAGGACTCTGAACTCATAATGTTGACCCCAACGCCACAAATCTTAGGTATTTGTGGTGTTTTGGGTGTATAAGAATGTGTTGGTAGGCATCCTGCATGTCCAGGGAGGCTAGCCAATCGTGCTGATGAAATAAAGGTAGAAGGTACCTAGAGATATCATCTTGAACTTTTCCTTGTGAAGGAATTTGTTCAATTTTCTGAGATCCAGAATGGGGCGCATGCCGCCAGTTTTCTTCGGCACTAGAAAGTAATGGGGTTAGAAATCTGTGTTTCGTTGGTCCGGTGGAACCACTTCTACTGCCCTGTTGTTCAGAAGGCCTTGTACCTCGGAAGCAAGAAGGTCTGACTGTACTGCCGACAGCCTGGGCTGTTGTTTGGGGGGGATGATCCTGGGTGGTTTCTGAAAGATTGAGCGAATACCCCTCGTGGATTATCCGGAGGATCCATTTGTCTGATGTTATAGACTTCCGCCGGTCATAGAACGGAGTCGGACGTCCTCCCACCGCTGAGGAAGAGTCCCCTCGGGCAGTTGAGGTGGGACCTGGGCCAAACACTCAGAAGGTGGCACGGGGCGCTTTGGGGCCTTGTGCCTTCTGCTGCGTTTTCTTTTGTGGTTGTGGGGTGTAGTTTTTGTTAAAACCACCCATGCCTTTGCCCCGAAAGGACTGACGGTTGTGAAACGGACGCTTGTTGGCACCCCCCTTCCCGAGAGGGGGCCGGTGTGGGTCGTGCTGTCTTAATGGCTGACCTAGTCTTCTGTGCGGCTTCCAGAGCTTGTTCCACCTGGGGTCCGAACACATATATACTGTCGAAGGGTAAGGCCATGACCTGCCGCTGGCGTTATTCGTGAAGCCCGAAGTATGTAGGCAAGAGTGGCGACGGGTACAAATGCCCGCCGCCGCCGCTCAGGCAGAGCTTCTAATATTTGCTTGAGTGAATGCCAAAGGACATACTCATATTGGGAAAAATAGCCCTGGTAGCTGGCAATATGCATACCCAGGGAGGAGGCAGCAAAGACTCTCTTACCTAAGGTATCTATCTTACAAGATTCTTTATTTATAGGATGGGCTGTAGATGCCTGAAGGAGGAAGGCCTTGTCATTCTCTGTTAAGACTACAATGGGATCAGCAAAATCCTAAGAGGCCAATATGGGTCGATCCTTGGGAGCAGCATACTTCCTATCTAAGGACTTAGCCACGGAAGGGATGAGAGCAGGATTGTTCCATACCATCTGAGAAAGGGTCTCAAAAGATGGTTTTACCAGAGGAGTTAAATCCATAGGGATCTCCGGAACATGTAGGTACTGGAGTCTTAAAAGCTTCCCAGGATCAATTTCTGTAGTCTGGAGAGAAAGAGTGGAATATAAATTTTTCAGCAGAGACTTAAAGGAAAGGTCTTCGACCACAGGCTCTGCAACAGGACTGATCACTGCTCCTTCAACATCATCACCCAGATGAAGATCTGGGTCAGGCTCAAAATCATCTCCTGACAGTCCAGGGGAGACTGTATGGACAGGAAAGGAGTGAAAATCAGAATGAAAATTAGAAGAGGAAAGAATCGGAGTCGAAAAGCCCTGGAGGCTGGACGGCGCCGCACCAAGCATCAGCACCGATGAAGAACACAGCGCCAAACCCAAGGAAGTCGGCGCCGCTGGAAACAGCCCAGCACATAGAGCCGACAAAGCCCCCGGTGCTGCCGGTGCCACGGACGGCGCCGCCAGAGCCCCAGTGCTGCAGACTGTGCCGAAGAGCCTTTGATAGCCAAGGGCAGCATAGAAAGTGCCCCAAGGTTCCAAATAATGCAATTTGAAGGAAAATTAACAGGAGACAGAGGCATCGGTGTGGACCCCTGCGCCGCAGCCATGTAAGCGGGAAAAACACATGAGCACGGAGTAGATGGCACCGAAGAAGGCACCACGCGACTAGGAAGGTCCAACTGCCCTAACCGGTTGGGCACTGAGCCAGAAACCAGCGACTCCGAGAGAGGAGGAGAACGGTGCATAGCCTCAATGACCGATCGTCGACGCATAGACATACCAGAAGGCGACCTCGAGTGATGCCTTCTCTTTCTCGACTTGTGCGCCGAAGAAGAACTTGAGGCCGAAGGTGCCACGAATGGGTCCGCTTCCCTTTATGCTTTCGGGAGGACTGACCATCTCCCTGAGCATTGGACTGTCCGTTGTCAGACCCACCCTCCGGGGAGGGCGGCGGACCGGACCCAGCCCGGCTGACTAAACAGCTTTCATACAAAGTCTCCCTACTGTCACCTGACCCGCTCATGGTCGACTCCGTCAATGGAGGGCTGAAGACTTCTTTATTAATCAATAAAATTAAATCTACCTGGTACTTGTTTTGAAGATAAATTACAAAACAATAAACTGAAAAGTATGCTGATAGTTTGAAGTCTGACTCCCTGTGGGCAAGCGACGTCGTCAGTGAAGCGCACTCGATGGCGGGAAAAAAAGAATTGAGGCGGTTGGAGGGTCAACGCCGAGGTAGTCTTTACTGCGCGAGCCACAAGTTCTTTCTCCGACCGCTGATGAAATAGCCAAAGCTTTAAGGATTGTTCAATCGCTAACCCCGGTTCCGACCAAACCGGCACCATCAGTTAGGGGCTCGGTTTGGTCAGTTCCGACGGTTCCAGATTATAATTTAGAGGATTTTTATGAACCGGAGGAGGAGGAAGGAGAGTTATGAGGATAGTGATGGTGATTATGAAAGTCTGGATGTGCCCATTGGCCCGGACATCTCCCCAGACAGACCTTCAGGGGTTTCTCCTCCTCGGCTTTCTGAGTCCCCTTCCCATTTTATGTTTTACAAAAAAGTGGCTGAAACTCTTCAGCTTCCTATGGAAGAAGCTGTAGAGGATCAGGAGGAGCCTGATTATGTTGAGATGATGGATATCCCAGAGTCCAGGAGGCTGTCTATTCCCCTTCATAAGTCTTTTGGGAAACAGACAATAAAAATTTTAAAGACTCCTAATTCTATGCCTCCTGTGGACAAGAGAATGGACAAGAGGTATACTCTGTCAGGCTCAGATACGGAGTTCCTTACCCAGCAATGCAGCCATGTTGGGGTAGTGCAGGCTGCTGCCTGTGATAAGGCAAATATACCCTTGGCTTCACACCCCCCAGATAAGGACTCCAGGAAGATTGATGCCATGGCAAAGAAACAGTACATGGCAGCATCTTTGGGACTCAGGCGGGCTAATTATATGGCCTATACAGCTAGATACCAGAAGTCTAGATGGGACACTGTAATGGCTCTGGCTAAACAGGTCCCTGGCCAGCTTGCCAAAGAGCTGGAGCAGGTGGCTGCAGATGGTATTGATGCATCCAAGGTGCAATTTCATGCTGCAGTGGACTCCAGTGATGTTTCATCTAGAGTCATGGCTACATCTGTGGTCCTTCGTAGGATGGCTTGGCTCAGATGTACTAGCCTGTCTCAGGATACCCAGACTAAGGCCATGGATTTTCCTGTTGTGGGTAATTCTCTGTTTGGGGAGCAAACAGAGAATTACATGAAGAAAATGGATGAATACAGGACCACCTATAGGAGTGCTCAGGCCAAAGAAGGGCAATCCACTCCCCATAGGCAGCTTTCCAGGGGCAGGGGCAGGCCTTTTCATAGGCCTTTCTACCAAGCCCAGGCCTCCTCTTCCGCCTTTGCTCAGACGGGGTTCTTCAGAGGGAGAGGCAGACGGGGTACAAGCAGGCCTGCTACCACCCCTCAGCCTAAAGCCCCTGCCAAACAGGCACCCTGATGGGTTTGCCAGGGCTGATTCTCCACCACCTGTAGGGGGCAGCCTGGCTTACTTTGTCCAAGACTGGATGTCTTTAACATCAGACAAATGGATCCTGGAAGTAGTGAGCCAGGGACTGGTTTTCAGCTTCAAAAAATTTCCCAAGATGAGAACCAGATCCTTTCCACCTGCAGATCCTTCAAAGGCACTTGCCTTAGAGGCAGAGATCTCTTCCCTCTTGGCTCTGAGAGCCATAGAAAGGATTCCACCCCTACACAAGGGAAAAGGATTGTACTCCAGGTACTTCCTAACTCCCAAAAAGATAGGAGAATGGCGACCTATCCTGGATCTCAGATATTTAAACAAGCACCTTTTAAAGCCAAAGTTCAAAATGGTGACTCTGGGAATAATTCTACCCTCTCTAAGGCCAGGAGACTGGCTAGTTTCCCTGGACCTCAAGGATGCCTATTTCCACATTCTCATCAGAAGCTCCCACCGAAAGCACCTCAGGTTCGAGTTGCCCTCAGGCCACTATCAATTCCGAGCAATGCCCTTTGGCCTAACTTCAGCTCCAAGGGTGTTCACAAAATGCCTGGCAGTAGTGGTTGCTTTACGAAGGAGAAAAAAGATCTCCATCTTTCCATACCTGGACGACTGGCTCATAGTAGGTCAGTCTCCAGACCAAGTCAAGTCACACCTACAGATAACTCAGCAACTGCTCACTTCTCTAGGATTCCGTCTGAATCTTTCAAAGTCAGTTCTAGAGCCTGTGCAGCTCCTCACCTTCATAGGGGCAGAGCTGGATACATTAAAGGCAAGAGCCTTCCTTCCCCTGGACAGGGCAAGGACCCTTGTTACACTGGCCTCTTCATTCACCCTCCAGGTGTCTCGACCAGCAAGGCATTTTCTGCAGCTCCTGAGCCACATGGCTGCCTCTGCAGCAGTGGTTCAGGGAGCAAGATTTCAAATGAGGTACATTCAGTTCCACTTAAGAACCTTCTGGTCTCAGAGAAAGGATCCTCTGACCAAACTAATCCCAGTGACTCGAACCCTGATCCAGGCTTTGCAGTGGTGGCAGGATCAGGACAACCTAAGACAAGGAGTTCCCTTTGTCACTCAGTCTCATTCTGTAATCCTTACTACAGATGCCTCCCTCTTGGGATGGGGAGCCCACTTGGGGGACCTGACCACCCAAGGGTTGTGGTCACCTCAAGAATCTCTGCTTCACATCAATCTCTTAGAACTCGGAGCAGTGTTTCTAGCACTTCAAGCTTTTTCCAAGTCTGTTCAGAACAGAGTAGTTCAGATCAGGACAGACAATACCACCACAATGTGGTACATCAACAAGCAAGGGGGCACTCGGTCTACAGCCTTGTGCACAGAGGCAATGAAGTTGTGGTCTCTGGCCTATTCCCTGAATACCTCTCTCATAGCAGTGCACCTCCCAGGGAAGGACAATGTCCTGGCAGATGCTCTCAGCAGGATATCTCAAGGTCATCACGAATGGTCCCTAGATCCCCTGATTTTGAAGGTGATCTTCTCCAGATGGGGCACCCCACAGATAGATCTTTTTGCAGCCCCAGACAATCACCAACTTCCCCTTTTTTGCTGCAGGCCCCCATTGTTGGGCTCAGTCCCCCTGGATGCCCTAGTTCTCAATTGGGAAGGGAAGTTCCTGTATGCTTTTCCCCCCTTCCCTCTCCTGTTCAAGGTACTCGACAAAATCAGGTCTCAACCCTGCAAAGTGATTCTGATTGCTCCAGACTGGGCCAGACAGCCCTGGTACCCACTGTTGCTGTCCTTAGCAGGCCACCTTCCCCTGTCTCTTCCCAGGAATTACAACCTGTTAACGTGTTCTCAGGGGAGGGTCTGGTATCCGAATCTCAAATCTCTCAATCTCAAGGCCTGGCTCTTGAAGAGTTAGAATTTGCGGATTTGCATCTTTCTCAAGGTGTTTTGGATATTTTAAAGGCTTCTCGAAAGCCTTCCACCAGAAAGACTTACAACTCAAAATGGAAAAGGTTTACTATTTGGTGCTGTGGGAAGCATATTTCTCCAGAGTCTGCTGGGTTGCCTGCAGTCCTTGACTATATGGTTCATCTCAATAGCTTGGGACTCAGACCAACTACACTTAGAGTGCATCTGGCAGCTGTCTCTGCTTTCTTGTCAGCAGGCAAGCACTCTTCCCTTTCAGCACATCCTGTATTCTGTAAGTTCTTCAAGGGATTGCTGCATGCCAATCCTCCCTTCAGGGACCCTGCCCCTGCTTGGGAGCTTAATGTTTGCATTGATCAGCTTATAAAACCCACTTTTGAGCCTTTGTCCTCAGCAGAGCTTAAGTACTTGACTTGGAAAACTGTGTTCTTGGTAGCCATTACTTCTGCCAGACGCATAAGTGAGTTACAGGCCCTGTCAGTGGAGCCTGATTTTATCTCTTTCCACAGAGATAAGGTGGTCCTCAGGACTAATAGGAAGTTTTTGCCTAAGGTGGTTTCAGATTTCCACCTTAACCAGTCTATGTCTCTTCCTGTTCTCTTCACTGACCATTCCTCCTCTGGGGAGAGGAGGCTGCACAGCTTGGATGTGAAAAGGGCCCTTAGCTACTACATAGAGTGCACCAAGGGTCACAGGTTTGACTCCCTCCAACTGTTCCTCACTTATGGTGAGGTTGGTAAGGGAAAACCTGTCACTAAGAGATCTATTGCCAGGTGGATTGTCTCTTGCATACAATTTTGCTATAAAAAAAAATTAGGTAGGATCCTACCCTCAGGCCTGAGGGTTCACTCTACCAGAGGTACAGCTGCTTCCCTGGCTGCTGCCAGGGATATTCCTATCTTAGAGATTTGTCAAGCAGCCACCTGGAAAACAGTACATGCTTTTACCAAGCATTATTACTCTCTGGATATCCAGGCTAGGAGTGATGCTTGGTTTGGCACAGCAGTGCTTCAGAGCCTATTCCCGAAGTAGGTTCTGTCCCTCCTCCATGGAGGTACTGCTTGGTAGTCTGCATATGTCAGAATACAGCAAGACTTCATGTTGTTTGAAGAAAAAATTACTCACCTTAGTAATGTTGTTTTCTTCTAATGGAGTCTTGCTGTATTCTCACCTTCCCCCCTGCCTCCCCTCTCAGAACCTGGTTTTGGGATGTGGGTGGGCAGCAACAGTGTTGGCACTCTGGAGGTGCCCCCTTGTTCTCACCCTCTTAATTTGGGTGTGTGTGTGTTGTGTTTTGTTTTATTTTTTGGGTTTCCTGACTTGAGTCTTTGCCTTGGAACCAAAAAATCTTTTTATTATATTTAGTAGCCAGTTGGCTAGTGTAAGTTTGCAGTTTCCACACAGGACACCCAGTGAGTATAGCTCGAAAAGACCCGGCAGTTTGAGTTCAAACAACAACAGACAGAGTCTCAACCGAGCTCGAGCTCAGCGTTCCATGCCTTGCATGGAAAGTTAACTCTTTCTTCTCCGGGGCAGTTCAAAGGTTGGACATCACTGCATATGCCAGAATACAGCAAGACTTCATGTTGTTTGAAAAGAGGAAGCCAGAGAGACCAGGGCCTGGACCCTTGACAGAGGGAGAAATGCTCTTGCCTGCATAGTGTATCTCTACTCCTATGAAAGTAAGAAGCTGGGCTGGTTCCAGAATAGACTTTTCCAGGTTCAGAATGAAGCCCAAGGATTCTAGAAGGTTTTGAGTGACCTCTAAGGCTGACCTGACTTGGTCTGAGGACTGGCCCACTAGAAGCCAGTCGTCCAGGTATGGGAACAGAAGGATACCCTGTCTCCTGAGGAATTCCACCACTACTGCAAGACACTTCGTGAACATCTTGGAGCAGATGTTAGGCCGAAAAGCATAGCTCTGAACTGGTAACGGCCTGAGGGCAACTCAAACCTGAGGTACTTTCTGTGGGAATGTCTGATAGGTATGTGGAAGTAGGCATCCTTGAGATCCAGAGAAGCTAGCCAGTCTTCTATTCTCAGAGAGGGAAGAATTACTCCCAGAGTCACCATCTTGAATTTTGGTTTTGTTAAATGTTTGTTCAGGTACCTTAAATCTAGGATGGGTCGCCACTCCCCTGTCATTTTTTGGGATAAGGAAGTATCTGGAATACAGTCCTTTTCCCTTGTGACAAAGCGGTATCATCTCTACTGCTTGTAGAAGCAGAAGAGAGGAGACTTCTGCCTCTAAGGCCCTTGTCTCCAAGGGAGAGGGAGGACTGCAGGATCTTGCTCTCAATTTTGGGAACCTTTTGAAACTGAGAGCAAGTCCCTGGCTCACTACTTCCAGGACCCATTTGTCTGAAGTAATAAACTCCCAGGCCTGGGAGCAGTGAGCCAGTCTGCCCCCTACTGGGGTTGGGGAGGTGACCCAGACTGACACCTCAGGGTGTCTGTTTGGTAGGGGGCTTGGACTGTGTGGATGATGGGGTCCTGGTCATCCCACGTCTGCCTTTTCCCCGAAAGAACCCCCTCTGCTGAAAAGAAGAGGAGGAGGCCTGAGCTTAGTAGAAAGGCCTTTGGAAAGGCCTGCCCCTGCTAGCCCTAAATTACTGCCTCTGAGGAGTAGTCTGCTTTTCTTTGGCTGCAGCACTCCTATACGTGATCCTGTACTTGTCCATCATCTTCATATAATTCTCTGTTTGCTCCCCAGAGAATTACCAGTAACAGGAAAATCCGTGGCCTTAGTCTGGGTATCCTGCGAAAGGTTGGTACATCTGAGCCAAGCAAACTTTCTCATAGAGATAGATGTAGCCATGACTCTAGAATGGACATCATTCGAGTACAGAGCAGCAAAAAATTGTACTTTGGATGCCTCTGTACCATTCACAACCACCTGCTCCAGCTCCTTGGCTAGCTTGGGGGGGGGGAGCATTCTTAGCCAGCCCCAGAGCTGTATCCCACATAGATTTCTGGTATCAGGCTGCATATGCCATGTAGATAGATTGCCCGAGCCCCAAAGAGGATGCCAAGTACTTTTTCTTGGCCGTGGCATCCACTTTCCTGGAATCCTTATCTGGGGGTTGAGATGCCAGGGGAATATTGCCTTGTCACAGGCTGCAGCTTGCACTACCCCAACATGACTGCTACGCACTGAAAGGGATTATGTGCCAGGACCTGATAATGCATACCTCCTGTCCATTCTTTTGTCCACAGGAGGAATGGAAGTGGGAAATTGCAACAATTTCTGTGTCTGTTTCCCCAGGGATTTATGCAGCGGGATAGACACTCTCCTTGACTCTAGAACCTCCATTATCTCCACGTAATCAGGTTCCTCCTGATGCTGATCGGCTTCTTCCATAGGAAGCTGAAGAGTCTCGGCCACCTTCTTGTAAAACAAGAAGTGGGAGGGAGATTCAGAAAGACTGGGAGGAGAAACACTGGAAGGCCTGTCTAGGGAGATGACAGGCTCTACTGGCTCATCCTGGCCTACGTAATTTTCGTCTTCATCATCATTTTCCTCCTCCCAGTCACCATCGTAGTAAGCCTCTGGGTCAATATCTGAGGCAACTATTTCCGATTGAACCGATCGCCTCTGAACCGAAGCCAGTTCGGTCGGAACCGGGCACAGCGACTGCACTATGGAAATCGCTTTCGCTATCTCCTCAGTGGTAGGACCATGGGAAGTCGGATTCGAACCGGCTGACTTTCTCTTTCTCTTTGCCAGAACCGATTCCACAGAAATGGCTCTCTGTTTGCCGAGGAGGTATCACCCAGGACAGTGGGCACCTCCTTAGGTTCAGTCGCAACTGAACTGGGCTGACCATCCAGGTCAGCAGACTTTCTGGCCCCCCTCTCCCTTAGCCTACTCAAACATTTTTCCAGAGTGGCTTTGGGAAGGTTCTTACAGATCTGGCAGTCTTCTTGGAGGTGGTCAAACCCCAGACAATACACAGAGATGAGGTGAGGACTGGCCTTAGCAAAGGCCTCCTTACACTCGGTACAGTGCTGAAACCCAGTGGGCCCAGTTTTCTTTTTGGGTTTTTCAGACATGCCTAAATATCAAAAGTCACCCTTGTCAGCGGTTAAGCCAGGCGACTAACAATTTATCGGTTCTAACTGTGCCACAGGTCGGTTAAAAAAATCCCTAAAATATTGGATTTTTTCGGAACCAATAAATAAGCACCGGAAAACCACACTACAAATGGAGAAAAACAAATTACAATAAATTTCAGTTCTGAATCTGACCGACCGGCAAAGAATCAAAGGTAAAACAATTTCTAACAAAAATCACTAAAATAAACACTACCTACTACTACTCCTTCTTACTGTTACTGAGACAGAGGTAAGAATACCGAAAAATACAGGAGTTGCGGTTGAAAAAAACTACGGATTCAAACTTTTACTGAACCGAAGCACAAGAGGGATCTCCGGAGCGACTTCACAGTTAGGCGGAGTAAGAAATCTGGCAGTTACACTTCAGAGTACCACAGACAGAGGTTTGAAAATCGAGCTCAAGCTCAATGTTCTATGCCTTTGCACAGAGTTAACCCTTTACTCTCCGGAGCAGTTCAAGTGCTGGGGCTAACTGCATATAGTCAGAATATAGCAAGACTTCATATTGTTTGAAGTCCAAGGCATCCACAATTTTCCTAACAAAGGAAAAACGTGAAGTGCAAGCTTTAGAAGACCTGGGGGGAGAGCCAAATTCTTGTTCGGGGGAGACCTCAGGCTCTATAGGCTCCCCTTTCTCCTCCTCTTAGCAGAGGTCTGAACTGGGGGCTGTGAATCCGCAGGCAGCAGACCTTGCAAGGCTTGCATAATTTTAAAAGCCTGTGCTATTTCTAAAGGAGAAGGCATAGCAGGCGGCACCACCACAGAAGTCCCCTTAGGCTGACCAGCGGGGGAGGGTTCAGTGTGCTTTGTCTTTTTAACTTTTTTGCTGGAACCGGAGAGCTAGCAGGTTCAGTCATTCTCTTTGTACCCGTATCAGGAGTAGAAGTAATGGGAACTGTGGTTTCACCCACAGCCCCAGAGGGTGTTGGCTGGTCAGAGCCAGAAGGACCCTTAGCAGGAGGCATTTTCTTCTTTAACCTTTCCAGACGTTTTTCAAGTGTCTTCTCAGGAAAAGTTTTACATACCTTTTCAAATGGTCAAAACCAAGGCAGGTGACACAAGAACTGTGCTTATCTGCCTTGGCAAAGACCTCTCCACACTCAGTGCAGTTTTTGAAACCTGGTTCACCGGTCCTTTTCTTTGGTTTTTCTGACATAATGAGAAAAACAGCAAACACAATAAAATAGGTAAATGAAAGAGGTTTTATTTATTTATTTTTGTTTTAAGTATTGTAAACCCAAATGTAGCAGTTGCAGTCGGTTCCAGTAAACCAGGCCCCAAAATACGAAAATTCCTCGGTTCCTCACGGTTATACCGAACCGTGAGAAACCGAGAAAAACAACGTAATGTAACTAAAACTACTAACGGTTACAAAATAAACAAAAGATAAGGTCAGCACTTGAAAATAAAATAAAATTATACTTAAGTTTTTTTTTTATTTTCTAGGCTTTTATGACAAGATGATGAGGAGAAGATCTCCGAGCGTCTAGTCTTGACAGGCGGAGAGAGAAATCTGAGGGTTAGAATGTAGGCAGTTAATAGGTGGCAGCATTTGAAAAGTGGCTCATGTCAATGATTCCATCATTTGCATAACGTTCCGTCTCCGGGCAGATCTGGCTTAAAGGCAAACTGCAGAAGAGTTAAGATTTTTGGAGTATTCCTGGGGTGAGAAGTTCGTTCTTACCTTCTGTCCTCATCCATACCTTCTCTCCTGTATTGTGTGCCAACTGTCCTCCTAAGATTCAGGTATGGTGAAAAACTAACACACCAAGAACAAAGGTCAGTCCAGGGTGAGCAGGAATTAAAGTCCAGAAGACTGCTCAAGAGAATCAATTAAGGAGACTGGAACCCAGGAAGTATCCCACAGAAGCAGTGAAACAACCTCGTAGCTCACCAGTGATGAGACAGAGCATCCAGATTGGACACAGGGTTCGCCCAAGAGAGACTCCTTTTCTCTATTCGAACTACAAGATATATAAAAAACGTTCCAGCACAGAGCGACGCCGGTACTCATGGTACTACAGAGACGGAGGCCTAGGCAGTGACGCAGTTACTGAAGCGATTCCCATGCAGGATCTTTCCTCGACAGCGAAAAAGACAGAACTGAGGGCTGGGAGGAGTTGGTGTCGTGGCCAACCCACGTGCACCACATAGAACGCTGGCCTCGAGGAAAGTGCCGCCTCAACGTCAGCTCCACCCACAAAAAGTTTTAAACAGGCAGTGCTCTTTTTTCCATATAGGGTCCTGACCTCTGGTAGGACCTATCAGTAATGAACGGCGAAGATTGATCTGGGGACGATCTGAGCCAGTGACAAGTTCTGTACTGGCTCAAGATAGGCCGAAAACGTGCAGAGGTGTACCTTCACTGCTGAGTATTGCAGACCTGCATTCAACAGGTCCAAGAGGCACCCCAACACCATACTTAGTGGGCAATCGAAAAGGTCCAGATGGGACTTTGCGCACCAGATGGAGAAGCGTTTCCACTTAACTGTGTAAGCCTTCCTTGTGGAAGGTCTATGCGTGGCTAAGAAGATTTCTGCGATTGTCTGGGAAACCCAAAACCTGCCCACTTCTATCTCTTCAGGATCCCAGCATGGAGATGAAGGGAGTGCAGGTTGGAACGGACCAAAGTCCCTGTGTCAGAAGGTCCGCTCGTAGAGGAAGTTGCCTCGGGGGAACTTCTGACAGTCTGTTGATCAATGCAAATCATATCTGTTGAGGCCAGTCTGGGGCAATGAGAATCATCCTGCCCTCTGCCTCCAAACTGAGCAGCAACCTTTGAACTAAGGGAAAAGGAGGAAAGCGAACATGAAGCATCTTGTCCACTACAGTCTGAATATATCCTGATAGAAAACACCAGGTTCTGGATTTCTGAAGCAGGACAGAGGCAGTTTTGCGTTGAGAGGGGACACAAAAAGGACCAGGTCTGGACTGCCTCACTCGTCGAATAGCGACTGCACAATGTCTGAACTGATGCATCGTGCTCGAGGCACCACTCTCATATTCTCATGGTCTTCCTGCACAGAGGGTAGGGGGGCTTTTCCATCCTGCTTGTGGATGTAATACATCACAGCTTTGTCACCCGTCTGAAGGAGGATCACTTCATGGCAGAGGGCATCCTTCACGATTTGGATAGCAAGTGATTTTGTCTGAGGTTCTGTCATTTTATGTGGAGGACTGCAGGTACGTGGCCGGAGACCACTGCTTGCTGTGGACGATGCCATGAGTCCCAGCATCCGCTGCATCAAAAGGGGCCTGAACAGAGCCATTTTCTGAGATGTAACAAGCCATCTGAAGATGTCATTTCTTCCATCCTCCAGAAGGAAAATTCTCGCCCTGGAGGTAATGCAGGAAGGCTCCTATGAAGAGGAGCTGCTGGGAAAGTGAATCTGGCACCTTCCCCTAACTAGAACCCCCAAGGAAGTGAGCAACTGAGAAGCTGTGGCAACTGCTTCCTGTGCCTCATGCCCAGATGGGTTGGTTACAAGCCAAACGTCCAGGTGGTGAAAACCTGAACGCTGAGGTTTTAGTGAACTCCTCCCCGAACAGGTACTTGTTTAACCTTCCAAGGTCGAGAACTGGGCGCATGCCGCCTGTTACCTTGGAACCAGAAACAATGGAAATAGAAACCTGTGTTCCATTCTGCCATGGAACAACTTCTATTACCCTGTTCCTGCAGAGGCCCCGTATCTCAGAAGCAAGGTCTGATTGAGAGGCGGACAGACTGGGCTGCTGTCTGGGTGGAAGGTCTGGGGAAATCTCTGCGAAACTGGGAAAGTATCTCTCTCGGACAATCCTGATGACCCACACGTCCACTGTAATGGACTTCCACTGGTTGTAAAACCGAGTCAGACACGCCCCCCCAACCGCTGAGGCGCGTCCACCTCAGATAGCTGAGGAGAGACCTGGGCAAGATCCACACACGGCGCTTTTGGTCCCTTTGCCCTCTGCTGCTTTTTCTTTGTGGCTGAGGAGTTGGTTCCTGATAAAGAATCCTTGGCCTCTACCTTGAAATGGCTGCCTGTTTTATTTATTTATTTGCATAAAATCGGATTTACAGACCTTTGAGTCAGAGACTCATTCACAAAGGCACCTCGTCAAAGAGAACAAAGACATACAGTGACAAATAGGACAATGTACAAAATAGCAATAACAGCATATAGGTTTACAAACAAAGCGCATTTCCATCATGCATCTTACATGATTTCAGGTGGGTGGCCAGAAAAGTCATATGGTTACAAACAAAGTTCAGTTTCATAATACAGGTTACATGAATTCAGACTCAGCATCATGGACACAGGGGGGAAGGAGGTGAGCACTACTCCCTTCACAAAAGAAAGGGTCCTACAAGAGCTTGCTAAGCTCAGGGTGGATAAGGCAATGGGACCTGATGGCATACATCCCAGGGTACTTAAGGAGCTAAAGGAGGAACTAGCAGAGCCATTAGCAGAATTGTTTAGTGAGTCTCTGAGCACAGGAGAGGTCCCAGAAGACTGGAGAAGGGCTCATGTGATCCCACTCCACAAGAGTGGTAGCAGGGAGGAGGCGGGGAACTACAGACCGGTCAGTCTTACCTCAGTAGTGGGCAAGATTATGGAAGCACTCCTTAAGGAAAGGATAGTGCAACACCTGGAATCCATAGGGGCACAGGATCCAAGACAGCATGGGTTTACAAAAGGAAGGTCCTGTCAAACTAATCTCATAGATTTCTTTGACTGGGTAACCAGAGTGGTGGACCAAGGGCAGCAGTGATGTCGCCTACCTTGACTTCAGCAAAGCTTTGACACTGTTCCACATAGAAGATTGATAAATAAGCTAGGTAGGCTCGGGTGGGTCAGAAGTTGGTCAACTGGGTGGCAAACTGGTTGACTGGCAGAAAACAGAGAGTGGTGGTAAATGGTATACAGTCAGAAGAGATGCAAGTCACAGTGGGGTACCTCAGGGATCAGTCCTGGGGCCAGTCCTATTCAACATCTTCATTAGTGACCTAGCAGATGGACTAGAGGGTAAGGCTTGTCTGTTTGCAGATGACACCAAGATCTGCAACAGAGTAGATGATCCAGATGGGGTGGGCAGAATGAGAAGAGATCTGGATAAAACTAGCAGAATGGTCAGAAGAGTGGCAACTGGGATTTAATGCAAAGAAGTGCAAAATCATGCACATAGGGAAGAGAACCCTGAAGCCACTTATATAGGCTGGGAGGAGTTGCTAGCAGTCACAAGGAAGAAAGAGACTTGGGCATCATCATCACTGATGACCTGAAATCATCCAAGCAGACCTCTAAAGCAGTAGGTAAGGCTAGGGGGTGTTGGGGTGTATTAGTAAGGGTATCACAAGTCGTAAGAGGAGGTAATAATCCCTCTGTACAAGACATTGGTTAGGCCCCATCTGGAGTACTGCGGCAGTATTGGAGGCCACACCTTCACAAGGACATTAACCAAAATTGAGGCAGTCCAGAGAGGGCAACCAAAATGGTGCAGGGACTGCATCAGAAGACATATGAGGACAGATTAACGGAGCTCAATATGTATACCCTTGAGCAAAGGAGGGAGAGGGTGATATGATCGAGACATTTAAAACACCTTGAGGGCATAAACAAGGTGAAAGAGTCTAACATGTTTAAATATAGAAAAATAGCAGGACAAGAGGACACAGCATGAGATTAGAGGAGGCCGATTAAGGGGAATGTGAGGAAATTCTTTTCACAGAAAGGGTGGTAGATGCATGAATGGCTACCACAAGAAGTAGTGGCTATGAATACAGTGCAGGGCTTCAAACAGGCATGGGATAGGCATAAGGGAGCAATACAAATGACTATGAATAGATAGGTCACTGACATAGCAAAGGCCGATGGCACATTTATAAGGTAGAAAAAGAAATGGGCAGACTGGATGGGCCTTGCGGTCCTTATCTGCCGTCAACTTCTATGAATAGTCTGAAACGGTCACAGGTTACAGAGACAGTGTTACAGGAGGACAGGCCTCCGGGATACATGAGCAGTTCAATAATGACGTACTGGGTACGCATAGGCTGGCGTCAGCAGTTCAATAATGACGTACTGGGTATGCACAGGCTGGCGTCAGCAGTTCAATAATAACGTACTGGGCATACATAGGCTGGTGTTAGCCCGGATGGTATGGACGGCCCCTGGGGGGCTGTGTTGGAGATTTTGCCGTCCAGAGGACATTGTCTAAGAAGGATTGGTAACTAGGCCCTATTGGGAGGGATGAAATTAGGTGCATGTGCAGCAGCGGGAGGCAAAAAGGTGGTTCCTGAGTGCCACCTTGAAGGGACCAATTTTAGGGATGCTTGTGACATTTGTTGGGAGACAGAGTTGAACCAGGTGGGGGTCCTGTAGCAGAAAGCCCTCTGGGCTATGGATGTCTTGGTTTTTGGTACTCGTAGGGCAATAGTACTGTTACGAAATGTCAATGGTACACGTCCTTTTGTGGGGCTGCAGGAGCCAGCCTGGCTGTTTAAATGGCAGCCCTGATGTTCTGAGCGGCATGCAGAGCTCAACCTGAGGGCCGAACAGATAAGCACCGTCAAAGGGACGTTAATCATCTGCTGCCAGTGGCAGCTGCCCTAGAGGCAGTATTGTAGGTGTCCATAAAAGCTTTTAGCCGATCACTGGGCTATATGCCGCTGGTAATGTAACATTAGATTCCAGGAGGCTCTCGGCCATTGATTCGAGTGTATTCCACAGGGTGTACTCGGACTGAGGAATTTAGGAACTCAAGATGTAGGAGTCTGCTTTGGTCCACGGATGAAACTGGAAATGCTATGGTGGTGCCCATATCCCTGAAGAAAGATCTTCCTTCCATCACGGGCACCGCTGATACAGAAGGCTTGCATTGCAGCCCATAAAATGAGTCATTTGCTGCATCTTCGACAAAGCAGAACAGGGTGAGACTTATCAAAATCCACTTCTACTCCAGAAGAACCACCAAAAGGCAGGTCTAGCCAGGATCACAGGAAACTCTGCCATCCAGATCAGCATCGGGGGTTCAGTGTCATCCACAGCACCAGCATCAATTACGGCGCCAGCACCGCTGCTAGCCCTAGACCTGAAGAAAGTGTGTGTGTGTGTGGGGGAAACGGTACCCATGCCGGCCCCTACAGAGAAAAAGGTGACGGGGTAGGCATGTGCAGTCGACATCAATGGCACTGGAGAGGGCACTGTGCACACATCCTGGCCTGACTGACCTGGCCGCGGTCCAGCAGCCCAAAGGCCCCAGAATCAGGTCCACTGGCCAGGTCAACTGGGCAGATGCTGTACCCACTGCTCTAAAAGAGCGGCCCAGGCATGAAACTGATCACCAGAGCCCCATCGAGGACAGAGATGGGATACGGAGTCGAAGATCACAGCCTTTAAGAACGGAGCCACAGGGGATCCAATCGGAGTCGGGTCAGGCCTACCGCTCTCCACCACTGATGATCCCCGATCAGACATACCAGAGGGCAACCTTGAGCAGTACCGATTCTTCTTCCACTGACAGGAGGAAGAATGGCTCAAGATCAGCAAAGCTTTCAATACTG
This sequence comes from Neoceratodus forsteri, assembly GCA_016271365.2. Classification (NCBI taxonomy): domain Eukaryota; kingdom Metazoa; phylum Chordata; order Ceratodontiformes; family Ceratodontidae; genus Neoceratodus; species Neoceratodus forsteri. Next base: position 1,295,221,643 of record CM057454.1, on the reverse strand, counting down.
TTCCACATAGAAGATTGATTAACAAGCTGGGTAGACTCGGGGGTCAGATGTTGGTCAACTGGGTGGCAAACTGGTTGGCGGGCAGAAAAGAGAGAGTGGTGGTAAACGGCATACAGCTAGAAGAGATGCAAGTCACAAGTGGGGTACCTCAGGGATCAGTTCTGGGGCCAGTCCTCTTCAATATCTTCATCAGTGACATAGAAAATGGACTGGAAGGTAAGGTTTGCCTGTTTGCAGATGACACTAAGATCTGCAACAGAGTAGATGATCCAGATGGTGTGGGCAGAATGAGAAGAGATCTGGATAAACTAGCAAAATGGTCAGAAGAGTGGCAACTGGGATTTAATGCAAAGAAGTGCAAGATCATGCACATAGGGAAGAGAAACCCTGAAGCCACCTATAGGCTGGGAGGGGAAGTGCTGGCAGTCACAAGCGAAGAAAGAGACTTGGGCGTCATCATCACCGATGACCTGAAATCATCCAAGCAAGACTCTAAAGCAGTAGGTAAGGCTAGAGGGATGTTAGGTGTATTAGTAGGGGTATCAAGTCATAAGAGGGCGGTAATAATCCCTCTTTACAAGACACTGGTTAGGCCCCATCTGGAGTACTGCGTGCAGTACTGGAGGCCACACCTTCACAAGGACATTAACCAAATTGAGGCAGTCCAGAGAAGGGCAATCAAAATGGTGCAGGGACTGCATCAGAAAACATAGGAGGACAGATTAACTGAACACAATATGTATACCCTAGAGCAAAGGTGAGAGAGAGGTGGTATGATTGAAACATTCAAACACCTTAAGGGCATTAACAAGGAGAAAAAGTCTAACATGTTTCAATATAAGAAAAATAACAGGACAAGAGCACACAGTATGAGATTAGAGGGAGGCCGATTAAGGGAGAATGTGAGGAAGTTCTTTTTCACAGAAAGGGTGGTGGATGCATGGACCGGCCTACCTCAGGAAGTGGTGGATATGAATACAGTGCAGGGCTTCAAACAGGCATGGGATAGGCATAAGGGAGCAATACAGATGAGTATGAATAGACAGGCCATTGACAGAGCAAAGGCCTATGGCACATTCATAATGTAGAAAAAGAAATGGGCAGACTGGATGGGCCTTGTGGTCCTTATCTGCCGTCAACTTCTATGTAAGGTCAAGCAGAGCCGGGTCCCTGATCAAGGTCAGGAACGGGCCCACTACCCCCAAAGTGCCCATGGTTGGACCACCCTCCACAAAGTGCGGCAGACCGGACACAGCCCCACTGCCATCACAGCTTTCAAACAAAGTCTCCCTACTGTCACCATTACCATCTAAGGTTGACTTAGTTGATGGCAGGCTGAGAATGTCTTCCTTTTTTTTTAATAAAAAAAACACAAAGTAGTACGTGTCATCGAGGCACAGGTCAGGAAGCATAGGAAAACCAGGAGCAGTTGTAAAATTCACAATAAGTGTTTTATTGCAACACTAAAATAACAAAAAAAATCAGTATAACTATTTACAAAGGCAGTATAAACAGAAAAAGTCCATCTGGATGTCTTCTCAATTTCCAGTCTCAGTCTCTTTCAGTCATTGTCTCTCTCTCTCTTTTGCAAAACCTTGCAGCTCCTCTTTATAAGTCTGTCCAGGAGCTCATTAAGAAAATGGCATGCTTCTTACACATTGTTTTTGGAAATTTCCAAAGTCCTTGCCAGTTTCAGCAGGTGCAGCAAAAAAAAAACAAACAAAAAAAACCATCGTGACCCAAAACTGACCTCTTGTAGCCTGCTTTGCAGAGATTTTGCTTCCAGCGTTCTCAGATTAACCCCTTGAGTTCCATATAGCTTTACAATCATTTCAACAGTATAACTATATACATTTCTAAACAAAGGGATCCCAATATCAGTTACATTTCCACATAATGGTCCACATATATTTCTATACCTGCAGATATACAAGGGGGAGAAAAGACAGAACAGCAAGTGAGGGTAGAGAGATAGCGAGAGGCAAACATCTGCAAAACCATCAGGGTGATCAAGTCCAAGTTCTCATGAGAAAAAGTGGTTGCGCAACCAGACAGAGAAGAGACAGAAACGGAGAGAATAGAACAGATCCTTGCATTTTAAACTCTTTCTCCCGAACAACTTGGACAGGGCCCTTATTCAACCTTGTCACAGTAAGTTAAATGAATAGTGAGCGGCTATAACTGCTATTGTTTAGACGAAGACTCGACTCCCAGCAGGTGAGCGATGTTGTCACCGAAGCGCACGTGGTGGCAGGAAAAAAACTGAGGTGGTTGGACGGTTGACACCAGATAGCCCTAATGGCGCAAGCTAGTCTCGTGGCGCCGCGCATGCGTGGTCCTATGCCAGCAATGGCCCTTCTGAAGATTTCTGGCTCCCGTGGGGTCCCGGTGCCTCCAGCGTACTCCCATTAGTGTGAATGAGTAGTGGACACTTTTATTTATTTGAGTTTTGGTGACTGGGTAAGTCCACCGAGACAATTACGGTCCTTTTTTCAGGGTTGACCTGGAACTACAACAATCAGGAAGTCCAGGAAGATCTGATAGTGACCTGAAGGGAGTCTGAACCCGAGGTATTTTCTGTGAGACTCCCTTATGGGCATGTGGGAATAAGCATCTTTTAGGTCCAACGATGCCAACCAAGCTCTTTTTTGGAGTGTTAGCAGTATTTATGGTAAGGTCACCATCTTGAACTTTGGTTTTGTCAGGTGCCTGTTCAGTAATCTTACAACTAGAATAGGCCGCCACTCCCCGTTTTTCTTTGTTGTGAGGAAGTATCTTGAATAAATACACTTTCCTTTTTGCTGTGGAGGAACAGGTTACACTGCCTTTGACAGCAGCAGATTTTGAACCTCTTCGTCCAGAAGCTTCCTTTCTGCACTGGAAGCTGGCTTGAACACACTGGTTCTGAGATCTGGAAAGGATTTGAAGTTTAGGGACAAACCCTGACTCACTTCTTCCAGGACCCACTTGTCTGTGGTAATGTTTTTCTATGCCTGGAAAAAGTAAGCCAGTCTGCCCCCTACTGGTAGTGGGGAGGTGGCCTTGGCAAACAGGTCAGGGAGTCCGTTTGGGCTGTGGCTGGACATGACCAGCCTGGGAACCTCACCTGGATCCCCTTCTGCCTCGGCCCCTAAAGTACCCTGTTTGCTGGGGGTACTGCTGGGACTGTGGAACAGCCTAGGCCTGGAAAAAATGGCCTGCTGTAGGAAGATTTGCCCCTGCCTCCCCCTTCCATGGGGTCTAGTAGAGGTAGAGGCCCTTTCTTTAGCAGAGTTACTCCTGTAGGTGGTTTTGTATTTGTCCACATTTTTCATATAGGCCTCTGTCATGTCCCCATATAGGGAATTGCCCTCAACAGGGAAATCTATGGCCTTGGACTGGGTATCCTGATTGAGGTTTGTGGCTCTCAACCATGCAAACCTCATCAAAGTAACTGTGTTTGCCATCCATCTGGCAGCAGTATCATTAGTATCTGTAGCCATTTGGAACTGGTATATGGCTGCTTTCAGCCCAAATATGGCATTCTCAGCCAAGTCTGCTGAGAGGCCACCTGGAACTTTGTCGGACATAGCCAGGACAGACTGCAGCAGGGATTTTTTGATACTGGGCAGCATAGGCCTGGTAGTTGGCTTGCCTGACAGCCAGAGAAGCAGACAGGTAGTGTTTGTTGGCCATACTGTTTATCTTTCTGGCATCTTTGTTAGGAGGATGAGAAGTTAAGGGGTACCGTCACCCTGTCACAGGCTGCAGTTTGCACTATCTCTGGTGATCGGGTGAGTGAATACAAATTCAGCTCCTTCCCTGTCCAATTGATAGTTTTTGTCCAACATTTTATCCAAAGGAGGGACAGAGTTCGGAGTTTGTAAAATCTTTAGCACATCTATCTTAAAGAATGTGTTTACTGGAAGCAGAAGTTTTTTAGTGTCGGCCCCATCATCTCTAGACACTCAGCCTCCTCTTCATCCTCTATAACCTCACTGGTGGCTTCCTGGGAGGAGAGCCAAACTCCTGGTCAGGGGAGACTTCTGGCTCAATAGTTCTCCCTCTTCCTTCTCAAATTCCCTACAGTCCCAGTCCTCAAACTCCATCTAATCCTGGAGTGCGGCTGGGCAGAGATTGCTGCTTGCTTAGCAGGGGTCAGAACCGATGCCTGGTGGCCAGGGATAGGTAGCAGCCCCTACAGGGTCTGAATCGCCCTAAATGCCTAAGCAATTTCTTGTGGTGAAGGCATAGCAGAAGACGCATCAGAAGTCCCTGAATGCTGTTCAGCAAGGGGTTCAGTGCATTTGGTTTTCTTAGTCTTTTTTTGTTGGAACCTGAGAGTCAGCCAGTTCACTAGGTTTCTTACCAGTAACCTGGGTACCTATATGAGGGGTAGCTTGTACAGGCTCTGTGGTTTCACCCGCAGGAGTGGAGGGTTTCAGCTGGTCAGAGCTCGAGGGACCCTTAGGCATAGGTAACCTTTTTTTAAGCCTTTCCAAATGCTTATCCTCCGTCTTTTCAGGAAAAGTTTTGCATATTTCACAATCACATCTAAAACGTTCATAACCAAAGCAGACAACACACAAGGAGTGTTTGTCTGCCTTGGCAAACACTTCACCACACTGAATACAGTTTTTGAAACCAGGTTCACCAGTTCTCTTCTTAGGTTTTTCTGACATTATGAAAAACTGATTAAAAATTAGGAACCGCAAAGAAAGTTTTTAACTTTTAAATGTTTATTTGTGGTTATGGTCAGTTCAGGAACCAATGGATGTTCCTATTGGAACTGGGAACCGATGCAAAGGGAGCCAAAGTTATTGTTTCTGTAACCAGGTTTATCGAATACTTAAAAATAATAAATTTGAGAGGGGGTGCTGATGAGCAGCTAACTGAACAGACGTGCCACTTCGCTGCTCTGTACCAACGGTCGATTAACAGTTAAACTCCTGCTGGAAAAATCAATCTCAACTAAAAAAACTTATAGAAATCTTTGAGGGACAGTGCCATGGAGGAGTATTTGGTGCCCAATGTTGGGAAAAGTCAACGATTAGCTGACAAATTGGGGAAAAAAAGCGGTGGCTTCTATGGCCTCCTCGATGGGTGAAAGCGCGGGCAGAATTTCACTGTCAGCAGCCGAGATTGAAGCCTTAGGCCGCGAAGTAACTGGCCAGGTGATTGCGGTGTTGGAACCCAGGCTAGTGAAGCTGGAGAGCAAAACTGATCTCTAGTTGCAAGAGATCTTAGAGCAACAGACCGCACACACTAACAGGATAGTGGAGACTGAGGAGCAAATCTTGCATCTGGAGGATGATACAGTAGAAATACCAGGCCAAGCAGCGAGACAGCAAAAAGAACTGGAGGACCTAAAAGATGCAATGGACTATCAACAGAACTACTATAGGCACCTTAATTTGCATCTTAGGGGTCTTCTAGAAGGAGCGGAGAAAGGGAACATTATGGGATTCTGCGCTAAGATTTTTCCGGAGCTCTTGGGCTTACAATCGAAAAACGGGAGCTATAAATTGAAGAAAGCTCACCAAGCTGTGATGCCTCGGCCCCCTGGAGACCAACCCCAAGACAAATAATTATTCGATTTCACTCCTATCAAGATCGGAAGGCGATTCATCATGCCTATAGGGAGAGAGGAGTGCTGAAATTTGAAGAGGTGCACTTATTTATTTCACAGGATTACTCTCTGTGGCTACTGCAAAAGAGGAAGATATTCCACACGCTGATGGCCCACTTGAGAAATTTAAAGATCGAGAACTTTATGGTGCATCCTGTAATACTGAAGATACGACATGAGGGGGCGACTTATTCGTTCTGGGAGTTTGGGAAAGCTGAGAAATTTGTGGCCGAGTTGCAAAAGAAGCTGCATAAGTGAAAGAGGTGGGCTAACTCGTTGATCTGTTGTTGGGGAATACTGTTCACTGTTTGAAAGACTTTTTTTTTTTTTTAATATGTTTCCCTTTGCTGTTTGGATTGTCCCGTCATGGGGAAGATTGCGTCAAGATGCTGGTGACTAGAGGCTAAGTAGATGGGACTGGAATCAGAACTGGTGACAGAATGAGGAAAGGGGCAGTCCTGATGGGACGTGGAGGATGAGTGACGGACCTGTTTGGGACTGCTTGGCTGCCTTATGTTCTCTCTGTGTAGGACTGTGACTGCGAAATGAGAGCACACCTGGAAGAAATGGAGACAGCTTGTTAGGACTTCAGTGTCACAAGGGTACTGGGCAGCTCAAGTGAAGGTGAGGAGTATCTGTATGGACTGTCATGGGGGAGGGGCTTAGCGTGTGTGCTAATGGCACGGCCTGCTTCCTCACTGGCACCTTTAGGCTAACGTCATCTGAGACGAAGGAAAGTTACAGGTTAATGCAAAAGAAGGAAGGGGGGGGGCAGTGGAGGAGAGACTCAGTAGGTGAACATCTCCATCGCATGCTAAGAGCTGTCGTCTTTTTGATGATGGGATAAAGTTATGCAAGGGGCTTTTAAGTTATACTTGGGATTAATAACTACAATTTTGGAGTAGTTTTTAGGATTGTCTTTGTTATTAATAAAACAAGCTGATATTGACCTTGGTCAGGTCAGTGGGACACATTTATCATTAGTGGGATATTAGACACTCATGCTGAGATGGCAATTAGTGTCAATGAGGGAGGGAGGGAGGGAGGGTTCGGGTAGTTAAAAATCAAACTGGAAACTATCATTAGGGATGTAAGTTTGTCATGGCAGTCATAAACATCATGGATTCCATGATGTTTGGTCTTTATTCAGGACTTCCATGACTTTCACTACTGTCATTAAAACGTAGCAATGATGACAGTGCCACGACGTTTACTAACGTCTACTAATAATTTCATGAACAACCGATGGATCATTAAAACCTCATCCATGACAAACTTACATCCCTAACTATCATGTTGGGGAAAAGTTGCAATGGGGGAAGCAGAGATGGGAAAGTATGGATTAGGGGATGATACAGGCTATGTTACAGCTGTGGGGGAGGTGGAGGCATATTGTTCCTGTTATATTGTCGTTTAAATGTTTTTTTCTACTGTACGTCTTTTTATGCACTTCATAACACTCGAAGATTGATAATAATGAAATAGAAGTGGAGTAATCAAGTGGTGCACTTTGGGGCATGGGGGGGACCTGATGGCAAATTCTTATCTTCAGGGAAAGGAGGTAATTAATAATGGCTAATGAACAAGAACTGAAGGTGATCTCCTGGAATGAGAAGGGAGTTACAAATCTGATCAAGCGTACAATGCTCTTAGCAGCGCTTAAAAAACGAGGGACTCAGGTGGCATTATTGCAAGAGACCCATCTATCGGAAGTGAAGCATGCCAAATTAGTACATGGGTGGGTGGGTAGATGTTTTGCGGAATCTTATTCCTCCCGCAAGCATGGGGTAGCTATCCTCCTGAATAAGAGTTTGCCATTCGAGGTTAAAAGAATTGTAAAGGATCACCGGGAGGGCAGATATTTTTTTTTGGTGGGGCAGCTCTATGGTGAGTCAATTACATTTGGAAATGTTTATGCCCCAGCCACATGAGCCACAGTTTTTCCCAAAACTTTTGGATTTATTAACTAGGGGAAGAGTTCCCAGGCCAGATTATAAGTGGGGACTTGAACAGCACATTGGACCCAATACTGGACCATTCAGATATTAAAGGGCGAGTGTCAGAAGCAGTAAACCAATGGAGGGTGGGCATGTTAGATTTGGATTTAGTAGATAGTTGGAGGATGGTGAATCCAGGGGCTAGGGAGTATACGTTCTTTTCGAATCCCCATGGGACATGGACAAGAAGAAAAAATTACTCACCTTAGTAATGCTGTTTCTTCTAATGGAGTCTTGTTGTATTCTGACTATTGCAGTGATATTCAACCTTTGAACTGCCCCGGAGAGGAAAGAGTTAACTTTCCATGCAAGGCATGGAACGCTGAACTCGAGCTCGGTTGAGACTCTGTTGCTGTTTGAACCCAAACCGCCAGATCTTTACGAGCTAAACTCACTGGGCGTCCAGTGTGGAAACTGTAAACTTATACTAGCCAACTGGCAACTAAATTTAATAAAAAAGTTTTTGGTTCCAAGGCAAAGACTCAAGTCAGGAAACCCAAAAACAAAACACAACACATACCCAAAAATAAGAGGGTGAGAAAAGGGAGGGGGGCACCTCTAGGGTGCCAAAACTGTTCCTGCCCACCCACATCCCAAAACCCAGGTTCTGAGAGGGGAGGCAGGGGGGGAAGGTGAGAATACAGCAAGACTCCATTAGAAGAAACAACATTACTAAGGGGAGTAATTTTTTCTTCAAACAACATGAAGTCTTGCTGTATTCTGACTATTGCAGACTACCAAGCAGTACTTCCATGGAGGAGGGAGAGAACCTACTTCGGGAACAAGCTCTGAAGCACTGCTGTGCTAAACCGAGCATCACTCCCTAGCCTGGATATCCAGAGAGTAATGCCTGGTGAAAGTATGTACTGTTTTCCAGGTGGCTGCTTGACGAATCTCCAAGATAGGAATATTCCTGGCAGCAGCCAGGGAAGCAGCTGTACCTCTGGTAGAGTGAGCCCTCAGGCCTGAGGGTGGGATCCTACCTAATTTTTCATAGCAAAATTGTATACAAGAGACAATCCACCTGGCAATAGATCTCTTAGTGGCAGATTTTCCTTACCAACCTCACCATAAGGGAGGAACAGTTGAAGGGAGTCAAACCTGTGACCCTTGTGCGCTCATATAGTAGTTAAGGGCCCTTTTCACATCCACTGCAGCTCCTCTCCCAGAGGAGGAATGTTCAGTGAAGAGAACAGGAAGAGACATAGACTGTTAAGGTGGAACTCTGAAACCACCTTAGGCAAAAACTTCCTATTAGTCCTGAGGACCACCTTATCTCTATGGAAAGAGATAAAATCAGGCTCCACTTACAGGGCCTGTAACTCACTTATGCGTCTGGCAGAAGTAATGGCTACCAAGAACACAGTTTTCCAAGTCAAGTACTTAAGCTCTGCTAAGCACAAAGGCTCAAAAGGGGGTTGCAAAAGCTGAGCAATGCAAACATTAAGGTCCCAAGCAGGGGGCAGGGTCCCCGAAGGGAGGACTGGTATGCAGCAATCCCTTGAAGAATTTACAGAATACAGGATGAGCTGAAAGGGAAGAGTGCTTGCCTGCTGACAAGAAGGCAGAGACAGCTGCCAGATGCACTCTAAGTGTAGCTGGTCTGAGTCCCAAGCTATTGAGATGAACCATATAGTCAAGGACTGTAGGCAACCCAGCAGACTCTGGAGAAATATGCTTCCCACAGCACCAAATAGTAAACCTTTTCCATTTTGAGTTGTAAGTCTTTCTGGTGGAAGGCTTTCGAGAAGCCTTTAAAATATCCAGAACACCTTGAGAGAGATGCAAATCAGCAAACTCTAACTCTTCAAGAGCCAGGCCTTGAGATTGAGAGATTTGAGATTCGGATACCAGACCCTCCCCTGAGAACATGTTAACAGGTTGTAATTCCTGGGAAGAGACAGGGGAAGGTGGACTGCTAAGGACAGCAAGAGAGGGTACCAGGGCTGTCTGGCCCAGTCTGGAGCAATCAGAATCACTTTGCGGGGTTGAGACCTGATTTTGACTAGTACCTTGAACAGGAGAGGGAAGGGGGAAGCATACAGGAACTTCCCTTCCCAATTGAGAACTAGAGCATCCAGGGGGACTGAGCCCAACACTGGGGGTCTGCAGCAAAAAAAGAAGAAGTTGGTGATTGCCTGGGGCTGCAAAAGATCCATCTGTGGGTGCCCCATCTGGAGAAGATCGCTTCAAAATCAGGGGATCTAGGGACCACCTGTGATGGCCCTGAGAGATCCTGCTGAGAGCATCTGCCAGGACACTGTCCTTGCCTGGGAGGTGAACTGCTGAAAGGGAGGTGTTCAGGGAGTACGCCAGAGACCACAACTTCATGGCTTCGGTGCACAAGGCCATAGACCGAGTGCCCCCCTGCTTGTTGATGTACCACATTGTAGTGGTGTTGTCTGTTCTGACCTGCACAGTTTTGTTCTGAACAGATCTGGAGAAAGCTTGAAGTGCTAGAAAAACTGCTCTGAGCTCCAACAGGTTGATGTGGAACAGAGATTCCTGTGGGGACCGTAGTCCCTGGGTGGTGAGGTCGCCCATGTGGCCCCCCCACCCCAAGAGGGATGCATCTGTAGTAAGGATTAATGAGTGAGGCTGAGTGACAAAGTGAACTCCTTGTCTCAGGTTGCTCTAATCCTGCCACCACTGAAGGGCTTGGATCAGGGTTCGAGTTACCGGAATCAATTTGGTAAGAGGGTCCTTTCTTTGTGACCAAAAGGCCCTCAGATGGAACTGAATGTCCCTCATCTGAAATCTTGCTCCTTGCACTACTGCTGTGGAAGCAGCCATGTGCCCCAGGAGCTGCAGAAAATGCCTTGCTGGTCGAGAGACCTGCAGGGTGAATGAAGAGGCCAGGGAGACTAGGGTGTTTGCCCTGTCTACAGGGAGGAAGGCCCTGGCTTCCTGGGTGTTCAGCTCCGTGCCTATGAAGGTTAGGAGCTGGACAGGCTCTAGTACTGACTTTGAGAGATTCAGAAGAAAACCTAGAGACGTAAGCAGTTGCTGTGTTATCTGAAGATGTAGATTGACCTGATCTGGGGATTGGCCTACTATGAGCCAGTCATCCAGGTAAGGAAAGATGGCAATCCTTTGCCTTCTTAGGCAAGCTACTGCTACTGCCAGGCACTTGGTAAATACCCTTGGAGCCGAGGCGAGTCCAAAGGGCATTGCTCTGAACTGGTAATGGCCTGAGGGCAGCTCGAACCTGAGGTACTTTCGGTGGGAGCTTCTGATGAGAATATGAAAGTAGGCATCCTTGAGGTCCAGGGATGCTAGCCAGTCCCCTGGCCTCAGGGAAGGTAAAATGATTCCCAGAGTCACCATTTTGAACTTTGGTTTTAAGAGGTGCTTGTTCAGGTACCTGAGATCCAGAATGGGCCGCTATTCTCCCGGCTTTTTTGGGGTAAGGAAGTACCTGGAGTACAAACCTTTGCCCTGGTGTAGGGGTGGAACCCTTTCCACGGCTCTGAGAGCGAGAAGGGTGGAGACCTCTGACTCTAAGGCGAGGGCCTCCGATGGAGATGCAGGAGGAAAAGATCTGGTCCTCAGTTTCGGAAATTTTTTGAAGCTGAGGACCAGTCCCAGGCTTACTACTTCCAAGACCCACTTGTCTGATGTGAGAGACTTCCAGTCTTGGACAAAGTAAGCCAGCCTGCCTCCTACTGGAAGGGGAGAAGCGGCACTGGCTACCCCATCAGGGTGCCTGCTTGGCAGGGGCCTTGGGCTGAGGAGTGGGAGCAGGCTTGCTTGAACCCCTCCTACCCCTTCCCCTAAAAAATCCCCTCTGGGCATAGGAGGAGGAGGAGGCTTGAGCCTGATAAAAAGGCCTATAAAAAGGCCTACCTCTGCCCCTGGAAGGCTGCTTCTGAGGAGTGGCCTGCCTCTCCCTGGCTTGTGCACTCCGATAGGTGGTCCTGTATTCATCCATTTTCTTCATATAATTCTCTGTTTGCTCCCCAAACAAAGAATTGCCAACCACAGGAAAAGCAATAGCTTTTGACTGGGTATCCTGTGATACTGTGGTGCATCTGAGCCAGGCCAATCTGCGAAGAGCCACAGAAGTAGCCATAACTCTCAAAGATACATCATTAGAGTCCACTGCAGCATGAAATTGCATTTTTGATGCCTCGATACCATCTAAAGCCACCTGTTCCAGCTCCCTGGCAAACTTGTCAGGGAGTTGTTTAACTAGAGCCAATACAGTATCCCATCTGGATTTCTGGTATCTGGCAGCATAAGCCATGTAATTCGCTTGTCTGAGCCCCAGGGAAGCTGCCATGTACTGCTTCTTTGCCATAGCATCAATCTTCCTGGAGTCCTTTTCAGGGGGATGTGAAGCCAGAGGGATATTTGCCTAGTCACAAGCTGCAGCCTGAACTACACCCACATGGCTGCATTGCTGTGTGAGAAATTCTATATCAGAACCTGACAAAGTATACCTTCTGTCCATCCTTTTATCCACAGGAGGTATAGAATGAGGATTTTTTAAAACTTTTATTGTCTGTTTCCTAAAAGATTTATGACGGGGAATAGACAGTCTCTTAGATTCTGGAATATCCATCATTTCCACATAGTCAGGCTCTTCCTGATCATCCACAGCTTCCTCCACAGGAAGCTGGAGAGTTTCAGCCACCTTCTTGTAAAAGGTGAAATGAGCAGGGACTCAGAAAGCCTAGGGGGAGAAACCCCTAAAGGCCTGTCTGGGGAGGTATATGGCTCAACAGGAGCGTCCAGATCTTCCAGACCATAATCACTGTCTTCGTAGTCTCCTTCCCCCATGGTTCGTAAAATTCCTCAAAATCAATCCTGAACCGATGGGACCTGATGAACCGAACGTCTGTCAGAAGGGGTCGGTTCAGGAACTGGGGAAAGAGACTGGACAATTTGAATTACTTTGGCTATTTCCTCAGCTGTTGGGGAAAGGGCTTTTTCCCCAGCAGCAGACTTTCTAGTCCTTTTTGCAGGAACTGGCTCCTCCGAGCCAGCTCTTCGTTTGCCCAAGGAAGTATCGCCCTGGTCAGAGGGCACTCCCTCCAGTTCGGTTGGCATCGAACCGGGCCGGCCATCCAGGTCAGCAGACTTTTTGGCCTCCCTTTCCCTGAGCCTACCAACTCTCTTTTCAACAGTGGCAGCAGGGAAATTCTTGCAAATCTGGGAGTCTGAATCAAGGTGGTCAAACCCCAGGCAATAGACACAGGTGGTGTGAGGGTCAGCCTTGGCAAAGACTTCCCCACAACCATCACAGTGCTGAAACCCAGTGGGCCCGGTTTTTCTTTTGGGTTTCTCAGACATTATGCCAGCCTAACCAAAACTTGCCCGTTTATGGCAATCCGTAAACAAGACTCTATCAGTTCCCACAACCGTGTCACGGGCATTAGAGAAAAAAAGTAATAAAATCCAGTTTTTTTAGAACCGATAGGAACCGGGAACCGCACTCTAAAAAAGGACTAGCAACTTACAATACAACCTGATCGGTTCAAACCGAACCGATAATTACTTTACAAGTTCCACACAGAATTCATATGTGAAAAACTATCTATTACTTACGTTACCACAGACAGAGCTTGAATCGAACGGTTGCGGTTAAAACTAGACGAAATATAATTATTTTAAACTTTTTAAACAGCGAAAATGAACTGAGCAAAGGAGAAATCTCCGGAGCGACTGTTCAGTGAGGCGGAGTAAAGAATCTGACAGTTTGGATTTGAATGCAGGCAGACAGAGCTTTCTCAACCGAGCTCGCGCTAAAGGTTCCATGCTTTGCATGGAAGTTAACTATTTCACCTCCGAAGCAGTTCTAACCTGCGGTCATACTGCAATTGTCATAATATAGCAAGACTTCATGTTGTTTGAAATGCACTGTTTTTGGGACTGCAGTGTCTTAAGAGCCTTTTGGCACAAAATATTTAAAGAGATCAGACAGATGGCGGGGTTCCCCATTCAGCTGGATCCTGTCACAGGACTGTTTGGTATGTGCCTGGATGAGACAGGGGAATGGGAACCAATGCCACACTGGGTCAGGATACTAATGATAATGGCCAGGCATTGTATTCAAAATACTTGGGTTAATAATGTAGCCCCAACCACTCAGCAATGGCGTCAACTGGTGATATAGAATCTGGCACTGAAAAGATGATCACTGATGCTTAGGAATGGGGGGAGGTCTTTTATAGAGAATGGGCACCCTTCTTAACTTCGCTCAGTAAGGAGGAAATGGATACTGTGTGCCATGGTTTGGTGTGAAGGGGGTTATATAATAAGTCCTTGGGTCCCCTCACGCCTCATTAGTCATTATTCGGCATCCATTATTTAGGATTCATAATTTATTAGTTATTATTTAGGCTTTATCTTATTTTATCCTATCATATCTTCACATTGTCTGAGGAAGTGGAAGATTAGTTGTGATAAAAATTGATATGTGAATGTAATAACAATTAACTATGAAGTGCATTTGTCTGTATTTGTATAATGTAATTTTTGTACCTGTTGTGACAACTTTAAAATCAATTAAAAAATTATACAAAAAAAATAATAAATTTAGAAAAATAAACCTAACGAACAGAATTTTAGTCAAAAACCTCCAAAACAACTAAAATTGTCCCGATCTCTCCTCAGTTATACCGAACCGGGAGAAATCGAGAAAAATAACAAAAAACTTAACCAACTAGTGGTTTGCTAAATAAATACAGGCTATAAAGGCAGCAAAAGAAAAAAATAAGTAAATACTTAGTTTTTTTTTTGAAGTTTAGACAATGAGCCATGAGGAGAGGTCTCCAAGGTGTCTGGTCTTGCAGGAGAAGAATGAAATCTGAAGCGTTAGAATGTAGGCAGTTGATAAGGGTAACATTTGAAAAGTGGCACGAGCCAGTGATGACTCCATCATTAGCATATGTTCTATCTCTGGGCAGTTCTATCTTAAAGGCTGACTGCAAGAGTTAGGAATATTGAAGAATTCCTGGGGTGACAATTATTGATCTTCACCATTCATTACCTATGAGTCCTACCGGAGGTCAGGACTCTGCACGGAAAGAAAAGAGCATTTCCTCTCTTAAATTTTCTAAGCTGGAGGAGCTAACGTTGGGACAGCGCCACCCATGAGTCCAGTGTTCGACATGGCGCTCGTGATATGGCCAGTAATGGATGCTGACTCCTCCCAACACTCAGGTCTGTCCGCCAGGCGAGGAAGGAAAGGAGCAGAAGAGGGCCAGGATGCCCGAATGATTGGGAGGGGAATGAATATAAAGCTAGCAGGAAAAAAAGGGGGTTGAGCCAAGAGGGACAACTAAGGAGGTAGGGGTGACCAGAACACTGTGCGGCCCAAGATCGAATAAAAAACAACCAAGATAGAAGAGGAAGAAGGAAGACAGATGGAAAAGGAACTGACAGACTCCCTCCTGAGGTTCTCCCTCCCTGCCCTCCCTCTATAGCCTCTCCCCCTGCAAAACTCAAGTCCGAGAAGGGTCCTAAGGCTTTCCTGACTCAAGGTCAGAGTTAAGGAGCTGTCTTGAGAGCAGTGCTCCAAGAACTTATAGGTCCATGGAAAGAGCTGACCTAGGAAGGAGGAAAAGAACCAGAGGAGGGGCAGAAGACCATAAGTCTTATGACACGCATCACCTGTAACTTGACTGTGCCTATTGTTAAACTGTGTTGCTGATTGTCTCGCATTGCTTGCAACTTGCCTGTGCCTTACTGCTGTACTGTATTTTTGATTGTCTCATGTATGTATGTTTTGTCTTCCTTATGACGAGGTACCTTTGTAAATGAGCCTCTGGCTCAAAGGTTGTTAAACTGATGTTAAAATAAATAAATAAATAAATAAGTAGGAAGGTGTAGTCAGAGGCCTAGGAGGCCACCCTTTTTGCCTAGATTTTAAGGGAGGGTTCGCAGGAGATATCCTGATGGAGGAGACCCCCCCTCAATATAAAATTTTCATGACATTTGGAATACATTTTACCTTCTGCCTTTCCTCCTTTGCCTTTGGCATATATTTTTTTTTTTTAAATCACAAATGTGAGCCCTTACCACCCTTCCAGGTTTAGGTCAAACCAGATATTTTCAGACAACAACAACCAACACAGGAGGGAGACCAATTTTGTCTTCAGGGAGTAAGGGCGTCTGGGATTTTAAATTTCTTGCCTGATGAAGTTTCGGAGTTCAGTCAGGCTGAGAGAGAAAAGAGGGTTTGACACCTGGGAGGGTGGGAATGAAAATCTCAGAGGCAGATCCCAGGGAGGATCTACCCTGTCAGAAACAAAGGCCCACAGGAATCTGACCGATTGCAACACTAGGGTCACAGGGTATGTCTGCTAAGCTGTCCCGTTCCTTGACTCTCATTCCCAAGGGGAAAGGAGAGAGAGAAAATGAAAGGGACCGCGCTGCCAAATGTCTGATTACAGGGAGGGTGGGCAGGAGTAATGAATGGTGAAGATAGTTGGGAAGATATGAAAATTACATACCTATTGTAATTCTTGATCTTTTCTTGTATCTTCACCATTCATTACTGTTGGGTGTAGGGTGGGAGTTTCACCTGTATTGGGAGCTTTTTTTTGGGGTGCGGAGAGGACTTGGTGCCACGGCACCGCCACGAGACTGACGCATTGCGTGGTGCACAAGGGTTGGCCATTAGGCGTCGCAGACTCCTCCTCCATCCCAGTTCTGTTCTGTCAGAGAGGATGAAACAAAGGAGGATAGACAAAATCAAGGTAAGAAAGCTGGCCCATTGGCGCAGCGGTTGGATTTCTGCTTGATACCCGGGTTCGGGAGCAAACTCAGGTCGCTGGAGGAGAAGGCTTGAGCAACCCATGACTGCTCACCTTCTCTTGGGGGAGGGAGGAGACCAAGGTCAGCAGTTTGCCTGATCCCAGGTTGAGGCCCGAGGTACAGCAAGTCCTGCAGTTGCAGGAGGGGCCGGTGGGAACTGTGTGGTGGACATCGGTGCATAGTGCCTTGACGTCAGGGTGCACACAACAGAAGGGGAGAAAACCGGAGGAAAATGTACCACCAGAGCACAGGTAGATGAAGCACCAGTGCCGACCCTCATTATGGCTGCCTGCCTGACCACCGGGGGACCCGACTAAATATAGAAGATATTGGAGCATCCGGGCCCCACCCTGTACCCACCTGGGGTGTACAGCCATGGCTCCATGGGGGAACCCCCAAGGATTCAGGTAAGGAAAGCTGTGGGGTGGTTCACAGGTGTCTCCCGAAGAAGCACAGCTCCGTGATGGGGGGAGGAGGGAGGGATCAAAGTGAGACAAGACAGCCAAGGGACAGGAAAGGGAAAGGATATAAACTGAAAAAGGAAGAAGCTGACCAGAGGACAGAGGGATTCTACTTTTTTACCCTAAAAGGCCAACGGCCCCAACCCTTGGGCAGCAGCACAGGAAAGGGAGAAAGAAGGAGAGAAAGAGCAGAGAGAGAAAGATAGAGCATACGTAGGGGAAGAAGTGGGGTCCTCAGTCATGCTAAGTTGGAAGACCACTGGCTTACTTCAGCCACAAAAACCTGAAGGTATGAAGACACAGGTGCAAGGATCCAATCAAATTCAGGGACCACTGGACGGAGGACTAGAACAAGAGAATTTGACATGGCCTTGGTGAATATAAAACATGGCACAGCCAGCTCCCTCCCCCCTTCTCACCCCTAAACCCACATGTGGGAAGAAAGTCCTGAAACATTGTCCTCTACAGCTTAAAACCTGACAGCTTAGATGGGGGGGGGGAACCCTTAAACAGGGGAGGACTCTGTCCAGAATGACCTCTAAGGTAGAGGGGAAGGGAGAAAGGCAGAGGGGGAGGAAATGTATACTTGTAAATCTCTCACTTGGGGTGACATTATTCAGGGGCACACCTGTATAAGTTACTGTAAAAATGTAGATTACCACATGAATATTTGAATGCCTTCTTGTAGGTAATGGAATGCAAAACTTTGTATTATAGAAATTAATAAAACAGAAGTTCAAAAAACGGACTAGGCCACGATGTCGCAGTTACGTGTTTCTCTGCGTGCGAGGTGCTGTGCTCTCGACGGTGGGAGAAGCAGAATTGGGGCAGAGGAGGAGTTGGCAACTCTTGCTGGCCTCAAGGGCGGTGCTGCCATGGAGCCAGCTCACCCCCGTAGAAAAAGCTCTGCGGGGTGCTGCACCTCCAGCTATCACCCAGACAGTGATGAACGGTGAAAACTGACACAGGGAAGATTGATAGCATCACACAATCAGAGTTCCATCCGAAGTGGGTGAGATGGAGCGCCTTCATCATCTCCACCAGGAAACATTGGTAGGACACAAGATCTCCAACAGCAGAGAAATGGTGTGAGGAATCCTCTTCCTCCATGGAGGAAGCCGAAGATGATGAGGAGTCTGACGCCGGCCCAGAAAGTTCAACAGGCCCTGGAGATTTCCGAGCAGAGTCTGAGGAGCCCGAGATCCAGTCAGGGTCATCCCAGTCTTCATTTTTCGAAACAGGAAGAGAGACCAGGGAGACCTCCAACTGGGCCACTCCCTGAACCCAGGACCCTCTGGTGCCAAGGAAGGCATCGGAAGGAGGCCCTGATGCGCTATGAACTCTGCCACGCTCACTGGCACCGGAGGAGATGGAAGCTCGAGCAAGAGATGACTGCGGTCTCAAGGGGACCACCAGAGATGAGCTTGCGTACAGCGTGGACTCTACCTCTGGGGTCATCTGGGCCTCCAAGTAGGCACCAGACTGTGAGGGGTGACCAGCCACCCCTCCAGAGGAAGACAGCTCACCGACCCTCACCCCTGAAAGCTGAGAGGCAGAGGGAGTACCTTCCCCACTGGTCAGAGATAGGGCTGGGGGGCGGTGGAGCCCAAAGATCTTGTTTTGGCGCCCAAGTTGACACCACCGAAAGTTGGGGGATCTTTTGCCCAGCCGCTGCATGAATAATAAGCCGCACGGAAGTCCATCGAGAAGCAGGCATCGCACTCGCCGATCGGGTGGTGGGGACCCAGACAAGAGAAACAACAGTCGTGGGGGTCCAATACCGTTATGTAGTTGCTGCAGGGGTACCGACGCATGGGGGCCACTTTCGACTGTTTAGATTTAGAACAACACCCCGACACACCGTTGTGTGAAAAATTAACAAAACAGAAGAAAACTAAACAACACCCAGCGCTGAAATAAAGAAAACCCCCGACGCCGAGAAAACTTGAAGGACAAGACGTGACGCAGTTCAGAAGCAGTCTTCCCATGCAGGAGTCCTTCCTTGGCGACAGAAAAAACAACGTAGGACCCATAGGTAATGAATGGTGAAGACTGATTTGGGAAAGATCAAACAGACCCTGCCAGCAAATGGCTGGACCCAGCAGATCCTAGATTCAGGTAAACCAAAACAAACAGGCCCTACCAACACTAGCCTGGAACCAGCAGCTCCAAGATGCACTTGGTCGTACTAAGACAGACCATACCAGCACCAGGCAACATCAACTTGACCATGCAGAGGCAGAACCCAGAAATATAAACGTCTTATCTTGCTGGGTGGTATGAAGGAAGCTGCATTGCCTTACCTTGCTCTGAGGCTTCTCTACGTCATATTCTCCCTCCTGCATGGCTGTCGCCATCTTGTTCATGGTAGCAATGAGGTTGCTACACGACTGTCGCAAACATTCGTAGGGGCTGGTGCCCTGGGCACAGTAGATCTGCAGAGAGAACCAGAAGAACAAGAGACAGAAATATTAATCATATAATTCTAGTATAATGTGGATGTATCAGCCTAGCAGACAGTGCAGCAAACAATCTCAATACAGTCCCAAACACAGACAGTGCTAGACAATCCCTGAATACAGCACTTCGGATGATAGAACAGACAATATATACCCCTGCTTCCCAAAGAAATGAAAATTACATACTAACCGTAATTCTTGATCTTCTTGGAGAAATCTTTACCATTTATTCATACTGCTAGGTTCAAGCCAGAAAAACTGGGACCCTGCAGGAGCCAAAAATCTTCAGGAGGGCAGGTGCCAAGATAGGACCATGCATGCATGGCACCGAAAGACTGGCTTGCACTCTATAGGCTATCTTGGCGTCAACCCTCCAATCACCTTAGTACATTTTTTACCGAGGAGGTACAGTGTATGCTGACTAGAGAACACCTAGCAAGAGCATAAGATTGCCCTTCTGACTCGTGAAAGAGGGGTCAATGAAGGATAATGTCTTCACAGCCCAAACCGAAACTAGGGAGGTGAAGACCAGAAACAGACTGAGTGAGCTCGAGGAATGGTGGCTGGGCATATGAACAAATGGTGAAGACTTGTCTAAGAAGATCAAGAATTACGGTATGTCATTTTCGTATCTTCTGAACTTAAGTCTTCACCATTTATTCATACTGCTGGGTTAGAGTTCCAAGCTAAAGCCAAATCCCCTGAGCAGGGTGGTAGGAGACAGAGCTCACTCAGGGCTAAAGTCCATTAAAGACTATACTGCCAAAAGATGCACGCCGTCTGTCATGAACATTCAGAGTGGAAAGCTTCACAAAAGTATGCACTGAGCTCCAAGTAGCTGCTTTACAAATAACAACAATAGGAAAAGAACGTATCTCTGCCAAACATGTAGCCACAGCTCTAGTAGAGTGGGCACGCCCTTGGCCCTCCAACTTGACCTGCGCCATAGATTAACAGTGGCGAAGGCATGCCACTATCCAAGCAGAATAACACAATGGAAACTGGGTGTCCAAAACAGGCACTGAAGGACACGAAGAGGATTGACGGATGTCCTTTGTGCTGTCGCTGTAAAACTGAAGGGTTCTTTCAACATCCAGTGAGTGAAGGATGTGTTCCCCTTCATTTTGATTGTTAAACACATAAGTAGGCAGCACCAAGGGCTGGTTGAGGTGGAACTCTGAAACCACCTTGGGTAGAAGAAAAAATTACTCACCTGTAGTAATCTTGTTTCTTCCAAAGGGATCTACTAATATTATTACTCTTGCAGTGCTCCCTTAAGCCAGCATTGCCCCAGAGAGAAAAGAATGCTATGCTAATCGTGGAATGTTTAGCTCATGCATCTGTTTTCAAACTGCCAAGTGTCAACTGCCTATATTCTACCTCAGATTTCTTAGAAGCCTGCAAAGAGGCCATAACAACATGTGAATCACTATTTAAATAATTATCGAAAAATGATGTCCAACTGGGCAAATAACATTAACCAAAACACTAGTAAAAACAAATGTCCCCTTTTTTTCTGAAGTCAGATATGCCTTTAGAAAAGAACCTACAAGTTAAGACATTACTAGAAGGTGCCAGCAGGTGGCATGCCACTCCAACTATACATCTTATCAGCTGTGGAGAGGATCTTTCTTGTTACCAATTCTGAAAGGGGAGGCAAGGGCAGGGAGTAATAATATTAGTGGATCCCTCTGGAAGACACAAGATTACTACAGGTGAGTAATTTTTTTTCCTAATCCCAGGAATCCACTATTATTATTACTCTTGCAGACTATGCAGCAGTATCTCAAGGAGGTGAGCCAGAATATATTTAGGAATAAGACTCTGAAAGACTGTTGTGCCAAACCTGGCATCACTCCTGGACTGGGTGTCCAGGCTATAATGCTTAATGAAGGTGTGGACTGACCTCCAGGTAGCTGCTTTACAAATTTCCATTAGAGGTACCTCTCGGGCAGCTGCAATAGTGGCAGCAGTGGCCATTGTACAGTGGGCCCCAAGACCAGAGTGATGAACCTTGCCTGCCTTTGAGTAGCAAAACTGAATACACTGGACTATCCATAGAGAGATAGTCCTCTTTAAAGCAGGATTACCTTTATCTACTTCACCATAGGTGAGGAACAGTTGTCTGTCCTGCCTATGATCTTTGGTAGGAGTCATGTAATAACTCTGCTCTTTTTACATCCAAGCTGTGCATTCTACGCTCAACTAAGCTAGAGTGTTCAGTAAAGAAAACTGGTAATGTTACAGACTGGTTCAAATGGAAGTCTGAAACCACTTTAGGGAGGAACTTCCTATTAGTTCTCAACACTACCTTGTCCCTGTGGAAAGAAATATAGTCCTTTTCCACAGAGAGGGCCTGTAGCTCACTTATCCTTCTGGCAGAAGTGATTGCTACCAGAAAAACTACTTTCTAGGTAAGAAATTTAAGCTCTGCAGATGCCATAGGCTCAAAGGGCAGAAGCATAAGCTGGGCAATGCAAATATTAAGGTCCCATGCTGGCACTGGTTCCTTGTGAGGGGGAAACAAATGAGAGAGCCCTTTAAAGAATCTTGAATATAGAGTTTGATGCCAGAGAGGTATCCTTTCTAGCTGAAAGGTATGCTGAAACTGAAGCCAGGTGCACCTTCAGAGTTGAGTGCTGCAACCCCAGGGAGCACAGGTGAGACAAATAATCAAGAAGGGTTGGGATCCTGGCCTGGGCTGGGACTATACCCTTGTCACTGTACCAAATGGAAAATCTTTTCCATTTTGAGGCATAGGTTTTCTTGGTGGAAGGCTTCCTGTAACCCTTAAGGACTTCTAAAACTGCTTCAGAGAACTGGTAATCTGCATATTCTAAGTCCTCAAGAGCCAGGCCTTGAGCTTGAGAGACCTCAGATTGGGGTACAGTACCCTCCCCTTAAAGGAAGTCAGTAGATTGTACCTCTGAGGGAGGTGAATCGGTTTGCTCATAGAAACTGAGAGCAGTAGGGAGTACCCAGGCTGTCTTGCCCAATCCGGAGCTACCAGAATCATCAAAGCTGGTTGTGACCTGAGCTTGATGAGCACCCTGAGTGTCAGAGGAAAAGGAGGAAAGGAATAGAGGTACCTTCCTGTCCAATCCAAAATCAGGGCATCCATTGGAACTGTCCCCTTCGCTGGGGCCCTGCAGCAATAAAGAGGTAAGTGGTGATTTTGGTGGGAAGCAAAAAGGTCAATTTCAGGGGTCCCCCACCTCCTGAATAAAGCATTCACCATTTACTTGTTCAGTGCTCATCATGATGGGCCTGGTTTATCCTGCTCAAGGCATCTGCCAAGGTGTTGTCCTTACCTGGCAGATGAATTCACTGTAGAGAGGCATTTAGAGAGCAAGCGAGGCTCCATATCTTCATTGCCTCCATACACAGAGTGGACCTTGTCCCTCCTTGTTTGTTGATGTAATACATTGTTGTGGTATTGTCTGTTCCGACTTGTACCACCTTTCCCTGTATGAGATGAGAGAAACCCGGAAGAGCCAGATAAACAGCTCTTAACTCCTGCAGGGTTATGTGCAGGAGTGAGTCCGCATGAACCCAAGTACCGTGGATGGTGTGATCCCCTATGTGAGCACTCCAACCAAGCAGGGAAGCATCGGTTGTGAGAACCAGGGAGGGAGGCACCTGCAGAAATAGAACCCATTCCCTTAAATTTTCCAGTTCCCTCCACCACTGGAGGGCCCGTAGTAATGTTTGTGTGACTGGTACTGGCTTTGAGAGGGGGTCCCGCTTTTGGCACTAGCGTGCTCTGAGGTGGAACTGAACATCTCTCAGCTGAAACCTGGCACCCATGACTGTGCTTGTTGCTGCAGCCATGTGACCTAACAGTTACATAGAAACATAGAATTTGACGGCAGATAAGGACCGCTTGGCCCACCCAGTCTGCCCATTTCCCAACCTAATAGATAAGCTGCAGGTCCTAGTTAACCAGCAGCCTACTTCTTCCTACCCCCACCCCCCAGAATTGCCTTATGACTGTCCCATGCATGCTTGAATTCCACCACTGTTTTGACTCCACAACCTCCTCGAAGGCGTTCCATGCATCCACAACCTTCTGTGAAAAATACTTCCTTAAATTACCTCTGAGCCGCTTCATCTTCAAACTGTGCCCTCTTGTTCTTGCACACTCTCTTTTTGAAAGATGCTACCCTCTTGGACTTTGTTGATTCCCTTGAGGTACTTGAAAGTTTCTATCATGTCCCCTTCTCCTCCTTTCCTCGAGGCTATACATATGAAGCTCCTTAAGTCTCTCTTCATATGTCTTCCGTCAGACCCTGAACCATTTTAGTTGCCCCTCCTCTGGACAGCTTCTATCCTGTCTATGTCTTTGGAGATTGGGTCTCCAGAACTGCACGAGTACTCAGATGGGGTCTGACCAGCTGTCTGTACAGAGGTATAATAACTTCCTGTTTTCTACTGGTGATGCCTCTCCCTATGCATCCCAGTATCCCCCAACACTCCTTGCTGCCCTCTCACATTGCTTGCCCACCTTTAGGTCATCTGATATGACTACCCCAGGTCCCTTTCCATTTCTGTTGTTGTTAGTATCTCACCCTCCATTGTGTACTCTTCCCTGGGTTTTGTTTCCCAGGTGCATTACCTTGCACTTCTTAGCACTGAATCTAAGCTGCCATACATTTGACCATTCCTCTAACCTTGCCAAGTCCCTTCTCATCCTTTCCACCCCACCTTGTGCATCAACTCTGTTGCAGATCTTTGTGTCATCTGCAAAGAGACATACTTTTCCTTCTAGTCCCTCTGCAATGTCGCTTATAGAGACATTGAAGAGGACTGGTCCTAATACTGAACCCTGCGGTACCCCACTAGTAACCCCCCTTTCTTCAGAGTGGACTCCATTTATTATTACTCTCTGTGTCCTATTCTCCAGCCAATTCTTTACCCAGGCTGTCATCTTGGGACCCACTCCCAGGCTGGCTAACTTGTATATTAATCTTTTGTGTGAGACCGTGTCAAATGCCTTGCTAAAGTCTAGGTAGGCCATGTCCACAGCCCCGCCCTGATCTACTACTTTGGTCACACAGTCAAAGAAATCTATCAGATTTGTCTGGCATGACCTTCCCGCTGTGAATCCATGTTGCCTTGGGTCCTGTGCCCCTCTAGCCTCTAGATACTCGACAATTCTTTCCTTCAGAAGTGATTCCATCATTTTCCCTACCACTGAGGTTAAACTAACAGGTCTGTAGTTTCCTGCTTCTGCATTGCTCCCACTTTTGTGAAGGGGAATCACATCTGCCCTCCTCCGGTTGAAGAAACTGTTTTGCTGGCTTTGGCCTACCCAGGGCAAATGACCCTGCCAGAAAACAGTGGTGGAATTCAAGCATGCATGGGACAGTCATAAGGCAATTCTAAGGGGTGGGGGTAGGAAGAAGTAGGCTGCTGGTTAACTAGGATCTGCAGTTTATCCATTAGGTAGGGAAATGGGCAGACTGGGTGTGCCAAGCGGTCCTTATCTGCCGTCAAAAAAAAAAATTCAAATTCTAGTAGTTGAATGCTTTCTGCCCTCTCCTGAGTGAGAAAAGCTCTTCCCACTACTGTATTCAGTTCTGCACCTATGAACTGCAGAACCTGCACAGGGGTCAGGACTGACTTTTTGGTATTCAGAAGGAATCCCAGGGAGAGCAACATATCCTGGATCACCTGAAGGTGGTCTGACACCTGTTGGTGAGATTTCCCTATGATTAGCCAATCGTCCAGATAAGGAAAAATTGTGACACCCGGTCTTCTGAGGTGTGCCACTAGTACTGCTATGCACTTGGTAAAGACCCTTGGTGCAGAGGTAAGGCCAAAGGGTAGCGTTCAGAACTAGTAGTAGCCTGAGGGGAGTCTGAATCTGAGATACTGTGTGACTCCCTTAGGGGAATATGGAAATATGAGTCCTTTAGATCCAAGGAGGCTAGCCAGTCCCCTTTTTGCAGAGTTGGCAAAATCATGGCCATCGTGACCATTTTGAACCTGGGCTTTACCAGGCACCTGCTTAGCAGTATGAGGTCTAGTATAGGCCGCCACTCTCCATTCTTTTTTGTTGTCAGGAAATATCTGGAAAAGAACCCTTGCCCTCTTTGGTTGTGGGGGACAGGCTCAACTGCTTTTGCCAGCAGTAGGGCCTGTACCTCCTGCTCCAGTAGTTTTCTTTCTGAGAAGGCTGGTGCAAAAGGTTTTAACCTTGGAGAAGGAAGGGTCTTGAAGCAAAGGGAGAGACCCTGACTCACTATTTCCAGGACCCACTTGTCTGTGGTTATTTTTAACCATTCTTGGAAATAGTGGTTGAGTCTGATCCCTACAGGATGTGGAGAAGCAGCCTGAAGGGAAGTCAGGGGTTCTGTTTTGCTTGCTGCTGAGGCTGAGCAGATTGGGATCCTTGCTGAGAACCCCTTCTACCTCTAGCTCTGTAAAATCCAGCTTACTGCGGTTGGTACTGCTGTTGGGAAACAGCCTGTACCTGAAAGAAATGCCACCTAAAAGAGGACCTGCCTCTGCCTCCCCTAGAATAAGATGAAGCTGAAGTAGAGGGCCTGTCTCTGGTCGAGTTGCTCCTAAAAGTAGCTCTATATTCGTCTACTTTTTTCAGATATGCCTCAGTCTGGGCACCAAAAAAAGAGTGGCCTTCAACAGGAAGGTCAATTGCCTTAGTTTGGGTGTCCTGGGTGAGGCTGGTAGCCGTCAACCAGGCAAATCTTCTTAGAGCAATGGTAACAGCCGTCCACTTTGCAGCTGTATCACTGGTGTCAGCTGTCATCTGAAACTGATATTTGGAAGCCTCCAAGCCCAATTTTGCTGTGTCTAGCAGCTCTGACACTGTTAAAGAGGGGTTAGCCTCAGCATTGTCCACTACTGACTGCCAGAGGGCTTTCTGATAAAGGGCTGCATAGGCTGGTAGCTGGCTTGATGACTTGCCAGGGATGCCAAAAGGTACCCCTTTTTTGCCATGCCTTTCTTGAATCCTTCTCGGGAGTGAGAGGATAAGAACAGGTTACTCACCTGTAACAGTAGTTCTAGGAGTGGTATATGTTGTTCATCCACACTCTTTGGCATGTCCCCTTCCGCTTTAAATCTCTTCAAGCTGGCTCCTCCCACCCACCGGGTGGTATATACCTCGGCTGCACCCCATGACGCCAGATCTTAGCCCGCTGGAAGCCAGGTTGTGTGCGTCCACAGCCGGGGAGGTCGGGTGGGTCCGTGTGGATGAACAACACATATCACTCCTAGAACTACTGTTACAGGTGAGTAACCTGTTGTTCTAGGAGTGTAGATATGTTGTTCATCCACACTCTTTGGCAGACTCCTGGCAGTTCTCCGGGAGGAGGGAGGCAAGGTGCACATCCCCTACTTAGGGAACAGAGACTGGAGAACTGAGGCCCCAAAAACAGCATCCCCGTGTGACTCAAGGTCGATGTGGTAGTGGGTGATGAAGGTGTTTGCTGACTTCCAGGTAGGAACCCGACAGATTTTCTGGATGGGGATGTCCCTGGAAGCAGTCACTGATGCAGCAGTATGGTGGGTAGAATGAGCTCTTATCCCTCTGGGAGGCTCCTTGCCCACCAACTCATAGCACAGACCTATGTATGATGTAATCCATCTTGCAATAGTCCGCTTTATTGCAGGTCTGCCAGAAGCGGCTTCAGCGTACGTGACAAACAGCTGGCGAACCTCTCCCCGAATTTCCGCTGTCCTCTCCTTATAATAGGAGACAGCACGTCTCAGGTCCAAAGTATGGAGCCTGTACTCTACCTCCGTGGTGTAATTAGGATACTACACCGGCAGGGTTAACACCAGGTTAAGGTGAAACTCTGACACCACCTTCGGAAGGAATTTCGGGTGGGGGTGTAGGACAACCTTGTCCCTGTGGAAAACCAGGTAAGGGGAGTCCACCAAAAGTGCCTAGAACTCCCCTGTCCTTCTGGCAGACGTGATAGCCACCAGGATGGCAGTCTTCCATGACAAGTGTGACAACTGACACTTGTGCATAGGTTCGAATGGCTTGCCCATGAGCTTTGCCAGTACCAGCAGTAGATCCCATGGAGGTGAAGGTTCACACACCGGAGGGCATATGTGATCCAGGCCTTTGAAAAAGCGACCGACCACTGTCTCCTGCGCTGCTGGCTGACCAGCTCTGCGCCCGGTATGCAGACATGACTGCCAGGTGCACCCTAATGGTCGATGACCGGAGACCCTCTTTGGAGAGTGACCAAAGGTAGTCAAGAATGTTAGCCACCGGAGAGGATAAAGAGTCCAGGCCCTTACCCTGACACCAAATGGAAAACCTTTTCCACCTGAAGGCATAACATTTCCTGGTCGATTCCTTTCTTGATGCCTCCACCACGGTGTAGACATCTTCCGAAAGATCCAAAGCCTGGAACTCTAGCCACTCAGGTACCAGGCTGTAAGGTGCAGGGATTGAAGGTCCAGATGGAATACCTTCCCCTGATTGAGTGATATCAGGTCCAGGCATGTGCAAAGCCGCTCTGGGTGCCTGCAGTTGAGGATGAGGAGATCTAGATACCAGAACTGGTGCTGTCAGTCTGGGGCTACCAGGATCACCTTCGCCTTGTCCCCCCTCACCTTGAGGAGCACCTTGTGGATAAAGGAAAATGGAGGGAAGTAGTAGAGGAGGCCTGGGGTCCATGGCCTCTGGAAGGCATCCCCCTGCAGTGAGCCCCGCTGAGGGGGGCGGGCATGAAACAGCCTCAGCTTGGTGTTTTCCCTGGAGGCAAACAGGTCCACCATCGGTTTGCCCCAATGGGAAAACAGGCTGTAAGCTACCTCTGGATGGAGAGACCACTCGTGTGATGTCTGGCCTAAGTAGCTGAGAGCATCCACCAGATGGTTTGAGGCTCCAGCCACATGGATGGCTAGGAGATCTGTCTCCAACCGGCTCACGAGGGTCCAAATGCGGAGCGCCTCCTTGCACAGCAAACGGGAGTGTGTGCCGCCGTGTCTGTTGAGGTAGTACATGGTCGTGGTATTGTCCGTCTGGACTTGAACCACTTGACCCTGGAGTGGAGGAGTGAAAGCTGACAGTGCCAGTCTGACTGCTCTGAGCTCCAACAGGTTGATGTCGCATCGGGACGCCTCAGGGGTCCAGAGCCCGTCGGCCCTTTTGTCCCCCTTGTGGGCTCCCCAGCCCATGAGAAAGGCATCGGTCATGAGGATGACCATCGGCTCGGGGTAGACAAACGGGATCCCTTCCTGCAACCGGTCTGGGGCGGTCCACCACTGGAGAGTGTCACACATCTTCTGGGTTACAGTGACCAGCTGGTCAAAACAACTGTGGCGCTGAGTCCACTGGGCAACCAGCTCCCATTGGGGGGGTGCATTTACAACCGGGTCCAATGGACCACTGAGGTGCCCGCTGCCATGTAATCTAGAAGGTGCAGAAAGTCCCAGGCAGGGCGCCAGTGCCAAACCAGAAATGACTGGGCAAAGGAGGAAAGAACCTCTGCCCTTTCCGCTGGGAGCTGAGCTCTGGCTTGACAAGAGTCTAGCTCTGCCCCGATGAAGCCCATCACCTGAGACGGCATGAGTTCCGACTTGGCCTCGTTGATCAGGAGGGCGAGATGCAAGCAGGTCTGGAGGACCAAGTCCCCGGACCTTTCCACCTCCTGTTGGGTGGATTCTGCTAGGAGCCAATCATTGAGGTAAGGATAAATCCTGACCCCCCTGATGCTGGAGATGGGCTGCCACCACTGCAATGCATTTGGTGAAGACCCGTGGGGCTGATGACATGCTGAACGGCATGGCATGGAACTCGTACAGGGTCCCTTCAACCCTGAAGCGGAGGAACCACTAATGGGATGGACGGACTGAGACGTGAAATAACACGTCCTGCAGATCCAGTGAACAGAACCACATGTTTCGCTCCAAGGATGGTATGATCTGGGACAGAGTGACCATCTGAAAGGTGCGTGGCCTGAGATACTGGTTCAGGTCGTGCAGATCTAGAAAGGAGCGCCAGCCCCCCGTCCGCTTGAGCACCAAGAAGTACCTGGAGACAAAACCTGGGTCTGCTGGAGGATCCGCCACCAGAGCTACGGCCTCCTTGAGGAGGAGCTGAGCGATGTTGTCTCGGAGAGCTGATTGGGTCTGAGCGGATACTCTTTCCTCTCGAGGGGCGTGGGTTCGGCTTGGAGGGTACTGCTTGAATTCCAGAGGCAGTCCCTGACCAACCACTTTGAGAACCCACCTGTCTGAAGTGATAACGGACCAAGTGGAAAGAAGTGGCGGAGCCGGCCCCCCACGGGAGGACCCAGAGTTAAGGTGGCAGGAGCAGGGATGACAGCCCCCATCCTGTCACTGCACAGGCTTGGAGGAGGAGGAGGAGGCTCCAGGACCGGAGCCTCTGCTTCCTTTATGGGCCTGCTGGGTACCAGGCTTGGGCTGAGGGTGCCAAGCTTGAGCCTGCTGCTGTTGCTGGTGCTGCTGTCTGCTTGAAAGGAGGACTACTGAGCCGCAGGGGAAGAATGACGAAAAGCCTTTTTCTTTTTCCTCTGCTGGTTCTTGCCCAAAGAATTCTTGGCAGAGGTAGCATCCAAGGTGGCACTGGACTGCTTAATGCGCTGAAGGTGACCGGCCACTCCTGGGCCAAACAAGTCAGTCCTTAGGAAGGGCATGTCAGCTAGTTTATACTGAGTATCCGCCGGGAAGGAGAAGAGTATCAGCCAAGCCCTGCGACGAGAGGCAACTGCGGCAGCCATCAAGTGGGCACAAGAATCCCCAATGTCTAGGGCTGTCTGGAGCTGCCGTATGGCAACAACTCGGCCCTGATCCCGGACCTTGCTTTACCGTGGTCTGCATGTCCGTGGGGAGATGTGGGGGGACTTCATCTAGTGACCCCAGCGGGTTGTGAGAGAAGTGTGCCATGATGACAGCTGAACTTGCCTGACGAAGGCCCGAGGAGGAAGCTGCACAGACTTTCCTGGCTGAATGATCCAAGAGCTTGGACTCCTTATCAGGAGGTCGGTCAGTGTTGGCAGAACTGCCAGTACGCCTGAACACAGAGGCGGTCACCAGGCTCTCGGCCGAAGGGTGCTCAGTGAACCCCGCTAGGGACCCCATGGGCACCGCGTATTTGCGTGCTATGAGGGCAGACGGAGCTGGACAAGAGGCAGGACGTTGTCAAAGTTCTAGGGCCAGTCCAGCAATGGCCTCGGCCACAGGAAAGGCCTCAGTTGGGGTATCCCCTCTCTTAAGGATGTCCGTAAGAGGATGCTCCACCTTTTTCTGGATTGGCTCCAGGGGCATCTCTGTAGACTCAGAGATGCTGCGAAGGATCCCTGGAAAAGACGAAGGACCTTCTTCCGTCTCTATGCCAGCGGTCGATTCATCATCGCCTGGATGTGAATGTGAGCCGGTGACGTCCGAATCTGAGGAATCCGGGTACAACGGCTTACCGCCCAGGTCACCTTCGACTCACTGGGGGTGGTCTGGGGTGACCGTGACCGACTATCACCGGGGAAGTCCAGTATCTGGTCTGTCTTCCTTGGAAGGAGCCCCTCCTGCAGGCTGTTTGGGCGGTGGTTCCACCACACCAGGTGGAGAGACCATTTTGGGTCGAACAGGTGGTCTTGGTGGCTCCGCAGGCTGAGAAACCGATTTGATCAGCCCTGAAGGAGTTGGCTTCGGCCTGGGAGGTGAAATCCAAGTAATGGCCGGGGTGGAAGCTGTGGTAGGCTCATGCCAGGACAAAATCAACTGCTGCCACATGAGGTCTTCGAAGCCCCGGAGGTTCCGCCGGAGCCTCTACTCATCAGAGGAGGACGAGGACGACCGATGGTGTCGCCTCTTTTTGGATCACTTATGGCTGTTCCTCGGCCTGTCAGTCGAGGGGGTCCTAGACCGCGATCGAGATCGGGCAGGCCGACTTGGTCAGTTGGGAGACACCAGCGGGGCAGGTGACTTCCCAGAGTCCGGGACCGGTTCCTCGATGAGGACTCCAGCAGGGTGGGTCTCCTCATCAATGAAAACAAGGACCTGAGTACTCTCCAAGGAGTCGTCAACCGAAGTCGGCGACAAAGGGTCAATAGGGTCGATGATGATTTCTACGTCGTTGACCAAACCCTCGGTTGGCTGGCTTGACGGCAAGTCTGAAAAGCCGGCAGCTGAAGAAGCGATCATGACCGAGGTCAAGACTGCATGTTCCTGGGACCAAGATCTCTCCTGCTCCCAAGACCGTCTCCGTCGAGATGAAGACGCACTCAGATCCTTCTCCCGCTTACGGGATTGAGAGGAGTGCGAGTCCACAGGCGCCTCTCCCTTGGTAGGGAGAGACTGGCACAACTCCCGGTAGGAACCCGAGAAAGTGGAGCCCAGGTTGAGCGGAACGAAAAAGCTCAGAGAAGACTCCGCGGCATGAGCTGCCTGCTCCTTGAACGCTTGCATGTGTTCCAACTGCTTGACGGATCCCGCAGCCGCAGAAACCGCCCACCGAGCCTACTTGGAATTCACCATAGGGTTCCTCTTCTCCAGCCTCCCCAGTTTCAGGCGTGCGAGACTGTTGTCGAGGACGTTGGGATGAAAAGCCAAACAAAGACTGTAAGTCGAGGTGTCATGGAGGACACCGAGGCAGTAGACGCACGCGGTATGGGGGTCGGTACGCGACATCTTCTAGCTTCACAGGCACCGACGAAATCTGGGGGAAGATTTTTCTTAAATGATCAAGCTGTAAACCTAGGATCGCTAATACAGACAATGCGTAAGTTTCGTAAAACCAAAGGTTCAAAGCCAGGGTCTACGAAATGCAGAGCACGGGAGGCAACCTGAATCTTCCGGCGGAAAGAAAGATCTGGCGTCATGGGGCAGAGCCAAGGTATATACCACCCGGGTGGGTGGGAGGAGCCAGCTTGAAGACTTCCGGTGAGATTTAAAGCGGAAGGGGACATGCCAAAGAGTGTGGATGAACAACATATCCACGCTCCTAGAAGGTAGTTTTGGCTTTCTCACAGGCAGCCTGCTGTACAACACCCTGGTGGTCTGGGAGACTAAAATGAAACTCAGCACCAGATCTTTCTAACTGATACTTCTTGTCACACTTTTTGTCTGTGGGTGTGACTGTATTGGGAGCCTTTAGAATTTATAAAACATCCTTCTTAAAGAATTTGTAGATAGGCAGAAGGAGCCTTTTTGAGGGTGTCAGCCCAATAAGCTCCATGTATTGTGCCTCCTTGTCATCCTGGATCTGTTCAGCTGTTTGCAGATCCAGGGTCTCTACCATTTTCTTAAAAAAAAATGGGAAGAGAAATCCTCTGAGGGTCTGGGAGGAAAACCAAAATCCTGTTCTGGTGACACCTCGGGTTCAATTCCCTCCTCATCTTGGTCATCCTCATATGCCACTGTAGCAGTAGGCAAAAGAGGGGAAAACAGCAGTAATAATCACAGGCTGCTGAAGGGGTAATAAACCCTGCAGCACCTGGAGTAAGGTGAAAGCCTGTGTCAACTCAGCAGGAGAAGGAGCATTAATAGGCACCTGAGGGACCCCTTGAAGCGTTTCAGCCAGGGTGTCAGTGTGTTTGGTTTTCTTTAATTTTTGGCGAGCACCGAAGTCATCGACTGGTGCCTCTCTTGCCAAACCCTCACCCATGGAGTGGATTTAGAGGCTCTGGAAGGAACTGCCACAGTCTTAGAGGGGGTGGACTGGTTAGAGCCCATGGACTCCTCCTCTAGTTTTCTTTTAAGCCTCTCCCTGTGTTTTTCCACTGTCTTACTGGGAAAGACTTACAAATATCACAGTCTTCACTGAAGTACTGTTGCCCAAGGCAGATCAAGCAAAAATCACGCATGTCTGCCTTGGCAAACACCTCTGCACGCTTCAAGCAATTCTTGAACCCAGGGGGTCCTGTTTTCTTTTTAGGCTTGTCTGACATGATATAAAACAGGAACCAGTAACTGACCAAAAAAATAGACTAAATTTAAATATTTGTACGCGGTTTCAATAGAACAACGGTCGGTTCAGAAACCGATAAATTGAAAAAACTATCGGTTCCAATCGGATCCGGAACAGAGAAACTGCTGAGGAAAATCAATAAACCTCCGTTCAAAAGTGGTTAAAATTCAATAAAGTTAAAAAATAAAGTAACCGAACCCTCTAAAAAGGTTTCGATTAAATAAAAAAAGGTTGGTTGCCCCTTAGTTCAAAGGAACCGCAAGGAACCAATAAACAAGTTTAAATTTAAAACTAATGAGGTATAAAACACTAAAGAACAATGACACTAGGCAGTAACGAAAAATAAAACAAAAATACTTAAGTTTTTTTGCTCTATGCACTACAGGAATCTGTCTTGATTGACAGAGATCTCCAGGGTATCTGAAAGTTGCAGCAGAGAGAAGAAATCTGAAGTAGAATGTAGGCAGTTGACACTGGGCAGTTTGAAAATAGATGCACGAGCTAAACATTCCATGATCAGCATAGCATTCTGTTCTCTCTGGGGTAGCGCTGGCTTAAGGGAGCACTGCAAAAGAAATAATATTAGTGGATTCCTGGGGTTAGAACAGTCATCATCATCATCATCATCATCATCATCCCTTCTTCGGCTCCTACGGCAGGGGAACATTAGGAGGGGTTTGTCTAGGAAAATCAGAGGCACCGAAAATAGAACCGATGCCCTGGATAATTTGATAAAGGTGCCAGGCTTTTGCCATATCTTCCATAGAGGGAAGATCCCCTTGAAAATCTTGTGGGCTGCCCTCCCGGGTTTCAATATTTTTTGAATTATCTTTATGCTTTTTTCCCCTTGCAGCCTCACTAATGGCATCGTCTGGAGGAGCAACAGGATTTTTTTCTGTACATATCTTTTTTGGTGCCACTTCATCAGTGACTTGTTCAGGTTTTCTTTTTGATTTAGGAACTTCATCATCCATTTTAGCCTTATTTTTTCAAGACACTTCATCAGTGCCAGGCTTAGTGTTCTTTGTTTTTAAAGGCACTTCATCAGCACATGAACTAGGCTTAGACTTCAAGGCTGCTTCATCAGCACCTGCATTATTTTTGTTTTTTATAGGCCTCTCATCGGTAGCCTTGGGTCTATGTTTGGGATCAGATGAAGACCCTTCTTCTACAATCTCTCTAAGCTTTTCTGCTCTATTTCTCAAAGTTTTGGAACAGAATTTGGAGCAAAGAACACAGGAATGATCTGGACATAAACACTTTAAATACAGGTCATAGCAGCTTTAGCTAAAATTCTACGGCAGTTCAAGCAATTTTTGAAACCTGTAGGTTCAGTCATTTTTTTTGGGGTTTCTGACCTGCCCAATTAACAGAAACCCCCCAGGTCAGAAACCCCCCAAAAAGAATGCTGAACCATTTAAAATTAAGGTCCAATGATCGGTTCCCTCACGGTGAAGAACCGCGACTTTTCTGAGGTAAAAATGTATGAAATCATCGGTCCCTGCTATAAAAAGGGAACCTTGATATACATAAACAATAATACAAACAGGGAAACATGAAAACACTGGATGTGATAACTAAAAACTTAAAAACAAAAAAAGGAAACTGTGAGGAACCGAGGGAAAACACGGTCCCCGGGAACCACTAAACTAACAAAAAAAATATTCCGCACACTCAAAATCAAAAGAAAACAAGACACATGGCTACCAGTCTAGGAGAAATATTTTTCTTGACAGGAGAGAGAGAGTACCTCAGAGGCAGTGTTGCTCAGTCCAGCAGAGAAAAAATTCTGAAGCCTCCTTCCCTCTCACTGCTCAGCACATTCCATAGCTTCAATCTGATTGGCTAATTCATAAATCATTACATGGAAATTACGTACCTACCTTAATTCATAATCTCTGGGACGAAGTCTCCACCACTCATTCACACTAATGGGAGTACGCCAGAGGCGCTAGGACCCAGCGGGAGCCAAACTTTCTTAGGAGGGCCGGTGCCGAGATGGAGCCGTGAGGGAGCGGCACCACGAGCCAGGCTCATGTGATATAGACTATCTCAGCGTCGACCCTCCAACTGCCTCAGTACCTCCTCCCCCCGAGGAGGTGCAGCGTAACTAACCTAGAGAGGACTAACCTAAAAATTGGACATAAGATAGTCTGAATGACCCATGTAAGAAGGGTCAAATAACTAAGTCTTCACAGCCCAAAGATTGAAGGAGTGAAGACCATAAACAGAAGTATGCTCAGGGGATGGCAGGTGGGCATGTGAATGAGTGGTGGAGACTTCATCCGAGAAGATCAAGAATTACGGTAGGTATGTCATTTCCATATCTTCCTGAACATTAAATCTCCACCGCTCATTCACACTAATGGGAGAGTACCGAGCTAAAATAATCCCCTGAGATGGGCAGCAGGAGAGAGAGGAGCTCACTTTTTAGGACAGAAGCCCATTAAGACTTGTACTGCTGAAGGACTGATGCTGTCTGGCATGGACGTCCAAGGCATAGTGCTTAACAAAAGTGTGCATGGAGCTCCAGGTAGCCGCATTGCAAATGTCTGCAATGGGTACAT
The DNA here is from genome assembly GCA_016271365.2 of Neoceratodus forsteri. Lineage (NCBI taxonomy): Eukaryota > Metazoa > Chordata > Ceratodontiformes > Ceratodontidae > Neoceratodus > Neoceratodus forsteri. The sequence goes on along the minus strand of CM057454.1, from coordinate 1,295,185,876 downwards.
CACCAATTTCTTCCAGAGATGCCGCGACTGCTATGGTAGAGTGAGCCTACACCCTGCCTTCCAGCTTGACCTGTGCCATGGAGTAACAGTGGAAAAAGCATGCCACCAACCACGCTGAAATGCACCTGATAGCAACAGGCTGACCCAGCCGGGTCGTACTGAAGGAGACAAACAGTTGCCGAGCCTTGCAAATTTCTTTCGCTCTGTCCAGATAGAACCACAAAGCTCTCTTTACATCCAGAGAATAAAGGGTACACGCTCTCCCGCATTCTGGAAGTTAGCAAAATAGGTAGGAAAGACTAAAGGCTGATTCAGATGAAATTCTGAGACAACCTTAGGAAGGAACTTAGGATGAGTCCAATGAAATGGAAATTACGTACCTACTGTTAATTCTTGATCTTCTGGGATGAAATCTCCACCACTCATTCACACTAATGGGAGTTCACCGGAGGCGCTAGGACCCAGCGGGAGCAAACTTTTTCAGGAAGGCCGGCGTCTGAGATGGAGCCGCGAGGAAGTGGCACCGTGAGCCCTGGCTCATGTGGTAATGACTATCTCTGCGTCGACCCTCCAACCGCCTCAGTACCTCTTTCTGAGGAGGTGCAGTGTAACTAACCTAAAAATCGGACATAAGATAGTCCGAATGACCCGTGTAAGAAGAGTCAACAATAAAGTCTTCGTAGCTCGGCCACTGAGGGACTGAAGACCATACACAGAGAAGTGAGCTTGGGGGATGGTGGGTGGGCATGTGAATGAGTGGTGGAGACTTCGTACAAGAAGATCAAGAATTACGGTAGGTATGTAATTTACATATCTTCCCAGACATAACGTCTCCACCACTCATTCACACTAATGGGAGAGTACTGAGCAAATAATCCCCCCCCGAGACGGACAGCAGGAGATAAAGAGCTCACGTGCTTAGGACAGAAGTCCATTAAGAATGGTCCTGCCAAACAACAGGTGTTGTCTGGCATGCACATCCAAAGCGTAGTGCTTAACGAAAGTATGCACAGAGCTCCAGGTAGCCACACTGCAAATATCTGCAATGGGCACGTTGCGGATTTCTGCCAGAGATGCCGCGACTGCTCTGGTAGAGTAAGCATACACTCTACCTTCCAGCTTGACCTGTGCCATAGAGTAGCAGTGGCGAAGGCATGCCACCAGCAACGCTGAAATGCATCTGATAGCAACAGGTTGACCCAGCCGGGTCTCGCTGAAGGAAACAAACAGTTGTTGAGCCTTGTGAATTTCTTTCGTTCTATCTAGATAAAACTGTAATGCTCTTTTAACATTCAGCGAATGAAGGGAACGCTCCCCTTCATTCTGGAAGTTCGCAAAGTAGGTAGGAAGGACTAAAGGTTGCTTTAGATGGAATTCTGAGACAACCTTAGGGAGAAACTTAGGATGAATCCTAAGAACTACTTTGTCCTTGTGAAATACAGTGTATGGGGGGGTCTGTGACCAGTGCATGTATTTCAGAAACCCTACGGGCGGAAGTAATGGCCACCAGCAAGGCCGTTTTCCAAGTGAGGAACTTCAACTCGCAGGTAGCTAGAGGCTCGAAGGGTTTATGAGTGAGCACGTCTAGCACAAGATTAATGTCTCAGGTTGCAACTGGGAATCTGATAGGAGATCTAGTATGCAGAATACCCCTAAGAAACCTCTTAACTACAGGCAACTGAGCCAGTGACATGGAAAGTACTGGCTCATGATATGCCAAAATGGCACAAAGATGAACTCTGACTGTGGAGTACTGCAGACCTGAATTTGAGAGGTCTAAAAGATGCTCTAAGACTTTATTTGGTGGGCAGGAAAAAGGGTTCCAAGAGGATTTTGCACACCAGATAGAGAAACGCTTCCATTTGGCTGTGTAGGTTTTTCTAGTGGCCAGCTTATGCGCAGCCAAAAGAATATCTGAAACTCTATGAGAAACACTGAACCTATTCACCTCTGTCTCTTCAGGAGCCAAGAAGAAGCGACCTCAGGTTGGGATGGACCACGGGACCCTGGGTCAGAAGGTTCGTCTGAAGGGGAAGTGTCTTCGGGGCGGGGGTCCTGACAGACTGTTGAGTAGAGGGAACCATATCTGCCAAGGCCAGAAGAGAGCAAGGAGAATCATTCTCTCCCCCCCCCCCCGAGACTCCAATTTGAGTAGTAACCTCTGAATTAGGGGTAGAGGAGGAAAAGCATATAGAAAATGTCTTGTCCACCGCAGCCTGACAAAAAATGCCAGGTCCTGGATTTCTGGAGCAGAAGACAGGCAGTTTTGCGTTGCGTGGGGACGCAAAAAGGTCCAGGTATGGAGTTCTCTACTCTTTGAAAAGTGACTGAATGACGGTTAAGTCGAGAGACCACTCATGAGGATCCATCTCCGTTCTGCTGAGACAGTCTGCCAGCTCGTTTTGTACTCCTGGCAGGCAAACCGCCTGAATCAAAGACTTGTGTTCCAGGCACCACTCCCACACTCTCATTGCTTCCCTGCATAATGGGTAAGAGTGTGCACCACCCTGTTTGTTGACGTAGTACATCACTGCCTTGTTGTCCGTTTGAAGGAGAATGTTCTTGTGACAGAGTATGTCCTTCAAGGCTCAGACTGCATAGAGGACGGCTCTCATTTGCAGGACATTTATGTGAAGCTGGGACTTGTCCTGAGTCCACGTACCCTGGGTGTGGAGATCCTGGCAGTGGGCTCCCCAACCCATCAGGGACACGTCCGTGGTAATGGAGATCTGATGATCCAGAGGAGCAAAGAGGTATAATTCCAGAAGATTGTCCTCCTGCAACCACCATGCGAGCGACCTCTTCAGAGGTTCCATCACCTTGATGGGAAAGGACTGAGGGTGAGTGGTTGGGGACCACTGATAACTAAGCATCCATTGAGAGGTTCTCATGTGGAGACGAGCTAAGGGTACAGTGAACACCGAGGATGCCATGAGGTCCAGCATCCACTGTATCGAGATAGCTCGAACCAGGCTTTGTTCTCTGATGTATTGGGCCATCTGTAAGATATCGCTCCTTCTGTACTCTGGAAGAAAAGCCTTCACACAGGAGGTGTCCAGAAGAGTTCCTACGAAGAGGAGCTTCTGGGAGGGCTGCAACTGCGATATGTTGAGATTCAGCAGGACTCCCATGGATGTGAGGAAGTGTGAGACCATGGCCACAGCCTCCAGAGTCTCTTGCCTGGAGGGACTTGCTAGGAGCCAGTCGTCTAGATATGGGAACACTAGAACACTAGTATCTAGAACACTTGTATTCAGATTTTCCTGAGGTGCACCACGAGAACTGCACAATACTTTGTAAAAACTTGAGGCGCCGAGGATAGCCCAAAGGGCAGGACTCTGAACTGATAGTGTTGACCTAATGCCACGAACCTTAGGTATTTGTGGTGCTTTGGGTGTAAGAGAATGTGTTGGTAGGCATCCTGCATGTTCAGGGAGGCTAACCAATCGTGTCGATGAAGCAAAGGTAGCAGGGTACCTAGTGATGATATCTTGAACTTCTCCTTGTGAAGGAACTTGCTTAACTTTCTGAGATCCAAAATGGGGCGCATGCCATTGATTTTCTTCGGGACCAGAAAGTAATGGGAGTAGAAATCTGTGTTTCATTGATCCACCGGAACAATTTCTACTGCCCTGTTGTTCACAAGGCCTTGTACCTCGGAAGCAAGAAGGTCTGACTGTACTGCTGACAGCCTGGGCTGTTTGGGAGGATGATCCGGAGGAGTTTCCGAAAGATTGAGCGAGTACTCCTTGTGGATTATCCAGAGGACACATTTATCTGATGTTATCGATTTCCACTGGTTGTAGAAATGAGTCAGATGTCCTCCCACCGCTGAGGGAGTCCCCCTCGGACAGCTGAGGTGGGACCTGGGCCAGAAACTCAGAAGGTGGCACTGGGCGCTTTTGGCCCTTTTGCCTTCTGCTGCGCTTTCTTTTGTGGCTGAGGGTTGTGGTTATTGTTAAAACCTTCTCTGCCTCGAAAGGACTGATGGTTGTGAAACTGGTGCTTGTTCGCACTCCATCGGGAGGGGGCGGGTGGAGGTCTAGCCGTCATAATGGCAGACCTAGTCTTCTGCATGGCCTCCAGTGCTTGCTCCACCTGAGGCCCGAACAGATACATACCGTCAAAAGGTAAGGCCAAGGCCGGCCCGGTGGCGCTGAGGGTTGAGGCGCTGGACGCCACACCGGCGACCCGGGTTCGGGAACGAGCCAGGGCCGTAGGGGGTTGGCGGGGGAGGAGAAGATTGAGCATCCGGAGGACCGCTCTTCTCCTGGGGTGAGATCCAGGGGTTACTGAGCTCAGTAGTGGCACCCAGTGTTAGCAGGGGCACATCGCTCAGTAGCGAGGTCAGTAGAGGGGTTGATGTCGGCAGGATGCCTGTGGGAGGGACCCGCACTGCATCCATTGCACGTCGCGTCAAGGGGGAAAGGAAAAAGTAAAAAACCTCCTACGCTGTCGGTGAGATGAGGGTGGCCCCGGGGGAGTTCGCTCACATCTCAAGTGCCGGCCCAACGCACCCAGGATCCTCCTCCACCCCCGACCCAGCGACGACAGGTAGGCGTTTCACACTTAGGTGGTAGCCGCCAAGGAGGGCAGAATCAGTCCCGGAGATGGTGCCAGGGGTCGGGCCTGCCTGGGGTCATTCGGGGGAGGGAATCGAGGGAGAAGTGAGGGTTCAGGCTGGGAGTAGAGCGGACTATGAGTAGACACTCCTGAAGGATGCCTGGGGGTGTAGGTGTAGAAACAAAGTTAAAAAAAAAAGGTAAGGTCATGACCTACTGCTGGGTGTCATTCGTGAAGACCGAAGTACGCAGCCAAGAGTGGCAGCTGCTGCAGATGCCAGATGCCGCTGGCCGGAAGGCTGTATCGAAGGTGCCCATGGCAGCTTTAACCTGTTGGTTACTGGGACTCGATACCCCTAGTTATGATATGAAGTAGCTCTGAGTTAACTTCCGACTCGGGCAGAGCTTCTATCATTTCCTTGAGTGAATGCCAAAGGACATACTCATGTTGAGAAAAACAGCCCTGGTAGCTGGCAATGCGCATACCCAGGGTTGAGACAGCAAAGACTCTCTTACCTAAGGTGTCTATCTTGCGAGATTCTTTGTTCATAGGCCGGGCTGTAGATCCATGAGGAAGGACAGCCATATCATTCTCTGCCAAGACTACAACGGCATCAGCAAAGGCTTGTGAGTCCAAAATGGGGCGATCCTTGGAAGGGGCATGCTTCCCATCTATGGACTTGGCCACAGAAGGAATGAGAGCCGGACTCTTCCACACCATCTGTGAAAGGGTCTCGAAAGAGGACTGTACCGGAGAAGTAGAATCCATAGGGATCTCCAGGACATGAAGATAGTGGAGTTGCAAAAGCCTCCCAGGATCAATTTCTGTAGTCTGGAGAGAAAGAGTAGAATTTAAATTTTTGAGCAGAGACTTAAAGGAAAGGTCTTCAACCACAGGCTCTGCAGAAGGATTGATCCCTGCTCCCAGGGCAGTGTCATCAACATCACCCCCCAGGCGAAGATCTGAATCAGGCTCAAAATCATCTCCTGACAGTCCAGGGGGGACTGTATAGACAGGAAAGGAGTTAAAATCAGGAGGAAGAACAGAAGAAGAAAGGATCGGAGTCGAGAACCCCTGAAGACTGGCCGGCGCCGCACCAAGCCCTGGAGCCGTAGAAGAAAATGGCGCCGAGAACAAGGAGGGAGGTGCAAACGGAAACAGTACCGACAGAGACCCTGGCACCAACAGAGCCTGCGGCGCTGCAGACGGTGCTGACAGAGCCCACAGTGCCGACAGAGCTCACAGCACCACAGATGGTGCCAACAGAGCCCGCAGTGCTGCAGACAGAGCCCGCAGCACCGCAGATGGCACCAGGTGTGTTCCAGGGGTCTGGAAACTGTGATTTGAGGTAAAAGTGGGAAAAATGGCAGGAGATAGAGGCACTGGTGTGGACCCCTGCGCCGCAGCCATGTGAGGGATAAACAATCAGACCCCCGGAGGAGGGCGGACGGACCACTGCACGGCTGACTGGAACAGCTTCATGAAGTCTCTACCGCCACCTGAGCCAGCTTCATGCCTACTCCGCCAATGGAGGGCTGAAGACCCTGTTGTACAAATAAAAATATGATCAGTACTGATTCAAGTAATTCTACAAAACAATAAACTGAACTATTGCTGCTAGTGAAGTTTAACTCCCGAGTGGCGTAAATGCGTTACTGAAGCGCACTTTCGGCCCCGGTGTTAAAAAGTAAAGGCGGTTGGAGGGTCGGCCTTAGATAGTCATCTGCATGTGCCGGGGCATGCGGTGCCGCTTCCTACAGCCCAGCTCAGGCGCTGACCCTCCTGAAAAAGTTTGCTCCTGCTGGGTCCTAGTGCCTCTGGCAAACTCCCATTAGTGTGAATGAGTGGTGGAGACCTTATGTCCGAGAAGATCTACTTTGTCCTTGTGAAATACAGTATATGGGGTCTGTGACCAAAGCGTGTATTTCTGAAACCCTATAAGCAGAAGTAATGGCCACCAGGAAGGCTATCTTCCAAGTGAGGAATTTCAACTCGCAAGTAGCTAGAGGCTCGAAAGGTTTACAAGTGAGCATGTCTAGCACAAGGCTGATGTCCCAGGCTGCAACTGGATGTCTAATAGGAGGTCTGGTATGCAGAATGCCCTTAAGAAACCTCTTAACTACAGGTAACTGAGCCAGAGACATGGAGAGTACTGGCTCATGATATGCCAAAATTGCACAAAGATGAACTCTGACTGTGGAGTATTGCAGACCTCTGTTTGAGAAGTCTAAGAGATACTCCAAGACTTTATTCGGTGGGCAGGAAAAAGGATTCCAAGAGGATTTTGTACACCAGATTGAGAAATGTTTCCACTTAGCTGTGTAGGTTTTTCTGGTAGCCGGCTTGTGTGCAGTCAAAAGAATATCTGAAACTCTACGAGAAACATTAAACCTGTTCACCTCTATATCCTCAGGAGCCAGGCGTGGAGGTGAAAAGACCTCGGGTTGGGATGAACTACCCGGGCCCTGGGTCAGAAGGTTCGTCTGAAGGGGAAGTGGTTTTGGAGAGGATTCCAATAGCCTATTGATCAGAGGAAACCAAATCTGACGAGCCAGAACGGGGCAATGAGAATCATTCTGCCCTCCTTTGCCACCAATTTGAGCTGTACTCTCTGAACTAGTGGAAGAGGAGGAAATGCGTACAGAAAGCATTTTGTCCACTGCAGTCTGAATGCATCCTGACAAAAAACGCCAGGTCCTGATTTCTGAAGCAGAAGAGAGGTAGTTTTGCGTTGTGTGGGGATGCAAAAAGGTCCAGGTCCAGAGTTCCACATTCTTCAAAAAGTGACTGAACGATGGTTAAATCGAGAGACCACTCATGAGGATCTGCCTCCATTCTGCTGAGATGGTCCGCCAGTTCGTTTTGTACTCCTGGCAGATAGACTGCCTGAATCAGAGCCTTGTGCTACAGGCACCATTCCCACACCCTAATAGCTTCCCTGCATAATGGATAACAGTGTGCTCTGCCCTGTTTGTTGATGTAATACATCACTGCTTTGTTATCCGTTTGAAGGAGAATCGTCTTGTGACAGAGTATGTCCTTCAAAGCCTGGGCTGCATAGAGGATGACCCTCATTTCCAGAACGTTTATGTGGAGTTGAGGCTCGCCCTGGGTGTGGAGATCCTGGCAGTGACCTCCCCAACCCATCAGGGATGCAACCATGGTAATGGAGATCTGATGATTCAGAGGGGTGAAGGGATATCTTTCCATAAGGTTGTCCTCCTGAGATCACCAAGTGAAGGACCTCCTTCAGAGGTTCTGTCACCTTGATGAGAAAGGACTGAGGGTGAGTGGTTAGGGACCACTGAGTACTGTGCATCCACTGAGTGGTTCTCATGTGAAGATAAGCCAAAGGTACAATGAACACAGAGGATGCCATCAGACCCAGCATCTGCTGCATCGAGAGAGCTCGCACTGAGCTGTGTTTTCTGATGAAGCGGGCCATCTGTAGGATATCGCTCCTTTTGTCCTTCGGAAGAAAAGCTTTCACACAGGAAGTGTCCAGAAGAGTTCCTATGAAGAGGAGCTTCTGGGAGGGCTGCAACTATGACTTTTTGAGGTTCAGCAGGACTCCTATGGACGTGAAGAAGTCTGGGGCTGTGGCCACAGCCTCCAGAATCTCTTGCTTTGAGGGGCTTGCTAGAAGCCAGTCATCTAGATATGGGAATACTTGGATTCCAATTTTCCTTAGATGTGCCGCGAGAACTGCACAGCACTTTGTAAAAACTCGAGACACCGAGGATAACTCAAAGGGCAGGACTCTGAATTGATAGTGTTGACCCAATGCCACGAACCTTAGGTATTTGTGGTGCTTTGGGTATATGAAAATGTCCTTTTAGGTGTCCTGCATGTCCAGGGAGGCTAGCCAATCGTGTTGATGAATCAAAGGTAGCAGGATACGGAGTGATATCTTGAACTTTTCCTTCTGGAGGAATTTGTTTAGCTTTCTGAGATCGAGAATAGAGCGCATGCCACCAGTTTTCTTTGGAACCAGAACGTAATGGGAGTAGAAACCTGTGTTTCATTGATTCAGCAGAACTACTTCTACTGCCCTCTTGTTCAGAAGGCCTTGCACCTCTGAAGCAAGAAGATCTGACTATGCCACAGAGAGCCTGGGCTGCCGCTTGGGAGGATTATCCGGAGGGGGTTCTGACAGATTAAGAGAGTACCCCTTGCAGATTATCCTGAGGATTGATTTGTCTGATGTTATAGATTTCCACTGGTCGCAGAACTGAGTCAGATGTCCTCCTACTGTCGAGGAAGAGTCCCCCTTGGACAGCAGAGGTGGGACCTGGGCCGGGAATTCAGAAGGTGGCACTGGGCGCTTTTGGGCCCTGAGCTTTCTGCTGTGTTTTCTTTTGTTGCTGAGGAGTTTGGTTTCTGTTAAGACCTCCTCAGCCTTTGCCACAAAAGGACTGAAGGTTGTGAAATTGACGCTCGTTCCCAGCTCCCTGAGAGTGAGTGAGTGGGGGTCTAGCTGTCTTAATGGCAGACCTAGTCTTCTGAGTGTCCTTTAATGCTTCCTCTGAGGCCCAAACAGATACATACCGTTGAAAGGTAAAGCCATGAGTTTTTGTTGGGGGTCATTCGTAAAGCCTGAAGTACCCAGCCAGGAATGGCGACGAGTGCAAATGCCAGCAGCCGCCACCCTGGAAGCAGTATCGAAAGCTTCCATTGCAGCTTTAATTTGTTAACTGTTGGACTCAATACCTCTAGTTATGGTCTGTAGTAGCTCTGAATTAATCTCTGACTTGGGCAGAGCTTCTACCATTGCTTTGAGCAAATGCCACAGAACATACTCGTATTGAGAAAAATAACCCTGGTAGCAAGCAATACGCATGCCCAGGGTTGAAGCAGCAAAGACTCTCTTACCCAAGGTGTCTATCTTGTGAGATTCTTTGTTTATAGGACAGGCTGTGGATTCCTGAGGGAGGACAGCCATATCATTCTCTGCCAGGACCACTATGGCATCAGCAAAGGCTTGTGAAGCCAAGATGGGGAGATCCTTGGGAGGAGCATATTTCCTATCTATGGACTTTTGGCCACAGAGGGATTCTTCCACACCATCTGAGAAAGAGTCTCGAAGGAGGGCTGTACCAGAGGGGTTAAATCCATAGGGATTTCCAGGACATGTAGATACTGGAGGTGCAGAAGTTTCCCAGGATCTATTTCCATGGTCTGGAGAGAAAGAGCAGAATTTAAATTCTTGAGCAGAGACTCAAAGGAAAGATCTTCAACAACATGCTCTGCAGGAGGACTGATCCCTGCCCCTAGGGCAGAATCGGCATCAATATCATCACCCAGCCGAAGATCCAGATCAGGCTCAAAATCATCCCGACAGTCCAGGGGGACTGTATAGATAGGAAAGGAATGAAAGGCAAGAGGAAGAAGAGGAGGAGACAGAATCGGGAGTCGAAAACCTCTGGAAACTAGGCGGTGCAGTACACATCCCTGGCGCCATCGAAGAAAGCAGCACAGAGTACAGAGACGGCGCCGACACAGAAAACTGTGCCACACCTGGCACTGCCTGGAAATGCGACATGATGCCAACACCACCCCTGGCGCTAAGGATGGCGCCGACAGGGAGTGTGGCTCCGCACACGGCACTGACACCACTCTCGACGCCGAGGATGGTGGCGACACCATGTGCGGCACCAAAAAGGACCTCAGCGCTGGAGAAGCTGGCACAGCAGGCAGCAACACTGCCGCAGAAGTCGGTAAACTGCGATTAGAAGGTAAAGAATGGAAAATGGCAGGAGATAAATGCATCGGTGTGGACCTCTGCACCACAGCCATGTGAAGGGGACAGACAACAAGGCATGGAGTCGACAGCACCGAAGAAGGTGCTGCGTGACCAGGAAGTCCTAACCACCCCACCTGTCGATCTAAAACCAACGGGCCAGAAGGCCCCGGCGACGGACTGGCTGGCTCAGGCAGGCGGGATAACCTCCGAGCCCACTGTTCCATAAGATCGGCCCAATGGTGAAACTGCTCATCGGAAGCCCCTCCGGAAGGCAGATAGGGGCTCCAGTGTCGAAGCAGCCAGCTGCCAGAGACAGAAACCGGTGACTCAGAAAAAAGCGGTGAGTGGCCCCTGACCCCAGCAACCGACCATCTACATGCAGATGTACCAGAGGGCGACCTCGAGTGATGCCATCTCTTCTTCGACTGGTAGACCAAAGGAGGACTCGAGGCCGACTGGTGCCATGAATAGGACAGTTTCTTTTTATGCTTTCGGGGGGAACACCCATCCCTCGCCCCGAGCACTGGACCGTCCGTTGTCAGATTCCCTCCAGAGAGGGCGGCAGACTAGACCCAGCCCGGCTGACTGAACAGCTTTCATGCAAAGTCTCCCTACCATCACCTGCCACGCTCATAGTCAACTTCATCAATAGAGGGCTGAAGACTTCTTTCTTGTACAAGTAAGAAATTAGTTAAAATGTAATTGGTACTTTTCGTGGTAAGATACAAAATAAAAACCGAATACTAAGCTGCTAGTTTGAAGTTTGACTTCCGGTGGGCAAGCGACGTCGTCACTGAAGCGCACTCGACGGGGGGAGGAACTGAGACGGCAGAAGGGTCGAAACTGAGATAGTCTATACTGCACGAGCCTGGCTTGAGGTGCCGCTCCCTCGCAGCTCCATCTCGGTGCCGGCCCTCCAGAAAAAGTTTGGCTCCCGCTGGGTCCTAGCGCCTCCAGCATACTCCCATTAGCGTGAATCAGTGGTGGAGAATTTATCTCCAGGAAGATCATACATTCCACTTCAGGGGCAGTGCAAGCTACCCAGCTGACTGCAATAGTTACTGATGCTAAAGGACCTCTGGGGTAAGAACAAACGTATCACAATTGTGCTGCTTGAGAATAAAGCCTGAGAGATGGCAGTTCTAAGCCACCCTTGGTCTTGGGCAATTTAAGTTTGTTAAAAGCGATTCGTAGGCGTGCTCCATTCCAGGGTTAACAAGAGATGTGCCCATGCCATATCTGAAAGTCTGACTGTGTTGGGGTAGTCGGGAGGATTGAGAAGAAAAAATTACTCACCTGTAGTAATCTTGTTTCTTCCAACGGGATCCACTAATATTATTACTTCTTGCAGTGCTCCTTTCAGACAACACTGCCCTGGAGCCAAATGGAATGTTATGCTAATGATGGAATCTTTAGCTCACGAAGTCAATTCAAAAACTGCCCAGTTCAACTGCCTATATTCTATCCCTCAGATTTCTTTGGAGCCTGCAAAGAGACCCTATTAATATTCAATTAGAACCAATATAAAAAAAATGGCCCCAACTGGAGCAACCAACAATCAATAAATAGCAGAAAAAAAACCTTTTAATGTCAGATTCACCTGAGAAGGGGAAACAAATCTACATGGCTATCAAAACATTTAAAATAAAGAGTGTGCCAACACAAAGAAGCCTTGCTGGTTCTAGCAAGGGAGGTAAGAGTGGTAAAGTAATAATATTAGTGGATCCCGTTGGAAGAAACAAGATTACTACAGATTAGTAATCTTTTCTTCTAACCCCAAGAATCCACTAATATTATTAATTCTTGCAGACTATGAAGCAGTACCTTTGGAGGTGGGCATAAAACTTACTTACGAAAAAGACTCTGCAGGACTGCTGTGCCGAACCTGGCATCACTTCTGGACTGGGTGCCCAGGCTGTAATGCTTTGTAAAGGTGTGAACTGACCTCCAGGTAGCTGCTTTACAGATCTCAAGCAGGGGAACCTCCCTGTCAGCTACAGTAGTGGCAGCTGTACCCCTTGTGGGATGAGCTCTGAGCCCTGCTGGAGCTTCCTTGCCTACTTCTAAGTAGAAAAACTGGATACACCAAACTATCCATTGAGAGATGGTTCTTTTACTGGCAGGTTTCCCGTTACCTACCTCTCCATAGATGAGGAAAAGCTGTTGCTTATCCTGTCTATGGTCTCTGGTGTGAGTCATGTAGTAACTCAAAGCCCTTTTAACATCCAAACTGTGGAGCCTACATTCCTCTGAGCTAGAATGCTCAGTGAAAAAGACTAGCAAGGTGATAAGACTGGTTCAGATGAAAGTCTGAGACCGATTCAGGAAGGAACGTCCTATTTGTTCTCAGCACTACCTTGTCCCTGTGAAAAGAGATACAATCCTTTTCAATACACGGGGCCTGGAGCTCACTTATCCTTCTGGCAGAAGTGACAGCCACCAGGAAAACTGCTTTCCAAGTAACAAACTTGAGGTCTGCAGAGACCATAGGCTTGAAGGTGGGAAGCATAGGCTGAACAATACAAATGTTTAGGTCCCAAACAAGTACTGGTTCCCTGTGAGGGGATATAGGTGGGCCAACCCTTTGAAAAATCTCTTGAAGACAGGATTTGATGCCAAGGAGGCATCCTTCCCTGCCGAAATGTATGCTGTACTGAGACCAAATGCACTCTCTGTGTTGAATGTTGCAGACCCTGGGAATGCAGATGTGTTGAATAGTCCAGAAAGGTTGGTACCAGCTTGAGCAGGAACCATACCATTATCCACACACTGCATGAAAAACCTTTTCCACTTTGAGGCATAGGTTTTCTTGGTGGAGGGTTTTCTACACCTCTAAGGACCTACAGGACACCTTCAGAGAGTTGCAAACCAGCATACCCCAAGTCCACAAGAGCCATGCCTTGTGTCTAAGGGTCCTAAGGTTGGGTACATGACCCTCCCTTGGAAGGAGGTCAGTAGGTTCTGCCTCTAAGGAAGGTAGACCGGTTTGGCTACAGACATAGACAGTACGAGGGAGTGCCAAGGCTGTCTGGGGCAATAAAAGATCATTAACGCTGGCTGTGATCTGAGCTTGATGAACACCCTGAGCAGCAGAGAAAAGGGAAGAAAAGCACAGAGATGCCTCCCTGTCCAATCCAGAATTGGGGCATCCATGGGAACTGTTCCCTTGGCAGGGGCCCTGCAGCAGTACAGAGGTAGGTGGTGATTCTGGTGGGATGCCCCACCTCCTGAACAGAATGCCCACCACCTGCATGTTCAGTATCCATTCATGATGGGCCTGGTTTATTCTGCTTAAGGCATCGCCAACGTGTTGTCCTTGCCAGGCAGAAGAACTGCTTTCAAGGAGGCACTGAGAGAGTAAACTAGACTCCAGATTCTCATTGCCTCTGTGCAGAGAGGAATGGACCTTGTTGCTCCCTGCTTGTTGATGTACTACACTGTTCTGACACGTAGCACCATTCCTTGGAGCAAATGAAAGAAAGCCTGAAGGGCCAGATAAACTGCTCTCAGCTCCAGCAGGTTTATATGCTGGAGTGATTCTGTGCTTTTCCATGTGCCATGGGTGGTGCGCTCCCTCCACCACTGTAGTGTCCGCAGTAACTCCTTTCTTACTGGGATGGGTTTTGAGAGAGTCCCACCTCTGGCCCCAGTGTGCCCTGAGGTGGAATTCAACATCCCTTATTCGAAACCTGGCACCCAGGACTGTGCTTGTTGCTGAGGCCACGTGACCTAACAATTGCAGAATCTGTCTTGCTGGCGTCGGCTCGTTCAGGACAAACGAGCTTGGCAAGTGCAGAATGTTGTCCGCCCTCTCTTGAAGGAGGAAAGCTCTTCCCACAATGGTGTTCAGTTCCGCACTTATGAACTATAATACCTGTACAGGGGTTAGGACTGACTTTTTGATGTTGATGAGGAACCCCAAGGACTGCAACAGTTTCTGGGTTATCTGTAAGTGCTCTCTCACCGGCTGGTGAGACTTTCCCATGACTAGCCACTCATCCAGGTAGGGAAAAACTGAAACACCTAGTCTTTTAAGGTGTGCACCACCACAGCCAAGCACTTGGTAAACACTCTTGGTGCTGAAATGAGACCAAAGGGTAGTGCTGGGAAATGGAAATTACATACTTACCGTAATTATTGATCTTCTTGGACAGTCTCCATCACTCATTCACACTAGTGGGATAGCGCTGGAGGCGCTAGGACCAAGAGGGAGCCTAAATTTTTCAGACGGGTCGGCACAGAGACAGGACCACGCATGCGCAGCACCGTGAGATTAGCTTGCGCCTGTGTAGGCTATCTCGGCATTGACCCTCCAACCGCCTCAGTACCTTTTCAACCGAGGAGGTGCAGCGTAAGTAATGAAAATAACTTATCCTGAGTTTCTGGACCTGAGAGGGCCCAGATGGTCCTTGCAAGAAGGGTCAAAGAGCAATGTCTTCACAGCCTGAACCATAGGATCATGAAGACCAGGAAAGAAAACTTGTGAACCCAGGGAATGGTTGGTGGGCTTGTGAACGAGTGATGGAGACTGTCCAAGAAGATCAATAATTACGGTAAGCATGTAATTTCCATATCTTCCTGGACTAAGTCTCCATTACTCATTCACACTAGTGGGAGAGTACCGAGCTAAAACCAACAACCCTGAGTACGGTGGAGGAGATAGGGTTCACTCAGAAAGGATGGCCAAGGACTGTCCTGTTAATAAAAAAAAGCTGTCTTGGAAAGAGCATCTAGAATATAGTGCTCACAAAAGAAGTGCTTGAGTTGTAACTCACCACTCTGCAGACAACTGCAATGGACACAAGAGAAAAAAATTACTCACCTTAGTAATGTTGTTTCTTCTAATGGAGTCTTGCTATATTATGACATATGCAGTGAGTTCCAACCTTCAAACCGCTCCGGAGGTGAGAGAATTAACTTTCCATGCCAGGCATGGAACGCTGAGCTCGAGCTCAGTTGAAAACTCTGTCTGTTCTTCAAACTCAAACTGTCAGATCTTTACGAGCTAAACTCACTAAGGTCCTGTGTGGAAGCTGTAAACCTATACTAGCCAACTGGCTACTAAATATAACAACACATTTTTTGGTCCCAAAACAAAGACTCAAGTCAGGAGACCCAAAAAATGAAAAACACAACACCCAGTCACCCCAGAAAGAGAGGGGTGAAAAACAAGGTGGGCATCTACTAAGTGCCAACACTGCACTGCCCACCCACATCCCAAAAACAGAGGTTCTGACAGGGGCAGGCAGGGGGGGAGGTCATAATATAGCAAGACTCCATTAGAAAAAACAACATTATTAAGGTGAGTAATTTTTGCTTCAAACAACATGAAGTCTTGCTATATTATGATATATGCAGACTACACAGCAGTACCTCCATGGAGGAGGGAAAGAACCTACTTAGGAAATAGGCTCTGAAGCACAGCTGTACCAAACCGAGCATCACTCCTAGCCTGGGTGTCCAGAGAGTAATGCTTGTTAAAAGTGTGAACTGTTTTCCAGGTAGCTGCTTGACAAATCTCTAGAATGGGGATGTCCCTGGCAGCAGCCAGGGAAGCAGCTGTACCTCTGGTAGAGTGAGCCCTCAGGCCTGAGGGAGGAACCGTACCCAGCTTTCATAACAGAATTGGATACAAGAGACAATCCACCTGGCAATGGATCTTTTAGTGGCAGGTTTCCCTTTACCAACCTCACCATAAGTGAGGAACAGTTGGAGGGAGTCAAACCTGTGACCCTTGGTATACTCAATGTAGTAACTAAGGGCTCTCTTCACATCTAAGCTGTGCAGCCTCCTCTCGCCAGAGGAGGAATGGTCAGTGAAGTACACTGGAAGAGAAATAGATTGATTAAGGTGGAAATCTGAAACCACCTTAGGCAAGAACTTCCTGTTAGTCCTGAGGACCACCTTGTCTCTATGAAAGGAGATAAAATCAGGCTCCACTGACAAAGCTTGTAATAATTCACTTATCGTCTGGCAGATGATGGCCACCAAAACACAGTCTTCCAAGTCAAATACTTGAGGTCTGCTGAAGACAAGGGCTCAAAGGAAGGTTGCATAAGCTGAGCAATGCAAACATTAAGATCCCAGGCAGGGGCAGGGTCCCTGAATGGAGGGTTGGTGTGAAGCAATCCCTTAAAAAACTTAGAAAATACAGGATGAGCTGAAAGAGAAGAGGGTTTACCTGCCGAAATGAAAGCAGACACAGCTGCCAAATGCACCTTTAGGGTAGCTGGTCTCAGTCCCAAAGTGTTCAAATGGACCATATAATCCAGGACTGTGGGTAAATCAGCAGATTCTGGGGAAATATGCTTCCCAGAGCACCATAACAAAAACCTCTCCCATTTGGAATTGTAAGTAGCCCTGGTGGAAGGCTTCCTAGAAGCCTTCAATATATCCAATACACCTTGGGAGAGGTGTAGATCAGCAAATTCTAACTCTTCAAGAGCCAGGCCTTGAGATTGAGAGATTTGAGGTTCGGGTAGCAAACCCTTTCCCTGAGCACAGGTTAACAGGTTGTAATTCCTGGGAAGATACAGGGGAAGATGGACTGCTAAGGACAGTAGGAGTGGATACCAGGGTTGTCTGGCCCAATCTGGAGCAATCAGAATCACTTTGCAGGATTGAGATCTGATTTTGACTAACACTTTGAACAGGAGAGGGAAGGGAGGGAAAGCATAGAGAAAAGTACAGTTACGTAGAACTTACCCGTAACAGTAGATCTTCGAGAGAGAGCTCTTGCAGTTAGTAGTATTACATATAGGACTGGCCTTGACGGTGGCAGGACCCCCTGAAAAAATTCTAGCTAGCTGTCCCTGGCGAGGACCACCCCCGATCAGGTGACCGGCATCATCTGACGTCGGTATAAAGGAGCAGTCCAGACGCGCCTTCCAGTTCTTTCCGCCACAGGCCGGACGAGAGAAAGCAGATATTTTCTCCAATGGAAAAGGAGCTGAAAAGCCTAGGGGGATGGAAGGCGAGTAGATATCTTACTGTAGAGCCCTCTCAAGATCTACTGTTATGGTAAGCTGTTACGTAACTGTACCATCTTACTCGAGAGGCTCTTGCAGTAGCAATTACATATGGACAGAATCCCAAGCAGTCTGGATGCAACAAAGGAAGGCATGGAGGAGGAACTACTCCAAAAACTAGCAAAGAATCTAGCAGGTCTCAAGAAAGAAGGTCTTGCAAGACAGCTAACCTGAAGCCTGCTCTCGAGAGAGGCAATGTCCAAACTGTAATGTTTAGTAAAGATAGGGACTGAAGTCCAAGTGGGCGGACACAGATGTCTACCCAGAACACGTTCTTGAGAACAAGTCAAGAGAGGCTGCAACTCCACGAGTGGAGTGACCTCTGACTTGACCGGGAGGTGTTGTACTTGTCATAACAGAAAGTGATGCAATGGGCCAAAACATTTTGATAGGCATTGTTGGAGACAGCATTGCCTTCTCTTTGTGAAGCGAAAAAAGCGAACAACTGATCAGTCTTTCTGAGATCCTTCATCCTATCGGTGCCAGTATCTCAGAATCCTGCGAACATCCATGGTATGGAGCAGGTATTCTCCTTAGATTAGATGCTGCGTGAAAGCGGGTGCAATAGACTGATTTAAGGTAGATTCCGCTTTACCACCTTGGGGAAAACTTGGGATTAAGTCTTGAAAGAGCTACAAGTTCTTTGTGAAAAAATCAGATAAGAGATTTGCACATCAGAGATATGAGACTAGGAAATTCTGCGAGCAAAGTAATGGCCACAAAGAAGAGCATCTTCCACAATAAAAACTTCAAGTCTCACAAGCCATGAGCTCAAAGGAGGAAAGATGGAAGTTTCTAGGGACAAAGTTTAAGTCCCAAGGGGAGCTGGATGCGGACAGGGGTCTGAGATGAAGGACCCCTCTGAGGAAAGTTTTGGATACCTCCAGCTGGGCAAATGCCTTATCAGTGAAAAGGGACATGTAGGCTGGAAATAGCTGCCATATGAACTTTCAAAGAAGATGACTGAGACCCAGGTCGAAAAAGATGATGCATGTACTCAAGTAGAATGGTCACAGGACAGGAAAAGGGCTCCCGCGTTCCTGGAGCAGCCCAGATGGAAAATCTTTTCCATTTCATAGCGTAGGTGGACCTCGACAGGAGGTTTCTAGCCTCCATCAGAATCTCAGCCACATTAGGAGAAACGCCAAAATGAGATCGAGCTAGGTCTGCAGGAGCCATGCATGAAGTTGAAGGGACTTGAGTCCTGGATGGACCAGGGTCAGCAATCCTGGAGATAAAGGAAGAGGAAGAGGAGGAACCTCTGAGTATTGTTGTAGAAGAGAGAACCAGATTTGCCTGGGCCAGAAAGGAGCGATCAGAATCATTCTCGCTCCTTCCAAAGCAAGCTCCTGCAGCACACGAGGGACCAGAGGAACTGGGGGAAAAGCATAGACTAATCTGTCCTTCCAGCTCAGAGATAGAGCGTCACTCCAGAAAGCGTCCAGCTCTGGAGTGAGCGAGCAAAGACTGGAAGCTTTCGTTTAGGAGGAAGAACAGGTCTATCTGAGAGTCCCCAAATCTGGAAGATGCTTTTTAGAACTTTTAGTCCCAATTCCTAATTGGTAGAGCCGATGAAGCGACTTAGTCTGTCTGCCAGGACATTATCGAACTCCGGAACATGGATCGCAAGATGAGGTGAAGGTTGTGAAGCGTTGGCCATTCAAACCCTCACAACTTCCCTGCACAGCAGGTAGGACCGTCCCTCCTGCTTGTTGATGTACCACCACGCTTTTATGTTGTCGTTTGAACAGCTAGGTGACTGGGAAGGATGTATTGGTGAAGGGCCTGGAGTATACAGCACTGCCCAAGCTCGAAAGCACGTTGATGGGAGAACTATCTTCAAGCTTGACCATAGGCCCCTAGGTTGGGTGAGGGACCCAGATGCGACTCCCAACCTTCGCCTGAAAGCGTTAGAGTGGTCGAAGTCTGATCAGGGAGGATGAAAAGGGGACCCCAGAATGAGTTCTCTTGAATCATCCACCATTGCAAGTCTCTTACCATCGGGCGAGGAGATCAGAACCAGATGATCTAGGTGTCTACCCGTGATCCACTGACATTGGAGTCCACTGAGAGATTCTGCGCGAGGGCGTGGGAACTGTCGGGATGGCCGCCACCATAAGCCCCAGTAGGAAAGACCCACCTCGCGGAACTCTCCTATGTTCCGATAGGAGGAAATCTGGGACTGGAGGAGGCACCTGTCCGGAGGCAGGAAGGCCTTGCACATTAATAGTGTCCAGGATTGCCCGATGAACTGGAGCCTCTGTGAAGGATCCAGGTGAGACTTGAAATGGTTGATGGCAATACCCAGCCAGTGAAAACCTGCTGGATGAGGAGAGAAAATGGAGTTCCTCCTGGGCCAGGGCCACCAGGAGCCAGTCGTCCAGGTAGGGAAAACCTCAGCTCCCAAACTGGCAGGTGGGCGCTACCACATGAGCATTTGTAGTAGCGACTCAGGGGCGGGAAAGACCAAAAGGGAGCACCTGGAATTGGTAGTGGTCCCCCTGGATCTGAGATCGAGAATGGGTCTGAGATCTCCCGTCTTCTTTGGTACGAGGATGAAATGGGAATAGTAACCCGTCCCGTGGAGGTGAGGGGAGATGGGCTCTAAGGCCTACTTTGCAAGGAGAGCAGAGATTTCTTCCCTGACCAAAGGAAGATGGTCCCTTGAGTAAGAGGAGTTCAGAGGGGGGTGATGTGGAGGTTTCTGCAGAAACTCTACAGAGTGCCCCTCTGCTATGATCTGAAGCACCCATGAATCCGATGTTATCCTCTCCCAACCCAGAAGGTGGAGAGAGAACCTCCTCCTGGTTCGCCCGTCTGGGAGGCGGTGGGAGAGGAAGGAGTCCAGGTGGTGTGAACAGCGCCACAGCTGGGGCACCGTTGCTTTTTAGGCGGAGGGCCTGGCAGCCTGTGGGGCCAACATTTACTGGCCCGCCCTCCCTGAGGTTTCGTTTGGCCAGACTGAGTCTGCGAAAGGAGACTATGAGGGATGGGGATGGCCACATTGAATCAACAGATTTAAGAGCTGTCCCCTCCAGCAAGTCAATGATGATGTCTTAGACATCACGCCCAAAGCACAGAACCCCTGAAGGTGCTTCTTGGTTGCTGACTGCACCTCGGGACAGACTGACTAAGAGAGCCATGCATGATGCTGAGAGACTTATGGTGAGCATGAGCTCCAGATCCCTCTGAGGCATCCACTCACATCGTAGGTGCCCTCAGAACATGACGACTGGCCGAACGAAAGCAGAACGGACCAGGTCGGCTAACTCCTGCTTGACTTGTGAGCAGGCAAGGAGTCAATCTTAGATTCATACCCGGGTAGGACAGCCTGGTAATCCCATGTGCTGCATAATTCGGGGCTCCTGATCCCCAGGTGTGGAGGCGTGAGTCTTCCTTCCATGCAGTCCAGGCTGAGATTCCTTATCCGGAGACAAGCTCAGTCAGGGTGTGCTGACAGCCCGTGAACAGCCTTCTAAAATGCAGCAAAGTCTGCTGCAGGGGTGAGAGTCTAAAGTCCTACACCCTCGAGGCCTGGTATAGCCTGTTGGGACTTCCCTAGGAAGTGGGAAAAAGCTTCGACGGTTGTTTCCAAATAGTGGAAACAAAGGTAGGTGTGAGGCCCAGTCAAGGGTGGCACTAGGTAGAAGCAAGTAAAGGCAAGTCCAGATGTTTGAGTGGGTTTTAACCGCTGTGTGGCTCAGGAAGGCATGCACTGATGGACTTCCTGGATAGCACCACCAAACAACTCCGTGAAGGAAGGATCCTCTGGAGGAGTCTCGGCCAGGGCTTGAGCCGGAGGCTGACTAAGTCTTTCTCAGAACACCATTGGAGGCCTCCGAGTCTGAGGAGAAGAAGAAGAGGAATTTGAAGCAGTAAGACCCCTAAACGCTCATCTGAGGGAGGAACAGGTTCATGAGGGAATCCCAGGACATGTCCCTGACCTCTCTGGATCCGAGGGCCAAGCCGAAGTCGAGGAGGTGGAGAGGTGTACCGTCTGGCGTGTGGGAAGCCGGTGGTGGCATCGTCGCAGTAAGGACGCTCGACTTCCTTAGTTAGCTGAGCCTTGGCCTCAGCCCGCCAGGAAAAGAGAGTCTCCTGGAGATCCATCATGGCCTAGGGGGCGGTGGAGGAGGAGGGGATAGTTGCGTAGCAGACCATCAGTAGAGAAAGTATCTGTAACCCGGCCGCGAAATACGGAGCCAGGTACTCACGGCCGTCGGTGACTGCGCGTCGAAGCAGCGAGGATACTGTGGACCTGGGAAAACCGGCGACTGATAGGAACGACGGATACCAGGCATCAAAGGAGCTGCGGAGCAGACGGACCCAGCGGGTACTCCATGGGCGGATCAACTGGGATAGGCCTGTGGGGTGGAGGGCCCGATGGAAGAATATCCCCACGTGACGGGGCTGGTGTTAGTGCATCGGGGAGCGGGGCCGGCATCAGGGAAATAGCGACAGATCGGCTCCATGGAAGAAGGATCGGATGGTAGCCAGGATCCCAAGCCTTGTCGAGGGACGGAGGAAAAAATCCCGAGGGTCGGGCAGGGGGACTCAGGCTCCCTGACAACAGCCAAGGCTGCGAGAGACCTGAGTGCGACAGGCGAAGCAGGGTCTCCCGTAGGCTCCGAGGACCAGCGCCGCGTCGGGCCGGCAGTAAAGCAGGGGCGAATCAGCGGATGCCAGAGGCGCCGCTCGGACCCAGGGTCCTCGCCGGAGACGGTCCGAGGATGGAAGAGGCCTGTTCTAATGGGAACACTGCCAGCGACCACGCCCGAAGGCGGGCATCTTAGCGACTCTCCTGGCGGACGTCGGAGGAGCCGATGTCCGGCTTATGAGGCGCTGCACCATTGACGCAGCCTGCAGCGGTACTGGGGCTGGAGCCTCCTTGACCGAAACTAGCGAACTCGACCTTGAACGGCCAGGCGGGCAGCGCCTCCTCCAAAGCCTTGGAGCTGCCAGCCAGCCAATCCTCGGAGGATGTTACCTTGCCCACGACTCCGGCGGATCGCGGAAGAGGCCTTCTCCGGTGCCTTTCCTTTTCCCACTTCTTGTGCCCTCCAGAGGAGAATCGACGCCTGGTGAAGTTTCTTCAACTCCTTCTCCATAGCGGACATCTTCTTCTTGAGGAGATGGGCTGCGAGACCTGGCATCATCCTGCGGGTGGCCGGCATGATTAAGAAATGTAGGCAGTGCGGACACTTGTCGGGCAGTAGTCGGGGCTAAACAGAAAAGGCAGAGGAGTGACCGCCGTCTTTGTAAAGAGGCAGTTGGGCACCACCGAGTCACACTTATTTTTGAAGGGCGACATATACCAGCGTCTACACCTGGCGGTAGAAATTATAAAATACAAAATACTGAAACTTTCGGAAAAAGCAAAAGAAACAAGGAACAGAGTAGGAACTTCACAATGGTGCTGCATGAGCTGACGGCAGGAAAGAACTGGAAGGCGGGCGTCCGGGACTGCTACCTAGAAATTTTTCCTTGGGGTCCTACCGCCGGCCGGCGTCAGTCCTATATGTAATTACCTACTGCAAGAGCCCTCTCGAAGTAAGATCTACTGTTACAGGTGATTAACCTATTCTTCTAGGAGCATGGATATGTTGTTCATCCACACTGTCTGGCAGACTCCTAGCAGTTCTCAGGGAGGAGGGAGGCAAGGCACACACCCCCTACTTAGGAAACAGAGATTGGAGAACCGAGGCCCCAAAACCAGCATCACATCATGACTCTAGGTCGATGTGGTAATGGGTAATAAGGTATTAGCTGACTTCCAGGTAGCAGCCCTGACAGATTTCCTGGATAGGGATGTCCCGGAAGCAGCCCCAGAACAACAGTATTATGGTAGAATGAGCTCTTATCCCTCTGGGAGGCTCCTTGCCCACCAACTCACTAGCACAGACTTATGCATGATATAATCCATCTTGCAATAGATCCCACATTCAGCTGCAGGTCTGCCAGAAGCAGCTTCAGCGTAGGTAATGAGCAATGGCTGAACCTCTCCCAATTTCCGCACCTCTCCTTATAGTAGGAGAGCACACTGATGGACCAGTATGGAGCCTGTACTCGACATCAGGGGGTAGTTAGGGTGAGTATACCCGGCAGAGTCAACACCTGGTTGAGGTGAAACTCTAACACCACCTTGGAGGAAATTTCGGGTGAGGCGGAGGACAACTTGTCTCTGAAAGACCAGATAAAGAAGTTTACAGACGCCTGGAGCTCCCTGTGCCACTTCTGGCTGGCGGATAGCCACCAAGAAGGCAGTCTTCCACGACAAGTCACGAGCTCACACATGTGCATGGGTTGAATGGCTTGCCCATGAGCTTTGCTAAAACCAGCAAAAGATCCCGAAGGTGGAGGTTCACGCGTCGGATATATGTGATCAGGCCTTTGGAAAAAGCGCCGATCACAGTCTCCTGAGCCAGCAGTCGGCTGACCCATTACGCTCAGTAGCAGAGATGGCTGCCAGATGCACTCTAAGGGTCGGTGACGAGACCCCCTTTGGAGAGGGACCAAAGGTAGTCTAGAATGTTAGCCACAGAGCAGGATAAGGGGTCCAGGCTTTTTCCCTGACACCAAATGGAAAATCTTTTCCACTTGAAGGTATAACATTTCCTGGTCGATTCTTTTCGAGATGCCTCCACCACGGTGTAGACACCCTCAGAAAGACCCAAAGCCTGGAACTCTAGCCGCTCAGGAACCAGGCTGTGAGGTGCAGGGATTGAAGGTCCGAGTGGAAGACCTTCTCCTGGTTCAGCGATATCAGGTCCGGGCGTGTACACAGCCGCTCCGAGGGGTCCTGCAGCTGAGGCTGAGAGATCTGGATACCAGAACTGGCGTGGCCAATCTTGGGCTACCAGAATCACCTTCGCCTTGTCCCTCCTCACCTTGGGTAACCTTGTGGATCAAGGAAATGGAGTGAGGCATGAGGAGGCCTGGGGCCCAGGCCTGAGAAAGGCATCCTGCAGGAACCCCGCTAAGAGGCGGGCATAGTACAGCCTCAGCGGTGTTCTCCTGGAGGCAAACAGATCCACCACGGTTTGCTCCAATGGGAGAACAGGTTATAACTACCTCTGGATGGAGAGACCACTTGTGGGATGTCTGGCCTAAACGGCTGAGAGCATCCGCCAGTTGGTTCACGACTCCTGCCACATGGATGGCTGGGAGATCCGCCTCCAACCGCTGATGAAGGTCCAGATCGGGCGCCTCCTTGCACAGGAGGCAGGAGTCGTGCCGCCCTGTTTGTTGAGGTAGTACATGGTGCTGGTATTGTCCGTCTGGACTTGAACCATGACCCGGAGCTGAGGGGCCCAGCTGACAGGGCCAGTCTGACTGCTCTGAGCTCCAGCAGGTTGGTGTGGCATTAGGACTCCTCGGGGTCCAAACTGGACCCTGTTGTCCCCCATGTGGGCTCCCCCAGCCCATGAGGAAGCGCGTCAGTCATGCTTGACGACCGTCGGCTCGGGGTGAACAAGCGGACTCCTTCCCGCCAAATGACTCGGGACGGTCCACCATTGGAGAGCGTCCCACATCCTCTGGGTGACTGTGATCAGCTGGTCGAAGAGACCCTGATGCTGAGACCACTGGGCAGCCAGTTCCCACTGAAGGGGGCGCATGTGCAGTCTGGCCCAACGGACCACTGAGGTGCACGCCGCCATGTAACCCAGGAGGTGCAGGAAGTCCCGGGCAGGGCGCAAGTGCCCAACCAGAAATGATTGGGCAAAGGAGGAGAGAACCTCCACCCTATCCGTCGGGAGTTGAGCTCTGGCTTGACGACAGTCGAGCTCTACCCTGATGAAGCCCATCACCTGAGAAGGCCCGAGTTCTGATTTGGTCTCGTTGATTAGGAGGCCCAGGTGGGAGCAGGTTTGGAGGGTCTGGTCCCTGGACCTCTCCATCTCTTGAAGGGAGGAACCGCCAGGAGCCAGTCATCTAGATAGGAGTAAATAAAGACCCCTAGACGCTGTAGATGGGCTGCCACCACTGCGATGCATTTGGTGAAGACCCTTGGGGCCGATGACAGGCCGAATGGCATGGCTCTGAACTCGTAGAGGGTCCCTTTGACCCTGAAGCGGAGGAACCGCTGATGGGACGGACGGATTGGGACGTGGTAAAAAGCGTCCAGAAGATCCAGTGTACAGAACCACGTTTCGCTCCAGGGATGGTATGATCTGGTTCAGAGTTACCATCCAGAAGGTGCGAGATCTGAGATACCGATTCAGGTCGTGGAGATCTAGAATGGGGCGCCAACCCCTCCCCGTCTGCTTGGGCACCAGGAAGTACCTGGAGACGAAGCTGGGGTCTGAAGGAGGATCCGGCACCGGGGCTACCGCCTCTTTGAGGAGGAGTTGCGCAATGTCTTCCCGAAGGGCAGACTGGGTGCCAACTGAGATCCTTTTCTCCCATGGGGCACGGGCTCGGCTGGGAGGGTACTGCTCAAACTCTAGGGGCAGCCCCTGCCCGACCACTTCCAGAACCCACCTGTCAAGTGATACGGACCAGGGAAAAGAAGTGAGCAGCCCCCAGGAGGACCCAGAACTGGCGTGACGGGTGTGGGGGAGGTCACCCCCGACTCGTCACTGTGCAGGCTTAAGAGGAGGAGGAGGCAGCTGGACCAGCACCTCGGCCTCCCTTGCGGGGCTGCTGGGGACCTTGCTTGGGCCTAGGGCGCCAAGCTTGAGCCTGCTGCTGTTGCTGACCTCCCTGGAAGGAGGGCTGTCTGACCGCAGGGGAAGAATGCCAAAAGGGCTTCTTGCACTTCTGCTGGTTCTTGTCTGAAGAACCCTTAGCAGAGGTGGCATCTAAGGTGGCATTAGACTGCTCAATGCGCTGAAGATGACCTGCCACTCCCAGACCGAAGAGGTCGGTGCCAAGGAAGGGCACGTCAGCTAGCTTGTGCTGAGTATCCACAGGAAAGGAAGATGACCTCAGCCAAGCCCTGCGGCGAGAGGCGACCGCTGCCGCTAGTGAACGGGCACAGGAATCCCCAATGTCCAGAGCTGTCTGGAACTGTTGTTTGGCAACAGCCCGGCCCTGGTCCCGGACCTGCTTGACCGTGGTCTGCATGTCTGCTAGGAGGTGAGGAAGAACTTCATCCAGCGACCCCAAAAGGGCATGAGAGAAGTGTGCCATGATCACTGCTGAGCTTGCCTAACGAAGGCCCAAGGATGATGCCACGTAGACGCTCCGGGCCGAGTGGTCCATAAGTTTGGACTCCTTGTCTGGAGGGTGGTCAGTATCCGCAGAGCTGCCCGTTCGCCTGAATACTGAGGCAGTCACAAGGCTTTCCACCGAGGAGTGCTCAGAAAACCCGCCAAGGACCCTGTGGGACCGCGTGCTTGCAGGCCATGCGGGCAGATGGAGCGGGCAGGAGGCTGGGCGCGCAGAGTTCCAGAGCCGGGCCAACTATGGCTTTGGCTACTGGAAAGGCCTCCGTTGGGGTATCCCCCCTTTTAAGAATATCCGTGAGGGGATATTCTGCCTTTTTCTGAATAGGCTGCAAAGGCATTCCTGTGGACTCTGAAATGAATCGAAGGATGCCCTGAAAGGAAGAAGGCCCTTCTTCCAAGCCTGACACTGACAGCTCGTCATGGGAATGAAGGCCGGTATTATCTGAATCGGAGGAATCCAGATACAGAGGCTTCCCTCCTAAATCTCCCTCGATACGCCTGGGGCGATCAGGGGTGACCGTAGTCGACAGTCTATGAGGGAGACCCAAAGACTGTCGGTTCTCCTTAGAGGAAACCCCTCCCAGGGGCTGTTTTGGTGGAGGTTCCACCAAAATTGGTGGGGAGCCTGTAACCAGCCGAGCCGAAAGGCGCACGGGGGCCACCAAAGGAACCGCGGCCGAAGAGGCTGAGGCCAAGTGATAGCCAGAGACCGCTGGGGTAGCGGTTTCACCAGCCTGTTAGCAGAGATTGCTGCCATAAGATGCTCATAAGCGTCGTGGGTTTCCGTCGAAGCCTCTCCTCATCAGAGGAGGATGAGGAGCGGTGGCGGCGCCTCTTCCGGGAGTGTTTGTGTCCTTTCTTGGGTCTACCGACCAAAGAGGACTTACTCCTCGATCGAGACCGACGGCGTCGGCTCCGTCGGTCTGGGGAAGCCGGGCTCGGTGAAAACCGAGGTTCCAGCTCCTGGCCCTCGATCGGGATACCCACGGGACGGGTTTCCTCGTTGGGGAAAGAGAGAATAGGCATTCTCTCCAGAGAGTCATCGACAGGTGTCGGCGACAACTGCTCGATCGGGTCGAGAGAGATCTCGGCCGGTTCAGCCGCGTCCTCGACTTCAGTGCCTTGTCCAGACGGGAGGTCTGAAAAACCGGCAGCCGAGGAGGTGATCTCAACAGTAGTTGAGACCCCTTGCTCCTGGAAGTCGGACCGCTCTCGGTCCCAGGAGCGTCTTCTTCGACTCGAAGAAGACAGTTTAGGATCCTTCTTTTTGGATCGGGAGGAATGCAAGCCCGAGGGCGCCTCATCCTTTGTAGGGAGAGACTGGCACAAATCCCAAAAGGTTACTGTGAAGGTGGAGCTCAAGTTGAGTGGCACAAAGAAGCCGATTGGCGGGCTTGGGCAGCTTCTTTCCTCAGCCACCATCTACTTGAGCTGTGAGGATCCCAGCAGCGAAACCGCCCACCTGGCCTCCTTAGATTTTACCAGTGGATTGCGAAGCTCCGGTCTCCCCAGCTTCAGGCACGCCTGATGGTCCTCCAGAACGGTGGGATGGAAGGCAGCACAAATAGTGCATTGCGAGGTATCATGTACTGTGCCGAGGCAATAAACGCACAAGAGGTGGGGGTCAGTGCGCGACATTTTTTGTCCACAAGGACACCGGCGAAACCCGGGGGACGACTTATCATCCATGTCCGAAAGGTTCGGATACGAGTTTCAAAGCGAGAAGATGCCGGGAAAACCGTTGATCAGACTCCAGGGCCTCAATCGCTGCAAAAAGCACGAGGGAACCTGTATCTTCCAGCGGAAAGGAAGATCTGGTGTCATGGGGCGGAGCCAAGGTATTTACCACCCGGGTGGGTGGGAGGAGCCAGCTTGAAGACTTCCGGCAAGATTTAAAGGGGAAAGGGACAATGCCAGACAGTGTGGATGAACAACATATCACGCTCCTAGAACCTGTTTTCTAGGGCGTGGATATATTCATCACTATCTGAACACTCTAACAGTTCTCCAGGAGGAGGGAGGCAAGGCGCACACCCCCTACTTAGGAAAAAGAGATCGGAGAACTGAGGTCCCAAAACCAGCATCACATCGTGACTCAAGGTCGATGTGGTAATGGGTAATAAAGGTGTTCGCTGACTTCCAGGTAGCAGCCCGACAGATTTCCTGGATAGGGATGTCCCTAGAAGCAGCCACCGAAGCAGCAGTATGGGGGTAGCATGAGCTCTTATACCTCTGGGAGGCTCCTTGCCCGCCAATTCATAACACAGACTTATGCATGATGTAATCCATCTTGCAATAGTCCGCTTGGCTGCAGGTCTGCCAGAAGCAGCTTCAGCGCAGGTGACAAACAGCTAGCGAACCTCTCCCCGAATTTCTGCCGTCCTCTCCTTATAGTAGAAGAGAGCATGTCTGAGGTCCAGAGTATGGAGCCTGTACTCAGCATCCAAGGTGTAGTTAAGGTAATATACTGGCAGAGTCAACACCTGGTTAAGGTGAAACTCTGACACCACCTTTGGAAGGAATTTCAGGTGGGGGCGCAGGACAACTTTGTCCCTGTGAAAGACCAGATAAGGGGAGTTCACCGGAAGTGCCTGGAGCTCCCCTGTCCTTCTGGCTATGGGATAGCCACCAGGAAGGCAGTCTTTCACAATAAATGCGAAAGCTCACACTTGTGCATGGGTTCGAATGGCTTGCCCATGAGCTTTGCCAAAACCAGCAAGAGATCCCACGGAGGTGGAGGTTCACGCACCGGAGGGGATATGTGATCCAGGCATTTGAAAAAGCACCTGACCACTGGCTCCTGTGCTAATGTCGGCTGACCGGCCCGCGCCCAGTAAGCAGAGATGGCTGCCAGGTACACTCCAAGGGTCTATGACCAAAGACCCCCTTTAGAGAGGGACCAAAGGTAGTCTAGAATGTTAGCCACAGAGCAGGATAAGGGGTCCAGGCTCTTTCCCTGACACCAAATGGAAAACCTTTTCCATTTGAAGGCATAACATTTCCTGGTCGATTCCTTTCGAGATGCTTCCACAACGGTGTAGACATCCTTGGAAAGACCCAGAGCCTGAAATTCTAGCCGCTCAGGAACCAGGCTGTGAGGTGCAGGGATTGAAGGTCAGAGTGGAAGACCTTCCTCTGGTTCAACGGTATCAGGTCCGGGCGTGTACAAAGCCGCTCAGGGGTCCTGCAGCTGAGGCTGAGGAGATCTGGATACCAGAACTGGCGTGGCCAATCTGGGGCTACCAGGATCACCTTCGCCTTGTCCCTCCTCACCTTGAGTAACACCTTGTGGATCGAGGGAAGGCGTAGAGGAGGCCTGGGGTCCACGGCTTCGCGAAGGCATCCCCCTGCAGCGAGCCCTGATAAGGGGGGTGGGCATGGTACAGCCTCAGTTGGCATTCTCCCTGGAGATGAACAGGTCCACCAACGGTTTGCCCCAACGGAAGAACAGATCGTGAGCTACCTCTGGATGGACAGACCACTCGTGGGATGTCTGGCCTATTCAGCTGAGAGCATCCGCCAGTTGGTTCGAGACTCCTACCACATAAATGGCTAGGAGATCCGCCTCCAGCCAGCTGAAGAAGGTTCAGATCCGGAGCGCCTCCTTGCATAGCAGACGGGAGTGCGTGCCACCCTGTTTGTTGAGGTAGTACATTATCGTGCTATTGTCCGTCTGGACTTGAACCACTTGACCCCGGAGCTGAGGAGCGCAAGCTGACAGTGCCAGTCTGACTGCTCTGAGCTCCAACAGGTTGATGTGGCATCAGGACGCCTCGGGGGTCCAGAACCCGTGAGCCCTGTTGTCCCTCATGTGGGCTCCCCAGCCCATGAGAGAGGCATCGGTTGTAAGGACGACCGTCGGCTCTGGGTGGACAAATGGGATTCCTTCCCGCAAATGACTCGGGACGGTCCACCATTGGACAGTGTCCCACATCCTCTGGGTGACAGTGACCAGCTGGTCGTAGAGACCCTGACGCTGAGACCACTGGGCGGCCAACTCCCACTGAAGGGGGCGCATGTGCAATCTGGCCCAACGGACCACTGAGGTGCACGCCGCCATGTAACCCAGGAGGGGCAGGAAGTCCCGGGCAGGGCGCAAATGCCCAACCAGAAATGACTGGGCAAAAGGAGGAAAGAACCTCCACCCTATCCATCGGGAGCTGAGCTCTGGCTTGACGAGAGTCGAGCTCTACCCCGATGAAGCCCATCACCTGAGAAGGCACGAGTTCTGATTTGGTCTCGTTGATTAGGAGGCCCAGGTGGGAGCAGGTTTGGAGGGTCAGGTCCCTGGACCTCTCCACCTCCTGTAGGGGGGAACACGCCAGGAGCCAATAGTCTAGATAGGGGTAAATGCGAACCCCTTGATGCCATAGATGGGCTGCCACCACTGTGATGCATTTGGTGAAGACCAGTGGGGCCAATGACAGGCCGAACGTCATGGCTCTGAACTCGTACAGGGTCCCTTCGACCCTGAAGCGGAGGAACCGCTGATAGGACGGACGGATTGGGACGTGGTAGAAAGTGTCCTGAAGATCCAGTGTACAGAACCACATGTTTCGCTCCAGAGATGTTATGATCTGGTTCAGAGTTACCATCCGGAAGGTGCGAGACCTGAAATGTCGATTCAGGTCATGGAGATCTAGGATGGGGCACCAACCCCCTGTCCGCTTGGGCACCAGGAAATACCTGGAGATGAAGCCTGGGTCTGAAGGAGTATCCGGCACTGGAGCTACCGCCTCTTTGAGGAGGAGCTGAGCAAGGGCCGACTAAGCGCCAACTGAGATCCTTTCCTCCTGTGGGGCACGGGCCCGGTTGGGGGGGTACTGCTTGAACTCTAGAGGCAGTCCCTGCCCGACCACTTCCAGAATCCACCTGTCAGTGATACGGACCAGGCGGAAAGAAACTGCGGAGCCGCCCCAGGAGAACCCAGAGCTGGCGTGACGGGTGTAGGGGAGGCCACCCCCGACCCGTCACTGTGCAGGCTTGGAGGAGGAGGCACCTGGACCAGCACCTCGGCCTCCTTTGCGGGGCTGTTGGGGACCTTGCTTGGGCCTGGGGCACCAAGCTGGAGCCTGCTGCTATTGATGACCTCCCTGGACAGAGGGCTGTCTAACCGCAGGGGAAGAATGCCGAAAGGACTTCTTGCGCTTCTGCTGGTTCTTGCCCGAAGAACTTTTAGCAGAGGTGGCATCTAAGGTGGCATTAGACTGCTCAATGCCCTGTAGATGACCTGCCACTCCCGGACCTATGAGGCCGGTGCCAAGGAAGGGCATATCAGCTAGCTTGAGCTGAGTATCCGCGGGAAAGAAGGATAACCTCAGCCCTGCGGTGAGTGGCTGCCGCGGCAGCTAGTGAATGGGCACAGGGATCACCAATGTCCACAGCCGTCTGGAGCTGTTGTCTAGCAACAGCACGGCCCTAGTCCTGGATCTGCTTGACCGTGGTCTGCATGTCTGCTGGGAGATGAGGGAGGACTTCATCAAGCGACCCCAGAAAGGCATGAGAGAAGTGTGCCATGATCACTGCTGAGCTAGCCTGACGAAGGCCTAGGGATGATGCCGCGTAAACCTTCCAGGCCGAGTGGTCCATATTTTTGGACTCCTTGTCCGGGGTGCGGTCAGTATCCACAGAGCTGCTCGTGTGCCTAAACACTGAGGCAGTTGCAAGGCTCTCGGCCGAGGGATGCTCAGTGAAGCCCGCCAAGGACCCCATGGACACCGCGTACTTGCAGGCCATGCGGGCAGATGGAGCCGGGCAAGAGGCAGGACGCTGCCTAAGTTCCAGTTCCAGGCCAACTATGGCTTTGGCCACTGGGAAGGCCCCCGTCGGGGTATCCCCCCTCTTGAGAATATCCGTGAGAGGATATTCCGCCTTCTTTTGTATGGGCTGTAAAGGCATACCTATGGACTCCGAAATGAGTCGAAGGATGCCCTGGAAGGAGGAAGGGCCTTCCTCCAGGCCTGTCACTGACATCTTGTCATGTGAGTGAAGGCTGGTAGTATCCGAATCCGAGGAATCCGGATACAAGGGTCTCCCACCTAAGTCTCCTTCAATGCGCCTAGGGCGATCAGGAGTGACCGTAATGGACAACCTATGGGGCAAGCCCGAAGTTGGTCGGTCGTCATTAAAGGGAGCCCCTCCCTGAGGCTGTTTCGGTGGTGGTTCCACCAAAATTGGTGGGGGGCCCGTAACAGGCCGAGCCAAAATACGCACCGGTCCCACAGGAGGGAGAACCGGAATCCTCGGAACCGAGGGAGTCGGTGTCGGCCGAAGAGGCTGGGGCCAAGTAATGGCCGGTACAGCCGAAGCAGACTGCTTTTGACCCGTCAAAAGAAGTTGCTGCCACATGAGGTCCTCATAACATCGACGGAGCTTCCGTCCAAGTCTCTCCTCGTCCGAGGAGGATGAGGAATGGTGGTGGCGCCTCTTCTGGGAGTGTTTGTGACCCTTTCTCGGTTTACCAACCAACAGGGTCCTACTCCTCGAACGAGACCGACGGCGTCGGCTCTGTCAGTCGGGAGCAGCTGGATTCAGTGAGAACCGAGGTTCCGGCTCTTGTCCCTCGATCGGGATGCCCGAAGGATGGGTCTCTTCGTCAGGGAAGGAGAGAATGGGAGTCCTCTCCAAGGAGTCGTCGACAGGCATCGGTGACAACGGCTCGATCGGGTCGAGAGAACTCTCGGCCAGTTCTGCCGTATCCTCGGCTTCGGTGCCCTGGCCTGACAGAAGGTCCGAAAAGCCAGCAACCGAGGAAGCGATCTCGACCGTGGCCGAGACCGCCTGTTCCTGAGTGTCAGACCGCTTTCAGTCCCAGGAATGTCTTCTTCGGGTAGAAGATGATGATTTTGGATCCTTATCCTTCTTCTTGGATCGGGAAGAGTGCGAGCCCGAAGGTGCCTCACCCTTAGTAGGAAGAGACTGGCACAACTCCCAGAAGAATCCCGTGAAGGTGAAGCCCAGGTTGAGCGGCACGAAGAAGCTTCAGTTGGCCGAAGCTTGGGCAGCTTCCTCTTCGAAGGCCGCCATCTGCTCGAGCTGCTTGGCGGATACTGCAGCCGTGGAAACCGCCCACCTGGCCTCCTTCGATTTCACCGGTGGATTGCGAAGCTCCGGTCTCCCTAACTTAAGGCGCGTCTTGCAGTCCTCCAGAACGGTAGGATGGAAGGCCGAACAGATGGTGCAAGCCGAAGTATCATGCACAGCGCCTAGGCAGTAGACGCACGAGAGGTGGGGATCGGTGAGAGACATTTTTTGTCCACAAGGACACCGGCCAAACCCGGGGACGACTTGTCCTCTCATCCGCCGCTGGATTTGAATCGTAAACTCTGATGAGTTTTAAGTCGAGTAAGTGCGGCGAAAACCGACGATTTGACTCCAGGGCCTATGGTACTGCAAAGTAGCATGAGGGAACCTGTATCTTCCAGCGGAAAGAAAGATCTGGCGTCATGGGGGGAGCCGAGGCATTTACCACCTGGGTGGGTGGGAGGATCCAGCTTGAAGACTTCCGGCAAGATTTAAAGGGGAAAGGGACAATGACAGACAGTGTGGATGAACAACATATCCACGCTCCTAGAACAGACTCTTCCTGATCCTCTACTGCTTCCTCCACAGGAAGCTGGAGGTATCAGCCATCTTTCTGTAGAACATGTAGTGTGAAGGGGACTCAGAAAGCCTAGGAGGAGAAACACCTGAAGGCCTGTCTGGGGAGATGTCCGGGTCAACAGGCACATCCAGACTTTCACCATCACCATACTCATACTTTCCTTATCCTCATATGCTCCTCCTCCTCAAACTCCAGTTCATAAAATTCTTCTGAAGTATAATCCGGAATCGGGGGAACTGACCGAACCGAGCCCCTGCCAGATGGTGCCGGTTTGGTCGGAACCGAACTAAGTGATTGCACAATCCTAATCGCTTTGGCTATCTCATCGGCGGTTGGAGTACGAGATTCTGGGTCCGAACCGGTCAATTTGTCTTTTCCTTTTGTCGGAACTGATTCCTCAGAATCGTCTCTCCTTTTGCCTGAAGAAGTATCACCGTGGTCAGAGGGCACTCCTTCTGGTTCGGTCAGAACCGAACCGGGCTGGCCATCCGGGTCAGCGGACTTCTCAGCCTCCCTTTCCCTCAGTCTACCTAATCTCTTTTCCAGGGTAGATTTGGGAAAATTCTTGCAAATTTGGCAGTCTAAATCGAGGTGGTCAAACCCAGACAATAAACACAGGTGGTGTGGGGATCAGCCTTAGCAAAGACCTCCCCACATACACTGCAGTGTTGAAACCCAGTGGGTCCGGTTTTTTTCTTGGGTTTCTCAGGCATGGCCAACCTCACCAAAAACTTACCCTTTTTTCGGCAATTCGCCAGGCAAGAATCCCCTATCGGATCCTGACCGTGTCATGGGTCTTGGAAAAAAACATACTTAAAACCCGTTTTTTTAGAACCGATATGGACCAGTAACCACACACTAAAGTAAAGCACAAGTTTTTACCTCAAATTGATCAGTTCAGCCGAACCGATCCACAGTTTACAAGTGCCACACAGAAACAAAACAAAAACCTATCTAGTACTCACGGTACCACAGACAGAGACTTGAACTGACTATGCGGAAACAACAATTCGGTAGAAACCGACCGAAAACCAACACTTCAACCGACTTTTGAACCAAGCAGCAGGAGAAATCTCCGGAGCGACTGTTCAGTGAGGCTAAGTAAAGAATCTGACGGTTGCAGTTTGAACAACAGACAGGGGCTTCAACCGAGCTTGTGATGAACGTTCTATGCAAGGCATAGAAAAGTTAACCCTTTGTTCTTCGGGGCAGTTGAAAGGCAGGACCTAACTGCAATAGTCAGAATACAGCAAGACTTCATGTTGTTTGAAGGCAGTATTCCTATAATGGATGGGCATGTATTCATCCACCTTTTTCATGTAGGCCTCAGTTTGTTCACCCGAAAGTGAATTATTTTGAACTGGAAAAAAATCCATGCCTAGCTCTGGGTATCCGGAGTGAGGTTAGCAACCCTAAACCAGGCAAACCTCCTCATAGCCACAGTAGCTGCCACACACCTGACTGCTGTATCATTGGTGTCTGCTGGCATTTGGAATAGGTACTTAGAGGCTTCCATACTTAGCGTAGCAGTATCTAATAATTCTGATACTGGCAAGGAAGGACTAAATTCTGCAGTCTCAAGCACAGAGTGCCACAGAACCTTTTGGTACAGTGCTGCACAGGCATAGAAAAGTACAGTTACATAAGAACTTACTGTAACAGTAGATCTTCGAGAGAGGCTCTTGCAGTAGGTAATTACATATAGGACTGAAGCCGGCAGGTGTCAGGACCTCACGGAAAATTTTCTAGCTAGCAGTCTCTGGCTGTGGACCACCGCCACGTCAGGTGACCAATGTCAGTATAAAGGCCGTCCCCCACGCCTGCCTTCCAGTTCTTTCCTGCCAAAAGGCAAGACAAGAGAGAAGCGGATATTTCCCATCCTGGAAACGGAGCTGAAAAAGGTAAGGGGGATGGAGGGTGGGAAGGTATTACCTACTGCAAGAGCCTCTCTTGAAGACAGTACAGTTACGTAAGAACTTACCGTAACAGCAGATCTTCGAGAACAGCTTTTGCAGCAGGTTACACCATTAGGACTGAAGGCGGCAGGCGGCAGGACCCCACAGAAATTTTCTAGCTACCAGTCTTCAGCGGGGACCGCCTCCGACGTCGGTCCTGCCCCTGACGTCAGCCGTAGTACATAAGGAGGCGGTCCCTCCATAATCCTCAGTTCTCCCGCTGGAGACTCCCGGCCGCTGGATGACATCAGAAGAGGAGACCGAAGATCCGCCACCAGATGGCCAAG
Source organism: Neoceratodus forsteri (assembly GCA_016271365.2). Taxonomy (NCBI): domain Eukaryota; kingdom Metazoa; phylum Chordata; order Ceratodontiformes; family Ceratodontidae; genus Neoceratodus; species Neoceratodus forsteri. The sequence goes on along the minus strand of CM057454.1, from coordinate 1,295,149,527 downwards.
ACTATAGAACAGGAACGTCCCATCCTTTAAGATGGGTGTTTGGCTACGACCTACCTTCAAAAGAAGGGGGATGGTGGGCGGGAAGGTACCTGCTGCAAGAGCTGTTCTCGAAGATTTACTGTTACGGTAAGTTCTTGCGTAACTGTACTATCTTACTTCGAGATACAGCTCTTGCAGCAGGTTACACCATTAGGACTGATTTCCAAGCAATAGTGGCAATCATGCGCCACTGGGAGGAGGAAAGGCAGAGATCTCGATATTACTCGAGCCTAGGACAGAAGTCCCTGAAGGATGGCTAGACCGAACCCTGCTCTTCGCCTCGATGCAATGTCCAGACTGTAATGCCTGATAAAGGTATGCACAGAACTCCAAGTAGTTGTAGCGCAAATAGCTGAGGTGGAGATGTTCTTTAACATCACAAAGGAAGTAGCCACCCCTCTTGTGGAATGACCCTTGACTGCGCCCGGTAAGGGTTTATTGTGCTTGTCATAACAGAAAGTGATAAACTGGATGAGCCACCTCGAGAGTGACTGTTTGGAGACGGGAGCTCCTTTCATCCAGTGCGCAAAGGAGATGAAAAGTTGGTCCGCCTTTCGAAGCTGTTTGGTTCTGGTCAGATAGTATCTGAGGCACCGATGCACGTCGAGGGTGTGCAGAAGGGCTTTTCCTCAATTAGTGTACCTTGTGAAATACACTGGTAAATCAATATCCTGGTTAAGGGTGAGGGCTGAAACCACCTTAGGCAAAAACTTTGGGTTTGTCCTTAGGGATACCCTGTCCTGATGGAAAACCAAATATGGCTCTTTACACATAACAGCATGTAATTCCAAGATCCTTCTCGCCGAAGTAACAGCAACTAAAAATAACGTTTTCCAAGAGAGAAAACGTAGCTTGGAATCCATGGCTGGTTCAAAAGGTGGCAGCGTAAGCTGCTCCAGGACGAAGGGTAAGTCCCAAGGAGGAATTGGATCCCTGGTGGGTGGTCTAAGGTGGAGGACTCCCCTTAAGAAGGCACGAGTAGTGTCCAGCTGGGCCACCGACAGATGGCCTACTGGGGCATGGTAAGCAGAAATTGCACAAAGGTGCACTTTAATCGAGGAGTAAGCCAGTCTGGAGTGGAAAAGGGAAAGCAGGTAGATCAGAACCAGCTTTTCGGGACAGTCTAACGGCGAGAAACCACGCGCTTGAGCCCACTAGCAGAATCTACGCCATTTCATGGCATACATTGCATGGGTTGCCGGTTTTCTGGCAGCAGAGAGTACATCTGCCACTTCTTGCGAGACCTCGTATCGCATCATGGTTATGTCTCTAGGAGCCAAGCGTGCAGGTTCAATGAACGTAAGTCTGGGTGGACCAATGAACCCGCCTCCTTAGACAATAGATGGGATCTGATTGGTAACGGAACTGGAGGTTCCCAGGATAGCTGGTGCAGAAGAGGGAACCAAATTTGTCTGGGCCAGAAAGGCGCTATCAAAATGAGAGTCGCTTGCTCCCTGCGCAGTTTTAAGAGAACCCTCTGGATCAACGGGGAAAGGAGGGAAGGCATAGAGGAATCTGCCTGCCCAGGAGAGGGACAACGCGTCTCGCCAGAAAACACCAGGCCCTGGATCTAGCGAGCAAAAATTTGGCAGTTTTGCGTTGGATTGGGACGTGAAAAGGTCTAACTCTAGAGTGCCCCATCTGTGAAACAGATCCTCTGCCACCTCCTGTAGAAGTTTCCACTCGTGGACTCTTGCCTGAGAGTGACTCAGACTGTTGGCGATGGTGATATCCACTCCCGGGACATGTACTGCAATTAAGTTTGCGCCATGTTGCAATATCCACTCCCACACTCTCATGGCCTCCCTGCAAAGCAGGTAGAAGTGAGTGCCTCCTTGTTGTTGAGGTAATACATCAACCGCGGTATTGTCTGTTTGTAACAGTAGTGTACCTGGTGGAATCTCCGACTGGAAGGCTTGCAGAGTGTAAAGGACTGCCCTCATTTCCAAAATGTTGATGTGGAGATGAGATTCCTGGGCTGTCCAAAGACCCTGAGACCGAACACCATCCAGGTGTGCTCCCCCACCCGAGCCCTGAGGTGTCTGTGGAGAGTGTCACAGTCGGAGACGGCGCTATGAAGGGAACCCTCATGGAGAGGTTCCCCGGATCTAGCCACCATTGTCAATCCCAAATCACGGCATTCGTGATTCGAATTGGCTGCTGCAGATGGTCTTGCCTTTGGTACCATTGCACCCTTAGCATCCACTGGGTTATCCACATGTGGAGACGTGCCAGCAGGACTGTTGCAATGGCCGCAGCCATGTGTCCGAGCAGGCGAAGGACTGATCTGGCCAGGATGGTCTTCTTCACCGGCAGGTCCCCGACAAGGGATCTGATGTGTTCCGCTCTCTCCAAGGGAAGAAAAGCTTTCCCTCTGACGGTGTCCAGAACTGCTCCTATAATCTGCAATTTCTGGGATGGCACCAGGAGTGACTTCTCGTAGTTGATGAGAATACCCAGTGATTGAAAAAGGGACTGGGTGCGGTGAATGGCTGTCATCAGTGCCTCCCTGGAGGGTGCCATGAGAAGCCAGTCGTCCAGATATAGGAAGACGCAGTGGCCTTGTCTCCTCAGAGATGCCGCTACGACCGCCATGCACTTCGTAAATCCACCAGGTGCCGATGACAGCCCGAAGGGAAGAGCTCAGAACTGATAATGGCGGCTCTGAAACTCGGAGCGCAGGAACCTCCGGTGCGCTTGAGCAATCGGGATATGCAGGTAGGTGTCCTGCATGTCGAAAGACGCCAGAAAAGCGCCTCGCTTCAGCATGGGAATTAGGCCCGGAAGGGTCACCATGTGGAAGCATTTGTAAACGACCGACAGGTTGAGGTCGCCGAGGTCCAATATTGGACGGAGGTCCCCTGTTTTCTTTGGAACCAGGAAGAAGTGATAATAGTACCCTAGTCCTCTCTGGTTCTCCGGAACATGCTCCAAGGCTTCTTTTTCCAGAAGAGCGAGCACCTCCTGCTGTATGAGCAGGGCATGCTAACTCAAATATCGGGAAAGCGGGGGAGGTCTTGTTGGTGGATTGCCTACAAATTCTATACAGTGGCCTTTTTTGACCAGTTGCAGAACCCACGTGTCGGTGGTGATCGACTGCCATCCTGGCAAGTGGCGTGCGATGCAACCCCCTACTTTCTTTTCCCATTGATCATGAGGAGGGGTGGGGGCCGGGAAAGAGTCATGCTGTGGCAGCGTTCGATCCGGCAGGCTGTGCCGACTTTGCAAATCGTTGGCCTCTGCCTGGGGATGACTTGGCCTGGGCTCTGCGGGTGAAAATGCCCCTCTGCTGTTGCCTTTTTAACCGGCCATGGAAGTGGCTCTGGTTCCTACGGAAGGAACTGGGCCGAGACCTGTACATGGCCTGTACAGATCTGACTGCCTTCCCTGCGTCCTGAAGTTTGGTGATTACCTTCTCGAAGACTTCCCCAAATAGGACCTCGCCATTGTAAGGGACGTCTAAGATGTTCTTCTGGACGTCTGGGGTTAAACTGGAGACACGGAGCCAAGAGTGTCTCCAGAGATACATGCCTGAGGCTGCAGCTCTGGCTGAAGAGTCCGCAGAATCATATGCGGCTCTGAGAACCTGGGTCCCCACATCCAAACCCGTGCAGAGGAGGTTCAAGAGCTCCTCCTTTTGGTCGCCATCGGGCATCTTCTCGACCAGGTCCTGTCCCTGTTCCCACAGTGCATTCTGGAATTAAACCATGTGAGTGAGGTAATTCAGTGACCTGATGGCGCAAGTCGCAGCCGCGTATGTGCGCCTACCCAGGACATCCAATTGCTTGGATTCCTGGTCTGGTGGCTGTGTGCTCAAATGCTGAGGTCTTTGCGACCAGCCATGTGAAGCAGTGATGACCAGGAAGTCAGCCAGAGGATGGTTCGCCAGATACTGGTCCTCCCAAGGGGCCTTGTATAGGCGGTCAGCCTTCTTCGGCACTGCTGGAGTGGAATGCGGATGAAGTATCCACCAAGGGCGGCACTAGGCTTTGTGTCTTTCTGCTGAAGGTAGCGGGCCAGGCGTTGTCTCTCAAGGTCGAGCTCTTCAGCATCCCACCCCATATTCTTCTGGATGTGCCTTATGATCCCCACGAAAGAGGGATCATCCGGAGGAGAGCTAGGTAGGTCGTGTGGGTCCGGAGAGGGAATGCTGATGGGAGAAGGAGATCTGGAGCACCCTGAGGTGTCAGATCTAGAATCCTCTTCAGACGGGGTGTACCAGCGTTGTCTGGGTCTCTTGGGACTGGGTGACCCTGAGGTGGATCTAGAGGGAGGTCTTCTCCTGTCTGAGGATCTGCCCCAAGGAGGTGGTGTTTGCTCCTTGGGGGTTGGCAACCGTCCTACGGGCGCCTTGGGCGGAGGAGGGGGCGTAGGCAGTGAAGGAGTAGGAGGAGGCAGAGTCGGAGTAGGAGGAGGAGGACATGTGGTGACCACATCTTTTGTGATGGTGTCCCACCAGAAGGTAAAGAGCTCCTTTACCTCTGCCAAGTTCATGCCCGATGACTGGCCCAGCACCGGTGGCCTGTCGCCGGGGTCGGGTGTCAGGTCCCCGGGGGTCTCCCACTCTCGGGAAGGTTCCCGTGGGAGACCAGCATCTCCAGTGTCGCCCGCCTGGTCCTCGGGCTGTGTGGTATCCTCTGACGAGTCCTTCCGACCGGCGACGGTGGTGTGGTCCTCTTCTCTGGGGTAGCCGATGTCGGTCCCCTGGCCGACGCCCTCGGAGGCAAACGCCTGGCTGGCAACAGGTGTTTTGGTGTTGCCGGCTCCTGGGAGTGCCGGTGATGCTTGGCCGACATCGGGTGGGCCGACGTCGGGTCCGATGTCCAGTAGGTCCTTGGTCTTACGAGGAAGCGGATCCGACCCACGCGGAGGCTGGGAAACCAACCTGGCGTCGGAGTCCCGCTGGCGGGAAAAAGATTTATGGCGCTCTCCAGACTTCAACGAGGCCTTAGATGGAGTGGAAGATGCCGATGGCCTGGAAGTCTTCAGGGGCTGCAGAGAAGAGGAGCCGCTGGAGGATCTGACCGGAACCGGGGGAGGTTGCGATTGAGCCCTGGAAGGAGGCCGGTCGATCGTGAAGCTGGAGCTTGAGGTCCGAGGCCCTGCAGGGGACCTGGGCCTTTCCTTTTCCCAGTGCTTGTGGGTTTTACCCAATGACTCCCCCCTGGAGGAAGGTTCCTTGTCCATGGTTTTCAGTTTCTCCTCTAAGAGAAACACTTGAAGGGCCTTCTGGTGGCAGATCCTGGTGCGACTGTTGAAGCCCTGGCAGAAGAAGCAGGCCTTGGTGTCGTGTTCCGTGCCTAGGCAGCGCACGCAGGCCGTGTGTGGATCCATGAAGGGGATCTGTTTGCCGTAGGGACACTTCCATTGGTGACCCTCCAGAGAAATATTTGGAGAGGACATCAGTTGAATCCAGAGTTGTGAAGGAAGACGAAATCGTTGTAGCTCTAAAGGTCGTCGCATGCTAGAAAAAAGGACCGAGAGACCGATACTTGCGATGTCGACGGAGGGAAAAGAACTGGGGATTATGGGGGGACTGCCTCCTTATGTACTACGCCTGACGTCGGGGGCGGGACCGACATCGGGGGCGGTACCTGCTGAAGACTGCTAGCTAGAAAATTTCCGTGGGGTCCTGACGCCTGCCGGCTTCAGTCCTAATGGTGTAACCTGCTGCAAGAGCTGTATCTCGAAGTAAGATCTACTATTACAGTAAGTTCTTACGTAACTGTACTATCTTACTTCGAGGGGGCCCTTGCAGTAGGCAATTACACACAGGACTGAGTCCCAAGCAGTCTGGAACAAAGAGAAGCTCACGGGAGGAGGAAACTACTCATACACAGATCATCTGGCTGTGAAGGTCTTCGGAAAGAAGACCTTGCAGAACAGCCAACCTGAAGCCAGCTCTACGGCGAGAGGCAATGTCCAAACTGTAATGTTTCGTAAAGGTATGGACAGAAGTCCAAGTTGTGGCTGCACAGATGTTAGCTGCCGACACATTCTTGAAACAAGCAGCAGCGGCAGCTACACCCCTAGTGGAGTGACCTCTGACCTGACCTGGTAAGGTCTTGTGATATTTGTCATATCAGAAAGTGATACTATGAGCCAACCATTTTGAAAGGCATTGTTTAGAAACAGCACTGCTCTCTCTTTTGCGAGCAAAAAAGACAAACAGCTGATCAGTCTTTCTGAGATCTTTTGTCTTGTTGGTGTAGTATCTCAGAATCCATTGAACATTCAGAGTATGTAAGAAGTACTCCCCTTGATTGGAAAGTTGCGTAGAAAACACAGGCAGTTCCATGGATTGATTCAGCGTAGATTCCGCTACCACCTTAGGAAGAAACTTATGTTGGTATGCAGAGCCACACATTCCTTGTGAAAAATCAAGTATGGTATTTTGCACATTAAGGCCTGGAGCTCGGAAATTGGTCGAGCGGAGGTAATGGCCATCAGGAAGAGAGTCTTCCAGGAATGGAACTTTAGGTCTGCTGAAGCTGCTGGTTCAAAAGGAGGCAGGGTAAGCTTCTCGAGAATGAAATTCAAGTCCCAAGGTGGGGCAAGTACGCGAATAGGGGGCTCAAGTGAAGAACCTCCTTAAGGAAGGTCTTAGCGACTTCCAACTGCGCAAAACACCTGTCCCCAAAAGGAACATGGTAAGCAGAAATGGCTGCCATGTGAACCTTCAAAGAGGAGTAGCTGAGACCCAGGTCAAAGAGGTGACGCATGTAATTCAGGAGACTCCCAACAGGGCAGGAGGATGGCTCGAAAGTTCTGGAAGAGGCCCAAATGGAGAACCTTTTCCATTTCATGGCGCAACTGGAACGAGTGGAAGGCTTTCTGGCCTCCACTAGGATCTCCGCCACCTGCAGCAAAACCCTGAACTGGGTTTGAACTACGTCTGCAGGAGCAACGCATGCAGCTGAAGGGATCTGAGTTCTGGATGGACCAGGGTCTCCTGATCTTGGGTCAACAAGAGCTGCGACAGAGGAAGAGGAAGTGGAGGTTCCTCTGAATACTGTTGCAGAAGAGAGAACCAAATTTGCCTGGTCAGAACGGAGCAATGAGGATCATGAGAGGTCCTTCTGAACAGAGTTTGTGTAAGACTCTCGGAATCAACGGGACTTGGGGGGAAGGCATAGACTAATCTGCCCTTCCAGTTTAGAGACAGAGCGTCTCTCCAAAACACTCCGCACCCTGGAGCGAGCGAGCAGAAGATGGGAAGCTTTGCGCTGAGCGGAGAAGCAAACAGGTCTACCTGAGGGGTTCCCCAGCATAGGAAGACATCGTCTACTACCCTGACTCAGTTCCCATTGGTGAGCTTGGACAGATGACCAGCTGAGGTGGTCTGCCAGCGTGTTCTCGACCCCCTGAACACGAACCGCCATGAGATGAAGGTTGTGAAGTACTGCCCAATCCCAAACCCACATCGCTTCCCTGCAAAGAGGGTAGGAACGAGTTCCTCACCGTTTGTTGATGTACCACACTACGCACATGTTGTCAGTCTGGACAGCCAGATGACCAGGAAGCAGACACGGATGCAGAGCTAACAAGGTGTACAGCACAGCCCTTAGCTCGAGCACGTTTATGAAAACAGTCTGCTCGAGTCTGGACCAAGAGCCCTGGGTCCGTTGAGACCCCAAATGGGCTCCCCAACCCTCGCCCGAGGCATCTGTTGTCAGAGTTTGGGGGGGGGGGGGAGACAGAAGGGAACTCAACGGCAAAGGTACTCCTGAACCATCCACCACTGCAAGTCCCAAACCATCGGAGAGGAGACCAGGATCTCACGATCTAGGTTGTCCACCAATTGAAAGACTTGCAATTTTTAAAATCAACAGAGAAGTGTTGTTGTTCAAGACAGATTAGGCATAAATCATGCTTATCTGTCTTGGCAACACTTCTAAAAATTTTAAATAACTTTAAACAATTTTTAAAATAGAATGGTCCTGTTTTCTTCTTAGTTTTAAATAAAAAACAGTAAACATGATTATAACTCAACTTAAAAGTTCTGATCTAAGGTAAACAACAGTTGGTTATCCCGGTTCACAGAAACCAAGAGGAACTGCAAAACAGATTAAAAATACACAAAATTTCACTTACTGAGGTAAAATAAAATAAAATAAACACTAAAACTAGACAGCTATGAATAAAATAAAAAAATACTTAAGGTTTTTGGATGAAATGTCACTTCAGGAACTACTTGTGAGAGAGAAAATCTCCAGGGTGTCTAGTCTTTGCAGTGGAGAGAAGAAATCTGAGGGTTAGAATATAGGCAATTGAACTAGGCAGCTTTTGAATTGAATGCACGAGCTAAAGATTCCATCGTTGGCATAACATTCCATTTGGCTCCAGAGCAGTGCTGTCTGAAAGGAGCACTGCAAGAAGTAACATTAGTGTATTTCTGGGGTTAGAAATAGCAGTTATGTAAGAACTAATCGTAAGAGTAGATCTTCGAGAGAGGTTCCTGCAATAGGTCTTCACAGTTAGGACTGCATGGCAAAATTGTAGCTAGCAATCATCGGCAGGGACTGCTCCCGGGGTCAGATGACGGACGTCAGCGTGACTATAAAAGGGGCAGTCCCCCAAATGCCCTCCAGTTCGTCTGCCACAGAGCTCTAAAGAGGAAGCAGAAAAAAGGGGAAGGAAAGTACAGTTACGTAAGAACTTACCATAACAGTAGATCTTCGATAACAGCTCTTGCAGCAGGTTACACCATTAGGACTGAAGCCGGCATGCGTCAGGACCCCACGGAAAATTTCTAGCTAGCTATCTTCAGCAGGGACCGACCCCGACGTCAGGCATGGTACAAAAGGGGGCGGTCCCACCAGATTCCTCAGTTCTCCGCCCGGAGACTTCCAGCGCAGGCTGGCAAAATGGGAGACCGGGATCCACCATCAGAAGACAAAAGGAGATAATCCCTGTTAGAAGAGCTCAAGTCATGCCTCCTCCAAGGGAAGGTGGGCGGAAGGTACCTGCTGCAAGAGCTGTTCTGAAGATCTACTGTTACGGTAAGTTCTTATGTAACTGTACTATCTTACTTCGAGACACAGCTCTTGCAGCAGGTTACACCATTAGGACCGATTCCCAAGCAATAGCGCTTATAAACACGCTGGGAGGAGGAAATTAGAAAGAGCGTTCCAGGTCCTGAATCTAGGATAGGAGACCCTGCAGTACCGCCAGGCCGAAGCCTGCTCTACGCCGTGAAGTGATATCCAGGCTATAATGCCTGATAAAGGTGTGAACAGAATCCCAAGTAGCAGCCGCACACGAATGGCAGAGGTGGAGACGTTTCGAAGAACTGCAAAGGAGGTGGCCACATCTCTAGTGGAATGACCCTGAACTGCTCCAGGGAGGGGCTTTCTTTTGATATCATAACAGTATGAGATGCACTGGACAAGCCAGCGAGACAGGGACTGTTTGGATACCGGTTGGCCCTTCATCCTTTCGTTAAAGGAGACGAAAAGCTGCTCCGAAGTGCGAAGCTGCTTAGTTCTGCTCAGGTAGTACCTTAAGCTGCGGTGAACATCCAGGGTGTGAAGCAAAGCCTCTCCTCTGTTAGAGTAATTAGGAAAGTAGACCGGTAGGTCAATATCCTGATTGAGAGTGAGTGAGGAAACCACCTTAGGCAAGAATTTCGGATTCGTCCTCAGGGAAACTCTGTCCCGGTGGAAAATTAAATAAGGCTCCTTGCACATGAGAGCCTGAAGCTCAGAAACTCTTCTAGCTGACGTAACAGCAACCAAATACAACGTTTTCCATGAGAGAAAACGCAGCTCGCAAACCGCGGCAGGTTCAAAGGGAGGAAGTGTGAGTTGTTCCAGGACAAAGAGCAAGTCCCATGGAGGCACCGGGGTCCTTAATGGGCGGCCTAAGGTGTAACATCCCTCTCAAAAATTCCCGACAGGCATCTAGTTGCGCCACTGTGCGCTGTCCTACCAGGAGGTGAAAGGCTGAAATGGCACAGAGGTGTACCTTAATAGAGGAGTAGGCGAGTTCCGAACGAAAAAAGGAAAGCAGGTACTCTAACACCGCTTTCGCAGACAACCCTAAAGGGAAAGGCGGCGTGCTTGGAGCCATAAACAAAAAGCGCGCCATTTCATGGCATATGTCGCATCGTTGCGGCTTTCTGGCTGCTGGCGAGAACATCCAACCTCCTCGAGACCCTGTGACGCAGGATGGCTATGTCTCTAGGAGCCATGCATGCAGGTTCAGTGAGCGCAAGTCGGGTGGACAGTGAACCCTTCTCCTGAGACAAGAGGTGGGAGCTGAATAGCAGCACGGAGGCGGAGGTTCCAGGATAGCTGAATTAGCAAAGGAACCAGATCTGTCTGGGCCAAAGAGCCACCAGGATCATTGTTGCATGCTCCTGCACAGTTTGAGAACTCCTCTCTGGATCAATGGGATGGGAGGGAAAGCGTAGAGGAATCTGCCCGCCCAGGAGAGGGACAACGCGTCTCGCCAGAAAACACCAGGCCCTGGATCTAGCGAGCAAAAATTGGGCAGTTTTGCGTTGGATGGGGAAGTGAACAAGTCCAATTCTGGAGTTCCCCATCGAATAAACAGATCCTCTGCTACCTCCTGAAAAAGCTCCCACTCGTGGACTCTGGCCTGGGAGCGACTGAGGCAGTCTGCAATTGTGTTGTCCACCCCGGGAACATGTACTGTCATCAGGTTCGCGCCGTGTCGGATTACCCAATCCCACACCCTCATGGCCTCTCTGCAAAGGGGGTAAGAGTGTGCGCCTCCTTGTTTGTTGAGGTAATACATCACCGCCGTGTTGTCTGTCTGAAGCAGGAGAGTGCTCGGCGGGATCTCTGACTGAAATGCCTGCAGGGCATAAAGGACCGCCCTCATCTCTAGGACGTTGATATGGAGGTGGGCCTCCAAATGGGTCTACGTAGCCTGGGACTTCACCCCGTCCAGGTGTGCTCCCCACCCTAGACCTGAAGCGTCTGTGGTGAGGGTTACCTCCGGGGACGGCGCTACAAACGGGACACCCACAGAGAGCGTCCCTGGGTCTAGCCACCACTGCCAGTCTCGAATCGCGGTGCTCGTGATTCTGACTGGATGCTGCATGTGGTCTTGCCTTTGGTGCCATTGCACCTTGAGCATCCACTGAGTTACCCACATGTGGAGTCTTGCGAAAGGGACAGTAGGAATGGCCGCAGCCATGTGTCCGAGCAAGCGAAGGACTGATCTGGCTGAGGCGGTCTTGTTCGATGAAAGCTCCCTGATGAGGGATCTGATGCGTTCCGCTCTGTCGTTAGGAAGAAATGCTCTTCCCTGAACGGTGTCCAGTACTGCGCCAATGAACTTCAGTTTCTGCGACGGTACCAGGAGAGACTTCTCGTGGTTGATTAGGATCCCCAGAGAATGAAACAGGTCCTGGGTGCTCTGAATCGCCTGTAACAACGCCTCTGAGGCGGCCATGAGAAGCCAGTCGTCCAGGTACGGGAACACATAATGGCCCTGTCTCCTTAGAGACGCTGCCACGACTGCCATGCATTTGGTAAAGACCCTGGGAGCCGATGATAGCCCGAACGGAAGAGCTCGGAACTGAAAGTGATGGCCTAGAAACTCGAGGCGCAGGAACCTCTTGTGCGCTGGAGTTATGGGGATGTGCAGGTATGCGTCTTGCATATCTAGAGACGCTAAAAAGGCGTCCTGCTTCAGCATGGGAATAAGACCCAGGAGGGTTACCATGCGGAATCTTTTGTAGGCGACCGACCAATTGAGGTCGCTGAGGTCCAGAATCGGACGGAGGTCCCCTGTCTTCTTTGGAACCAGGAAGAAGTGGGAATAGTATCCGTATCCTCTCTGGTTCTCTGGGACGTACTCTATCGCTCCCTTTTGCAGGAGCGCGAGCACTTCCTGTCTGATCAATGACTTGTGCTGACCCGGGTACCGGGAGAGCAGCGGAGGCCTCGAGGGTGGCTTTTCCGCTAATTCTATAAAGTGGCCTCTTGCGATCAACTGTAGAACCCACCTGTCGGTGGTTATAGTCTGCCATCCTGGCAGGAAATTCGCAATTCGACCCCCGACCATAACATCCCGTTGATCCTGAGGGGCGGGGGCCGGGAAGGAGTCAGGCTGTGGCGGCTGAGGGTCCCGCTGGCTGGACCGGCTTAGAAGCATGCTGGCTACGACCTGCGGGTTGTTTTCCTGGGCTCTCTGAAACCCCTCTGCTGTGGAGCAGGCGGGACTGTTGTCTCGTCCGTCCCACGAAAGTGACTTTGGTTCGCCGAAAGACTAAGCTTGGGTTGGTACATAGCCTGAACCGACTTCACCGCCTTTCCGGCCTCTTGGAGTTTGGTAATAATCTTCTCCGAGGGTTTACCAAACAAAACTTCTCCCTCGAATGGGGCGTCCATGATGTTTTCTGGATGTCGGGGTAAAACGGAGACACGGGCAAGAGTGTCTGGAGGCATACGCCTGAAGCTGCTGCTCGGGGCCGAGAGTCAGCGGAGTGATGCGTGGCTCGTAGCACTTGGGTTCCACGTCCGAACCCGCGGAGGAGCTGCAACATCTCCTCCTTCTGCTCACCTTCCGGCAATTTCTCAGCCGCATCTAGACCCTGTTCCCACAGGGCATTCTGGAACTGCACCATGTGGGTCAAATAATTCAGGGATCTGATGGCGCAAGTAGCGGAAGCATACGTGCGCCTACCCATGGAATTCAGCTGCTTGGACTCTGGGTCCGGTGGCAGGGTGCTCAGATGTTGCGGTCTCTGGGACCGGTCACGAGAGGCTGTTATGACCAGAGAATCGGCCTGAGGATGCTGAGACAAGTACTGGTCCTCTCTGGGAGCCCTGTACAAGCGGTCAGCTTTCTTCGGCATCGCCAGGAGCGAATGTGGACGCTTCCACGCTGCCTTGGTGACGTCCATGAAAGTGTCTACCAAGGGTGGTACCACCACAGGCTTGGGGGCCTTCTGCCGAAGATACTTCGCAAGGCATAGCCTTTCCGGGTCTAACTCTTCCGCATCCCATCCCATGTTCTCTTGGATGTGTCTCATAATATCAGAGAACGAAGGGTCATCCGGAGGAGACTCCGGCAGCTCACGTGGGTCCAGAGAAGGGATGGAGAGTGGAGATGGGAATCTGGATGATGAAAATTCCGATCCTGTGTCCTCCGTCGAAGGCAACTGGCGGCGTCTTCTGGATCTCTTGGGACTTGGTGATCCAGAAGAGGATCTGGACGGAGGTCTCCTCTTATCTGGTCTCCCCTTTGAAGGGGTCCTGGACTCCCAAGGATGAGGTAACCGGCCTGCAGACCCAGACGGAGAAGGGGGCGCAGGAGCCGGAGGAGCAACTGGTGTAGGAGGAGGAGGAGGAAGCGGAGGTGGAGTGGGGACCATGTCCTTTTTGACGGTCTCCCACCAGTAAGAAAAGAGCTCCTTCACCTCTGCAAAAGAAAGGCCCGACGACAGCCCGGGCGCCGGAGGGACGTTGTCGGGTCCCGGCGTCGGCTCCACAGGGGGCTCGGGTTGAGGTGATGGTACTCTGGGAGTCTCAACAGGACCGGGGTCACCCGTCTGGTCTTCGGGCTGAGCGAACTCCTCCTCAGTGATGGTCTCCTGACCGACGTCGGTCGGAGGCGTCGGGGTCCTCTTTCGCAGGCGGATGGCGGTCCCCGATCCCGGTGATGAAATGAGGCCTGGCGGCGATGGTCTCTGGCGAGTCGTCGGCTCTGGGGACCTGTGTCAAGAGGCCGACGTCGGACGAGCCGGCGTCGGGTCCAGTGGCCTCTTAAGCGAGGTGAGCTCCTTGGTCTTCCTGTGAAGAGGAGGAGGCAGACCGGACGTCGGGTTCGGAATGGCGGGAACCTGACTTGTGGTGATGGCGGCGGTCCCCTGACTTAGCCAGGGCCTTGGAAGACGAGGAAGGCCTGGGAGTCTTAGCCTGAGAAGAGGAAGATTTGCTCATCGCAGTGGGGGGAGGCTGAGAGCTGGCCTGGGAAGGAGAGCGGTCGGACCTGGAGCCGGAGCTGCGCGAATCAGAAGCCCTAGAAGGGGATCTGGAAGGAGCTTTCTCCCTATGCCTCTCAGCATGCTTGTGGGCCTTCTGCGAAGAATCCCCCTTGGAAGCCATGGTCTTGAGTCGTTCTTCTAAGAGAAAGGCCTGGAGGGCCTTCTGACGACGGATCCGGGTTCTGCTGTTGAAGCCCTGGCAAAAGGAGCAGGACCAGGTGTCGTGATCCGGGCCTAGGCACAGGACACAGGCCAAGTGCGGATCTTTGAATGGGATCTGCTTCCCACAAGCGCACTTCGCGGAGTGACCGGAGGTCGGGGAGGACATCAGAGAAGACTGAACCGAGCAATTTCCGTGGGAAAACACTTAACCACGTGTCGCTGAAAAGAAAACGAATCAAGGGTCGAGTACATGCAAGTCGACGGCGGGAAAGAACTGGGGAATCTGGCAGGACCGCCCCCTTTTGTACCACGCCTGACATCGGGGGGCGGGACCGGGGGCAGTCCCCACTGAAGATAGCTAGCTAGAAATTTTCTGTGGGGTCCTGACGCCTGCCGGCTTCAGTCCTAATGGTGTAACCTGCTGCAAGAGCTGTGTCTCGAAGTAAGATCTCCTTGTGCCCTGGATGAAACAAAGTCCTGGGAAGGGAATAAAGAGGAAAAACACATGAGCTGGGAGAAAGGTGGGTGAGAAATCTAGACCTCTTTTGAAGATCTATTGTTACGTTAAGTTCTTACATAACTGCTATATCTTACTTCGAGAGGATTCCTGCAATAGGTCTTCACAGCTAGGACTAAATACCAAGCAGTCAAACAAAAAAGAGGAGTCAGAGATGAGGATCCGGAAGGAGGAAAATGTCTGCCAACTACAGGCCTTTCATGACAGTAGACCGTGTAGGAATGCAAGGCCGAAGCCAGCCCTGCTCCTAGAAGCAATGTCCAAACTGTAATGTTTAGTGAAGGTGTGGACAGAGGACCAAGTGGCCGCTGCACAGATGTCTGCAGTGGACACATTCCCAAAAAAGGCAGCGGAAGTAGCCACTCCCCTAGTAGACTGGCCCTTAACCATCACCAGAAGGGGCTTCTTGTCTTTCTGGTAAATGCAGTGTATACAATTTGCCAGCCACCATTAAAGTCTGTTTCAAAATAGCCTTGCCCTGACACTTGGGAGCGAAGGCTACAAAGAGTTGATTTGATTTGCAAACTTCCTTAGTCCTTGAGACATAATCTCTCAAAATCCTGTGCACGTCAAGGATGTGCAGGAGATACTCCCCCATGTTGGAGTGTTCTGGGAGGAACACTGGCAGCTCCACATTCTGGTTAAGAGTCAATTGCGAAACCACCTTCAGAAGAAAAGAAGGATTAGTCCGCAGAGCCACCCGGTCTCTGTGAAAAATGAAATAAGGCTCTCTATAAAGTAGAGCCAGAAGCTATGAAACTCTCTGAGCTGAAGTAATAGCAACTAAAAAGAGTGTTTTCCACACTAAAAAACTCATATCACAGCTTGCTGCCAGTTCAAAAGGGGGCAAAGTAAGCTTTTCTAACATCAAATTAGGATCCCAGGGGGAAAAAGATTCCGGACCGGAGGTTTGAGATGAAGGATCCCCTTCAAGACGGTTCTAGAAACCTCCATTTGAGCTAGGGTTTCGCCCTCCACTGGAAGGTGGTAGGCCAAAACCGCAGAAAGATGGACCTTCAGGGATGAACAACTGAGGCCCAACTCTGACAGGTGCAAGAGGCACTCTAAAACCTGGAAGCCGAGCAGGAGAAAGGGTCTAAGCCTTTAACTGATGCCATATGGAAAATCTCTTCCACTTCATAGCATACGTGGACCTGGTGGAGGGTTTCCTAGCCTTCACTGAGACCTGAGCGACTCTAGAAGAGACGCCACAGCGAGACCGCTAAGTCCACAGGTACCACACATGAAGGTGGAGAGATTTGAGGCTCGGGTGAACCAGGGTGCCCTGCTCCTGGGACAGAAGGTCGTGGGAGAGAGGAAGAGTTACTGGGGGTTCCAGTGCTAACTGTTGTAGCAATGGGAACCAAATCTGCAGAGGTCACAGGTGGGCATGTGTGCCCCCTCTGCCTGGAGCGTCAGCAGAACCTTCAGTAGGATAGAAAAGAGAGGGAAAGCATATAGAAAGCTCCCTGTCCGTGACAGAGACAGTGCGCCTCGCCAAAAAGCACCAAGCCCGGGAACGACAGAGCAAAAGCTGGGTAGATTTGCATTGAATGGGGAGGCGAAGAGATCTAAGTCTGGCGACCCCATTGAAGAAACAGATGATCTACTACTGCCTGCTTTAGTTCCCACTCATGAACCCTGGCGACCGATCGACTGAGACTGTCCACCAGAATGTTGTGAACCCCTGGCACGTGGACTGCTACAAAGGACAGGTTGTGTTGAAATAGAAATTATGTACCTACCGTTATTCTTGATCTTCTTGGACGGAGTCTCCACCACTCATTCACACTAATGGGACTACACCGGAGACATTAGGACCCAGCGGGAGCCAAAAATCTTCAGGCGGGCCGGTGCCGAGGCAAGGACGCGAGGCGGCACACAGACCCGGCTCGCATCATATAGGCTACTTGGTCCATCCGTCCAACCGCCTCAGTACTTTTTTTTTTACTGAGGAGGTGCAGCGTAAACTAACCTAGTGAACCTAACCCCTATCAGACATAAGATAGTCCAAATGACCCGTATAAGAAGGGTCAACCCAACAGAGTCTTCACAGCCCAGCCATCAAGGGAGTGAAGACCAAAAACAGGTAAGTGAGCTCGGGGGATGGAGGGTAGGCATGTGAATGAGTGGTGGAGACTCCGTCCAAGAAGATCAAGAATTATGATAGGTACGTAATTTCCATATCTTCCTGGAAATAAAGTCTCCACTACTCATTCTCACTAATGGGAGAGTACGGAAGAGAAAATAATCCCCCCCCAAGGACAGGAGGCAGGAGAGAGAGGAGCTCACTTAGGACAGAAGTCCATTGAGGATCGTCCTGCCAAAGGACTGATGCTGTCTGGCACGGACATCCAAAGCATAGTGCTTTACGAAAATATGTACAAAGCTCCAAGTGGCCGCATTGCAGATGTCCGCCATGGGTACGTTCCTAATTTCTGCCAGAGATGCCGCAACATCCCTGGCAGACTGCGCGTACACTCTGCCTTCCAGCTTAACCTGTGCCACGCTGTAGCACTGGTGAAGGCATCTCACTAGCCATGCTGAAATAATAATAACTGTATTTATATGGCGCCTTTCCATTGCCAAGGCGCCTAACAATATAAGAAGAACAAAATCATACAACATCAGACAACAGTTCAATTCGGTTAAAATCACATAACAGTAAATCAATTACAAACTACCAGTTGGCTAGGAAGACTTGCTGCCACAAATAGGTTTTTAAGCCCTGTTTAAATTCCTCCACAGTTGCACACTCCCGTAACTGATGGGGTACAGAATTCCAAAGGGTGGGAGCTGCATAAGCAAAAGCTCTTGCACCAGATGACTTCAGATTCACTCTTGGAATCTCTAACAACCCCTCGTCATCCGAGCGGAGTGATCGACCAGGGCAGTAAGGGACCAGAAGCTCTTTTGGATAGTCCAGGCCCCTTTGCATCTGATAGCAACAGGCTGACCTAGCAGGGCTGTGCTGAAGGAGACAAAGAGTTGTTTTGACATGCAGATTTCTTTAAGTTCTGTCTAAACAGAACCGCAAAGCTCTCTTTACATCCAGAGAATGCAAGGTATGCCCCCCTCATTCTGGAAGCTCGCGAAGTAGGTTGGAAGGACCAAGGGCTGATTCAGATGGAATTCTGAGACAACCTTGGGGATAAACTTAGGGCGGGTCCAAAGGACCACCTTGTCTTTGTGAAATACACTATACACTCTGCGAGTGGAGGTAATGGCTACAAGGAAGGCGGTCTTTCAAGTCAGAAACTTCAGCTCACAAGTAGCTAGGGGCTCAAAAGGTTTGCGGGTAAGCATGTCTAGCACAAGATTAATGTCCCAGGTGGCTACCGGTCATCTGACCAGTGGCCTAGTATGCAGTATGCCTTTAAGAAACCTCTTGACCACAGGTAGCTGAGCCAGAGACAACAAAGGGTCATGGGCTCGTAGTACGCTGAGTGTGCAAAGGTGAACCTTCACGGTTGAGTATTGCAGTCCCGTGTTCGAGAGATCTAGAAGATGCTTTAGGACTTTACCTGGTAGGCAGGAAACAGGATTCCAGGAAGATTCCGTGCACCAGATGGAGAACCGCTTCCACTTAGCTGTGCAAGTTTTTTGAGTGGCTGGCTTGTGTGCAGCTAACAGAATATCTGAGACCCTACGTGAAACATTAAACCTGTTCACCTCTATCTCTTCAGGAGCCAGGCATGGAGAAGGGACTTCAGGTCGGGGTGGACCACAGGGCTCTGGGTCAGCAGATTCGAATGAAGTGGAAGCTGTTTCGGAGAAGTTTCCGACAATGTGTTGATTAACGGAAAGCAGATCTGATGAGGCCAGAATGGGACGATGAGGATCATTCTGCCCCCCCCGGTGCCTCCAGTTTGAGCAGCATCCTCTGAACTAGGGGAAGAGGAGGAAATGCGTACAGAAAGCATCTTGTCCACCACAGTCTGAATGCATCCTGACAAAAGTACAGTTATGTAAGAACTTACCGTAACAGTAGATCTTCGAGAGGAGCTCTTGCAGCAGGCTATGACAGTTAGGACTGTGCCACAGGCACTAGGACCCTCTGGAAAACTTTTCAGCTAGCAGTATACAGTAGGGACCACCCCCGACGTCGGCCCCACCCCAACGTCAGCCCTGGTACAAAAGGAGGTGGACCCAGCCCCACCTCAGTTCCCCCGCCAAGGCCTGCGAACAAGCCCTGACAAGAGAAGGAGACAAAGCACTCGATGAAGATGTAGATGAAGATCTGCACACCTTGAGGGGGAAGGCAGGTAGACTGCTTTGCAGCAAGAGCTCCCTCCTCAAGATCTACTGTTACGTTAAGTTCTTATGTAACTGTACCTATCTTACTTGAGTGGGAGCTCTTGCAGCAGGCTACAACAGTTAGGACTGAATACCAAGCAGTCCCACGCCAAAGAGGTAGTCGACCCTGGGAGGTGGAATATACTGACTCCAGAGGCCTAGGACAAAAGTCCCTGCAAAACAGCCAGACCAAAACCGGCACGGCGTCTGGAGTCTATGTCCAAGCTGTAATGCTTGACAAAGGTATGCACCGAATTCCAGGTAGCAGCCACATATATGTCCCTTATAGAGACATTTCTCAGGGCGGCAAAAGAACCAGACACTCCCCTGGAGGAGTGACCCCTGACCGAACCCGGTACGGATTGATTGTGCTTTTCATAGCAGAAGGATACGCAGTGGACGATCCACTTCGTAATCGTCTGCTTGGTCACCGGTTTGCCCAAGCATTGTGGTGCAAAGGCCGCAAAGAGTTGCTCTGACTGACAGTGCATAGCCATCCTTTTGAGGTAATGCCTCAAAGTCCTGTGGATGTCCAATGTGTGAAGGAGAGCTTCCCCTCTATTAGATGGGGAAGGAAAATAGACTGTAAGGTCAACAGACTGGTTGAGGGTCAACTCCAAGACCACTTTCGGAAGAAACTTAGGATTTGTTCCAAGGGAAACCCTTTCCCTGTGGAAAACCAAATACGGCTCTTTACACATCAGAGCCTGAAGCTCAGAAACTCTTTGAGCTGAGGTAAAAGCAACCAAAAAACACGCCTTCCAGGAAAAAGAACGCAGCTCACAATCCGCTGCCAGCTCAAAGGGAGGGAGGATGAGCTTCTCCAAAACAAAAAGGAGATCCCAGGGTTGGATAGGATCCCTAATGAGAGGTCTCATATGCAAAATTCCTCTCAGAAAGGTGTGGGCTACATCCAACTGTACTAACGCCTTGTTTCCAATCAGAGCATGATAGGCGAAGACAGCCCACATGTGCACCTTAATAGAGGAGTAACTCAGGCCATGTTGGTACAAGGAGAGGAGGTACTGTAATGCTAAGTTCACTGGACAGGTGACGGGGTCCAAATGCTGTGATGAGGCCCATAAACAAATCCGCTTCCATTTCATAGCATAGGCGGAGCGGGTAGAGGGCTTCCTCGCCGACACTAGGATTGCTGCCACTTCCGAGGAAACCTCGTATCTCTGTTGAGCTACGTCTGAAGGAGCCAAGCATGCAGATGTAAGGATCGGAGATCCAGATGGACCAGCGACCCCTGTTCCTGGGATAGCAACTGCGAGCATATGGACAGTGGAGTAGGAGGTTCCGTGGATAACCGCTGCAGGAGTGGGAACCAAATCAGCCGAGGCCATCGAGGGCCTACTAGAATTGTTCGAGCCCCTTCTGTCTGTAACTTCAGCAGGACTATCGGAATGAGAGGGAAGGGCCGGAAGGCACAGAGAAAACTCCCTGCCCAGCAAAGGGATAATGCGTCTGGCCAGAAAACTCCGGGCGCATGCTCTCGCGAGCAAAAAATTGCCAGTTTGGCGTTGCGTGGTGACGCAAAGAGGTCCAGCTCTGGCTGACCCCACTTGTTGAAGTGCTGATCTGCTACGGACTGTAACAGCTCCCACTCGTGCGCTCTGAAACGAGACCTGCTTAAGCTGTCGGCCACATTGTTCAGGACGCCTGGAACGTGCACTGTGGACAGCAGAATGTGCCGCTCCAGCACCCAGTGCCAGACTCTCATCACCTCCCTGCAAAGGGGATACGAATGAGTACCCTTAGTGAGTAGCTTGTTGATGTAGAAGATGACCGCCATATTGTCTGTTTGAATTAGAAGACAGCCTGGCACCAGGTCCTCTTGAAAAGCCTGTAAGGCATAGAGAACCGCTCGCATCTCCAATACATTGATATGGAGAGATCGCTCCTCGGGTGTCCAAACCCCTTGCATTTGATGAGCACCCAGGTGCACTCCCCATCCCAGATCCGATGCATCTGTCGTAAGAGTCTGACCTGGTGGCTCCGGACAAAACCTGACCCCTTTCTCCAAATTCCGGGGGTCCATCCACCAAAGCAAAGCTCTCCTGACTGGCTCAGTGATCCTGACCAGAAAGTCTAGATCATCGTAGCCCTGGTCCCACTGTACCCTGAGCATCCACTGCGGGACCCGCATGTGGAGGCGGGCCAGAGGAGTGACTGGAATGGCCGCCGCCATGTGCCCCAGTAGCCTGAGGAAGTTCTGCGCTGGAACTTGAGGAGTTACTGAGATCCATTCGGCAAACTCTTGCAGGCGATCGCCCCTGTCCGGGGGTAGGAAAGCCATGCCCTGGATAGAATCCAGGACCGCTCCAATGAAGACGAGTTTCTGACTGGGCTCGGGGGACGATTTCTGAAGGTTCAGGGTGATCCCCAGCTCTTGGAACAGAGTACAGGTGTCTCTGAGGGCGTGAAGTAGGCTTGACCTGGACGGGGCTGTAAGCAGCCAATCGTTGAGGTTAGGAAAAACGTAGTGCCCCATGCGCCTTAGAGCCGCAGCCACCACTGCCAAGCATTTTGTAAAGACTCGCAGAGCGGAGAAGAGGCCGAACGGAAGAACTCAGAATTGGAACCTCAGAAACTTCCGGTGGGGATGGAAGACCCCGATATGCATATATGTATCCTGCATGTCTAGGGAGCAGAGCCAGTCTCCTTGGTGCAGCGGAGAAGTAGACCTGGAAGGGTCACCATCCTGAACCTTTTGTAGTCTATAAAGAGATTGAGAGGGCTGAGGTCCAGAATGGGACGAAGATCCTGAGTCTTTTTTGGGACCAGGAAGAAGTGGGAATAAAACCCCTTTCCACGCTGATGCAAGGGGACTAGCTCTATTGCCTTTTTTTGCAAGCGGGTCCAAATTTCTCCTTCTATCAGTGGGATGTGAGAAGGAGGATATCGGGAGTACTTTGCCGGAATATTTTGAGGGAACTCCATGAACTCTAGCATGTGCCCTCTCCTGATAATGTCCAGGACCCATTGGTCTGCAGTTATTGACCTCCACCCTTCAGGATGAAGGGAGAAGCGGCCCCCGACTGTATCCCCGGAGTCTTCGTTTGGAAGGGGGGGGTGGAAGGGAGTCATTAGGCTGAGCCAGGCGTTGGCAGAGGCCTGGGAGGACTGTGGCCTGATTGGAGCGCCTCCAGGTTGCTGTTTACTGGCTCTCCTCTGACCGCCTTTCTGACCCTACTGATTATCACGGACATACCTTGACCACTGACAGCTTCGCGAAATAGCAGTTTCGCTGCGGTCACTCACGGTACATTTGGTGGACTGACCGAATGGATTTGCCCAACTCCTGGAGACGAGAAATCAAAGCTTCGGTCTCTTGCCCAAACAACACGGTACCCTGGAATGGCAAATCTGTCGGAATTTGAAAACAGCACAAGGGAAGTCACAGAGTTTGGAACTGTCTGATTTTGAAAGCAGCACAAGGGAAGTCACAAAGTTTGGAACTGTCTGATTTTGAAAGCAGTACATGGGAAGTCAAAGAGTTTGGAACTGTCTGATTTTGAAAGCAGCACAAGGGAAGTCACAGAGTTTGGAACTGTCTGATTTTGAAAGCAGCACTAGGGAAGTCGCAGAGTTTGGAACTGTCTGATTTTGAAAGCAGCACAAGGGAAGTCAGAGTTTGGAACTGTGTTTTTGAAAGCAGCACAAGGGAAGTCACAGAGTTTGGAACTGTCTGATTTTGAAAGCAGCACAAGGGAAATCACAGAGTTTGGAACTGTCTGATTTTGAAAGCAGCACAAGGGAAATCACAGAGTTTGGAACTGTTTGATTTTGAAAGCAGTACATGGGAAGTCAAAGTTTGGAACTCTGATTTTGAAAGCAGCACAAGGGAAATCACAGAGTTTGGAACTCAGTGCTTTGTCTTCTCAGAAGGAACTAGAAGGGGGACAAGATCAGATCTACAGTACAGTAGCTTCTTGTTGTTTTACATTGTTTCTTGTGGATTCTACTTGGTAGAAGGTTATCTCTTTCCTTTCTTACTACTAAGGAGTTAGCAGGGTATTGTTTGGGACTGTTGGAATTTTGAAACCTGTTTTGGTAGCTATAAGTGGGCTCATTTGTTTGATTCACTGTGTGGCAGGCTGCATTTGTACAGACCTATTTCTTCTGTTTTAAAACATAATTGGTGTGATTTAACTGGGTCTGTTTCTTTGAATTGGAGACATATATCTTCTAATTCCAAGCCTATTTTGATGTGTTGTTGGTGAAGCTGTTTGAATTGGAGTCCTGTTTCTTTGGGTAGCAACTTATTTTGGGGGCTTTGGTAGGATTGATTCATTGTTGCTGGCTTCACTAGCTGCAAAGTTTGAGTGCAGAGTGGGGGAAGGGTGCTAATGGTCTGACCAGAGGCCTCAGCTACCTGATTGTTTCTGGAAGACTTGGGCTGGTCCCACCCTTGGTCCATTATTTCCTTTATATCAGGGGTTCTGACATCACTTCCTCAAACAGGCAAAGGATATGCACCTGTCATAGAAAAAGCAGACATCCAGGAAGAAAAAATTACTCACCTTAGTAATGTTGTTTCTTCTAATGGAGTCTTGCTATATTATGACATATGCAGTTTGACCCAGTCTTTGATCTGCTCCGGAGGTGAAAGACTTAACTTTCTATGCCAGGCATGGAATCTTGAGCGCGAGCTCAGTTGAGAACTCTGTGTGTTGTTCTTCAAACTCAAACTGTCAGATCTTTACGAGCAAAACTCACTAAGATTCTGTGTGGAAGCTGTAAACCTACACTAGCCAACTGGCTACTAAAATATTAACATATTTTTTGGTCCCAAAACAAAGACTCATGTCAGGGGATCCAAAAAATAAAAACACAACACCCAAACACCCCCCAAAAGAGGGGTGAAAAATAAGGTGGGCATCTACTAAGTGCCAACACTGGTCCTAAGGACTACCTTATCCCTGTGGAAAGAAATAGTCAGTTTCCACTGACAAGGCTTGCAACTCACTTATGCGTCTAGCAGAAGTGATAGCCACCAGAAAAACAGTTTTCCAAGTTAGATACTTAAGCTCTGCAGAAAACAGAGGTTCAAAAGGGGGTTGCATTAACTGGGCAATACAAACATATCCCCAGGGGAAGATGTGGTTCCTAAAGGGTGGATTAGTATGGAGTAATCTCTTAAAAAACTTGGAAAACACAGGGTGAATGGAAAGAGGGATGACTTTCCTGCTGAAACAAAAGCAGATACAGCTGCCAAATGGACTCTCAGGGTAGCTGGTCTGAGACCCAAGGAATTAAGATGGACCATGTAATCTAATACAATGGGCAAATCAGCAAATTCTGGGGAAACATTTTTCCCAGCACACCAAATGGAAAACCTTTTCCATTTAGAACTATAAGTAGCCCTAGTGGAAGGCTTTCTGGAAGCCTTTAGGATTTCAAGAACACCATGAGAGAGGTGTAAATCAGCAAACTCTAACTCCTCAAGAGCCAGGCCTTGAGGTTGAGGGATTTGAGGTCCGGATACCAAACCCTTCCCTGGGCAAAAGTTAATAGGTTGTGATTCCTGGGGAGGCAAAGGGGAAGATGGATTGTCAGTGACAGAAGGAGTGGGTACCAGGGCTGCCTGGCCCAATCCGGGGCAATCAGAATCACCCTGCAAAGCTGAGATCTGATTTTGACTAATACTTTGAATAGGAGAGGGAAGGTGGGGTAAAGCATAAAGAAACTTCCCGCCCAATCCAGGAGGAGGGCATCCAGGGGGACTGAGCCCAACACTGGAGGCCTGCAACAGAACAGAGGAAGTTGGTGATTGTCTGGGGCTGCAAAAAGATCTATCTGAGGGGTGCCCCATCTGGCAAAGACTATCCCCAGCACTTGAGGATCCAGGGACCATTCGTGATGGCCCTGGGAAATCCTGCTGAGAGCATCTGCTAGGACATTGTCCTTCCCTGGAAGATGAACTGCTATGAGGGAAGTGTTCAGGGAATAGGCCAGAGACCACAACTTCATTGCCTCGGTGCACAAGGCCGAAGACCGGGTGCCCCCCTGTTTGTTGATGTACCACATGAAAAAATTACTCACCTTAGTAATTGCTTTTCTTCTCATGGAGTCTTGCTATATTATAACAATAGCAGTCAGCCACTGCAACTGAACTGCCCGGAGAGGAAGGAGTTAACTCCAGAAGATCTGGAGTTCTACAGCGCGAGGGCGCTGTGCCCAAAGCTCTATCTGGCAGTTTCAAATGAAACTGTCAGATCTTTACGAAGCTAACATCAAAGGACGGAAAGTCTGTGTGGAAAAAAAGGAAAATTACGTACCTACCGTAATTCTTGATCTTCTTGGACGAGTCTCCACCACTCATTCACAATAGTGGGATTAGCGCCGGAGGCACTAGGACCATCAGGAGCAAACTTTGCTGGAGGTCGCGCGAGAGGCAGGCGCCCTTGAGACCTTGGGCGCGAGGCAGCGGCCTCGGCGTGTGACTATCTGGGTGTGACCCTCCCAACACCTCAGTACCTTTTTACCAAGGAGGTGCAGCGCAACTAATGTAAAGTGTAAGCGTAACATTAAAAACGGACATAAGATAGTCCGTCGACCCGTGTAGAAGGGTCAACAAGAAGTCCTCACGGCCTAAAGATTTGAGGAGTGAAGACCAACACAGTGGTGAGCTCGGGGGGATGGAGGTGGGGGCGTGTGAATAAGGTGGTGGAGACTGGGTCAAGAAGATCAAAATTGTAGTGGTGCGTAATTTTCCTATCTTCCTGGACATAAGTCACACCTCATTCACACTAGTGGGAGAGTACCAAGCTGATAATCCCCCAAAAGGGCAGCAGGAGAGCCAGAGCTCATAGCGTCTAAGATAGAAGCCCATTAAGGATAGTTCTGCCGAATCGGAATGTAAGCCTGGCATGAACATCCAGTGCATAGTGTACGAAGGTATGCACTGAGCTCCTGGTGGCGGTGCATATATCTGCACCTGGAACACATGTAATTTCCGCTAGGGATGTCATGACACGCCTAGTAGAGTGGAGCGACACTCTACCTTCTAATTTAACTTGAGCCATGGAATAGCAATGTCGAAGGCATGCCACTAACCATGATGAGATGCATCTGATAGCGACGGGTTGACCAGCGGGTGTCGCTGAAAGAAACAAACAGTTGCTGAGTCTTGCGAACATCCTTGGTTCTATCTAAATAGAACCGCAAGGCTCTCTTAACATCCAAGGAATGAAGAGCTCGTTCCCCTTCATTTTGGAAATTAGCAAAGTAAGCGGGAAGTACCAGAGGTTGGTTTAGATGGAATTCTGACACAACCTTGGGAAGAAATTTAGGATGAGTACGGAGAACTACCTTGTCTTTATGGAATACAGTATACGGAGGGTCCGTAACCAGGGCATGTATCTCAGAGACCCTGCGGGTTGAGGTAATGGCCACCAGGAAGGCAGTCTTCCAGGTAAGAAATTCTAGCTCACAGGTAGCTAAGGGTTCGAAAGGCTTCCGAGTGAGCATGTCCAGCACCAGGTTAATGTCCCAGGCTGCAACTGGACGCTTAACAGGGGGTCTGGTATGAAGAATCCCCTTAAGAAATCTCTTCACCATAGGTAACTGAGCCAGAGTCAAGGAAGAAACCGGCTCATGGAACGCTGAGATGGCACTAAGGTGAACTTTAACTGTGGAGTACTGAAGACCTAAGTTTGATAGGTCCAAAAGATACTCCAGAACCTTGTCAGGAGGACAGGAAAAGGGATTCCAAGAGGACTTTGCACACCAGAGAGAAAAACGTTTCCATTTGGAAGCGTACGTTTTTCGAGTGGCTGGCTTCCGAGCAGCCAGAAGGATGTCTGAGACTCTACGAGAGACGTTGAACGATTCACTTCTATCTCTTCAGGAGCCAAGCATGAAGGTGAAGTGATTTCAGGTTGGGATGGACCAACGAACCCTGAGTCAAAGATTGATTTGCAAGGAAGTGGTCTCGGAGAGGCTGCCAACATACTGTTGAGTAGAGAAACCATAGTTGCGAGGCCAGGAGGGAGCAATGAGAATCATCTTGGTCCCTGAGACTCGAACTTGAGGAGTACTCTGGATTAGAGCGGTGGGAAAAGGGCGTAAAGCGTTTGTCCACATAGCCTGAACATCCTGACAGAAATGCCAGGCCCTGGATTTCTGGAGCAGAGAGAGGCAGTTTTGCGTTGAGTGGGGATGCAAAAGGTCCAGGTCTGGAGTCCCCACTCTTTGAACAGGGATCGAGCTACGGCTGGATCGAGACCACTAGTGAGGTCTGCCTCCGTTCTGCTGAGGTGATCTGCTAGGTCGTTTGTATACCTGGCAGATAAACACTCTGAATCAGAGACTTGTGCTCCAAGCACCACTCCCACACCCTCATTGCTTCCCTGCAAAGGGGATAAGAATGAGCACCGCTGCTTGTTGATGTAATACATCACCGCTTTGTTGTCCGTTTGAAGGAGAATGTTCTTGTGACAAAGGACATCCTTCAGAGCTCGGATCGCATAGAGGACCGCTTTCATCTCCAGGACATTTATGTGGAGATGAGTTTCGAACTGAGTCCATACACCTTGAGTGTGGAGGGAGAGACAGTGAGCTCCCCATCCCATTAGCGATGCGTTTGTGGTGATGGAGATCTGATGATCCGGGGAGCAAAGGGGAATCCTTCCAGGAGATTGCTCTCTTGAGACCACCAGGTGAGAGACCTTTGAGGGGGCTCCGTCACCTTGATGGGACAAGACTGGGGGTGAGAGGTCGGAGACCACTGAGTGGAGAGCATCCATTGGGTGGTTCTCATGTGCAACCGGGCCAGGGTACAGTGAAGACCGAGGGCCATGAGACCCAACATGGGTGCATCGAGAGAACTGTAACCGATTGGTTCTCCCGATGTAACGGCCATCGAAGGATGTCGAGTCTTCTGTCCTCTGGAAGGAAAGCCTTCGCGGAAGAGGTGTCTAGAAGCGTCCCTATGAAAAAGGAGCCTCTGGGAGGCTGCAGTTGAGATTTTTCAAATTCAGCAGAACTCCCATGGGCGTGGGAAGGCAGAAGTCATTTGCACGGCTTCCAAAGTCCCTTGGCTGGAAGGGCTTGCTAGAAGCCAATCGTCCAGCTAGGGAAACACTCAGAATCCGACTTTCCTGAGAGATGCACCTGAGAACTGCACAACACTTTGTAAAAACTTCAGGCGCCGAGGATAGCCAAAGGGCAGGACTCTGAACTGATAATGCTGACCCAAAGCTACAAACCTGAGGAACTCGCGTGGGTCGGGTGGACGGGATATGCTGGTAAGCATCCTGCATATCCAGAGAGGCCAGCCAGTCGTGCTGATGCAACAAGGGTAACAGGGTACCTAGGAAATCATTTTGAATTTCTCCTGGGGAGAATTTGTTTAACTTTCTGAGGTCTAGAATGGGGCGCATCCCCAGATTTCTTTGGAACCAGAAAGTAATGGGAGTAGAACCCTGTGTTTCGTGAGGTGAGGGCACCAGTTCTATGCCCTGTTGTTCAGAAGGCCCTGGATCTCAGCGATGAGGAGATCTGACTGAAGCGACAACCTGGGTTGTCGTCTGGGAGGACAATTGGGGGTTTCCAAGAAATTGAGAGAATAACCCTCGCGAATTATCAAGAAGGACCCATTGTCGAGTTATGGACTTCCACTGGTTGTAGAAGTACATCAGGCGACACTCCCACCGGAGGAGAAGTTCCACCTGGGGCAGAGTGGATGGAACTTGGGCCAACAACTCTATAAGGTGGCGCTGGGGCTTTAGGCCCCTGCACTTTCTGACGTCTTCTTTTGAGGTTGGGCAGGTTGGCTTTATGGAAGCTTCCCTGCCTCTGCCCTCGAAAGGACTGACGACTATTAAACTGGCGTTCTGTTGACATGCCCCGAGAGGGCAGGCGGAGGTCTTAGCCAATTTAATGCCGATCTAGTCTTCTTGAGTGGCCTCTGCGTTTGCCCACCTGAGGCCAAAAAGAAAGGAGCCATCAAAAGGCAGCGCCATTACCTGCTGCTAAGCATCATTCATGAAGCCAGAAGTACGCAGCCAGGAATGGCGCCGAGTACAAATCCCCCCGGCTGCTGAGCGAGACCGAATCTGGAAGAGCTTCAACCATTCTTTTCATAGAGTGCCACAGGATATACTCATACTGAGAAAAATAGCCTTGATAACTGGCAATCCGCATACTTAGAGTGGAGGCAGCAAAGACTCTCTTACCTAATGTATCAATCTTACGAGACTCTTTGTTAATAGGTCGAGCTGTAGTAACTTGAGGAAGAACGACCTTTGTAATTCTCTGCCAGGACTACAATAGGATCCGCAAAGGCTTGGGATGCCAAAATGGGACGATATCCTTGGGAGCTGAATACTTCTTATCAATGGATTTAGCCACTGAGGGAATAAGAGCAGGATTATTCCATAACATTTGAGACAGCGTCTCGAAGGAAGAGCTGGATCAGAGGAGTCAAATCCGAGGGATCTCCGAAGCATGAAGATACTGGAGTCTTAATATCTTCCCAGGATCGATGTCTGTAGTCTGAGAGAAAGAAGTGGATCCCAGGTTCTTCAACAGAGACTTAAAGGACAGGTCCTCGACCACAGGCTCTGTAGCAAAGAAAGATCCTGTTTCTCCACTTCATCACCCAACCAAGGTCTGGGTCAGGCTCAACATCATCTCCTGATGGTCCAGGAAGGACTGTTTGGACAGGAAAGGAGTGAAATTAGGAGAGAAATAGCAGAAAAACAAGGAGAGTCCAGGGCCCCAGTGCGCAGGCAACAGCGAGGCTGAAGCCGGGCGCAGAGAGCCTGGCACCAACACCAGCGCGCCGTGGGCGACACCTGAGCGGCGCCCGAGACGGCCGCAAGACCAGCGACGCGCAGCAAGGCCCGACAAGCCACAGAACCCTGCAGAAGGCGCGGAAAGCCCCAGGAACCTGGAAAGCTAGAAGGAAAAAAACCAGGAGATAAGGATTGGTGTGGCCCCTGCGCGCAACCATGTGAGGGGAAACACCTAAGCAGTCGCTGGCACCGAGAAGGCGCCAGCGTGACTAGGAAGGTCCAACCGCCCTACCTGATCAGCGGGCCGAGGGCTCCGGGCAGCGAGCCAGGAAGAAGAACGAACCTCCAGGCCCATCGCTCCCATAAGCGCCCACTGATGAAACTGCTCATCTGGGCCCTACCTATAGGCGGGGAGGGGCTCCGATGTCGGGCAGCGATTATCGAGTCGGCGACTCGAGGAGACCGGCAACAACGGACAACCGACCGTCGGGCGCAGACATACCAGAGGCGACCCCAGGTGATGGCTTCTCTTTTTGACCTGTGGGCGAAGAAGAAGAGCTTCGAGGCGAGCGGTGCCGAGCGACCGTTTATTTTATACGGCGGGGGACGCCCATCCCAGAACATCGGACTGACCGTAGTCGGAGCGCGTTGAGAAGGAGGCTGACCAGACCCAGCCGGTTGACTGAACAGCTTTCATCTGAAGTCTCCCTACCGTCACTGACCTGCTCATAGTGGACTCCGTCCAGCAGGCGAGACTTCTTCAAATAAGTTAAATCTAAAATATTAGAAAAATTTAGAAAATAAAAAAAAATTAAGCGATACTACTATCATTGATAATGTTACAAAAAACAAACTGAAAA
The DNA here is from genome assembly GCA_016271365.2 of Neoceratodus forsteri. NCBI lineage: Eukaryota > Metazoa > Chordata > Ceratodontiformes > Ceratodontidae > Neoceratodus > Neoceratodus forsteri. The sequence continues at coordinate 1,295,118,942 of CM057454.1, read as the reverse complement.
CTATCGCTAGTTTGAAGTTTGACTCATTTCAAGCGGCGGCGTCGTCACTGAAGCGCACTCGGCGGCGGAAAAAAGAGACTAGAGGCGGTTGGAGGTGCGTCGCCAAGATAGTCATTACCACTCGAGCCGCTGCTGCTAGCAGCATGATCTCGCGCCCGACCCTCCAGCAAAAGTTGCTCCCGATGGGTCCTAGTGCCTCCGACGCTAATCCCACTAGTGTGAATGAGTGGTGGAGACTTATGTCCAGGAAGATCTACACTAGCCCATGGCTACCTACTAGTAGTAATAACAACAATATAAAGAACAAAGAAACACTCAGAGCCATAATAACAAAAAATTGATGGTATTATGGTTCGTTTTACCACCCTTGACAAGCACATATGAACCCCCCCTTCCCCCAAAGACTCAAGTCCAGGAAGGGGCAATATAAATAACCTAAATGAAACAATCTAGATCCCTAACCCAAGGAAAGAGGGTAGGAAAAACTACAATGGCATGACACAGTGCTTGCACAATTGCCACCTACCCAAGCAGAAGTTCTGAGAGGGGTAGGAGGGAGGGTGGTATAATATAGCAAGACTCCATGAGAAGAAAAGCAATTACTAAGGTGAGTAATTTTTTCTTCAAACACCATGAATCTTGCTATATTATAACAATAACAGATACACAACAGTACCTCCATGGAGGGTCAGAACCTACTTAGGAAATAGGCTCTGAAGCACAGCTGTACAAACAAGAGCATCTCTCTGGACTGGACATCCAGGGAATAATGCTTAGTAAAGGTGTGAACTGTCTTCAGGTAGCAGCTTGACAAATCTCCAGAATGGGGATGTCTCTAGCACGCTAGAGACGCAGCTGTACCCTGGTGGAGTGGACCCTCAATCCTGGGGGGTACTCTACCAGTTTCTGATAACAAATTGGATACAAGAAACAATCCACCTTGCAACTGTTCTCTTAGTGGCAGGTTCCTTTGCCAACCTTGCCACTTAGGTAAGAGAAAGAGTTGGAGGGATTGAACCTATGAGCTCTGGTGCATCTAAATAGTAACCTAAGGCTCTTTTGACATCCAAGCTGTGCAGTCTCCTCACCTGAGGAAGAATGCTCAGTGAAAATACTGGAGAGAGATAGATTGATTCAGGTGGAAATCAGAAACCACCTTAGAGCAAAACTTTCTATTAGTCCTAAGGACTCACCTCTGTGGAAAGAGATAAAATCTTCTTCCACTGACAGGGCCTGTAGCTCACTTATCGTCTGGCAGAGGTGATAGCTACTAGGAAAGCAGTTTCAAGTTAAATACTTGAGCTCTGCAGAAGACAGAGGCTCAAAGGGGTTAGCATTAACTGGCAATGCAAATATTCCAGGTCCCAGGCGGGAGCTGGTTCCCAGGAGGGTTAGTATGAAGTAACCCTTTAAAAACTTGGAGAACACGGGTGAGAGAAGAAAGGAGGCAGGCTTCCTGCTGACACAAAAGCAGAGACAGCTGCCAGATGAACCTTCAGGGTAGCTGGTCTAAGGCCTAGGGAATTCAGATGGGCCAAATAGTCCAGTAGAATGGGAAGATCAGCAGATTCTGGGATAATCTGTCTCAGAGCACCAGATGGAAAACCTCTTCCACTTAGAATTATAAGTGGCCCTAGTGGAAGAGCTCCTTGAAGCCTTTAAAAATATCCATGACACCTTGAGAAAGGTGTAAGTCAGCAAATTCTAGCCTCCTAAGAGCCAAGCCTTGAGGTGGAGGGATCTGAGGTCCGGATACCACATCTCCCCTGTGCACAGGCCAGTAAAGTCGTGGACTCTGGGGCAGGCTCAGGGGCAGGGTGGACTGCCAGAGACAGGAGCAGAGGTACCAGGGCTGTCTGGCCCAATCTGGAGACAATCAGAATCCTCTGCAAGGTTGAGATCTGATTTTACTAGTACCCTGAAAGGAGAGGAAGGGGGAAGGCATACAGGAACTTCCCTTTCCAGTCCAACAGAAAACGTCCAGAGGACTGAGCCCAGAACTGGAGGCCTGCAACAGAAAAAGAAGTTGGTGGTTGTCTGGGGCTGCGAAAGATCTATCTGAGGAGTGCCCCATCTGTAAGACAGACCCCAGCACTTGTGGATTCAGAGCCCATTAGTGATGGCCCTGAGAAATTCTGCTGAGGCGTCATGGAGCATTTGTCGCTCCTGGGAGATGAACCGCTATCAGGAGGTGTTCAGGAGTAAGCCAGAGACCACAACTTCATTGCTTTGAGTGCACAAGGCTGAAGACTGAGTGCCCCTTACAGCATTGATGTACCACATTGTGGTGGTATTGTCTGTCCTGACTTGAACCACTTTGTTCTGGACAGAATCTGAAAACACCGAAGAGCTAAAAGACAAGCTCTGAGTTCAAAAGATTGATGTGGAGCAGAGACTCTGAGAGACCATACCCCTGAGTGGCAAGGTCGCCCAGGTGAGCCCCCACCCCTAACAGGGAGGCATCCGTGGTGAGGTGAGGGAGTGAAAATGGGAATGAAGGAACCCCCTGTCTTAAATTGCTCTGGACCTGCCACAGTGGAGGGCTAGGATCAGAGTTTGAGTAACTGGGACCAACTGGTAAGGGGTCCTTCCTGTAGACCAATAGGCCCTCAAATGGAACTGAATGTCCCTCATCTGGAATCTTGCTCCCTGCAGACAGCTGTGGAAGCAGCCATGTGCCCGAGGAGTTGCAGAAAATGCCTTGCTGGTCGAGACCATGGGGTAAAGGAGGATGCCAGGGCGATGAGTCTGTCCACCCTTTCCGAGGGGAAGAAAAGCCCTGGCTAACCTTGTGTTCAATTCTGCCTATGAAAGTTAGGACCTGAACTGGTTCCAGAACTGACTTTGAGTAAGTTTAAGGAATCCCAGAAGTGAGAAGCTGCTGGGTGACTTGCAAGTGGGATTTCACCTGACCTGGAGACTGACCCACAATGAGCCCGATGCGTCCAGGTGAGAAACACAGCAACCTTGCCTTCTTAAGTGAGCCACTACTACAGCGAGACATTTTGTTATCCCTTGGCGCAGAGGTAAGGCGAAGGGCATTGCCCTGAACTGGTAGTGGCCTGAGGGCAGTTCGAACCTGAGGTACTTTCGGTGAGAAGGCCTGATCAGAACATGAAAACAGGCATCCTTGAGGTCCAGGAAGCTAGCCAGTCCCTGGCCTTAGGAAAGAGCAATATCATTGCCAGGTCAACATTTTGAACTTTGGTTTCAACAGATGCTTGTTCAAGTATCTTAAATCTAGAATGGGCAGCCATTCTCCTGTCTTTGGGTAAGAAAGTATCTTGAATAAAGCCCCTTGCCCTGATGGCAAGAAGAACCCTTCCACTGCTTTGCAGTCCAGCAGAAACAGAAACCTCTGCTTCAAAGCAAGGGCTTCTGAAGGATTTGCAGGTGGAAAATGCCTGGCTCTCATCTTTGGAAAGTGTTTGAAGCTAAGAACCAGACCCTGGCCTATTACCTCCAGAACCCATCTGTCGTAGTTAGGGACAGCCAGTTCCGGCTGAAATAGGCCAACCTGCCCACTGGTACCAGGAGAATCGACCCTGGACACCCCATCAGGTGCCCGCTTAGCAGCAGCCTTAGGCTGAGGGAGGGGCGGTCTACTTGTGCCACGTCTACCCTGCCTCTAAGAAACCCTCTCACGAGACAGCAGAGGAGGCTTGAAATTGGTAAAGGCCTGGAAAAGGGCCTGCCCTACCTCTGGGGCATGCCTTTGTGGCATGGCATGCTTCTCCTTAGCCTGGGCACTTTTGTAAGTAGTTCTGTATTCATCCATCTTTTCATATAGTTTTCTGTTTGCTCCTTTGACTGGGTATCTTGGGACAGATTAGTGCATCTGAGCCATGCCAACCTACGGAAAGCTACAGAAGTGGCCATGACCCTAGAAGAAACATCATAACATCAACAGCAGTATGAAATTGAACTTTAGAGGCTTCAATGCCATCAGCAGCCACCTGTTCCAACTCACTAGCCAGCTGGCCATGGTATACGGCTAACTCAATACTGTGTCCCACCTAGATTTCTGATATCTAGCTAAATAAGCCATATAATTTGCCTGCCTGAGTCCCAAAAAGCTGCCATATACTGTTTCTTAGCCATGGCATCAATCTTCCTGGAATCCTTATCAGGAGGATGTGAGGCCAGAGGAATATTAGCCTTGTCACAGGCTGCAGCATGCACCACACCTACATGACTACACTGCTCAGAAAGGAAGTCTGTATCCGAGCCTGAAAGTATACCTTCTGTCCATTTTTTATCTAGGAGGGACAGAATGAGGATTTTAAAAATCTTTGTTGTTTGCTTCCTAAATGACTTATGCAAAGGAATAGACAACCTCCTAGACTCTGAATATCCATCTCTTGCTCCATCCACAGCCTCCTCTAAAGGAAGCTGGAGGGTTTCTGCAACCTTTTGTAAAAATAAAGAAAGAAGGGACTCCAGACAGAATAGGGGAGATTCTAAAGGTCTGTCTGGAGAAATGTCGGTTCAATGAGCGTCCAGACCCCCCAGCCACATATATTGATCAAATTCCTCCTCCCCTCCTGTGGTTCATAAAAATCCTCAACTCAAAATCCTGAACCACTGGGACAGAAACGAACCAACCTTTTACCAGCTGTTGGTGGTTCTACAGATCCCTGAGACAGTGACTGGACAATCTGAATGGCTTTAGCTAGCTCTGCAGCAGTTGGAGACACAATTTTGGACTCCAGACCTACTGATTTCCTTGTCTTTTTACTTGGGACTGGTTCCCCTGAACCAGCCTTCCTTTTGCTCGAGGAAGTCAGCCTGGTCAGAGGGCACTCCTCTGGTCCAGTGGGTGACTGGACCGGGCTGGCCATCCGGTCAGCGGACTTTTGGCCTCTGGTTCCCTGAGCCGGCCCAATCTCTTCTCCAGGGTGGCTGCAGGAAATTTTACACACCTGGCAGTCTGACAGGAGGTGGTCAGCCCCCAGACAATAAACACAAGTGGTGTGTGGGTCAGCCTTGGCAAAGGCGTCCCCACAGACATCACAGTGTTGAAACCCAGTGGGCCCGGGTTTTCTTTTGGGTTTCTCAGACATAATGCCAGCCTAACCAAAACTTGCCCTTTTGATGGCAGTGCCAGGCAAGACACCCTTATCAGTTCCTAACAGTCCACGGGTATTTGAAAAACGTTATAATTCGGTTTTAGAACGATAAGAACTGGGAACCGCACTCTAAAACCCTGTACACTTTTAAAATGCAGAAAAAAACAACGATCGGGTTCAAAACCGAACCGATAATTAATTTCCACACAGACTTAAATTTTAGTACTAGGTTACCAAATAGAGCTTTAAAAACCGAAATGCGGTAAAAATAATAACTTTTGCTGGTTCAAATGAACTGAAAAATACTGCTTGAACCGAGAATGAACCGAGCTGAAGGAGCTGATCTCGAGCGACTGTTCAGTGAAGCGGAGTAAAGAATCTGACAGTTTCATTTGAAACTGCCAGATAGAGCTTTGGGCACAGAGCCCTCGCGCTGTAGAACTCCAGATCTTCTGGAGTTAACTCCTTCCTCTCCGGGGCAGTTCAGCTGCAGTGGCTGACTGCTACTGTTATAATATAGCAAGACTTCATGGTGTTTGAATGTTGTGGTGTCTGTTCTGACTTGTAGCACCTTGTTGTGGACAGATGCAGAAAATGCTTGAAGAGCTAAAAAGACAGTTCTGAGTTTCAGCAAATTGATGTGGAGCAGAGATTCCTGGGGGGACCACACTCCTTGAGTGGAAAGGTCGCCCATGTGGGCTCCCCAACCCAGAAGGGAAGCATCTGTAGTGAGAGTCAAATTGTGAGCAGGGGAAATGAAGGGGACCCTAATCTTAAATTGCTCTGATCCTGCCACCACTGGAGGGCCTGGATCAAGGTTCAGTCACTGGGACCAACTTGGAAGGGGTCTCTCCTCTGAGACCAATAGGTTCTCAAGTGAAACTGAATGTCTCTCATCTGAAATCTTGCTCCCTGCACAACAGCTGTGGATGCAGCCATGTGCCCCAGGAGCTGCAGAAAGTGTCTTGCTGGTCGAGACCTGCAGAGTGAAGGAGGAGGCCAGAGCCACTAAATTGTCCCCTTTCTAAGGGAAGAAAGCTCTGGCTAGCTTTGTGTCCAACTCTGCCCCTATAAAGGTGAGTACCTGGACTGGTTCCAGAACCCGACTTTGGCAGATTTAGCAGAAAGCCCAAGGAGGTGAGAAGCTGCTGGGTGACTTGCAGGTGAGATTTTACCTGTTCTGGGGACTGGCCTACAATGAGCCAATCGTCTAGATAGGGAAAAACAGCAATCCTTTGCCTCCTTAAGTGAGCCACTGCCACTGCCAGACACTTTGTGAATACCCTTGGGGCAGAGGTGAGGCGAAAGGCATTGCTCTGAACTGGTAATGACCTGAGGTAGTTCAATCTGAGGTACTTTCGATGGGAGCTTCTGATTAGGACGTGAAATAGGCATCCTTGAGGTCCAGGAGGCTAACCAGTCCCTGGCCTTAGGGAGGTAAAATCATTGCCAGAGTTACCATTTTGAACTTTGGTTTCAAAGATGCTTGTTCAGATATCTGAGGTCTAATATGGGCCGCATTCTCCTGTCTTTTGGGGTAAGGAAGTATCTGGAATACAGACCCCTGCCCTGGTGCAGGGGAGGAACCCTTCCCACTGCTCTGAGAGCTAACAGGGTTGAGACCTCTGCTTCTAGAGCAAGGGTCTCTGAAGCACTTGCAGGTAGAAAAAGTCTGGTTCTCAACTTGGGAAACTTTTTGAGCTGAGAACCAGACCCTGGCTTACTACTTCAGAACCCACTTGTCTGAGGTTAAAGCCAGTTCTGACTGAAGTAAGCCAGCCTGCCCCTACCGTAAGGAGAATGGCCCTGGGCACCCCATCAGGGTGCCTGCTTAGCAGGTGCTTTAGGCTGAGGGGTGGAGCAGGCCTGCCCACCCCTCGGTCTGCTCTGCCTCTGAAGAAGCCCCTCAGAGCATAGGCAGAGGAGGCCTGAGTCTGATAAAAGGCCTGTGAAAGGCCTACCCCTACCCCTGGGGTATGCCTCTGGGGAGTGGCTTGGCTCCTTAGCTTGAGCACTTTTTGTAAGTAGTCCTATATTCATCCATCTTTTTCATATGTAATTCTCTGTCTGCTCCCAAACAGAGAATTTCCCACCACAGGAAAATCCATAGCCTTAGTCTGGGTATCCTGTGACAGGCTAGTACACCTGAGCCAGGCCAACCTACTAAACTACAGATGTGGCCATGACCCTAGAGGAAACATCATTAACATCCACAGCAGCATGAAACTGTACCTAGAAGCCTCAATGCCATCAGCAGCCACCTGTTCTAGTTCCCAGCCAGCTGGCTATGGGCTTGTTGGCTAATTCCATAACAGTATCCCATCTAGATTTCTGATACCTCAGCTACACAAGCCATATAATTTGCTTGCCTGAGTCCCAGAGGGCTGCCATATACCTTTTTTAGCCATGGCATCAATCTTCCTGAATCCTTGTCGAGGATGTGAAGCCAGGGAATGTTAGCTTTATCACAGGCTGCAGCCTGAACTACCCTAACATGACTGCATTGCTGAGAAAGAATTTGTATCAGGACCTGACAATCTGTACCTTCTGTCCATCTTTTATCTACAGGAGGCACAGAATTAGAGACTTTTAAAATTTTTATTGTTTGCTTCCTAAAAGACTTATACAAAGGAATAGACAATCTCTAGACTCTGGAATATCCATCATTTCTACAAAATCAGGCTCCTCTTGCTCATCCACAGCCTTCTTCCAAAGGGAAGCTGGAGGGTTTCAACAACTTTTATAAAACATAAAATGAGATGGGGACTCAGATAGCATAGGGGAGATTCTAAAGTCTGTCTGGGAAATGTCCGTTCAATGGCACACCCAGACCTTCCCAGCCACATTCATACTGTTCATAATCATCCTCCCCTCCTCTGGTTCATAAAACTCCTCAACATCATATTCCTGAACCACTGGAACCGACGAACCGACCTTTTGCCAGATAGTGGCGGTTCGACGGAACCTAGACAGTGACTGGACAATTTGTATGGCTTTTGCTATCTCTGCAGCAGTTGGAGAAGGATTTTGGGCTCCAAACCTGCTGACTTTCTTGTTTCTTTACTGGAACTGGTTCCTCAGAACCAGATTTTCTTTTGCCCAAGAAGTCTAAGCCCTGGTCAGAGGCACTCCCTCGATTCAGTTGGCACCGAACCGGCTGGCTCATCTGGGTCCGGACTTTTAGCCTCTCGCTCCCTGAGCCTGCCAATCTCTTTTCCAGGGTGGCTGCAGGAAATTCTTACATATCTGGCAGTCTGACTGGAGGTGGTCAAACCCCAGACAATAGACACATGTGTGTGTGGGTCAGGCTTAGGCAGGCTTCCCACAGACATCACAGTGTTGAAACCCAGTGGGCCGGTTTTTCTTTGCTTCTGCGGACATAATGCCAGCCTAACCAGAAAACTTGCCTTTAAACGGCAGTGCCAGGCAAGACACCCTTATCGGTTCCCAACCGTGTCACGGGTATTGGAAAAAACCGTAATAAAATCCGTTTTTTTAGAACCAATAAGAACCGGGAACTGCACTCTAAAATGTTAAACTTTAAATTTAATGAGTTTTAAACCCAGCTGATCGGTTCAAAACCGAACCGATAAACTTACAAGTTCCACACAGACAAAATCTTTTAATTACTTACGATTACCACAGACAGAGCTTGAACGAACGGTTTTAGGTTAAATAAAACTATTCTCGGTTGAATCGGACCGAGAAAACACTGTTTAAACCGAGAAATGAACCGAGCAGAAGGAGAAATCTCCGGAGCGACTGTTCACTGAGGCGGAGTAAAGAATCTGACAGTTGAGGTTTGAAATTACACAGATAGAGCTGCTTCTTAGAGCTCGCGCTCAAAGTTCTATTTTGGAATGGTATTAACCATTTCACCTCCGGAGCAGTTCTAGAGCTGGATCAAACTGCTACTGTCATAATATAGCAAGACTTCATGTTGTTTGAAGCAGAGGTTCTGAGAGAGGCAGGCAGTGGGGGAGGTCATAATATAGCAAGACTCCATTAGAAGAAACAACATTACTAAGGTGAGTAATTTTTTTCTTCAAACAACATGAAGTCTTGCTATATTATGACATATGCAGACTACACAGCAGTACCCCCATGGAGGAGGGACAGAACCTACTTAGGAAATAGGCTCCAGAGCACTGCGCAAAAGAAACGAGACATCACTCCTAGCCTGGATGTCCAGGGAGTAATGCTTGGTGAAAGTGTGAACTGTTTTCCAGGTAGCTGCTGTACTCTGGTAGAGTGAGCCCTCAGGCCTGAAGGGGAACCTTACCCAGTTTTTGATAACAAAATTGATACAGAGACAATCCACCTGGCAATGGATCTTTTAGTGGCAGGTTTCCTTACCAACCTCACCATAAGTGAGGAACAGTTGGAGGAGTCAAACCTGTGACCCTTGGTATGCTCTATGTAGTAACTAAGGGCCTCTTCACATCTGATGTGCAGCCTCCTCTCGCCAGAGGAGGAGAATGGTCAGTGAAGTACACTGGAAGAGATATAGATTGATTAAGGTGGAAATCTGAAACCACCTTAGGCAAGAACTTCCTGTTAGTCCTGAGGACCACCTTATCTCTGTGAAGGAGATAAAATCAGGCTCCACTGACAAAGCTTGTAATTCACTTATGCATCTGGCAGAAGTGATGGCTACTAGAAACACAGTTTTCCAAGTCAAGTACTTAAGCTCTGCTGAAGACAAAGGCTCAAAGGGGGGTTGCATAAGCTGAGCAATGCAAACATTAAGATCCCAGGCGGGGGCAGGGTCCCTGAATGGAGGGTTGGTGTGAAGCAATCCCTTGAAAAACTTGGAGAATACAGGGTGAGCAGACAGAGAAGAGGGCTTTCCTGCTGATATAAAAGCAGAGACAGCTGCCAAATGCACTTTCAGAGTAGCTGGCCTCAGCCCCAAATTATTTAAGTGGACCATATAATCCAGGACTATGGGTGAATCAGCAGATTCTGGGGAAATATGCTTTCCAGAGCACCAAATGGAAAACCTTTTCCATTTAGAATTATAAGTAGCCCTGGTGGAAGGCTTCCTAGAAGCTTAAGATATCGAGCACACCTTGAGAAAGGGTAGGTCAGCAACTCTAGCTCTTCAAGAGCCAGGCCTTGAGGTTGAGGGATTTGAGATCTGGGTACCAAACTCTCCCCTGGGCACAGGTTAACAGATTGTGATTCCTGGGAAGACACAGGGGAAGGTGGACTGCTAAGGAAAGAAGGAGTGGATACCAGGGCTGTCTGGCCCAATCTGGAGCAATCAGAATCATCTTGCAAGGTTGAGATCTGATTTTGACTAGCACCTTGAACAAAGAGGGAAGGGAGGGAGGGAAGGCATAGAGAAACTTCCCTTCCCAATTGAGAAGGAAGGCATCCAGAGGGACTGAGCCCAACACTGGGGCCTGCAGCAAAATAGCGAAGTTGATGATTGTCTGGGGCTGCAAAAGATCTATCTGAGGGTGCCCCACCTGGCAAATCACACCTCCAGTACTAGGGGATCCAGAGACCATTCGTGATGGCCTGGGAACCACACACTGTCTGGTGAGGTATCCTGCCGCTTAAATCTTGCCGAAGGTCTTCAGTTGGCTCCTCCCACCCACCCGGTGGTAAAACTCTCGGCTCCGCCCAATGACGCCAGATCTGGCCCGCTGGAAGCTCAGGTTGTGCGAAGCCGGGGAGGTCGGGTGGGTCGTGTGGATGAACAACATATACCATTCCTAGAACTCCTGTTACAGGTGAGTAACCTGTATTTCTAGGGACATGGATATGTTGTTCATCCACACTGTATGGCAGACTCCTAGCAGTTCTCCGGGAGGAGGGAGGCAAGGCACACCCTACTTAGGGAATAAAGACTGGAGAACCGAGGCCCCAAAACCAGCATCCCGGCGTGACTCAAGGTCGATGTGGTAGTGGGTGATGAAGGTGTGTGCTGACTTCCAGGTAGCAGCCCTGCAGATTTCCTGGATAGGGACCTCCCTGGAAGCAGCCACCAATGCAGCAGTATGGCGGGTAGAATGAGCTCCTATCCCTCTGGGAGGCTCCATGCCCGCCAACTTATAGCAGAGATCTATGCAGGACGTGACCCACCTGCTTATCGTCCGCTTGGCTGCAGGTCTGCCAGGTGCGGCTTCAGCGTAGGTGACAAACAGCTGGCGAACCTCTCCCGATTTCAGCCACGTCGCTCCTTATAGTAAGCTTAGCCCTTCTAGGGTCCAGAGTATGGAGCCTATATTCGGCCTCCGAGGTGTGACTGGGGTAGAACACCGGCAGAGTCAACACCTGGTTAAGGTGAAACTCACGCCACCTTCGGAAGGAATTTGCGGTGGAGGCGCAGGACAACCTAGTTCCTGTGGAGACCAGGTAGGAGACTCGATGGAAGCGCCTGGAGCTCTCCATCCTTCTGGCTGGCGTGATAGCCACCAAGAAGGCGGTCTTCCACGACAGGTGAGAGAGATCACACCTGTGCATTGGTTCGAATGGCTTGCCCATGAGCTTTGCCAGTACCAGCAGTAGATCCCACGGAGGTAGAGGTTCTCGCACCGGAGGGGAAATGTGATCAAGGCCTTTGAAAAAGCGCCAGATGCCGGCCCGGTGGCGCTGAGGGTTGAGGCGCTGGATGCCACACCGCGCTCGCCGGCGACCGGGTTCGAGACGGACTTGGGTTGCCGGGAGTGGCTGAGGGAGGGAGGATCCCAAGGCGTCCCAACGGATGCTCTCCTCCTCAGGGTGGGAGCCAAGAATGCGCTCAGCTTCTGCATCACCTCACGGGCCGGGTGGAAGCACCGACCAGAGGGGATGGAGGCAGCTCCGCCGGGAGTCGGGACGCCGCTGCGCATGAGGGCTTGGTGTGCAGCCAGCACCCTCTCAGGCGTCGACGCCCCACGCAGGACATCCTCAGAGGCGAAACAGGAAGAAAATCTAGAAAACCCTCTCGGCAGCCCAAGATGATAGCCCTCGGTAAAATCCGACCACCGATAAGAGAGGGACAGACCCCCACTGTGCAGGAGGAGAAGGAGGCACCACAGGGGCAGATCCCACTGGAGGTGGAATGGAGGGTTGAGAGGAAGGAAGGAGTGGGCTCCGGGAGCAGAGAAGGAGGCATAAAAAAAAAAGAAAAGCAAAAGCCCAGACCACCTTCTCCTGCGCCACCCACTGCCCGGCCCGCGCCCGGTAAGCTGAGATGGCTGCCAGGTGCACCTAAGAGGTCGCCGACCTAAGCACTTGCTGAGAAAGGGACCAGGTAGGTCCAATATGCCTCGCTAGGGAACAGAGGAAGGGTCAAGGCCCTTACCCTGACACCCAAATGGAAAATCTCTTCCATTTGAAGGCGAAGATTCCTGGTCAACTCTCACGGACGCCTCAACTACATTAAGGACCTCATTGAAAGACCAAGGACTGGAACTCTAGCCCCAGGAACCAGGCCGTCAGGTGCAGGGATTGAAGGTCCGGATGGAACACCTTCCCTGATTGACTGAGAGCAGGTCCGGGCGAGCTGGAAGCTGCCTCGGGAGCCTGGAGCTGAGGCTGAGGAGATCTGGGTACCAGAACTGGCGGGGCCAGTCTGGGGCTATCAGAATCACCTGCGCTTTGTCCCTCCTTGCTTTGAGAAGCACCTTGTGTATCAAGGGAAATGGGGGAAAGGCGTAGAAGAGGCCCGGGGTCCACTGCCTCGAGAAGGCATCCCCCTGCAGCGAGCCCTGCTGAGGGGGGCGGGCATGGAACAGCCTCAGCTTCGCGTTCTCCCTGGAGGCAAACAGGTCCACCTGAGGTGTGACCCAATGGGAGAACAGATCTTGTACTACCTCCGGCAGGAGAGACCACTCGTGGGACGCAGCCCCTATCCGGCTTATGGCATCGGCCAGGGTGTTGGAGGCTCCTGCCACGTGTATGGCTAGGAGATCCGCCTCCAGGCTGCGCACGAGTGACCAAATGTGGAGAGCCTTCCTTAGAAGCATGGAGCGCGTCCCACCCTGGCGGTTTAGATAGTACATGGTCGTGGTATTGTCCGTCTTGACTCGGACCACTTACCTGGAGAAACGGGAGCAAAAGGCGGTGAGAGCTAGGCGGACCGCTCGGAGCTCCAGCAGGTTGATGTGACATCGGGACTCCCGTGGGACCAGAGCCCAGCGCTGTGTTCCCCAGATGGGCACCCCAACCCATCAGAGAGGCATCGGTCGATAGAGAGACCGCCGCTCGGGCGGACAAACGGGATGCCCTCCTGCAAATGAGCTGGAGACGATCCACCACTGGAGGCGTTCCCACATCCCCTAGGTCACCGTCTAGCTGGTCCAATGGATCGACGCTGAGACCACTGCTGCCAGCCAGCCCCCACTGAAGGGGGCACATGTTCCAGCGGGCCCAACGGACCACGCTGGTACAGGCCACCATGAGACCCAGGAGGCGCAGGAAGTCCCGGGCAGGGCGCGATTGCCCAACCAGAAATGATTGGGCAAAGGAGGAAAGAACCTCGGCCCTGTCCGCCGGGAGCCGTGCTCTGGCTCGAAGAGAGTCCAGCTCTGCCCCGATGAAAAGAATTACCTGCTTCGGCTCGAGTTCCGACTTGGCCTCGTTGGTGAGAAGGCCGACTTGAGAGCAAACCTGGAGGGCCAGATCTCTGGACCGCTCCACCTCCTGTCTGGAGGCCAGCTACTGCCGCCGTCCAGGTAAGGGTACACCTGACCCCTCGGTGTCAAGAGGGAATGCTGTCACCACTGCCATGCATTTGGTGAAGACCCTGGGGGCTGGAGACAAGCCAAAGGGCATGGCTCGGAACTCGAAAAGGGATCCCTCCGCGCGAAAGCGAAGGAATCTCTGATGTGACGGATGGATAGGGACGTGAAAGAATGCGTCCTGTAGGTCCAGAGAGCAGAACCACACGCCGCGTTCCAAGGATGGTACCATCTGAGCCAGAGTGACCATCCTGAAGGTCTGAGACCTTAGGAACTTGTTTAGTTCGTGCAGGTCGAGAATGGGGCACCAGCCCCCCGTCCGTTTTGGAACCAGGAAGTACCTGGACACAAACCCCGGGTCTGAGGGAGGGTCCGCCACCTCTCGATCACCTCCTTCTTGAGGAGGAGGAGAGCGATGTCGCTCGGCGAGCCGACAGTGAGGCTGCGGACCCCGAGGTCCCCCGAGGTGCGACTGGCTCTGAAGGGCGGGGCCTGCTCGAACTCCAGAGGCAGGCCCTTTCCGACCACTTCCAACACCCACCGGTCTGTGGTAATAACGGACTAGGCGGAAAGAAAGTGGCGGAGCCGCCCCCCCACGGGGTAAGGTGATGGGGTTGGAGGCGACACCCCTCAACCCGTCACTGGGCAGACTTGGAGGAGGGATCGGCCGAGGGACCTCCAGGGCCTTTACCTCCTTGCTTCCTGGAGGAGGAAGCCGAGGTCTCCAATGTCCAGAGCAGTCTGGAGCTGCTGTTTGGCCACTGCCCTGCCCTGGTCCCGCACCTGCCTAACCGTGGTCTGCAGGTCCGCCGGAAGATGAGAAACTACCTCGTCCAGGGAGCTCAACAAGGCATGAGAGATATGTGCCATGAGCACGGCCGAACTGGCCTGACGAAGGCCGAGGGAGGACGCAGCATAGACTTTGCAGCATAGTCCAATTTCTTGACTCCATGTCGGGAGGCTTGTCCATCGCCCCTAGCGGCACGGGCACGCCAGAAAACGCTGTCGGTAACTAGCCCTCGGCTGAGGGGTTCTCAAAAACCGGACAAGGAACCGGTAGGGGACCAGATACCCTGGCACATCCTGGCCGAGGGCGAGGACAGGAGCAGGGCGCTGCCAGAGCTCCAAGGCCGCCCACTATGGCCTCGCCACCGGAAAGGGCCTCCTCAGAATCCCCGTCCAGTACCTCCGGGTGAGGGATACCTGGCCCGCTAGACAGGTTCGAGCTTCATCCCAGTGGACTCCGAGATGAGCAGAAGAATCCCAGATAGATGAAGGGCTATCGTCATCGATGACCTCCAAGAGGACTCCAAGTCTACTCGCCTGGAGAAAAGGGAGGAATCGCCGTCGGACTCGGAAGAGTCCATAAAGAAGCTACCTCGGGCCTGAGCCACCCTCCACCTGCCGAGGTCGATCAGGAGTGAGGTACAGACAGCCTATGGGGCAGGCCTTGACCCGACCGAGGGAATTCCTGGTCGGAGCCCCAAATAACGGCTGTGGAGGCGGAGGTTCCACCAGAATCGTGGAGCAGCTGGTTTGACCGAACAACCGCCCTGGGAACAGGCTCCTCAAGTAAGTCGAGGGTTGGTTTCGCCGCTCGGTGACAACCACTTAATGGCGGGGAAGGCGACGGCATTGGCTTGTTCCGGTCAGAAGGAGCTGTTGCCACATGAGGTCTCTATCGATGCACGAATCTCGTCGAAGACTCCCCAAATCGGAGGAGGACGAGGAGCGGCGGTGTCGCTTACTGCAATGCCGAGACCGAGACCGCCTATGGCGGGATCGGCTGGACATGAAGAAGTCCGAGACCAAGACCTCGGCTTTCCAAGGACGGGCGGGAGGGACGGGTGGACAGCCTCCTCGGCTCGGAAGGAGTTCACCGAGGCTCGGAACCGGAGGCATTGGCAAAGCCAACGATCCTCAACTCCCACCGGGGAACAGGGAGAGAGATTCTCGGCTTCACCTGGCGACAACTGGTCAGCAGATTGAGAAAAATCTCGACTCCGTCAGCGGGAGTCTCGGTCAACTGACCTGGCCAGGGGACACCGTGGACCAGTGGCTGAGCGAGCGATCGACCGAGAGTCGATGGCCCGACAACTCGGGAGAGGGACCTCCCGCTCCCAAGAGCGTCGACGGAGGGACTTCCCTTGTCTTTCTTTGGACCGAGAAGAAGGTCCTGCAGACGCTGGTCCCTCTCCCTTAGTGGAGGACGGGCAAAAGCTCATTAAAGGAAGCTGTATAAGAGGAACCCAGGAGCGGGATAAATGCTGCCGAGGAAGATCTGCCCGCGTCTCTTCTTCGGGAGGGCGATCATCTACTCTAGTTGATCCGCCGAGCCCGCCACCATGAAACCGCCGACCGGGCCTCTTTGACTTCACCGAGGAAAACGCTTCTCGACGCCCAGTTGTAAACGGGCAACACGGTCTCGAGGACTGGCTGAGAAGGAAGAGCACAGGTCACAAGCCTGCAGGTCGTGCTCAAGGCCCAAACAGTAGACAGCACGTGGAGTGCGGATCCGTCCGAGACATCTTCTGCCCGCAGGGCATCTCCGAAAACCGGGAGTCGATTTGTCCATCACAGCCGCTGAGGAAGGAGACCAAGTCTAGAAATGCAAAACTTTTAAATTTGCAAAACCAGAAGAATTAAGAACCAGTCTTACACGCCCAGAGGCGTTAAGGAGGAACCTGAGCTCCAAGCGTGAGAAGATCTG
Organism: Neoceratodus forsteri; assembly: GCA_016271365.2. NCBI lineage: Eukaryota > Metazoa > Chordata > Ceratodontiformes > Ceratodontidae > Neoceratodus > Neoceratodus forsteri. Next base: position 1,295,102,488 of record CM057454.1, on the reverse strand, counting down.
GCGTCATGGGCGGAGCCGAGGTTTTACCACCGGGTGGGTGGGAGGAGCCAACAAGACCTTCCGGCAAGATTTAAAGCGGCAAGGATACCTGCCAGACAGTGTGGATGAACAACATATCCATGTCCCTAGAACAGAGGTTACCCACCAGGAAACACGGCATTAGCCTGGTATCCAGACAGGCTAGTACACCTGAGCCAAGCCATTCTACGAAAAGCCACAGATGTAGCCATGACTCTGAAGATACATCATTAGAGTCCACTGCAGCATGGAATTGCACCTTGGATGCCCTCAATACCATCAGCAGCCACCTGCTCAGCTCATGGCAAGCTAGCCCGAGGACCTATTTCGCTGGGCACAAAACAGTATCCCATCTGTTTCTGGTATCTTGCAACATAAAATAATATAATTTGCCTGTCTGAGTCCCAAGGATGCTGCCATGTACTGTTTCTTTGCCATGGCATCAATCCTCCTGGAGTCCTTGTCAGGGGGGGGTGTGAAGCCAAGGAAATATTTGCCTTATCACAGGCTGCAGCCTGCACTACCACAACATGGCTGCATTGTTGTGAAAGGAACTCCGTATCAGAGCCTGACAATGTGTACCTCTTGTCCATTTTTATCCACAGGAGGTATAGTGTGAGGGCTTTTAAAATTTTTATTGTCTGTTTCTAAAAGATTTATGTAAAGGAACAGACAATCTCCTAGACTCCTGGGATATCCATCATTTCTACATAGTCAGGCTCCTCCTGTTCATCCACAGCTTCCAAAGGGAGCTGGAGGGTTTTCAGCCACTTTCTTATAAAATATAAAATGAGAAGGGGACTCAGAAAGCCTGAGGGGGACACTCTAAAGGTCTGTCTGGAGAGGTGTCCGGTTCAATGGGCACATCAGACTTTCAAAATCACATTCACTCTCTTCATAATCTTCCTCCCTCCTCGGTTCATTAAAATTCCTCTATATCATATTCTTGAACAATGTGGCACCGACTGAACCGACCGCTTACTTGATGATGCCGGTTCGGTCGGAACCGGGAAAGTTCGACTGGACAATTTTGATCGCTTTGTTATCTCTGCAGCAGTTGGAGAAGGAAATTTTGCCCACACCTGCTGATTTTCTAGTCCTTTTGCTGGGACTGACTCCTCGAGTCAGTTCTCCTTTGCCGAAGTCTCGCCCTGGTGAGGCACTCCCCTCCAGTTGAGTTGGCACGGACCGGGCTGGCCATCGGGTCAGCGGACTTTGGCCTCTCGCTCCCTGAGCCTACTGACTCTCTTGTCCAGGGTAGCTCAGGAAATTCTTGCAAATCTGGCAGTCTGCATTGAGGTGGTCAAACCCCAGACAATAAACACATGTGTGTGTGTAGGTCATGCAAAGGCTTCCCACAGACACTACAGTGTTGAAACCCAGTGGGCCCAGTTTTTCTTTGGGTTTCTCAGACATAGTGCCAGCCTAACCAAAAATCTGCCCGTTTATGGCAATCCGCCAAGCAAGACACCCTTATCAGTTCCCAACCGTGTCACGGGTCGTGGAAAAACGTAAATAAATCGGTTTTTAGAACCGATAAGAACAGGAACCCGCACTCTAATATAATTTAAATCAATTTTAACAACAACCTGATCGGTTCAAGCCGAACCGATAATACCGTTGCAAGTTCCACACAGAAATAATGTAAAACCTATCTATTGACTTACGATACCACAGACAGAGCTTGAACCGACCGGTTCGCGGTTTAAATACAGAGAAATTATGGTTTAAAACCGAGAAAATACACTTTTAACTTAGAAATGAACCCGGCAGCAGGAGAAATCTCCAGAGCGACTGTTCAGTGGAGAGTAAAGAATCTGACAGTTTGAGTTTGAAAAACAACAACAGACAGAGTTCTCAACCGAGCTTGCGCTCAAGATTCCATGCCTGGCATGGAAAGTTAACTCTTTCACCTCCGGAGCAGATCGAAGGCTGGGTCAAACTGCATATGTCATAATATAGCAAGACTTCATGTTGTTTGAAAGAAACAGCAGCAAGTGAAGAGGTGACTGCTCTCTCAGTGGAAGGGAAGTAAATGTAAATCTAGGAGCTTTCATTATTACTTCTTCGCATTGATATTGCATTGGGGAAAGGAGGAGTACGAGTTTGTAGAAGGTTGTGCAATGGCTACTTAAAGTCTGTTTTGAGTGTGGATAGGAAGGATAGAATATAAAAAGCAGTTGCTCAATATATCTAAACGTGTACAACAAAGGAGGTAAGGAAATAACGAAAATGTTTTGCACTGATGGAGGAGAGGGAGACTTGGGGGACTGTCGGTATCCTGCATCTGGAAGGGTGGGGGGGCGCCAGGCAACGACAGCAATGGGTAGGGTGGTAGGCTGCAACAATCGCAGTGCACCAATCTTCTAAAATTGCCTGGAGTGTGGAGGAGTGTTTAGTGTGCAAACCACATAGAAAAACTTAGAAAGGAGATTGAGTCTGCAGGAGGAACTAAGACAGGCAAGGCAGATTGGGGGTGGGTTTAGCCCAATACTGGAGGGAGGAAGAAGGGGAGATGAGGGAGGGCGATTTAAGCCAATGGTGGTGAGGAGAGGGTCAGAAGAAGGGAAGCAGAGACAAAGGGGCCCAGGCCAGGAAGAACAATTGCCGGGAAACCAGGTCAGGAGACAAAAGACAAAATGGAAGGAGGAGATGGGGACTTGTGAGGGGAGGCGAAGAAGAGCAAAAGTCATGGAGTGGAAAAGGAGAGACAGGTTACTATGAAGAGAGAGGAGGGCATTTGTGAAGGGTCTTCAGAAAATAGTTGTGCACTGCTAGAGAGGAAGAAGGTGGAGGAGGAAATGATGAAATTAGAGGATAATTGATAAATGCCTGGACCAAACTGGAGCAGGGGGAGTTCTGCTGGGAGAATTGCAACAGGGGTAAAAGGGGAAATAATGTGCAGGAGGAAGACGAGGCGAAGAAAGGAAGAGGAATGGAAGCAAAGCAGGAGTAAGAGGGTGGAATCTTAGTGCTGGGGGACTCAATACTAAGAGGAGTTAGGTGGGGTAGCAAGGGGGAGAGGCATAGTCGCATTTGGGTGGAGGCCATGCCAGGAATGACAGTGGAAAGGGTGGGACAGTCTGTTCTGAAATATGCTAGAAGGGGTAGGGACAAGCCTCATTTAATTACACATCTTGGGACAAACGACCTGGCTGACAAGACAGTAGATACAGTCCAGAGGAGGTTTGAGGAACTAGCACAATTATGTGAGGGTGCAGGAAGATCAATAACTTTTTCAGAGATACTTCCTGTGCAACAGGCAAGCACAACAAGAAAGCTGAGAATAGAGGAATTTAATGGATGACTAAGAACCTGGTGTTGTGCTAAAGGGTATGGGCTGTTGGGGGCTGGGGAGGGACCTGGAGGACAGTAGTCTCTATGCCAAGGACAGACTACACTTGAGTGAGAAGGGAAAGAAAGTGTTGAAACAGAGGATGGAGGAGTACATAGAGGAAGTTGGGAATTTAAACTAGGAGTGGGGGGTGGCAGTTGGGGAAGAGATATGCAGAGACCACAGGTTGGGAAACCATATGAGCTTACCCCCCATAACAGTGACAAAGGACAAATGGCAAGTACTATTGGTGATGCTAGGAAAGGAGGCAGGATGGGAGGGGGGGAAGAGTGGAAGGTGGTTACCCTTAATGCTAGGAGCCTTGGGAGGAAAACTGCAGAGTTACAGGTGTTCATGGCAGCGGGAGAGGTGGACATTGCAGCCATCACAGAAACATGGGCCACCCAGTACAATGACTGGGACCTGTCTGTACCAGGGTACAGATTATTTCGTAGGGACAGGGTGATTGGAAAAGGAGGGGTGGTGGCACTATATGTGAAGGAAGGACTGAAGTGTGTAAGGGAGGAAGGGAAGGAGGGTAGTACTGAGTCACTTTGGATGCAAATCCAGGATTCCAAGAATAGGAGTGGTGTACAGGCCACCATCTCAGACGGAGGAGTTAGGGAACTAGCGGGACAGATCAGGAGGACATGCGAGAAGGGTAGTGTGGTGATTGTGGGGGACTTCAACATGCCAGGAGTGGACTGGAGCACCCCAACAACCAGGAACAGAAGGGAGCAGGTACTGCTGGATGCCTTCCAGGACAGCTTCCCTGCTGCAAATGGTCAGTGAACCAACCAGGTTAGGAAACACCCTTGACCTTGTGCTGGCAAATGGGGACTTTGTGAGAGAACTTACAGTGGAGGAACCGCTGTCAGGGAGTGACCACCGTCAGTATGGCTCACATTGGATATGGGCAAGGAAGGAGTGGAATCTGGCACAATAGTGCTGGACTTCAGGAGGGCCGACTTTGGAAGGATGGGGGAAGTGGTAAAAGGGTACTTGGCCAGAATTCAATCTACTATGAAGACTAACCAGAGGTGGGAGCTCATAAAGCTGGGGATAGTGGAGGCAACCAAAACCTGCTGCAAAGCCCAGAGCAAGGCTAGGGCTAAGAAACCGATCTGGTTGAGCAAGGAGGTCATGGAAAAGGTAAGGAGAAAAAGAGCTGCCTTTAGGAAGTACAAGAAAACAGGGACGGGGGAGGACAGGGAGAAGTACTTGACAGAGTCGAAGGAGGTGACAAGGGCAGTAAGGGGAGCCAAAGCATCTATGGAACTCAGGCTGGCACAAGGTATTAAGAAGGGAGAGAAGGACTTCTTTAAGTACATCAGGGAGAAAAGGAGCTGTAAGGACCACATAGTAAGGATCAGGAAGGAGGGGGGTTGGGTGGAAGCAGGGTGCGATAAGGCAGAAGCATTAAATGAGTACTTCTGCTCAGTATTTACTAAAGAGAAGAGGGGTGACACCCAAGGTGGGAGAAATGGCAGAAGCAGGGTGGGAAGTGGCACAGATGGGAAATCATGGAGAGCAGAGTTCGAGAGGGTTTGAAGGCACTGAGGGTGGACAAAGCGCCAGGCCCAGATGGCATCCACCCAGGGTACTGAAAAGAGCTGGCAGAGGTCCTTGCAGGACCTTTGAGACCTATTTAATGCCTCTACATTTGGGGTGTGCCTCAGGACTGGAGGATGGCTCATGTGGTGCCCTCCACAAGAGTGGCCCCAAGGATGAACCGAAACTACAGACCAGTGAGCCTCACATCCATCGTGGGTAAGCTAATGGAGACTATCCTGAAGGAGAGGCTGGTGGCCCTCCTAGAGGCCAAAGGACTACAGGACAGCAGACAGCATGGCTATGCGTGGCAGATCCTGCCAAACCAACCTGGTCGAGTTCTGTGACTGGGTAACTAGGGCAACTGGACAGGGCCATGCAGTGGATGTCCTGTATCTGGACTTCAGTAAGGCATTCACTCAGTGCCACATGGAAGGCTGGGAAGGAAGTTAGTAGGCACAGGGGCGGGTGCAAAGCTGGTGAGATGGGTAGGAAACTGGCTGCAGGGAAGGCAACAGAGGGTGGTGGTGGGTGGGGAGCTCTCACACCCAAGGGCAGTGACAAGCGGTGTTCCACAGGGCTCAGTGTTGGGACCAGTGTTGTTTGGGATATTCATTGCAGACATATCATGGGACATCAAGAGCAAGATCAGTCTGTTTGCTGATGATACCAAGGTAGGCGCGGTGGTGGATGACCTAGGGAGATGGCAGGGTTGCAGGATGATCTGGAAAGCTTGAAACCTGGTCAGACACCTGGCAACTGGGCTTTAATGCCAAAAGTGCAAGGTGCTGCATTTTGGGATGAAGAACCCAAGGAGGAGTTACCAGCTAGGGGGAGTGCAGCTAGCCCAGACAGAGGAGGAGAAGGATCTGGGTGTGCTCATTACAGGGTCAATGAACAACTCGGCACAATGTAGGAAGAGCAGCTGCAAAGGCCAACAAAATGCTGGGTTGTATTGCAAGGTATATCCTCGAGGAGGAGGAGGTGATTCTGCCACTGTATAGGTCAATAGTTAGACCACACCTGGAGTACTGCGTGCAGTACTGGCATCCGATTCGAAGAGGGACATTAAGTTACTGAGGGGTGCAGCAGAGCCGACAAAGATGATCAAGGGGCTGGAGGACTTATCATACAAGAGGAGGTTGAAGGAGTTGAATATGTACTCACTGGAGGAGAGGAGAGACAGGGGTGACATGACTGAAACCTTTAAATACATGAAAGGAATAAATGAGACGGGTACAGAGGGACTGTTCAAAGTAAGGGAGGGGAGGGCCACCAGGGGCCATGATATGAGACTGGAGCGAGGAAGGTTCAGGAGGAAGATGAGGAGACACTTTTTTACAGAGAGGGTGGTGGCTGGGTGGAATGCGTTACCTGCTGAAGTGGTATGCAGTAGAACAGTGGACTGCTTCAAACGAGGATGGGACAGGACAAGGAGGAGGGTTAATGAAGGGGAAGGGTGGAAGGGAGGGGCAGCTGCAGAATAAGGGGTGCTAGCTGCACATTCGAGCAGACTTGACAGACCTCTAGGCCTTTATCTGCTGGCAAATTTCGTATGTTCGTAAATCCCTGATACTGGACTGCAGATCCTGGTGACAACCCGAAACTCTTAACCAGGCGTGGCGCCGAAGGCGCACCCCGGAAGCGGCTGCCCTGGCTGCCGTATCTGCAGTGTCATACGAGGCTCTCAGGACATGAGAACCTAAGTCGGAGCCCGATTTAACAATGTCCAGAAGCTCCGTCTTCTGCTCGGAATCTGGAATGGCTCTCAGTAGCTCTTGTCCCCTCTCCCACAGAGCATTCTGGTACTGGACCATATGCGTCAGGAAGTTAAGGGACCGGATGGAGCAGGAGGAGGCAGAGTAAACTTTCTTGCCCACCTGGTCCAAATACCGAGACTCCAGATCGGGAGGCTATGAGCTAAGGTGCTTCGGTTGCCTGGACTTGTCATGGGCAGCCGCGATGACCGAAGAGTCCGCCTGAGGGTTCTCTGCTAAAAAGGTTTCTGCCCTCGGGGCCTTATACAGCCTGTCCAATTTTTTGGGAACAGCCGGGATGGAAGCCGGATGCTTCTAGGTAGTCTGAGTCAGGTCCTGGAAAGTGTCCACTAAAGGAGGGACCACCAATGGTTTCAGTTCCTTTTGTATTTGGCCAACCTTCGGCATTCCGGATCTAGGTCCTCCGTTTCCTACTCATTGGAGGCCTGGATATGCCTCATGACGTCCATAAAGGTCAGATCGTCTGGAGGTGAGCGAGGCTGGTCCTTCTCTGCCAGGGACCACCCCACGTCGAGAGAGGAAGAAGATGTCGACAAAGAAGAGGCAGATAGACTACTAGGTCTGGAATAGTCAGATCTCTCTTTATGACCAGACTCCCTCTGTTGTCGGTAGCTGGAGGACCAACGTCGGTCCAAAGACCGGCGACGGAGCAAAAACCGACGTCTGTCAGAGGACTGACGTCAAGAGTGCTCTCGTCTAGGAGAACGAGAAGGGCTGCGAGTGTGAGACCTGGACCAGCGATGGTCTCCAGAGTCTTTGGAGCACCAGCGGTGGTCTTTGGACCGGGCGCGGGAACAAGCCCTGGATGGAGGTGCAGGTGGGCGCTCTGGGGACTTCCTCAGAGAGGGCTCGCCTCCAGGCTGTGGTTTGCCCGCCGGGTCCAGTACCGGTGTCTGGGCCGGCGACAGGAGGGAGGGGGCCACTTCTGGACCTGTCCCCACCAAAAGGAGAACAACTCCTGCAGCTCGTCCTTTGAGAAAACTCAGCAGCTCGGCCCGGAAAGGGAGTATCCAGAACATCGGCCCGCAAAGGATAGCCCTCTTGGGAGCCCATGGGGGAGGAGGACTTGGGAGATGGGGACGTCGGCTCTTCTGTGGCCGTGGCTGCACCCTTCACTTCTTCAACCAGCGTTGGTGGTGGGACCAACGACGGGGTGCCGCTGGGGGACGCCGAAGAGTCCTTTGGCTCTGGAGGAGCGCCTTCAGCAGGCGATGCTGGTGTCTTGAGAGGTGGGGCCGAAGCTTTTACCTCCAAGGGCTTGGTGGTAACCCTTAGCAGGGTTACCTTAGGCTTAGCCAGCTTCTCCCGATGGGCCGGCCTTGGCCTTGGAAGATTTAGGGCTCACACCTGAGCCGGGGAAACATGAGCAGCCTTCTTAGGAGAGGCACATAGCGAAAACGGGACCGCGAACGGGACTACGGTCTTTCCCGTGGCGCTTGGTCTTCTCCTTGCGCTTCCATTCTGAGGAGTGCAGATCCATCATTTTTCCTAAAAGGAACACCTTCAGGGCCTTGAGACGTCTGATCCGGGTCTGGCTAGTGAATGCCTGGCAAGCTGAGCAGGCCATGGTGTCGTGGTCTGGCCCAAGGCAAAAGAGGCAGCGCTTGTGCCCATCCTTGGCAGGGATCTGCCTCCCGCAGTCGTACTTGTTCTGGTGTGGTTCTGGAGAGACCAACGACGGCGAAGACTTCCGTCGAGAAAACAGAAAAAACGTCGAAAATGGTGCAAAAACGGATTGAAAAATACAGATTTAGCTGTTTCTGGCAAGCTGGAAATGAAGGCTTCTTCTCATGTGCGCGGGATGCGGCGAGAAAAGACTGAGGTGGAGCTGGGTGAGCCACCTTTTGTACCAGGGCCAATGTCTGGGGCAGTCCCTGCTGTATACTGCTGGCTGAAAAGTTTTCTGGGGTCCTACTGCCTGCGGCATATTCCTAACTGTTATAGCCTGCTGCAAAAGCTCCCACTCAAAGTAAGATCGCCAGGTTCTGGATTTCTGGTGCAGTTTTGCGTTGAGTGGGGACGCAAAAAGGTCCAGGTCCAGAGTTCCCCACTCTTCGAAGAGTGATTGCATGACGTTTGTGTTGAGAGACCACTCGTGTGGGTCTGTCTCCATTCTGCTGAGATGATCTGCCAGATTGTTTTGCACTCCTGGGAGGTAGACCACTTGGATTAGTACGTTGTGCTCCAGGCACCACTCCCACATTCTCATCGCTTCCCTGCATAAGGGGAAAGAGTGTGCTCCACCCTGCTTGTTGATATAGTACATCACTGCTTTGTTATCCGTTTGAAGGAGAATGATCTTGTGACAGAATATGTCCTTCAAGGCTCAGACTGCATGCAAGATGGCTCTCATTTCTAGAACATTTATGTGTCAGTGAGATTCATCCTGACTCCATCGACCCTGGGTGTGGAGATCCTAGCAGTGAGCTCCCCATCCCAGTAGGGACGCATCTGTGGTGATGGAGATCTCGGATTCCAGAGGGGCAAAGGGATAACCTTCCAGAAGGTTGTCTTCTTGAGTCCACCAGGTGAGTGACCGTCTCAGAGGTTCTGTCACCTTGATGTGAAAGGACTGTGGGTGTGTGGTTGGCAACCATTGAGTAGTCCTCATGTGAAGATGAGCCAGAAGCACTGTGAACACTGAGGATGCCATGAGACCCAGCATCTGCTGAATCGAGAGAGCTCGAACCAAGTCATTCCTGCTGACGCAGTGAGCCATCTGAAGGATGTATTTCCTTCTGTCCTCTGGAAGAAAGGCTTTTGCGCTGGAGGTATCCAGAAAGGCTCCTATGAAGAGAAGGAGCCATTGGGAGTGCTGTAACTATGACTTTCCCAGATTTAGCAGGACTCCCATGGACATGAGCAATTTGGAAGTCGTAGCCATGGCTTCCTGAGTCTCTTGTCTTGAGGGACTTGCAAGGAGCCAATCGTCCAGATATGGGAATACCTGAATTCATCGCTTCCTGAGACGCACTGCGAGAACTGCAAAGCACTTTGTAAAGACTCGAGGCGCCAAAGATAGCCCAAAGGGAACTGGTAGTGTTGACCCAATGCCACAAATCTGCAGTATATGTGGTGGTTTGAGTGTATGAGAACACTTTTTTTTTTTTTTTTTTTTTGTAGATTCTGTTTCTCTCCCACCTATCCGGAACTCTCTCTGGCTATCCCACTCGCCTAACCGCTCTACCACCCGCTGTGTTCCCAGTCATCTTCAGAGACATTACGACTCCCCGGGGTCGGGGGCCTACAGCCCCGGGGAGATCGAAGGGGCAGTGATGGGAAGCCAACATTAGGCGTGTGGCAGTGGCACTGGAGGAGCCATCGCCTATCTGGTAGGTGGGGGCTTTTCCCCTTCTTACGTGTCCTCTTCCCCCTTCACTCCGTGCGTGGTGCACACCCCCGACTTCTCGGCATGCGGCAACCCCTGCAGTGTCGGGCCACACTGAGAGCGTGCAGGTCAATGCTCTGCGGTGCCCCTGGTCTCCACCAGGGACACCCGACATCTCAGCCCCTCCCTGGGAGGGAGGCGGCCTGCAGTGCCTCAATTAAATCCCTTCCGTGCCGACCCCCAGTGCCTGAGCTCGCTCCCAAACTCTGGTCGCTGGCGTGGTGCAAGGTGTGGCGTCCAGCGCCTCAACCCTCAGCACCACTGGTCTGGCTATATGAGAACATGTTGACAGGCATCTTGCATGTCCCAGGAGGCCAGCCAAACATTTTGATGAATCAGAGGTAAGAGTGTACCGAGTGATATCATCTTGAACTTTTCCTTGTGAAGGAATTTGTTTAACTTCCTGAGATTGAGAACTGGGTGCATGCCACCTGTTTTCTTTGGAACTAGGAAGTAATGGGAGTAGAAATCTGTGTTCCACAGATCCAGCAGGACTACTTCTACTGCCCTGTTTTTCAGAAGGCCTTGAATCTTGGAAGCAAGAAGGTATTACTAAGAGTCAGACAGCATGGGCTGTCGTTTTGGTGGGTGATCCGGAGGGGTTTCTGAAAGGTTTAGAGAATAACGCTCGCGGATTATCCTGAGAACCCACTTGTCTGATGTGACTGACTTCCAATGGTCGAAGATCTGAGTCAGACGCACTCCTACTGCTGAGAAGAGTCCCCCACGGACAGCTGAGGTGGGACTTGGGCCTTCTGCTGCATTTTCTTTTGCGGCTGAGGGGTTTTGTTTCTGTTGAAGCCCCCTCTGCCTTTACTGCGAGAGGACTGACAGTTATGTAACTGACGCAGATTCCCACCCCTTTGAGGGGCTGCGGATGGTGGTCCGGCCATTTTGATAACCATTCTAGTTTTCTGTGTGGCCTCTAGTACCTGCTCTACTTGAAGACCAAACAGGTACGTACCATCAAAGGGCAAAGCCATAACTCTCTGCTGGGCATCACTTGTGAATCCTGATGTGTAAAACCAAGAGTGGCGTCAGGTGCGTATACAGGCCGCTGCTCATAATTCGGGGGTGCTGGCGGAGGGAACAAGACCTCAGGCGGTCAGGCACAAGGAGAGGATGCCTGAGAGAGTTCCCCCGAGCTGTGACTGGAGGAATAAAGACAGTTGGAAAACAAACAAAAAAAAAAAAAACATGCAGAACCTCTTGTACTCTAGAAAGAGGTAGAGCATGCTGAGAGCTTGGACAGGCCTGAGATCTCCCATCTTTTTGGGGACCAGGAAGAAATGGGAGTAAAATTCCCTTCCTGTTTGTCCTGGTGGAACTCACTCTATGGCTGATTTCTGCAGTAGAGCTTGACTTTCTTGTAAGACCAGATATTGCTGGCCTGACGGGTAGTGCGACCTTCCCGGAGGGTTGGAGGGAGGTCTCTCCAGGAACTCTATCGAGTGACCTCTTGCTAAGAGTTGAAGAACCTATGCATCTACGGTTACAGCCTTTCACCCATCCAGGTGGAGGCTGAATCTCCCTCCCACTGGTTCCTCCAAGGGACTAGCAGGGAGCGGGGGGGGGGGGAATTGGGAGTCAGGATGCAGAGGGGAGAGGCTCTTTTCCCCCAAAGGCAGTTTTGGGAAACTTGGCCTGGGGCATTTGGGCACCAGAACCAGCGGAGCAACACTTGTTCTGTCATCTGTCCTGGTTATATTTATTCCAGTTCCACTGGCGACGAAAGGGCAGCCGGGGTTTCTGGCCTATACAGTAGAGGGAACGGACACCCTTCAAGAATTTGCTGCTCTCTTGCAGCTCCGTAATAATATCTTTGGCGTCGCTGCCAAACAGAACTGGACCCCTAAAGGAAGCGTCCAGAAGGGAACTCTGCACATCTTGTGCCAACCCTGCCAAGCAAGGCGTCTAAATCGAATCAAAATGTATTTGTATTGAGCTTTTCAAAATGCCAAAGCACAGAACATAACCAAAAAAACATATATTGACAATACAAATATAAAAACAGTTTAAAAAAAAAAAACTAGCCTAAGACGATTCTATGTGATAACAGTGACCGCCGAAAGGCGAGTGCTATTATCGCGAACTGCATTATCGCCAAAAATGTTTTCGGCTATATGCAGCAAAAGACGACTGGGAAACTGTGCATGTGGGTGCATATCGGGGAAGGGGGCACAGCCCGGTTTAAAAAAAATTTAAGTCCCGCAACTGCAGGACGAAGCAAAATTGTACCCGTCCCCAGTCCTGAACCCAGGACCTTCTCCGTCAGAGCCAACCACCCTATCCACCATACCACACGCTTGGCTCAGTAGAAGCAGGCACACTACAGGGTCACAACCTGTTCCCCATCCCTCCACGTCCTGTCGCCCACCCTACCTTTGACGTCGCAACTGTCACCATCCCTCTACCATCGCCCATGATGATAGCACCCTCATATGGGTTGCTGTTTTGACAGTCGCTCATATACAGTCGCTATCTTCATAGTATACCATCTAAGACAGATGCCTGTAGCCGTCCCAAGTGCCACCGAGTCAACTGAGTCGTAGGTGGCATGGAGGGAATAGCGGCAGGACGATTTGTTCATCCTAACCTTTTCCAGGAGTTTGTTCCTGAGCTGTTCATCGGGTATCTCCTGAAGGTCCTTTTTCAGATCAGAAAAAGTTGATTTCTGAAAAGCCACCATGTGGGCTACATAATTCAAGGAGCGAATGGCGCAAGTAGATGAAGCATAGATCTTGCGGCCATACTGGTCCATCTGCTTCAACTCCTTGTCTGGAGAGGAGGCACTGAGATGTTTTGGTTGTGCCGACCTATCGTGAGCTGCCGTGATCACAATACAGTCAGCCTTGGGTTGGGCAGTGAGGTGGGGAAACCCCTTCCGGGGGGTGGTAGGTCCTATCGGCCTTTTTTGAGATGCCTGGGATGGAGGATGGTTGCTGCCAGATAGTGGAAGTGAGATCTTCATGCAGCCCTGTCCAGGGAGGAATGGGGAGTGGGTCTGCATTGACCAAATCCAAATGTTCTGCCAGTTTCTGCATTTGGGATCCAATTCTTGGGAAGCCCATCCGCAGGATTTTTGAATTGACCAGAGAAGCTCAGCGAAGGGCGGGTCCTCCGGAGGGGATTCTTTCGGCTGAGGCTCAATGGGTGAGTGAGGCTCTGACTGGTCCCCCTCATCTGACTCTGATGATTCTGGCCTACTAGGCAGAGAGACCTCTGGTACTGGAACCAGAAGCCTATGCTCTATGATGCCTGAGGGCAGAACACCCAAGCCTTTGTTCAAAGCTCTACAGGAAGGTGCCGGGCTACCACGTAGCACCCTGTGAGGGGGTGGCCCTGATCACCAGCTGAGACTGACCCAACTCCTGAAGCAGCTGTGATTTAGCGTCCTTCCACTACACTGGAATGGATTCCTGTTCCGGCTGTGGGAGTGGAGGAGGAGGATAACCTGGGTACCCTCCGGGGCAAGAAGGGTAGCTAGGAGGTTGGTACCAGTAGGGGTACTGGTATCCTTGATAATGGAGTTCCTGACCTGGCGTCGGGTAACCCAGCATCAGAGGAGGGTAGCACAGCGACGCGCTCCCCCCCCCGTGTTGGGTACTGCGGTGTGTAGCCAGGATAGTACTCAGTCGGGCTCAACAGAGGAACATATGGCCCCACTGGAGGCGGTGCCGAAGGAGTGCTAGGTAACGGGCCCATCGGCAGAGTGGGGGGATCCCTGAAGGTCCAGAGGGAGTCGGATCCATACCATCTGCAAAAGTGTCCAGCAAGGGATCAGGCGTTGGGGAGAGATCAGTCAGCAGAACAGAGACCGGTGGGGGGCGCAGGTCTGGAAGAGTCCCAGTCAACAGATCCGGTAAATGGGTATATGACAGAAGAGGGTTCTGGTGATCAGGCCCAAAAAGGTTGGAAAAGGACAGCAAATCCCTGGAGGGAGAGCCCTGGTGGGATGAGGTGGGACCTGCCAGCTCACTCTGCCTGGCGTCGGAGGTCATGAGGAAGTCCGATGAGAGAGAAGTCACCTCGTGGACACCGGGTGGTCCGGTGTCCAACTTAGAGGAGACGGCCTGGCAGGCGTCAGAGGAGCAGACGACTGGCTTACAGACCGTGGCTGGGCTGACAGAAGCCAGGAGGCTAGAGCCAGGCTGATCGGCCTGGGCTTGGCACCTGGCGGCGCAGCTGGAGGGTGACTTAATGGTAAGCTTAAAGCAGAGACAGTAACTGGTTCCTCCGAAGAGGAGATCCCTGACTACCCGCTGACCTTGCCGGGGGCATCCGATCCACTGGAGCGGAGGAAGGCCCTGGAGGTGGGGTACTCACGTGGCTGGAGGCCCCACCCGAGATGGCGTCAGCTGTCTCGCTGGTTTTCCGCTGTGGAGAGTGGCTCCGCTCCCGGCGTCTCTCCATCTCTAGGGCCGACAATGATGATCTTTCCCTCAGCTCCAGGGGCTCTTTTTCCATCGATGCCAGTCTTTGAATCAGTAAATGAGCATCGAGGGTCCTCTTGCGATAGGTGCACGTGGCCTGGTTCAAGCCCTGGCAGACGGAACACTCTGCAGGGTTATGCTTAGGCCCCAGGCAAAGGACGCAACGGGAATGGTCGTCCTCATGCGGGATCTGCACGTTGCACTTGGAGTATTTTTTCCTAGGCCGACGAGACGACTTACACTACTGTGAGGAAGGAAAAACGATAGATAGAATGAGACAAAAACACTTGAAAATGGTGGGCAACTGAAGCTGTTCTACCGCGAGGTCCGATGATTAAGGAAAGAACTGGAGGGTGGGTGCGGGACCGCCCCTTTTACAGTCATGCTGACGTCCGTCACCTGAACGCCAGGGGTGGTCCCTGCCGATGATTGCTAGCTACAATTTTGCCATGCGATCCGGATGCCAGGGGGTGCAGTCCTAACTGTGAAGACCTACTGCAGGAACCCTCTCGAAGTAAGATAAAATAAAACACTCTAGGCAAAAGGAGGCAGTATGGCGCAGTGGGTTAAGGCTCTGAGCTGCAAATCTGGAGACCTGGGTTTGAATCCCACAGCCCCCTAGGTGCATACTGTGTGACCCTGAGCAAGTCACTTAACTTCCTTGTGCTCCCAGGTTGCACCTGCAAACAAGCTTTCAGCTTAGTGTGTCTCATCTAGTAAAATAATTGGTAATAATTGGTAAAAGGTCCATGCGCACGGGGTAAACAAACACTAACATGAAACTCAAAGATGTGCAGGTACAGCTAAAAAAAAGTGACATGCTACCGGCAGAAATCTCTCTCCTATGGAATTTAGGATGGAGAGGGGGAGAAGCCCAGACGCCTTGGCTCAGTGCAGGAATACGGCAAGGTAGGAAGATTTTATTAATGTGTAGTAAAATCACAAAGCAAGAAAGGTCAGAGTGGATAATTTTCTAAATGTAACCTCCCCCTTTTCCAAAACACACAAGCGCAAGGGCACACTCCCACGCAACCGCTTACCTTTTCTACAGCCTTGAAGGCCAGGTCTTCTAGCTTTGCTGCAGACAATCCGTCATTCTCTGTCAGAGGTGCAATCATCTGTCCTCCAGAGGCCGCCACCTCCTGCAGCACGGCCACCACCCAGGTGAGGTGCTTGCGGCAGTCCAGCAGTGTGTTCGACACCTACAAATTCAGAGAGCTCACCATCAGGTAGGGGATCACAATGAAAATCTTGATGATGGCCAAGTTAATTTTCACTGACAATACTGTAGAGAAAAAAAATAAATAAATATCTATATATATATTGCGGTTGATAACTTTTATTGGACTAAAAATTATTTCTGAGACTAGCTTTCGAGAGATAACACACTCTTCTTCACGTCAGAGCTCTGACCTGAAAAAGAGAGTTATCTCTTGAAAGCTAGTCTCAGAAATAATTTTGTTAGTCCAATAAAAGGTATCACCCGCAATATTACTTGTTTTTTTCTCTACGTTGTTGACTGGACAAACACAGCTACCACATTTGTTTTTTTCACTGACAATACTGAAATTGAGTATGTTTTCCTTTATTGTGCTGTTTTTTACAATATACCATGATAGGCTGTGACTTAGTATAAAGAATTTAGTTTCGCAGTCTTAATACCCTAGCCCCAAATTTAGGGTGTGGAGGACCCCTTCCACAGTCACAAAACTAGACACCATAATATGTCAATAATACACTTACCATTATTCTTTTTCAGGGTCATCATACCTTGAGAAAAGTTTCATATTCTGATACTCTTATTGTCAGTGCATGCATGTTCCTTTCTGTTGATCAGGAAAGGACTAGGCAAATCTGCCGATTTTCTGCCTCATCCCTATGGCTAAGGGGTGGGAAGGAATACAGATGGAAGCAACTAAAATTAACCCAGAGTAAGCTGTTGGTATTTTTTGTGAACGGGAGGGGAAGTGAGCCAGGACACTGGGGAAATTCCCTTACTCTTGGGTAGGGGGTGCTGCTGCTGGCGTTTCTGCCAATGGCGGATCTGCTGTCCGTGCGGAAGGAGTCTGCGATGGACAAGCGAACCCTGGTCCCCCGTTCACCCTGTTCTGCTACCTGTGGCTGAAGAGCTGGATTTAACTTCGGACTTACGTGTGCCTCGGAGCTCGATCCCTGGCACCCTGATGATGGATGCTGCACACCCAGCTACCACCAAGGCTCAGTTTTGGAGGCAGATCAGCATCTTTAGGACATCCCAGATTCAAAAAAGACATACCTACTAGGACTTTTAGCAGAGGAGGAGGCGTCCTACCTCCGAGATAAGAAAACACTTTTTGATGCTAGGGATAGTACCTGTAAAGTGTTGAGCAGGCCTCACCTTCTGACTTGACAGACTTAGAAAGCACGGTGAAGGCTGTGTAATCTATTTAAAAGAACACATACAGGGACTGCTGCTACCCCACGGCACCACCGGCTGCAGTACTGAAGTCTTGGCCACAAAAGAACTTCTTGGGTCTAATGAAAAAGCCATAACCATGGCACCTGTATATATATATCCCTCCTGGGGACCAGCCCAACGGCTTTAAGGCAATTCAAGACTACCTTACCAATTACCACCAAAATGCAGAATTACTCATGATGGGTGATTTTAACATCAGTTAGTCATCCCCGGAGGCTGCACCCTTTAGAGATGCATTTTCCTCCCTCAATATGGCACAACTGGTGACCTCCCCCATTCGTATAAACTACCGTACGGTGTGACAGGGTAGAATAGGACCCTGTCACATTTCTTTTGGAGAAAGTGTTTAAATGCAAGGATCTGTTCTTTCCTTTTCTATCTCTTCTCTGTCTGGTTGCCCAACCAAATTTTCCTGTGAGTTTTTGGACTTGATCAACCCGACAGGCTCGCAGTTCTTTGCCTCTCACCGTTGCTCAGTTTTCCCTTGCTGTCTGTTTTTCCTCTCTTGCATATCAGCTAATATAAATATTATGTGCAAATCACTGTATGGAAATGCAACTGATATTGGGATCCCTTGTGTTTGGAAAATATAGAGCATTACTGTAGAAATGTATATAATTTATAATTTGAGATGACTGCAGGAAGCTATCGTAAACTAGAGGTTACCAGAGTTCAAATTTTAGGCCTTTTTGCAAAAGCTGCAAAAAGGGCCTCTCAGCTCAAGCACAATATGTTCCATCAACTCCTGCCTGATATTTACAAAAACAGGACATCTGCTAAGAATTGGGGGTTGAAATGACTTATAAGAGAGCTGAGCTGCAATTTCTGGGAGAGAGAAGAAAAAGGGACACAGACTGAATTAAAACCTTTTCTTTTCTGTATATAGTTATTATGAACAAGTTTTTTTTATGTTACTCCTACTGTAAATAAATATTTTTGGTGAATTCTACAACTGCTCCTGGTGTTCCCTAGGCTTCCTGACCTGTGCCTTGTTGACAGATGGTGTCAGCCTAAGTGGGATTTAAGCCATGCATAGCCCAACAGGAGTTTTGTGCGTGGGTACTCGGCCTAGTACCAGGGAAGCACAGAGGAAGGTATGGATTCTGCAGCAGCAAGTCCAGGAGTGGTTACTAGAAAAATGGCAGCCAAACTAACAGAAACTGAAGTCCAATCTGAGATTGTACAGGCAGCACAAGTTATGGAAAAAGAACAGCCAGTGACAGAACCTGAAAGCCTGATGGACTTTTTCAAATGGTGAGCTATACAACAAAAAGAGACTGAAAAGCAGAGAGAAAAAGAGTTCCAACATTTAGAAGCGCAGAGGAGAGAAGAGATGCAGCAACAGGAGCAGCGATGGATGGATGCCTTCCAAGCTATCACATGCAGAGGATCTGGCACAGACCCAGATGAGCAACAAAATGCAAGTAACTTAAAAGCCATTAAACGTACAGAGTTGTGTCCCTCAGATGATGTTGAGGCATACCTGACAACTTTTTAAAGAGCTGCCACAGCCTGCCAATGGCCAAAGCAGCAATGGACAATCAGACTGGTACCCTACCTGACAAGGAAAGCCATGCTTGCATACAGCAGTATGGACACTGCACAGTCAGAAAACTATGACCTGGTGAAAAGCGAAATCCTGAAAAGGTACGACATCTCCGAACAGACACATACAGGCAGAGATTTCGATCTCTCTGAGGTACAACTCGCTGACAAGCCTCAAGAAGCCTTCGCCCGACTCAAGAGAACTTCTGATAAAATGGATCCAACCAGAGAGCAAAACAGTCCCATAGAGCATCGAAGTATCTGCCATGGAGCAATTCATCATCATCTTGCCTACAGATGTGCAGCTGGGAGTAAAGGAACACCGACCAGAGAGTGGGGGAAAAGGCTGTTTCTTTGGCTGAGGAATACCAAATGGCCAGGCAGACACCACAGCAGCGAGGTAACAGACAAGCACTGGTAAGGCACTCTTTTTCCCATTTAAATTCCAAGCCTGATAAGAACTCTGGTAGGGGTAACAAATCTATGCCCAAAGACATTATCTGCTACAACGGTAATGAGCCAGGCCATTTTGCAAGAAACTGCCTTAAGTAAGGAGAGTGGCACTGCAGCAGATTTGTCCTTGGCAAACTGGGGCAAGTACTTAGAGGAGAAGTCCACCCAAAACTTGAAAAAATATATGCTGTGCAGAGTGTTTTAATTTGTATGTAAAGTTCTAGTGTTTCCTTCCCTTTGACTGGTATTAGGAGTTTTTCCTAAATTAGCCTACTAGCTTTATGCTAGTTTTACGACCCCTGGGGATCTTCATCCCTGACAACTGTATTTCTTGTTCCCACAGTGCATCTTGTCTCATGTGACCGTGCTGTAAGAGAGACCCAACATTCAGCACACACATGCCAAACAAACTAAATATCTTGTAAGCTTTACAAGCTGCACAAAAATTACCAGCAGCAAAGTTTTTCAGGACAGTAAGACTGTTACGATGAGGGTGGTCACCAAGCTGAATTCTATAGATTTTAAAATATAGCCATCTCTACTGTTGTGAACTGATTATAAAGCAATGCTTTCTGCTGGATTTATGGTCTCTGCTACATCACTGTCACATGAAACAAGGTGCATTGTAGGACAAAGAAATACAATTAACTGTTTCATATGGAGATCTCCAGGGGTCGTAAAACTACCCTAAAGCTAGCAGGCTAATTTAGGAAAAACTCCTAACACCAGTCAGAGGGAAGGAAACACTAGAATTTCACATACTGATTAAAACACTCTGCACAACATGTATTTTTTCAAGTTTTGGGTGGACTTCTCCTTTAACAGATGTGAAGGTTGGTGATAAGACTGCAAAGGGACTAATTGATTCGGGAAGCAGACAGACCCTAGTGCATGTTAAAGTGCTGGGAAAACACTGTGCAAAGGGACCAGATACCGGTGTCCTCTGCATCCACAGGGACACTTGATACTATCCCACCAGCCAAGTGATTCTGACTGTTAAGGGTGTGTCACACTAAATGAAAGTGGGGGTAGTACCTAAGTTACCTGTACGTGTGATTATTGGAAATGACTTTCCAGGATTTAATGAGTTGATCAAAGAGGGAGTAAATACAGGTTACTCACCTGTAACAGGAGTTCTAGGAATGGTATATGTTGTTCATCAACACTGTCTGGCAGGTATCCTTGCCGCTTTAAATCTTGCCGGAAGGTCTTCAAGCTGGCTCCTCCCACCCATCCGGGTGGTAAAACTCTCGGCTCCGCCCCATGACACCAGATCTGGCCCGCTGGAAGCACAGGTTGTGCGTCGAAGCCGGGGAGGTCGGGTGGGTCATGGATGAACAACATATACCATTCCTAGAACTCCTGTTACAGGTGAGTAACCTGTATTTCTAGGGACATGGATATGTTGTTCATCCACCTGTCTAGCAGACTCCTAGCAGTTCTCCGGGAAGAGGAGGCAAGATGCACACCCGATACTTACTTGGGAAAGAGAGCTGGAGAGACAGGGCCCCAAAACCAAGCATCCGGCGTGACTCAAAGGTCGATGTGGTAATGGGTGATGAAGGTGTGTGCTGACTTCCAGGTAGCAGCCCTGCAGATTTCCTGGATAGGGACGTCCCTGGAAGCAGCCACCAATGCAGCAGTATGGCGGGTAGAATGAGCTCTTATCCCTCTGGGAGGCCCCATGCTCGCCAACTTATAGCAGAGATCTATGCAGGAGGTGACCCACCTGCCTATCGTCCGCTTAGCTACAGGTCTGCCAGGTGCGGCTTCAGCGTAGGTGACAAACAGCTGGCGATCCTCTCCCCGAATTTCAGCCGTACGCTCCTTATAGTAAGCGAGCGCCCTTCTAGGGTCCAAAGTATGGAGCCTATATTCTGCCTCCGAGGTGTGATTGGGGTAGAACACCGGCAGAGTCAGCACCTGGTTAAGGTGAAACTCCAACACCACCTTCGGAAGGAATTTCGGGTTGGGGCGCAGGACAACCTTGTCCCTGTGGAAGACCAGGTAAGGAGACTCGATGGAAGCGCCTGGAGCTCTCCCATCCTTCTGGCTGGCGTGATAGCCACCAAGAGGCGGTCTTCCACGACAGGTGAGAGAGTTCACACCTGTGCATTGGTTCGAATAACTGCCCATAAGCTTTGCCAGTACCAGCAGTAGATCCCACGGAGGTGGAGGTTCTTCACCGGAGGAAATGTGATAAAGGCCTTTGAAAGCGCCAGACCACCTTCTCCTGCGCCACAGACTGCTTCGCCCGCGCCTGCAAGCAGAGATGACTGCCAGGTGCACCTTTAGTGTCGTCAACCTAAGCCCTTGCTGAGAAAGGGACCACAGGTAGTCCAATATGCTCGCCAAGGAACAGGAGGAAGGGTCCAGGCCCTTGCCCTGACACCAAATGGAAAACCTTTTCCATTTGAAGGCGTAGCATTTTCTGGTCGACTCCTTATGGGACACCTCAGCTATGTTGAGGACCTCGTCAGAAAGACCCAAGGCCTGGAACTCTAGCCGCTCAGGAACCAGGCCGTCAGGTGCAGGGATTGAAGGTCCGGATGGAATACCTTCCCCTGATTGACTGAGAGCAGGTCCGGGCGAGCTGGAAGCTGCCTCGGAAGCCTGGAGCTGAGGCTGAGGAGATCTGGGTACCAGTACTGGCGGGGCCAGTCTGGGGCTATCAGAATCACCTGCGCCTTGTCCCTCCATGCTTTGAGCAGCACCTTGTGCATCAAGGGGAACAGGGGAAAGGCGTAGAAGAGGCCCGGGGTCCACGGCCTCGAGAAGGCATACCCTGCAGAGAGCCCTGCTGAGGGGGGTGGGCATGGAACAGCCTCAACTTCGCATTCTCCCTGGAGGCAAACAGGTCCACCTGAGGTGTGCCCCAATGGGAGAATAGATCTCGTACTACCTCCGGCAGGAGAGACCACTCGTGGGAGGCAGCCCCTATCCAGCTTAGGGCATCGGCCAGGGTGTTGGAGGCTCCTGCCACATGAATGGCTAGGAGATCTGCCTCCAGGCTGCGCACGAGTGACCAGATGCGGAGAGCTTCCTTGCATAGGAGCATGGAGCGCGTCCCACCCTGGCGGTTTAGATAGTACATGGTTGTGGTATTGTCCGTCTGGACCCAGACCACTTGACCCCGAAGAAACGGAGCAAAGGCGGTGAGAGCTAGGCGGACCGCTCGGAACTCCAGCAGGTTGATGTGGCATTGGGACTCCCGCGGGGACCAGAGGCCGTGCGCTTGGTGTTCCCCCAGATGGGCACCCCAAACCATCAGACAGGCATCGGTCGATAGAGAGACCGTCGGCTTGGGGCGGACGAACGGGATGCCCTCCTGCAGATGAGCTGGAACGGTCCACCACTGGACAGCGTTCCACATCCCCTGGGTCACCATCACTAGCTGGTCCAATGGATCGCAGCATTGTGACCACTGGCTGGCCAGCCCCCACTGAAGGGGGCGCATGTTCCAGCGGGCCCAACGGACCACGCTGGTACAGGCCGCCATGAGACCCAGGAGGCGCAGAAAGTCCCGGGCAGGGCACAATTGCCCAACCAGAAATGATTGGGCAAAGGAGGAAAGAACCTCGGCCCTGTCCGCCGGGAGCCATGCTCTGGCTCGAAGAAAGTCAAGCTCTGCCCCAATGAAAAGAATCACCTGCTTCGGCTCCAGTTCCGACTTGGCCTCGTTGATGAGGAGGCCGACCTGAGAGCAAACCTGGAGGGCCAGGTCTCTGGACTGCTCCACCTCCTGTCTGGAGGGGGCTGCTATCAGCCAATCATCCAGGTAAGGGTAAACCCGGACCCCTCGGCGCCGCAGGAATGCTGTCACCACTGCCATGCATTTGGTGAAGACCCTGGGAGCTGGAGATAAGCCGAATGGCATGGCTTGGAACTCGAAAAGGGAACCTTCCGCTTGAAAGCGAAGGAACCTTTGATGGGACGGATGGATAGGGACGTGAAAGAACGCGTCCTGTAGGTCCAGAGAGCAGAACCACACGCCGTGTTCCAAGGATGGGATTATCTGAGCCAGAGTGACCATCCTGAAGGTTCAAGACCTTAGGAACTTGTTCAGGTCGTGTGGAAGTCGAGAATGGGCCAGCCCCGTCCGTTCGGAACCAGGAGTACCTGGACATGAACCCGGGTTTGAGGAGGTCAGCCACCTCTCTTATCACCTCCTTCTCGAGGAGGAGAGGCGTGCTCGGCTCGGCGAAGGCTGACAGCGAACTCCGGACCCGGAGGCCCCCCGAGGTGCGACGGCTCTGAAGGATGGGGCCTGCTCGAACTCCAGAGGCAGGCCCTTTCCTACCACCTCCAACACCCACCTGTCTGTGGTAATAGCAGACCAGGCGGAAAAGAAGTACCGGAGCCGTCCCCACACGGGGGGAACCTGGGGTGAGGTGACGAGGTTGGGGGAGACACCTCTCAACCCGTCACTGTGCAGGCTTGGAGAAGGGACCGGCCAAGGGACCGCCTGGGCCTTTACCTCCCTGCTTCCTGGAGGAGGAAGCCGCAGGCTTGGGTTTGGGATGCCATGCGCGAGCCTGCTGGCCCTGGTGTTGCTGGGCCGGGGCGTAGACGGACTAAAGGGCTTGGGTTGAGGTCTGCGTCCTTGTCCCTCTGAGCAGATGATACAGAGTCCAAGGTGGCATTGGACTTTTCGATCCTCTGGAGGTGGCCTTCCACCCAGGGCGAGTCGGTTCCCAAGAAGGGGACATCCGCCAATTTGTGCTGGGTATCCGCTGTGAAGGTGGATATCCTCAGCCATGCCCGACGGCGCATAGCCACTGCAGCCGCTACTGACCTGGCGCATGAATCACAGATGTCCAAAGCAGTCTGAAGTTGCTGCTTGGCCACTGCCCTGCCCTGGTCCTGCACCTGCTTGACCGTGGTCTGTAGGTCAGCTGGGAGATGAGGGACCACCTCATCCAGGGAGCCCAACAGGGCGTGAGAAAAATGCGCCATCAGTACGGCCGAGCTGGT
Source organism: Neoceratodus forsteri (assembly GCA_016271365.2). NCBI lineage: Eukaryota > Metazoa > Chordata > Ceratodontiformes > Ceratodontidae > Neoceratodus > Neoceratodus forsteri. Next base: position 1,295,078,556 of record CM057454.1, on the reverse strand, counting down.
CTGATGAAGGCCAAGGGAGGACGCAGCGTAGACTTTTCGCGCGGCATAGTCCAATTTCTTGGACTCCTTGTCGGGAGATTTGTCCACGTCCCTACCGTTTCTGGCACGCCGGAAAACGCTGTCGGTAACTAACCCCTCGGCCGAGGGATGTTCCGAGAAACCGAACAGGGAACCGGTAGGGACCGCATACTTCCTGGCCATCCTGGCCGAAGGCACAGGGCAGGAAACAGGACGCTGCCAGAGCTCCAAGGCCGGGCCCACAATGGCCTCAGCCACAGGGAAGGCCTCCGTAGGGGAATCCCCTCGGTCCAATATCTCCGTGAGGGGATACTTGGCCCGCTTGAATACGGGCTCGAGCTGCATCCCCGTGGAGTCCGAGATGAGTCTGAGCAACCCCAGGAAGGACGAAGGGCTGTTGTCCAGCGACTGACCTCCAGAGGACTCCAAGTCCACTCGCTTGGAGAAGAAGGAGGAATCGTCGTCGGACTCGGAAGAGTCCGCAAAGAGCTGCCTCAGGCCTGAGCCACCCTCCACCTGCCGAGGCGATCGGGAGTGAGGTGACCGACACCTATGGGGCAGACCCTGAGCCGACCGAGAATTCTTGGTCGAGCCCCAAACACCGGCTGTGGAGGGCGGAGGTTCCACCGAAATCGGTGGAGCAGCTGGTTCGGCGAACAACCGGCCTGACAACAGGCTCCTCGGGTAAATGGAGGTTGTTTCGGCCGCTCGGTGACAACCATAATGGCGGGGAAAGGCGGCAGTCGGCTTATTCGGTCAAAGGCTGTTGCCACATGAAGGGTCCTCGTATCGTCGGCAACTTGCGTTGAAGCCTCCTCATCGAGGGAGGAGGAAGAGGAGCGGCGCCCGCTTACATGATGCCGGACCGAGACCGCCTGTGATGGCGGGATCGGCTGGGCGCGAAGAAGTCCGGACCGAGAACCTCGGCTTTTCCGAGGGCGGTGCGGAGAGGGGGCGGGTGGAACCGGCTCCTCCCTCGGCTCGGAGGAATACCCAAGGCTCCGGAACCGGAGGCACTAGCAACCACGGATCCTCAACTCCCACGGGGAACTAGGGAGAGGTTTTCGGCTGGCGGTCGACAACCCGTCCAACGGGTCGAGAAAGATCTCGACTGCGTCGACGGGAGTCTCGGTCAACTGACCTGACGGGGACACCGTGAGATCAGTGGCCGAAGCCGAACGATCGACCGAAGTCGATGGCCGACAACTCGGGGAGAGGGACCTTTCCCACTCCCAAAAGCATCGATGAAGAGACTTACCCTTGTCTTTCTTCTTGGACTGAAGAAGAAGGTCCAGCAGACGTTGGTCCCTCTCCCCTAGTGGAGAGGGACAGACAAACATAAAAGAAGCTGTAAAAAGGAACCCAGGAAAGCAGAATAAAAGCAGCGGTCGAGGAAGATGCGGCCTCGCGCCTCCTCTTCGAGGCGATCATCTGCTCTAGCTGATCACCCGAGCCCGCCCGCCATGAGCCGCCGGACAGGCCTCTTTTGACTTAACCGTGGAAAACGTTCTCGGGCGCCCCAGTTGTAAGACGTGCGGCACGGTCTCGGGGACCGAGGCGGAGAAGGAAGAGCACAGGTCGCAAGCTCATGGTCGTGTCGAGGCCCAAACAGTACACACACGTGAGTGCGGATCCGTCCGAGACATCTTTCTGCCCACAAGGGCACCGCCCGAAAACCAGGAGTCGATTTGTCCATCGCGAGCTGCGGGGATAGAAGACCGAAGTCTTTAAGCAAAAACTTTTAAATTCGGAAAACCGAAGAATTAGGAACCAGTCTTATACGCAGAGCGTTAAGGAGGGAACCTAAGCTTCCAAGCGGTAAGGAAGATCTGGCGTCATGGAGCAGAGCCGAGAGTTTTACCACCCGGGTGGATGGGAGAAGCCAGCTTGAAGACCTTCCGGCAAGATTTAAAGCGGCAAGGATACCTGCCAGACAGTGTGGATGAACAACATATCCATGTCCCTAGAAATCCGGATGTTTCAGCACCTGTGGTGACAAGAGCTCAGGCAAAGAAAATTTCAGATAGTGGGGACACTTTTCCTTTCAAAGATTTTGATTCAGACTTGTTTGAGCACAGCTCCAAGATCCAGAAATCCAAGAAAGAAAGACGATGCCGGAAGAAACTGTGGCAACAAATGACTGATGGACATAATGGGTTAAAATGCTGAACCTAAATTGATAACTGATTGTGATTTTCTTTCAGAACAAGCTAACAATGTTTCTCTCCAGGGTTATTTTAAGCAGCTGGGGGTGAAACCAAAACAGGGTGGACCAATGTTTAAAAAAAATTATGGGTTACTGTACAGAGTTTGGGTTAAACTTCAGACACAGGAATAGACAGAACAATTGGTTATAGAACAGAGTTATTACAGATAGCACATGATAGTCCTATGGCTAGTCACTCAGGAAGGGATCGCACCCTTGCCAGATTGCTGTATAGATTTTACTGGCCTGGAATTCATGAAGATATTGCAACATATTGTAATTCCTGTGCTGAGTGTCAGAAAGTAGCCCCAGTTACTAGAAAATACAAGGTGCCCTTGGTGTAAAGCTACCAACTTTCCGAGGACTAAAACTGGGACGGTCCATCCTGACCATGTCCCCCCCACTGTGTCACTCCCACAGGCCCCGCCACAGACTACGCTGCACACAGTCAATTCAATTTTACTGTTTGTTCTGGTGATACTGCCCAACAGTAACACCAGTAGCAAACATCCAGATTAAAACAATACATCATTTTGCTGCAAGTTCCAAATCATGATGTACAGAAAGTTCATCAGAAGCAAATCTTTGTTAAATTGTGATCAGACATTCAAGCTGCATGTATTTCTCCTCTGACAGTCCCATCCAACCCATTTACACTCACCTCATTTGCTGAGCAAACTTCACTTCAGTGACTCCCATCACACCAGAATGTTTTCACACACTTCCCTACAGCTGATCAGATTCGGGTACCTTAGTTCCCTGCTGCCGGTCTCTTATCTGTCTGGAGTCCCTCTCAGCTACTGGCAGGCAGACATCCACATGCGCTTGTTTGTGCTACTACCCAATCTAATCTAACAGGAAGGAACATGCTTTACTGTGCTCCTACTGATGTGGTTGTGGTGCAACACAGGCGCAAGGGTTGAAGTTGTAAATTGCTGTTTAGCCTGAGCAGTGCCACAGTGGTGCAGAAATAACTGTCACTCATGGATTAGCAATCAGCAAAAAACAAAAAGGGACAAAACTGGGACACATAAGCAAAAACCAGGACAAAAGTGACATTTTGCAAAACTTGGGACACTGGGACATACTGCCTAAAATAGGGACTGTCCTGGGAAAAGAGGGACTGTTGGTAGCTTTACCTTGGTGCCCCTACCTGTACCCTTGATAGATGTGCCTTCTGAGAGAATTGCAATGGATGTGGTTGGTCCTTTAGACAAAAGTAAAAAGGGTAATAGATTTATCCTGGTAGTATGTGACTATTTAAAAGACAAAGAACCTCTGTGCGCAAACACTGAGGCAAGGGTTACCCCAAAGGGCATTTGGCTGGGAAGCCAAGTTTCAAGAAAATACAAAATCACACATGCCCACACAGTGCAAAGCATCATGGGCTGCATATGCAAATCACCACAGAATGTTATGCTGGTCCAACTTCAAGCAGAATTGCATGGTGCGAAGGCCTCTCACACACAGTTTGCAAAGCACCCTTTGCAACTGTGCGGCTTCTTCTCCATACGTCTGCTAAAGTCCAACTCTTTATTCTGTGTGATTCATATGCAACCATAATCTTTATATATGTGTTTATGCTACTCGATATCCAGAAGCAGTTCCAATGCGTACTGTTACAGCCCCAAAAGTTGCAGCAGAACTTGCCAACAATTTCAGTAGAGTGGGCATACCTAAAGAAATTATTACTGATCAGGGTAGTAATTTTGGTGCTGTAATGCTTAAGGAGCTGTACAAACTGCTAGGCATCACTGCAATAAGAACCTCCCCCTATCAGCCTCAGACAGATGGTCTTGCTGAGCGTTTTAACCAAACCCTAAAACCCATGTTAAAAAGGTTTGGAGAAGGGGAAAGACTGGGACCAATACTTGCCTTACCTACTTTTTGCTTACAGAGAAGTTCCACAGGCATCAACATGGTTTTCACCATTTGAAATGCTGCATGGTAGGCAGCCAAGAGGACCACTGGATGTGATAAAAGAAACGTGGGAAGATAACCCCACTCAGAAACATAGAATTTGATAGCAGACAAGGGCCGCTTGGCTCACCTAGTCTGCCCATTTCCCTACCTACAGGATAAGCTGCAGATCCCAGTTAACCAACAGCCTACTTCCTCCTACTCCCTACTAGAATTGCCTTATGTCTGTCCCATGCATTCTTGAATTCCCCCACTGTTTTTGACTCCATGACCTCCTCAAGAAGGCCGTTCCATGCATCCACAACCCTCTCTGTGAAAAAATACTTTCTCACATTACTTCTGAGCCGTCCTCTATCTTCAAATTGTGCCGACTTGTTCTTGCACATCTCTTTCTGAAAGATGCTGCCCTCTTGGACTTTGCTGATTCCTCTGAGGTACTCGAAAGTTTCTATCATGCCCCCCCCTTCCTTTCCTAGAGGGTATACATATTAAGCTCCTTTAGTCTCTCTCGGTATGTCTTCTGGGCAGACTCTGCACCATTTTGGTTGCCCTCCTCTGGACAACCTCCACCCTGTCTGTCTTTGTGGAGATGGGGTCTCCAGAACTGCACGCAATACTCCAGATGGTGTCTCACCAACTGTCTGTACAGAGGGATAACAACTTCCTATTTCCTACTGGTGATGCCTCTCCCTTTGCATCCCAGTATCCCCCGAACCCTCCTTACTGCCTTCTCACATTGCTTGCCCACCTTTAGGTCACCTGATACAACTACCCCCCCGGTTCCTTTCCATTTTTGTTGTCATCAGTATCTCATCCCCCATTGTGTACTCTTCCCTGGTTTTTGTTTCCCAGGTGCATTACTTTGCACTTCTTCGCGTTGAATCTAAGCTGGCATACATTTGACCATTCTTCCAACTATTCCCCCCTAGTAACCCCCCCCTTTCTTTACTGTGGACTCCGTTTACTATTAACCTCTGCGTCCTGTTGTCCAGCCAATGTTTTACCCAGGCTACCACCATGGGACCCACACCCAGGCTGGCTAATTTGTTTATTAATCTTTTGTGCAGGACTGTGTCCAATGCCTTGCTAAAGTCTAGGTAGGCCATGTCCACAGCCCCTCCCTGGTCTTCTACTTTGGTCACCCAGTCAAAGAAATCGATTAGATTCGTCTGACATGACCTTCCTGCTGTGAATCCATGCTGCCTTGGGTCCTGTGCCCCACTGGCCTCTAGGTACTCAACAATTCTTTCCTTCAGAAGTGATTCCATCATTTTTCCTACCACTGAGGTCAAACTGACAGGTCTGTAGTTTCCTGCCTCTGTCTTATTCCCACTTTTGTGAAGCAGAATCACATCCGCCTTCTCTAGTCCTCAGGTACCACACCATCCTCCCACGATTTGTTAAAAAGGGTAGTCAGTGGTGTTACTAGTTCTTCCCTTAGTTCTTTTAGAATTATGGGGGTGAATCCCATCAGGCCCCATTGCTTTGTCCACCTTCAGTTTTAGGAGTTCTTTCAGAACCCTTTCTTCTCTGAAAGGACTAATATCGATCCCCCTATCCAGAGTGCTTCTATTGACTGGATTAGGTACCTCCCCCTCCTGTTCCTTTGTGAATACTAAGCAGAAGTATTCGTTCAGTATTCCTGCCTTTTCACTGTCCCTCTCTGCCCACCCACCTTTCCCCTCTTTATTCAGCCTCAGTAGCCCTCCCTTTGTCCTGCTTTACTCCCTAATGTACCTATAAAAGGTTTTATCCTGCTTAACCGAGTTGGCTATCTTTTCCTCAGTTTGGGCCTTTGCTATTCTGACTGCCTTCCCCGCTTCCTTCGGCCTTAACTGGTACAGTTCTCTGTCCTGCTCCTTCTGTGTTTCCTTATACTTCCTGCATGCCATCTTTTCTTCCTAACCTTCCCGCCATCTCTTTTGAGAACCATAGTTCATATGAACAACAGCTTATTAGTTAGATAAATGAAACCCATAGAAAAGACTGCTCTGTCTCACTTATGTGTAAAACTGCTGTATGCCTTATGCCCATAACCTGTATAAGTATCACTGTCTATTATTTCATGTACTGTTATTCCCGGGTCGCCCCTGAAAAAGGGACCTCTGGGGCCCAGTGGGCCTACCCAGTCATCAAAATTCAATAAATAAATAAATAGTGTTTTTTTCTTTCATTTTGATATGTTTATTTGCTTCACACAAAGGCTTGTTGCCTCTGTGATGGCAGTTTTGATGCTTCCCCATTGTTGCTCCACCCCTCCTTCTTGCCTGTTTGCTAGTGCTTTTCTGAGGCACTCTACGATTTTGACAAAATCAGCCCTCCTGAAGTCCAGTACCTTCACTTTTGTATGGCTTCACTCTACAGCTGAGTTTATCGTGAACCACACTGTTTGGTGGTCGCGTGTTCCCAGATGGTTACCCACTTCTACATCTGAAAGCATCTCTCTGTCCCCATTTGAGAGTACCAGGTCCAAGACTGCTCCCTCCCGAGTGGGTTCCAACACTAGCTGTCCAAGGCATGCCCTCTGTAGGGCATCAAGAATGGCCCTGCTCTTGGATGTGGCTGCTGCAAAGGTGCTCCAGTCAACATCTGGCATATTCAGGTCCTCCATCAGCAATGTCTCCCCTTTCTCTGCCATCCTAAGGGTGCCTTCTATCATTTCCTTGTCCATTCCCTCCCCGTGAGACGGGGTGTCGTTGAGGCACAGGTCAGGAAGCATAGGGAAAACCAGGAGCAGTTGTAAAATTCCATAAAACTGTTTATTTCAAACAACATGAAGTCTTGCTGTATTCTGACTATATGCAGTTAGCCCCAGCACTTGAACTGCTCCGGAGAGGAAAGGGTTAACTCTATGCCCTTAACATTATACTAACTCCTCTAACCAAAATACTAAACTTATCACTCATAACTGTTACCTTCCTCAATATCTGGAAAGTGACCATAGTTACCCCAGTCCACTAAAGTGGGACTAGAACCAACCACTCAAATTTCAATCCCCCCCACCATAAACTGTAGAATGCATCATAGCAGATCGATTGATAGACTACCTAGACAAGTACCAACTGCAATGCCGTCAGCAACACGGATTCCGGAAACAACATAGCACCACTACCGCTTTTGTTGAATTCATGGGTTATATCCATGATGCGCTGGATCGGGGGCTCTTGGTGGGGGCTACTTATATAGACTTCATCAAGGCCTTTGACATCATGAATTACTTCTGCACCAACTGGCCACTATAGGTCTCTCCAAAGAATCGGCCACCAGGTTTAGGAGCTATCTCATGGGGAAAGTCCAGAGTGAAAATTCAAGACACCCTCTCCGAAAGGAGGCCTTTTACTACAGGAGTGCCCCAAGGATCCATCCTCAGTCCATTACTTTTCAGCTTGTTCTTTAACCACCTCCCGCTAGCAGTACAGGACAACATTTTACTATACGCAGATGATGCAGTTCTATACTCATCTCACTCCAACACTACAACCCTAGAAAGGCAGATGCAGTCTAACTTCACCTCCATGGAAAATTGCTTCCTCAAATCTAAACTACTGTTAAAGTACAAGAAAATAAAGACCATGATGTTCACCTCGGCCCAAAATAGATACAGGTCCTACCAGCTCCAAATATGTAACAAACTAAACTCACCCCCTGAAATGGTACATAATTTTAAATAACTAGGAATCACCCTAGATAGACATTATCATACGCACAGCATATAGACCTAGTAGCTAAAGTGGCCAACGGTAGGTTGAGCAGGCTCTTTAGGTACAAACGTTGACTAACTAAAGAAGCCCTAAAAGTTGCTGTCTCCAGTTCGGTATTGAGAATCATAAACTACGGTCTAGCGGTCTATGGTGCGGAAACTCACATGGCAGTTAAACGTATCGAGACCACTCTCAACAAGGCATGCAGGCTTATTCTACATGCTGACCAACTAACTAACACCTGTGAACTGTATGCGCAGTCGGGCTGGCTCATCTTGGATTGTAGAATACAGTAACAGGTCTGTCTTCTGGCCAAGAAATCAATGCTAGGGCCCCCGGTGTATCAAATCTCCTCAGCATACCTAGGTCATCCAGATGTACTAGGGGTTTGAAAAAACAAACACTAAAAGTACCCTTCCGCCAGACTGAACAAGGCCAGTGCTCATATGAGAACCATGCACCTCTCTGGTTTAATGCCCTCCATATGGAGGCACAAAAGGAACTCAAGCTGGGACCCTTTAAGTCAAAACTACGTGCCCTACTTACTTCCAACACTGGTTGCAACTGTGGGACCTAATCCTTCCCCTAGCCCCTTGCCTTGGCTGCAATCTAGTCACTACCCCCCACAGCCCATCTGCTATCTCCGCCTCCCCCCTTTCCTGGACATTACACTGCCAGACATTCTATCCTACTTCACTTTGACCTCCTATTATATTTCCCTCTAATTCCCCCCTTCCCCTCTCTGCCTGCTCCACTATTCCCCTCTAACCCCATCACTTTTTCTTCTCTGTAGTACTTCCTCCCACTGGCATCAGGGTAAATGTGTATTCTCACATACTCTTCCTTAGCACCTACACAATGGATCTGATGTCTCAATCATTTCCTGCTAGTTGTTGTGCCCCTGGCTTGAACTTTTAGATATATTTCTTCGTTTTTTTTTTTATATTCAAGTTTATTGCATATTTGGCACATATATAAATATCTTTTACATTTCATTTTTCTTCAATTCACAGTGTAGAGGACGATACATGTTCAGATTTTCTTACTTACTTAGTTTCCCCCCCCACCCAATCCCTTCTGTTTTATTCATAATATTACAATTCATTGACCTTATCATTTTATATGCTTCTATGTATTCAATCCTGTAAGGTGAGGCTTGTCAAGACCAGGAACTTCTTATTCGGATATTCTCTCCGCCTCCTATTTTCCCCTTCCCCCTTTTCACCCTTTTTCTTCGTTCTCTTTGTTCTCTATTTCCAAAAACCAGGGGGTCCATCTCTCCCTCCAAATTTGTCCCCTCAGATTTATTCTATATGTCACTTCCTCCATATCCTTTATTTCCTTTACAATTAACTCCCAGTCTTGGTTTGTTGGTGGGGTCTCGGTTAGCCACTTCCTGGTCACGGCCTTATGGGACGCCACCAGAAAAATATTCCATAGATAGGTTCGATTTGCTCCTTATTTCTTCCGTAGTATCCCCAATACTAGGTTTTTCAACCAGGTTTGATTGTATGGATAGTATCTTTTATCTTCATTTCTACATCTTTCCAGTATTGTGTGAGGACCCGGCATGACCAGAACATATGAAGGTAGTCTGCCTTAACAGCTCATAGCCCTCCAACAAGACCCTGAGCAACTCTTGTCCCACTTACTTTGTGTCTTTTGGGGTATAAAAGTACCTTACGGACCTTCCATTCATATTCTCTCCAATAAGGAGAGGGGCGTGGTCTTAGAGCTCCAGTCAACGCGGATGTCCAGGCCCTCTCCTCTAGGTGTTCCCCCATTTCCTTTTCCATCTGTTCCTAATGTGTATAGTTTGGTCCCTCCTCGATCCCTCAGAGCCTCATATATAGCTGAAATAAGGCCCTTGGCCCTCATGTAAGTTCAATATATCAATTATGGTATCTCTTAACTCGCTTCGGGATGGGCTCATGTATTTTTGTAAGGTGTATATATACGATCTTATTTGGAGATATCTAAAATAGTCTGACTGTCTCAGTGAAAATTCCTCTAACCTGGGCAAAATTCTACGTCGATTTCCTGAGAAAGTGACTCAGAGAGTGCAATCCCAGTCTCCCAGTTTCTAAAAGTAAGATCTTGTTTAGATGGGGAAAAATCCGAGTCCCAAGCAAACCATCTCAACGACCATGTCTCCTCCTCCACCCTGTGTTTATTCCATAGTCTTTTGAGAGACCCTAGTGTATTTCTAACTGCTATTAAAGTTATATCCTTCTCTCTACCTTGTACCTTGGTCCACATTACTCTGGCTCCTAGTGGTGTACCATCTGTTAGAGCTACCTCTATTGTTTTCCACCTCGCCTTGCAAGAGCTAATTGACCAAAGCAGGGCCCATTTCAGCTGTGTGGCTAAAAAGTAGTCCTCCAGATTAGGTACATTCCGACCCCCTTGATTCTTACTTGACTGAAGGACCCCCACCTTAAGTCTTGGTCTTCTTTTGTTCCAGATGAATCTTGTTAGCATCCTTTGCCAGATCTGGAATTGATTCTTATGTATTTTAATGGGGAGACATTGGAACATGTACAGGTACTTCGGGAGTACATTCATAGATATTGACTGTATCCTTGAGTATAGTGGCGAGTTGAGTGTCTCCCACCTTTTAATATCTTGTTTAGTCTGATTCGTTATATGTTCAAGGTTATTTGCATATAACAACATCAGATTTTTAGGGATTTGTATACCCAGGTATTTAATCTTCTCTTTGTTCCACTGTGTCTTCAGGGTCTGTAGCAACTCCTCTGTGGGGGCGGAAGTGAAATCTCAAGACATCCGTTTTATTTTTATTAAGTGTGTACCCTGAATATTGATGGAATTTATCTATGAGTTCCCAGATTTTTGGGATGGACTCATTTGGATTAGCTATATATAAGAGAACATCATCCGCGTACAAAGATATTTTATGTTCCTCCCCCTCTATGTCTATCCCTTTAATCTCTTTTGATTCCCTTATTGCTTGAGCTAGTGTCTCTATATATAAGTCAAATAGAAGGGGGGACAGAGGACAGCCCTGCCTCGTGCCCCGCCCTAGTGTGAATCTCTGTGAGATCCCTCCATTAACCTTTACATAAGCTTGTGGGTAGGCGTACAGAGTTTTAATTGCCTCCAGGAATGTCGGTGGGAATCCCATTCTCCCAAGAACTAGGAAAAGGAAATTCCAATCCACCTTATCAAACGCCTTCTCCGCATCTAGGCTCATAAGACAGGCTGGTAGTTTTCTTTTATAAATTATATCAATGATGTCTATGGTTCTTCTCACCCCTTCTGGGGCCTGCCTGCCCTCTACAAAGCCCGTTTGGTCCGGGTGTATTAGGTCCTGCATAAAGACTGAGGCTGCTATGATCGCTGTGAAAATTTTATAGTCTACATTAAGTAGAGAGACCGTCTATACGACCAGCACCTGGATCCTTTCCTCCTTCGTATTACCGTTATGGAGGTGTAATTCCAAGAAGGAGGAACTTAACCCTCCAGCCATATTTGGTTATAGACCGAATTTAAAAGAGGGCTCAGTTCCGCCTGGAATGTTTTGTAGAATTCTCCTCAAACCCGTCCGGCCCGGACATTTATTTGCCTTTAGCCTACCTATGGTGTCCAAGATTTCCTTTGTGTAATTGGTTGCGCCAATGTCTTTCTTGGGCTTCGTAAGTTCAGGTAGGTAGTGCTGCTAAAACTGAACTGCCTCTTCAGGCCTCGTGTTCTGTTGGGGATGATATAGAATTTTGTAATAGGCAACGAACCTTTCTGTTATTTGTTCCCAACTATTCAGGATTGTCCTGCACTGGATGTCTTATTCAGTAATATTTGCCCTAGCCTTTTGCTGTTTAGCGGTAGGCCAAAGCTAGTGGCTCTTGGCCCCTTCGTAGTAAGACTGTTTTATGCGTAATAATGCCCCTTCAGTTTCTATGAGTTGCATCCTCTGAAGTCTGTGTGTAAGGTCCCTTATCTCTCTCCCTCTTTCTACATTAAACTTTAACTTCTGTTGTCTTTCTAACTCTAGGAGTTCCTGTTTTATTTGCTCTCTTTGTTTTTCTCTCTCCCTTTTTTTGTAAGTGGCTATTGATATTAGTTTCCCCCTTACTAAAGTCTTAACCGTATCCCACAGGATTTGAGGAGCAACCTCTGGAGCCTTATTTAGCTGAATAGTGTTCTTTATCATCTCCTCTACCTCTTCCTTTATCCTTTCGTCCCTGAGTAGACTTATATTTAACCTCCAGTGTGTAGGTTTTTGGGTAGTTGGAGATCTAGCTTAGCTAACAATGGTTTGTGATCTGATATAGTTTCAATACCCACCCATACCGTCAAAGACAGAGACATCCTCTATATGCAAAAACATGTCTATTCTCGAGAAGATACCATACCTGGGTGAATAAAATGTATAATCTCTTGCTTTGTGGTACTTCTCTCCAGACATCCGTTATGCCCGTGTCTTCATAAGTCTTTTCAAAGACCTAGAGATTTTTGGTTTGGGGCTGGGATGTTTGAAGTAGTATCTAGGGCCCTATCCAGCACCACATTCCAGTCCCCCAGCAATTAGTGTCCCTTTGCCTTTTCCGCTATTAATTTAAATAGATCTGCAAAGAAGGGTGTCTGTGTCCTCGGAGGGGCATATACATTCAGCAGGGATATCTGAAGGTCCTGGACGCGGCCTACCACCAAAACATATCTGGCCCCCTCATCCCTTATTACCTCCTCCACTATGAACAGAAACGTGGCCGAAAGGAGAATGGCCACTCCCCTTTTCCTTCCTGTGGGCAGAGATGCGTGGTATATATTCGGGAAGTCCCTGTTCCTAAGTTTAAGAACCTCCTCGGGAAAGATGTGTCTCCTGAATAAAATGTACTTCACATGCCTGTCTCTTTAAGAATTTCTGAAGGCGTTTTCTTTTTATGGGGTTTTTTATCCCATTTACGTTCAGTGAGAGTATTTTAGTCTTTACTTTATCCATGATCAAGTTCCCCATCCTGTTTTAGTGATCTAAGTTCCAATTTGATTTCCAGATGTATCTTTCCCTTCTCCCCCTTCTCTTTTGGGGTGTCCCCCCTCGACTTGTTTCTCCCTTTCACACTGTGCCTTAATTCAGTCTGTTCTTTGTGCCGTGCCTGTTGTCTGCAAAAAATCCAATGTATATCATAGCTGTCCCCAACTCGGCAGCTTTTTTGTTTCTCTATAGCAATTCTCCCTGTAACTGCCCCTTTAAGTGGGGTTGCAATCCATTTAACCATATTAACATCCACAATATCTAAATTCGTAACTGTAAAACTACTAATTCTATATGACAACTTTACCCACAATGCATAGAACCCTCCCTCTGCATCCCCATGTTCAGAAGCTTTTTTATATCCTGGTGGATAGCTTCCAGGGGAAATCAGTCCCAAACTCTGCGGTAACCAATTTCCTAGGTCAGTCCATCCTACCTTGTATGGACTGGAGAGTGCCTCCCTTGTGACACAACGCCCTGTAAGATGTTCCAGGCCAAACCCTATCAGGGCTGTATTCTGGGGTCTGAGCCCCCCGGCCCGTGTTACACTCAACGTCAGCATGAGTAAATAGCAAACAAGAGCACACTTCTGCTCCATCTCCCCAATGCTTTCCCCCCAGCTCCTTTTCCTTCTTTTCCCTCTCCCCCAGGAAGGAAAAATATCTCCCTCCCCCTCTCTCCTCTTTTCCCTTCCTTAATATGGGCAATCCCTGATATGCTGTCTGAATTACAGCCCATAGGAACCCCAACCCTCGACAGGTCTCGGAGTCCTCGAGGCCATTGCTCCCTGATCTACGCCTGGGTCCATGACCCCAGGCCCTCTGTCCCCCAAGCGTCGTCCCTCACAATCTGCTAGTTCATGTCTTCCCGTCTTCCCCCGTCCCCCCGCATCCCGACAGCACAATGGATCCCTTCCCATTTCCCACCTTTCTTTCAGCTCCCCTACGGGAGTAGGAGCGGGTACAATCTAAATCCCCCTTCCCATTCCCTCTCCTTCCAAATCCCCCCCCCAACAATGAGTCTTCCGTCCACCACCCTCCTCCCCATCCGCCAAATTTTCTTTAACAAGGCTCCCTTCCGACTCCAAATAGCTTCCCTTTTTTGTCTCTGGTATCATCCTTGTGCATTTTAAGTCCTCCTTGTTACATCTCTAACCCCTAACCCTGGTGTATTATAGTCATTTTACTATTTCCGAACCTTTCCCCTCCCAAGTTCCATTTTACATTTTAACCCTTAGTCCATCTTTGTCTTCCAGAGTCCTACAGGGTGTTGTGGAGTCGTTTGCCTCCAAAGTCTTCTCCCGCATGAGTGGCCATTTTTATGATCAAACATCTTCGATGCATCTTCCTCTGGGATGAGACCGCTGAGTTGAACCCTCGAGACGTACGGTCTAATGAGAGCTGCAACATCCCCTCTAAGGTTCGTGGCGCTCGATCTTCCCTGACCTGTCAGCCCTCTCCGCGCCACCGACCACGCCGACTCCTTCAGCTCCTTCTCCAATCTCTCCCTTTCTAGCCCTGAGACCGGAATGGCGTTCTCTTCGAGGAAGGATCTAGCGGCTAGTAAATTTTCGAAAATCTTCACTCCCTGTTTCGATTCCACTCTCAACCTCGCCAGAAATAACATCTGTGCCTTCACATTACGCGCCCTCAGTTGCTTCACCACCGACCACATGTTCCGCCTCGCTTCCTGTACTCCCACCGAATAGTCATTATCTATAATTATTCTGTGTGCCCCATACATTACTTTTTTTTTTCGCCATGCTCTTTTGAGGATCTCTTCTTTAGAAGTATAGTTTGACATTCGCACAACAAATGAGCGGGGCCTTGAATTTGGGGCCGTCGGTCTGGGGACTAGGAAGCGATGTGCCCTATCCATGGAGACGTCCATTTCTGGCGGGAGATTTAAGAGTTCCGACAGTACCTTTTGCATGAAAGCAATTGTGTCTGTACTTCCCTTTTTTGTGCCTTCAGGAATGCCGTATACTCTTATATTTTGTCTCCTGCTGCGTCCCTCAAGGTTGTCTAGTTTGGCTTGAAGTTCTCTCTCTCTCGGGCCATCAAATAGAGCACTAGGCGGTCATGTCGATCCGTTTGTTCAATTGTGTTAGTGAGGCTCAGCTCCAGCTTATCTGCTCTGTGCTCGATCCTGTTGATATCCGTTTTTAATTCTGTAAGTGTATGATCTATTTTCTGGACCATTTTTGCTGTCTGCAGTATCGATGTTATTAACTGGGATAGTCTTCCTCGGGGACTGGTCCGTGGAGGTCGCGCCTTCATCCTCAGTAGGCCCGGGCAATTTTTCATTTTTTCCCCCTTGTAACAGCAGCTGCAGCTTCCTCGCTGGCGTTTGGCTGTTTTTACCGTTCCCTGCTTTCGATCTGGTGCCCTTAGCTGGGGATTGCATTTCTTATTGATGGGGATGCCGATTGATTTATTCTGCAGCTGGGGGATCTCTCAAATTAAGCTGCCATTCCTCTTGCTGACGTCACCGGAAGTCCTATTTCTTCGTTTTTGATGTATACTTTGGTAAACAAGTCACTGGCTCAAAGGTGTATTCCGAATAATTCAATAAATAAAACACATAAATAGCATCAGCAGCCATTTGAAACTGCTATTTGGCTGCTTCCAAGCCAAATCTAGCAGTTTTTGCAAGATCATCCGACAAAGGTGATGTGGCCATGACTGCCATAACCAAGACAGATTGCCACAGTTACTTTTGGTACTGTGCTGCATAGCCCTGAAAATTCACCTGCCTGACGGCTAAGGATGCTGACAAGTATCCCTTCTTGGCCATACTGTCAATTTTTTTGGACTCCTTTTCTGGTGGATGAGAAGCCAGTGGCACTTTGGCCTTGTCACAGGCTGCCGCCTGCACCACCCCCTGGTGGTCAGGGTGGGAAAACATAAAGTCTGCACCTTCCCTGTCCAACTGATATTTCTTGTCCAGTCTCTTATGGGGGGGGGGGGGAGAGACAGAGTTTGGAGTCTGTAAAATCTTCAAACCATCCTTCTTGAAAAATGTATTAACTGGGAGGAGGAGCTTTTCGGTGGAGGTTAGCCCCATCATCTCAAGGTATTCAACCTCCTCCTCATCCTCTATTTCCTCACCTGTGGTGATGTCAAGGGCATCAGCCATCCTTCTCACAAAAGTGAAATGTGAGGAGTAATCCATGGTAGCTCTGGGAGGAGAGCCAAAGTCTTGCTCGGGGGAAACCTCAGGCTCAATGGGTTTCTCCTCTTCCTCATACTCCCCATATTCCTCCTCTTCAATAAATGAGGATTTGGCTGAGGGGCCAGCCTGTCTGGCTGGGGTCTGCCCAGATGGCTTCTGGCCAGGGGACAGAAGTCCCTGCAAGGCTTGTACCACTTTAAAAGCCTGTGCTATTTTCTGAGGAGAGGCGAGACCCAGAACACCCACAGAAGTCCCCTTTTTTTTTGTCCAGCAGTGGGTTCTGTGTGCTTCAATTTTTCTGATTTTTTTGAGGGAACCGGGGAGTCAGCCGGCTCAGCAGGCCTCTTTGAAGTCACTTTATCACCCGTTATCAGGGATTAAGTGTAGAACTGCAGTGGTTTCACCCACAGCAGTAGAGGGTGTTGGCTGATCAGAGCCTGAGGGACCCTTAGGTGGAGGAAGTTTTTTCCTAAGCCATTCCAGGTGTTTCTCCACAGTTTTTTCTGTGAAAGTTTTACAAATTTCACAATTCTCATTTAAGTGGTTGTAGCCAAGGCAGGCAACACACAAACTGTGCTCATCTGCCTTGGCAAATACTTCCCCACATTCTGTACAGTGTTTTTTTTAATCGCATCTCTTTTTTCCGCCTTACTGCGGCAACTACTGGTGGGGGCATCCAGCCGCCGGCCCTGCCCGCCGAGAGCACCAGGCTCACTCACATGACTGGGGAACCGGTACGACCATCGCCAGTCCGCTGGAGGGCCTCCCTATATCCTGCCCAGCCGGACTGGCCCCGGACCCCCCAGTGCGATTCCACGAGAGTTCTCCCAGTGAGGCAGGGCGTGGCCAACAAGCTGCACAGTCACGCCCAGCCATTTTCCATCTGATTGTGCCCACTGGAGCATGGATGTGCAACGACGTCTGGGCACAGCATGCCGATGTCCACCGTGCTCCCCCCCACACATACACCAACATGTAGTGTCCCCAGGGGCTGCTACGGTGTGGTGGATTTCCCCAACCCTTCCCAGGATCAGCAGAGCAGTCTACGGACGCTCTATCCTGATCCTCCCCCGCCGACGACCAGAGTCTGTTCTCGAACCCAGGTTGCCGGCGTGGCGTGAGGTGTGGCTTCCAGCACCTCAACCCTCAGCGCCACCGGGCCAACTTATTCTGTACAGTTTTTAAAACTAAGTTCACCATTTTTTTTTTTAGGTCTTTCAGACGTTTTATCAGGAAACCAATAGAAAACGAAACTGCTAAAATGTAAGTAATATTTGGCAGTTGCGGTCGGTACTGGAACAGATAAAGGAACCAATCGGAATCCGGAACCGAAGAAAAATGAACTGAGGTCATTGGTTTAGTAACCGATTTAAAAAAAAATTACTTACCACAGTAATCTTGTTTCTTCTAATGGAGTCTTGCTGTATTCTGACTAACTGCAGTTAGCCTTTCCAGTTCAACTGCCCCAGAGATGAAAGACTTAACTCTATGCAAATGCGCAGAACGTTGAGCTCAAGCTCAGTTTTCAAACCCCTGTCCCTAGTACATTCTATGTAACCATCAGATTCTTATGAGCACTAAAACAGTGGCTACTAAGCTATACTACATACATAACAATTAATAAAATAGTGGTCAAAAGACTAATAGCCAAACAAAAGGGCAAACTAGAAGACTCAAGTCAGAGATGCCCAAGAAAATGCCACCCCAGTGGTACAGCACTCAAAAATAGAACAGCTGCAATGCAGCAACCTCCCCCCCAACAAGTTATGTTAGGGGAGGCAAGGAGGGAGGTCAGAATACAGCAAGACTCCATTAGAGGAAACAAGATTACTGTGGTAAGTAATTTTTTTCTTCAAACAACATGAAGTCTTGTTGTATTCTGACTAAATGCAGACTACCAAGCAGTGCCCCATGGAGGTGGGCACAGAACCTACTTAGGAAATAGGCTCTGCAATACTGCTGTGCCAAACCTGGCATCACTCCTGGCCTGGGTGTCCAGGCAGTAGTGTTTAGTGAATGGGTGAACAGTTTTCCAGGTAGTTGCTTTGCAAATTTCGAGCAGGGGAATATCTCTGACAGTTGCAATAAAGGCAGCTATTCCCCTAGTAGAGTGAGCCCTAAGGCCAGCTGGTGGCTCTTTCCCCAGTTTGCCATACCAGAACTAGATGCAAGACACAATCCACCGAGCAGTGGTCCTCTAGGCGGCTGGCTTGCCCTTACTCACTTCCCCATAGGTGAGGAACAGCTGTGTACACTCATTCCTCCGGGCCTTTGTCTGATCCACATAGCAGCTAATAGCCCTTTTAACATCCAGGCTATGCAGTCTACATTCTCCTGAACTAGAATGCTCAGTGAAGACGACAGGTAATGTCATGGACTGACTAAGGTGGAAGTCAAAAGACCACCTTTGGAAGAAATATTCTGTTTGTCCTAAGGACGACCTTGTCCCTATGGAATGCTATGTAGTTAGGCTCCAGTGACAAGGCCTGTAGCTCACTAATCCTCCTTGCAGAGGTTATGGCTACCAGAAACACAGTCTTCCATGTCAGGTACTTAAGTTCAGCAGAAGACATGGGTTCAAATTGGGGCTGCATTAGCTGTGCTATGCAGATATTCAGATCCCAAGAAGGGGTTGGCTCCCTGTGAGGAGGGTGTAGTTGGAGCAACCCTTTAAAGAACTTCTTGAAGATTACATGAGAGGCCAGGGAAGGGCCATTCCCTGCAGAGAGACAGGCAGAAACAGCTGCCAGGTGTGCCTTCAGAGTAGAAGGCTGAAGACCTAAAGAATGAAGGTGAACTAAATAGTCCAACAAGGCTGCCAATCTGGATGCCCGTGGGTCTATTTCCTTCTGTGCACACCAGATAGTAAATCTCTTCCACTTGGGAGTAAACGTCTTTCTGGTGGCAGGTTTTCTGGAAACCTTAAAAATATCCAGGACCCCTTCAGAGAGATGCAGGCCTGCATGCTCTAGGTCCTCAAGAGCCAGGCCCTGAGCCTGAGGGACATGAGGTTGGGGTATAGGACCCTCCCTTGAGAGGAGATCAGAAGATTGTGCCTCCTTGGGAGGCAGATTGGACTGGTCACTGACAGAGACAGCAGCATGGGGTACCAGGGCTGTCTGGTCCAGTCTGGAGCAATCAGAATCACTGATAATGGCTGGCTCCTGAGTTTGACCAGAACTTTGAAGATCAGAGGGAATGGGGGAAAAGACATACAGGATTTTGCCTGTTCAGTTCAATATCAGTGCATCCAGAGGCACTGAACCCAGAACTGGAGGTCTGCAACAGAATTGGGATAGCTGATGATTGTCTGGGGCTGAAAACAGATCTATCTCTAGTGTGCCCCATCTCCTGAACACTGCATGCAGTATTTCCCTGTTCAGAGACCACTCGTGGTGACTCGGATTTATTCTGCTGAGGGCATCTGCCAGTACCTTTTCCTTGCCTGGCAAGTGCACGGCTGAAAGGGAGGTCTTGAGGGAATAAGCCAGACTGCAGATCTTCATTGCCTCCGTACACAAGGCAGAGGATCTCGTCCCTCTCTGCTTGTTGATGTAGTACATGGTGGTGGTGGTGGTCTGTCCCTGTCTGCACCACCTTTCCCTGTACCATTTGTATGAATGACTGAAGAGCTAAGAACACTGCCCTGAGCTCCAACAGGTTGATGTGGAGCAGAGACTCCTGGTGAGACCATGTCCCATGAGCAGTGTGGTCACCTAAATGAGCTCCCCACCCTAGGAGAGAAACATTTGTGGTCAGAACCACTGTAGGAGATTGTTGGAGGAATGGAACACTCTCCCTGAGGTTGTCCCTGTCCTTCCACCACTGTAATGCCTGGATCAGAGTGGCTGTCACTGGGATCAGTTTGGACAGGAAATCCTTTTTCTGGGTCCAATAGGACCTGAGATGAAACTGGATATTCCTCATCTGAAACCTGGCTCCTGGAACAACTGCTGTGGATGCTGCCATGTGTCCCCGGAGCTGGAGAAAATGTCTTGCCAGAAGAGACATCTGTGGGTAGAAAGAGTCTGCCAGCTGAATGAGGTTGTCTGCCCTTTCCACTGACGAAAGAGCCTTTGCCTGAACCGTGTCCAGCTCTGCTCCTGTGAATTCTAGGATCTGGACGGGTTCCAGCACTGACTTCTTTAGGTTTACCAGAAATCCTAAAGATATGAGGGTATCCTGTACCAGACCCACGGCATCCCTTACTAGCTGGGGGGGGGAGACTGTCCTACAACCAACCAGTCATCCAGATAGGGAAACATGGACACCCCTTGTCTTTTCAGATGAGCTACAACCACTGCCAGACATTTTGTGAATGTTCAGGGGGCTGAGGTAAGGCCAAAGGGCATTGTCCTGAACTGGTAGTGGCCTGAGAGTAATTCGAACCCTTAGGTATTTTCTGTGAGAGTGTCTGATTAAAATGTGAAAATAAGCATCCTTGAGGTCCAAGGAAGCTAGCCAGTCTCCTTGCCTGAGAGTAGGAAGGATTTTGGTTAGAGTGACCATCTTGAATTTGGGTTTTGTTGGGTACTTTTTGAGATACCTCAGATCTAGAATGGGCTGTCATTCCCCAATTTTCTTCAGGGTAAGGAAATAACTTGAGTATAACCCTTTTCCTTTGTGAAGAGGAGAAATAGTTCCCACAGCTTTGTGCTCCAGAAGTGTGGTAACCTCTGCTTCCAATAGAGTTGTCTCTGAACTGTTGGCAGGTTTGAATGACCTTTCTCTTGTTCTTGGAAACTGTTTGAAATTTAGAGCAAGTCCCTGGCTCACTACTTCCAGGACCCACTTTTGTCTGTGGTAATGACTTGCCAGGCCTGGAAGTAGTGCACCAACCTGCCCCCTGCTGGCAGTGGGGAGGCAGCCCTGGCTGACGCATCAGGGTGTCTGCCTGACAGGAGTCCTAGGCTGAGAGGAGGAAGCAGCTCTGCTTACACCCCTTCTGCCTCTGCCACTAAAGAATCCTCTCTGCAGCTGGTAAGCAGGGAACGCCTGGGCCTGGTAGAAAGGCCTTTGATAAGGCCTGCTTCTGCCTGGCATAGGCTGCTGCTTCTGTGGAGTTGCAGCTTTTTCTTTAGAAGCTGCACTCCTGTAAGTAGCCCTTTATTCATCCATTTTCTTCATGTATGTCTCTGTTCCCCAAACAGAGAATTCTGGATAACAGGGAAGTCCATAGCTTTTGACTGGGTGTCCTGGGAAAGACTGGTACACCTGAGCCAAGAGAATCTTCTTAGGGAGACTGCAGTAGCCATGACCCTAGAGGATACATCATTTGAATCCACAGCAGAGTGAAATTGGACTATGGATGCTTCAATGCCATCCCTAACTGTTTGCTTCAGATCCTTAACTAGCCAGGGTGGAGCAATCTTAGTCAACTCCAGAATAGATTCCCATCTGGATTTCTGGTACCTGGTGACATATGCCATGTAGGAGGCTTGTCTAATTCCCAATGAAGCAGCCAAATACTGCTTCTTTGGCCATGGCATCAATCCTCCGAGAGTCCTTCTCAGGAGGGTGTGAGTCCAAGGATAAATGCCAGCCTTATCACAGGAAAAAACCTGAAGAACCCCCACATGACTACAATGGTTATACAGGAATTCTGTACCATTGCCAGACAACATGTACCTCCTGTCCATCCTTTTGTCCACAGGGGGGAAAAAAGTAGGCATCTGTAGGATTTTATTTGTCTGCTTCTTAAGAGACATATGAAGAAGTATTGAGAGTTTCTTAGTGTCAGGGGCATCCATCATTTCGATGAAATCTGGCTCCTCCTCTTCTTCAGCTGCCTCAAGAGTAGGCAGCTGTAAGGTCTCAGCAACCTTTTTGAAAAACAAATAATGAGAGGAGGACTTCCCAGGCTGTCTAGGAGGAGAAACAGACTCTAGTCTATCAGGGGAGACATCAGGCTCAATGGGGTCACCCAAGCCTTCCTCTTCTTCCTCTCCCTACCACT
Source organism: Neoceratodus forsteri (assembly GCA_016271365.2). NCBI lineage: Eukaryota > Metazoa > Chordata > Ceratodontiformes > Ceratodontidae > Neoceratodus > Neoceratodus forsteri. Next base: position 1,295,056,588 of record CM057454.1, on the reverse strand, counting down.
TAAGTTCATAATAGGTCTCCAGATCATATGAACCGGTGGGAAGTAAACCGGCAGGTGACCGAACCGCAGTACGTGGTTTTTGTACTGGCCCGGTATCATCTGAACCGTTCTGTAGGGATTGTACAATCCGTATCGCTTTAACTATCTCCTCAGCGGTTGGAGCTGCAAACGTTGGCTCCAAACTGGCAGATTTTCTTTTTCTTTTTGCAGGTACCGACTCCCTCAGTATCCATCTTACTTTTGGTCGAGGAGGTATCGTCCTGGTCAGAAGGCACCTCCTCCGGTTCCCTAGCTCCCAAAGGAGCCGGACTGGCCATACGGGTCAGCGGATTGTTCGACCATTTTTTCCTTAAGCCTGGCCAAATGCTTATCCAGCATGGCTTTCAGAGAGTTTTTACAAATTTGGCAGTCTATTTTTAGGTGGTGAAACCCCCCGACAGTAAACACAGACAAGGTGGGGATCAGCCTTGGCGAACACCTCCCCGCACTCTATGCAGTGCTGAAACCCAGTGGGACCGGTATTTTTCTTGGGTTTTTCTGACATAGTGCACCGATAAGTCAAGTTACCCTTTTATGTGGCGGTCAGGCCCGAGTAACTAAAAGTGCTTTTGGTTAATGACCGGTTAAATGGTCGACTGAAAAAAAAAAAAGTCTAATTTTTTTTTAAAACTGAAAACCGCCGGATCCCAAACAAATTATTTTTTTAAAACAACTTAAACAATAAGGCTTTACCTCAAAAGAAAATAATTAACTCAGTTTCCTCCCGCTTATGCGAACTAATAGAAAAAAACGAAGACTTATCGAAATTGAAGAACAACCTAAACTAGTCTAATCTGTACCATAGGACAGAGGCTTGAAGAACCGAAAAAATGAAACACGGTTTGAAGAAACCGTCAAAAAACCACACTAAACCAAAGTGAGCGAGGAGAAATCTCCAGAGCGACTTCACAGGCAGGCGGAGTACATAATTTGACGGTTGCACAGAATGCACCAGGGACAGGGGTTTGAAAACTGTGCTCGAGCTCAACGTTCTATGCATTTGCATAGAGTTAACTCTTTCATCTCTGGGGCAGTTGAACTGGAAAGGCTAACTGCATTTAGTCAGAATACAGCAAGACTTCATGTTGTTTGAAAATAAAGGTTTTTAAACAAAAATAAACTAAACTGAGTTTTTTAGTCATTAAACTCCAATATAAGCTAAAATAACTCTGTTCCCCACCGGTTATACCGAACCGGGAGAAACCGATAAAAACAACAATTTAACACTAAAACTACGGTTTAATTTAAAATACAATAAGTAAAGGGCAGCAAATGAAAGAAAAAATATACTTATATGTTTTTTATAAGTTTTTCACGTCACAAATAGATGTTGAGGAGAGGAACTCCGAGCGTCTATACTTGACATGTGGAGAGAGAAATCAGAGATTTAGAACTAAGGCAGTTAGTTCAAGGCAGCATTTGAAAAGTTGGCAGGTGCACAGAGTTCCATCATATGCATGTGTTCCATTCTCTCCAGGCAGTTCTGTCTTAAAGGGTCACTGCAAGAGTTATGAATACCTGAGTATTACTGGGGTTAGAATGATCAGTGAAAAAGACTGGCAAAGTGATAGACTGATTCAGGGGTAAATCAGACACCACCTTAGGGAGAAACTTCCTGTTAGTCCTGAGGATTACCTTGTCCCTATGAAATGAAATATAGTTTGGTTCTGTGGACAAGGCCTGGAGCTCACTGATCCTCCTGGCTGAAGTAATAGCTATCAGGAACACTGTCTTCCATGTCACATACCTCAGCTCTACGGAGGACATGGGCTCAAAGGGTGGCCGCATTAGCTGGCCAATCGATATGCTGAGGTCCCATGCAGGAGTGGGCCCTCTGTGTGGGGGATGTAAGTGCACCAGACCCTTTAAAAACCTTCTCAACACCTGGTTCGCTGCCAGGGATGAACTCCTACCCGCTGAAAGGCAAGCAGAGACAGCTGCCAGGTGCACCTTGAGGGTAGATGACCTGAGACTGAGGGTGTAAAGGTGTACCAGATAGTCCAAAACAACTGGCAGACCAGCCTAGCTACAGTCTATACCTTGCTGTTTGCACCAGACAGAAAATCTTTTCCACTTAGAAGTGCAAGTCTTTCTAGTAGAGGGTTTTCTGGAAACCCTGAGGATCTGTAGAACCCCTTTAGAAAGGTTAAGATCGGCATACTCCAAGTCCTCAAGAGCCAGGCCTTGAGCCTGAGGGACTGGATATTGGGGTAAAGGATCCTGCCCTGTGAAGAGGTCAGCAGGTTGTGCCTCCTGAGGAGAGAAATTGGTCTGGTTACTGACAGGGTCAGGAGCAGTACCAAGGCTGCCTTGCCCAGTCTGGAGCAATGAGGATCATTGTCACTGGTTGGAGCCTGAGCTTGTTCAGCACTCTGAGCAACAAGGGAAATGGAGGGATGGCATACAGAAACTTCCCTGTCCAATCCAACAGCAGTGCATCCAGAGGCACTGTGCCCACTGCAGGAGGCGTGCAACAGAACTGTGGTAGCTGGTGATTGTCTGGGGCTGCGAAGAGGTCAACCTCTGGGGTACCCCACCTTCTGAATACAGCTTGCAGGATCTATCTGTTCAGTGACCATTCATGGTGATTTTGATTGATCCTGCTGAGGGCATCTGCAAAGACATTGTCTTTCTCTGGGAGATGAGACTGCTGAGAGGGAGATCCCTAGGGAATAAGCCAAATTCCATATTTTCATGGTCTCTGTGCATAGGGGGGTTGACTTTGTGCCCCGTTGCTTGCTTATGTAGCACATTGTGGTTGTATTGTCTGTTCTGACTTGAACCACCTTGCCCTGCAGCATTGTGGCAAAGGACTGAATGCCCAGGTAGACTGCCCTGAGCTCCAATAAGTTTATGTGGAGCAGAGACTCCTGCTGAAGTCAGGTAACCATGTCCGGTGTGCTCCTCCAGGTGGGCACCCCACCCTAGAAGAGAAGCATCTGTTACTAACACCGCTGATGGTGGCTGCTGCAGGAAAGGCACACCTTCTCTGAGGCTGTCCTTCTCCTGCCACCACTGGAGTGCCCGAAGTGGAGTTCCTGTGACAGGCACCATTTTCAACAGGGAATCCCTTTTCTGTGACCAGTGAGATTTGAGATGGAACTGGATGTCTCATCTGGAACCTGGCACTTTTGCTGTTGACACAGCCATGTGTCCTAACAGCTGGAGAAAGTGTCTTGCTGGTCTGGGAATATACAGTTGGAAGGAGCCTGCCAACTGTACCAGGCTGTCCAATCTCCCCTGAGGGAGGAATGCCTTTCCCTTTAATGTGTCCAACTCTGCTCCTATAAATTTCAGGAGCTGGACTGGTCTCAGCACTGACTTGTTGTGGTTTACCAGGAAACTTAGAGACTGCAGAATATCTTGAATGGTGGTCAAAGTCTCTCTGACCTGTTGGGGTGACTGGTCTACTACTAGCCAGTCATCCAAGTATGGGAAGACTGTAACTACCTGCCTCCTTAAGTGCACTAACACCACTGCTAAGTGCTTTGTAAACACTTGTGGCAGAACTCAGGCCGAAGGGAATGGCCCTGAACTGGTAATGGCCTGACGGCAATCTGAACCTGAGGTAGTTTCTGTGAGACTGCCTGATAGGAATATGGAAATAGGCATCCTTTAGGTCTATAAATGGCAGCCAATCTCCTTGTCTGAGCATAGGGTGGATGGTAGTCAGGGTGATCATTTTGAACTTTGCTTTTGTCAGATGTTTGTGTGTCTGAAATCCAGTATGGGTGACCACTCCCCCGTTTTCTTTATGGTGAGAAAGTACCTTGAGTACAGTCCCTTTCCCCTTTGGGTGAGGGGAACAGGCTCTACTGCCTTCACCTGTAGGAGTTTTGTTACCTCCTCCTCCAACAGACTTGCTTCTGATGGGGTGGCAGGTCTGAAAACTCTTGCTGTCAGCCAGGGCATGATCTTGAAGTTGAGAGCAAGACCCTGGCTCACTACCTCCAGGACCCACTTGTCTATGGTGATAGAACTCCACGCCTGGAGGTGGTGAGCCAGCCTGCCCCTACTGGGAGTGGGGAGGCAACCCTGGCAGACCCATCAGGGAGTCTGCTTTGCCTGTGCACTTGACTGTGGCCAGCTCGACTGCCACCCCTTCTGCCCCTGCCTCTGAAGTAGGGCCTGAATCTGGAACTAAGGTCTGTAGTGGGTTCTACCCCTAACCCCTCTACTCTGATACTTCTGAGGTGTTGAGGCTTTTTCCTTAGCAGCAGCACTCCTGTAAGCCACCTTGTAGTCATCTATTTCTTTCATGTAGGCCTCTGTCTGTTCACCAAAGAGAGACATGGGCTCACAAGGGAAATTCAGGGCCTTCGTCTGGGTGTCCTGGGATAAGCTGGTGGTCCTGAGACAAGCAAAGCTCCGCAGGGACAGTGAGGTTGCCATAAGTTTGGCTGCAGTGTCACTGGCATCAAGTGCCATTCTATATTGGAACTTGGAGGCTTCCATGCCCCTTGTTGCCGCCTCAGCTAGGTCAGATGCCAAAGGGACAGGGCAGGCCTTAACAATTTCCAAAACTGTGATCCAGAGACTCTTCTGGTATCTGGAAACATAGGCCATGTAAGTGACCTACCTGATGGCCAGAGAAGAACCCAAATAAGATTTCTTGACCATAGAGTCCATTTTTCTGGAATCTTTATCTGGAGGGATTGATGCCAGAGGAATGCCTACACCATCCCCTCATGATTGGGATGCCCGAAGAAGAATTCTGCTCCTGCGTTGGCAACTCAGTATTTTCTATCCATCTTCTTATCCATGGGGGTGGGGGGGGAGTTGGGGTTTGCAAAATCCTAGTGGCTTGTCTCTTTAGAGACTTGGGGATGAGTTGTAGAAACCTGCTAGCTGGAGGCACAGCCATCATTTCCATATAATCTGCTCCTCCTCCTCCTCCTCTGTAGATTCCTGGGTGAGGAGGTCCAGAGTTTGAGCCACTTGATGCATGAAAGCAAAGTGTGAGGCAAAATCCTCAGGTCCCTTTATCAGGGGAATCAGTGCACTGAGGGTCAGGGGAAACATCTGGTTCAGGGGGCTCCCCAAAGTCCTCATCATCACCACCACCCTCAGTGTAGGGTTCAAAAGAACAAGGAACCAAAGAGGAGCCCGAAGTGTGAACTGGTGGATGTGAACCAGATTGTGGAACCTAACTGGTACTAGTTTGCAGAGACTGAATTATTTTAATTGTGTTAGCAATCTCCTGAGTGGCAGGAATCGTTGGGTTTGTCAGTTGTGGTTCCTTCCCCAAGTGCTTTTCCTTCTTTTTTGTAGCTGTTGACAGTTCAGCGACAGTTTCCGCGGTTAGCCTCCTTCCATGGGAATCTTCACCCTTATCAGAGGACTGATCGTCCGGTTCCTTAGGAGTTTCTTTTGAGTGAGAAGGAGTCCGTTTATCCAAGGCCGGGTCAGCAGCCTTATCGGACATCCTTTCCCTAAGTCAGTTCAATCGCCTGTCAAGTGTTGACTGGGGAAAATTCTTACAGATCTCAGTGTCTGCTTTCAGGTGGTCAAACCCTAGGCAGAACACACAAACCAAGTGAGGATCAGCATTTGCAAATGGCTCCCCACACTCAGTACAATGCTGAAACCCCGCAGAGTCAGATCTTTTCTTGGAAGTCTGTGACATAATATGAAAAACTCCCAACTGGTTACACAGAGCTAATGCACACACTATTAAATGTAGAATCCCTGGTATCTCTTTTTTTTGGCAGTTGGTTCAGCGACCGAGCAGAAAACACAGGTTACTCACCTGTAAATGAAAATGAAGTACCTACCGTAATTGTTCATCTTTCTGTGCATCTTCACCATTCATCACTAGTGGGTATTGTATGCTGGAGCTAGGACCCCGCGGGAGCCTTTAATTTTCTTTCTATGGGCGGAGTCGCCACAGAGCCGGCACCGCCCTCGTGGCCAACATTCTACGTGGTGCACATGGGTCTGCCATTAACTGTCGTCGACTCCGCCCCAGCCCCAGTTCTGAGACACCGGAGAGTGTAAGGAAAGGGAGGTGGGGAGGGGCAAGGGAGCCCAAGGGATAGATAAAAGGAAAGGAAAGGATATATATATATATATATAAACTAAAAGGAGAAATAAATGACAAGAGCAGACAGCAGGAGAAACAAGATAGGGGAAAAAAGGGGAGGGGCCCCAATCTCTGGAAAGGAGGGGAAAGAAAGAGAGGGATGGGGGTGGAGAGGAAGAGAGAACCACACCCCCAGAGGCGATCCTGAACCCTAGGGTTCTGCTAAGAACAACAGACCAGAATCTGGACTATCAAGTTTAAGAGCTGCCGGGAGGCTAACCGGAAATTACTAAGCAGTATTCGCCCAGGAGGGCAACCTAAGGAGTGGGGTCAGGAAGGTGTGTGTGTCTCATACTCCCCCCACCCCCAAAATAAAGGAAAAACTTAAATGCCAGGGAGGACATAAAGGATATCCAACTTAAGGAACTAAAACCAAGGGTTTGTGGTCAAGGGGAAAACAGGAGGGGGAGCCCCCCCATCCCAAATTCCTCACCTCACTCCAGACAGAAGTAAGAGGAGATAAGATTAATGAAGGGGGGAAGAGGACCCCCTCACCCCCAAATAATACCTCCTACAGGAGAAAACTCCTCCCCGAGTGTCTCCAGGGTCCTCTTTCTCCTAACCACAAGGGAGAGGAGAGTGAGAAGAAAAACAACAGGGAGACACACAGGAGGGAGGAGGGAGCCCAGAGACTGAGGCCCCAGGGGGAAGGAGGGCGGGATTTAGTGATGAATGTTGAAGATACACAGAAAGATTAGCAATTATGGTAGGTACGTAATTTTCATATTTTATCTGTGTCAATCTTCACCATTCATCACTAGTGGGTGAGTACCGAGCCCCCCAAAGGGGGCCCTAAACTTCCCTAAGGGACTAAGTCCCTTAGCCTCCAGTGGGTGAGACACTGGAAGAGAGAACCCTTACAGGCCTGGGGAGGCCTGAGACTGGTCTGGGTGAGACAGGGAGCCCCCAGTGGGGGAGGGAAAGTGCCCCGGAAGTCTCGTCTCACCCTGCAGGAGAAGAGGTGGGTTCTCTGGTATGAAGAGGAGATCACTCTAAGCCGGGCCTGGGGTGACAACTGGGATAAGTGCAGCCATGCCATCCGCCTAATGCAGATCGCTGTCCCTATAGCTCTGGAGGCTACCTCACTGGCGTCATAAGATGCCCTTGCTTGGTGCCTTGCTAGCTCCAGGCCCTAAGCAGAGAGGGCAAAGGCTTGCCTGGTTTCCTCCATATCAGGCATTGAGGCTAGGAGTTGTTCTAGCCTGGACCATAAGAACCTATCGTAGGAAGCAAAATGGGCCTGATGAGAAGCAATAGAAAGTGGGATCCGTCCCGAATAGAAAACCCTTCTCTCCCAAAAATCAAGTCCGTAGAGTCCGAGTTTGGGGTTGGTCATGGTGGGGGGCGCAAGGCCCAGAGGGGGTGTCCAGGGAGGTCAAGCCTGAAGAGGGATGAGGCAGAGAACCTGGAGACCCGGGGAGCAATACCATTGGCGTAGGTCCCTTGGGGCTGGAACAGTAGAGAAGAGACGTAGCCAAAGCCGATGTGATGCTTCCTGGAAAGGAACAGGCCAGGTGGGAACCACCAGGTTGGCTACACTGAACTCGCCTACGAAGGCGTGCATCACATGCTCGGGACTGCTAACAGCAGGGGTTGAAATAAGGATTTGGCAGGCAGGAGCTATGACTAGCTCCTGGGTATTGGCATTTTCCAGCCGACCAGGAGCTACTCTGACAAAACCAGGAGCTGATGGTAAAATATATTAAAAACATGACAAGACACACAGTGGTCAACTAGGAGGCAGTGTGGTTACTAGGTACTGGTCTAGTGAATACCAGCTTGGGAACAGAGAAATTGCAAATTTAATCCCCACCAGCGCCAGATACTCTTTGTGTGACCCAAAACACTTACACACACACATCATCCAGTCCCCCAAGCTGTGAAAATGAGTAGAATCAGGACACCACTGGGAACAAGATGCGGCATCTCAGCTGAACTATCCTAAATAAAATCTATGTTGAAACAAGCATTTGTCAATGCCGAATGTTTGCTTGCTGGCATTGGCAGTGGTAGTGTAGAAGTTACAGAGCTGCTTAATAGGAATGGCAGTGAAGAATTGAACTGAAGCCAACCCACCACCACCCTGCAGAAAGTGACAGGCATTGCGGTGTGCCTTTGGGTCGTCAGGCATAACGGCCGTGCCATTTCACCACACCCCACCCTGCAGACACTGACAAGTGTCATGGTGTGCCTTGGGGTCCTTGGCCCTTATGCACACCCCATTCCATCAGGAAATATGGTGAGATGGGTGTATAGGAGAATGGGGTGAACTTAGGGCCAAAGAGTCCAAGGCATACCTCGATGCCTCTCACTGGCTGCAGGGTGGAATGGTATGAGCATTACAGGCAAGAATCCCAAGTCACACCCCTGATGCCTGTCATTTCTCACAGGGTTGGCGTTATGGTTGGAAACCCTAATACCTCAGGCATTCGTTGGTATTTTCACTCCAAATTTTCAACATGTTTTTTTGTGACCCCACCTCATGAACAGTGGCAATATCAGTTTGTTAGCCAAAAGCTGCTTATGCACAGCGACTACAGCATTTAGCACCACAGGTGCAAAACATTCAAAAGGATGTAAAAAATGACTGCTGTACTGTTCATGGGGAGGTGAAAAAAATGGCAATGTTGCAAATCTGCAGTGAAAATATTAAAAAAACTGGTGAAGTCACGAGAGTGCATAGAAACTGTGCAACACACACCAGTAATGTAATTAGTTTGGGGATTTTTTACAGCAGATTGTCAACACAGGCATTTTGGGACCTCCGATCATGAACAGTGTAACTGTGATTTTCTTTATCTGTCCCGAACAATGATTTCCCACAGTGACCACGCATCTCCGCGCCTGAAAGTGTGAAACACATTTCGCCATGTTGTGAAAAATGACAGCTGTACTGTTCATAAGGAAGCGTGAAAAATGCCACTGGTGAAAATCTGGACTGAAAATATTACAAAGTCATGAACTTACGAGGTGTGTGGAAACTGCGCAATGCTCACTCGTAACAGTCATTTATGGACTTTTGTCACAAATTTTCAACACAGCCATTTTAAGATCCTCTGCTCATGAACAGTGTAACTGTGAATTTTCTTAATCTGTCCCAAACGTTGTTAAGACAATCGACTGCACTATTAGGCGCTATATGCGAAACACATTTTCAGCGACATGTGAAAATGGCAGCTGTACTGTTCATAAGGAAGTGTAATAAATGGCAATGTTAAAATCTGGAGTGAAATTATTGAAAATTCGCAAACTTACGAGAGTGCGTAGGAACTGCGCAACGCACGCTCGTAAAACAGTCATTTTTAGGAATTTTTTCACCAAATTTTCAACATAGCCATTTTAAGACTCTGCTCATGAAGAGTGTAACTGTGATTTTCTTAATGTGTCCCACACATTGATTTCAAGACACCGACCGCGCCATTGTGCGCCATATGGTGGAAACATGTTTTGGGTAAGATGTACAAATGACAGCTGTACTGCTCATAAGGAAGTGTAATAAATGGCAATGTTGAAAATCTGGATTGAAAATATTGAAAATTCAAGAACTTACCAGCGCATGAGAACTGCACACAATGCACGCCAGAAACAGTCATATAGGATTTTTCACCAAATTTTCAACATAGCCATTTCAAGACTTCTGCTCATGAACAGTGCAACTGTGATTTTCTTTAATGTGTCCTATATATTGATTTCGCACACCGACTCCGCCATTGTGCGCTACATGGGCGGAAACACATTTTGGGCAAGATGTGAAAAATGACAGCTGTACTGCTCATAAGGAGGTGTGGTAAAATGGCAATGTTGAAAATCTGGAGTGAAAATATTGAAAATTCATGAACTTACAAGCCTGTGTAGGAACTGCGCAACGCACGCTCGAAAAACAGTCATTTTTTGGAATTTTTCCACCAAATCTTCAAAATAGGCTTTTGAGAGCCCACTTATGAACACTGGCAGTGTCGCTTTGTTAAATGAAATCCTGAAAGGTGATTTCGCGCAGTGACTGCGAAATCACCCTTCGGGCCCGAATAACGCCATGACAGTGACAGCATTCATGAGAAGGGGTCCCAAAGAAAAAAATACTCACCTTAGTAATGTTGCTTCTTCTAATGGAGTCCTGCTATATTATGACATATGCAGCGAGTCCCAACCTTCAAACTGCTCTGGAGGTGAAAGAGTTAACTTTCCATGCCAGGCATGGAACGCTGAGCTCGAGCTCAGTTGAAACTCTGTCTGTTGTTCTTCAAACTCAAACCGTCAGATCTTTACGAGCTAAACTCACTGAGGTCCTGTGTGGAAGCTGTAAACCTACACTAGCCAACTGGCTACTAAACATAAGAACACATTTTTTGGTCCCAAAACAAAGACTCAAGTCAGGAGACCCAAAAAATGAAAAACACAACACCAAGTCACCCCAAAAAGGAGGGGTGAAACAACAAGGTGGGCATCTACTAAGTGCCAACACTGCACTGCCCACCCACATCCCAAAAACAGAGGTTCTGAGAGGGCCAGGCGGGGGGGAGGTCATAATATAGCAAGACTCCATTAGAAGAAACAACATTACTAAGGTGAGTAATTTTTTCTTCAAACAACATGAAGTCTTGCTATATTATGACATATGCAGACTACACAGCAGTACCTCCATGGAGGAGGGTCAGAACCAACTTAGAAAATAGGCTCTGAAGCACAGCTGTGCCAAACCGAGCATCACTCCTAGCCTGGATGTCCAGGGAGTAATGCTTGGTAAAAGTGTGAACTGTTTTCCAGGTAGCTGCTTGACATATCTCTAGAATAGGGATGTCCCTGGCAGCAGCCAGGAAGCAGCTGTACCTCTGTAGAGTGAGCCCTCAGGCCTGAGGGAGGAACCTTACCCAGCTTTTCATAACAGAATTGGATACAAGAGACAATCCACCTGGCAATGAATCTTTAGTGGCAGGTTTCTTACCAACCTCACCATAAGTGAGGAACAGTTGAAGGAGTCAAACCTGTGACCCTTGGTACGCCTATGTAGTAACTAAGGGCTCTCTTCACATCTAAGCTGTGCAGCCTCCTCTCGCCAGAGGAGGAATGGTCAGTGAAGTACACTGGGAGAGATATAGATTGATTAAGGTGGAAATCTGAAACCACCTTAGGCAAGAACTTTCTGTTAGTCCTGAGGACCACCTTATCTCTATGAAAGGAAATAAAATCAGACTCCACTGACAAGGCTTGTAATTCACTTATGCGTCTGGCAGAAGTAATGGCTACCAGAAACACAGTCTTCCAAGTCAAGTACTTAAGCTCTGCTGAAGACAAAGGCTCAAAGGGGGGTTGCATAAACTGAGCAATGCAAACATTAAGATCCCAGGCTGGGGCAGGGAACCTGAATGGAGGGTTGGTGAAGCAACCCTCAAAAAACTTGGAGAATACAGGATGAGCTGAAAGAGAAGAGGGTTTACCTGTTGAATAAAGGCAGACACAGCTGCCAAATGTACTTTTAGGGTAGCTGGTCTCAGCCCCAAGGTATTTAAATGGACCATATAATCCAGGACTGTGGGTAACTCAGCAGATTCTGGGAAATATGCTTCCCAGAACACCATATGGAAAACCCTTCCATTTAGAATTATAGGTAGCCCTGGTGGAAGGTTTCCTAGAAGCCTTCAGAATATCCATTACACCTTGGGAGAGGTGTAGATCAGCAAACTCTAACTCTTCAAGAGCCAGGCCTTGAGATTGAGAGATTTGAGGTTCGTGTACCAAACCCTCCCCTGAGCACAGGTTAACAGGTTGTGATTCCTGGGAATACACAGGGGAAGATGGACTGCTAAGGATAGTAGGAGTGGATACCAGGGTTGTCTGGCCCAATCTGGAGCAATCAGGATCATCTTGCAGGATTGAGATCTGATTTTGACTAGCACTTTGAACAGGAGAGGGAAGGGGGGGAAAGCATAGAGGAACTTCCCTTCCCAATTGAGAACTAAGGCATCCAGAGGGACTGAGCCCAACACTGGGGGCCTGCAGCAAAAAAGGAGAAGTTGGTGATTGTCTGGGGCTGCAAAAAGATCTATCTGCGGGGTGCCCCATCTGGCAAATATCACCTCCAAGACCAGGGGGTCGAGTGACCATTCATGATGGCCCTGGGAAATCCTGCTGAGAGCATCTGCCAGGACATTGTCCTTTCCTGGGAGGTGAACTGCTGTGAGGGAGGTGTTCAGGGAGTATGCCAGAGAACACAACTTCATTGCTTCGGTGAACAAGGTCGAGACCGAGTGCCCCTTGTTTGTTGATGTACCACATTGTGGTGGTGTTGTCTGTTCTGACCTGTACAACTTTGTTCTGAACAGATTTGGAAAAACTTGAAGTGCTAGAAAAACTGCTCTGAGTTCCAACAGGTTGATGTGGAGCAGAGATTCCTGAGGGGACCACAATCCTGGTAGTGAGGTCGCCCATGTGAGCTCCCCACCCCAAGAGGGATGCATCTGTAGTAAGGATTAAGGAGTGAGACTGAGTGACAAAGGAACCCTTGTCTCAGATTGCTCTGATCCTGCCACCACTGTAGGGCCTGGATCAGGGTCGAGTTACTGGGATCAATTTGGTTAGAGGGTCTTTCCTTTGAGACCAAAAGGCTCTCAAATGGAACTGGATGTCCCTCATCTGAAATCTTGCTCCCTGCACTACTGCTGCAGAAGCAGCCATGTGCCCCAGGAGCTGTAGAAAATGCCTTGCTGGTTGAGAGACCTGCAGGGTGAATGAGGAGGCCAGAGAGACCAGGGTCTTTGCTCTGTCCAAAGGAAGGAAGGCTCTGGCTTTCTCTGTGTTCAGCTCTGCGCCTATGAAGGTGAGGAGCTGGACAGGCTCTAGGACTGACTTTGAAAGATTCAGAAGGAAGCCTAGATAGGTGAGCAGTTGCTGAGTTATCTGTAGCTGTAACTTGACTTGGTCTGGAGACTGGCCTACTATGAGCCAGTTGTTTAGGCAAGGGAAGATGGCAATTTTTTGCCTTCTTAGGGAAGCAACTGCTACTGCCAGGCATTTTGTGAATACCCTTGGAGCAGAGGTGAGGCCAAAGGGCACTGCTCTGAACTGGTAATGGCCTGAGGGCAGATCGAACCTGAGGTACTTTCGATGGGAGCTTCTGATGAGAATATGGAAGTAGGCATCCTTGAGGTCCAGGGACGCTAGCCAGTCCCCTGGCCTTAGAGAGGGTAGAATAATTCCCAGAGTCACCATTTTGAATTTTGGTTTTAAAGGGTACTTGTTTAAATATCTGAGATCCAGGATGGGCCACCATTCTCCTGTCTTTTTTGGGGTAAGGAAGTACCTGGAGTACAACCCTTTGCCCTGGTGTAGGGGTGGAACCCTTTCCACAGCTCTGAGAGCCAGGAGGGAAGAGACCTCTGCCTCTAGGGCAAGTGCCTCTGGTGGATTTGCAGGTGGAAAGGATCTGGTTCTCATCTTTGGAAATTTTTTGAAGCTGAGAACCAGTCCCTGGCTTACTACTTCCAGGACCCACTTGTCTGATGTCAGAGACTTCCAGTCCTGGACAAAGTAAGCCAGCCTGCCCCCTACAGGTAGCTGAGAATCAGCCCTGGCAACCCCATCAGGGTGCCTGCTTGGCAGGGGCTTTGGGCTGAGGGGTGGAAGCAGGCCTGCTTGTACCCCGTCTGCCTCTCCCTCTAAAGAACCCCCTCTGGGCATAAGCAGAAGAGGAGGCCTGGGCTTCGTAAAAAGGCCTATGAAAAGGCCTGCCAGTACCCTGGAAAGCTGCCTTGAGGAGTGGCCTGCCTTCCTTGGCCTGTGCACCTTATAGGTGGTCCCATACTCATCCATTTTCTTCATGTAATTCTCATCTGCTCCCAAACAGAGAATTACCCACAACAGGAAAATCCATGGCCTTAGTCTGGTATCCCAGACAGGCTAGTACATCTGAGCCAAGCCATTCTGCAAGTGCCACAGATGTAACCATGACTCTTATGACACATCATTAGAGTCCACTGCAGCATGGAATTGCACCTTGATGCCTCAATACCATCAGCAGCCACCTGCTCCAGCTCCTGGCAAGCTGGCCAGGGACCTGTTTTGCTAGAGCCATAACAGTATCCCATCTGGATTTCTGGTATCTAGCAACATAAGCCATATAATTTGCCTGTCTGAGTCCCAAGGATGCTGCCATGTACTGTTTCTTTGCCATGGCATCAATCCTCCTGGAGTCCTTGACAGGGGTGTAGCCAAGGGAATATTTGTTTTGTCACAGGCTGCAGCCTGCACTACCCCAACATGGCTGCATTGTTGTGTAAGGAACTCCGATCAGAGCCTGACAATGTGTACCTCTTGTCCATTCTCTTATCCACAGGAAGTATAGTGTGGGGAGATTTTAGAATTTTAACTGTCTGTTTCCCAAAAGATTTATGCAAAGGAATAGACAGTCTCCTCGACTCTGGGATATCTATCATTTCCACATAGTCAGGCTCTCTTGATCATCCACAGCTTCCTCCATAGGGAGCTGGAAGGTTTCAGCCACTTTTTATAAAACATAAAATGAGAAGGGGACTCAGAAAGCCTAGGAGGAGACACTCCTGAAGGTCTGTCTGGGAGATGTCCGGTCAATGGGCACATCCAGACTTTCAAATCCACATTCACTCTCCTCATACTCCTCTTCCTCCTCCGTTCATAATATTCCTCTAAATCATACTTTGAACCAGTGGAACCGTCAACCATACGCTATTTGATGGTGCCGGTTCGGTCGGAACCGGGAAAGCGACTGGACAATTTTAATCGCTTTGGCTATTTCTTCAGTGGTTGGAGAGGAAAGTTTTGGCCCACACCAGCTGACTTCTAGTCCTTTTGCTGAAACCGACCCCTCAGAGTCGGATCTCCTTTTGCCCGAGGAAGTCTCGCCCTGGTCAGAGGGCACTCCCTCCGGTTCGGTTGGAACCAAACCGGGCTGGCCATCCGGTTCAGCAGACTTTTTGGCCTCCCTTTCCCTGAGCCTACCAACTCTCTTTTCCAGGGTAGCTGCAGGAAAATTTTTACAAATCTGACAGTCTGCATTGAGGTGGTCAAACCCCAGACAATAAACACAGGTGGTGTGGGGGTCAGCCTTGGCAAAGACTTCCCCACAGACACTGCAGTGTTGAAACCCATTGGGCCCGGTTTTTCTTTTGGGTTTCTCAGACACAGTGCCAGTCCTAACCAAACTTACCCGTTTATGGCAATCCGCCAGGTAAGACCCTATTTATCGGTTCCCAACCGTGTCACGGGTCGTGGAAAAAAACGTAATAAAATCCGTTTTTTTTAGAACCAATAAGAACCGGTAACCACACTCTAAATGACAGATTAATATGTTTTAAACAACCTGATCGGTTCAAACCGAGCCGATAAACCGTTTACAAGTTCCACACAGAATAGAAATCAATGTAAAACCTATCTAGTACTCACAAATACCACAGACAGAGTCTGAACCGACCGGTTGCGGTTTAAATTCGGTCGAAAACCGAGAAAAACAATACTTTAACCGACAAAATGAACCGAGCAGAAGGAGGAATCTCCGGAGCGACTGTTCAGTGAGGCAGAGTAAAGAATCTGACGGTTTGAGTTTGAAGAACAACAGACAGAGTTTCAGCGTTCCATGCCTGGCATGGAAAGTTAACTCTTTCACCTCCGGAGCAGTTCAAAAGTTGGGACTCACTGCATATGTCATAATATAGCAAGACTTCATGTTGTTTGAAAACCCCATGTTGAAAATTTGGTGCAAAAATTCCAAAAAATGCCTGAGATATGCAGCAAAGTTGAAAAAACCCTATCTATCCCATTATACAGCTTACCGGCATTTCCTCAGTTCAGGTCGGGCTTTGAAGAGTGCAGACGCGTTTCCGGGTCCGCCAAGACTGCGTCACGCCGAGGCTCCGGAGGTAAGTAAGTGGGGTGAGGGGGGTGTGTGGGGAGGCAGGGTGCAGGGTAGGTGCAGGTTGTGGGAGGAGGGCAGGGAGAAGCGCCGAGGACAGTGTTTTATGTGCAGGTTTTTTTGTTTTTTTTACAATGACGACAGTGGATGTTTTACACGCTGGTGTGGGCTCCCAGCGCGGCACAAGGACGGCTGGGGGGCGTGAGTCGACGTAGATTGGGCACCCCATCGGCCATAGTATTTGTTGCCATGCTGGGGTGGGCACCCAGCGTGGCAGTGGTAGGCTTTGGGGCGATAGCACAGCCGACGGGGATTGGGCACCCCGCCTACAGTGTGTGTGTGTGTGTGTGGGGGCAGCACACAGTATGCGGTGTGTGCGCAGGAGCGCCGCATGAGCAGGGTATATCTGATCGCTGCTCACTGGAAGCGTAGCTCCCCTTTCAACTGTAACGCCATTGCATTTTGGAGCTGTCATAGACAGCTCAGCAGGCATTGGAGAACCGTGCCCACGCCTGCAAACACACTGACTGAATTGAAGAGGGCTGCCACACCTCTGAAAACTCGGATGATGGCACTATGTTTCTTGCACATGCGTGCAAGCAAACATAAAAACAGGGCTCAGCAGTTAAACACACTGCCAGAGGAGGTAATCTCATTGAAGGCAGCGGGCAGCTTTAAGAGAAGCACGTACAGGGGAGGGGTAAGGGTCATGGGTAGGGAGGATGGGAGGAGTGGGGAGAGGGGGGCAGGGACAGTAGCTCAAGCTGTGGACCCTGCAACACTAACAGACTTAATAGACCAAATGGCCTTCTTGTGTTGGCGTCTTCAAATGTTCACATGAGTATTGTAATTTGGATTTTATTTTCCTTGATAATCTGGCTGTCATGGGATGGGTTTGTGACTCATGACTTCTGTGCTCCCTCTGGTATCCTAAATAGCTGAAAGAGTTTTCATAGGTTTTGTGGAGAGGGAGTTAAGAGTTAAACATACCCTTCTATTTTATTTTTTTTAATTTTTAGCAGTTCAAGAAACTATCAACTGCTGCTTGGGATACTTTGCTGGGACAGTTCTTTAAAACACAACTAACATCTGCCACCTCAAGCCTTCTGTTTAAAATGTGAAAATACACATAATTGCAAGAGTAAGGAAGCTTTGCCTTTAAGATGTTACTGCTTTACTTAATAAAAGCAAAGCTCCTTTCATATCTTTCCTGTCCTTCCTAAGGTGCCTGTTCGTATGTTAACCCTCCTCCCCACTCTGGTTATATTTTTAAATATTTCCTCCCTTCTGATCCAACCGAGTCTGTGGCTTGCTATGTTTTAGCATTCCTCCTAGGAACAAAAATGGAAATTATGTACTTACCGTAATTACTGATCATCTCGGATGGTCTCCATCACTCATTCACACTAATAGGATAGCGCTGGAGGTGCTAGGACCAAGCGAGCTAAAATTTTTCAGAGATCGACGAGCCAGACCACACACATGCACGGCAATCACGAGATTAGCCCGCCTGTGTAGGCTATCTCAAGGCCAACCCTCCAACCGCCTCAGTACCTTTACGACTGAGGAGGTGTAGCGTAACTAATGAAAATAACTGATCCTGAGTTTCTGGGCCTGAGAGGGTCCAGATGGTCCTTGTAAGAAGGGTCAAAAAACAATGACTTCACAGCCTGAACCACAGGATCATGAAGACAAGGAAAGAAAACGAGTGAACCCAGGGGATGGTGGGTGGGCGTATGAATGAGTGATGGAGACCGTCCAAGAAGATCAATAATTACGGTAAGTACGTAATTTCCATTTCTTCCTGGACTGAGTCTCCATCACTCTTTCACACTAATGGGAGAGTACCGAGCTAAAACCAACAACCCTGAGTAGGGTGGAGGAGATAGGGTTCACTCAGAAAGGAAAGCCAAGGACTGTCCTGCTAATAAAAAGAGGTGTCTTGGAAAGAGCATCTAGAATATAGTGCTTACAAGACAAGTGCTTGAGTTGTAACTCACCACTTTGCAGATGACTGCAATGGACACAAAATGAAACTCTGCCAGGAAGCCGCAACCACTCTAGGAGAGCGGCGAAAACCCGGCCTCACAATTTGGTATAGGACCAAAATTAATAGTATTAAAGACATGTACTAATCTAATGCCAAAGGACGTCAGGAGCTGAAAGAGCCGGAGGTAAAGACTACTGGTTCAGCGTAGACCGAAAAGTGCAGATGGTAATCCCCATTACCAAGTATGGATGACCTGTGAAGAACAGATCCAAGAGCACTTGAACCCCCTACTTGGTGAGCAAAAAGGAGGTCCAGGTGGGGTTAGCCCATCAAGAAGAATGGTTTTCACTTAGTCACTGAAAACTTCCTGATGGAAGGCAAAAGCATGATTTCAAAGCCTCTTATGGTGGTCTAGTAGAACCAGATCCTACCCACTTTATGTTCCAAAAGGAATCATCCGGCCCCTGTGTGTACAACTGTAGTAGCAGTCTCTGAACTCAGGGAACAGAGGAAAAGTGTACAGGAGAAGGTGTCCACTGCAGAAAAACATTCCAACAGAAAAAAACGGGCTGGATTTGTAAGGCAAATAGAGGCAGATATGCGTCGAGGAGGGGCACAGCAGGACCAAGTTAGAGCTAACCATTCGAAAGTGACTGAATAGTGGCAGAAGTGACTCAATGCAGTGAGGCACTACTCACTCCGGCCTCCCTGAAGGAAGTAGGAAAAGACTTTAGTTTGTTTGCTGAAAAACAAACATCACAGTTCTGTCACGCACTCGGAGAAATAGTTCCGCGTGCGAGCGGCATGAAACCAGTGCACAGGAACTCAAGGTGTGTAAATTTGAGAAGTCATCTCAGAAAAAATACCTACCTGACTTACGGTCAAGAAAGGAGTATATCGTCTGTTAAGTGGAAGCAAGCAAGAAAGTAGGAACCTGAGTTCCGACTCGCTGGAGAGTCACTTCTGACACTACGAGGCTCTGCTTAAGAGAAGCCTGATAAAAAAAAAAAGGGGAATTAACAGACTGGGCAGTCACCTAGGTCTAGGAAATATCTCTGAATAAAGAAATCTCTCTTGGAAAAGAGATGACCTATACCGCCGCTGGATCAGACTCCCCTTAGGGGTAGAAGAGGTCAGGTACTCTTTACCGTGTTCTAGAGACGAGCGCCTCACGGGGCTGAGGCAGAACCTAACCAGATCCAAAGGGTGGTATCGGGTAATTCGCTAGGCCCTGTGCTGTGCTAAATAATTTTTTTTTTTTTTTTTTACCATTAGTCCGAGCCTGACAAGGCTTTCAGGCTGCTATTTCACAAGGATTGCCTGATACAAAAAGAACAAAAAAGTCCTCCATCTGAGGTGTTAACCACCTGTGCCGAAGAAGCCACCGAAAGGGCAATATCACAAGGGGGCTATATTTATACCCCTATCAAAGGAGCGGAAGAGTCTAAGCGGCTCCTGACCATTAAATCAGAATGCTCCACAGAGTGTAACTGTCTTGACGACTGAAAAAGTCTAGATGCAGAAGTGTATGGTCCACGGATGCAGTCTGAAATACTATAGTGGACCCCATTACTGAGGAACTACTGAAAAGATCTTCCATCACAGACACTAATGATAGAGAGGACGTGCCCTTCAGTATATAAAATGAGTCATCTGCTGTATTACTGACCAGAAGGACAGGGACAGACCCATCTAGATGCACTTCTACCCCAGAAGGACCTTTAAGGGAGGTCTAGGTCAGAGCCACTAGAGACTCCGTCACCAGGAAGGATGGCGAGGAGCTTGGTGCCATGTAGGGAGCTGAGAAAGTGCTGAGCAGAATGAGAGATTCCGCTGGCATAACGGTAAAGCAGAGTTCCATCAGCGGAAAACCGCTGGATGACACAAGATCCCACGTAGAGCGCCACTCACTAAGATTTGTGGAAAAAAATAATCAGCAGAACAGGACTTCATTCTGTGGAAAACATCCTGCCACAAGTTCTGGGGAGAAGTCATCTATAAAGGAAAAATGTGTCACTAGTTCTGCCAGACAGCAACCACTAGCACCCCTGCGGCACCAGCATCACTCGTGGCACAGGAGAGCACCAAGCAGTGCCTATGCCAACCTGGGCAATACCTGAGGGTACTAGCAGGCATCCCCGGCAACCATGTAGCAATGGCACCCGAGGGCACCCCCCGACACCCATGGTACCCATGACAAGAATGGCACCCAAGGTCACCAGTGGCACCCATGGCACCAACAGAACCCATGGGAGAACATGGGTGCCTGCAGCGCCACCTGTAGCACCCATGGCACCCGCAGCATCACCTGCGGGTGCTCGGCGTTGCCTGTGGGTGCTCGACGCCACCCGCGGGTGTACAGCACCACCAAGACACCTGCAGCACCACTAGCGGCGCCGACAACCAATGGCAGCAACAGCACCCACGGCACTGATGATGGTGCCGACAAAAGCACTGAGCCACGGCGCCAACCAGGGCACCGAGCCATGGTGCCGAAGGAAAATGCCAATGGAAATCCTGAGAAAGGGAGAAGGAAAAAGGTGGTGCCCGTGCCGGCCCCTGCATGGAAAGGGGAGGGGGGGTAGGCACAAGGGGTTGACACGATGGCGAAGGCACTAAGAGGGCACCGCGCTCATCCTGATCCAATCGACCTGGCTCTGGTCCAACGGCTCCTAGGGCCTGGAGGCCCCGAAATCAGTAACACAGCCAGAAAAACTGGAGAAGTCAAACCCTCGTTCCACAGGAGCGGCCCAGAGGTGAAACTGCTCACCGGAGCTCCAACGAGGAGAGAGATGGAGTTCGGAGTCGAGAATGCAGCTGTTAGGAACGAGGCCAAGGGGAACCCACCAAAGTCGGTTCAGGCCTATTGCCCCTCCCGACGAACAATCCTCATGCAGACATACCAAATGGCAAGCCCGAGCGGCACAGATTCTTCTTCCCCCAACGAGGAAGAAGTGCTCTAGGTTAAGCAGAGCCGGATCCCCTAGATTTGTGCTTCGGTGGACTGTCCTCTACCCCCCACCCCGAGCACAGGACTGTCCGTAGTCGGACCCCTAACCTTATCAAGGGCGGCAGACCGGACACAGCCCCTCTGCCATAAAAACTTTCAAACGAAGTCTTCCTAGCATCACCGCTACCATCTAAGCACGACTCAGTTGATGGCAGGAAAGAATTTATTTTTCTTCTTCTTCATAATCTTCTTTTCTTGTTTGTAAAATAAGAAATTACTACTAAAATATTAAATTAAATGCTAAAAGTTGCTGTCGTATAGACGAAAACTTTAGACTCCGGCAGACGAGAGACATCGACATCCAAGCGCACTTGACGGCGGGAGAAAAGAAACTGAGGCGGTTGGAGGGTTAATGCTGAGATAGCCTACACAGGTGGGAGCTAGTCTTGCGGTGCCGTGCATGCGTGGTCCTGTCTCGGCACTGACCCTTCCGAAAAATTTTGGCTCCCGCTTGGTCCTAGCGCCTCTCTGGCGCTATCCCATTAGTGTGAATGAGTGATGGAGACTTAGTACAGGAAGATCAGCTCCCAGTCTGTGCAGAACGTGTTTTCCTGCTGTGCATTTCTGTAGAGCAGAAGGAGGAGGAGGGAAGTATCAGCTCTGCTTAGTGACATGCAGGTTTGAAATCGAAGCAGAGTCAGAGAAATACAAGCGCAGATTTGCGCTCAGCGCCCCCTTATTTTGAGCCCTGTAACAGGGACCGGGGTAAGACGGAGCTCGTCCAACATCCTCGCGAAGAAGCGCTGATAGGAGGAAAGATCAAATGCTGAGGAGATGTGGAAAGATAATTCCTCCCCCTCTGGGGAGGAGGAAGAAGATGCAGATGAGCTCCGAGGTTCAGGGTCCGGAAGCATGGTGGAACACCTGCTGGTCCAGGGCATAGAGATAGGTAGGGAAATGTGCAGTGGAGCCTCTGAACTATTCCGAGGTGAGGTCCCCTATGAGTGGGAGTGCCTGGGATAGCCTAGGATGGAGACAGAGGCACAGGGGCAAGCTCCTAGCAGCAGGAGAATGGCCTCTGTCAGGGTAGGGTGGCCAAGTGGAAATTCCCCGCAAGGAGGGAGACCCGAAGGTCCCAGCAGTTAACAGCCATTCAACCGGATCGGAACGGTCACAGGTGTGTCCATGGGAAGAAAGAAAAAATTACTCACCTTAGTAATTGCTTTTCTTCTCATGGAGTCTTGCTATATTATGACTTAAGGCAGTTAGCCACAGTACTTGAACTGCCCCGGAGAGGAAACAGTTAACTCCAGGGAGACTGGAGTTCTAAAGCGCGAGAGCGCTATGCCAAAGCTCTATCTGGCAAGTTTCAAATGAAACTGTCAGATCTTTACGGTTAGCATATAAGCAGCAAGTCTGTGTGGAAAGCTCCACACTAGCCAAGTGGCTACCTACTAGTAGGAATAACAACAGCAAACACAACAACAACAAGAGCATAATAATAATAACAATGATAATAATATTATTAGTTTCACCCCTAACAAGCACTATTAGACCCCCTTCCAAAAGACTCAAGTCCCGGAAGGGGCCATATATTACTTAAAAACAGAAATACCTTAGTTCCCAACCCTAAATAAAAGGGGGAAAGGGAAGAACTAAAATGGCATGACACAGTGCTAGTAGACTAATTTGCCAACCCTTACCCAAGTAGAAGTTCTGAGAGGGGCAGGTTGGGGTGGTTTATATAGCAAGATTCCATGAGAAGAAAAGCAATTACTAAGGTGAGTAATTTTTCTTCAAACACCATGAAGTCTTGCTATATTATGACTTAAGGCAGATTACACAGCAGTACCTCCATGGAGGAGGGTCAGAACCTACTTAGGAATAGGCTCTGAAGCACAGCTTGCTAAAACGAGCATCTCTCCTGGACTGGACATCCAGGGAATCATGCTTGGTAAAAAGTGTGAACTGTTTTCCAAGTAGCAGCTTGACAGATTTCAGAATGTGAATATCTCTCAGCAGCCGCTAGAGATGCAGCTGTACCCTGGTGGAGTGAGCCCGTCCTGAGGGGTTCTCTACCTAGTTTTTGGTAACAAAATTGGATACAAGAGACAATCCACCTTGCAATTGTCCTCTAGTGGCAGGTTTCCCTGCCAACCTCGGCCATAGTTAAGGAAGAATTGAGGATTTGAACCTGTGACCCTTGGTGCGTTCCAAATAGTAGCTTAAAGCTCTTTTGACATCTAAACTGTGCAGTCTCCTCTCACCCGAGGAAGAATGCTCAGTGAAAAATACTGGAAGAGAGATGGATTGGTTCAGATGGAAATCTGAAACCACTTTAGGCAAACACTTTCTGTTAGTCCTGAGGACTACCTTATCTCTGTGAAAGATATAAAATCTTTTTCCACTGACAGGGCTTGTAATTCACTTATGCATCTGGCAGAAGTGATAGCCACTAGAAAAACAGTTTTCCAAGTTAGAAACTTGAGATCTGCTGAAGACAGAGGCTCAAAGGGGGGTTGCATTAACTGAGCAATGCAAACATTCAGGTCCCAGGCAGGAGCTGGTTCCCGAAAAGGAGGGTTAGTGTGAAGTAACCCCTTAAAAAACTTGGAAAACACAGGATGAGAGGAAAGAGAAGCAGGCTTCCCTGCTGATACAAAAGCAGAGACAGCTGCCAGATGAACCTTTAAGGTAGCTGGCCTAAGGCCTAAGGAATTTAAATGGACCAAATAGTCCAGTAAAATGGGCAACCAGCAGATTCTGGGACAATTTGTTTTCAGAACACCAGATGGAAAACCCTTCCACTTAGAATTGTAAGTGGTTCTAGTGGAAGGCTTCCTTGAAGCCTTTAAATATCCAGGACACCCTGGGAAAGGTGTAAATCAGCAAATTCTAACCTCAAGAGCCAAGCCTTGAGATGGAGGGATTTGAGGTCCGGATACCACACTCTCCCTGTGCACAGGCCAGCAAGTCGTGACTCTGAGCAAGCTCAGGGCAGGGTGGACTGTCAGGACAGAAGCAGAGGGCACCAGAGCTGTCTGGCCCAATCTGGAGCAATCAGAATCACTTTGCAGGGCTGAGATCTGATTTTACTAATACCCTGAAGAGAAGAGGAAAGGGGGAAGACATATAGGAACTTCCCTTCCAATCCAACAGAAAGGCCCAGAGGACTGAGCCCAGCACTGGAGGCCTGCAACAAAATAGAGGAAGTTGGTGGTTGACTGGGGCTGCGAAAAGATCTATCTGAGGGTGCCCCATCTGGCAAAGACCGACCCCAGCACCTGAGGATTCAGAGCCCATTCTGTGATGGCCCTGAGAAATCCTGCTGAGGCATCCGCCAGGACATTGTCCTTCCTGGAAGGTGAACTGCTATCAGGAGGTGTTCAGGAGTAAGCCAGAGACCACAACTTCATTGCTTGGTGCACAAGGCTGATGACCGAGTGCCCCTTGCTTGTTGATGTACTACATTGTTGTGGTTGTTGTCTGTCCTGACTTGAACTACTTTGTTCTGGACAGAAGCTGAAAAACCTGAAGAGCTAAAAAGACAGCTCTGAGTTCCAAAAGATTGATGTGGAGCAGAGATTCTTGAGGAGACCACACCCCTGAGTGGAAAGGTCGCCAAGTGAGCCCCCACCCCAGCAGGGAGGCATCCGTGGTGAGGGTAAGGGAGGAAACGGAAATGAAGGGAACCGCTTGTTAGATTGCTTTGATCCTGCCACCACTGGAGAGCCAGGATCAAAGTTTGGGTCACTGGGACTAATTTGGTAAGGTCCTCCTTTGAGACCAATAGGCCCTCAATTGGAACTGAATGTCCTCATCTGAATCTTGCTCCTTGCACAACAGCTGTGGAAGCAGCCATGTGCCCTAGGAGTTGCAGAAAATGCCTTGCTGGTCGAGAGACCCGCAGGGTAAAGGAGGATGCCAGGGCAATGAGTCTGTCTACCCTTTCCGAGGGGAGAAATGCCCTGGCTAACTTTGTGTTCAATTCTGCACCTATGAAAGTTAGTACCTGAACTGGTTCCAGAACTGACTTTGGTAAATTCAGCAGGAATCCCAGGGAAGTGAGAAGCTGCTGGGTGACTTGCAAATGGGATTTTACCTGATCTGGAGACTGACCCACTATGAGCCAGTCGTCCAGGTAAGGAAACACAGCAACCCCTTGCCTTCTTAAATGAGCCACTACCACAGCTAGACATTTTGTGAATACCCTTGGAGCAGAGGTAAGGCCGAACGTCATTGCTCTGAACTGGTAGTGGCCTGAGGGCAGTTCGAACCCGAGGTACTTTCAGCGAGAAGGCCTGATCAGGACATGAAAATAGGCATCCTTGAGGTCCAGGGAAGCTAGCCAGTCCCCTGGCCTCAGGGAAGGCAAAATCATTGCCAGAGTTAACATTTTGAACTTTGGTTTCAAAAGATGCTTGTTCAGGTACCTTAAATCTAGAATGGGCCGCCATTCTCCTGTCTTTTGGGGTAAGAAAGTATCTTGAGTACAGCCCCTGCCCTGGTGGCAAGGAGGGACCCTTCCACTGCTTTGCAGTCTAGAAGAGAAGAAACCTCTGCTTCCAAAGCAAGGGCTTCTGAAGGATTTGCAGTGGAAAATGTCTGGCTCTCATCTTTGGAAACTGTTTGAAGCTGAGAACCAGACCCTGGTTTACTACCTCCAGAACCCATCTGTCCGAGTTAGGGGCAGCCATTCTGGCTGAAATAAGCCAACCTGCCCCCCACGTACAGGAGAGACCGGCCCTGGGCACCCCATCAGGGTGCCTGCTTGGCAGCAGCCTTAGGCTGAGGAGGGACGGTTTACTTGTGCCCTGCCTACCTCTGCCTCTGAAGAAACCCTCTGTGCAAACGCAGAGGAGGCTTGAGATTGGTAAAAGGCCTGTGGAAAGGCCTGCCCCTACCTCTGGGGCGTGCCTTTGTGGAGTGGCATGCTCTCCTTGGCCTGGGCACTTTGTAGGTAGTTCTGTATTCATCCATCTTTTCATATAATTTTCTGTTTGTTCCCAAACAGAGAATTTCCACTACAGGAAAATCCATAGCCTCTGACTGAGTATCTTGGGACAGATTAGTGCATCTGAGCCATGCCAACCTACGGGAAGCTACAGAAGTGGCCATGACCCTAGAGGAAACATCATTAACATCAACAGCAGTATGAAATTGAACTTTAGAGGCTTCAATGCCATCAGCAGCCACCAGTTCAAACTCACTAGCCAGCTGGCCATGGGCCTGCTTGGCTAACTGCAATACTGTGTCCCATCTAGATTTCTGATATCTAGCCACATAAGCCATATAATTTGCCTGCCTGAGTCCCAAAGAAGCTGCCATATATTGTTTTTTCACCATGGCATCAATCTTCCTGGAATCCTTATCAGGAGGATGTGAGGCCAGGGGAATATTAGCCTTGTCACAGGCTGCAGCTTGTACCACACCTACATGACTACACTGCTCAGTGAGGAAGTCTGTATCAGGGCCTGACAAAGTATACCTTCTGTCCATTTTTTATCTACAGGAGGGACAGAATGAGGATTTTAAAATCTTTGTTGTTTGCTTCCTAAATGACTTATGCAAAGGAATAGACAACCTCCTAGACTCTGGTATATCCATCATTTCTATAATCAGGCTCCTCTTGCTCATCCACAGCCTCTTCTAAAGGAAGCTGGAGGGTTTCTGCAACTTTTATAAAACATAAAATGAGAAGGGACTCAGACAGCATAGGGGAGATTCTAAAAGGTCTGTCTGGAGAAATGTCTGTTCAATGGGCACGCCCAGACCCTCCCAGCCACATATATAATGATCAAATTCCTCCTCCCTCCTGTGGTTCATAAAATTCTCAACATCAACTCTTAAAACCACTGGACTGGAACGAACCAACCTTTGCTAGCTGTTGGTGGTTCGACAGGTCCCTGAGACAGTGACTGGACAATCTGTATGGCTTTAGCTATCTCTGCAGCAGTTGGAGAGACAATTTTGGACTCCAGACCTGCTGATTTCTTTGTCTTTTTACTGGTTGGTTCCTCTGAACCAGCCTTCCTTTGCCCGAGGAAGTCTAAGCCTGGTCAGAGGGCACTCCCTCTGGTCCAGTGGGTGCTGGACCGGCTGGCCATCCGGTCCAGCGGACTTTGGCCTCCTCGCTCCCCTGGAGCCGGCCCGATCCTCTTCTCCAGGGTGGCTGCAGGAAATTTTGCACACCTGGCAGTCTGACAGGAGGTGGTCAGCCCTCAGACAATAAACACAGTGGTGTGTGGGTCAGCCCTGGCAAAGGCTTCCCCACAGACATACAGTGTTGAAACCCAGTGGGCCTGGTTTTTCTTTTGGGTTTCTCAGACATAATGCCAGCCTATCCAAAAACTTGCCCTTTTGATGGCAGTGCCAGGCAAGACACCCTTATCGGTTCCTAACCGTGTCACGGGTATTTGAAAACCCAAAAGTATAGGTTTTTTTAGAACCGATAAGAACCGGGAACCGCACTCTAAAAAGCCCAAAATATGAATAGAAATGCTTATTTTAGCAAACCGATCGGTTCAAAACCGAACCGATAATTAATTTTCCACACAGACTTTAAATCCTGTACTTACGGTTTACCAGATAGAGCTTTGAACTGAAATGCGGTAAAATAAATACTTTTTGCCGGTTCAAATGAACCGAAAATACTCGCTTGAACCGAGAAATGAACCGAGCTGAAGGAGCTGATCTCCGGAGCGACTGTTCAGTGAAGCGGAGTAAAGAATCTGACAGTTTCATTTGAAACTTGCCAGATAGAGCTTTGGCATAGCGCTCTCGCGCTTTAGAACTCCAGTCTCCCTGGAGTTAACTGTTTCCTCTCCGGGGCAGTTCAAGTGCTGTGGCTAACTGCCTTAAGTCATAATATAGCAAGACTTCATGGTGTTTGAATCCCCCCGTGATGTGACCGGGACTGTGTGAGCCCAGACGGACGGCACCTGACCTCTAAAGTTGAAGTCCTTCTCGAGGACCGATCCAGGGAAGAGAGAGGGTCTGCACTGCGGCTCCTCCCAGAACATGGCCGGCCTCCGATGAGGGCGTGCAGCGCCACACCCCGACTCCTCGACCCTTCAGAGTCTGAGAGGGACCTCGTCCTCATAACCACCAGCCCAGGCAGCTCACAACTCCGAGTAGACTCTGCACAGTCCACCCAGAGAACAGTACCCTCCCCTTCCTGGCGTGCCCCGGGCTGTCCCAAACTTGGACTGTCCAAACACACCATGGAAGGGGGTGCCCCAGCTGGAGAAGCAGACGTGCCAGTGGCCCCAGGTTGCTCGGGAGTGGCCACGAGGACCACTGCTGTCTGGTCAGTACCACTGACCCCAGAGCCTACCAGCAACGACTGACCCCAGAGGGAGGCCAAACCGGGGCCGAGGTGCTGGACACAGAAGGATCAGAGGATTCCGAAGAATCCGGGACCCAATCCGGATCAGACCAGGAGTCCTCCGAGGAGGAGGTAGACCCCCGAGGTCCAATGCCAGATCACCCCCCCACCCCTACCAGTTCCCGGACCATGAGCCGGACCACCTTCAACCCCAGCACCGGAGCCAAGCAGGCACTGTGCTCGACAACGCCACCCTCCCCGCCGCCATGAATGGCACCAGAGTCGGGTGCAACACCGAGCGTGGCACCATGCTCCCCCCTGCGCTGCGAGCGGCGCTGGAGTCAAGGTCAGTGCCGGCCGCGGTGCTGCCCCCATCCTCGGTGGCACGAATGGCCCCGAGTCGGGAGCGGCGCTGACTCCAGTCCCGCATGCATGGTGTCAGAACCAGAACGGGCCCAGAAATTGCAGCAGATTTCCACGCCCCGACATCTCCGGCACAATGAACGGCGCCAGGAGCGACAGCGGCACCAAGGGACGGCCTGGTGCCGACCGTGATGCTGCCCTTCAAGCCTCCGATGTCGCGAACAGCACTGGGACCAAGGGTGGCGCCCTTAGTTGAAACCAAGGATGGTGATAGGCTGGGCCCAGAACATGACACTGAGGAAGCCTTCATCTCTGAAGAGACAACTGCCATAGCGGTGCCTCCCATCTGCCCCGAGAGGGGCAGACTGGGCCTCCGCACCACGGAAGGAGCCCCCAAAGCGGCAAGGCTGAGAGAGGCAGAGGCCCCCTCCTCCATGGGCCATATAGGACCAGGAGGAGACTCAGAGGAAGGGCTGAGAATCCTAGCCTTGGCCCGCCGACTGCAAACCCGCCCCCTGAAAGTCGGCAGCGCATGTTCAACTTTAAACGCACAGAGCTCAGGAACTCAATGGTCCATAGAGAAGCAGACGTCGAGTTGTCCATGTCGTGGGCCGGGCCAAGGCAGGAGAGGCAACAGTTATGCTGGTCTGTCACGGAATAAAGGCGGCCACAGGGGCACCGACGCATAGGTGGCCGCCCCGCCTTTGATTTTTTGCCCCCGGGACGAGACAAGACTGTGTGGCAAATAAACAAAAACAGTACTCTACACTGCCTAAAGAAATGAAATGGTCTTACAGGCAGAAGCGACGTAGAGCAGGGCAAAACAGAACCGAGACACAAACAACAAGGCCGCAACGAAACTAGGCCGCACATGCAGTTTTGATTGAAGTCTCCACACGAGGTCTACACTCGATGGCGGGAGAAAAAGAACTGGGGCTGGGCGGAGTCAACAACAGAAAATGTCCAACCCGAATGCCACGTAGAAAGTCGGCCTCGAGTGGTGTGCTGGCCTCAAAGCCGACTCCACCCATAGTAGGCAAAAAAAAAAAAAAAAGTCTCCCACAGGGTTCTAGCTCCGGTGCTGTACCCACTAATAATGAATGGTGAAGATTGACACAGATAAGATCAGTAGTTCTAGGAATGGTATATGATGTTCATCCACACATTCTGGCAGTTGTCATTCCCTTTAAGACTTTCCGGAAATGTCTTCAAGCTGGCTCCTCCCACCCACCCGGGTGGTAACGCCCTTGGCTCTGCCCCATAACGCCAGAGCTTGCCCGCTGGAAGCAGAGTGTGTGCGCCGAAGCTGGGGAGGTCAGGTGGGTCCGTGTGGATGAACATCATATACCACTCCTAGAACTACTGTTACAGGTGAGTAAAGTACAGTTACATAAGAATTTACCGTAACAGTAGATCTTCGAGAACAGCTCTTGCAGCAGGTTACACCATTAGGACTGAAGCTGGCAGGCATCAGGACCCCACGGAAAATTCTAGCTAGCTATCTTTAGCGGGGACCGCCCCCGACGTCGGTCCCGCCTCCGACGTCAGGCGTAGTACATAAGGGGGCGGTCCCGCCAGATTCCCCAGTTCTCTGCCGGAGACCGTCGGCTGACATCGAAATGGGAGACAGAGGATCCACCGTCAGAAGACAAAAGGGTAAAAATCCCTGATAAAAAGGGCTTAAGCCATGCCTCCTCCAAGGGGGAAGGTGGGCGGGAAGGTACCTGCTGCAAGAGCTGTTCTCGAAGATCTACTGTTACGGTAAGTTCTTACGTAACTGTACTATCTTACTTCGAGACACAGCTCTTGCAGCAGGTTACACCATTAGGACTGATTCCCAAGCAGTAGCGCTTGCAAACACTCTGGGAGGAGGAAACTAGAAAGTACATTCCAGGTCCTGAATCTAGGACAGGAGACCCTGTAGCATGGCCAGGCCAAAGCCGGCTCTTTGCCGTGAAGCGATGTCTAGGCTATAATGCCTGATGAAGGTATGTACAGAGCTCCAGGTGGCTGCAGCACAAATGACAGAAGTGGAAACGTTTCGCAGTGCTGCAAAGGAGGTGGCCACTCCCCTAGTGGAATGGCCCCGGACTGGTCCCGGGAGGGGCCTTTGTTTGATATCATAACAGTATGAGATGCACTGGACAAGCCAGCGAGACAGGGACTGTTTGGATACTGGTTTGCCCATCCTCCTTTCCGTAAAGGAAACGAAAAGTTGCTCCGATTTACGAAGCTACTTAGTTCTGTTCAGGTAGTACCTTAAGCTGCGGTGAACATCCAGGGTGTGAAGCAGCGCCTCTCCTCTATTAGAATAATTAGGGAAGTAGACCGGCAGGTCAATATCCTGATTGAGAGTGAGTGTGGAGACCACCTTAGGCAA
The DNA here is from genome assembly GCA_016271365.2 of Neoceratodus forsteri. NCBI lineage: Eukaryota > Metazoa > Chordata > Ceratodontiformes > Ceratodontidae > Neoceratodus > Neoceratodus forsteri. The sequence continues at coordinate 1,295,025,577 of CM057454.1, read as the reverse complement.
AAATTTAGGATTCGTCCTCAGGGATACTCTGTCCCGGTGGAAAATTAAATAAGGCTCTTTGCATATGAGAGCATGAATCTCAGAAACTCTTCTCGCTGACGTAACAGCAACCAAAAACAACGTTTTCCACGACAGAAAACGCAACTCGCAATCCGCGGCCGGTTCAAAGGGGGGGAGCGTGAGTTGCTCCAGGACAAAAAGCAAGTCCCATGGAGGCACTGGGTCCTTAATGGGCGGCCTAAGGTGTAACACCCCTCTCAAGAATTCTCGACAGGCATCTAATTGTGCCACTGTGCATTGTCCCACCGGAAGGTGATAAGCTGAGATGGCACAGAGGTGCACCTTAATACAGGAGTAGGCGAGACCCGAACGGAAAAGGGAGAGCAGGTACTCTAACACTGCCTTCACTGACAACCTCAAGGGGAAAGGCAGCTATGCACTATAGACAAAAACGGGCGCCATTTCAAGGTATGCGTTGTCGGGCTTTCTGGCCGCAGAAAGAACTTCGCAACCTCTTGCAAGACCCTGCGGTCGCGAATATGGCTATGTCTCTAGGGAGCCATGCATGCAGGTTCAGTGAACGTAAGTCCGGGTGGACCAGTGAACCCTCCTCCTGAGACAAGAGATGGGAGCTGAATGGCAACGGGAGCAGAGGTTTCCGGGATAGCTGTATTAGCAGAGGGAACCAGATCTGTCTGGGCCAGAAAGGGGCCACCAGGATCATTGTTGCATGCTCCCTGCGCAGTTTGAGAAGAACTCTCTGGATCAATGGGAAGGGAGGGAAAGCGTAGAGGAATCTGTCCGCCCAGGAGAGGGACAACGCGTCTCGCCAGAAAACACCAGGCCCTGGATCTAGCGAGCAAAAATTGGGCAGTTTTGCGTTGGATGGGGAGGTGAACAAGTCCAATTCTGGAGTTCCCCATCGAAGAAACAGATCCTCTGCTACCTCCTAAAGAAGTTCTCACTCGTGGACTCTGGTCTGGGAACGACTCAGGCTGTCTGCAATTGTGTTGTCCACCCCGGGAACATGTACTGTGATCAGGTTCGCGCCATGTCGGATTACCCAACCCCACACCCTCATGGCCTCCCTGCAAAGGAGGTAAGAGTGTGCGCCTCCTTGTTTGTTGAGGTAATACATCACCGCCGTGTTGTCTGTCTGAAGCAGGAGAGTACTCGGCGGGATCTCTGACTGAAATGCCTGCAGGGCATAAAGGACCACCCTCATCTCTAGGACGTTGATATGGAGGTGGGCCTCCAGAGGGGTCCACGCTCCTGTGACTTCACCCGTCCAGGTGTGCTCCCACCCAGACCTGAGGCGTCTGTGTTGAGGATAACCTCCGGGGACGGCGCTATAAACGGGACGCCCATAGAGAGTGTCCCTGGGTCTAGCCACCACTGCCAGTCTCGAATCACGGTGTTCATGATTCTGACCGGATGCTGCATGTGGTCTTGCCTTTGGTCCCATTGCACCTTGGGCATCCACTGAGTTACCCGCATGTGGAGCCTTGTGAAAGGGACAGTAGGAATGGCCGCAGCCATGTGTCTGAGCAAGCGAAGGACCGACCTGGCTGGGGTGGTCTTGTCCGACGAAACCTCCCTGATGAGGGTTCTGATGCGCTCCGCTCTGTCATCTGGAAGAAATGCTCTTCCCTGAACGGTGTCCAGTACTGAGCCTATGAACTGCAGCTTCTACGACGGTACCAGGAGAGACTTCTCGTGGTTGATTAGGATACCCAGAGATCGAAACAGGTCCTGGGTGCTCTGGATCGCCCGTAACAACGCCTCTCTGGAGGCAGCCATGAGAAGCCAATCGTCCAGGTACGGGAACACATAATGGCCCTGTCTCCTTAGAGACGCTGCCACGACTGCCATGCATTTGGTAAAGACCCTGGGTGCCGATGACAGCCCGAATGGAAGGGCTCGGAACTGAAGATGATGGCCGGGAAACTCGAAGCGCAGGTACCTCTTGTGCGCTTGAGCTATAGGGATGTGCAGGTAAGCGTCCTGCATATCTAGAGACGCTAAAAAGGCGTCCTGTTTCAGCATGGGAATAAGACACGGAACAGTTACCATGCGGAATCTTTGAAGGCGACCGACAAATTGAGGTCGCTGAGGTCCAGAATCAGACGGAGGTCCCCTGTCTTCTTTGGAACCAGGAAGAAGTGGGAATAGTATCCGTGTCCTCTCTGGTTCTCTGGGACGATTTATCGCCCCTTTACAGGAGCGCGAGTATTTTTGTGACTGATCAATGACTTGTGCTGACCTCGGGCACTGGAGAGCAATGGAGGCCTCGGGTGGCTTTTCCGCGAATTCTATAAAGTGGCCTCTTCCGACCAATCTGAACCCACCTGTCGGTGGTTACAGTCTGCCATCCTGGCAGGAAATTCTCAATGCGACCCCGACCATGACGCCCGCTGATCCTGTGAGGGGGCCGGAAGGAGTCAGCTGTGGCGGGCTGAGGTCCCGCTGGCTGGACCGGCTTAGGAGTGCGCTGGCTTCAACCATGGGTTGTTTTCCTGGCTCTGCGAAACCGGAGCCCTCTGTTGTGGAATGGGCAGGACTGTTGTCTCTAAGTCCCTCCACGAATCGGCTTTGGTTCCTACGAAAGGAACTAAGCTTGGCTCGAGCATGGCCTGAACTCACCTCACCGCCTTCCCGGCCTCTTGAAGTTTGGTAATTATCTTCTTGAGAGTTTACCAAACAAAACTTCTCCTCGAATGGGGCGCCCATGATGTTTTTCTGGACGCCTGGGGTAAACCGACACGGAGCCAAGAGTGTCTCCGGAGGCATACGCCTGAAGCTGCTGCTCGGGCCGAGGAGTCAGCCGGAGTCGCACGCGGCTCGTAGCACTTGGGTTCCCACGTCCAACCCGATGGAGGAGCTGCAACATCTCCTCCTTCTGCTCACCTTCCGCAATTTCTCAGCCGTATCCAGACCCTGCTCCCACAGGGCATTTTGGAACTGCACCATTGGGTCAAATAATTAGGGATCTGATGGCGCAGGTAGCGGAAGCGACGTGCGCCTACCCATGGCGCCTCCAGCTGCTTGGACTCGTCTGGTGGCAGGGTGCTCAGATGTTGCGGTCTCTGGGACCGGTCATGAGAGGCTGTTATGACCAGAGAGTCGGCCTGAGGATGCCGAGTCAAGTACTGGTCTTCTCTGGGAGCCTTGTACAAGTGGTCAGCTTACTTCGGCATCGCCGGAGTGAATGTGGGCGCTTCCGCATGTCCTTAGTGGCCTTGCAAAAGTGTCTACCAAGGTGGCTACCACCACAGGCTTGAGGTCCTTCTACCGAAGATACTTCGCAAGGCATAGCCTTTCCGGGTCAAACTCTTCCGCATGCCATCCCATGTTCTCTTGGATGTGTCTCATGATCAGGGCCCCGATTTTTCTGCGGCACATCGGAGCAAAGTTCTGCGGCAGGGTTCTCATTTGCCGCAGAACTTCTGCGGCACTCAGCACCAATTTCTGCGGCAATTCTGCGGCACATTTTTACCCTTAATTTTTTTCCTTTTTTTGCCCAATTCGACACAATGCACGCTCGTAACACAGTCATTTTAAGGGCTTTTGTCACCAAATTTTCAACATAGCCAGTTTAAGACCTCTGCTCATGAACAGTATCACTGTGATTTTATTACTCTGTCCGGAACATTGATTTCGCACACCAACCGCGTCATTGTGCGCTACATGTGCGAAAACACATTTTGGGTGAAATGTGAAAAATGACAGTTGTACTGTTCATAAGGAGGTGTGGTAAAATAGCAATACTGAAAATCTGGGTGAAAATAATAAAAATAGCGAAGTTCTGACGTGCGTAGGAACTGCATAATGCTAAGCTCGTAAAACAGTCGTTTTAGAATATTTCACAAATTTTGAACATAGGGTTTTAGGAGCCTACCTCATGAACTGTGACACTGTCATTTCATTAATCATTCCGGAAAGGTGGTTCCGTTACAGTCACTGCGAAACTACCTTTGGGACCGAATCTAAATAACAGTGTCACAGTTCATGAGTGGAACCAAAACCCCATGTTGAAAATTTGGTGAAAAAATTCCCAGAAATGGCTGAGATATGCACTAAAGTTGAAAAAAATCCATTTAGTCCATTATACAGCTTACCGGCATTTCTTCAGTTTGCGGTCGGCTTTGAAGAGTGCAGACGTGTTCCCGGTCCACAGAAGATCATCGCGCTGGGTTCCGGAGGTAAGTATGGGTTGAGGTGGTGGTGAGGTGGGGGTGTGGGGAGGTGGACACGCAGAGGGTGGGTGCGGGTTGGGGGAGGGGGGCCAAAAGAATCAACGATGGAAGGTTTTTTTGTTTCAGGTTTTTTTTTTTTATTTGGATTCCCACACAAGGAAGGACTTTTGCCACGCTGGGGTGGGCTCCCAGCATGGCACCAGGCAGCAGGGGGGCAGTGGCGCCCGGCACGGGATTGGGCACCCCGTCAGCAAGGAAGCATTGCCATGCTGGGGTGGGCTCCCAGCGTGGCACTGAAACCTTTTTTGGGGCAGTGAAACCGGACGGAGTTGGGCACCCCTCGGCAAACAAAGCTTTTGCCACGCTGGGGTGGGCTCCCAGCGTAGCATATTTATGTGAGGGGGCACGCTTTGTTCTGCTGGTGGTCGCTGACCCACGGGTGACGGCAATTCGCGATATTTCCGCTGGTTTGCTGCACTCGCTGAATCATGGAAAACTCGGGCCCTGCTCATGATATCCGAGAACGAGGGGTCATCCGGAGGAGACTTTGGCAGCTCACGTGGGTCCGGAGAAGGGATGGAGAGGGGAGATGGGGATCTGGATGTTGAAAACTCTGATCCCGTGTCCTCCGTTGAAGGCGAACGGCGGCGTCTTCTGGGTCTCTTGGGACTGGGTGACCTAGAAGAGGATCTGGACGGAGGTCTCCTTTTGTCTGGTCTCCCCCTTGGAGGGTCCTGGGCTCCCAGGGAGAAGGTAACCGGCCTGCAGACCCAGATGGAGAAGGGGGCGCAAGAACCGGAGGAGCAACCGGTGTAGGAGGAGGAGGAGGAGGAGGAAGCGGAGGTGGAGTGGGGACCATGTCCTTTTTGATGGTATCCCACCAGTAAGTGAAAAGCTCCTTCACCTCTGAAAAGGAAAGGCCCGACGACGGCCCGGGCGCCGGTGGACTGTCGTCGGGTCCCGGCGTCAGCTCCACAGGGGGCTCAGGTTGCGGAGAGGGTTCCCTGGGAGTCTCAACAGGACCGGGGTCGCCCGTCTGGTCCTCGGGCTGAGTCAACTCCTCCTCAGTGATGGTCTCCTGACCGACATGTCGGAGGTGTTGGGGTCCTCTTCTCAACAGAAGTGGGCGCCGGTCCCCCTACCGGCGTCCGGTGCTGAGATGGCTTGGCCGGCGACGGTCTTCTGACGGACGACGGCTCTGGGGACCTGTGGCGAGAGGCCGACGTTGGACGAACCAGCGTCGGGTCCAACGGCCTCTTAAGTGAGGTGAGCTCCTTGGTCTTCCGCTGGGGAGGAGGAGGCGGACCTGACGTCGGGTTCAGAATGGCAGGAACCCGACTTGTGGTGATGGTGATGATCCCCCGACTTAGCCAGGGCCGTGGAGGACGAGGAAGGCCTGGAAGTCTTGGCCTGAGAAGAGGAGCCTGAAGATTTTCTCACCGCAGCGGGGGGAGGCTGAGAGCTGGCCCGGGAAGGAGAGTGGTCGGACCTGGAGCCGGAGATGCGCGAGTCGGAGGCCCTAGACGGAGACCTGAAAGGGGCCTTCGCTCTATGCTTCTCAGCATGCTTGCGGGCCTTCTGCGAAGAATCCCCCTTAGAAGCCATGGTCTTGAGTTGTTCCTCGAGCAGGAATGCCTGTAGGGCCTTCTGGCGACGGATCCGGGTTCTGCTGTTGAAGCCCTGGCAAAAGGTGCAGGACCGGGTGTCGTGGTCTGGGCCTAGGCACCGGACACAGGCCGAATGCGGATCCTTGAATGGGATCTGCTTCCCACAGGCGCACTTCGAGGAGTGACCGGAGGTCGGAGAGGACATCAGAGAAAAGACTGAACAGAAGAGCAATTTCCCATGGGAAAACACTTTACCACGTCGCATGCTATAAACTGAACCAAAGGGTCGAGACATGCAAGTCGACGGCCGGAAAGAACTGGGGAATCTGGCGGGACCGCCCCCTTATGTACTACGCCTGACGTCGGAGGCGGGACCGACGTCGGGGGCGGTCCCCGCTGAAGATAGCTAGCTAGAATTTTTCCGTGGGGTCCTGATGCCTGCCGGCTTCAGTCCTAATGGTGTAACCTGCTGCAAGAGCTGTGTCTTGAAGTAAGATCCTGTGTTTCTAGGGATGTGGATATGATGTTCCATCCACACTTTCTGGCAGACTCCTAGCAGTTCTCCAGGAGGAAGAAGGCAAGGCGCATACCCCCTACTTAGGGAACAGAGATTGGAGAACTGAGGCCCCAAAAATCAGCATCCTGGCATGACTCTAAGTCAATGTGGTAATGGGAAATGAAGGTGTGTGCTGATCTCCAGGTAGCAGCCCTGCAGATTTCCTGGATAGGGATGTCCCTAGAAGCATCAACCATCACAGCGGTATGGCAGGTGGAATGAGTCCCTTGGGAGGCTTCCCTACCCGCCAACCTACAGTAGAGATCAATGCAGAAAGTGATCCACCTGCCAATCGTCCGCTTGGCTGCAGGTCTGCAAGGTGCAGCTTCAGTGTAGGTGACAAACAGCTGGCAAACCTCTCATCAAATTCCAGCCATGCACTCTTTGTAATAACATACTAAAATGCCAGCAGAATAGGCCTAACGGTCTTTCGTGTCTGCTTGTTTGGTCAGTCCCCACCCGAGGTGCTGACCTTGCTGCCCCCCTCGCCTTCTCTGGCTTCTCCCTTCCGAGTTCCGGATATTCTTGCTGCATTGGATTTTGCTTCCAGAACCCTTCCCCTGTACCTGTCCCAACCCCTCTTTAACCCCTCCACTGTCTCTGCCTCCACCAGCCCCTAGGCAGCGCATTCCATGGCTCCACCACCCTCTCAGTGAAGTAGCACCTCCTCCTTTCTCCCTGAATCTTCCCCCTCCAGCTTCCACCCTTCCCTTAAGTGGCCCCTCCTCCTTCCTTGAAGCACCCTGACTGTTCCTCCCTATTTACCCTCTTCATGTACCTGAAGACCTCTATCATGTCCCCGGTCCTTCTCTCTTCCAATGTGTACATATTTAGCTCTTGAGCCTCTCCTCATAGGTCCTGTCCCCAAGCCCCAAATCATTTTGGTTGCCCTCCTCTGGACCCTCTCCAGGAGGTTAATGTCCCTCTTTAAGTGTGGCCTCCAAACTGCACGCAGTACTCAAGGTGCGGCCTCACAAGCAGTTATACAGAGGGAGTATCACTTCCTCCTTCTGAGGGTGATCCCCTAGCGATGCATCCCAGCATCCTGTTGGCCTTGGCTGCTGCCTCCTACAAGTCTCAGAGTTGTTCATCTTGACATCCCACCACCACCACCCCAGGTCCCTCTCGGCCATCGAGGACTTGTAGCATCCCAGGGTGTACACTTGGCCTGGGTTTCTGCCCCAAGTGGAGTACCTTGCATTTCCTACGTGAACCTCAGCTTCCACTTTCTAGACCATCTTTCCAGAGCCTCCAGGTCCCCTGTAGGCCACCTCCCCTCCTCCCCATCCACCACCCCCAGTTTGAGTCATCCGCAAAGAGGCTCATCTCACTCCTGATTCCTGTCCTTATGTCAGAGACGTAGGCATTGAACAGAAGGGACCCAAGGACTGATCCCTGTGGGACCCCACTAATGACCCTCCTTGGGGATGAGACTATCCCGCCAACTACGACCTTCTGTGTCCGGTCCTGGAGCCAATTGCCTATCCATCTGATCATCTGGTTCCCCAACCCCATTTCTCCCAGCTTATCCAACAGGCCCACATGAGGAACAGAGTCAAATGCCTTGCTGAAGTCTAGAAAGAGGACGTCCACTGGTCAACCCAGGTCCAAGGCACTCATCACCCAGTCATAGAATTCCACCAGGTTTGTCTGACACGATTTCCCCGGCATGAATCCATGCTGTCTATCGTCCAGGCACCCTGACTTATCCAGGTCCCCCTAGCCTCTCTGACAATGCCCTCCATCACCTTGCCCACCACCGATGTCAGGCTGACAGGCCTGTAGTTCTCTGCCACCTCCCTTGATCCCCCTTGTGGATAGGCACTATATCGCCACCTTCTCAGTCCTGGGGCACCTACCCTGTCCTCAGAGAGATGGTGAAAAGCTCCATGGGGGTTTCGCCAGGACATCCATAAGTTCCTTCAGCACTCTGGGATGTAATTTATCTGGCCCTGGTGCTTTCTCCGTCTTAAGGGAGCTGAGGATTCCCTCACTCTCTGCTGTGATTTTCCACTTCTGGTACCTCTTCTCCTGCCTAGCCCTCCCCTCCTGCCAGTGATGCCTCCCCTCTCCCCAGACCCGATCGTAGGTCTCCCTCCTCAGCATCTCTGTCTCCTCCATGTATGATGCAGCACCCCATTTTCCTTGGTGAAAACTGAGGTGAAGTACTCATTTAGTGCTTCAGCCTGCTCCCCCGGGTCTTGTGCCCATCTCTCCCCTGATTTAATCCTGCTAATCTGCCCCTTCACCCTTCGTTTTTCCCCAATATAGCTAAAGAACCCCTTATTCCCTCTCCTAATTTCCCTGGCCAGGTCCTGCTCCTTCCTTGCCTTAGCCACTCTCACCACCCTAGTGGCCCTTCTAGCCATCAGCTCGTACTCCCCTCGATCCCTTTCACTCCTTGAGCACTTGAATTGCTTATAGGCTGCCTTCTTTCCCCACACCACCTCCTGGACCTCCCTGGTCCACCAGCAGGGTTTTTGGGCCCTACCACTTTGTCTTACTCTTGCACAGGTGCTGGTAGCATCCTGCACCCCTCTCCTGATGATTTCCCACCTACTGTCAGCGTCCATGTCTGACCCAATCACATCCAAATGCTCCTTAAGGATCCTTCCCATTTCCTTAAAATCCGCCCCCCTGAAGTCGGTTACTTCTGTCTTTGTGCAGCCTTCTACCCCTCCTAGGTCCAGGCAGAACCAGACCGTGGCATGATCACTCCCCGCCAATGGGTCCCTTACCTCCAGGCCCCCAATCTGGTCACTGTCTGCCAAGACCACATCCAGTACCCGCGCCTCCCTGGTCGGTTCCCTCACCTGCTGAGTTAGGAACGCGTCTTGAAAGACATCCAACAACCTCTGTTCCCTGGTCACAGAGGATGTCATAGTCTCCCAGTCTGTTCCTGGCATGTTTAAGTCCCCCAACACCACCACCACCGTTCCTCTGCCCAGTCTGCAGTGTCTCCCAACATCTACCACCAGACTGTCCTCCAGCTCCTCTACCAGCGCAGGGGGGTCTATACACCACTCCTATTTTTACTCTCTTGCACCCCCTTGTTATCAAGGTGACCCAAATCGCCTCCATGGTTCCCTCCACCTCCTCTACTCCCCCATGCCGATGCAGTTTTTGACTATCATTGCTACCCCTCCTCCCCTTCCCTCCCCCCTGTCCTTCCTGAACATAGTGTAACCCTCCATGTTCGGGTCCCAGTCGTGTCCTGCAGTGGCCCAAGTCTCAGTGACCGCTGCCACATCCACTGCTCCCTCAGTTAGCATCGCCTGGAGCTCAGGCATTTTAATGCCCAAGCTCCTGGCATTTAGCAGGACTACCTTCCACCCTTTCCCTACAGTTCCATTTCCCCTGCTCGTGTTCCCATGGAGATTCTGTTTTCCCCTGGTCTGCACTTTGCCAGTTGGCCTTTTCCCGCAATCCTCCAGCTCCCCAGGGGGGTTGAGACAGAGTCCCTCCTTTATCGGCACCCCCTTGACAGTCTTTTCTCCCATCCCTCCCCCCTTCACAAGTTTAAACCCCACTTTTCACCACTGAACCCCTCTATTTTCAACTTAAGGATTCCCTCCCCAAATTGAGATGGAGTCTATCTTTAGCATACAGCTCCTTATCTTCCCAGGTCTCACCCCAATCCCCCATCAACCCATACCCTCTGGCCTCACACCACTCCCTGAGCCACTGGTTTATCACCCTAATCTTCCTTTTGTGCTCCCCACTAGCCCTTGGCACCGGCAGGATTTCTGAGAAGGAAACTGTGCATCCTATGTCATGACAGACCCTGGCAAGCTCCCTGAATCTTGCCTGTATCTCTAGTTCGCTATTTCCCTCAATGTCATTTGTACCCAGGTGGACCAGTATGTCCGGGGAACCCCTACAATCCTTTGCCAGCTGATATACCTCGTGCTTAGCCCTGTGCACCATTAGTCCAGGGAAGCATCTTGTTCTAACTGGCCAGGCTTCTCCCTCCCTATCCCATTTGATACCCCTGATCATAGAATCCCCCAACAGGAGCACTCTGACCACTCCATTTCCTCCCCTTCCATGTCCCTCATCCTTTCTACCGGCCCCTCCACCCAGCCGGCTCCTTGTTCCTCCCCCTATCTGGGTGCCACATGCCATCCCCTCATTTACCATGGCCACCCCCTTCCCTCCAATCCTATGCCTCCTCCTCCTGAGTATCCTTCTGTACCTTGCTAATTCCCCCCTCACTGCTGCTAACTGGTCCTTCTCCCCATCTGCTAAACTAGCCTGGCTCGTCCTCCCTTCCTTCCTGTCTCCATTTAGTTCCTCCTTGCTCGTCGGTGCTCCCTGGCCTAAACCCTCAGCTCCCTTTACTGAATCCTCCTTGTACTTCTGGTCCTTCTCCTTTACCTTTCCTCCCAACTGGTCCTTCTCCTTCGCTTTCCTCCCTCTTCCCCCTGCCCCTCCTGCTCTGATTCACTGCTCCCCCATTTTCCTGCATTCCAGATCCCCCTTGTTCTTCCTGCTATCTGGCCCCTGCCTCCTGCCCCCACTCCCTTTCCGTCTCTAACCACCCCTGTCGTGGCTACATCACCCCCCTCATCCTCGAGCAGAAGAAGAGATTTGAAGCAGTTACTGAGTGTAAGGTCTGATCCACCTCCCCGCCTTGCTTCCTTCTGTCCAGTCCTGGCCATCTGCCTACTTCCCTGAGAATGTTGTCCCTCGGTCCCTTCTTTGTGAGGGTCCCCAGTTACCTGCCTGCTTCCTTGGTAGTGTCCTTTTGGACCCCCTCTGCCAGGGTCCCTATGTGACCCCTGAGTATTCTCCTGCACTCCTTTCCCTATGCCCCTGCCCCCAATACTTGGTGCAACCCCATGGGAGATCCCCAGCCCCCTTCCCCCAGCTGTCTCCTAATCCCCACAACCTCCTCCCTAAGCTGTGCCAGCTGGTAGCACACTGGGCAACCACCGAACTTCCAAGCCCAGTCCAGAATCATGGCTGCTCCACACCCTGTGCACCCCACCACCCTCCCAAAGATGCCGGCCCTAACGACGTGTGGTTCCATCCCCTTCCAAATAGGTTTCCTTGGGTGAGCCACCAGATTCCCCCCTAGTCCAAGATACACCCTACTCGCCTAATCAGGTCACCCACTAATCTTAGAGACAGTCCCACTGTACACCTGTAACCCTGTTACTAGGTGCAGTACAACACATTAAACTTATAAGGGAAATGAACAACTCCCTAAGCTCCTCTCTCCCAGCCTTTAAATCCAACTCCCAGTGGCTAGAACTACATGAGCTGCACCTGCAGCCTTTTCCTCCAATTGCAGGGCAGGTGTTCCCCTATAAATTAGCAGAATTCTGGGGAGGGAGGGGTGGGAGGTGGGTCTTGGGCAGACACCTGACTCGAGAGAGAGTGGATCAGCCCTGTGTCTCCCCTCTAAGCCCAGCAGCCAAAGAACCAGGCCCAAGCAAATCCCACCAAATAGGTTTTAAATCAGAAGAAATAGGCCCCCACCAGCGCAGCCTGTTACACAGTGAAACATCCACAAAATGAGCCCACTTACAGCCACCAAACCAGTTTTCAAACTTCTAGCAGCCCCCAAAACAATACCCTGCTAGCCCCTTAGAAGTAAGAAAGAAAAGAACTAACCTTCTACCAAGTAAAATAAGCGAGCGCTCACCTCAGGTCTAGAGTTTGGAGCCAGTGTTCGGCCTCACAGGTGTGATTTGGGAAGAACACTGGTAGAGTCATCACCTGGTTCAGGTGAAACTCCGAAACGACCTTTGGGAGGAACTTCGGGTTGGGGCGCAGGACAACCTTGTCCCTGTGGAATACTAGGTTAGGAGACTCCACCGAGCGTGCCTGGCGCTCACTGATCCTTCTGGCTGATGTGATGGCCACCAGGAAGGCAGTCTTCCACGACAGATGAGATGTCACACCTGTGCATCGGTTCGAATGGCTTGCCCATGAGCTTTGCCAAAACTAGCAACAAGTCCCACGGTGGTGGTGGTTCACACACCGGAGGGGAAATGTGGTCAAGGCCTTTGAAAAAGCACCAGACTACCTTCTCCTCAGCCACTGACTGCTGACTGGCCCACGCCTGGTTAGCAGAGATGGCTGGCAGGTGCACCTTAAGAGTTGTCGACCGAAGTCCCCCTTGGGAGAGGGACCACAGGTAGTCCAAAATGCTAGCCCAAGGACAGGTCGAAGGGTCCAACCGCTTGCCCTGACACCAAACAGAGAATCTCTTCCATCTGAAGGCATAGCATTTTCTGGTCAATTCCTTTCTAGACGTCTCCATAACAGTGAGGACATCTTCGGAAAGACCCAAAGCCTGGAACTCTAGCCGTTCAGGAACCAAGCTGTCAGGTGCAGAGATTGAAGGTCTGGGTGGAGAACCTTCTCCTGACTGATTGAGAGCAGATCTAGGCATATGGGAAGACACGTCAGGAGCCTGTTGCTGAGGCTGAGGAGATTGGGGTAGCAAAACTGGCAGGGCCAGTCTGAAGCCACCAGGATCACCTGCGCCTTGTCCCTCCTGACCTTCAGTAATACCTTGTGGATCAAGGGAAGTGGAGGGAAGGCATAGAAGAGGCCTGGGGTCCAAGGCCTCGAGAAGGCACCCCCCTGCATTGCTCCCTGCTGAGGGGGGCAGGCACAAAACAGCCTCAGCTTTGCGTTCTCCCTGGAGGCAAACAGGTCCACCTGAGGGGTGCTCCACTAGGAGAACAGACTGTGAACTACCTCCGGATGGAGGGACCACTGGTGAGATGCTTCAGCCACCTGACTGAGAGTGTCTGTCGGTTGATTGGAGGCTCCTGCCACATGGATGGCTGGGAGATCCGCCTCCAGGCTGTGTACAAGAGTCCAAACGTGGAGGGCTTCCTTGCACAGAGGCAGGGAGTGCATTCGGCCTTGTTTGTTGAACTAATACATGGTCATGGTGTTGTCTGTCTGGATTTGGACCACTTGACCCCAAACAAACTGAGTGAACGCAGTTAGCATCAGCAGGACTGCTCGGAGCTCGAGCAGGTTGACATGCCATCGGGACTCCTGAAGAGTCTAGAGCCCGTGGACTCTGTGTTCCCCCAGATGTGCACCCCATCCCGTGAAAGAGCGTCAGCTGTCAGGATGACTGTCAGCAAGGAGTGGACAAACGGGATCCCTTTCTGCAGGTGCTCTGGGACAAGCCATCACTGGAGGGTGTCCCACATCCTGTGGGTCACAGTGACCAGCTGGTCGTAGTGACCACTGCACTGAGACCACTGGCTGGCCAGCTCCCATTTCAGAGAGCGCATATGCCAGTGGGTCCATTGGACCACGCTGGTGCAGGCCGCCATGTAGCCCAGAAGGTGCAGGAAGTCCTGGGCAGGGCGCAAGTGCCCAACCAGAAATGACTGTGCAAAAGAGGACAGACCCTCCACCCTGTTCCCCAGTAGCCAAGCTCTGGCTTGGCACAAGTCAAGCTCTTCCCCGATGAAGCTGATCACCTGCGAGGAGACGAGTTCCGACTTGGCCTCATTGACTAACTGGCCAAGGTCAATGAAGGTCTGGAGGGCCAGGTCCCTGAATTGCTCCACCTCCCGCCTGGAGGGACCTGCTATCAGCCAGTTGTCCAGGTAAGGGTACACCCAGACCCCTGGGTGCCTCAAGTAAGCTACCACCACTGCTATGCATTTGGTGAAGACCCTGGGGCAGAGGGAAGGTCGAAAGGAATGGCTTGGAACTCGTAACAGGTTCCCTCTGCTCGGAAGTGGTAGAACCTTTGGTGGGACGGATGGATCGGGACATGAAAGAACGCACCCTGAAGATCCAGAGAGCAAAATCACATGTCTTGCTCCAGAGGTGGCATGATCTGGGACAGAGTTACCATCCTGAAAGTGTGGGACCTGAGGAATTTGTTCAGGTCCTGCAGATCTAGAATGGGTGCAAGTACCTGGAGACAAACCCTGGGTGTTCCAGAGGATCCACAACTCTGACCATGACCTCCTTGTGGAGGAGCTGGGCTACGTCGTCTTGAAGAGCCGACCGAATGTCTGTGGATACCGAGTCCTCCCATGGGACGTGGGCTCAGCTTGGAGGGTACTGCTCGAATTCTAGTGGCAGATCCTGATCCCACCTGTCCGTGGTAAGAACGGACCAGGTGGAAATGAAGTGGCGGAGCCAGACCCCCACAGGAGGACCAAGGGGAGGCGTGGTGGGCACGAGGGTGGCAACCCCCATCCTGTCACTGAGCAGGCTTGGAGGAGGAGGATCCAGCTGAGGAGCCACCAGGTCCCTTCCCTCTTGGCTTTCAGACCACAGAGGCCACAGACTTGGCCCAAGGTCGCTAGGACTGAGCCTGCTGGCCAGACTGATGCTGGACTGGTTTTGTCGCAAGAGTGGAGGACCAAAAGGGCTTGCACTTCTGCTGCTTAGAGCCCTTGGAATCCTTCTGGGTGGATGTGACAGAGTCCAGGATGGCACTGGATTTTTCCAATGCGCTGGAGGTGACCCTCCACACTGGGCCCAAACAGATCGGTGCCTAAGAAGAGTACATCTGCCAGCTTGTGCTGGGTGTCTGCCATGAAGGTCGAGATCCACAGCCGAGCCCAAAGGCGCATGGCAACCACAGCTGCCACTGAGTAGGCACAGGAATCTCTTGTGTCCAGGGCCGTCTGAAGTTGCTGTTTGGCCACAGCACGACCCTGGTCCTGGATCTGCTTGACTGTAGTTTGGAGGTCTGCAGGAAGATGAGGAATCACCTCATCCAGAGAGCCCAAAAGGGCATGGGAGAAGTTTCCATCTGGACGGCCGAGCAAGAAGGCAGCACACACCTTTTTAGCAGAGTGCTCCAATTTCCTGGACTCTTTATCCGCTGGCCTACTGACATCCCCCCGTATTGCCTAAGAGTCTGAACACAGAGTCAGCCACCGACCCCTCAGCCGAGGGATGCTCCGTGAAGCCGGAAAGGGTACCAATGGGTATCTCATATCTGTGGGCCATCTGGGCTGAGGGCAAGAAGCGGGTTGCTACCAGAGCTCCAAGGCAGGGCCAACAACAGCCTCGGCCACTGGGAAAGCCTCTGTCAGAGAGTCCTCTTTATCCAGAATTTCTGTAAGGGGGTAGTGAGCCCGTTTTTGAACAGGCTCCAGTTTCATCCCCGTTGACTCGGAGATGAGGCGGAGAATGCCCATGAACAAAGTGAGGCCTTCACCCGTTGACAGATCCCCCATTGACTCTGTATCCAGTGGATGGGAGTGTAGAGAAATCCTTGGACTTTGAGGAGTCCTCACAGAAGCGGGCGACTCACTCAAGTACCTCGACCCGCCACGGATGGTCAGGTGTGAGAGTCACCAACAGTCGATGGGGAAGCCCCTTAGCAAACCGAGACTCCTTGGACACCAAACCCCGGTCGATGGCTGCTTAGGTAGTGGCTCCACCATGATCGGTGAAGAAGCCAGCTTTGGCCAAGTGGAATCAGTCTGGATCGGCTCCACTGGGGGGAGGAACAGTGTCGACTGGCCCCGGCAGGAGGACATCGCCCTCTCGAGCAACAGCCAGGTGATGGCTGGGGTGGTAGCCGGCATCGGCCTGGTTAGCACTAACTGTTGCCACATAAGGTCTTCGTAGCGTCAACGCAACTTGCGCCAAAGCCTCTCCTCATCTGAGGAGGACAAAGACGAATAGTGGCAGTGCTGCGTCCCATGGTGCCGATAGAGAGACCGCTGATATTGGTGGGACCTGAGGAGGTAGAAGACGAGACCGCACCTGGTGGTGCTGACAAGGGAATAGGAGGGAGCCGGGGAGATCCGCGGCTCCTCCTCGTCTTGGTCAGTGAAAAATCTTGGCTGCATCGTCGGCCGGCATCTCAGCTGACTGGCTCGGCAGGGTTTCCGTGAAGCCAACCACCACGGCTATGATCCAAGTCAAAATTAAAGATTCCTGAAAGCGGGAATGCTCCTGGTCCCAGGATTGATGACGATGAGTCTTCTCTTTATCTTTCTTGGACTCCTCCTTGTGTGAGTGGGAACTGTACAGTTCAGTAGGGCCCTACCTCTTGGTCGGGAGGGACTGGCACAACTCCTTGAAGAAGGGTGAATAAGTGGAGCCCAACTGGAGCGGAACGAAGGCAGAGGCAGAAGAGGATTGAGCGGCGGCCTGGTCCGCCTTCTCCTTGAAGGTCTTAAGTTGCTCTAACTGCTCAGCGGACCCCGCAGCCACGGAGACCACTCAATGGGCATCCTTTGATTTGACCGGCGGATAATGTTTCTCCAGAGGACCCAACTTTAGGCGGGCAGCACAGTCCTCCAAGACCGTCGCGTGAAATGACTGACGAAAGTTGCAGGCCTGAGAATCGTGATCGTGGCCCAGACAGTAGATGCACATGGCATATGGGTTGGTATGTGACATCTTCTGCCTGCATGGGCACCAGTGAAATCCGGGTGAGGATTTATCCTCCATCGTGGTCGCAATCAAAGATTGTGCTGAAGATGAAACTCGAATGAGTTTTAGTTTAAGTTTTGAAAGTAAATTCGTACATTTAAGTGACAGGGCCTCCTCAACACGGGAGTGGTAGGAAGAGAACCTGCTTCCTCCAGTGTAAAGAAAGATCTAGCGTCATGGGGCGGAGCCAAGGGAGTTACCACCTGGGTAGGTGGGAGGAGCCAACTTGAAGCCATTTCTGGCAATTCTTAAAGGGAAAGGCAACTACCAGAAAGTGTGGATAGAACATCATATCCACGTCCCTAGAACAGAGTGTTACCCTGGTTAAAATAGCACAAAATGGATGTAAATTAAGAAACCACTAGGAGAGAAGCTAGTTTAAAATAAGTTTTGCCTCAAGAAGTAAAGGCTCGGTTTCTTCCCAGTTACACAGAACTGGCAAGAGACCGAAAAACGTAACGGAACAACCATAAATCTAAACTAAGTATCTGTAATACCAAGGACAGTGCTTTAAAAATGAAAAAATAAACAGTACTTTAAAAACCTAGAAAAATAAAATCTTCAAATCTGATGGTTGCAGGATGTATTCCAGGGACAGTGGTTTGAAAAACGAGCTCGAGCCTAGCATTCCATCATTTGCATCGGTTCTATTAACAATTTCGGCTCTGGTGCAGTCCCATGGTGAGACCATATTGCATATGTCAGAATACAGTAAGATTTCCTGGGGTTAGAAGGTCAACACAACAACGTCTTCACAGCCCAAGCCAACAAGGGAGTGAAGACACGGAAATGAAAATTACGTACCTACCGTAATTCTGATCTTTCTGTGCATCTTCACCATTCATCACAGATGGGTACTGGCCGGAGATCAGGACCCGCGGGAGAACTTTTTAAAAAAAGGGTGGCGGAACCGACGACAGCATCGGCGCCGCCACTCGAGGCCAACGTACTGCGTGGAGCCGAGGGTTGGCTTAGGCTGTGTCGACTCCACCCGCCTACCAGTTCTGAGTCGCCGGAGAGGTAAGAGGAAGGGATGGAGGGTGGGACAAGAGAGTCCAAGGACAGAAAAAGGAAAGGAAAAACTGAACTAAAAGGAGAAATACTGAGGGAAGGACAGCAGAAGAGATGAGACTAAGGGGATTGGGTAGGGGCCCCAATCTCTGGAAGCGGAAGAAGGGAGGGGAGAAATTTAGGAGGGAGTGAGAGGTAACAAGGTATCCGAGACCCTTGTCCGTCACCAGATTTGTATAGGAACTGCAAGGAGTAGCAAAACTCTCTGCCAGAATTCAAGGCACAGAATAACTGGCAAATACCCCAGAAGCAGAGTCTGCTATTCTGGAGAAGGACAGGGTACAGGGACTTAATACTCTCTCAGGAAAGATGTTTGGTGAAAAAAAAAATATTTTTTTTTTTTTGAAACAGTTGGATGGAAACCAGAAGGAAAACAGGAGGAGGGCAACCACCAACTCCCACCCCATCGGGGTGGAGACACGTAGTAGAGAAGGAGTGCCGCTCGAGCTGTACTCTTTAAAGAGAATACCCCACTGTGTGTCCCTACTTTACCCCGCTCCAAAAGGAGAGGGGGAGCCACAGAGGGAGGGGGACCCAGAGACTGAGGCCCCAGGGGGATGGTGGGCGGGGTTGTGATGAATGGTGAAGATACACAGAAAGATCAGAATTATGGTAGGTACGTAATTTTCATATCTTATCTGTGTCAGTCTTCACCATTCATCACAGATGGGTGAGTACCAAGCCCCCGAAGGGGGTTGATTCATTACACCCTAAGGGACAGAGTCCCTTAGCCCTCAGTGGGTGACACACTAAGGGGGGGAACCTTCTGGGCCTGAGGAGGCCCGAGAGTGGGGAGAGCGAGACGGGTCCCCTGGGAGGGAAGGAAGCTGCCCGACGAGGACTGTCGCTCTCAGGGGAAGACGTAGGTTCCCTGGTGGGCGAGCAAATCACCCTATGCCGGGCCAAGGGTGACAACCGGGAAAGACGTAGGCACGCCGATCTCCTGGTGCAGATCGCAGTCCCTCGACCCTGGTAGCTACCTCGTTGGCATCGTAAGATGCCCTTGCTTGGTGCCTTGCTAGCTCCAGGTCACATGCAGAGAGCGCGATGGCTTGTCTGGCTTGCTCCGAGTCAGGCAAAGTAGCTAGGAACTGACCTAGCGTGGACCACAAGAACCTGTTGTAGGCTGCATAGTGGGCCTGGTGAGCGGAAATAGAAAGGAGCAACTGTGCCAAGTAGAAGGTCCTCCTGCCCCAAAAATCAAAATCCGAGGAGTCTTGATCCGGGGGCCGGTCACGGTGGAGGGCGCGAAGCCCATCAGGGGTGTCCAGATGCGTCAAGCCGGACTGCGGATGAGGCATAGAACCTGGAGACTCCGGGGGAGCGCAATACCTCTGGCTGAGGTCCCTAGGGGCAGGAACTCCGGAGAAGGGCCTCTGCCAGAAACACAAGGACGCCTCCTGAAAGGGAGCAGGCCAGGGCGGCACCACAAGGGTGGCCTCGCCAAAATCGCCTAGAAAGGCGTGCACCGCATGCTCAGGATTGCTAACAGAAGAGGGAGAAAGGTGAAAGTCCTCCAGCATCCTCACGAGGAAGCGCTGGTACTCAGAGAGATCAGCAGCCAGAGAGATGTGGACAGAGGAGTCCTCTCTCCCAGAAGAGGGGGATGAGGAGCTGGAGGTCACCATATGTTCCGAGGGTGGCTGCACGGGGGGAGGTTGAAAAACCTGGCTGTCCATAGCCCTAACGTAGGCAGGGAACCGAGCAGCCACCGCCCTGAACTGCTCCCAGGTGAGAGGGCCGCTAGGACTAAGAATGCCTGGGAGCGCTGGAGAATGTGGCAGAGGGATAGGGGCAGAGCCGAGAAAAGAAGTCGGCTGACCTCCGCCAGGGCTAGGGAGCGGACCATGAGCACCCGAGGAGGGTGCCCCGGAAGACTCCACAGCCGACAGCTGTACAACCACGTTGGTACTGCCTTGGCTGCGCCCAGAAGAATCCCCCCAGTGAGGCGAGCGGGGCCGTAAAAGTCCAGAAGGACGGTCCCCTGCCTCAAAAGAATGGGACTCCTCAAGGAACCGGAAGGGGAAGGGTGGAAATCCGCACTTCGGCTTCGCCCAGGGCCCGGGTGGACCCCAGAGAAAGGCCGACGCGCGGACCCCACACCCCTCGACCCCTCAGAGTCCGAGAGAGTCCTCCTCCTCGAGAGGGCCAGCCTAGGTAGCTGGCATCTCTGGGCTGCCCCCGAAGGGGAGACCCAGGGAACAGCACCCTCCCCTCCTGCAGGCTTCTCGATGGGCCCCAAAGTTGGGCGATCAAGACACACCACTGGAGGGGGTACCACCACCGAGGGGTCGATGAAACCCCCAAGGCCAGGTTGCAAAACAATGGTGGCACGCACCACTGACCCTAGCCTCGGGGGCCACCTGACTCTCCTCAGTAGGGGGGCTGGCTCCGACTCATCGACGAGACCACGGGAGCGCCCTCCTCCGCAGACAACCCCGAAGAGTGTGACTGCCCGTCTGACTCCGAGCCCGACTCTGACTCCGAAGAGGTAGAGTCCGAGGCTCTGAGCCAAACAGTAGGAGGGCAGGCAAAACCAACTTTGCCAGAGGGCCCGGCAGCCAGAGCTGTGTCTGAGACGGCACCCGTGCCCTCCGCAACCCCACGGGCGGGGCTCGCAGAAGGCGCCAGGGCAGCTCGGGCCAAAGGCCCAGAGCCAGGGCCAGACGCGGCGCCGTCAACTCCACTAGCACCGGGGGCGGTACCAGGGACAGAGACAGCGCCAACAGCAGCCCTAGCAGCAACCTCGGCGCCGACGACGACACCGCCAGGCCTCTCGGCGCCGCGAGCGGCACCGAGGACCAAAGCAGCGCCAACGGCCCCGAGGGCGGACTCGGCACCGAACATGGCACCGACTGGCCCCTCGGCACTGCGAGCGGCACCGAGAGCGTGGACGGCGCCGAGGATGGCACCGACAGCCGAAGGCCCTACAGGCGCCGAGCCGCGCAGGCACGGCACTGTGCTCAACCTCGGCGAGACATGGCGAAAGAAGACGCCAGATCCTGTCCCACGGCCGGGAGCGACACCAGGGGAGCCTTCACCCCCAAAGGGGTGATTGCCGTGGCGGCGCCTCCCGCCCGCTCCCGGGAGGAAGCGGGACGGGCCTCCTGCGCCGTGGGAGGAGCCTCGGCAATGGCCAGGCTACAAGTAGCCGAGGCTCCCTCCTCCTCGGTCCGTATAGAACCGGGAGGGAAGACCCGGAGGAAGGGCCGAGAAGGCGGCTTGGCAGTCTGAACCCTACCCCGAAAGTCGTGAGCTCGCCCCACTTTCAGCAGCTGTTGAGGGACGCGGCGGTCCATGGAGAAGCAGGTGTCGCACGAATCCATGTCATGAAGCGGGCCAAGATACGTGAGACACCGGTCGTGCTGGTCGGTGACGGAATATTTTCGGCCGCACAGGCACCGACGCATGGGGGGCTGACCCGTCTTAGAAGACTTTTTGCCCTCTGACCGCGACATGACCTACGGAGAAAAAAACACCACAAAACAGACTCGACGTTGCACAATTTGAAATAAAAGGAAAGATCTTACCGGCGACGTCGAGTGGAGGCAGAACCCAGAACCGGTAGACGACCAACGGACTGACGTCGATTTTTTGAGCAGGCTGAAAGGCCTAAATTACAGAGAAAGCTTCCCACGAGGTGACCTTGACGGCAGGAGACGAAGAACTGGTAGGCATGGAGTCGATATTTGAATGCCAACCTCGACGCCTTTAATGCAGCACGTCGGCCTCGAGGGTGGTGCCGATGCTGTGTTGGTCACCCTGCCCTTTAAAAAAAAAAAAAAAAACCTCCCGCGGGGTCCTGATCTCCGGCCAGTACCCATCTGTGATGAATGGTGAAGATTGACACAGATAAGATCAGAATGCGTGACCTCGGGGAGGGGCGTGCGAATGAATACAGAAGACTTCGTCCACGAAGATCAAGAATGATGGTAGGTATCTGAGAAGGATATTTGGTCCTCAGCTCCAATTGACCAGGGAGATGTTCCTTTTTCTGGACACCCCGCAGGAGTTAAGGAATCCGAATAGTAGATATCTCCTACACCTACTGTTAACCGCAGCCAAAAAATCTATTACCAAGCTGTGGCTGACGGACAAAAAATCTACAGTACCTGAATGGTGGGGCATAACCAAACAGATCTACCGGTTAGAACAAATTACACATAGCCTGAATGAAAAGAAGGAGAAATTTGCAGAAAGGTGGTCCCGCTGGCTAATATATTATATGCCCCAGGATGACTCTTTTGTACCATAAGAGGATGCTACTAGTGAGCAGGGTACAGATTTCGAACCATTAAGGAGGCAGGATCGCTCCGCGGAGTCAGAATTGGGCTTGTCACTGAGGGGAATTGGCCTGTAATACACCTGGAACCCAATTGGGTCTATAGTATAGTAAGTAAGACATAGCCTTCACCCTCTCGAGTCCCTGAAAAAATTATAGTAACAATAACTTCACCACGGACTATTATCACGAGAGGAGGATTAATCACCTTAGGCTAGTTCCCTAAACTCAACAATAGCCCGACGTAGTTCAAAAGGTTTAGCTGGACACCCCCCTTCCCCATTGGTTTGGGAGGCATATACTTCTGACTTGGCGGAGCCCCACATGAAAAGGGTGAACATATGATAACTTAGATTTTTTAAAGCTTATAAGTATTTAACGAACAGTACTGTATTATAATGCTTGCTTACCCTATCAGATTCCAATTAGATAATTGCACTCTTACAATCCAAAAACAAAGCTCGAATGTAGATCTTTCTTTATAACCAGTGAGGGACAGAGAAAGTCCACAAGTTTCCTAATGAGCCGGGGTTGCCCCCCAGGGATTGGAAAAGGGTATATTATTGGGAGAAGAATCTAAGATCTCATGGGAACCAATCAGGCCAAAACAACTTATAGATTCCCCTCAAACACATTGGCTTTGGTAAACCCATGGTAACGATAATCTCCCTAAGGGCTTTTATCAAGAGATGTGGACTAAATGTACTAAAAATGCCCGCATCCCCAATAGCAGGTCAATGATGGCCAAAATATAACCAGACACCCTTGGTATGCCTGGGGAACAATATCACTGACTCAGTAGAAACCCTAAAATTAACAAAAGCATAGAAAACTTGCAATGATGGAATGCACATAATCTAAAAATTTTATAATGCTTAGCTGCCTAATGACTTAAATGAAATATGTTATAATACTCAGCATGCTTACTATGTAAAGAATCCAATCAAATATTTGTAATTACATAAGCCTGTCAATGTTGTATCTGTGGATACGTATTTGTATGTTGGAAAAAATCATTTTCCTCTTAATAAAAATGAGATTTACAAAAAAAAAAGAATGATGGTAGGTACATAATTTCCATATCTTCCTGGACTAAAAGTCTTCACTATTAATTCACACTAATGGGAGAGTACCGAGCTAAAAAACAATCCCCCAAGCAGGGCAGCATGAGACCAAGCTCACTCAGGACAGAAGTCCATTAAGGATTGTTCTACCAAAGGCTGTGTGCTGACTGGCATGGATATCAAGAGTGTAGTGCTTCACAAAAGTATGCACGGAGCTCCAAGCAACCACTTAATAAATATCTGCAATGGGAACATTACAAATCTCTGCCAGGGACTCTGCAACTGCTCTGGTAGATGGACGTAAACCCGGCCTTCCAGCTTGACCTGCACCAATGAGTAGCAGTGACGAAAACAGGCTACTAATCATGCAGAAATGCATCTAATAGCAACAGGCTGACCTAGCTGGGCCATGCTGAAAGAAACAAAGAGTTGCCTGGATTTGCAAATCTCTTCATTTTGTCGATGTACAATCGTAAAGCCCTCTTGACATCCAGGGAATGAAGGGTACGTGTTCCCCTTCATTCTGGAAGTTGACAAAATAAGTAGGAGAGCCAAGGGCTGATTAAGACAAAGTTCCGAAACCACTTGGGTAGGAATTTAGGATGAATACAAAGTACCACCTTGTTCTTGTGAAACACAGTGTATGGAGGGTCTGTGACTAAGGCATGTATTTTTGAGACCTTCAAGCGCAAGTAATGGCTACTAAGAAAGCAGTCTTCCAGGTCAAAAACTTCAAGTCACAGGTAGTTCGGGGCACAAAAGGTTTATGACTGAGCATGTCTAGCACAAGGTTAATATCCCACGCAGCCATTGTTTTCCTGACCGGGGGGCTGGTGTGTAGTATGCCACTGAGGAACCTCTTGACTAGCGATAACTGAGCCAGTGTCATGTTCTGTACTGGCTGATGGTAGTGGAAATCTCACAGAGGTGTACCTTCACTGTCGAATATTGCAGTCCTGCATTTGACAGGTCTTAAGAGGTACTCCAACACTATTTGATGGGCAAAAGAATGGGTCCAGAAGGGATTTCGTACACCAAATTGAGAAGTGCTTCCAATGAGCCGTGTAAGTCCTCCTAGTGGAGGGCATACTTGCTGCCAAGAGGATATCTGAGATTTTATGAGAAACCTTAAACGTACCCACTTCAGTCTCCTCAGAAGACAGACATGGAGGTGAAGGCAGTGCAGGTTAGGATGGACCAAAGGTCCCTGTATCAGGAGGTCCGTTCACAGTGGAAGTTGCCTCGGGAGCACCTTTGTCAATTTGTTGGTCAATAGAAATCGTATCTGTTGAGGCTAGAACAGGGTGATAGAATCATCCTGCTCCCCAGAGCCCCTAATTCGAGCAGCACCCTCTGAACCAATGGAAGAGAAGTGTGTACGGAAGGCATCTTGTCCACCGCAGTCTGAATGCATTCTGACAGAAAATGCTAGGTTCTGGATTTCCGGAGGCAGTTTTGTGGTGAGTGGGGATGCAAAAAGTCCACTTCCAGACTGCCCCACTCATCGTAGAGCGACTGCACGAAGTCTGGTACGAGCGACCACTTGGGGGTCTGCTTTTGCCCTGCTGAGGAGGGCTGCCAGATTGTTCTGTGTTCCTGGTAAGTAAACTGCTTGGATCAGAATGCTATGATTCAGACATCATTTCCAAGCTTTCTTGCTTCCCTGCACAGTGGGTAGGAGTGAGCTCCTCACTGCTTCTTGATGTTGAGCATCATGGCCCTGTTATCTGTCTGAAGAATTAGCTGTGACAGGCGACTTCTCTAGGGCTCGAAGAGTGTACAGGACTGCTCTCATCTTCAAAACATCTATGAGATTTCTCCTGAGTCTAAACTCCTTGAGTGCAGAGATCCTGGGAGTGAGCCTCCACCCCCACCCGAGCAGGGAGGTATCCAAGGTGATGGTAATCCATGGTTCCAGCAGGGCAAAGGGAGACCCTGAAGAAGGTGTCCAGGAGGGCTCCTATAAAGAGGAGCTGCTGAAAGACGTGAAGCTGTGACTTTTCCAGGTTCAACAGTAGTCCCATGGAGACGAGGAACTGATGACGTAGAGATGGCCTCTTGAGTTTGTTCCCTGACTTACTAGCGAGGAGCCAATCACGTAAGTAGAGAAGACTTGGGAACCCAGCTTTTGAAGTTGCATGGCGAGCATCGTGAAACACTTTGTAAGGACTAAGGGCGCTGAGAAGAGTCCAAAGGGCAGGACTGGTAGAGACAACCCAAGGCCACAAGGTGGAGCTATCCATGGAACTTAGGTGTACTGGAACATGTAAGTAGCGTCTCACATGTCCAAGGATGTGAACCAATCGTGCTGTTGGAGAAGTGGTAGAAGAGTCCCGAAGGAGACCATCTTGAACTCCTCCCTGAACAAATACTTGTTCAGCTTTCTGACGCTGAGGATACCGCCTGTTTCCTTTGGGACCAGAAAGTAACGGGAGTAGAACCATGTATTCCTTTCCTCCCAGAATACTAGTTCCACTGCCCTACTTCGAAGAAGGCCTGACTGTGAAGTGGAAAGACTGTCCTCAAGTTTGGTTGGACAGTCAGGGGGAATCTCCAACAGGGAGAGTACCCCCCCCCCCCGGAAAATCTGGAGTACCAACTTGTTTGTTGTTACAGACTGTCACTGGTTGTAAACTAGCTGGCCTCCCACTGCAGAAGGAAGTGCCACCTAGGCACTTTGGGTGGAACTCAGGCCAACATCTCAGAGGGTGGTTCTTGGCACTTTCAGGTCCTGCGTCTTCTACTGCACTTTCTTTTGCAGCTGAAGGGGCTGGTTCTTGATAAAGGCCCCTACCTTTAAAAGACTGCCCGCTGAGAGGGCTGAAAAAGCCGGCCTGGCAGTCTTGAAGGCAGTCCTGGATTTCTTAGTGGCCACTAGAGCTTGCTCTACTCGAACATGTTAGAACCATTAAGGCAATATTCAAGACCTGCTGTTGATCATCAGAGGAAAACTTGATTTTCTAGACCAGGCATGTCACAGATCCCCCACCATCCACCGAAGATTTGAGCTCATGGCTCTTGGACTCTAACCCCGGGAAATAGTCCGAAGAAGCTCCGTTCTGGAGACAGACACTGGGAGGTTCTCCACTAAGGCTTTGAGCGAGTTCTATATTGAGAAATCTTCCCAATAACCTGCAATACATATGCGCAGGAATGTGGCAGCGAATGCTCATTTCCCAAAAGTGAATCTTACGAGCTTCCTAGCCTTAAGGGTAAGGACTTTGGTATGTTAGGATACAGAGAAATACGAGTCACAAAAGCCTTCCTGGGTCTACATCAGGGGTCTGTAGAGCCACAGCAGAACCATGTTCTAAAGAAGCAATTGGAAAGATAGGTCTTCAGTCACGTTGGAAGCAAGGGATTTGGAAAAAAGGAAAAAGGGAGTGGTAGCTGTGTCGGCACCTGCAGGAAAACAGAGTGAGGGGGAAAGGCATGTGGGACCAGTGTCGACAGCATCGGCATTGCAGAAGGCACCAAATGTGGATCCCGGTCCGAAAGCCCCTGCCACAGCCCAGTGGCACCAGCGCCTAAAGGCCTCAGCACCAGAGTTCCCGGCGAGGTCAAATAGGCCAATGCTGAACCCACTCTAAAGAGTGTCCCCAAAGGCGAAACTGTCCACCGGGACCCCGGAGACGGACATAGAAAGGCTCCGGAGGTGAGAGACAGGCCGCCGAGAACAGAACCACTGAGAAATCTGGTGGGCTCTCAACTACTGGTACTCTCTGATAGACATACAGCAGAGGGCGACCTCAAGTGATTTTTCCCTCTTCCGATGGGAAGAGGAAGAGCTCGAGGCCAAGCGGCGTCGGGTTCCCGACCTTGATCGAGAATGGGGCTGCTCGTTTTGCATCTAGGGGAAGACTGTCCTTCCTCCCGTACACCAGAAGACTGCTCGTGGCCAGACCCCTTCCCCTGAAAAGGGCATCGGACTGGACACAGCCACGTTGTGAGAGCAGCCTTCTGAAGAAGCATCCATACCATCACCGAGACCATTGAAGGTAGGGTTAAGAGAAATTTCTTCTTTTTTTTTTTTAATAATACAGAACAAAATTAAATCCAACGAAACTGAATGACTAATGCTGCTGTCCTATTGACGTGAAGTTTGACTCCTAGCGGGCAAGCGACATCGTCACTGAAGTGCACTCGACGGAAGGGGAAAAAAGTAACTGAGGCGGTTGGAGGGTCAAAGCCAAGATAGCCCGAACAGGCGCAAGACAGTCTTGCGGTACCATGCATGCTTGGTCCTACCTCTGCGCTGGCCCTCCTGAAATTTTTGGCTCCCACTGGGCCCTAGCACCTCCAGCGTAGTCCCCTTAGTGTGAATGAACCGTGAAGACTTTCAGTCCAGGAAGATTACACAGGATTTTCTTCTCATTGCATAATTAAGCAATAAGGCACGACAGGGTGTGGTATATCATGGGATATCGTCACATCTCAGGTGGTTGGGGCACGAGGCCGCAAGCCGAGTGCATCCAACTGCCCAAGAAGTGACGATATCCCATGATATACAACGCCCTGGAGTGACTTATTGCTATTATGAACTGGAATACAAGTTTTAGCAGTAAAAAAAAATATATATATATATATTTTAAATCATTCTGAAAATGTGTTTTTTGAGGTGTTGGAGGAGTACCTTTTAATAAAATAGTTCATGGACAGCTCTGAACAGCAGGTGGCACTGTTGTAAGTAGAGTTCATGGGGGAGGGGTGTACTGTATGTCTCTCACAAAATGTTATCTGTGGCAAGCAGGACGCAGCAATGTAAATGGGAAGAATGGACATCTTCCAGCAAGTCATCTGGAAATGTAAACTGTCACTTGGACGACTGTTAGTACTGTTTAAAAAAACAAGTCGTGGGTGGTTTGGATCCTTTACTGTTTTTAAAAAAATGCTCGCTCGAGGCGCGACTCGTGCCATTCTGCCCTGTAGACAGACAGGACATGCTCTGCGACTGCCGCCTAATGTTACGTTTCTGTGGGGAATGGAACCGTAGGATGCGGAGAATGTTTTGGGCAGCTCGGCCGTTGTTCTTCACGGCTCCCAGCTGTGCTGCATTCTGTCATGGGCACATTTGTGAAGAGTTTTTTTTTTTTTTTTTTTTTTTAAACAGCGGCGAACTGGAGGTCTGACTCAGACTGTGGGAGATGAGGAACACTGCGCGGTAAGTGAGGAAGCTGGTGACTGGAGGTTTTCTGAAGCCGTGATGATGTAGCCCGATATCTTCACAGCTTCAAAAACCTCTTGGCCAATCAGCTTCCTCCATTTACGATCTCCAATAAACCCAAAGTGTGTAAACGATAATATCAGGGTAATTCTAAAGCATGTAAATGGCAATGTTCAGTTTGACACTCTTGGACGAGTCCAGACCTCATTTCCAAACTGAAGAGCAGATGGAATTCCAGGAGCTTCTGTCCCAGGCATACGACGTCGGATCTTCTTACAGAACTGTCGGACGTCACTGCAGGAGGTCTCCAGGTCTTTAAGTAGGATGGCCAAATCAGAAGCCTCCTGTCCAGCCTGCCAGAGAGAGAGAGACAGAGAGGTTGTGAGCTTCACACAGAATGTGGCACATAGTTACTGGCTTTATAATCTAAGAAAACAGAAACACACTTATATAGACCTACACATCCAGCTGTGGTTCGAGAACACCCCATATAGTTACAAGGACCTACACAGATAAAATTGTATTAGTCTCTGCCTCATATGCTATTGTGAATATGTATGTTTTTAATATTAAGTGCTCCGAGCCTCCAGGAAGGAGCGTTATATAAATAAAGTTCCTATTCTATCTTACATCCAGGTATGATCTGAGGAACATCCCATATACTTATATGGACCTACATATCCTGCTACGATCTGAGGAACACCCCATTCACTTACATGGATCTACACATACAGCTATGGTCTTATGAACACACCATGCACTTAAACACCTACACATCCACCTACAGTGTTAAGAACACCCCATACACTTATACAAGCAGAACAGTTACGCAAGAACTTACCATAACAGTAGATATTCAAGGGGATCTCAGTCATCAGGTCACACATATGGAACTTCACCGTTGGTGAAGCAGGATCCACACGGAATATTTCAGCAGTACAACTGGGGCCGCCCACACCGACATCACCTGCCGATGTCACCAATCCTGTAAAGGCATGACTGGCCCCACTCCCTCCTCAGTTCTTTCCCCCAGAGACTAAGGGAGCACACCCGTGCCTTGGGGGACCAAGAAGAGAGAGCGGTGCCCAGGCCAAAACAAAAGGCTGGATACACTAGAAAGCCAGTTCTGACAGGAGAACCCCTTAAAAGTGGCATGGTGGTAGGAGAGGAAGACCTGATGACTGAGATCCCCTCGATGATCTACTGCTACGGTAAGTTCTTACATAATGATCTTCATTGGGGGTATCTCAGTCATCAGGTCACACGTATTGAACGAATCCCAAGCAGTAGCAGATGCAACAGAACAGTTTGGGAGGAAGGTCAGCTAAAGCTTAGGACAAGAGGACCTGCAGAACAGCCCTGTCAAAACCTGCAGGGGCTCCAGAACCAATGTCCAGACTACCGTGATTGGTGAAAGTATGGACAGTACACCAAGTGGCAGCAGCGCAAATGTCAGTGGCTGAGACGCCTTTGAAACAGGCCACAGAGGTACCCATGTCCCTTCTGGAATGGGCTTTCACTGCCCCTGACAACTCTTTGCCATGCTTGTAGCAAAACACAATACAATGTGCCAACCATCTGGACAAACAATGTTTTGAAACTTGAATGCCCTCTCTACCAGGGGCAAAACAAACAAGACGATGCTTCAGCTTTCTGCATTCCTTAGTTTGGAGCAGATAATACTTTACAATTGGGTGCATGTCTAACGGTTGGAGCAGTGCTTCCCCTGAATTGGCATGCTCAGGAAAATAGACTGGTAGGCAGACAGATTGATTCAGGGTAAACTCAGACACCACCTTAGGCAGAAACCTAGGATTTGTGTGCAAAGACACGCTGTCTTTGTGAAAAATCAAACAAGGCTCCTCACATCAGTGAGCCTGATGCTTGGAAATCCTTCAGCCTGCGGTAATAGCAACTAAAAATAACGCTTTCCAGGACCGAACTCATAGCTTGCATGTCGCAGCTGGCTCAAATGGAGCCAGAGTCAACTTCTCCAAAACAAAATTCGATGCAAAAGACGCTGCCGATACCCAACAGGGCACCTGGCGAACAGACCCCACAGTTGAAGCCGGAGGCGTCGATTGCCTGGCAAGCACTGGGGTTAAATGCTGAACCAGCAACATGGAAATTGAAGTAAGCAGGGAGTTCAGGCCAACGACAGGCTGCTGGATGATCGTCCTGACCAGAATCGGCGGCAGGGAGGAACCACCCGCTGACGACAGCAGAGGGCGACAAAGCCTGGGGGGACCCAGTCTTCGAAGACCCCATCACAGCAGGGTGCAACGAGCTCACCAGAAGGCCAGCAGGTGAAGACCTGCTGTCCACAACTGGAGCAGTGAGGCCCAATGCCAGAGACACCCGCGGAGGTGCTGGGAGAGCCAGTAGGGCGAAGGCTGCCAACCTGGAGTTCGATGACCGAGAGTCATCTGGAGCCAAGGAATAAACTGCAACCTGTAGAGGTCTCTGGGAACCCAAGGTTGGGGTGGCAGAGGAGGATGCCCCCACAGGGGTCGATGAGGAAGTCCTAGAGGACTTCAGAACAGCACCCGGGGAGTGGGACCGGTGACCTGAAGGGCGGTTATTGTGATAGATCTTCTCCTTGTGCTTCCCCAAGGACTTGCCTCATGCTTTGGAAGCCTGTGACCCAACAGAGTGAGCTGAACAGGGGGATGAAGAAGACCCTGAGTCCCCCTGTTCCAGACTGGCTATTTTCTGCTTCATAAGTAATACCCAGAGGGTGCGTTTGTGGCACAGGAGGGAGATAATATTAAATTTCCGGCGATGATGCATGCTTCAGGAGAGTGTGAAGGCCCAGGACAGCAAACACAGATGGCGTGGTCGTCATCCCGAAAAACCTTCTTTCTGCAGCAGCAGCGATGGAAGAGAGAGAATAACTTGACGGTTCCAGACATAAAATAAAATAGAAAATAGAGTGAAAAACTGGGGTTGACTGAATGACAAACCTTTCGCAGGGGACCGTGCGAGTCAGGCAACAGCAGGAAAGAACTGAGGAGGGAGCAGTGCCGCCTATGCCTTTATATGGTATGTGACGTCAGCACACTGATGTTGGCGTGAGCGGTCCCTAGTAGAGTGCAACAGAAAAAGGCTTCAGTGGGATCCTAGTGCCTGATGGCCAAGTTCCATAGGTGTGACCTGCTGAAAGAGATATCCCCGATGAAAGTCAAAACTTTGGAATAATGTGAAACTAGTCAGCAACTATTACTAGGCAAACTGGTACTGCAAAGATAAATGGAAACCACTGTAATAAATTGAGAACTGGTACAACACTGTAAAGCGTTAGGCAGGTAGCCTGGATAAGTGATCACAGAGAGAAGAAAGCAGAAATAAACACGATTTAAGCTGCAGGGCACTATGTCAACAAACTAGGCTAGGTAGGCTGAATAAAACAGACAAATCGCTGTTCACTAAAGCAGGGCAGCTACTGGTAAGGTTAGTAACTACGGATCCAGGCTATAGCTAGGGCAGCTGGAAACAGATCAGCCCATACACCAGTCAATACAGCAGAAAGAAAAAATTACTTACCACAGTAATCTTGTTTCTTCCCAGTGATACTCCGGTATTCATAATTTTATGCAGAGTCCCTTTAAGACAGAACTGCCTGGCGAGATGGAACATATGCAAATGATGGAATCTTTTGCATGAACTACTTTTTCAAATGCTGCCTTGTACTAACTGCCTTAGTTCTAAACCCCTCAGATTTCCTGGAAGTCTGGAAAGACAGGCCCATGAGGACTAATTGTAATAATAACAATATTAATCATAATAATAATAATAATAATTATAGTGGGAAATGGAAATTACATACTAACCATAATTACTGACCTTCTTGGACAGTCTCCATCATTCATTCACACTAGTGGGATAGCGCCGGAGGTGCTAGGAACAAGTGGGAGCCTAAAATTTTCTGAAGGGTCGGCGCCGAGACAGGACCACGCATGAGCGGCACAATGAGACTAGCTCGCGCCTATGTAGGCTATCTCGGCGTCGACCCTCCAACTGCCTCAGTACCTTTTAGACCGAGGAGGTGCAATGTAACTGATGAGAATAACTCATCCTGAGTTTCTGGGCCTGAGAGGGCCCAGATGGCCTTTGCAAGTAAGGTCAAAGAATAATGTCCTCACAGTCTGAACCACAGGACCATGAAGACCAGGAAAGAAAAACGAGTGAACCCAGGGGATGGTGGGTGGGCATGTGAATGAGTGATGGAGACTGTCCAAGTAGATCAATAATTATGCTAAGAACATAATTTCCATATCTTCCTGGACTAAGTCTCCATCACTCATTCACACTAGTGGGAGAGTACCATGCTAAAACCAACAACCCTAAGTAGGGTGGTAGGAGACAGGGTTCACTCAGAAAAGACAGCCAAGGACTGTCCTGCTAATAAAGAGAGCTGTCTAGTAAAGAGCAACTAGAACACAGTGCCTACAAGATAAGCACTCGTGTTGTAACTCATCACTTTGCAGACGACTGCAACAGACACAAAAATGAAAGTCTGCCAGAAAGCCGCAACCACTCTAGGAGAGCGGCAAGAACCTGGCCTCACAATTTAGTCTATGACCAAAATTAATAGTGTTAAAGACATGTACTAATGTAACGTAAAGGGACCTCTGGAACTGAAGAGTTGGAGGTAAAGTCTACTGGTTCAGAGTAGACCTGAAAGTGCAGATGGAAACCCCCACTATCCAGTATGGTTGACCTGTAAACAACAGGTCCAGGAGCAGTTGAACCCCTTACTTGGTGAGCAAGGGGGTCCAGGTGGAGTTGGCCCATACCACGCCGGATCGGACTCCCCTAGGGAAAGAAGAAGTCAGGTACTCTTTATCGTATTTGAGGCGAGCGCCCCAGGGCTGACGCATTCCCCCTCGCAACGGGTACCTCGCCAGGCCCTGTGCTTTGATAAAATAATTTTTTTTTATTAGTCCGAACCTAACAAGGCTTTCAAGTTGCTATTTTGCAAGGATTGTCTTGATGCAAAATGATGAAGATGTTCTCCATCTGAGTGCAGAAGGAGTCTGAGCGTCCATACTGAAATCATGACCGGATTAATAATCACAGCTGGAGAGATGTTAACCACCTGTGCCGAAGAAGTCATAGAAGGGGCAATATCACAAGGGGGCTATATACCCCTATCAAAGGAGTGGAAGAGCCAGAGCGGCTCCCGACCATTAAATTAGAATGTTCCACAGAGTGTAGCTGTCTTGACAATTGAAAAAGTCTAGACGCAGAAGTGTATGGTCCATAGACGCAGTGTGAAATACTATAGTGGACCCTATTACTGAGGAACTACTGAAAAGATTTTCCATCACAGACTCTGATGATAGAGAGGACATGTCCTTCAGTATATAAAATGAGTCGTCTGCTGTATTACTGACCAGAAGGACAGGGAAAGACCCATCTAGATGCACTTCTACCATAGAAGAACCTCCAAGAGAGGTTTAGGTCAAAGCCCACTAGAAACTCCGCCATCAGGAAGGATGTCGAGGAGCTTGGTACCATGTAGGGAGCCGAGAAGATGCTGAGCAGAATGAGATTCCACTGGCAGAGCAGTACAGTAGAGTTCCATCAGCAGAAAACCGCTGGATGACACAAGATCCCACATAGACCACCACTCACTAAGATGTGTGGAAAGTCCAGCCCAGTGGCGCTGAGGCGCTGGACGCCTTAGCTTGCACCACGCCGGCGACTCGTGTTCGGGAATGAGCACGGACCGCCGGGGGTCGGCCGGGGAAGAGAAGGATTGAGCACCCGACGGCTGCTCTCCTTCTCTGGGGAAGTCAACCTGCAAGCTCCCGCCGCAATACTGCCTCCTGGGGGAGCTCGGCAGGTAAGTGCGGTAGAGGGATCCAGAGCAGACGTCGGCAGAGGAGGAGGTGCGTCTTTTTGCGCCTCCTTGCTCATTGGCCCTCACTGCACGCCGGCATTGGGGGAAGAAAACAGAGGAAAATCACCCTCTCCTCGCCTAGGTGATGACCCCTCACTGCGTGCCCTCGGATCATCAGGGCAGACTCCGCTGCACAGTGTGTCTACAATCAGTGGTCAGGGGGAGTAGGGGGCTCCCTCCACCCCACCAGGGGGGGGGTAATCCAGCAATCAAGGCTATATATGGACCAGGAGCTCAAGGTGCAGACTCCAGTGTGAAGAAGGATAGCGCAACAGAGAAAGTACAATTGAGTGGTGAGAGGGGGCAGTAGGAGGGATAAATACTACGTGTAAAAAAAAAAAAAAAAATGTGTGGAAAAAATAATCCACAGAACAGGAGTTCATTCTGCGATAAACACCCTGCCACAAGTTCTGTGGAAAAGAAGTCCGAAAAGGAAAAATGTGTCACTAATTCAGCTATATAGCACCCACTAGCATCCATGCGGCACCAGCATCACTCATGGCACAGGAGGGCACCAAGCAGTGCTTATGCCAACCTGGGCGATACTCGAGGGCAGCCGCGGCAGTATCCGCAGGCACCCCCGGCACCCATGTAGTACTGACAACCATGGTACCCATGGCAAGAATGGCACCAGTGGCAACCATGGTACTCATGGCACCAGTGGCACCCATGGAACCTGTGGGCGCACATGGCACCACCCATGGTACCCTTGGCACCCACAGGTGCCAGGCAATGCCCGCGGGTGCAGCCGCCCACGGCACCCGCGGGTGCACGGCGCAGACAACCTATGGCAGCAACAAGAGCACCCACAGCACCGCATAGAGCAATGGCGCCGACCAAGGCACCCGATCAAGACATCGAGGCTTGGCGGCGACCAGAAGCACCGAGTCACGGCTCGAGGCATGGCACCGACCCACCACGGAGCCATGGTGCCGAAGGAAAATGCTAATGGAAATCCCAGAAGGAGAAGAAAAGGTAGTGCCCATGCTGGCCCTGCATGGAAAGAGAGAGGGGTAGGCACGAGGGTCGACACGATGGCAAAGGCACCAAGAGGGCACATTGCCATTCGTGATCCAATCGACCCGGCTCCGGTCCAACGGCTCTGAGGCCCGGAAGTCCCGAAATCAGGAACACAGCCAAGAAAAACTGGAAAGTCAAACCTCCTGCTCCATCGGAGCGGCCCAGAGGTGAAACTGCCCACCGGAGCTCCAAGGAAAGAGATGGAGCTCAGAGTAGAAAATGCAGCCGTTAGGAGCGGGGCCAAGAGGAACCCACCAAAGTCAGTTCAGGCCCATCACCCCTACTGATGAACAATCCTCGTGCAGACATACCAATGGGCAACCTTGAGCCGCACTGATTCTTCTTCCCCTAATGAGGAAGAGGAGCTGGAGGAGTAAGCGGAGCGGATCCCGGAACTGCTTGATTTGTGGCAGGACTGTCCCCGAGCACAGGACTGTCAGTCAGACCCCCGTTAATTAAGGCGGCGGACCGGACACAGCCCCTCTGCCATAAAAACTTTAAAATTAAGTCCTCCTACCGTCACCACTACCGTCTAAGGACGACTCCGTTGATGGCAGGAAAGAATCTCTTTTTCTTCTTCTTCATAATCTTCTTGATTGTAAAATACGAAATTACTACTTAAAATATTAAATTAAACGTTAAATGCTGCTGTCCTATAGACGAAAACTTAGACTCCGGCAGACGAGCGACGTTGACATCAAGCACGCTCTACGGCAGGAGAAAAGGAACTGAGGCAGTTGGAGGGTCGCCGCTGAGATAGCCTACATAGGCGCGAGCTAGTCTCATTGCACCGGGCATGCGTGGTCCTGTCTCAGCACCGACCCTTCAGAAAATGTTAGGCTCCCGCTTGGTCCTAGCGCCTCCGGCGCTATCCCACTAGTGTGAATGAGTGATGGAGACTTAGTCCAGGAAGATCTCCTTAACACCCAAAAAAGGCCTCCAACTGGAGGGCATATCTGATGAAAGAATACCCCTAAATGTCTGAATCACCTGAAAAAGGGGAGGGGGACAACAATAGTGAACACAACCCCAACATATGTGCCACAAGTGGCATTTATACCCCTGAGAGCACAGTATTCAGGAGTGCAGAGGCTAAAGGTTCCAGAAGGGGAGGCAGGGTGGGAAGTTATGAATAGCTGAATATCACTGGGAAGAAACAAGATTACTATGGTAAGTAATTTTTTCTTCTAACCCCAGTAATACTCCAGTATTCTTAACAAGACTTTATGCAGACTACCAAGCAGTACCTTTGGAGGTGGGTACAGACTTTGCAGGACTGCTGTGCCGAACCTGGCATCACCCCTGGAGAGAATATCCAGACTGTAATGCTTTGTAAAGGTGTGTACTGTTTTCCAGGTAGCTGCTTTACAGATGTCCACCAGGGGAATATCCCCGACAACTGCTATGGTAGCAGCTGTACCCCTAGTGGAATGAGTCCTCAACCCTGTTGGGTGCTGCTTTCCAGCCTTAGAGTAACAAAAACTGCATATGCTGCACTATCCAGCGAGAAATGGACCTTTTTGATGCTGGGATACCCTTGCCTACATTTTCATAGTTCAGGAACAGCTGTTTTCTGTCCTGCTTATGGGCTTTAGTGGCTGTCAAGTAGTAGCTAAGAGTTCTTCTGACATCCAGAATATGAAGACTCCTTTCCCCAGAACTATAAGTGTTCAGTGAAAAAGACAAGTAATGGTTTGGTTCAAACGGAAATCAGAAACCATTTTAGGAAGAAACTTCCGTTTGTTTCCAGGACCACTTTGTCTCTGTGGAATGAAATGTAGTCCTGTTCAATGCAGAGAGACTGGAGCTCACTGATTCTTCTGGCAGAAGAAATTACCACAAGGAAAACAGTTTTTCATGTGACATATTTCAAATAAGCTGAAGACACAGGCTCAAAAGAGGGACCCATGTGCCTAACTATATACACATTTAGATCCCATGCTGGCACCGGTTTCCTAAAAGGGGGTGCAAATGGGACAGGCCTTTAAAGAACCTCTTGAAGATAGGGTCTGAGGACCGACAAACATTCTGTCCAACTGAAATGTAAGCAGATGCTGCGGCCAGGTGGACCTTTAAGTTACTGGACTGCAAGACTAGTGAATGTAAATAGGTAAGACAGTCCAGCACAGCCGGGACACCAGCCTGTGCTGATATGGGGCAGGTCCTTAAAGAGCCTTTTGAAGATAGGATCTGGAGCCATTAAAACATTTTGTCCAGCTGATATGCAAGCAGATGCTGCAGCTAGGTGGATCTTGAGGGTGCTGGACTGCAAGTCCAATGAATGTAAAAAGGTAAGATAGTCAAGCACAGCTGGGGCCTCAGCATGTGCTGGTACCAGTTTCCTGGTTGAACACGAAATAGTAAACCTTTTCCATTTTGAAGCATACATTTTTTTTTAGTGGAGGGCTCCCTGTAACCACTTAAAATGTCCAAGACATCTTTCAGAAAGTTGCAAGCCTACATACTGTAGGCCCTCAAGAGCCATGCCTTGAGCCTGAGTGACCCGAGGTTTCGGTACAGGAGCCTTCCCTGGTTGGAGGTTAGCCGACTGTGCCTCCAAGGAAGGTGCATTGGTTCGGACCCAGACATGGAGTGAGACGACAGTACCATGGCTGCCTGGCCCAGTCTGGTGCTATCAAGACCACTGGTGCTAACTGGGACCTAAGCTTGAGAAATGCTCTGTACGCCAGAGGGAAGGAAGAAAAAGCATGCAGGTGCTTCCCTGGCCAACTCAGAGCCAGAGCATCCAGGGGGGGGATTGTTCCCAGATCTGGTGTTCTGCCACAGCACAGTGGCAGGTGGTGGTTCTGGTGGGACGTGAACAAGTCTCCCTCTGGGGTGTCCCACCTCCTGAAAATCACTTGCACCACCTGATTATTCAAGGCCCACTCGTGACGGGACCCGCTGAGTTGAGTCCGGGTATCTGCCAAGGTATTGTCCTTGCCTGGCAGATGAGTAGCCTGCAGGGGCCCGTGGAGCATGCTAGACTCCATATCTTCATGAGACTTGTGCAGGGAGGGCTTGACCTTGTCCCTCCCTGCTTGTTTATGTAGTACATTGTGGTGGTATTGTCTGTTCTGACCTGTTCCACCTTCCCTGTACTAGTCGTGTGAAAGCCTTTAGTGCCAGTAACACTACTCTTAGCTCCAGCAGGTTTATGTGCAGGGTGACTCTGCACTTGACCATGTGCCTTGGGTGGTGTGAACCCCCAGCTGGGTGCCCCACTCTAGCAGAGATGCATCTGTTGTCACAACAACTGATGGGGACTCTTGCTGAAAAAGGAACCACTTCCCTTAGGTTGGTCTTTCCATCATCAGAGAGCCTGTAAAAATGTTTTTTGTTACTAGAATTAGTTTTGAAAGAGGGTCCTTTCTCCGACACTAGCAAGCCCTGAGGTGAAATTGAATGTCCTTCATCTGTAACCTGGATTCCAGGACTGTGCCAGTGGCAGGTGCTAGCTGAAGAAACTGTCTTGCAGTTTTTGGTTTGTTCAGGCTGAATGAGCCCGCTATGAGAATACTCCTTGCCCTGCCTAGAGGCGCGTAGCCCTTGCCTTGTAGGGTATTTAACTCTGCTCCTATGAACTATAGTGCCTGAGCAGGCTGAAGGACAGACTTTTCTTAGATTAATCAGGAACCCTAGAGACTCCAGGAGCACCTGGGTGAGTTGCAGATGCTCCCACTTGCTGAGGTGATTTTACAACCACCAGCCAGTCGTCTAGGTATAGGAAAACTGTGACACCTCATCTTCGAAGGTGTGCTGCAACCACTGCCAAGTACTTTGTGTACACTCCTGGAGAGTGACCTGATGGAAATCCAAACCTGAGGTACTTTCTGTAAGACTCCCTTATGAGGATGTAGAAATAAGCGTCCTTTAAGTCCAGTGATGCCAACCATTCCCCTTTTTGTAGTGTTGGCAGAATCAGTGACAAAGTTATCATTTTGAACTTTGGCTTTGTTAAGTGCCTGTTTAGCACCCTGAAGTCTAAGATAGGCTGCCACTCCCCATTTTCTTTGTGGTACCTTTTTCTGTATTAGGACAGGCTCCACTGTCTTTGACAGTAACAGGTTTTGAACCTCTTTTTTCAGGAGTTTTCACTCTCTCTACATCTGTAGACGGTTTGAAAACTTTTATTTTTACTGCTGGAAGGAATCTGAACTCGGAGACAATCCCTGACTCGCTACATCCAGGACCACTCGTCTGTGGCACCTGAAGTACCCCTGCTGTGGATACTGCTGATACTGAGGTGCAGCCATGGCCTGATAAAAAGGCTTGCTGTGAAATGATCTGCCTCTGCCTCCCCTTCCCTATGTTTTAGTGGACGGGGAAGCTTTCTTTTGCAGAATTGCTACAGTAGGTGGTTTTGTATTCATCCACCTTTTTCATTTAAGCCTTTATCTTTCTCCAAAGAGGGAATTACCCTCGACTGGGAAATCCATAGCCTTGGTTTGGGTATCCTGAGTGAGGTCTGTGACTCGCAGCCAGGCAAACCTCCTCTGAACCACTGTATTTGCCATCCACCTGGCAGCAGCGTCATTAGAGTCAGCAGCCATTTGAACTGGTGTTTGGCTGCTCCCAAACCAGATTTAGCTGTTTCAGCTGGATCATCTGACAGGGGAGTCTGGGCCTTGACCACCATAGCAAGGACATCCTGCCATAGTGACTTCTAGCATTGAGCAGCATAGGCTTGAAAGTGTGTCTGCCTGATGGCCAAGGAAGCTGATAAATATCCCTCTTTTTGCCATGTTGTCAATTCTCCTGGAATCCTTGTTAGAAGGATAGGATGCCAGGGGTATCTTTGCATTGTCACAGGCAGTCATTTGCACTACTCCTTGGTGGACAAGGTGGGAGAATAACAATTCAGCTCCCTCCCTGTCCTGCTGATATTTCTTATCCAGCCTCTTATCAAGAGGGGGAACAGCCGGCCTGCCGGCGCAGTGGTTGGATTTCCGCTTGCGACGCCAGCGACCTGGGTTCGGGAACGAGACCAGGAAGTTGGAGGAGCGATCCGTGGGGAGAGAGGGCAGGCGTCCCTAGGGACTGCTCGTCCTCTCCGGGGGGGGGGGAACCAGAGCTCGGCTCTTGTCTGACCGTGGGTGGAGACCAGAGGTGTAACAAGTCCGATGCCTAACGAGGGCGATGTGGCAGACGGCGGCACTCAAGCGCCTTGATGTCAGGGGACACAGCACATCGCGAGAACACCGGAAAAACACCTTGCGGCCTCCTAGTAGATGGAGCACCAGGCCCCGACCCTCAATGCCCCTACCTGCCCAGAGACAGCATCCTGACGAAAGACAGACGTCTCAGGGTGTATGGGTCCTCACCCCGTACCCCGCCTGGGGGGGTATAACCACGGCTCAATGGGGGATGGACTGCACTGGTCACCAGGTAGGTCAGCGAGGGCTGAAAAGGCCGTAGGTGACTCCCGAAGAGAAGGGGGCTGCGAGGAGGAGGGAAGCAAAAAAAAAAAAGAGGGAACAGAGCTTGGAGTTTGTAAAATCTTTGAAGAATCTTTCCTGAAGAATTTATTCACAGGAAGGAAAAGCTTTTTAGTAGGTGCCAGCCCAATCATTGCTTACAAATGTGAAGAGTGAGGAATAATCCTTAGAGGCTCTGTGGGGAAAGCCAAACTCCTGTTCAGGGGAAACCTCAGATTCAATAAGTTCCCCTTCCTCCATTTCATCATGATCACATATTCTTCCTCTTAAATAATAGGAAGACTGAGCAGAACAGACAGACTACTTTGCAGGGGTCTGCTGCTGAGAGGCAGACAGCCCTCGTAAACCTGAATGACCTTAAAGGCCTGTGCAATTTCTGCAGGAGTTGGCAGGCTTTACAATAAGCACAGAAGTCCCCAAATGCTGTCCAGCAGGGGGTTCTGTGTGCTCAGTTTTCTTTGAGGGAACCGGAGAGTCAGCCGGTTCAGCAAGCCTCTTGGGAACTGCTTGTATACCCGTCTCAGAGGTAGCAGTTACAATAATTGTTGTGGTTTCATTCACAGTAATTTAGGGTGTCAGGGGGTTAGAGCTCGAGGGACCCTTAGGTGGTGATATTTTTTTCTTTAGCTTTATCCAGGCATTTTTCAATAGTTTTCTCAGGACCTGTATTGCAGATTTCACTCTGCTTTTAAATGGTCATGTCCAGGCAGGCAAAACAAAAGAATGTCTGCCTTAGTAAAATGTCACCAGACTCAATACATGGTTTCAAACCAGGATCACCAGTTTTCTTCTTGGTTTTTCTGGCATTTTCAATGTAAAACTGATGAAAGTTGCAACCGCTAAAAAAAAGTTTTAATTCAAAGTTTATTTAGCAGTTGCGGTCGGTTTCAGAACTGATGGGGAACAGAGGTAAACTGAACTGAGGCCATCGGTTCAGGAAAGTACAGTTACGTAAGAACTTACCGTAACAGTAGATCTTCGAGAAGAAAAAATTACTCACCTTAGTAATGTTGTTTCTTCTAATGGAGTCTTGCTATATTATGACAATT
This sequence comes from Neoceratodus forsteri, assembly GCA_016271365.2. NCBI lineage: Eukaryota > Metazoa > Chordata > Ceratodontiformes > Ceratodontidae > Neoceratodus > Neoceratodus forsteri. Next base: position 1,294,983,830 of record CM057454.1, on the reverse strand, counting down.
GCAGTTTGTCCCACCATTAGAACTGCTCCGGAGGTGAAAGAGTTAACTCCCATTCTAAGAATGGAACTAGGAGCGCGAGCTCGGTTAGAGAAGCTCTGTCTGGGTTATTTCAAACCTAAACTGTCAGATCTTCACGAGCAAAACTCACTAAGGTCTGTGTGAAGCTGTAACCTACACTAGCCAACTGGCTACCTGACTATTAAGACATACTCCTGGTCCCCAACACAAAGACTCAGTCAGAGGACCAGAAGTAATAATATAATATAAGTAATAATATGACATAAAATAAAAACATACACCCCAAAACCCCAAGAAGGGTGGAAAACATATAATGGGCATAACTAAGCGCCCACACTAGGCTGCCCACCCATACTAAGTAGAAGTTCTGAGAGGGCAGGCTGGGGGAGGGTCATAATATAGCAAGACTCCATTAGAAGAAACAACATTACTAAGGTGAGTAATTTTTTCTTCAAACAACATGAAGTCTTGCTATATTATGAACAATTACAGAAATACAGCAGTACCTCCATGGAGGAGGACAGAACCTACTAGGGAATAGGCTCTGAAGCATGGCTGTGCCAAACCGAGCATCCCTCCTGGCCCAGGACATCCAGGGAGTAATGCTTGGTGAATGTATGTACTGTTTTCAGGTAGCTGCTTGACATATCTCTAAGATAGGGATGTCTCTGGCAGCAACTAGAGGCAGCTGTACCTCTGGTAGAATGAGCCCTCAGGCCTGAAGAGGAACTTTCCCCAGTTTTGATAACAAAACTGGATACTAGAACAATCCACCTGGCAATGGATCTCTTAGTGGCAGGTTTCCCTTTTCGACCTCACCATAAGTGAGAAAAGTTGGGAGGATTCGAGACCTGTGACCCTTGAGTCGCTCTATATAGTAACTTAGGGCCCTCTTAACATCTAAACTGTGCAATCTCCTCTCACCAGAGGAAGAATGGTCAGTGAAAAACACTGGAAAGGAGATAGATTAAGATGGAAATCTGAAACCACTATACGCAAAAACTTCCTTTAGTCCTGAGGACTACCTTATCCTAATGGAAAGAAATAAAAGTCAGTTTCTACTGACAGGGCTTGCAACTCACTTATGCACCTGGCAGAAGTGATAGCCACTAGGAAAACAGTTTTCCAAGTTAAGTACTTAAGCTCTGCAGAAGACAGAGGTTCAAAGAGGTTGCATTAACTGGGCAATGCAAACATTAAGGTCCCAGGCAGGGGCGGATCCCTAAAAAGGTGGATTAGAATGAAGTAATCCTTTAAAAACTTGGAAAATACAGGGTGAGCTGAAGAGAGGAGGCTTTCCTGCTGAAATAAAAGCAGAGACAGCTGCCAAATGTACTTTCAGGGTAGCTGGTCTCAGTCCCAAGGAATTAAGGTGGACCATATAGTCCAAAACAATGGGCAAATCAGCAGATTCAGGAAATCGTTTCCCAGAACACCAAATGGAAAACCTTTTCCACTTAGAATTGTAAGTAGCCCTAGTGGAAGGCTTCCTAGAAGCCTTTGGATTTCAAGAACACCCTGAGAAAGGTGCAGGTCAGCAAATTGAACTCCTCAAGAGCCAGGCCTTGAGGTTGAGGGATTGAGGTTCGGATCCAAACTCTCCCCTGTGCACAGGTTAACAGGTTGTGATTCCTGGGAGACACAGGGAAGATGGACTGCTAGTGACAGAAGTAGTGGGTACCAGGGCTGCCTGGCCCAATCTGGGGCAATCAGAATCATCCTGCAAGGCTGGGATCTGATTTTGACTAGCACCTTGAATAGGGAGGGAAAGGGGAAGGCATAAAGAAACTTCCCTTCCCAATCTAGGAGAAAGGCATCCGAGATTGAGCCCAACACTGGGGTCTGCAACAGAACAGTGGAAGTTGGTGATTGTCTGGGGCTGAAAAAGATCTATCTGAGGGGTGCCCCATCTGGCAAAAACTATCCCCAGTACTTGAGGATCCAGAGACCATTCGTGATGGCCCTGGGAAATCCTGCTGAGAGCATCTGCTAGGACACTGTCCTTTCCTGGAAGGTGAACTGCTATGAGGGAAGTGTTCGGGGAATAGGCCAGAGACCACAACTTCATTGCCTCGGTGCACAAGGCCGAAGCCAGTGCCCCTGCTTGTTGATGTACCACATTGTTGTGGTGTTGTCTGTTCTGACTTGACCACTTTGTTCTGAACAGACACAGAAAACACCTAAAAGTGCTAAAAAGACAGCTCTGAGTTCCAGCAAATTGATGTGGAGTAGAGATTCCTGGGGGACCACACTCCCTGAGTGGAGAGGTTGCCCATGTGGGCTCCCACCCCAGGAGGGAAGCATCTGTAGTGAGGGTCAAGGAGTGAGACAGAGGAATGAAGGGGACCCCAGTCTTAAACTGCTCTGATCCTGCCACCACTGGAGGCCTGGATCAGGGTTGATTACTGGGACCAACTTGGAAAGGGGTCTCTTCTCTGAGACCAAAGGCTCTCAAGTGAAACTGAATGTCCCTCATCTGAAATCTTGCTCCTTGCACTACGGACTGTGGATGCAGCCATGTGCCCCAGGAGCTGCAAAAGTGTCTTGCTGGTGAGACACCTGCAGAGTGAAGGAGGAGGCCAGAGCCACCAAGTTCCTTACCCTCTCTAAGGGTAGGAAGGCTCTGGCCTGTTTTGTGTCCAATTCTGCACCTATGAAGGTGAGCGCCTGAACTGGTTCCAGAACTGATTTTGGAAGATTGAGCAAGAAGCCCAGGGAGGAGAGCAGCTGCTGGATAACTTGCAGGTGAGATCTTACCTGTTCTGGGGACTGGCCTACAATGAGCCAGGCTTCCAGATAGGGAAAGACATCAATCCCTTGCCTTCTTAAATGAGCCACTGCTACTGCCAGACATTTTGTGAATACCCTTGGGGCAGAGGTGAGGCCGAAGGGCATTGCTCTGAACTGGTAGTGACCTGAGGGCAGTTCGAATCTGAAGTACTTTCGGTGGGAGCTTCTGACTAGGACGTGAAAATAGGCATCCTTGAGGTCCAGGGAGGCTAGCCAGTCCCCTGGCCTTAGAGAGGGTAAAATCATTGCCAGAGTTACCATTTTGAACTTTGGTTTCAAAAGGTGTTTGTTCAGATATCTCAGGTCTAAAATGGGCCGCCATTCTCCTGTCTTTTTTGGGGTAAGGAAATATCTGGAGTACAGACCCTTGCCCTGATGTAGGGGAGAAACCCTTTCTACAGCTCTGAGAGCCAGGAGGGTTGAGACCTCTGTTTCTAAAGTAAAGGTCTCTAAAGACTTTGCAGGTGGGAAAGACCTGATTCTCATCTTTGGGAACTTTTTGAAGCTGAGAACCAGGCCCTGGCTCACTACTTCCAGGACCCACTTGTCTGAAGTTAGAGACACCCAGTTCTGAGCAGTAAGCCAACCTGCCCCCTACAGGTAAAGGAGAATCGGCCCTGGGCACCCCATCAGGGTGTCTGTTTGGCAGGTGCTTTAGGCTGAGGGGTGGGAGCAGGCCTGCCCACACCCCGTCTGCCTCTCCCTCTGAAGAACCCCCTCTGAGCATAAGCAGAGGAGGCCTGGGTTTGGTGAAAAGGCCTACCTCTGCCCCTTGGGGTCTGCCTCTGAGGATTGGCTAGCCGCTCCTTAGCCTGAGCACTCTTATAGGTAGTCCTATATTCATCCATTTTCTTCATATAATTATCTGTCTGCTCCCCAAACAGAGAATTTCCAACCACAGGAAAATCCATAGCCTTAGTCTGGGTATCCTGTGACAAGCTAGTACACCTGAGCCAGGCCAACCTGCAAAAAGCTACAGACGTAGCCATGACTCTAGAGGATACATCATTAAAATCCACCAGCAGCATGAAACTGCACCTTAGATGCCTCAATGCCATCAGCAGCCACCTGTTCCAGCTCACTAGCAAGCTGGCCAGAGGCCTGTTTGGCCAAGGCCATGACAGTGTCCCATCTAGATTTCTGATACCTTGCTACATAAGCCATGTAATTTGCTTGCCTGAGTCCCAAGGGCGCTGCCATGTATTGTTTTTAGCCATGGCATCAATCTTCCTGGAATCCTTGTCAGGAGGATGGAAGCCAAAGGAATATTAGCTTTATCACAGGCTGCAGCCTGAACCCACCAAGCGTGGCTGCATTGCTGTGAAGGAATTCTGTATCAGGACCTGACAGAGTGTACCTCCTGTCCATCTTTTTGTCCACAGGAGGCACAGGAGTGGGAGTTTTAAAATATTTATTGTCTGTTTCCTAAATGATTTATGCAAGGGAACAGACAATCTCTAAACTCTGGAATATCCATCATTTCTACAAAATCAGGTTCCTCTTGTTCATCACAGCTTCCTCCAATGGAGCTGGAGGTTCAACAACTTTTGTAAAACATAAAATGAGAGGGGGACTCAGAAAGCAAAGGGGGAGATTCTAAAGGTCTGTCTGGGGAGATGTCCGGTTCAATGGGCACACCCAGACCCTCAAAGTCACATTCATACTATTCATAATCATCCTCCCCCTCCTCTGGTTCATAAAATTCTTCAACAACATATTCCTGAACCGGTGGAACCGACCTTTTACCAGACAGTGGCGGTTTGGACGGAACCGGAGAAAGTGACTGGACAATCTGAATAGCTCTTGCTATCTCTGCAGCAGTTGGAGAAGGAATTTTGGGCTCCACACTGCTGATTTTCTTGTTTTCTTTACTGGAACTGGCTCCTCCGAGCCAGCTTACGTTGCCGAGGAAGTCTGCGCCCTGGTCAGAGGGCACTCCCTCCCGGTCCGGTTGGCACGAACGGGCTGCATCGGGTCAGCGGACTTTTTAGCCTCTCGTTCCCTGGGCCTGCCAACTCTCTTATCCAGGGTGGTAGCGGAAATTTTACAAATCTGTACAGTCCTGAATTGAGGTGGTCAAACCCCAGAGCTGATATACATATGTGGTGTGTGGGTCAGCCTTGGCAAAGACTTCCCCACAGGCATCACAGTGTTGAAACCCAGTGGGCCTGGTTTTTCTTTTGGGTTTTCAGACATAATGCCAGCCTAACCAAAAACTTGCCCTTTTAAACGGCAGTGCCAGGCAAGACACCCTTATCGGTTCCTAACCGTGTCACGGGTCTTGGAAAAAACCGTAATGAAATCCGTTTTTTTTAGAACCGATAAGAACCGGGAACCGCACTCTAAAACCTTCAAGTTTTAAAACAAGCTGATCGGTTCAAAACCGAACCGATAACATTTACAAGTTCCACACAGAAAATAAACTTAAATTACTTACGATACCACAGACAGAGCTTGAACCAAACGGTTTTGCGGTTAAAATAATAATATTCTCGGTTGATTTGAACCGAGAAAACACTGTTTAAACCGAGAAATGAACCGAGCAGTAGGAGAAATCTCCAGAGCGACTGTTCAGTGAGGCGGAGTAAAGAATCTGACAGTTTAGGTTTGAAATAACCCAGACAGAGCTTCTCTAACCGAACTCGCGCTCCTAGTTCCATTCTTAGAATGGGAGTTAACTCTTTCACCTCCGGAGCAGTTCTAATGGTGGGACAAACTGCAATTGTCATAATATAGCAAGACTTCATGTTGTTTGAACAGCTCTTGCAGCAGGTAACACCATTAGGACTGAAGCCGGCAGGTGTCAGGACCCCATGAAATCTTCTAGCTAGCAGTCTTCAGCGGGACCCGCTCAGGCGTCGGTCCACCACCGGCGTCAGGCGTGAGAATATATAAGAGGCGGTCCGCCAAGAATCCCAGTTCTCCCACCGGAGACTCCCGGCCGCTGGATGACATCAGAAGAGGAGACTGAGGATCCTCCATCAGAAGAAGAAGAAGAAAGAGCGTTAGCTCCTACCAAGGCCTGGATAGGCCATACCTCCTCCAAGGGGGAATGGTGGGTGGGAAGGTACCTGCTGCAAGAGCTGTTCTCGAAGATCTACTGTTACGGTAAGTTCTTACGTAACTGTACTATCTTACTTCGAGATACAGCTCTTGCAGCAGGTAACACCATTAGGACTGATTCCCAAGCAATAGCGCCTCTAAGCATTCTGGGAAGAGGCATAACAGAGAGATCTTGAACAAATCCTGACTCTAGGACAGAAGACCTTGTAGAACGGGAAGGCCGAAACCGGCTCTCCGCCGTGAGGTAATATCCAGGCTATAGTGCCTAATGAATGTGTGCACTGAGCTCCAAGTAGCCGGGGCACAAATGGCCGAGGTGGAGACATTGCGCAGTGCTGCAAAGGAGGTAGCCACCCCCCTTGTCGAGTGGCCCCGGACTGTGCCTGGAAGGGGCTTCTGTTTGTTGTTGTAGCAAAAGGAAATACACTGGACAAGCCAGCGAGAAAGGGTCTGCTTTAAGACTGGTTGGCCCAACATCCTCTCAGCGAAGGATACGAACAGCTGCTCAGACGTGCGAAGCTGTTTAGTCCTGTTCAAGTAGTACCTTAAGGAGCGGTGAACATCCAGGGTGTGAAGCAATGCATTAGTGTACTTGGGAAAGTACACAGGCAGATCGATGTCCTGGTTAAGAGTAAGGGCAGAGACCACCTTAGGCAGGAATTTAGGATTTGTTCTCAAAGACACTGTCCTGGTGGAAAATTAAATAAGGTTCCTTACACATGAGAGCACGTAGCTCGGAAATTCTCCTTGCTGACGTGACAGCAACTAAAAATAACGTTTTCCACGACAGAAAACGCAGCTCGCAATCCACGGCAGGTTCAAAGTGGGGAAGCGTGAGCTGTTCCAGGACGAAGAGTAGGTCCCAAGGAGGGACCGCATCCTTGATGGGTGGCCTAAGGTGTAACACCCCCCTCAGGAAGTCCCGAGAGGCATCGAGTTGTGCCACTGTGCGCTGACCTATCGGGAAGTGGTAGGCTGAAATCGCACAGAGGTGAACTTTAATAGAGGAGTAGGCAAGACCTGAGTGGAAGAGGGAAAGCAGGTATTCCAGAACTGATTTCACAGGGCATTCTAAAGGGGAGAGGCCGCGTGCCTGAGACCACAGGCAAAATCGGTGCCATTTCATGGTGTACGTTGCATGCGTTACCGGCTTTCTGGCAGCGGAGAGAACCTCCGCCACCCCTTGCGAGACCACGTGTCGCATAATGGCTATGTCTCGAGGAGCCAGGCATGCAGGTTCAGTGAGCGTAAGTCCGGGTGGACTAGTGAACCCTCCTCTTGAGACAGTAGATGGGAGCTGAAAGGCAACGGGACTGGAGGTTCCCGGGACAATTGCATCAGCATGGGGAACCAGATCTGCCTGGGCCAGAAAGGCGCTACCAGGATCATTGTTGCATGCTCCCCGCGTAGTTTGAGAAGAACTCTCTGGATCAACGGGAAGGGAGGGAAAGCATAGAGGTATCTGTCCGCCCAGGAGAGGGACAACGCGTCTCGCCAGAAAACACCAGGCCCTGGATCTAGCGAGCAAAAATTGGGCAGTTTTGCGTTGGATGGGGAAGCGAATAAGTCCAACTCTGGAGGGCCCCATTGAAGAAACAGATCTTCTGCTACCTCCTGAAGGAGCTCCCATTCGTGGACTCTGGCCTGGGAACGGCTCAGGCCGTCTGCGATTGTGTTGTCCACGCCGGGAACATGAACTGCAATCAGGCTTGCGCCGTGTCTGATTACCCAATCCCACACTCTCATAGCTTCCCTGCAAAGGGGGTAAGAGTGTGCGCCTCCTTGTTTGTTGAGGTAATACATCACCGCCGTATTGTCTGTCTGAAGCAGAAGAGTACTCGATGGGATTTCTGACTGAAAAGCCTGCAGGGCATAAAGGACCGCCCTCATCTCCAGAATGCTGATGTGGAGGTGAGCTTCCTGAGGGGTCCACGTTCCCTGGGACCTCACCCTGTTCAGGTGTGCTCCCCACCCCAGCCCTGAGGCATCTGTGGAGAGGATTACCTCCAGGAGGCGTGGCTATGCATGAGGAACACCATGAGAAAGTGTCCCTGGGTCCAGCCACCATTGCCAGTCTCGAATCACTGCGTTTGTGATTCTGACCAAATGCTGCATGTGGTCTTGCCTTTGGTCCCACTGCACTTTGAGCATCCACTGAGTTACCCGCATGTGGAGCCTTGCCAAACGGACGGTTGGAATGGCCGAAGCCATGTGTCCGAGCAGGCGAAGGATCAGCCTGGCAGGGACAGTCTTCTTCGCTGAGAGATCCCTGATGAGGGATCTGATGTGTTCCGCTCTTTCCTCGGGAAGAAAGGCTTTCCCTTGGATGGTGTCCAGAACTGCGCCTATGAACTGCAGCTTCTGGGATGGTACGAGGAGAGACTTCTCGTAGTTGATAAGAATGCCCAAAGACTGGAAAAGAGCTTGGGTGTTCTGAATAGCCAGCAACAGCGCCTCTTTGGAGGCGGCCATGAGAAGCCAGTCGTCCAGGTACGGGAACACGTAGTGGCCCTGTCTCCTTAGAGACACTACCACGACTGCCATACACTTGGTAAAGACCCTGGGGGCCGATGACAGTCCGAAGGGAAGAGCCCGGAACTGAAAGTGGTGGCGAGAAACTTCGAGCGCCAGGAACCTCCTGTCGTTCGAGCTCTGAGGATGTGCAGGTAGGCATCCTGCATGTCCAGGGGCGCTAGGAAGGCGTCCGTTTCAGCATGGGAATGAGTCCTTGGAGGTCACCATGCGAAAACGTTTGTAGCGACACCGACATGTTGAGGTGCTCAAGTCAATATTGGATGGAGGTCCCCTGTTTTCTTCGGAACCAGAAAGAAGTGGGAATAGTAGCCGGATCCTTTCTGGTTCTCCGGGACGTACTCCACCACTCCCTTTTGAAGAAGCGCGAGTACTTCTTACCTGATGAGCGATCTGTGTTGACCCGAGTAATGGGAGAGCAGAGGAGGCCTTGTGGGTGGCTTGTCCATGAACTCTATAAAGTGGCCTTGTTTGACCAATTGAAGAACCCACCTGTCGGTGGTAATAGACTGCCACCCTGGCAGGTGGTCCGCAATACAACCCCCGACCTTGGTATCCCGTTGATCCTGAGGGGCGGGGGCTGGGAAGGAGTCATGCTGTGGCGGCTGAGGGTCCTGCAGGCTGGGTTGACTTTGCAGGGCGTTGGCCTCGGCCTGCAGACGACTTCCCCTGGGCTCTGCGGGAGAAGGAGCCCCTCTGTTGCGGACCGGTGCGGGACTGCTGTCTCTGCATCCAGCCTCGAAAACGGCTTTGGTTCCTGTGAAAGGAACGGAGCTTGGGTCTGTACATGGCTTGGACAGACCGCACCACCTTCCCGGCCTCTTGAAGTTTGGTGAGGACCTTCTCCGAGGACTCACCAAAAAGAACTTCTCCATGGAACGAGGTGTCCAGATTGTTCTTCTGGACATCCGGGGTAAATCCGGAGACACGGAGCCAAGAGCGTCTCCGGAGGCATACGCCTGATGCTGCCGCTCTGGCCGAGGAGTCCGCGGAATCGTACGTGGCTCGCAGCACCTGGGTTCCCACGTCCGCACCCGTGCGGAGGAGTTGCAGCAACTCCTCTTTCTGCTCACCTTCTGGCATCTTTTCCGCCAGATCCAGTCCCTGCTCCCACAAGGCATTCTGAAACTGGACCATGTGGGTTAGATAGTTGAGGGACCTAATGGCACAGGTAGCGGATGCATACGTGCGCCTGCCCATAGCGTCCAGTTGCTTGGACTCTGGGTCCGCTGGCAGGGTGCTCAAATGTTGCGGCCTCTGGGACCGGTCATGTGAGGCTGTAATGACCAGAGAATCGGCCAGAGGATGTGATGCCAAGTACTGGTCCTCCCTAGGGGCCTTGTACAGGCAGTCAGCCTTCTTCGGCATCGCCGGGAGAGATTGTGGACGTTTCCACGCTGCCTTGGTGACGTCCACGAAGGTGTCCACCAAAGGTGGCACCACCACAGGCTTTGGATCTTTTTGCCGAAGATACCTAGCAAGGCGTAGTCTCTCGGGGTCAAGTTCCTCTACGTCCCAGCCCATGTTCTCTTGGATATGCCTCATAATCTCTGAGAACGATGGGTCATCCGGAGGAGATCTTGGGAGCTCTCATGGGTCCGGAGAGGGGACGCTGATGGGAGAAGGGGATCTGGATCCATCCGAGAAGTCCGATCCCGTGACCTCTGTCGAAGGCGAATGGCAGCGTCTTCTGGGTCTCTTGGAGCTGGGTGACCCTGATGAAGATCTGGACGGAGGTCTCCTCTTGTCTGGTCTGCCCCTAGGAGGTTCCTCAGGCTCCTGGGGGGAAGGTACTCGGCCTGCTGCCCCGGATGGGGTGGGGAGTGCTGGGGCTGGAGGAGTCACGGGTGGAGGAGGAGGAGGTGTGGGAACCACGTCTTTCTTTATGGTATCCCACCAGTAGGTGAATAGCTCCTTAACCTCTGAAATATTGAGGCCCGACGACGGACCGGGTGCCGGTGGTCGGTCGTCTGGTTCCGGCGTCGGCTCCCCAGGGATCTCTGGTTCAGGAGAGGGTTCCCTAGGGGGAGCGACAGGACCGGGTTCGCCCGTCTGGTCCTCGGGCTGGGTCAGCTCCTCCTGACCGACGTCGGTGGGAGGCGTAGGTGTTCTCCTCTCTACAGGAGCGGGTGTTGGCCACCCGGCCGGCGTCCGTGGTGGCGAAGGCCTGACCGGCGATGGGTGTCTGGCGGTTGTCGGGTCTCGGGACCGGTGGTGCTTGGCCGACGTCGGGTGAGCCGATGTCGGATCCGACGTCATTTTGAGCGAAGTCAGCTACTTGGTCTTCCGTTGGGGTGGAGGGGGCAAGGAGACTGACCGGGCGTCGGGGTCCGGGTGACAGGAGCCGGACTTGTGGTAGCGGTCCCCTGACCTTGGCGAGGCCTTGGAAGCAGAAGAAGAAGAAGGTCTGGAGGTCTTGGCAGGAGGTAGAGAAGAAGAAACTGAAGAAGACTTCACTGCAGCCGAGGGAGGCTGAGAGCGGGCCCGGAAAGGGGAGCGTTGGACCAGGAGCTGGAGCTACGGGAGTTGAAAGCCCTAGAAGGGGATTTTGATCTCACCCTCTCCCTGTGCTTTTCAAGGTGTCGCCGGGCTTTCTCAGACGATTACCCCTTGGGGGCAGAATCCATGGCCTTAACTTTTTCTTCCGAGAAGGCAGCTTTTAGGCCTTCTGGCGGCGGATCAGGTCCGGCTATTGAATCCTGACAGAAGGTACAGGCCCGGTGTCGTGATCTGGGCCTAGGCACCGGCCGAGGCGAATCTGGGTCTTTAAAAGTTTGCTTCCCACAGGCGCACTTCAATGGATGGCCTTCGCGGAGGTTGGAGAGAACATCAGATGGCAGACTTCATAGAAAAAGCGGAGTTTCCAAGTTGGAAAAGAACTTTACCAGGCGTCCGCTAGAAACAGACCGAAGAGTCTGAGACATGCAAATCGAGAGCGGAAAGAACTAAGGGATTCTGCGTGGGACCGCCTCATATACTCGTCTGACATGAGGCAGGACTGACGTCGGGCTGGTCCCCGCTGAAGACTGCTAGCTAGAAGATTTCCGTGGGGTCCTGACGCCTGCCGGCTTCAGTCCTAATGATGTTACCTGCTGCAAGAGCTGTATCTCGAAGTAAGATCCAGTATTAACGGTTCTTAAAACAAGCTAAACTTAATAAAATTAAACATAACTAATGGAGTTTTTTTAGTCAGAAAACTCTGATAAATAAATAAACCTCAGTTTACCCCCAGTTATACCGAATCGGGAGAACCCGAGAAAACTTACGATTTAAACACTAAAACTATAGGTTTACTTAAAATTACAAAAAGTAAAAGGCAGCAAATGAAACGTAAAGAATACTTATAATATTTTATAAGGTTTCTCACGTCAGAACAAGATGATAAGGAAAGGATCTTCGAGCGTCTAGTCTTGACAGGCGGAGAGAGAAATCGGAGGGGGTTTAGAACTAAGGCAGTTAGTAGAAGGCAGCATTTGAAAAAGTGGCTCAGGCAAAAGATTCCATCATTTGCCTATGTTCCATCTCTCCGGGCAGTTCTGTCTTAAAGAGGCACTGCATAAAGTCAGGAATACCTGAGTATTACTGGGGTTAGAAGGATACTTAAAAAGAGTCACAACCACACATAAACCAGGGAGAACTCTAGTATAAAGCAGAGTTGAGGCAGAGAGTGCACAGAAGGGACAGCGTGGCTGGCTGACAGTCAACTCCCACAGCTAACACACACAGTGGGATACCCTTTGCATTGTGGCCCTTAGCGCTCTGAACTGCAAGGGCCATAGTTCTTTTAAAGATGGTGGAGAAAGAAGATTGGCTTGGCTGCTTCCTAGGTGGCCTGCTCCGGTGAAAGGAGGAGCGAGTTGGGCAGGTAAAGGGCTTCCGTGGCAGTCATGGCGTGTCTATGAAGTAGGGAGAGTGGGTCCCAGGCAGAACAAAGCCACCTCAATCCCTAGTGAGAAGTCTTTACTGCTCGGCCAGGCCATTTAAAGTCCTCTGGCTGGGACAGTGATTCAAGTTTGGCCTCAGAGAAGCAGCCCCATTCCTGACTGGCTGCTTGCTAGGTGGTCGGCTCCGGTGAAAGGAGGGGTGAGTTGGGCAGGTACAGGGCTTCTGTGGCAGTCCCAGGTATTTGTGGAGTGGGGAGAGGGGGTCTGAAGCACGACAAAGCCACCTCAATTCCTGGCGACAATTCCTTATTGAGTAGCACTTGGCCATGCTATTTAAAGTCCTCCAGCTGGGAAAGCGATTCAAGTTTGGCACCAGAGAAGCAGCCCTGTTCGAAACTGGCTGCTTCCTAGTTGGTTGGCTCTGATGAAAGAGGGGTGAGTTGAGCAGGTACATGGCTTCCATGGCAGTCCTAGGGTGTCCATGGAATGGAGAGAGGGGTTCCCAAGCAGGACAAAGCCATCTCGATCCCCGGTGAGAAGTCCTTACTAAGTGGCCCTCGGCTGCACTATTTAAAAGTCCTATGGCTGGGACAGCAAGAACAAATTTCTCACCGTAGTAATCTTGTATCTTCCAAGGTATTCTTCCATATTCATAACTCTATGCAGCGAGTCTCTCAAGTAGAACTGCCCAGAGATAGAACATTATGACAGAATCTATCATTGGCTCATGCCACTTATTCAAACTGCTACCCTTATCAACTGCTGTATTCTAATAATGCTTCAGATTTCTTGGAGAGCCTGCAAGGAAGGTCGAACTAATACTATATCCATCTGTATAATCATAAGAAAAAAACTAAACTAATATAAGGAAAATTACAACTGGAGGGGCAAACCCCCTTGAATGTCAGAATTATTTGAGAAAGGGGAAAAATCATGCCCAATAGGGCTTAAAAAACAGGCTATGCCACTGCCTGGCACCCTCACATTTGTTTAGTCAGCTTGGAGTGCAGAAACCACTGGTTCTAGAAGGGGAGGCAAGGTGGGAGAGTTAGGAATATAGAAGAATACCTTGGAAGAAACAAGATAACTATGGTGAGTAATTTTTTCTTCTTACCCCAGGTATTCTTCTATATTCCTAACTCTATGCAAACTACTAAGCAGTACCTTTGGAGATGAGCAGAGAACCTACTTTGGGAAATGGAAATTACGTACTTAACTTAATTATGATCTTCCCAAATATCTTCACCATTCATTACTGATGGGTCCTATCGGAGGTCAGGACCCTGCACGGAAAAAGAGCATTGCCTCTTTAAACATTTTTTGTGGTGGGTAGAGCCAATTTTGGGATGTCGGCGCCTCCGAGGCCAATGTTCTAAGTGCCATTCGCAGGTTGGCCAGTAACGGACGCCGACTCCTCCCAGCCCTCAGTTTTGTCCTGTGAGGTAAAGAACAAGAAAAGTTGGGTACAGCAGAGGACCAGGGTGCCTAAATGATAGGGAAGGGTGGGAAATAAAATAAAGCTGATAAGGAGAACAGGATTAGGCCAGATGGCAAACCAAGATGGACAGGTAGGGGGTGACCAGAACACTGGGCAGCCCTAGGCAGAATAAAACACAACTGAGGGACAGGAGAGAAAGAAGGAAGAGAGGCAGAAGAAGGAAAAACTAGCCCAGCTCTCCCCAGACACTCCGCCTCCCCACATCTCCACCGGAACTCTTCTGTCCAGATCAAGTCAGCATGGACAAGATTCCACTGAAAAGGGGCAATGGAGCTGATCCAGGACTAGGGGCCCAAGCTGATTTAGGAGGGAGGAGAAGGGTGGGGACAAAGGAGACACAGGGGAGGAAGAGCCAGAGGCCTAGGGACACGTCCCTGCTGAAGAAGCCCTTTCCTTTTTTTTTTTTGAGTTGCAGATCATTCCATAACAAGTGAACAATGCCAGATCCCTAATATTCAAGGAAGTTTGGTTCTTACCTACTGTACTTCATCCATGCTTTCTCTCTTGTATTGTGTGCCCACTGTCCTCCTAAGGCTTGCCAGGATATGGCGAAAAACCAATACACTAGAAGAGAAGATTGCTCAAGGGTGAGTGGAGATTAATGTCCAGAGGACTGCTCAGTGCTGGAACTGAATCAATTAAGGAGGCTGTATTTCAGGAAGTGTCCCGCAAATTAAGTGGGACAACCTCGTAGCTCACCAACAGTGAGATAAAGCATCCAGACTGGACACAGGATTCACCCAAGAGTGTCTCATTTTCCCTACTCCTTCCCCCTCAGAAGAAGGGGAAGAGGAGAAAAAAGGGACTGACCTGCCAAATGTCTGATCATAGGAGAGGGGGATGAATGAATGGTGAAGATATTTGGAAGATCATAATTACGTTAAGTACTTAATTTCCATATCTTCCCCAAATCAATCTTCACCATTCATTACTGATGGCTCCAAATGCCAAGATGGCGAACCCTGGGGGAAAGAGTGTCCACCCAGCCTCCCGTGGGGGAGAATGTGGGAGGAGGGGGCCTGTGATAGGGTAGAATAGGACCCTGTCCCTTTTGTTTGGAGAAAGTGCGTAAATGCAAGGATCTGTATTCTTTCCTTTTCTCTCTTCTCTGTCTAGTTGCGCAACCAAATTTTCCTGTGAGACCTTCGGACTTGATCAACCTGAATAGTCTCACAATCCTTGGCTTCTCACTGTCTCTCTCTTTCATTTGCTTTCTGTTTTTCCTCCCTTGCATATCTAGATCTGGTGATATAAAATATATGAAAATCAGTATATAGAAATGTAGCTGATAATGGGATCACTTTTGGTTAGAAAATTGTGTTACTGTTGAAATGTATATATTTATAATTTGAGATGACTGTAAAAAGCTAGAGGTCATTTGAGTGCAAATGCCTGAGCCTTTTGCAAAGGCTGGAGGTATCTCCGGAAGTTCTCAGTGTTCTAGCAGCTGCTGAAATTGACAAAGAACAGGATGCTAGCAGAGGATGGGGGGGGGGGGGTTCAAAAAGACTGAAAAAAACAGCTAAGCTGAGCTGCAAGGTAATTTTTTTTTGTTACAAGAGGTTTTATTTTGTTTCTGTATACAGTTATCCTGAATAGGTTTATTTTATGTTCCTGTAACTATAAAAAAACAATTTTGTGGAATTTTACAACTGCTTCTGGGTTTTCTCTATGCTTCCTGACCTGTGCCTCGATGACAGGGCCAACCCAGGCATGGCTAGGCCAGAGGACTTAACAGGGCCGGCGAATGTTCCTGGGATCCGGGAGGTGGAGGGTGCCTCTGAAGAATCTGCCGTGCCCTGCAGGAAAAGAAGTGGGCCCCCAGAAAAGGTGAGGACATCACCCTACGCCGGGCCAGGGGTGATAACCTGGACAGATGAAGCCACGCAGTCCACCTAATGTAGACCGAGTATCCAACCAGCCTGGAAGCCACCTCACTGGCCTCGTAGACTGCCCTGGAGAGGTGTCTTGCTAGCTCCAGGCCTTGGGTGGTCAGGCGAATGGCTTTCCTGGTTCCCTCACTGTCAGGCAGTGCTGCTAGGATCTGTCCCAGCAGAGAGCCGATGTACCTTGCATAGGTCACCTGGTGCACCTGATGTGCTAACACCCACAACAGGAGGCATGCAGAATAAAACACCCTCCTCTCCCATCGATCGAACTCTGCTGAGTCTATGTCAGGGGCAGTCCCAACTGAGGCATCGACACCCTGATGAGTTTCCAGGAACCCCAGACCTAAAGGAGGCTGCGGCATTGCACCTGGAGACTCCGCTGCTGTGCAATATCTGTGCATACAGTCCCTAGGGACAGGTGAAGGGGCGGAGGGACACAGCCAGATGGCATGTGATGTCTCCCCAATGGCCTTGGCCAGTGAGGGATGACCAATCTATTAGCGCTGTATTCCCCCAGGAATGACAGCGTCACATGATCAGGGTTCTGTCTGACTGGGTGGGTAAGATGGAGCTCCCTCATCATCTCCTTTAGGAAGCGTTGGTAGGAAATAAGATCCCCCACAGCAGAGAAGTGGCGTGAAGAGTCCTCTTCCTCTAAGGAGGAAGCAGAAGAGAAGAAAGTCCGATTTGGAGCCTGGCGGCGCAGATGTCTGAGGTCTGAAAATGACCTCGGAGACGGCCCTAAAGTAGCGAGGGAACAGCACTGCCACAGCCCTGAACTGTTCCCATGTGAGAGGGCCTTCAGGGCTAAGAAACCCCAGAAAGGGGGGGAGGAGAGGTGGCAGAGTGACTGGAAGAGGGTCAGCCTGGCAGAGTGACTGGAGGAGGGATAGCCTGGCAGAGTGACCGGAGGAGGGATAGCCTGGCTGGGCTAGGAAGGATCTCTACTTGAGCTTCGGGAATGTACAGATGTACCCTGACTAGGGGGAGAACTGGCTAACCCTTCCTCCCCAGTACACCCAACCCCTGAGGGGAACCCCCCCCCCGGAGGGTGAAGCTGGAGCTGTGTAGCACCTCTCAGAAGGCTCCTATGCCCACTAACTGAAGAACCTCTCCCCAGGAGAGAGGCCGACCTATATGGCCCCAGGCGATGGCCCCCAACCCTACGGGATGCGGGGGTCACCGCTTAGAGCCATTCCCACCAGCCTTCTTCTTCTGAGAAGATGATGCATCAAGAGAAACAGCACTGGCCGCAGCACCACGCCGGGAGACTGTGCCGGGCACATCGCCGCCACTCTCCAAACCCCCCAGAGGAACCCACAAGGGTCCCTCAGAACTGGAAGAGGTCTCTGAAGGGTCCAGGGTAGGGCTGCCGCTGCTGGCACCATCCTCCGGCTGAGACACTGGTCCCAAAGATGCCAGAGCAGAATCCGAGGAGCCAGGGACCCAGTCGGGATTGCCCCCATCATCATCCCCTGAGGCGGGGGACAAGACTAGGGCAACCTCCAACTGGGCCACTCACGGAATCCTGGACCCCCTGGTACCCAGAGAGGCATCGGGGGAGGCCCGTACATGCCACCCACTGCGCCCCATTCATGTGTAAAGGAGACAGTGCCATGAGCCGATGACGGAGGGGTGCATGGTCTCGAGGTGACCTTCCAAGGAGAGCCCACGTATAGCCCTAACTCCACCTCGGGGGTCTCCCGGTCCTCTGCGGAGGAGCAGAACTGCGAGGGGTGAACAGCCACCTTCCTGGAGGAAGATGACCTCCCCACCAACCCATTGCAGGGATCCCTTGCTCCAGCAAGACGAGAAGCAGAGGGAGTCCTTTCCCCGCTGGATTGTATAGATCCGGGGGAGGGCTTAGGGGTGGAGCCAAGGTTCTTGCCTTGGTGTCCAGAGTTCAGAACGCCTACCGAAGTTTGAGTGTTCCCTACCCCATCGTACAAAATGGACAACTAGAGTATGAAGGTCCATTGAAAAGCAGCACTCGTCCATCGGATGGCGGGGACCCAGGCAAGAGAAGCAACTGTCATGCAGGTCCGTGTCACCAGGCATGGGTTTAGGATAACACAATTTCAGGCAGACCACAAGTCAGGTGCATAAAAAATGCACAAGTGTGTTTGTCATTTAATTTTTATCAACTAAAATATACAGAAAGCAAAATGGTAAGTCACAAAACTGCTTAGCTTCAACAGTTTCTAAGGCTCTTCTTCAGCCTGGCATGAATCAAACACTGTGAAAGCACACACACTACCAGGAAGTTTTCCACTTTCCTCAGTCAGTATTCAACTGACCACCCTATCTATCCTCTCTCAGCACTGGGGTAAGGCTTTTTATAAGCTCACTAGAACCTGGAAAATCTTTCCACTGCCTTTTGATTAAGAGCAGACATAACATAAAACTAGTCACTAGGGGCCACTGTTACTCCACAGAGAACAGTTATTTGGCGGCCACCTGGAGCACAAACATAACTTGTTTACAACATTGCTAACAATCAGACCTGAGGTTAGAACATTCTGTGCTCTCAAACTATTCTGCAGGGTCATATTACCTCGTACTATCTGCTGCAAAAGTTACCTTAGAAGGGGACTGTGTCGTCGAAGCACAGGTCAGGAAGCATAGGAAAAACCAGGAGCAGTTGTAAAATTCGCAAAAAGAGTTTATTAGTACTAGCAGTAACATAACAAAATTAACTTGTTCAGTGTAACTATTTACAAAGGCAAAATAAACAGAGAAGATCCATCCAAGTTTTCCTTCAATCTCAGTGTGTCCCAAAACATTGCAGCTCTCTCTCTTATACTGTAAGTCTTTGCAAGCCCCTCCTTAACAAGCATCCTGTTTTTTTCTAAAATGTTCTTATCAATTTCATGCAGGTGCAGCAAAAACACAATGTCCCAGAACTGAGGCCCCTTCTCTACAGCTCTTCTGAAAAGGAGCTTAAAAAACACTCTCAGGTTAACCCATTGAGTTCCCAATAGCTTTGTGCAACAATCTCAAACTATAATTATATACATTTCAACAGTAACACTATATAATTTCTAAACAAAAGGATCCCAGTATCAGTTAAATTTCCACATACTGATTTGCATATATTTTTATACCAGCAGATATGCAAGAGAGGAACAAAGACAGAACAGCAAGTGAAGACTGAGAGGCAAAGAACTGCGAGGCTGTCGGGGTGATCAAATCCTAGGTCTCACAAAAAAATCTGGTTGCGAAACCAGACAGGCGAGAGAGGAAAGGAAAGAACAGAACAGATCCCTGCATTTAAACTCTCCATAACAACTGGGACAGGGTCTATTCAACCCTGTCACAGGCTGCTAACATCTAGAAAAATCACACAAGTTTTTGTTATTCGTATATTAAGACAGCCCTCTCATTTTGTAACTGTACTCTTAGTTTTGTTTTAGGTTAATATGCACAGACAGCTTTATAAGCACTTAATTTATAACCAGCCAACCAGCATGTGGGACATTATACAAAACATATAAACTGCTTGGGGAAGGGGTTTCAATTTATTCCAGGGGTTTCCACTGTGACAGGGGTCACCATGTCACAGTCCATGATCGTAAGGAAGTTGCCGCAGGAGCACCAACGCATGGGGGCTACTCCTGACCATTTCAATTTACATCAACGCCTCAACATACCATCACCGTGGCTAAAAACACACTTAAGGGGAAAAGGGCCCACCAGAGCAGAGTTAAAATAAAAGAATATAAAAAAATCTTCTGCTACCAGTACTCATGGTACTACAGGGACTGAGGCAGTGACGCAGTTGCTGAAGCGATTCTTGAGCAGGGTTCCTTCCTCGACAGCGGAAAATACAGAACTGACGGCTGGAAGGAGTCAGCGTTGTTTAATGGGCACCACGTAGAACGCTGGCCTCGGGGGCAGCACTGTCCAATGTCAGCTCCACTCAGCACAAACATTTTTAAAAAGGCAGTGTTATTTTTCTGTGCAGGGTCCTGACCTCCAGTAGGACCTATCAGTAATGAATAGTAAAGTTTGATTTCAGAAAGATCAGGCTCTGCAGAACTGCTGTACCAAACCTGGCATCACTTCTGGACTAGGTGTCCAGGCTGTAATGCTTAGTGATGGTGTGTACTGTCCTCCAGGTAGCTGGTTTACAGATGATTTCTACTAAGGGAGCATTCCTGGAAGCTCCTATGGAGGCAGCTGTACCCCTCGTAGAATGAGTCCCTCAATCCTGCTGGGGGCTCCTTTCCAGCTTTTGAACAGCAAAACTGAATACACTGAACTATCCAGTGAGAAATTAACCTCTTAGATGCTGGCTTTCCTTTACACACATCCCCATAAGTCAGGAACAGCTGCTGCCTGTCCTGTCTGTGATCCTTGGTGCGAGTCATGTAGTAGCCTAATGCCCTCTTGACATCCGAACTATGGAGTTTGTGTTCACCTGAGCTAGAGTGCTCAGTGAAGAAGACTGGTAAGGTAATGGACTGTTTCAAATGGAAATCAGAAGCCACTTTAGGGAGGAATTTCCTATTTGTTCTCAGGACTACTTTGTCCCAATGGAATGAGAGGTAGTCTTTTTCAATACACAAAGCCTGAAGTGATAGCTAGCAGGAACACAGTTTTCCAGGCAACATACTTCAAATGAGCAAAGACCATGAGTTCAAATGGGGGACGCACGAGCTGAGCAATGCACACATTTAGGTCCCAAGCAGGCACCGGCTCCCCAAGAGGTGGGTGCAGATGGCACAAAGCTTTGAAAAACCTCTTACAAATGGGACTGGAAGCCATGGAAACATACTTCCCCACTGAAATGTAAGCAGATATTGATGCTAAATGGACTTTTAGTGTGGTGTGTTTCAGGCCCAGAGAATGCAAATGGGTAAGGTAGTCCAACGAGGTTGGAATCCCTACCTGTGTTGGTGCCACTCCCATGGTAGAGCACCAGAGAGACAACTTTTTCCATTTCGAAGCATAGGTTTTCTTAGTAGAAGGTTTCCTATAACCTCTTAAAATATCTAGGACACACTCTGAGAGCTGCAAGCCTGCATGTTCTAAGTCTTCAAGAGACATGCCTTGCACCTGAGGGATCTGAGGTTCGGGTATAGGATCCTCCCCTGGTTGGAGATTAACAAGTTGTGCCTCCGAGGGAGGTGTATTGGTTTGGTTACAGACATGGAGAGCAGAAGGGAATACCGTGGCTTCCTGGCTCAGTCTTTTTTTTTTTATACTTGTTTTATTTTGCATTATCATACTGCATCATAGTACACATTTTCTTTGGTTTACAATCACTTAAGTACATTAATTTCTTTCTTTGTGTATCATTACTTTTCCAGATATTCATAAGTAACAAAGCACACATTTGTGGTCATCTTTCAATAATATCAAAGAAAGTTAATTATGGCAAGTGTTTGGCAGGCAACAGATTCCTGGCTCAGTCTGGTGTTATCAGGATCACTGGTGCAGGCTGGGATACCAGTTTGATCAAAACCCTGAGGATGATGGGAAAAGGAGGGAAGGCATATATAGCTGCCTCCCTGACCAGTTTAGTCAGAGCATCCACAGGGACTGTACCCTTGGCTGGTGGTCTGCAACAGTATTATGGAAGGTGATGGTTCTCAGGGTACACAAAGGATCTATCTCTGGTGTCCCAGCATCTGAACACTGCTTCTAGCACCTGCCTGTTCAGGGTCCACTTGTGATAAGCCTGGTTGATCTGACTCAAGGTGTTTGCTAGGGTGTTGTCTTTGCCTGGCAGATGAGTGGCCTGTAAAGAGGCTTCTAGCAAGTAAGCAAAACTCCAGATCCTCATTGCCTCTGTGCACAGGGGATCTGACCTTGTCCCCCCTTGTTTATGTAGTACACTGTTGTGGTATTGTCTGTCCTGACCTGTACCATTCTGCCATGTGTCAACTGTGCGAATGACTGTAGGGCCAAGAACACTGTCCTCGGCTCCAGCAGGTTTATGTGCTGGAGTGGCTCTCTGCTGGAGCAGTTACCGTGTGTGGTGTGCTCCCCCAGGTTGGCACCCCACCCCAAGAATGAGGCATCTATTATGAGAATCACTGATGGAGGTTCCTATTGGAAGGGAAATACAGGTTACTCACCTATAACAGGAGTTCAAGGAATGGCATATGTTGTTCATCCACACTGTCTGGCAGGTTCCTTGCCGCTTTAAATCTTGCCAGAAGGTCTTCAAGCTGGCTCCTCCCACCCACCCGGGTGGTTAAACTCTCGGCTCCGCCCCATGACGCCAGATCTAGCCTGCTGGAAGCCAGGTTGTGCGTCAAAGCGAGGGAGGCGGGTGGGTCGTGTGGATGAACAACATATACCATTCCTAGAACTCCTGTTACAGGTGAGTAACCTGTATTTCTAGGGACATGGATATGTTGTTCATCCACACTGTCTGGCAGACTCCTAGCAGTTCTCCAGGAGGCAAGGTGCACACCCCCCACTTAGGGAATAAAGACTGGAGGACCGAGGTCCCAAAACCAGCATCCCGGCGTGACTCAAGGTCGATGTGGTAATGGGTAATTAAGGTGTGTGCTGACTTCCAGGTAGCAGCCCTGCAGATTTCCTGGATAAGGACGTCCCTGGAAGCAGCCACCGACGCAGCGGAATGGCGGGTAGAATGAGCTCTTATCCCTTTGGGAGGCTCCATGCCCGCCAACCTATAGCAGAGATCTATGCAGGAGGTGACCCACCTGCCTATCGTCTGCTTGGCTGCAGGTCTACCAGGTGCGGCTTCAGCGTAGGTGACAAACAGCTGGCGAACCTCTCCCCGAACTTGAACCGTCCGCTCCTTATAATAAGCGAGAACTCTTCTAGGGTCCAGAGTATGAAGAATATATTCGGCCTCCGAGGTGTAACTGAGGTAGAACACCAGCAGAGTCAAAACCTGGTTACGGTGAAACTCCAACACCACTTTCAGAAGGAATTTCGGGTGGGGGCGCAGGACAACCTTGTCCCTGTGGAAGACCAGATAAGGAAACTCGATGGAAAGCGCCTGGGGCTCTCCCATCCTTCTGACTGAGGTGATAGCCACCAAGAAGGTGGTCTTCCACAACAGGTGAGAGATGTCACACCTGTGCATTGGTTCGAATGACTTGCCCATGGGCTTAGCCAATACCAGCAGTAGATCCCACAGAGGTGGATGTTCTCGCACCGGAGGGGATATGGGATCAAGGCCTTAGAAAAAGCGCCTGACCACCTTCTCCTGCGCCACCGACTGCTTCTCGGCCTGTGCCCGGTAAGCAGAGATGGCTGCCAGGTGCACCTTAAGGGTCGTCGACCGAAGCCCTAGCTGAGAAAGGGACCACAGGTAGTCCAGAATGCTTGCCAATGAACAGGAGGAAGGGTCCAGGCCCTTGCCCTGACACCAAATGGAGAATCTTTTGCATTGAAAAGCATAGCATTTCCTGGTCGACTCCTTATGGGAAGCTTCAACAACGTTGAGGACCTCGTCGGAAAGACCCAAGGCTTGGAACTCTAGCTGCTCAGGAACCAGGCCATCAGGTCCAGGAATTGAAGGTCCGGATGGAATACCGTCCCCTGATTGACAGAGATCAGGTCCGGGCGGGCTGGAAGCTGCCTCGGGAGCCTGGAGCTGAGCCTGAGGAGATCTGGATACCAGAACTGGCGGGGCAAGTCTGGAGCTACCAGAATCACCTGTGCCTAGTCCCTCCTTGCCTTGAGAAGCACCTTGTGGATCAAGAGAAATGGGGGAAAGGCAAAGAAGAGGCCTGGGGTCCAGGCCTCGAGAAGGCTTGCCCCTACAGCGAGCCCTGATGAGGCGGGCATGAACAGCCTCAGCTACATTCTCCCTGGAGGCAAACAGGTCCACCTGAGGCGTGCCCCAGTGGGAGAACAGATCTTGTACTACTGCTCCAGGAGAGACCACTGTGATGCGCAGCTCCTATCCGGCTTAGGGCATTGGCCAGAATGTTGGAGGCTCCTGCCACATGGATGGCAAGGAGCTCCGCCTCTAGGCTGCGCACGAGGGACCAAATGCGGAGAGCTTCCCTGTACAGAGGCATGGAGCGCATCCCGCCCTGGCAGTTTAGGTAGTACATGGTCATGGTATTGTCCGTCTGGACCTGGACCACTTGACCCCAAACAGAGCGAAGGCAGTGAGGGCTAGATGAACCACTTGGAGCTCCAGCAGGTTGATGTGGCATTGGGACTCCCCGAGGGGACCAGAGGCCGTGTGCTCTGTGCTCCCCCAGATGGGCACCCCCAACCCATCAGAGAGGCATCAGTTGACAGAGAGACCGTTGGCTCGGGGCAGACAAACGGGATGCCCTCCTGCAGATGAGCTGGAACGATCCACCACTGGAGAGCGTTCCACATCTCCTGGGTCACTGTGACCACTGGCTGGCCAGTCCCCATTGTAGGGGATGCATGTGCCAACGGACCACGATGGTGCAGGCCGCCATGAGGCCCAAGAGGTGCAGGAAGTCCCGGGCAGGGCGCAATTGCTCAACCTGAAATGATTGGACAAAGGAGGAAAGAACCTCGGCCCTGTCCTCCAGGAGCCGTGCTCTGGCTCGAAGAGAGTCAAGCTCTGCCCCGATGAATAGGATCACCTGCTTTGGCGCGAGTTCCGACTTGGCCTCGCTGATAAGGAGGCCAACTTGAGGGCAAACCTGGAGGGCCAGATTCCTGGACCGCTCCACCTCCATTCTGGAAGAGGTCGCAATCAGCCAGTCGTCCAGGTAGGGGTACACCTGGACGCTTCGGTGCCGCAGGAATGCTGTCACCACTGCCATGCATTTGGTAAAGACCCTGGGAGCTAGAGAAAGGAAGAAGGGCATGGCCTGGAACTCGTAGAGGCGACCCCTCTGCTCTGAAGCGGAGGAATCGCCGGTGGGACGGCCGTAGTGGGACTTGAGAACATGTCCTGGAAGTCCAGAGAGCAGAACCACACGCCTCATTCCAAGGATGGAATGATCTGAGCCAGAGTGACCATCCTGAAGGTTCGAGACCTTAGGAACCTGTTCAGGTCGTGCAGGTCTAGATTGGGGCGCCAGCCCCCCCCGTCCATCTTTGGACCAGGAAGTACCTGGACACAAACCCTGGGTCTGGTGGAGGATCTGCCACCTTCCTGATCACCTCCTTTTGGAGGAGCAGGGCAATGTCGGCTCGACGGACCGACAGAGTGGCTGCGGACCCCGTAACCCCCCGTGGGGCGATGGCTCAGAAGGGCGGGGCCTGCTCAAACTCCAGAGGCAGACCCTTTCCTACCACCTCCAACACCCAATGGTCCATGGTGATAGCGGACCAGGCGGAAAGAAAGCGGCAGAGCCGTCCCCCCACTGGGGGAACCGACGAGGTTGGGGGCGACACCCCTCAACCCATCACTGGGCAGGCTTGGAGAAGAGACCAACCGAGGGACCTCCTGGGCCTTTCCCTCCTTGCTTCCTGTTACAGGAAGCTGCAGGCTTGACTTTGGAGTGCCAAGTGCAAGCCTGCTGGCCTGCTGGTGTTGCTGGGCTGGACGTGCCGCAGAGGCAGAAGGGCAAAAGGATATATGTTGCTGTCGACGGCCTTTGTCCTTCTGAGCAGACGTGACCGAGTTCAAGGTGGCATTGGACTTTTCAATTCTCTGGAGGTGGCCTTCCACTCCAGGGCCGAACAGGTCAGTCCCCAAGAAGGGGACGTCTGCCAACTTGTGCTGGGTATCTGCCATAAAGGTGGATATCCTCAGCCAAGCTCTGCGGCGCATGGCCACTGCGGCCACTACTGACCGGGCACAGGAGTCTCCGATATCGAGAGTCGTTTGGAGCTGCTGTTTCGCCACTGCCCTTCCCTGATCCTGTATCTGCTTGACCGTAGTCTGCAGGTCAGCCGGGAGATAAGGGATCACCTCATCCAGGGAGCCCATAAGGGTGTGGGAGAAGGGCGCCATCAGTATGGCTGAATTGGCCTGACGGAGGCCGAGGGAGGATGCAGTGTATACTTTGCGCCCGGCATAGTCCAGCTTTTTGTACTCTTTGTCGGGGGGCTTGTCCACATCCCTAGCATTCCCGGAACACCGGAAAATGCTGTCTGTGACCAACCCCTCCGCAGAGGGGCGCTCTGAGAAACTGGACAAAGAGCCGGTAGGGACCGCATACTTCCTAGCCATCCTGGCTGAAGGAGCCGGACAGGAAGCTGGCCGCTGCCATAGCTCCAAGGCTGGGCCAACAATGGCTTCAGCCAGCGGAAAGCCCTCTGTGGGACAATCCCCTCAGTCCAGTATCTCCGTGATGGGATACTTGGCCCGCTTGTATACAGGCTCGAGCTGCATCCCGGTGGACTCCGAGATGAGCCGAAGCAGACCCATGAACGATGATGGGCTCTTGTCCATCGACTGCCCCCCCCCGAGGACTCCAGATCAAGGGGCCTGGAAAACAGGGAGGAGTCGTCGTCAGACTCCAAGGAGTCTGCAAAGAGCTGCCTAGGGCCTGAGCCACTCTCCACCTGCTGAGGATGGTCGGGAGTGAGGGTGACCGACAACCGGTGGGGCAGTCCCTGACCTGACCGAGAATCCTTGGTCGGAGCCCCCGATTTCAGTTGTGGAGGTGGAGGTTCCACCACAATTGATGGGGCAGCTGGTTTCAGCCGAACAACCGGCCCAGGCTTGGGCACCTCGACCACCGTGAGGGGTTGTTTCGGCCTTTCGGGTGACAGACACTTAATGGCCGGGGAAGGCGATGGCGTCGGCTTGTTGCCGGTTAGAAGGAGCTGCTGCCACATTAAGTCCTCATAGCGTCGATGCAACTTGCGCCGAAGCCTCTCCTCCGAGGAGGAGTAAGACGAGGACGAGCGGCGCCGCTGCTTTCCTCTGTGCCAAGACAGAGACCGCCGGTGTCGGCAGGATCGGTTGGACTGAGACGAAGTCAGAGACCATCAGTGTTTCCGAGGGTGGGTCAGGAGCCTTGACCGGGGACTCTGGCTCAGGAGGTGCAGGCAAGTCCTCAGTTTCCACCGGGAGAACCGGTGATGAAGGGTTGTTGGCTTCACCAATCAAGAGCGCATCCGATGGGTCGAGAAAAATCTCGACCGCGTCGACGGGAGTCTCAGTCGGATGACCTGACGGGGACACCGTGAAGCCAGTGGCCTTAGCCGCAACCTCGATCGAAGTCGAGTGTTGACTGTCTGGGGAAGGGGACCTCTCCCACTCCCACGAAAGTCGACA
This sequence comes from Neoceratodus forsteri, assembly GCA_016271365.2. Lineage (NCBI taxonomy): Eukaryota > Metazoa > Chordata > Ceratodontiformes > Ceratodontidae > Neoceratodus > Neoceratodus forsteri. The sequence continues at coordinate 1,294,957,001 of CM057454.1, read as the reverse complement.
GTGGGACTTACCTTTCGAGTCGTCCTTTTTTAACCAAGAATTGTGTCCCGATGGCCCCTCACCCTTCATGGAGAGGGATTGGCAAAGCTCCTTAAAGGAAGCTGTATAGGAGGATCTCAAGGAGAGCAGGATAAATGCCGCGACCGAGGATGAAGAAGATGCGGGGACGCCTCCTCCGTAAGGGCGATCATCTGCTTGAGTTGCTCAGCTGAGCCAGCTGCCATGGAAACCGCCCAACAGGCCTCCTTGGACTTCACCGGCGGATAACGTTTCTCAGGGTGCCCAAGTTGGAGCCGGGCAGTACGGTCTTCGAGGACGTTTGACGAAAAAGACCTGGTCAAATCGCCGGCCTGCGGGTCGTGGTCAAGCCCAAGGCAGTAGCTGCACGTGGAGTGCGGATCGGTCCTGGACATCATCTGCCCGCATGGGCACTGCCGAAAACCGGGAGTCAATTTGCCTATCACAGCCGCGAAGGAAGAAGTAGACCAAAGTCTAGAAAGCTTTAAAATTATTTTTGGGTGAACCGAAGAGTTTGGATCCAGTCTAGACACAGAGCGCTAAGGAGGGAACCTGAGCTTCCAAGTGATAAGGAAGATCTGGCACCATGGGGTGGAGCCGAGAGTTTTACCACCCGGGTGGGTGGGAGGAGCCAGCTTGAAGACCTTCCAGCAAGATTTAAAGCGGCAAGGAACCTGCCAGACAGTGTGGATGAACAAAATATCCATGTCCCTAGAAACACAGGTTACTCACCTGTAACAGAGGTCTAGGAGTGGTATATGATGTTCATCCACACTTTCTAGCAGTTGCCTTTCCCTTTAAGACTTGCCGGAAAAGTCTTCAAGCTGGCTCCTCCACCACCAGTGACCTGCCTCGGCTCTGCCCCATGATGCCAGATCTTGCCTGCTGGAAGCAGAGTGAGTGCACTCAAGCTGGGGAGGTTGGGTGGGTCCATGTGGATGAACATCATATACCACTCCTAGAAAGTAGTTACGTAAAAACTTACTGTAACAGTAGTTCTTCAAGAGAGGCCCTTGCAGTAGGTAATTACTTGCAGGACTGCACCCCCTGGCATCAGGACCACACAGAAACGTTTGCTAGCAGTGTCTGACGGGGGACTGTCCACCCGACGGACGTCAACGTGACACTATATAGTAGGTGGTCCCCACATCCGCCCTCCAGTTTTCCCACTGGAGACCCTGTAAGAGTCATGACAGGAGAATGGGAAAGAGGCTCCTAAAATCCTGAAAAGACTTAGAAGAAAAAGGAGCAAAGGACTAAAAGGGGGAAGGAGGGAGAGAAAAAGGTTACCTACTGCAAGAGCCTCTCTCGAAGATCTACTGTTACAGTAAGTTCTTACGTAACTCTACTATCTTACTTCAAGAGGACTCTTGTAGTAGATAATTACTTGTAGGACTGAGTCCTAAACAGTAAAATCCCAAGGAGAGAAAAAGAAACTTATGGGAGGAAGGAACTGACATGCCAAGATTAGCCCAAAACCTAGGACAGGAGTCCTTAAAGGACCACTAGTCCCAAACCAGCTCTGCGCCTAGAGGCAATGTCCAAATTGTAACGTCTGGTGAAAGTGTGGACGGAACTCCAAGTAACAGCCCCGCAAATCTCTGCGGCAAATAGATTCCTGAGACAGGCTGACGAGGCAGCCAGACCCCTGGTAGAGTGTCCTTTAACCTGCCCCAGAAGGACCTTACCATACTTCTGGTAACAAAAACAAATGCAGTTAGCCAACCATTTGCCATTTGGAAAAGCACTGTTTGGAAACTGCCACACCCTCTCTCTCTGGTGCAAAAGAAACAAAAGCTGGTCCGATTTTCGTACATCTTTTGTCCTATTTGTGTAATAACGTAAAAATCTGTGAATGTCTAACGTATACAGAATTGCTACCCCTGATTAGAATGCTCAGGGTAATATACTGGCAACTGAAGAGACTGACTCAAGGTGGCCTCTAAAACAACATTCAGCAGAAACTTAGGATTACTACGCAGAGTCATCTCCGGAAAGTGAGGTTGTGTCTGGCCGGGCCAAACTCACCATCCCAGGCAAACCAGCGGCGAGTCCATATGTCCCCTTGAATTTTATGCTTGACCCATATTCTGTGCACTGCTTCTATACTAGTTTTACCTGATTTTAAGGAAATTCCCTTGCCCTTAGCCCCCAGTGTAGGAGTGAAGGCTCTGGCCAGCAATGGAGCACCTTCTGTGTCTTTTTCAACTGCTTTCCAGAGTGCCTGATAACCCGGTACTGCCCACAACAGTGTATTCTTTAATTGTGCAGCTAGGTAGTAGTCCTCTAAATCTGGGACTGCTCTGCCTCCCCAGGATCTATTAGTTTGCATTATCTGGCTTTTTATTCTTGTTTTTTTGTTTTCCCAGATGAACCTCATTAGCATTCGTTGCCACATCTTAAATTGTACGGGGTATATTTTAATAGGTAGACACTGAAAAAGATACAGAAACCTCAGTAAAATATTCATGGAGACTGTTTCTATCCTGGAATAAAGGGAAAGTCTGAGGAGCTCCCATTTTGTGATGTCCCGCTTAATTTGTCCAACAAGAGTGTCCAAGTTGTCTGAAAATAGGCAGTTTAAGTTTTTAGGAATATATGTCCCTAAGTAACATAGAAACATAGAATGTGATGGCAGATAAGGACCGCTTGGCCCACCCAGTCTGCCCATTTCCCTACCTGATGGATAAGCTGCAGATCCTAGTTAACCAGCAGCATACTTCTTCCTATCCCCACCCCCTAGAATTGCCTTATGACTGTCCATGCATGCTTGCAGATTCCACCACTGTTTTTGACTCCACAACCTCCTCCGGAAGCCGTTCCATGTATCCATAACCCTCTCTGTGAAAAAATACTTCCTTAAATTACCCTGAGCCCCCATCTTCAAATTGTGTCCCCTTGTTCTTGCACACCTCTTTTTTGAAACGATACTACCCTCTTGGACTTTGTTGATTCCCTTGAGGTACTTGAAAGTTTCTATCAAGTCCCCCCTCTCCCTCCTTTCCTCGAGGCTATACATATTAAGCTCCTTAAGTCTCTCTTCATGTGTCTCCCGGGTGCAGACCCTGACCCATTTTAGTTGCCCTTCTCTGGACAGCTTCCATCCTGTCTATGTCTTTGCGGAGATTGGGTCTCCAGAACTTTCATAGTACTCAGATGGGGTCTCACCAGCTGTCTGTACAGAGGATAATAACTTCCTGTTTTCTACTGGTGATGCCTCTCCCTATGCATCCCAGTGTCCCCCAGCCCTCCTTGCTGCCCTCTCACATTGCTTGCCCACCTTTAGGTCATCTGATATGACTACCTCCAGGTCCCTTTCCATTTTGTTGTTGTTAGTATCTCAACCCCCAATGTGTACTCTTCCGCTGGGTTTTTGTTTCTCAGGTGCATTACCCTGAACTTCTTAGCATTGAATCTAAGCTGCCATACATTTGACCATTCCTCTTACCTTGCCAAGTCCCTTCTCATCCTTTCCACTCCACCCCACCTTGTGCATCAACTCTGTTGCAGATCTTTGTGTCATCTGCAGAGAGACATACTTTTCCTTCCAGTCCCTCTGCAATGTTGCTTATAAAGACATTGAAGAGGACTGGTCCTAATACTGAACCCTGCGATACCCCACTAGTAACCCCCCTTTCTTCCGAGTGGACTCCATTTACTATTACTCTCTGTGTCCTATTCTCCAGCCAATTCTTTATCCAGGCTGGCTAACTTGTATATTAATCTTTTGTGTGGGACTGTGTCAAATGCCTTGCTGAAGTCTAGGTAGGCCATGTCCACAACCCCTCCCTGATCTACCACTTTGGTCACCCAGTCAAAGAAATCTATCAGATTTGTCTGGCATGACCATCTTGCTGTGAATCCATGCTGCCTTGGGTCCTGTGCCCCTCTGGCCTCTAGATACTCGACAATTACTTCCTTCAGAAGTGATTCCTTCATTTTCCCTATCACTGAGGTGAAACTAACAGGTCTGTAGTTTCCTGCTTCTGCCTTGCTCCCACTTTGGTGAAGGGGAATCACATCTGCCCTCCTCCAGTCCTCGGGAATTCCACTTTAAGAGAAGCAATTCTTTTGTTTTAGAGGAGGGGGTATAGTAGAACTTTAGGATTTCAGTTTATTTTTTGTTTAATGCATAGCCTGACAGTCGTCCAAATTTATTTAAAGGTCCCACAGCTTGGGCAGAGACTCCTCTGGCTTTGCTATGCAAAGCAGAACATCAGCTGCATAAAAAGACCCCCCACCCCATCCTCAGACTGTTGATTCCCTATTCTTCTCTTATTGCCTGGGCGAGGGACTCAATATAAACTGCAAATAACAATGGTGATAAGGGACATTCCTGTCTGGTTCCCCTCCCAAGTGTAAACCTTTGTGATAACCCACCATTTATTTTGATGTAAGCTGCATACAGGGCCTTAACTGCAGCCAAAAAGCTTGGCTGCCTTGCCGCCACCCCCCCACAATAGTAAGTCTGCTTTAGGAAGTGCAGGGCTTTTTCTGTTTCTGTGTTGTTCAGTTTTTGCAGTTTGCATCTAATAGCCTTAATTTCATCATCCCTTTCTTTGTTCCAGAGTGTTTTCTGTTCTGTTTCTTGTGATTGCAGTTGTTCTGTAAGGCTTTGGAACTGCTTTAGCCTCTCTCTCTCTTTTCTGTATGAAGCCAGAAAAATCAGCTTTCTTCTGACCATAGTCTTTATTTTGTACCATAAAATCTGGGGAGTTGTTTCTGGTCTGTCATTAAGTTCTATAGTTTGTTTAATCACCTGAGGTACCTCCTCTTTTACTGCTTCCTCCCTTAGAAGGCTTGTGTTTAGCTGCCAGTGGGTGGGTTTCTTTGGGAGGAGCAGGTCCAGCTCCAAAAAGATTGGTTGGTGGTCTGACATTGTGGCTGTACCTACCCACATTGAGTGAAAGAGGGGGACGTCTTTACTCTATGTGAGGAATCTATCTAGTCTGGAGTATATCTTATGTTTACTCGTGTAGAATGTGTATTCTTTGGCTGCTGGATAATTTTTCCTCCAAATGTCCACTAAGCCACTGTCTCTCATAAGCCTGGTAAAATGAGCTGCTACTCTCCTCTCTTGTGTAGGGATACTTGAAGTAGAATCTAGTTTCCTGTTTAATATTAAATTCCAGTCACCCCCCAGCCACCATCACTCCCTTGGACTTCTGAGCTATTAACTGGACCAAAGTTGAAAAGAAGGGAGGATGGAGACCCAGGTGGGGCATATACAATGATTAGCGTGATCCAGGTTTCCTGGTCCTTCCCCACGACTGTAAGGTAGCGTGCCTCTGGGTCACCCACCACTTCCTCCTCCTCGAAAGGAAGATTCCCTGACAACAAGGTCACCACACCTCTCTTCCTCCCCTTCTCTAGGGAAGCCTGATACACAACCGGGAACCCCCTTGTTTTGAGCTTGACAGCTTCAGTGGGGGACAGGTGTGTTTCCTGCAGAAAACTGATTTCACATTTTTGATCTCTGATAACTTTTTGTATTTGTTTCCTTTTAATGGGATGGGTGATCCCACTGACATTATAAGATAATACGTTTGTTGCGACTGCAGCCATTTTTAGTCATTAGGTGGGATCCGGAGACTGTAAGGGACCTCGCGGCCCTAGTCAGGTCCTGAATGCCAACAATTTTTCTCTTGCTAAATCTGTACCTGTTCCTACATCCAGCAACATGTTGCCCTTGATTCGATCTAAGCAATGATGTACCATTTCTATTCTCTGTGCAAAAGTGCCCGTATCTTATCTTTAGCAACTTAAACAAATGCCAGGATGAAACCTGGCACTTCTTACAATTTGAACAAGTATAACATTAGCAACTTTCTCCACCAGAGGGGAGTGTAACCTTGTAAAACTTAGTAACCCGTTTTCCAGCTTTTAAAACTCTAGCTGGAAAGTTAAACTGAATACAGCTATTTATTGCTGCACTATGGGGAACTCCCCTTGTCTTTTCCCTCAACGTGAGGAGAGGGAGGGAGGTTCATGCTCCTCCACTGCCAACGGAGGTTAAAATAGCTTCCATCCCGACAGGTGGAACAGCAGGGTAAGGAAAAAATGACCCTCGAGCTGAATTCCTCCCCAGTACCATCCTTTAATATCTTGTTGAGGGACAGCCCAATTCGTCAAATTGTGACTTCCTTGATCAGCATGGTTACCATCTATCCTGCTCAGCATAGTCCCAACCGGGACATTTAACCCATCTTGGAATTCAGGTCTAAACCATCTGGTGGGGAATTTAATGGGTCTCAGCCCTGCCCCTTGCTATAAGGCCACCATCAGCGGCATAAGCAAAACCCATCTCCACATATAATGTCCCCTTTTATAGCCACCTCCATCTTGCCCTATGAAGTGGTTGTCTAAAGAGAGGGAGGAATATCAAATTATAGGGTTCTACTGTTCGAAATTAGTCATTAGTCCTCCCCCTGTACATTTGTACATCCACTCTGTAATTTATTACACATAGCTCCTACTATAGCGCTGCAGTTATTTTACATGATGTTATTTGTGTGGAAGTTATTGAAACTTACTTCCCCTCCCAACCTCCCTAGCAACCCGCATGTTCCAAACACATTTAGCGATAATTAACTTAAGCCTCCTTCTTCAGCTGGCTCTTTTCTGTCGAGTTAGACAATGTCCAACTTTGAGGTGTCTTTAGGGATGTGCCTGATGTTCGGTGAGCGCATGAGAGTTCACCTTTGGATTCCAAAGTGTTGATTTCCCAATATCCTTCTGGTGAAGTTCCTCGTAGAACATCAGGCAGGGGGGTGCAGATTCAGAACTGAACTGTGCCCGTTTGGTGTTTCGGGCCTTCTGACCCTCTCTACCCCAGATTACCCTCCCCGACCCCTGTGTTTCACATCCCGCTGTTACAGTACCATATGTGGATACAAAAATGTTCCAATGTGGGGTGGGGTTCCAAGAAACGTTGAGGCCGCAAATAGACTAAGATTATTCAAGTGGGCTGAGCAGGCATGGAGTTTCCCTGGTTGCTTCTCTCTTTCGCCAGGATGGAGTTAATTTGGACCCCTGAGCTGTATGGTTTGAGGATGGAACAGATATTGGCTCGTAGAGTCGAGGTGCAGGGACCAGCATTCTGTTGAGGGGGGGAACCCTTTTGAGCCACTGCCCACGCTGAACGGATAAGTTCTTTCTCAAGTCTCTATTTCACCAGATGTGGGACAGCGATGCCAGTTCTTTCTAGGTACTGTGAAGCCGCCACCAGGTCCTCGAAAATTTTGGTGCCTCCCTCCGTCTCTATGTGCAGTCAAGCTGGATACAGTATTTGAGCCTTCAGGTTTTTGGCACATCGCTGTTTCATAATGGGCCACAGAGCTTTTCTGTTTTCCTGCACCAGGTTAGTGTAATCATTATCGACTTGAATCCAATGTTCCCCATATTTAATAGCACTCCTTCTCCAGGCAAGTCTTAGGATTTCTTCTTTAGATGTGTAAGAAGTGAGCGAGCAGTGAGCCCTGTCCATAGTAAGACTGAAGTCCTTGGGGAGATTCAGGGCCTCCCTGAGCACAGTTTGTAGAAAAGTAATCGGGTCTGTAGCTCCATCCTCCAAGCCCTCTGGAATTCCGTATACGTGGATGGCTCCTGCCTTCCAAATCATAGAGTTTGTTTGTAAGTTCTTGTTCTCTAGCAAGAAGGAATAGGAGAAGTCGATCATGGCGGTCAGCCTGCTTAGCAACATTTGTTTCAATCTGGTCCGCCCTGTGCTCTATTTTTTGGATGTCTGCCATAAGTTCAGTTAGGGTAGTGTCTATCTTTTTAAAAGTCCTGGCTGTTTGTATGATGGAGGACACCAACTGTGAGCAATCGCCCTCATCCATGGTGACCATCTCCGTCCCCGATTCTTCTCCCGCTCTGTCGGGTGCAGAACCCCTTTTTTTCTTGCTGAAGCATACTGTAAAGCTTTTGTACGGGGGTCTGCGAGTTCCTGTTGAAGAGCACCTTTGATCGGGTGCCTTTAGCAGGGGATTGCATGCTGATTTACAGTGGATGTCAATGGATTTTTGTAAGTGCGAGATGGAGTTCTGAAACTAAGCTGCCATGTTGCCTCTGACGTCACTGAAAGTCGAAGTAGGGACTTCTTATTGTCACTACAAGGCACGGGACTGTGTCAACCTGTTAAAACCCCAACAAGGGGAGATGTCATTCTCGATCTTGTCCTCACAAACTCAGAAGGGATCAATGACATCAAAGTGGGATGCCAACAGCGACCATCACATGGTAAGCTTTAAGGTAAACATAACACTGGACACCAGCCACTCAAATATAAAGGTGCTAGATTTCAGAAAGGCTATCTTCCTAAAAACGAGGAACATCATAAGTAGCCAGTTAATGGAAATAGAGGTTGAGGAGGTGGAGAGCAATAAACACTGCTACGGATCAATGTGTCGGATGGGTGAGCAAAGCAAAAAGAAAAAGAAATCCTCTATGGTTTTCTAAGGAAGTGGCTACCACAGTCAAAGAAAAAAAAAGAAGGCATACAGCATATATCAGGAAACCAAAACTGAGAAAGACTGGGAGTTGTACAAGGAAAAAACAGAGAATCTAACAAACAAATTAGAAATGCAAAAACCCAGATAGAGGAACAGATAGCAGAAGGGGCAAAGAGAGGAGAAAAATAATTTTTTTTAGATACATTAAGGAACACAGAAAGGCAAAAGGGGGGAATAGTAAAGATTGCTACTGAAGAAGGGAAATGCACTAAACATGACCCAGAGAAAGACTAAATCCTCAACAAATACTTCTGCTTGGTGTTTACCAAAGAGGACCCAGGGGATGGCCAGCCCTAAAAAAAAACACAACACCCCAGGACCAGGGGTAGACACGAGTCCCATTACAGAAGCTGAAGTATAGGAGGCGCCAAATGAACGAAAAGTAGACAAAGCCATGGGACCAGACGAGATGCACCCGAGAATCCTTAAGAAACTGGGGGCAGAATTAGCAGCACCTCTGGCACTTCTATTCACAAAATTCTTGAAGAGCGGTGTGGTACCTGAAGACTGGAAAAGGCAGTAGTGGTTCCACTTCACAAATCAGGCAGTTGCAAAGAAGGTAGTAATTATAGACCAGTGAGCCTCACGTCTATAGTAGGGAAACTAATGGAGACACTACTCGAATAGAGGCTCATAGCATTCCTCGAAACTAGCAGCCAACAAGAACCTAAACAGCATGGTTTCACAGCAGGAAGGTCATGCCAGACAAATCTGCTCGAGTTTTATGACTACGCTACAAAAATAGTGGACGACGGTGGGACAGTAGATGTGGTCTACTTAGACTTTAGCAAGACCTTCGACTTGGTTCCACACAGAAGGCTGGTCCAGAAGTAGTCAGATGGGTACAAAGAAATAATTACTCACCTTAGTAATGTTGTTTCTTCTAATGGAGTCTTGCGATATTCTGACATATGCAGTGATGTCCAACCTTTGAACTGCCCCGGAGAGGAAAGAGTTAACTTTCCATGCCAGGCATGGAACGCTGAGCTCGAGCTCGGTTGAAACTCTGTCTGTTGTTCTTCAAACTCAAACCGTCAGATCTTTACGACCTAGACTCACTGAGGTCCTATGTGGAAGCTGTAAACCTACACTAGCCAACTGGCTACTAAACATAAGAACACATTTTTTCTGGTCCCAAAACAAAGACTCAAGTCAGGAGACCCAAAAAATGAAAAACACAACACCAACTCACCCCACGAAAGGAGGGGTGAAAAACAACAAGGTGGGCACCTACTAAGTGCCAACACTGCACTGCCCACCAACATCCCAAAAACAGAGGTTCTGAGAGGGGCAGGTGGGGGGAGGTCAGAATATAGCAAGACTCCATTAGAAAAAACAACATTACTAAGGTGAGTAATTTTTTCTTCAAACATGAAGTCTTGCTATATTCTGACATATCAGACTACACAGCAGTACCTCCATGGAGGAGGGACAGAACCTACTTAGGAAATAGGCTCTGAAGCACAGTTGTGTTAAAACCGAGCATCACTCCTAGCCTGGATGTCCAGGAGTAATGCTTGGTAAAAGTGTGAACTGTTTTCCAGGTAGCTGCTTGACATATCTCTAAGATAGGGATGTCCTGGCAGCAGCCAGAGAAGCAGCTGTACCTCTGGTAGAGTGAGCCCTCAGGCCTAAGGGAGGAACCTTACCCAGTTTTTCATAACAAAATTGGATACAAGAGACAATCCACCTGGCAATGGATCTCTTAGTGGCAGGTTTCCCTTTACCAACCTCCCCATAAGTGAGGAACAATTGGAGGGAGTCAAACCTGTGACCCTTGGTACACTCTATGTAGTAACTAAGGGCTCTCTTCACATCTAAGCTGTGCAGCCTCCTCTCGCCAGAGGAGGAATGGTCAGTGAAGTAAACTGGAAGAGATATAGATTGATTAAGCTAAAAATCTGAAACCACCTTAGGCAAGAACTTCCTGTTAGTCCTGAGGACCACCTTATCTCTATGAAAGGAGATAAAATCAGGCTCCACTGACAAAGCTTGTAATTCACTTATGCGTCTGGCAGAAGTGATGGCTACCAGAAACACAGTCTTCCAAGTCAAGTACTTAAGCTCTGCTGAAGACAAGGGCTCAAAGGGGGTTGCATAAGCTGAGCAATGCAAACATTAAGATCCCAGGCAGGGGCAGGGTCCCTGAATGGAGGGTTGGTGTGAAGCAATCCCTTGAAAAACTTGGAGAATACAGGGTGAGCTGAAAGAGAAGAGGGCTTACCTGCTGAAATAAAAGCAGACACAGCTGCCGGATGCACTTTTAGGGTAGCTGGCCTTAGCCCCAAGGTATTTAAGTGGACCATATAATCCAGGACTGTGGGTAAATCAGCAGATTCTGGGGAATATGCTTTGCAGAGCACCATATGGAAAACCTTTTCCATTTGGAATTATAGGTAGCCCTGGTGGAAGGTTTTCTAGAAGCCTTCAGGATATCCATTACACCTTGGGAGAGGTGCAAGTTAGCAAATTCTAACTCTTGAAGAGCCAGGCCTTGAGATTGACAGATTTCAGATTCGGGTACCAAACCCTCCCCTGAGCACAGGTTAACACGTTGTAACTCCTGGGGAGACACAGGGGAAGATGGACTGCTAAGGACAGTAGGAGTGGATACCAGGGTTGTCTGGCCCAATCTGGAGCAATCAGGATCATCTTGCAGGGTTGAGATCTGGTTTTGACTAGCACTTTGAACAGGAGAGGGAAGGGGGGAAAGCATAGAGAAACTTCCCTTCCCAATTGAGAACTAAGGCATCCAGAGGGACTGAGCCCAACACTGGGGGTCTGCAGCAAAAAAGGGGAAGTTGGTGATTGTCTGGGTCTGCAAAAAGATCTATCTGCGGGATGCCCCATCTGGAAAATATTACTTCCAATACCAGGGGGTCCAGTGACCACTCGTGATGGCCCTGGGAAATCCTGCTGAGAGCATCTGCCAGGACATTGTCCTTGCCTGGGAGGTGAACCGCTGTCAGGGAGGTGTTCAGGGAGTAAGCCAGAGACCACAACTTCATTGCTTCGGTGCACAAAGCTGTAGACTGAGTGCCCCCTTGCTTGTTGATGTACCACATTATGGTGGTGTTATCTGTTCTGATCTGAACAACTTTGTTCTGAACAGATTAGGAAAAAGCTTGAAGTGCTAGAAAAAATGCTCTGAGTTCCAACAGATTGATGTGGAGCAGAGATTCCTGAGGGGACCACAACCCCTGGATGGTGAGGTCGCCCATGTGAGCTCCCCACCCCAAGAGGGATGCATCCGTGGTAAGGATTAAGGAGTGAGACTGAGTGACAAAAGGAACTTGTCTCAGATTGCTCTGATCCTGCTACCACAGTAGGGCCTGGATCAGGGTTCGAGTAACTGGGATCAGTTTGGTTAGAGGGTCTTTCCTTTGAGACCAAAAGGCTCTCAAATGGAACTCAATATCCCTCATCTGAAACCTTGCTCCCTGCACTACTGCTGTAGAAGCAGCCCTGTGCCCCAGGAGCTGTAGAAAATGCCTTGCTGGCCGAGACACCTGCAGGGTGAATGAGGAGGCCAGAGAGACCAGAGTCCTTGCCCTGTCCAAAGGAAGGAAGGCTCTGGCTTTTTCTGTGTTCAGCTCTGTGCCTATGAAGGCGAGGAGCTGGACAGGCTCTAGAACTGACTTTGAAAGATTCAGAAGGAAACCTAGAGAGGTGAGCAGTTGCTGGGTTTTCTGTAGGTGTAACTTGACTTGGTCTGGGGACTGGCCTACTGTGAGCCAGTCGTCCAGGTAAGGGAAAATGGCAATTTTCTGCCTTCTTAGAGAAGCAACTACTACTGCCAGGTATTTTGTGAATACCCTTGGAGCAGAGGTGAGGCCAAAGGGCATTGCTCTGAACTGGTAATGGCCTGAGGGCAGCTCGAACCTGAGGTACTTTCGATAGGCGCTTCTGATGAGAATATGGAAATAGGCATCCTTGAGGTCCAGGGACACTAGCCAGTCCCCTGGCCTTAGAGAGGGTAGAATAATTCCCAGAGTCACCATTGTGAATTTTGGTTTTAAAAGGCGCTTGTTTAAGTATCTGAGATCCAGGATGGGCCGCCATTCTCCTGTCTTTTTTGGGGTAAGGAAGTACCTGGAGTATAATCCTTTGCCCTGGTGTAGGGGTGGAACCCTTTCCACAGCTCTGAGAGCTAGGAGGGAAGAGACTTCTACCTCTAGGGCAAGTGCCTCTGAGGGATTTGCAGGTGGAAAGGATCTGATTCTCAGCTTTGGAAATGTTTTTAAAGCCGAGAACCAGTCCCTGGCTTACTACTTCCAGGACCCACCTGTCTAATGTTAGAGACTCCCAGTCCTGGACAAAGTAAGCCAGCCTGCCCCCTACAGGTAGTTGAGAATCGGCCCTGGCAATCCCATCAGGGTGCCTGCTTGGCAGGGGCTTTGGGCTGAGGGGTGGAAGCAGGCCTGCTTGTACCCCGTCTGCCTCTCCCTCTAAAGAACCCCATCTGGGCAAAAGCAGAAGAGGAGGCCTGGGCTTGGTAAAAAGGCCTGCCCCTGCGCCAGGGAAGCTGCCTTTGAGGAGTGGCCTGCCGTTCCTTGGCCTGTGCACTCCTATAGGTGGTCCTATACTCATCCATTTTCTTCATGTAATTCTCTGTCTGCTCCCCAAACAGGGAATTACCCACAACAAGAAAATCCATGGCCTTAGTCTGGGTATCCTGTGACAGGCTAGTACATCTGAGCCAAGCCATTCTGCGAAGTGCCACAGATGTAGCCATGACCCTTGATGACACATCATTTGAATCCACTGCAGCATGGAATTGCACCTTGGATGCCTCAATACCATCAGCAGCCACCTGCTCCAGCTCCTTGGGAAGCTGGCCAGGGACCTGTTTTGCTAGAGCCATAACAGTGTCCCATCTAGATTTCTGATATCTAGCAATATAAGCCATATAATTTGCCTGTCTCAGTCCCAAGGATGCTGCCATGTACTGTTTCTTTGCCATGGCATCAATCCTCCTGGAGTCCTTGTCCGGGGTGTGTGAAGCCAAGAGAATATTTGCCTTGTCACAGGCTGCAGCCTGCACTACCCCAACATGGCTGCATTGTTGTGTAAGGAACTCCGTATCAGAGCCTGACAATGTGTGCCTCTTGTCCATTCTCTTATCCACAGGAGGTATAGTGTGAGGAGTTTTTAGAATTTTAAATGTCTGTTCCCCAAAAGATTTATGCAGGGGAACAGATAGTCTCCTGGACTCTGGGATATCCATCATTTCCACATAGTCAGGCTCCTCTTGATCATCCAATGCTTCCTCCATAGGGAGCTGGAGGGTTTCAGCCACTTTTTTATAGAACAAAAAATGAGAAGGGGACTCAGAAAGCCTAGGAGGAGACACTCCTGAAGGTCTGTCTGGGGAGATGTCCAGGTCAATGGGCACATCCAGACTTTCAAATCCACACTCACTCTCCTCATACTCCTCTTCCCCCTCCTCCCGTTCATAATATTCCTCTAAATCATACTCTTGAACCGGTGGAACCGGCCGAACAGGCGCTTACCTGATGGTGCCGGTTCGGTCGGAACCGGGAAAGCGACTGGACAATTTTAATCGCTGGCTATTTCTTCAGCGGTTGAGAGGAAAGTCTGGCTCCACACCAGCTGATTTCTAGTCCTTTTTGCTGAACCGACCCTCAGAGTCGGATCTCCTTTTGCCCAAGGAAGTCTCGCCCTGGTCAGAGGGCACTCCTCCGTTCTGGAACCGAACCGGCTGGCCATCCGTTCAGCTGACTTTTGGCCTCCTTTCCCTGAGCCTACCGACTCTTTTTCCAGGGTAGCTGCAGGAAAATTTTACAAATCTGGCAGTCTGCATTGAGGGTGGTCAAACCCCAGACAACAAACACAGGTGCTGTGGGGATCAGCCTTGGCAAAGGCTTCCCCACACACACTGCAGTGTTGAAACCCAGTGGGCCCGGTTTTTCTTTTGGGTTTCTCAGACATAGTGCCAGTCCTATCCAAACTTACCCGTTTATGGCAATCTGCCAGGCAAGACCCTCTTATCGGTTCCCAACCGTGTCACGGGTCGTGGAAAAAACTGTAATAAAATCTGTTTTTTTTTTAGAACCGATAAGAACCGGTAACCACAATCTAAATCACAGATTAAGATATTTTAAATAACCTGATCGGTTCAAACCGAACCGATAAGCCGTTTACAAGTTCCACACAGAAGAATTAATGTAAAACCTATCTAGTACTCACAATACCACAGACAGAGCTTGAACCAACAGGTTGTGGTTTAAATTCAGTTGAAAACCGAGAAAAACAATACTTTAGCCGACAAAATGAACCGAGCAGAAGGAGAAATCTCTGGAGTGACTGTTCAGTGAGGCGGAGTAAAGAATCTGACGGTTTGAGTTTGAAGAACAACAGACAGAGTTTCAACCGAGCTCGAGCTCAGCTTTCCATGCCTGGCATGGAAAGTTAACTCTTTCCTCTCCGGGGCAGTTCAAAGGTTGGAGATCACTGCATATGTCAGAATATAGTAAGACTTCATGTTGTTTGAAACTGGTTACAAGGCAGAACCCAGAGGGTACAGGCTAATGGAACGCAATCGACGAAGGCAGAGTGACCAGCAGGGTGCCCCAGGGCTCAGTGCTGGAGCTTCTGCTTTTCAATGTTTTTATAGCAGACATCGTTGATTAACTGGAAAGGAAGGTGTGTCTGTTTGCAGACGACACCAAGACATGTAACAGGGTGGACACCTCAGAAGGAGTGACCGAGATGGAAGCTGACCTCAATAAACTAGAAGAATGGTGTGGAGCGTGGCAGCTAAGATTCAATGCCAAAACGTGCAAGGTCATACACATAGGCAAGAAAAATCCAAGAAAGGAGTATTACCTAGGAGGTGAAAGACTGGCGGCCTCAAACCAGGAACAAGATCTGGGAATCCTAATCTCAGATGACTTGAAGGTTAGTAAGCAGTATGAGAAGGCAACATTAGAGGTCAACAGAATGCTGGGCTGCATTGGGAGGGGAATCGTAAGTAGGAGGAGAGAGGTGGTACTACCACTGTATAGACTGCTGGTCAGGCCTCACCTGGAATACGGAGTCCAATTCTGGAGGCTTCGCCTCAGGAAGAACATTGACAGGGTGGAAACAGTACAGAGAAAGGCAACAAAAATGATTCAGGGTCTGCAGTACATGTCCTACAAGGAAAGACTTGGGGAACTGAATATGTACTCCCTGGAGCAGAGAAGAGCGAGAGGGAACATGATTGAAACATTCAAGTATATAAAAGGCATTAACAAGGTACAGGCACTGGAACTTTTTCACTTCAAGATGGGCTCCAGGACCAGGGGACATTACCTCAGGCTGCAAGGAGGGAGGTTCTCCACCAACACCAGGAAGTTTTTCTTCACAGAAGGAGTGGTGGACACCTGAAACAGCCTGCCCCAAGAGGTTGTGGGGGTCAACACTGCGGGGGGATTCAAGAATGCATGGGATAGATACAAGGGAGCCCTGACTACAAAGGGCAACTAGAGTGTCAAAACAGATCCAAAACAAATGGGCAGACTAGATGGACCCAGCGGTCTCCTTCTGATGTCAACTTCTATGTTTCTATGTAACCGCAACTAAAAGGAGCATTCTCCAGGACAAAAAACGCATTTCACATGTGCTTGCCTGTTCAAACAGAGGCAAGGTAAATTTTTCCAAAATAAAATTAAGCTCCCACGGTAAAGCGGGGTTACACACCGGGACTTTTAGATGCAGGATTCCTTTTAGGAAGGTTTTAGATACCTCCAACTGAGCCAGAGACTTGCCCTCCAGTAAAATATGGTAGGCAGAGATGGCCACTAGATGCACCTTCAGCGAGGAATAGCTCAAGCCCAAGTCTGAAAGGTGAAGAAGATACTCCATGACCTGAGGAACAGGACATGAAAAGGGGTCCCAACCCTTCAAGGTGGCCCAAATGGAGAAACGCTTCCACTTCACAGCATATGTAGTTCTGGTAGAAGGCCTTCTGGCCTCTACCAAAACTTGAGCTACTCTAGCGGAAACTCCAAACCTGGAAGTGATTATGTCTTGAAGAGTCACACATGTAGATGAAGGGGTTTCAGCCCTGGATGGACCAGCGTGCCCTTTTCCTGGGCCAGGAGATCGTGACAAAGTGGTAGAGGGACTGGGGGTGCTGCTGACAGCTGCTGAAGCAGCAGAAACCAGATTTGTCTAGGCCAAAACACAGCTATCAGAATCACTCGGGCTCCTTCTGTTTGTAGCTTGATCAGCACTCTTTGTAAAACTGGAAAGGGAGGGAAAGCGTACAGAAACCTCCCTGTCCAACAAAGCGACAGTGCATCTTGCCAGAAAGCACGATGTATGGGATCGAGCAAGCAAAACTTATTAAGTTTTGTGTTTGATGGGGCTGCGAATAGATCTACGTCTGGACATGATCCACTATCTTCTGCTTTAGCTCACACTCATGTGCTCTTTACCTTGGTGCAGCTGAGATTGTCCTCGAGAGCATTCTGCACGCCTGGCACCTGAACTGCCAGAAGGCGAACCCCATTCGGGACAGCCCAACTCCAGACCCACATTGCTTCCCTACAAAGAGGATACGAGCGAGTGCCCCCCTGTTGTTGATATACCACACTACACACATGTTGTCTGACAGGATCAACAGTGTGTCCTTCTGAAGTATGTGCTGGAAAGCCTGAAGAGCATAAAAACTGCTCTCATCTCGAGCACATTTATGTGCAAATGTAGTTCGGCAGGTGACCACAGGCACTCCCCCCCCCCAGTCCTGTGAATTCCTAGATGCGCTCCCCATCCTGTATCCAACGCATCCATGGTCAGGATCTGCAAGTAAGGAAGGGGCAGGAAAAGAACTCCTTGTGCAAGGTTGCTGGAGTTCTGCCACCACTGCAGGTCTTCCTGCATCGGGTCGAGACTAGGACCGGACTGTCCAAGTCGTCCTCCCTCTGATCCCATTGAGACCGGAAAGTTCACTGCGAAATGCGCATGTAAAGCCTGGCCAAGGGAACCGTGGGGATAGCCACTGCCATGAGGCCGAGAAGGCGAAGAACCTCTCTAGCCGAAATGTGTCTGTTGAAGGCTACCAGCCGGGCCTGCATCTGCAGAGTCTCTACCCTGTCCAGGGGAAGGAAGGCCATACCATTGTGTGTCCAGAACCGCCCCAATAAATTGCAGGCGCTGGGAAGGAATGAGCTGTGATTTGGGGTAGTTGACCGTAATACCCAAGTGCTCGAAAAGGTGCAGGGTAGCTTTCAACCCCTCCTTCAATGGGGCTGCCAGTAGCCAATCGTCGAGGTAGGTGAAGACGTAGTGCTTTTGATTCATCAGGGCCCCTGCCACCACCGCTAGGCATTTGGTAAAAACCCGTGGAGCAGAGGACAGGCCAAAGGGGAGGGCTTTGAATTGGTAATGCTTCCCTTGGAAAGAGAACCTGAGGAATCTGCGATGAGGACGGAAGACAGGGATGCGCAGGTATGCATCCTGCACGTCCAGGATACAAAGCCACTGTCCTTGGGACAGTAGAGGCAGCAGACTTTTCAGCGTCAGCATCCGAAACCTCTTGTATTCTATGAAGAGGTTTAGGGTACTGAGGTCTAGGATTAGGCATAGATCCTGTGTCTTCTTTGGAACCAGACAGAAGTGGGAGCAAAATCCCTTGTCTATCTGATTTGCCCGCACAGGCTCTACGGCTTCTTTTTGAAGAAGAGCTGTGATCTCCTCCCTTAATTGAGGGATGTGTGCCTTTGGGTAGCGGAAAACCCGGAGGTTTGCTTGCAGGATTTTCGTGAAACTCTAGAGTGTGACCAAGCTTTATTAGCTGAAGTACCCATGCATCGGTGGTAATGGACTCCCAGTCTCCCAGATGCCTTTCAAACCTTCCGCCTACCTGTTCCTCCGGAAGATGAGGAGGAGGGAGGGTGGTCAGCGAGTCAGGAGTGTGTGTGGGGGGTGGGTTAGGGAGGCATCTTCTGGGTTTTGGCTGGAGGAGTGGCAGCAATGTGGGGAGCCCTGCGTTTGAACTGACGCCTGGGAGTTAGCTGTGCTTTCGTCTGATGCCTATTTTGCCGATGAAAGGGATGTCTAGGCTGAGGTTTTGGACGGTACATAGTGTGTACCGACTGAAGGGCAGTGTCTTTATCCTGAAGGCTCGTAATAATGTCCTGGATATCTCCACCAAACAGGACAAAGCCTCTGAAGGGAGCATCCTGAACAGCTGCCTGAACATCAGGGGCTAGACCTGAAACTCTTAGCCAAGAGAATCTGAATAGGCTAACTGCCGTGGCTGTGCCTCTAGCAGAGGAATCCACCGCATCATAGGTGGCTCTTAGAGAATGACGTCCGGCCACCTTAGCGGACCTAAGGGTATTAGCCAAGGTGGACCTAGCTTCTGAGTCTGGGAGGGCCTCGACTATGGTCTCAAGCTGATGGAACAAAGATTTTTGGTACACTAGCATGTGCGCCACATAGTTGAGTGCACGAATAGCTAGTGTAGAGAATGAGTAAAATGTTCTCCTGAACTGGTCCAGCTGTCTGGAGTCCTTGTTGGGAAGAAAGGTACTTCGGCTTGGCGGACCTCTCATGGGCCGCAGTGATGACCACCAAGTCAGCCTTAGGATGCACGCTGAGGTGATCTTTACCTTCTGGTGTCCTGTATATCCGGTTGGCCTTTTTAGCCATAGCCGGGATAGAGGAGAGCCTTTGCCAGATGGTGGAGGACAAATCTTCATGAGGTTCCAGCCATGGGGGAGTAAGAACTGGACTTGTGTCTGAGAAGTCTAGATGTTCAGCTAACCTCTGATGCTTTGGGTCCTGAGCATCAGACTTCCAACCTTGTGCCTCTGCGATCTGCCTTAAAAGGTCCATGAAAGATAGATCCTTCAGAGGGGCCTTGGGAGACTCCCTCAGGACTGGCTCCTTGGGGGGGGGAAGGGAGTCTCAAATCCCAAACCCTGAGAGGATGACGCGGAATCTGAATCGGAGTCACCGGAATCCGCAGGTTCCTGGTCCGGAAGTGCAAAACCAGATTCAGAATGGACAACCTCTGACATCAGAGTCTGTGAACGGCCTGATGTCAGGCCAGACATTGAGACATGAAGGGTTACCGAGAAGGGCACCCTAGGGTTGAGGATGCCTACTGTCCAGTTCCGAGACCAACTGGGATTTTGTCTCGGACCACCAGGATTGCAATATCTCCCTGAAATCCACCTATGACTGAGCTGGAGGAGGAAGAATGTGAGGAGGTTGTGGGTGATAGGTATGACAGCCCGATCTAGCGGCATGTAGGCCTTGCGACGAGAAGCCTGAGGCAGAGTAACGGTGGGCATATCCCGGCACATGAAAAAGAGGTGATTGGCCACCAGGGTATCCCCCGCAGAAATTACCCGTGGAAAAATGATCTGGTGTTGGGCCTGAGGGAGGGTAGCCAGACGCCAGAAACCCTGTTAGTGGACCTAACGGAGGCTAGCCTAACGACAGCCCTGACGGGAAGGGGGGTTAGCCTGACAGAGGAAAGCCTGATGGTGGCCCTGACGGGGGGTAGCCGAATGTCAGGCCCAATGGGGTATAGCCTGATGGGGGATAGCCAGAAGGCAGTGGGAGACCTGTCGGTGGTCCTGCCAGGGAAAACCCAGGTGAAGGGCCTGGAGGCGGAGGACCAGACTGTGGCCCCACATGTGGTAATTCTGATGGGGGCCCTGGAGGATAGCCCGACGGTGGGCGTAAAGGAGCCGACGGGCACTGGGGAGGTGCGGGGTCTCGTATCCCAGCCAGGGGCAGCGGAGCCACCGGCTGTTCAGTGGGTGCTCTATCATTAGGTATACCTGATGGAAGATCTCCGTCCGTTGGGTCCTGCAGATCTGGGGATATCGGAGGAAGTTCTAGCAGAGGAGGAGATGGGGGCTCGCCAAGAGAAGAGCCACGGGCGACCATTACTCCTCAGCCGAGATAGATCTGAAGTCCAGCTGTGCATCGTCAGAACCTCCCAACGTATCTGACGGACGCGAGATGGTCATGCGATCGTCGGAGGGTTCGACTGACGACTGAGGGGACGACTGACTTATCAACCTGGGCCGTGAGGGTATCAGAGATGCCGACCCCTGACTTATCGACCCAGGCCAGGCACTCGTTCGAGGGTTGGATGAGTGGCTTATCAGCCGCGCCTGCCAACTTAGAGCCCGGGGTAGTAATGGGCCTAAGTGCAGCCTTAGAAGAATCTGAGGCACCCCCGGCCACCATAACCAGTGGCGGTGGGGGGCGAAGCCTGTACTTTAGGTGGGAGCGCAGGCTTGGCCGAGGTGCTTATCTTCCAGGAGGAAGAGGGCCGTTCCTCTGATGAAGAGCCCGCAGGTGGCTACGGAGGAGGGAGGGGGACTGCTCCCAGTCCCAATGCTTTTCCTTATCCCTCTTCTTCTTCTTATGGGAGTCGGTTGGGGAGGAGGAGGTGCCCTTATGTTTTTTTAGCTCCTTTTCCATTGAAGCCATTTTCAGCTTGAGTACGTGGGATTCAAGTGACTGCTAGCGCCGTTTCCGTGTGGCCTGGTTGAACTGGGTGCAGGCCTCACACTTCTCGACATTATGGTCCGGGCCCAAGCAGAAGAGGTAAAGGGTATGCTGGTCCTTGAGCAGCAGCTGGATGCTGCACGAATTGCACTTGTTCTTATGCGATTCAGACGATGAAGATGACATACAAAATTTTTATTGTTAAGAAAAATAATTTAAAAAAAAAGAACGGATACTTAATCTGAAGTGAAGGTGATTGAACTGCTGCCACGAGCTCCAGAAGGGTCCGACGTGCACAGGTCGACGACAGGAAAGAACTGGAGGGCGGACATGGGGACCACCCACTATACAGTGTCACGCTGATGTCCATCACGTGACATTGGGTGGGAGGTCTCCCATCAGACACTGCTAGCAAAAGTTTCCGTGTGGTCCTGATGTCGGGAAGTAGTTCTCTACAAGTAATTATCTATTGCAAGAGACTCTCAAAGTACGATATGGAAATTGTGTACTTAACCAGAATTTTGATCTTCTTGGACAGAGTCTCCACTACTCATTCACTCCAATGGGAGTACGCCGGAGGCGCTAGGATCCCGCGGGAGTAAAAAATCTTCAGGACGGCAGGCGCCGGGATAGGACTGTGCATGTGTGGCGCCGCGAGGCTAGCTTGCGCCATACAGGCTATCTCAGTGTCGACCCTCCAACCACCTCAGTACCTTTTCGACCGAGGAGGTGTAGCATAAAAAATGAAAGAAAACCTGACCCTAACCTCAGAGCATGTGAAACCCCGGATGACCCACGTAAGAAGGGTTAACTGAACAATGCCTTCACAGCCCGAACAACAATTGAGTGAAGACCAAAAACAGAACGAGTGAGCTCGGGGGATGGTGCGTGGGCGTGTGAATGAGTGGTGGAGACTCCGTCCAAGAAGGAAAAAATTACTCACCATAGTAATGTTGTTTCTTCTAATGGAGTCTTGCTGTATTCAGACATAATACAGTTAGCCCCAGCACTTGAACTGCCCCGGAGAGGAAAGAGTTAACTCCATGCAGAAGCATGGAACATTGCGCTCGAGCTCGGTTTTAAAACCTCTGTCTGTGGTACTTCCCAGTGTAACCATCAGATTCTTACGTGCAACTAACTAACTAGGCACTAAAATATGGAAATTGTTTGAAACATATAGCCAAAAGGCAAAAAATAGTTTTGGGGTCCAAAAGACTCAAGTTGAGAATCCAAGAAGAAACAAGGTAGTGACAATTTAGGCTATGAACATAAGAATAATAAACATAACAGCTACCCCACCAAAAGGGAGGGTACAAGGTACACCCCTGAGATGCAACACTGTACCTGCCAGACCACTTCCCAAAAACAGGTTCTGAGAGGGGAGGCTAGGTCTGAATACAGCAAGACTCCATTAGAAGAAACAACATTACTATGGTGAGTAACTTTTCCTTCAAACAACATGAAGTCTTGCTGTATTCAGACATAATGCAGACTACCAAGCAGTTCCCTATGGAGGAGGGAATGCAGAACCTACTTTGGGATCAGGCTCTGCAGTACTTCTGTGCCAAACCTAGCATCGCTCCTAGCCTGGATGTCCAGGGAGTAATGCTTGGTGAATGTATGTACTGTTTTCCAGGTGGCTGCTTTACAGATCTCTAACAAGGGAATATCTCTGGCCGGAGCTAGATAGGTAGCTGTACCCCTAGTGAAGTGAGCCTTCAGGCCTGAAGCGGGTGTTCTACCCAATTTGTCATAGCAGAATTGTATACAAGAAAATGGAAATTACATACCGACCGTAATTCTTGATCTTCTTGGATGAGTCTCCACCACTCATTCACACTAATGGGAACTGCGCTGGAGGTACTAGGTCCCATCGGGAGCAAACTTTTTTGTTTGAAGGTCAGCGCCTGAGATGGAGCCACGAGGAGCAGCACCGCAAGCCTCAGCTCATGCGGTAATGAATATCTCGGCGTCAACCTTCCAACCGCCTCAGTACCTTTTTTCCGAGGAGGTGCAGCGAATTCAACTAGAAGGATAGTTTGCCCAAAACCGACATAAGATAGTCCCGGAAGACTCTGATAAGAAAGGTCAACAAAGAAGTCTTCACAGCCTAAAGATTGAGGGAGTGAAGACCAACAACAGAAGGTGAGCTTCGAGGGATGGTGGGTGGGCATGTGAATGAGTGGTGGAGACTCTGTCCAAGAAGATCAAGAATTACGGTAAGTACGTAATTTCCATATCTTCCTGGATATAAGTCTCCACCACTCATTCACACTGATGGGAGAGTACCAAGCTAACAATCTCCCGAGAGGGCGGCAGGAGAGACCAAGAGCTCACAGTTTTAGGACAGAAGTCCATTAAGGATGGTTCTGCCAAAGGAAAGATGTCGTCTGGCATGGACATCCAGGGCACAGTGTTTAACAAAAGTATGCACTCAGCTCCAGGTAGCCACATTGCAAATATCTGCAATGGGTACGTTGCGGATTTCCGCCAGAGATGCCGCGACTGCCCTAGCAGAGTGAGCGTACACGCTGCCCTCCAACTTAACCAGCGCCATGAAATAACAGTGGCGAAGGCATGTCACTAACCATGCTGAGATACATCTGACAGCGACAGGCTGACCCACGGATTTAAGGGCCACCCTCTTCTCCTGCAAATCAGTGATGATGTCCTTGACATCACCACCGAAAAGCACAGAACCCCTGAAAGGTGCTTCTTGGATCGCTGACTGCACCTCCAGGACCAAACCTGACACACGGAGCCATGCGTGACGCCGAAGACCCAACGGCGAATGCAGAACTCCTTCCAGCAGTGTCCACTGCGTCGTAGGTCGTCCTCAGAATGTGACAACTGGCCGAACGAGCAGAACGGACCAGGTCGGCCAACTCCTGCTTGACTTGGGAGTCAGGCAAAGAGTCAATCCTGGATTCTGCCTGGGTAAGGATGGCCTTCTGGTAATCCCCCATATGTGCTACATAGTTCAGGGCCCTAATCCCCAGTGTGGAAGAAGCGTAGATCTTCCTTCCATACTGATACAGAAGGAGAGATTCCTTATCCGGGGGAGACGAGCTCAAGTGTTTCGGATGTGCTGACCGGCCGTGAGCGGCGCTAATCACAACCGAGTCTGCACAGGGGTGAGAGTCTAAAAAGCCTACACCCTCTGGAGCCTGGTATAGCCTGTTCGACTTCCTTGGAAGTGGGGCTAAAGCCGAAAGCTGCTTCCAAATAGTGGAAACAAGGTGGGCGTGAGGCTCGAATTAGGGTGGCACTAAGGCAGGAGCCGTAAGGGGCAAGTCCAGATGTTCAGCGAGTTTTACCCGTTGAGGATCTGGTTCTAAAGAATGCCACTGATGGACTTCCTGGATCTTCCTGAGCAGCTCCGTGAAGGAAGGATCCTCCGGAGGAGACTTCGGAAGAGTCCTCGGCTGGGGCTTGGACAGAGAGCGTGGCACGTCGTCTTTCTCGGAACCTCCGTCGGAAGCCTCTGAGGAGTCCGAGAGAGAAGGAGAGGAAGAGTCTGAAGCAGAGTAAGACTCCCTAACTCGTCTAGGGGGAGGAACGGGTTCCTTGGGAAGGATCCCAGAACGCGTGTCCTGCCCCTCTCTGGATCCCGAGGGCAAAGCCCGGGAATCCAGAGGTGGAGAGGGAGTGTGCCGTCTAGGGCGTACGGGAGCCGGGGGTGGCACCGCCGCCGTAAGACGCCTTTAGATTCTCTTGGTGAGCTGAGCCTTGGCTCAGCCCACCAGGAGGCAAGAGTCTCTGAAGATCCACCGCGCCTAGGGAGCGGTGGAGGAGGAGGAGGGGATAGCTGTACAGAGGAAACTGTGAGGAGAGTATCTCGTGAGTCTCGCCGCGAATACCGGAGTCAGCAGTGTTGGGTACCGCGGCCGGGCGAGTCTCGCGCCGGTACTGCAGCGCAAGATACCGCGGACCTGGGAAACCGGGCGTTGGATAGGACAGCGGATACCCAGGCACTGGAGGAGCTGCCGGAGCAGACGGCCCAGCCGGGTACTCCATGGGCGGATCAGCCGGGATAGGCCTGTGGGGTGGAGGGCCCGAAGGAAGAGGAATATCCCCCACCGGTGTTGGAGGGGCTGGTGTTGGAACCGGCGTCGGCGGGGCCGGTGTCAGGGAGGCCGACGTCAGATCCGGCTCTTCAGGAAGTGGATCAGACGGTAGCCCAGTATCCCGAGTCTCATCCGGGGACAGAGGGGAAAAATCCCCGGGGTCGGGCAGGGAGGACTGGGGCTCCCCTGACAGCAGCGAAGGCTGCGGGGAGCCTGGTATGACAGACGAAGCAGGGTCTGCCGTAGGCTCCAGGGCCCGGCGCACGTCGGAAGAGCCGATGTGTGGCTTAGGGGCCGGGTCCCGGCGGACCCCAGAGGAGCCCAATGTCCGACTTCGGGGGTCCCATGTTGAGACGGGCCGAGGATGGGAAGAGGCCCGCCCAGAAGGGAACATCGCCGCGCCAACCCCAAAGGGTCGAGCCGCCTTAGCTGCTTTCTTCCTGGCGTACGCCGGAGGAGCCGACGTCCTGCTTAAGGGAAGTGTCCGCACCAGTAGGCCGCAAGCCTGCAGCGGCATTGGGGCTGGAGCCCTTTGCTCGAGGCACCCGGGCGGGCTCGAATGCGAACTCGACGGGCGGGCGACGCCCTCCAAAGCCTTGAGGCTGCCGTCGGGCGATCCCCCAGAGGGGATGTTATCTGAGCCGTGACTCAGGCCGGAGTTGAGGAAGAGGAGGCCTTCTCCCGGTGCCTTTCCTTGTCCCGCTTCTTATGCCCTTCAGGGGAGGTAGATGCCTGCCGAAGTTTCTTCAACTACTTCTCCATTGCGGACATCTTCTTTTTGAGGAGATGGGCTTCGAGGGACTGCTGGCGTCGTCTGCGGGTGGCCGCGTTAAAACGAAGGCAGTGCGGACACTTGTCGACCGTGCGGTCGGGGCCTAAGCAGAAAAGGCAGAGGGAGTGACCATCTTTGTGAGGCAGTTGGGCGCCGCACGAGTCGCACTTATTCTTTGAAGGGGACGACATATACCGACGTTCACCTGACGATGGAAGTGTAGAATACAATACTGAAAACTTTTTCGGAAAAACCGACGAAGTAACAGGACTGAGTGATAAGAACTTAACCACAAGGCGCTGCACGAGCTGACGGCAGGAAAGAACTGGAAGGTGGGCGTCCGAGACCGCCCCTTTATACTGACGTCGAGTGATGCTGGTCACTTGACGTGGGGAAGGGCCTCGCCAGGGACTGCTAGCTAGAAATTTTTCCGTGGGGTCCCGCTGCTGGCCGGCGTCAGTCCTATATGTAATTACCTACTGCAAGAGCCCTCACGAAGTAAGATCTGGTGTTTATTAACACCCCCTCGAAAGGGGACAGGAGGAGGTTGAGCCAACTTAATGGCTCACCTAGTCTTTTGTGTAGCTTCTAGAGCCTGTTCTACTTGAGGGTCAAAGAGATACACACCATCAAAAGGCAACGCCATTACCTGCTGCTGTGCGTCATTCGTGAAACCTGAAGTGCACAGCCAAGAATGACAGCAGGTACAAATGCCGGCCGCCACCTCTCGGGAAGCAGTATCAAAAGCATCCATAGCCACTTTAACCTGCTGGTTGTTGGATTCGATACCCCTGGTAATGGTTTGAAGTAACTCTGACTTTGTGTCAGATTCTGGTAGAGCTTCAACCATTTGTTTGAGTGAGTGCCAAAGGATATACTCATATTGAGAGAAATAGCCTTGGTAGCTGGCAATACGCATACCCAGGGTGGAAGTAGCAAATACTCTCTTACCTAAAGTATCTACCTTACGAGATTCTTTGTTAATAAGTCGAACTGTAGTAGTCTGGGGAAGGATGACCTTATCATTCTCTGCCAAAACTACAATAGGATTCGCAAAGGCTTGGGATGCCAAAATGGGTCGATCCTTGGGGGCTGAGTATTTCCTATCTATGGATTTAGCCACTGAAGGAATGAGAACAGGATTATTCCATACCATTTGAGACAGCATCTCAAAGGAGGGCTGTACCAGAGGAGTCAAATCCGTACGGATCTCCGGAAAATGGAGGTATTGGAGTCTTAGCAATTTCCCAGGATCAATGTCTGTAGTTTGGAGAGAAAGAGTGGAAATCAAGTTTTCAGCAGAGACTTAAAAGACAGGTCCTCGACCACAGGCTCTGCAGCAGGAATAGATCCTGTTCCTTCCACTTCATCACCCAGCCTAAGGTCTGGGTCAGCCTCAGAGTCATCTCCAAACAGTCCAGGAGGGACTGCATGGACAGGAAAGGAGTGAAAATCAGAGGGAAATGAAGAAGGAAAAGGGTTAAAGGAGGAGTCCTGAAAGGTGGATGACGCCCTAAGAACCCCCGGCACCGCAGAAACGCACTGCACTGACGAAGCACACGGTGCCGAGGACGGCACTGACGATGCGTACAGTGCCAAGTAAACCAACAGCGCCGAGGACGTCACCAACAGACACATCGGCACCAAAAATGGCGCTGAACGTGCCATCAACGCTGAGGGCATCGAAAACACCCCAAGACTCCGAAAAACAGGATTTGAGGAGAAGGGAGGAAGAAGAGCAGCAGATAGAGGCATCGGTGTGGCCCCCTACGCCGCAGCCATATGGGGGAGGGAGAACACCCAAGTACGGAGTCGATGGCACCGAAGACGGTGCCGCGCAACCAGGGAGGCTGAACCGCCCTACCTGGTCTCCCAAGAAGCGCGAAGGCCTCTGAGTGACCGGGCCAGGCAGCTGGACCAACCTCCGAGCCAACTGCTCCATAACAGCAGCCCACTGATGAAACTGCTCATCTGAAGACCTACCAGAGGGTGGGGTAGGGCTCCGATGTCGAAGACGTCAGCTACCACAAACAGAAGCTGGCAACTCTGAAGGAGGAGACCGGCAACTAGCTCCAAAAACTGACCATCTACGCGCAGACATATCAGAGGGTGACCTCGAGTGATGCCTTCTCTTTTTTGACCTCTGGGCTGAAGAAGAACTCGAGGCCGAACGGTGCCGAGAATGCGACCGTTTATTTTTATGCTTTTGAGGGGACCGCCCGCCCCCTCGGACATTGGACTGACTGTTGTCAGACCCCTTCCAGAGAAGGCAGCAGACCGGACCTTGCCCGGCTGACTGAACAACTTTCATATGAAGCCTCCCTACCGTCACCTGACTCGCTCATGGTCGACTCCGTCAAAGTAGGCTGAGACTTCTTTGTAAATAAGAATAAACTTAAGCTATACTTATTCAAGATATTATTACAAAACAACAAAACTGAAAACTATGCTGCTAGTTTGAAGCTTGACTCCCGGCGAGCGACGTTGTCACTGAAGCGCACTCGACAGCGAGAAAAAAGGAACGGAGGCGGTTGGAAGGTCGACGCTGAGATATTCATTACTGCACGAGCTGAGGCTCGCGGTGCCGCTCCTCGCGGCTCCGTCTCAGGTGCCGACCTTCAAACAAAAAACGTTGCTCCCGATGGGTCCTAGTGCCTCCGGCGCAGTTCCCATTAGTGTGAATGAGTGGTGGAGACTTATGTCCAGGAAGATCAATCCACCTGGCAACAGATCTTTTAGTGGCAGGCTTACCTTTCCCCATTTCACCATAAGTGAGAAACAATTAAAGACAGTCATTTCTGTGTGCCTTAGTATGCTCTATGTAGTAGCTACAGTAAGAGCCCTTTTAACATCCAAACTGTGTAATCTTCTTTCCCCTGAAGAAGAATGGTCAGTGAAAAACACAGTGAGCGATATGGACTGGTTTAGGTGGAAATCCGATACCACTTTAGGCAAGAACTTCCTATTAGTTCTTAGGACCACTTTGTCCCTATGGAAGGATATGAAGTCAGGTTCAACTGGCAGGGCCTGTAATTCACTAATCCACCTGGCAGAAGTAATAGCTACCAGAAACACAGCTTTCCAGGTCAAGTACTTCAATTCAGCCGAAGCCATAGGCTCAAAGGGTGGCTGCATGAGCTGAGCAATGCAGACATTAAGATCCCAAGGCGGAGTAGGCTCCCTAAAAGGAGGGTTAATGTGGAGCAGACTTTTGAAAAACTTTCTGGAAACAGGATGAGTTGCCAGGGAAGAGCCCTTCCCTGATGAGAGGAATGCAGAGACAGCTGCTAGATGAACCTTCAGATAGTCTAAGGTTCTGGAAATGTCTGCAGAATCAGGCAGGATGCCTTTCTGAGAGCACCAAATACTGAACCTCTTCCATTTGGAATTGTAAGTTTTTCTAGTGGAAGGTTTCCTGGAGACCTTTAGAATATCCAGAACTTCCTGAGAGAGATGAAGTGCTGCATATTCTGACTCTTCAAGAGCCAGGCCTTGAGGTTGAGGGACTGGAGACTGGGGAACCAGATCCTCCCCTGGGAGGAGGAGAGAAGACTGTATCTCCTGGGAAGACACAGGGGACGTGACACAGCCAAGGATGACAGAAGAGGATACCAGGGCTGTCTGGCCCAATCTGGAGCCACCAAAATCACTGTGCAGGGTTGAGTTCTTATCTTGATCAGAACTCTGAACATGAGAGGGAAAGGAGGGAAGGCATAGAGAAATCTGCCCTTCCAGTCCAGAATGAGGGCATCCGGGGACCTGTCCCCAGGAATGGAGGTCTGCAACAAAACAGAGGAAGTTGATGATTGTCTGGTGCTGCAAATAGATATATCTCTGGGATGCCCCACCTGGAGAAAATGATCTTCAGAATGTGAGGATTCAGGGACCATTCGTGATGTCCCTGTGAAATCCTGCTCAGGGCATCTGCTAACACATCGTCTTTCCCTGGAAGATGAACCGCTACCAGGGAAGTCTGAAGGGAATAGGCCAGAGACCAAATCTTCATGGCCTCTATGCACAAGGCCATGGACCGAGTGCCTCCCTGCTTGTTGATGTGCCACACTGTGGTAGTGTTGTCCGTCCTGATTTGGATCACCTCTACCTTGACTGAATCTGAGAAGGTCTGAAGGGCTAGGAAAACTGCCCTGAGTTCCAGGAGATTGATATGAAAAAGAGACTCCTGCAGGGACCAGATTCCCTGAGCTGTTAGGGCTCCCAGGTGGGCTCCCCAGCCTAGGAGAGAAGCATCCGTAGTTAGAACTACTGATGGGACTTGAGGGAGAAATGGAACCCTTTGTCTGAGGATTTCCTGGTCCACCCACCACTGAAGAGCTTGTACCAGAGTTCGAGTCACTGGAATCAGTTTGGAGAGAGTGTCCCTTCTCTGTGACCAAAAGGACCTTAGATGGAACTGAATGTCCCGCATCTGAAATCTGGCTCTCTGAACCACTGCAGTGGAGGCTGCCATGTGGCCCAAGAGTTGGAGGAACTGTCTTGCTGGAAGAGAAACCTGAGGCCGAAAGGAGGAAGTGAGGTCTACTAAGGCCTTCACCCTTGCCAGAGGAAGGAAGACTTTTGCTTGGACAGTATCCAATTCCACCCCTATGAAGGTGAGAAGCTGTACTGGTTCGAGGACTGATTTTGGCAGATTTAGAAGAAACCCCAGAGAGCTGAGCAAGTCCTGGGTGGTTTGCAGAGCTGCCCTGACCTGATCTGATGACTGCCCTACCAGCAGCCAGTTGTCCAGATATGGAAAAATGGTGATACCCTGTCTTCTGAGGTAAGCCACCACTACTGCAAGGCACTTTGTGAACACCCTTGGAGCTGATGTTAGGCCAACAGGCACGGTCTTGAAGTGATAGTGGCCTGAAGGCAACTCGAACCTGAGGTATTTTCTGTGTGAGCACCTTATAGGGATATGGAAGTAGGCATCCTTGAGGTCCAGTGATACTAGCCAATCCCCTGGCCTTAAAGAGGGAAGGATTATTCCTAGAGTTACCATTTTGAATTTGGGTTTTGATATGTGTTTGTTCAAGTACCTTAGATCCAGGATGGGTTGCCACTCCCCTGTTTTCTTTGGGGGTAAGGAAGTACCTGGAGTACAGGCCTTTTCCCCTGTGTTGAGTAGGAACCTTCTCTATGGCTCTGAGAGCTAGGAGAGAGGAAACCTCTGCCTCTAGGGCAAGGGTTTCTGAGACTGATGCAGGTGGAAAAGACTTGGCCCTTTTGGGTACCTTTTGAAACTGAGGGCCAGTCCCTGGCTTACTACTTCCAGGACCCACCTGTCTGCGGTAACAGACTTCCAGGCCTGAAAGTAGTAAGGCAGCCTGCCTCCTACTGGGATTGGGGAGTTGACCCGGGCTGACACCTCAGGGTGTCTGCTTGGCAGGAGCCTTAGACTGGGAGGAGGAAGCAGTCCTGCTCATCCCCCTGCCGCCCCTCCCTCGGAAAAAAAAACCCTCTGTGGGTAAGAAGAGGAGGCCTGGGCTTGGTAACAAGGCCTGTGAAAAGGCCTGCCTGCCCCTGGACTGCTGCTTTTGAGGAGTGACTTGCCTTTCTTTGGCCTGTGCACTCCCTGTAAGTTGTCCTGTATTCGTCCATTTTCTTCATGTAAGCCTCTGTCTGCTCCCCAAACAAAATGTTACAACTACAGGGAAATCCATAGCCTTAGACTGGGTGTCCTGTGATAGGCTAGCAGATCTGAGCCAAGCATGCCACCTGAGAGACACAGATGTAGCCATGACTCTGGATGCCACATCGTTGGAGTCCACGTCAGCGTGAAATTGTACTTTAGATGCCTCAATTCCATCTGCAGCCACCTCCTCCAGCTCTTTAGCTAGCTGGGGGGAGGCCTGTTGAGCCAGTTTCAGAACCGTATCCCACCTGGGCTTCTGGTACCTGGCTGTATGGGCCATATAATTTGCCTGCCTGAGTCCCAAAGGGGATGCCAAGTATAGTTTTTTGGCCATGACATCAACTTTCCTGGAGTCCTTGTCTGGGGGGTTGGAAGCCAAAGGAATGTTTGCCCTGTCACAGGCTGCAGTCTGCACTACCCCAACATGGCTGCAATGTGAATAAAGGAACTCTGCAGCTGAGCCTGATAACATATACCTCCTGTCCATTCTTTTATCTACAGGAGCTAAAGAGTTAGGAGTCTGTAGAATCTTATTTGTCTGTTTCCCCAAGGACTTATGAAGGGGAATAGACAACCTCTTGGACTCTGGGATGTCCATCATCTCACAAAATCAGGCTCTTCTTCCTCCTCAGCAGCTTCAACCAAAGGGAGCTGGAGGGTTTCCGCCACCCTCTTGTAAAACAAGAAGTGTGAAGGGGACTCAGAGAGACTGGGTGGAGAGATATCAGAGGGCCTGTCTGGGGAGATGTCCGGTTCAATGGGCACATCCAGACCCCCCTGGTCGTCATCATCGTCAGGGTAATCTTTGTCTCCCTCCCGCTCCTCATAGAAAGCATCCGGATCGTAATCCGAAAAAGCCGGTTCCGACCGAACCGATCGCCTAACCGGCGGTGCCGGTTCGGATGGAACCGGGCGAAGCGATTGGACAATACTAATCACTTTGGCTATCTCATCCGTGGTTGGAGTATGCGGTACTAGATCCGAACCAGGAGACTTTCGTTTCCTTTTTGACGGAACTAACCCCTCAGAGTTGGCTCTCCTTTGGCCCGAGGAGGTATCGCCCAGGTTAGTAGGCACCTCCTCAGGTTTGGCCGCAACCGAACCAGGCTGGCCACCCGGATCCACTGACTTCTTGGCCTCCCTTTCCCTCAACCTACTCAGTCTTTTTTCTAGAGTGGTTTTGGGAAAGTTTTTGGCAATTTGGCAGTCTGACTGGAGGTGGTCAAACCCCAGACAATAAACACAGATGAGGTGGGGGTCGACTTTGGCAAAGGCCTCCCAACACTCAGTACAGTGCTGAAACCCAATGGGACTGGTTTTATTTTTGGGTTTCTCAGACATGGCCAACCTACCAAAATTACCCTATAGAAGCTTTCAAGCCAGGTAATACCAACCGCTTGGTAACAACTGTGTCACAGGTTTGGAAAAGAACCAAGAAAAAGCCCGGTTCTTTTAAAACCCATCAGTACCGGACCACCACACTAATCCCAGAAAGATATTTAAAATTAGAGAGTTCACAAGGTCGGTTCCTAACCGGACCGACCGAAAAGAAACCGAAGAGACAAACGATTTACACAGTTAAATAAAATAAAAACACAGTCACTACCTATCTACAACACTACCTGTACCGTAGACAGAGGCTGGAAATCCTAAAAAACAATAAAGAAATGTTTTTTAAACCGAACGCTTTACTATACCGAACCAAGCAGAGGAACTCTCCGGAGCGACTTCACTGTTAGGTGAAGTAAAGAATCTGACGGTTACACTGGGAAGTACCACAGACAGAGGTTTGAAAACCGAGCTCAAGCTCAACGTTCCGTGCTTCTGCATGGAGTTAACTCTTTCCTCTCAGGGGCAGTTCAAGTGCTGGGGCTAACTGCATTATGTCTGAATACAGCAAGACTTCATGTTGTTTGAAGATCAAGAATTACAGTAAGTACATCATTTCCATATCTTCCTGGACTCAAGTCTCCACCACTCATTCACAGTAACGGAAAAAGTACTGAGCTAAAAATCACCCCCCTTCCCCCCCCAATACCTCTCAACCTTTCTTCACCAAAATGTGTGACAAATTAGCAAAATGTGGGACATATCATCAAACACGGCACTGCAAGCTCAGAACACTATGGCTATCAGCGCACTAGTGTTCATAATGTTTGCTGGTAATTAAACACAATAGATAATTATGCATTTCTGCTTTAAAACCTCTGTGAGAAGTGTGGAATATCACTACCCCAATGTGGGACAAAGTATTTCTGAGGGTTAAAATGAGTGACGTACCTTGTAATGTGTGACAGTTGAGAGGTATGCCCCCCCCCCAACCCCCGAGCAGGACGGTTGGAGACAGAGCTCATGCAAAATGGAAGTCCATAAGGACTGTCCTGCCAAAGAAAGAGAGCTGTCTGTTATGGACATCCAGAACATAGTGCTTTACAAAGATATGCACTGAGGTCCAACTCACCGCCTTGCAGATGACTGCAACAGGTACATTATGAATCTCCACTGGGAAGCTGCAAGCGCTCTGATAGAGTGGTGTGAATCCGGCCTTTCTACTTGCCTGTGACGTGGATTAGTAGTGCTGGAGACATGCTACTAACCAAGCCGAAAACATCTCATGGTAAGAGGTTGACCCAGCCGAGGCATGCTGAAGATACAATAGTTGTTCAGATGTGTATCTCTTTGTTCTATCAATGAAGAATCACAGAACCATCCTAACATCCATAAAGTGAAGGGAGCGCTCCCCTTCCTTCTGGAGTTAATCAAAGCAAAACTTTACTAACGGTAATTGAGCCAGTGACAAGTTGTCTATTGAGTGAAGACAGACTGAAAATGCACAGAGATGCACCATCACTGCTGAGTATGGCCGGCCTGCAATCGACAGGTCCAAGAGGCACTCCTAACACCTTACTTGGTGGGCAACCGAAGGGTCCAGATGGGACCTGCACACCAGATGGAGAAGGGTTTCCACTCAGCCACGTAAGCCTTCCTGGTGGAAGGCCTATGCACAACTTAGAAGACATCTGCGATGGTGTGGGAAAAAAAAAGAGCTTACCCACTTCCATCTCTTCCGAGCCCAGCATGGAGATGACGGGAGTGCAGGCTGGCATGAACTAAAGTCCCTGTGTCAGAGGGTCCGCTTTCAGAGGTAGTCACCACAGGGGAACTTCTGAGCCTGT
The DNA here is from genome assembly GCA_016271365.2 of Neoceratodus forsteri. Lineage (NCBI taxonomy): Eukaryota > Metazoa > Chordata > Ceratodontiformes > Ceratodontidae > Neoceratodus > Neoceratodus forsteri. The sequence continues at coordinate 1,294,922,337 of CM057454.1, read as the reverse complement.
AGATAAATGCAAATCAATCTGCCGAGGCCAGTTTGGGACGATGAGAATCATCCTGCCCCTCTGTGCAGACAACTTGATCATTACCTTCTGAATTAAGGGAAGAGAAGGAAAACGTACAGGGAGTGTCTTGAATATTTCAGTGAACACATCCTGACAGAAAACACCACGGTCAGGATTTCTGAAGCAGGATAGAGGCAGTTTTGCGTTGAGAGGGGACGCAAAAGGACTCGGTCCGAACTGCCCCATTCGTCAAAAGCGACTGCACGAAATCTAAACTGACGAATCGTACTCAGGGTACCACTCACAACTCTACTGCAGAGAGGGTAGGGGGACACCCTACCCTGTTTGCTGATGTAATACATCACAGCTTTGTTGTCCTTCCAAAGTAGGAACACTTCGTGGCACGGGGCATACTCCAGGACTTTGCTTATAAGATAACTCTCGTCTCTAAGAAATTTATGACAAGATGAGAATCCTTCTGGCTCCACACCTGCGTATGGAGGCCTTGGCAGTGAGTCCCCCATGGATTTTGTCTGAGGCTGTGTCATCTTGTACAGGGGATTGCGGATGCAGGCTCAGAGACCACTGCTTACTGCGGAGGATGACCAGAGTCCCAGCATCTGCTCAACCAAAAAGGAGGCCGAATATAGTTATTTTCTGTATTGTAATGAGCCATCTAAAAATGTTTCTCCCATCCTCTGGAATGAAGTTGATGCCTTGGAGGTATCCATGAGGGCTCCTAAGAAGAGCAGCAGTTGGGAAGATGAACTGGCACCTTCCCTTAACCTGGAGAGAACAACTGAGAACCTGCGGCAACTGCTTCCTGAGTCTCTTAACCGGATGGGCTGGCTAGGAGCCAAACGTCCAGGAGGCGAAGACTTGGACATCGAGATTCAGGGAACTGTTCCCTGAACAGGAACTTGTTTAACCTTCCAAGGTCGACAAATGGGCGCATGCCGTCTGTTAACTTGGAACCAGAAACAATGGAAATAGGAACGTACTTTGTTCTGCTGTGGAATAGAAACATAGAAGTTGATGGCAGATAAGGACCGCAAGGCCCATCCAGTCTGCCCATTTATTTTTCTACCTCATGAATGTGCCATAGGCCTTTGCTCTGTCAATGGCCTATCTATTCATACTCATCTGTATTGCTCCCTTATGCCTATCCCATGCCTGTTTGAAACCCTGCACTGTATTCATATCCACCACTTCCTGAGGTAGGCCGTTCCATACACCTACCACCCTTTCTGTGAAAAAGAAAATCCTCACATTACCCCTTAATCGGCCTCCCTCTAATCTCATGCTGTGTCCTCTTGTCCTATTTTTCTTATATTGAAACATATTAGACTCCTTCAACTTGTTAATGCCATTAAGGTGTTTGAATGTTTCAAATCATCTCTCTCCCTCCTTTGCTCTAGGGTATACATATTGAGTTCAGTTAATCTGTCCTTGTATGTTTTCTGATGCAGTCCCTGCACCATTTTGGTTGCCCTTCTCTGGACTGCCTCAATTTGGTTAACGTCCTTGTGAACGTGTGGCCTCCAGTACTGCACGCAGTACTCCAGATGGGGCCTAACCAGTGTCTTGTAAAGAGGGATTGTTACCTCCCTCTTCAGACTTGTGATACCCCTACTAATACACCCTAACATCCCTCTAGCCTTACCTACTGCTTTAGAGGTCTGCTTGGATGATTTCAGGTCATCGGTGATGATGACGCCCAAGTCTCTTTCTTCCCTTGTGACTGCCAGCAACTCCTCTCCCAGCCTATAGGTGGCTTCAGGGTTCCTCTTCCCATGTGCAAGATCTTGCACTTCTTTAAGTTAAACCCCAGTTGCTACTCTTCCGACCATTTTGCTAGTTTATCCTGATCTCTTCTCATTCTGCCCACACCATCTGGATCATCTACTCTGTTGCAGATCTTGGTGTCATCTGCATACAGACAAACCTTACCCTCCAGTCCATCTGCAATGTCATTGATGAAAATATTGAAGAGGACTGGCCCCAGGACTGATCCCTGAGGTACCCCTCTTGTGACTTGCATCTCTTCTGACTGTATACCGTTTACCACCACTCTCTGTTTTCTGCCTGTCAACCAGTTTGCCACCCAGTTGACCAACATCTGACCCACCCCGAGCCTACCCAGCTTATTAATCAATCTTCTATGTGGAACAGTATCAAAGGTTTTGCTGAAGTCAAGGTAAGCAATGTCAACTGCTCCCCCTTGGTCCACCACTCTGGTTACCCAGTCAAAGAAATCTATGAGATTAGTTTGACAGAACCTTCCTTTTATAAACCCATGCTGTCTTGGACCCTGTGCTCCTATGGATTCCAGGTGTTGCATTATCCTTTCCTTAAGGAGTGTCTCAACAATCTTGCCCACTACTGAGGTAAGACTATTTCCCAAAATTTCGGTGATATTTCCAGAAATATCTGATGCTTTCTGCATTGAAACAGTAGGGGCAGCAGAGAGAAACTCTTCAGAAATTTGGCGAAATATCTGGAAATAGCTAGCAATGTCTGTGGCTACCACTGTAGTTCCCTGCCTCCTCCCTGCTACCACTCTTGTGGAGCGGGATCACATGAGCCCTTCTCCAGTCTTCTGGGACTTCTCCTGTGCTCAGAGACTCACTAAACAGTTCAGATAATGGCTCTGCTAGTTCCACTCTTAGCTCCTTTAGCACCCTGGGATGTATGCCATCAGGTCCCATTGCCTTGTCCACCCTGAGCTTATCGAGCTCTTGTAGGACCCTTTCTTTTGTGAAGGGACTAGTGCATCCCCCTCCCTCCCCCCCGTGTCCATGGTGCAGAGCTGTGGGCCCTGCCCTACCTTCTCTTCAGTAAATACTGAGCAGAAATATCTATTTAGGATAGATGCTTTTACATGGTCCTCCTCCTCACACGCCCCCTTATCCCCTTTGATCTTAGCAATACCTCCTCTAGACTTTCTTCTTTCACTAATGTAGCTTAGATTCAATGCTAAGAAGTGCAAGGTAATGCACCTGGGAAACAAAAACCCAGGGAAAGAGTACACAATGGGGGGTGAGATACTAACAACAACAAAAATGGAACGGGACCTGGGGGGTAGTCATATCAGATGACCTAAAGGTGGGCAAGCAATGTGAGAGGGCAGCAAGGAGGGCTGGGGGGATACTGGGATGCATAGGGAGAGGCATCACCAGTAGAAAACAGGAAGTTATTATCCTTCTGTACAGACAGTTGGTGAGACCCCATTTGGAGTACTGCGTGAAGTTCTGGAGACCCAATCTCCGAAAGGACATAGGATGGAGGCTGTCCAGAGGAGGGCAACTAAAATGGTGCAGGGTCTGCACCAGAAGACATATGAAGAGAGACTTAAGGAGCTGAATATGTATAGCCTAGAGGAAAGGAGGGAGAGGGGGGACATGATAGAAACTTTCAAGTATCTCAAGGGAATCAACAAAGTCCAAGAGGTAGCATCTTTCAAAAAGAAGCGTGCAAGAACAAGGGGCACAATTTGAAGATAGAAGGCGGCTCAGAGGTAATTTAAGGAAGTATTTTTTACAGAGAGGGTTGTGGATGCATGGAGCAGCCTTCCGGAGGAAGTTGTGGAGTCAAAAACAGTGGTGGAATTCAAGCATGCATGGGACAGTCATAAAGGCAATTCTAGGGAAATTGGGGGTAGGAAGAAGTAGGCTGCTGGTTAACTAGGATCTGCAGCTTATCCAATAGGTAGGGAAATGGGCAGACTGGGTGGGCCAAGCGGTCCTTATCTGCCGTCAAAATCTATGTTTCTATGTTATAGAAAGTCTTGTCACCTTCTTTTACTGTTCGTGCTAGTGTTTCCTCAGTTTGGGCCTTTGCCTGCCTTACGGCCGTCCCTGCTTCCCTTAGGGAAGTTTGGTATGCCTCCCTATCTTCGTCCTGCTGCGTTCCTTTATATTTCCTGAAGGCCAGCTTTTTGGTTCTGACCTTTTCTGCTACTGTGTTTGAGAATCAAAGTGGTTTCCTTCTTCTTTTGCACTTCCTTTTCTCACTAACATAATGGGATGTTGCTTCAAGTATTGCATCTTTAATGCTTGCCCACTTTGCCTGTACCCCCTCACCTGTATTTCTTTTCTCATATATGCTGGAATGTCTGGGGTCTTCCCACATCAGCATGTGCAATCTTTTCAAATCTGGCTGTCATGGCCAGCAGGCCCTCCCATTCCTGATATGATGGGGGAGCCCCTCCCTCCAGTGTCGCAGAATCACTCTTTTGGCTGCTAAGAAGGCTCCACCCAGCCACAACAGCCTGGTACGGGGTAAGGCAGTGGTGCCGGGGGGAGTCCCAAGATCCTCAATATGGGATCCCTCACAGGGGGAAGGGGACCACCATGCTGCACTGTCACCAGATCTTGTCCCAATAATTGTCTAGTTCGGGGCACGTCCAAAGGATATGTGAAAGGGAGGCCTATGGGGAGGCACATCTCCAGCAATCACTATTGCCCATTAGCACCATGTGATACAGTGCCTGAGGGGTTATGGTATGCCTATGCATGATCTTGTACTGTATTATCTGGCATGTACTTCTCTGTTAGCCTTATATGCCAGGCTCCACACCTGGTTCCACTCTTCTTGAGGTAAACTAATATCTAGTTCGCCCTGCCATTTTTGTCTTGTAGCTGTGTTTGAGGCCAGTGTCTTAACTGAGCTTCGAAGTTTGGCGATTCTGCTGGCCAAGTGTTGTACTGACTTGAGGTGTGCTAGCAATTCACCTAAGTGGCATTGGGGAAGCACACAGTCCAGTGTCAGGGCTGCCTTGAGCATACTTCTCATCTGGAGATATTGCCAGAACATTAGTTTGGGCTTCCCCACTTTGCTTTGTTCCCGGGTAAGTCTGTCATATGTCAGAAAGATTCTGGTCTCTATGTCATATAGGTCTCCCACCATGTTAATCTCCCTCATTTGCCAGTTCTTCCAGGAAATCACCTCTTGGTCTATCTGAAAGGATGTGTTCCTCCACAAGGGATGGTATCTAAGGAATTTAGTGGACCAGAACTTGGATTTCAGAAACTTATTCCACTCTGTCCTTGTATATCAGGTACAGGGGGAAACTTGTTTGGGGAGATGCCAATCTGAGAGCATGAGGGTCTGTGCCTGTGGAAGACCCATTTGGCAGAGTTCCAATTGAAGCCTCCTAGGAGGAGCTGATGTCAATTGGGCCTAAGGCACAGGATGGCTTGGTGTAGTACTACACTGGAGTGGAACACTCATGTCTGGGAGGTTGAAGCACCCCTCTATCCAGTGTAGCTGTAGTTTAGTAAGTGTAATTTTAGGTTTAGCCCCTGCCCATATGCAGGTCATTAGTTTGGAGTTCAAATTCCTGAAAAAGGTCCCTGGCATAGGTACGGGCAAGTAAGACAAGATGTACTGGAGTTTCGGGAGGGTAACCATGTTAGGTATGTTCACCCTTCCCCACGTTGATAGAATATGCTTCTGCCCCAGGTGGAGGTCTGCGTCTACTTTATCCAGCATACGGTGTACATTGGCTTGTATGGAAGTTTTTACTGTTTTATGAATCACTACCCCCAGGCAAGTAACCCCATCCGGGGACCATCGGTAGGGGTGGGGGTGTATCAAGGCTCTGTGTACAACCCGTATTCAAGGGAAGGATGTGCGACCTAGCCGCATTTAGCTTGTATCCTGCTAGGCCGGAGTATTCAGTAATGAGTGTGTGCAAAGCTTCCAGAGATTGAGGTATGCTGGTGAGGAAGAGAGTGACATCATCAGCAAAAAGTGCTAGTTTGTGTCTAGTTCCTCCCACCAGCGGGCCTGGAAATCTCTCCTCTGTTCGGATCCTTTGGGCTAGGGGGGGTTCCACTGCTAATACAACAGATACGAGGACAATGGGCACCCCTGCCTGGTTCCCCTCTCAAGCTGAAAGCTGGCCGAGACTATGGAATTTGTGAACACCCTGGCCGTGGGAGCGTTGTACAGCAAGCGAGTCATCTCTATGAACTGGTCTGGGAAACCAAATCTACGCTTCGAACAGGTATGTATATTCCACTCTGTTGAACACTTTTTAGCGTCTAGCGACAGGATGGACATGGATTCATCTAAGTTTTGTGATGCCCATAGGAGATCTAACACTCACCTGGTGTTCTCCGCCCCCAGCCTTTGTGGCACAAATCCCACCTGAGCAGGATGAATGATGTCCCCCATGACTCCCTCCATTCTCGCCGCCAGCAGCTTGGCATATATCTTCACATCTGTATTTAGAAGGGAAATGGGGTGATATTGCGAGCACAGCACACTGTCCTTCCCCTTTTTGGGAAAAAGTGCGATGAGTGCTTCATGAAATGTTCCTGCCAGGTGGCCTGTTCCAACTGCTTCATTGAATACTGAAGCAAGACGGGGTGCTAGTATGGCTTGGAAGGTGTGATATAAATCTGACTGGAAGTTCCTAGGAGGAGCTGATGTCAATTCGGGCCTAAGGCACAGGATGACTTGGCGTAGCACTACACTGGAGTGGAACACTCATGTCCAGGAGGGTGAAGCCCCCCTCTATCCAATGTAGCTGTAGTTTAGTAAGCGCAATTTTGGGTTTAGCTCCTGCCCATGTGTATTTCATTAGTTTGGAGTTCAAATTCCTGAAAAAGGTCCCTGGCATAGGTACAGGCATGTCAGACAATATGTATTGGATTTTCGGGAGGGTAACCATCTTTAGTACAGTCAGCCTTCCTCATGTGGACAGAATATGCTTCTGCCACTGGTGGAGGTCTGCATTTACTTTATCCAGCATAAGTTGTACAGTGGCTTGTATGGAAGTTTTTACTGTTTTATGAATCACTACCCCCATGCAAGTAACCCCATCCGGGGACCATAGGTAGGGGTGGGGCGGTATCAAGCTCTGTGTACAGCCCATATTCAGGGAAGATGTGCGACCTAACTGCATTTAGCTTGTATCCTGCTAGGTCACAGCATTCAGTGATGAGTGTGTGCAAAGCTTCCAGAGACTGAGGTATGCTGCTGAGGAACAGAGTGACATCATTAGCAAAAAGTGCTAGTTTGTGTCTAGTTCCTTCCACCAGCGGGCCTGGAAATCTCTCCTCTGTTCAGATCCTTTGGGCTACGGGTTCCACTGCTAATAGGAACAGATATGGGGATAAGGGGCACCCCTGCCTGGTTCCCCTCTTAAGCTGAAAGCAGGCAGAGACTATGGAATTTGTAAGCACCTTGGCCATGGGAGCACTGTACAGCAAGCAAGTCATCTCTATGAACTGGTCTGGGAAACCAAATGTGTTCATGGCTTCGAACAGGTATGTCCACTCCACCCTGTCAATGCTTTTTCAGCGTCTAGCGACAGGGTGGCCACGGATTCATCGAAGTTTTGTGATGCCCATATGACATCTAACACTCACCTGGTGTTATCCGCCCCCAGCCTTTGTGGCACAAATCCCACCTGAGCAGGATGAATGATGTCCCCCATGACTCCCTCCATTCTCGCCACCAGCAACTTGGCATATATCTTCACATCTGTATTTAGGAGGGAAATAGGGCGATACAGCAAGCACAGCACACTGCCCTTGCCCTTTTTGGGAACAAGTGTGATGAGTGCTTCATGAAATGTTCCTGGCAGGTGGCCTGTTCCAAATGCTTTACTGAATACTGAAGCAAGACAGGGCACTAGTATGGCTTGTTAGTTATGATAAAAATCTGACAGGAATCCGTCTGGGCCAGATGACTTCCCATTAGTCATGGATTAAATTGTCTCTGATACCTCCTGTTCTGTTACAGGTGCAGTCAGTGGGGCTCAGCTGCACTCTGGTACTTGTGGTAAGCTTATTGGGGCAAAAAAATTCTCCACTTGTTCCAGCGAGGGAGCCACCTCTGAGAAGTACAACATGCTTTAGTATTCTGAGAATACTTTGTTGATTTCCCCAAGCTACGTTACTATTTCTGCCTCATTTTTATGTACGAGTGGGATATATTTTTCGGCTTCCTGCGCTTTAAGCCTGGCTACCAGTTAGCGGCCTGGTTGCTCCCCCACCTCCCAATATGTTTGTCGAAGCTAGAATAAACTGTATTCCACATGTTATAGATAGAGCTCTCTATTTCTCCTCTTAAGTGTTTTATCAGGGGTCTGAGGGATATTTCTCTGATTGGAGAGGCTGCAAGAAAAAATTACTCACCTTAGTAATGTTGTTTCTTCTAATGGAGTCTTGCTATATTATGACATATGCAGTGAGTCTCAACCTTTGAACTGCTCCGGAGGTGAAAGAGTTAACTTTCCATGCCAGACATGGAACGCTGAGCTCGAGCTCGGTTGAAAACTCTGTCTGTTCTTCAAACTCAAACTGTCAGATCTTTATGAGCTAAACTCACTAAGGTTCTGTGTGGAAGCTGTAAACCTACACTAGCCAACCGGCTACAAAATATAAGAACACATTTCTTGGTCCCAAAAACAAAGACTCAAGTCAGGAGACCCAAAAAATGAAAACACAACTCCCAGTCACCCCAAGAAAAAGGAGGGTGAAATAACCAGGTGGGCATTTACTAAGTGCTACACTGCACTGCCCACACACATCCCAAAAACAGAGGTTCTGAGAGGGGCAGGCGGGGACGTTATAATATAGCAAGACTCATTAGAAGAAACAACATTACTAAGGTGAGTAATTTTTCTTCAAACAACATGAAGTCTTGCTATATTATGACATATGCAGACTACACAGCAGTATCTCCATGGAAGAGGGACAGAACCTACTTAGGAAATAGGCTCTGAAGCACAGCTGTGTTAAACCGAGCATCACTCCTAGCCTGGATGTCCAGGAGTAATGCTTGGTAAAAGTGTGAACTGTTTTCCAGGTAGCTGCTTGACAAATCTCTAGAATGGGATGTCCTGGCAGCGGCCAGGAAGCAGCTGTACCTCTGGTAGAGTGAGCCCGCAAGTCTGAGGGAGGAACCTTACCCAGCTTTTCATAACAGAACTGGATACAAGAGACAATCCACTTGACAATGGATCTTTTAGTGGCAGGTTTCCCTTTGCCAACCTCACCGTAAGTGAGGAACAGTTGGAGGGAGCCAAACCTGTGACCCTTGATACGCTCAATGTAGTAACTAAGGGCTCTTTTCACATCTAAGCTGTGTAACCTCCTCTCGCCAGAGGAGGAATGGTCAGTGAAGTATACTGAAAGAGAAATAGATTGATTAAGGTGGAAATCTGAAACCACCTTAGGCAAAAACTTCCTGTTAGTGCTAAGAAAAAATTACTCACCTTAGTAATGTTGTTTCTTCTAATGGAGTCTTGCTATATTATGACAGGTGCAGTTTGTCCCACCACTAGAACTGTTCCGGAGGTGAAAGAGTTAACTTCCATGCAGTGCATGGAACTTAGAGCGCGAGTCGGTTAGAGAAGCTCTGTTAGGGTGGTTTCAAACCGAAACCGTCAGATCTTTACGAGCAAAACTCACTAAGGCTCTGTGTGAAAGCTGTAACCTACACTAGCCAACTGGCTACTAAAATATTCACACATTTTCCTGGTCCCAACACCAAGACTCAAGTCAGGGGACCAGAAAAATAAGATAAAATAACGAAATAAAACACAACACCCAAACATAAAAGGGGGCATCAATAAGTGCCAACAGTGGACTGCCCACCCCATACCCGAAGTAGAAGTTCTGAGCGGGGCAGGCTTGGGGAGAGGTCATAATATAGCAAGACTCCATTAGAAGAAACAACATTACTAAGGTGAGTAATTTTTTCTTCAAACAACATGAAGTCTTGCTATATTATGACAGACCCAGACTACACAGCAGTACCTCCATGGAGGAGGGACAGAACCTACTTAGGGAATAGGCTCTGAAGCACGGCTGTGCCAAACCGAGCATCCCTCCTGGCCTGGATATCCAGGGAGTAATGCTTGGTGAAAGTGTGTACTGTTTTCTAAGTAGTTGCTTGACATATCTCCAAGATAGGGATGTCTCTAGCAGCAGCTAGAGATGCAGCTGTACCTCTGGTAGAGTGAGCCCTCAGGCCTGAGGGGGGAACCTTACCCAGTTTTTCATAGGAAAACTGGATACAAGAGACAATCCACCTAGCGATGGATCTCTTAGTGGTAGGTCTCCCTTTCCCAACCTCACCATAAGTGAGAAATAGTTGGAGGAGTCAAACCCAGTGACCCTTGGTACGCCTATGTAGTAACTTAGGGCCCTCTTAACATCTGTTGTGCAGCCCTCTCACCAGAGGAGGAATGGTCAGTGAAGAACACTGGAAGTGAAATAGATTGGTTAAGGTGGAACCAAACCACCTTAGGCAAAACTTCCTGTTAGTCCTGAGGACCACCTTATCCCTGTGAAAGGAAATAAAGTCAGTCTCCACTGATAAAGCCTGTAACTCACTTATGTGCCTGGCAGAAGTGATGGCTACTAGAAATACAGTTTTCCAAGTCAATACTTAAGCTCTGCAAGACAGAGGCTCAAAGGGGGTTGCATCAGCTGAGCAATGCAAAATTAAGATCCCAGGCAGGGCAGGATCCCTGAATGGAGGTTTGGTATCAAGCAATCCCTTAAAAAACTTGGAAAATACAGGGTGAGCAGAAAGAGAAGAGGGCTTCCCTGCTGAAATGAAAGCCGAGACAGCTGCCAAATGCACTTTCAGGGTAGCTGGTCTCAGTCTCAAAGAATTAAGATGGACCATATAATCCAATACAGTGGGTAAATGAGCAGATTCCAGGGAAATATGCCTCCCAGAACACCATATGGAAAACCTTTTCCACTTGGAGTTATAGGTAGCCCTGGTGGAAGGCTTCCTAGCAGCTTTCAAGATTTCGAGAACACTTTGAGAAAGTTGAAGATTAGCAAATCCTAACTGCTCAAGAGCCAGGCCTTGAGGTTGAGGGATTTGAGATTCAGATACCAAACTCTCCCCTGAGCACAGGTTAACAGATTGTGGTTCCTGGGGAGACACAGGGGAAGATGGACTGCTAAGGACAGAAGGAGTGGGTACCAGGGCTGCCTGGCCCAGTCTGGAGCAATTAGGATCATCTTGCAGGGCTAAGACCCGATTTTGACTAGCACCTTGAACAGGAGAGGGAAGGGGGGGAAGGCATAGAGAAACTTCCCTTCCCAATCGAGGAAAAAGGCATCCAGGGGGACTGAGCCCAACACTGGGGGTCTGCAACAAAAAAGTGGAAGTTGATTGTCTGGGGCTGCAAAAAGATCTGAGGAGTGCCCCATCTGGCAAAAACCATCCCCAGTACTAGGGGATCCAGTGACCATTCGTGATGGCCCTGGGAAATCCTGCTGAGAGCATCTGCCAGGACATTGTCCTTGCCTGGGAGGTGAACTGCTATGAGGGAAGTGCTCAGGGAATAAGCCAGAGACCACAACTTCAACGCCTCGGTGCACAAGGCCAAAGACCGAGTGCCCCCTTGTTTGTTGATGTACCACATTGTAGTGGTGTTGTCTGTTCTGACCTGTACCACCTTGTTCTGAACAGATGCAGAAAAAACCTGAAGTGCTAGAAAAACAGCTCTGAGTTCCAACAGGTTGATGTGGAGCAGAGATTCCTGAGGGGACCATAACCCCTGGGTGGAGAGGTCGCCCATGTGAGCTCCCCATCCCAAGAGGGACGCATCTGTAGTAAGGGTCAAGGAGTGGGACAGAGGGATGAAAGGCACCCCTTGTCTCAGATTGCTCTGATCCTGCCACCACTGAAGGGCCTGGATCAGGGTTTGAGTCACTGGGATTAACTTGGATAGGGATCTCTTCTTTGAGACCAGAAAGCTCTCAAATGGAACTGAATGTCCCTCATCTGAAATCTTGCTCCTTGCACTACAGCTGTGGAAGCAGCCATGTGTCCTAGGAGCTGCAGGAAATGCCTTGCTGGTCAGAGACCTGCAGAGTGAAGGGCAGGCCAGGGCCATCAAGGTCCTTACCCTTTCCAGGGAAGGAAGGCTCTGGCCTGCTTTGTGTCCAGTTCTCGCCTATAAAGGTAGTGAGTACTGGACAGGTTCCAAACTGACTTTGGAAGATTGAGAAGAAAGCCCAGAGAAGGTAAGCAGCTGCTGGGTAACTAGCAGGTGTGATTTGATCTGGTCTGGAGACTGACCCACAATGAGCCAGTCGTCCAGGTAGGGGAAAATGGCAATCTTTGCCTTCTTAGATGAGCAACTGCTACTGCCAGACATTTTGTGAACACCCTTGGGGCAGAGGTAAGGCAAGGGCATTGCTCTGAACTGATAATGGCCTGAGGGCAGTTCGAATCTGAGGTACTTCGATGGGAGTTTCTGATAAGAACATGGAAGTAGGCATCCTTGAGGTCCAGGGAAGCTAGCCAGTCCCCTGGCCTTAGGGAGGGTAAAATCATTCCCAGAGTCACCATTTTGAATTTTGGTTCTAAAAGGTGCTTGTTCAGATATCTTAGATCCAGGATAGGCCGCCACTCTCCTGTCTTTTTTGGGGTAAGGAAGCACCTGGAGTACAGACCCTTGCCCTGGTGTAGGGGAGAAACCCTTTCTACAGCTCTGATAGCCAGGAGGGTTGAGACTTCTGTTTCCAAAGCAAGAGTCTCTAAAGGGTTTGCAGGTGGAAAAGATCTGGCTCTTATCTTTGGAAATTTTTTGAAGCTGAGAACCAGACCCTGGCTCACTACTTCCAGGACCCACCTGTCTGATGTTAAAGACTCCCAGTCCTGGACGAAGTAAGCCAGCCTGCCCCCTACAGGTAATGGAGAGCCGACCCTGGGTATCCCATCAGGGTGCCTGTTTGGCAGGGGCTTTAGGCTGAGGGATGGGAGCAGGCCTGCTGCACTCTGCCTGCCTCCCTCTGAAGAACCCCTCTGAGCATAGGCTGAAGAGGAGGCCTGGGTCTGGTAAAAGACCTGTGAAAGGCCTGCCCCTACCCCTGGGGGCTGCCTCTGAGGAGTGGCTTGCCGCCCTTGGCTTGTGCACCCTATAAGTGGTTCTATATTCATCCATTTTCTTCATATAATTCTCTGTCTGCTCCCCAAACAGAGAATTTCCCACCACAGGAAAATCCATAGCCTTAGACTGGGTATCCCAGACAAAGTAGTACACCTGAGCCAGGCCAATCTACAAAAGCCACAGATGTAGCCATGACTCTAGAGGATACATCATTAGAATCCACTGCAGCATGGAATTGCACCTTAGATGCCTCAATACCATCAAGAGCCACCTGCTCCAGCTCCTTGGCAAGCTGGCCAGGGACCTGTTTGACCAAAGCCATGACAGTATCCCATCTGGATTTCTGGTATCTCGCAACATAAGCCATATAGTTTGTTTGTCTGAGTCCCAAAGATGCTGCCATGTTTTGTTTTTTGGCCATGGCATAAATCTTCCTGGAGTCCTTGTCAGGAGGATGTGAAGCCAGGGGAATATTAGCTTTATCACAGGTTGCAGCCTGAACTACCCCAACATGACTGCATTGATGTGAAAGAAAATCTGTATCAGGACCTGACAAAGTGTACCTCCTGTCCATCTTTTTATCTACAGGAGGCACAGAATTAGGAGCTTTTAAAATTTTTATTGTTTGTTTCTAAAAGATTTATGTAAAGGGATGGACAATCTCCTGGACTCTGGATATCCATCATCTCTACATAGTCAGGCTCTCTTGCTCATCCAAAGCCTCCTCTAAAGGAAGCTGAAGGGTCTCAGCAACTTTTTATAAAACAAAAATGAGAGGGGACTCAGAAGCCTAGGGAGATTCACCTAAAGGTCTGTCTGGGAGATGTCGGTTCAATGGGCACATTCAGACTTTCAAAGTCACATTCACACTGATCATAATCATCCTCCCCCTCCTCTGGTTCATAAAACTCCTCTATATCATATTCTTGAACCGGTGGAACCGACCAAACTGACCTTTTGCCAGATAGTGGAGGTTCGGAGGGAACCGGGGACAGTGACGGGACAATCTGTATTGCCCTGGCTATCTCTGCAGCAGTTGGAGAAGGGATTTTTGACTCCACACCTGCTGACATTCTAGTTCTCTTTGCTGGAACTGGCTCCTCAGAGTCAGCTTTACGTTTGCCCGGGGAAGTCTGGCCCTGGTCAGAGGGCACTCCCTCCGGTTCGGCTGGCACCGAACTGGGCTGGCCATCTGGGTCAGCGGACTTTTTGGCCTCTCGTTCCCTGAGCCTACCAACTCTCTTATCTAGGGTGGCTGCAGGGAAATTCTTGCAAATCTGGCAGTCTGCATTGAGGTGGTCAAACCCCAGACAATAAACACATGTGGTGAGTGGGTCAGCCTTGGCAAAGGCTTCCCCACAGACACTACAGTGTTGAAACCCAGTGGGCCCGGTTTTTCTTTTGGGTTTCTCAGACATAATGCCAGCCTAACCAAAACTTGCCCTTTTGATGGCAGTGCCAGGCAAGACACCCTTATCGGTTCCCAACCGTGTCACGGGTCGTGGAAAAACGTAATGAAATCCGTTTTTTTTAGAACCGATAAGAACCGGGAACCGCACTCTAACAAGCCTTAAAAGGCTTCAAAACAAAGTTTAAATACAATTCGATCAGTTCAAACCGAACCGATAAACATTTACAAGTTCCACACAGAAACCTATCTATTACTTACAATACCATAGACAGAGCTTGAACCGATCAGTTTGCGGTTAAAATAAATAATATCGCAGTTGAATTTAACTGAGAAAAGACGCATTAAACCAAGGAAATAAACCGAGCAGCAGGAGGAATCTCCGGAGCGACTGTTCAGTGAGGCGGAGTAAAGAATCTGACGGTTTCGGTTTGAAACCACCCTAACAGAGCTTCTCTAACTGAGCTCGCGTTCTAAGTTCCATGCATTGCATGGAAGTTAACTCTTTCACCTCCGGAGCAGTTCTAATGGTGGGACAAACTGCATCTGTCATAATATAGCAAGACTTCATGTTGTTTGAAGGACCACTTTATCTCTATGAAAGGAGATAAAATCAGGCTCCACTGACAAAGCTTATAATTCACTTATGCGTCTGGCAGAAGTGATGGCTACCAGAAACATAGTCTTCCAAGTCAAATACTTAAGCTCTGCTGAAGACAAGGGCTCGAAGGGAGGTTGCATAAGCTGAGCAATGCAAACATTAAGGTCCCAGGCAGGGGCAGGGTCCCTGATGGAGGGCTGGTGTGAAGCAATCCTTAAAAAACTTGGAGAATACAGGATGAGCTGAAAGAAGAGGGTTACCTGCTGAAATAAAAGCAGACACAGCTGCCAAATGCACCTTTAGGGTAGCTGGTCTCAGCCTCAAAGTGTTTAAATGGACCATATAATCCAGGACTGTGGGTAAATCAGCAGATTCTGGGGGAAAATATGCTTCTCAGGGCACCATACAGAAAACCTTTTCCATTTGGAATTGTAAGTAGCCCTGGTAGAAGGCTTCCTAGAAGCCTTCAATATATCCATTACGCCTTGGGAGAGGTGTAGATCAGCAAACTCTAGCTCTTCAAGAACCAGGCCTTGAGATTGAGAGATTTGAGGTTCGGGTACCAGACCCTTCCCTGAGCACAGGTTAACAGGTTGTGATTCCTGGGAAGACACAGGGGAAGATGGGCTGCTAAGGACAGTAGGAGTGGATACGAGGGTTGTCTGGCCCAATCTGGAGCAATCAGAATCACTTTGCAGGATTGAGATCTGATTTTGACTAATACTTTGAACAGGAGAGGGAAGGGGGGAAAAGCATAGAGAAGCTTCCCTTCCCAATTGAGAACTAAGGCATCCAGAGGGACTAAGCCCAAGACTGGGGGCCTGCAGCAAAAAATGGGAAGTTGGTGATTGTCTGGGGCTGCAAAAAGATCTATCTGTGGGGTGCCCCATCTGGCAAATATTACCCCCAGGACCAGGGGATCCAATGACCATTCATGATGGCCCTGTGAAATCCTGTTGAGAGCATCTGCCAGGACATGGTCCTTGCCTGGGAGGTGAACTGCCATAAGGGAGGTGTTCAGGGAGTAAGCCAGAGACCACAACTTCATTGCTTCGGTGCACAAGGCCGTAGACCGAGTGCCTCCTTGCTTGTTGATGTACCACATTGTAGTGGTGTTGTCTGTTCTGACCTGAACAACTTTGTCCTGAACAGACTTAGAAAAAGCTTGAAGTGCTAGGAAAACTGCTCTGAACTCCAACAGGTTGATGTGGAGCAGAGATTCCTGAGGGGGCCACAGTCCCTGGGTAGTGAGGTCACTCATGTGAGCTCCCCAACCCAAGAGGGATGCATCTGTAGTAAGGATTAAAGAGTGAGACTGAGTGACAAAGGGGAACCCTTGTCTCAGATTGCTCTGATCCTGCCACCACTGTAGGGCTTGGATCAGGGTTCGGGTTATTGGGATCAACTTGGTTAGAGGGTCCTTTCTTTGAGACCAAAAGGCTCTCAAATGGAACTGGATGTCCCTCATCTGAAATCTTGCTCCTTGCACTACTGCTGTAGAAGCAGCCATGTGCCCCAGGAGCTGTAGAAAATGCCTTGCTGGTCGAGAGACCTGCAGGGTGAATGAGGAGGCCAGAGAGGCCAGGGTCCTTGCCCTGCCCACAGGAAGGAAGGCTCTGGCTTCCTGTGTGTTCAGTTCTGCGCCTATGAAGGTGAGAAGCTGGACAGGCTCTAGAACTGACTTTGGAAGGTTCAGAAGGAAACCTAGAGAGGTAAGGAGTTGCTGAGTTACCTGAAGATGTAACTTGACCTGGTCTGGAGACTGGCCTACTATGAGCCAGTCGTCCAGGTAAGGAAAGATGGCAATTTTTTGCCTTCTTATGTAGGCAATTACTGCTGCCAGGCATTTGGTGAACACCCTTGGAGCAGAGGTGAGGCCAAAGGGCATTGCTCTGAACTGGTAATGGCCTGAGGGCAGCTCGAACCTGAGGTACTTTCAATGGGAGCTTCTGATGAGAATATGGAAGTAGGCATCCTTGAGGTCCAGGGACACTAGCCAGTCCCCTGGCCTTAGAGAGGGTAGAATAATTCCCAGAGTCACCATTTTGAATTTTGGTTTTAAAAGGTGCTTGTTTAAGTATCTGAGATCCAGGATGGGCTACCATTCTCCTGTCTTTTTTTGGGGTAAGGAAGTATCTGGAGTACAATCCTTTGCCCTGGTGTAGGGGTGGAACCCTTTCCTTATGGCTCTGAGAGCCAAGAGGGTAGAGACTTCTGCCTCTAGGGCAAGTGCCTCTGATGGAATTGCAGGTGGAAAGGATCTGGTTCTCATCTTTGGAAATTTATTGAAGCTGAGAACCAGTCCCTGGCTTACTACTTCCAGGACCCACTTGTCTGAGGTTAGAGACTTCCAGTCCTGGACAAAGTAAGCCAGCCTGCCCCCTACAGGTAGTTGAGAATCGGCCCTGGCCACCCCATCAGGGTGCCTGCTTGGCAGGGGCTTTAGGCTGAGGGGTGGAAGCAGGCCTGCTTGTACCCCGTCTGCCTCTCCCTCTAAAGAACCCCTTCTGAGCGTAAGCTGAAGAAGAGGCCTGGACTTGGTAAAAAGGCCTCTGAAGAGGCCTGCCCCTGCCCCTGGAAAGCTGCCTTTGAGGAGTGGCCTGCCTTTCCTTAGCCTGTGCACTCCTATAGGTGGTCCTATACTCATCCATTTTCTTCATGTAATTCTCTGTCTGCTCCCCACACAGAGAATTACCCACAACAGGAAAATCCATGCTTTAGACTGCGTATCCTGTGACAGGCTAGGACATCTGAGCCAAGCCATTCTGCGAAGTGCCACAGATGTAGCCATGACTCTTGATGACACATCATTAGAGTCCACTGCAGCATGGAATTGCACCTTGGATGCCTCAATACCATCAGCAGCCACCTGCTCCAGCTCCTTGGCAAGCTGGCCATGATCTGTTTTGCTAGAGCCATAACAGTATCTCATCTGGATTTCTGGTATCTAGCAACATAAGCCACATAATTTGCCTGTCTGAGTCCCAAGGATGCTGCCATGTACTGTTTCTTTGCCATGGCATCAATCCTCCTGGAGTCCTTTTTAAGGGGGTGTGAAGCCAAGGGAATGTTTGCCTTGTCACAGGCTGCAGCCTGCACTACCCCAACATGGCTGCACTGTTGTGTGAGGAACTCCATATCACAGCCTGACAATGTGTACCTCTTGTCCATTCTCTTATCCACAGGAGGTATAGTGTGAGGAGTATTTAGAATTTTTACTGTCTGTTTCCCAAAAGATTTATGCAAAGGAATAGACAGTCTCCTAGACTCTGGGATATCCATCATTTCCACATAGTCAGGCTCCTCTTGATCATCAACAGCTTCCTCCATAGGGAGCTGGAGAGTTTCAGCCACTTTTTTATAAAACATAAAATGAGAAGGGGACTCAGAAAGCCTAGGAGGAGACACCTGAAGGTCTGTCTGGGAGATGTCCGTTCAATGGGCACATCCAGACTTTCAAATCCATATCCACTCTCCCTCATACTCCTCTTCCCCTCCTCCGTTCATAAAATTCCTCTAAATCATACTCTTGAACCGTGGAACTGGGTAACCTACGCTTACTCTGATGGTGCCGGTTCGGTCAGAACCGGAAAGCGACTGGACAATTTTAATCGCTTTGGCTATTTCTTCAGCGGTTGGAGAGGAAAGTTTTGGCTCCACATCAGCTGATTTCCTAGTCCTTTTTGCTGGAACCGACTCCTCCGAGTCGGCTCTCCTTTTGCCCAAGGAAGTCTCGCCCTGGTCAAAGGGCACTCCCCCCGGTTCGGCTGAAACCAAACCGGGCTGGCCATCCGGGTCAGCGGACTTTTTGACCTCCCTTTCCCTGAGCCTACCAACTCTTTTCTCCAGGGTAGCTGCAGGAAAATTTTTGCAAATCTTGCAGTCTGCATTGAGGTGGTCAAACCCCAGACAATAAACACAGGTGGTGTGGGGGTCAGCCTTAGCAAAGGCTTCCCCACAGACACTGCAGTGTTGAAACCCAGTGGGCCCGGTTTTTCTTTTGGGTTTCTCTGACATAGTGCCAGTCCTAACATAACTTGCCCGTTTATGGCAATTCGCCAAGCAAGACTCTCTTATTGGTTCCCAACCGTGTCACGTGTTGTGGAAAAAAACGTAATAAAATCTGTTTTTTTTAGAACCGATAAGAACCAGTAACCACACTCTAAAGGACAGATTAATATATTTTAAACAAGCTGATCGGTTCAAACCGAACCGATAAAACGTTTACAAGTTCCACACAGAATAATAAATGTAAAACCTATCTAGTACTCGCAATACCACAGACAGAGCTTGAACCGACCGGTTGCGGTTTAAATACGGTTAAAAAACCGAGAAAATAATACTTTAACCGACAAAATGAACCGAGCAGAAGGAGAAATCTCCGGAGCGACTGTTCAGTGAGGCGGAGTAAAGAATCTGACAGTCTGAGTTTGAAGAACAACAGACAGAGTTTTCAACCGAGCTCGAGCTCAGTGTTCCATGCTTGGCATGGAAAGTTAACTCTTTCACTTCTGGAGCAGTTTGAAGGTTGGGACTCACTGCATATGTCCTAATATAGCAAGACTTCATGTTGTTTGAACCATCCTTTCCAGCTTCTTGAGCTCTCCCACCATCTCTCTAATGGTGCTCTCTCTCTGTCAGCGTGTCTTGACGGAGTATGCTATGATCCTACCTCGAGTACTGCCCTCATGGCATTCCCCTGTGTCCCTGCAGATACCTCTGGGGTGTCATTGTACAAACAGTACTCTTCTACTTCTCCCTTAATCAGTGCATTTAAATTAGTATCCTGCAGAAATGATGTGTTTAGTTTCCATTTGTTTCGCGGGCCCTGTACCTCCCCCATGACAGGGACAGCGTCACAGGGGCATGGTCCAAGATCAAAATGTTCCCCAGGGAAGTACTAAGGGTCAGTGGGACCAGTTGTTGGGATACCAATAATACATCTATCCTACTATAGGATGAGTGTGGGGCAGAGAAGTAGGAATAATCTTATTCCCCAGGGTGCTGTGCTCTACATAGGTCCCTCATTCCCGCTCTTTGGCATAGCTCTCAGACCTTCTTGGCCAAGGTTGCTTCTGTTCATGTGTGTGTGTGGGGGGGTCCTATCTAGAGTGGGGTCTAATGCTAGGTTTAAGTCACCTCCCAATATGATATCTGTGTGATTCTGTGCCATCTGCCCCAATACTGTGCCAAAGAATCCCACATCTGGTGGGTTCGGGGCATAGTGTGTGCCCAGCTGTAGTGGTTCTCCCTGGTAGGTACCATCTATAAACACATAGTGCCCATCTGGGACCGCCTGCATTGTCTGTATACCAAACTGCAGTCCCTTTCGGAAGAGGATGGCCACTCCCTTTGTTTTGGTTGTTGCATAGCTATATCTCACTTCCTCCGCCCACATGCATTTCAGTTTATCAGCTTCTGATGGCCCCAGGTGGGTCTCCTGGAGAAAGGCTATGTCACACTTCATGTCTTTCAATTTTTTTTTTATGATTTTCCTCTTTTTAGCAGGTTGGACATGCCATTCACGTTCCAGGAGACCACCTTGAGGGGTTCCAGGGGTACCATGTTCTGTCTGTTGATCCAGGCACCAACACTCCAATAGTCTTCCCCTTGACCAATCCCCCCCTTCCCCAAATCCATAAAACACCCAAAGGTCTACCACTCAAATATATAAGTAACACATTGACTAAGATGACCGGCACTTAACACAGCTTGTCAATATACACTCACACCTTGTAATCCACAAACAGAAATATAACAACTAGAAGAAAAAAAAAATAAAAGAAAGTCTGGGTTCTATTCTTCGATAAGTAACTTAAATAATATTACTGTATATTAGAGTGTCCCCTGCTGACTGGGGCTTGCCAGATGCCTGTTCTAAAAACAGACAAGAGTAGCTAGTTATGCTTACACTCACACGGGGACCGAAAGACGGCAGATAGTCCTCGATGCCTGTGCCACTCACCTCCATCTTCAGGAGCTGGGGTATGATTTATGCTACTGCCTGTTCCCTCAAGGGGGACTCAAGTGCAACTAATAGTAGCTGTATGGTTACCTCCCATTGCAGGTTTGATTCTTAGTGTACTCTCTGGCATACTTGTGACAGTTTTTAGCAAGTAGCTACTATTTTAACATTTTATTCATAAGTTCCCATACCCTATCGGTGGGGTTTAACTTTGGGCTTTTATTTCTGCTCCGAGGATAAGCTTCCCACAGAAAATAATTCTGTTCCCTTAACACTAGGGATCATGTTCACTGGGGGGCCCCACATAGCAATAAAACAACAGGGGAGATTATGCTCCCAGCATAATATACAATTTTAGATTACTGTGGTTGATGTACACACGAGAGCTAGGACCTGGCAGAGGCCTGCTGCCGAGGGGCCTCGCTTCTGTGTCCCGCATTGCCTGTTCAGCCTTTGGTTGAGGTCCCACCCCCAGAGAATAGTTTCAGTGGTGTATCATCCTTTTTACAACACCCCCACTAAGGAGTTGGGGGGGGAGAACAGGGAGGACCACCAGACAGATCACTGCGTCTGGTTGTATGAATACGTCCTGGATATTAATCCATGTGGAGCAGAATAATCCAGATTAAAAAAACAGAGGGAAAGAAAATGAGCATCCCCCACATTTCGCGCAGCTCTGGTACTACTGCCCAGTTTCATTTTCCTGGGAATATGAGCTTTGGCTTCTCACAACACTCATCTGCAGGTGTTGGTATCCAGTGAACAAGGTGACCGAAGTTGGGCACCTACAAAACGGTGACTCAATGATAGCGCCTGTATTCACGGCTACGGGGCACACGGATACTGGGTGGGCTAAAAACTGTGACGAGAAGTAGTGGGTATACGTGAGCATGCAACCGCGGGGGGTGGGGGGATGGTGGTGGTGGTATGTGGGAGGGTGTGTGGTGGGCAGCTGCTGAGCTGGACCACTGGCATTGTGGGGAGGGTGGTTGGCTGGGAGGCGCAGGGTACAAGGTTCAAGTCCGGCGCAGTGTGGATTTTTTTTTTTTTGCTGGCAGGAGGAATGTATTTATTTTTTTTGTTTTTCACCCCCCCCAAAACATGCACCCCTGGGTTGAGAATCCATAAGTGGCGGGGGGTGCAGGGACACAGCCCTCACATTAAGAATGAGACCTGTGGTTCTGGCTGCGTTATTTTTTGGTCCAGGCGAGTGTGCATTGCCAAAATAGATTTTTCAGTGATGTACACTCACCATAACAGCGACTGCCTTTCTGCGATCGCTGTTATTACATGGAACCGCAGCTGTTTATGCCAGCGCTGATTGCCATGCTCCTATTTGCTGCCTTGTAGATATCTCTTTGGGTGTGATGCTGTCTGTTAGATAGGCGGTTGTGTCAGCCAGGGCAGACACTCACATCGAGGATTAGGGCCCATCAGCGTGAGCTGGAGAGGCCACACGGTTTGGCGATCCCAAAGCTTTTTGCAGAAATTCATCTGCTTCTGGTGGGGTCAGAAAGGTATGCCACTTGCCTGCTATGTTCACTGAAAGGACCGCTGGGTACAGGAGAGAGTATTTTAACCCCATTTCTGAGCCCAGCTTTAATTTTGTCATTTTGCTGGCATTTCTCCAGCACCACCCTCGGGTAGTCCGGGTAGAATGAGACTCGAGAATCACTCACCACAATCTGCTGTATTTCTCTTGCCTTTCTAAGGATAAGCTCCTTATCCTGGAATCGTAAGAGCTTGAAGATTAAAGGGTGCGGTCTATCAGACATCTGCGGCCTCCTGGCCGTGTGGACTCGATGTGCACGATCTATCTCAAAATCATATTTGGTCGGGACCAGGCCAAACCACAGGCGAAGATTACTCCCCAGGTACTGGACTGCATCTCTCCTCTCTAGCCCTTCTTTCAAGCCCACTATTCTTACATTTTTTTGCTACCCTCTCCCCTCCAGATCTTCTACCTTGTTCATTAAACATTACACCTGCTTTCCAGTGCTGTCAGCCCATGCGTAATGTCGGCCTGCGCCCCCTCTAGCGCTGCTATTTTAGTTTCTGACTCAGTCACTCTAGTTGTAAGGGAAACTACTGAGGTTTGCGTGTTGACTACTGTTTGTTTGATTACCTCGATATTTGCTGCCATCATTTCCCAGAGCATAGATGGCTGATCCATGATAGTAAGTCCGTCGTCTTGGAGCTCTGTGGGTGTTGTCGTGGCCATCTTTGTGTGAGGCATGCTCGGGCCCGGCGGAGAAATGTTAAGATCCTTTTTCCGCTTTGGGAGCGCACCAGGAGTTGCAAGATTCGTTGAGGGTAGCCATCCATTTTAGGTGGCTAGCTGTTTCATCTGTTTGGCTGAAGTGTCGAAATTAATCTATTTGTGGAGGCAAGACAGCGATGGGACTTGAGGAGACAGAAAGCTAGGTGGCCATCTTACTTAGGAGCTCATGTGACCCCCTCGAGCACAGAGATTCTAAATCTCACCATGTTGTGGTCACTTGTCCCCAGAGGCTCTGCTACCCTTGTATAGTGTATGGTGGAACGTTGTTCTAACCCATTTTTTTTTTTTTATCTCTGCTGAAAAGCTGTTCAGCCACAGATAAAAAGTTAAGAGAACTCTGTTCAGTCCATACATGCAGAACAGCGTTCTACTAATTCTTGAAAAACACCTTGAGCTGTGCTTTGATTTGAAGCATAGTAAACTGCCGCACGGCAACACCATGCCAAACCGTATCTGACACTGAAGAACAAACTAGCCAACATGAACTGAAGTCTGTGATAAGCTGAAAAAATGCAGAATCAACCAGATATGCTCAAATAAAGAACCACCCACTAAACTGCAGTTACCTCCAGCATGTCGCATTCCTTTGCCAAGCGAGATGTCTGGCCGCCATTTTTTTTTTCTTGAAAATCCCTCCTACAATATAGTGACAACCAATGGAAGCGTGTGCTGCTAATGTAGGGACGCGTAGTCCCTAGCAACCACACAACTCACCATAGCAACCTGCCCCAGCTCCCAAAATTAGAAACGGGATACAGCAGTTTCTTTTTGAAATACACAAACATGGAAATTGTCAGCAGATAAGGACCGCTAGGCCCATCTAGTCTGCCCATAAGCCCTATATTGTTTGACTGAAACAGTATAAAAATAATTTGAGGGGTACCATACACTGTAATAAATACTGGATGGGCAACCCTATGCCCAACCAGTGTGATCAGCCACCTCGGGGTCTGATACCAAAGGATCTCTCGAGCTTCGCTCTCGAGGTCACAAGGAATCAGACCCCTATGTGGCAGAACACACCAGTTCTGCATGGCTGCCCATCCAGTATTCTCTAGGTCTCTCACAGTGTCCTTGCTGATTGATACAAGATCCATGATGGCACCTTCCCTAGTCACCCTGAGCCCACTGATTCAGACAACAGTCCTGCATGGCCTCCACATACATCAGATTTTTTCCACTGCCTGCTACTGGGATGTCCCAGTTCACATCTGGGAGTTAGGCTGGGTGGCATAAAGTTGTACACACAGTTGGGTTTACATGACATAAAGGCAGGCACAGACACACACGCACCTTTGGCTTGGCTGACAAGTCCACACAAGGCTATACACACATTTGAGCTAGCGATACACAAAGCAACACACAGCTGAAGTGGGGGCACACCTAAATATGTCAGCTGCAGCTGTACACGATTCAACACACAGCTGGGGGTTGAGCGTCACACCAGTCTCCACACACACATGCTCACTGAGACACACCGGTACATGAATAAGAGTGCTGGTTGGGTGCCATACCTTGCAGAGACTGAAACAAAAGATTACCACATTAACATGTAGGGTGAAAAACTATAAATAACAACAAAGAGTGACTGAAGGATCAGGGCTTTTCTTACCTGTAAGAAGGAACGCAGTCTGCCCGCCTCTACGGCCATGCAGTCCAAGGCACTCTGGGTAAACTGCAAGATCAAACAGAATTGTTAAGAATGAGCTTCCTTTAATATTGTCCCTGTATAATTTACAGACTACTATACACCCAGTATAAACTAGAAGATTATTACGAGTGCACATGCTTTAATACTGCCCTTTTATCTCTCCCCAAATCCTGTAAACACTGGACACATTCTCATGTCCCACACTGTTCTGTAACATCCACTTGGTGTCATGCAACAAAACACAAAAGTCTGTGATCACAGATAATTCCCCACCTACGTGACAGCCCTAAGAATTAAACCATGTGTTCTTACTGCAGATGGCTCCCAGGCAACTGTAGCACGTTCCCCTTCTCGTGTAGATATACCATCTCTCTCAGGGCTACTGAAACAATGTACATCACTTCACCCAGGCCATTACCAATTACTTTGTGTAGGTACACCATCTCTCCCCTATGTACATCACTACACCCGCTATTGAAAGTTACTCTGTGTAGGTACACCATCTCCTCTCTCTGGGTTACTGAAACAATGTACATCACTACACCCGCTATTATAAGTTACTCTGTGTAGGTACACCATCTCTCTCTAGCTTACTGAAACAATGTACATCACTTCACCCGACATTATCAATTGCTTTGTGTAGGTACACCATCTCTCCCCTATGTACATCACTACACTTGCTATTATAAGTTACTCTGTGTAGGTACACCATCTCTCTCTCTCTCTCTCTCTCTCTCTGGGTTACCGAAACAATGTACATCACTACACCCGCCATTATAAGTTACTCTGTGTAGGTACACCATCTCTCTCTCAGGGCTACTGAAACAATGTACATCACTACACTTGCTATTGTAAGTTACTCTGTGTAAGTACTGTGACAGCGTTGAATTGGACTGTGTCCCAGTTGTTATGGAGAGTTTAAATGCAGTGATTGGTTCTGTTCTTTCCTTTCCTATATCTTGTCTGTCTGGTTGTGCAACCAAATTTTCCCGTGACACCTAGGATTTGATCACCCCAACAGTCTCGAAATTCTCTGCCTCTCACTGTCTCTCAGCTTTCCCTTGCTGTTTGTGTCTTTTCTTCCCTTGCATATCTGCTGGTATAAAAATATATGCAAATCAATATGTGGAAATGTAACTGACATTGGGATTCCTTTGTTTAGAAATTATATAGTGTTACTCTTGAAATGTATATAATTATAGTTTAAGATGATTGCAAAAAGCTATTGGGAACTCCAGGGATTAGATTAACCTGAGACCAGTTTTTAAGCACTTTTTCAGAAGCTGTGGAGAAGGGGCCTCAGTTCTGGGACATTGTGTTCTGTCTGCACCTGCCTGAAATTTACAAGAACATTTTAGAAACAAAAAAAACACGATGCATGTTAAGGAGTGGGGTTGCAAGGACTCATAAAACAGAGCTGCAATTTCTTGCTAGACACTCAGAGACCGAAGGAAAACTCAGATGGATCTTCTCTGTTTATTCTGCCTTTATAAATAGTTATTCTGAACAATTTTTATTTTTTTTATGTTACTGCTAGTACTAATAAACACTTTTTGCAAATTCTACAACTGCTCTTGGTTTTTCCTATGCTTCCTGACATGTGCCTCAACGACAAGTACACCATCTCTCTCAGGGCTACTAAAACAATGTACATCACTACGCCCGCTATTATACATTACTCGGTGTAAGTACACCCTCTCACAGGGTTACTGAAACAATATGCAACATTACACTTACTATTTTAAGTTACTCTGTGTAGGTACACCATCTCTCTCTAGGTTACTGAAACAATGTACATCACTACGCCTGCTATTATAAGTTACTCTGTGTAGGTATACCATTCAGGAAAATGGGCAAAGTGCTAAGAAGCCATCTGGCAGGCATTAAAGCAGATATGGGGGTGGACCAAAGGTGGTCCATCATTAAGAAAGGCATACTGGTAGCCACAGATGAGTGCATTAGGCTCAGGGGTAAGAACACAAGGGCCAAAGTGCCCAGTTAGTTTAATTCTGGGGTTGCCAAGGCAGCAAAGGAAAAGAGGTTGGCCTACAGAAAATTAAGGAAGACCAAAGGAGAGGTGGATAGGGAAAATTACATAAGGTTGGCTAGTGAGGCAAGTAAGGAAGTCCAGCGAGCAAAGGCACAGAAGGAGCTACAGATAGCGGAAGGAATTAAGAAGGGGGGAAAAGTTTTCTTTGCTCTATATGTGAGAAAAGGGACAAGATGGAAGGGATTATTAGGTTTAAGAAAGGGGTGGAGTGGGTGGAGGATAATGGGGAAAAAGCAGATATACTAAATGAATACTTCTGATCCGTCCTCACCAGGGAGAAGGATGGAACAGTGCCTTCAGGAGGGAAAGAGGAGCAGGGAACACAGATGTAGTGATAGGAAAGGATAGAAATGAGGGAGGGGCTGCCGGCATTGAAGGTGGACAAATCACCAGGCCTGGACAGAGTACATTCACATGTACTAAAAGAACTGGCTGAGGAACTGGCAGGGCCACTAGCAGACCTATTTAATAGTTCACTAGAGTCAGGCATGGTACCTCAGAATTGGAGAACAGCATATGTAGTGCCCCTTGACAAAAGCGGTCCCAAGAATGACCCAGGGAATTACAGACCAGTTAGTCTGACCTCCATTGTGGGCAAGCTCATGGAGACCATACTAAAGGAAAGGTTGGTGGAATATCTAGAGGAGCATGGTCTCCAGGATGCGAGGCAGCATGGGCTCATGGGGGTGGGAGAGCGTGTCAAATGAATCTGATTGACGACTCTTTTCAAATGAATATACTTTATTCAATTTGTTGTACTTGAACAGCAGCAACAACATCAACACAATATGATAACATATGTGTACAATGACTGAGCCGTGCACAACACAAAATCATGACGGTGGCTCCCTCTGTACAAAAGTTCACATGTGGACACATTAAACTAAAAGGGAAAGCCATTAAACATGGTGCTATAGGCTGTGTGGATAAACAGTCAAGACCCCCATACTACGGCTCAGGTGGGAGACAGAAACACTAAGTTACTTAAACCCCCCCATGCCCCCTGCAGCCTCTACTTAACGCACCACTAAATCAGATGAAGAGAGTAACCCAGGACTGCCCTCAAGTGGAGGTGACAGAAGCGGAGACAGAGCCACGCTCAAAAACAAATCTCTCCATAAGAGTAGGAGACTCTCAGGTCCCTTTACAAGCCAGGGCCCGGAGAAGTGGGGATCATGATGGGCAGAAGAGCCATCAGCGGCATCCGCCTTTTGTTAAAAGCTTCTGTACGCTGCATCCTGTAGGCAATATGCTTTTCGAGTTCTAAGGCCCTGAGAGAGGGAATGGATTGGTCAAGCCAGTGACGAACTGTGACAAGTTTGGCTACGGCTGAAATCAGAGACATAAGGGCTTTCCAACAGTCTATCATATCAGCTAGAAAAGAATCGACCAAACAAATCCAGGGCATGAAGAAGGGATCCAAGCACAGCATGAGGTTCATAGTCCCTCTTATAGCCTGCCAGAAGGGAGCCACCAAAGTGCAATCCAAGAGAATATGTTTTAGGGTACCCTCTGACACTCCACATCTGATACAGAGTGGCGATATTGAGTTACCCATCCTGTATAGTCTAGAGGGAGTGAAGTACATATTGCATAAGACCCAGAACTGCAGGAAACGCAACAGATCCTGCTTGAGGTATCGATACGAAAAAATTACTCACCTTAGTAATTGTGTTTCCTCTAATGGAGTCTTGCTTTATTCTGACATATGCAGTTAGCCCCAGCACTTTATGTGCTCCAGAGAGGAAAGAGTTAACTCTATGCAGAAGGCATAGAACGTTGAGCTCGAGCTCGGTTCAAACCTATGTCTGCAGCACTTCAAAATGTAACCGTCAGATTCTTACGAGCTAATACTAACTAACTACACTTCTTAAGTGGAAATTGTAAAGAAGATAGTCAACAGGCAACAAAGTTTTGGGTCCCCCAAAAGACTCAGGTCGAGAACCCAAAATCATAACCAGGTAGTGAACCAACATATAGCTACCAAAACAACATAACAATGACCCACTCCCCCTTTCTAAAAAGGAGCAGTGCCAAGTACACCCCTGAGGTGCAACACTGTACCTGTCAGCCCACTTCCCAAAAACAGGTTCTGAGAGGGGAGGCAGGTCAGAATACAGTAAGACTCCATTAGAAGAAACACAATTACTAAGGTGAGTAATTTTTTCTTCAAACAACATGACGTCTTGCTGTACTCTGACATATGCAGACTACCAAGCAGTACCGCCACGGGGGTACCGAACCTATTTTGGGAATAGGCTCTGCAGTACTGCTGTTCCAAACTGGGTATCACTCCTAGCCTGGATATCTAGAGAGTAATGCTTGATAAAAGGATGCACAGTTTTCCAGGTGGCTGCCTTATATATCTCTAGTAAAGGTATATCCCTGGCAGCAGCCAGAGATGCACCTGTACCCCTAGTCGAATAAGCCCTCAGGCCTGAGGAGTGTATTTTGCCCAGCTTTTCATAGCAGAATTGTATATAAGAGACAATCCACCTGGCAATAGTTCTCTTAGTAGCAGGCTTACCCTTTCCCACTTCACCATAAGTGAGAAACAATTGAGGACAGTTAAACCTAAGTGCCTTAGTATGCTCAGTGCAGTAGCTAAGTGCCCTCTTAACATCCATACTGTGTAATCTTCTTTCTCCTGAAGAAGAATGATCAGTGAAGAATACAGGAAGCGACATGGACTGGTTCAGGTAAAAATATGAAACCACTTTGGGTAAGAACCTCCTATTGGTTCTAAGGACCACCTTCTCTCTGTGGAATGAGATACAATCCGGCTCCACTGACAGAGCTTGTAATTCACTAATCTGCCTAGCAGAAGTGATAGCTGCCAGGAACAGTTTTCCAAGTCAAGTACTTGAGTTCTGCTGAAGCCAATGGCTCAAAAGGGAATGGATAAGCTGACCAATGCAAACATTAGGATCCCAAGCAGGGGTAGGGTCCCTAAAGGGAGGGCTGGTAAGGACCAAACCTTTAAAGAACTTACAGAAGACATGATGAGATTCCAGGGAGGAAACCTTCCCCACTGACAGGAATGCAGAGGCAGCTGCTAAATGCACTTTCAGTGTGGCTGGCCTGAGGCCTAGGCTATTGAGATGAACCATAGAATCCAGAACTGTAGCCAGATCAGCAGTATCTGGTAAGACATCCTTATTGGTGAACCAAATGCTGAATCTCTTCCATTTAGAATTATAAGTGTTTCTGGTGGCAGGTTTTCGAGAGGCTTTAAGAATATCCAGAACCCCCTGAGACAGGTGCAGACTTGCATACTCTAACTCTTCAAGAGCCAAGCCTTGAGGTTGAGAGACCGAAGGTTGGGGTACCAGATTCTTCCCTGAGAGGAGGTTAACAGATTGTGCTTCTTGGGAAGAGACAGAGGGAGATGGACAGCTAGGGACATCAAGAGAGGATACCAAGGCTGTCTGGCCCAGTCTGGTGCTATCAGGATCACCTTGCATGGTTGTGACCTGATCTTGACCAGTACCTTGAATAACAGAGGAAAGGGAGAAAAGGCATACAGGAATTTTCCCCCAATCCAGAACCAGAGCATCCAGGGGAACTGTGCTCATAACTGGAGGTCAGCAACAGAAGAGAGGAAGTTGATGATTGTCTGGAGCTGCAAAGAGATCTATCTCTGGAGTGCCCCACCTGGAGAAAATTACTTTCAATATGAAGGGGTCCAGGGTCCATTCGTGATGGTCCTAAGAGATCCTGCTCAGGGCATCTGCTAGCACATTGTCCTTCCCTGGAAGATGGACTACTGCTAGAGATGCTTGTAGGGCATAAGTCAAAGACCATATTTTCATGGCTTCTGTGCACAAGGCCGTAGACAGAGTATCTCCCTGCTTGTTGATATACCACATGGTGATGGTGGTGCTTGTCCTGACCTGAACCACCTTGTTCTTTACTGAGTCCAAGAAAGCTTGGAGAGCCAGGAATACTGCTCTGAGTTCCAGAAGATTGATATGAAGTAGAGACTCCTGAGGGGACCACATCCCTTGTGCTGTGAGGGCTCCCAAGTGAGCTCCCCAGCCCAGGAGAGAGGCATCTTTGGTTAACACCACTGAATGAGTCTGACTGATGAATGGGACTCCTTGTCCGAGATTGTCCTGATCCAACCACCACTGGACAGCTTGGACCAGAGTCTGAGTCACCGGAATCAATTTGGTTAGAAGATCTTTTTTCTGAGACCAAAAGGACCTCAGATGGAACTGAATGTCCATCATTTGAAATCTGGCTCCCTGTACCACTGCAGTGGAAGCTGCCATGTGGCCCAGGAGCTGAAGAAAATGTCTTGCTGGTCGAGACACCAGAAGGCGGAAAGAAGATGCAAGGTCTGTAAGGGCCTTCACCCTTACCAAGGGAAGAAAAGCCTTTGCTTGGACAGTATCCAACTCTACCCCTATGAAGGTAAGGAGTTGTACTGGTTCGAGAAGTGACTTTGGTAGATTGAGAAGGAACACTAGGGAAGTGAGCAACTGTTGTGTCACTTGTAGGTCTGACTTGACTTGGTCTGGAGACTGTTCCACAATGAGCCAGTCGTCCAGGTATGGAAAAATGGAGATATTCTGTCTCTTGAGAAAGGCCCCTACGACTGCTAGGCATTTTGTGAACACCCTTGGAGCTGATGTTAGGCCGAAGGGCACTGCTCTGAACTAATAATGGCCTGAAAGCAATTCGAACCTGAGGTACTTTCTGTGGGAGCACCTGATTGGGATGTGAAAGTAGGCATCCTTGAAGTCCAGGGAAGCTAACCAATCCCCTGGCCTTAGAGAGGGAATAATTACTCCCAGAGTCACCATTTTGAATCTTGACTTTAAAAGGTGCTTGTTTAGGTATCTTAGGTCTAGAATGGCCCGCCACTCCCCTGTCTTTTTTGGGGTAAGGAAGTTTCTGGAATATAGACCTTTGCCCCTGTACTGAGTAGGGACCCTCTCTACAGCCCTGAGGGTTAGTAGAAAAGACACCTCTGCTTCTAGAGCAGTGGTCTTGGAAGGGTTTGCAGGTGGAAAGGACTTGGTCCTAATTTTGGAAACTTTGCAAAACTGAGAGCCAATCCCTGGCTTACTACTTCCGGGGCCCACCAGTCTGAGGTAACAGACTTCCAGGCCTGGAAGTAATAAGCCAGCCTGCCTCCTACTGGGATTGGGGAGTCGACCCGGGCTGACACATCAGGATGTCTGCTTGACAGGAGCCTTGGACTGAGAGGAGGATGCAGCCCTGCTCATCCCCCTTCTGCCTCTCCCTCCGAAGAACCCCCTCTGAGGAAAAGGAGAGGAGGCCTGTGCCTGGTAGAAAGGCCTGTGAAAAGGCCTGCCTCTAGACTGCTGCCTTTGAAGAGTTGCCTGCCTTTTCTTGGCCTGTGCACTCCTGTAGGTGGTCCAATATTTATCCATTTTCTTCATGTAATTCTCTGTCTGCTCCCCAAACAGATAATTACCCACCACAGGGAAATCCATGACTTAGCCTGAGTGTCCTGTGTGAGGCTAGTACATCTGAGCCAAGCAAACCTTCGAAGAAACACACATGTAGCCATGACTCGTGATGCCACATCATTTGAGTCCACAGCAGCATGAAACTGAATCTTGGATGCCTCTATCCTATCAGCAGCCACCTACTCCAGCTCTTTGGCTACCTGGGGGAGGCCTGTTTAGCCAGTTCTGGGACAGTATCCCATCTGGACTTCTGGTATCTGGCTGTGTAGGTCATATCATTTGCCTACCTGAGTTCCAAGGAGGATGCCAAGTACTGTTTTTTGGCCATAGCTTCCACCTTCCTAGAGTCTTTATCTGGTGGGTGTCAAGCCAAAGGTATGTTATGTTAGCCTTGTCACAGGCTGCAGCCTGCACTACCCCAACATGGCCGCATTGGTGGAATAAGAATTCTGTTCCTGAGCCTGATAGCATATACCTCCTGTCCATTCTTTTATCTACAGGAGGTAAAGAATTTGGTGTTTGA
Organism: Neoceratodus forsteri; assembly: GCA_016271365.2. Taxonomy (NCBI): domain Eukaryota; kingdom Metazoa; phylum Chordata; order Ceratodontiformes; family Ceratodontidae; genus Neoceratodus; species Neoceratodus forsteri. The sequence continues at coordinate 1,294,889,537 of CM057454.1, read as the reverse complement.
AGAACTTTCTGTGTCTGTTTCCCAAAAGATTTATGGAAGGTAACAGACAACCTTTTGGACTCTGAGATGTCTATCATTTCCACGAAATCAGGCTCCTCTTGTTCCTCAACAGCTTCAACCAAGGGAAGCTGGAGGGTCTCAGCCACCTTTTTGTAGAACAAACAGTGGGATGGGGACTCAAAGCCTGGGAGGGGAAACATTAGAAGGCCTGTCTCGGGAGATGTCTGGTTCAATGGGCTCAACCAGACCTTCATCACCATCATCATCGTCGTCCTGTTCTTCCTCCCCTTCCCATTCCGGTTGATAAAATTCATCTGTAACATATTACGGAACCAGGAGAACCAAACACCTACTGAGAGGCGCCAGGTCGGACGGAACCGGATAGAGCGATTCTACAATGCTTAGCGCCCTGGCTATTTCTTTGGCAGTTGGATGCTGCGGTTCTGGATCCGAACCATCCAACTTCCTTTTTCTCTTCGATGGAACAGCCCCTCAGGATTGGCTCTCCTCTTGCCCGAGGGAGTATCACCCAGGTCAGTGGGCACTCCCTCAGGTTCAGTCGGAACCAAACTGGGCTGACCATCTAGATTAGTGGACTTCTCGGACCCCTTTTCCCTGAGCCTACCCAACCTCTTTTCTAAGGTGGCCTTTGGGAATTTTTTTTTTTTTACAGATTTGGCAGTCTGAATCGAGGTGGTCAAACCCCAGACAATAAACACAAGTGGTGTGAGGGTCTGCCTTAACAAAGGCATCCCCACACTCACCACAGTGCTGAAACCCAGTGGGCCCATTATTTTTTTCTTGGGTTTCTCAGACATGGCCAGGCTACAAACATACCCGTTACAGTTTAAAAGCCAGGTAAGACCCTCCTATCGGTTACCAACCGTGTTACGGGCCGTGGAAAAAAGCGTATAAAATGGCATTTTTTTGAAACCAATAGGAACCGGTACCTCACACTAGAAAAAAGGAAAATAAATAAACCCTAGCACAATCGGTTCCTAACAGATCGACAGGTTTTACAATTCCCACACAGAAAATTATACACAATAAACCTAAAGTCCACTACCTACAACACTTACTGTACTGCAGACAGGGATTTGAAGCCGAAAAATAAACAAAAATAGTATTTAAACTGACGGATTTTCAACCGAACCGATTAAGTGAAGGAGCAATCTCCAGAACGACTGTTCAGTTAGGCGGAGTAAAGAATCTGACAGTTACACTTTGAAGTGCTGCAGACAGAGGTTTGAACCGAGCTTGAGCTCAACGTTCTATGCTTTCTGCATACAGTTAACTCTTTCCTCTCCAGAGCAGTTCAAGTGCTGGCCTGATTGCATATGTCAGAATACAGTAAGACTTCATGTTGTTTGAAAAATTGATCCATAATTGTCTCCATTCCTTGTCATCCACTGAGAGGTCAAGCTCCATCGTCCAGATGAAGCAAACCCCTCGCGGTCTAACAGTTAAAGCAAGCCATAGTACTTAGAAATTGGATGTGATTGGGTAGCAGTATCTATAAGGTCTTACAGGATCGGACTGGCCCCATCTGGCTATGGGGAATGGCCTAAGAAGGAAGAAATCACACCCTGCACTTTTAGATGTTTAAAGAAGTGGTTAGTGGGAATAGAGAAGTTGGATTGCAGTACTTTCCCAGGGCCTACCTTACCCTGCGAGATCAGAGATGAGATAGGAGTATCTCCAAGGGCTGGGCAGAAATTCCTAAGTATGGGGTGGTTCGCAATTCTGAAATGAGGGTTGTGAGCAAGTGGCTGGGACTGGTCTTTATGGAGGGAGAGGTTCCAGTGGGTATAAAGCTGATGCAAGGCTTTGAGAGACCACCAGAGCGGAGAGTTTCTGAGAGGTGGAGGAAGCTCCGAGGCCTTCAGATAGATGAAACTGCCCAAAGGCCGGCCTGCTGGCTCAGCGGTTGGATTTCCGCTTGCGGCGCTGGCGACCTGGGTTTGGGAACAGACCTGGGTCGTCGGAGAGCCAGCCAGGGGGGAGAAGGATAGAGCGTCCCATGGATGGCTCTTCTTCTCCGGGGGGGGTAGGGAATTGTCCGCGCATTGAGGACTTCTGGCGGAGGCCGAGACACTCACATTGGCGCCGCCATACAGGGAGGCGGGGCGTGACGCCATGCCATTGCACGTCCCCGCCTCCAAAAGAACACCAGAAAAAAAAAAGGAGTAGGCTGGCGGGGTCCTCTGTCTAAGTGAAGCACTTTCTGGGGCTTCGATTAGCCGCCATCGCTGCAGTCCCCCGACCAGTTACTGGTCCCGTGGCGCAGATAGGGGACCACTGCCTGTCGGTGGGGTGCAAAATGCACCAGGGATTCCCGAGATCTAGCATGTACATAATCTCCCTCAACGCCCTCTGAGCCGGAGAGAGGCCCTTCCGGCAGGCGCCTGGATTTATCCAGCTCAGGGTGGCACACTAGATTCCAACTCCCCAAGAATAACCAGAATACATGGGTAGGCTGACAGCTGAGCCAAAAGAAAGGAGAAAAACCTGGGGGCATCTGCAATGAGACCACAAATCCCACCTAAGAGTATGTCTGCCAGGCCTAGATGTCCTTGAACCAAGATGTAGCGACCTTCCGGGTCTATACACTCCAAAAAAGTTTGGAACAGGGAACCTCTGCGAATCAGAATACCCAACCCTACCTTTTTTAGTACTATTGCCTGCACCAAAAGCTTGACCAACCCAATCCTTGCTAAAGTACTGTATGTCGGCCTGCTTAAGGTGGGTTTCCTGTAAGAACATGACATCCGGGTGGTACTTCTTAAGATGATTTAGTGCCATATATCTCTTCCGCTTGTCATTAGCCCCCTTAATGTTCCTTGAAATAAACTTAAAAATAGTCCCTATAGTCAGTTGCTTGGCTAACTTATTCCAGGTCTCCATAATAAGTGGGTGCTACAAAGTAGAGGTCTCCAGGCTCCCCAAAGCCCTCCCAGTCCTGCTCCCCCAAACCCTCCCTCCCTCAACCACCCCCAAGACAAACACCCCCCGGAAGGAGTAACTCTCAAGAGGACCGCAGTCCAGTCCCCATATACAAATAACATCTCCAAAAAAACGTAACCCCTGGCCCCATAGGCTGCAACTCCAACAAAATTCCGCCTGCGATGAGAAGCATCACCCAAGCGGGCCCCGACCCCCCTTCCCTCAGCCCAAACACTACAATAGTTGGAAAAGCTAGGCCTAAACTCCACCTAAATTCTAGAATAACACCAAGTGCAACAAATCCTAAAGGTTGTAAAATGTCCTACCCGAACACTACCCTAATCCCCCCCCCAAGGATTGAACTACTACTCCGAGTGGGCTTAGCATCCGAGTGTGTCACCATGGTGCACAGGCAGGCTCCCGACTTCACTTAAGGTAACTGCCCCACTTGCCACGCACCGGAGAGTGCACTGTGCTCCCAGAGGGCTGCTCCTCCAAAGACCACCTCACGCGTTCCAAGTACAAGTAAGGAAGGCCGTAGAAGGCTGCCACCACCGCACAATGCCCCCAGCCTCACAATCCTAGTGGTTCCCTCCAGTGTCCTTATGCAGGAATGAAACAGACACATTAATGCCACAGGTCAGCCACAGGGTGTTAAGTGGGGAAATGCGTTCGGGGTCCCTGCCTATGCAGGCGTTCAGATTAGGGGCTTGAGGCTGCCACCACCGAAACAGAGATCTTTTATAGTAATGTGGCACAGTGCCCCCCAACCCACATCAAGCCAAACTTATCAGAGAGATGCAGCTACCCTGCGGGACCAAGAGAGGATGGGGAAGACCACCCCCCTCTGCTCCTCGCCTTCAAACAACATGAAGTCTTGCTGTATTCTGACAATATGCAGTCAACCCCAGCACTTGAACTGCTCAGGAGAGGAAAGAGTTAACTCTATTCTACAGCACAGAATGTTGAGCTTGGTTCAAACCTCTGTCTGCTGCACTTGCCAGTGTAACCGTCAGATTCTTTACTCCACCTAACTGAACAGTCGCTCTGGAGATCTCTCCTACGCTTCGGTTCGGTAACAGTAAAACGTCGGTTAAATACCATTTTTCTCCATTTATCTTCGGTTCAGATCCCTGTCTGTGGTACAGTAAATGTATATGTAGTGGACTGATAGGTATTGAGTGTGCGTTTTTGTGTGGAAATTGTAAACAAAAAAGAGAAAAAAGTTAGTTTATTGGTTTGGCTGAACAGATTATTTGGGTTCTTTATTCCGTATTGTGGTTTACTGTGAGATACCGGTCCTTTTCGGTTCTAAAAAAAAAAAAACGTGTTTTTAACGTTTTTTTCAAATATCCATAACACGGTTAGGAACTGATAAGGGAGTCTTGCCTGGCTGAAGCCGAGTCTTTTGTTAGGATGGCTACTGTACGTCCGAGAAACCCAAAAGAAAAACTGGGCCCACTGGGTTTCAGCACTGCAGTGTGTGCGGGGAGGCCTTTGCTAAGGCTGATTCCCACACCACCTGTGTTTACTGTCTGGGGTTTGACCGCCTCGATTCAGACTGCCAAATCTGTAAACATTTTCCTAAGGCCACCCTGGATAAAAGATTGGGCAGGCTTAGGGAAAAGTAGGCCGAGAAGTAAGCTGACCCGGATGGCCAGCCGGTTCGGTTCCGACCGAACCTGAGGGAGTGCCCTCTGACCAGGGTGATACACCTTCAGGAAAAAGGAGAGCCGATTCCGAGGGATCTGTTCCGGCCAAAAGAAAGAAGAAAGACAAATCAGCCTGTTCGGATCCAGAACCACATCGTCCAACCGCCGAAGAAATTGGCAGGATGATTAGCATTGTAGAATCGCTCCGTCCAGTTCCAACTGATCCGGCGCCATCAGGCAGGCGTTCGGCTGGGTAGGTTCCTCCGGTTCCGGATTATTCCCCTGAAGAGTATTATGAACCGGACCTGGAGGGGGATGAAGATTACGATGATGATGATGGTATAGAAGGTCTGGATGAGCCCATAGAACTGGACATCTCCCCAGACAGATCTTCTGTTGTTTCCCCTCCTATGCTTTCTGAGTCTCCTTCCCACTTTATGTTCTACAGAAAAGTGGCAGAAAACCCTCCAGCTCCCTTTGGTTGTTAAGCTGTTGAGGAACAAGAGCAGCCTGACTATGTGGAGATGACAAGACATCCCAGATCCAAGAGACTGTCTATTCCCCTTCACAAATCTTTTGGGAAACAGAAATAATGACTGCTCAAGACCCCAAATTCTCTACCTCCTGTGGACAAACAAATGGACAAGAGGTATATGCTGTCAGGCTCAGGCATGAATTTCCTGTACCAGCAATGCAGCCATGCTGGGGTTGTGCAGACTGCAGCATGTGATAAGGCTAGCATACCCTTGGCTTCTCACCTCCAAGATATGGATTCCAGGAAGATAGATGCCATGGCTATAAAACAGTTTTTGGCATCCTCTTTGGGACTCAGACAGGCTAATTACATGGCCTATGCAGCCAGATACCGGAAGTCCAGATGGGATATGGTTCTGTAACTGGCTAAACAAGCTTCTCCCCAGCTAGCCAAGGAGCTGGAGGAGGTGGCTGCTGATGGGATAAAGGCATCAAAGATCCAATTTCATGCTGCTGTGGACTCCAATGACGTGTCATCACGAGCCATGGCTACATCTGTGGCTCTTCGGAGAATGGCTTGGCTCAGATATACTACTAGCCTTTCACAGGACACCCAGGCTAAGGCCATGGATTTCACTGTGATGGATAATTCTCTGTTTGGGGAGCAGACAGAGAATTATATGAAGAAAATGGACGAGTATAGGACCACCTACAGGAGAGCACAGGCCAAGAAAAGGCAGGCAACTCCTCAAAAGCAGCAATCTAGGGGCAGGGGCAGGCCTTTTCACAGGCCTTTCTACCAGGCACAGGCCTCCTCTCCTTTTCTTCAGAGGGAGAGGCAGAAGGGGGATGAGCAGGGCTGCATCCTCTTCTCAGTACAAGGCTCCTGTCAAGCAGACACCCTGATGTGTCAGCCCGGGTCAACTCCCCAATCCCAGTAGGAGGCTGGCTGGCTTACTACTTCCAGGCCTGGAAGTCTGTTACCTCAGACAAGTGGGTCCTAGAAGTAGTAACCCAGGAACTGACCATCAGCTTCAGATTCCCAAAACTGAGGGTCGGGTCTTTTCCACCTGCAAACATCTCCGAAACCATTGCCTTAGAGGCAGAGGTTTCCTCTCTACTGGCTCCCAGAGCTATAGAGAGAGTTCCTACAGTACACAGGGGCAAAGGTCTGTATTCCAGATACTCCCTTACCCTGAAAAAGACAGGGGAGTGGCGACCCATCCTAGATCTAAGATACGTAAACAAGCACCTATTAAAGCCAAAATGCAAAATGGTGACTCTGGGAATAATTCTTCCCTCTCTGAGGCCAGGGGACTGGCTAGCCTCCTTGGACTTCAAGGTTGCTTACTTTCAAATACCCATCAAGTGCTCCCACAGAAAGTACTTCAGGTTCGAACTGCCTTCAGGCCATTATCAGTTCGGAGCAATGCCCTTCGGGCTAACATCAGCACCAAGGGTATTCACAAAATGCCTAGCAGTAGAAGTGGCCTTCCTAAGGAGACAAAACATCTCCATATTTCCATACCTGGATGACTGGCTCATTGTGGGCAGTCTCCAGACCAAGTCAAGTCAGACCTACAAGTGATTCAGCAATTGCTCACTTCTCTAGGATTCCTCCTCAATCTTCCAAAGTCAGTTCTCAAACCAGTGCAACTCCTGACCTTCATAGGGGTAGCGTTGGACACTGTCCAAGCAAGAGACTTTCTTCCACTAGCAAGGGTAAAGACCCTCACTGACCTGGCTTCCTCCTTTCGCATCCTGGTCTCTCGACCAGCAAGGCATTTTCTTCAACTCGTGGGCCACATGACAGCCTCCACTGCAGTGGTACAAGGTGCCAGATTTCAGATGAGGGACATTCAGTTTCACTTAAGGGTCTTTTGGTCCCAGAAAAAAAGACCCCCTAACCAAATTAATTCCAGTCACTCAGACTCTGATCCAAGCTCTCCAATGGTGGTTTGAACCAGAACAACCTCAGACAAGAAGTCCCATTCATCATCCAGTCTCATTCTGTGGTTCTCACCACAGATGCCTCTCTCCTGGGATGGGGTGCTCACATGGGAGCACTTACAGCACAGGGAGTGTGGTCCCCTCAGGAGTCTCTACTTCATATCAATCTCCTGGAGCTCAGGGAAGTGTACCTGGCTCTACAAGCTTTCTCAGAATCAGTATAGAACATCACCACCATGTGGTAAAATCAACAAGCAGGGAGGCACTCGGTCTACGGCCTTGTGCACGGAAGCCATGAAATTATGGTCCCTGGCTTATTCTCTACAGACTTCTCTGGTAGCAGTCCACCTTCCAGGGAAGGACAATGTGCTAGAAGATGCTTTGAGCAGGATTTCTCAGGGCCATCACGAGTGGTCCCTGGACCCCTTAGTGCTGAAGGTGATATTTTCAAGGTGGAGCACTCCAGAGATAGACCTCTTTACAGCCCCAGACAATCACCAACTTCCTCCATTCTCTTGCAGACCCCCAGTATTGGGCTCAGTCCCCCTGGATGCTCTATTTCTGGATTGGCAGGGGAAATTTCTGTATGCCTTTTCCCCTTTCCTCTATTGTTCAAAGTTCTGGTCAAGATAAGGTCACAATCTTGCAAAGTGATCCTGATTGCTCCAGACTGGGCCAGACAGCCTCGGTATCCTCTATTACAGTCCCTGGCAGTCCATCTTCCCAAGAATTACAATCTGCTAACTTCCTCTCAGGGCAGAATTTGGTACCCCAACTGTCGGTCTCTCAAACTCAAGGCTTGGCTCTTGAAGAACTAGAAAATACAAGCCTGACTTTGTCTCAAGGGGTTCGGGACATTCTCAAGGCTTCTCAAAAGCCTGCCACCAGAAAAACTTATAATTCCAAATGGAAAAGGTTCAGCATTTGGTGTTCCAATAAGCACATATCCCCAGATTCTGCTGACTTGGCTACAGTTCTGGAATATATGGTTCACCTTAATGGCTTAGGCCTCAGACCAGCTACCCTCAAAGTACATTTGTCAGCTGTTTCTGCTTTTCTGTCAGTAGGAAAGTCCTCCTCACGGGCATCTCACCCTGTTTTTTGTAAATTCTTCAAAGGATTGCTTCATACCAATCCTCCCTTTAGGGATCCTACTCCTGCTTGGGATCTTAATGTTTGCATTGCTCAGCTTATGCAACACCCTTTTGAACCTTTGGCCTCAGCAGAAATTAAGTACTTGACTTGGAAAACTGTGTTCCTGGTAGCTATTACCTTTTTTTTTTTTTGTTAGTTATTTAACCAGGACTAGCATGCTAAGCTGAAAGATTTTTTTTTTACAGGTGTGACCTGGGAGCACAGGGAAGTTAAGTGTCTTGCTCAGGGTCACACAGTATGCAAGTGGAAGCTGTGGGGTCAAACCCAGGTCTGGTCTGCTGGATGTCACCAGATTTGCAGCTCAGAGCCTTAAACCACTGCGTTATACTGCCTGCCTAAGCCTGAGACCTCTGTCAGGCATATCAGTGAATTACAAGCTCCGTCAGTGGAGCCTGATTTTATCTCATTCCATAGAGATACGGTGGTCCTTAGAACCAACAGGAGGTTCTTACCAAAGTGGTTTCAGATTTTCATCTGAACCAATCCATGTCTCTTCCTGTGTTCTTCACTGATCATTCTTCTTCAGGAGAGAGAAGATTACACAGTTTGGATGTTAAAAGGGCTCTTAGCTACTACGCTGAGCGTACTAAGGCTCTTAGGTTTGACTCCCTCCAGTTGTTCCTCACTTATGGTGAGGTGGGGAAGGATAAACCTGCTACTAAGAGAACTACTGCCAGATGGATTGTCTCTTGTATACAATTCTGCTATGAAAAGCTAAGTAGTCAAAGTACCCCCCTCAGGCCTGAAGGATAATTCGATTAGAGGTACAGCTGCTTCCCTGGCTGCTGCCAGGAAGATACCATTGTTAGAGATATGCAAAGCAACCACTTGGAAAAGAGTCCATACATTCACCAAGCATTACTCTCTGGATATCCAGGTAAGGAGTGATGCTAGGTTTGGTACAGCAGTACCGCAGAGCCTATTCCCAAAATAGGTTACGTCCCTCCTTCACGGAGGTACTGCTTGGTAGTCTGCATATTGTCAGAATACAGCAAGACTTCATGTTTGAAGAAAAAATTACTCACCTTAGTAATTGTGTTTCTTCTAATGGAGTCTTGCTGTATTCTGATCCCCCGCCTCCCTCTCAGAACCTGGTTTTTCGAAGTGGGCTGGCAGGTGAGTGTTGCACCTCAGGGGTGTACTTGGCACTCCACCTTTTTAGAGAGGGATAGTGGGTTATGTTATATTATTTTTTGATAGTTATAGTTGCTCACTACCTAGTTCTTCTTTTGGATTTCTCGACTTGAGTCTTTTGGGATCCAAAATATTTGGTTGCCCTTTGGGCTAGTAATTTTGCAATTTCCACACAGTAGGTGTAGCTAGTTAGTATTAGCTTGTAAGAAATAAAAATTACGTACCTACCGTAATTATGATCTTTCTGTGTATCTTCACCATTCATCACAGATGGGTACTGCCCGGAGATCAGGACCCCGCGGGAGCTTTTTTTTTTTTTAAAAGGATAGGCGGAGCCGACGCAGCATCGGCGCCGCCCTCGAGGCCGACGTACTACATGGTGCTCGAGGATTAGCCGTTAGGCTGCATCGACTCCGCCTGCCTACCAGTTCTGAGTCGCCGGGGAGGTAAGAGGAAGGGATGGAGGGTGGGACAAGAGAGAGTCCAAGGGACAGAAAAAGAAAGAGAAAAACTGAACTAAAAGGAGAAATAACGACTGAGAGGACAGCATAGAAGAAGTAAGGCTAAGAGGATTGGGTAGGGGCCCCAATCTCTGGAAGCGGAAGAAGGGAGGGTAGAAAATTTTGGAGAGAGTGAGAGGTAACAAGGATCTGAGACCCCTGTCCGTCACCAGACTGTATAGGAACTGCAAGGAGTAGCAAAGCTCTCTGCCAGAATTCAAGGCACAGAATAATTGGCAATACCCCAAAAGCAGAGTCGGCTATTCTGGAGAAAGACAGGGTACAGGGACTTAGTACTCTCTCTGGAAAGATATTTGGTGAAAAAAAGGGAAATATATATATTTTTTTTAAACAGTTAGATGGATAACAGAAGGAGGGCAACCACCAGCTCCCACCCCGTAGGGGTGGAGATATGAAGTAGAGAAGGAGTGCCACTCGAGCTATAACCCTTAGGGAAGAAACTACCCCCCTGTGAGTCCCAACTTTACCCCGCTCAAGAAGAGGGGTAGGCACAGAGGGAGGAGGACCCAGAGACTGAGGCCCCAGGGGATGGTGGGTGGATTGTGATGAATGGTGAAGATACACCGAAAGATCATAATTACGGTAGGTACGTGAATTTTATATCTTATCTGTGTCAATCTTCACCATTCATCACAGATGGGTGAGTACCAAGCCCCTCCCGAAGGGGGTTGATTCACTGCACCCTAAGGGACAAAGTCCCTTAGCCCTCAGTGGGTGACACGCTAAGGGGGGAACCTTTTGGGACCGATGAGGCCCGAGAGTGGGGAGAGCGAGACGGGGTCCCCCCAGAGGGGGAAGGAAGTTGCCCCGACAAACGTCGTCTCGCCCTACGGGAAAAGAGATAGGTTCCCTGGTGAGCGGAGCAAATCACCCTACGCCAGGCCAAGGGTGACAACCGGGAAAGGCAAAGCCACGCCGATCTCCTGGTGCAGATCGCTGTCCCTACGACCCTGTTAGCTACCTCACTGGCATCTTAAGATGCCCTTGTTTGGTGCCTTGCTAGCTCCAAGCCACGTGCAGAGCGCGCGATGGCTTGCCTGGTTTGCTCCGAGTCAGGCAAAGCAGCTAGGATCTGACCTAGCACGGATCACAAGAACCTGTTGTAGGCTGCATAGTGGGCCTGATGAGCAGAGATGGAGAGAAGCAACCGTGCGGTAAAGGTCCTCCTCCCGAAGTCAAATCCAAGGAGTCTTGATCTGGGGCCGGTCATCGTGGTGGGCGCGAAGCCCGTCAGGGTGTCCAGGTGCGCCAATCCGGACCGCGGATGAGGCATAGAACCTGAGATCTGGGAGCGCAATACCTCTGGCTGAGGTCCCTGGGGGCAGGAACCCGGAGAAGGGCCTCTGCCAGAAACGCATGGACGCCTCCCAAAGGGAGCAGGCCAGGGCGGCACCAAAAGGTGGCGCTCTGAAATCGCCTGAAAGCGTGCGCGCATGCTCAGGATTGCTCACAGACGGGGAGAAAGGTGAAGTCCTCCATCATCCTCACGAGACGCTGATACTCGGAGAGATCAGCGGCAGGAGAGATATGGACAGATGGTTCCTCTCCCCAGAAGAGGGATGAGGAGCTGGAGGTCACCATGCGCTCGAGGGTGGCTGCAGGGGGAGGTTGAAAACCTGGCTGTCCATGGCCCTAACATAGGCCGGGAACCGAGCAGCCACCGCTCTGAACTGCTCCCAGGTGAGAGGGCCGCTAGGGTCAAGAATGCCTGGGAGCGCTGGAGAATGTGGCACAGGGATAGGGGCAGAGCCGAGAGAAGAAGTCGGCTGACCTCCGCCAGGGCTAGGGAGCAGACCATGGACACCCGAGGAGGGTGACCCGGAAGACTCCACAGCCGACAGCTGTACAACCACATTGGTACTGCCAAGGCTGCGCCCAGAAGAATCCCCCCAGTGAGACGACCGGGGCTGTATAGGTCCAGAAGGACGGTCCCCTGCCTCCAAAGAATGGGACCCTCTCAAGGAACCGGAAGGGAAGGCGGAAGTCCGCACTCGGCCGTCCAGAGCCGGATGGACCCCAGAGAAGGCCGAGCGCCAACTCCACACCTCGACCCCTCAGAGTCCAAGAAGGTCCTGGTCTCGGGAGGCCAGCCTAGAAGCTAGCTCTGGGCTGCCCCGAAGAGACCCAGGGAGCAGCGCCCTCCCCTAATGCAGGCCTCCCGATGGGCCCCAAAGTTGGGCGATCGAGACACACTACCGGAGGGGGTACCACCGCGGAGGGATCGAGGAACCCCCCAAGGCCAGGTTGCATGGCAATGGTGGCACGCACATAGCCTGCTGGTCAGTGTCACTGACCCTAACCTGCGAACTACCTGATGCCCGCAGAAGAGGGCTGGCGACTACCGTCAGGACAATTGGCCCGCCCTTCTCCGCCGACAACTCAAGGGTGTGACTGCCCGTCCGACTCCGAGCCCGACTCCGACAAGGTAGAGTCTGAGGCCCTAAGCCAAATGGTGGTAGGGCGAGGGAAGGCAACCTTACCAAAAGGCCTGGCAGTCAGAGCAGTGGCCGAGGTGGAACCCGTGACCTCCATAGCCCCGCAAGCAGGGCTGACAGAAGGCGCCAGGGCAGCTCAGGCCAAGGGTCCAGAGCCAGGACCAGCTGCAGCGCCGTCAAGTCCACTGGCACCAGGGGCGGTACCAGGGACAGAGACGGCGCCGATGGCAGCCCCAGCTACGACCTCGGCGCTGACGACACCGCCAGGCCCCTCGGTGCCGCGGACGGCACCGAGGACCGAAGCGGCGCTTGACGGGTCTGAAGGTGGACTCCGCGCAAGAGGGGCTCAAGCGGCGCCGACGGTTCAAGATGGACTCGGGCGTCTTAACACGACACCGCTAGGCCTCGTGCCGCGGACACCGAGCACCAACGGCACCAAAGACGGCACCGACTGCCCACGCCTGGCGCTCCCATGGCGCTCGTGGCTCAACCTCGGCGCTGGCGTAGACACGCGCGAAAGGCGATGCCGAATCAGGATCACGGCGCCCGTCCAGGGCCATGGCGCCGAGAGACAGTCGGCGCCGACAGGGCCCACGGCACCCGCAACGGCGCCAGAGGCCCGGCCCAACCGCACGGCGCCGGGGACAGCGCCGACCGGGCCTTCCAGACCGCGGAGCGACACGGGGAGCCTTCACCCCAAAGGGTGATTGCCATAGCGGCGCTTCCCGCCCGCTCCCAGGAGGAAGCGGGACGGGCCTCCTGCGCCGCGGGAGGAGCCTCGGCCAAGGCTAGGCTACAAGCAGCCGAGGCTCCCTCCTCCTCGGTCCGTATAGAACCGGGAGGGGACCCGGAGGAAAGGCAGAGAGAGCACGGTTTGGCCCGATGAGTGCGAACCCTTCCCCCAAAAGTCGGTGGAACTCGCCCCACTTTAAACACGCGCTGTTCGAGGACGCGGCGGTCCATGGAGAAGCAGGCGTCGCACGAATCCATGTCGTGAAGCGGCCAAGACACGCGAGACACCGGGTCATGCTGGTCGGTAACGGAATACTTGCGCCGACCGGCACCGACGCATAGCCGGAATTCACTTTGGAAATCTTCTTGCCCTCCGACCGGCTACATGACCCACGGAAAACACCAAAACAGACTTGACGTCGCAAACTTTTAAATAAAAGGAAAGATCTTATCGGCGACGTTGAGTAGAGGCAAACCAGAACTAGTAAGACCGACGGACTTAAGCGTCGCAATAAGGCTGACAGGCCTAGTTTTCTTCTAACAGCTTCCACGGGCGACCTCGGCGGGGAGACGAAGAACTGGTAGGCAGGCGGGGTCGATGCAGCCTAACAGCTAATCCTCGCCGCCCACGTAGCCGGGTTTCGAGGGCGCCGATGCTGCATCGCCCGCATCCTTTAAAAAAAAAAAAAGCTCCCGAGGGGTCCTGATCTCCGGCCAGTACCAATCTGTAATGAATGGTGAAGATTGACACAGATAAGATTCTGACGGTTACACTGGGAAGTGCAGCAGACAGAAGTTTGAAACGAGCTTGAGCTCAACGTTCTATGCTCTGGCATAGAGTTAACTCTTTCCATTCCGGAGCAGTTCAAGTGCTGGGGCTAACTGCATATTGTCAGAATACAGCAAGACTCCATTAGAAGAAACATAATTACTAAGGTGAGTAATTTTTTTTCTTTTCGGTCAACCACATTCAACTCTGCATCAGGACAGGAACTGAATCCCGCGGCAAGGCCCCCGACGCTCCTCCTTGATTGCCCCTCTGCCCGCCTAGCACAACTTTGGCAGCTCTGCCTCCTCACCCCCAGAGGAACCCCTAAAACCAACTGTTCCAGTATTACTGAGGCAATACACACTGGAGGCCACCAACCGTATTGTGAAAAGAGACACCATGACTGGGGCCCACAGACCTCCTACCCCTGCACAGATGGATACAGTCCAACCTTGGTCCCTCCAGGGAGGAGGAGAATGGTCTGCACGAGACCAACGGTTCGAGACCCTGGTCGCAGTCACCTCATATGGAGTGGTCCTCTGCCGTGCATACCCTCAGTGTGGCGATCTGGCTCGGTGATGCTATAAAAAATATGAGTCTAACCCCCAAAGATGCACCATGCAGTTCCAGCAAGGCCCCATAAGCTTAGGAGCTGGTCATCTACCAAGGCCATGGGAGACACCCGATACCAAGCCACCGCAGACCGAGCAGTTCCTTGTCCATTAATTTTGCAAAAATATAGTACACCGAATCCCATAACATTAAATTTCCCAGGTTAATTCCGGGGGTTAGGGTCCTTCATTTTGGTGCTTGAAAAAGGTCTGGAAATAAAGCAGTCAACTCTTGCCTGGCTTGATCTGCACTTTCAAAAGTTTTCATCTGTTCTCGATGGTTCACTTGAAGGTGAGCTGGGTAGAGCATTTTAAATCTGATCCCTGCGGCCATTAACTTTGATGCAGTAGGACTGAATTCGGCCCGTTTCTGTCTGACGGTGCGTGGCAAGTCTTGAGAAAGTCTGATCTTATTACCTTCCCAGAGCAGCTCTTTTGTGTCTTTAAGTTTGGCTAAGATGTGCAGTTTATCAAGAAAGTTCAGCAGCTTAAAGATTATTGGTCTGGGCGGTGAGTTTGTAGGGGGAGTAGGCCGAAGTACCCGATGCGCCCTCTCAATTATGTAAGTAGGACCGTTGGGTGAGGGGCCCGCTACTTTTTCACATAGCCTCTGCATAAAAATGACAGGATTGGGCCCCTCATCCCCCTCCGGAAGACCGATGAGGAGCAAATTACTGCGTCTACTACGCCCCTCTAAGTCTTCGATTTTATCCTCCAGTTTGGACATTTTCCTGCGGTTGGTAATTGCCTCGACTCAAAGCGGGCTTTCCAGTCCTCAAAGGAGCTGATCCTTACTTCCACGTCCCCGACTCTCCTGGTGAGTGCCTCTGAATTTTTCTGTAGAGCTGCAAGTTGGGTGGTGATGCCGAGGAGAGCTTCCCTAATAGGGGAAGAGTTCAGACAAAAATTTCTCCTCGGATAAAGGAGTGGGTGCTGGCTAAGCGACTGCTACAGGCTGCACTTTCGATTTCTTACTAGTTTTACCTTTTTCTGGTGTGGTTGGTGGGGAGTGGATCGGGCCCATATGCCTCATCTCCGCTTCCATATAGTGTTGTAAACTGCTGCACTCTACCCGACGAAAACAGAGAATTCAGCAGAGCACTTTACCAGTAAATGTTAGTCCAGCATAAGCCCAGGTAAATAGGTAGTTCAGGCGAAAAAAACAGATATTTTGTTGAGCTGAGGTACAGAGCTGAGATAGATATGACCTACCTGCTCAGACGCACCACGTGACCCCCCATCTGACTTGACTTCTTTGACTGTGTCACTAAGACAGTAGACAGGGGCCAAGCGGTAGTCATCCTCTATCTTGATTTCAGCAAGGCCTTTGACTCTGTGCCCCACAAAAGGTTGATCAGGAAGTTGGTGGATCTTAGGGTTGGGGAAAAGATGACCAGATGGGTAAAAAACTGGCTGAGGGACAGAACCCTGAGGGTGGTTGTCGGGGGAGAGTTATCTGGTACCAGAGAGGTAACCAGTGGGGTCCCACAGGGCTCTGTGCTGGGGTCTGTGTTGTTCAATGTCTTCATCAATGACACTGGGGATGGCATTAAAGGCAAAATGTGCCTATTTGCGGATGACACCAAGCTCTGCGAGACAGTGGACACAGTTGAAAAGATACAGAACCTACAAGAAGATCTGGAAAAGCTGGGGAAATGGTCCAGGATCTGGCAGCTTGGCTTCAATGCCAAGAAATGCAAAGTTATGCATATTGGATCTAAGAATCACAGGGCAGAGTACTTCCTGGGTGGAGTCCAAGTACCTACATCAGAGGGGGAAAAGGACCTGGGAGTGATGATAGTGACGTGGACAGCCAGTTCTGAGTGCTGTATGATAATTTTTTGTAATATAAAAATGTGTATGGACCGTCTCCATTAGAAATGCTGAAACAGCATGCGAGATCACACACACACACAGGTTTTAGATACAAGGTGTTACCTGGAAGGCCTTAATCAGGAATCTCCTGTTTTTCTAAGTTAATTATAGCTGTAGTTGCTAAAGAGGAAAATCATAAACCTTTGTAACGCTTAGAAGAGGAAACCAGGTTTAGTACACTGGTGCAAAATCATAAATGCTTTGAAGTCTGTGTGAGAAAAGGATGCTGCTCTGGCATGAAAGAAGAACAGGACGAAAGGAAAGACTTAACTGGGGAAGTCACATGGGGAAAGGAGTGTCTGCTGATGTAACCTTAATTAACTTTTCTTCTAAAATGATAAAATATTCTGGGTGTATGATTTTTAATAAACAGAGGAGGAGCTAGGTGACCTCACACAAAGGGGTTGGCCAAGACAGTTTTTTTAAACAATATTCTGTTTTATTTCAGACACTTTTATCTAGACTCTGACCAAGAAACATCTGTGAGCACTTTAAGCAGGTATTTAGAGAGAGAGAGAGAGAGAGACAAATCTAATTACTGTAGTAGGAATTGCACTGTTAAAACCTGTTTGTTTAAGAGATATGTATGTCTTGTGATATAATAGTTCTGTATTTTATATGTTACATATTTTTATCTATTTTAGTAAAAACTCTAATTTTAGAGCCTACTTGGTCTGCCTTTGAATTTCTTTCCTTTTGTAAGTGGAGTATATATGGTTACAGCAGACACTGTGCATAAGCTTGAATGGTGATACCCAACTGGAAAAAGGTAAGAATAATCTGAGGTCTTTAAGTTTTAAGGGTTCATTTTTGTACACCTGGTTAGGTGTCCGTAGGCAAAGATATCTGGCCCCCCGAAGACAGAAATATCTGAGCCTGTGCATTGGGTACGCTAACAAGAGGTTCACAGTTTGAATCCCTCCAAGACTTGAGACCAAAGGTTGGTTCGAACCCACAAAAACAGACAAGAGAGTTACCTTGTTCTGTTAACTGTTTACAAGACTACGCTCGGAGGTTGGCACTTTGGGAGTAGAGGGCCTGACCTGCAGAGTGGGTTTGTGACAAGGTTCACTAGTGACCTGAAGCACTCCACACAGTGCAAGAAAGCAGCAGCAAAGGCAAACAAGATGCTGGGATGCATACCTAGGGGGATCAGTAGTAGGAGAGAGGAGGTTATACTGCCCTACTACAAGTCACTGGTAAGGCCATGTCTAAGAGTATGGAGTTCAGTACTGGTGCCCACACCTCAAAAGAAAAAAATACCATAGTAATCTTCTTTCTTCCCAGTGATGCTCAGATATTCATAACTTTATGCAGTAAGCCTAAGGGGTTGGACTGCCTGGAGGGATAGAACACATGCAAATGATGGAACACTTTGCACGTGAGCATCTTTCAAACACTGCCTCTACTAACAGCCTGTGTTCTACCCTCTTTAGATTTTAAAAAAGGAGCCTGGAAAGTAGGTGTAGAATAATATGATATTTATAATTTTATTGTTAAAATTGGGTTTTTTCCAATAATATAAATTTGTAAAAACCAAAACTCCAACTGGAGGAATTAATAATTCAACAGAGTTAGAACAAAATGCCAGAGAGGGAAATACCCAAAAAAGGTAAAAACACAATGAACCCTGTTCACCTTAACTATTAACAGGTGTAGGGTAAAAAAACACTCCAAGGGTGTATAGTAATAACAGTGGCACCAGCATGCGGAATGCAGAGGCTGAAGTTCTGGAAGGGGAAGTAGGGAGGGAAGTTATGAATATCTGAACATCACTGGAAAGAAAGATTACTATGGTAAGTCATTTTTTCTTTGAACCCCAGTAATGCTCAGAATATTCCTAACTTTATGCAGATTATCAAGTAGTACCACTGGAGGTGGGCACAGAAATGAAAATTACGTACCTACCGTAATTATGATCTTTCTGTGTATCTTTACCATTCATCACCTTTGGGTATATGGCCGAAGGTCATGACCCCGTGGGAGCTTTTTTTTTTGATGGGTGGAGCAGACGCACCATCGGCGCTGCCCTCGAGGCCCACACACTGCATGGCGCTCGCGGGTTGGCTGTTAGGTGCTGTCGGCTCCGCCCTCCCACCAGTTCTGAGTCACTGGAGAGGTGAGGAAAAGGGTTGGGAGGGTGGGACAAGAAAGTCCAGGGGACAGATAAAGGAAAAGATATATAACATAAAAAGAGAAATAAACGACTGAGAGGACAGAATAAGAAGGAAGTCTAAGGGGACTGGGTAGGGGCCCCAATCTCTGGAAATAGGAAAAAGGAGAGAGGAAGGATTTAGGATACGTGTGAGAGAGGGAGGAGAAAGGTAACTACCATACCCTGGAACCTTGACTTGTCTCCAGATTGTATAGGGACTGCAAGGAATAGCCAAAAGGCTCATTGTCAGAATTCAAGGCATGGAATCACTAGCAGTAACTCCAAAAGCAGAAAATGGATATTCTGGAAGAAAGACAGGACACAGGGAATTCTCCCCCTCTCAGGGGAAAGAATTTTTGGTTAAAGAAAACTATTATTTTTTTTTTTTTAATAATAAACGATATGTCCAACGGGCAAAGAAAATTAAAGATGGACGGGAACAAAAGAGGAGGAGAGAATGGAGGGCAACTGCCAACTCCCACCCTACAGGGGTGGAGCTAGAGCACTGGAGAAAGAGTTCCCCCCATGCTGACCACTCTCCCCTTAGAAACATCATCCCCCTATGTGCCCCTGTTTACCCCACTCCTGACAAAAGAAAGGAGGGGGGCAAGGCTGGGCACAGACAGGGAAGGGAACCCAGAGACTGAGGCCCCAGGGGGATGGTGGGTGGGATTGTGATGAATGGTGAAGATACACAGAAAGATCATAATTACGGTAGGTATGTAATTTTCATATCTTATCTGTGTCAGTCTTCACCATTCATCATCTTTGGGTGAGTGCCAAGCCCCCCCGAAGGGGGTTTTATTTTCAACCCTAAGGGACAGAGTCCCTTAGCTCTCAGAGGGTGACACACTAAGAGGGAGAACCTTCAGGGCCTGGAGAAGTACTAGAGTGTGGAGAGTGAGACAGGGAAGGAAGTTGCCCCGACAAACGCCGTCTCAATCTACAGGAGAAGAGATAGGTTCTCTGGTGAGCGGAGTTACTCACCCTGCCAAGGGTGACAACCGGGAAAGACGCAGCCATGCCGTCCGCCTAGTGCAGATCGCTGTCCCTACGACCCTGGTAGCTAACTCGTTGGCATCGTACGATGCCCTCGCTTGGTGCCCTTGCTAGTCTCCAGGGGCCACGGCAGCGAGTGCAATTGCTTGGTCTGGTTTGCTCCGTGTCAGGCATTAAGGCTAGGAGCTGACCGAGCCTAGACCACAGAAACCTGTCATAGGTTGCGTAGTGGGCCTGATGTGCTGCGATAGAGAGCAGCAACCATGCCGAGTAGAAAGTCCTCCTACCCCAGAAGTCAAAATCTGAAGAGTCTTGATCTGGGGGCCAGTCACGGGGAAGGGCGCGAAGCCCATCGGGAGTGTCCAGTTGTGTCAATCCTGACTGAGGATGAGGCATGGAACCTGGAGACTCGGGGGTGCACAATACTGCTGGCAGAGATCCCTGGGGCAGGAACTCCGGAAAAGGTCTCTGCCAGTAGCATATGACGCCTCCCAAAGGGAGCAGGCGAGGGGTACCACAAGGGTGTCCTCGCTGAAATCGCCTAAAAAGGCGTGCGCGGAGTTCTCTGGATTGCTTTGAGTGGGAGGGGTGATATGCAGGTCCTCCAACATCCTCATGAGGAATCGCTGATACTCCGCGAGATCAGCAGCTGGAGAAATGTGGACAGATGTTTCCTCTCCTCCAGAAGAGGGGGATGAGGAGTCAGAGGACCTTGGCTGTTTGGAGTGCGGCTGCTCAGGGGGAGGTTGAAAAACCTGTCTGTCCATGGCCCTGACGAAAGCGGGGAACTGAGCAGCCACGGCTCTGAACTGCTCCCAGGAGAGAGGCCCGGAAGGACTAAGAATACCTGGGAGTGCAGGAGAATGCAGCAGAGGAATGGGGACAGAGCCGAGAAGAGAAGTTGACTGACCTCCAGCTGGGCTAGGGAGCGGACCAAGAGCTCCAGAAGAAGAAGGAGCTCCAGAAGACCACACAGCCGACAGCTGAACAACCATATCGGAACTGCCTTGGCTGCGCCCGGAAGATTCCCCCCTGTGAGGTGACTGGGGTTGTGTAGATCCAGAAGGATGGTCCCCTACCTCCAAAGAATAGGGCCCACTCAAAGAAACTGAGGGGGAAGAGCGGAGATCCGCACTACAGCTCCTCCCAGAGCCTGGGTGGGCTCCGGAAATAGGCCGATGAACAGAACTCACACTCCTCGACCCCTTGGAATCTGAGAGTGCCTTCCTCCTCGAGAGAGCCAGCCTGGGCAGCTGGCAACCTTGGCCGGCCCCCGAAGGAGCTATCCAAGGAGCACCACCCTCCCCTCCTGTGGGTGCTCCGATTGGCCCCAAAGTTGGGCGATCTAGGCACACCACTCAAGGGGGTACCACCACTGAGGGGTCAGTGAATCATCCGAGGCCAGGCTGCAGAGCAATGGTGGCCTGCACCACTGCCTGCTGGTCAGCACCCCTCACCCTGGCCATGGTAGTCGCTGTCCGGTCCTCAGAGGGGGGCTGGTCACGGCCTGTCGAAGATACTACTAAAGTGTCCACCTGAGCAGTTAGCTCCTAGGAGCCAGACTGCCTGTCTGACTCAGAGTCCGACTCCTCCTCCGAAGAAGTGAAGACCGAAGTCTTGTGCCAGACAGTGGATGGGCGCTCTCTGCCATCTTGACCAAACAGGGCACCAGAAAGGGAGACTGCACCCGAGACGGTTCCAGTGCCCCCCTCAGCACCACGAACGGTGGCAGAAGGAGGCATGGCTCCAACAAGGGCAGCAATCTCGGTGCCAGAACCTGACAGTGCCATCCGCCCCATGGCGCCGCGAACGCCCTGGGGACAGAGACGCGCCAACGCTGGTTCGACAGCCCCATCAGCGCCGATCGAACCCCACAGCACCGCGACTCACCAAGCCGCAAAACAGCTCCAGAGGTGGACACGGCGCCATGCTCAACCTCTCGCGCCGAGGCGAGAGAAAGTCGAAGATGTCGCCATAGAAACTCCCATGGCGCCGCTAGCACTATTGGCGCCACGAACGGCGCCGACAGTGGCCACGGTGCCGAGCCCATGGCGCCGTGAATGGCTCAGAGGCCCAAAACAGCGCCGACTGACGGCATCAAGGATGGTGCCGACCCAGGCCTTCCAAGCCGCAGGTCCGACGCTGGGGGAGTCTTCACCCCTGAAGGGGCAATTGCTATAACGGTGCCTCCTGTCCGTCCCCCGGGGGGAACAGACTGGGCCTCCTGCACCGTGGGAGGAGCCTCGGCCATGGCTAGGCAGGGAAAAGCCAAGGCTCCCTCCTCCAAAGTTCATATAGAACTGGGAAGGGACTCAGAGGAAAGGCCGAGAGAATATGGCGTGGCCCAATGAGTGCGAACCCGACCCCCCAAAGTCAGCGGAGCCCGCCCCACTTTCCACACGTGTTGTCCGAGTGCTCTCCGGTCCATGGAGAAACAGGTGTCACACGAATCCATGTCGTGAAGCGGGCCAAGACACATAAGACAACGGTCGTGCTGGTCGGTGACGGAATATTTTCGGCCGCATGGGCACCGTCGCAGGGGGGCTGTCCCATCCTGGAAGTTTTGTTGCCCTCCGACTGAGACATGACCTACAGAGAAAAAAAACACCAAAAACAGACTCGACATTGCAGAAAATAGAATAACTGGAAAGGTCTTACCAGGCGACATCGAGTATGGCAAACAGAACCGGCAGGGAGGAACCGACAGACTTCAGCACCGAATTGAGGGAGAAAACGACGGAGTCCAGTAAACTGTGAAGCAGGTAGGCCTCAAGTCTTCTTCTAAGCTTCCCATGAGGTGACCTCGACGGCAGGAGATGAAGAACTGGTGGGAGGGCGGAGTCGACAGCACCTAATGGCCAACCCACGAGAGCCACGTAGTGCGTTGTCTCCACCCATCCCAAAAAAAAAAAAAAGCTCCCGCAGGGTCATGACCTCCAGCCATATACCCAAAGGTGATGAATGGTGAAGACTGACACAGATAAGATCTTTATTTTGGAAACAGACTTTGCAGGACTGCTGTGCCAAATCTAGCATCACTCCTGGACAAAATATCCAGGTTGTAGTGTTTTGTAAAAGTGTGTACTGTTTTCCAGGTAGCTGCTTTACAGATATCCACTAGAGGAACATCCCTGGCAGCTGCTAAAGTGGCACCTGTTCCTCTTGTGGAATGGGTCCTCAATCCTGATGGGGGCTCCTTACCAGCTTTAGTATAACAAAATTGGATCCACTGGACTATCCACTGAGAAATTGACCTTTTAGAGGCTGGATTACCTTTTCCCACATCCCCATAGGTCAAGAACAACTGTTTTCTGTCCTGTCTATGGCCCTTTGTGGCTGTCATGTAGTAACTGAGAGCCCTTTTTACATCCAAACTGTGGAGTCTTCTTTCACCAGAGGTAGTATGATCAGTGAAAAAGACAGGGAGAGTGATGGACTGGTTTAAGTGGAAGTCCGAGACCACCTTGGGAAGAAATTTTCTGTTTGTTCTAAGGACTACCTTATCCTTATGAAAGGAGATATATAGTCCTGATCTATACAGAGAGCCTGAAGCTGACTAATCCTTCTTGCAGAAGTCATTGCCACAAGAAAAACAGTTTTCCACACGACATATTTTAGATAAGCTGTAGCCATGGGTTCGAAAGGAGGGCCCATGAGTTTAGCTATACACACATTCAAATCCCAAGCTGGCACTGGTGCCTTGTGAGGGGGATGCAAATGATTCAGATCTTTGAAAAATAGGATCCGAAGCTAAGGTTACCTTTGCCCCAGCAGAAAGGTAGGCAGACACAGCTGCCAGATGGACCGTCAAGGAACTGGACTGCAAATCAGAGGAATGTAAGTGAGAGAGATAATCCAAGACAACTGGAACTCCAGCTTGGCCTGGTATCAAAGATTTACTTGAGCACCAAATTGAAAATCTTTTCCACTTAGAATAGGTTTCTGTAGTAGGTTTTCTGTAAGCTCTTAAGATGCTTAACACAGATTCAGAGAGGTCCAATTTATTTATTTATTTATTGAGAAATCGGAATTACACCCTTTGAGTCCACGGACTCTTTTGCAAAGGCTCCTTGTCGGTAGACACAGTACAACATTACAAGTACAGGTGCAAGACATCAATCAGTCCATATATTACATTAGTAGGTATGTACAGAACTGGGTAACATTCCACAGCAGAGGGCAGAGACAGCCCGGCGTCATGTGCAAAAACAGCAGCAAAATTTACAAAGATACAGATTGTAAGGCCGGTATTCAATCATAACAACTGATAAAGCAAGGAAAAAAGTACTTAGACAGTGTGAAGGAGGTGGCGGGGATGAGTTAGTATAGTACTACTAAGAGCAGTCGCAAGAAGAGTTGTTAGCGAGAAATTCCTTAAGTAGGGTTTTAAAAGGGCCTATTTTTGTACCAGCAGTCAGAACAACAGGTAGGTCATTTAGCCAGCTTGGCGCCCTGTGATAGAAGGCTCCCTGACCCATGAATGTCCTGCAGCGGGGGACCAAGAAGGGGGACCTTAGAGGTACTTCTGGTGAGTCTTTGAGGGAAGGAGGGTTGGATGAGGCCCAGTAGACTAGGTGGGGTGAGTTTCCACTGGATTTTCTTTGCCAGGAGGCATGTGTGGCATAAGGCGACATTCGAAGTTTAACCAGTTAGAGTGACTGTAGAGGTCACACGTGTGGGTGGTTCTATCGCAGCCTGTCACCAGGCGACAGGCCTTGTTTAGCGCTGTCTTAATGCGACAGAGAGCAGCGTTATCTGCTGAGCCATAGAACACAATTCCATAGTCTAGCACTGAGAGGACCATGGCCGATACAGCAAGGCGCAGCCCCTCATTAGGCAGACAGTGTTTGATCCGATAAAGGAAGCCAATTCTGGAGTTGATGGTGTTACAGAGGATATGGATATGTGCATGATAAGTAAGGGAGGAGTCAAGGGTGATGCCCAAGTATTTGAAAGCATTTACCTGCTCAAGTGGGGAGCCTTGGGAGGTGTTGACAAGTAGGGTGGAGTCATGGTAGGGGTGTTGACGGTGTGCGAAGATCATGGTCTTAGTTTTCTTATAGTTTGTTACTAGCCTGTGCTCTGTGAACCAGGTCTCTGCTTCCGTGAAAGACTTCTGTAGAGCATGCTGCAATGGTTGAGGCTGAGGGTTGCTCCAGAAAATGACTGCATCGTCGGCATAAAGAAGTAACCAACCGGAACAGGCTCTGCGTAGTGAGTTTAAGAAAAGGTTAAATAGAAGGGGGCCTAAAATGGAGCCTTGAGGGACCCTGGAGCAAACTGGGAGGCAGGAGGAGAGGGTGGTGCCAAGCCTGACCTGCTGTGACCTGTTGGATAGGTAATTTTCAAACCAGGCTGTAGTATCAGGTGACAGTCCTATGTCAGTCAGGGATCTAAGGAGAAGGGCGTGGTGGACAGTATCAAAAGCCTTAGTTAGGTCGATGTAAACTGACCCAACTAAGTGCCCCAGATCCATGGCCTTGTGGATGTAGGAGGTATATTCAAGGAGAACTGTGGTGGTGCTGTGGCCCCTGCGGAACCCATGCTGCTCGGGGCACAAGAGGTTATGTTTTGATAGGTGTTCAGAGAGTTGATCGGCTACTATTTTAGCATATTCTATGTCCTCAAGAGCCAAGCCTTGAGGTTGAGTGACTTAAGATTCAGATACAACAGAGTTCCCTGGTTGGAAGTCAGTAGGTTGTGCCTCTGAGGGAGATGTACTGGTTTGGTAACAGACATGGAGAGCAGAAGAGAGTACCATGGCTGCCTTGGCCAATCTGAAGCTATCAAGATCAGTGATGCTGCATGGGATCTGAGCTTGAGCGGTACCCTGTGAACCACAGGAAAAGGAGGAAAAGCATACAGGAACCTCACTGACCAATCCAGGATCAGGGCATCCAGAAGGAGTGTGCCCTGGTCTGGTGGTCTGCAACAATACTGAGGCAGGTGGTGGTTCTGGTGGGATGCGAACAAGTCTATTTGTGGAGTACCCCACCTTCTGAAAAAAACCTGTACTACATGTCTGTTCAGGGTCCATTCGTGATGGGCCTGATTTATTCGACTCAAGGCATCTGCCAGGATGTTGTCTTTCCCTGGCAAGTGGATTGCTTGCAGGGATATTCCCAGAGAATAAGCTAGAGTCCAGATTTGTATGGCTTCTGTGCAAAGGAGGCCTGACCTGGTGCCTCCCTGTTTGTTTATGTAATACACTGTGGTGGTATTGTTTGTTCTGATCTGTACCACCTTGCCCTGCACTAGAGGAGAGAAAGCTCTTAGAGCTAGCAAAACTGCTCTGACTTCCAGCAAGTTTATGTGCTGAAGGGACTCTGCAACTGATCAGGTACCCTTGGTGGTGTGCTGCTCTAGATGGGCGCCCCAGCCCAAAAGGGATGCATCTGTTGTGAAAACTACTGAGGGGTTCTCCTTCTGAAAAGGGATTCCCTGTCTTAATCTTGATCCCTCTTAACACCACAAGAGAGCCTGTAACAGTGCCCTTGATACTGGAATGAGTTTTGAAAAAGAGTCTTTCTTCTGGCACCAGTGAGCCCTGAGGTGTAACGGGATCTCCCTCATGTAGAATCTGGAACCCAGCACTGTGCCTATGGAAGCAGCCATATGGCCCAGTAACTGAAAAACTGTCTCACAGTTTTTGGTTTGTGTAACCTGAAGGAATTTGCCACTGACTGAAGGCTTTTTACTGTCTCCAGAGGCAGATAGGCTCTGGCCTGTAAGATATTTATTTCTGCTCCTATGAACTGCAACACCTGTGTGGGGGATGAAGGCAGATCATTGAGACTCAGCTCTCCTGTCAGTTTTGCCCTGTTTAGGACCATTTATGACAAAACGTTCACCGAAATCTTTAAGTGTTTCCATAGTTCCTAGCAGTCCTGCTGACGGTTCCCTTCTTATCCTTACCGCATTCAGCCACGAACCTAGTTCCTTCCTTCCCTATTTAACTAAGTTCATTAGTCAGCTGCCATACTGTCCCTTGGCACCACTTTATCCCATACTACTCTCGCCACTTAAGCAGGAGATACAGACTTCATTAGGGGCCCCTCTGTAGCCTAGGACCCTCACCCAAGCATTTTAAACGGTCACTGAGGGCTGAAATGTAAAGAATTGTACCTTTCTATAGAGGCTTGAATAAGAATGAATAAATATGCTACTTCAATTTCTGCATCCATGGAGGTTGTATATACCACAATAATGTTATGTGATACATATATGTTCTTACGAGAACACTTGGAATGTATACCTTGCACCTACCACTTTTCTGTAATTTTGCTTTCATCTCTTTGCTCATTTTGTATTCTGCACCTTTAAACTATGTATGTATAACTGTCCTTGACAACAGCATGTCCACCTTGTAAATGAGCTTGCTCAACAGTGATCGCCTGGATAAATAAAGATTTAATTTGATTTGATTTTGTGATTTATCAGGAACCCCAGAGAGACTAGAAGGTCCTGGGTGACTTTCAAATCCTGCTGTACTTGCACTGGGGTTTTTCCTTCCACTACCCAGTCATCCAGATAAGGGAACACAATGATTCCTGGTCTCTGAAGATGTGCTACTACAGCAGCCAGACATTTTGTGAATACCCTTGGGGCAGAAGAAAGGCCAAAAGACAGGGCTGAAAGCTGGTAGTGGCCTGAAGGAAGTCTGAATCTGAGATATCTCCAGTAAGAATCCCTTATGGGGATGTGGAAATAGGCATCCTTTAAGTCCAGTGATGCCAGCCAATCTCTCTTTTGGAGAACTGGTAAAATCACAGCTAGAGTTAACATTTTGAACTTTTGTTTCTTCAGGTGCTTGTTTAAAGCTCTGAGATCCAATACAGGCCGCCACTCCCCACTTTTCTTTGTTGTTAGGAAGTATCTGGAATAAAAAACCCTTCCTCTCAGAGACTTTGGAACTGGTTCTACTGCTCTTAGTTGTAGCAGGTTTTGAACCTCTGCCTCTAGCAGTGTTTTCTCTGCTAGGGAGGGAGAACTGAAAACTCCGAGCTTTTGACAAGGAGGGGATTTGAATTTCAGAGACATACCCTGACCCACTATCTCCAAAACCCATTTGTCTGTGGTGATGTTCAGCCAGGCATGGAGGAAGTGAAACTGTCTGCCTCCTATAGGTAGGGAGGAAGCGACCTGTGGCTCAGGGGGGTCTGTTTTGATTGTGGCTGTGGCTGGGTTTGGGATTCCCACCTCCAGCCCCTTCTACTCCTGCCCCTGGAGTATCCCTGCTGTGGGTACTGCTGGTACTGGGGTAAGGCCTCTGGCTGGAAGAAAGGCCTGGTATAAAAGGACCTGCCCCGGCCTCCCCTTCCATAAGGCCTGGTGGATGGAGAAGCTCTCTCTCTGGCAGAGTTGCTTCTGTAAATACAGGTTACTCACCTGTCACAGGAGTTCTAGGAATGGTATATGTTGTTCAACCACGCTGTCTGGCAGGTTCCTTGCCGCTTTAAATCTTGCCGGAAGGTCTTCATGCTGGCTCCCCCCCCCCACTCGGGTGGTAAAACTCTCGGCCCGCCCCATGACGCCAGATCTAGCCTGCTGAAGCCAGGTTGTGCGTCAAGCCGGGAGGTACAGAATGTCAGGATGAACAACATACCATTCCTAGAACTCCTTACAGGTGAGTAACCTGTATTTCTAGGGACATGGATATGTTGTTCATCCACACTGTCTGGCAGACTCCTAGCAGTTCTCCAGGAGGAGGGAGGCAAGGTGCACACCCCCTACTTAGGGAATAAAGACTGGAGAATCGAGGCCCCAAAACCAGCATCCCGGCGTGACTCAAGGTCGATGTGGTAGTGAGTGATGAAGGTATGTGCTGACTCCCAGGTAGCAGCCCTGCAGATTTCCTGGATAGGGACGTCCCTGGAAGCAGCTACCAATGCAGCTGTATGGCGGGTAGAATGAGCTCTTATCCCTCTGGAAGGCTCCATGCCCCGCCAACCTATAACAAGATCTATGCAGGAGGTGACCCACCTGCCTATCATCCAGCTTGGCTGCAGGTCTGCCAGGTGCAGCTTCAGCGCAGGTGACAAAACAGCTGGCGAACCTCTCCCCAAACTTCAGCCGTCCGCCTCCTTATAATAAGTGAAGCTCTTCTAGGGTCCAGAGTATGGAGCCTATATTCGGCCTCCGAGGTGGATGGGTAGAACACCGGCAGAGTCAACACCTAGTTAAGGTGAAACTCCGACACCACCTTCGGAAGGAATTTCGGGTGGGGACACAGGACAACCTTGTCCCTGTGGAAGACCAGATAAGGAGGCTCGATGGAAAGCGCCTGGAGCTCTCCCATCCTTCTGGTTGACGTGATAGCCACCAAGAAGGCGGTTTTCCACATGTGGGAGACATCGCACCTGTGCATTGGTTCGAATGGCCTGCCCATGAGCTTAGCCAATACCAGCAGTAGATCCCACGTAGGTGGAGGTTCTCGCACCGGAGGGGATATGTGATCAAGGCCTTTGAAAAAGCACCCGACCACCTTCTCCTGCGCCACCGACTGCTTCCCGGCCCGCGCCCGGTAAGCAGAGATGGCTGCCAGGTGCACCTTAAGGGTCGTCAACCGAAGCCCTTGCTGAGAAAGGGACCACAAGTAGTCCAGAATACTTGCCAAGGAACAGGAGGAAGGGTCCAGGCCCTTGTCCTGACACCAAATGGAGACTTCTTCCATTTGAAGGCGAGCATTTTCTGGTCGACTTTTACGGGACGCCCAACGACGTTAAGGACCTCCGCCAGAAAGACCCAAGGCCTGGAACTCTAGCCGCCAGGAACCAGGCCGCCAGGTGCAGGGACTGAAGGTCCGGATGGAATACCTTCCCTGATTGACTGAGATCAGGTCCGGGCGGGCTGGAAGCCGCCTCGGGAGCCTGGAGCTGAGACTGAGGAGATCTGGATACCAGAACTGACGAGGCCAGTCTGGGGCTACCAGAATCACCTGCGCCTTGTCCCTCCTCGCCTTGAGAAGCACCTTGTGGATCAAGGGAAATGGGGAAAGGAGAAGAGGCCCGGGGTCCACGGCTCGAGAAGGCATCCCCCTGCAGCGAGCCTTGCTGAGGGGGCGAGCATGAAACAGTCTCAGCTTCGCATTCTCCCTTGAGGCAAACGGATCCGCCTGAGGCGTGCCCCACTGGGAGAAGAGATCTTGTACTACCTCCGGCAGGAGAGACCACTCGTGAGACACAGCCCCTATCCAGCTTAGGGCATCGGCCAGGGTGTTGGAGGCTCCTGCCACGTGAATGGCAAGGAGATCCGCCTCCAGGCTGCGCACGAGTGACCAAATGCGGAGAGTTTCCTGCACAGAGGCATGGAGTACGTCCCGCCCTGGCGGTTTAGGTAGTACATGGTCGTGGTATTGTCCGTCTGGACCCGAACCACTTGACCCCGTAGAAACGGAGCGAAGGCGGTGAGGGCTAGACGAACCGCTTGAAGCTCCAGCAGGTTGATGTGGCATCGGGACTCCCGAGGGGACCAGAGGCCGTGTGCTCTGTGCTCCCCCAGATGGGCACCCCAACCCATCAGAGAGGCATCGGTCGATAGAGAGACCGTCGGCTCGGGGCGGACAAACAGGATGCCCTCCTGCAGATGTGCCGGAACGGTCCACCACTGGAGAGCGTGCCACATCCCCTGGGTCACTGTCACTAGCTGATCCAACGGATCAAAGCGCTGTGACCACTGGCCGGCCAGTCCCCTTTGAAGGGGAAGCATGTACCAGCGAGCCCAATGGACCACGCTGGTGTAGGCCGCCATGAGGCGCAGGAAGTCCCAGGCAGGGTGCGATTGCCCAACCAGAAATGATCTGGCAAAGGAGGAAAGAACCTCGGTCCTGTCCGCCGGGAGCCGTGCTCTGGCTCGAAGAAAGTTGAGCTCTGCCCGATGAAAAGTATCACCTGCTTTGGCAAGAGGTTCCGACTTGGCCTCGTTGATGAGGAGGCCAATCTAAGAGCAAACCTGGAGGGCCAGATCTCTGACCGCCTCCGCCTCCACTCTGGAGGGGCTGCTATCAGCCAATGTCCAGGTAGGGGTACACCCGGACCCTTTGGCACCGCAGGAATGCTGTCACCACTGCCATGCATTTGGTGAAGACCCTGGGAGCTAGGGAGAGGCCGAAGGGCATGGCCCGGAACTCGTAAAGGGATCCCTCCGCTCTGAAGCGGAGGAATCTCTGATGAGACAGACGGATTGGGACGTGAAAGAACGTGTTCTGGAGGTCCAGGGACCAGAATCACATGCCTCGTTCCAAGGATGGGATTATCTGAGCCAGAGTGACCATCCTGAAGGTCCGAGACCTTAGGAACCTGTTCAGGTCATGCAGGTCGAGAATGGGGCACCAGCCCCCCCATCCGTTTTGGGACAAGGAAATACCTAGACACAAACCCCGGGTCTGGAGGAGGGTCTGCCACCTTCCTGATCACCTCTTTTTTGAAAAGGGGGGCAATATCGGCTCAGCGGGCCGACAGCGAGGCTGCGGACCCTGTAGCCCCCGAGGGGCGACGGCTCGAAAGGGTGGGGTCTGCTCGAACTCCAGAGGCAGGCCCTTTCCTAGCACCTCCAACACCCAGCGGTCTGTGGTGATAGCGGACCAGGCGGAAAGGAAGTGGCGGAGCCGTCCCCCCACGGGGGGCACCCAGGGGCTGGGGGCGACAACCCTCAACCCGTCACTGGGCAGGCTTGGAGGAGGAACCGGCCGAGGGACCTCCTGGGCCTTTACCTCCCTGCTTCCTGTTGCAGGAAGCGGCGGGCTTGGGTTTGGGATGCCAAATGCGAGCCTGCTGGCCCTGATGCTGGTGCTGTTGGGCCGGACGTGCCGCGGGCGCACAAGGACGAAAGGACTTGTGCTGCTGCTGACGGCAGCCTTTGTCCTTCTGGGCAGAGGTGACTGAGTCCAGGGTGGCACTGGACTTTTCGATCCGCTGGAGGTGACCTTCCACTCCAGGGCCGAAGAGGTCGGTCCCCAAGAAAGGGACATCCGCCAACTTGTGCTGGGTATCCGCTGTAAAGGTGGATATCCTCAGCCATGCCCTGCGGCGCATGGCCACTGCGGCCGCCACTGATCTGGCACAGGAATCTCCTAAGTCCAGAGCTGTCTGGAGCTGCTGCTTCGCCAGTGCCCCACCTTGGTCCCGGACCTGCCGGACCGTGGTCTGGAGGTCGGCTGGGAGATGAGGGATCACTCATCCAGGGAGCCCATGAGGGCGTGGGAGAAGTGTGCCATCAGCACGGGCTGAGCTGGCCTGCGGAGGCCAAGGGAGGGACGTAGCGTGACACCTTGCGCCCGCGAGTCCAGCTTTTGACTCCTTTGTCGGGGCTTGTCCACGCCCCTGGTGTCTCCGGAACGCCAGAAAACGCTGTCGGTGACCAACCCCTCGGCAGAGGGGTGCTCCGAAAACCCAGGCAGAGAGCCGGTAGGGACCACATACTAGCTGGTCATCCTGGCCGAGGGTGCAGGACAGGAAGCAGGCCACTGCCAAAGCTCCAAGGCTGGGCCGACAATGGCCTCAGCCACAGGAAAGGCCTCCGTGGGTGAATCCCCTTGGTCCAGTATCTCCGTCATGGGATACCTAGCCCGCTTGGACACGGGCTTGAGCTGCATCCCGGTGGACTCCGAGATGAGCCGAAGCAGACCCATGAAGGACGATGGGCTTTCATCCAGTTACTGGCCCCCGGAGGACCCCAGGTCAACCTGCCTGGAGAATAGGGAGGAGTCGTCGTTGGACTCCGAAAAGTCCGCGAAGAGCTGCCTAGGGCCTGAGCCACCCTCCACCTGCCGAGGACGGTCGGGAGTGAGGGTGACCAACAACCTGTGGGGCAGGCCTTGAGCCAACCGAGAGTCCTCGGTCGGTGCCCCCGATTTCGGTTGTGGAGGCGGAGGTTCCACCACAATCGGTGGGGCAGCAAGTTTAGGCCGAACAACCGGCCCAGACATGGGCATCTCAACTGCAGCGAGAGGTTGTTTCGGCCGATCGGGTGACAGCCACTTGATGGCCAGGAAAGACGTCGAAGTCGACTTAGCCCCGGACAAAAGTAACTACTGCCACATCAACTCCTCGTAGCATCGACGCAATTTGCGCCGAAGCCTCTCCTCATCCGAGGAGGAAGACAAGGAAGAGCGGTGTCGCCGCTTACCTCGGTGCTGAGACAGAGACCGCCGATGTCGGCGAGATAGACTGGACCGAGAAGAGGTCCGAGACCGAGAACCTCGGTGTGTCCGAGGGCGGGTCTGAGAGGGAGCAGGGGACACCCGCTCCTCCCTCGGCTTGGACGGCTTAACCGGGGACTACTGCACCAATGGCGCAGAATCTCCTTAGTTCCACCGGGGAACCGGCGAAGATGGGTTGTCGGCCTCACCAGTCGACAAACCGTCCGGTCAAGAAATATCTGACCGCGATCGGCGGCTGTCTCGGCGCTGACCTGACGGGACGCCATGAAGCCAGCAGCCTTAGCCGCAACCTCGACCGAAGTCGACAGTCGGCTGTCCGGGAAGGGACCTCTCCCGCTCCCACGAACGCCGACGATGGGACTTACCCTTGGGATCCTTCTTCTTGGACCGAGAGGAATGTCCCGATGGCCCCTCTCCCTTCGTGGAAAGGGAATGGCAAAGCTCCTTGAACGAAGCAGAATACAAGGTACCCAAGGCGGCGGGATAAAGGCCGTGACAGGAGAGGAAGATCCGGCCTGGGCAGCCTCCTCCTCGAGGCGATCATCTGCTCGAGGCTGCTCAGCCAGAGCCAGCCGCCACGAGTAACCCAGTAGCTCTTTTCAACAACCAGCAGGTGGCGCTTCTCGCACATTTGAGCTTCAACCGGGCAGCGGTCCTTCAAGACGTTGGCCGAGAACGAACAGCAAGATTCGCAGGCCTGTGGATCATGTTCTAGGCCGAAGCAGTAGACGCACGTGGAGTGCGGATCCGTCCTGGACATCTTCTGCCCACACGGGCACCGCTGAAAACCGGGAGTCGATCTGTCCATTGCAGCCGTGAGGGAAAAGGAAGACCGAAGTCTTGAAAATTTTAAAGAGAGTTTCGGACGAACCGAAGAATTAGGATCCAGTCTAACACGCAGAGCGTTAAAGAGGGAACCTGAGCTTCCAAGCGGTAAGGAAGATCTGGCGTCATGGGGCGGAGCCGAGAGTTTTACCACCCGGGTGGATGGGAGGAGCCAGCTTGAAGACCTTCTGGCAAGATTTAAAGCGGCAAGGAACCTGCCAGAGAGTGTGGATGAACAACATATCCATGTCCCTAGAAGTAGCCTTATACTCATCCACCTTCTTCATGTAAGCCACAGTGGATTCCTCAACAAGGGAATTTCCCTCCAAAGGAAAATCCAAGGCCAGAGACTAGGTATCCTGAGTAAGGTTTGTGGACCTAAGCCATGCAAACCTTGTCTGTGCCACTGTATTCACCATCCATCTGGCTGCAGGGTCACTTGTGTCAGCAGCCATCTGAAATTGTTATTTAGCTGCCTCTAACCCAAACCTGGCAGCTTCAGCCAGGTTGTCTGACAAGGGCGAGGGAGCTTTTTGGGACATAGCCAGGACCGACTGCCACAGTGACTTTTGATACTGAGCAGCATATGCCTGGAAGGTAGCCTGATGCATAGCAAAAGAAGCTGACAGGTACCCTTTTTTGGCCATGCTGTCAATGTTTCTGCAGTCCTTGTCCAGAGGATGTGAGGACAGAGGGACCCTGGATTTATTGCAAGCAGCTTGCTGAATCACCCCTTGGTGGTCTGGATGGGAGAAGAGAAAGTCAGCTCCCTCCCTCTCCAGTTGGTATTTTCTGTCCATCCTCCTATCTATGCGAGGAATGGAATTAGGTGTCTGTAAAATCTTTAAGGCATCCTGCTTAAAGAATTTCTACACCAGTAGGAGGAGAGCCTTTATGGGTGTTAGCCCCATCATCTCTAAATACTCTTACCTCCTCTTCATCCTGAATCTGCTCAGTAGTGGAGATGTCCAATGCATCTGCCATCTTCCTCATGAAAGTAAAATGGGATGGAAAGTTCTCAATCACTCTTGGAGGAGAACCAAAGTCCTGTTCAGGGTACACTTCTGGTTCGATTGGTCCCTCCTCTTCACTATCACTACCATCACCATCACCAAACTGATCCCCTCTGTCTTGAGGAGGTGGATGCACATTGCTGCCAGCCTGGGGACCCTGGGGAGGGGCAGGAGACTGCTGAGGAGGAACTACTGCCTGTAAGGTTTGAATTATTTTAAAGGCCTGAGCAATTTCTTGGGCCGGTGGTACAGGCATAGCAGGCACAGACGTCCCCGGTTTTGCAAGCGAGGGTTCTGTGTGCTTTCATGTTTTACTTTTTTTTTTTTTAAGAAGGAACCGGGGAGTCAGCCAGTTCATTTGGTCTTTTAGTGCCTTTTTCGCCAGTCTCAGGGGCAGGCACAGAAGAAGATGTGGGTTCAGCCACAATATCTTGGGGTATTGGCTGGTCAGAGCCAGAGGGACCCCTTGGAAATTTCTTCTTGAGCCTTTCAAGGCGTTTTTCTAATGTCTTGCCTGGGAATGTTTTGCACACTTCACATTCCTCTTTCAGGTGGTAAAAACCCATACAAACCACACACAAAGCGTGTTTATCTGCTTTTGCAGATACATCTCCACACTGGGAACAGTTTTTGAATACGGGTTCACCGGTTTTCTTTTTGGGTTTCTCAGACATGATGTTTAAAAAGAGAAAACCACAACCGCTAAACAGCAAAAACTTTTTTTTTTTTTTTTTTTAAACGGTCGGTTCTGGAACCGATGGAACTGAACCGATGTAGTGGTATGGAACTGGGTCAGCGGTTCTGGTAACCAAGGATTATCGGTTACAAATTTTGAAACAAAACAGTTTTTTTTAAAGATTAACTAAGGCGGTTCTTTAGTCTGAGAACCCATGTTTTAACAAATACTAACCCGGTTCCCCCGTGGTTATACCGAACCAAGCGGAACCGGGAAAAATAAATTTCAACGTAACCAGATTAATAATACAAAACAAATAGTAGAGGCAGTAAACGAAAACAAAAATATACTTATATTTTAGTACTTGATGTTTTCTTCACACAGGAGAAAGTGGACGCATGGCACTCCGAGCGACCAGACTTTTCAGGTGGAGAGAAAAATCTGAAGAGGTCAGAACACTGGCAGTTAGTGGAGGCAGTGTTTGAAAGATGCTCACGTGCAAGGTGTTCCATCATTTGCATGTGTTCTATCTCTCCGGGCACTCCAACCCCTCAGGCTTACTGCATAAAGTTAGGAATATTCTAAGCATTACTGGGGTTAGAAGTGCTGGTTGCAGGCAGCATGGTGGGCCTGATGCACTGACACAAAAAGGAAGAGACGTGCCGAGGAGAAACTCAGCTGAGTCGGATTCTGGGGGTCGGTCACGGCTCAGGCTTCTATGTCCAGAGGGGGTGTCCAGGAGTGTCATGCCAAAAGGAGGGTGAGGCAGAGTTCTGGGAGATCCCAGGGGGGTGCAATACCGATGACGACAGTCCCTCAGGGCTGGAGGCAGGGAAAAGGGACATTGCCAGACCCGGTGCAACGCCTCCCAGAAGGGAGTAGGCCAGGCGGGAACCAATAGGTTGGCCACGCTGAACTCACCTAAGAAGGCATGCGCCTACCAGTCAGGATTGCGTTCACCTAGGGTGGATATGTGGAGCTTGTCGAGCAACCCAGACAGGAAACGCTGATAACTAGAGAGGTCAGCAGCTGGGGGAAGATGGACAGAGGACTACTCTCCTTCAGAGGAGGGAGCAGATGAGCTTGGAGAGTTAGGGTCAGGCTGCACTGGGGAGTGGTGGAACACCTATTCGTCAACGGCTCAGTAATAGGCAGGGTACAGTGCAGCCATGGCCCTAAATTGCTCCCATGTATGGGGCCCTGAAGGACCAGAGGAATCTGGGAGAGAGGGAGGGGCTGGCAGAGGCAAGGGGGCCAGGCACCTCCGAAGAGGGGCACAGCGCCTGCCCAGGCATGGGGACCGGACAGGAGACCTCAAAGGAGGAGACCCGGTGGTCCCAGCAGACAAAGACCGCTCAACCGAGCTGGAATGGCCAGAGCTCAGCCAGACAGAAAAATTCCCCCCACGAGGCAACTGAGGCTGCATGAGCCCAAAAGGGCAGACCCTGACCTTAAGAGAAGATGTCCTTAATATAGAAACAAAAGTTGACGTCAGATAAGGATCACAAGGCCCATCTAGTCTGCCCATTGTTTTCTACCTTATGAATCTGACATAGGTCTTTACTCTGGCAACAGCCTATCTAATCATACTCATCTGTATTGCTCTCTTATGCCTATCCCATGCCTGTTTG
Source organism: Neoceratodus forsteri (assembly GCA_016271365.2). Lineage (NCBI taxonomy): Eukaryota > Metazoa > Chordata > Ceratodontiformes > Ceratodontidae > Neoceratodus > Neoceratodus forsteri. Next base: position 1,294,852,828 of record CM057454.1, on the reverse strand, counting down.
AAGCCCTGCACTGTATTCATATCCACCACTTCATGAGGTAGGCCGTTTCATGCATCCACCACTCTTTCTGTGAAAAAGAACTTCCTCACATTACCCCTTAATCAGTCTCCCTCTAATCTCATGCTGTGTCCTCTTGTCCTGCTATTTTTCTTATATTGAAACATGTTACATTCTTTCACCTTGTTAATGCTCTTAAGGTGTCTGAATGTTTCGATCATATCACCTCTCTCCCTTCTTTGCTCTAGGGTATACATATTGAGCTCCGTTAATCTGTCCTCATAAGTTTTCTGATGCAGTCCCTGCATCATTTTGGTTGCCCTTCTCTGGAATGCCTCCATTTTGTTAATGTCCTTGTGAAGGTGCGGCCTCCAGTACTGCATGCAGTACTCTAGATGGGGAATAACCAGTGTCTTGTAAAAAGGGATTATTACCTCCCTCTTACAACTTGTCATACCCCTACTGATACACCCCAACAAGCCCCTAGCCTTACCTACTGCTTTAGTGGTTTGCTTAGATGATTTCGGGTGATCTGTGATGATGGTGCCCAAGTCTCCTTCTTCCCTTGTGATTGCCAACAACTCCCCCCCCCCCAACCTATAGGTGGCTTCAAGGTTTCTCTTTCCTATGTGCATGATCTTGCACTTCTTTGGGTTAAACCCCAGTTGCCACTCTTCTAACCATTTTGCCAGTTTATCCAGATCTCTTCTCATTCTGTCCACCCCATCTGGATCATCTACTCTGTTGCAGATCTTGGTGTCATCTGCAAAAAGACAAACCTTACCCTCCAGTCCATCTGCAATGTCACTAATGAAGATACTGAAGAGGACTAGCCCCAGGATTGATCCCTGAGGTATTCCACTTGTGACTTGCATTTCTTTTAACTGTATACCGTTTACCACCACTCTCTGTTGTCTGCCTGTCAACCAGTTTGCCACCCAGTTGATCAACTTCTGACCCACCCTGAGCCTACCCAGCTTATTAATCAATCTTATGTGTGGAACAGTATCAAAAGCTTTTCTGAAGCCAAGGTAGATGACATCAACTGCACCCCCTTGGTCCACCACTCTGGTTGCCCAGTCAAAGAAATTTGAGATTACTTTGACAGGACCTTCCTGTTGATAACCTATGCTGTCTCGAATCCTGTGCTACTATGGATTCCAGGTGTTGCACTATCCTTTCCTTAAGGAGTGCCTCCATAATCTTGCCCACTATTTAATCAATCAATCAAAATCTTTATTTAACCAGGCGAACATCGCTGGGCAAGCTCATTTTCAAGATGGACCTGGAAAGAAGAGGTTAACAATACATACAAAGGAATACTCAGTTACATCATAATTGGGTAAACAATGTATACAAAATGAATTCACACTTTCATAGTATTTACATAGAACAGTAATTATACACAGGAACTACTGAGGTAAGACTGACCGGTCTGTAGTTCCCTGCCTCTTCCCTGCTACCACTCTTGTGGAGCGGGATCACATGAGCTCTCCTCCAGTGCTCAGAGACTCACTAAACAGTTCTGATAATGGCGCTGCTAGTTCCACCCTTAGCTCCTTTAGTACCCTGGGATGTATGCCATCCAGTCCCATTGCCTTGTCCACCCTGAGCTTAGCAAGCTCTTGTAGGACCCTTCCTTTTGTGAAGGCACTAGTGCACACCTCCCTCCCCCATGTCCATGGTGCTGAGCTGTGAGCCCTGTCATACAGTCATGGCCAAAAATATTGGCGCCCTTGCACTTTTTCAAATAAATGGAAATTATGTACTTACCGTAATTATTGATCTTCTTGGACAGTCTCCATCACTCATTCACACTAGTGGGATAGCGCCGGAGGCCTAGGGACAGCGGAGCCAAAATTTTCTGAAGGGCCGGCGCAGAGGTAGGACCACGCATGCGCGAGACTGACTCACGCCTGTATAGGCTATCTCGGCGTCGACCCTCCAACTGCCTCAGTACCTTTTCGACCAAGGAGGTGCAGCATAACTAATGAGAATAACTCATTCTGAGTGTCTGGCCCTGAGAGGGCCCAGATGGCCTTTGTAAGAAAGGTCAAAGAACAATGTCTTCACAGTCTGAACCATAGGCCATGAAGACCAGGAAAGAAAAGCGAGTGAACCCAGGATGGTGGTGGGCGTGAATGAGTGATGGAGACTGTCCAAGAAGATCAATAATTTCACGGTAAGTACGTAATTTCCATATCTTCCTGGACTAAGTCTCCATCACTCATTCACACTAGTGGGAGAGTACCAAGCTAAAATCAACAACCCTCTGTAGGGTGGTAGGAGATAGGGTTCACTCGGAAAGGACAGCGAAGGACAGTCCTGTTAATAAAAAGAGCTGTCTTGTAAGAGCATCTATAACATAGTGCATACAAGATAAACGCTCGAGTTGTAACTCGTCACCTTGCCGACAACTACAACGGGCAAAAAATTAAAGTCTGCCAGGCAGCCGCAACTACTCTAGGAGAGCGGCAAGAACCTGGCCTCACGATTTGATCTAGGACCAAAATTAAAAGTGTCAAAGACATGCACTAATCTAATGTAAAGGACCTCAGGAACTGCAAGAGCCGGAGGTAAAGTGTACAGGTTCAGGGTAGTATGACTGTATGTGAATATTCGCGAAGCTACCTTAGAAAGAACCTACTTGACCAATGGTCAAGAAAGAAGCATGTCATCTGTTAAGTTGAAGCAAACATGGAAGTAGGAATCTAAGTTCCGACTTGCTGAAGAGTCACTCTGTTGCTGCAAGGCTCTGATCAGGAGAAGAAAGCCTGATTAAAAACAAAAGGGGACTAACAGACTGATTAGATGCCTAGGTTTTGGAAATATCTCGAATAAGAGAAATTCTCTTGAGAAAAGAGGTGAGCTATACCACCGCTGGATCAGACTGCCCCTAGGGGTAGAAGAAAACAGGTACTCTTTACTGAGGTTTAGAGACGAATCGCCTCAGGGTTGAGGCGAACCTGATCAGATCCAGTGTGGTATCAGGAAATTCCAACTAGGCCCTGTGCTGTGATAATTCTGACCCCTCCCCTTTTTTTTAAATCATTAGTCCGAGCCTGACAAGGTTGCTGGCTGCTATTTTGGCAAGTATTGCCTGATACAGAAATGACAAGGTTGTCATCCCTCTGAGGAGCCTGAAGATCCATAACTGAACCCCTGACTGGACTAATAATAGCTAGACAGATGTTAACCACCTGTGATGAAGCAGCCACCAGAGGGGCAGCATCAAAAATGGGCTGTATACCCCTATCAAAAGGAGCAGGACGGTCTGTGCAGCTCCCGACCATAAAACTAAAATGTTCCAAAGAGTGTAATTGTCTCGACCACTGAAAAAGTCTAGACGCAGAGGTATACAGTCCACAGATCCAGTCTGAACACTATGGTGGACCCCATAAATGAGGAACTACTAAAAGAGCTTGCATCACAGACTCTGATAATAGAGAGGGTGTGTCATTCAGTATATAAAATGAGTCATCTGCTGTATCACTGACCAGAAGGACAGGGAGAGACTCATCCAGATGCCTTTCTACCACAGAAGGACCCCAAAAAGAGGTCTCGGTTAGAGTCACTAGAGACTCCGCCACCAGGAAGGGTGTCGAGGAGCTTGGCACCACGTAGGGGGCCGAGAAAGTGCTGAGCGGAATGAGAGATTCCGCTGACAGAAACAGAACAGAAGAGTCCCATTAGTGGAAAATCGCTGGATGAGGAGATCCGATGCAGACCGCCACCCACTAAAATGTGTGAAAATAATCTGCAGAATAGGAATTCATTCCAAGGAAACATCCCAACACAAGTCCTGTGGAAGAGAGGTCTGCAAACACAGATCTTTCCCTAGTTCTGTCAGACAGCACCAACTGGCACCCCTGCGGCACTAGCATCACTCGTGGCACAGGAGAGCACGAAGCAGTAACCATCCCAACCTGAGAGACACCAGAGGGCACCCACGGCAGAACCCGGATGTATCCTTGGTACCAACGGCAGCAATGGCACGCAATGGCACCCCCCCCGACACCCATGGCACCCATAGTACCATGGCACCCAAGAAACCCATGGCACCTATGCCACCCGTGGGTGCCGCGGGCAGTGGCACCGTGAGACACCCAAAGCACCGCTAGTGGTGCCGACAATGAAGCACCCACGGCGCCAAGCACGGCGCCGAGCAGAGCATGAGCCACGGAGCCGACCCACGGCACAGAGCACGGCGCTGAGCTACGGCGCCAACTGCAGCACAGAGCACGGTGCCACCCACGCGCCGTTAGCTGCTGAGCCACGGTGCCACCGCAGCACCCAGCACGCGCCTGCTAACGGCACTCGAGCCGAGTCCCGCACCAACCTGAAACACCAGCGCACCGCCTGTGGCACCCATGCCAAACCAGAGGCACGGGCATCGACCTGCGGCGCCACCAAGGTGTCGGGGCACAACGCCAGGAAAAACACCATGGAAAGCCAATGGAAAAGAAGAGAAAGGTGGTGCCTGTGCCGGCCCCAGCATAGAAAAGGAAGAGGGGGGGGTAGGCACGAGGGGCTGACAGGATGGCAAAGGCACCAAGAGGGCACTGCGCTCATTCAGATCCAACTGACCCGGCTCCGGTCCAACGGCTCAGAGGCCCCGAAACCAGGAACACAACCAGGAAAAAAGGAGTCAAACCCCTTGCTGCACAGGAGCGGCCCAGAGGTGAAACTGCTCACCGGAACTCCAACGAGGACAGAGATGGAGTCCGGAGTCGAGAATGCAGCCGTTAGGAGCAGGGCCAAGGGGGAACCCACGAAGTCGGTTCAGGCCTATCGCCCCTACCAACGAACAATCCTCGTGCAGACATACCAACGGGCAACCTCGAGCGGCACCGATTCTTTTTCCCCCAAACGAAGAAGAGGAGCTCGAGGCTAAATGGAGCCGGATCCCTGGCACCGCCAGATTCGTGCTTCGGTGGACTGTCCTCCCCGCCGAGCACAGGACTGTCTGTAGTCAGACCCCCGTTACTTAAGGGTGGCGGACCAGGCACAGCCCCTCTGCCATAACAACTTTCAAACAAAGTCTTCCTACCGTCACCGCTACCGTCTAAGGACGACTCCGTGGATGGCAGGAAAGAATTTTTTCATAATCTTCTTATTCGTAAAATAAAAAATTACTATTAAATAGTTAAATTAAAACGTTTAAATTAAACACTAAAAGCTGCTGACGTATAGACGAAAAATGAAAATTACGTACCTACCGTAATTCTTGATCTTGGACGAGTCTCCACCACTCATTCACACTAGTGGGATTAGCGCCGGAGGCACTAGGACCCATCGGGAGCAAACTCTTTGCTGGAGGGTCGGCGCGAGACACGGCGCCGCGAGCAGCGGCTCGAGCGGTAATGACTATCTCGGCACCGACCCTCCAACTGCCTCAGTACCTTTTTTACCAAGGAGGTGCAGCGCAACTAACGTAAAGAGTAAACCTAACATTAAAACACGGACATAAGATAGTCCGTACGACCCGTGTAAGAAGGGTCAGCAAAGAAGTCCTCACGGCCTAAAGATTTGAGGGAGTGAAGACCAACACAGCGTGTGAGCTCAGATGGAGTGGGGATAGGATGAGTGGTGGAGACTCGCCAAGAAGATCAAGAATTACGTAGGTACGTAATTTTCATATCTTCCTGGACATAAGTCTCCACCACTCATTCACACTAGTGGGAGAGTACCAAGCTGATAATCCCACAAAGGGCGGCAGGAGAGCCAGAGCTCACGGCTCAAGACAGAAGCCCATTAAGGATAGTTCTGCCGAATGCGGAATGTCGCCTGGCATGAACATCCAGTGCATAGTGCTTAACGAAGGTATGCACTGAGCTCAGGTGGCGGGCGATATCTGCACTGGAACATTGCGACTTCCGCTAGGGCGCGACCGCCTTAGTAGAGCGAACACACTCTACCTTCTAATTTAACTTGAGCCATGGAATAACAATGTCGAAGGCATGCTACTGACCATGATGAGATGCATCTGATAGCAACAGGTTGACCCAGCCAGGTGTCGCTGAAAGAAACAAAGAGTTGCTGAGTCTTGCGAACATCCTTGGTTCTATCTAAATAGAACCGCAAGGCTCTCTTAACATCCAAGGAATGAAGAGCTCGTGCTCCTTCATTTTGGAAATTAGCGAAGTAAGCTGGAAGTACCAAAGGTTGGTTTAGATGGAATTCTGAGACAACCTTGGGAAGAAATTTAGGATGAGTATGGAGAACTACCTTGTCTTTATGGAATACAGTATACGGAGGGTCCGTAACCAGGGCATGTATCTCAGAGACCCTGCGGGCTGAGGTAATGGCCACCAGGAAGGCAGTCTTCCAGGAAAGAAATTTCAGCTCACAGGTAGCTAGGGGTTCGAAAGGCTTCCGAGTGAGCATGTCCAGCACCAGGTTAATGTCCCAGGCTGCAACTGGACGCTTAACAGGGGGTCTGGTATGAAGAATCCCCTTAAGAAATCTCTTCACCATAGGTAACTGAGCCAGAGTCAAGGACGAAACCAGCTCATGGAATGCTGAGACGGCACTAAGGTGAACTTTAACTGTGGAGTACTGAAGACCTGAGTTAGATAGGTCCAAAAGATACTCCAGAACCTTGTCAGGAGGATAGGAAAAGGGATTCCAAGAGGACTTTGTACACCAGAGAGAAAAACGTTTCCATTTGGACGCGTACGTTTTCCGGGTGGCTGGCTTCCGAGCAGCCAGAAGGATGTCCGAGAGACGTTGAACCGATTCACTTCTATCTCTTCAGGAGCCAAGCATGAAGGTGAAGTGATTTCAGGTTGGGATGGACCAACGAGCCCTGAGTCAAAAGATTGATTTGCAAGGGAAGTGGTCTCGGAGAGGCTGCCAACATACTGTTGAATAGAGGAAACCATAGTTGCCGAGGCCAGGAGGGAGCAATGAGAATCATCTTGGTCCCCTGAGACTTGAACTTGAGGAGTACTCTCTGGATTAGAGAAAGCGGTGGAAAGGCGTAAAGAAAGCGTTTGTCCACCAGCCTGGAACGCATCCTGACAGAAAATGCCAGGCCCTGGATTTCTGGAGCAGAAGAGGCAGTTTTGTCGCTGAGTGGGATGCAAAAGGTCCAGGTCTGGAGTTCCCACTCTTTGAACAGGGACCGAGCTACGGCTGGGTCGAGAGACCACCTGTGAGGGTCTGCCTCCGCTCTGCTGAGGTGATCTGCTAGGTCGCTTTGTATACCTGCAGATAAACCGCTTGAATCAGAGATTTGTGCTCCAAGCACCACTCCCACACCCTCATTGCTTCCCTGCAAAGGGGATAAGAATGAGCACTGCCTTGCTTGTTGATGTAATACATCACAGCTTTGTTGTCCGTTTGAAGGAGAATGTTCTTGTGACAAAGGACATCCTTCAGAACTCGGATCGCATAGAGGACCGCTCTCATCTCCAGGACATTTATGTGGAGATGAGTTTTGAACTGAGTCCATACACCTTGAGTGTGGAGGGAGAGACAGTGAGCTCCCCATCCCATTAGCGATGCGTCTGTGGTGATGGAGATCTGATGATCCAGAAGAGCAAAGGGGAATCCTTCCAGGAGATTGCTCTCTTGAGACCACCAGGTGAGAGACTTCGAAGGGGCTGCGTCACCCTGATGGGATAAGACTGGGGGTGAGAGGTCGGAGACCACTGAGTGGATAGCATCCATTGGGTGGTTCTCATGTGCAACCGGGCCAGGGGTACAGTGAACACCGAGGACGCCATGAGACCCAACATGCGTTGCATCGCGAGAGCTGTAACCGATTGGTTCTCCCCGATGTAACGGGCCATCCGAAGGATGTCGAGTCTTCTGTCCTCTGGAAGGAAAGCCTTCCCGGAAGAGGTGTCTAGAAGCATCCCTAAGAAAAGGAGCCTCTGGGAGGGCTGCAGTTGAGATTTTTTCAAATTCAGCAGAACTCCCATGGACGTGAGAAGACGAGAAGTCGTTTGCACGGCTTCCAAAGTCCCTTGGCTGGAAGGGCTTGCAAGAAGCCAATCGTCCAGGTAGGGAAACACTCGGAGTCTGCCTTTCCTGAGACGCGCCGTGAGAACTGCACAACACTTTGTAAAATCTCGCGGCACCGAGGACAGCCCAAAGGGCAGGACTCTGAACTGATAATGCTGACCCAAAGCTACAAACCTGAGGAACTTGCGGTCGGGTGGACGGGATATGCTGGTAAGCATCCTGCATATCCAGAGAGGCCAGCTAGTCGTGTTGATGCAGCAAGGGTAACAGGGTACCTAGGAAATCATTTTGAATTTCTCCCTGGGGAGGAATTTGTTCAACTTTCTGAGGTCTAGGATGGGGCGATCCCCAGATTTCTTTGGAACCAGAAAGTAATGGGGTAGAACCCTGTGTTCCGCTGAATCCGGGGCACCAGTTCTATTGCCCTGTTGTTCAGAAGGCCAAGGATCTCGGCGGTGAGGAGGTCTGACTGAGAGGCCGACAACCTGGGTTGTCGTTTGGGAGGACAATTCGCGGGGTTCCAAGAAATTGAGAGAATAACCCTCGCGAATTATCCGAAGGACCCATTTGTCCGAAGTTATGGACTTCCACTGGTTGTAGAAGTACATCAGACGACCTCCCACCGGGGAGAAAGTTCCACCTCGGGCAGTGTGGATGGAACTTAGGCCAACAACTCATAAGGTGGCGCTGGGGGCTTTAGGCCCCTGCGCTTTCTGCTGCGTCTTCTTTTGAGGTTGGGCAGGTTGGCTTTTATGGAAGCTTCCCCTGCCTCTGCCTCGAAAGGACTGACAACTATGAAACTGACGTCTGTTCACATGCCCGCGAGAGGGGGCAGGCAGAGGTCTGGCCAATTTAATGGCCGATCTAGTCTTCTGAGTGGCCTCTAAGGCTTGCTCCACCTGAGGCTACAAAGATAGAGCCATCAAAAGGCAGCGCCATTACCTGCTGCTGAGCATCATTCGTGAAGCCAGAAGTACGCAGCCAGGAATGGCGCCGAGTACAAATCGCGGGTTGCTGAGCGAGAAGCAGTGTCGAAGCGTCCATGGCGGCTTTGACTTGTTGGTTATTGGACCCAATACATTTAATAACGTGTCAGAAGAAGCTCTGACTTGAGTCCGAATCTGGAAGAGCTTCAACCAATCTTTTCATAGAGTGCCACAGGATATACTCATACTGAGAAAAATAGCCTTGATAACTGGCAATACGCATATTTAGACTGGAGGCAAAGACTCTCTTACCTAATGTATCAATCTTACGAGACTCTTTGTTAATAGGTCGTTGTAGTAGTTTGAGGAAGAATCGACTTGTCATTCTCTGCCAGGACTACAATAGGATCCGCAAAGGCTTGGGATGCCAAAATAGGACGATCCTTGGGAGCTGAATACTTTATCAATGGATTTAGCCACTGAGGAATAAGAGCAGGATTATTCCATACCATTTGAGACAGCGCTCAAGGAAGGCTGGATCGGAGGAGTCAAATCAGAGGGATCGCCAAGCATGAAGGTACTGGAGTCTTAATATCTTCCCAGGATCGATGTCTGTAGTCTGAGAGAAAGAGGGATCCTCAGGTTCTTCAACAGAGACTTAAAGGACAGGTCCCACCACAGGCTCTGTAGCAAAGAAAGATCCTGTTTCCTCCACTTCATCACCCAACTGAAGGTCTGGGTCAGGCTCAACATCATCTCCTGATGGTCCAGGAAGGACTGTTTGGACAGGAAAGGAGTGAAATTAGGAGAGGAGGAAACAGCAGAAAAATAAGGAGACCCGAGGGCCCCGCGCGCCGAGGGCGCAAAACGGGCTTAAGACGGCACCAAGGAGGCGCACGGCCCATGAAGAGTTCCCGGCGCGCAGCAAACGGGCGCCACAAATCGCACCGCAAAGCTGCCGCTGGACGGCGCCGCTCGATCCGCGGCACCGCTGAGACCACGCGGGCGTCAGCAAAACCCAGCGGCACCAAAACGGGCGCCGACAAGCCAACAGACTCCCGCGGAAGGCGCTGAAAAGCCCCAGGAACCTGGAAAGCAAAAGAAGGAAAAAACAGGAGATAAGGGCGGTCGGTGTGGCCTCGCGCCGCAGCCATGTGGGGGGAACACTTAAGCACGGAGTCGCTGGCACCGAAGAAGCGCCGACAACTAGGAAGGTCCAACCGCCTACCTGATCGCCGGAGGGCCCGAGGCAACCGAGCCAGGCAGAAGAACCAACCTCCGAGCCCATCGCTCCATAAGAGCGGCCCACTGATGAAACTGCTCATCTGGGCCCTACCTATAGGCGGGAGGGCTCCGATGTCGAGGGCGGCGATTACGGAAGTTGGCGACTCCGAAGAGGAGACCGCAACTAGCAACAGCAATCGACCGTCGCCGCGCAGAACATACCAGAGGCGACCTTGAGTGATGCCTTCTCTTTTTTGACCTGTGGGCCGAAGAAGAGCTCGAGGCCGAACGGTGCCGAGAATGCGACCGTTTATTTTTATGCCGACCGGGGGACCGCCCATCCCCCCGGGCATCGGACTGACCATTGTCGGAACCCCGCTGAGGAGAAGGAGGCTGACCGGACCCAGCCCGGCTGACTGAACAGCTTTCATACGAAGTCTCCCTACCATCACCTGACCTGCTCATGGTCGACTCCGTCCAGTAGGCCGAGACTTCTTCAAGTAAGTTAAATTTAAAATATTATAAAAATTTACGAAAATAGAATAAAATTAAGCGATACTACTATCGTGATAATGTTACAAAAAAACCTGAAAACTATGCGCTAGTTTGAAGTTTGACTCCCGACAGGCGAGCGACGTCGTAACTGAAGCGCACTCGACCGCGGGAAAAAAGGAACTGAGGCGGTTGGAGGGTCGGTGCCGAGACAGTCATTGCCGCTCGAGCCGCTGCTCGCGGCGCCGTGTCTCGCGGCGCCGTCTCTCGCGCCGACCCTCCAGCAAAAAGTTTGCTCCCGATGGGTCCTAGTGCCTCCGGCGCTAATCCCACTAGTGTGAATGAGTGGTGGAGACTTATGTCCAGGAAGATCTTTGACTCCAGCAGGCAAGCGGCGTCGACATCCAAGCTCATTCGGCGGCGGAGAAAGGAACTGAAAGGCGGTTGGAGGTCAGCGCCGAGATAACCTATACAGGCGCGAGTCAGTCTCCTTGATTGCCAGGCGTGCATGGTCCTACCTCGGCGCCGGCCCTTCAGAAAATTTTTGGCTTCCTCTTGGTCCTACCGCCTCTGGCGCTATCCCACTAGTGTGAATGAGTGATGGAGACTTAGTCCAGGAAGATCTCACAATTTCCTCTAAACATAAGTTGAAATTAAAAACAGTACAGTATTTGGTCTCCACAATTCTTTATTTCTCTGTTAATAATACAGAACCTTTGTTTTTGATTCAGAATTTAATATATCCTTTTAAATCAGAAAATGAAAAGAAATGGCATTGACAAAATTATTGACACCCTAGACTTAATATTTGGTAGCACTGCCTTTGGTCAAAATATCTGCAATCAACCGCTTCCTATAGCCATGGATGAGCTTCCTGCACCTCTCTACTGGCAGTCTGGCCTACTCTTCTTGTGCAAACTGCTCCAGTTCTCCCAGATTTGAAGGGTGCCTTCTCCCTACTGCTGTTTTCAGATCTCTCCACAGGTTTTCAATGGGATTTAGATCTGGACTCATTGCTGGCCACTTCAGAACAGTCCAGCGTCTTGTCTTGAACCATTCCTGGGTGCTTTTTGAAGTGTGTTTGGGGTCATTGTCCTGCTGGAAGACCCATGACCTTCGACGGAGACCAGCTTTCTGACACTGGGTTCAACATTGTGCTCCAAAATGGCCTGGTAATCTCCAGATTTCATGATGCCATGCACACATTCAAGGCACCCAGTGCCAGAGGCAGCACAGCAACCCCAAAACATCACTGAACCTCCTCCATGTTTGACTGTAGGGAAGGTGTTCTTTTCTTTGAAGGCTTCATTTTGTTTTCTGTAAACATAGAGATGATGTGCTTTACCAAAATGCTCTAATTTGGTCTCATCTGTCCACAGGATATTCTCCCAGAAGGATTTTGGCTTGTTCAGGTGTGTTTTGGCAAACCCCAGTCGGGCTTTCTTATGTCTGTCTCTCAGCAGTGGGGTCCTCCTGGGCCTCCTACCATATAACCCCCCTTTCATTGAGTTGGCGACGGATGGTGTGAGTTGAAACTGTTGTACCTTGTGTCTGAAGGTCAGCTTGAATCTGTTTGGCAGTTGATCGAGGTGCTTTCTCCACCATTCAAACAATCCTGCACTGCAATCTTCGATCAAGTTTTCTCTTGCGACCACGTCCAGGGAGGTTGACAGTGCCATGGGCCTTAAACATCCTGATAACATTATGTACGGTGGAAACAGGAACATCAAGGTCTCTGGAGATTGATTTGTAGCCTTGAGATTGTCCATGCTTAGCTACAATCTTCTGTCTGACCTCCTCAGACAATTTTCTGGCTGTCTTTCATTTCTCCATGCTCATTGTGGTACACACAGTGACACAAAACAGGAGAATGGGTCCTTTTCTCTATTCAAACTGGTTGAATGAGTGATTTTTATACTGCAGGCACCTGCAACTCACCACAGGTGAGTTCAATTCCAAAGTGAAGGAGAATCACCTGCTTGAAATCTAATTATTTCTAACTACTTCTAAAAGGTGCAATAATTTTGTCCGGGCCATTTAAGGATTTCTGCATGGAATAAGCAAAGACCTAGTAAATGTTACTGCTTTTTGTGTTTTATTTCACTGCAAACCAAAGAAATACATATGTGGATACCAAAATATTTTTTAATTTCAACAATTTTCTGGAAGGAATGGTGCATTGTTAGAAAAAACTGCAAGGGCGCCAATATTTTTGGCCACGACTTTACCTTCTCCTCAGTAAATACTGAGCAGAAGTATCTATTTAGGATGGATGCTTTTCCTTGGTCCTTCTCCGCACACTCCCCCTTATCCCCTTTGATCTTAGCAATATCCCTTCTGGACTTTCTCTTTTCACTAATGTATCTAGAGAAAGTCTAGTCCCCTTCTTTTACTGTATGTGATGGTGTTTCCTCGGTTTGGGCCTTTGCCTGCCTTACTGCCTTTCCTGCTTCCCTTAGGGAAGTTTGGTATGCCTCCCTATCTTCGTCCCGCTGCGTTCCCTTATATTTCCTGAAGGCCAGTCTTTTGGCTCTGTCCCTTTTCTGCTACTGTTTTTGAGAACCAGAGTGGTTTCCTCCTTCTCTTGCTTTACTCCCTAACACAATGGGATGTGGCTTCAAGTATTGCATCTTTAATGCTTGCCCACTTTGCCTGTACTCCCTTCACCTGTATTTCTTCTTGCTAGGGCTAGCTTAACTCTGTTGGTCATCTTATCAAAGTCAGCTCCTCTGAAAAGCCCTTAAGTGACCTTTTACCTGGAGTTCTATGATCCTTTCCCCGTTAGTCATTACTAGATCTAGGATAGCCCTGTCTCTTGTGGGTTGTTGTACCAGTTGTTTGAGGCCCTCCTCCAGCAGGGAATTCACAATGTGTCTAGTTCTGGTGAATACTTCTGCTGGTATTGACCAATCTGTATCTGGCAAGTTGAAGTCTCCCATTATCAGAACCTCCCCTTGAGCTGTCATGTTTTGTACATCTTCTACCAGTAACGTGTCTATGTTCTCTCCCTGGTCTGGAGGCCTGTAGACAACCCCAGTTCATATGGATGTCCCATTTCCTGTTTCCAGGGTGACCCACAGTTCATCTGGTTCCTTATGTGTATTCTGAATTTCTGTAGCTTTGATATAAAAACATAGAATTTGATGGCAGATAAGGACCGCTTGGCCCACCTAGTCTGCCCATTTCCCTACCTGATGGATAAGCTGCAGAACCTAGTTAAATAACAGCTTACTTCCTCCTACCCCCCCACTAGAATTGCATTATGCCTGTCCCATGCATTCTTGAATTCTCCCACTGTTCCTGACTCCACAACCTCCTCAGGAAGGCTGTTCCATGCATCCACAACCCTCTCTGTGAAAAAAAATACTTCTAACATTACCTCTGAGCCCCGCATCTTCAATTTGTGCCCCCTTGTTCTTGTACATCTCTTCTTCTGAAAGATGCTACCCTCTTGTACTTTGTTAATACCCTTGAGATACTTGAAAGTTTCTATCATGTCCCCCCTCTCCCTCCTTTCCGTAAGGGTATACATATTAAGCTGCTTTAGTCTCTCCTCATATGTCTTCTGGTGCAGACCCTGCACCATTTTGGTTGCCCTCCTCTGAACAGCCTCCACTCTGCCAATGTCTTTGTAGAGATGGGGTCTCCAGAATTGCACACAGTACTCCAGATGGGGTCTCACTAACTGTCTGTACAGAGGGATAACAACTTCCCGTTTTGTACTGTTGATGCCTCTCCCTATGCATCCCAGTATCCCCCCAGCCCTCCTTACTGCCTTCTCACATTGCTTGCCCACCTTTAGGTCATTTGATATAATTACTCCTAGAACTCATTCGATTTTTGTTGTTATTAACTCACCCCCCATTGTGTACTCTTCCCCTTGGTTTCTGTTTCCCAGATGCATTACCTTGCACTTCTTTGCACTGAATCTGAGCTGCCACATATTTGACCATTCCTCCAACCTTGCCAAGTCCCTTTTCATTCTTTCCACCCCACCTTATGCATCAACCCTGTTGCAAATCTTTGTGTCATCTTCAAGGAGACACACCTTTCCTTCCAGGTGCTCTCCAATGTCACTTATAAAGACATTAAAGAGGACCGGTCCCAGTTCCGAACCCTGCGGTACCCCGCTAGTTATCCTCCTTTCTTCACTGTGGACTCCATTTACTATTACCCTTTGCGTCCTATTGTCCAGCCAGTTTTTATCAGGCTACCACCTTGGGACCCACTCAGGCTAGCTAACTGTATATTAATCTTTCGTGAGACTGTGTCAAATGCCTTGCTAAAATCTAGGTAGGCCATATCCACAGCCCCTCCCTGGTCTACTACTATGGTCACCCAGTCAAAGAAATCTATTAGGTTCGTCTGACATGACCTTCCTGCTGTGAAACCATGCTGCCTTGGGTCCTGTGCCCCACTGGCCTCTAGGTACTCAACAATTCTTTCCTTCAGAAGTGATTCCATCATTTTCCCTACCACTGAAGTCAAACTAACTGGTCTGTAGTTTCCTGCCTCTGCCCTGCTCCCACTTTTGTGACGTGGAATCATATTTGCCCTCCTCCAGTCGTCAGGTACCACCCCATCCTCCCATGATTTGTTAAAGAGAGTAGACAGTGGTGTTACTAGTTCTACCCTTAGTTCTTTTAGAATTCTTGGGTGAATCCCATCAGGCCCCATTGCTTTGTCCACCCTCAGTTTCAAGAGTTCTTTCAAAACCCCTTCTTCTGTGAATGGACTGGTATCGACCCCCCTATTCAGAGTTTCTCTCTTGTTTGGTTTAGGTACCTCCCCTTCCTCTTCCGTTGTGAATACTGAGCAGAAATATTCGTTCAGTAGCCCTGCTTTTTCACTGTCACCCTCTGCTCACATTCCCTCCCCTTTATTAAGTCTCTGTATACCTCCCTTGGTCTTTCTTCGCTCCCCAATGTACCTATAAAAGGTTTTATCTCCCTTCTTAACAGAGCTGCCTATCTTTTCCTCAGTTTATGCCTTTGCTATTCTGACTGCCTTCCCTGCCTCCTTCTGCTTTAACTAATAAAGTTCTTTGTCCTGCTCCTTCTGTGTTTCCTTATATTTCCTGAATGCTATCCTTTTCTCCTTAACCGTCCCTACCACCTCTTTTGAGAACCATAGTGTTTTTTTTCTTCATTTTGTCTTGTTGATTAGCTTCACACAAAGGCTTGTTGCCTCTGCAATGGCCGTTTTGATTATTCCCCATTGTTTCTCCACCCCTCCTTCTTGCCTGTTTGCTAGTGCTTTTCTGAGGCACACTCTCATTTTCCCAAAGTCAGCCTTCCTAAAGTCCAATACTCTTGTTTTTTTGTATGGCTTGACTCTATGGCTGTGTTTATTGTGAACCACACTGTTTGGTGGTCACTTGTTCCCAGATGGCTACCCACTTCTAAATCTGAGATCCTTTCTCCTTCCCCATTTGAGAGTACCAGGTCTAAGTTTGCTCCCTCCCGAGTGGGTTCCAACACTAGCTGTCTGAGGCATGCCCCTTGTAGGGCATCAAGCATGACCCTGTTCTTGGATGTGCTTGCAGCAAAGGTGCTCCAGCTAATATCTGGCATATTCAGGTCCCCCATCAACAATATCTCCCCTTTTTCTGCCATTTTAAGGATGCCGTCTATCATTTCCTTATCCATTTCCTCCCCCTGAGATGGGAGTCTGTACACAACCCCCGTGAGGACTGTGGTGCCATTTCCTGTCTCCAGGGTGACCCATAGCGACTCATCAACTTCCTGTTTACTCCTTAGTTCTGTTGCTTTAATCCCTTCCTTTACATAAAGAGCTACTCCTCCTCCACTTTTACCCACCTTGTCCCTCCTGTAGACTGTGTATCCTGGAATGTTGACATCTCAGTTATGGTTCTCTGGGTACCATGTTTCAGTGACTGCCACAATATCCAGGCATCCCTCTTCCATCAAGGCCACTAGTTCAGGGAGCTTGTTGCACAGACTGCGGGCATTGGCACTCATCACCTTCCATTTATTTTTTATGGCCTTTCCCCTTTTAGCCCCATCCCTGTCCTTACTGCTTTTTTCTGCATTTATTCCTCTCCTGCGCCCTACTGACTTCTCTACCTTGGTGATTATCTCTCTAACTACTTGTTTTGTTGGGGGGAGACTGGGATTTCCCTGCTCCTTTTTCAGTGCTTCCCCCCTTGGCTAGTTTAAATGCTTGCCAATGAAGCATTTAAACTTGTCACCTAGTATCCTGGTTCCCACCCTGACAGATGCAGACCATCACACCAGTATAAGTCTGCATCCCTCCAGGTGGCTCCCCAGTCCCCAATGAAGCTAAAACCCTGAGCTCCACACCAGTGTTTCAACCATTCATTGAATCTCATGGTGCGGAAAACCCTAGCGTCATTCTTGCCATAGACAGGCAGCACCTCCGAGAAGGTTACCATACATGCTACTTGTCCAAGGCCCCTCCCCAACTCCACAAACTCCTCTTGCACCACTCTGATCCCATTCAAAGTCAGGTCATTTGTCCCTAGATGGACAATGACATCCAGCTCCCTCCCTCATGCAGCTGCTCACGCGATCCTGAGGATTCGTTTCCTGTCCCTCCGAGCCATGGCGCCAAGCAGGCACCTTACCTCCCTATCCCCTTCGTCCCCCACTTCTACCCCCCTAATGATCAAGTCCCCCACCAGGAGTTGTTTCCTTCCCCTGTAGGGTCTCGTGCCACCCTCCTGTGGGTCTCCTTAGTGGAGGTTCCCAGCATTCTCCTTGGTCTCCACTGCAGGTGCCTCCATAGAGAAACCACTCTTTGCCAGAAGAACATATAAACTGTGGAGAGGTACAACTGGAGGTATGCACCTCTGTTCCACCACATAGCACAGACCTAAACATGATGTAATCCATCTTGCTATGGTCCGTTTGGCTGCAAGTCTACCGGAAGTGGCTTCAGCGTAGGTGACAAACAGCTGGTGAACCTCTCCGCCATCCGCTCCTTATAATAGAAGAGTGCACGTCTCAGGTCCAAGGTATGGAGCCAGTACTCGGCGCCCGAGGTGTAATTAGGGCAGAATACCAGCACAGTCAACACCTGATTAAGGTGAAACTCTGATACCACCTTCGGAAGGAATTTCGGGTTGGGGCGCAGGACAACTTTGTCCCTGTGAAAGACCAGATAAGGGGAGTCCACCTAAAGTGCCTGGAGCTCCCGTCCTTCTAGCTGACATGATAGCCACCAGGAAGTCTGTCTTCCACGACAAGTGTGACAGCTCACACTTGTGCATGGGTTCGAATGGCTTGCCCATGAGTTTTGCCAGAACCAGCAGTAGATCCCACGGAGGTGGGGGTTCACGCACTGGATGTGATATGTGATCCAGGCCTTTGAAAAAGCCCCCGACCACTGTCTCCTGTGCCAATGTCGGCTGACCGGCCCACGCCCAGGTGCACCCTAAGGGTCGATGACCGTAGACCCCCTTTGGAGAGAGAGACGAAAGGTAGTCGAGAATGTTAGCCACAGAACAGGATAAGGGGTCCAGACCCTTACCCTGACACCAAATGGAAAACTATTTCCATTTGAAGGCATAACATTTCCTGGTTGATTCCTTTCTAGATGCCTCCACGATGGTGTAGACATCTTCGGAAAGACCCAAAGTCTGGAACTCTAGCGGCTCAGGTACCAGGCTGTGAGGTGCAGGGACTGAAGGTCTGGATGGAAGACCTTCCCCTGGTTGAGAGATATCAGGTCCGGGCATGTTCAAAGCCACTCCGGGGGCCTGCAGCTGAGGCTGAGGAGATCTGGGTACCAGAAATGGCGCGGCCAGTCTGGGGCTACCAGAATCACCTTCGGCTTGTCCCTCCTCACCTTGAGTAACACCTTGTGGATCAAGGGAAATGGAGGGAAGGTGAAGAGGAGGCCTGGAGTCCACTGACTCGAGATGGCATCCCCCTGCAGCGAGCCCTGCTGAGGGGGGCGGGCATGATAGAGCCTCAGCTTGGTGTTTTCCCTGGAGGCAACAAGGTCCACCACTGGTCTGCCCCAATGGGAGAACAGGCTGTAAGCTACTTTTGGATGGAGAGACCACTTGTGGGATGTCTGGCCTAGGCGGCTGAGAGCATCCGCCAGCTGGTTTGAGGCTCCTGCCACATGGATGGCTAGGAGATCCACCTCCAACCGGCCTACGAGGGTCCAGATGCGGAGCACCTCCTTGCACAGCAGACGGGAGTGCGTGCTGCCCTGTTTGTTGAGGTAGTACATGGTCGTGTTATTGTCTGTCTGGACTTGAACCACTTGACCCGGAGCTGAGGAGCGAAAGCTGACAGTGCCAGTCTGAGTGCTCTAAGCTCCAACAGGTTGATGTGGCATCGGGACTCCTCGGGGGTCCACAACCCATGGGCCCTGTTGTCCCCATGTGGGCTCCACAGCCCATGTGAGAGGCATCAGTCGTAGGGATGACCATCGGCTTGGGGCGGACAAACGGGATCCCTTCCTGAAATCGGTCTGGGGCGGTCCACCATTGGAGAATGTCCCACATCTTCTGGGTTACAGTGATCAGCTGGTCAAAATGACAATATCGCTAAGTCCACTGGGCGGCTAGCTCCCACTGAAGGGGGCGCATGTGCAATCGGGCCCAATGGACCACCGAGGTGCATGCCACCATGTAACCCAGAAGGTGCAGAAAGTCCCGGGAAGGGTGCAAGTGCCCAACCAGAAATGATCGGGCAAAGAAGGAGAGAACCTCCGCCCTGTCCGCCGGGAGCCGAGCTCTGGCTTGACGAGAGTAGAGCTCTGCCCCGAAGAAGCCCATCACCTGGGAAGGCACGAGCTGGGTGGGACCTGGCAGGAGCCAATCGTCGAGATGAAAAAATTACTCACCTTAGTAATGTTGTTTCTTCTAATGGAGTCTTGCTGTATTCTGACATATGCAGTGATGTCCAACCTTTGAACTGCCCCGGAGATGAAAGAGTTAACTTTCCATGCCAGGCATGGAACGCTGAGCTCGAGCTTGGTTGAGACTCTGTCTGTTGCTGTTTGAACTCAAACCGTCAGATCTTTACGAGCTATACTCACTGGGTGTCCTGTGTGGAAACTGTAAACTTACACTAGCCAATTGGCTACTAAATATAATAAAAATATTTTTTGGTCCCAAAGCAAAGACTCAAGTCAGGAAACCCCAAAAATAAAACAAAACACAAACCCCACACCCCCAAACTAAAGGGGGTGAGAAAAGAAGGGGTGGGGGCACCTCCCGAGTGCCAACAGCTGCTGCCCACCCACATCCCAAAAACCAGGTTCTGAGAAGGAAGGCGGGGGGAGGTCAGAATACAGCAAAACTCCATTAGAAGAAACAACATTACTAAGCTGAGTAATTTTTCTTCAAACAACATGAAGTCTTGCTGTATTCTGACATGCAGACTACCAAGCAGTACCTCCATGGAGGAGGGACAGAACCTACTTTGAAATAGGCTCTGAAGCACTGCTTGTGCCAAACCGAGCATCACTCCTAGCCTGGATATCCAGAAAGTAATGCTTGGTAAAGTATGTACTGTTTTCCAGGTGGCTGCTTGACAAATCTCTAACATAGAATATCCCTAGCAGCAGCCAGGAAGCAGCTGTACCTCTGGTAGAGTGAGCCCTCAGGCCTGAGGGTGGGATCCTACCCAGTTTTTCATAGCAAAATTGAATGCAAGAGACAATCCACCTGGCAACAGATCTCTTAGTGGCAGGTTTTCCCTTACCAACCTCACCATAAGTGAGGAACAGTTGGAGGGAGTCAAACCTGTGACCCTTGGTGTGCTCTATATAGTAGCTAAGGGCCCTTTTCACATCCAAACTGTGCAGCCTCCTCTCCCCAGAGGAGGAATGGTCAGTGAAGAAACAGGAAGAGACATCGGCTGGTTAAGGTGGAAATCTGAAACCACCTTAGGCAAAAACTTCCTATTAGTCCTAAGGACCACCTTATCTCTATGGAAAGAGATAAAATCAGGCTCCACTGACAGGGCCTGTAACTCACTTATGCGTCTGGCAAAAGTGATGGCCACCAAGAAAACAGTTTTCCAAGTCAAGTACTTAAGCTCTGCAAAGGACAAAGGCTCAAAAGGGGGTTGCATAAGCTGAGCAATGCAAACATTAAGGTCCCAAGCAGGGGCAGGGTCCCTGAAGGGAGGACTGGTATGCAGCAATCCCTTGAAAAATTTAGAAAATACAGGATGAGCTGAAAGGGAAGAGTGCTTGCCTGCTGAGAGGAAGGCAGAGACAGCTGCCAGATGCACTCTTAGTGTAGCTGGTCTGAGTCCCAAGCTATTGAGATGAACCATATAGTCAAGGACTGTGGGCAGGCCAGCAGACTCTGGAGAAATATGCTTCCCAGAACACCATATAGTAAATCTTTTCCACTTGGAATTGTAAGTGTTTCTGGCGGAAGGCTTTCGAGAAACCTTTAAGATATCCAGAACACCTTGAGAGAGGTGTAAATCAGCAAACTCTAACTCTTCAAGAGCCAGGCCTTGAGACCGAGAGATTTGAGATTCAGATACCAAACCCTCCCCTGAGCACATGTTAACAGGTTGTAATTCCTGGGAAGAGACAGGGGAAGGTGGACTGATAAGGACAACAAAAGAGGGTACCAGGGCTGTCTGGCCCAGTCTGGAGCAATCAGAATCACCTTGCAGGGTTGAGACCCGATTTTGACTAGCACCTTGAACAGGAGAGGGAAGGGGGGGGAAAGGCATACAGGAACTTCCCGTCCCAATTGAGAACTAGGGTGTCCAGGGGGACTGAGCCCAACACTGGGGGCCTGCAGCAAAAGAGAGGAAGTTGGTGATTATCTGGGGCTGCAAAAAGATCTATCTGTGGGGTGCCCCATCTGGAGAAGATCACCTTCAAAATCAGGGGATCCAGGGACCATTCGTGATGGCCCTGAGATATCCTGCTGAGAGCATCTGCCAGGACATTGTCCTTCCCTGGGAGGTGCACTGTTGTAAGAGAGGCGTTCAGGGAATAGGCCAGATACCACAACTTCACTGCCTCTGTGCACAAGGCCGTAGACCGAATACCCCCTTGCTTGTTGATATACCTCATTGTGGTGGTATTGTCTGTCCTGATCTGAACTACTTTGTTCTGAACAGACTTGGAAAAAGCTTGAAGTGCTAGAAACACTGCTCTGAGTTCTAATAGATTGATGTGAAGCAGAGATTCCTGAGGAGACCACAACCCTTGGGTGGCCAGGTCGCCCAAGTGGGCTCCCCACCCCAAGAGAGAGGCATCCGTAGTAAGGACTAGAGAATGAGACTGAGTGACAAAAGGAACTCCCTGTCTTAGATTGTCCTGATCCTGCCACTACTGCAACGCCTGGATCAGGGTTCGAGTCACTGGGATTAGTTTGGTCAGAGGATCCTTTTTCTGAGACCAGAAGGCTCTCAAGTGGAACTGAATGTCCCTCATCTGAAATCTTGCTCCTTGAACCACTGCTGTAGAGGCAGCCATGTGTCCCAGGAGCTGCAGAAAATGCCCTGCTGGTCGAGACACCTGGAGGGTGAATGAAGAGGCCAGTGAGATAAGGGTCCTTGCCCTGTCCAGGGGAAGGAAGGCTCTTGCCTCTACTGTATCCAGCTCTGCCCCTATGAAGGTGAGAAGCTGCACAGGCTCCAGAACTGACTTTGAAAGATTCAGAAGGAAACCTAGAGAAGTGAGCAGTTGCTGAGTTATCTGTAGGTGTGACTTGACTTGGTCTGGAGACTGGCCTACTATGAGCCAGTCGTCCAGGTATGGAAAGATGGAGATCTTTTTTTTCTCCTTAGGAAGGCAACCACTACTGCCAGGCATTTTGTGAACACCCTTGGAGCAGAAGTTAGGCCATAGGGCATTGTTCTGAATTGATAATGGCCTGAGGGCAGTTCGAACCTGAGGTACTTTCGGTGGGAGCTTCTGATGAGAATATGGAAATAGGCATCCTTGAGGTCCAGGGAAACTAGCCAGTCCCCTGGCCTTAGAGAGGGTAGAATTATTCCCAGAGTCACCATTTTGAACTTTGGCTTTAAAAGGTGCTTGTTTAAATATCTGAGATCCAGGATGGGCCGCCATTCTCCTGTCTTTTTTGGGGGTTAGGAAGTACCTGGAGTACAATCCTTTTCCCTTGTGTAGGGGTGGAACCCTCTCTATGGCTCTCAGAGCCAAGAGGGAAGAGACCTCTGGCTCTAGGGCAGGTGCCTCTGAAGGACTTGCAGGGGGAAAGGATCTGGTTCTCATCTTTGGAAATTTTTTGAAGCTGAGAACCAGTCCCTGGCTTACTACTTCCAGGACCCATTTGTCTGATGTTAAAGACATCCAGTCCTGGACAAAGTCAGCCAGCCTGCCCCCTACAGGTGGTGGAGAATAGGCCCTAGCAAACCCATCAGGGAGCCTGTTTGGCAGGGGCTTTAGGCTGAGGGGTGGAAGCAGGTCTGCTTGTACCCCGTCTGCCTCTCCCTCTGAAGAACCCCCCTACGAGCATAAGCAGAAGAGGAGGCCTGGGCTTGGTAGAAAGGCCTATGAAAAGGCCTGTCCCTGCCCCTGGAATGCTGCCTCTGGGGAGTGGCTTGCCTTTCCTTAGCTTGAGCACTCCTATAGGTGGACCTGTATTCATCCATTTTCTTCATGTAGTTCTCTGTTTGCTCCCCAAACAAAGAATTACCCACAACAGGAAAATCCATGGCCTTAGTCTGGGTATCCTGAGACAGGCTAGTACATCTGAGCCAAGCCATCCTACGAAGGGCCACAGATGTAGCCATGACTCTAGATGAAACATCACTGGAGTCCACTGCAGCATGGAACTGCACCTTGGATGCCTCAATACCATCCGCAGCCACCTGCTCCAGCTCAAGCTGGCCAGGGACCTGTTTAGCTAAAGCCATTACAGTGTCCCATCTAGATTTCTGATATCTAGCTGTATAGGCCATATAATTAGCCTGCCTGAGTCCCAAGGATGCTGCCATGTACTGTTTCTTTGCCATGGCATCAATCCTCCTGGAGTCCTTATCTGGGGTGTAGCCAAGGGTATATTTGCCTTATCACAGGCAGCAGCCTGCACTACCCCAACATGGCTGCATTGCTGGGTAAGGAACTCCATATCTGAGCCTGAGAGTATACCTCTTGTCCATTCTCTTGTCCACAGGAGGTATAAAATTAGGAGTCTTTAAAATTTTTATTGTCTGTTTCCCAAAGGACTTATGAAGGGAATCACAGCCTCCTGGACTCTGGGATATCCATCATCTCAACATAGTCAGGCTCCTCCTGATCGTCTACAGCTTCTTCCATAGGAAGCTGAAGAGTTTCAGCCACTTTTTTGTAGAACATAAAATGGGAAGGGGACTCAGAAAGCCTAGGAGGAGAAACCCCTGAAGGTCTGTCTGGGGAGATGTCCGGGTCAATGGGCACATCCAGACTTTCGTAATCACCATCACTATCCCCATACTCTCCTTACTCCTCCGGTTCACAAAAATCTTCTAAATTATAATCTGGAACCGGGGGAACCGACCGAACCAAGCCCCTTCCCGATGCTGCCGGTTTGGTCAGAACTGGGGTTAGCGACTGAACAATCCTTATCGCTTTGGCTATTTCATCAGCGGTCGGAGAAAGAAGTTGTGGATCCGCACCGGCTGATTTATCCCTTCTTTTTCTTTTAACAGGAACCGACTCCCGAGTCGATTCTCCTTTACTCGAAGAAGTTTCACCCTGGTCAGAGGCACTCCTTCTGGTTCGGTTGGAACTGAACCAGGCTAGCCATCGGGTCAGCGGACTTCTTAGCCTCCCTTTCCTGAGCCTACCAACTCTCTTTCCAGGGTCTAAAAAAGCGGTTCATTCGTTTTTCCACATCCGTTTTCACGGTCAGGAACCGATAAAGTGTCTTGCCTGGCGGATTGCCGAAAAAGGTTAAGTTTTGTTAGGACTGGCCATGTCTGAAACCCAAAGAAAAACCGGGCCCACTGGGTTTCAACACTAGTGTGTGGGAAAGCCTACCTCTTGCTTCCACCAGTCCCATTTCCTACAATGGATAAGCTGCAGATCCTAGTTAACCAGTTAAGGCTGCTGGTTAACTAGGATCTGCAGCTTATCCATTAGGTAGGGAAATGGGCAGACTGGGTGGGCCAAGCGGTCCTTATCTGCCATCAAAATCTATGTTTCTATGTAGCTGCAGGAAAATTCTTGCAAATCTGGCAGTCAGAATTGAGGTGGTCAAACCTCAGACAATAAACACAGGTGGTGTGGGGGTCAGCCTTAGCAAAGGCTTCCCCACACACACTACAATGTTGAAACCCAGTGGGCCCGGTTTTTCTTTTGGGTTTCTCAGACATGGCCAGTCCTAACAAAACTTACCCTTTTTTCGGCAATCCGCCAGGTAAGACACCCTTATCGTTCCTGACCGTAGCATGCTCGTGGAAAAAACGAATGAAATCTGTTTTTTTAGAACCGATAAGGACCGGTTACTACACTTAAAAGTAGAATAAACTTTTTGAATAAAACCTGATCGGTTCAAACCGAACCGATCCTACGCTTACAAGTTCCACACAGAAGAACAAGAAAATAAACCTATCTAGTACTCACGATACCACAGACAGAGACTGAACCGACAGGTTAATCTGATTAAATTGGTCGAAAACCGAGGAAACGGCACTTTAACTGACAAACTTGAACCGAGCAAAGGAGAAATCTCTGGAGCGACTGTTCAGTGAGGCGGAGTAAAGAATCTGACGGTTTGAGTTCAAACAGCAACAGACAGAGTCTCAACCGAGCTCGAGCTCAGCGTTCCATGCCTGGCATGGAAAGTTAACTCTTTCATCTCCGGGGCAGTTCAAAGGTTGGACATCACTGCATATGTCAGAATACAGCAAGACTTCATGTTGTTTGAAATGGGTAGATTCTAACTCCTCGACGCCGAAGATTGGCTGCCACCACTACAATGCATTTGGTGAAGACCCGTGGGGCCAATGACAGGCCGAACGGCATGGCTCGGAACTCATACAGGGTCCCCTCGACCCTGAAGCAGAGGAACCGCTGATGGAATGGACAGATTGGGACGTGAAAGAATGCATCCTGCGGATCCAGTGAACAAAACCACATGTTTTGCTCCAGGGATGGTATGATCTGGGACAGAGTGACCATTCGTGAGGTGCGAGACCTGAGAAACTGATTCAGGTCATGGAGATCTAGAATGGGGCGCCAACCCCCTGCCCGCTTGGGCACCAGGAAGTACCTGGAGACAAAGCCTGGGTCTGCTGGAGGTTCCGCCATGGGGGCTACTGCCCCCTTGTGGAGGAGCTGAGCCACGTCGTCTCAAAGAGCCGACTGGGTGCTTGCGGAAATCCATTCCTGCCAAGGGGCACGGGCTCGGCTTGGAGGGTACTGCTTGAATTCCAGAGGCAGTCCCTGACCGACCACTTTGAGAACCCACCTGTCCAAAGTGATAGCGGACCAGGCGGAAAGGAAGTGGTGGAACCGACCCCCCATGGGAGGGCCCAGAGCTGGTGTGATGGAGATAGGGGTGGCAACCCCTATCCCGTCACTGGGCAGCCTTAGAGGAGGAGGCTCCGGGACCTGAGCCTCGGCCTCCTTTGCGGCCCTGCTGGGGAGCAGGCTTGGGTCGAGGGCACCAAGCTTGAGCCTGCTGCTGATGTTGCTGTTCTCCTTGGTAGGAGGGCTGCCACACCGCAGGGGAAGAGTGCCGAAAAGGCTTCTTCTTCTTCTGCTGGTTCTTGCCCAAAGAACCTTTTGCAGAAGTGGCATCCAAGGTGGCAATGGACTGCTCTATACGCTGTAGGTGACTGGCCACTCCTGGACCGAACAAGTCGGTCCCCAGGAAAGACACATCAGCCAGCTTATGCTGAGTATCTGCCGGGAAGGAGGAAAGCCTCAGCCAAGCCCTGCAGCGAGAGGCCACTGTGGCGGCCACCGAGCGGGCACAGGAATCCCCAACGTCCAGGGTAGTCAGGAGCTGCTATTGGGCAACAGCACGGCCCTGGTCACGGACCCGTTTGACCGTGGTCTGCATGTCCGCAGGGAAATGAGGGAGGACTTCATCTAATAACCTGAGAAGGGCATGAGAGAAGTGTGCCATGATGACCACTGAGCTGGCCTGACGAAGGCCCAAGGAAAAGGCTGCATAGACCTTTCGGGCAGTGTGGTCCATATTTTTGGACGCCTTGCCTGGAGGTTAGTCCGTGTCGGCCGAACTGCCAGTACGCCTGAACACTGAGGCGGTCACCAGGCTCTTGGCCGAAGGTTGCTCTGTGAACCCCGCAAGGGACCCCATGGGCACCGTGTACTTGCGGGCCATGCGAGCAGACAGTGCTGGGCATGCGGCAGGGTGCTGCCAAAGTTCAAGGGCCGGGCCAACAATGTCCTCGGCCACTGGAAAGGCCTCCGTTGGGGTATCCCCTCTCTTTACAATATCTGTGAGAGGGTACTCCGCCTTTTTCTGGGTAGGTTCCAGGGGCATTCTGGTGGAGTCGGAAATGAGACAGAGAATCCCTTGGAAGGAGGAAGGGCCTTCCTCCACCCCTGTGCCAACGGACGACTCATCATCCCCAGGATGAGAGTGTAGCCCAGTGACATCTGAGTCCGAGGAGTCGTGATACAGCAGTTTACCGCTGAAATCACCCTTGGTCCACCAAGGGCGGTCAGGGGTGACAGTAACCAACAGACGTTGGGGAAGCCCAGTGTCCAGTCGGTCCTCTTTCGAGGGAGCCCCTTCCGCAGGCTACTTAGGCGGCAGTTCTACCCGAATAGGTGGGGAGACCGGAATAGGCCAAACCGAGGGATGGGCCGGCCCCACGGGTGGAGGAACCAGAGGCTTTGGTTCCGGAGGGGTCAGTTTCGGCCTGGGAGGTGAAAGCCAAGTAATGGCCGGGGTAGGTGGCGGAGCCAGCTTCTGCCCGGTCATGATCAGCTGCTGCCACATAAGGTCCTCATAGCGCCGACGGAGTTTCCGCTGGAGCCTCTCCTCGTCTGAGGAGGATGAGGGCAACCTGTGGCATTGCCTCTTCTTTGAGCGCTTATGGCTCTTCCTCGGTCGTTCAGCTGAGGGGGTCCTGGACCGTGACTGAGATCAGGAAGGCCGACTCGGTCGATACCGGTGTGATCGGTGAAACCCCAGGGTTTGGAACTGGGTCCTTGATGGGGACACCAGCAGGCTGGGTCTCCTCATCAGGAAATACCAGGACCGGGGTCCATTCTAAAGAGTCGTCGGCCACAGCTGGCGACAAAGGGTCGAGGATAATTTTGACCTCATCGGCCACGTCCTCGGTCCCCTGGCCAGACGGGAGATCCATAAAGCCGGTGGCTGGGGATGCGATCGCGACCGAGGTCAAGATCCGTGTGTTCCTGTGACTTGGACCTTTCTCCGCCCCAAGAACGTCTTCGCTGGGACGAAGACAACGGGTCTTTCTCTCTCTCTCTCTTCCGAGAGCAGAAGGAGTGTAAGCCCGAGGGCGCCTCACCCCGGGTGAGGAGAGACTGGCACATCTCCTTGAACAATCCCATAAAGGTGGAGCCCAGGTTCAGCGGGACAAAGAAGCTTCGACTGGCGGCTGGCGACTTCTTCCTCGAACGCCCTCATCTGTTCCAGCTGATCGGCGGAGCCCGCGGCTGCGGAAACCGCCCACCTAGCCTCCTTCAACTTTACCAGGGGGTTCCTTTTTTACGGTCTCCCCAGCTTCAGGCATGCCTTGCAGTCGTGCAGGACATGGGATGGAAGACCAAGCAAAAACTACATGACGAGGTGTCATGGCCGACACCTAGGCAGTAGACACACGTGAGGTGGGGATCGGTGCGCGACATCTTCTGGACGCAGGGACACCGGCGAAATCCCGGGGAAGATTTCTCCTCCATGATCAATGCTGCAAAAGCACGATTGCTAACTCTAACGAGTTTGAGCTTCGGTAAAACCAATAATTTGAAAGCCAGGGCCTACGAAATGCAAGAGCACGAAGGAGGCAACCTGTTATCTTCCAGCAGAAAGGAAGACCTGGCATCATGGGGTGAAGCCGAGGTATATACCACCAGGGTGGGTGGGAAAAGCCAGTTTGAAGACTTCCGGCAGATTTAAAGTGGAAGGGGACAATGCCAGACAGTGTGGATGAACAACATATCCACGCTCCTAGAAAGTACAGTTACGTAAGAACTTACCGTAACAGTAGATCTTCGAGAGAGGCTCTTGCAGTAGGTAATTACATATAGGACTGATGCCGGCCGGCGGCAGAACCCCACGGAAAAATTTATAGCTAGCAGTCCCTGGCGAGGACTGCCCCACGTCAGGTGACCGCGCATCGACGCCGGTAAAAGGAAGGTCCCGGACGCCTGGACAAGAGAGAAGCGGATGTTTCCATTCCTGGAAAAGGAGCTGAAAAAGCCTAGGGGGATGGAGGGCGGGAAGGTAGTACTTACTGCAAGAGCCTCTCTCGAAGATCTACTATTATGGTAAGTTCTTACATAACTGTACTATCTTACTTTGAGAGAGCTCTTGCAGTAGGTAATTACATATAGGGCAGAATCCCAAGCGGTCTGGAACAAAGAAAGGCACCAGGAGGAGGAACTACTCGAAAAAGTAGCACTAGCCATGCAAGCCTCAAGACAGGAGAGAGGCAATGTCCACACTGTAGTGTTTCGTAAAGGTATGGACGGAAGTCCAGGTAGCAGCATTGCATATGTCTGCCGCAGACACATTCTTGAAACAAGCCGCAGAGGCAGCTACCCCTCTTGTGGAGTAGCCTCTTACTTGACCCGGGAGGGTCTTGTTGTACTTGTCATAACAGAAAGTGATGGAATGAGCCAACCACTTAGACAGGCATTGCTTGGAAACAGCATTGGCTTCTCTTTTGTGGGCAAAAGAGACGAACAACTGATCAGTCTTTCTGAGATCCTTCGTCCTGTTGGTGTAGTATCTCAGAATCCGGTGAACATCCATAGTATAGAGTAAATATTCCCCTTGGTTAGAGTGCTGCGTAAAAAAGGCAGGTAGCTCTATGGACTGATTTAAGGTAGACTCTGCTACTACTTTAGGTAGAAACTTAGGATTCGTGTGAAGTGCGACTTGTTCTTTGTGAAAAATCAAGTAGGGGATTTTGCACATCAGGGCCTGAAGCTCGGAGATTCTACGAGCCGAAGTAATGGCCACCAAGAATAGCGTCTTCCATGAAAGAAATTTCAAATCTGCAGAAGCTGCAGGTTTGAAAGGAGGAAGAGTAAGTTTCTCAAGAACAAAATTCAAGTCCCAAGGGGGGGCAGGAGTACGGATTGGGGTCTCAGATGGAGGACCCCTCTGAGAAAGGTCTTAGAGACCTCCAGTTGAGCGTAAGCTTTATCTGTGAAGGGAACATGGTAGGCTGAGATAGCTGCCATGTGAACCTTCAAGGAGGAATGGCTGAGACCCAGGTCGAACAGATGACGTAAGTACTCCAGCAGAAAAGCCACTGAACAGGAGAAAGGTTCCACGTTCTTGGAAGCTGCTCAAATAGGAATCTCTTCCACTTCATGGCATAAGTGGACCTGGTGGAGGGCTTTCTAGCCTCCACTAAAATCTCCGCCACTTTTGGAGAAACACCAAAACGAGATTGGGCTAGGTCTGCAGGAGCCACGCATGTAGTTGAAGGGATTTGAGGCCTGGATGGACCAGGGTCCTCTGATCCTGGGTCAGCAAACCTTGAGACAGAGGAAGAGGAAGAGGAGGATCCTCTGAATATTGCTGTAGAAAAGAGAACCAGATTTGCCTGGGCCAGAAAGGAGCGATCAGAATCATTCTCGCTCCTTCTGTGGCTAGTTTCTGCAAGACTCGTGGGATCAGAGGAATTGGGGGAAAAGCATAGACGAATCTGTCCTTTCAGTCTAGAGACAGAGCGTTGCTCCAGAAAGCGCCTTGCTCTGAAACGAGTGAGCAAAAGATGGGAAGTTTTGCATTTTGGGGGGAGGCAAACAGGTCCACCTGCGGAGTCCCCCAAAGTTGATAGATGTCGTCTAATACCCCTTGATCCAGTTCCCACTTGTGAGCCACGGCAGAAGAGCAGCTTAGCTTGTCTGCCAGAGTGTTGTCGACCCCTGGAACGTGAATCGCTATTAGGTGAAGGTCGTGTTGTGTTGCCCAATCCCAAACCCTCATTGCCTCCCTGCATAGAGGGTAGGACCGAGTTCTTCCTTGTTTGTTGATGTACCACACTACGCACATGTTGTCTGTCTGAACGGCTAGGTGGCCGGGAAGGATGTATTGGTGAAGGGCTTGGAGAGCTGCACAACACAGCCCGAAGCTCGAGCACATTGATGTGGAGAGCTTGTTCCAGCCTGGACCAGTAGCCCTGGGTCCGATGAGGTCCTAGATGGGCTCCCCAGCCTTCGCCTGATGCGTCTGTAGTCAGAGTCTGGGAGGGGGGAGGATGAAAGAAGGGGACCCCCCCCCCGGAACAGGTTCTCTCGAACCATCCACCACTGCAAGTCTCGCACCATCGGCAATGAGATCAGAACTAATTGATCTAGGTCGTCCACTAGTTGATCCCACTGAGAGATCCTCATGTGGAGTCGAGCTCGGGGGACCGTCGGAATGGCGGCCGCCATGAGCCCCAGAAGACGGAGGACAGATCTCGCGAGACTCTCCTGTGTTCTGAAAGCAGGGAAATCTGGGATTGAAGAGAGGCCGCCCTGTTCGGAGACAGGAAGGCCTTGCTGACAGTTGTATCGAGGATGGCCCCGATGAACTGTAGTCTCTGGGAAGGATCCAGATGAGACTTGGAATGGTTGATGGTAATACCCAGGCAGGTGAAAACCTGCTGGGTGAGGGAGAGAAAACACAGGAGTTCCTCCCTTGACAAGGCCGCCAGGAGCCAATCGTCCAGGTAAGGGAACACCTGTACTCCTATTGTACGCAGGTGGGCCGCTACCACAGCTAGGCATTTGGTAAAGACTCGGGGGGCCGAGGATAGACCAAAGGGGAGCGCCTTGAATTGGTAGTGGTCCCCCTGAAATGCAAAATGAAGATACTTGAGGTGAGAAAGGCGAATGGGAATGTGCAGATAGGCATCCTGCATATCCAGTGCACATAGCCATTGACCCGGCTGGAGGAGGGGCAGAAGGCTCTGCAGAGAGAGCATCCTGAAGCTTTTGTATTCTACATAAAGATTCAGGGAACTGAAATCTAGATTCGGTCTGAGATCTCCCATCTTCTTTGGGACCAGGAAGAAATGGGAATAGTAACCCGTCCCCCGAAGATGCAGGGGGACAGGTTCTATTGCTTGCTTCCAGAGAAGGGCCGAGATTTCTTCCTGGACCAAAGGAAGGTGTTCCCTTTAATAGGCCAACTTAGGAGGTGGGTGGCGGGGTGGTTTCTGAAGAAACTCTATGGAATGCCCTTCCGCTATAAGCTGGAGCACCCAAGAATCCGTGGTTATCCTCTCCCATCCCGGAAGGTGGAGGGAAAACCTCCCTCCTACCGGTCCCCCTGGGAAGTCCAGAGGCGGTGGGAGAGGAAAGGAGTCAGGTGGTGTGGGGCAGCGCTGCAGCTGAAGCACCCGCTGCTTTTTTGGTGGGTGGGGGGGGGGGCTTAGCAGCTGCAGGGGCCCGACGTTTGGTGGCCCGCCTTCCCTGTGGTTTCGCCTTTGGCTGAATCAGTCTGCAAAAGGAACGGCGCTGCTGTTGCTTGGAACCGTACATGGAATCCAGTGATTTCAGAGCCGTCCCCTTCTCCTGCAAGTCGGTGATGATGTCCTTGACATCACTCCCGAAAAGCACTGACCCCCTGAAAGGTGCGTCCTGAATAGCGGATTGCACCTCTGGGACCAAACCTGACATGCGGAGCCAGGCAAGACGCCATAGACCCACGGCGAAAGCGGAGCTCTGCCCGGCAGCGTCCACTGCATCGTATGTCATCCGCAAAATGTGGCGACTGGCCGAACGAGCAGAACGGACGAGGTCAGCTAACTCCTGTTTGACCTGGGAGTCAGGTAAGGAGTCCAGCTTGGATTCCACCTAAGTAAAGACAGCCTTCTGGTAATCCCCCATGTGGGCGACGTAATTCAGGGCCCGAATTCCCAGTGTGGAGGAGGTGTAAATCTTTCTTCCATACTGGTCCAGAAGGCGAGATTCCTTATCAGGAGGAGACAAGCTCAGATCTTTTGGATATGCCGACCGTCTGTGAGTGGCGCTAATCATGACCGAGTCGGCCCGAGGGTGAGAGTCTAGGTAGTCCACACCTTCAGGAGCCTGGTGTAGCCTGTTTGACTTCCTGGGAAGTGGGGCTAACGCCGACAGTTGTTTCCAAATCGTGGTAACAAGGTCGGCGTGAGGCTCAATCCAGGGTGGCACTAATGTTGGAGCTATCACGGGCAGATCCAGATGTTCAGCGAGTTTAAGTCGCGGAGGATCTGGTTCCAAAGAGTGCCACTGATGTACTTCCTGGTATATTCTAACCAACTCCGTGAAAGATGGATCCTCCGGAGGAGACTTCGGAGGGGTCCTCGGCCGGGGCTTAGATGGAGAGTGGGGCTCATCGTGTCTCTCGGAGCATCCCTTGGAAGAGTCCGAGGAATCCAAGAGGGAAGAAGAAGAGGAAGAAGAATAAGACTCCCTTATGCGACTCGGGGGAGGAACGGGTTCCTTGGGTGGAACCCGTGAATGCGTGTCCTGCCCCTCTCTGGACCCAGAGAGAAGAGCTCTGGAGTCCAGAGGTGGTGAGGAGCGCCACCGACGCACGGAGAGCCGTGGTGGCACCGCTGTCGAAGGCGGCTCTCTACCTCCTGGTGAGTTGAGCCTTGGCCTCGCCCACCAGGAGGCCAGAGTCTCTCTGCAGATCCACCGCGGCATGGGGGCGGTGAGGTGGAGGAGGAGGGGAAAGTGTACGGTTGCACCTGCGAGGCGAGTATCCAAAACCGGCTGCGGGAAACCCGTGTCGGGTATTGGCGAGGCCGGAAAGACCGCATCGGGTACTGCGGCGCAGGATACTGTGGTCCTGGGTACGTCGACGCCGGATAAGACGGTGGGTACCTGGGAGCTGGGGGGCTGCTGGAGCAGATGGCCCAGTCGGCGGCCTCACGGGCGGGTCCACATTAGGGGGCCCGGAAGGCGGAGGGCCCGATGGAGGGGAACATCCGGAGCGGGATGCCTCCTGGAGCCGGTAGAACCGGCGTCGGAGGCAACGGCAGAGGTACCGGCGTCTGGGGCCGACGGCAGATCCAGTTCTGATGGAGGAGGAAGATCCTCGCATCGTCCGGGGATAGAGGAGAGAAATCGGGTCAGGCTGGGTGACTCAGGCTCCCCAGACGGCAGCAAAGGTGGACGGGAGGGTTCGTCGTGCGGTTCCGTTACCGGGCGCACGCCGGAGGAGCCAACGCGCGCTTAGGGCGAAGTTCGGGCGGGCGCCGGCGTCCGCTTACGGGAGCCTCACCAGAGGTGGGCTCAGGGGAAGGATCGCTCGGTCCGTGGGAGGGTAGAGGTCGCGGCGCCACCGGCGGTCGGGCGCCTTATCGATCTTTCTTTCTGTTCGCGGACGCCGGAGGAGCCGACGTCCGACTTAGAGGAGTCGCTCACGCCAGTAGGCCGCAAGCCTGCAGCCGAACCGGGGGCGGAGGCCTCCAATCACCCGGAGGCACCCGCAAGGCCCGAGCCAGACAGGCGGGCCGACACCTCCTCCAAAACCTTGGAGGTGGCCGTCGAGTGGTACCTTGGTCTCAGCGTCTCCAGCAGGAGACGCGGTAGAGGAGAACTTCTCCCGGTGCCTCTCCTTGTCCTTCTTTTTCCGATGTCCTTCGGGGGAAGTAGACGCCTGCCTCAACTTTTTCAACTCTTTTTCCATAGAAGACATCTTTTTCTTGAGGAGATGGGCTTCCAGGGATTGTTGGCGCCGTTTACGGGTAGCCGCGTTGAAGTTGAGGCAATGCTGGCACTTTTAAGTAGGGGCGGATCTTAAATTAGGCAGAAAAGGCACAGGAATGGCCGTCCTTGTGTGGCAGTTAGGCCGCATTTGAGTCGCACTTGTTTTTGTGCTCGGAGGGTAGGGATCATATACACCGACGATGTACCTGACGTACTGATTGAAGAATTACTATTTTTCGCAAAACTGACGAAAGGCAGGCTGACGGGCACAAACTTTACTACATGAGGCTGCACGAGCTAACGGGCGGAAAGAACTGAAGGCGGGCGCCCAGGACCGCCCTTTATACCGATGTCGATGACGCCAGTCACCTGATGGGGCGGTCCTCGCCAGGGATCAAGCAGGAAATTCTCCTAGGTCCTGCCACCGCCGGCGTCAGTCCTATATGTATTACCTACTGCAAGAGCCCTCTCAAAGTAAGATCAGCTGTTACGGTAAGTTCTTACGCAGCTATACTATCTTCTTAGAGGAAAATCTCTTGCAGCAGTTCATAACACATGGGAAGATTCCCAAGCAGTTGTTATGCCCAAGGGAGGAGGAAGCGAACATCATAGAATTAGGACAGCAGGCCTTGGAGAATGGCCAGCCCAAAATTGGATTTTTTTCTTGGAAGCAATGTCTAGACTGTAATGTTTTGTGAATGTGTACAGCAGACCAAGTGGCGGCTTCACAAATTTCCAAGGTAGAAACTTTTACAGAGGAATATTTCAGATCACCTTTTGTCAGGCAGAACAAATATTGTAAGACGCACTGAGGGGAACAATTGTATGGGTCCATATCATGAAACCGAAGCCCAAATGGAAAAATGTTTCCACTTCATGGAATAAAAAGACCGCGTAGACAGTTTTCTAGCAGTCCACAGGACTTCAGCCACTTTAGGTGATAGTTGGAAGCAAAAGAAGACTACATCCTCAGAGGCCAGCCGTGCAATGCGAGGGTGTTGTACACACCGGGGACGTGGATCACCGGAAGATGGATGCCTTTCTGGACTGCCCAATACAAAACCCCATCAGTTCCCTGCATATGGGATAGGAATGAGTGCTCCCTTGTTTGTTCAGGTAGTGAAGTACCATGGAACTGAGTGCATTTGAAGGCAACCTGAGGGAAGGACGGTCTCAAATGCCTGCAGTGCGTATAGGATGGTCCTCATCTCCAGGATGCTGAAGTGAAGGCGGGCTTCTGTGTTCGTCCACGATCCCTGGGATTGAGCACCCCATCCTAGACAGGAGGCATCCATGGTCAGGATGAGACATGGGATAGGAGACTGGAATGGCATGCCATGCATCAGACTGTCCAATGATGTCCACCGCTGTACAGCTTGAAGAGCTGGAGAGGGTACCAGCATCTGGGCATCAAAATCGTCCTCCTTTTGGTCCTATTGGACCTTCAGAGACCATTGGAGGTTCTTCATGTGAAGTTGTGCATGTGGGAATGTGGGGATAGTGGCTGCCATATGTCCTAGAAGGCAAGGTAGTCTTGGGCCGAGACATAGTGGTTAGTGCCCAAGCAAAGAGCCAAAGTAATGAAGGCATCCGTCCAAGCTTTGGGAAGGAATGCCATGCCCTGGGAGGTGTTGAGAACAGCTCTCGTGTAAGGGAGGCACTGGGAGGGAGCCAACATGGATGTCGGATCACTGACAGGGATTCCTACCAAGGAGGACATCTGGAGGATACGAGACAGAGTGACTGCTAATAAATGGCAGGATGATGCCTTCAGTAGCCAATCATCTAGGTATGGAAAGACATATAGGTCCTCCCTGTGGAGGGTCGCTGCTACAGCCGCCAGGCATTTCGTGAATACCCTCAGGGCTGATGATAGGCCAAAGGGGACAGCTCGGAACCGATAATGGCAACCCTGAAATTGAAAATGAAGGAACTTTCTGTGAGCAGGGTGCATTAGGATATGGAGAGGTAATAAGGAACGTGAGGTCCAAAATGGGACGTTAAGTCCCCATCCACTTTGGAACCAGGAAAAAATGGGAATAAAATCCCAAGTCCTTCTGAAGAAGGGGAACTGGTTCGATGGCTTGCTTGATCTAGGGGGTAATGGGGCGCCCTTGGGGACAGTGGGGGGATCTCTATGAAATCCAAAGTGTGGCCTGATTGGACCAGTTGGAGGATCCACAAATCTGATGTGATCGCTTGCCACCCTGGAAGGTACAGGGAAAACTTGCCCCTGATGGCCGTGGGAAGGGCCTTCAGACCGAAGGCTGACCCTGCTGGGTGGCAGCAAGGACGTAGCGGGATGTTTTAGGGGAATTTTGGGGACCAGGCAGAGCTAATTGAGCCCTTCTCTTATTAGCAGGCTGGCTCAGGGTATTAGGCCTAGACCTGTTAGAGCTGCCCCGAAAGGACCCCCTATAGGCCGGTTTTGCCTGTGTACAATACATGGTACGGACTGTTTTAAGGGTATGACCCAAATCTTGTAAATCCTTTAAAAGATCTTCTGTTTGGAGCCCAAACAGCTTATTGCCCTTAAACGGCGCATTCAGGATGGAATGCTGTATGTCCTAGGAAAAGCTAGAAACTCTTAGCCAAGAATGGCATCTAAGGCAAATCCCTGCAGAAGAAGCCCTTGCTGAAGAATCTACAACGTCATAGGTGGCCCTCAGCAGGTGTCGGCATGCTGCAGCCACAGTGGACAGTTTAGCAGTAAGATCCTCTTTAGGAGCACCTGCAGGAAGAATCTGAAGAGTGGCCTGGGAAGCTCAAGGATTTCTTCCTGGTATTTAAGGAGGTGACCCATGTAGTTCAGAATGCGTAATGCCATTGTGGAAGATGAATACACCCTCTTCCCCATGATATCAAATTTACTGGATTCCCGATCTGGGGGCTGAGCACTCATATGCTTTTGTCTGGCTGATCTGTCATAAGCGGCATTGATCACCACCAAATCAGCCTGAGGTAGAGAGGTAAAGTAGGGGTGATCCACAAGAGCCTGATAAATCCTATCAGCTTTGCGGGGATTAGAGGGAATCTTAAAGGGTTGTTGCCAAGCAGCCTAAATAGCTCCTCAAAAGCCTCCACCAAGCCCACACAGGCACAAGACAGTCTAGTGGTGCCGTGCATGCGCGGTCCTACCTCGGCGCCGGCCCTCCTGAAGACTTCTGGCTCCCGTTGGGTTCTAGCGCCTCCAGTGCAATCCCATTAATGAGAATGAATGGTGAAGACTTTTAGTCCAGGAAGATCAGCACATATCCTGCCATTATTTAAGTCCAGTGACCGGAGTGACCTAAACAACTACAGGCCCATCTCCATCCTGCCAGTTTTGTTAAAAATGCTGGAGAAATGAATAAATGCTCAGCTAAAGGAGTTCACGGAGAGCTACAATTTATTCAATCCTTTGCAGTCCGGCTTCAGGCAGAAACATAGTACTGTTTCTGCGCTGCCCAAAGTGACCAATGAATGGTTCACTGCTGTTGATGCCAAGCAAACCACATGTGCTGTGTTTCTAGACCTTAGCAAGGTGTTCGACACAGTGGACCTTAATCGTCTCCTTCTATGACTCCAACTCCTGGGCATGAATGACCCTTCCCTGAAGTGGTTCTCCAGCTACCTTACAGGTAGGCTGCAAAGGATCAAAGCAGATGGGGCTTTATCGGATCCGGAGTCAATCATGAGAGGAGTTCCACAAGGGTCCAAACTGGGGCCACTACTGTTTACTATTTACATCAACTCTATGGGCAAAAACATCCACAAATCCAAACTTCACTTCTTTGCAGACGACACGGTGCTGTATACCTCTAAGCCCTCAGTGCGTGAAGTGTGTACTGAGCTGCAGTCTGACTTCAATCAACTGTAGTTCAATCCTACTCATTACTTACTGTTATTAAATGCCAAAAAAACCAAGGCAGCGGTTTTTACTTACGCCCATCTAGTTACATTCCTAAGCATACAACACACTCCTCTAACCATCACAACCATTTCTGAGGACACCTTAGAGGTTATGGACTATTTTAAGTGTCTGGAAGTCTGGGTGGATAGCAAACTGTTATACAGCATTCATATTGATTGCCTGGCTAAAAAAATGAAAGCAAGACTGGGCTTACTCTGCAGGAACAAATCCCTCTTCTCAATGAACATCAGACGAAGACTGGTGCAAGCCACCTTCATTCCCGTTTTAGATTACGGGGATATTATATATAACTGTAGTTTGGCAACACACATGCACAGACTCAACACTCTTTTTCACCATGTTCTGCGCTTCATAACAAACGCACCACATAAGACACACCACTTTGACCCCTACCAAGCAGTAGGCTGGACATCCATAGCCACGAGACAGATGTGGCACACTGGCTTGTGGACAATGAAAAAACTATGGGACAAACTATCACAGTACATCTGCTCACTCATGCAAAGGTCACAAAGCAAATATGCGTTACTGAATTCTGATCTCACCCTACTGGATGTACCTAGAGTGCGCACTAATTATGGCAGAGGTGCTATCAGCTTCACTGTTCCGTCAGTCTGGTATAAAATGCAATCTACTCTTAGACTCACTGAGCTTGTCTCCATGAACTGCTTTAAGACCCTGGCCAGGAAAGCATTCAATGCTGCATGCCATTGTCCCAGGAGCTAATCACACTTACTCACTCCTATCCAGACTCCTCTCCCTTACTCACCCCTACCTCCCAAGTGTACCCATCCCTCGCCTAGCCACCAGCTACCCAGACTCCTCTTCACGTTAACCCCCCTCACCTTATCCACCCTTATCTTACCTCGCTCATCCGTCCCTGTCACCTGCTATTTTACACCCATTCCCCACCTCTCCCACCCAGCCCCACCCTTTCCACCCAGCCTAGTTGATGATCAGGTGCCCCCCATTCCCTACCCCCATGCACCACGGGCCTGATGGACATGTCGCTATCCTTACCATGAATAGATGCCTACAGTCATACTATACAGTGTTGTATGCCGTTGCCTTGTGTCATCGATTATCTCTATGCCTTTTGCACTTAACGTCCTGTGCTAGCACTATGTTACGTCAGCGTCATCCTGTGATGAGTTACTGCCATATCCCTATCCCATACAAAATGTCATGATCCTTGTATATTTATGATTATCCAGTATCAACATATTCCTTGCCTTGTATCTACCTTAATGTGACTTCCTGCCTTGTAACTCCTTGACTGTATCTACATTAATGTGATGTTACCTTGCAGCCCTGCCGTCATAAGTTAAGTATATCTCAA
Source organism: Neoceratodus forsteri (assembly GCA_016271365.2). Taxonomy (NCBI): domain Eukaryota; kingdom Metazoa; phylum Chordata; order Ceratodontiformes; family Ceratodontidae; genus Neoceratodus; species Neoceratodus forsteri. Next base: position 1,294,813,176 of record CM057454.1, on the reverse strand, counting down.
TTTCATCTTAAACTACTTGTATGCACCAGGAGCTCCTTGTGAATGAGCTCGCTCAATCGATTTTTTTCCTGCAATAACCTTGAACTTGAAACTTGAGCTTGTAGCCTGCTGGGTTGTACGGATCTCCCTCAGCACCCTTGTTTGATTTGGACCGCTTGTGCGGGAGGGGTATTTTACTGTTTTCTGGCAGGGACAGAGTTTAACTATTTCTCCCCTTGCTATTATTTCTTTATCAGACATGTCGAGCGATGCTAAGCGCAGGAGCAATGCAAGAAGCCCTAAAGTGTGCTGACTTGTTTGAAATACACCACATGATGCCTTTTTTGGGCAGGTTTCTACTCACTGAGGGAGTTTTGATATTTACACTAGCAGGGGCTGCACTTTGGCTCCACGTGAAATTTAACTGTATTGAACTGTACAGGAGGTAGCTCCCTGTTTGAGGTTCCAAATGGGAGTGTGTGACAAATATTCTTACTTAATTTTCTGTGTGTTTTTTAATTGATGTATTTGCCTCTCCCTGCAATGTACATTATTGTATGTTCATGTATGATAAATGCAATCTAAATAAATTTCACAAAGAAGCTTGATTCCTGGAAGATGTTCTGGATACTATGGGGTCCTGCTGCCTCAGGCAGTAAGCCTAAAGAGTGGAACTCTATGGAGAAGACAGATTTTTCCAAGATCTAGCACTCAACCAAAATAAATCTAAGGTACTACTGCTAAGCTCACGCCAATAATGTGGTCAGTTCCCCTTGTAGTCCATCCCCTTCCTGTGCTGTCGACTCTTTTTACTAATTTAGTATCATCAACAAATTTCAGCAGCCTGCCTCAGACTCCCCTCCTCCACATCACTAAATAAATATGTAAAACAACAACAGACCACACCCCAACCCCTGAGGTTCTCCAATCAGCACAGATCAGCTCAGCACTTCTCCGAATGCTGATCATATGCTTCCAACATTTCCTTCTGGTTAGCCAACTTGTTACTCACCTGCTGTACACAGTGTGCATTCCATATCATGCTACATTCTACTCAACTATTCCATGTGGCACAGTGTCAAAGCTTAGACTACTTCCATCGCTCAGAACCTATCCACTCTTCTAGTTACTCTAGCACCAAAACAAAGGTAACTGGGATGGTATGGCAGGCGCTACCTAGTGTGGAGTCATACGGACTGCTAGAGAAACAGCTTACCTTGATGTGGTCGGCCAGCTGCAAGGTGCAGTCCTCAGGCTGGTCAGCTAAGTGGATACTGTATAAGTGCTGGAAGAGAAAAGGCAGGGGATAATAATGACTCTTTCAGCTGAATGGTTATGCAAACACACAACACTTGACATGACCCCCAACAGGAACTATGCTGCACCTGCAAGGTTTTACAAAATGTTTGTTACTTCCACAAAAAAACAGAATGGCCATCCGTTAACAAAAATTTAAAATTAAACATTATATACATTCCTTGTGACAGGAGCCAAAAGCCAGAACTGCTCTGCAAGGACTGTGTCCAAGTCCCACTCCCACATCTGGTGGCATTTAATGACTGTCCCATGTACCTACAGGAGGGAAGGCATCCTGCCCAAGTCCTCTACCTGGTAGCATTTTAATGACTGCTCCATGTCCCATAGGAAGGTGGGGATCCTGCCTGAGATATATACCTGGTATTATTTAATGGATGTCCCATGTTCCTATAGAAGGGCAGGGACAATGCGTGAGTTCCATACCAGGTAATATTTAATAACTGCCCCAGATCCCTATAGAATGGCAGAATTCCTGTCTGAGTTCTATACCTGGTAGTATTTAATGGCTGACTCTTATCTCTATAGGAGAGTGGGGACCCTGCCTGAGTACTACACCTGTTAGTATTTAATGGCTGTCCCTTTTCCCTATAGGAATGTGGGGATCCTGCCTGAGTCGATACCTGGTAGTATTTAAACGACTGCCCCATGTACCTATAGGAGGATGGGGATCTTGCTTGAACTCTATACCTGGTAGTATTTCATGGTTGTCCTATGGCCCTATAAAAGGGTGGAGATCCTGCTTGAGTTCTACACTTTGTAGTGTTCTTCTACGTTTCTATGTTATTATTTAAAGACTGCCCCATGCCCCAGTAGGAGGGTGAGGATTTTGCCTAAGTCTGTATTCAGTAATAGTTAATGACTGTCCCATGACCCTAATGGATGGTGGGGATCCTGCCTGAGATCTATACCTGGGAGTATTTAATGGCTGGCCCACGTCCCTACAGTAGAGCGGGCATCCTGCCCGAGTTCTATACATGGTAGTATTTAATGAGTGCCTCATGTCATTACAGGGGGGCAGGGATAAACAGGTTACTCACCTGTAACAGTAGTTCTAGGAGTGCTATATGTTGTTCATCCACAGTTCTTGGCAGGTACCTTGCCACTTTAAGATGTGCCGGAAAGTCTTCAAGCTGGCTCCTCCCACTCACCTGGGTGATATAATCCTCGGCTCTGCCCCAAGACGCCAGATCTAGCCCGCTGGAAGCCAGGTTGTGCATCGAAGCCGGGGAGGTTGAGTAGGTCAGTGTGGATGAACAACATATATCACTCCTACAACTACTGCTACAGGTGAATAACCTGTTTTTCTAGGGACGTGGATATGTTGTTCAATCCACACTTCTTGGCAGACTCCTAACAGTTCTCAGGGAGGAGGGAGGCAAGGCGCACACCCCATACTTAGGGAACAGGGACTGGAGAACTGAGGCCCCAAAACCAGCATCCTGCCGTGACTCGAGGTTGATGTGGTAATGGGAAATGAAGGTGTGTGCTGACTTCCAGGTAGCAGCACTGCAGACTTCCTGGATAGGGACGTCCCTAGAAGCAGCCACCGATGCAGGAGGCTCCCTACCTACCAACCTATAGCAGAGATCAATGCAAGATGTGATCCATCAAGCTACTGTCCGCTTGGCTGCAGGTCAGCCAGGTGTGGCTTCAGCGTAGGTGACAAACAGCTGGCAAACTTCTCCCCGAACTTCCGATGTACGCTCTTTATAGTAGGCGAGCACCCATCTCGGGTCCAGAGTATGGAACCTGTACTCGGCCTCCCAGGTGTAACTGGGGTAAAATACCAGCAGAGTCAACACCTGGTTCAGGTGAAACTCTGACACCGCCTTCGGAAGAAATTTCGGGTGGGGGCGCAGGACAACCTTGTCCCTGTGGAAGACCAGGTAAGGAGACTCAATGGAGAGTGCCAGTAACTCCCCAATCTTTCTGGCTGACGTGATAGCCACCAAGAAGGCAGTCTTTTACAACAGGTAAGAGATATCACACCTGTGCATCAGTTCAAATGGCTTGCCCATGAGCTTAACCAAAACCAGCAGTAGATCCCATGGAGGTGGAGGTTCACGCACCGGAGGGGATATGTGATCTAGGCCCTTGAAAAAGCACCAGACCACCTTCTCCTGCGCCACTGACTGCTTACTGGACCGTGCCCGGTAAGCAGAGATGGCTGCCAAGTGCACCTTGAGGGTCGTCGACTGAAGCCCCTGTTGAGAGAGGGACCACAGGTAGTCTAAAATGCTAGCCACCAGACAGGACGAGGGGTCCAACCCTTTGCCCTGACACCAAATGGAGAATCTCTTCCATTTGAAAGCATAGCATTTTCTGATTGATTCCTCGCGCGATGCCTCAACAACGCTGAGAACCTTGTCGGAGAGACCCAAGGCCTGGAACTCTAGCTGCTCAGAAACCAGGCCGTCAGGTGCAGGGATTGAAGGTCCGGGTAGAGTACTTTCCCCTGATTGACTGAGAGCAGGTCCGGGTGTGCTGGAAGCCACCTTGGGAGCCTGGAGCTGAGGCTGAGGAGATCTGGATACCAGAATTGGCAGGGCCAGTCTGGGGCTACCAGGATCACCTGCGCCTTGTCCCTCCTGACCTTGAGGAGCACCTTGTGAATCAAGGGAAGTGGAGGGAAGGTGTAGAAGAGGACTGGGGTTCACGGCCTTGAGAAGGCACCCCCCTGCAGCGATCCCTGCTGAGGGGGGCCGGCATGATACAGCCCCAGCTTTGTATTCTCCCTGGAGGTGAACAGGTCCACCTGTGGAGCGCCCCAGTGGGAGAAAACATCTTGCACTACCTCCTGTAGGAGAGACCACTCGTGAGATGCTTCACCCATCCGGCTGAGAACATCGGCCAGACTGTTCGAGGCTCCTGCCACATGAATGGCTAGGAGATCCGCCTCCTGGCTGAGCACGAGGGACCAGATGTGAAAAGCTTCCTTGCATAGGGGAAAGAAGCGCGTCCCGCCCTGTCTGTTCAGACAGTACATGGTCATGGTGTTGTCCATCTGGACTTGTACCAGTTGACCCAGAACAAACGGAGTGAACGTGGTGATGGCCAGCCGGACCGCTTGGAACTCCAGCAGGTTGATGTGGCATCGGGACTCCTGAGGAGACCAGAGCCCATGGGCTCTGTGCTCCCCCAGATGGGCACCCCAACCCATCAGAGAAGAGTCGGTCGTCAGGATGACAGTCGGCTCAGGACGGACAAAGGGGACTCCCTCCTGCAGATGAGCTGGGATGAGCCACCATTGAAGGCCGTCCCAGATCTTCTGGGTCACAGTGATCAGCTGGTCTAGATGACCTGAGCGCTGAGACCACTGGCTGGCCAGATCCCACTGAAGGGGAAACATGTGCCAGCAGGCTCAACAGACCACACTGCTGCAGGCCACCAAGTAACCCAGAAGGTGCAAGAAGTCCCGGGCAGGACGCAATTGCCCAACCTGAAATGACTGCGCAAAGGAGGAAAGAACCTCGGCCCTGTCCACCGGAAGCAGAGCTCCAACTCGGAGAGAGTCGAGCTCCGTCCTGATAAACTGGATCACCTGTGAAGGCAAGAGTTCCGACTTGGCCTCGTTTATCAGAAGACTAAGCTGTCAGCAAGCCTGGAGGGCCAGATCCCTGGACTGCTCCACCTCCTGCCTGGAGGGGCCTGCTAACCACCAGTTGTGCAGGTATGGGTAGACCTGGACCCCTCAGCGCCTCAGGAATGCTGCAACCACTGCAATGCATTTGGTGAAGACCTTGGGGGCTGATAGGCCGAGAGCATGGCTCAGAACTTGTAGATGGTTCCCTCTGCCCGAAAGCGGACGAACAGACAGAGAGATGGATGGGTTGGGATGGGAAAGAATGTGTCCTGCAGATCCAGGGAGCAGAACCACATGTCCTGCTCCAGAGGTGGTATTATCTGAGCCAGAGTTACCATCCGAAATGTGCGTGGCCTGAGAAACCTGTTTAGGTCGAGCAGATCTAGAATGGGGCACCAGCCCCTTGTCCATTTTGGGACCAGGAAGTACCTGGAAATGAACTCTGGGTTCGGAGGAGGATCCGCCACCCTGCAGATGACCTCCTTACGAAGGAGCTGAATGATGTCATCTCAAAGAGCCGACTGGGAGGCAACGGACCCCGTAGCCCCCAGTGGGGCGCAGGCCCGGCAGGGAGGGGCCTGCTCTAATTCCAGAGGCAGACCCTGACTGACCACTTCCATGGGGGGACCCAAGGGAGGTGTGACAGAGTTGGCAGCAGCACCCCACAACTCGTCACCGGGCAGGCTTGGAGGAGGATCCAGCCAAGGGGTCGCTGGGTCCATTCCCTCCAGGCTTCCTGACAGAGGAGGCCACAGTCTTGGCTCTGGGATGCCAAGATTGAGCCTGCTGGCCCTGCTGCTGGGATGGTCTGGCCGCAGGAGTGGAGGGATGAAAGGGCTTATGCTTGTGGTAGCAGGCACCCTTGTCCTTTTGAGCAAAGGTCACAGAGTCCAAGGTTGCATTGGACTTCTCAGTGCACTGGAGGTGATGCACACCAGGCCCAAACAGGTCAATGTCCAAAAGGGACATCTGCTAACTTTTTCTGGGTGTCATCCATGAAGGTTGAGATCCTCAGCCAAGTCCTGCGGCACATGGCCACTTCGGCCACAAATGAACGGGCACAGAAGTCACCAATGTCCAAAGCAGTCTGGAGTTACTGCTTAGCTACTGCCCTACCCTGATCTCGGACCTGCCTGACCGTCATCTGAAGATTGGCCAGGAGATAAGGAATCACCTCATCCATGGAGCCCAACAGGGTGTGTGAGAAGTGTGCCATCAGAACAGTCGAGCTGGCCTGGTGAAGGCCCAGAGAGGTGGCAGCACAAATCCTCTTTCCCAACTGGTCCAGAGTTTTTGACTCCTTATCTGGGGGCTTGTCCACATCCCCATAGTTACCCGAGCACCTAAAGATGGAGTCCGCCACTAACCCCTCAGCCAAGGGGTGCTCAGTGAACCCAGAAAGGGAGCCCGTGGGGACCGCATACTTGCGGGCCATCCGGACAGATGGCGCAGGGCAAGAGGCTGGATGCTGCCACAACTCTAAGGCTGGGCCAACAATGGCCTTAGCCACCGGAAAGGCCTGTGTGGAGGAGTCCCCCTTGTCCAGAATCTCCATGAGGTGATATCTGTCCCATTTCTACATGGGTTCAAGCTGCATCCCGGTGGACTCGAAGATGAGCCGAAGAATGCCAAGGAGTGAGGTGGGGCTCTCGTCCACAGACAGACCCCCCCCCCCCCGAGGACCCCAGGTCCACAGGACGGGAGTGCAACGAGAAGTCTTCGGACTCCGAAGAGTCCTCATAGAGCCGGCAGCCACCCGGATCAGTCACCACTTGCCGAGGGCAATCGGGGTGAGAGTGACCGACAACCGGTGGGGATGACCTTAAGCAGGCCAAGAATCCTTGGTTGGCGCTCCAACGTTTGGTTGCGGAGGTGGCAGTTCCACCACAATGGGCAGAGGGGCAGCGACCGACTCCTCGATCGAGGAAATGGCGGCCGGAGCTGACATCGGTCGTTTGGGCGACAGCCATTTAATAGTCAGTGTGGAAGCTATTGGCGTCGGCTTAGAGCTGGTCAGAATGAGCTGTTGCCACATAAGGTCCTCACAACGCTGACGCAACTTGCAATGGAGCCTCTCCTCAGCTGAGGAAGATGAGGAAGAAGAGCGGCGGTGCTGCTTTCCATGATGTCGGGACCGAGAGCGCCAATGTCGGCAGGATTTGCCCGATGCGGACATGGACCAAGACCAAGATCGAGATCTCAACCATCAGTGGTGGACCAAAGAAGGGGCCAGGGAAACCCGCAGCTTCAGTGGTTCAGGGTCCGGGACTAGGGACTTCAACCCAGTGGGCTGAGTCGAATACCCGGAAGGCACTGGAAGCACCGGTGTCTGAGACAAAGAGTTGGCCTCTTCGGGCGACAACCTGTCGGTGGGCTCAAGAAAAATCTCGGCTGCATCGACAGGCGTCTTGGCCAACTGGTCTGACGAGGATACCGCAAAAGCAGCGACCCGGGCCGCAACTTCAACCGAAGTCGAGTCTCGACCCTCCTGAGATTGGGACCTTTCCCGCTACCAAGAGCACCGACGATGGGTCTTATCTTTTTTCGGTTCCTTCTTTGAGACCCAGAAGAACCCTCCCCTTTGGTGGAGAGGGACTAACACAGCTCCCGAAAGGAAGCTGTGTAGGAGCAACTGAGTTGGTGTGGAATAAAGGCCGAAGCCGAAGAGGAGCTAGCCGCAGCCTGAACCGCCTCCTCCTCGAGGGCCGTGAGCTGTTCAAGCTCTTCTAACTGTTCCGCAGAGCTCGCAGCCGCGGACACCACCCAACAGGCCTCCTTTGATTTGACCGGCGGGTACAGTTTCTCCGGTCACCCCAGTTGGAGTCAGGCAGCGCGGTCTTCGAGCACCAAAGGCGAGAAGGACAGACAGATCTAGCAAGGTTGCAGATTGTGGTCGTGCCCGAGACAGCAAACATACGTGGTGTGATAATTGGTGCGAGACATCTTCTGCCTGCAGGGGCACCGATGGAACCCAGGAACGGACTTATCCTCCACCGCAGCTGCAAGTGAGGAAGTTGGAAGACCAAACTTGAATGAGTTTTAAGGTAAGTTTTGGTAAAGAATCTGAGGATTCGAGAGCCAGGGCCTGTAAACAGGTAGAGCACTAAGGAGGGAACCTGAGCTTCCAGCGGTAAGGAAAATATGGTGTCATGGGGCGGAGCCTAGGATTATATCACCCGGGTGGGTGGGAGGAGCCAGCTTGAAGACTTTCTGGCACATCTTAAAGCGGCAAGGTACCTGCCAAGAAGTGTGGATTAAACATATTCACATCCCCAGAAATGAGTGTTACTCACTTGTAAAATACAGTTATGTACGAACTTACTGTAACAGTAGATCTTCGAAAGAATATCTCATCAGGCCACACCTATGGAACTATAGCTGCCAGGAGCCAGGACCATATGGAAACTTTTTTTGCATGCAGTCCACTAGGGGCAGCCCACGACGACATCATACATTGATGTCCTTTCTATATAAATGTGAGCGGCCCCTCTCCCTCCTCGGTTCGCCACCGATCATACTCAAAGGACCTTCCTCTAGGGAACCAGAAAACAGCTAAAGTTCCAGCTACCAGACAAGGCTGGAAACAGCAGGTAGTCCGTCCTGGAGAGAGAGAGACAGAAGCGAAGAAACTCTGAGTCTAAGGGGGACAGAGGGCAGGACAGCATGGCCTGATGAAACAGATTCTCTCAAAAATCTATTGTTACGGTTAAGTTCTTACATAACTGTACTATATTTTTTTGAGGATATCTCTTTCATCAGGCCACACCTATGGAACAAGTCCCAAGCAGTACTGACTGAGAGACAGTCTGTGTGGCTGGAGGCTACAGGCCTAAGAAAGGAGGCCCTGAAGCACAGTCAGGCCGAAGCCTGCCCTTCTTCTAGAGGCAATGTCCAAACTGTAATGTCCAGTGAAATTGTGGACAGTACTCCAGGTTGCAGCAACACACATTTCTGCAGCTGACACATGCATCTGGGCCGAATGGCCATAAACAACTCAAGGAAGTTCACTGCCATACTTCCTATAACAGTAGGAATACAGTGATAGTGATAGTGATACAGTTGGGCAACTATCTGAACAGGTACTGTTTTATAAACTGGTACGCCCTCTTTCCCAGGGACAAAGGAAACAAAAGGCTGTGAGGACTTCCTGCAGTCCTTTGTATGATGAACATAATGTCTGAGCATCCTATGTATATCTAAGGTACGGAGCAATGCTTCCCCTGGATTGGCATGCTCAGGAAAACAAACTGGTAGGTGGACAGTCCGACTGAAAAATTACTGACCATAGTAATCTTGTTTCTTCCAGGGGATACTCCAATATTCATAACTCCATGCAGTGTCCCTTTAAGACGGAACTGCCCGGACAGATGGAACATAAGCTAATGAGATGTTCATTAGCTCGTGCCATTTTCAAATGTTGCCTTCACTAACTGCTGCATTCTAACCCTTCAGATTTCGAGAGAGCCTGCTCTAGAGGCCCAATCAAACTAAAGATACTCAACCCTAATAATGAACAACTATAGGCCCCAAATGGGGACAGAAACGTTTTAAAACACCCAAAACCCCCCTTTAATGTCAGAACCACCTGAAGAAGGAGATAACAAGGCCCAACGGGGCTAAAAAGAAGAAAAAAAAAGAAGATGCCATTGTGTGGCACTGCTACACAGTCAGTCAGCTTGGAGTGCTGAGGCCACTGACTCTAGAAGGGGAGGCAGGGTGGGAGAGTTATGAATATTGGAGTATCCCCTGGAAGAAACAAGATTACTAGTAATTTTTTCTTCTTACCCCAGGAATACTCCAATATTCCTAACTCTGTGTAGACTAAGAAGCAGTACCTTTGGAGGCAGGCACAAAACTATTTTGGAAATAGATTCTGCAGGACAGCTGTGCCAAACCTGGCATCACTTCTGGACAAGGGGTCCAGGCTGTAATGTCTTGTAAAGGTGCAGACTGACCTCAAGGTAGCTGCTTTACAGATTTCCAGTGATGGGACATCCCTGGCAGCTGTTACAGTTGCAGGTGTACCCCTTGTGGAATGATCCCTGAGCCCTGCTGGGGGATCTTTTCCATCTTTGAATAGCAAAACTGGATGCTATCCAGAGAGAAATAGTCTTATTTGGATGCCTGGTTTACTTTGCTCACATCACCATAGGTCAGGAAGAGCAGCTGTTTGTCCTGCCTATAGTGTGAGTCGTGTAGAAACTTAAAGCTCCTATTATATCCAGACTGCTCAGTCTGTGTTCCCCTGAGCTGGAATGCTCGGTGAAAGAAACTGGCAAGATAATAGGACTGGTTTACGTGGAAGTCAGAAATCACCTAGGGCGGGAAGGAACTTCCCATTTGTTCTTAGCACTGCCTTGCCCCATGAAATGAGATCTAGTCCTTTTAAATACACAAGGGCTTGGAGCTCACTGATCATGTGGTAGAACTGATGGCCACCAGGAAAACTGCTTTCCAGGTAACATACCTCAGGTTTGTTGAAACCATGGGTTCCAAAGGGGAAAGCCTGAGCTGGGCAATAGAAATGTTTAGATCCCAAACTGGCACTGGTTCTCTGTGAGAGGAGTGCAAGTGGGACAAACCATTGAAAAACCTTCTGAAGATTGGATTGGATGCCACAAAGGCATCTTTTCCAGCTAAAATGTATGCAGACACTGAGGCTAAATGGACTTAAGAGTTGAAAGCTGTAAGTCCAGAGAGTGTACATGAGCTAAGATTGTCCAACAGGGCAGGAACCCCTGCATGGGTTGGCACCACACCATTGATAGAACACCAAATTGAAAACCTTTTCCATTTTGAGGCATAGGTTTTCTTGGTGAAGGGCTTCCTGTACCCCCTTAACACCCCCAAGACACCTTCTGGGAGTTGCAAGCCTGCATTTTCTAAGTCCTCAAGAGCCATGCCTTGAGCCTTAGGGACCTGAGAATTGGGTACATGATCCTCCCTTGGTAGGAGGCTAACAGGTTGTGGCTTGGCCACGGACCTGGGGAGCAGCAGAGAGTATCATGGCTGCCTGGTCCATCTGGTGCTATCAAAACCTGCTGACTGTGATCTGAGTTTGATTAGTACTCTGAAAAATCAGAGGAAAGGCAAGGAAGGCGTATAGATGCCTCCCTGACCAGTCCAGTAACAGAGCATCCCGGGGACTGTACCCCTGGCAGGTGGTCTGCAATAATAAGTGTGGCAGGTGGTGGTTCTTGTGGAAAGCAAAAAGATGCATCTCTGGGGTGCCCCACCTCCTGAATACTACATCCAGCACCTGCCTGACTAAGGCCCATTCGTGATGGGCCAGGTTGATCCTGTTCAGAGCATCTGCTAGGGTGTTGTCCTTTCCTGGCAGATGGATAGCTTGTAGAGAGGCACTGTGGGAGTAAGCCAGACTCCATATCCTCATTGCTTCTGCACACAGGGGGATGGACCTTGTCCTTCCCTCCTTGTTTATGTAGCACATTATGGTGGTGTTGTCTGTTCTGAACTGTACCACCCTTCCCTGGATCAGTGGAGCAAAGATTTGCAGGGCTAATAGCACCACCCTCAACTGTAGCAGATTTATGTGCTGGAGTGACTCTGCACTTGACCAGATACCGTGAGCGGAGTGCTCCCCTAGGTGGGCACCCACCCCAGTAGTGATGCATCTGTTGACAGGATAACAGGTGGAGACACTTACTGGAAGGGAACCCCTTATCTGAGATTATCTCCCCCCCCCCCACTGAAGAGCCTGCAGTAACGTACTTGTTACTGGAATTGGCTTTGAGAATGGGACTCTCCTCTAGCACCAATGTGCTCTAAGGTGCAACTAAATGTTCCTCATTTGGAACCTAGAACCAGGGACTGTGCCCACTGCTGAAACCATGTGGCCCAGGAGTTGCAGAAACTGTCTTGCTGTTTTCTGCATGTTTGGTTTGAATGAACCAGCAGGTTACAGGATGATGCTTTCCCTTTCCTGAGGTAGGTAAGCTCTTCTCACTATGGTATTCAGAACTGCCCTTATTTTATTTTAATCTCTGGTAACCGGGTAAAGGAGCACTAGGCACACGTGCCTATTTTCAGTGGTAACCTGGGAGCACTGGGTGGTTAAGTAATTTGCTCAGAGTTACACAGTATGCAAGTGAAGGTTGTGAGAATCAAACCAAGGCCAGGTCGGCTGGATGTACAAAGCTCGTTCACAGCTTGTTACTCTAACCTCTAGGCTATACTGCCAGCCAGCTATGCACTGCAGTACTTGGCAGGACTGGCTTTTTGACATTTATCAGAAATCCCAGAGACTCCAAAGGGTCCTGGGCTACCTGCAAATATTCCCTTGCCTGTTGGGGGGGGGGGGAAAGAACGGGACATCCCCCTGACTAGCCATTTGTCCAGGTAAAGAAACACAGAAACACCTAGCTTTATTAGGTGAGTCACCACCACTGCCAGGCACTTCTAAAACTCATGGTGCTACTGTGAGACCAAAGAGTGTTGAAAAACTGGTAGTGTCCTGAAAGGAGCCTAAAACTCAGATATTTTCTGCAAGACTCCCTTTTTGAACCTGGGTTTTACCAGGTGTATGTTAAAAATTCTGAGAAACCCTTCCCCTTTTCCAGAGAGGGTACAGGCTTTACTGCCCTGTTCAGGAGCAGGGCCTGCACTTCTTTTTCTAGCAAATTTCTTTCTGAGAGAGAGAGAGAGAGAGAGAGAAGTTGCTTTGAACACTGTTGTTATTATGGGTGGAAGGGATTCGTAGCTGAATGACAGGAACTGACTCACCACATCCAGGACCCACTTCTGTGGTGATTTTTTTTTTTTTTTTACAGGCCTGGAAACAGTGAGTCAGTCTGCCCCTGACTGATACCTGGGAGGCAGCATGAGGAATGGAGTCAGAGGCTCTATTTACTTTTGTGGCTGGGCTTGCCCAGTCTGGGAGCCATGCTTGCCACCCCTTCTGCCCCTGGAATAGCCAGCCGGCTGACTGTATTGCAGTTGTTGTGGTACAGCCTGAACCTGGTAAAAGGGTCTGGTGTACATAAGCCTACCCTTACCTCCCTTTCCATAGGGCCTGGAAGAGGGGGAAGGTTTTTCCTTTCCTATATTGCGCCTAAAGGTGGCTTTATATTCATCCACCTTTTTCATGTAAGCCTCTGTCTGTTTACCAAATAAGGAGTTATTCTCCACAGGAAGATCCATGGCCTTAGTCTGGGTATCCTGAGTCAGGTTAGTATCCCTAAGCTAAGCAAACCTTCTTAGGGCCACTGCACCAGCCATCCACCTGTCAGCAGCATTAACGTCTGCTGTCATCTGAAACTGGTACTTGGTGGCTTCTAGTCCCAACCTAGCAGTTTCAGCTAGATCAGAGGAGATACTGGACAGATCCTTTTCTGACATGGTCAGTACTGAGTTCCACAGGGCTTTCCAGTATTGGGCTGAATTTATTTATGTCTTTGATAACCGGGTGGGTGCAGTGATCCAAAGGACCATTTTCAGGAACGACCCGAGCCACAGCATGGCACATTAAGCAATATAGGTGTGGAGAACAACAGTAAACACAGGCCTCAACATGAGGTGCAGGAAATTACAGAAAAAGGGATCATTACATAAAGTGCAATTACATAAGAATACAAGGTGTCAAAGAAGACCAGCATACAGGTCAAAAATACACAGTCCCAGGCCAGGTAACAGGCTGAAATATAAGTCACAAAACACAGAGACCAAACATAAATCTCCGATATGATGCATAAAGTGCAAAATACATTCAGGTACACTAATAGTGCACACGTCAACGTGTAGATTGGAACTCTGAAATCGAGTACTACACTCCCCCTTAGCAAATGGTGATAGGACTCAGAATAGGGAGGCAACAGCAGAAGCCCCGAAAAGTGGGGGAAGAGGACTGGAGCAGTGGTGGCAAGTGTAGCAAGGATGAGACACTGCTAACAGGTTGGGGAGGTGGGAGGAACGGAGGAAGGGGATGCTTGGTGGTTGGCTTGCATGATTGCCCAAGCAGCAGACAGGTAGCACTTTTTTGGCCATGCTGTCAATTTTTCTGGAATCCCTTTCAGGAGAGTGTAAAGCCAGAAGCACCTTAGCCCTTTCACAGGCTGCCTGTAGGATTCTTCCCTGGTGGTCAGGGTGAGTAAAAAGAAACTCAGCACCTGCCCTGTCCAGCTGATACTTTTTGTCAGATTTTTTATCAATGGGAGAGACAGTATAAGGCGTGTGAAGTATAGCCATAATGTCTTTCTTAAAAAAACTTCTACAGAGGGAAAACAACTTTCTAGTGGGAGTTAACCCCATCATTTCTATGTACTCAGCTTTCTCCTCATCCTGCACCACCTTAGTGGTGACAAGATCCAGGGTTTCCACAATTTTTCTAAGGAAAAATGTGAGGAATAATCCTTAGTAGGTGTAGGGAGTAAACCACACTCCTGTTCATGGGAGACTTCAGGTTCTAACCCTCATCTACCTCAAACTCTTCTTGTTCTTCACACTCCAATTGTTCGAGGAGTGGAGGGGAACAGAGGTAGTTGCTTGCCTCGTCAGGGCTTGAGCAAGGGGCTGAGGGAGATTGAGCCCTGCAGCACCCGTAGAACTGTTAAAGCCTCTGCAATGTCATCAGGCGAAGGCATACTGACAGACACTGTGGTAACCCCTTGTTGCATTCCAGTGGGGCTCTCAGTATTTAGTCTTTTTTAACCTTTTAATGGGCACCAGGGAGTCAGCTGGTTCAATGCCCCTTTTGCCAGAGTGTTCACCCGTATCACGGGTGGTATGAGAAGCCTTGGTGGTTTCATCTAGGGCTTTTAAGGGTGTGGACTGGTCAGAGCCCGAGGCACCCTTTGCCAACTTTTTTTGCAGCCTCTCCAGACATTTTTCCAAGCGTCTTTTGAGGGAAAGACTTGCAAATTTCACAATCACCTGTGAGGTGTTGCTGTCCAAAGCAGAAAACACAAACATCATGTTTATCTCCCTTGGCAAACATGTCACTACATTTAACACAATTTTTAAACCACATGGGTCCTTGTTTTCTTCTTAGGTTATCTGACATATTTATGATAAATTTAAGAAAACAAGAACTGCAAACAGTAGATTATAACAGTAAAGTTATAAGTTATGGTCGGTTCCGGAACTGAGAAAACAGTAAAACGTCTCTATTGCAGTCGGTTCCAGGAACCGGGGTGCAGAAACCTAAAAACTTGGTTCAAAATATTAAAAATTAAATAAAAATAAACTACAAAGGAACTGGAGCGATAAATAAAGGTCCGATTAAACTTAGCTAAATACTGGATCCCCTACGGTTCCGGGGAACAACGTAGAACTGATAAACACTTAAAAAAAATACACACAAACAAGATTTTTAAATTTAAACGAAGTTAAAGGCAGCAAACAAAAAAATACGAAGAAATACTTATATATTTTAGAAAATACACATCAGGAACGACTTGTGTGAGAGAGAGAGATCTCTAGGTGTCTTGACTTGCAGGCGGACAGAAAAATCTGAAGGGGTAGAATGCAGCAGTTCGTGAAGGCAGCATTTGAAAATGGCATGAGCTAATGAACATTCTCTTATTAGCATATGTTCCATCTCTCAGGTCAGTTCGGTCTTAAACAGACACTGCATAAAGTTTGGAATATTGGAGTATTCCTGGGGTAAGAACAAAGTAAACTCCAATACTACCTTAGGAAGAAACTTAGGGTTGGGTCCGTAAAGGCACCCTGTTTTTATGGAAAATCAAACAAGGAGGCTCGCACATATGAACCTGAAGCTCAGAAATCCACCGAGCAGAAGAGAAACTAAACGCTTTCCAAGAAAGGAATCATAAGCCACAAGTCACGGCTGGCTCAAAAGGAGCCAAAATGAGTTTTTCCAGCACAAACTTTAGGTCCCAGGAAGGGAGTGGATTGGGGATAGGAGGCTTCAAGTGCAAGATGCCTTTCAAGAACATACAAGCCACTTCTAGCTGTGCCACTATATGGCAATCAATAGGCACGTGGAAAGCTGAAATAGCAGCCAAGTGCACCCTGATAGCAGAGTATTGCAGTCCTGCATCTGACAAGGCCAATAAATACTCCAGAACCTGATTCACTAGACAAGTGAAGGGATCCAAGTGATGACAAGCAGCCCACAAAGCAAACTGCTTTCACTTCACTGAACATGTGGCTCTGGTGGAAGGTTTTCTGACAGCCACCAGGATGTCAGTCACATACTCCAAATCTCATGATGGCTATGTCTTTAGGAGCCAGGCATGGAGATGGGAGTGATTTGAGGTCCAGATGGAACAGTTTCCTGTTCCCCTGATAGTAAGCCCTTGCACAGGGGCAGGAGTACTGGGGGTTCCACTGCCAACTGTTGCAGTAAGGGAAATGAGATATGGAAATTACGTACCTACCATGATTCTTGATCTTCCTGGATGGAGTCTTCACCATTCATTTACACTAATGGGACTACACCGGAGGGGCTAGGACCCAGCGGGATCCAAACATCTTCAGGAGGGCTGGCACCAAGGTAGGACCGTGCAAGTGCTGCACAGCTAGACCATCTCACACCTATGTGGGCTATTTCAGCATCAACCCTCCAACTGCCTCAGTACTTTTTTTCACAGAGGAGGTGCAGTATAAAATAACCTAAGAAATACGTAACCTAATCGAGGCATTAGATACCCGGATGACCTGTTTAAGAAGGGTCAACTCAGCAAAGTCTTCACAGCCCAAACCAACAAGGGAGTGAAGACCAGAAACAGAATGAGTGAGCTCGGGGGACGGTGGGTGGGCGTGTGAATGAATAGTGAAGACTTTGTCCAAGATCAAGAATTACGGTAGGTACGTAATTTCCATATCTTCCTGGGCTAAATGTTTTCACCATTCATTCACACGAATGGGAGAGTACCAAGCTAAAAAACAATTCCCCCAAACAAGGTGGCAGGAGATCGAGCTTGCTCAGAACAGAAGTCCATTAAGGACTGTCCTGCCAAAGGACGTGTGCTGTCTGACATGAGCATCAAGAGAATAGTGCTTCACAAAAGTGTGCACTTAACTCCAAGTAGCCGCTCTGCAGATGTCTGCAATGGGTACGTTACGAATCTCTGCCAGCTATGCTGCGACCACTCTAGTGGAGTAGGCATAAACCCGGCCTTCCAGCTTGACTTGCACCATTGAGTAACTGTTGAAGACAGTCTACTAACCACACAGAAATGCATTTGATGAAGACAGGTTGACCAAGCCGGGTTGCGCTGAAGGACACAAAGAGTTGCTTGGATTTGCAGATCTCTTTAGTTCTGTCAATGTACAACCGCAAAGCCCTCTTTACGTCCAGCAAGTGAAGGGTATGTTACCCTTCATTCTGGAAGCTGGCAAAGTAAGTGGGGAGAACCAAGGGCTGATTAAGGTAAAATTCTGAAACCACTTTGGGTAGGAACTTAGGGTGAGTATGAAGTACCACCTTGTCCTTGTGAATCACCGTGCACGGAGGGTTTGTGTCCAAAGAATGTATTTCAGAGACCCTGTGAGCAGAAGTAATGGCCACTAAAAAGGCAGTCTTCCAGGTCAGAAACTTCAAGTCACAGGTAGCTAGAAGCTCAAAAGTTTAACGAGTCAGCATGTCTAGCACAAGATTAATATCCCACACGGCCACCAGTCTCCTGATCGAGGGTCTGGTGTGTAGGATGCTTTAGAAATCTCTTGTTCAGCGGTAACTGAGCCAGCGTCATCTTCTGTATTGGCTCATGGTAGGCAGAAATTGTGCAGAGGTGCATCTTCACTGTCGAGTATTGCAGTCCTGCTTTTGACAGGTCTAAGAGGTATTCCAACACCTTATCTGTTGGGCAACAGAAAGGATCCAAATAGGACTTTGCACACCAAATCGAGAAGCACTACTATTTCACCATGCAAGTCTTCTTCATGGAGGGCTTACACGTCACTAACAGGATTTCTGAGATTCTCTGAGAAACCTTAAATCAACCCACTTCTATTTCTTCAGGAGCCAGGCATGGAGATGAAGGGAACACAGGGTTAGGATGGACCAGGGATCCCTGTGTCAGGAGGTCAGTTCAAAGAGGCAGTTGCCTTGGGGGGACTTCTGACAACATGTTGAACAATGGGAATCATATCTGTTGAGGCCAATATGGGTGATTAGAATCATCCTGTCCCCCTGTGCCTCCAATTTGAGCAGCACCCTCTGAATCAACAGAAGAGTAGAAAATGCATATAGAAAATGTCTTGTCCACAGCAGTCTGAATGCATCCTGATAGAAAACACCAGGTTCTGTATTTCTGGAGCAGAACAGAGAATACTGTGTTGAGTGGGGACGCAAAAAGTCCAGGTCTGGACTGCCCCACTCATCGAACACCGACTGCACAACATCTGGTGCATGCGACCATTCGTGAGGATCTGCCAAATAGTTCTGAATTCCCGGCATGCAGATTGCCTGGATTAATGCCTCATGCTCGAGACACCATTCCCACAC
The DNA here is from genome assembly GCA_016271365.2 of Neoceratodus forsteri. NCBI lineage: Eukaryota > Metazoa > Chordata > Ceratodontiformes > Ceratodontidae > Neoceratodus > Neoceratodus forsteri. Next base: position 1,294,794,865 of record CM057454.1, on the reverse strand, counting down.
TGTCATGGCCTCCCTGCACAAGAGGTATGAGTGCGCTCTGCACTGCTTGTTGATGTACTACATTACCGCCTTGTTGTCCTTCTGAAGGAGGATTACTTTGCATTAGAGGACATCCTTCATGGCTCGAACAGCATACAGGACAGTTCTCATCTCCAGAACATTTATGTGGAGGCGAGACTCCTCTTGGCTCCACACTCACTGAGTGTAGAGGTCCTGACAGTGAGCTCCCCAATCGGTTAAAGAAGCATCCGTGGTGACAGTGATCTGTGGATCCAGTGGGGCAAAGGGAAGAACTTGCTGCAGCTTGTCTTCCTGCTTCAACCATGCAACCGACTTTGTCAGAGGCTGTGTCACTTTGATGTGGAAGGACTGCAGGTGCGTGGTCAATGACCATTGTGCGCAGCCGGGCTAGTGGCACTGTGAAAACGGATGATGCCGTGAGGCCCAACATCAGCTGCATTGAAATGGTTTGAACAGAGCTGTTCTCCCTGATGAAGAGAGCCATCTGGAGGATGTCATTTCTCCTGTCCTCCAGAAGGAAGGCTTTCACCTTGGAGGTGTCCAGGAGGGCTCCTATAAAGAGGAGCTACTGAGAGGGCTGAAGTTGGGATTTCTCCAGATTCAAGAGAGCCCCCATGGACATGAGAAACAGAGGCTGTGGCCACTGCTTCCTGGGTCCCTTCCTTGCTAGGAACCAATCATCCAAGTATGGGATGACTTGAATGCCTAGCTTTCTGAAACACGCCACTAGCACTGCTAAGCACTTTGTAAAGACTCGAAGCAGAGGGTACTGGAGGAAGGACACATTTTGGATTAGGTTTGGGGAAACTGATGGGGGGGGATGTGGGCAGGGAAAGGTAAGTGCACAGCTCAAGGTAGTTGGGAGGTGGCGGGGCTGGAAACCAAAGTAAGAGAACTCCGTCAACTGAATTGGCCACGAATCTTAGGAGAGTGTACAGGGCAGGCAGGAGAGGAAAAGGTAGAGTGGGACAGCAAAAAGGATTACGGCTTTAGCGGCGAGAGGCAAGAGTATGTAACTGGGCTCATGGAACCGATTCCCGGTATGAGAGGTGCAGGCGGGGGGGTGGGGGTGGACAGGGGTAGAAAAGGTACAGGGCTGGTCAGCGATGGGTAGGAAAGGGAAACGTATAGACCACAGGTTACGGAAACAGGGAAGGGGTAAGGTAGTGGTACAAAGGGGGCTGTGCTGAGAATGGCAACCGCAGGCGTGAGTACAGCTGTTGTGGGGAAAACATGGGACAGAGATCGGACTCACGGGAACCTTGAGTCGGGGTAAGCGGCAGGAGACAGTGGCCCGGCTGGCGGGTGCCCAACTGGGCAGGGGTTGGCAAACTGGACGAGCAAGGGGCTCAAGAAATAAACTGGTTTAATCATGGGCGAGGTGACCCACGAGGAGGTAGAAAACCAGTGACGAGGAAAGGAACAGGGTAACACGGGAAAGATACGGCTTTAGCGGTGAAATGCTGTAGTCGGCGTCCGGGCTTATGGAACTGTAAGTCGGCAGGGCAAGAAGGGGGGCTCGGTCACTGAGGGGAGAGTTACGGCAACATACGGTTTTAGCGAGAAAAGGTGCAGTAAGCGACCCCAGTCAGGCGGAACTGAAAGCTCGGCAAGGAATACTAGGTCGCAGTGTGGGGGAGAAGAAGATGAGGACAGACCCAGTACCAGTTTACAATAAGTACATCAAAAGATTAGTGCAAAACAGTAGGATGGGAAAAGCAGGTACCACAATCGAAGGTATTGGCAATTTTATACACAACGTCTGTAATAATAAGGTGACTGGAGACATTTGTAATACACATACCACAGTAAGTAAAAACGTCAAATGTCATAACACAAGGTTAAGAAAGGTAAAGTGACTAGGCATATATAAGACAGTAGAATCATATAAGTATCATTGTAAACATAATACAGAGTGCAAGTAGTCCAAAATAACCGGTTTGCAAGACATCAAATAGGGGGAAGGTAGACGAATGGACATATACAAGGGAAAGGGAGGTGGACTTAGATAGGGGGAGGGGGAGGTCCATGAGGAAGAATTAGGTAGGATCAAAACAGGCACATTGATCCATAGAAGTAAGGTGATTCCGTAGTCTTTGCTTGAAAGCAAGGTGTGAGGAAGCTCGTCTTAGGTCAATAGGTAGTGAGTTCCACGCTTGAGGGGCAGCATGCCCAAATGCACCAGAGCCTTGGAAGTGCTGCAGAGAGGAACTTTAGGAAAGACTTTTCAGGCGATCTCAGCTCACGAGAAGGGATAGTAGGCTGGAGCAGTTCAGATAGTGTAGCAGGTCTAGTCACTCTGATTATGGAGTCAGAGAGGCAGCAGAGGTAGTACTGTCTGGTGGAGGAGGGAAGCCAGCCCTAGATCTTTATAAAGTTGGCAGTGATGTTTAAAGCGGGGGCCTTTGATGCATATCGGCAAAACATTATTGTAGGTGGTATCCACTTTTGTAGTGCAGTTTTATTGCCATGGTTAGGATGAGGTGCAGTAGGACAGGAGTTGTGGGAGGATTCCCCTGGCAATGGCCAGCTGTGGTGGGTGTGAGCATGTAGTTAGTCCTGTAGGCAGCCCCCAGTTTGCAATTAACCGTTTTGCAGGTTTCTTGGATGTGCTGGTTCAGGTCAAGGGTTTGGTCAAACAGTATACCCAGATAGCAGAACGTACTTACAGTCTCGAGAGGGGTTCCGTTTAGGTCAAGTATATTCAGGGGAGATGAGCATGATCCAAGTTTATGGGTTGTCCCCAGGAGCATGGCTTTCGTTTTGCTAGCATTAAGTATGAGGCGACGAGCGTTTAGCCAGTGTTGAGCCGAGTGGAAGGCAGATGTCAGAGTGGAATTGAGATGGTTAATACAACCTGAATGAGCATAGATAACTAGGTCGTCAGCATAGAGTAGTGAGGCACCAGATGTTATACTGCTGGGAAGATTATTTATGAACAGTGAAAAGAGGAGAGGGCCTAGTATTGAGCCCTGCGGTACTCCAATGTTGATTGTGGCGCTGTCAGAGATAGCAGAGTTGAGTTTGACCGCTTGTGTTCTGTTTGTTAGGTAGCTTCTGAACCAGTTTGTTACAGGGGATGAGAAGCCAAAATTGTTAAGGGTAGTCAGCAGAAGGGGGTGATCCACAAGGTCGAAAGCCTTGGTGAGGTCGATGAACACAGCCCCAGTTAGATGACCGTCATCCATGTTTGTAAGAGTATCCGAGGTAAACTTCGCTAACGCTGTTGTGGTATTGTGATGTTTCCTGAAACCATGTTGTGCTTCACAGAGTGAGTTTGAGGAGTCGAGGAATTTGATGGCCTGGGTGGCTACTATTTTCTCAAGAATTTTGCTGAGGACCGAGAGAATTGCAATGGGTCTGTAGTTTGATGTTTCGTTTTTGTTCCCTTTTTTGAAAATGGGGGTGATTCTAGCGGCCTTCCATATCTCTGGGACTGTGCCCATGGAGAGGGACAGTGTGAAAATCCTGGCTAATGGATAGGAGATGAGATGGGCAGCAGCTTTCAGCAGTCGTGGTTCCAGTGTGTCAGAGCCAGGGCTGGTGTTATCAGATATGGTGTTTAGGAGTTTAAGAACTTGTTTTCTAGTCACAGTCTTGAAATAAAAAGTTGTTGTTGCTGCTTGTTGAGGGCCACTTGTCGATGCATCGGTTTTCCCTTTGGTAGAGAGTGGCTATGGGGCAGCAGGTGCAGCATTTACGGTGGACGTATAGGAAGATAGGTCAGAGAACTGTTGATTGAAGGCGTTGGCTATGGTAAGGGAGTCATTGCAGTGGATACCATGAAGAATCATTTCCGAGGGGGTGACAGATTGTGGGGTGCCAAGGAAGGTTTTGATGTGACTCCAGAATTTGCGTGGATCTTTTGAGGAGCTGGTTAATAGATTCTGGCAGTATTTGCTTTTTGCAAGCCTGATTTGTTTTTTGCAGACACTTCTATGCTGTTTGTAGATAAGATGATCCCTGGGTAGGCCAGTAGTCTTGTATTGTTTCCAGAGCTTGTCCCGGGTTTTGAGTTTGTGGAGTAGTTCTTTATCTAGCCATCGTGTTTGTTGACCCCTGACCCTTCTCTTTATTTTCGGTACGTGCCGCCTTTGTACTTCACCAAGCCTGGTCAGGAACACGTCTAGGGCAACCTCAGCACTTGTTGCAAGGAAGATTTCAGACCAGTCCGTGTTGGCAATGTCAAGGAGAAAGGCTTGTAGATCCACTTTTGCAAAGTTAGTGAAGGTGACCCAGGCGGGTTCGAGGGAGCAGGTGGCGGGCAGAGGCGCCAGTGGCAGACCGTGGGGGAGTGGTCCGTTGAGAGTCAGCCGAGACGGCTACCTTGGTTACGTGGTCTGGTCTAGTTGTGAGGATCCAGTCTAACAGTGTTCCTGATAGGGAGTTAGTCATTCTCGTGTTCTCAGTTATTAACTGATGGAAGTTGTGCCTTTGAACTAGTGATGCCAGGGTACTGTGATTTGGTCCCAGCCAGTTCAGATTGACATCACCTAGCAGGATGGTCTCATTCATGTTCACGATTTGTGATGAATGTTGAAGTAGTTTCTGGAGACTTTCCAGTCCACCAGTGGGTGGACTGTATAGACATATGATGTGCAGGTACTTCGCACCTAGTGCCAGTATTGTATGCAGCGATTCGCAGCGCATCTGGGGACTAGGGATAGGGGCAGCTTTTAGCATAAGGTGGCTTTTGTAGTAGATGGCGACACCCCCACCCCGCTTAAAACCAGTTCTATCCTGTCGGATGATAGCATATCCAGGCAGGGTACATTGTGCATCCAGGATGCTAGGTTTTAGCCATGTTTCAGTGAGGCATAAGATGTCAGGATTAACCAATTGTATCCAGGCCTCAAGCTCAGTTAAGTGACCTAGAAGACTTCTGATATTCATGTGAGCAATTACAAGGCCTTTATTCGGTTTGGTTATGGGTGTTAACGGGGTGTTGCTTGGGTGTGGACCTGGGTTAGGTTCAACGTCACCAGCTAGCAATAGTAGCCGCTGAGCTAGGAACTCAAGCAGCGCCTTGAGGAGCATATTATGATTTTTCTGTTTTTTCCTATGTTGCGAGTAGCACATAAGTAATAGTATGTGCATCCTTTTTTGGAAAAGTAGTGAAAAATAGGTATAGGGAGGTGGTATGAGAGGAGCAGGTTGGAGAATTAAAGAGTCACTGATTGATCGTTTGAAACTACTCGTCAAGGGGCAGAGACAGAGATACTGTTAAGTCCAAGCAGGAGAAACAGGCAGAGAAAGAGTTGTCCTTTACGACTAATAGACAAATACAAGGGACTCTTGTGGAGGGAGGAGCATGATGCTTAAGTTAAGGAAAGAGCAGGTATAGGAAGGAGCAGTGCAGAGGGGTGAGAGAGAGAGGCTGACAGCGCGTCTATTTGAAGCTTCACGTAGGACTGGGATAGATTTGGGGTGGCGTATTCAGCAGGTGGATAAAGTTGTAGGCGATGCGGAAGGCGGAGCTTGGATTAGGGCGGGGCTGAGCCACTACCTAGTAGAGATAGGGGAGCTAACCACATGAGGGATTAATACCCATAGTGGTGAGTAGGTATAAGGAGCCAATGGAAAAGTGGACACTTAGTCATATGACCAGCAGGGCCTATATAGCTAAAGGATCGACCAGGGTGGGTGAGGTGGGGGCGACGAGTGTTCACTGAGGGAGCTGCATCACTTAGCCGCGGAGGCGGCGTTCACAGTCCCGGGAGTCGTTCAGGAGTTCAAGCAATCAAAAAATTAAGGTGAAAACAGCCGCTTTCTGTGCAGGGTGGAACCAGCTATAGCCACCAACCCCAACAGGAGAGAGCCGGCAGGAGAAAATCAATAGAACGTACCTTACGGCGTATGCGCCTTTGGCGGTACAAGGTACCAGGGAGCGGCTGAGCTCCTGGTTCCCTTCCTCGGCGAGCATGCGGTGGTGCGGCCCCTGGCAACAGGCGTTCTGGCGGAGTGCGGCTTTTGATGAAGCCAATCTGAGAGCAAACCTGGAGGGCCAGATCTCTGGACTGCTCCACCTCCGCTCTGGAGGGGGCTGCAATCAGCCAGTCGTCCAGGTAGAGGTACACCCGGACCCTTCGGCGCCGCAGGATTGCAGTCACCACTGCCATGCATTTGGTGAAGACCCTGGGAGCTAGGGAGAGGCCGAAGGGCATGGCCCGAACTAATAAGGGATCCTCTCCGCTCTGAAGCGGAGAAATCTCTGATGAGAGACAGACGGTTGGGACATGAAAGAATGCGTCCTGGAGGTCAGGGAATGAACCACCGCCTCTCGTTCAAGGATGGGATAATATGAGCCAGAGTGTACCATCCTGAAGGTCCGAGACCTTAGGAACCTGTTCAGGTCGTGCAGGTCGAGAATGGGCACCAGCCCCGTCCGTTTTGGGACCAGGAAATACCTGGACACAAACCCCGGGTCTGGAGGAGGATCCGCCACCTTCCTGATCACCTCTTTTTCGAGGAGCAGGGCAATATCAGCTCGGCGGGCCGACAGCGAGGCTGCGGACCCCATAGCCCCAGAGGGGAAAAGGCTCGAAAGGGTGGGGTCTGCTCGAATTCCAGAGGCAGGCCCTTTCCTACCACCTCCAACACCCAGCGGTCCGTGGTGATAGCGGACCAGGCGGAAAGGAAGTGGCAGAGCCGTCTCTCCACAGAGGAACCCAGCGGGAGTGACGGGCTGGGCGTCACCCTCAGCCCGTCACTGGGCAGGCTTGGAGGAGGGACTGGCCGAGGGACCTCCTGGGCCTTTACCTCTCTGCTTCCTGTTGGAGGAAGCCGCAGGCTTAGGTTTGGGATGCCATGCGCGAGCCTGCTGGCCCTGATGTTGGTGCTGTTGGGTCGGACGTGCCACAGACTCAGAAGGACGAAAGGGCTTGTGCTGCTGCTGACGGCAGCCTTTGTCCTTCTGGGTGGAGGTGACTGAGTCCAGAGTGGCATTGGACTTTTCGATCCGCTGGAGGTGACCTTCCACTCCAGGGCCGAAGAGGTCGGTCCCCAAGAAGGGGACATCCGCCAACTTGTGCTGGGTATCCGCCGTGAAGGTGGATATCCTCAGCCATGCTCTGCGGCGCATGGCCACTGCGGCTGAAACCAATCTGGTACAGGAGTCTCCTATGTCCAGAGCTGTTTGGAGCTGCTGCTTCGCCACCGCCCTATCCTGGTCCTGAACCTGCCGGACCGTGGTCTGCAGGTTGGCCGGGAGATGAGGGATCACCTCATCCAGGGAGCCCATGAGAGCGTGGGAGAAGTGTGCCATCAGCACGGCCGAGCTGGCCTGACGGAGGCCAAGGGAGGACACAGCGTACACCTTGTGCCCGGCATAGTCCAGCTTTTTGGACCCCTTGTCGGGGGGCTTGTCCACGTCCCTAGCGTTCCCGGAACGCCGGAAAACGCTGTCAGTGACCAACCCCTTGGTAGAGGGGTGCTCCGAAAACCCGGGCAAAGAGCCGGTAGGGACCGCATACTTCCTGGCCATCCTGGCCGAGGGAGCAGGACAGGAAGCAGGCCACTGCCAAAGCTCCAAGGCTGGGCCGACAATGGCCTCAGCCACAGGAAAGGCCTCCGTGGATGAATCCCCTCGGTCCAGAATTTCCATCAGGGGATACTTGGCCCGTTTGGATACGGGCTCGAGCTGCATCCCGGTGGACTCCAAGATGAGCCGAAGCAGACCCATGAAGGACGATGGGCTTTCGTCCAGTGACTGGCCCCCGGAGGACTCCAGCCCAACCTGCCTGGAGAACAGGGAGGAGTTGTCGTCAGACTCGGAGGAGTCCGCAAAGAGCTGCCTAGGGCCTGAGCCACCCTCCAGCTGCCGAGGACGGTCAGGAGTGAGGGTGACCGAAAACCTGTGGGGCAGGCCTTGACCCGACCGAGAGTCCTCGGTCGGTGCCCCCGATTTCGGTTGTGGAGGCGGAGGTTCCACCAGAATCGGTGGGGCAGCAGGTTTCAGCCAAACAACCGGCCCAGACTTGGGCATCTCGACTGCAGCGAGAGGCTGTTTCGGCCGTTCGGGTGACAGCCACTTGATGGCCGGGGAGGGCGTCGGAGTAGACTTGCACCCGGACAAAAGTAACTGCTGCCGCATCAGCTCCTCGTAGCGTCGGACGCATCTTCGCGCAAGCCTCTCCTCATCCGAGGAGGAAGACGTGAGGAGGAGCGCATCGCCGCTACCTGGGTGCAGAGACGAGAGACCACCGATGTCGGGCGGGATCGGCTGGACCGAAAAGGTCCGAGACTGAGATCCTCGGTGTGTCCGAGGCGGGCCTGGGAGGAGGCGGGTGACACCCGCTCTTCCCTCGGCTCGGGCATGTAACTGGGAGACTGCTACCGATGGGCGCAGACAGATCCTTGAGATTTCCTAGGGGAACCCGTGAAGAAGGGTTGTCGGCCTCAGCAGTCAACAATCCGTCTGACGGGTCGAAAAAAATCTCGACCACGTCGACGGCTGTCTCGGCTGGCTGACCTGACGGGGACGCTGTGAAGCCAGCGGCCTTAGCCCCAACCTCGACCGAAGTCGACGGTCGGCTGTCCGGGGAAGGGGACCTCTCCCGCTCCCACGAACACCGACGATGGGACTTACCTTTGAGATCCTTCTTTTTGGACCGAGAGGAATGTCCCAATGGCCCCACTCCCTTTGTGGAAAGGGAATGGCAAAGCTCCTTGAACGAAGCAGAATATGAGGTACCCAAAGGGAGCGGGATAAATGCCACGACCGAGGAGGAGGAAGATGTGGCCTGTGCCACCTCCTCCTCCTCAAGGGAGATCATCTGCTCGAGCTGCTCAGCTGAGCCAGCCGCCACAGTAACCGCCCAACAGACCTCTTTCGACTTTACCAGTGGGTAGTGCTTCTCGGGGCGCCCAACCTTTAACCAGGCAGCACGATCCTCCAAGACGTTGGCTGAGAACAAACAGCCACTCTCGCAGGCCTGCAGGTCGTGTTCTAGGCTGAGGCAGTAGACGCACGTGGAGTGTGGATCCATCCTGGACATCTTCTGCCCACAAGGGCACCGCCAAAAACCAGTAGTCGACTTGTCCATCGCAGCCGCGAGGGAAAAGGAAGACCGAAGTCTTGAGAATTTTAAAACAAATTTTGGACGAACCTAAGAATTTGGATCCAGTCTACCACGTAGAGCGTCAAGGAGGGAACCTGAGCTTCCAAGTGGTAAGGAAGATCTGGCGTCATGGGGCGGAGCCGAGAGTTTTACCACCCGGGAGGATGGGAGGAGCCAGCTTGAAGACCTTCCGGCAAGCTTTAAAGCGGCAAGGAACCTGCCAGACAGTGTGGATGAACAACATATCCATGTCCTTAAAAATAAACTTAACTATGTATAGGAGAAGAAATAAACGTGTTACTCACCTGTAACAATAGTTCTAGGAGTGGTATATGTTGTTCATCCACACTGACAGGTACCATGCCGCTTTAAGATATACTGAGACGGTCTTAAAAGCTGGCTCTCTACCAGGTGAGTAACCTCGGCTCCGCCTCATCTATGAGTCTAGCCGCTGGAAGCCAGGTGTGCATCAAGCCGGGAAGGTCGGTGGGTCCGTGTGGATCAACAACATATACCACTCCTAGAACTACTGTTACAGTTGAGTAACCTGTGTTTCTAGGGACGTGGATATGTTGTTCTATCCACACTATCTGGCAGATGTCCTAGCAGTTCTCTGGGAGGAGGGAAGCAAGGAGCACACCCCCAACTTAGGCTTCAGTGTACGTGACAAACAGTTGGCGAACCTCTCCTCAAACTTCTGCCATGCGCTCTTTATAGTAGGTGAGTGCTCATCTCAGGTCCAAAGTATGGAGCCTGTACTCGGAGTCCGAGGTGTAACTGGGGTAGAACACCGGCAGAGTCAACACCTGATTCAGGTGAAACTCCGACACCACCTTCGGAAGAAATTTTGGGTGGGGGCGTAGGACAACCTTGTCTCTGTGGATGACCAGGTAAGGAGATTGAATAGAAAGTGCCTGGAGCTCCCCAATCCTTCTGTCTGACGTGATAGCCACCAAGAAGGTGGACTTCCACGACAGGTGAGAGATGTCACACCTGTACATCGGTTCAAATGGCTTGCCCATGAGCTTAGCCAATACCAGCAGTAAATCCCATGGAGGTGGTGGTTCATGCACCGGAGAGGATATGTGATTTAGGCCCTTGAAAAAGTGCCAGACCACCTTCTCCTGCGTCACCGACTGCTTAGCGGCCTGTGCCCAGTAAGCAGAGATGCCTGCCAGGTGCACCTTGAGGGTCATCGACCGAAGCCCCTGCTGGGACAGGGACCACAGGTAGTCCAAAATACTAGCCAGTGGACAGGACAAAGGGTTCAACCCCTTGTCCGGACACCAAATGGAGAATATCTTCCATTTGAAGGCATAGCATTTCCTGGTCAACTCCTTGCAGGAGGCCTCAACGATGATGAGGACCTCGTCGGAAATACCCAAGGCCTGGAACTCTAGCCGCTCAAGAACCAGGCTGTCAGGTGCAGGGATTGAAGGTCTAGGTGGAGATTCTTCCCCTGATTGAAGGAGAGCAGGTCCAGGCAGGCTGGAAGCCACCTCGGGAGCCTGGAGTGGAGATTGAGGAGATCTGGATACCAAAACTGGCGAGGACAGTCCGGGGCTATCAGGATCTCTTGTGCCTTGTCCCTCCTGATCTTGAGGAGCACCTTGTGGATCAAGGGGAGGGAAGGCGTAGAAGAGGCCTGGGGTCCACGGCCTCATGAAGGCATCCCCCTGCAGTGAACCCTGCTGGAGGGGGTTGGAATGGTACAGCCTAAGCTTGGCGTTCTCCTTGGAGGCGAACAGGTTCACCTGAGGGGTGCCCCAGTGGGAGAACAGATACTGCACTACCATCGGCCAGACTGTTCGAGGCTCCTGCCACATGAATGGCTAGGAGATCTGCCTCCAGGCTGATCATGAGGGACGAAATGCGAAGAGCTTCCTGGGGGCAAGGAGCGCATCCCACCCTGTCTGTTGAGATAGTACATGGTCGTTGTGTCGTCTGTCTGAACTTGGACCACTTGATTCTGAACAAACGTAGCAAAGGCGGTCAGGGCCTGACAGACTGCTCGGAGCTCCAGCAGGCTGATGTGGAATTGGGACTCCTGAGGGGACCCCAGGCCTCTTCTACGCCTTCCCCCCCTGTTCTGGTATCCATCGGACCACGCTGGTGCAGGCCGCCATGTAGACCAGAAGACGCAGGAAGTCCCGGGCAGGGCGCAATTGCCCAACCAGAAATGATTGGCAAAGGAGGAGAGAACCTCTGCCCTGTCCACCAGGAGCCGAGCTCTGGCTCAGCAGGAGTCGTGCTCTGCCCTGATGAACTGGATCACCTGCACAGGCTGGAGTTCCGACTTGAACTCGTTGATCAGGAGGCCAAGGTCTAGGCAAGTCTGGAGGGCTAGATCCCTGGACCGCTTCACCTCCAGCCTGGTGGGACCTGCTATCAGCCAGTTGTCCAGATAAGAGTACACCCGGATCCCTCGGCACCTCAGGAACATTGCCACCACTGCCATTCATTTGGTGAAGACCCTGGGGGCTGACAAAAGGATGAAGGGCATGGCTCAGAACTCGTAAAGGGTTCCCTCTTTCCGAAAGTGGAGGAAACGCCGGTGGGACAGATGGATCGGGACGTGGAAGAACGCATCCTGAAGATCCAGGGAGCAGAACCACATTCCTTGCTCAAGAGATGGTATTATCTGTGCCAGCGTTACCATTCAAAAGGTGCGTGGCCTTAGAACTTGTTTAGGTCGTGCAGATCTAGAATGGGGCACCAGCCTCCTGTCCGTTTCAGGACCAGGAAGTACCTGGAAATTACCACTGGGTTGGGTAGAGGATCCGACGCCTTGCAGATAACCCCCTTGCGGAAGAGCTGATCGATGTAGTCTCGGAGAGCTAACTGGGAGGCTGCAGACCTGGTAGCCCTCCATGGGGTGCATGCTCGAAAGGGAGGGACCTGCTCGAATTCCAGAGGCAAGCCCCTGCCAACTACTTCCAGCACCCAGTGGTCCATGGTGATAGCGGACCAGGCGGAAAGGAAGTGGCTGAGCAGGCCCCTCACGGGAGGACCCATGGGAGGTGCGACGGGGTTAGGGGAGGCACCCCGCAACTGGGCAGGCCCGGAGGAGGAGGGTCCGGCCGAGGAGCAGCCGGGACCCTTCTCCCTGGGCTTCCTAACCGAGGAAGTCACGGACTTGGCTCTAGGGCACGAAGACTGAGCCTACTGGCCCAGCTGCTGGGCTGGTCTGGCCGCAGAAGTAGAGGGAGGAAAGGGCTTGTAAATATCAGGCAGGAGCTGCTAGAACACAGTGTGCTTGCTGAGGCCTAATTTCCACAGCTTTTGCAAAAAGGCCTAAAATCTGAACTCAGTAACCTTTCAAGTTCCCAATAGCTTTTTGCAGTCATGTCAAAATACAACTATATACATCTCAACAGTAACACTATATATTTTCTAAACAAGAGAGATCCCAGTATCAGTTACATTTCCATACAATGATTTGCATATATTTTATATTAGCTAATATGCAAGGGAGGAAAAACAGACAGCAAGAGAAAACTGAGAGACAGTGAGAGGCAAAGAAGTGCCTGATGGGTGGATCATGTCCGAAGTCTCACAGGAAAATCTGTTTGCACAACCAGACAGAGAAGAGACAGAAAATGAAAGAACAGATCCTTGCATTTAAACACTTTCTACATAACAACTGGGACAGGGTCTAATTCCACCCTGTCATAGAGAGACATCTCCAGCTGAGACCACGACCCCTGTGTTCTGTGATTCCCCAGGTGGGCTCCCCAACCCAGACCAGAGGCATCTGTGGTGAGGGTCTATAATTTAGGAGATGTCCTGAATGGTAACCCCCGAGACAAATTCTGAGGATCCTGCCACCATACAAGGTCTTTCCTGAGTGCACTGGAGACTAGGACAGGGTGATCTAGATCATCAGAGTGCTGACCCCATTGGATGCGTAGTGTCCATTGGGTGATCCTCATGTGTAATCTGGCCAAGGGAACTGTGGAGATGGTCGCCGCCATGAGGCCAAGAAGGGGTAAGAACGCTCTGGAAGGAATATGCCTGGAGGAAAGAATTAGACTGACCTGTTCTCGTAGAGTGTCTGCTCTGTCCGGGGGCAGGAAGGCTCTGCACTGGATCGTGTCCAGAATGGCTCCCATGAACTGAAGCCACTGGGAAGGGATTAGGGACAACTTGGGGAAGTTGACAGTAATCCCCAGTCAGGAAAAAAGGTCCAGTGTGAAGGAAAGTGATTCCTCTAGGTTGTCCCTGGATGGGGCCACTAAGAGCCAGTCATCCCGGTAAGGGAACACTGCAAAACCACTATGGCGTAAAGCCACTGCCACCACCACTAGGCACTTGGTGAAGACTCTAAGTACCGAGGAAAGGCCAACGAGGAGGGCTGTAAACTGAAAGTGCTCCCCTGGAAAAGGAAATGCAGGAAACGGTGGTGGCCCGGGAACACTGGAATATGAAGGTAGGCATCCTGCATATCCAGTGCACAAAGCCAGTGGTCCTTCTGCAGAAGGGGCAGAAGACCCAGTACAGTCAGCATGTGGAACCTTTTGTACTCCATGAAAAGGTTCAGTTGGCTGAGGTGCAGGATGAGTCTGAGATCACCAGTCTTTTTCAGGACCAGGAAGAAATGGGAGCAAAATCCTTATTCTCTCTAGGATGGAGGGACGGGTTCTATAGCTGACTTCTGTCTTAGAGCCAGGATTCCTCCTCGACTAGCAGCGCCTGGTTCGGAGAGTACCGGGAATGACCTGGAGGGGAGTTTGGAGGGAACTCCAGAAACTCTACAGTGTGCCCTCTTGAAACTAGTAGTAGGACCCATGCATCTGAGGTGATGCCCTTCCACTCCTGCACGTGGCGGGCGAACCTTCCTCCCACTTGCTCCACATTGGAGGGTGGAGGAGGGGGAAGGCTGGACAAGTCAGAAAGCTGAGGGACGAGGGGGGGAGCCCCCAGTCACTCTTTGGGTTTTTAAGGCAGCGGGAAACGAGAAAGAGGACCCTGTAGCTTTTCTTTTATTTTGACGCCTGTTAAAGGGCTGTTTACCCTGCCTCTTGTTTTGGCACCAAAAAGGCTGTTTTCTCTGAAAGCCAGTTCTATACATAGACTTGACGCATCTCAGGGCTTGGCCGCTGTCCTGGAGACCCGTAATTAAGTCATTGGTGTCTCCCCCCCAAAGAGGACTGAACCTCTGAAGGGAGTATCCTGGATAACTGACTGGACATCTGTGGAGAGTCCAGAAATGCGTAGCCAAGCATGTCTTCTGAGGGAGACAGCTGTGGCGGAGGAACAAGCCACCACATCCACCGTATCATAGGTGGCTCCGAGCGCATGTCTGCAAGAGATTCTGGACAGGTGCAAGTTTTTGGTCAGTTCCTCCTTGAGGTCTGAGGCCTCCAAAGACTGGATACGGGCCTCAAGCCTGGCCATAGTTGCTTTGTGAAGAGAGACCATGTGCGCCATGTAGTTGAGGGAAAGGAGGGCGCACAAAGAGGACGAACAGATTTTCTTTCCAAACTGGTTGAGCGGACAAGACTCCTTATCTGGAGGAGAGGTGCTCATATGTTTCGGTGTGGCTGAACGATCATGAGCAGCCGCTATAACTATAGAGTCCACCTTGGGATGAGACTCCAGGAAGGAAATACCATCAGGCGCATGGCAGATCTGGTCTGCCTTCTTTGAGTGGCCGGGATAGAGTGTGGCAGCTGCCAAACAGTAGTGGTGAGGTCCTCGTGAGAGGTTGACCAAGGGGGGACAGGGATGGGAGAAACAGTCTCCAAGTCTAGGTGCTCCGCTAGATGCTTCCTTTACGGGTCCTGTTCCTCCGCATTCCAGCCATTGGTGCGCTGGATAATGTGAAGGAGCTCAGTAAAAGAGGAATCCTCCGGAGGGTATTTGGGCAATTCTTTGCCCTTGGCCACAGAGGATTGCTCATCCGATGAGGCTTCTGAGGAATCCTCCTCAGAGTTTGATGAATCTCTTCCCTCGGGGAGTCCAGTCCCCGGCAGGGTAACCTCCTGGGGAAGAGAGCCCAAAATGTGCACTGTGGCAGAGTGGATACAGCTGACAGGTGACATGAAATGGGGAGGGGGAGAGAACACCGGGCCTGGCAATCATTGTTCTAAGTCAGAAACCAGCTGGGATCTGGCGTCCTTCCACCAGGACTGTATAAGGGTTTGAAAGTCCTGTTGAGGTGAAAGTAGAGGAGGCGGAGGTGTAGGGGTGGGCTGAGGGTAGTAAAAAGGAGCGCCCCACCCTAAATACCGAGGAGGAGGATACCCCTGATAATAGGGGTTGCTAGGGGTCTGATACCCAGGGTAAAAAGTCTGGGGAAAAGAACCCATTGTCTGACCAGACAGTGGATAAGCTGGCATCTGGAATGCTGGATAGTGATGATACCCTGGCGGATGACCTTGTTCCGTCGGGGGTCTCGAAGGACCTGGAAAAGGATCCTGCGTCAGGTTGGCCGATGTCAGGGGGACTGACGTCGGGATAGTCGATGTCCAGAGGCCTGGTGTAGGGATGGCCTGCGTCGGACGCAAACGTAAGGGCCCTGACGGAGAGAGGTTGTAAGAGTGTCCATCGGTTCCCCATGCACCATAGATGGGGCGCTCGGTGGAGGAGGCCCTGATGGCAGAGCCATAGGTAGGTCTGATAGAGGGGGAATGAGGCCAGGAGCCCTTGTAAGAATGGGGTCTGGCGTCTGTGTCCCCAGTAGGGTATCCACAGGAGGGACCTGGGGCACAACCGCTGGAGTGGGACAGGAAAAGACCACATGCAGGAGGCCCACTTCCTCCTCCACCCCAGATGTGACATCTGGGGTAGGAGGTTCCACCGGGGAAGGTAGAGAGGAAGATTCCCGCCCAGGAAAGACCTGGGACGAGGGCTGACCAAGAAAGGTTGGCAGGCTCGACCAGGCGTCGGGTGAGACGGTATCAGCCCCCGACAGGCGAGCAACATCCGGGCAGTCGTCAGAAACTTGAACAACCGGCTTATCGGGTGATAGAGGGACCGGGGGGGCCTCAACCGATGTGTCGTGAAGATCCCTACCTGTTTTTTTGGGATCTGGTTTATCGACTACAGGTCAGGCACCGGAGGAGCCAGGGTCCGACTTAGCGGCAGAAACCGGGCGTTCACCAGAGGAGCCGGCGGACGACTTACCGGTGGAGATAGGCTGAAAAGAAGCAGAGGAACCTGGAGAAGTCCCGGACATGGCCTGGACAACCACAAGGGCAGGCGGAGGGTGAACGGCCTTGCTGGTCGAAGGCTCGCTGAAGGTAACCCGGTCCCGATCCTCTGTACATTCTCGTTCCCTGTGCTTCTCTTTGTCCTTCTTTTTCTTCTGTTTAGACTCCGAAGAAGGGGAAGATGTGGTATCCCTCAATTTCTGCATCTCTTTTTCAAGAGCGGCCATTCTGGACTTAAGTAAATGGGCCTCCAAAGCCTGCTGCCTGTATTTGCATGTGGCCTGATTGAAGGGCTTGCAGTCAGGGCAGGCCGCGAGGTCATGGTCAGGCCTAGGCAGAAGAGGCAGCGATGATGGCTGTCCTTGTGAGGGATATGTGAGCCGCACTTCTGCTTGGCCTTCAAAGTCGGAGGTGGAGAAGACATAAAAGAATCGAAAATTGGACTTGAAAACTTGTAAAATAAGTAGAAAATGGCGATCGACTGAGCAACGTTTACTATGAAGTTCTTTGCACAGGTCGACGGCGGGAAAGAACTGGAAGGCGGGCCGGCAACCGCCCACTATAAACACAAAGAAAAGTACTCAGCACACACTAAATGTAAGAAAAATTCAAAAACATAGCTACCAATATGAAGGAAACATTTTCTATGGCCAAGAGGAAAAGCACCTCAGAGGCACTGTGTTACTCAGTTAGGCAGAGAAAAGAGTCTGGTGCCTTCTAAGCAGACTCTACTCAGCACACCCTCAATCCCTCTCCTGACTGGCTAATTCATAAACTTATTACCATAAACTCCACCTCCAGGGCAGTTCCACCTAGTCAGCTAACTGCACATTGTTACTGATGATACAGGACCCCTGGGGTGAGAAAGTAAATTCAACTGGGTTACAAGGTCATTGGACAGGGGGGTAGGCAATGGACGTCCTGTACCTGGACTTCAGCAAATCGTTCGATTCAGTGCCACAAGGTAGGCTGATCAGCAAGCTGAGGGACCTGGGAACAGGGGACAAGCTGATCAAGAGTTGGCTGTGGGACAGGAACCAGAGAGTTGTGGTAGTTTGGGGGCGCGGGAACTATCCAGACCTAGACCTGAAACCAACAGGATCTCACAGGGCTCAGTACTCAGACCTGTGTTGTTCAACATCTTTATTTGTGACATATTAGAGGGGGTCAAAAGTAAAATCTGCCTATTTGCAGACAATACTAAGCTCTGTGGGAGGGTGGACGCAGTACAGGGGAGACGAGCATTATGGGAAGATCTGGCTAGGCTAGAGAAATGGTCGGGCATTTGGCAGTTGGGATTCAATGCTAAGAAATGCAAGGTCATTTACCTTTGAGCTTGGAACCCAGGGGCCAGCTACTGGCTGTGGGGCGTACAGGTAACCATCTCAGAGGAGGAAAAGGATCTTGGAGTATTGGTCAGGGGTGACATGAAACACTGCGCAATGCCGTGAGGCAGCAGCCAAAGCAAATAAAATGCTGGGTTTCATCGCCAAAGAAATCACCTCTAAGAGGGAGGAAGTTATTCTGCCACTGTACAGGTCACTGGTGAGACCACACATGGAATACTGTGTTCCGTTCTGGTGCTCTTATCTGAAGAAGGATATCAAACTACTGGAGGGGGTCAAGTGGAGGGCAACCAAAATGATCCAGAGCATGGGGGATAAAACATACGAGGAGAGGCTGAGGGAGCTCAACATGTACTCCTTGGAAGACAGAAGAGAAAGGGGAGACATGACAGAAACCTTCAAATACCTTAAGGGCATAAACAGGGTTAGATCGGAGAGCATCTTCAATTTAAGAAGAGAGGGTACAACAAGGGGGCACAGCCTGAAACCAGTGGGAGGCAGATTTAAGAAGGAAATTAGGAGGTACTTATTCACTGAAATGGTGGTGACAGGGTGGAATGAATTGCCGAAGGAGGTAGTTGTGGCAAACATGTTGGCCAGTTTGTGGGGGGTAGGGTGAAAAAGAAAATTAGACTGGGAGAAATCAATACTGAGAAAGGGAAGTGGGAAGAATAATGGTGTGGGTGTGGATGCCTCCAAGATGAGTGGGGGAGCAGCTTCAGGGAACTAGACTAAGCTGCACACTCAAGCAGACTTGATAGACCAATATGGTCTGTATCTGCTGGCAATTTTGTATATTCGTAATATCCTGTTCCCTCCAAAACAGGAACATATACCTCTCTGTGAGGGGGAAAAACACTGATATGCAAGTAAGCATCCTGCAAGTCCAGGGAGCATATATACAGGTTACTCACCTGTAACAGGAGTTCTAGGAATGGTATATGTTGTTCATCCACACTCATTGGCAGTATCCTTGCTGCTTTAAATCTTGCCGGAAGGTCTTCAAGCTTGCTCCTCCCACCCACCCGGGTGGTATAACTCTCGCTCCGCCCATGGCGCCAGATCTGCCCGCTGGAAGCTCAGGTTGTCTTGTCGAAGCCGGGAGGTCGGTGGAAGTAGGGATGAACAACATATACCATTCCTAGAACTCCTGTTACAGGTGAGTAACCTGTATTTCTAGGGACATGGATATGTTGTTCATCCACACCTCATTGGCAGACTCCTAGCAGTTCTCCGGAGGAGGGAGGCAAGACGACACCCCCATATACTTACTTGGGAAAGAGAGACTGAGAACCGAGGCCCCAAAACCAGCATCCCGGTGACTCAAGGTCGATGTGGTAGTGGGTAATGAAGGTGTTTGCTGACTTCCAGGTAGCAGCCCTGCAGATTTCCTGGATAGGGACGTCCCTGGAAGCAGCCACCGCTGCAGCAGTATGGCGGGTAGAATGAGCTCTTATCCCTCTGGGAGGCTCCATGCCCGCTAACTATAGCAGAGATCTATGCAGGAGGTTACCCACCTGCTTATCGTCCGCTTGGCTGCAGGTCTGCCAGATACGTGCTTCAGCGTGGGGTGACAAACAGCTGGCGAACCTCTCCCGAATATCAGCGCTAGCGCCTTATAATAGCGAGCCCCTCTAGGATCCAGAGTATGGAGCCTATATTCGGCCTCCGAGGTGTGATTGGGGAGAACACCGGCAGAGTCAACACCTGGTTAAGGTGAAACTCCGACACCACCTTCGAAGGAATTTCGGGGGCGAGGACAACCTTGTCCCTGGTGGAAGACCAGGTAAGGAGACTCGAGGAAGCGCCTGGAGCTCTCCCATCCTTCTGGCTGACGTGATAGCCACCAAGAAGGCGGTCTTCCACGACAGGTGAGAGAGAGCACACCTGTGCATAGGTTCGAATGGCTTGCCCATGAGCTTTGCCAGTACCAGCAGTAGATCCCACGGAGGTGGGGGTTCCCGCACTGGAGGGGAAATGTGATCAAGGCCTTTGAAAAAGCGCCAGACCACCTTCTCCTGCGCCACCGACTGCTTCCCAGCCCGCGCCCGGTAAGCAGAGATGGCTGCCAGGTGCACCCTTAGGGTCGTCGACCTAAGCCCTTGACTAGAAAGGGACCATAAATAGTCCAAGATGCTTGCCAAGGAACAGGAGGAAGGGTCCAAGCCTCTGTTCTGACACCAAAATGGAAAACCTTTTCCATTTGAAGGCATAGCATTTTCTGGTCGACTCCTCTGGGACGCCCAACTACATTGAGGACCTCGTCGGAAAGACCCAAAGCCTGGAACTCTAGCAGCTCAGGAACCAGGCCGTCAGGTGCAGGGATTGAAGGTCCGGATGGAACACCTTCCCTGATTGACTGAGAGCAGGTCCGGCGAGCTGGAAGCTGCCGCGAGTCCTGGAGCTGAGACTGAGGAGATCTGGGTACCAGAACTGGCGAGGCCAGTCTGGGGCTATCAGAATCACCTGCGCCTTGTCCCTCCTCGCCTTGAGAAGCACCTGTGGATCAAGGGAAATGGGGAAAGGCGTAAAGAGGCCGGGGTCCATTGCCTCGAGAAGGCATCCCCTGCAGCGAGCCCTGCTGAGGGGGGCATGGAACAGACTCAGCTTCGCGTTCTCCATGGAGGCAAACAGGTCCACCTGAGGTGTGCCCCAGTGGGAGAACAGATGCTGTACTACCTCCGGCAGGAGAGACCACTCGTGGGATGCAGCCCCTATCCGGCTCAGGGCATCGGCCAGGGTGTTGGAGGCTCCTGCCACGTGAATGGCTAGGAGATCCGCCTCCAGGCTGCGCACGAGTGACCAAATGCGGAGAGCTTCCTTGCATAGAAGCATGGAGCGCGTCCCGCCCTGGCGGTTTAGATAGTACATGGTCGTGGTATTGTCCGTCTGGACTCGGACCACTTGACCCCGGAGGAACGGAGCAAAGGCGGTGAGAGCTAGGCGGACCGCTCGGAGCTCCAGCAGGTTGATGTGGCATCGGGACTCCCGCAGGGACCAGAGGCCATGAGCCGGTGTTCCCCAGATGGGCACCCCAACCCATCAGAGAGGCATCGGTCGACAGAGAGACTCGGCTCGGGCGACGAGCAGGATGCCCTCCTGCAAATGATCTGGAATGGTCCACCACTGAGAGCATTCCACATCCCTGTGTCACCGCACAAGCTGGTCAAGGGATCGCGATGCCAGACCACTGGCTGGCCAGTCCCACTGAAGGGGACGATGTTCCAGCAGAGCCCAACGGACCACGCTGGTACAGGCCGCCATGAGACCCAGAGGCGCAGGAAGTCCGGGCAGGCGCAGGTGCCCAACCAGAAATGATCGGGCAAAGGAGGAAAGAACCTCGGCCCTGTCCATGAGCCGGCAGCTCTGGCTCAAGAGAGTCGAGCTGCGCCCGATGAATAAAATCACCTGCTTCGCTCGATTCGACTTGGCCTCGTTGATAAGGAGGCCCAGTTGAGAGCAGACCTGGAGGGCCAGATCTCTGGACCACTCCGCCTCCTTCCTGGAGGGAGCTGCTATCAGCCAGTCGCCCAGTGAGGTACACCGGACCCCTCGGCGCCGCGAGGAATGCTGTCACCACTGCCATGCATTTGGTGAAGACCCTGGGAGCTGGAGACAAGCCGAAGGGCATGGCTTGGAACTCGAAGAGGGATCCTTCCGCTCGGAAGCGAAGGAATCTCTGGTGAGACGGACGGATAGGGACGTGAAAAAACGCGTCCTGCAAGTCCAGAGAGCAGAACCACACGCCGCGTTCCAAGGATGGTATAATCTGAGCCAGAGTGACCATCCTGAAGGTTCGAGACCTTAGGAACTTGTTTAGGTCGTGTAGGTCGAGAATGGGGCGCCAGCCCCCCGTCCGTTTCGGAACCAGGAAGTACCTGGACACAAACCCTGGGTCTGAAGGAGGGTCCACCACCTCTCTTACCACCTCCTTCTGGAGGAGGAGAGTGATGTCGGCTCGACGAGCCGCCAGTGAGGCTGGGATCACGAAGCCCCCCGAGGGGCGACGGCTCTGAAGGGTGGTGCCTGCTCGAATTCCAGAGGCAGGCCTCTTCCCACCACCTCCAAGACCCACCTGTCCGTGGTAACAGCGGACCAAGCGGAACGGAAGTGCCGGAGCCGTCCCCCCACGGGGGGACCCAGGGGTAAGGTGACGGGATGGGCGACACCCTCAGCCCGTCACTGGGCAGGCTTGGAGGAGGACCGCCGAGGGACCTCCTGGGCCTACCTCCTGCCTCCTGTTAGAGGAAGCCGGCGGCTTGGGTTTGGGATGCCAAGGTCGAGCCTGCTGGCCCTGGCAGTTGCTGGGCCGAGCGCGAGGGGCACAGAAGGACGAAAGGGCTTAGGCTGTGGTTTGCTGCCTTTGTCCTTCTGAGCGGAAGAGACCGAGTCCAAGGTGGCATTGGACTTCTCGATCCTCTGCAGGTGACCTTCCACCCCAGGGCCGAAGAGGTCAGTCCCCAAAAGGAACATCCGCCAACTTGTGCTGGGTATCCGAGTAAAGGTGGATATCCTCAGCCAAGCCATGCACGCATAGCCACTGCGCGCCACCGATCTGGCACATGAGTCCCCATCCAAAGCAGTCTGGAGCTGCTGTTTGGCCACTGCCTGCCCTGGTCCCGCACCTGCTTAACCGTAGTCTGCAGATCGGGCGGGAAGATGAGGATGACCTCATCCAGGGGAGCCCAACAGGGCATGAGAAAAATGTGCCGCAGGGACGGCCAACTGGCCTGACGAGGCCGAGAGAGGCGAGGAGACTTTTCGCCCGACATAGTCCAATTTCTTGGACCCTTGTCAGGAGGTTTGTCCACATCCCTGGCGTTGCCCGGTGGCGAAACGCTGTCGGTAACCAACCCCTCAGCAGAGGTGTTCAGAACCGGACAAGGAACCGGTAGGGACCGCATCTTCCTATGGCCATCCTGGCGAAGGCGCAGGGCAGGAAGCGGGCGCTGCCAAAGTTCCAGTGCGGACCCACTATGGCCTCGGCCACGGAAAGGCCTCCGTCGGAGAATCCTCGGTCCAGAATCTCCGTGAGGATACCTGGCCCGTTTGGAAGCGGTTCGAGCTCCATCCGTAGACTCCGAGATGAGCGAAGCAGTCCTAGGAAGACGACGGGCTATAGTCCATTAGCTGACCTCCTGAAGACTCCAGTCCAGTCGCTTGGAGAAGAAGGAGAATCGTCTTCGGACTCGGAAGAGTCCTCAAAGAGCTGCCTCTGGCCTGAGCCACCCTTCACCTGCCGAGGTCGGTCGGGAGTGAGGGTAACTGACAGCCGATGGGGTAAACCCTTAGCCGACCGAGAATCCTTGGTCGGAGCCCCAATTGGTGGCTGTGGAGGCGGAGGTTCCACGGAATCGGTGGAGCAGCTGGTTTTAGCCGAACAACCGGCCTGGGTGTAAGTCCTCGGACAAGTCGAGGTTGTGTCAAGCCGTTCGGTGACAACCCTTATGGCGGGGAAGGCGCGGTCGGCTTATTCCCGGCCAGGAGGAGCTGTTGCAACATAAGGGTCCTCGTCTACCGTCGGCGTAATTCGCGAAGCCTCCCCTCATCGAGGAGGAGGGGCAAGGGGCAACGACGCCGCTACAGCGGTGCGGGCCGAGACCACCTATGGCGGTGGGAGCGGCTGGACCTTGAGGATCGAACCGAGACAGAGAGTCCCGGAATTTCGGGGTCGGTGCAGGGAGGTGTCGGCGGAACAACACTCCCGCCAGCTCGGAAAGGTCCATCCGAGAGCTCCGGAACCGGGCACAGGCGAGCCAGCGGGATCTCAACTCCTCCCGGGGAACCGGGAAGAGGATCTCGGCTGCTAAAGCGACAGCCCGTCCAATGGGTGAGAAAATCTCGAGCTTCATCAGTGGGAGTCTCGGTCAACTGACCTGGCGGGGACACCGTGAGGCCAGTGGCGAGAAGCCGGTCGACCGAAGCCGGCGGTCGGCGGCCCGGGAGAGGACCTTTCCGCTCCCAAAAGAGCGTCGACGGAGGGACTACCCTTGTCCCTCTTTTGGACCGAGAAAAGGTCCAGCAGGCATGAGCCCTTCTCCTTTAGTGGAGAGGGACAGACAAAGCTCATAAAGAAGCGTGTGGAAGAACCAGAGAAGCGGGATAAATGCAGCGGCCGAGGAAGATCTGGCCAGCGCCGCCTCCTCTTCGAGGCGACCATCACTTCGAGTTGATCCGCCGAGCCCGCCGCCATGAACACCATACCGAACTCCTTGGACTTCACCGAGATGGCCTTCTGGGACGGCCCAAGCTGCAATCGGGCAGCACGGTCTTTGAGGGGACGAGCCGGTGAAAGATGGAGCACAGGTCGCAAGCCTGCGGTCGTGCTCAAGGCCTAAGCAGTAGACACACGTGAGTGTGGATCCGTCCCAAGACATCTTCTGCCCGCCTGGGCATCTCCGAAATCCAGGAGTCGATTTGTCCATCGCAGCCGCGAGGGATCAAGACGAAGTCTTTTGCAAAATATTATTTTAAATCCATGAACGGAGAAATAGGAAACAGTCGCAAACGCAGAGCGTTAAGGAGGGAACCTGAGCTTCCAAGCGGTAAGGAAGATCTGACGTCATGGGGCGGAGCCGAGAGTTATACCACCCGGGTGGGTGGGAGGAGCAAGCTTGAAGACCTTCCGGCAAGATTTAAAGCGGCAAGGATACTGCCAATGAGTGTGGATGAACAACATATCCATGTCCCTAGAACCTGTTATTATGAGTAGAGGAGACTCATTCTGACTCCACCCCCATAGAGTGTGGGGGTTCTGACAGTGAGCCCCCAGCTGATCATAGACGCATCCGTGGCGATGGTTACCCGAGATACTAGAGGAGCAAAAAGTAGACCTTGTAGAACCTTGTCTTTCTTTGCCTACCCTACCAGTGATCTTGTCAGGTGCTCTATCACTTTTATGCAGAAGGACTAAGAGTGAGTGGTCGGTGACCACTGCGTACTGAGCATCCACTGCATGGTCTTTATGTGTACACAGACTAGAGGCACCGTGAACACAGGCAATGCCATGAGGCCCAACAACTGCTGTATTGAAAGCTGCCTGGAGAGAGATGCTCTCCATGAAGTAACAAGCCATCTGAAGATATAATTTCTCCTGTCCTCTGGAAGGAAACCCCTTGCCCTGGAGGTATCCATGAAGGCTCCCTTGAAAAGGAGCTCCTGGAAGGGTTAATGCTGGGAGAATGCCAGACTCAGGAGAACGCCCATGGAAAGAGTAACTGAGAAGCTGTGGCGACTGCTTCTTCTGTCTCTTGCCTGGACGGGCTGACTAGGAGACGGTCACCCTGGTAAGGGAAGACTTGAACGTCGAGATTTCTGTGAACCTCCCCCTGGACAAGAATTTGACTTTCTGAGGTTGAGAAGTGGGCGCATGCCGCCCGTTTCCTTTCGAACCAAAAGTTATGGGAGTGAAACCTGAGCTCTGCTCTGCCTGTGAAACAACTTCTACTGCCCTGTTCTTAGGAGGCCCTACATCTCGGAAGTAAGAAGGTCTGACTGAGAAGTGAACAGACTGAGCTGCCATCAGGGTGGAAGGTCTGTGAGAGTGTCAGCAAATAGAGAGAGTATCCCTCTTGGACAGTCCTCGGAACCCATTTGCTTGTTGAAATGGACTTCTACTGGTGATATAAACTGAGTCAGACGGCCCCTTACCACAGTAGAGGTCTCCCCCTTGGGCAGCTGAGGGGAAACTTGGGCCAGATCTACAGAGGTTGGCCCTGGGCACTTTCAGGTCTTGTGCCTTCTATTGTGTTTTCTATTTCGGCTGAGGAGTTAGGTTCCTGTAAAAGGCTCCTTGGCCTCTACTTGAAAGGACTGACTGATACAAAACTGTCCGAGTATCCTGCCCCACTGAAGGGCTGCAGGAGCTGACCTGGTTGTTTTAAAAGCAGTCCTAGTTTCTGAGAGATCTCCAAAGCTTGCTCAACTTGAGGGCCGAACAGATAAGCACCATCAAAAGGGATGTTCATCACCTTCTGTGGAGCATTGGTTGAAAACCCTGATGTTTCAGGAACAGTCACCTTCTACAAATGCCAGCGGCAGCTGCCCTAGAAGTAGTGCCATAGGCGTTCACAGAAGCCTTCAACTGTTGAATATTGGACTCTATACCCCTGGAGATGGTCTGAAGAAGCTCCATGTTAGCATCAGATTCCGGGAAGTTCTCAATCATTAATTTAAATGTGTTCCACAGGGTGTACTCGTACCGCGGAATGTAGGAATTTACGACGTAGAAGTCTGCCTTGGTCCACCGGCGAAGTCTGTAGTGATATGGTGGACTCTATGTTCCTGAGGAGAGACTAGGAAGAAGATCTTTCACCACACGTTCCACTGATACAGAAGGCTTGCTTTCCAGCCCAAAAAATGAGTCATCTGCTGTATCTTCGGACAAACGCAGGTTAGGGTCAGACTCATCAAATTCCATTTCTACCCCAGAAAGACTTCCAAATGCAGGTCTAGGCCAGGAAATGACGGGAGACACCATCAGCCAGACCTGTGTCAAGGAGCCTGGCTCCCTCCGTGATGCCAGCACCACCCGAGGCACCAGCGCCACAAGACCTGAAGAAGGGGAGTGGAAAAGTGGTACCTGTGCTGGCCCCTGTGATGAAACAAGGTGGGGGGGGGGGAGGCACGTGGAGTCGGCGTCAAAGGTGGTGGCACTAGAGAGGGCACCACGTGACCATCCTGGCCTGACCAACTTGACCGCGACCAACAGCTCCGCAGCTCGAAGGCCCCAGAACTGGGGCCATTGGCAAGGGCAATCAGGTCAGACACCGAACCCACTGCTCCAAAGGAGCGGCCCAGTGATGAAACTGCTCAGCGGAAGCCTCACAAAGGACAGAGAGGGGATCCGAAGTAAGATCATGGCCGTTAAGAACAGAGCCACAGGGGATCCCACCAGAGTCTGGTCAGGTTTACCGCTCTCCACCACCGATGACCCTTGTGCAGACATACCAGAGTGCAACCTCAAGCGGTACCATTTTTTCTTCCACAGAACAAAGAACTTGAGGTCAAGCGGTGCCGGATCCCTGATTAGGACTGTGAATGAGCCCGCTTCTTTTTGTACTTCAGGTGGACTGTCCTCCACCCAAGCACCGGACTGCCCATGGTCGGACACCCCCCCCCCCAAATAAAGGGTGGCGGACTGGACACAGCCCCACAGCCAGAAGAGCTTTCAGGCGAAGTCTCCCTACCATCACTGCTACCGTTTATGGTCAACTCCACTGATGGCAGGCTGAAAATTTCTTTAATTATTCTATTTTTTTCTCTTCCTTATTAAAATAAGAAAAGAACACTAAGTAGTAACTTAATCGAAACTGAATGGCTATAAGCTGCTGTCGTACAGATGTGAAGATTTGACTCCCAGCAGTCAAGCGACGTCACTGAAGTGCACTCGACGGCGGGGAAAAAAGGAACTGAGGTGGTTGGAGGGTCGATGCCGAGATAGCCTATACAGGCGTGAGCCACACTTGCGGTGCCACGCATGCACAGTCTTACCTCGGTGCCGGCCCTCCTGAAGATTTTTGGCTCTCGCTGGGTCCTAGCACCTCCAACGTAGTCTCATTGTGTGAATGAATGGTGAAGACTCACTAGTCCAGGAAGATCCCCTTGTTCCTTTGTTCCCCAGGGACCTGGTTCTATGGCCCTCTTGTGCAGCAGCATACTACTCTCTCTAGTAGCACTGGTATGTGGTCTGAAGAATAAGCTGATGGAACTGGTGGAAGGTCTAGAGTCAGCTCCAGAAGTTCTAGGGCATGGCTCTGTTCTATTAACTGCAAGACCCAAGCTTCTGCTGTAATCTCTCTCTGCTGTTCCAGGCGGAATGAGAGGCGACCCCTACCACCACCTCAGGATTCTGTACTGGAGGGTGGGGGCCTAACAAGGAGTCGTGCCGAAGCAGATCCGGCAGCCATAGCCACACCTCTTCTAGGGGTTTTGGAGTGGACACCGGTGGAGGAGGTTGGGGCAGGCAAAGCTGCTCAACATTTGCTCTGTTGCCTGTCCCCTGACCTAGGTCTACTGGTAGCCCTGCAAAAGGGTACCTTCTGCCTACTTTTCAGTTGAGTGTGATAGAGGGAATGGACTGACCACAGAGTCCATACTGAGGCTTGCAGTTCAGAGAGGATGTCCTGTGCATCTGCCCCAAAGAGACTGTATCCGCTGAAAAGGGGTATTCAGAATGGATTGCTGGACAACACTAGCAAATCGTGACATCCTAAACCAAGAATGCCTTCTTAGATAGATGCCAGTCGCAGCTGCTCTGGCTGAGACATTTGAAATGTTGCAGGCACACTTTAAGAGGTGTTTACCCATGTCAGCCCCAGTCTGGAGGGCCTTGAGCATCTACTGATTCTGGGGACCCTTTGGGAGGGACTGGGCTGCTGCTTTAGCCTTTCACCAGACAGTATTCTAGTATTTGACAACACAGGCATGATAATTTGCTATTATGAGGCGCAGTGAAGCAGAGGCAAACATCCTCTTTCCCAAGAGGTCCAGTTTTCTTGACTCCTTATCTGGGGGGAGAGAACTGAGATGTTGAGGCTCTTTAGATCTATAATGGGCTGCATTTATTACAACCACACCATCCTCAGGCTGGCCAATGAAAAAGGGCTTTCCTGAGGGTGCCTGGCACAGCCTGTCTGCCTTTCTAGGCATGGCAGGGATCAAGCTTGGTCTGTGCCAGGCGGCCAGGGGGCATCCTTTTGTGTAGCCAACACAGAAGGAATGATAAAGAGGTGGAGAATCTGGTAGCTCTAGAAACTCTACCAATATTCTCCTAGTGTTGTCTTACTTCTCAGCATCAAACCCCACTGCAGTTTGGAGCTGCTTCATGATAGAGATGAGAGTTCTTCAGGAGGGGCTCTTGGAATATACAGTGTACAAAGGGAGGCAGTATAGCACAGTGGTTTAAGGCTCTGAGCTGCAAATCTGGAGACCTGGGTTTGAATCCCACAGTCCCCACTTGCATACTGTGTGACCCTGAGCAAGTCACTTAACTTCCCTGTGCTCCCAGGCTGCACCTGTAAACAAGCTTTCAGCTTAGTGTCTCTCTCCTGGTTAAACAATTGGAAAAAAAAAATCCTCACTCCTGGTGGAAATGGTGGCACCACACCTGTCAGATTGGCTCCCATCCATATCTTCCTCCTCTTGTAAAAGTAGGTCAGGGCGGAAATGGTGGCACCAGACCTGTCAGATGGGCTCCCATCCATATCTTCCTCCTCTTGTAAAAGTAGGTCAGGGTGGAAATGGTGGCACCAGACCTGTCAGATGGACTCCCATCCATATCTTCCTCCTCTTGTAAAAGTAGGTCAGGGCTGTATTCCTGATCTTCACTGACAAGCTCTGATAGGCGCAAGGAAGGAAGCGAGGACGTCAATGCGCTGAAGTGTGTAGGGCATATCAATGCCAGGTTGGTATGAGAGACCCCACCATCACTGTGCCTCATGTAGGAGGAGGAGGTCTAAGGCGCTGTATTATCTCCACAAAGGAGGACAGCACCATCTGAACATCGACAGTGGCCTGCATTGCAGGGGTACCTTGTGATGTCAACAGGGGTGACTGAAGCCCCGACGTCGATAGGCCATCACTAGCCATAGGTGTGGCAGAACTCAGTGCCAGACGGCCTTGAGGGTTCTGAGGTCTGAGCTGCAAGGACTTGCAATGTCGTCAAGGGGTGACAGCAGCCTCGTCATGGGTCTTCACCAGCTATGGGAGGTCCGGTGGAACTCGCTGCCAGAGCTGACCCTGTGGGTTCGAAAGTCTGAGTGGCAGGAGGCATCACCACCAAAGCGGTCAATGACACAGCAGCGGTTGGCGCAGAGTGTAGCGGTGACCAGGTGCACACTGGAAGGACTTATCCTTACTCTGCTCCTCCCAGCGTTTGTGCTTTCCTGAAGACTTCTCTCAGGCCATGGAGATCTGGGAACCCAAAGAATGGGGACGCAGTGGAGCTCCTCACCTGGAGCCTTCTCTCCATTCTGGCTACCTGCTGCTTGAGGAGGAAATAATGCAGGGCTTTCTGGTGGCGTTGCTGGGTAGCTTGATCAAACTTTAGGCAGATGTTGCAGGCCTTAATGTCGTGGGCCTCTGCAAGACAGCACACGCAGACACTGTGGTTGTCGCTGAAATAGATTTTTCCACCACACTCGCAGAAACAGAAGAGTTTAGCGGTGTCTTTTATCGATATACATCAACAGCAATCACTTTAAAATAAAGTGATAACTACTAGGGTGAGAAAAATAATAAAACTTAGGAAAATCGAAGATTTAGCAGTCGACTATAGCAGCAGCGACTCCGTGGAGTCTGGCGAGTATGGTCAATGGTGAGAAAAGAACTGAGGAGGGAGAAGGGCCACCCATGCATATATAGAGAGAACGTCAACGTAAGACGTCATCATGGGCAACTCCTAGTGGACTGCTTGCAAAAACGTTTCCATGTGGTCCTGGCGCCTGTCGGCTATAGTTCCATGGGTGTGGCCTGATGAAACAGATATCCTCGAAGAACATCTGTAGTTCTAGGAGTGATATATGGTGTAAATTCACACTCTGGCAAGCTTCCTCTCCCCTTAAATATTTTCAAGTTAAGCTTCTCCCACACACATGGGTGGAATACTCCTTTGCTCTGCCCCTTGACGTCAGATCTTGCTTGCTGGAAGCAGGGATCCATGTGCCACTTGCTAGGGGAGGTTGGGTGGATTAGAGTGGTTGTGCACCATATACCATTCCTAGAAATGGAAATTACGTACTTACCGTAATTATTGATCTTCTTGGACAGTCTCCATCACTCATTCACATTAGTGGGATATCGCGGGAGGCGCTAGGACCAAACAGGAGCCTAAAATTTTCTAAGAAGAGGTCGTGTGAGAGACAGGACCACGCCTCACGCCTTTCCTTGAGACAATAAGCACCTGTGTAAACTATCTCGGCGTTGACCCTCCCATCACCACCTCAGTACCTTTTCGACCGAGGAGGTGCAGCGTACCTGATGAGAATAACTCATACTGAGTTTCTGGGCCTGAGAGGGCCCAGATGGCCTTTGCAAGAAAGGTCAAAGAATAATTTCCTCACAGTCTGAACCACAGGACCATGAAGACCAGGAAAGAACCCAGGGGATGGTGGGTGTGCGTGTGAATGAGTGATGGAGACTGTCCAAGAAGATCAATAATTACGGTAAGTACGTAATTTCCATATCTTCCTGGACTAAGTCTCCATCACTCATTCACACTAGTGGGAGAGTACTGAGCCAAAACCAACAACCCTGAATAGGGTGGTAGGAGATAGGGTTCACTCAGAAAGGACAGCCAAGGACTGTCCTGCTAATAAAAAGAGCTGTCTTGTAAAGAGCAACTAGAACATAGTGCCTACAAGATAAGCACTCGAGTTGTAACTCACCACTTTGCAGACGACTGCAATGGACACAAAATGAAAGTCTGCTAGGAAGCCGCAACCACTCTAGGAGAACAGCGAAAACCCAGCCTCACAATTTGGTATAGGACCAAAATTAATAGTGTCAAAGACATGTACTAATGTAACGTAAAGGGACCTCCCGGAGCACTTGAACCCCTTACTTGGTGAGCAAGGGGGTCCAAGTGGGGTTAGTCCATTAAGGAGAATGGTCTCCACTTAGTCACAGGAACCTTCCTGATGGAAGGCCAAGCACGACTTAGAAGCCTCTCATGGTGGTCTAGAAGAACCAGATCCTACCTACTGCATATTCCAAAGGAATCATCCTGCCCCTGTGTGTACAACTGTAGTAGCAGTCTCTGAACTCAGGGAAGAAAGGAAAAAGTGTACATGAGGATGTGTCCAATGCGGAAAAAACATTCCGACAGAAAAAAACAGGGGCTGGATTTCTAAGGCAAATAGAGGCAGATGTGCGTCGAGGAGGGACAAAGCAGGACCAAGTTAGGGCTAACCCATTTGTTGACGTGACTGAAAGATGCAGTGACTCAATGCGGTGAGGCACTACCCACTCTGGCCTCCCTGAAGGGAGTAGGAAAGTATTCTTGTTTGTTTGCTAAAAAACAAACATCATAACTCCATCACACACTTGAAGAGGATAGCTTCGTGAGCGACTGGCATGGACCAGTGCGCAGGAACCGAAGGTGTGAATATTTGAGAAGCTACCTCAGAAAAAAGACTTACTAGACCTTCCGTCAAGAAGGAGAAAATCGCCTGTTAAGTTAAGCAAGCAAAGAAGTAGGAACCTGAGTTCCGACTCGCTGGAGAGTTGCTTCTGCTGCTGCAAGGCTCTGCTCAAGAGAAGAAAGCCGATAAAAAGAAAGAGGAATTAACAGACTGGGCAGTCGCCTAGGTCTAGGAAATGTCTCTGAATGAGAGAAATCTCTCTTAGAGAAAGAGATGACCCATACCGCCGGCGGATCGGACTCCCCCTAGGGGAAGAAGAAGTCAGGTACTCTTTACCGTACTCTGGAGACGAGCGCCTCAGGGGCTTGGGTGGAACCTGACCAGATCCAAAAAGGGGGGTATCGCGTAATTTCGGCTAGGCCCTGTGCTGTGATGAAATTTTTTTTTTTTGTAGTCCGAACCTAACAAGGCTTTCAGGCTGCTATTTTGCAAGGACTGTCTTGAAACAAAATGACAAAGATGTTCTCCATCTCAGTGCAGAAGGAGTCTGAGCATCCATACTGAAAGCATGACTGGACTAATAATCACAACTGGAGAGATGTTAACCACCGGTGCCGAAGAAGCCACTGAAGGGGCAATATCACAAGGGGGCTATATACCCCTATCAAAGGAGCGGAAGAGCCAGAGCAGCTCAAAACCATTAAATTAGAATGTCCCACAGAGTGCAGCTGACTTGATGATTGAAAAAGGCTAGACGCCGAAGTGTATGGTCCACAGACGCCGTGTGAAATACTATAGTGGACCCCATTACTGAGGAACTACAGAAAAGATTTTCCATCACGGACTCTGATGATAGAGAGGACGTGCCCTTCAGTATATAAAATGAGTCGCCCGCTGTATTACTGACCAGAAGGACATGGAAAGACCCATCTAGATGCAATTCTACCCTAGAAGGACCTCCAGGAGAGGTCTAGGTTAGAGCTACTAGAGACTCTGCCAACAGGAAGGATGTCGAGGAGCTTGGTACCATGTAGGGAGCCGAGAAAGTGCTGAACAGAATGAGATTCCACTGGCAGAGCAGTACAGCAGAGTTCCATCAGCAGAAAACCGCTGGATGACACAAGATCCCACATAGACCACCACTCACTAAGATGTGTGGAAAAAATAATCCGCAAAACAGAAGTTCATTCTGCGATAAATATTTCGCCACAAGTTCTGTGGAAAGGAAGTCCAAAAAGGAAAAATGTGTCACTAATTCTGCTATACAGCACCCACTAGCACCCGTGCAGCATCACTCGTGGCACAGGAGGGCACCAAGCAGTGCTTATGTCAACCTGGGCGATACCAGAGGGCAGCCGTGGCAGTACCTGCAGGCACCCCCGGCACTCATGTAGCAATGGCACCCGAGGGCACCCCCGACACCCATGGCACCATGGTACTCAAGACACCCATGGCAAGAATGGCACCTGAGGGCACCAGTGGCACCCATGGGCACCTGTGGTGCCACCTGCGGCACCCACGGGTGCCCCTGGTGCCATCCATGGTACTCATGGCACCAGTGGCACCCGTGGGCACTCACAGCACCACCCGTGGCACCCATGGGTGCTTCTGGTGCCACCCATGGCACCCATGGGTGCAAGGCGCCGCCTGTGGGTGCTTGGCACCATCCGTGGGTGCACGGTGCCACCCAGACACCCACGGCACCACTGACGGCGCCAACAACCAACGGCAGCAACAAGAGCACCCACAGCACCGCACAGAGCGATGGCGCGACCCACGGTGCTGACCAAGGCACGAAGGAAAATACCAATGGAAATCCTGAGAAGGGGAGAAGGAAAAAGGTGGTGCCCATGCCAGACCCTGCATGGAAAAGGGACAGGGTGGTAGGCATGAGGGGTCGGCATGATGGCAAAGGCACCAAGACGGCACCTCGCCATTCGTGATCCAATTGACCTGGCTCCGGTCCAACGGCTCTGAGGCCCAAAGGTCCCGAAATCAGGAACAGAGCCAGGAAAAACTGGAAGGTCAAACCCCCTACTCCATAGGAGCGGCCCAGAGGTGAAACTGCCCACCGGAACTCCAACAAGGACAGAGATGGAGCTCAAAGTCGAGATTGCAGCAGTTAGGAGCAGGGCCAAGAGGAACCCACCAAAGTCGGTTCAGGCCCATCGCCCCTTCCGAACAATCCTTGTGCAGATGTACCAACGGGCAACCTCGAGTGGCACTGATTCGTCTTCCCCCAACGAGGAAGAGGAGCTCGAGGTCAAGCGGAGCAGGATCCCCGAACCGCGTAGATTTGTGCTTGAGAGGACCATCCCCACCCCGAGCACAGGACTGTCTAATAATCGGACCCCGTTAATTAGGGCGCGGACCGGACACAGCCCCTCTGCCATAAAGCTTTCAAATGAAGTGCTCCTACCGTCACCGCTACCGTCTAAGGACAACTCCGTTGATGGCAGGAAATAATTTTTCTTCTTCTTCATAATCATCTTCTTGTTCGTAAAATAAGAAATTACTACTTAAAATATTAAACATTAAAAGCTGCTGTCGTATAGATGAAAACTTAGACTCCGGCAGACGAGCGACGTCGACATCCAGCACACTAGATGGCAAGAGAAAAGGAACTGAGGCGGTTGGAGGGTCGAAGTCGAGATAGCCTACACAGGTGCTAGCTAGTCTCGCGGTGCCGCACATGTGTGGTCCTGTCATGGCGCTGACCCTTCAGAAAATTTTAGGCTCCCATTTGGTCCTAACACCTCCGGCGCTATCCCACTAGTGTGAATGAGTGATGGAGACTTAGTCCAGGAAGATCTACCATTACAGATGAATAACTCATTTCTAGGGGCGTGGATATGGTGCACTAATACATCCACACTCTGGGAAACTCCTAGGAGGGGGCAAGGTGCAGACCCCTTCTTGGCAAACAGGAATTATAGAACCAGGATCCCAAAAAACGGCATCCTGGCGTGACTCAAGGTCGATGTGCTAGAGGAAGATGAAGGTGGGTGCTGACTTCCAGGTAGCAGCCCTGCAGATCTCCTGGATGGGGACGTCCCTGGAAGCAGACATCGAGGCAGTGGTATGTCTGCTGGAATGAGTCCTAAGCCATACAGGAGGCTCCCTACCAGCCAAACTATAGCAGAGGTCAATCCATACACCATTCTGGGGGAGCATAGCTCCCCTATGGATATACCCGCAGAGGAGACTAAGGAGGGTGCAGACAACTGTCACAAGGGAGGCCCTCAGGAAGGAGACAGAGGGCACCACAGGGAAAGAAAGCAGCTCCTGGTGGGGGACTCAATTATTAGGGGGATAGAACTGGGGGAAGCAGGGAAAACTGAAGTAAGGGGCCTGCCTGGTGCCATGGCTTGGAGGGACAGGAAGCGCATCCTTAGGATCATTAGAACAGTTGCAGGAGTCTGAGCTGGACGTCATTGTCCACCTACGGACAAATGACTTAGCTCATCATGAGATTAGAGCAGTGCAGAAGGACTCTGTAGAGTTGGGGAGGGGGTTAAGACAAGTAGCACACACAGTATCCTTCTCAGAGGTACTGCCTGTCAGTGGCATGGGTGAGGCGAGGGTACTTTGCACCATGCAGTTTAACAAATGGTTGAAAAAATGGTGTGGAGCACAGGGGTTTGGCTTCATTGGGGACTGGGGTTCCACCTGGAGGGACACCAGCCTATACTGGCAGGATGGTCTGCATCTGTCCAGGAAGGGAACAAGTCTTTTGGGCATCGGTTTAAATGCTTCATTGGCAAGCTTTTAAACTAGTCAAGGGGGGAGGCACTGATAAGCAGCAGGAAAATCCCAGCCTCCCCCTACAAAACAGGGTACTAAATGAGAAAAAGACCAAGGTAGAAAGGCCAGTGGGGGATGCCGCTACAGAAGGTAAAGCCATCAAAAAATGGAGAGCAATGAGGACCAATGCCCGTAGTCTGGGTAACAAGCTTCCTGAATTAGTGGCCTTGATGGAGGAGGAAGATCTGGATATCGTGGCAGTCACAGAAACATGGTACACACAGAACCATGACTGGGACGTAAACATACCAGGATACATTATCTATAGGAGGGACAGGGAGGGTAAAAGGGGAGGAGTAGCTCTCACATAAGAGAAGAAATCAAAGCAACAGAACAAAAGGGTAAACAGGGAGGAGAAGAAGCACTGTGGGTCAATTTGGAGGCAAGCAATGGCACCACAATCCGCACAGGGGTTGTATACAGACCCCCCTCTCAGGGGGAGGAAATGGACAACGAAATGATAGAAAGTATACTTAGAATGGCAGATAAAGGGGAGATATTGCTGATGGGTGATCTGAATATGCCAGATGTTAACTGGAGTGCAGTTGCAGCAGCCACTTCTAAGAGTGGGGTTATTCTAGATGCCCTACAGGGGGCATGCCTTAGACAACTAGTATTGAGCCCACTCGAGAGGGAGCAATCTTAGATCTGGTTCTCTCAAATGGAGATGAAGAGAGGATCACAGATGTAGAAGTGGGTAGCCATCTGGGAACTAGCGACCATCGAACAGTATGGTTCACAATAAACACAGCAATAGAGTCAAGCCATACAAAGACAAAGGTACTGGATTTTAGGAGGGCTGACTTTGCCAAAATGGGTGAGTGCCTAAGGAATGCACTAGCAAATGGGCAGGAAGGAGGGGTGGAAGAACAATGGGGAATAATAAAAACTGCCATCACAGAGGTAACAAGCCTTTGTGTAAAGCAAATAAACAAAATGAAACAAGGTAAGAAACCACTATGGTTCTCAAAGGAAGTGGCAGTGAAGGTTCAAGAGAAAAGAAAGCATTCAGGAAGTACAAGGAATCACAGAAGGAACAGGACAGAGAACTGTATCAGTTAAAGCAAAGGAAGTTGGAAAGGCAGTCAGAACAGCAAAGGCCCAAACCGAGGAAAAGATAGCCAAATCAGTTAAGAAGGGGGATAAAACCTTTTATAGGTACATCAGGGAGCGAAGGAAGACCAAGGGAGGGATAGTGAGGCTTAATAAAGGGAGGGAGGGTGGGCAGAGGTGACTGTGAAAAGGCAGAGATACTAAACAAATATTTTTGCTCAGTATTTACAAAGGAAGAGGGGAGGTACCTAAAACAAACAGTAGAAACACTCTGGATACAGAAGTTGATACCAGCCCATTTACAGAAGAAAGGGTTCTGAAAGAGCTCTTAAAACTGAAGGTGGACAAAGCAATGGGGCCTGATGGGATTCATCCTAGAATTGAAAAGAACTAAGGGTAGAACTAGTGACACCACTGACTACCCTCTTTAACAAATCATGGGAGGATGGGGTGGTACCTGAGGACTGGAGGAGGGCAGATGTGATTCCCTTCATGAAAGTGGGAGCAAGGCAGAAGCAGGAAACTATAGACCTGTTAGTTTAACCTCAGTGGCAGGGAAAATGATGGAATCACTTCTGAAGGAAAGAACTGTTGAGTATCTAGAGGCCAGAGGGCACAGGACCCAAGGCAGCATGGATTCTCAGCGGAAGGTCATGCCAGACAAATCTGATAGATTTCTTTGACTGGGTGACCAAAGTAGTTGATCAGGGAGGGCTGTGGACATGGCCTACCTAGACTTTAACAAGGCATTTGACACAGTCCCAACCAAAGATTAATATACAAGTTAGCCAGCCTGGGAGTGGGTCCCAAGATGACAGCCTGGGTAAAGAACTGACTGGAGAATAGGACACAGAGAGTAATAGTAAATGGAGTCCATTCTGAAAAAGGGGTTAGTAGTGAGGCACCGGGGTTCAGTATTAGATCGGTCCTCTTCAATGTCTTTATGCTTACATTGCAGAGGGACTGGAAGGAAAAGTATGTCTCTTTGCAGATGACACAAAGATCTGCAACAGAGTTGATGCACAAGGTGGGGTGGAAAGGATGAGAAGGGACTTGGCAAGGTTAGAGGAATGGTCAAATGTATGGCAGCTTAGATTCAGTGCTAA
This sequence comes from Neoceratodus forsteri, assembly GCA_016271365.2. Taxonomy (NCBI): domain Eukaryota; kingdom Metazoa; phylum Chordata; order Ceratodontiformes; family Ceratodontidae; genus Neoceratodus; species Neoceratodus forsteri. Next base: position 1,294,757,241 of record CM057454.1, on the reverse strand, counting down.
GAAGTGCAAGGTAATGCACCTGGGAAACAAAACCCAGGGGAAGAGTACACAATGGGGGGTGAGATATTAACAACAACAAAAATGGAAGGGGACCTGGGGTAGTCATATCAGATGACCTAAAGGTGGGCAAACAATGTGAGAGGGCAGCAAGGAGGGTGGGGAATACTGGGATGCATAGGGAGAGGCATCACCAGTAGAAAACAAGAAGTTATTATCCCTCTGTACAGACAGCTGGTGAGACCACATCTGAGTACTACGTGCAGTTCTGGAGACCCAATCTCATAAAGACATAGAAAGGATGGAAGCTGTCCAGAGGAGGGCAACTAAAATGGTGCAGGGTCTGCACCAGAAGACATATGAAGAGAGACTTAGGAGCTTAATATGTATAGCCTCGAGGAAAGAAGGAGAGGGGACATGATAGAAACTTTCAAGTACCTCAAGGGAATCAACAAAGTCCAAGAGGGTAGCATCTTTCAAAAAAAAGAGGTGCAAGAACAAGGGGGCACAATTTGAAGATAGAAGGGGGCGGCTCAGAGGTAATTTAAGGAAGTATTTTTTCACAGAGAGGGTTGTGGATGTATGGAACGGCCTTCCAGAGGAGGTTGTGGAGTCAAAAACAGTGGTGGAATTCAAGCATGCATGGGACAGTCATAAGGCAATTCTAGGGGGTTGGGGTAGGAAGAAGTAGGCTGCTGGTTAACTAGGATCTGCAACTTATCCATCAGGTAGGGAAATGGGCAGACTGGGTGGGCCAAGCGGTCCTTATCTGCCGTCAAATTCTATGTTAATGCCGGAGATAATCCACCTGCCACTCGTCCACTTAGCTGCAGGTCTGCTAGGTACAGCTTCAGCATAGGTGACAAAGAACTGATGAACCTCTCCTCAAACACCAGCCATGCGCTCCTTATAGTACGTGAGCATTCACCTCAGGTCCAACTTGTGGAGCCTGTGCTCAGCCTCCAAGGCTGGTGTGGTGAAGTGATTCAGGAGGTTACCCATCCACACTACACCACTCAGACCCCATAATGGACAAAAACAGTTACAGCCGGGGAGCGGTACAGTGAGTCCACACTGCGGCGGTGACCGGTAGGAGACCGTACCGGCCAGCTCCTCGGGAACCGGGCGACCTTTACAGCAGTGCCCAGTCCCACAATGCAGCTCGCGTTGCGCCACGGCCCTGGGACCATACCGTCCATCACTACCGCCGGTAACGTTACAGAGGCGGGACTGGTTTTATAACTCGTTGTTGAAACCACCTATGTGGTTTCAACAACGGTTACGAAAACGCCTTCTGTAACGTTACAGGTGTAAACGCAAACTGTTGCGGTAACGGTTTGGGCAGTCTGTAACGTTTCAGAGGCATAGTGTGGACAGGGCCTAAGATGACACTCTGACACAACCTTTGGGAGGAACTTCCGGTGAGGACGGAGAACAACCTTGTCATTGTGGAACATCAAATATGGAGACTCCACTAAGGGCCCCTAGAGGTCACTGATCCTTCTGGCTGAGGTGACAGCCACCAACAAGGCGGTCTTCTATGACAGGTGTTACATTTCACACCTGTGCATCAGTTCAAACGACTTGTCCATGAGCACTGCCACTAGCAGTAACAAGTCCCACGGTGGCAGTGGTTCAAGCACCGATAGGGACAGGAGGTCAGGGACCTTAAAGAAGCACCTAAGCCAGACCGGTGGTGCAGAAGGTTGAGGACTATGCCTTACTTCATGCTGCCCCGGCGACTTGGGTTCAGGAACGACCTCGGCTCATCAGGGTGCTGGCACGGTGAGGAGGGTGGAGTGGGATCAAGCAGCCAATGGCAGCTTTCCTCTCCTGGGGAGGTCATTGTCCCCCCACCCCATAGTTCCGCTGCCACCGGGTGGAGGTCCAATGGCTGTGTAGGCCAGAGGGGGCGGAAAGTTGGGAGGTCTCGGGACTTGACGTGTGCATGCACCTGCTAGCGCCCGAGAATGGGGATGGGGCGTAAATGGGGACAAAAAAACAATAAAAATATCAATTTTTTAAAAAAAAGCACTTGACCACCTTCACCCCTGCCACTGTCAGCATAACAGCCAATGCCCCGTATGCAGAGATGGCTGACAGAGCTGTACCTTGAGGGTCATCGACCTCAGGCCTGACAGAGAGGGACCATAGGTAATCCAGAATTCTAGAAATAGGGCAAACCAGGAAGTCTAGCTCCCCGCCCTGGCACCAAATGGAAAACCTCTTCCATCTGAAGGCACAGCACTGTCGAGTAAACGTGGAGCACCTTGGAGAGACCCAAAGCCTGAACTCTAGCCACTCAAGAACCAGGCCATCAGGTGAAGGGACTGAAGAGTGGGATGCTGGACTTTCCCATTGTGACAGAAGAGCAGGTGCGGGCACAGAGGCAGTTGCCATGGAGGCCTGTTGCTGAGGAGATCTGGATACCAAAACTGGCGTGACCAGTCTGGGGCTACCAAAATCATTCGCACCTTGTCCCTCTGCACCTTGACCAACACTCTGCAGATCAGGGGAAATGGAGGGATGGTATAAAGGAGGCCTGGGGTCCAGGGCCTTGCAAACGCATCACCCAACAGTGTTCTGCACTGTATAGGAACGGGCACAAAATAGCCTCTGCTTTGCATTCTCCCAGGAGGCAAACAGGCTGATCAGGGGAGTGCCCTACTAGAAGCACAGCAATTCCTGGTGCAGGGACCACTCGTGAAACACCTCATCCACCTTACTGGAGGCTCCGGCTACACGAATTGCCAGGAGATTGGCATCCAAGCTGTGCATAAGTTTCCAGGTGCAGAAGTCCTCCCAACACAACCTGAGGGAGTGCATTCTGCACTGCTTGTTCAGGTAGTACATGGTTGTGGTATTGTCCATTTGGACCTGCACAACCCAACCCCGGACAAATGGAGCAAATTCTGTCAGAGTGAGGTACAGTGCATGGAGCTCCAACAGGTGGATATGGTAATGGGACTCCCTGGGGTCCAGAACCTGTGGGCCCCTAGGTGCCCTTCCCATCCCACCAGACAAGTCGGTTGGCAGGGTGACCATCAGCTCTGGGTGGACAAACGGGACTCCCTCCTCCAGATGCTCCGGGATGAGCCACCACTGGATGGCATCCCACATCGGCTGAGTCACCATGGCTGGCAGGTCCAGTTGACCTATGCGTTGAGACCACTGGCATTCCAGCTCCCACTACAGGGGGTGCATCTGCTAGCAGGACCATCTGACCATGCTGGTGCAGGATGGCATGTGCCCCAGAAGCTGCAGGAAGTCCCAGGTAGGGTGTGAGCGGCCAAACTGAAAGGATTTGACAAAGGAGGTATGATCCGATACCCAGCCTGCAGAGAGTTGGACCTTGGCCCGAATAGAGTCTAGCTCTGCCCCAATGACATGGATAATCTGTGAAAGGTCGAGTTTGGACTTGACCGGGTTGACCAGAAGGCCCAAGTTTCTGCAGGGCTGGAGGACCAGGTCCCTGGATTGCTCAACTACCTCCCTGGACGGCCCAGCTATCAGCCAGTTGTCCAGGTACGGCTAGATCTTGGCACCGCAGGAATGCTAACATCACTGTGATGCACCTGAAGACCCTGGGGGCCGAACAGAGGATGAAAGGCATGACTTGCACCATGTAGAGAATCCCCTCTGTGTGGAACTGGGAGGTACAACCAGTAGAACAGGCGGTCTAGAATGTGGAAGAAGGCATCCTGGAGGTCCAGAGAGTAGAACCACATGCCCTGCTCAAGGGACAGAATGATTTGGTTCACAGTAACCACCCAAAATTTGCACTTCCTCAGGAACAAAGGTTGTGAAAATACAGTATGGGGCTCCAATCCCCGGTCTGTTTCTGGACCAGAAAGTACCTGGACACAAAGCCCTGGCTGGCCGTGGTGTCCAGGACACGGGCTATAGCTCTTTTCACTAGGAGCTGAGCATTGTCCTCCCTGAGGGAAGACAATGGGTCCTGTGACACCACGGACTCCCATGGAGCATGGGCTTGGTAGAGCAGGATAGCCTTGAAGTGGAGAGGCAATCCATTGCCCACTACTTCTAGCTCCCATCTGTCCAAGGTGATGGCAGACCAAGCGTGCCAAAAATGGCAAAGCCAACCACCCATGGGGAGCTGAGGCAGGGGCTGGACGGGTGGGAGACAGACACCTCCTGACCTGTCACTCAGCAGCCATGGAAGAGGCACCGGCACCAGCAGCCAGAAGGGCCATGCCACCTCGATCCCTGGGCATCTTGGAGCCCTGGCTAGTGAACTTAGGCTTAAGTTACCAGACCTGCGATTGACCCAGCTAGGGCTGCTGCTGTTTGGGCTGCTGGGATGGAAAGGGACGAACAAGAAAAGGCTTTTTCTCAGCTGCCTTCCCAACTGGTCCTTCTGGGAGGATGTCATAGAGTCAAAGGTAGCACTGGACTTTTTGATCCTCATAAGATGCCAGTCCATTCCAGGGCCAAAAAGGTTGGTGTCAAAGAAGGGGACATTGGCCAATTTGTGCTGGGTTTCCGCCATAAAGGTAGAAATCCATAGCCAAGCCCTGCGACACACCATGATTGCTGCGGCCAAGGACTGGGGGCAGGAGTTTCCAGTGTCCGAAGCTGCCTGAAGCTGGTGCCTGGCCACTGCTCAACCCTGGTCTCTGATCACCTTAACCGCCGGCTGCAAATCTGCAGAAAGGCGGGTGAGGACATGGTCAAGGATGTCCATGAGAGCACGACCAAAGTTGGCCATCATCAAGGCATAATTCGCCTGATGGAGAGATGAGGGGATGTAGCGTAAACTTTCCTGGCAGTGAAGTCCAGCTTCTTGGACTCCCTGTTGGAGGGGTTTGTCCACATCCACAACATTGCCAGTCTTACAGAAGACATGGTCTACCACAAACCCCTTAGCCCTGGGATAGTCCAAAAAAATCAGAAAGGGAGCTGGTCGGAACCGCACACCTGTGGACCAGGCAGACCAAGGGCGCTGCATGGGAAACCAGATGTGGCCAGAGTTCCAGCGCAGGTCCCAGAAAAGCCTCCACCACCCGGAAGACAACCCCCAAGGAATCATCCCAATCTAGGATTTCCTTGAGGGGCACAGCCCACTTCTGACCAGCCTGGGGAATCTCCTACAGCACAGCCCCAAATAAGACTGTCCTGTGTTCAGTGGTCAGTTCTTTGACTGATTCACAGTCAAAGCCTGGGGTTCTTGAAGATTGCATACAGGACCCGTCAGAGACCGAAGACTCCTCAAAGACCTGACTCTTCCAGCAGAAAGGAAGATCTGCTGTCAGGCGGTGGAGCAGAGGAGTATACCACCCGGGATGGTGGGTGAGCTTACCTTGAAGACCTTCCCGCTGAATTTAAAGGGGAAAGAATGACTGCCAGAGTGTAGACAGTGCACCATATCCACGCCCCTAGAATCTGCCTGAGCTCTGTACCTGGTAATATTTAATGACTGCCCCAAGTCCCTATAGCAGGGCATGGATCCTGAGTTCTATACCTGGTAGTATTTAACAAGTACCCTATGTCCTTACAGGAGGGTGGGATCCTGCCCAACTTTTATAACTGGTAGTATTTAATGGTTGCCCCATGTCCCTATAGTAGGGTAGGGATCCTGCCTCAGTTCCATCTTTGGTAGTATTTAATGGCTACCACAATTCCCTACAGGAGGGCAGGGATTGTGTCCAAGTTCTATACCTAGTATATTTAACAACAGTTCCATGTCCATATATAAGGACAGGGATCCTATCGGAGTTCTACACCTGGTAGTATTTAATGGTGCTCATGTCTCTATAGGAGGGCGGGGATCCTGCTTGAGTTCTATACCTGGTAGTATTAAATGACTGCTCCATGCCCCTATAGGAGGGTGGGGATACTGCATGAGTTCGATACCTGTTGGCATTTAATGACTGTCCCATGTACCTATGGGAGGGTGGCAATCCTGCCTGCGTTCTATACCTGGTAGTAATTAATGGCCGCCCCATGTCCTGTAGGAGGGTGGGGAGCCTGCCTGCATTCTATATCTGGTATACTTAATGGTTACCTCATGTCCCTATAGGAGGGCAGGGTCTTGCCAGAGTTCTATACCTGGTAGTTATAATGGTCATCTCATGTGCCCTTAAGAGGGTCAGGATCCTGCCAGAGTTCTATACCTGGTGGTATTTAATGGCTGTCTCATGTTCCAATAGGATGGCAGGGTCCTGCCTGCATTCTATAACTGGTAGTATTTAATAGCTTTCCCATGTACCTATAGAAGGGTGGGATCCTGTCTGAGTTTTATATCTGACAGTATTTAATAACTGCACTCTCTATAGGAAGGTAGGGAACCTGCCGGAGTTCTATATCAGGCAGTATTTAATGACTACCCCATGTCCTATAGAGGAGTAGGGATCCTGCCTGAGTTCTATACCTAGTACTATTGAATGACTGCTCCATGTCCTATAGGGGAGTGGGGATCCTGCCTGAGTTCTATACCTGGTAGTATTTAATGGCTTTGGTCAGTGGCTCCACATTAACAGTCTCATCCAGCTGGTCCTTGTGAAGAAGCTCAATGAGGTGGTCCAGTGATCGCTCATGGACGCTCATCTCGGCATACAGAGTCCCCATTTTCTTATACACCTCCACGCTACACTTGTTTAGAGCTCTGAGGGAGACAGAGAAAAAAAGACACACACATAAACACAAAGAACATTCAATAATAAATTACAGTTTCAATGGATGGTTCCAACACAGTCCCCGTCACTACGTCTCCACATTTTAGATATTTGATCACTAGTACTGAGTGGCCACCATCTAATCGTTTGATCATCAGTACAGATTCCCCATTGTCCAGATGAATAGTCACCAATACTGGTTAATCACTTTCCAAACATCCGGTCACCAGAACAAAAACACAGGTTACTCACCTGTAACGGTAGTTCTAGGAGTGGTATATGTTGTTCATCCACACTTGCTGGCATGTCCTTTCCCTTTTAGAATCTTGCCGGAAGTTCTAAAAGCTGGCTCCTCCCACCTACCCGGGTGGTATATGCCTCGGCTCCATCCCTTGATGCCAGATCCTGCCCACTGGAAGCAGTGGTTGTGCATCAAAGCCGGGGAGGTCAGGTGGGTCAGTGTCGAACAACATATAACACTCCTAGAACTATTGTTACAGGTGAGTAACCTGTATTTCTAGGGATGTGGATATGTTTGTTCTTATCCACACTTGTTGGCAGACTCCTAGACATTCTCCGGAGGAGGGGAGGTAAGGCACATGTCCCCTACTTAGGGAACAGAGACTGGAGAACTAAGGCCCCAAAACAAGCAGTACCCTTATGTATTCCCGTGGCTCGCTATCCCGACACACACCTGCCCGGGCACTACTGCCCGATAGGTGTAGTGTCCCGATAGTGAGCATCCTGTTGATAAAATATCCCAATGGATTTCGACTGGGGTAAGGTAGCAGATGTGATGGGTTGCTACCTTACCCCTGCTGGTGCACGTTAAGGGACAGTTGATTGTGGGAGTTGGCTAAGCTGCTCCGGTAGTGTACAGGGCTAAACCACCAGCAGCTCTGCCAGCGTGCTCCCTCAAACCTAGGTTCTGGTCCGGGTAACGTCCTTTTAGGGAACACCCCCCCCCCAATAACACTTTTTTTTTTACTTCAGGGTCTGCTCCCCCTCAGAATTTATTTTAGTTACGGGAGTGTGCGGGGCACCCATGGAGGGTGGGGGGCAAAACCCTCCGTATTTCACACTTAGTTTCGGTTGTAATGCCTGAAATATTATTGTCGGGCATACGATCCATTCAGGGCTGTGGATTTCAGGCAGATTAATTTGGAGTGCTGAGCGTCGGCATACCGAGTTTAGGGACAGCATAGTATATCAAAACCAGCATCCCAGCGTGAATCGAGGTCATTGCGGTAATGGGAAATGAAGGTGTTTGCTGACTTCCAGGTAGTAGCCCTGCAAATTTCCTGGACAGGGACGTTCCCTAGGATCAGCCACCAACACAGCAGTATGGAGGGTGGAATGTCTGTTTGTTAAAACTTTATTTTTAGACAGGATATACTGTAACTTTAGATCTGAAGACCTGTCCTGTTACATAAATACATACATGTTACTATAACAATTCACATTTCCTACATATAACATTAGCACAAAGTACAACTGTCATCAAACCTAACCTAACTACGGTAACATCTGTTACTAATATAAATAACACTACACCCGGTTCGTCCATAAGACACAGACACAAAGCTATATAAATGTACATTTCTTCATATTTATAAACATGTACATTCCTGGATAAAACGCTTTTCCAGTTTGGATTTAAAAGTAGATATTCTTGTTAAGTTTCTCATTGGTGGTGGAATCTCATTCCAGATTTTTGCTGCTTGGACTTGTAAAGTCATACATCCAGATCCTGTGTTAAATTTTGGAATTTTTATGTCCCATGTACAGCCCTTTGTTATTCTTAAATATCAGTATTGAATATTGTTTTTTAAACTGTACTGCCAAGCTGTCCCATTTCAATTCTTTGTACATTGAACAATGGTGGGTCTTAAAAGGGCACTTCAAGACAAATCTTGCCAATCAATTATAAGACTTGTTAATTTTATCTAAATGTTTTTGTTCGGCAAAACTGTAAACCAAGTTACTGTACTCCAAAACTGGCAGTATTAACTGTATTGCAATTGTTTTCCACATCCGATAGGTCACAACTGAGGAAGATCTACGCAGTGCCCCTATTCTATTATAAACATTCTTAGTGATATGTTCCATGTGGTCGCTAAACATTAAAGAACCATCTACGATCACTCATAAATGTTTATACTGATTTGTGACAAGTAGTTTTTTAACCCCTCTTGTCAATATTCCCTTCTCCAGTGTTGTGTTATTTCTGGTTTTGATTACTTTTTTATTAAAAAACATTACTTGTGTTTTCCTCTCACTCAACATGAGTTTCGAGTTATAAAACCAGTCCTGAAGGATGTCAAAGTCCAACTGCAGTCCTCCTTAACATTTCATCCTGGGTTTTCTCTGTTGCTAACAATACATAGTCGTTTGTGTAAAGCCTTAGATGTGTGTTCTGAATATTTGTTGGTAGCTCACTTACGTAGATCAGGAATAACAGTGGCCCCAGGACTGACCCTTGGTGCACACCTGTTAATAAATTACCCAAATCAGATGAATGGTTATCTATTTCTACCTGCTGTTTCCTTTCCCCTAAATAAGATTTAAACTACTGTATTGTCCTTGGTGCCATTCCAGTCCTCTCCATCCTCCCAAAAAGAATGTGGTGGTCCACTAAATTAAAAGCTTTGGACAGGTCGATGAACACCGCGCCCACGGACTCCCCTGCGTCCAAGGCAGCTGCCACTTTGTCCACAAAGTCCACGAGCGCAGTGCCCATTGAGTACCCTGCCCTAAATCCATGTTGGAATTTTGTGAGTTTGGAATATTTTTCCAGATACTCATAAAGTTGGTTATGTAACATCCGCTCCATCAATTTAGAGAGGATGGAGAGGACTGCAATTGGCCTAAAATTAGAGGGTCGTTCAAGTCACCACCTATGAAAATTGGGACAATTTTTGCGATCTTCTATACTTCCAGAAATGTGTTCTCCATTAAACTTCAATTAAACAAATCTGTTATAACTGGCAACAGTAAGCCCTTTGCATCCTTCACAAACTTTATTTCTATTTTGTCTAAACTGTATGATTACTTGGGGTTACGTTTTTTGATTTCATCTGTGGCTTCCTTTACTCATTTTCCTGAAGTAAAATGGAGGAATTTATTATTTCACCTCCTGCTTTTAACAGTTTGTTTTATTCTACCAAGAGGGATGTCGATGTCTGGCAATGTAATAAAATAATGGTTTAGTACCTGAGCCACCGTTTTTGAATCTAGGAATTTCCCTCTGTCATGTGACATTTTTATCCCTTGACTGGCTCTAATAGGATTATCCAGATCTTTTATGATGTCCCAGCACTGCTCTGGGTGGGTTTCATTTTCAATTTTGTTGTTATAGAATGTTTTCCTAGCTTGCTTAATTAACTTTTTACATATGTTTTGCTGGTTTTTGTACTGGTCCCAATTTGCCCCGTTTTTTGTTTTATGTGCTTTTGCCAAGCTCTGCCTTTAGCATGCATCTTTTTCCTCAGGGATTCATTTACCCAGAGTACATTTCTTTTTCTTATTTTAAAGAGTGTGTGTTAATCACAGACATGCAGGAAAGTCTTAGTGAAATCTCCAACCCCCAAATTTACATCTGGGATTCGTTTTAACCTTTCCCATTTTTCATAGCTCAAATCCCTAACAAAATGATCTGGATGGTAGTTTGTATAATCCCTTCTAATTCTAATTTTCCTTTCTTCCCTACAATTAAATGTATCTGTTATTTTACATAATACAGGATTGTGGTCCCCTAGCTTGGGAGGCAAAACTTGACAACTTTCAATAATAAATCCCTCTGAAAAAAAAAAAAAACATTAATCCAAAATACTACCCTGACTATTTATACCACTTTTCCTTGTAATTTGGTTTACTGTCTGCCGAACATTTAAAATCTCAAAACTCATTTCCAGTTCGTTGCTCCTGGGCTTACCCCAGGCGGCATTAAAATCCCCAGTTAGAATTACATCCTCATCCACCGCCAGGGAGGCTATTTATTGGGGCTAATGCTTCAAAATTACTGACACTTATATTTGAGAAGGAATAAACAACACCTATTAAAAGTTTCAGTTGTTTTGACACAACACAGAGACATTCTATCCCTTCGACTGCTCCTGAGTGCACATTCTCAAATAGTCCCAGTTTATCTTTAGTACACAAAAGAACCCCTCCTCCATGCTCACCCGTCTTGCCTGAAAATGCCATATCCATCCACCCACTGATATGTCAGCATTTGACACTCGTTTGGTTAACCATGTTTCTGTAATACCAATTACGTCGGGCTCTAATTTCTGAGACCATATTCTAAACTCTTGTATTTTATTTATGATGCTTCTGGCGTTTTTGAACAGTTTTTAAACCCAGCCTTTTTAAAGTGTGTGAGCCAGGATTAATTTATATGTCACCTGCTAGCATCCAAATAAAACAGTAAACAGCTGACTCTGGCAGTTTACATTATTTCCACTGTAACCCTCTGCTTTCTGGGTGCAGACATTTCACTTGGTTTATCAATTTTATATGGTTAATAAAACCATTCCTTCTGGCCCTTGGTAATGTCATAAGGCCTGATGGAGACATTAACATCCATATTGCAGCTCTAGTTTGCAACCTGTCTTGAGAAATGTCTAAATCCACACAGTTACTTTCAATTGACAGGGACTGATACATTAGGACAATAAGCAAAATACTTTGCACCATTAACTTCAACATTTTATAAAACCTTATGTGGATAATTCGTTATATATATCAGGACAACTTCTATTATCTAGTCTGGGGTAATTTACTATTTGCCCTTATTGTAAATACACTTTATGTTAAATAATACCACAGGAGTTTCCCCTAAACATCAATTCTCCTGCATTAACTAGTTAACCCCTGATTAAGGTACTACTAGAGCTTATTTTTTGCGATTCCTTCCCATTTGATTTTCTCTACTGAATGGCACTCAATCATGCTTGTGCTGTGCGCGCCACATGGGGCTTTGAAGCATGTAGCCCCTCACCTCTGAGTGATCCCATATGGTTGCTGACTCGCTGCCAAGTCCCATTCTGCTAAGCAACCGGAGACCCCCACACAGCAGTTTACAATACTGGTTAGGGCACGCTATGGACAGTATGGGAAAATACAGGTTACTCACCTGTAACAGGAGTTCTAGGAGTGGTATATGTTGTTCATCCACACTTACTGGCAGGTTCCTTGCCGCTTTAAATCTTGCCGGAAGGTCTTCAAGCTGGCTCCGCCACCCACCCGGGTGATAAAACTCTCGGCTCCGCCCCATGACACCAGATCTAGCCCGCTGGAAGCCATGTTGCTGGGGAGGTTGGGTGGGTTGTGTGGATGAACAACATATACCACTCCTAGAACTCCTGTCACAGGTGAGTAAATACAGGTTACTCACCTGTAACAGGAGTTCTAGGAATGGTATATGTTGTTCATCCACACTCATTGGCAGTATCCTTGCCGCTTTAAATCTTGCCGGAAGGTCTTCAAGCTTGCTCCTCCCACCCACCCGGGTGGTATAACTCTCGGCTCCGCCCCATGACGCCAGATCTGGCCCGCTGGAAGCTCAGGTTGTGCGTCGAAGCCGGGGAGGTCGGGTGGGTTGTGTGGATGAACAACATATACCATTCCTAGAACTCCTGTTACAGGTGAGTAACCTGTATTTCTAGGGACATGGATATGTTGTTCATCCACACTCATTGGCAGACTCCTAGCAGTTCTCCGGGAGGAGGGAGGCAAGACGCACACCCCCATATACTTACTTGGGAAAGAGAGACTGGAGAACCGAGGCCCCAAAACCAGCATCCCGGCGTGACTCAAGGTCGATGTGGTAATGGGTAATGAAGGTGTTTGCTGACTTCCAGGTAGCAGCCCTGCAGATTTCCTGGATAGGGACGCCCTGAAGCAGCCACCTGCAGCAGTATGGCGGTAGAATGAGCTCTTATCCCTCTGGGAGGCTCCATGCCCGCCAACTTATAGCAGAGATCTATGCAGGAGGTTACCCACCTGCTTATCGTCCGCTTGGCTGCAGGTCTGCCAGATGCGGCTTCAGCGTAGGTGACAAACAGCTGGCGAACCTCTCCTCGACTTCAGCCGTGGCGCCCTTATAATAAGCTGTGCCCTTCTAGGGTCCAGAGTATGGAGCCCATATTCGGCCTCCGAGGTGTGATTGGGGTAGAACACCGCAGAGTCAACACCTGGTTAAGGTGAAACTCCCACACCACCTTCGGAAGGAATTTGGTGGGACAGGACAACCTTGTCCCTGTGGAAGACCAGGTAAGGAGACTCGATGGAGCGCCTGGAGCTCTCCCATCCTTCTGGCTGACGGATAGCCACCAAGAAGGCGGTCTTCCACGACAGGTGAGAGAGAGCACACCTGTGCATAGGTTCAATGGCTTGCCCATGAGCTTTGCCAGTACCAGCAGTAGATCCCACGGAGGTGGGGGTTCCCGACTGGAGGGGAAATGTGATCAAGGCCTTTGAAAAAGCGCCAGACCACCTTCTCCTGCGCCATCGACTGCTTCCCGCCCGCGCCTGTAAGCAGAGATGGCTGCCAGGTGCACCCTTAGGTCGCCGACCTAAGCCCTTGACTAGAAAGGGACCATAAATAGTCCAAGATGCTTGCCAAGGAACAGGAGGAAGGGTCCAAGCCTCATTTCTGACACCAAATGGAAAACCTTTTCCATTTGAAGGCATAGCATTTTCTGGTCGACTCTACGGGACGCCTCAACTACATTGAGGACCTCGCCGGAAAGACCCAAGGCCTGGAACCTAGCCACCAGGAACCAGGTCATAGTGCAGGGATTGAAGGTCCGATGGAACACCTTCCCTGATTGACTGAGAGCAGGTCCGGCGAGCTGGAAGCTGCCGCGAGTCCTGGAGCTGAGACTGAGGAGATCTGGGTACCAGAACTGGCGAGGCCAGTCTGGGGCTATCAGAATCACCTGCGCCTTGTCCCTCCTCGCCTTGAGAAGCACCTTGTGGATCAAGGGAAATGGGGGAAAGGCGTAAAAGAGGCCCGGGGTCCATTGCCTCGAGAAGGCATCCCCCTGCAGCGAGCCCTGCTGAGGGGCGGCATGGAACAGACTCAGCTCGCTGCTCTCCATGGAGGCAAACAGGTCCACCTGAGGTGTGCCCCAAAGGGAGAACAGATGCTGTACTACCTCCGCAGGAGAGACCACTGTGGGATGCAGCCCTATCCGGCTCAGGGCATCGGCCAGGGTGTTGGAGGCTCCTGCCACGTGAATGGCTAGGAGATCCGCCTCCAGGCTGCGCACGAGTGACCAAATGCGGAGAGCTTCCTTGCATAGAAGCATGGAGCTGGGCCCCGCCCTGGCGGTTTAGATAGTACATGGTCGTGGTATTGTCCGCCTGACTCGGACCACTTGACCCCGGAGGAACGGAGCAAAGGCGGTGAGAGCTAGGCGGACCGGCCGGAGCTCCAGCAGGTTGATGTGGCATCGACTTCGCTGGGACCAGAGGCCATGAGCCCGGGTTCCCCAGATGGGCACCCCAACCCATCAGAGAGGCATCGGTCGAAGAGAGACCGCCGGGCGGACGAACGGGATGCCCTCCTGCAAATGATCTGGAACGGTCCACCACTGGAGAGCTGCTCCACATCCCCTGTGTCACCGACACAAGCTGGTCCAAGGGATCGCAGCGCAGACCACTGGCTGGCCAGTCCCCACTGAAGGGGACGGATGTTCCAGCGGCCCAACGGACCACGCTGGTACAGGCCGCCATGAGACCCAGGAGGCGAGAGGAAGTCCCGGCAGGGCGCAATTGCCCAACCAGAAATGATCGGGCAAAGGAGGAAAGAACTCGCCCTGTCCGCCGAGCCGCGCCTGGCTCAAGAGAGTCGAGCTGCGCCGATGAATAGAATCACCTGCTTCGCTCGAGTTCCGACTTGGCCTCGCTTGATAAGGAGGCCCAGTTGAGAGCAGACCTGGAGGGCCAGATCTCTGGACCACTCCGCCTCCTTCCTGAGGAGCTGCTATCAGCCAGTCGTCCAGGTAAGGGTACACCCGACCCTCGGCGCCGAGGAATGCTGTCACCACTGCCATGCATTTGGTGAAGACCCTGGGAGCTGGAGACAAGCCGAAGGGCATGGCTTGGAACTCGAAGAGGATCCTTCCGCTCGGAGCGAAGGAATCTCTGGTGAGGACGGACGGATAGGGACGGAAAAACGCGTCCTGCAAGTCCAGAGAGCAGAACCACACGCTGCTCCAAGGATGGTATTATCTGAGCCAGAGTGACCATCCTGAAGGTTCGAGACCTTAGGAACTTGTTTAGGTCGTGTAGGTCGAGAATGGGGCGCCAGCCCCCCGTCCGTTTCGGAACCAGGAAGTACCTGGACACAAACCCTGGGTCTGAAGGAGGGTCCACCACCTCTCTTACCACCTCCTTCTGGAGGAGGAGAGCGATGTCGGCTCGACGAGCCGCCAGTGAGGCTGGGGATCCCGAAGCGCCCCGAGGGGCGACGGCTCTGAAGGGTGGTGCCTGCTCGAATTCCAGAGGCAGGCCTCTTCCCACCACCTCCAAGACCCACCTGTCCGTGGTAACAGCGGACCAGGTGGAACGGAAGTGCCGGAGCCGTCCCCCCACGGGGGGACCCAGGGGTAAGGTGACGGGGATGGGGGCGACACCCCTCAGCCCGTCACTGGGCAGGCTTGGAGGAGGGACCGGCCGAGGGACCTCCTGGGCCTTTTCCTCCCTGCCTCCTGTTAGAGGAAGCCGGCGGCTTGGGTTTGGGATGCCAAGGCCGAGCCTGCTGGCCCTGACGTTGCTGGGCCGGGCGCGCCGGGGGCACAGAAGGACGAAAGGGCTTAGGCTGTGGTTTGCGGCCTTTGTCCTTCTGAGCGGAAGAGACCGAGTCCAAGGTGGCATTGACTCTCGATCCTCTGCAGGTGACCTTCCACCCCAGGGTCGAGAGGTCAGTCCCAAAGGAACATCCGCCAACTTGTGCTGGGTATCCGAGTAAAGGTGGATATCCTCAGCCAAGCCGCCGACGACTAGCCACTGCGGCGCCACCCGATCTGGCACATGAGTCCCCTATATCCAAAGCAGTCTGGAGCTGCTGTTTGGCCACTGCCCTGCCCTGGTCCCGCACCTGCTTAACCGTAGTCTGCAGATCGGCGGGAAGATGAGGGATGACCTCATCCAGGGAGCCCAACAGGGCATGAGAAAAATGTGCCATGAGGACGGCCGAACTGGCCTGACGAAGGCCGAGAGAGGACGCAGCGTAGACTTTTCGCCCGACGTAGTCCAATTTCTTGGACTCCTTGTCAGGAGGTTTGTCCACATCCCTGGCGTTGCCGGCGCGCCGGAAAACGCTGTCGGTAACCAACCCCTCAGCAGAGGGGTGTTCAAAAACCGGACAAGGAACCGGGACTCGATACTTCCTGGCCATCCTGGTCAAGGCGCAGGGCAGGAAGCAGGGCGCTGCCAAAGTTCCAGTGCCGACCCACTATGGCCTCGGCCACCGGAAAGGCCTCCGCCGGAGAATCCCCGGTCCAGAATCTCCGTGAGGGGATACCTGGCCCGCTTGGAACGGGTTCGAGCTCCATCCCGGTAGACTCCGAGATGAGCCAAGCAGTCCTAGGAAGGACGACGGCTATCGCCCATTGACTGACCTCCTGAAGACTCCAAGTCCAGTCGCTGGAGAAGAAGGAGGAATCATCTTCGGACTCGGAAGAGTCCTCAAGAGCTGCCTCTGGCCTGAGCCACCCTTCACCTGCCGAGGTCGGTCGGGAGTGAGGGTAACTGACAGCCGATGGGGTAAACCTTCAGTCAATCGAGAATCTTTGGTCGGAGCCCCAATTGGTGGCTGTGGAGGCGGAGGTTCCACCGAATCGGTGGAGCAGCTGGTTTTGGCCGAACAACCGCCTGGTATAGGCCTCGGACAAGTCGAGGGTTGTGTCGGCTGCCCGTGACAGTTACTTAATGGCCGGGAAGGCGCCGGAGTCGGCTTATTCCCCGCCAGGAGGAGCTGTTGGAACATAAGGTCTCGCATCCGACGTATTTACGCCGAAGCCTCCTCATCCGAGGAGGAGGACGAGGACGAGCGGCGACCGCTTACTGCTGGTGCCGAGACCGAGACCGCTTATGACGGTGGGAACGGCTGGACCGCCGAAGAGGTCCGAGACCGAGACCGAGAGTCCCGGAATTTCCGGGTCGGTGCGGGAGGTGTCGGCCGAACCGCACCCCTTCGCCTCGGAAGGTCCATCCGAGGGCTCCGGAACCGAGGCACAGGCGAGCCCACGGATCCTCAACTCCTCCCGGGGAACCGGAGAGGGGAATCTCGGCTTAAAGGCGACAGCCTGTCAATGGGTCGAGAAAATCTCGACTTCATCAGTGGGAGTCTCGTCAACTGACCTGACGGGGACACCGTGAGGCCAGTGGTCAAGCCGAGCGTCGATCGGGCCGACGGTCGACGGCCCGGGAGAGGGACCTTTCCCGCCTCCCAAGAGCGCCGACGGAGGGATTCTACCCTGTCCCTCTTGGACCGAGAATAAGGTCCAGCAGACGCAGGCCCTTCTCCTTTAGTGGAGAGGGACAGACAAAGCCCTTAAAAGAAGCCGTAGGAAGAACCCAGAGAGCGGGATAATGCCGCGTCGAGGAAGATACGGCCCGCCGCCTCCCTTCGAGGGCGACCATCCGCCGAGCTGATCCGCCGACGCCCGCCATGACACCGCCAACCGGCCTCCTTGGACTTCACCGAGGGAACGCTCGGACGGCCCAGCTGCAATCGGGCAGCACGGTCTTCGAGGACGAGGGCGAGAAAGATGAGCACAGGTCGCAAGCCTGCGGGTCGTGCTCAAGGCCTAAGCAGTAGACACACGTGGAGTGTGGATCCGTCCGAGACATCTTCTGCCCGCATGGGCATCTCCGAAATCCGGGAGTCGATTTGTCCATCGCAGCCGCGAGGGATCGAAGACTGAAGTCTTTTTGCAAATTTTATTTTTAAATCCGCAAACGGAGAAATAGGAACCAGTCGCAAACGCAGAGCGTTAAGGAGGGAACCTGAGCTTCCAAGCGGTAAGGAAGATCTGGCGTCATGGGGCGGAGCCGAGAGTTATACCACCCGGGTGGGTGGGAGGAGCAAGCTTGAAGACCTTCCGGCAAGATTTAAAGCGGCAAGGATACTGCCAATGAGTGTGGATGAACAACATATCCATGTCCCTAGAACCTGTATTTCTAGGGACATGGATATGTTGTTCAATCCACACTTACTGGCAGACTCCTAGCAGTTCTCCAGGAGGAGGGAGGCAAGGCGCGCACCCCCTACTTGTGAAATAAGGACTGGAGAACCAAGGTTTCAAAACCAGCATCCCGATGAGACTCAAGGTCAATGTGGTAGTGAGTAATGAAGGTGTGTGCTGACTTCCAGGTAGCAGCCCTGCAGATTTCCCGGATAGGGACATCCCTGGAAGCAGTGGTATGGTGGGTAGAATGAGCTCTTATCCCTTTGGGAGGCTCCATGCCTGCCAACCTATAGCAGAGATCTATGCAAGAGGTGACCCACCTGCCTATCATCCGCTTGGCTGCAGGTCTGCCAGGTGCGGCTTCAGCGTAGGTGACAAACTGCTGGCGAACCTCTCCCTGAACTTCAGCCGTCCGCTCCTTGTAATAAGAGAGCGCTCTTCTAGGGTCCAAAGTATGGAGCCTATATTCGGCCTTCGAGGTGTGACTGGGGTAGAACACTGGTAGAGTCAACAACTGGTTAAGGTGAAACTCCGACATCACCTTCGGAAGGAATTTAGGGTTGGGGCGGAGGACAATCTTGTACCCGTGGAAGACCAGATAAGGAGACTCGATGGAAAACACCTGGAGCTCTCCCATCCTTCTGGTTGACGTGATAGCCACCAAGAAGGCGGTCTTCCACGACAGGTGAGATATATCACACCTGTGCATCAGTTCGAATGGCTTGCCCATGAGCTTAGCCAATACCAGCAGTAGATCCCACGGAGGTGGAGGTTTTCGCACCGAAGGGGATATGTGAGCAAGGCCTTTGAAAAAGCGCCCGACCACCTTCTCCTGAGTCACCTACTGCTTCCCGGCCTGCGCCCGGTAAGCAGAGATGGCTACCAAGTGCACCTTAAGGGTCGTCGACCAAAGCCCTAGCTGAGAAAGGGACCACAGGTAGTCCAGAATGCTAGCCATGGAACAGGAGGAAGGGTCCAACCCCTTATCCTGACACCAAATGGAGAATCTCTTCCATTTGAAGGCATTGTATTTTCTGGTTGACTCCTTACGGGATGCCTCAACAACGTTGAGGACCTCGTCAGAAAGACCCAAGGCCTGGAACTCTAGCCGCTCAGGAACCAGGCCATCAAGTGCAGGGATTGAAGGTCCGGGTGGAGTACCTTCCCCTTGTTGACTGAGATCAGGTCTGGGCGGGCTGGAAGCCGCCTCGGGAGCCTGGAGCTGAGGCTGAGGAGATCTGGATACCAGAACTTGCAGGGCCAGTCTGGGGCTACAAGAATCACCAGCGCCTTGTCCCTCTTCACCTTGAGAAGCAGCCTGTGGATCAAGGGAAATGGAGGGAAGGTGTAGAAGAGGACCAGGGTCCACGGCCTCGAGAAGGCATCCCCCTGCAGCGAGCCCTGCTGAGAGGGGCGGGCATGAAACAGCCTCAGCTTCGCATTCTCCCTGGAGGCAAACAGGTCCACCTGAGGAGTGCCCCAGTGGGAGAACAGATCTTGTACTACCTCTGGCATGAGAGACCACTCATCAGATGCAGCACCTAGCCAGCTCAGGGCATCAGCCAGAGTGTTGGAGGCTCCTGCCACATGGATGGCTAGGAGATCCGCCTCCAGTCTGCTCACGAGAGACCAAGTGCAGACAGCCTCCTTGCACAGAGGCAAGGAGCACGTCCCACCCTGGCGGTTTAGTTAGTACATGGTCGTGGTGTTGTCCATCTGGACCTGGACCACTTGACCCCATACAAACGGAGCGAAGATGGTGAGGGCTAGTCGGACCGCTCGAAGCTCCAGCAGGTTGATGTGGCATCGAGACTCCTGAGGGGACCAAAGGCCATTGAATCACCTGCATTGGTACGAGTTCTAATTTGACCTTGCTGATGAGGAGGCCAATCTGAGAGCAGACCTGGAGGGCCAGATCCCTTGACCGCTCCATCTCCGGTCAGGAGGGGGCTGTAATCAGCCAGTCGTCCAGGTAAGAGTACACCCGGACCCTTCTGCGCTGCAGGAATGCTGTCACCACTGTCACGCATTTGGTGAAGACCCCGAGAGCTAGAGAGAGGCTGAAGGGCATGGCCCGGAACTCATAAAGGGACCCCTCCCCCCTGAGGCGGAGGAATCGCTGGTGGGACGGATGGATCGGGACGTGAAAGAACACATCCTGGAGGTCCAGAGAACAGAACCACATGCCTAGTTCCAAGGATGGAATGATCTGAGCCAGAGTGACCATCCTGAAGGTTCGAGACCTTAGGAACTTGTTCAGGTCGTGAAGGTCTAGAATGGGGCGCCAGCCCCCCGTCTGTTTTGGGACCAGGAAATACCTGGACACAAACCCTGGGTTTGGTGGAGGATCCACCACCTCCCTGATCATCTCCTTCTGGAGGAGCAGGGCAATGTTGGCTCGACGAGCCGACAGAGAGGCTGCGGACCCCGGAGCCCCCTGTGGGGCGATGGCTCAATAGGGTGGGGCCTGCTCGAATTCCAGAGGCAGACCCTTTCCTACCACTTCCAGCACCCAGCGGTCCATGGTGATATCGGACCAGGCGGAAAGGAAGTGACGGAGCCATCCCCCAGGAAACCCAGGGAGGAGTGACGAGGTTGAGGGTGACACCCCTCAACCTGTCACTGGGCAGGCTTGGAAGAAGGACCGGCAGACGGGCCTCCTGGACCTTTCCCTCCCGGCTTCCTGCTGGAGGAAGCTGCAAGCTTGGCTTTGGGATACCAAGGGCAAGCCTGCTGGCCCTGATGCTGGTGTTGCTGGGCTGGACATGCCGCAGGGGCTGAAGGCCAAAAGGGCTTACGCTGCTGCTGGCGGCCTTTGTTCTTCTGAGCAGACGTGACCGAGTCCAAGGCGGCACTGGACTTCTCGATCCTCTGCAGTTGACCCTCCACCCTGGGACCGAACAAGTCGGTACCCAGGAAGGGTAAGTCTGCCAGCTTGTGCTGGGTATCCGCTGTGAAAGTGGAGATCCGCAGCCAAGCTCTGCAGAGCATGGCCACTGCGCCCGCTACTGACCAGGCACAAGAGTCTCCAATGTCTAAGGAAGTCTGGAGCTGTTGCTTAGCCACCGCCCTTCCCTGATCCCGCACCTGCTTGACCGTTGTCTGGAGGTCAGCCGGGAGATGAGGAATCACCTCATCCAGGGAGCCCGAAAGGGAGTGCGAAAAGTGTGCCATCAAAACGGCCGAACTGGCCTGACGAAGGCCTAAGGAGGACACAGCATAGACTTTCCACCCAGAGTAGTTCAGTTTCTTGGACTCCTTATCGGGTTGCTTGTCCACATCCCGAGTGTTTCCGGAGCGCCGGAAAACACTGTCGGTCACTAGCCCCTCCGCAGAGGGGTGCTCCGAGAACCCGGAGAGTGAACCAGTGGGAACGGCATATTTTCGGGCCATCCTGGCCGAAGGTGCTGGACAAGAAGCTGGTCGTTGCCATAGCTCCAGAGCCGGGCCAACAATGGATTCGGCCACCGGAAAGGCCTCCGTGGTGGATCCTCATGGTCCAGTATCTCCATGAGGGGATACTTGGCCCGCTTTGAAACGGGTTCGAGCTTCATCCCAGAAGACTCTGAGATGAGCCGAAGCATTCCCAGGAACGAGGATGGGCTCTTGTCCACTGACTGACCCCCAGTGGACTCCAGGTCGAGGGGCCTGGAGAACAGCGAGGAATCATCATCAGACTGAGGAGTCTGCAAACAGCTGCCGAGGGCCTGAGCCACCCTCCACTTGCCGAGGTCAATCGGGAGTAAGGGTGACAGACAACCGATGGGGCATACCCTGACCCGACCGAGAATCCTTGGTCAGTGCCCCAGTTTTAGGTTGTGGAGGCGGGGGTTCCACCACAATGGGTGACGCAGCTCATTTCAGCTGAACAACTGGTGCCGTTTTCGGCTCCTCGAATACAACGAGGGGTTGTTTTGGCCGCTCTGGTGACAGCCACTTAATGACCGGGGAAGGCAATGGAGACGTCTTGTTCCCGGTCAAAAGGAGCTGCTGCCACATCAGATCCTCGTAGCGCTGATGCAATTTGCATCGGAGCCTATCCTCCGAAGAGGATGAAGACGAGGATGAGCGGCGCTGTCACTTTCCTCAGTGCAGACACCGCCGATGTCGGCGGGATCAGCTGGACCGAGAAGAGGTCCAAGACAGAGACCTTCGGTGTTTCCAAGGGTGGGTCTGAAAGGGAGCCTCCTCCCTCGGTTCGGGGACCTTAACCGGGGACTCCAGCACACGAGGCACAGGCAAGTCCTCGGTTTCCATCGGGGGGACCGGTGAAGAAGGGTTGTTGGCTTCTCCAGTCGACAGCCCATCCGTCGGGTCGAGAAAAATCTTGACTTTGTCGACAGGTCTCTCAGCCGGCTGACCTGATGGGGACACCGTGAAGCCAGCAGCCTCAGCCGCAATTTCGACCGGAGTCGAGTGTCGACTATCCGGGGAAGGGGACCTCTCCCGCTCCCACCAACGTTGATGGTGGGACTTACCCTTGGAGTCCCTCTTCTTTGACCAAGAGGAATGCCCCAAAGGGCCCTCTCCCTTAGTGGAGAGGGACTGACAAAGCTCCTTGAACAAAGCTGTGTAGGAGGAGCCCAAAGAGAGCGGGATAAATGCCGCGACCAAAGATATTGATGCGGCCTGGGCAGCTTCCTCCTCGAGGGCGATCATCTGTTCGAGCTGTTCAGCCGAGCCTGCCGCCATGGACACTGCCCAATGGGCCTCCTTCGACTTTACCGGAGGATAACGTTTCTCGGGGTGCCCAAGTTGCAATCTGGCAGCGTGATCCTCTAGAACCGTGGCCGAGAAGGACTTGCACAAGTCGCAGGCCTGCGAATCGTGCTGAAGCCCAAGGCAGTAAACGCACGTGGAGTGCGGATCAGTCTGGGACATCTTCTGCCCACAGGGGCACCGCCAAAATCCGGGAGTCGATTTGTCCATCGCAGCCTCGAGGGAAGAAAAAGACTGAAGTCTTGTAAATTTTAAGATAAGTTTCGGGTTAACTGAAGAGTTAGGATCCAGGCCTAAAATGCAGAGCGCAAAGGAGGGAACCTGAGCTTCCAAGTTGTAAGGAAGATTTGGCGTCATGGGGCGGAGCAGAGAGTTTTATCACCTGGGTGGGTAGGAGGAGCCAGCTTGAAGACCTTCCGGCAAGATTTAAAGCGGCAAGGAACCTGCCAGTAAGTGTGGATTGAACAACATATCCATGTCCCTAGAACTATTCTTCACTCGCTCAGGAGGTCGCTGCACACTCTACGGTGGGAGAAGCAGAACTGAGGTGTAGGAGTCAGCATCGGTTACTGGCCAACCCTCAGCCACACAGTGCGTCAGTTTTGAAGGCGGCATCGCCACTGGTGCCAGTTCCTCCCTCTTCAGAAAAAAAAATGCTCCTACAGGGTCCTGCACCTCCTGCTGGTATCCCACCAGTGATGAATGGTGAACACTGATACAGATAAGATTATCCTGCTCCTCAAACAATGTTCTTGTCAGTTTCCTTGCAGGTGCAACAAACAGAACATGGTGACCCAGAACTGTCCTCTTGTTGAGAGCACTGCAAAGAGTTTGCAAACTGCATCTCAGGTTAAACCCCTAAATTCCAAATAGCTTTCTGCAATCATTTCAACAGTACTGTATAACTATATACAGAAGCTTCATTAGTTTGCTCTAAAACAAAATCCCAATCAGTTATCAGGTTAGTTTGAGCATTTTCATATGTTAACCCCTTATGCCCATCAGTCTTTTGTTGCCACTGTTGTTTCAGGCGTCTTCTTTCTTTCCTGGACTTCCAGAATTTGGAGCTGGGCTCAAACAAGTCTGCATCAAAGTCACTGAAAGGAAAAGTGTCCCCACCATCTGAGATTTTCTTTGCTGGTGCTCTTGTTACCACAACTACTGAAAATGGAAATTATATACCTACCGTAATTCTTGATCTTCTTGGATGAAGTCTCCACCTCTCATTCACACTAATGGGATCTATGCCAGAGGTGCTAGAACCCAATGGGAGCAAACTTTTCGAGAGGGTTGGCGCCAGAGATGGAGCCGCGAGGAAGCGGCACCGCGAGCCATGGCTCGTGCAGTAAAGACTATCTCTGCGTCGACCCTCCAACTGCTTCAGTACTCCCCCCCCCCCCCCGAGTAGATGCAGCGTAACTAACCTAGTGGTCTAACCTAACAAAATCAGACATAAGATAGTCCGAATAACCCATGTAAGAAGGGTCAACAATAGAGTATTCACAGCCCAACAGTGTTGGGTAAGTTACTTTTCCTATTACTTTCGGAAACTTGTTCCAGAAAACTCTGTGCAGTCACTAGCAAGGATGGAGAAGTCCTAGAAAATGTAATACACCTTGTAGTTACAATTACTTATGTCTTTTTATACAAAACAAACACGTAAGTGTAACTGATTACATTTATTTGAAAGTAACTAGTAACTAACCTATTACTTTAAAAAAATGTGATCTTTTATAGTTATTTATTATTTGTGTATTGTTTTTGTATAAAAAGAAATAAGTAACTATAATTGCAAGGTGTATTACTTTTTCTAGTATTTATCCATCCTTGCTAGTGACTGCACAGAGCTTCCTGGAACAAGTTTCCAAACGTTATAGAAAGTAATAGAAAAAGTAACTTACCCAACACTGCAGCCCAACCACTGAGGGAGTGAAGACCAAAACAGAGACGGAGCTCGATGGCAGGGTATCATGGAAAGAAAGTGTTGGAGACTTCGGCCCAAGAAGATCAAGAATTACGGTAGGCATGTAATTTCCATATCTTCCTGGACATAAAGTCTCCACCACTCATTCACACGAACAGGAGAGTACCGAGCTAACAACCCCCCGAGACGGGTGGCAGGAGAAACTAAGAGCTTGCATACTTAGGACAGAAGTCCGTTAAGAATAGTCCTACCAAACGACAGATGTTGTCTGGCATGGACATCTAAAGCATAGTGCTTAATGAAAGTATGCACTGAGCTCCATGTAGCTGCATTGCAAATGTCTGCAATGGGCATGTTGCAGATTTCCGCCAGAGATGCCGTGACTACTCTAGCAGAGTGAGCGTACACTCTGCCTTCTAGCTTGACCTGTGCCAAAGAATAGCAGTGGCAGAGGCATGCTACCAGCCACGCTGAAATGCACCCAATAGCGACAGGATGACCCAGCCAGATCCCGCTGAAGGAAACAAACAGTTATTGAGCCTTGCAAATTTCTTTTGTTCTATCCAGACAGAAATGCAGTGCTCTCTTAAAATCCAAAGAATGCAGGGTATGTTCCCCTTCATTCTGGACGTTAGCAAAGTAGGTAGGTAGGAAGGACTAAAGGTTGATTTAGAGGAAATTCTGAGACAACCCTGGGAAGAAACTTAGGGTGAGTCCTAAGAACTACTTTGTCCTTGTGAAATACAGTGTAAGGGGGTCTGAGACCAGAGCATGCATTTCAGAAACTCTATGGGCTGAAATGATGGCCACCAGGAAGGCCGTTTTCCAAGTGGGGAACTTCAACTTGCAGATAGCTAGAGGCTCGAAAGGTTTCCAAGTGAGCATGTCTAGCACATGGTTAATGTTCCAGCCTGCGACTGGATGTCTGATAGGAGGTCTGGTATGCAGAATGCCCTTAAGAAACCTCAACCACAGGCAACTGAGCCAGAGACAAGGGATGTACCGGCTCATGATAAGCTGAAATGGCACAGAGATGAACTTTGACTGTAGAGTACTGCAGACATAAATTTGAGAGGTCTACGAGGTACTCCAAGACTTTATTTGGTGGGCAGGAAAAAGGGTTCGAAAAGGATTTTTCACACCAGAGACAGAAACGCTTCATTTGGCTATGTAGGTTTTGAGTGGCTGGTTTACACCCAATCAAAAAAATGTCTGAAACCCTATGGGAAACACTGAACCTATTCACCTCTATCTCTTCAGGAGCCAAGCATAAAGGTGAAGCACCTTCAGACTGGGATGGACCACAGACCCTGAGTCAGAAGGTTCGTCTGAAGGGGAAGTGCCTTTGGGAGGGTTGCCGACAGACTGTTGAGCAGAGGGAACCATATCTGTCGAGGCCAGAAGGAAGCAATGAGAATCATTCTGTCTCCCTGAGACTCGAATTTGAGAAGCACCCTCTAAATCAGAGGAAGAGGAGGAAAAGCATATAGAAAGCATTTTGTCCACTGCAGCCTGAATGCATCCTGACAGAAAATGCCAAGTTCTGGATTTCTGGAGCAGAAGAGAGGCAGTTTTGCATTGAGTGGGGATGCAAAAAGGTCCAGGTCTGGAGTTCCCCACTCTTTGAAGAGCGACTGAGCGACAGTTGAGTCGAGAGACCACTCGTGAGGATCTGTCTCCATTCTGCTGAGACGGTCTGCCAGTTCGTTCTGCATGCCTGCGTGGATTAGAGCTTTGTGCTCAAGGCACCATTCCGACACTCTCATAGCTTTTCTGCATAATGGGTAAGAGTGTGCACCGTCCTGTTTGTTGATGTAATACATCACTGCTTTGTTGTCCGTTTGAAAGAGAATGTTCTTGTAAAAGAGTATGTCCTTCAAGGCCCGGACTGCATAGAGGATGGCTCTCACGCGTCGATGGTAATAGAGATCTGATGATCCAGAAAAGCAAAGGGATACCCTTCCAGAAGGTTGTTCTCCTGCGATCACCAGGTGAGTGACCTCTTTAGAGGTTCTGTCACCTTGATGGGAAAGGACTGAGGGTGAGTGGCTGGGGACTGAGTACTGAGCATCCACTGAGAGGTTCTCATGTGGAGATGAGCTAGGGGTACAGTGAACACTGAGGATGCCATGAGACCCAGCATCTGTTACATCGACATAGCTCGAACCGAGCTGTTTTCTCTGATGTACCGGGCCGTCTGTAGGATATCGCTCCTTCTGTCCTCTGGAACAAAAGCTTTCGCACAGGAGGTATCCAGAAGAGTTCCTATGAAAAGGAGATTCTGGGAGGGCTGCAACTGCGATTGGTTGTGATTTAGCAGGACTCCCATGGATGTGAGGAAGTCTGAAGCATTGGCTAAGGCGTCCAGAGTTCCCTGCCTGGAAGGGCTTGCTAGAAGCCAGTCATCTGGCTATGGAAACACTTGAATTCCAATTTTCCTGAGATGTGCTGCGAGAATTGCACAACACCTTTTTTTTTTTTTTTGCTGTATTATTTCTTCCAAGCTCCCAGCTTCTACCATCAGTTGTCCCTTAGTGTGCCCTCCCCTGAAGGTTAGACCCCTTCCTTGTGCACCCCACGACTTACTCTTCGTGGCAGGGTGGTGGGGAGCGACTCAACCCACCCCAAACGGATCCATGCCAGGGAGGTGCCTTCTTGGAGGTGGCGCGCTGCGGGGACCACGTCATCCAGCTGGAGATTTTTTCCGCTTTTCTCCCCTTGTGAGGAGGCAGGGCGTGCAATGACACCTGCGGTGAGAGCGCGCACGCTACCACACGTGCTCTCACCAAGTGTCTGCCTGTCTCCTCCCCTTCAGCTGTAGTGTCGGTGCGCTGCCCCCCAGCAGCTGCTAGGGGCCAGTGGATTGCCAACAGCTAGTGTCCCCCCACCCCGGAGAAGGAGAGCAGTCCAAAGGACGCTCAATCCTTCTCCTCCCTGCCATCCACTGAAGACCCATGCTCATTCCTGAACACAGGTTGCTGGCGTGGCTTGAGGTAAGGCGTTCAGCGCCTCAGCCCTCAACGCCACCAGGCCGGCACACAACACTTTGTAAAAACTTGCGACATCGATGATAGCCCAAAGGGCAGGACTCTGAACTGATAATGTTGACCCAACGCTACAAACCTCAGGTATTTGTGGTGCTTTGGATGTATAAGAATGTGTTGGTAGGCATCCTGCATGTCCAGGGAGGCTAGCCAATTGTGTTTATGAATCAAAGGTAGAAGAGTACCTCGAGATATCACCTTGAACTTTTCCTTGTGAAGGGATATGTTTAACTTTCTGAGATCCAGAATGGGGCGCATGCCTCCAGTTTTCTTCAGAACTAGAAAGTAATGGGAGTAGAAACCTGTGTTTCGTTGGTCCGGCGGAACTACTTCTACTGCCCTGTGGTTCAGAAGGATTGTTCCATATCATCTGAGAATGGGTCACAAAAGATGGTTGTACCGGAGCCCTTGGCACCACGGACAGCGCCGACACAGCCACCAGTGCCGTGGACGGCGCTGACAGAGCCCTCAGCGCCGCGGACAGCTCCGAGAGTGTCCCAAGGTTCCAAAAACTGTGATTTGAAGGAAAAGGAGGAAAATTAACAGGAGATAGAGGCATCGGTGTGTGCCCCTGTGCCACAGCCATGTGATGGGGGAAAACACCTGAGCATGGAGTCAATGGCACCGTAGAAGGCGCTGTGTGACTAAGAAGGTCCAACTGTCCTACCCGGTCTCTCAAGTGGCCCGAAGGACCTGGAGTGACCGGGTCAGGCAGCTGGACCAACCCCCAAGCCCACTGCTCCATAAGAGCAGCCCACTGGTGAAACTGCTCATCGGAGGCCCATCCAATAGGTGGGGACGGGCTTCGGATGTCAAAGAAGTCAGGCACCGAAGCCAGAAAACGGCAACTCCGAGAGGGCAGGAGACTGGTGCCTAGCCCCAATGACCGACTGTCGACGTGCAGACATACCAGAAGGTGACCTCGAGTGATGCCTTCTCTTTCTTAACTTGTGCGTCGAAGAAGAACTCGAGGCCGAACGGTGCTGTGAATGGGACAGTTTCCTTTTATGCTTTCGGGGGGACCGCCCATCTCCCTGGGCATTGGACCATCCATTGTCAGTCCCACCCCGGCTGACTGAACAGCTTTCATATGAAGTCTCCCTACCGTCACCTGACCAGCTCATGGTCGACTCAGTCAATGGAGGGCTGAAGACTTCTTTATTAATCAATAAATTTAATTAAAATCTACTTGGTACTTTGAAGATAAATTACAAAACAATAAACTGAAAACTATGCTGCTAGTTTGAAGTTTGACTGCCGGCGGGCAACCGACGTTATCACTGAAGCACACTCAACCGCGGGGAAAAAAGGAACTGAGGCGGCTGGAGGGTCGATGCCGAGGTAGTCTTTACTGCATGAGCTCATGGTGCCACTTCCTTGTAGCTCCATCTCTGGCGCTGACCCTCTCGAAAAGTTTGCTCCCGCTGGGTCCTAGCGCCTTTGGCGTAGATCCCATTAGTGTGAATGAGTGGTGGAGACTTCATGTTGAGGAAGATCTGCAGGGTTCAGTTCCTCCGAGATTAACTCAGTAAATCCTGGACAGTCATTTCCAATAATCACGATCCCCACTTTCATTTGGTGCGACACCCCCTTAATATTCAGGGTCACTTGTGTGGTAAGAATAATACTGTGTGTCCCAGTAGATACAAATAACACCAGTACCTGGTCCTTTTACATAGTGTTTTCCCAGCACTTCAACGTGCACTAGGGTCTGATTGCTCCCCAAATCAGTAAGCCCCTTTACCGTCTTACCTCCCACTTGGACATCTGTTAAATACTTGCCCCACTTTGCTAAGGCTAAATTTGCTTCAGTGTTACCCTCCTTGTTTTTATGGTAGTTTCTTGCAATATGACCTGGCTTTTTACAGTTATAGCAAATAAAGTCTTTGGGTGCAGGTTTGTTACCCCCACCAGAGTCTTCATCTGATCTGGAGTTAAATCGTGAAAAAGAAGGTGTTGCTTGTGCTAGGCTGTTACCTCGCTGCTGCATGGTCTGTCTGGCCATCTGATAGTCCTCGGCCAGAGAAAAGTACAGTTACATAAGAACTTACTGTAACAGTAGATCTACGAGAGAGGCTCTTGCAGTAGGTAATTACATATAGGACTGAAGCCGGCAGGCGTCAGGACCCCACAGAAAAATTTCTAGCCAGCAGTCTCTGGCGAGGGATCGCCCCACGTCAGGTGATCAGCGTCAGGCGACATCGGTATAAAGGGGCGGTCCCCCATGCCCACCTTCCAGTTCTTTCCCGCCAAAGGCAAAAAGGCGAGACGAGAGAGAAGCGGATATGTCCCTTCCTGGAAAAGGAGCTGAAAAAGCCTAGGGAAATGGAGGGCGGGAAGGTATTACCTACTGCAAGAGCCTCTCTCGAAGATCTACTGTTACGGTAAGTTCTTACATAACTGTACTATCTTACTTCGAGAGGGCTCTTGCAGTAGGTAATTACATATAGGACTGAGTCTCTAGCAGTCTGGAACAAACAGAAGCGCACGGGAGGAGGAAACTACTCATACAGAGATCCTCTGGCTCAAGGGGGCTCAAGAAAGAAGCCCTTGCAGAACAGCCAACCCGAAGCCGGCTCTACAACGAGAGGCAATGTCCAAACTGTAGTGTTTCGTAAAGGTATGGACAGAAGTCCAAGTTGTGGCTACGCTGACACATCCTTGAAACAAGCAGCAGAGGCCGCAACACCCTGCAATGAGCCAACCATTAGGACAAACATTGTTTGGAAACAGAGCTGCCCTCTCTCAACAAACAGTTGGTCAGTCTTTCTGAGATCCTTCGTCCCGTTGGTGTAGTATCTCAGAATCCGATGAACGTCCAGAGTATATAAAAGATACTCCCCGTGATTGGAGTGCTTTGTGAAAACTGCAGGCAGTTCAATGGACTGGTTCAACGTAGATTCCGCTACCACCTTAGGGAGAAACTTAGGATTGGTGCACAGAGCCACATGTTCCTTATGGAAAATCAAATATGGAATTTTGCACATCAAGGCCTGAAGCTCGGAAATTCTTCGAGCGGAAGTAATGGCCACTAGGAAGAGAGTCTTCCACGAAAGGAACTTAAGGTCTGCTGAGGTTGCCAGCTCAACGGAAGTCAGCGTAAGCTTCTCGAGAATGAAATTCAAATCCCAAGGTGGGGGGGCAGGAACCCGAATGGGGGGTATCAGATGGAGAACCCCTCGAAGGAAGGTCTTCGTGACCTCCAGCTGAGTGAAAGTACTGTCCTCAAAGGGAATATGATAAGCGGCAAGGGCCACCATGTGAACTTTCAGAGGAATGACAGAGACCCAGGTCGAACAGATAACACATGTAGTCCAGTAGTCACCCGACAGGACAGGAGAAAGGCTCTAGGTCTTTGGACGAAGCCCAAATGGAGAACCACTTCCATTTCATGGCATAAGTGGAACGAGTGGACGGCTTTCTGGCTTCCACCAAAATCTCTGCCACTTGTGGGAAAACCCCAAAGCGGGCTTGTGCTACGTCTGTAGGAGCCAAGCATGCAGCTGAAGGAACTTGAGGCTGGAATGGACTAGGGATCCCTAATCCTGGGTCAACAGTAGTCGTGAAAATGGAAGAGGAATCGGAGGTTGTTCTGAGTACTGTTGCAGAAGAGAGAACCAAACTTGCCTGGGCCGGAAGGGAGCGATGAGAATCATATGGGCCCCCTCTGAGCTGAGCTTGTGCAGGATCCTCGAAATCAACGGAATTGGAGGAAAAGCATGGATGAATCTGCCCTTCCAGTTGAGAGACAGAGCGTCTCTCCAGAGTTGCCCGCGCCCTGGAACGAGAGCGCAAAAGGTGGGTAGTTTTGCGTATAGAGGGGACGCGAACAGGTCCACCTGAGGGGTCGTCTACTATTTCCTGATCCAATTCCCACTCATGAGGTTGTGCCGAGGGTCGGGTCAAATGATCTGCCAACGAATTCTCTACCCCTGGGACATGGACTGCCATGCGGTGAAGGTTGTGGAGGGTCGCACATTCCCAGACCTGCTTTGCTTCCCGACAAAGAGGGTAAGAACAGCTCCCCCCGTTTGTTGAGGTACCAGACTACACTCATGTTGTCCGTCTGGACGGCCAGATGACCGGGAAGCAAAAAAGGGTGCAGTGCTTGAAGAGCGTACAACACCGCTCTGAGCTCGAGAATGTTGATGTGAAGCGTCTGCTAGAGTTTAGACCAAGAGCCATGGGTCCACTGGGACCCAAATGGGCTCCCCAACCTTCACTTGAGGCGTCCGTTGTCAGCGTTTGGGAGGGAGGAGAAAGACAGAAGGGAACTCCCCAACATAGGTTCTCCTGAACCAACCACCAGTGTAAATCTCGAAGCATCGGGGTCGAGACTAGCACCTCTTGGTCCAGGTCATCGACCAGTTGATCCCACTGAGACCAAAGAGTCCACTGAGAGATTCTCATGTGGAGCCACGCACGCGGAATTGTCGGAATTGCAGCCGCCATTAGCCCCAGGACGCGAAGGACCGATCTGGCGGTAACCCGCCTGTGGGAGGACAAGTTGCTTGCCTGAGCCTGGAGAGTGTCATAAAGGCCATACCAGTGGTTGTGTCCAGAATCGCCCCAATAAACTGGAGGCATTGCGATGGGATCAAATGGGATTTTGCCTGGTTGATGGTAATACCCAGGCTGGTAAAAACCTGCCTGGTAAGACAAAGGGAACACAGGAGTTCCTCCCTTGATGGGGCCGCCAGGAGTCAATCGTCCAGGTACAGGAAAACCTGAACTCCCAGAGTACGCAAGTGGGCCGCCACCACAGACAGGCATTTGGTAAATACTCGGGGAGCCGAGGAAGGACCAAATCGGAGGGCCTTGAACTGGTAGTGGTCCTCCTGGAAAGCAAACTGGAGGTATTTGCAGTGGGAAGGGCGGATAAGGATATGTAGGTATGTGTCCTGCATGTCCAGAGCACACAGCCACTGTCCCGGCCGAAGGAGGGGCAGGAGACTCTGCAGGGAGAGCATCCTGAACCTTTTGTACTCCAAGAACCGATTCAGGGAGCTGAGGTCTAGAATGAGCCTCACGTCTCCTGTTTTCTTGGGGACCATGAAGGAATGGGAGTAGAAACCCGTCCCCCAGAGAGGGGGAGGGACGGGTTCTATTGCCTCCTTCAACAGAAGGGAGGAGATTTCTTCCTGAACCCTGAGAAGGTGTTCTGGGGAGTAAGACAACTGGGGTTCTGGGAGGTTTCTGAAGAAACTCGATGGTGTGGCCCTCTGCTATGAGCTGAAGGACCCAAGAGTCGGAAGTGATCCTCTCCCAACCCGGCAGATGTAGGGAGAATCTCCCGCCTACCAGTTCCTCTGGATCGACCAGAGGCTGTGGGAAAGGGAGGGAGTCAGGGGGTATGAGGCAGCGTTGCTGCTGGAGGACCCACAGCACGTTTGGGTGGGGGAGGTCTCACAGCCAGAGGGGCCCGTCGTTTGTTGGCCCACTTTCCTTGTGGTTTCGGCTTAGGTCATGCGCGACGGCAAAAGGAACAACGCTGCGCTTGAGGGGCTCTGTTCACGGAGTCAATCTCCTTGAGAGCAGTACCCTTCTCTCGCAGTCCAGTAATGATGTCCTTGACATCACCACTGAACAACACCGAACCTCGGAAGGGGGCGTCCTGGATGGCGGATTGTACTTCCGAGGCTAAACCTGACACCCGAAACCAGGCATGTCACCGCAGGCTCACGGCTAACGCCGAGCTTCATCCAGAAGCGTCCACTGCATCGTAAGTAGCGTGCAACATATGCCTACTGGCCAAACGTGCAGAGCAGAGCATGTCTGCCACTTCCTGTTTAGTTTGTGACTGAGGAAGGGAGTCCAACTTGGCTTCTACCTCACTAAGGATAGCCTTCTGGTAACCCCCCATTTCAGCCACATAGATCAAATCTCTAATGCCCAGAGTGGAAGAAGAACAGACCTTCTTGCCATACTGGTCCAGAAAGCAGGATTCCTTATCGGGTGGGGATGAGCTCAGGTGTTTCGGGTTAGCCTAACGGCCGTGGGTGGTACTGATCACGACCGAATCAGCCTTGGGGTGTGACGTGAGAAAGTCAACCCCCTCGGAAGCCTGATACAACCTATCCGCCTTCCGAAGGAGGGGGGCTAAAGTCGACAGTTGTTTCCAGATAGGGGAAACGAGGTCGGTGTGAGGCTCGATCCAGGGTGGAACTAACGTGGGAGTGACCTCGGGCAAATCCAAATAGGCAGCTAGCTTCTGCCTCTGTGGATCCAGCTCCAGAGATTTCCACTGATGAAAGGCCTAGATTTTTCTTAGCAACTCCGAAAATGAGGGATCCTCCGGAAGGGACTTCAGAGGAGTCCTGGGTCTGGGCTTGTCAGGACTGTGAGACTCGTCCAGATGGGAGCTGTCATCGGAGTCCTCCGATGAGTCCGAAGAAGAAGGAGGAGACGAAGACCCCTCCTCACTCGGGGGAAGAACATGGCCCCTAGGGGGCAAGGTGCCACCCCCAGCCTTAGACCCCGTAGCAGTGTCTCGGGAGTCTCTCACCCCCTGGCGATGGGGATCCAGGACCGGGTCCGTTACCAGGAGGCGGCTCTCCACCTCCCTGGTGAGCTGAGCCTTGGCCTCAGCCCACCAAGAAGCCAGAGTCTCCCTCCGATCCACTGGCAGCTGAGGGGGCGGTGGAGGAGGGGGGGATATGGATACTGGGGGTATCCGTAGCCCCACGGTGGAAGCCCGCCGGGTACTGTGGTGTCGGATACCGCGCATCAGGTACTGCGGTGCTCGACACTGCGGAGCTGCTAAGATGGCGTCGGATAAGACGATGTAAGATCCGCACCAGGGCTCTACCAGGGAAGAAGGTCCTGGAAGAGGCCCTGCAGGCGGGCCAGGGATAGGTGGTCCGGTGGGCGTCGGGTCCGGCATCGGGGTAACGTCCAGTAAGGGGACATCCAAGGGTCCGACATCAGGCCATCCGGACCTATGGGAGAGAAGCCTGACGGAGGCGCCGAAGAGTCCCCAGTGGCGTCCGGGGGAGGGATCCTCCGGGTCCAGCTGGGGAGACGCAGGGGCCTCGAACGGCAGCTGTGAAGGCTGCGGGGAGCCAGCGGCGCCAGATAAATCCAAGGGATCCAGCATAGGCTCCAATGCCGAGCGACCGCCGGACGGGCCGGCGGGCGTCTGACCAGTGAGATCCGGGCCGGCGTCGGAGCAGCCGATGTCTGACTGATCGGACCCTGCGCCCGAAGAAGGCCGTGCAGGGGAGGTGACTTTGATGGGCGGCTTGACGGCCGTGCGGTGCCCTGAAGGGTCGAGCGGCCTAGCGGCCGGCCCCGGGCGGATGTCTGAGGAGTTGACGCCCAACTTACCAGAGATGCTTGAACCAGAAGGCCACACAGGGGTGGCCTTTACTGGAGCAGATGCTCCTTTGTCCCGGAGGTTCCAACTGGCCCGGAAGAAACCAGTCGGGGGACCGACGCCATCTCAGACACCACCAAGATGGCCGTTGGGGAACGGTCTCCCAAGGGGGACGTTACTTGAAGGGCAGTGACCCCAGCCGAAGTCGCCGCAGCCACAGATGAGAAGTCCCAGTCCTGGTGCTTCTCCTTCTTCTTCTTAAGGCCCTCAGGGGAGGTGTAAGCCTGTCTGAGCTTTTTCAGCTCCTTTTCCATGGAGGACATCTTTTTCTTTAGGACGTGGGCCACCAGGGACTGCTGCCTTCTTCCTGGTGGCAGCGTTGAACTTCAGGCAGTGCTGACAGGAATCCACGAGTGTGGTGGGGGCCCTAGGCAAATAAGACACGAGAATGGCCGTCCTTGTGCAGGATTGGGCGCCACACGAGTTGCTGTTTTTTGTGCTCTGGCAGTGGTGGGGGACGACATACCACGGCAGGTAAAAAGAATCCTGTCGAATATCTGAGAAAATTGAAAAACGATGGGTATAACTACGGCGACAGACTGACGAGCAGTGGAACTTAACTGCGAGGCGCTGTCGAAAGCAAACGGTGGGAAAGAACTGGAAGGCGGGTGTGGGGACTGCTAGCTAGAAATTTTTCCGTGGGGTCCTGACTCCTGCCGGCTTCAGTCCTATATGTAATTACCTACTGCAAGAGCTCTCAAAGTAAGATCAGCCTTTTCCCCACTTTCTGGTTGGTGTTATTTCACCCAAAGCTGCACATCTGTAGGTAGGATGTTGATAAATTGCTCCATTGCAAATGTGTCAATGATATGTGGGGCTGTTTTCCCCTGTGGTTGGAGCCATTTAATAATGCGTTCTCTGATGAGTCGGTGACGGCTTCTCAAGGACTGTTGAATGAGCTGTGCTTCAGAGACAAGAATCTTTGCCTGTAGGTCTCTCCTGAGATGCATGTTTTCAGGATTTCTCTTTTCACATGGTCATCGTTTTCTGACTGTGTAGTGTCCATACTGCTGTAGGCAAATTGGGTATTACCTGTCAAGTAAGGTACCAGTCTGATTGTCCATTGCTGCTTTGGCCACTGGCAGGCCCCAGCAACCCTTTCAAAAATTGTCAGGTATGATCTGATATTATCCGAGGGACACAACTTTGTAAGTTTAATGTCTCTTAAGTTGTGTCTTGTTGCTCTGCTGGATCAGTGTCAGATCCCTCAGCTTTGATAACTTGCAAAGCATCCATCCATCGCTGCATCTCTTCTCTTCTTTGCTGCTCCTGTCACTGCATCTCTTCTCTTTGCTGCTCCTGTCGCTGCATCTCTTCTATTCTTTGTTGCTCTTGTCGCTGCAACTCTTTTCTGCTTCTTGAATTGCTGTATTTCTTCTCTTCTCTGTTTTTGTCTTTTGTTGCATAGCCCACCATTTAAAAAAGTCAGTCAGGCTTTCAGGTTCTGGTTTGGGTGCTCATTGATCTCCTGATGGTGAAAGATCAGAAGTGTCATTCTGTCAACTTTTGACACAGTGGACCATGGGGTGCTCCTCAAGCGCACGAGGTTCATCTGTGCCCTGTCTGGTATAGTTCTCAGATGGTTTAAGTCTTTCCTCATTGGCAGAACTCAGAGGGTGGTGTCAGGGAATTTTTCCTCTGACCCATTCTCTCTGCCATGTGGGGTCCCTCAGAGCTTGGTGTTATCCCCAGTTAATATGCTGCCTCTCAGAGACATTGTAAGACAGTATGGGCTGAGGTTTCACTGCTATGCTGATGATACCCAGTTCTACCTGTCTTTTGCACCCAACCAGGATAATGCGTACTTGGTATTTAACAACTGCCTCGCTGAAATCCAGGACTGGATGAATTCCAGCTGGTTGAGCTCCAGAAAGACTGGGGTGATGGCTGTGGACCCAGGCTGCCAGACAGAGGGGTTGGGGGCTGGCCAACCTTCCAGACTTTGCCTGGGAGGTACCCAGCGTCTTTCTCTGAATGGGTGCGGGACCCGGGGGTGATTCTTGACAAGGGGCTAACACTGCGTTCTCAGGTGTCGGCAGTCGTCAAGTCCTCTTTTTACCATCTAAGGAACATTGCCAGGGTCAAGCAACTTGTTCCATCCGGCAACCCTCCTACGCTGATCCACGCCTTTGTGACCTCGCGCCTCGACTACTGTAACTCCCTTTATCTAGGGCTTCTGGGGTTGATATTCACCGATTGCAGCTAGTGCAGATGCTGTGGCCCGGTTGTTGATGGGGACCCCATGTGTGAGTCACATCACACCGGTGCTACGTGAACTGCACTGGGCTGCCTATTCAGAGGCGGATCACCTTCAAGGTCAGGCTTCTGACCTATAAAGCCCTACAAGGACAGGACCCAGACTATCTGCAAGAGCTCCCGTCTGCCTACTGCCCCGGGGCGACTGCTCCGCTCAGCTGATGAGGGGCTCTTAGAGATTCCCAGGGTGTCTTTGAAGACATCTGGGACCCATGCATTTGTGTATGCGGCCCCAGCCATGTGGAATTCTCTAACCCGTCAGATATGGGAGTGCACGACCATGGAGGGCTTTAAGAAGGCCCTAAAAACACACTTATGGTTAATAGCATACCCAAACTTATTTTTAGCTTTGTATTTATCTGTCTGATTATTGTGTATTTTATTATTTTTATGTTTTTACTGTTCAGCACCTTGTCATTTGAAAGGCACTTTATAAATAAAAGATTATTATTATTATTATTACACTGTTTCTGTCACTGTCTGTTCTTTTGTTCCCACAGCTGGTGTTGTACAATCTCAGCCTGAGCTTCTGCCTCTGTGAGTTTGGCTGCCATCTTTCTGGTATTGAATCCTGGACTTGCTGTTGCAGAAACCATACCTTTCTGCTATGCTTCCTTGGTACCAGGCCTAGTACTCATGCACAAAACTCCTGGCTTAGAGTATGCACGGCGTTAACTCCCACTTAGGCTGACACCATCTGTCATTGAGGCATAGGTCAGGAAGCACAGGAAAACCAGGAGCAGTTGTAAAATTCCAATTTTCTGTTTCTTAGTCTCTCTCTCACTCTAGCAAAAGCATTGCTGCTCTTATTTCTGCCTCCTGAGCTCATTAAGAGACCATAACTTTTGTTAAGCTTCTTTCCTTGCAGGTGCAACAAACTAGAACATGATGTCCCAGAACTGGCCTCTTACTGACTGCTCTGCAAGAGAGTTTGTGCTGCATGTCAAGGTTAACCCCCCAAAATTCCAAATAGCTTTTTGCAATCATTTCAACAGCATATTACGTTTCAAACGAAGGGATCCCAGTATCATTTACAGTGTCACACAGAAATTCACATATATTTTTTATAAACGCTAATACACAAGGGGAAAGAAAAGAGAAACAGCGAGTGAGAGAGATAGCGAGAGGAGGAGAACTGCGAGAACGTCGGAGTGATCAGTTCCTAGGTTTTACAAGAACATTTGGTTGGCCGGCCAGACAGACAAGAGACAGAAAAGAAGAGGACAGAAGAAACCCTTGCATTGATCTCTTTCTGCGTAACAAATGGGGCAGGGTCTTATTCAACCCTTCACAAGGAGCTTGAAAAATAATCCTTTCCCCCTGAGAGTTACCTGGATAAAAGAAAAAACTGAGGCAGTAGAGCCAGCATGTCTAGCACTGAGGAAGTGCTGGTGTGCGCGCTCTCAAATATGCGCGTGTGTGATGTCACAATGTCATGCGTGATGTCGGCAAGCATGAAGAAGGCATGCGCCATACAGTAAGCATGCGAGCAGAGCTAGAAGGCAGATTAACAGCCGTTAGAGAAAAGGGCTCACAACCAGAGTTTCAAGGGCAGGAAAATGGTGAAGGCTACGTGGCTCAGTGGAGCCCTGAGAAGCCACCAAAACTGCCTTAGG
Organism: Neoceratodus forsteri; assembly: GCA_016271365.2. Classification (NCBI taxonomy): domain Eukaryota; kingdom Metazoa; phylum Chordata; order Ceratodontiformes; family Ceratodontidae; genus Neoceratodus; species Neoceratodus forsteri. Next base: position 1,294,718,471 of record CM057454.1, on the reverse strand, counting down.
GGAACAACTGGCCGCTCACAAAATGGCTCTTGGAGTCAACTAGCAAAGAAAAAAGCCCTGCTTCCTAGACTGGACTGAAGGGAGATGGAGGGAAATCACTGGGCAACAACCAAGCACTAATGAAAAAAGTAAAAGGAAAAATGACACAGAATGAGAGTTAAAAATATAAACACTAAAACTCTGGGGGGCAGGGGAAAAACAATGCCCAGACACATAAGGGAGACTCCCAGGATTACCCTGACTAAAAACAATGCCCAGCAAGAACAAAAGCTACTTACCCGGAGAACCATTTATTTATTTATATTTTAATATGTATACGGAGACCTCAAACATTATACACCCTAGAAAAGAACAGTGTGGCACACATGGTCCCCAATCCAAATATAAAAATCGGTGGAAATGGAGAGAGCAGGTCAGCCAATTTTGAAAGCTGCAGCTCAACAGGCACCATTTTAATTTTGGAATGCTGTCTGTCATCAGGTAGCCTCAACCTGCCATTCAGAATTGCAGCCCCACAGCCTACAAGCTGAGATTTTCTTCAGAGCAGCTGAGAGCTGTTTCCCCTTCAAAGACACAGCTAAGACTGGAGAGTTGCTGCTGTACAGAATCCTCATACTGTATGCCCTGCATTCTAAAGCTGTGGGCTGTGCCATTTCCCTTAGTATGGGTGCACTATACCCAGTTGTAATGAATACCCACTGACAATGTGGAATGCTTCAGAAAAATGACACCTGCCATGTTCAGAAATGGGGGTCATAAGAAGACTTTCTTAAAATTTGGGGGTCAAAATGTCATGAAAAAGACAGCACAATTGCACAGAGGGCTGAGGTGCCTTACCTCTCCCAAACTGGTGACCTAAGCTCAGGAACTAGCTCAGGCCACCTTGGGTTGGCCACAGGTTGGCTGGGGTGGGGTGGGGGACGCTAGGAGAAGATTGAGCAGCCATCTAGCAGCTCTCCTCTCCTGGATTCAGAGGTGAGCTTCCCCGGCTCTTGGCTGCCACAGTGTGGAGGTACGGTGGCACTGTCAAGCTTGGAGGGCTGGCGCTAGGCTGGGTGGGTGGAAAGGGCTGCTGCTTCTGGAGCACACGTATGCCGCCACATGCATATGCTTCTTTGTATACTGTGGCCCCGGGGAGATAGGGAGAAAGCCAGGGAAAATCCTGCATCCCACTGTCACTGAGCACGACAACCCACAGTGCTCTCAGGTCCCACACTGTGTAGATCCCTGCTGGATGGATAGCAAGGATAGTGGCAGATGGGACTGGGGGTGTCCAAGCATGGGTCTGACGAAAGGCGTAGATGGTGATGGAGGGCAAGAAGTTCTATGAAAAAAAGTCACAAAAAGAATTTATAAAGTAACACTGTTTGTAGGGATAGCCGGTTGCCCTGTGGGGACCACGCTGCCTTCCTGTGCCAGTGACCTCAGTGAGCAAGCTGAATGGAATGAGACTGAAGGGAAAGGCGCTGTAGCATGCAGAACCAGCCCAGCGAGGGACAGAGAAGTGTTCTGGCACACGAACGACACCTTGTGGCAGGCTGGGAAGCCTTCTCTCAGAACCGTGCATGTCATGTCCTGATGGGCCCCTGCACTGCATCAAGACTACCTCCATGACTGTTTTTATTTCATTTTGTGCAAATGAGGATACAATTCCACTATCAAAAAAAAAAAAAAGAAAAAGAAAGGAAACTCATTGTAAAAAATTAAAGTAGGGAAATTGAAAAAAATATCAGGGTTTTGGGTCTCCGGAGTCTTGGCAAATCAGTGATGGGATCTTCCCTGTGGTTGTCAGCCCAAATGCCCACCACCTCATCTAAGCAAACAAGGTCAGATGTCATCTCTTTCCTACACTTCTTTACCGCCAAAGACTTTATCATCATGACACACTGGCTTGGAGCTGCACTTTGTGCTTTGGACAGCAGGCTATGGGCTTGGGGGGGCATTAGGGTTCACAACCCCAGGGAAGACCCCACCATTGATTCGCCAAGACTCTGGAGGCCCAAAATCCTAATATGTGTTCATTTCCCTACTTTATGCGCTTTGCATTCTTCAACTCTGTCTGCATTAACACAGTTTTTTTGTAATGAATATATTTATATATAAAATGGCAAGAAAAAAGTCTAGAAATGTCCTTGGCCAAGAGATGTCACCTGGTCATATATTAAATCTCTATACATGCACAGTCAGGTACTGAATCTCATTTTCCTCCCCTTAAAAACCCAACTTCCCTAAACACATCACTGCACCCTAAAACAAAAAACTGTCTAATAAACTGCCGGCAGCTGCCACGTTGAAATTCCTATACTAATGCACACCCTGTCGTGGCTTATTACTTCCATACACATAGTCACATAAAATGTGGTAGAGCAACATGTCACCAGGCTTGATAAAGTAGTTATGCAAGAACTTGCCTAACAGTAGAGCTTCAAGAGGAGCTCTTGTAGCATGTAACACCACTAGGACTAGGCTGCCAGGCACTAGGACCCCACGGAAAACTTCTAGCCAGCAGTATATGCGGGGGGGGCCACCCCCTGACGTTGGTTCCACCCCGACGTCCCACATGGTATAAAGGGGCGGTCCCCCAGCACCACCTGATGTAAGGTATGTAGAACTGAGGAGGATCTCTCATCCCCCAGAGAGAAATACAGTTACATAACCCCGGGGGAAGGTGGGTGGGAAAGCCACTTGCTGCAAGAGCTCCTCTCGAAGATCTACTGTTACAGTAAGTTCTTACGTAACTGTAATAGCTTTCTTCAAGGGGGAGCTCTTGCAGCAGGTAACACCATTAGGACTGAGTCCCAAGCAGTACCAAAGAGAGACCCAGGTCAGAAGGGTGGAGGACCGTGGATAAGCCCTAGGAGTGCTTAGGAGAGAAGCCCCCGGAGGACTTCTAGGTTGAAGCCCGCTGTCATTCTCTAAGCAATGTTCAAACTATAATGTCTGACAAAAGTGTGGACTGAACTCCAAGTAGCAGCTGCACAGAGATCTGCTGTTGAAACCTTCCTGAGGGAAGCAAAGGAAGTAGCAACCCCTCTAGTGGAATGACCCTTGACCGGTAAGGTTTTGTCAGCCTTCTGATAACAGAAAGTGATACAACTGACCAACCATTTGGTCAATGTCTGTTATGTCACTGGGGCCCCCCATGAGCCTCTAGGCAAAATAAACAAACTGGTCTGTTTTTCTTGAGAAACGGGTGCAAACAAGATAGTAACGAAGAATTCTATGAACATCCAGAGTATGTAACAAGGCCTCCCCTCTGTTCGAATACTCTGGGTAGTAAACCGGTAGCTGAATGTCTTGATTTAAGGTAAACTCAGACACTACCTTCAGAAGAAACTTAGGATTTGTACGCAAGGCTACTCTGTCCCTGTGAAAAACAAGATAGGGCTCTTTACACATCAGAGCCTGCAGCTCGGAAATCCTCCCAGCAGAAGTAATGGCATCTAAAAACGCTTTCCAAGAGAGAAAACGTACTTGTGGCTGGCTCACAGGAAGGCAAAGTAAGCTTTTCTAATACAAAAAGGTTGTCCCAAGGAGGAACAGGGTCCCTCCTAGGGGGCTTAATATACAAGATTTCTCTTAAAAAGGTCTTGCACAGATCCACCTGTGCTACAGCTTTCCCATCCAGTGGTGCATGATAAGCTGAAAGCACACAGAGATCCACTTTAATGGACAAGTAGCTAAGATGCAAGGAGATACTCCCGCACAGATTCCACTGGACAGTGGAGTGGATCCAGAGAACGGGGGGGGGAATGCCCACAGGCAGAAACACGTCACTTCATGGCATATGTCACCCTACTGGAGGGTTTTCTCACTGAGACTAGAACCTGTGTCACCCTGGTGGATACTTCAAATCTATCCCTGACAGTCTACAGGAGCCATGATTGGAGATCCGGATGAACTGGTGCTCCCTGATCCTGGGAGAGCAAGCGAGTGGACAGGGGTAACTGAACCGGATGTTCCAATGCCAGCTACTGCAATAGCAGGAACCAAATTTGCCGAGGCCAAAAGGGCACGATCAGGATCATGCAGGTCCCTTCCACCTGCATCTTGAGCAGAGTCAGTCCTCTGAAGAAGTGGGAAGGAAGACATACAGGAACCTCCCTGCCCAGGAGAGGGACAATGCATCTCACCAGAAAACACCAAGCCCTGGATCTAGCGAGCAGAAACTGGGAGTCTGGCATTGTGCAGGGACGCAAAAAAGGTCCAGTTCTAGCTGACCCCACCTTCTGAACAGGTCGTCTTCAACCTCTTGCAGTAGCTCCCATTCATGGCTCTGAGAGCGAGAGTGGCTGAGGCGGTCTGCGAGGACATTCTGAATCCTTCGAACATGAACTGCTGTGAGATCCAGGGTGTGATCCACTGCCCAAACCCATACTCTCAAAGCTTCTTTGCACAGAGGGTAAGAATGACTGCCCCCTTGCTTGTTGAGATGGAAGATTACTGGGGTGTTGTCAAACTGGACCAGCAGGGGACCAGGCGAGGGTACCCCTTGGAATGCCTGCAAGGCATACAGGACGGCTCTCATCTCCAGAATATTTATATGGAGAGCCCGCTCCTTTGAGTTCCAAGAGCCCCTTGTCTGATGAGATACTATGTGTCCCCCCAGTCCAGTCCTGAGGCGTCTGTCGTCAAGATTTGCTGAGGACTGGGACATTGGAAGAGGACCCCCCATGTCTAGAAGTGACGGGGTGACCCACCAATCCAAGGACTGACGAACCGCAGTGGAGATCCAGATCGACTGACCGAGGTCGTCTGTGCCCTGTTCCCATTGAACTCTGAGGTTCCACTGCAAGACCCTCATGTTACTGAAGCAAACCGGGTACTTGGACGATAGGCAGCATGGCTTTGTCACGGGAAGATCGTGCCAGACAAATCTTGTTGAGTTATATGACTGGGTGATGAGGGCCCTGGACCAGGGTAGGCCAGTGGATGTCCTCTTTATGGATTTTAGCAAGGCGTTTGATTCGGTACCCCACAGTGGCCTGCTGGCTAAGCTGAAGGAAATGGGGGTAGGGAGACAGTTGCTAAGATGGATAGGAAATTGGCTCTCTGAGCATACTCACAAGGTGGTGGTTGGAAGGTTAGCCTCATCCTCAAGGTGGGTTACTAGTGGGGTTTCCCAGGGGTCAGTGCTGAGGCCACTCCTGTTCAATGCCTATATCTCAGACATCAGGAGGGGGATCAGGAGTGAGATGAGTCTCTTTGCAGATGACTCAAAGCTGGGTGCAGTGGTGGATGGGGGAGAAGGGAAGGGTGGCCTTGCAGGAGGACCTGGAGGCTCTGGAAAGGTGGTCCGGAAAATGGAAACTAAAATTCAATGCGGGAAAGCGCAAGGTTCTGCACCTGGGAGTCAGAAATCCAGGCCAGGGGTATACCCTGGGAGGAGACATGATTCAAGTCACGGAGGGTGAGAGGGACCTGGGGGTAGTGGTAGATGTCAAAATGAAAAACTCTGAGACCTATAGAAGGGCAGCGGCAAGGGCAGCTAGGATGCTGGGATGCATCGCCAGGGGGATTACCTCCAGAAAGACGGACATGATCCTTCCACTGTACAACTGCTTGGTTAGCCCACACCTCGAGTATTGTGTACAATTTTGGAGACCACATTTAAAGAGGGACATTACACTCCTAGAGAGGGTCCAAAGAAGGGCAACCAAAATGATCTGGGGCCTGGGGGAAGAGCATCTATGAGGAGAGGCTCAAGGAGCTCGACATGTACACCCTGGAGGAGAGGAGGGACAGGGGGGACATGATAGAGGTCTTAAAGTACATGAAAGGGATCAATAAAGGAGGCCCAGTCAGGGTGCTCCAAAGGAAGGAGGGTGGAGCAACAAGAAGTCACGGGTGTACGCTGGAAGGGGGCAGGCTCAGAGGGGAGAGGAGGAGATGTTATTTCACTGAAAGGGTGGTGGAGCCATGGAATGCACTGCCCAGGCTGCTGGTAGAGATGGAAATTGTGGATGGGTTTAAGAGGGGATGGGACAGGTACAGGGGGAAGGTAAATCTGACCAGGCACAATACAGGTGGAACATCTGGGACCGGGGACAGTATAACCCAAGGGGTGGAGGGGGACACGCCAAAATCGGCCCTCAGTGCGGGTGCTGAAAATCGAGCAGACTCAAGTATGTTCAAATGAACGAGGGGAACCGTGGCGATAGCCACGGCCATATCGTCCAGGAGCTGTAGCACTATTCTGGCTGGGACCTGGTTGGAGGTGATCACTCTGCGAGTGACGTCCCGTAACCCGACTGCTCAGTCCTCAGGAAGAAAGGCCTTTCCTTGGACAGTGTTGAGAACCGCTCCGATGTACTGTAGTCTTTGGGTAGGCCAAGGGCATGACTTGGGAAGATTGAGAGTGATGCCCAAGGTTTGAACCAGGCTGAATGTCTCCCTCAGCGCTTGATGCAGCTGGTCTTCTGAAGCTGTGAGAAGCCAATCGTCCAGGTAAGGTTAGACATAATGACCCTTTCTCCTAAGGGCTTCCGCCACTACTGCTAGGCACATGGTAAAGATCCTTGGTGCGGATTACAGGCCGAATGGTAGCACCCTGAATTGGTACTGCTCTCCTTGAAAAGTGAAGTGGAGATGCTTCCTGTGGGATGGCAGGATCTTTATATGCACGTAAGCATCCTGCATGTCCAGGGAGCAAAGCCAGTCTCCTTGACAGATCATGGGTCACAGGCTTGCCAGTGTCACCATTCTGAACCTTCTGTACTCAATGAAGGTGTTCAGTTAGCTTAGATCCCAGATGGGACGGCAGTCCCCTGTCTTCTTCAGGACTAGGAAGAATTGGGAGTAAAACATTCTGCCCCTTTGAGCTGGGGGTACTACCTGAATTCCTCTTTTCTCGAGCAATGCCTGCATCTCTGCTCGCAGGAGTGCCGCATGGGAGAGGGAGCAGTGGGAGAGCACGGGTGGGCTGTCTGGTGGAATCTGGGTGAACTCATCCCTCCCTCCCTTCCCCCCCATGTCCACTCTCAACGTTCGGTCCGTCTCTACAAACATCACTGGACCTCACTCACATTTTCCCAGGCTAGCTCTCTGAACTGTTTTGGGTCTTGATTTTGAAACATTGGTATCATGTGAATAAACCTGACTGTATTTATCCATTTTACTTATTTTATCTAGGGAGGTGGATCAGGGGGAGGGCAGTGGACATGGCCTATCTGGACTTCAGCAAGGCCTTTGGCACTGTGCCACATAGAAGACTATTACACAAACTGGGGAATATGGGTGTGGGCAGGACAGTAGTGTGGTGGGTAGGTAACTGGTTGGGTGGCAGGACACAGAGGGGTGGTGGTAAATGGCTGTCACTCCACAGAGGGAAGAGTGACCAGTGGGGTACCACAGGTATCAGTGCTGGGACCGGTCCTATTCAACATCTTCATCAGTGACATTGCACAGGACCTAGAAGGCAGAATTTCACTGTTCGCTGATGACACAAAGCTCTGTAACAGAGCAGACACACCAGAGGGTGTAGACAGAATGAGAAGGGACCTGCAGAAACTTGAAGAATGGTAAGGGTTTGGCAGTTGAAATTCAATGCAAGGAAGTGCAAGATAATGCATATGGGGCACAAAAACCCTGGCACAACATATCAGTTGGGGGTGAGGATATAGCATGCACCAAGCAAGAAAGGATCTTGGGGTTATCATCTCTGATGACCAAGGTAGGGAAACAGTGCGACAAGGCAGCAGGTAAAGCAAATAGGATGCTGGGATGTATAGGCAGGGGCATCACCAGCAGGAAAAGGGAGGTCATAATTCCGCTATACAAGACACTAGTGAGGCCCCATCTGGAGTACAGTGTACAGTTCTGGAGACCATACCTATGTAAGGGCATAGACAGGGTAGAGAAGGTTCAGAGGAGGGCAACAAAGATGGCACATGGATTGCATCACAAGTCCTATGAGGACAGGTTGAAGGAACTTAACATGTACTCCCTCGGAGGAGAGGAGGGAGAGAGGGGATATGATAGAGATATACAAGTATCTTACCGGGAGGAACAGGGTGCAGGAATACACTATTTTTAAGCGAAAAAGATGTTCCAGGACTAGACAGCATGGGATGAAGTTGGAGGGAGGACGATTCAGAGGAAACATGAGGAAGAATTTCTTCAGAGAACGGGTGGTGGACAAGTGGAACACCCTGCCAGAGGAAGTGGTGGGGGCTGAAACAATCACGGGATTTAAGAATGCATGGGATAGACATAAAGGAATTCTGGAGGTCAGGGGTAAGGGGCAACAGACTTCTAGGAAAACATAAACTGAACTTACAAGCTCAAATGGGCAGACTGGGTGGGCCATAGGCCCTTATCTGCCGACACTGTCTATGTATCTATGTATCTATGTACACATCTATTGTAATTCTTTGGTAGGCACTGTATCCTCTGTATAATATGCATGTACCTAATGTATTCATTTGTTTTACCTATACTCAGGGCCCCTACTTTTCTGTGGCACAATGGGACCAAGTTCTGCGGCAAGACTACCATTTGCCGCAGAACTTCTGCGGCAGTGGTTTGTAATTTCTGCGTAAGTTCTGCAGCACTAACAAACTTCCACATCACAGTGTCAGCTTGTCATCCTGACTTCACTTTCATGGCAGTTTTTATAGCAATCAGGATGGTGGAAAGCACAGTAACACTAGTCCAAAAAATAACAGACTTATAAAAATAATTTTATGCCTAAAAAAGCTAAACAAATGTCTCTCCCTTAAGGTCCTAGCCTGTTGCATAAATGACATATGCAGAGGAGATCTTATGTGATTAATGTATTTCTGTATGCATGCTATCTATCCCACTAATGAGGTTTCCACTGTCTATCACTTATATATTTGTATGTGCTTCCTACACCACTCATGAGGTTCCCACTATGTATCACTTATATATTTATATGCAATCTGTAACATACATACAAATGTGTGTGTGTGTGTGTGTGTGTGTGGTGAGAGAAACAGAGATACTGTATATGTGTGTGTGTGTGTGTGTGTGTGTGTGTGTGTGTATATATATATATTTTTTTTTTTTATTTCCATGAACTTGCATCCTCATTCATACAGGTCCCATTGGAAATGGAATAGAGGAGTTATTGCAAAATTCATTTTTCATGTCAACCTGCTTTCCCTGACACACTGCGTAACACCATCAGGCCATGACATGCATGTGAACCAATTGTGAGATAGAGCTCTCCAGTCCATCACAATGTGTCCACCATGTGACAGGACACTGCACCATACCTTCCCAGGCTCTGAGCAGTGATGTGTTCCACCAATCCTTGTGCTGCCCAGCCAGCTCCCAGAGCTAATCTCAGAACCTGAGTTGCCAGCACGGAAACACAGCATGCTACCCTCTGGCCCAACAGCTGTCCCTGCACACAACATTTCTCCATAACTTTTAGGTGATTCTATCAACCAATGACAATATGTAATCAATAACCCTGGCAAAAATGCTTATAGTGCAATTATTTATTTAACAGGTCTAATCTTTCAACAGGTCTACACATTATTATATTTCACTTTTCTGGGCACAATTACTTTATTTTTGTTAAAAATGACAGTTAAATTCATTTTACCAGTTATTCATTTCAGATGGCATCTCTATACCTTAAAGGCACAAATAGGTTTGTACAAAGTGAGGTATCTACTTAACAAGTCTGTGCTATTGACAAGGTTTTGTTTAAGTTGGCCCTAGTGCAATAATGTAAGATTGAAAATTGTATTAGGCTATAGTGCAGGTTGAGCAAATGTCACCAGGCGTGATGTGCTGTGCCACCGTCTCTGGCAGTGGGAGCTGTGGTAGATAAGTGACTGTTCATTTCTGTTACAGATTGCAGCCATTTCATTAGCTAATGTATGATGTTATAGCAATGATAACATCACATTCTGAGCATATAGGGGGGTTTGGATATAAAAAGAGGGGAAGGGAACCAGATTCTATGGATAAACAGAAATATTAATAAAAATCAACAAGAAGAGTGACTCGGCACCTGAGAAGTTCTTATGGCAGATTGCAAGTTCTGCACAAAATTCTGCGGCCGCAGAATTCTAAGGGCCTTGCCTATACTGTATTGTATATACCTACTGAAATTTTTATTAGGTTTTGCACTCTATTCTAAATGTGTTTCTTCCCTATGTATTTATCTGATTTACACGACTGATCTTACATAGTAGCTCTACGTGCATTTTCTATACTGTAACCTACGCTGAATTGTCATGTTCCACATGACTCCAAGTTGCATTCAGTTCTCAATTTTATGCTATTGTCTTTTGAATCTCTTAACGTTGCCAACTGGATTGCCTTTTTATTGCTGTCCTTCCCGGGGCAACCCTGAAAAAGGGACTGTAATTGTCTCAGTAGACTTACCCGGTTACCAAAATTCAAATAAATAAATAAAACTCCAGAGTACTCCCTTTCAACAATCTGGAGGACCCAATTGGTCTGTGGTGATACTGGACCATCCTGATTGGTAGAGGGAGAACCTCCCTCCTACAGCCTCCCCTTGTGCCTCCACCGGAAGAGGGAAGACTGGCAGGGAGTCATGCCATAGCAGAGGGGGCAGGCAAATGGCTGTTTTGGCACTTTTGGGGCCATGGGAACCTGAAACCAGGGGAGGGCCTCTTCTCTTGAACACCCCTATTTGCTGCTGCTGGCATCTGTCTTGTGGTCCCTGGCTCTTGCGAAAGAGGCGGCACCGAGCTGCATGTGGCTCCAACTTATACATTCTGTGTACATCGGACACTACCTTGCCTGAATCCTGAAGCCCTGTTATCAGCTTCTCCATGTTCATGCCAAAAAGGACAGGCCCTTGAAAGGGTGCGTCCAGTATGGCATCCTGCAAGTCTTGACGGAAACCAGAGACCTGCAACCAGGCATGCCTCCTCATGCATACTCCTGTTGCTGCTGCCATGTCTGCGAATCATAACAGCTCCGCAGTACATGCCTGCCAACATTGATTCCCAACTGGATGACAGCCATGAGCTCCGACTTGCCATCCGAGTCCGGTTGGGCCTTCAATAAATCCAAAGCTTTGTTCCAAAGGGAATTTTGGTACATGACCGTATGTGCCAAAAATTCAGTGACCTGACAGTGCAGGTGGCCCAGGAGTAGACCCTGCAGCCCATCTGGTCCAGTTTCTTTGACTCTGGATCTGGAAGCTGAGAGCACATGTGTCTCGGTTGTTGCGCTCTGCCGTGCGCTGCCGTGAGCAACATAGTGTCCGCCTTCGGCTACTCACTAAGATGGGACTCCCCTTTCAGTGTTTTATAAAGCCGGTCCACTTTTCTGGGCACAGCTGCCATAGTAGCTGGGTGCTTCCAGGCTAGCTTTGTAATATCCTGGAAGGGTTCAACAAGTGGGGGGATGACCCGAGGCTTCGGGTCATTCGCCCCAAGGAACTCTGCTAGACGGCGACGCTCCAGGTCAAGCTCCTCAGTGTTCCATTGGTTCAGAGCCTGGATGTGTCTCATCACATCCAGGAAGGACGGATCATCTGGAGGCGATCGCGGGGAGTCCTTTTTGTGATCCGGAGAGGGTAAGGGTAAGGGTAGCTCATCCTCTGAGTAGTAGTCTGAGGAACAGTCTCCTGCATCCTCCCCTGACGAGGAATGTGGGTGTCCCTTGGAGGAGGGAACTGACAATGGGTGTCTTTTCCGATCACTGGGAGCCAGCGACCCCCGGTCGTCATCCCTGGATGACAGACGATCCGGTGTTGGAAGAGGTTGCCTGGGTCTCTGAGGCGAGGGCTCTTTGAGTGGGACTGGGATGGGAGACGGTTCCCTCAGTCTGGGCAGTAAGTCCCCCTTGACGGGATTCCACCAAGAGTTGAAGAGGGGCCCCTACTTTTGCCAGTGGTACAACTGGTGGTGGTGGTGGGGTAGGGACGTTCGAGAGACCTGGTGTTGGTCTCTGTGGTGCCACAGGTGCCGATGCCTGGTCATCAGGCTCCCTGCCTTTGGGCGTCTCGCGCTGGGGCCAGTGGGGCCTTATCCAGTGGTGCCAAGTCTCCTTGTGGTCTGGCGTCCGGCTCCTTAGAAGGAGGTGGAGGGGGCAGCTGATTATTTGTAGGCCCGGGCATCCGATCCTTAGGTGCGATGGGCATCTAATCCAACGTCCATTCTTTCGGAGCACATGGCTCCTTCGGCATGGGCGCCTGCTCCGTGTCCGATGCAGAGTTGGAACGGCCCACAGACTGTCGACCCTCCGAGGCCGACGTCGCCCTGCCTTTGGGCGGCGGAGGCATTCAATATCCAACAACCTCCTGGCATCTAGATGCGTCGCCCAACCCATTGTATCTGTCGGATGACCCTACGGACTTTTGGGTGGCAGAGTCTGTTTTCTCACCTGAAGCAGATGCCTGTCCTTCTGGTGCCGACCCAAGCATCTGCTTGTGGGGCCTAAGAGACAAGGACACAGGGGCAGACAATTGCTCATGACTTGAAGACTCCTTGCCTTTGGAGTGAGAGGAAGTGGTTGTCTTCTTAGAAGAAGCCCCAGTAACAGCTGTTGAACCAGGGAGAACGGATTCTGACCTCCTGCTGGAGGTGGAAGAAGAAGAAGGCTTGTGAGGGGACCTAGGGCGGGACTCTGACCCGGCTCTCTCCTTATCCTTGTGGTGGTGTTTCCTGCCTGATCTCTTCTCTTTGGGGAAGGAATCCCTAGCTGAAGAGGAAGAGTTGGGTCCCAAATGGGTCCTCTGCATGGTGGCCACTTGTTGTTCCAGCAGGCAGGCCTTGAGTGTCTTGAGGCGGCGGATGCAGATCTTGTTGTTGAATTTTTGGCAGTGCAGGCAGTTGTCTGGCCAGTGGTTTGGGCCTAGGCAGATCAGGCAGGTGCCACATGCACATTTCAACTTCCGCCGCTGTGAGGACAAAGAAGACGTGCAATAAAACTTGAAAAATTATCGAATACAAAGAACTAACAAATGGAAACTGTGCAAGGCGCAAAATGGCGGTCGACTGCAAAAGAGGTGTCCGTCCATGGAGCCGATATTAACGGGTCGACAGCGGGAAAAGAACTGAGGTAGTGCTGGGGGACCACACACTTTATACCATAGGGGACGTCGGGGCGGAGTCAACGTCAGGGGGTGGTCCCCCACCAATACTGATAGCTAGAAGTTTTCCCTGGCGTCCTAGTCCTAATGGTGTTACCTGCTGCAAGAGCTTCCCCTTGAAGTAAGATTGAGCATTTCCACACCTCCCATTTGATGTTTTATCTGTGCTCTGAGGTTGTCACTTGTAACTGGATTAACTATTTGTCGAAGCAGACCATGCTGTCCATTGGCCTGTTTTCCCTTTTCTACAGTATTCCTGAACCTCATTTATATTTGAAAATAGAGGGGGGCCGGCTCAGAGGTAATTTAAGGAAGTATTTTTTTCACAGAGAGGGTTGTGGATGAATGGAACGGCCTTCCGGAGGAGGTCGTGGAGTCAAAAACAGTGGTGGAATTCAAGCATGCACGGGACAGTCATAAGGCAATTCTAGGGCGTGGGGGTAGGAAGAAGTAGGCTGCTGGTTAACTAGGATCTGCAGCTTATCCAGTAGGCAGGGAAATGGGCAGACTGGGTGGGCCAAGCGGTCCTTATCTGCCATCAAATTCTATGTTTCTATGTATATAGTGGCTCAATGAACTCTCCAAGGACCTGATTGAGTGTAGTAAGGTTAACCAATTCAAATCAGGCCTCTGAGTCCTCTTAGTCCAAGAGAATGTCTGTAAATGTTTCCATAAACCCTAACAATATCTAGCCCTTGTCAAAGCAGATATCCCTGGCTCCTTTCATACCACCCCTTCGGACACCAGTGTAAACTGTTAAAATGATCCCCCTTCCCCAGTCACTGTTGCCCCCACCTCGCATCTCTCCCTCCTCCCCTTGACCTCCTCCCATGCCACCCCTCCTTCTTCCCTAACCTCTCCCCCTTGCCATGCCTCCCGGTTCACCCCCTGGTATTCCCTCCCTCCTCCTCCTCCTCTGCCTACTCCCTTTTTCCTCTGTTCATCCCTACCACGATTCTCCTCCTCACCGCACTCCTTCCCCTATGCCAGACGCTGACAAAGCCTTCTCTGGCCGCTTCATTAATTCGAGCAAGTTTTAGATTCTAGTCCTCTTGCTGTAATCTGCACTTACCCTGGCATAGTTTTACGCTACAATCTGCATCTGAAATGTAAACAGCTCTCTCTATTTCGCACTGAACTCAAATTTTGTTATGTTGTGTCCTGGGCTACCACGTTCACCAAGTTTCTTTGCAACCAATGTACTCTTGTGGACCCTTTTGTAACTTGTAATGTAACTTACTACTAAATCTGTGTAAACTATGTGTTGTTTGATTGTCTTCTGTATCTGTATGATCTGGAACTTTTGTAAACAAGTCCCTGACTCAAAGGTATTAGTCCCAATTACAAATAAATAAAAAATATATCTGGTGTTTTTCTTCCAAGTTGTCATGTGTTCCCTCAGTATAAGGAACATAAGGATAACAGATGTTTCTCACCAACCCAAGATCACACAGCAAGGGGAACATTTTGAGCCTGACCTAATCACAAGTAATGTACACAGCCCCCAATGCAGCTAGATCAATGCAATGGCTGTAAGTAAGGGTGTGAGTTATACATCTGATTAACCTGAGTATGGTAAACTGATTTTATGTTGTGTGCTACCTTTTGAAAAACTATATCTGAAATCATTAAAATTCTAATAAAAAAAAAAACCACAAGGCCCTGTTGCACCCTAGCCAAAGGATAGTCGCTGCTCAGATTTAGGACAGCAAACTCTGAACCAACACGCAGGGTACCAACTGATCATATTTACGACAGCAGGCCCTGCTCCCTCTCCCTTTCATATCCACCGCCAGATTATCAACTGCACATATTCAGGACAGCAGGCCCTGCTCACTCTCCCTTTCACATCCACCGCCAGATTATCAACTGCTCATATTCAGGACAGCAGGCCCTGCTCCCTCTCCCTTTCACATCCACCGCCAGATTATCAACTGCTCATATTTAGAATAGCAGGATCTGCTTCCTCTCCCTGCAACCCCCCCAGCCGGATACTAAGAATAAATTACTCACCGCAGTAATCTTCTTTCTTCCAAGGGGTCCTTTAGCAGCAGTAACTTTAGCAGTTAGCTGGCTAGGTGCAACTGCCCCGGAGGTATGCCTTTAAGAGAATTTTTATTTAAATGAGCTTAGGGTCACAGCCAATTAAAAACAGGAAGGGGCTGGCCCACCAGCGCAGTGGGCGCTACCACTTGTGACGCTATTGACCCGGGTTTGGTAGCGAGCCTGGGTCATTGGCGAGCCTGGGGGGCGGTGTTGCACGCCTGGCGGGCTGCTCTCCTTCTCCGGGGAGGGGTGGGCAGTACTCCTCGCTGCAATACCACCACCGCCTGGGTGAACTCAAGTGGTGATGGTGCAGCAGTGGAGGCAGGAAACAAGGGAGAGCAGATGACTGCAGAGGACCGGGGAGGAGGTGCATCTCCACGCACATCCAGCTCATTGGTCCACCATGCGTGCAGACGTCTAGTGATGGGGAGAAACCAGGAAATACTCCTCTGAGGCGCCTAGAGACGGGTCCCTGTGCCAGTCGGAAGGTTGTAGTGGCTTCAGCTCCTGGTGCACGCTTTCCCCTGAAGGATGAAGGGGTGACTCCTCCACCCCGCCAGGAGGCCACAACCAGAGACTCGAGAAGAGACAGGAGAGTGGGGCGCTCATTAGGAAGCCAATGCCACCTAGACCCTTCCAGTGTTAGCTGTGGGGCACATTAGGGACCCCAAAGAAAGGGGTTGCAGAGGAAGATAGGAGGAAAAAGAATAAGTAAAAAAAAAAAAAAAAAAAAAAAACAGGAAGGAGAGTGAGCTGAGTGAGAGCTGCTGAAGGCTTCAGCATTTTTTCAAAGGAAAACGAGAGCACATGCCCCGGAAAAGAATCAACAGGATTCAAAAAATATGCAAATGTCCACAAAAAGTGGAAATAGAAAAGACAAAGCGAGTTAAAAACTCATCAATAAGAAACTCCAAATTTGGTAAAAGATGTGATAAAGAGCCCTTCTCCGACAGATGAACCGGGGAGGAAGGGTGGGAGCTTACTAATGCTAAAGGACCCCTTGGAAGAAAGAAGATTACTGTGGTGAGTAATTTTTTCTTCTTACCCCAGGAGTCCTTTAACATCGATAACTTTAGCAGACTACCAAGCAGTACCAAGTGGGAGGTGGGCAGAGAACCTATTTGGAAAAGAGGCTCTGCAGAACCACCCTACCAAATTTGGCACCAGATCTGGTCTGCACATCCAAACTGTAGTGTTTCACAAAGGTGTGCACATATTTCCAGGTAGCTGCTTTGCAGACATCCAGTAGGGGAATGTCCCTTGCTGCTGCTAGCAAGGCTGCAGTGCCCCTGGTGGAGTGGGCCCTGAGCCCCACTGGAGGTTGGCGACCAGCTGTTTCATAGCAGAATCTAATACAAGAGACCAACGGAAAATAGTTCTCTTGGTAGCTGGTCTTCCCCTGCCTACGTCCCCGTAGGTGAGGAACAACTGAGTGGAAGAGCTCTGGACTGTCTAGTATGTTCTAGGTAGTTGAAGATGGCTCTTTTGACATCCAAGCTGTGCAGCTTCTACTCTTCAGGAGTGGATTTCTCAGTAAAGAAGACAGGCAGAGTAACAGACTGGTCCAAGTGGAACTCTGAAACCACCTTTGTCAGAAATGTTTTATTTGTCCTGAGCTCAACTTTATCGTTGTGAGGGATGATGTAATTTTTTTTTTTTTATTATTTAGTTGTCTAACCAGGTATAGCACACTAAGCTGGAAGCTTTTTTACAGGAGCGACCTGGGAGCACAATTTGGCTAATTACAGATGACCTGTAGCTCTGAAATCCTCCTGGCAGAGGTACTGGCTATCAAGAAGACTGTTTTCCAGGTGACAAACTTGATGTGAGCCGTGGACATAGGCTCGAAGGGAGGTTTCATGAGCCTGTCCATGTAAAGGTTTAGGCTCCAAAGAGGAACAGGCTCCCTGATTGGAGGCTGGAGGTGCAAGAGGCCTTTGAAAAACTTTAAATATGGTGTGGGGAAAAAACTGATTTTGTCTTTCCCACCAAAAGATAGGCTGAAATTGCTGCCAGGTGTAGCTTGAGGGAAGATGGTTTCAAGCCTAACGCCTGTAAGGGTACCAGGTAATCTAGCAGCTGAGGGTCTGAAGTTGAGAGTTTGACCTTTTTGCTCTTGCACCAGAGGGAAAACCTTTTCCATTTGGCTGCATAAATTCTTAGTGTTCATTTTTTTAGCCATCCTCAGTATTTTAAGGACTTGTTCAGAGTACTTTGAGGATGGAAACCAACTCCTCAAGAACCAGGCCTTGAGGTGAAGAGAGTGTATGTCTGGATACTGCACTCCTATCTGAGGAAGGGTCAGCAGCGAGAGAGTTGGAGGCAGGCGAATGGGCCTGCTGCAGGACAATGAGAGAAGGAGAGGGTATCCGGCTTGCCTGGGTCAGACCGGAGCCACTAGGATCACTGATATAAGCTGTTGTCGGAGTTTCAGCAAAACCCTGGCATCAGGGGAAAGGGAAGGAATGCGCATAGGAACCTCTCTGACCAGTCCAGGGTCAGGGCATCCAGAGGAAGTTTTCCTGGGACTGGGGGCCTGCAACAGTACTGAGGAAGCTAAAAATTGAGGGGAGAGGCAAACAGATCCACATCTGGTGTGCCCCACTGCCTGAACACTGTGGCTAGTACTTGCTTGTTCAGGGTCCATTCGCTCTGGCCTTGACTGATGCGACTCAGAGCATCTGACAGGGTACTGAGTTTGCCTGGGAGGTGAATAGCTGAGAGGCTCAACACATTTAAATATTTAGGGATCATTTTTTATGTTAATCTCACTTTTGAACAGCATGTGTTTTCTATTATAAAAAAAGTACATCAAAGACTTGGATGTCTGTATAGAGTTAAGCATGAACAACTGAATCCAGGAGGTTATTAGCACAGTTTTTTCCTTTTCTGTCTTGGATTATGGGTTGGTGGTATATGTTCCTTCGAGTTCCAAACTTCTAGGAAAATTGACAGTAACATATAATTCTGTATTGAGATTCATGCTCTGTTCCTGCCCGAACTCACAATTGTTTGCTGTTAAAGTCTTCCAACTGTCTTTCCCTCATAAATAGAATTCAGTTTAAAATGTGTTTGTTTCTATTCAAAATCAGAGCTGGTTTGTTACCTAACTCAGTGAGTTCACTTTTTTCTAGATATGTTAATCTTATTTGCACTAGAACTCAGTCAAAGTTTACATTTAATGTTCCATTCTTTAAGAGAACCTCGGGACAACCTTCATTGTTATATAGGGGACCAAGTTATTTTAAGTCACTCCCATGTGATGTATCAATCTGCAATTCCATATTTTCTTTTAAATCAAAGTTGAAAAAGTACCTACAGTGTACTCAAGAATGCACTTGTTAAATGTTTATATGTGAATTGTTTTAATATATTGTACATGTTATTGTTTTTGTTTAATGTATTGCTTGTCATCTATGAAAACGGGCAATTTGCTCACCAGACTTACAAGGGTAAAAAAATAAAATGAAATGAAATGAAAGGCCGACTCCCTGGTAGAAGGCGAGAGACCAGAGCTTCAGAGCTTCCGAACAGGGTATTCCTGATCTGGTACCACCCTGCTTGTTTATGTAAAACATTGCAGTGGTGGTGTCTGTTCGAATTTGAACCGCCTGCCCTTTTATGCTGGGAGCGAAAGCCTTGAGAACTAGAAAGATTGCTCCGAGTTCCAAAAAAATTGTGTGCAACTGTGACTTTTTGAAAGGCACTGTCAATATGTGCTCTCCCGCCCAAGAAGGAGGCATCTGTGGTGCTCACCTTTGTGGGGAAACGGAACTTGGAAGGATACCCCTGCCTCTAAATTTGCAGGGTTCTTCCACCATAGCAGGTTTTGGAGGAACTGCTCCATCACAGGTATTAACTTTGAAAAGTTGTTGCTTCTCCGAGACCAGCGAGCGCTGAGGTAGGCTTGCAAGAGTCGCATCCTGTACCTGACTCCTGGGACCAATGCAGTATTGAGGCCATGTGTCCCAGGAATTTGAGGAAATGTCTGGCTGGTCTTGGCGGTCTCTGGATGAAAGAATCTGCCACTGAAAGGAAACTCTGAATTCTTTCCTGTGGGAGGAAAGCATATCCTTTCTGAGTGTCCAGCTGGGCCCCTATGAAGGTGAGCAGCTGGGTGGGTTCCTGGTGAGATTTCTTTAGATTTACCAGGAAAGCCAGAGACTCCAGAGTGCGTTCTGTAAAGGAAAGGGACTCCTTGACTTGGCAAGGAGACTTTGCTACTATGAGCCAGTCGCCCAGATAGGGGTAGAGAGCGACACCCAGTCTCCTGAGGTGTGCTGCTACCACTGCGAGGCACTTGGTAAAGACTCTTGAGGCCGAAGGTAGAACAAAGGGTATTGCAGCGAACTGATAGTGACCCGAAGGGAAGTCTTAATCTGAGAAACTTCCTGTGAGATCTCTTTATGGGTATGTGGAAGTAAGCGTCTTTTAAGTCCAAGGAGGCTAGCCAGTCTCCCTGCTGTAAGGACTGTATGACCAGTGACAGAGTGACCATTTAGAATTTGGTTTTTTTCAGATATTTGCTTAAATAGCTGAGATCTAGGATAGGTCACCACTCCCCAGTTTTCTTTTGTGTCAGAAAATACCTGGAATAGAGGCCCTTGCCATTCTCGTAGGCAGGGACTATCTCCACTGCTCGTAAAGCCAGAAGGTTTTGTACCTCCAATTCCAATAGTAGAATCTGTGTAGGGACAGAGGTCTTGACACCTCGGTATGTTTGAGGTCCGGCATCTGCTTGAACTGTAGTGGCACACCCTTCTCCACTATCTCCAGCACCCCCTTGTCTAACGTAATGAGGGACCAGTGCTGGAGATCGTGGGAGAGTCTGCCTCCCACTGGAAGCAGGGAGGCGACCTGGACGCTCACATCAGGACTTAGAATGTGAGGCAGTCGGCTGGGTAGAGGAGGCTCTTCTTTGGCCCCTTCTGCCACTGCCTCTGAAAGACCCCCTGCACTGACCGAAGTCGGATTGGGGATAGGGACTGTAAGGCCTGGGAACAAACGTTTGCCCCTACCGCCCCTGGGACGGGATCTCTGAGGGGTGGTAGGCTTAGGTTTAGACAAGTGGCTCTGCCAGGAGGCCTTGTACTCATCAACCTTTTTCATGTAGTCAGTGGTTCTGTAGTCAAACAACATGTTTTGATCACAGGGAAAATCCATGGCCTTGGTCTGTGTGTCTGTGGTTAGAGTGGTCGTTCTAAGCCAGGCGAAGCGTCTCAGAGAGATGGCATGAGCCATCACCCTGGATGCTGCATCACTGTTATCGTCTGCCATGTGGAATTCGTACTTGGTAGCTTCCAGGGCAGTTTTTGTCGTATCCACTAGCTCCTGCAACACAGAATCTGACCCACTGCAGGCAATGGGCAAGACAGACTTCCATAGGGCTTTCTGATATTTGGCTGTGAGTGCCATGTACGAAGAAAGTCTTGAGAAGCAGCAAGGCTGTGACATACATTTTCTTTGCTATAAAGTCAATTTTCTTGGAGTCCTTGTCAGGAAGTAAGGGGAACAAGGAGACTCCAGCTTTCTCACAAGCTGCCTGCTGCACTATACTCTAGTGGCTTAGGTGTACAGACAGGAACTCAGTACCATTTCTAGACAATCTATATTTTCTCCTAATCCACTTGTCAATCCCAGTTACCAAAGTGGGGTTTTAAAGCACTTTCATGTTATTTCTTCTGAACGCATTATAGATAGGGACGACCAGGGTCTTGGGGGTTGTAAGACCTCTCATCTCCCTATAATCTTCGTCTTCATCGACGTCCTGGTTGGGCTCCTGTGCAGGGAGGTCCAGGGTGTCTAGCATATTTTGTATAAACATAAGCGGAGGAGGGATCCTCCTGGTCGCCCAGGGGGTTCCCGAAAGGAAGCTTCGGGAACTCATGGGGCTCAAGGCCCTCAAAATCCACATCAGGGGCATCATAAAAGTGTTCTTCGTCATCTGCGTCACTCTCACAGTCTACAGAGGACAGAACTGTGGAAGAGTGCTTGCCAGCCCCAGTAAATACAGGACTCATCTTTTGAAGGGTCTGAAACAGTTGCCATGCTTTCGCCATATCTTGCACAGATGGAAGATACTGTGCAGGCTTCGGTTGTATGCGTTTTGTTTTTCTGTATGCTTTAGGCTGCCTGTTCTCACTATTGGCTTTCCCAGGAGCAACAAGAGCATTTGTTTCTTGATAGAGTTTCTTTTTAGTCACTTCGTTGGCGGCTTAATCAAGCTTCCATTTTTCTTTATGAGGAACTTCATCTTTGGAAGCTTTATTTTTTGGCTGGGATCTAGAGGGTTCCTCAGCACCTCTGCTTACATTTTTATTGCTTTCAGATGGCCCCTCATCAGAAGTCTTTGATTTATCCTCAGCCATTATAATCAAAGGTTTGTTTGCTATGATGCCAATTTAAGCAAAGCAAAATCAAGTTCTGGAACTTATGAACAGAGTACAGGTTTCTGTGAAATGCCACTGGCCAGTCCTGCTCCAGTTAATTAACTCTATTTTAAGAGCCTTTTTTCCTTTTTTTGGGGTGTAGTACTGGGATCTATACCAGTGCCAATCTTAACAGAAAACCCAGTAATACTGCTCATTTGCGCACAGGTTTATGTTGAATGCCACTGGCCAGTCCTGTGACAGATGCCTTAGGTCCAGTTTATCATCAGTATATAGGTTTCTCTGCAATTGCCAATCCTCAGAGAAAACCCCCAGGCACTGCTGAAGTTTGAATTCCAAATGGTTGCCTAGTGATAAAACCTGTGAGGTCGGAGGTAAAAAAACAAGGCAACTGTCCTTAATTTGATGGTTCCTTCAACAATTTAGTTAAAAAAGGGAAGAACTGTCAAAATTAAGCACCCACGGTAAAAATAATATCAGAAATGAACAGTCACGGTAAAAATAGTCAAAATAGCGAAGATGCGTTAAAAATAAGAATTAGCAGCTAATGAAAATGTAAAACTTTCACTCAGCACACTATTAAAAATGAAACATGAGGAAAACTTTACCCAGATAAGCACTAGGGGGCTGTCAACAAGGAAAGTTGAGAGGCACCTCAGGGGCAATGTTGCTCAGTGCAGCAGAAAAAAACTTCTGAAGTCTTCAGCAGCTCTCACTCAGCTCACTCCCATTCCTACTTTTTGACTGACTATGGCCCTAAGCTCATTTAAATAAAAATTCTCTTACAGGCATACCTCCGGAGCAGTTGCACCTAGCCAGCTAACTGCTAAAGTTACTGATGCTAAAGGACTCCTGGCTAAGAACTGATATTTACAACAGCAGGCTCCGCAGCTCTCCTTCCCACACCCCCAGCCAGATACTAACTGCTCATATTTAGGACAGCAGGCCCCGACCCCTCTCCCTTCCACACCCCAGCTGGATACAAACTGCCCATATTTAGGACAGCAGGCCGCACCCCCTCTCCCTTGCACACCCCCAGCCAGATACTAACTGCTCATATTTAGGACAGCAGGCCCTGCCTCCTCTCGCTCACACACTCCCAGCTGGATACTACCTGCTCACACTTAGAACGGTAGGCCCTGCCCCATCCCCCTTCCACTCTCCCAGCTGGATATCAACTGCTCATATTTAGGACAGCAGGCCCTGCCTCCTCTCGCTCACACACTCCCAGCTGGATACTACCTGCTCACACTTAGAACGGTAGGCCCTGCCCCATCCCCCTTCCACTCTCCCAGCTGGATATCAACTGCTCATATTTAGGACAGCAGGCCCTGCCTCCTCTCGCTCACACACTCCCAGCTGGATACTACCTGCTCACACTTAGAACGGTAGGCCCTGCCCCATCCCCCTTCCACTCTCCCAGCTGGATATCAACTGCTCATATTTAGGACAGCAGGCCCTGCCTCCTCTCGCTCACACACTCCCAGCTGGATACTACCTGCTCACACTTAGAACGGTAGGCCCTGCCCCATCCCCCTTCCACTCTCCCAGCTGGATATCAACTGCTCATATTTAGGACAGCAGGACCTGCTCCTACTCCCTTCCACACCCCACCAAGATACTAACGTATCATATTTACAACAGTAGGCCACGTCCACTCTCCTCCCCATACATCCCCATCTTATATCAACTGTTCACATTTAGAACAGCAGGACCTACTCCCCAAGCTGGATACTAATTGCTCATATTTAGGACAGCAGGACCTCCGCCCTCTCCCTTCCACACCTCCAGCCAGATACTAAATGCTCATATTTAGGACAGCAGAACCAGCCCCCTTTCCCTCCCATAACCCAGTTGGATACCAACTGCTCATATTTAGAACAGCAGCCCCCCCCTCGTTTTTCATACTTAAACCCAACAAGGTACTCAGTGCTTAAATTTAGGACAGCAGGCAGTCTCCTCCTCTCTTGCCCACAGGGTACTCACTGCTCACATTCAGGACAGTAGGCCATGCCCTCCCCATTCTCCCCCAGCCCACAAGGATACTCACTGCTCATATTTGTGAAGCACAGCCTGCAGGAGGGTGAGTGAGTACACTAGTCCTCCAGCGAAGCTCAGCTGCTCTCCTACTGCTCCTCGTAGACCGGGTACTTTCCCAGAATCCTCATTCAGCTCAAACTTCTCCTGGGCCTGTCTGCTGATCAGTTCTGCCTGAAATGAAAAGGACAATAAAGACCAGTTAGCATTCGCTACGCGGTTATGGTTGGAACTTGAACAAACCAATAACATTCCTAAGCCTGCTTGCTGATCAGGTCTCCCTCAAGTGAGGAAGAGAAGAATACAGTCAAGTCAGCATTCCCATTACAATTATCAGAGCTTGATCAAAGTGATAAGCAAGCAGGACAAAACAGTAAGGATCCAGCCCTGTAGGTGAGGCATTCCACAGGCCAGCAAGAGTGGCGAGACAAAGTGAACGGACGGAGCCCTGTAGATACAGAATTCAAGAAGACTAACAGACCAGTGAAACAGGAGGGTAAGGCTCACACCTTGTAGAAAAAGAATTCAAGAGCAGTGAGACAGAAGGGTACAGATCATACCCTACAGACACAACATTCGAGATGCCCCACTGAGCGGTGAGACAGAAGGGCAAGGACCATACCCTGCAGGTAGAACATTCAAGATGCCTCAATGAGAAGTGATACAGAAAGGCAAGCAAAACACCTTGCAGATATAACATACAAAATGCCCCATACACCAGTGAGATGGAAGTGTACGGAACACAAACAGTAGACTAACATTCAAGAGGCCCCATTGATCAGTGAGAAGGAATGGTAACACCCTGCAGACTACCATTCAAGATGCCCCACTGATCGGTGAGACAGAAGGATCAGGATCACAACCTGGAGAGATAAAATGGTTTTATGTGATAAGGGCAAGTTTTTTAAGTCGTGGATCACAAACAGCGACTAAAAAAAAACTGCCAGAAGTAAAAAGAGTGACTAAAATCAGATCGACTGCTAACAGCGATAATGCGCTAACATATATCCATACCAGAAAAATAAACTGTTTTATGCAGGGGCTGTGTCCCCGTTAACGGTGAGAAGCGGTAGCTCCAGCACCTCCCAACTTAAAGATTGTTAACTCCGGGTGGGGGGCACTTAGGAAAAAAAAAAAACCCTGGATGAAAAAAATGTTCTTCCCACACCCGGACCCGCTCCATATGCAGTAGCTCTAGCCACAATGCCAAACGGCCAGCTCGGCAGGGCTTGGCCAAAACAGTTAATATATCCTGTTCGAGTGAGTGCAGCTTACTGCTACACTCGCTCTACATTATTAGTTGCTCTTCACCGAGGCTCGCTCTTTTTACAAGCGGTTTTCTTGAGTCGCTCAAATTGAGACGCTCAAGAAAATTCACTCAGATCACTGCACAATGACAAAATTCTAAATGTCCCATCGACCAGTAAGACAGAAGCATAAGGATCACACCCTGCAGATACAATATTAAAGATGCTCCACAGAGCAGTGAGACAGAAGGTAGAGATCACACCCTATAAACAGAACATCACAGAGGCCCCACTGGGTGGTGAGACAGAAGAGTAAGAATCGCACCCTGCGGAAATAACATTTCAGACTCTCAACAGGCCAGTGAGACAGAAGGGCAGGGATCGCAGCCCGTAGATATACATTCGAGATGCCCCACAGACCAGTGAGACAGAAGTGCAAGGATCACATCACATCACGCCTGGGAGGGGCAGGATGGCGGCCACGCTGGGCTGCTGTCGGCAGTAGCTCTGAGAGAGTTTGACAGAGCTCCTGCTTAAGCCCCTTTTGCCTTTAGGATTTCCTTTATTGGAACTTGTTGGGGAGACTTTTTTATTTATTATTATTATTTTAGTTGGTTACTTCAGAGCTGAATAGTGCTAGGCAGGGTTGAAGCAGTGAGGTAGTTTTATGAGTTTAGATTTTTTTTTTTTATATATTTTCTTTTTATTCAAGGATGTGACATATACATGAAATACAGTCATTATCTTGAAGTCTGCAATCATTAGTGGTATGAGTTGATATAATATATCCAGAGCAATATAAATCATGATAATTTTACCAGTGTCTTTGCATATTCATTTTATAGATACTGAGGTTAATAGCTTGATAGTAAATTCACCTCATTATATAATTACATATTTTTTTGGTTCCTTCTAGGAAAGTTGAAAATTTATAAGTCACCCAGATGTGATGGCAACGTTCTAGAAACCTCATGAGGGTCTTTATCTCTCCCAACAGAACATATATTGTTATAGTGTGGAGAGGCTCAGGGGACAAAATCCGGGTCACGGGTAGACAAGTACAATACCCAAGGTCTCCAGGAAATTTCAAATGCCTGGTATTTACCATGGAGTCTGGCTGTAAGAGATTCCATATTATAAATATCCAGGACCACCCCCCCTCCAGTCTTTTAAAGTGGGAATAATTGAGGTTCTCCATCGCCTAGTGATCGCCTTCTTTGCTGCTAAAATATATATGGGTAACAGGGTACACTGCCATGGGGGTCTGTGAGGAGGAAATATAGCCAAAAGTATTGATTCGGCCGAAAACTTGCCCGGCTCGCCCAGTCTGATACCTCCTGTTGGAGCATACACCAAAAAGCAGTTAATTGAGGACATGTCCAGAATATATGACTCTGGTCAGCATGTGTACATGCACAATTCCTTCAACATCTGCCAAAGCTGGGTGGAAGATAATTCGCTAGGATAGCTGGGGAACGAAAAAGGCGACTACGGCACTTCCAGGCAAATTCTTGCCACTTCGCGGAATGTGTTACTTTACAAGCTAAGGGAGATGCCCGTAGCCAATCCTGGTCTGTTACATCTTCAGCTAAATCCTTACACCAGCTATTTAGAATAGTGAGTGAGGAATCACCCATCCCCTTCTCTGAGAATTTTATAAATATATCCCACTTGATGTCCCCATATACAGTATGACCATTTATATGGTCTTTTATGTATGTCCATGCCAAGGGAATAGGTTCAGGTAATTTTGTTTCCATCTCTCTCTGTCTTAGAATATAATTTTTAACCTGGTTATACCTGTAAATGTCTGTTTCCATTAGGCCATAGGTTGCCCTTAGAGTTTCAAAAGGCACAATGCCCGTGTGACATAGGAATTGTCTAAAAAACTGAAGACCCAGTCTTCTCCAAATTACAAACTTATGATCTATGTTAGGTGGGAGAAACCTATCATCCCCTGAAATGTACGTATAAAAGAAAAAAAAGTGTTCTAAAAGCCTTATGTGTTTTTAACTTATACCATAGTTTCAGAATTTGTGCTGTAAAGGGAGTATAGTCTCTTATTGGTGCTGTCCTAGATGCCGCAGAGAATATTATCTTAGTAATGTCAAACAAGTCATTAATGACAAATTCTAGCTCTTTCCAGAGGGCCTCGTATGTTGAGGCTATCCAAAAAGTTAACATTCTGAAAAAGGCAGCCATGGCATATAATTTCAAATTTGGCAGGTTGGCTCCACCCTGAGGAAGTGGGAGTTGCAATAGGGACATCCTAATTCTAGGGCGTTGGCCATTCCATATAAAATTAGAAATAATTTTATCCCATGATTGAAAATAAAATTTGGATGGGAAAATAGTGACATTTTGAAATAAGTATAAAAGTTTGGGTAATCATGCAGATTGTCTCAATTCTTTGAAAAAACTTAATGGTAGTTTAGACCAGCAAGCAAGTTCTGATTGAATTTTGACTGATAATGGTTCATAATTCAATAGTTCCAGGTTGTTTAAATTCTGCGGTATGTGGGTTCCCAGATATTTAATTTTAGTTTGATACCATTTTAAAGGATATTTCTTTTTGAGGGTTGGAGATGTAGAAAAATATAGTGAAAGGAGGTCTGTCTTGGCTATATTCAACTGAAATCCTGAGACCACTCCAAAGCAGTCCAAGACTTCCCAAAGCGCCGGGAGGGACATTTCTGGGGATATGGTAGAAATTAAGGTATCGTTTGAACAGGAGTACCTTATGTTCTCGTTGGCCCACTGGAATGCCCTCGATCCGAGGATTACTCCGTATTGCTTCAGCCAGGGGTTCAATATATAAAGCGAAGAGTTACGGGGCCAAAGGGCAGCCCTGTCTCGTGCCCCCTTGTATCATAATCGGTTGAGATATGGAGCCATTAACTCGTACATAGGCTTTAGGGTGGGAGTAAATATTTTTCATACAAGAAAGAAAAACATTAGGAAAAGAAAATGTTGATAGGGTGGCCCATAAATATTCCCAGTTCACCTTGTCGAACGCTTTGTCTGCGTCTAAACTTAATATTGTAGAGGGGGGATCTTTCTTGTGTGTATAAATTCCATTAAAGATTTTTTATTTTTGAACAAAGCCTGTGTGCATTTTAGTTTTGTGCTTTGTGCTGCGCTGCGAGCTGCCGCGGAGAGTACATCCAGAGGATTCCTACCTTGGTCTGAATTTGTCAAGGGAGTCGAGCGGCTTAACTGGTTTGCACAACCAACTGAGCTTCGGGCGGATATGAAGGAGCATCTGTGCGCTAGAGATCCAGTGTGGCTGGCTGACCCAGTTGTAGCTGCCGTAGCTCCACTGGTGGCAGATGGAGAGCTCTACTGGCCTTTTACGTTCTTTGGACAGCCTCTCTAGTAAGCAACAGGAGCGACTGAGTTAGCTTGGAGTCTGGGACAGGGGGCGGGGTATCTGACATGGTGAGAAGGTTAGAGCTTAGCTGCATCTTGGGAAAACCCGTTCACGGGTGCCCTGTCTCCTCCGGCCCCGGAGCCGCTCTTAGGGAGTTTGAGCCGGCAAGAAATTGTCACTGCTTTCAGCTGTGTGGACACTGCTCTTTAGATACTACACATTTGGACATTTAACTGTGCCTTGGGATAACTGATGAAGCCTGCCGGATGGACTCTGTAGTCGCCTCCTTATTTTCAGTTCATTTCAAGCATGGTGGCAGCGGTGAATACATGAAGGATCCTTAATTTGTTCCTGGGAAATTGATTTGAATTTTGTTTATTTAGTTTTTGTTGACAGGAAGGCGGACTAGACAATTTTCAGCCTCGCCCGGGGTGGGGGGGTGACACTGTGTATACCGCCCTGCTCCTTGCACAGTCCTTCTCTATCATCTAGCTTGCTTTATTTATCGATCTGGTAGGACTTTTTGCTGAATTTTTCTGGACCTTCATTTGTAAGAGAAGTGAACTTTTTCATTTTCGATTTAAATTCTCTGCGCAGCATGTTATATATTGCAGTCTGACTTACTGACCATCACCTTGTACTGAAATTGACTGCTATCTTTGTGTAAATTACTGAAACAAGTTGTTTAAGATTTTTAACAGTGTGGAATTTTAGGCCAGTTACCTGGCCACGCAAGACCTATTCAGTCGGTGACATTTGGTTTAACTGTTTACTATCTTTTTACAGCACACTGCTTTCATTTGTATTACCTCCTCTATTGTTTGCTAATATTGTAATATCTTGAGTATTTTATTTCTTTGTTTTATTGGGTTGGGGGGCAGGGGGAGGCATTTTACGTTTTTAAGTCTTATTTTTGGGTGGGTTGGATATATGTGTGGTGAGTGAAAAAGACATTATGGAACTTTTTAAACAGAAGCAGGCCATCTTCCCATCACATAATAATTTATCCAGAGAAGAAAAGTCGGCATTGGAGAATTTAAGTAAAGACTTTAATATTGTAATTAAGGGGGCTGATAAAGGAGGGGCTATAGTGATCCAAGATAGGGAACAATATAAAACATTGTGTCTTAAATTAATTCAGAATACAGAAAATTATGAATTATTACCTTTTGATTCTACATTTAACATTTTGACTCAACTTGAAAGTTTATTAGAAGAAAACACAACCATGAACTGGTTGTGTAATTGGGAAGCTGACCTGCTAATTAGTCAGTACCAGAGGATACCTACCTTCTACGCAATCCCGAAGATCCATAAAAAGTGTCACTGACCCTCCGGGTAGACCCACTGTCTCGGGGATCGGTTCAGTCTTTGAGCTGGTCTCCCAGTTCACTGACTTCCATTTGCAGCCTTTAGTGATTAATACTCAAGCATATGTAAAGGATACTATGGGCATGATACATAAATTGAAATTACTTACAGAACGGGGTCTTTCAGAAGATGTATGTTTGGTCACATTAGATATTGCGGACCTTTACACCTCCACACCACATAGTGAAGGAGTTGAATGCATGGGTAAACTTTTGGATTAAAAAAAAAGTAGTTGGGGTACATCCAAAAATGAGAATATTACAGGAATTAGAAGAATTTATATTACAAAGTAATTATTCTGAATTTGACAAACAGTTTTATCAGCAAATTCAGAGTACGGCCATGGGTTCCGCCATGGCACCCGCATGCGCATACATGGATAACTCTGAGCATATGTATATATTTAATGCACAGGCTGGCACATTGGATTCCAACGTGCATGCCTGGCTTAGATATATCGATGATATTTTTATGATCTGGAGAGGTACAGAACAAGAATTAAAAGATTTCTATCTAGAACTTAAAGACAGGAATTTAAAATGTTTTATGAATTATGATAGAACACAGGTCCCGTTTCTACACCTTAATATACATCTTGAAAATGGACAAATATGCACAAGTCTTTATAGGAGCACAGATAGGAACACTTTGCTACATAATAAGAGTTTTCACAAGCCCCATCTGAAGAATAGCATCCCATGTGTGCAACTAACTACAGCCCAAAGAGACTGTAGTAAACAGGAGGATGTGGACAGGGACACTGGCCAGATGTTGGGGAGATTTAGAGACATGGGATACCATTGGGGGGCATTTAAGGCAGCTGAAGAGAGAATAAAAAGCCAGGATAGAGATATTTTACTTAATCAAACAGCAAACAAAAATCACAGGAATCAAGATTAGTGTTTTCAACAAAATACAATCATAGAATGCCTGATGTAAGGAGGATAATTCATAAACACTGGCACCTAGTAAATGACAACAAGTAACAAATTAAAGAACCACAAACACAGCCTCTGGTGGTAGCAAAAAAAGTTAGGAATATTAAAGACAAGGTTGTTCAATCGCAGTTTAAACTACCTGGAGTCCCAGGGAAACAACTACTTTTGGGACCTCTAAGTCCAAGGATGCATCAATGTGGTAGGTGTGCAGTCTGCAATCACACTTCGAAAAAGCAGGTTTTTATAAATCCCCACACAGGAGAACAACATAAAATACTCCAACACATTACATGTACATCAGGGGGAGTTATTTCTGTCATACAATGTCCGTGCGACTTATTATATGTGGGGCAGACAAGCCAGATGTTGAAAACTAGAATATCAGAACATAAAGGAGACATGAGAAACGGTGATGTTAATTCACCCGTGGCAGTGCATTTTAATAGTAATGGCCACAATGGTGCCTCCCTTAGATTTTGGGGCTTAGAAAAAGTGACACCACCTGAGAGTTGTGGCAATTTTAGGGACAAACTCCTGCAGGCTGAAATGCGATGTATCTTTCAAACGCATACACTGGAAAGAACCATTGGAATGAATATAGAAACAAGTTGGCAAACATGTTAACATTTGTAAAACAAATTTGATGGATAGCCATTTGGTAAATTTGAAAGCAATATTTGGATAAAATCTATAAATATATTAGCAACATTGGGCTATTAAATTGATTACCATGATCAAGTATGCATATCAAGTACATAACAGCACTTTAGTTTTAAGTATAAATATTGGATCCATTGCAGGGTGTCTTGTAGCATAATTAAGATTTTGTACACAGGCTGTATGAGATTGTTTGTACAAACCTTAAACAGATGCAGCACATATAATTTTTCCTCTTTTGCCAACCCATAAGTGTTACTTTACTTCCCTGGTGCCCCTCAGCCCCACCCTTTCCTTTTGACTGTGATTTCCATTTGTGCTAATTGGTTACATTTTTAAATGTGTACAAAGTATCTTGAAAAGCCCATTGTAATTTGTAACAAGGGAGACAGTAGTTGGAGAATGTGTGCTGACTTGCAGAGCTAGGAGAATGTTAAGCCATAACAGAAAGTTGTAATTCATTCTGCCTGTACAGCATTGAACATGAGCTCTCCCAGGCAAGCTCTTTGGCTACACTTCGTGTGGCAGTGTTCTGACGCATGCGCGCAGTCTGTTTCGAGTGTGCGCATACGCAGGCATGTCGGCGTGATGTCATTACGCCCGCTGACTAGGCTTTACAGACAGAGCTAGAGAAGGAAGGAGCACAAGCATTCCGCCATTGTAGCTACACCGAGACAAGTTTGGAACGGTTAGGCCCTTTTAAAAGGTAAAAAAAGCTTTTTCCAGAAAAGAATAAGAGAGATTTTCATTTTATTATCAATTTAAAGCTGGGAGCAGGCAAACAAGAATTTTGTATTCTTATATTTTACAGAGGGAAATCGAAATAAAGTTGGCAGTAACCAAACATTTTTTGAATTCAGCTTTTTCAGGTATGTTATAATTGCTCAGATACATCGTGGTTAACATTCCCTTTCTTGGGATGTAAGAAAGAATATTCAGTGCTGTGATGACAAATGAAATGCTCTCATAATTATGGTAGTCTTCTTAAACCTTTGCTTTTAGGTATGGTGTGAGGCCATTAAGCTGATTTTAAGGAGACGATATCAAGTAAAAAGAAGTTTAGGTAGGCTGGTATGCTACTTGAGTGATATAAATTTATTATGAACTGTTAAAGGGTTGAAAATTAACCTGTAAAAAGAATCACTATAACATGTAAATGTTTTCATTGTTTTCAGAATTTAAATCGATGTGTGGAAAAGAATTTGAATACCTTGTTAAGAAGCTCTATGGACAGAGCAAAACATAGGGGGAATAAATAAAATTAATTTGGAATACACCAGCAAGTGTTCGTGTCTTTATAAAGGACTCTCAAGGGTTTAACCCCCCGGTCGAATTTTGCATGTTATATATTCCAGCCTGACTTACTGACCATCACTCTGTACTGAAATTGACTGCTATCTTTATGTAAATTACTGAAACAAGTTGTTTATCTAATATTTTAACACTTGTGGAATCTTAGGCCAGTTACCTGGCCACTCAAGACTTATTCAGTTGGTGACATTTGGTGTAACTGTTTACTATCTTTTACAA
This sequence comes from Neoceratodus forsteri, assembly GCA_016271365.2. Taxonomy (NCBI): domain Eukaryota; kingdom Metazoa; phylum Chordata; order Ceratodontiformes; family Ceratodontidae; genus Neoceratodus; species Neoceratodus forsteri. The sequence continues at coordinate 1,294,685,835 of CM057454.1, read as the reverse complement.
CTGTTTTCATTTGTAGTGTCTCCTCTATTATTTGCTAATATTGTAAAATCCTGAGTATTTATTTCTTTGTTTTATTGGATTTGGGGGCAGGGAGGCATTTTGCGTTTTTAAGTCTCATTTTTGGGTGGGTTGGATGTATGTGTGGTGAGTGTAGCAGGTTGGAGTGTTCATGGTGTGTGTGTTTTTCAGTTAAAGTTTCACTCGGGATGTGCCGGGGCCCGAGATCTCCTTGTATCACCTATGATACCTCCCAACTGCGTGCCCTTCACCCTTTCGTCAGCCCCCCTGTATCACCAAAAACAACTAGGCACTGTCGGGAGGTTGGCATTTTTAAAACCAAACAAGGCTGACGGCAGTGAGGCGCTGTGGGTCAGGTGGAGGCGACAGGCACTGAGGTGGTAGGGTGCAGGAGACACCCTGGAGTCACACAGAACCTAGAGAAGGGTCCAGTGTGTCTGGTTTCCCTTGCCAGGGTTCCCATCAGACTGAGTGGGCAGGCAGCTAGAGGGGCTGCAGTGACTCCCTGTCCCTTTCGGGCAGTGTTATGCAATGTCAGATCGATGCAAATCAAAACCACAATTATGGCGGACTTGATTTCTTCTGTCAATCTGGCTTGCATCACGGAGACCTGGCTCAGTGACGATGCTGGGCCTGTTTTGGAAGCAGCTGTCCCTGCCAGATACTCCGTGGTAGACTGCCCAAGGTGGGAAAACCGGAGTGGGGGTGTGGCCATCTCCTTTAGATCCTATCTGAACTTCACCGTGCACCCATTCAGGACCGTCAGGTCCTTTGCGTGTGTGGCTGTGCATGGGGGGGGGGGTCCAGGTGCAGGTTGCAGGATTCTCCTTGTTTACCGGCCCCCAGGTGTTGGGGGGAGAATTCCTGCAGGAGGTAGCGGACTTCGTCATTGGCGAGGTACTGCAGTCTCCCAGATGTTTATTTCTGGAGGACTTCAATGTCTGGGTAGACAATAAATCTTCGCAATTTGGTTTGGACCTCCTCCAGTTAATGACATCACTGGGCCTGTCACAAATTGTTACTTCTGCGACCCACCACTACGGGCACACACTGGAACCTGGTGTTCTCCCTGGGACTTGATGTGACAAACCTCAAGATTGATCAGGTTGTTTGGTCTGATCATTAGACAGTGGAGTTCCCTTTCAGGCCCCGGATAGTCCTTCTCCAGTAGAGGTGATCAGCTACCACCCTTTAAGGGATGCATCTCCGGATGAACTACTGGCAGCAGCTGACCCATCTAGGGTACTTGCTGCATGTGCGATTGGCATGAGTGAGGTGGTCGCCTTCTACAACAAGGCAATTGCCAGGGCACGCAATGCCGTTGCACCAGTCCGCGTATGACCCAGGTCCTCTCACTTTAGATCCCCCTGGTTTGATGGGGATCTCAAAGCGATGAAGACCAGGGGTCGGAGACTGGAGTGTCACTGGTGGAGATACCGGTTGGATGAGGACAAACTAGCCCTGCGTGCTCATTATTTGTAGTACCAGGGGGCAATCACCTGTAAGAAGGTAGAGTTCCTGTCAAGAGAGATTGCTGCAGGAAAGAACCGACCTACTCAGCTTTTCCAGACAGCTGACAGAATTTTACATCCAGTCTGTCTTCAGCTGCGGAAAGCTTTTTCTGTCACATTATGGGAGGAGTTTGCTCAGTTCTTCACTGATAGGATGTCCTCTATCTGGCAGGAAATTCCATCAGTTGACTATACCGTAGTCCGAGGTGGTCACCCTGCAGGTCACCGTGGTGCTCCGTCTGCCTGAGAAGATTTTAAACTGGAGGTAGCCGAGGTTATTGAGATTATCTCCAGGCTGAGGCACACATATTGTGAACTGCACCCGGCTCCAAGATTTTTTTTTGATGAAATGTGTTGACGCCGTTGGCCTGGTGTTCGCTGGAATCGTCTGGTGTTCGCTGTCAGAAGGGGTATTTCTCGATGCCTTGAAAGAGGCAGTGGTGAGACCCCTTCTGAAGAAACCATCTCTCGACCCAACTGTCCTAGTGAACTACCGTCCTATCTCCAAACTTCCCTTTTTGGGTAAGGTTGTTGAGAAAATTGTGATGCTACAGCTCATGGAACACCTTATGACCTATGCCATCTATGATCTTTTCCAGTCTGGTTTCAGGACCAAGCATAGCACAGAAACGCAGTAGTCAGGGTGCACAATGATCTCTTCAGGGTGCAGGATAGCGGAGAACGGTCAGTTCTTGTTCTCCTTGACCTTTCCTCAGCTTTTGACACTGTAGATCGCATGGTGCTCCTCAATCGCCTCAGAGAGTTTTGTGGACTCGCTGGCACTGCCATCCGCTGGTCTGAGTCCTTTCGGGCAGGAAGCAATGGGTGGTTGTGTGTAATTTCTCCTTGACCCTGAAGCCCCTGCCCTGCGGAGTTCCTGAAGGGTCGATCTTGTCGCCCATGTTGTTTGCAGTGTATATGCTACCCCTGGGTGAGATCATTAGGCGATACAGTGTGGGTTTCCACTGCTATGCAGACGATACCTAGATGTACCTGTCCTTTAACCTTGAACATTGTCGGCCATGGAAGTGCTCAATAACTGCTTTGCAGAGATCAATGATGGGATGCTCTCCAGCTGGTTACAAATGAACCCGGATAAGACAGAGATACTTGTGATTGAGCCAGGTCACGGGAGTGTCACCATCGCTGGGATGCTAGGTCTTCATCTGGATCCGGCGACGTTGTTGACCTCCAGCAGAGTTCGAGATCTTGGCATGATCCTCGAAGACAGGCTGACACTAGAAGCTCAGCTGTCATCCAAAGTGGCTACTACATCTTAGGAACATCGCCAGGATCAAACCTCTGATTCAGTCGGACGACCTGCCCATCCTGGTACATGCCTTCATGACCTCCAAGTTTGACTACTGTAACGTTCTTTACTTTGGGGTCACTGGAGGTACCCTCCACCAACAACTATTAGTCCAGAACCCTGCCACAAGGTTACTGACTGGCCTCTCGAGGTTCAGCCATGTGATTCTGGTGCTCCGGTTGTTGCACTGGTTGCCTGTTAGGTGGAGAGTTATCTTCAAGGTGAATCTTCTCACCTATAAGGCCCTACATGGGCTAGGCCATAGCTACCTGGCTGAACTTTAAAACCCAGCTACTCGTGCGCTCCCTCCGCTTCTCGACCAGGGGTCTCCTAGAGGTTCCCAGGACCAGGCTGAAACCTCCGGTGACAGGGCCTTCAGCATTGCTGATCTGGTCCTGTGGAATGCCTTACCAACATCCTTCAAGGGGGCCCCACTGGTCAAGGTCTTTAAAAGGGACCTCAAGGAACATCTTTTTGGCCTGGCCTTCCCTAGTGACGTAATTTAATGGAATCTGGTTTTCAAAAGACATTTGATTAACCTGACTATATTTTATTTATTGTCGATTTTATGGTTCTATATGTAATTTTATTAGAGTTTAGATTTTATTTTACATGCTACTTCTGTTTTATGTAAAGCGCTCAGAGCCTCCAGGATTAGGCGCTCTATAAACACAGGTTACTCACCTGTAACAGTAGTTCTAGGAGCGGTATATGTTGTTCATCCACACGTTCTGGCATTGTTGTTTCCCCTTTAAATATTGCCAGAAAGTCAAGCTGGCTCCTCCCACCCACCTGGGTGGTATAACCCTCGGCTCTGCCCCATGACACCAGATCTTGCCCGCTGGAAGCAGAGTTGTGCGCCTGAGCCAGGGGAGGTCGGGTGGGTCCATGTGGATGAACATATTCTACTCCTAGAAACACTGTTGCAGGTGAGTAATCTGTGTTTCTAGGGATGTGGATATGTTGCTCTATTCACACGTTCTGGCAGACTCCTAGCAGTTCACCGGGAGAAGGGAGGCAAGGAGCACGCCCCCTACTTAGGAAATAAGGATTGGAGAACTGAGGCCCCAAAACCAGCATCCCAGCGTGACTCTAAGTCAATGTGGTAATCGGAAATTAAGGTGTGTGCTGACTTCCAGGTAGCAGGCCCTAGCAGAAGTGACCGCCACAGCAGTATGGTAGGTGGAATGAGCTCTTAGCCCTCCAGGAGGCTGCCTACCTGCCAACCTACAGCAGAGATCAATGCAGGAAGTGATCCACCTGCCAACTGTCCACTTGGCTGCAGGTCTGCCAGGTGCGGCTTCAGCGTAGGTGACAAACAGCTGGCGAACCTCTCCCCGAACTCCAGCTGTGCGCTCTTTGTAGTAAGCGAGCGCTCGCCTCAGGTCCAAAGTTTGGAGCCTGTGTTCAGCCTCTGAGGTGCGATTCGGGAAGAACTCTGGAAGAGTCATCACCTGATTCAGGTGCAACTCTGACATAAACTTCGGGAGGAACTTCGGGTTGTTGCGCAGGACAAGCTTGTCCCTGTGGAAGACCAGGTAAGGAGACTCCACTCAAAGTGCCTGGAGCTCACTGATCCTTCCGGCTGATGTGATAGCCACCAAGAAGGTGGTCTTCCACAACAGGTGAGACATGTCACACCTGTGCATCAATTCGAATGGCTTGCCCATCAGCTTTGACAAAACCAGCAACAAGTCCAACAGTGGTGGTGGTTCATGCACCGGAGGGAAAATGTGATCTAAGCCTTTGAAAAAGTGCCAGAACACCTTCCCTGTGCCACTGACTGCCGACCAGCCTGCGCCTGGTAAGCAGAGATGGCTCCCACGTCACCTTAAGGTTCGTTGATCGAAGTCCCTCTTGGGAGAGAGATCACAGGTAGTCCAAAATGCTAGCCACTGGACAGGACAAAGGATTCAGCCCCTTGCCCTGACACCAAATGGAAAATCTCTTCCATTTGAAGGCATAGCATTTTCTGGTAGATTTCTTTCTACATGCCTCAACTACAGTGAGGACATCTTCAGAGAGACCCAAAGCTTGGAACTCTAGCCGCTCAGTAATCAGGCTGTCAGGTGCAGGGAATGAAGGTCTAGGTGGAGTACCTTCCCCTGATTGATAGAGAGCAGGTCCGGGCATATGGGAAGACGTCTCATGAGCCTGTTGCTGAGGCTGAGGCGATCGGGGTACCAAAACTGGCAGGGCCAGTTTGGAGCCACCAGTATCACCCGTGCCTTGTCCCTCCTGACCTTGAATAGCACTTTGTGGATCAAGGGAAGTGAAGAGAAGGCATAGAAGAGGCCTGAAGCCATGACCTTGAGAAGGCATCCCTGTGCAGCAGGCCCTGCTGAGGGGGGTGGGCACAATACAGCCTCAGCTTTGCATTCTCGCTAGAGGTGAACAGACCCACATGAGGGGTGCCCCACTGGGAGAACAGACTGTGAACTACCTCCATATGGAGAGACCACTTGTAAGACACCTCGCCCAACCGGTTGAGGGCATCCGCCAGCTGACTGGAGGCGCCTGCCACATGGATGGCTAGAAGATCCACCTCCAGGCTGTGCACGAGGGTCCAAATACGGAGAGCTTCCTTGGGCAGGGAGTGCGTCCCACCCTGTTTGTTGAGGTAGTACACAGTCTTCTCAGGCTGGACTTGAACCACATGACCCCAAACAAATGGAGTGAAGGCAGTCAGCGCCAGCTGGACTGCTCAGAGCTCCAGCAGGTTGATGTGACATTAGGACTCCTCTGAGGTCCAGAGCCCATTGACTCTGTGTTCCCCCAGACGGGCACCCCAGCCCGGACTGGACATCTATGCCTGGCAGGGGTGTCCAGACACGTCAATCCCAAAGTGGGATGAGGCAGAGTGCCTGGAGACCCCTGGGGTGCACAGTACTAACGCTGGCAGTCCACAGGGGCCAGAACTGTGGCAGATGGAAGCTGACAGGCACTGTACAAGGCCTCTTAGAAAGGGATAGGCCAGGAGGGGACCACCAAATGGTGTACCCCGAACTCACCCAAAAAGGCTTGCATCCTAAGCTCGGTATTGCAACAGGCCAAATAGGAAATATGCAGCGCCTGACCAGCCTCGCCAGGAAGTGCTGATACTGGGCTTGATCTGAGGACAAGTGGACAGAGGGCTCCTCTTCCTCAGGGGAGGAAGATGAGAAGGCCAAGGAACCTGAAGAGTCAGACTCCAGCTGCGGAGGGGGAACAGGTCGAAAGACCTGTTCGTCCATGGCCCCAATGTACTGGGGGAAGTCCACAGCCTGGGATCTGAAATGTTCCTAGGTCAATGGTCCCGATGGACCAACATGAACAGGGAGAGGAGGGGCTGGACACAGGGGGAACTGTCCACCACATGTGGCGCACCTCTGCTAGGGTTGGAAGACCTATCACGCGATCCTAGAAGAACAGGGAATCCATAGGTCTGCAGCGTCACTGTCCTGTGGAGTAAAGCAAAATGGTCAGGACTGAGCCCTGTAGGGGAAGCTTCCCTATGAGGGGACCAGGGCTGCATGGATCCAGAAGGGCAGTCCCCAGCCCCACCCAATGAGGACTCCCTCGAAGGAGATGAGGGAGAGAACTTGGGTTCAGCACTACGGCTCTTCCCCGAGCCCCACAAGGCTACATAGGAGTGCCACAGCACCTCACCCCGTCCCTTCAACCCCGACTCAGAGGAAGACCTCTTCCTCGAACCCTGTGCAGAAGGACCCCCCCAACTCTGAAGGCTCCCCGAGGAGAGTCGCAGAGAGGGGGACCCAGCCCTGGTCTTAGAGAGGGGCAGCACGGAGGCCGGCAGCCAGCCTTCAAAGCCCGTACCACCCACCCATAGCAGCGGGCTGCTGACCCACACACCCCTCCAGTGCGGCTGCAGTTACTGGAGCAGCCGAGGCGCGCCTGGGGAGGCGCAAGGATCCTGGACCTCGGAGAAACCCCTGACTCCGGGGAGTCAGGTTGCCAGTCTGGGTCAGCCTCCTGATCATCCAGCTCTGGAGAGAGGACAAGATCCAGAGGAGCTCCGGACCAGCAACCCTGGGGGCTCTCCCACCAATGGTGCCATGGGTCGGCCCAGCACCCGTCGTGGCACCACCCCAATCACCAATCACCAGAGCTGCGAATGGCTTGGGATCTGGGGAGGTGCTGAGAAACACCCCGCACCGGGCCCAGAAGCCATGGGCCCCGACAATGGGGGAGCCTGCACCTCCAAAGAGGTGACTGCCAGGGCGGTGCTCCCAGCCTAGTCCCAGCTGAAGCCAGACCAGCACTGCAGTAGAGACCTCGTCCATGGCAAGGCTAGAAGAGGAGGAGGTCTCCTCCTTACCGGATCATGTAGGCCCGAGAGGGGACCTGGAGGAAAGGTGAAGAGGCCTACGCTAGGACCGACGACAGCGACGACGGCCCCCGAAAGTCGAAGCAGCCCTGCTGACCTTCAACGCGCGGTGTTCAAGAACATAGTGGTTAGTAGAGAAGCAGGTGTCACTGTGATCAATGTCGTGCTGAGGTCCAAGGCAGGAAAGGCAGACATCATGCCAGTCCGTAACGGAAATTTGACGGCCACAGGGACACAGATGCATAGGAGGCCAGCCCGCTTTCAACAAACGTTCCTTGGCCCCCGAACCTGGCATGATGCAACAGTAACTAAAACTTTTAAAACAAAAAAGACTCAACGCCATTAAGAAAAGGAAAGATGTTACCAATAATCTTCAGTAATGGTGCCGAGTGGACGGCAGAAATGAAACGGAAATAAAGGTGTCGTCGGGAAATGGCTTCAATTTGTCGTGAACGGCTCAGAGGAGCAACTCCGAGGTGTTGACCGATGGACTAGGCCACAAGAAAAAATTACTAACCATAGTAATGTTGTTTCTTCTAATGGAGTCTTGCTGTATTCAGACATAATGCAGTTAGCCCCACCAATTGAACTGCCCCGGAGAGGAAAGAGTTAACTCTATACAGAAGCATAGAACGTTGCACTCGAGCTCGGTTTTCAAACCTCAGTCTGTGGTACTTCCCAGTTAACCATCAGATTCTTACAAGCACACTAACCAACACACTATAGTACGTAAATTGTTCAACATAAAGCCAAAGGGCAAAAAATTATTTTTGGGCCCAAAAGACTCGAGTCGAGAACCCAAGAAGGAAAGGTAGTGACAATATTTAAGTATAAAACACCAGAAAAAATAATATCATCATCTACCCCACCCAAGAGGGAAGGTACAAGGTACACCCCTGAGGTGCAATTCTGTACCTGCCAGCCCACTTCCCAAAAACCAGGTTTTGAGAGGGGAGGCGGTGGGGGGGAGGTCTGAATACAGCAAGACTCTATTAGAAAAAACAACATTACTATGGTGAGTATTTTTTTCTTCAAACAACATGAAGTCTTGCTGTATTCAGACATAATGCAGACTACCAAGCAGTTCCCTATGGAGGAGGGAATGCAGAACCTACTTTGGGAACAGGCCCTGCAGTACTGCTGTGTCAAACCTAGCATCACTCCTAGCCTGGATGTCCAGGGAGTAATGCTTGGTGAAAGCATGTACCGTTTTCCAGGTGGCTGCTTTACTGATCTCTAACAAAGGTATATCTCTGGCCACAGCTAGAGAAGCAGCTGTAACCCTAGTCGACTGAGCCCTCAGGCCTGAAGGGGGTGTTCTACCCAACTTGTCATAACCAATTGTATACAAGAAACAATCCACCTGGCAATAGTTCTTTTAGTGGCAGGCTTACCTTTCCCCACTTCACCATAAGTGAGAAACAATTGTAGATAATCATTTCTATGTGCCTTAGTATGCTCAATGTAGTAGCTAAGGGCCCTCTTAACGTCCAGACTGTGTAACCTTCTTTCACCTGAAGAAGAATGATCAGTGAAAAACATAGGGAGAGATATAGACTGGTTCAGATGAAAATCCGATACCACTTTGGGCAAGAACCTCCTACTGGTTCTTAGGACCACTTTGTCCCTATGGAAGGAGATGAAGTCAGGTTCAACTGACAGAGCCTGTAACTCACTAATCTGCCTGGCAGAAGTAATAGCTACCAGGAACACAGTTTTCAAGTCAAGTACTTCAATTCGCTGAAGCCAGAGGTTCAGCAGGGTGGCTGCATAAGCTGAGCTATGCAGACATTAAGATCCCAAGGAGTGGGCTCCTATAGGGAGGGTTTAATGTAGACCAGACCTTGAAAAACTTTCTGAAAACAGGATGAGATGCCAGGGAAGAGCCCTTCCCTGCTGAGAGGAATGCAGAGACAGCTGCTAGATGAACCTTCAGAGTGGCAGGCCTAAGGCCTAGACCATTCAGATGAACTAGATAGTCTAAGGTTGTGGAAATGTCTGCAGAATCAGGCAGGATGCCTTTCTGAGAGCACCAAATACTGAACCTTTTCCATTTGGAGTTGTAAGTTTTTCTAGTGGAAGGCTTCCTGGAGACCTTCAGAATGTCCAGAACTCCCTGAGAAAGATGTAGTGCTACATATTCTAACTCTTCAAGATCTAGGCCTCGAGATTGACAGACTGGAGACTGGCGTACCAGATCTGCCCCTGGAAGGAGGACAGGAGATTGTATGTCCTGGGCAGAGACAGGGGACATGACACTGACAAGGACAGCAGTAGAGGATACCATGGCTGTCTGGCCCAATCTGGAGCCACCAGTATCACTGTGCAGGGTTGAGTCCTGATCTTGATCAGAACTCTGAACAGCAGAGGGAAGGGAGGGAAGGCATAGAGAAACCTGTCCTTCCAGTCCAAAATGAGAGCATCCTGGGGAACCGACCCCAGAACTGGAGGTCTGCAACAAAACAGAGGAAGTTGATGATTGTCCGGTGCTGCAAAGAGATCTATCTCTGGAGTGCCCCACCTGGAGAAGATGGCCTTCAGGATGTGAGGATCCAGGGACCATTCGTGATGTCCCTGTGAAATTCTGCTCAGAGCACCTGCTAGTACATTGTCCTTCCCTGGAAGGTGAACTGCTACCAGAGAAGTCTGAAGAGAATAGGCCAGAGACCACAGCTTCATGGCCTCTGTGCACAAGGCCGAGGACCAAGTGCCTCTCTGTTTGTTGACGTACCACATTGTGGTGGTGTTGTCTGTCCTGACTTGGACCACCTTGCCCTTGACTGAATCCGAGAAGCTCTGCAGAGCTAGGAAAACTGCCCTGAGTTCCAGGAGATTGATATGAAGGAGAGACTCTTGTGGATACCAGACCCCTTGAACTGTCAGGGCTCCCAGGTGGGCTCCCAACCCTAGGAGAGAAGCATCCGTAGTTAGAACTACTGATGGGACTTGAGGGAGAAATGGAACCCCTTGTCTGAGGTTGTCCTGGTCCAGCCACCACTGGAGAGCTTGGACCAGAGTCTGAGTCACTGGGATCAGTTTGGTAAGAGAATCCTTCTTTTGAGACCAAAAGACACGGAGATGAAACTGAATGTCCTCATCTGGAACCTTGCTCCTGCACCACTGCCGTGGAAGCTGCCATGTGGCCCAGGAGCTGGAGGAACTGTCTTGCTGGGCAGGAGACCTGAGGTCGAAAAGGAGGAAGAGATCCACTAGGGCCTTCACCCTTGCCAGGGAAGGAAGGCTTTGCTTGTACAGTGTCCAACTCTATGCCTATAAAAGTGAGAAGTTGAACTGGTTCGAGGACAGACTTTGGAAGATTAGAAGAAACCCCAAGGAGCTGAGTAGGTCCTGGGTAGTTTGAAGAGCTGACTTGACCTGTAAAGTGACTGACCCACTAAGAGCCAGTCGTCCAGATACGGAAGATGGTGATACCCTGTCTTCTGAGGTAAAGCCACCACTACTGCAAGGCACTTTGTGAACACCCTTGGAGCTGATGTTAGGCCGAATGGCATAGCTCTGAATTGATAATGGCCTGAAGGCAACTCGAACCCGAGGTATTTTTTGTGGGAGCACCTGATAGGAATATGGAAGTAAGAATCCTTGAGGTCCAAAGATGCTAGCCAATCCCCTGGCCTTAGAGAGGGAAGGATTATTTCCAGAGTTACCATTTTGAATTTGGGCTTTGAAATGTGTTTGTTCAAATACCTTAGGTCTAGGATGGGTCACCACTCCCCTGTTTTCTTTGGAGTAAGGAAGTACCTGGAGTACAGTCCTTTTCCCCTGTGCTGAGTAGGAACCTCCTCTATAGCTCTGAGAACTAGAAGAGAGGAAACCTCTGCCTCTGGGGCAATGGTTTCTGAGAGTGATGCAGGTGGAAAAGACCTGGCCCTCTTTTTTGGAAATTTTTTTGAAGCTGATTGCCAGTCCCTGGCTTACTACTTCAAGGACCCACTTGTCTGAGGTCACAGACTTCTAGGCCTGGAAGTAGTAAGCCAGCCTGCCTACTACTGGAAATGGCAGGAGCCTTAGACTGAGAGGAGGAGGGAGCAGCTCTGCTCATTCCCCTCCTGCCCTTCCCTCTGAAGAACCCCCTCTGTGGGAAGGGAGAGGAGGCCTGAGCTTGGTAAAAAGGCCTTTGAAAGGGCTTGCCCCTGCCCCTAGACTGCTGCTTGTGCGGCGTGGCTTGCCTTTCTTTGGCCTGTGCACTCCTGTATGTGGTCCTGTATTCATACATTCCTTCATGTAAGCCTCTCTCTGCTCCCCAAACAGAGAGTTACCTACTACAGGAAAATCCATAGCCTTAGTCTGGGTATCCTGTGAAAGGCTAGTACATCTGAGCCAAGCATGTCTTCTGAGAGACACAGATGTAGCCAAGACTCTAGATCCCACATCACTGGAGTCCACAGCAGCATGAAATTGCATTCTGGATGCCTCAATTCCATCAGCAGCCACCTCATCCAGCTCCTTGGCTAGCTGGGGAGAGGCCTGTTTAGCCAGTTCCAGAACCATAGCCCATCTGGATTTCTGGTACCTGGCTGTTTGGGCCATATAAGTAGCCTGCCTGAGTCCCAAAGATGATGCCAAATACTGCTTTTTGGCCATGGCATCCACTTTCCTGGAGTCCTTATCCGAGGTGTTTGAAGCCAAATAAATGTTAGCCCTGTCATAGGCTGCAGCCTGCACTACCCCAACATGGCTGCAATGACTACAAAGGAACTCCGCAGCTGAGCCTGATAACAAATACCTCCTGTCCATTATCTTATCCACAGGAGGTACTGAATTAGGGGTTTGTAAAATTTTATGTGTGTGTGTTTCCCAAGGATTTATGAAGTGGGATAGACAGTCTTTTGGACTCTGGGATGGCCATCATTCCACAAAAATCAGGCTCTTCATCCTCCTCCTGCAGCTTCAACCAAGAGAAGCTGCAGGGTTTCCTGCCACCTTTTTGGATAACAAAAAATGTGAAGGGGACTCAGAGAGCCTGGGAGGACAGACACCTGAGGGCCTGTCTGGGGAGATGTCCAGTTCAATGGGCCCATCCAGACCCCCCGGTTATCGTCATCATCATCATCCTCAGGATAGTATGTCTCCCTCCCACTCCTCATAATAAGCGTCTGGATCATAATCCAGAGGAGATGGATCCAACTGAACCGACTACCTAACCGGCGGTACCGGTTCTGATGGAACCGGTCTAAGCGACTGAACAATGCTAATCACTTTGGCTATTTTGTCCGCGGTTGGAGAGTGCGATACCGGATCCAAACTGGCAGACTTATGCTTTTTTTTTAATGGAACCGACCCCTCGGGATCAGCTCTCCTTTTGCCCAAAGAGGTATTGCCTAGGTCAGTAGGCACCTCCTCAGGTTCGGCCGCAACCAAACCGGGCTGGCCATCTGGATCTATGGACTTCTCGGCCTCCCTTTCCTTCAGCCTACTCAGTCTTTTGTCTAGAGTGGACTTAGGAAAGTTTTTACAGATTTGGCAGTCTGACTTAAGGTGATGAAGAGAGGATCACAGATGTAGAAGTGGGTAGCCATCTGGGAACTAGCGACCATCGAACAGTATGGTTCACAATAAACACAGAAATAGAGTCAAGCCATGCAAAGGCAAAAGTACTGGACTTTAGGAGGGCTGACTTTGCCAAAATGGGTGAGTGCCTAAGGAATGCACTAGCAAATGGGCAGGAAGGAGGGGTGGAAGAACAATGGGGAATAATAAAAACTGCCATCAGAGAGGTAACAAGCCTTTGTGTGAAGCAAATAAAACGAAACAATGTAAGAAACCACTATGGTTCTCAAAAGAAGTGGCAGTGAAGGTTCAAGAGAAAAAGAAAGGATTCAGAAAGTACAAGGAATCACAGAAGGAGCAGAACAGAGAACTGTATCAGTTAAAGCAAAAGGAAGCTGGGAAGGCAGTCAGAACAGCAAAGGCCCAAACCGAGGAAAAGATAGCCAACTCAGTTAAGAAGGGATAAAACCTTTATAGCTACATCAGGGCGAAGGAAGACCAAGGGAGGGTTAGTGAGGCTTAATAAAGGGAGGAGGAGGGGGTGGCGGAGGGTGGGCAGAAGGTGACTGTGAAAGGCAGAAATACTAAACAAATATTTTTGCTCAGTATTTACAAAGGAAGTGAGGAGGTACCTAAAACAAACAGTAGAAACACTCTGGATACAGAAGTTGATACAAGCCCATTTACAGAAGAAAGGGTTCTAAAGAACTCTTAAAACTGAAAGGTGAACAAAAGCAATGGGGCCTGATGGGATTCATCCAGAATTCTAAAAGAACTAAGGTAGAACTAGTGACACCACTGACTACCCTCTTTAACAAATCATGGCAGGATAGGGTGGTACATGAGGACTGGAGGAGGGCAGATGTGATTCCCTTCACAAAGTGGGAGCAAGGCAGAAGCAGGAAACTACAGACCTGTTAGTTTAACCTCAGTGGTAGGGAAAATGATGGAATCACTTCTGAAGGAAAGAACTGTTGAGTATCTAGAGGCCAGAGGGCACAGGACCCAAGGCAGCATGGATTCTGGCGGAAGGTCATGCCAGACAAATCTGATAGATTTCTTTGACTGGGTGACCAAAGTAGTAGATCAGGGAGGGGCTGTGGACATGGCCTACCTAGACTTTAGCAAGGCATTTGACACAGTCCCACACAAAAGATTAATACACAAGCTAGTCAGCCTGGGAGTGGGTCCCAAGATGACAGCCTGGGTAAAGAATTGGCTGGAGAATAGGACACAGAGAGTAATAGTAAATGGAGTCCACTCTGAAGAAAGGGGGGTTACTAGTGGGGTACCGCGAGGTTCAGTATTAGACTGGTCCTCTTCAATGTCTTTATAGCGACATTGCAGAGGGACTGGAAGGAAAGTATGTCTCTTTGCAGATGACACAAAGATCTGCAACAGAGTTGATGCACAAGGTGGGGTGGAAAGGATGAGAAGGAATTGGCAGTTAGAGGAATGGTCAAATGTATGGCAGCTTAGATTCAATGCTAAGAAGTGCAATGTAATGCACCTGGGAAAACAAAACCCAGGGAAGAGTACACAATGGGGATGCGATACTAACAACAACAAAAATGGAAAAGGACCTGGGGGTAGTCATATCAGATGACCTAAAGGTGGGCAAGCAATGTGAGAGGGCAGCAAGGAGGGCTGGGGGATACTGGGATGCATAGGGAGAGCATCACCAGTAGAAAACAGGAAGTTATTATCCCTCTGTACAGACAGTTGGTGAGACCCCATCTGAGTACCGTGCAGTTCTGGAGACCCAATCTCCGAAGACATAGACAGGATGGAAGCTGTCCAGAGGAGGGCACTAAATGGTGCAGGGTCTGCACCGAAAGACATATGAAGAGAGACTTAAGGAGCTTAATATGTATAGCCTCGAGGAAAGGAGGAGAGGGGACATGATAGAAACTTTCAAGTACCTCAAGGGAATCAACAAAGTCCAAGAGGGTAGCATCTTTCAAAAAAGAGGTGTGCAAGAACAAGGGGGCACAATTTGAAGATAGAAGGGGCGGCTCAGAGGTAATTTAAGGAAGTATTTTTTCACAGAGAGGGTTGTGGATGAATGGAACGGCCTTCCGGAGGAGGTTGTGGAGTCAAAAACAGTGTTGGAATTCAAGCATGCATGGGACAGTCATAAGGCAATTCTAGGAGGTGGGGGTAGGAAGAGGTAGGCTGCTGGTTAACAAGGATCTGCAGCTTATCCATTAGGTAGGGAAATGGGCAGACTGGGTGGGCCAAGCGGTCCTTCTCTGCCGTCAAAATCTATGTTTCTGTGGTCAAACCCCAGACAATAAACACAGATGAGGTGGGGGTCAGCCTTAGCAAAGGCCTCCCCACGCTCAGTACAGTGTTGAAACCCAGTGGGACCGGTTTTCTTCTTGGGTTTCTCAGACATGGCCAACCTAACAAATTACCCTATTGCAGCTTTCAAGCCAGGTAATACAATAACCGAATGGTTACAAACCGTGTTATGGGCTTTTTAAAAGAACCGGCAAAAAAGCCCGGTTCTTTTGAAACCGATCGGTACCGGAACACCACTCCCCTCTAATCCCAGAAATAAAATGAAACAGAATGGGTTGGTTCCAAACCGGACCGACCAGAAAGAAACCGAAGAAAAGAACAATTTCCAACTTTTTCAGAGAAATAAAACACAGTCATGACATATCTACACACTACCTGTACTGTAGACAGAGGCTGGAAATCTGAAAATAACAAAAAATTATACGGTTTAAATCGAACCGAGCAGAGGAAACCTCCGGAGCGACTTCACTGTTAGGCGGAGTAAAGAATTTGACGATTACAGTGGGAAGTACCACAGACAGAGGTTTGAAAACCGAGCTCGAGCTCAGCGTTCTATGCTTCTGCATAGAGTTAACTCTTTCCTCTCCGGGGCAGTTCAAATGCTGGGGCTAACTGCATTATGTCTGAATACAGCAAGACTTCATGTTGTTTGAAATGAAAATTACATACCTACCGTAATTCCTGATCTTCTCTTGTATCTTTACCATTCATTACTGTTGGGTGTAAGCCGGAGGTGCGCACCCACTACAGGAGGTTTTTTTTTTTTTTTTTTTTTTTTTTTGAGGGAGGAGTCGGCGCTGATGGCGCTGCCCTCAAGAGCGACGCATCAGTGGTGCGCGAGGGGTGGCCATTAGGCGCCACAGATTCCTCCTCCATCCCAGTTCTGTAAGCTAGAGAGGAGAAATAAGGATTGAGAAGAGAGCGAGGCAAGAGAGCCAAGGGATAGGCAAAGGAAAGGAAATAAACTGAAAAAGGAATAAGCCAATAGAGGGCAGGAAAGATGAGAACCGAACCCTACCCTAAGGGACCACAGGGCCTCACTCCTGGGGTGGCTCCGAGGGAGGAACAAATAAGGGAGAGGAGAAAGAAGGAAGGAAGAAGAAGAGAGGGGGATGTTGGGAGGAGGGAAAAATTCTGCCAAGTTGTGAGTTAAATTGGCTTAAGGGCTTATCAGCTCAGAACCAAAGGGCAAGGGAGCAAGGATCCCATCAAACAAAAACTTGTCTAAGAAGGTTCGACTGAACCTTTTGCACAGCTTGATTCACAAAAGGCAGACTTTCTACACCTCCTGCTATCCCCAACCCCTTATTCAAGCTGAGAGCTCACAGATTGCAAAGGCACAAAATCTGTTCCGGAGGGAGAGTGCCCAACTAGGATAGGGGAAAAAGGACCCCACTAGCACACTGATGCGTGCTAACACTGGTGTTGGGGGGGGGGTGGTATCTCAAGCCCTACAGAGGGCACCCCTTTGGGAAGGCGGACAAAGACAAAGTAAGAAACTTGTTCCGACTCCCCGGGAGGCAGAGGCATAATCAGATCACCAGTTCCAAAAAGGCAGTTTGAAAAATGCTAGAAAAGAGTTTGACTAGCACAGACTGGTGACAACAGGACAAGATTCAGAGATGCCAGCGAGATCCTGGACCAAAGGAAAGGGACCATTTAAGAAGTAGCTTTGTTAACTGGTGATTGAACAAACCTGGCCTAAGAAGGGGCCAGCAGGGCACCTTCAAGGGTAATCAGAAAGGGTTCCCTCAGGAGAAAGACAAAATCCTACTCGTTCTCCTCCCTTTCCAGAGTTATGGTACCTGTTCAGAGAGAAGAACAGAAGGTCCAAGTTTAGGGAATTGGCTCTAAAGCTATGAGGAAAGGGGGGGGGGACGAGCAGGGTAGAGGGGATGCCCAAGGAGGAGGCCCCATGAGGGGAAGGTGGGCGGGATTCAGTAATGAATGGTGAAGACATAAGAGAAGATCAGGAATTACGGTAGGTACGTAATTTTCATATCTTCCCTTGTCAATCTTCATTCATTACTGCTGGGTGAGTACCAAGCCCCCACTGGAGGGGGACTAGTGTAACCCTGAGGGAACAAGACCATCAGCCTCCTGTTGGTGAGAAACAGGAAGAAGAGACCATGGCCGTACTAGACTGGAAGCCTAAGGCCGAGGAGAGTTAGAAGGTGTCCCCTGAAGATGAGGGGACGGAGGAAGCCTCTGCAGAAGCCTCCTAGCCCTGAAAGAAAAGATGCGGGTGCCTCGGAAGGCAGAGCGAATCACCGTGCGCTGGGCCAGGGCTGACAGCCTTGTTAGATGAAGTCATGCCATCCTCCTAATGCAGATCACTGTCCCTGCAAGCCTGGAAGCCACCTAATTAGCTTTTTGGACGATGTCCTTGCTTGGTGCCTTGCCAGTTCCAAGCCTATAGCGGAGAGGGCAATGGCCTGTCGAGTTTGCTTCGTATCAGGCATTGATGCTACTAGCTGAGACAGTATCGACCATAACAGCCTGTTATAGGCAACATAAAAACATAGAATTTGACGGCAGATGAGGACCGCTTGGCCCACCCAGTCTGCCCATTTCCCTACCTGATGGATAAGCTGCAAATTCTAGTTAATCAACAGCTTACTTCCTACTGCCCCCCACTAGAATTGCCTAATGCCTGTCCCATGCATTCTTGAATTCTCTCACTATTCCTGACTCCACAACCTCCTCAGAAAGGCTGTTCCATGCATCCACAACTCTCTCTGTGAAAAAATACTTTATAACATTACCTCTGAGCCGTCCCCACTCTATCTTCAAATTGTGCCCCCTTGTTCTTGCACATCTATTCTTCTGAAAGATACTACCCTCATGTACCTTGTTAATTCCCTTGAGATACTTGAAAGTTTCTATCATGTTCCCCCTCTCCCTCCTTTCCTCAAGGGTATACATATTAAGCTGCTTTAGTCTCTCCTCATATGTCTTCTGGTGCAGACCTTGCACCACTTTGGTTGCCCTCCTCTGAACAGCCTCCACTCTGTCTATGTCTTTGCGGAGATGGGGTCTCCAGAATTGCACGCAGTACTCCAGATGGGGTCTCATTAACTGTCCGTAGAGAGGGATAACAACTTCCTGTTTTCTACTACTGATGCCTCTCCCTATGCATCCCAGTATCCCCCCAGCCCTCCTTGCTGCCTTCTCACATTGCTTGCCCACCTTTAGGTTATCTGATATAATTACTCCTAGGTCTCTTTCGATTTTTGTTGATGTTATTAACTCACCCCCCATTGTGTACTCTTCCCCTGGGTTTTTGTTTCCCAGATGCATTACCTTGCACTTCTTTGCATTGAATCTGAGCTGCCACGTATTTGACTATTCCTCCAGCCTTGCCAAGTCCCTTTTCATTCTTTCCACCCCACCTTGTGTATCAACCCTGTTGCAGATCTTTGTGTCATCTGCAAGGAGGCATACCTTTCCTTCCAGGTGCTCTCCAATGTCACTTATAAAGATATTAAAGAGGACCAGTCCCAGTACCGAACCCTGCGGTACCCCGCTAGTTACCCTCCTTTTTTCACTGTGGACTCTTGTTTACTATTACCTTTTGTGTCCTGTTATCCAGCCAGTTTTTTATCCAGGCTACCACCCTGGGACCCACTCCAAGGCTGGCTAACTTGTGTATTAATCTTTTGTGTAAGACTGTGTCGAATCCCTTGCTAAAATCTAGGTAGGCCATATCCACAGCCCCTCCCTGGTCTACTACTTTGGTCACCCAGTCAAAGAAATCTATTAGGTTTGTCTGACATGATCTTCCTGCTGTGAAACCATGCTGCCTTGGGTCCTGTGTCCCACTGACCTCTAGGTACTCAACAATTCTTTCCTTCAGAAGTGATTCCATCATTTTCCCTACCACTGAAGTCAAACTAACTGGTCTGTAGTTTCCTGCCTCTGCCCTGCTCCCACTTTTGTGAAGTGGAATCACATTTGCCCTCCTCCAGTCCTCAGGTACCACTCCATCCTCCCATGATTTGTTAAACAGAGTAGTCAGTGGTGTTACTAGTTCTACCCTTAGTTCTTCTAGTATTCTTGGGTGAATCCCATCAGGCCCCATTGCTTTGTCCACCCTCAGTTTCAAGATTTCTTTCAAAACCCTTTCTTCTGTGAATGGACTGGTATCGACCCCCCTATTCAGAGTTTCTCCCTTGTTTGGTTTAGGCACCTCCCCCTTCTCATCTGTTGTGAATATACTGTCATCCTCTGCTGACATTCCCTTCCCTTTATTAAGTCTCTGTATCCTTCCCTTGGTCTTTCTTCGCTCCCTAATGTACCTACAAAAAGTTTTATCCCCCTTCTTAACAGAGTTGGCTATCTTTTCTTCAGTTTGTGCCTTTGCTATTCTGACTGCCTTCCCTGCCTCCTTCTGCTTTAACTGATAAAGTTCTCTGTCCTGCCCCTTCTGTGTTTGCCTATATTTCCTGAATGCTGTCCTTTTCTCCTTAACCGTCCCTGACACCTCTTTTGAGAACCATAGTGTTTTTTTCCTTTGTTTTGTTTTATTGATTTGCTTCACACAAAGGCTTGTTGCCTCTGCAATGGCTGTTTTGATTATTCCCCATTGTTCCTCAACCCCTTCTTCTTGCCCATTTGCTACTGTTTTTCTAAGGCACTCTCTCATTTTCCCAAAGTCAGCCTTCCTAAAGTCCAATACTCTTGTTTTTGTATGGCTTGACTCTATGGCTGTGTTTATTGTGAACCACACTGTTTGGTGGTCACTTGTTCCCAGATGACTACCCACTTCTAAATCTGAGATCCTTTCTCCTTCCCCATTTGACAGTACCAGGTCTAAGACTGCTCCCTCCTGAGTGGGTTCCAACACTAGCTGTCTGAGGCATGCCCCCTGTAGGGCATCAAGAATAACCCTGCTCTTGGATGTGCCTGCAGCAAAGGTACTCCAGTTAACATATGGCATATTCAGGTCCCCCATCAACAATATCTCCCCTTTTTCTGCCATTTTAAGGATGCCTTCT
The DNA here is from genome assembly GCA_016271365.2 of Neoceratodus forsteri. Taxonomy (NCBI): domain Eukaryota; kingdom Metazoa; phylum Chordata; order Ceratodontiformes; family Ceratodontidae; genus Neoceratodus; species Neoceratodus forsteri. The sequence goes on along the minus strand of CM057454.1, from coordinate 1,294,665,861 downwards.
ACCATTTCTTTCCATTTCCTCCCGAGATGGGGTCTGTACACAACCCTCATGTGGATTGTGGTGCCATTTCTGTCTCCAGGGTGACCCATAGTGACTCATCAACTTCCTGTTTACTCTTTAGTTCTGTTGCTTTAATCCCTTCCCTTATATAGAGAGCTACGCCTCCTCCTCTTTTACCCACCCTGTCCCTCCTGTAGACTGTGTATCCTGGTATGTTGACTTCCCACTCATTGTTCTCTGTGTACCATGTTTCAGTGACTGCCACAATATCCAGGCATCCCTCTTCCATAAGGCCACTAGTTCAGGGAGCTTGTTGCACAGACTATGGGCATTGGTACTCATCACCTTCCATTTATTTTTTATGGCCTTACCCCTTTCAGACCCATTCCTGTCCTTAACACCTTTTTCTGCATTTATCACTGTCCTGCTCCCTACTGACTTCTCTGCCTTGGTGTTTACCTCTCTAACTACTGCACTTTGTGGGGGGAGGCTGGGATTTCCCTGCTCCTTTTCAGTGCCTCCCTTCTTGGCTAGTTTAAATGCTTGCCAATGAAGCATTTAAACCTGTCACCTAGGATCCTGGATCCCCCCTGGACAGATGCAGACCATTGCGCCAGTTTAAGCCTGCATCCCTCTAGGTGGCTCCCCAGACCCCAATGAAGCCAAAACCCTGAGCTCCACACCAGTTTTTCAACCATTCATTGAATCCCATGGTGCAGAATACCCTAGCATCATCCTTGCCATAGACAGGCAGCACCTCCGAGAAGGTTACCGTACATGCTACTTGTCTAAGGCCCCTCCCCAACTCCACAAACTCCTCTTGCTCCGCTCTGATCCCATTTACACCCAGGTCATTTGTCCCTAGGTGGACAATGACATCCAGCTCCCTCCCTTGTGCAGCTGCTCCCGCGATCCTGAGGATTCGCTTCCTGTCCCTCCAAGCCATGGCGCCAGGCAGGCACCTTACCTCCCTATCCCCTTCCTCCCCACGCTCACTCCCCTAATGACTGAGTCCCCACCAGGAGTTGTTTCCGCCCCTGTGGGGTCTTGTGCCACCCTCCTGTGGGTCTCCTTTGTGGAGGTTCCCAGCATCCTCCTTGGTCTCCACTGTAGGTGGCTCCATAGAGGAATCACTCTTTGCCAGAACAGCATATGAATTGTGGAGAGCTACAACTGGAGGGATGCACCTCTGTTCCACCACCCTCTCCCTCCCTAAGCCCACCTTGGTCCAACCGCTCCTCTTTCTTGGCAACCTCTGAGGTAACGGTGGTGGCCCTGTTGGTCCCCGGGTGGGGCAAAAGGTTTCACGAATCCTAGCCAGGTCAGCCTGGAGACGGGAAACCTCATCCCTCAGACCAGAGAGGTGCCTGCAAACAGGGCAGCATTGCAGCCTCCAGAATGTCTCCCGGAACACTGCTGCCCCACAGCCATTGCACTGCACCACTCCCATCTTGACTTATTTTGTGTCCCCTCTCCTGTTGCTTTGTATGCTTACTGTCTCCTCCCTCTATGTATTTTTACACTTACTTTCCTACTGCCTATGTGCTCTTACAACTCTCACCCTTCCCGTTCTGGGACAGGAACTTCTGTATTCTTCAGTAGTCTCCTTCCTCCGTGCTTGGATTCAGACCTCCAGCAGCCAGGGGGGATAAAGACTTTTTTTTTTTAGGTTCCTTCAAGGTTGCTGAAACTAATGTGTCTCAGTGGTCCTTCCCTTCCTACTGCTATACAGGAAGTTCCTGTTGTCAGTCAAATTCAGTGGCTATAAAACTAGAACTGAATTTGGGTGGAGGGGTGGGAAGGAGGGGAAACTAGTAAAAAATCTGTAGTTCTGGACTTCTGCTTCTTGCTCTGCAACCAGTTCTCTTCTGCTAGAAACAGCCGGAAGCTGTAATTGGAGACAGCTGCTTTTGTACACCTAAGCTGCTGAGCCACACCCCCAATTAGATTCACTCTCTGCTCTCAGTAAATTAAGGCGATACTGCCCCTTCCTCAGAAAAAACACTTTTTTTTTTACTTAAATGAGACCCCCTTCTTCTAATAAAGTATCTGTTTGCTTAATCAAAACAGGTACTACTCCTGCTGAGACAGAAGTGATTAATTAGTAAAAAATCTGTAGTTCTGGACTTCTGTTTCTTGCACTGCAACCAATTCTCTTCTGCTAGAAACAGCCAGCAACAGCATGGTGTGCCTGATGTGATGTAATGCACAGCATCGCATGAGAAGAAGAGAACACTTTTTGCCCCCACCAGTCAAACTGTAGAGAATCTGAGTCCAGTAGTCTGTCGTGCGTCAGTGGGCACCCGGAAGGAGTCTCTAGGAACACCAATCCCAAGGGTGGGTTGGGGAGAGAACCTAGGGACTCAGATGGAGCACAACCTCCTCCTGCAGTCTGCTGGGGCTGAGATAGGGTTGGCTGGAGACTGCCAGGTGCAGATAGACACCTCCTGGAAGGGAACAGGCCAGGATGGCACCACCAAATGTTGGACACTGAATTCACTAAGGAATTCGCGCATCTCCTGCTCAGTATTGTCACGTCTGACATGGGAGATATGGAGATCCCCAACCATCCTCAAAAGTAAGTGCTGATATTCAGTGAAATCAGCATCAGAAGAAAGGTGAGCAGAGGGTTCCTCTCCCTCAGAAGAGGGAGCCAAGGAGAATGGGGAACTCGAATGTCAGAAGACTCCTGTGGCAGAGCGGATAGGTGAAATACCTGCTCATACATATATCTAACATATGATGGGAAGGCCACCGCAGTGCCTCTGAACGTTTCCCAGGATAACAGCCCCGTAGGACCGACATGGCCTGGAAGAGAGGGGGTGGCTACAGGGGAATGGGAGAGGGGCACCTACAAGGAGGCAACTGTCCTCTGCCAGGACTCTGAAAACCAGGGAATGGAGCCCGAGCTGGCGGAGTCCCTGAAATCATGCCAGGTCGCAAGATGGAACCCTGGGGATGCGAACTCTGGAAGAGCCAAAAAGGGGAATCTCCCCTGTGACGCACCTGGGGCAGCATGGGTCCAGAAGGGCAACCCATGGTGGCGCCACCAGAAGGGTCCCCCAAGCCTAAGAGGAAGAGGTGGGGCTCAGCGCTGCGGCTACTCCCCGCACCCAGAAGGGTGGCAGGGGGCACCGACGCCCCTCACCCCGACCCCACAACCCCTCAAACTCAGAGGACACCCTCCTCCTTGACTCCAGCAACAGGGTCCGTTGATCCCGAGGCCTCCTGAGGGGGCCCCTGACAGAGAACCCCACTCCACCCCAAAACATGCAGCAGCAATTCAGGGTTGCAGCTGCCACAGCCTCCTCTGGGAGGACAGTCCCCTTTCCTGATCCCCAAGCCATCCTCCCCCATAGATTCCAGGTCACCCCCAGCCTGGGAGTCCTCGGGGAAGACTGCTGTGGAGACTCAGGAATGGGGGTGCTGGGCCGCCTGACACCACATCCACCAGGGAAAGTACAGTTACATAAGAACTAACCATAAAAGTAGATCTTCGAGAGAGGCTCTTGCAGTAGGTAGGTAATTGCATATAGAACTGAAGCCGGCAGGTGTCAGGACCCCACGGAAAAAATTCTAGCTAGCAGTCTCTGGCGGGGAACCGCCCCCACGTCAGGTGACCGGCATCAGGCGACGTCGGTATAAAGGGGTAGTCCACCACACCCACCTTCCAGTTCTTTCCCACCAAAGGCCAAAAAGGCGAGACGAGAGAGAGAGAAGTGGATATTTCCCTTCCTGGAAAAGTAGCTGAAAAAACTAAGGGGGATGGAGGGCGGGAAGGTATTACCTACTGCAAGAGCCTCTCTCGAAGATCTACTGTTAGCTCGAAGATCTACTGTTATGGTAAGTTATTATGTAACTGTACTATCTTACTTCGAGAGGGCTCTTGCAGTAGGTGATTAGATATAGGACTGAGTCCCAAGCACTCTGGAACAAAAGAAGCACACGGGAGGAGGAAACTACTCATACAGAGATCCTCTGGCTGAAGAGGGCTCAAGAAAGAAGCCCTTGCAGAACAGCCAACCTGAAGTCAGCTCTACGGCGAGAGGCAATGTCCAAACTGTAGTGTTTCGAAAAGGTATGGACAAAAGTCCAAGTTGCGGCTGTGCAAATGTCACTGACACATTCTTGAAACATGCAGCAGAGGCCACGACACCCCTAGTGGAGTGACCCCTGGCCTGACCTAGCAAGGTCTTGTGATACTTGTCGTAGCTGAAAGTGATGCAATGAGCCAATCATTTGGACAAACATTGTTTGGAAACAGCATTGCCCTATCTTTTGCTGGCAAAAGAAACAAATAGTTGGTCAGTCTTTCTGAGATCCTTCATTCTGTTGGTGTAGTACCTCAGAATCCGATGAATGTCCAGAGTATGTAAAAGATACTCCCTGCGATTGGAGTGCTGTGAGAAAAACGCAGGCAGTTGAATGGACTGATTCAACATAGATTCCGCTACAACCTTAGGGAGAAACTTAGGACTACGGCGCAGAGCCACACGTTCCTTATGGAAAATCAAATGAGGAATTTTGCACATCAAGGGCTGAAGCTCGGAAATTCTTCGAGTTGAAGTAATGGCCACTAGGAAGAGAGTCTTCCACGAAAGGAACTTAAGGTCTGCCGAGGCTGCTGGCTCAAAGGGAGGCAGTGTAAGCTTCTCGAGAATGAAATTCAAATCCCATGGGGGGCAGGAACATGAATGGGGGGTCTCAGATGGAGAACCCCTCGAAGGAAGGCCTTCGCGACCTCCAGCTGAGTGAAAGTTCTGTCCCCAAAAAAGCGGAAAGAGCCGCCATGTGAACTTTCAAAGAGGAATGACTGAGACCCAGGTTGAAGAGATAACGCATGTAGTCCAGTAGACGCCCGACAGGACAGGAGAAAGGCTCTAGGTCTTTGGACGAAGCCCAAATTGAGAACCGTTTCCATTTCATGGCATAAGTGGAACGAGTGGATGGCTTCCTGGCTTCCACCAAAATCTCTCCCAGTTGTGGGGAATCCCCAAAGCGGGCATGTACTACGTCTGTAGGAGCCAAGCATGCAGCTGAAGGGACTTGAGGCTGGGATGGACCAGGGATCCCCGATCCTGGGTCAATAGTAGTCGTGAAAGTGGAAGAGGAATTGGAGGTTCCTCTGAGTACTGTTGCAGAAGAGAGAACCAAACTTGCTTGGACCAGAAGGGAGCGATGAGAATCATAAGGCCCCCCTCTGAGCTGAGCTTGTGCAGGATCTTCGGAATCAATGGCACTGGGAAAAAGCATAGACAAATCTGCCCTTCCAGTCAAGACACAGAGCATCTCTCCAGAGTCACCTGCGCCCTGAAACGAGCGAGCAAAAGGTGGGCAGTTTTGCCTTTAGAGGGGACGGAAACAGGTCGACCTGAGGGGTTTCCCAACATAGCAAGATATCGTCTGCTATTTCCTGATCCAATTCCCACTCGTGAGGTTGTGCCGAGGATCGGCCCAAGTGATCTGCCAACGAATTCTCCACCCCGGGATGTGGACTCCCGTGAGGTGAAGGTAGGAACGGGTCCCCCCCCCATTTACTGAGGTACCAGACTTCACTCATGTTGTCGGTCTGGATGGCTAGATGACTGGGAAGCAGAAAAGGATGCAGTGCTTGAAAAGCGTACAACACTCTTCTGAGCTCAAGCACGTTGATGTGAAGCGTCTGCTAGAGTTTGGACCAAAAGCCCTGGGTCTGCTGGGATCCCAAATGGGCTCCCTAACCTTCGCCCGAGGCGTCCGTTGTCAGCGTTTGGGAGGGAGGAGGAAGACAGAAGGGAACTCCCCAACAAAGGTTCTCCTGAACCAACCACCAGTGCAAATCCCGAAGCATCGGGGTCGAGACTAGCACCACTTGGTCCAGGTTGTCGACCAATTGATCCCACTGAGACCGAAGAGTCCACCGAGAGATTCTCATGTGGAGCCGCATGCGCGGAATTGTCAAAATTGCAGCCGCCATGAGCCCCAGGAGGCGAAGGACCGACATGGCGGTAACCCGCCTGTGGGAGGACAAGTTGCTTGCCTGAGCCTGGAGGGTGGCCACCCTGTCTGGGGGCAGACAGGCCATACCAGTGGTCGTGTCCAGAATCGCCCCGATAAACTGGAAGCATTGCAATGGGATCAAATGGGATTTTGCCTGGTTGATGGTAATACCCAGGCTGGTAAAAACCTGCCTGGTAAGACAAAGGGAACGCAGGAGTTCCTCCCTGGACAAGGCCACCAGGAGCCAATCGTCCAAGTATGGGAAATCCTGAACTCCCAGAGTATGCAGGTGGGTCGCCACCACAGACAGGCATTTGGTGAATACTCGGGGGGCCGAGGAAAAACCAGATGGGAGGGCTTTGAACTGGTAGTGGTCCTCCTGGAAAGCAAACCGGAGGTATCTGCAGTGGGAAGGGCAGAAAAGAATATGTAGGTACGCGTCCTGCAAGTCCAGAGCACACAGCCACTGTCCCAGCCGAAGGAGGGGCAGGAGAATCTGCAGGGAGAGCATCCTGAATCTTTTGTACTCCACGAACCGATTCAGGGAGCTGAGGTCTAGAATGGGCCTCACTTCTCCTGTCTTCTTGGGGACCAGGAAGAAATGGGAGTAAAAACCCATCCCCCGGAGAGGGAGAGGGAAGGGTTCTACTGCCTCCTTCAACAGAAGGGAGAAGATTTCTTCCTGAACCCTGAGAAGGTGTTCTGGGGAGTACAACGACCTGGGGGGAGGGGGGTTCTGGGAGGTTTCTGAAGAAACTCAATGGTGTGGCCCTCTGCTATGAACTGGAGGACCCAAGAGTCGGAAATGATCCTCTCCAAACCAGGCAGATGTGGGAGAATCCCGCTCACCAGTTCCTCTGGATCGACCAGAGGCCGTGGGAGAGGGAGGGAGTCAGGAGGTGTGAGGCAGCGCCGTGGCTGGAGGTCCTGCAGCCTGTTTGGGTCGGGGGGGGGGCAGCCAGAGGGGCCCGGCGTTTGTTGGCCCGCTTTCCTTGTGGTTTCGCCTTAGGCCGTGCCATGACGGTAAAAGGAACAACGCTGCACTTGAGGAGCTCTGTACATGGAGCCAACCTCCTTGAGAGCAGTGCCCTTCTCTCGCAGTCCAGTAATGATGTCCTTGACATCACCACCGAACAACACCGAACCTCGGAAGGGGGCGTCCTGGAAGGTGGATTGTACTTCCAAGGCTAAACCTGACACCTGAAGCCAGGCATGTCACCACAGGCTCACGGCGAATGACGAGCTTCGTCCAGAAGCGTCCACTGCATCGTAAGCAGCGCGCAGCATGTGCCTACTGGCCGAACGTGTGGAGCAGACCAGGTCTGCCACTTCCTGTTTAGTCTGTGACTGAGGAAGGAAGTCCAACTTGGCTTTCACCTCGCTAAGGATAGCCTTCTAGTAATCCCCCATGTGAGCCACATAGTTCAAGGCTCTAATGCCCCGAGTGGAAGAAAAATAGACCTTCTTGCCATACTGGTCCAGAAGGCGAGATTCCTTATTGGGTGGGGACAAGCTCAGGTGTTTCAGGTTAGCCGAACGGCTGTGGGCGGCGCTGATCATGACTGAATCAGTCTTGGGGTGTGACGTGAGAAAGTCAACCCACTCGGGAGCCTGATACAGCCTAGCCGCCTTTCCGAGGAAGGGGGGCTAAAGCAGATGGTTGTTTCCAGATAGTGGAAACGAGGTCGGCATGAGGCTCGATCCAGGGTGGAACTAACGTGGGAGCGACCTCGAGCAAATCCAAATGGGCAGCTAGCTTCTGCCTCTGTGGATCCGGCTCCAGAGATTTCCACTAATGAAGAGCCTGGATTTTTCTTAGCAACTCTGTAAATGAGGGATCCTCCGGAGGGGACTTCGGAGGAGTCCTGGGCCTGGTTTTGTCAGGAGTGCGAGCCTCGTCCGGATCGGAGCCGTCATCGGAGTCAACCGATGAGTCCGAAGAAGAAGACAACGAAGACCCTCCCCACTCGAGGGAGGAACATGGCCCCTAGGGGACAAGGTGTCACCTCCAGCCTCAGACTCCGTAGCAGTATCTCTGGGGTTGGTGGGAGGGTCTCTTGCCCTCAGCGACGAGGATCCTAGGCCGGGTCCATCGTCGGGAGGCGGCTCTCCACCTCCCTGGTGAGCTTAGCCTTGGCTTCAGCCCACCAAGAAGCCAGAGTCTCCCTCAGATCCACTGGCGGCTGAGGGGGTGGTGGAGGAGGAGGAGGAGGGGGGGGATACAGATACTGGGGGTATCCTTAGGGCGAGTATCCGTAACCCGACAGCGGGAAGCCCAGCGCCGGGTACTGAGGCACTGGGTACTGCGGCATCGGGTACTGCGGTGCCGGATAAGACGGCGTAAGATCCGGCACCAGGGGCTCTACTGGGGTAGAAAGTCCTGAAAGAGACCCTGCAGGCGGGCCAGGGACAGGTGGCCTGGAGGAGTCGGGTCCGGCATTGGGGTGACGTCCAGTAAGGGGAAGTCGGCTGGCGACGGGGCCGGCGTCCGAGGGTCTGATGTCAGGCCATCCGGACCTATGGGAGGGAGGCCTGACGGAGGCACCGAAGAGTCCCCAGCAGCGTCCGATGGAGGGCAGAAGGGATCCTCTGGGTCCAGCTGGGGAGACGCAAGGGCCTCGGACAGCAGTGGCAAAGGCTGCGTGGTGCCAGATAAATCCAAGGGATCCGGCGTAGGCTCCGGCGCAGAGCGATTGCCGGACGGGCCGGCAGGCATCTGACCGGCCGGATCCGGGTTGGCGTCGGAGGAGTCAACGTCTGACTGATCGGACCCAGTGCCCGAAGAAGGCCGTGCAGGGGAGGCGACCTTGATGGGCGGCTTGATGGCCATGCGCGGCCCCAAAGGGTCGAGCGGCTTAGCGGCCGACCCCGGGCGGGCGTCAGAGGAGCCGACGCCCGACTTACCGGAGAGGCTCGAACCAGAAGGCCGTGCAGGGGCGGCCTTACTGGGAGCGGATGCCTCCTTTTTCCCGGAGGCTCCCTACTGGCCCAAGCGCGAACCAGCCAGGGGGACTGACGCAGTCTCAGACACCACCAAGACGGCTGTCGTGGAACGGTCCCCCGGAGGGGATGTTACCTGAAAAGCGGTGACCCCAGCCGAAGTCGCAGATGAGGAGTCCCAGTGCTTCTCCTTCTTCTTAAGGCCCTCGGGAGAGGTGGAAGCCTGTTGGAGCTTTTTCAGCTCCTTTTCCATGGAGGACATCTTCTTCTTTAGTATGTGGGCCTCCAGGGACTGCTGCCTTCTTCTGCGGGTAGCTGCGTTGAACTTCAGGCAGTGCTGACAGGAATCCACGGGGTGGTCGGGGCCTAGGCAGATAAGACACCGAGAATGGCCAGCCCTTAAAGGGAGTTGGGCGAGCCAAGTTGCAATTTGTTTTGTGCTCGGACATGGTAGGGGGCCACATACACGGCAGGTAAAAGAATCCTGACGAATATCTTAGGGAAAAAAAAAAAATGACGGTTTAATTACCGGCGACGGACTGACAAGCAGTGGAACTTAACCGCGAGGTGCTGTCGAACGCAAACAGCGGGAAAGAACTGGAAGGCGGGCGGGGGACCACCCTTTATACCGGGCCTCAACCGTCACCTGACAGGGGGCGGTCCTCCGCCAGAGACTTCTAGCCAGAATTTTTCCGTGAACCTGATGCCCGCCGCTTAGTCCTATATGTAATTACCTACTGCAAGAGCCCTCTCAAGTAAGATCTCTGATTCAAGAACTGGGTGCAGACCGGGTCCACGCCTGAATCGGGGCCTGCTTCTGAAGAAGAGTCGACCAGAAGAACCTCGATGCTAGCGACCCGAAGAGTCCCCGGGAAACGGCGCCGCGAATGGCACCGGTGTTGTTCTTGACGCCGGCTGCTCCCAACACCCCGCCCGTGGCTCCGAGACCTGGCCCCGACCCGCCTACAGCCCCGGTTGAATCCCCCAGTGCAACGCGCGGCGCCAGAACCCAACACGGCACCGCCGATGGGGTCGACCAGATGAATGGTGCTGCGAGCGGTGCTGAGAACCAAACCAGCGCTGCTAGCAGCGCCGTCCCGATCACCGGCCCCGCGAACGGCCCTGGGATCCAAGACGGTGCTTGAAGGTGGTGTCGAGGGTCCACCAGTGCCGGACCCAACAACCGTGGGCCACGACACTGGGGGAGTCTGCACCTCTGAAGAGGTGACTGCCGAGGCGGTGTCTCCGACGTGACCCCGGGAGGAGCCATGACGTTCCACCAATCCATCAGTAATAAATGGGGAAGATATGGAAATTACGTACTTACCGTAATTATCAATCTTCCCAAGCATCTTCACCATTCATTACCATTCAGCAAGATCAGCGGCTGGAGAGATGTGGACAGAAGGCTCCTCTCCCCCAGAAGAGGGGGATGAAGAGTTGGAGGGCACCGACTGCTCAGAGGGCGGCTGCTCGGGGGGAGGTTGAAAAACCTGACCATCCATTGCCCTGACGTAAGCTGGGAACCGAGCAGCCACAGCCCTGAACTGCTCCCAGGAGAGGGGCCCACTAGGAGCAAGGATGCCTGGAAGTGCAGGAGAATGTGGCAGAGGGATAGGGACAGAGTCGAGAAGAGATGTCGGCTGACCTCCGCCTGTGCTAGGGAGCGGACCAAGAGTATCCGAAGAAGAAGGTGCTCCAGAAGACTCCACAGCCGACAGCTGAACAACCATTTCGGTACTGCCTTGGCAGCGCCCGGAAGAATCCCCCCCTGTGAGGCGACAGGGGCTGTATAGGTCCAGAAGGACAGTCCCCTACCTCAAAAGAATGGGGCTCTCTTAAGAGACTGAGGAGGAAGAGTGGAGATCCGCACTACGGCTTCTCGCAGAGCCCGGGTGGGCCCCAGAAAAAAGTTCGCCGTGCAGACCCCTTGCCCCTCGACCCCTCAGAATCCGAGAGAGCCCTCCTCCTCGAGAGGGACAGCCTAGGCAGCTGACAGCCCTGGCCAGCACCCAAAGGAGCTATCCAGGGCACAGTCCCCTTCCCTCACGTAGGTGTCCTGATCGGCCCCAAAGTTGGGCGATCCAGGCACACCACAGGCGGGCATACCACTGCTGAGGGGTCAGTGAACCCACCAAGACCGGGCTGCAGAGCAATAGTGGTCTGCACCACTGCCCGCTGGTCAGCACCCCTGACCCCAGTCTCGGCAGCCACCGACCCCCCTCAGAAGGGGGCTGACTCCGGCTTGTCGAGGACACTACAGGGTTGCCCACACCAACAGTCAACCCCAAGGAGTCAGACTGCTCGTCTGACTCAAAGTCTGACTCCGCCTCCGAAGAGGTAGAGGCTGAGGCCCTGTGTCAGACCGTAGGAGGGTGCCCGCTGCCATCCTTGCCAAATGGGGTGCCAGAAACCGAGACCACGCCTGAGCCCGAGCCAGTGCCCTCCACAGCACCGCGAACAGTATCTGCGGAGGACACGGCCCTGGCCCGAACCGCAGCCCCGGAGTAAGAACCAGTCATGGCGCCGTCCGGCCCCACAGCACCGACGATGGCTCTAATGGTGCCATCGGCGCAGCCCGGCCCCACGGCACCACGATCGGCGCCGAGGGCAGAGGCGGCACCGACAGTGCCAACAGCGGAATCCGAAGCCCCCACGGCACCACCTCCCGAGCCAGACATGGCACCGTGCTCAACCACAGCGCCGCTTCCCGAGCCGGACACGGCGCTGTGCACAACCTCGGCACCGCGAATGGTGCCGAGGTGAGAAGAGGACAAACACGGTGCCGTAGAGACTCCCACAGCACCGCTAGCACTATCAGCACCGACAGCAGCCATGGCACCGAGCGACAAACTGACGCCAACAACGGCTCCGTACGGGCCAACGGAGCCAAGGCCTAAAACGGCACCGACTGACTGCATCGAGGACAGTGCCGACCCGGGCCTTGCAAACCGCGAGTCCGACACCGGGGGAGCCTTCACCCCCGAAGGGGCAATTGCCTTGGCAGCGCCTCCCGCCCCCCTGAAAGGAGCGGGACGAGCCTCCTGCACCACGGAAGGAGCCTTGGCAGCGGCCAGGCTACTAGAAACCGAGGCTCCCTCCTCCTCGGTCCGTGTAGAACCGGGAGAGGACCCGGAGGAAAGGCCGAGTATGTGGCTTGGCCCGGCTGCGCGCCCACCCCGAAGTCAGCGGAGCTCACTCACTTTCCACGACGCTGTTCGATGACCCGGAGGCCCATGGAGAAACAGGCGCCGCATTTAATCCATGTCGTGAAGGGCCAAGACACGTAAGGCAATGGTCGTGCTGGTCGGTGAAGGAAAATTTATGGCCACGCAGGGCACTGCCCCGCTCTTCAAGTCTTCTTGCCTCCACCCAGACATTACCCACTTCCACGAGGAAAAAAACACTAAAAACAGACTTGACGTCGCCAAGAATAAAAATAAATGGAAAGGTCTTACCAAGCGACGTCGAGTAAGGCAACTAGAACCATCAGAAAAGGAGCCGATGGACTGCAGCACAGAGTAATAATATGGACTGAAAGTCACAACTGCGTAGGCGGTAGGCCTCAAGTTCTGCAGAACTTCCCATGAGGTGACCTCGACGGCGGGAGATGAAGAACTGGCAGGCAGGTGGAGTCGACAGCGCTTAACGGCCAACCCGCGAGCGCCACGCAATGTGTCTGCCTCAAGGGCGGCACTGATGGTGCGTCGGCTCCGCCTACCAAAAAAAACAGCTCCCATGGGGTCATGACCTCCAGCCATGTACCCAAAGGTGATGAATGGCGAAGACTGACACAGATAAGATACCCTGGGTGCCTAAGAAAGGCCAAAGGGGAGAACCTTGAACTGAAAATGGTTCCCCTGAAAGGCAAACCTCAGGAAGCTGCAGTGGGAGGGGAAAACTGGGATATGCAGATAAGCATCCTGCATCTCCAGGGTGCAGAGCCAGTGTCCCTCCTGAAGAAGTGGCAGCAGACCTGGTAGGGTCAGCATGTAGAATATTTTGTACTCTATGTACAGATTTAGCATGCTCAGGTCCAGGATTGGACGACTGTCCCCAGTCTCTTTGGGAACCAGAAATAAGTGGGAATAGAATCCCCTGCCTACCTGGTTCCGAGGGACGGGTTCTATGGCATACTTACTCAAGAGAGCCTCTATTTCTGCCCAAATAGGTGTAATGTGACCTTCTGGGTACCAAGAGTAAGATGGAGGATTTTCTGGAGGTCGTGCTAGAAATTCGAAGGTGTGACCCTGAGCAATGTCCTGAAGTACTCAAGAATCTGATGTAATTGCCTACCATCCAGCGAGATGGTTGGGGAATCTGCCCCCTACTGGTTCCTCCAGAGCTGGCGGTGGATGCTGGGGTCTGGGCCGCAATTCAGGAGGTGGCAGGGAGCTTGGAGGGGGCTCCCACCCAAAGGCCTCTGGGATTTGGCCAGTGGAGTGGCCGCTGCCGCCGAGGTAGCCCTACGTTTGGTTTCCCGTCGTGTGCAGTGTTGACTGGATTGATGGCACTGCTGGCGACGAAAGGGCTGTTTAAACTTGAAATGAGGATGATACATTGTCTGCATGGAGCGCAGGGACTTGGCACTATCCTGCAGGTCCATGAGAATATCCTTCATATCCCCTCCAAACAGGATCGAGCCACGAAATGAGGTGTCCTGGATGGCCATTTGAATGTCCAGAGCAAAGCCAGAGACTCGGAAGTCAGGAATGGCAACATGGGCAGACCGCTGCAGCAGTGCCTCAGGCCAAGGCATCTACAGCATCGTAAGTCACCCTCAGAGTATGGCTGCAGGAAATCTCATCCGTGCTCACAGTCTGGGAAATTTTAGTCTTGCTCTCTGAGTCCAGCAAAGCATCAATGTCAGATTTAAGCTGGCTGAGAATGGATTTCTGGAAAACCACCATGTTGGCGACATAATTAAGAGCCCTAATCACCAATGTGGAAGACGAATAAAACTTTCATCCGCACTGGTCCAAGAGCCTCGACTCCTTATCCAGAGGGAAGGTACTCGTGTTTAGGCCCGGTGGAGCGGTCGTGAGCAGTATTAGTGATTAGAATCCGCCTTAGCTGACACTAAGGTGGTTCTTGTCTTCCAGGGCGTGATAGAGCCCATCAGCCTTCTTTGAAATAGTGGCTACAGATGAGGGCTGCTGCCAGATCCTCATGGGACCCCATCCATGAAGGGAGCCCCCACAGCTCAGCACCATGGACACGGGGGGAGGAGGGAGGTGTGCATTAGTCCCTTCGCAAAAGAAAGGGTCCTACAAGAGCTCGATAAGCTCAGGGTGGACAAGGCAATGGGACCTGATGACATACATCCCAGGCTAACACAGAAACACAGACTTTGAAATCAGATAAGGACCGCTTGGCCCACCTAGTCTGCCCATTCCCCTACCTAGAGGATAAGCTGCAGATCATATTTAACCAACAGCCTATTTCTTCCTACTCCCCCCCCCCCGCCACAAAAATTGCCTTATGTCTGTCCCATGCATTCTTGAATTCTCTCACGGTTTTAGACCCCACAACCTCCTCAGGAAGGCAGTTCCATGCGTCCACCACCCTCTCTGTGAAAAAATACTTCCTCACATTGCCCTTAAAAGAGCTAAGGGTGGAACTACCAGAGCCATTATCAGAACTGTTTAGTGAGTCTCTGAGCACAGGAGAGGTCCCAGAAGACTGGAGAAGGGCTCATGTGATCCCGCTCCACAAGAGTGGTAGCAGGGAGGAGGCAGGGAACTACACACCAGTCAGTCTTATCTCAGTATGGGCACGATTATAGAGGCACTCTTTAAGGAAAGGATAGTAACACCTGGAATCCATACGAGCACATGATCCAAGACAGCATGGGTTTACAACAGGAAGGTCCTGTCAAACTAATCTCATAGATTTCTTTCACTGAATAACCAGAGTGGTGGACCAAGGGGGAGCAGTGGATGTCACCTACCTTGACTTCTGCAAAGCTTTGGATACTGTTCCCACAGAAGATTGATTAATAAGCTGGGTAGGCTTGGGGTGGGTCAGAAGTTGGTGAACTGGGTGGCAAACTGGTAGATGGGCAGAAAATAGAGTGGTGGTAAATGGCGTGGGGTGCCTCAGGGATCAGTCCTGGGACCAGTCCTCTTCAATATCTTCATCAGTGACATTGCAGATGGACTGGAGGGTAAGGTCTGTCTGTTTGCAGATGACACCAAGATCTGCAACAGAGGAGATGATCCAGATGGGGTGGGCAGAATGAGAAGAGATCTGGATAAACTGACAAAATGGTCAGAAGAGTGGCAACTGGGGTTTAATGCAAAGAAGTGCAAGATCATGCAGCTAGGGAAGAGAAACCCTTGAAGCCACCTATAGGCTGGGAAGGGAGTTGCTGGCAGTCACAAAGGAAGAAAGAGACTTAGGCATCAACATCACAGATGACCTGAAATCATCCAAGCAAACCACTAAAGCAGTAGGTAAGGCTAGGGAGATGTTGGGATGTATTAGTAGGGGTATCACAAGTCGTAAGAGGGAGGTAATAATCCCTCTTTACAAGACACTGGTTAGGCCCCATCTGGAGTACTGCGTGCAGTACTGGAGGCCACACCTTCACAAGGACATTAACCAAATTGAGGCAGTCCAGAGAAGGGCAACCAAAATGGTGTAGGGGCTGCATCAGAAAACATATGAGGACAGATTAATGGAGCTCAATATGTATACCCTAGAGCAAAGGAGGAAGAGGGGTGATGTGATCGAAACATTCAAACACCTTAAGGGAATTAACAAGGTGAAAAAGTCTGACATGTTTCATTATAAGAAAAATAACAGGACAAGAGGACACAGTATGAGATTACAGGGAGGCCGATTAAGGGGCAATGTGAGGAAGTTCTTTTTCACACAAAGGGTGGTGGATGCATGGAACAGCCTACCATAGGAAGTGGTGGCTATGAATACAGTGCAGAGCTTCAAACAGGCATGGGATAGGAATAAGGGAGCAATACAGATGAGAATGAACAGATAGGCCACTGACAGAGCAAAGGCCGATGGCACATTCATAAGGTAGAAAAAAAAATGGGCAGACTGGATGGGCCTTGTGGTCCTTATCTGCCATCAACGTCTATGTTTCTATGAGAGGGAAACGTGTCCGGCATGTCCAAATGCTCTGCCAGCCTTTTACATTTAGGGTCTGGATCCTGAGTTGTCCAGCCCTGTGCTTCCTGGATCTCCAGGAAAGAAGGATCCTCCGGAGGGGACTTCAGGGTTCCTTAGGGACGGGCTCCTCCGGTGGAAGGGTGTCACAGCCGAGCCGAGGGCGAAGAGTCAGGTTCGGAATCCGAGGAGTGACTCCTGTCAGGGGATAGCTACCTTGAGATTGGTGTCTCTTTGGGGTTATCCACAGGCTCGGTTTCCCTAGACAAAATGGTAGTGTGGCATGATGTCCAGCCTGACGTTGATGGGCGAGACTTCCATTGAGGAGGTGCGCCAAGGTGTATAAGCCGTCACTGGCTGGCAACAGCACAGCTCGGAGATGAACTGAAATTCTGCCTCATTCCACCACTCTTGGAAGGCTGCCTGCAAGTACCTGAGGCTGACGGAGCGAGTAGGCAGGCAAGTATATAGGCGGGAAGCCCTGGGATGAGAAACCCGGCATCGGGTAGTGTGACGTCAGGTAGTGAGGTGTCGCAAACCCTGGAGGAGGGTAGCCCAACATGGCATGGTCAGGTGTCGAGTACTGTGTTGTAGGGTACCCTGGCGACAGATACCCCGGAGAGGTGTAATGCGGGTTAGGATAGCATCTGAGGGCCCGGCGAAGGACCCAATGGAGGCGCCGATGGCCCTGGCACAGGACCCGAAAGGGGTGCTGAGGGGCCTGGAATCAGCCCTGATGGCGCAGTCAGAGGACGAAGGGCTGTGGCATTGATGGAATATTTGCAGGGCCTGGGAGGGCAAAGTCTAGCATTGGGCCTGCCGGGGGTTAAGTTCAGGGGCAGTGCAGGCGGCCCAAACGGTCCCACTGGGGTCTAGGGAGGAGCAGAAGGCCCAGATGGGGGAACACTAGGTTCAGGAGCCGAAGGTCCCACCTGAGACTCCAGCATAAGGCCATCCGGCGTCAGTACCTTAGAGGTATTGACGGGCTGTCGCACCTCCTCCTCTGGCTCTGGAGAGGCAGGAAAGCCCAGGGGGTCCACCAAAGGAGGCGGAGATGGAGGGTCCAAGCAGGGACTACCTTCACTGGAAGACTGTGACACAGGAGGCAGCGGGTGCTGAACAACATCAGGCCTAGCATCGGGATCTGACAGAGACACCTTGGCTGGGCATTCACCAGAGGGTCCTGTGACCGACTTAACAGCTGAGGCTGGGCGTTCGCCGGAGGACCGGGCACCCATCAGCCGGAGCTGTGCATTTGTCAGGTGGACTGATGAGCGTCTTACCAGCCAGACCACTGGACTTGGCACATGAGATTTTAGGAGCCTAAGACTGGCCGAAGCCTCAGATGAACGAGAGGCGCCTGCCGGAACTGTGACTGGCTCAGGAGGAGGAACCAAGGGCTGCTCCATGGTGATGGGAGGTTTAGTCATAGGGGCGCTCCCTTTACTGGAGGAGGGCCGCCCATCGTCTGTGGTCCCCGGATGGAGCGGTGGGAAGGAAGGAGACCGATGCCGGTCCCAGTGTTTCTCCTTGTCCTTCTTGTGCTCCTGAGAATCCAGGGGAAGAGGAATAACTCTGCAGCTTCTGCAGCTCCTTCATCCAAGTCATTTTTAATTTTAAATTATTGGCATCTAGGGCCTGCTATCTGTGTTTTCGAGTGTCCTGGTTGAAGTTCTGGCAGGCTGAGCAATCCTCTGTCTTGTGGTTGGGCCCCCGGCAGAACAGCCAGAGGGAGTGGTAATCCTTGTGAGGGAGTTGCAAGCCGCAGGACTCACACTTGTTCTTATGCGATTTGGAGTACAATGAAGAACACTTCAAGAAAAAAAAAATTAAGGATGAAACAAAGCAGTAAATACTCATCCGAAATGGTGATCAACTGAAGCAACGTTCTCTGCAAGGTCCAACATGTGCAGGTCGACGGCAGTAAAGAACTGTAGGGTGGGCATGGGGACTGCCCATTATATAGCGTCACGCTGATGTCGGCCACGTGATGTCGGGTGGGCGGTCCTAACCAGAGACTGCTAGCTAGAAGTTTTCCGGTGGTCCTAGCACCTGGCGGCTTAGTCCTCAAGGTTATTACCTACTGCAAGAGCCCTCTCAAATAAGATCCTCCTGCAGCCTCCCCTCTTCCTGTAGCCGCTCCATATCTCTCCCACCCTGCAGCCAGTCCCTGTCACATTCCTGATGAAACCTCCCCTGTTCTTGTTGCTCCCCCTTACCTTCCCCTCTCTACAGTTAGTTTCTGATGCGTTATTCCTGAAGCCTCCCCTCTCCCTTTGGCTCTCATTACCTCTCCCTCCCGACAAGTTCCCGGTGTAGTCCTTCTCCATTAGTCTCACTTACCGCTCTCTGTTAGACTTTCCCTGTGAAGGGCAATCCAGGCAGGCAACCTTCAAGAATGTCTTGTGTCCGCTCAATCCGAACACAGGGGGCACTTACTGATACTGGCTAGTGGAACAGTTGTCTGCATATTAGTGCCCTAGCATGCACTGAGGGGATGCACAAGTTCTCATCTGTTGATATGGTTGCTCCTAAAC
The DNA here is from genome assembly GCA_016271365.2 of Neoceratodus forsteri. Lineage (NCBI taxonomy): Eukaryota > Metazoa > Chordata > Ceratodontiformes > Ceratodontidae > Neoceratodus > Neoceratodus forsteri. The sequence goes on along the minus strand of CM057454.1, from coordinate 1,294,647,277 downwards.
CCAGTTACCCCCATCCCCTAACCAGGTGGGCGAACAGTATCATCGTCAGACCACGTTAATCAGCCTAGCGTTTTTGTGGTACGCTCTTACAATCTTCACACAGCAACAAGCATTCACTTATCCTCCAGCACTGTCAGCCATGACAGGAGGGACCACCGTTATTCTCTTATAGTACCACTCGTTCTCCTCCACACAGCGTGTGAAGTTACCTTGCAAATCAGCCTAGGGATGAGCAGCAGAACCAGCAAGCAGTCGTGATCCCCTCCGTGCCGCAGGAAGCTGTCAGGCATGAATGACGTCAGCAGGGAGACATGTCGATTGGCTTGTGTCACCTCCATCTTACGCAGTTCCATCTCTATGGCCTGAGAAAAAAAGTCCAAACACAACAGGTAAAATGATACCACAAATAAGAACCGGACAACAGGAAACTTAATAAAGTTCAAAGGGTTCCACTTTCCACATTCTGCAGTCAGTGGGAGTCTAATTCAGTGTGTGTTTGAGAGGGAAAAATAATCGCCTCCAGTGCACTGTACATTACAGAAGAACCCAATCCCTCCCTTTACCACAAAAAAACAGGTTACTCACTTGTAACTGTAGTTCTAGGAGTGGTATATGTTCATCCACATTTCTGGCAGTGTCCTTTCCCATTTAAGGCTTGCTCGAAGGTCTTCAAGCTGGCTCCTCCCACCCACCCGGGCGGTATCTCCCTCGGCTCTGCCGCATGATGCCAGATCTTGCCTGCTGGAAGCAGAGGTTGTGCACCCAAGCCAGGGGAGGTCGGCTGGCTCCATGTGGATGAACAACATATACCACTCCTAGAAAGTACAGTTATGTAAAAACTTACCATAACAGTAGATCTTTGATCATGATCCTGCTCATGTGACACGTTCTCTCCTTGGGGAGTTCTCGGAGCAGGAGAGGGGGCAGAGTGGTTCTGCCAAACCTGATGTGACGCTTCATGAAAAGAACAGCCATCCAGTAAAGTTTGAGTACCTGGTCCAATCAGCTTGGAACCGTTAAAAGGGGCATTAGCTACTTTATGTTGTAGATCAGGTGCAAAGCCTGAAACACAAAGCCAGGCATGGCGACGCAGAGTGATACCGTGACTTGCAAAATGAAAGATGTGGAGCTCTTCCAACAGCCTCGACAAGAACCGCTGATAGCTGGTGATATCAACGTTTGAGAACAGGTGGATCGAAGAGTCTTCTTCCTCAGGAGAGGAAGACAAGGAAGCAGAACAACTCAATTCAGACTGTGGCACAGCAGGGGCTTCTGGTCTGAAGATGACCTGGTCCAGAGCTCTTAAGTAGCGAGGTAAGGTTGCAGGCGAAGCTTTGAATTGGTCCCAAGACAAGGGCCCTGCGGGACCCAAAATGCCCGGAAGAGCAGAAGGGTGAGGCAGAGGATCCGAAGAAGGATGAGAGGTCTGGCGAACCAGAGAAAGATCGCCTAGGGCAGTGAGAGTGCTCACGCGACCCCTCCCGAAGGGTGGGGCTGCGCAAACTGGCCACTGTAGGTTGCCCAAGTGGGAAAAAGCAGCCCAAGTGGTGCTCTTACGGGCGGCCCAACCCCACCAGATACAAGTCCCCCTCGAGATCGAAAAAGCGAGCAGTCGACACTGCGGCTCCTCCCCAAGCCACCAGCACCCTGGGAGAAAGCCCTCGCGCCACCCCAGGCCTTCTCAAACCCTCCCCCTCAGAGAGAGAACTGCCCCTCAGCCATACCTAAGGAATCGACGACGGAAGTCCCTGGGGAAGCCACAGGCCTTGGAAGACCTGAAAAGGCCAACCCTGGATCAAACCCTGTTTCAGAAACTGGAACAGTACCACCCCCAGCTCCGAAACCGGATTAGACCACCACGGAGGTGCCGACATCCACTACCGCACCGGGTGCAGCGCAAATCCCAGATCCAGCACTGTCACCCAACTCAACCCACCGTTGGCGCCAGCCTCCTTGGCGCTGGGGTCGGCGCTGCGAGAGTCCCCGGCACCACCAATGGTACCAGAGGACTCAGAGGAGTCGGCCCAAAGGGCAGACCTGGTAAGGGAGGTAGAAAAGGAAGATACCTCCGGAACCTCTTTGCTAGGCCTCAGCAGACGCCACGACTCCTTGGAATCCAAAGACTCCTCAGAGTGGGGCAACCACTCCGGGTCATCCCCCTCCAAAGAGGAGGAGATCAGGAGACCAGAAGAGAAGCCACCCTCCGCACTCTACTTGACCCGGCGCCACTCACGGCATTGGGCGCAGGCCTAGCAGCAACCTCAGAACTCCGCTCACCAACCCCAGAAACAGGGCCAGGAGCCTAAGCAGTGCTGCTAGATGGAGATGAAGACCCCACCGGTTCTGGTCCAGCGTACAGCTCTGATCGCCACACTGAGGGTGGTCGCAGCTCCGAGGAGGCCGACAACCAAGATGGGTCCTCAGTTGACCTCCCAGAGGTGGTCAACTGTCCACCCGACCCATCTGGTGAACCGGAGGTCCCAGCAAGGCCGGAACCGACCGCGGCTCACGCACCCATCCATACGTATAGTACTGGGGGCGACCCGGGGGAAGGGTCCAAAGTTCTTGCCTTGGCGTCCCTGGACCGACGCCATCCTCCGAAGGTAGGAGGTTTCCAACCCACCTTCAACACACGCATTTTGAGGACCCAGAGGTCCATGGAGAATCACACATCGCATTTGTCCATGTCATGCTGTGGACCCAGGCAAGATAAACATCGATCATGGTGATCCATTATGGAGATAGACTTGCCACAGGGGCGCCGCCTCATGAGGGCACGTCCCGCCTTAGACTTCGACTAAGGCCCAAGATCGGACATAATCGACTGCACACAAAATAAAAATAAAATACAGAAAAGATCCGGCACCATAGAAAACAAGAAATATAACAAAAAGGGAACAGTCTCAGCCGTCTGAAGATCTACGGCATTGAGTAATCACAAACAGAACTTTTGGTGACTCAAAATTATGGACTGCATGATAACAGCTCTTCAGCTCCCACCCTCTCGATGGCGGGAAGAACAGAACTGTGGTGAGGGAGGAGTCGACGTCAGTTACTGGCCAAGGCTCGAGCAGCATGCTGTGCGTTGTCCTCATGAGCGGCGCCGTCCCCGGCGCCGACTCTTCCCACTAGAAAAATTTCTAGCTATAAGCTCCCACGGGGTCATAGTGCCTCCGGCGTACAACCCACCAGTGATGAAAGGTGAAGATACATACAAGGAAGATCCAGCATTCCGGCGTGACTCGAGATCGATGTGGTAATGGGAGATGAAGGTGTGTGCTGATTTCCAGGTAGCAGCCCTGCAGATTTCCTGGATAGGGACATCCCTGGAAGCAGCCACCGATGCAGCGGTATGGCAGGTGGAATGAGCCCTTAGCCCTCCGAGAGGCTCCCTACCTGTCAACCTATAGCAGAGATCAATGCTGGTTGTGATCCACCTGCCAATTGTCCGCTTGACTGCAGGACTGCCAGGTGTGGCTTCAGCATAGGTAACAAACAGCTGGCGGACCTCTCCCTGAACTCCAGCCATGCACTCCTTGTAATAGGTGAGCGTTCCCCTCAGGTCCAGAGTATAGAGCTTGTGCTCGGCCTCTGAGGTGTGGTGGGTGAAGTTCACCGGGAGAGAAATCACCCAATTCAGGTGAAACTCTGACACAACTTTCGGGAAGAACTTCAGGTTGGGGTGCAGGACAACCTTGTCCCTGTGGAAGACCAGGTAAACAGACTCCACCGAGAGCACCTGGAGTTCATTGATCCTACTGGCTGACACGATAGCAACCAAGAAGGAGGTCTTCCATGACAGGTGAGACATCTCACACCTGTGCATTGGTTCGAATGGCTTGCCCATGAGTTTTGCCAAAACCAAAAACAAGTCCCACGGTGGTGGTGGTTCACGCACCGGAGGGGAAACGTGAGCTAGGCCTTTGAAAAAGCGCCAGACCACCTTCTCATGTGTCACAGACTGCTGACCAGCCCACACCTGGCAAGCAGAGATGGCTGCCAGGTGCACCTTAAGGGTCTTGGACCGAAGGCCCCCTTTGGAAAGGGACCACAGGTAGTCCAAAATGCTAGCTACCAGATAGGTCAAGGGGTCCAAACCTTTGCCCTGACACCAAATGGAGAATCTCTTCCATTGAAAGGCACAGCATTTTCTGGTCAGTTCCTTTCTAGATGCCTCCACAACAGTGAGGACTTCTTTGGAGAGACCCAAAGCCTGGAACTCTAGCAGCTCAGGAACCAAGCTGTCAGGTGCAGGGACTGAAGGTCCGTGTGGAGTACCTTCCACTGACTGATGGAAAGTAGGTCCGGGTGGAGAGGAAGACGCCTCAAGAGCCTGTTGCTGAGGAGATAGGGGTACCAAAACTGGTGTGGCCAGTCTGAAGCCACCAAGATCACCTGTGCCCTGTCCCGCCTGACCTTGAGCAGCACTTTCTGAATCAAGGGAAAGGGAGGGAAGGCACAGAAGAGGCCTGGGATCCAAGGCCTCGAGAAGGCACCCCTGCAGTGAGCCCTACTGAGGGGACAGGCACAGAACATTCTCCCGGGAGGCGAACAGGTCCACCTGAGGGGTGCCCCACTGAGAGAACAGACTGTGTACTACCTCTGGGTGAAGAGACCACTTGTGCGACACCTCGCCCACCCGGCTGAGAGCATCTTCCAGCTGGTTGGAGGCCCCCACCACATGAATGGCTAGGAGATTGGCCTCCAGGCTGCGCATGAGGGTCCACACATGGACAGCTTCCTTGTACAAAGGCAGGGAGTGCATCCCATCCTGTTCAGTGAGGTAGTACATGGTCGTGGTGTTGTCCGTCTGGACTTGGACCACCTGACCCCGAATGTGTGGCACAAATGCAGTCAGCGCCAGCCGAACTGCATGTAGCACCAGCAGGCTGATGTGGCATCAGGACTCCTCAGGGGTCCACAGCCCGTGGACTCTTGTGTTCCCCCAGATGGGCACCCCAGCCCATGAGAGAGGCATCAGTTGTAAGGATGACCGTCGGCTCAGGGCAGAAAACTGGGATCCCTTCCTGCAGATGCTCTGGGACTAACCAAAACTGGAGGGAGTCCCCCACATCTTCTGGGTCACAGTGACCAGCTGGTCGAAGTGACCTATGCGCTGAGACCGCTGGCTGGCCAGCTCCAACTGCAGGGAGTGCACATTCCAACAGGCCCATCAGACCACACTGGTGCAGGCCGCCATGTAACCCAGAAGGTGCAGGAAGTCATGGGTAGGAAGCAATTTCCCAACCAAAAATGATTGGACAAAAGAGGAGAGAACCTCTGCCCTGTCCACCAGGAGCCAGGCTCTGACTTGGCAAAAGTCATGCTCTGCCTCGATAAAGCTGATCACCTGAGAGGGCACGAGTTCTGACTTAGCCTTGTTGATCAGGAGGCCAAGGGAGGGGCAGGTCTGGAGGGCCAGATCCCTGGATCGCTACACCACCCACCTGGTGGGACCCGCTATTAGCCAGTTATCCAGGTAGGGGTACACCCAGACCCCTCGTCACCTCAGGTAAGCTGCCGCCACTGCCATGCATTTGATGAAGACCCTGGGGGCCAATGAAAGGCAGAATGGCATGGCCTGGAACTCATAGAGGGCTCCTCCTGCTCAAAAGCGGAGGAACCTTTGGTGGGACAGATGGATCGAGATGTGAAAGAACGCGTTCTGAAGATCCAGGGAGCAAAACCACATGTCTCGCTCTAGAGGTGGTATGATCTGAGACAGAGTTACCATCCAGAAGGTGCGCGACTTGAGAAGGTTGAGCAGATTTAGAATTGGGCAGGCCAGCTCTTCAGTGGAGCAGTTGGATTTCCGTTCGCAATGCCAGCGACCCAGGTTAGGAAACGGACCCGGGATGCTGGAAGGCTGGCCAGGGGAAAAGGATGGAGCGTCCTGAGGACTGCTCTCCTTCTCCGGGAGGAGGGTGGGGAGTGCAACCGGTGCTCGATGGACCCCTGGCGGTGGTTCCACCACAATTGGCAGAAATCGCCATGGCTCCTCCGGATCTTGGCCTATGACAGAAGGATTCGGCTCAGTGGACTGACCCGTCCCTTCCATGGTCTGAGTAAGGATCGGAGTCCTAAAGAGATAGTTGTTGGCCTCTTCAGATGACAACCAGTCGATTGGGTCGAGAAAAATCTCAATCGGCTCATCGATCGGCATCTCGACTGACTGGCCCGATGCGGTTTCCGTGAAGCCGGCGGCCAGGGCTGTGGTCTCGACCGAAGTCAAAACTGGAGAAGCGCAGGAATCCAGGACCCTGGACCGAGAGCATTCTCAATCCTATGCACGGAGACGAGTCCGATCATTTTTGGACTTTTTTTTTTTTTATTCTGACTTGTGCCCAGAAGGACCCTGTCCGCAGGGATTGGCACAACAGTTTGAAGGAGCCCATAAATGTGGAACTGAGCTGGAGCGGCACAAAGACAGACGGTGACAAGGATTGGGCGGCAGCCCGGGCCGTGTCCTCTTCAAAGGCCGCAAGCTACTCAGCAGACCTTGCTGTCTTGGAAACTACACACTGGACTTCTTTGGACATGACCAGATGATTCCGTTGATCCGGGCGCCCCAGCTGGAGTCAGGTGAGACGATCAAGGACGGTTGAGTGGAAGAACAGACAGAAATCACAGGCCTGGGTGTCATGCTCGAGACCCAGGCAGTACACGCACATGGTGTGGGAATCCGTCCAGAACATCTTCAGCCCGCTGGGGCACCAGCGGAAACTGGGAGCGGACTTATCATCCACTGAGGTCATTCGATTGCTAAAGACTAAAACCATAATGTTTGAAAGCTTTTTAAAATTAAATTGGAAGATTTTAATCGCTAAGGCCTACTCAACGCAGGAGCGATAAGGAGGGAACCTGCTTCTTCTAGTGGAAAGTAAGATCTGGCATCATGGGGAGGAGCCAGTTTGAAGACTTTCTGGCAAGCCTTAAAGGGGAAAGGACACTGCCAGAAGTGTGGATAGAACATATCCACGTCCCTAGAAATAACATTACAGAGATCTGCTCCATCCTCTCACTGCACAGCACATTAGAGAGGGATGCTATCCATGCCCTCACTGCACAGTACATTAAAGAGGGAACCTCTCTCTCTCTTCACGTTACATTAGACAGGGACCCAGTCCAGAGTTTCCCCCAATGCGTCTATGCATAGAGGCCCCGATATGCTTATGCTGGCTGCCATTATCTTTTTGATGTGCTGCCACCCTTCCCGCTATGCCTCTGCACAAGATAAGCTCCCTGCCCTGTGCTTAACCCTTGCTTTTCTGTGGACTGACATATCAGCCTAGAAATCCTTTCAATTCCAACTGTGTCTGCAGCATAGGGGTTAACATGGCAGTGAGTAGCACTGCACTCCCATCTCCCCTTTAGGTTTAAATATCACACATATGACAGGAGCCAGCTTTGACACCAGAGGTACCTGCCACAGCCGAACACATTTTATGAGGAAGGTTGCTCTGCAAGTGGTAAGGAGGAAAATTACTTTGATATAGTTTCTTTTTGAGACTATCAGCCCATAAGAAAATTCTGTTTGTTCACAGTTGAGAGTTGAGATAACTTCAAAAAAAAATTGCAACATTCAGGCATAGGTATAGCTTATATTTTGTATTTTATTCTGAAATTCTCACCCATATTTCTTTATTAATAAGGGTATTTTTATGAATACAGTATATCTGCCCTTTAAGTTCTGGCTGGCTGCCTGCCTACACCTGACACCCTAATTCTGTTTATTACATCAAAATATGTTGCCGTGGAGATAATTATGATGTAATAAACAAAGGATTGTGATGGCACGTGTAGAGAAGCAGCCAGAGTAGATAGGGATCTTGTTTCCATACAACTTTTTTCAGTAATAAAGAAAATGGGGAATTAACTACTGCAAATATATGAAGTAATAAAGAAAATGGGATGGAGCTGAATATAATTCTTACTTTTTTCAATGTTTTCCTAATGATGTTGGGGGCTCTTTAAGGCCTATCAAATAACTGAGCTGACCTGAACAGGACTACAAATATGCTTGAGTGTAGAACTGCTAAAGGTACTTAAAGCAGCAGTACATGTTACAGTGAAAAGTTTAAGCTACACTTTTTAGTGACAATAACTGGTATCCCTATTATGTCATTCCATTCATTTGGTTGTCTTGTCTTCATTGTGTCACAAATGCATTTTAAGCATAGTTATATGAACATACAAAAACGCCAGCAGAAACAGGCCTCACGGTTTATAGAGTCTGCCTGATTCTGCAGCTAGCCCGACAACTTATAGCTGTTCCACCCTTCTTCATCACCACCCCCCCCCACACACACACACACACTGTCCCATCCCCTCTTAAAACCACTCACCATTCTACAGGATACCACCTCCTCGGGCAGAGTATTCCACTTGTCTACCACCCGTTTTTTGGAAAAAACGTCTCCTGATTTCCCTCCTGAATCTTCCCCCATCCAATCTCAGCTGGTGCCCTCTTGTATCCTTCCCTCTTCTAATCTGGAAAATCCCTTCTGTATTAGTCTCATTTACCCCCATTAAATATTTAAAGGTTTCGATCATACCCCCCTATCTCTCCTCTCCTCCAAGGAGTACATGTTCAGTTCACCCAGCCTATCCTTGTAGGACTTTCCTTCCAATCCCTGGATCATCTCTGTTGCCCTACACTGCACCCTCTCCAACAATCTGACATCCTTCTTCAGGAACGGGCACCAGTACAGCATGCAGTATTCCAGGTGAGGCCTGACCAGCGACCTGTACGGGGGAGGATCACCTCCCTATTTCTGTAGGAGATTCCACTCGCTATATATCTCTGTATCTTTTTGGCTTTTGTTGCCACCTTTCTACACTGAGCTGAGTTGATCATACTCTCCATTATAAGCACCCCTAGATTCCTTTCCTCCTCGGTGCTTTCCAAATGTACCCCTCCCAGCTGATAGCTCCTCCAATGGTTCCTAGCCCCGAAGTGCAGTATTTTGCACTTCCTGGTGCTGAACCACAACTGTCATCTACCACAACTTCCATCTCGTATCATCTGCGAACAGATGGATAGTACTCCGGATCCCAAGTGAGATATCAGCTCTGAATATCCCAAACAGTACCAGTCCCAGTATCGATCCCTGTGGTACCCCGGTCGTCACCGCCCTCAGGGATGAGAGTCCCCACCCCCCCACTACCACCCTATGCTGTCTTCCATTCAGTCAGTTGTTGATCCATTTGCCCATCCTTGTTCCCACCGCTATATACTCCAGCTTTCCCCAGCCTACCATATGGCATGGAATCAAAGGCCTTGCTGAGGTCTAAATACAAGACATCCACCGCATGGCCCTTGTCCAGTTCCCTGGTCACCCAGTGGTAGCACTCAATTATGTTAGTCTGGCAGTATCTGCCAGAGACAAACCTGTGCTGCTGACCGTCCTGGAGTCCATTATCCTCAAAAAAAGGTCACCAGCCTTTCTTTTAGGATCATCTCCATGAGCTTACCCACAACTGACATGAGGCTCACTGGTCTGTAGTTATCTGGTTCATCCTTAGTGCCACTTTGGTGAATGGGCACCACAGGGACCATCCTCCAGTCCTGTGGTACGCATCCTGTGTCCAGGGAGGTGTTGAACAGGTCAGCCAGTGGTCCTGCCAGTTTTTTAAGTACCCTAGGGTGAATACCCTCTGGTCCCGGTGCCTTGTCCACCCTTAATTCTTCTAGGACCCTGTCCTCCATAATCACTATATCAGTCACCCCCTCCCCCCCACAGCCCACTCCACCCCTCCCTTGTGGTATCTGCCCCCTTTTCTCCTCCGTGAACAGACAACAGAAGTATTCTGATAGTGCCTCTGCCTGATCCACCCCTTCTCCACCCACCCTCTGCCCTTCCTAGTCCTCACAATTTGATTGTTCTTCCTTCTCTCGATTATGTATCTGAAAAGTCCTTTTCTCCATCCTTTATACCCTGTGCCAGTCTCAGCTCTCTTAAAGCCTTGGCCACTCTGACTAGCCTGGCAACCTCCCTGGACTTCTACGTACACTCATCCTTGTCATCTTCCCCTCCCGATTACTCGAGTCTCCGAAATGCTTTTCTCTTGGCCCCCAACCCCTCCATGACCTCCTGAGCCAACCAACTGGGCTTCTTTGCCCTACCCTTCTCACTCTGTGCCCTTGTACATGTCCCAGTAGCCACTGCCAGCCCTTTTTTAATAGTGTCCCAATTTGACTAGCATCCATGCTTGGTTGAATTCCCACCAGATGTCTACCCAAAATTTCCCCCATCCTTTTAAAGTCTGCCTCCTTAAATGCAATCACCACGGTTCCTGTACCCTGTTTCCCTACCCATACTGAGCGTGAATCACACCGAGTGTTGGTCACTCCCAGCCAGAGGGCCCTCTAGCCCAGATCCTTTACAGCCTTCCCATTCGATAGTACCAGGTCCAGAGTGTTTTCCAATTTAGTTGGCTTGTGGACCAACTGCACCAGGAAACTGTCCTGAAATGCTTCTACTATGATCCACTCCTTTGCACTTGTGGTGGCTGGAGTGCTCCACTCCACCCCAGGTAGGCTGAAGTGCCCCACCACCACTGTGTTCCCCTTCCTACAGACCCTTCTAATTTGCTCAGCTAACTCTTTATCCAGGTCATTCCCTTGAGCTGGTGGTCTGTATGGAAAAATTACTCACCTTAGTAATGTTGTTTCTTCTAATGGAGTCTTGCTATATTATGACATATGCAGTTTGACCCAGCCTTCGAACTGCTCCGGAGGTGAAAGAGTCAACTTTCCATGCCAGGCATGGAATCTTGAGCGTGAGCTCGGCTGAGAACTCTGTCTGTTGTTCTTCAAACTCAAACTGTCAGATCTTTACGAGCGAAACTCACTAAGATTCTGTGTGGAAGCTGTAAACCTACACTAGCCAACTGGCTACTAAAATATTAACCATTTTTCGGTCCCAAAAAAAGGCTCAAGTCAGGGGATCCAAAAAATAAAAACACAACACCCGAACACCCCAAAAAGGGGTGAAAAAACAAGGTGGGCATCTACTAAGTGCCAACACTGCACTGCCCACCCACATCCCAAAAGCAGAGGTTCTGAGAGGGGCAGGCAGGGGAGGTCATAATATAGCAAGACTCCATTAGAAGAAACAACATTACTAAGGTGAGTAATTTTTTCTTCAAACAACATGAAGTCTTGCTATATTATGACATATGCAGACTACACAGCAGTACCTCCATGGAGGAGGGACAGAACCTACTTAGGAAATAGGCTCTGAAGCACAGCTGTGCCAAACCGAGCATCACTTCTAGCCTGGATGTCCAGAGAGTAATGCTTGGTGAAAGTGTGAACTGTTTTCCAGGTAGCTGCTTGACATATCTCTATGATAGGGATGTCCCTGGCTGCAGCCAGGGACGCAGCTGTACCTCTGATAGAGTGAGCCCTCAGGCCTGAAGGGGGAACCTTACCCAGTTTTTGATAAGAAAATTGGATACAAGAGACAATCCCCCTGGCAATGGATCTTTTAGTGGCAGGTTTCCCTTTACCAACCTCACCATAAGTGAGGAATAGTTGGAAGGAGTCAAACCTGAGACCCTTGGTACGCTCTATGTAGTAACTAAGGGCTCTTTTCACACCTAAGCTGTGCAGCCTCCTCTCGCCAGAGGAGGAATGGTCAGTGAAGTAAACTGGAAGAGATATAGATTGATTAAGGTGGAAATCTGAAACCACCTTAGGCAAGAACTTCCTGTTAGTCCTGAGGACCACCTTATCTTTGTGAAAGGAGATAAAATCAGACTCCACTGACAAAGCTTGTGACTCACTTATGCGTCTGGCAGAAGTGATGGCTACCAGAAACACAGTTTTCCAAGTCAAGTACTTAAGCTCTGCTGAAGACAAAGGCTCAAAGGGGGGTTGCATAAGCTGAGCAATGCAAACATTAAGATCCCAGGCGGGAGCAGGGTCCCTGAATGGAGGGTTGGTGTGAAGCAATCCCTTGAAAAACTTGGAGAATACAGGGTGAGCAGAAAGAGAAGAGGGCTTTCCTGCTGATATAAAAGCAGAGACAGCTGCCACGTGCACTTTCAGGGTAGCTGGCCTCAGCCCCAAAGTATTTAAGTGGACCATATAATCCAGGACTGTGGGCAAATCAGCAGATTCTGGGGAAATATGCTTTCCAGAGCACCATATGGAAAACCTTTTCCATTCAGAATTATAAGTAGCCCTGGTGGAAGGCTTCCTAGAAGCTTTCAAGATATCGAGTACACCTTGAGAAAGGTGCAGGTCAGCAAACTCTAACTCTTCAAGAGCCAGGCCTTGAGGTTGAGGGATTTGAGATTCGGGTACCAAACTCTCCCCTGGGCACAGGTTAACAGATTGTGATTCCTGGGAAGACACAGGGGAAGGTGGACTGCTAAGGACAGAAGGAGTGGATACCAGGGCTGTCTGGCCCAATCTGGAGCAATCAGAATCATCTTGCAAGGTTGAAAATACAGGTTACTCACCTGTAACAGGAGTTCTAGGAATGGTATATGTTGTTCATCCACACTTATTGGCAGGTTCCTTGCCGCTTTAAATCTTGCCGGAAGGTCTTCAAGCTGGCTCCTCCCATCCACCCGGGTGGTAAAACTCTCGGCTCCGGCCCATGACGCCAGATCTGGCCCGCTGGAAGCTCAGGTTGTGCGCCAAAGCCGGGAGGTCGGGTGTCGTGGGATGAACAATATATACCATTCCTAGAACTCCTGTTACAGGTGAGTAACCTGTATTTCTAGGGACATGGATATGTTGTTCATCCACACTTATTGGCAGACTCCTAGCAGTTCTCCGGGGAGGAGGGAGGCAAGCACACCCCTACTTAGGAATAAAGACTGAGAACCGAGGCCCCAAAACCAGCATCCCGGCGTGACTCAAGGTCCATGTGGTAATGGGTAATAAAGGTGTGTGCTGACTTCTAGGTAGCAGCCCTGCAGATTTCTGGATAGGGACGTCCCCTGAAGCAGCCACCGATGCAGCAGTATGACGGGTAGAATGAGCTCTTATCCCTCTGGGAGGCTCCATGCCCGCCAACTTATAGAAGAGATCTATGCAGGAGGTGACCCACCTGCTTATCGATCCGCTTGGCTGCAGGTCTGCCAGGTGCGGCTTCAGCGTGTGACAAACAGCTGGCTAACCTCTCCTCGACTTTCAGCCGCAGCGTCCTTATAATAAGCAAGCGCCTTCTAGGGTCCAAAGTATGGAGCCTGTATTCGGCCTCCGAGGTGTGATTGGGGTAGAACACCGGCAGAGTCAACACCTGGTTAAGGTGAAACTCCGACACCACCTTCGGAAGGAATTTCGGGTGTGAGCGCAGGACAACCTTGTCCCTGTGGAAGACCAGGTAAGGAGACTCAATGCAGAGCGCCTGGAGTTCTCCCATCCTTCTGGCTGACGTGATAGCCACCAAGAAGGCGGTCTTCCACGACAGGTGAGAGAGTGTGCATTGGTACGAATGGCTTGCCCATGAGCTTTGCCAGTACCAGCAGTAAATCCCACGGAGGTGGAGGTTCTCTCATCGAGGGGAAATGATGATCGCGCCTTTGAAAAAGCGCCAGATTACTCTTTCTCCTCCATGCTTACCGACTGCCTCGCCAGCGCCTCGGTAAGCAGAGATGGCTGCCAGGTGCACCTTTAGGGTCGCTCGACCTAAGCCCTTGACTAGAAAGGGACTCTAAATAGTCCAAAATGCTTGCAAGGAACAGAAGGAAGGGTCCAAGCCCTTATTCTGACACCAAATGGAAAACCTCTTCCATTTGAAGGCATAGCATTTCCTGGTCGATCTTTACGGGACGCCTCAACAACATTGAGGACCCTCGGGCCGGAGACCCCAAGGCCTGGAACTCTAGCCGCTCAGGAACCAGGCCGTCAGGTGCAGGGATTGAAGGTCCGGATGGAACACCTTCCCTGATAGACTGAGAACAGGTCCGGGCGAGCTGGAAGCTGCCTCGGGAGCCTGTAGCTGAGGTTGAGGAGACTTGGTACTGTAACTGGCGGGCAGTCGGGGGCTATCAGAATCACCTGCGCCTTGTCCCTCCTTGTCTTGAGAAGCACCTTGTGAATCAAGGGAAATGGGGGAAAGGCGTAAAAGAGGCCCGGGGTCCACAGCCTCGAAAAGGCATCCCCCTGCAGCGAGCCCTGCTGAGGGGCGGGCATGAAACAGCCTCAGCCGATTCTCCTTGAGGCAAACAGGTCCACCTGAGGTGTGCCCCAGTGGAGAACAAATCTTGTACTACCTCCGGCGAGGAGAGACCACTGTGAGATGCAGCCCCTATCCAGCTCAGGGCATCGGCCGGGGTGTTGGAGGCTCCTGCCACATGAATGGCTAGGGAGATCCGCCTCCAGGCTGCGCCGACAGTGACCAAATGCGGAGAGCCTTGCATAGAAGCATGGAGCGCGTCCCGCCCTGGCGGTTCAGGTAGTACATGGTCGTGGTATTGTCCGTCTGGACTCGGACCACTTGACCCCAGAGAAACGGAGCAAAGGCGGTGAGAGCTAGGCGGACTGCTCAGAGCTCCAGCAGGTTGATGTGGCATCGGGACTCCCGCGTGGACAGGCCGTGCACTCGGTGTTCCCCCAGATAGCCACCCCAACCCATCAGAGAGGCATCGGTCGATAGAGAGACCGTCGGCTCGGGGCGGACAAACGGGATGCCCTGCTGCAGATGGGATGGAACGGTCCACCACTGGACAGCGTTCCACATCTCCTGGGTCACTGTCACTAGCTGGTCCAATGGATCGCAGCTGCCAGGACCACCGCCTGGCCAGTCCTCACTGAAGGGCGCGCATGTGCCAGCTGCCCAACGGACCACGCTGGTACAGGCCACAGTGAGACCCAGGAGGCGCGGAAGTCCCAGGTATGCGCGATTGCCCAACCAGAAATGATTGGGCAAAGGAGGGAAGAACCTCGGCCCTGTCCGCGGGAGCCGTGCTCTGGCTTGAAGAGTCGAGCTCGCCGATGAACAGGATCACTTGCTTCTCGAGTTCGACTTGGGCTCGTTGATGAGAAGGCCAACTTGAGAGCAAACCTGGAGGGCCAGATCTCTGGACTGCTCCACCTCCCGTCTGGAGGGGGCTGCTATCAGCCAATAGTCCAGGTAAGGGTACACCCGGACCCCTCGGCGCCGCAGGAATGCAGTCACCACTGCCATGCATTTGGTGAAGACCCTGGGAGCTGGAGATAAGCCGGAGGGCATGGCTTGGAACTTGAAGAGGGATGCTTCCGCTCGAAAATGGAGGAATCTCCGATGTGACGGACGGATAGGGACGTGAAAGAACGCATCCTGTAGGTCCAGAGAGCAGAACCACATGCCGTGTTCCAGAGATGGTATTACCTGCGCCAGAGTGACCATTGAGAAGGTCCGAGACCTTAGGAACTTGTTCAGGTCGTGTAGGTCGAGAATGGGGTGCCAGCCCCCCGTCCGTTTCGGAACCAGGAAATACCTGGACACGAACCCCGGGTCTAAAGGGGGTTCCTCACCTCCGTGATCACCCCTTTGGAGGAGGAGAGCGATGTCGGCTCGACGAGCCGCCAGTGAGGCTGGCGGACCCGGAACCCCGTGAGGTGCTTACTGCCTGAAGGGCGGGCCTGCTCACCCCAGAGGTAGGCCTTTTTCCACCACCTCCAGTACCCACCTGTCCATGGTAACAGCGGACCAGGCGGAAAGGAAGTGTCTGAGCTGGCCCTCACGGGGGAACTAGGGTGGGGTGACAGGATGAAGACACCCCTCAGCCCGTCAATGGGCAGGCTTGGAGGAGGGACCGCCGAGGGACCTCCTGGGCCTTACCTCTCTGCTTCCTGTTGGAGGAAGCCGACGGCTTGGGTTTGGGATACCAAGCTCGAGCCTGCTTGCTACTGACGTGCTGGGTCAAGGCCAAGGGCGCAGAAGGACGAAGGGCTGATGTGGCTTGCGCCTTTGTCCTTCTGAGCGGAAGAGACCGAGTCCAAGGTAGCATTGGACTTCGGTCCTCTGCAGGTGACCTTCCACCCAGGGTCATAAGAGGTCAGTCCCCAAAAAGGAACATCCGCCTAACTTGTGCTGGCATCCGAGGTAAGGTGGAAACTTCAGCACATCTTCTGCCCGAAGGGCACCTCCGAAACCGGAGTCGATTGGTCCATCACAGCCGCAAGGAGGAGAAGAAGACCAAGTCTTTAGCAAAAACTTTTGATTTCGAACTTTCAAGAATTAGGAACCAGTCTTAACGCAGCGCCGTTAAGGAGGGAACCGAGCTCCAAGCGTAAGGAAGATCTAGGTCCATGGGGCGGAGCCGAGAGTTTCACCACCCGGGTGGGTGGGAGGAGCCAGCTTGAAGACCTTCCGGCAAGATTTAAAGCGGCAAGGAACCTGCCAATAAGTGTGGATGAACAACATATCCATGTCCCTAGAATCTGATTTTGACTAGCACCTTGAACAAGAGGGGGGATAGAGAAACTTCCCTTCCCAGTTGAGAAGGAAGGCATCCAGAGGGACTGAGCTCAACACTGGGGGCCTGCAGCAAAATAGCAGAAGTTGGTGATTGTCTGGGGCTGCAAAAAGATCTATCTGAGGGGTGCCCCACCTGGCAAATACTACCTCCAGTACTAGGGGATCCAGAGCCCGTTCGTGATGGCCCTGGGAAATCCTGCTGAGAGCATCTGCCAGGACATTGTCCTTGCCTGGGAGGTGAACTGCCATGAGGGAGGTGTTCAGGGAATAAGCCAGAGACCACAACTTCATTGCCTCGTGCACAAGGTCGAAGACCGAGTGCCCCTTGCTTGTTGATGTACCACATTGTAGTGGTGTGTCTGTTCTGACCTGTACCACTTTGTTCTGAACAGATGCAGAAAAACCTGAAGTGCTAGAAAAACTGCTCTGAGTTCCAACAGATTGATGTGTGGCAGAGACTCCTGAGGGGACCACAATCCCTGGGTGGTGAGGTTGCCCATGTGAGCTCCCCCACCCCAAGAGGGACGCATCTGTAGTAAGGGTCAAGGAGTGAGATTGAGGGATGAAAGGAACCCCTTGTCTCAGATTGCTCTGATCCTGCCACCACTGTAGGGCCTGGACCAGGGTTCAAGTTACTGGGATCAATTTGGTTAGAGGATCTCTCCTTTGAGACCAGAAGGCTCTCAAATGGAAGTGAATGTCCCTCATCTGAAATCTTGTTCCCTGCACTACTGCTGTGGAGGCAGCCATGTGCCCTAGGAGCTGCAGAAAATGCCTTGCTGGTCGAGAGACCTGCAGAGTGAAGGAGGAGGCCAGAGCCACCAAGGTCTTTGCTCTTTCTAAAGGGAGGAAAGCTCTGGCCTGCTTTGTGTCCAGTTCTGCGCCTATGAAGGTGAGTAGCTGAACAGGCTCTAGAACTGACTTTGGGAGATTGAAAAGGAAACTTAGAGATGTAAGCAGCTGCTGGGTAACCTGAAGGTGTAATTTGACTTGGTCTGGAGACTGGCCCACTATGAGCCAGTCGTCCAGGTAAGGAAAGATGGCAATCTTTTGCCTTCTTAAATGAGCAACTGCTACTGCCAGGCATTTTGTGAATACCCTTGGGGCAGAGGTGAGGCTGAAGGGCATTGCTCTGAACTGGTAATGGCCTGAGGGCAGTTCGAATCTGAGGTACTTTTGGTGGGAGCTTCTGATGAGAACATGGAAGTAGGCATCCTTGAGGTCCAGGGACGCTAGCCAGTCCCCTGGCCTTAGAGAGGATAAAATAATTCCCAGAGTCACCATTTTGAATTTTGGTTTTAAAAGGTGCTTGTTTAGGTATCTGAGATCCAGGATGGGCCGCCATTCTCCTGTCTTTTTTGGGGTAAGGATGTACCTGGAGTACAGTCCCTTGCCCTGGTGTAGGGGAGGTACCCTTTCTACAGCTCTGAGAGCCAGGAGGGTAGAGACTTCTGTTTCCAGAGCGAGAGCCTCTGATGGATTTGCAGGTGGAAAGGATCTGGCTCTCATCTTTGGAAATTTTTTGGAGCCGAGAACCAGTCCCTGGCTTACTACTTCCAGGACCCACTTGTCTGATGTTAAAGACTCCCAGTCCTGGATGAAGTAAGCCAGCCTGCCCCCTACAGGTAATGGAGAATCGGCCCTGGCCCTCCCATCAGGGTGCCTGTTTGACAGGGCTTTAGGCTGAGGGGTGGAGTAGGCCTGCTCTGCACTCCATCTGCCTCTCCTCTGAAGAACCCCTCTGGGCATAGGCTGAAGAGGAGGCCTGGGCTTGGTAAAAAGGTCTGCGAAAAGGTCTGCCCCTGGAAAGCTGCCTCTGAGGAGTGGCCTGCCTTTCCTTGGCCTGTGCACTCCTATAAGTGGTCCTATACTCATCCATTTTCTTCATGTAATTCTCTGTCTGCTCCCCAAACAGAGAGTTACCCACAACAGGAAAATCCATGGCCTTAGCCTGGGTATCCTGTGACAGGCTAGTACACCTGAGCCAAGCCATTCTGCGAAAAGCCACAGATGTAGCCATGACTCTTGAAGATACATCATTAGAGTCCACTGCAGCATGGAATTGCACCTTGGATGCCTCAATACCATCAGCAGCCACCTGCTCCAGCTCCTTGGCAAGCTGGCCAGGGACCTGTTTCGCCAGGGCCATAACAGTATCCCATCTGGATTTCTGGTATCTTGCCACATAGGCCATATAATTTGCCTGTCTGAGTCCCAAGGATGCTGCCATGTACTGTTTCTTTGCCATGGCATCAATCCTCCAGGAGTCCTTGTCAGGGGGGGGTGTGAAGCCAAGGGAATATTTGCCTTATCACAGGCTGCAGCCAGCACTACCCCAACATGGCTGCATTGTTGTGAAAGGAACTCCGTATCAGGGCCTGACAATGTGTACCTCTTGTCCATTTTTTTATCCACAGGAGGTATAGTGTGAGGAACTTTTAATTGTCTGTTTCCTAAAAGATTTATGTAAAGGAATAGATAATCTCCTAGACTCTGGGATATCCATCATTTCTACATAGTCAGGCTCCTCCTGTTCGTCCACAGCTTCTTCCAAAGGGAGCTGGAGGGTTTAGCCACTTTCTTATAAAACATAAAATGAGAAGGGGACTCAGAAAGCCTAGGGGGAGACACTCCTGAAGGTCTGTCTGGGGAGATGTCCGGTTCAATGGGCACATCCAGACTTTCAAAATCACATTCACTCTCTTCATAATCTTCCTCCCCCACCTCCAGTTCATAAAATTCCTCTATATCATATTCTTGAACCAGTGGCACCGACCGAACCGACCACTTACCTGATGGTGCCGGTTCGGTCGGAACCGGGGAAAGCGACTGGACAATTTTGATCGCTTTGGCTATCTCTGCAGCGGTTGGAAAAGGAAATTTTTGGCTCCACACCTGCTGATTTTCTAGTCCTTTTTGCTGGGACTGACTCCTCCGAGTCAGCCCTCCGTTTGCCAGAGGAAGTCTCACCCTGGTCAGAGGGCACTCCCTCCAGTTCGGTTGGCACCGAACCAGGCTGACCATCCGGGTCAGCGGACATTTTGGCCTCTCGTTCCCTGAGCCTACCAACTCTCTTATCCAGGGTAGCTGCAGGGAAATTCTTGCAAATCTGGCAGTCTGCATTGAGGTGGTCAAACCTCAGACAATAAACACATGTGGTGTGTGGGTCAGCCTTGGCAAAGGCTTCCCCACAGACACTACAGTGTCGAAACCCAGTGGGCCCGGTTTTTCTTTTGGGTTTCTCAGACATAGTGCCAGCTTAACTAAAACTTGCCCTATGCAATCCACCAAGCAAGACACCCTTATCGGTTCCCAACAGTGTCACGGGTCGTGGAAAAAAACGTAATGAAATCTGTTTTTTTTTTAGAACCGATAAGAACTGGGAACCGCACTCTAAATGCAATTTAATAAAGTTTAACAACAACCTGATCGGTTCAAACCGAACCGATAATATCGTTTACAAGTTCCACACAGAAATAATGTAAAACCTATCTATTACTTACGATACCACAGACAGAGCTTGAACCGACCGGTTGCGGTTAAATATAGACAAAATGCGGTTTAAAAACCCGAGAAATTACACTTTTTAACCGAGAAAATGAACCGAGCAGCAGGAGAAATCTCCGGAGCGACTGTTCAGTGAGGCGGAGTAAAGAATCTGACAGTTTGAGTTTGAAGAACAACAGACAGAGTTCTCAACCGAGCTCGCGCTCAAGATTCCATGCCTGGCATGGAAAGTTAACTCTTTCACCTCCGGAGCAGTTCGAAGGCTGGGTCAAACTGCATATGTCATAATATAGCAAGACTTCATGTTGTTTGAAACCACCCCCATCCTCAGGGTCCTACCTTTCGGGTCTTGAAACTGCATCCATAGGGTCTCTGTCCTGCCTTCCTCCCCCTTCTCTTTTATACATCTTATCCCCTCCCGTACACAGATTGCCACCCCCCATATCCTTATCCCTATCCTTTCTGAATATCCTATACCCTGGGATCACCATATCCCAGTCCTGGTACTGGATAGCCCACGTTTCTGTGATGACCGCAATGTTCACCCTCCATACTGCCAAGAGGGCCTGCAACTCAGCTGACTTTTTTTTTTTGTTAGTTGTTTAACCAGGACTAGCACACTAAGCTGAAAGCATTTTTACAGGTGCGACCTGGGAGCACATGGAAGTTAAGTGACTTGCTCAGGGTCACACCGTCTGCAAGTCGAAGCTGTGGGATTCAAACCCAGGTCTGGTCTGCTGGATGTCACCAGATTTGCAGCTCAGAGCCTTAAACCACTGTGCTAGACTGCCTCCCTTCGAAGAAAAAAATTACTTACCATAGTAATCTTCTTTCTTTCCAGTGATGCTCAGATATTCATAACTTTATGCAGTAAACCTGGAGGGTTGGACTGCCTGGAGAGATGGAACACATGCAAATGTGTAGAATTCTTTGCACGTGAGCATCTTTCAAACACTGCCGCTACCAACTGTAGTGTTCTACCTCTTCAGATTTGAATGAAGCCTGGAAGTCAGGCATTAGGAAAAATCCTAATAGTTAAAAATGTGGGCTTACTCCTAATATATAATTATAATTAACAAAAACCTCCAAGGGAGGAACAATAACAATAATAAATTTAACAATAGTATTCACCAAACAACGTCAGAAAACTAAGAGAAACGGAAAACTCTTCAATTTTACTAAGTATAGAGAAAATGAACCACAACAGGATATGGCTAGGTGGCACCAGCAGCGGAGTGCAGAGGCTGAAGTTCTGGAAGGGGAGGAAGGGAGGAGGGAGGAGTTATGAATATCTAAGCATCACTGGGAAGAAAGAAGATTACTATGGTAAGTGATTTTTTCTTCTAACCCCAGTAGTGCTCAGGATGTTCATAACTTTATGCAGACTACCAAGCAGTACCACTGGAGGTGGGCACGGAACTCACTTAGGAAACAGACTTTGCAGGACTGCTGTGCCAAACCTGGCATCACTTCTAGACAAAATATCCAGGTTGTAATGCTTTGTAAAGGTGTGTACTGATTTCCAGGTAGCTGCTTTGCAAATATCCAGTGAAAACCTCCCTGGCAGCTGCAAGACTAGCAGCTGTTCCTCTTGTAGAGTGTGCCCTCAGCCCTGCTGGGGGCTCTTTACCTGCTTTAGTGTAGCAGAATCGAATACACTGGACAATCCATCGAGAAATTGATCTTTTTGAAGCTGCTTGCCCTTTACTACATCCCCATATGTAAGGAAAAGTTGTTTTGTATCTTGCCTATGGCCTTTAGTAGCTGCTATGTAACAGCTGAGAGCTCTTTTCACATCCATACTGTGCAGTCTTCTTTCACCAGAACTCGCATGGTCTGTGAAAAAGACAGGTAGAGTAACTGATTGGTTCAGATGGAAGTCTGACACGACCTTGGGAAGAAACTGTCCATTTGTTCTGAGGACTACTTTATCCCTGTGGAATGAGATGTAGTCCTGGTCAACACAGAGAGCCTGGAGCTCACTGATTCTTCCTGCAGAAGTAATTGCTACTAGAAAAACTGTTTTCCAGGTAACGTACTTTAGATGGGCTGTAGCCATGGGCTCAAAAAGAGCCCCCATTAACTTGGCTATACATACATTAAGATCCCTGGCGGGCACTGGTGCCCTATGGGGGGGATGCAAATGCATCAGACCTTTAAAAAACCTTCTGAAAATGGGGTCTGATGCTACCGACACCTTTGTCCTGGCAGTAAGGTAGGCAGACACTGCTGCAAGATGAACCTTTAAAGAACTGGGTTGTAAACCCTGTGAATGCAAATGAGTGAGGTAATCCAATACCACTGATATTCCCACATCATTTGGAATGAGATTCCTACCAGAACACCAAAAAGAAAATCTCTTCCACTTAGAGGAATAGGTTTTCTTAGTGGAAGGTTTACTATAACCTTTCAAGATAGTTAATACAGCTTTGGAAAGGTTTAAGTTTGCATACTCTAACTACTCAAGAGCCATGCCTTGAGGTGGAAGGACTTGAGATTTGGGTACAACAATGTTCCCTGACTGGATGTCAGGAGATTGTGCCTGAGAGGCAAGTTTATTGGTTTGCTGACAGACATGGAGAGCAGAAGAGAGTACCATGGCTGCCTGGGCCAATCTGAAGCTATCAAAATCAGAGAAGCTGAGAAGGATCTGAGCTTTAGTAACACCCTGAAAACCAGAGGAAATGGGGGAAAGGCATAAAGGAACTTGCCTGACCAGTTTAGCACCACAGCATCCAGAGGGATTGTGCCCTAGTTTGGTGGTCTGCCTCGGAGCAGCTCCCCATCGAGACACCCAAGTCCCTGATCACAGCAGGGCTTGGTGCCCTCGGAGCAGCTCCCCATCGAGACACCTAAGCCTCTGATCACAGCAGGGCTTGGTGCCCTCGGAACAGCTCCCCATCGAGACACCTAAGCCCCTGATCACAACAGGGCTTGGTGCCCTCGGAGCAGCTCCCCATTGAGACACCTAAGCCCCTGATCACAGCAGGGCTTGGTACCCTCGGAGCAGCTCCCATCGAGACACCTAAGGTATGCTAATGGACAATAGAGGAGTTGGCGTTTTCCTCGTGGCACCCTGCAGCTCTTGTTCTCTATTTCAAATATTGGCGCCTTTTTTCTCAACTCGGCCACTCATTTTTCTGCCGTTGTGCATAAGTGCCATCAAGTTTCACTAGCTGCAAATCCTAAAGTGCCCAGTATAAGATATTTTAAAGTGTTCATTCCAGGGCCCCATGTTAACAGCATCTTTGCTGTGAAAGCAGATCACAGGATCCTGCTGTTTGCTCCAGGGCTAAGCTGATATTCAGCCGAGTCGCACAGCAGCTCCTGGGCGTTGAACGAAAGTCATACTTTTTTTAAGTGTATTGGATGCATACATTTTGTGCTCCAACGGCCGCCCGAAAGACTGAACTCCAATTACAAAAGGATGCTACATGCTTCACTTGTTTCTGAGCGCTGTGATACAGATTTGAAATGGCCTTAGCGGCTGCAGCTTCTGCTACTAAGTGTCCCTTCTTTCTCTCTGCTAAGTGATGCATTTTTACTCGCTAGTAAATAACTCACAATGTGTCCATAGAGAAATGCCTGAGTATATTTTAAGCCTGTTTAAGCGGTGTAAATTTCATTCTTTGAACTCCTGGTTAAATGCTTGTTTATTAAGTAAATTTTGCTACAGTATCTTAGCCTGTTTAGCTGCTCAGTACTATAAGTTGTTCTATTATTACCTGAACTGATTTGTGTCTGGAGTTCTACCTGTACCTACCATTCTTCTATGCTACACTGCTCTCTCTCTGTCCTGCTCCCTCCTCCCACTTTCTAACCCTGCCCCCTAATACGCCCCCCCCCTTCCCAGACTGGATTTAACATCTACCCCCCTATTTGTCTTTCTCTCTAGCCCCTGATCACAGCAGGGCTTGGTACCCTCGGAGCAGCTCCCCATCGAGACACCTAAGGTATGCTAATGGACAATAGAGGAGCTGGCGTTTTCCTCGTGGCACCCTGCAGCTCTTGTTCTCTATTTCAAATACTGGCACCTTTTCTCTCAACTTGGCCACTCATTTTTCTGCCGCTGTGCATAAGTGCCGTCAAGTTTCACTAGCTGCAAATCCTAAAGTGCCCAGTGCAAGATAATTTAAATTGTTCATTCCTGGGCCCCATGTTAACAGCATCTTTGCTGTGAAAGCAGATCGCAGGATCCTGCTGTTTGCTCCAGGGCTAAGCTGATATTCAGCCGAGTCGCATAGCAGCTCCCGGGCATTGACTGAAAGTCATCCTTTTTTTTAAGTGTATTGGATGCATGCATTTTGTGCTCCAACGGCCGCCCGAAAGACTGAACTCCAATTACAAATAGATGCTACATGCTTCACTCATTTCTGAGCACTGTGATACAGATTTGAAACGGCCTTAGCGGCTGCAGCTTCGCTAGTAAGTGTCCCTTCTTTCTCTCTCCTAAGTGGTCCCCACCAGCCTTCGGGCTGCTCCTGCCCGCCCCCAATACTCTCCCACCCTTAGCTGTCCTTGAAATGATAGATAGTTGATACCAAGTGTGGATCACGTGCTGAAACAGTGAAACTGGGGAGACAGACAAATTTATTCCATCTCCCTACTTTACCATCTGCAGGATATCTTCTACCACCAGAGGGTGCTACTTCTCCACATTTCTCCCTGGTGCTAGCAGTAGTTTCAGCTAGTGTTTGCTCTACTGAGTGGCGTTTCACCGATAGCCTGCACTCCCAATTTTTACTTTTTTTACTATATTAAACCTTCTCCAACTCTAGAATGTATATGCTTAGTTCTTGTATCATCATATTGTTTGCCCTACAAACCATAGATTTCCTGGGGCAAATCCTTGTGTCCAACTCTGCCAACTCCCCTGTATCTACAAATAAAGTACAGTTACGTAAGAACTTACCGTAACAGTAGATCTTCGAGAGAGGTTCTTGCAGTAGGTAATTACATAAAGGACTGGCGCGGCAAGCGCTTGGGACCTGAGAAAAAATTTCTAGCTAGCAGTCCCTGGCGAGGGACCGCCCCCACGTCAGGTGACCGGCGTCAGGAGACGTCGGTATAAAGGGGCGGTCCCGGATGCCCGCCTTCCAGTTCTTTCCCGCCACAGGTCAAGAGAGGCCGGACGAGAGAGAAGCGGATATTTCCCTCAATGGAAAAGGAGCTGAAAAAGCCTAGGGGGATGGAGGGCGGGAAGGTATTACCTACTGCAAGAGCCTCTGTCGAAGATCTACTGTTACGGTAAGTCCTTATGTAACTGTACTACCTTACTTCAAGAGGGTTCTTGCAGTAGGTAATTACATATAGGACTGAATCCCAAGCAGTCTGGAACAAAGAGAGGCACCGGGAGGAGGAAAACTACTCCAAAAGGTAGTTCTGGTTGTGCAAGTCTCAAGACAGAAGGCCTTGCAAAACAGCCAGCCTGAAGCCTGCTCTACGACGAGAGGCAACATCCAAACTGTAGTGTTTTGTAAAGTTATGGACGGAAGTCTAGTTGGCGGCAGCGCAGATGTCTGCTGCAGACACATTCTTGAAACAAGCCGCAGCGGCAGCTACTCCTCTAGTGGAGTGGCCTCTGACTTGACCCGGTAGGGTCTTGTTGTATTTGTCATAACAGAAAGTGATGCAATGAGTCAACCACTTAGACAGGCATTGCTTGGAAACAGCACTGCCTTCCCTTTTGCGAGCAAAAGAGACGAACAGCTGATCAGTTTTGCTGAGATCTTTCGTCCTGTTGGTGGTGTATCTCAGAATCCGGTGAACATCCATCGTATGGAGTAAATACTCCCCTTGATTAGAGTACTGCGTAAAAAAGGCAGGTAACTCTATGGACTGATTTAGGGTAGACTCGGCTACTACTTTAGTGAGAAACTTAGGATTTGTGCGAAGTGCGACTCGTTCCTTGTAAAAAATCAAGTATGGGATTTTACACATCAGGGCTGGGATTTTACATATCAGGGCCTGGAGCTCGGAGATTCTCCGAGCCGAAGTAATGGCCACCAAGAAGAGTCTTCCATGAAAGGAACTTCAAATCCGCAGAGGCTGCAGGTTCGAAGGGAGGGAGAGTAAGTTTCTCGAGAACAAAATTCAAGTCCCAAGGGGAGCAGGAGAACGGATGGGGGGCCTCAGATGGAGGACCCCTCTGAGAAAGGTCTTGGAGACCTCCAGTTGAGCAAAAGCCTTGTCTGCGAAGGGAACATGATAGGCCGAAATGGCCGCCATGTGTACCTTCAGAGAGAGAATAAGCTGAGACCCAGGTCAAACAGATGGCGTAGATACTCCAGCAGAAGCCCGCTGAACAGGAGAAAGGTTCCACGTTCTTGGAAGTGGCCCAAATAGTGAATCTTTCCACTTCATGGCATAAGTGGATCTGGTGGAGGGTTTTCTGGCCTCCACTAAAATCTCCGCCACTTTGGGAGACACTCCAAAGCGATTGGCTAGGTCTGCAGGAGCCATGCATGCAGTTGAAGGGATTTGAGGCCTGGATGGACCAGGGTCCCCTGATCCTGGGTCAACAAACCTCAAGATAGAGGAAGAGGAAGAGGAGGATCCTCTGAATATTGTTGTAGAAGACAGAACCAGATTTGCCTGGGCCAGAAAGGAGCAATCAGAATCATTTCGCTCCTTCTGAAGCTAGTTTCTGCAAGACTCGTGGGATAAGTGGAATTGGGGGAAAGACATAGACGAATCTGTCCTTCCAGTCTAGGGACAGAGCGTCACTCCAAAAAGCGCCTCGCTCTGGAAAGAGTGAGCAGAAGATGGGAAGTTTTGCGTTTAGGGGGGATGCGAACAGGTTGACCTGTGGAGTTCCCCAAAGTTGGAAGATATTGTCTAGGACCCCTTGGTCCAGTTCCCACTCGTGAGTCAGAGCAGAAGAGCGACTTAGTTTGTCTGCCAGGGTGTTGTTGACTCCCGGAACATGAATGGCCGTGAGGTGAAGGTTGTGTTGTGTTGCCAAATCCCAAACCCTCATTGCTTCCCTGCATAGAGGGTAGGATCGAGTCCCTCCCTGCTTGTTGATGTACCACCACACCACGCACATGTTGTCTGTCTGGACAGCTAGGTGGCCGGGAAGGATGTATAGGTGAAGGGCTTGGAGAGCGTACAATACTGCCCGAAGCTCGAGCACATTGATGTGGAGAGCATATACTAGCTTGGACCAGGAGCCCTGGGTCCGATGAGGGCCTAGATGGGCTCCCCAACCTTCGCCTGAGGCGTCTGTGGTTAGAGTCTGGGAGGGGGGAGGATGAAAGAAAGGAACTCCCCGAAACAGGTTCTCTCGAACCATCCACCATTGCAAGTCTCGCATCATTGGCGAGGAGATCAGAACTGAGTGATCTAGTCGTCCACTAACTGATCCCATTGAGAGCGTAGAGTCCATTGAGAGATTCTCATGTGGAGTCGAGCGCAAGGTACCATCGGGAGAGCAGCTGCCACGAGCCCGAGAAGGCGAAGGACCGACCTCGCAGAGACCATCCTGCAGTCGGACAACAGACTTATTTGGGTCTGAAGGGTGGACGCCCAGTCCGGAGGCAGGAAGCCCTGCCCATGGTCTCGAGGATCGCCCAATAAACTGTAGCCTCTGGGATGGGTCCAGGTGAGACTTGGAATGGTTGATGGTAATACCAGCCAGGCAAAACCTGCTGGGTAGGGAGAGGAAAGCAGGGAGTTCCTCCTGGAGAGGCACGTAGAGCCAGTCGTCAGATGCAGGAAGAACCTGCACTCCTTGGTACCCAGGTGGGCCGCCACACTGCCAGGCATTTAATGAAATACACGGAGCCAAGGATGAATGACGAGGACACCTTGAACTTTTGAACTGGTAGTGGTCCCCTGGAACGCAAAACGAAGGTATTTGCGATGAGATGGGTGAATGGGAATGTGCAGATAAGCATCCTGCATTTCCAGAGCACAAAGCCACTGACCCGGCCGGAGGAGGGGCAGAAGGCTCTGCAAAGAGAGCATCCTGAACCTTTTGTATTCTACGTAAAGATTCAGGGAACTGAGATCCAAAATTGGTCCGAGATCTCCTGCCTTCTTTGGGACCAGGAAGAAATGGGAATAGTAACCCGTGCCTTGCAGATGAAGGGGGACAGGCTCTATCGCTTGCTTCAGCAGAAGAGCAGAGATTTCTTCCTGGATGAAGAGAAGATGTTCCCATGAATACGAAGACTTCAGAGGGGGGTGGCGGGGTGGTTTCTGAAGAAACTCTATGGAGTGTCCTTCTGCTATGAGCTGGAGCACCCAAGAATCTGTGGTTATCCTCTCCCATCCCGGAAGGTGGAGGGAAAACCTCCATCCTACCTGTTCTCCGGAGAAGTCCAGAGGCGTGAGAGGAAATGAGTCAGGTGGTGTGGGGCAGCGCTGCAGCTGAAGCACCGGCAGCTTTTTGGGTGGGGGCTTGGCAGCTGTGGGGGCCTAGCGGTTTGGCCCGCTTCCTGGGGTTTCGTCATCGGGCCCATCCATCTAGCGAAGGACAGCGCTGCTGCTGATGGGGACGGTATATGGAATCAACTGACTTCAGAGCCGCCCCTTCTCCTGCAAATCGGTGATGATGTCCTTGACATCACCCCCAAAAAGCACCGACCCCCGGAAGGGTGCTTCCTGGATAGCAGATTGCACCTCCGGGACCAGACCTGACAAACGGAGCCCAGCATGACGCCGTAGGCCTACAGCGAAAGCTGAGCTCCGCCCAGCAGTGTCCACTGCATCGTATGCCGCACGTAGCATGTGTCGACTGGCCGGATAAGCAGAGCGGATGAGATCAGCCAACCCCTGCTTGACTTGGGAGTCAGGCAAGGAGTCCAGTTTGGCTTCCGCCTGAGTCAGGATGGCCTTCTGGTAGTCCCCCATATGGCCGACATAGTTCAGGGCCCTGATCCCCAATGTGGAGGAAGCATAAATCTTTCTCCCATACTGGTCCAGAAGGTGTGATTCTTTATCAGGAGGTGACGAGCTAAGATGCTTAGGGCTCGCCGACCGGCTGTGAGCGGCGCTAATCATGACCGAGTCAGCACGAGGGTGAGAATCCAGGAAATAAACACCCTCGGAAGCCTGATATAGCCGGTTCGACTTCCTAGCAAGTGGGGCTAAGGCCGACGGCTGCTTCCATATTGTGGTAACAAGGTCGGCGTGAGGCTCTATCCAGGGTGGCACCAAGGTAGGAGCTGTCACGGGCAGATCCAGATGTCCAGCGAGTTTCAAACGCTTAGGATCTGGTTCCAGGGAGTGCCACTGATGAACCTCCTGGATTTTCCTAAGCAACTCCGTAAAAAAAGGATCCTCCGGAGGAGACTTCAGAGGAGTCCTTGGCCTGGGCTCACGGAGAGCGAGGCATTGTCGCTCCTCTCGAGCAACGCCGGAAGAGTCCGAGGAGTCCGAGGGTGAGGAGGAGGATGAAGAAGAGAAAGACTCCCTTTCCCGACCCGGGGGAGGAACGGACCCCTTGGGAAGTCCCCGGGGAAGCGTGTCCTGCCCCTCTCTGGATCCAGACGGAAGAACCCTGGAGTCCGGAGGTGGTGAGGGAGTGTGTCGCCTCGGACGTACGGGAACCTGGGACGGCACCATCACCGGAAGGCAGCTCTCGCCCTCTTTGGTGAGCTGAGCCTTGGCCTTAGCCCACCAGGAGGCCAGAGTCTCCTGCAGGTCCACCGGCGGCCGTGAGGGCAGTGGAGGAGGAGGAGGTGGATAAGGATATGGGTTATAACCGTATGGAGCGTATCTAAAACCCGGCTGCGGGTAGCCCGGCGTTGGGTATTGTGGCGTCGAGTACTGCGGCGTCGGGAAGCCCGGCATTGGGTACTGTGGCGCCAGATACTGTGGTCCCGGGTACACCGGCGTCGAATAGGACAGAGGATACCCGGGAGCTGGGGTGGCTGCCAGAGCAGACGGCCCGGCCGGAGGCCTCACGGGCGGGTCCATAGTGGAGGGCCCGGAGGGCCCGATGGGAGCGAAATGTCTCCCGGAGTCGGTAAGGCCAACGGTGGAGTCCCTGGCACCGGAGGTACCGACATCGGAGGGGTCAGCGTCCAGGGAGCCGACGTCAGGTCCGCGCTTAGGTAGAGGAAGGACTGATGGAAAAAAGATCCCACTTACCGCCTGGGGACGGAGGGAAAAGTCCCAGGGTCGGGTTGGGGAGACTCTGGTTCCCCAGATGGCAGCGAAGGCTGCGGGGAACCGGGTACGACGGACGTGGGGGGGTCCGTCGTCAGTTCCTTCGCCGGCTGGACGTCAGACGAGCTGACTTGAGGCTTAGAGGCGAGCTCTCGGCGGGCGCCGGAGCAGCCGACGTCCGACTTATGAGAGCCATCACCGGAGGCAGGATGAGTAAAGTGATCGGCCTGGTCCAGTGGGGCGGAGGCCGCGCGTCGCCCCAAAGGCTCGGACATCAGAGGAGCCGATGCCCAGCTTACCGGAGTCGCCCACAGTGGTAGGCCGCGAGCCTGCGGCCGAACCAGGGGCAGAGGCCTCCAACTGCCCGGAGGCGCCCGCAAGGCCCGAGCGCGAGCCAGACGGGCGGGCCGATGCCCCTCGGAAACCTCCGAGGCGGCCGTCGAGGAGCGATCCCCTGGAGGGGATGTTACCTGCGTCCCAGTGACTCCCGAGAGAGACGCAGTGGAGGAGCCCTTGTCCCGGTGCCTCTCCTTCCGATGGCCTTCGGGGGAAGTGGACGCCTGCCTCAGTTTTTTGAGCTCCTTCTCCATAGAACTCATTTTTTTCTTTAGAATATGGGCTTACAGGGATTGCTGATGCCTTTTCCTTGTAGCCGCATTGAAACTGAGGCAGTGCTGGCACTTCTCGACCGGGTGATCGGGGCCTAGGCAGAACAGGCACAGGGAGTTGCCGTCCTTGTGCGGCAGTTGGGCGCCGCACGAATCGCACTTATTCTTGTGCTCGGAGGGTGTAGGGGACGACATACACTGACGCTAGTACTGACAGTAGTCGAAAAAATAATGATTTTTCGGTGAAAAACCGACGAAGGTAGGGCTGACGAAGCACAAACTTTTCCGCGAGGTGCTGCACGAGCTAACAGCGGGAAAGAACTGGAAGGCGGGCATCCAGGACTGCCCCTTTATACCGACGTCTCCTGACGCCAGTCACCTGACGTGGGGGCGGTTCCTCGCCAGGGACTGCTAGCTAGAAATTTTTCTGTGGGGTCCTGCCGCCTGCCGGCGTCAGTCCTATATGTAATTACCTACTGCAAGAGCCCTCTCGAAGTAAGATCTTTACTTATTCTAATATGCTAGTACCTAACACTTCAGCGGTAGAACCCTTTATGAGCCTCAGCTATAAAGTGACTGGATTTCTAATTAGATACTTTTTACGCACGAAGCAGACGTTTTCTGGGCGAATATCTTGCTTTTTTATATTCGCCGCCACCTGGTTATTTACCCTATCCTTAACTCTATCAGGTGATAGAGTCCAACCCTGGCCCTGGGAGTCTAACCACTTCCCCCTTATTCACCCATACGCTACCACAGTCTCCGGGTCTAAGCATAGCTCACCTCAATATCAGGAGTCCTACTGCTAATTTCCCTGAGCTACAAAGTTGGGTCCAAGTGAATAACCCAGACTTACTAGCTCTACCTCAAACCTGGCTTAAGCCCTCTACCCCTAGCTCCTTATGTTCTATCCAAGGCTACAACTTACTTCGGGTTGACCATCCCTCTTCCAGATGAGGAGGTGGTCTAGCACTGTTCTATAAGGCCCATCTAAACGTCACCCTTATACCTACACAAAATCTAAATAATTGTGAAGTACTCCACTCTCTCTCACTCCTGGGAGGCTCGAAGAAACTACACATAATAAATGTTTACTTACCTCCTCGAAATAGTAAACTTTGGTATCGAGGAACTCATTGACCTAATACCTTCTGACACATCCAAAAACGAAATCGTATGTCTGGATGATTTCAACCTCGACTGGCTTGGCCCTAATGCCTCTCAACTTTGCATCTACCATCAGCAAGGCTAAGCTAGCTCAGCCTGCCCAGTCACCCACTAGGATTGCTGCTAACGGGTCCAGTCGCACTCTAATAGACTGGATACTTACAAACAGAAAAGACAGACTCGCCTCAGTCGGGGTACACCCCGACTCGATCAGTGACCACTGCCCTGTGTACTGCGTATGGGATGCCTCTCCACCCTCATATCCTCCTAAAGTGCTAACTTTCTCCAATTTTGCTCTACTTGATCCAATCTCCCTTATTCGGGACTTGTGTCGAGTTGACTGGTCCCCCATCTTTGTCACTAAAGATATCAACGTTGCGGCTGAATATTTTACCAGCACCTTACTCTCTCGACAGAAGAGGCATATCCCACTACCACACGAAGGGTAAGGGAAAAAAACCACAAAATGGCTTAAGCGTCCTCTATTACAACAATTGAAGCTGAGGGACAAACTATGGTCTACCTGGAAATACTCCTCTCTCCCTTCCGATTACGAGAAGTATCATGCTCTACGTAACGTCTGCAAGAGAGAAATGGAAGTTACGTACTTACCGTAATTATTGATCTTCTTGGACAGTCTCCATCACTCATTCACACTAGTGGGATAGCGCCGGAGGCACTAGGACCAAGTGGGAGCCAAAAATTTTCTGAAGGGCCGGCGCCGAGGTAGGACCACACTCGCGCCTGTATAGGCTATCTCGGCATCGACCCTCCAACCGCCTCAGTACCTTTCCGACCAAGGAGGTGCAGCATAACTAATGAGAATAACCCATTCTGAGTGTCTGGGCCTGAGAAGGCCCAGATGGCCTTTGTAAGAAAAGTCAAAGAACAATGTCTTCACAGTCCGAACCATAGGCCATGAAGACCAGGAAAGAAAAACGAGTGAACCCAGGGGATGGTGGGTGGGTGTGTGAATGAGTGATGGAGACTGTCCAAGAAGATCAATAATTACGGTAAGTATGTAATTTCCATATCTTCCTGGACTAAGTCTCCATCACTCATTCACACTAGTGGGCGAGTACCAAGCTAAAATCAACAACCCTGAGTAGGGTGGTAGGAGATAGAGTTCACTTGGAAAGGACAGCCAAGGACTGTCCTGTTAATAAAAAGAGCTGTCTTGTAAGAGCATCTATAACATAGTGTCTACAAGATAAACGCTCGAGTTGTAACTCATCACCTTGCCGACAACTACAATGGGCAAAAAATTAAAATCTGCCAGGCAGCCGCAACTACTCTAGGAGAGCGGCAAGAACCTGGCCTCACGATTTGATCTAGGACCAAAATTAAAAGTGTCAAAGACATGCACTAATCTAATGTAAAGGACCTCAGGAACTGCAAGAGCCGGAGGTAAAGTGTACAGGTTCAGGGTAGTATGACTGTATGTGAATATTTGCAAAGCTACCTTAGAAAGAACCTACTTGACCAACGGTCAAGAAAGAAGCATGTCATCTGTTAAGTTGAAGCAAACATGGAAGTAGGAATCTAAGTTCCGACTTGCTGAAGAGTCACTTCTGTTGCTGCAAGGCTCTGATCAGGAGAAGAAAGCCTGATTAAAAAACAAAAGGGACTAACAGACTGGTTAGATGCCTAGGTTTTGGAAATATCTCGGAATAAAAGAAATTCTCTAGAGAAAAGAGGTGAGCTATACCACCGCTGGATCGGACTGCCCCTAGTGGTAGAGAGAAAACAGGTACTCTTTACTGAGGTTTAGAGGCGACCGCCTCAGGGTTGGTGGAACCTGATCAGATCCAAGTGTGGTATCAGGAAATTCCAACTAGGCCCTGTGCTGTGATAATTCTGACCTCCCCTCTTTTCTTTCTTTAAATATCATTAGTCCGAGCCTGACAAGGTTGCTGGCTGCTATTTTAGCAAGTATTGCCTGATACAGAAATGACAAGGATGTCATCCCTCTGAGCAGGAGGGAGCCTGAAGATCCATAACTGAACCCTGACTGGACTAATAATAGCTAGACAGATGTTAACTACCTGTGAAGCAGCCACCAGAGAGCGGCAACATCAAAAAGCACGTACTATCCCCTATCAAAGGAGGCGGGACAGTCTGTGCAGCTCCGACCATAGAATTAAAAATGTTCCAAAAGTGTAATTGTCTTGACCACTGAAAAAGTCTAGGCCAGAGGTATATAGTCCACAGATCCAGTCTGGACACTATGGTGGACCCCATAAATGAGAACTACTAAAAGAGCTTTGCATCACAGACTCTGATGATAGAGAGCGTGTCATTCAGTATATAAAATGAGTCATCGCTGTCACCGACCAGAAGGACAGGGAGAGACTCATCCAGATGCCTTTCTACCACAGAAGGACCCCAAAAAGAGGTCTTGGTTGAGAGCCACTAGAGACTCCACACCAGGAAGGGTGTCGAGGAGCTTGAGCACCATGTAGGGGCTGAGAAGTGCTGAGCGGAAGAGATTCCGCTGGAAAACAGAACAGAAGAGTCCCATCAGCGGAAAATCGCTGGATGAGGAGATCCGATGCAGACCGCCACCCACTAAAATGTGTCAAAATAATCCAGCAGAATGAGGAATTCATTCCATGGAAACATCCCAACACAAGTCCTGGGAAGAGGGTCTGCAAACACAGATCTTCCCTGGATTTGCATTCAGACCAGCACCCACTGGAACCCCTCGCGACACTAGCATAAACTAAGTGGCACGAGGGAGGGCGCAAGCAGTAACCATGCCAACCTAAAGAAGACGCAGAGGGCACTTACGGCAGAACCCACGGGTATTCTTGGTACTGCATGGCAGCAATGGCCGCCAAAGGAGCACTCCCGATGCCCACGGCACCCAAGAAACCCATGGCACCCGCGACCACCTCGTGGGTGCCAGGCGCCACCGGCTGATACTCGGCACTGTCCACGGCATCGCGACGTGGCACCCAGTGCACAGCGCAGACACCCGCCACACGCACCAGCGCCGAGCACCGCCTACAGCACCCGCAGAGTGCCCAGAGGATCAGTGGCACGTGAGACACCCACAGCACCGCTAGCGGCGTCGACAATGAAGC
Source organism: Neoceratodus forsteri (assembly GCA_016271365.2). NCBI lineage: Eukaryota > Metazoa > Chordata > Ceratodontiformes > Ceratodontidae > Neoceratodus > Neoceratodus forsteri. The sequence goes on along the minus strand of CM057454.1, from coordinate 1,294,612,369 downwards.
ACCCACGGCACCGAGCACAGCGTGAGCCACGGAGCCGACCCACAGCGCCGACTGTAGCACAGAGTATGGAGCCGACCACAGCGCCGACTGCGGCACCCAGTACGGTGTCGCACCCAGTACGGTGCCGAGCCACGGCGCAGAGTCCCAGCGCCAACCCAAACATCAGCGGTGCCGCCTGCCAAACCAGAGGCACGGCACCGGACCTACGGCGCCACCAAGGTGTTGGGCACAACGCCAGGAAAAACACCATGGAAAGCCAATGGAAAAGAAGAGAAAGGTGGTGCCCGTGCCAGCCCCTGCATAGAAAAGGAAGAGGAGGGTAGGCACGAGGGGCTGACAGGGTGGCGAAGGCACCAAGAGGGCACCGTGCTCATTCAGATCCAATTGACCCGGCTCCAGTCCAATGGCTCCGAGGCCCGGAGGCCCCGAAACCAGGAACACAACCAGGAAAAAAGGAGTCAAACTCCCTTCTCCACAGGAGCAGCCCAGAGGTGAAACTGCTCACCGGAACTCCAACAAGGACAGAGATGGAGTCCGGAGTCGAGAATGCAGCTGTTAGGAGCGGGGCCAAGGGGGAACCCACGAAGTCGGTTCAGGCCTATCGCCCCTACCAACGAACAATCCTGCGGCAGACATACCAACGGGCAACTCGAAGGCACCGATTCTTCTTCCCCAAACGAAGAAGAAGAGCTCGAGGCTAAGCGGAGCCGGATCCCCGGCACCGCCAGATTCGTGCTTCGGTGGACTGTCCTCCCCGCCGAGCACAGGACTGTCCGTAGTCAGACCCCCCCCCGTTACTTAAGGGTGGCGGACCAGGCACAGCCCCTCTGCCATAACAACTTTCAAACGAAGTCTTCCTACCGTCACCGCTACCGTCTAAGGACGACTCCGTGGATGGCAGGAAAGAATTTCTTCATAACCTTCTTATTCGTAAAATAAAAAATTACTATTAAATAGTTAAATTAAAACGTTTAAATTAAACACTTGAAGCTGCTGTCGTATAGACGAAAACTTTGACTCCGGCAGACGAGCGGCGTCGACATCCAAGCACACTCAACGGCGGGAGAAAAGGAACTGAGGCGGTTATGCATCCCAAGTTAAGTATCGATACATATGATGAGAGCCACGTACAGAGCCAATATAAAGCATTTAAAAATAGTGCCCATAGGTTTCAACAGAAGAAGCGGAGCGGAGTCACTATGATGACATCATCGCGCATGCACGTCCACTCCATTTTGTAAGCCGAGCTGCGGCTCGGAATCGGAGACGATCGCCGTTTTTGTTTACATTCGGGGGAACTTTTCATTAGTGACGAAACCATGAAAAATTGCTGATATTCAGGTAAATACTGGCATCATGTAAATCAGTAGCCCTTATTCTACACATCCACAGGAGCGTTTCCAGTTTCATTCACCCCCCCTAATTCCTTGTTTATTTGTCCTTTAAGGACATTAAGAGACAATGACCAAAACATTAATTAAATCAGTGCAATATTCCTAATGATTGAAAGGTCAGTGCTGCCCTCATTTTCAGTAGACTTACCATGTACTTTAACTGTTTAAAAAAAGCTACCAGCACTGTAAGAGGGCATTTTTGTAGTGACTGCAAAATGTAGGTAAAAACAGGTTACTCACCTGTAACAGTAGTTCTAGGAGTGGCATATGTTGTTCATCCATACTCTTTGGCAGATCCCCTTCCACTTTAAATCTTGCCAGAAGTCTTCAAGCTGGCTCCCCCCCCCCCCCCGGGTGGTATATACCTCGGCCCGCCTCATGATGCCAGATCTTAGCCCTGAAGCCAGGTTTTGTCGGCCCACAGCCGGGAGGTCAGAATTGCAGGATGAATAACATATACCACTCCCAGAACTACTGTTACGGGTGAGTAACCTGTTTTTCTAGGATGGTGGGTATGTTGTTCATCCACACTCTTTGGCAGACTCCTGGCAGTTCTCTGGGAGGAGGGAGGCAAGGTGCACACCCCCTACTTAGGGAACAGAGATTGGAGAACTGAGGCCCCAAAACCAGCATCCCGGCGCGACTCAAGGTCGATGTGGTAGTGGGTGATGAAGGTGTTTGCTGACTTCCAGGTAGCAGCCCGGCAGATTTCCTGGATAGGGATGTCCCTGGAAGCAGCCACCGATGCAGCGGTATGGCGGGTAGAATGAGTTCTCATCCCTCTGGGAGGTTCCTTGCCCATCAACTAGTAACATAGACCTATGTATGATGTGATCCATCTTGCAATCGTCCACTTTGCTGCAGGTCTGTCAGAAGCGGCTTCAGCATAGGTGACAAATAGCTGGCGAACCTCTCCCCAAATTTCCGCCGTACTCTCCTTATAATAGGAGAGAGCACGTCTCAGGTCCAAAGTATGGAGCCTGAATTCGGCATCCGAGGTGTAGTTGGGGTAGTAAACTGGCAGAGTTAACACCTGGTTAAGGTGAAACTTGGACACCACCTTCGGAAGGAATTTCAGGTAAGGGTGTAGGACAACCTTGCCCTGTGGAAAACCAGGTAAGGGGAGTCCACCGAAAGCACCTGCAGCTCCCCTGTCCTTCTGGCAGACGTGATAGCCACCAGGAAGACCGTCTTCCATGACAAGTGTGACAAAGCACACTTGTGCATTGGTTAGAATGGCTTGCCCATGAGCTTTGCCAGTACCAGCAGAAGATCCCACGGAGGTGGAGGTTCACACACCGGAGGGGATATGTGATCCAGGCCTTTGAAGAAGTGCCCGACCACTGTCTCCTGTGCCAACGTCGGCTGACCGGCCTGTGCCCAGTAAGCAGAGATGGCTGCCAGGTGCACCATAAGGGTCGATGACCACAGACCCCCTTTGGAGAGAGACCAAAGGTAGTCAAGAATGTTAGCCACTGGACAGGACAAAGGGTCCAGGCCCTTGCCCTGACACCGAATGTAAAATCTGGGACAGAGTGACCTTCTGAAAGGTGCGTGACCTGAGATATTAATTCAGGTTGTGCAGCTCTAGAATGGAGCACCAGCTCCCCGTCCACTTGAGCACCAGGAAGTACCCAGAGACAAAGCCTGGGTCTGCTGGAGGATCCACCACTGGAGCTACAGCATCCTTGAGGAGGAGCTGAGCGATGTTGTCTCAGAGAGCCGAATGAGTCTGAGTGGATACTCTTTCCTCCCAAGGGGAGCAGACTCGGCTTGGAGGGTACTGCTCAAATTCCAGAGGCATTCCCTGACCGACCACTTCGAGAACCCACCTGTCCGAAGTGACAGTGGACCAGACGGAAAGGAAGTGGTAGAGTCGGCCTTCCATGGGAGGACCAAGAGCTGGGTTGATAGGAGAGGGGTTGGCAGCCCCATCCCGTCACTGAGCAGGCTTGGAGGAGGATCCAGGACCAGAACCTTGGCCTCCTTTACGGGCCTGGGGGAAGGGGGGCCGCCTGGACTTGGGCCGGGGGCGCCAAGGTTGAGCCTGCTGGTGATGCTGTCCTCCTTGAAAGGAGGGCTGCTGAGCCACAGAGGAAGAATGCCGAAAAGGCTTCTTCTTTTTCTTCTGTTGGTTCTAGCCCAAAGAACCCTCGGCAAAAGTAGTGTCCAAGGTGGCAATGGACTGCTCAATGTGTTGAAGGTGACCAGCCACTCCTGAGCTGAACAGGTCAGTCCCTAGGAAAGGCACGTCAGCTAGTTTGTGCTGCGTATCTGCGGGGAAGGAGGAGAGACTCAGCCAAGCCCTGCGACGAAAGGCAACTGCGACTGCCATGGAACGGGCACAAGAATCCCCAATATCCAGGACTGTCTGAAGCTGCTGTTTGGCAACAGCTCGGCCCTGATCCCGGACTTGCTTGACCGTGGTCTGCAAGTCTGTGGGGAGATGTGAGAGGACTTCATCCAGAGACCCTAGGAGGGCGTGGGAGAAGTGTGCCATGATGATGGCCGAACATGCCTGACGAAAGCCCAAGGAAGAAGTCGCACAGACCTTCCTGGCTGAATGGTCCAAAAGCTTGGACTCTATCAGGAGGTCGGTCAGTATCGGCAGAACTGCCAGTACGCCTCAACATAGAGGTGGTCACCAGGTTCTCGGCCGAAGGGTGCTCTGTGAACCTCGCAAGGGACCCCATGGGCACTGCATACTTGTGGTCCATGTGGACAGACGGAGCTGGACAAGAGGCAGGGCGCTGCCAGAGTTCTAAGGCCAAGCCAACTATGGCCTCTGCCACAGGAAAGGCCTCCGTCGGGGTATCCCCTCTCTTGAGGATGTCCGTGAGAGGGTACTCCGCCTTTTTCTGGATTGGCTCCAGGGGCATCCCTGTGGACTCAGAGATGAGGCAAAGAATGCCCTGAAAAGACGAGGGACCTTCCTCCGTCTCCAATCCAATGACTGATTCATCATCCCCGGGATAAGAATGCAGGCCGGTGACATCCGAATCAGAGGAGTCCGGATACAATAGTTGATCGCCCAGGTCACTTTCGACCCACCGAGGGCAGTCTGGGGTGACAGTGACCAACAAATCCTGGGGGAGCCCGGTGTCACAGCATCACTTGCTCCCGACGTGCTAATACTCATGGAGTCATGATTCAACGCTAAAATTCCTGACTCCTCTATTACTATGCCTAGATTCATCCTCTCTTCCTTGGAAGAAGACCCTCCCACAGGCTGCTTTGGCGGTGGTTCCATCACGATCGGTGGAGAGACCGTTTTAGACTAAGCTGGAGGTTTCACCGGCTCCTCAGGCGGGGGAACCGACTTGATTGGCTCCGAAGGTGTCGGCTTCGGCCTAGGAGGCGAAAGCCAAGTAATGGCCAGGGTGGAAGCTGGAGTCTGCTTGTGCCCGGTCAAAATCAGCTGTTACCACATGAGGTCCTCATAGCGCCGGAGTTTCCGCCAGAGCCTCTCCTCATCCGAGGAGGATGAGGATGACCGATGGCATCGCCTCTTTTTACAGCATTTATGGCTCTTCCTCTGCCTTTCGGTCGAGATCGGGCAGGCCGATTCGGTCGCTCAGGAGACACCGGCGGGACCGATGATTTCCCGGGCTCGGGGACCACTTCCTTGATGGAAGTCCCAGCTGGCTGGATCTCCTCTTCGGGGAAAGTCAGAATAGGAGTCTGATCGAGGGAATCGTCGACGATTTCTATATCGATCGGCAATTCGGTCGACTGACCAGACGGCAAAGCCGAAAAGCCAGCGGCCGAAGAAGCAATCTCGACTGAAGTCGAGACTGCATGTTCCTGGGACCAAGATCTCTCCCACTCCCAAAAGCATCTCCGTTGGGACGAAGACGATCCCGGATCCTTCTCCCGCCTACGTGATCGAGAGGAGTGCATGCCCGCAGGACCCTCTCCCTTGATCAGGAGAGAATGGCACAACTCTCAGAAGGAACCCGAGAAGTTGGAGCCAAGGTTGAGCAGAACGAAGAAACTCTGAGTAGTTTCTGCAGCCCGAGCCGCTTCCTCTTTGAATGCTTGCATGCATTCCAATTGCTCAGTAGATCCCGCAGCTGCAGAAACCACCCACCGAGCCTCCTTAGATTTCACCGGATGGTTCCGTTTCTCCGGCCTCCCCAACTTTAAGTGTGCGAGACAGTCATCGAGGACATTAGGATGGAAAGCGAGACACAAATCACATTTCGAGGTGTCATGGTCGACACCGAGACAATATACGCACGCGGTGTGGGGATCGGTGCACAACATCTTCTGGCCGCAAGGGCACCAACGAAATCCAGGGGAAGACTTGTCTTCCATAATCGAGGAAACAAACTCGCAATCGCTAATGCGAACAAGACAGATTTTCGGAATAATTGAAGGTTTTAGAGCCAGGGCCTACAAAATGCGTGAGCACGAGGGAGGCAACCTGAATCTTCCAGCGGAAAGGAAGATCAGGCGTCATGGGGCGGAGCCGAGATATATACCACCCGAGTGGGTGGGAGGAGCCAGCTTGAAGACTTCCAGCAAGATTTAAAGTGGAAGGGGACATGCCAAAGAGTGCAGATGAACAACATATTCACGATCCTAGAAAAGTACAGTTACGTAAGAACTTACCGTAACAGTAGATCTTCGAGAGAGGCTCTTGCAGTAGGTAATTACATATAGGACTGATGCGGCCGGCGGCAGGACCCCACGGAAAAATTTCTAGCTAGCAGTCCCTCGGGGACCGCCTCTATCGTCCAGGTGACCGCGCTCAGACGACGCCGGTATAAAGGGCGGTCCCACACCGCTTCCAGTTCTTCCGCCACAGGCCCAGAAGGCCGGACAAGAGAGAAGCAGATATTTCCCTCAATGGAAAAGGAGCTGAAAAGCCTAGGGGATGGAGGCGGAAGGTGTTACCACTGCAAGAGCCTTTGTGAGATCTACTGTTACGATAAGTTCTACAACTGCTATCTTCTCGAGAGGGCTCTTGAGTAGGTAATTACATATAGGACAAAATCCCAAGCAGTCTGGAACAAATGAAAGGCACCGGGGAGGAGCTACTCAAGGGTAGCAAATAACCTTGCAAGCCTCAAGAAGGAGGCCTTGCAAGACAGCTAACCTGAAGCCTGCTCTACGGAGAAAGGCAATGTCCAAACTGTAATGTTTAGTAAAGGTATGGACGGAAGTCCAAGTGGCGGCAGCACAGATGTCTGCCACAGACACATTCTTGAAACAAGCTGCAGAGGCTGCTACTCCATGAGTGGGGTGACCTCTGACTTGACCCGGTAGGGTCTTGTTGTACTTGTCATAACAGAAAGTGATGCAATGAGCCAACCACTTTGATAGGCATTGCTTAGAAACAGCATTGCCTTCTCTTTTGTGAGCAAAAGAGACGAACAACTGATCAGTCTTTCTGAGATCCTTCGTCCCATCGGTGTAGTATCTCAGAATCCTGTGGACATCCATGGTATGGAGCAAGTATTCTCCTTGGTTGGAGTACTGCGTGAAAAAGGCAGGTAATTCAATAGACTGATTTAAGGTAGATTCCGCTACCACCTTCGGGAGGAACTTAGGATTCGTGCGAAGAGCTACTCGTTCTTTGTGAAAAATCAGATAAGGGATTTTGCACATCAGGGCCTGGAGCTCGGAAATTCTGTGAGCAGAAGTAATGGCCACCAAGAAGAGCGTCTTCCACGATAAAAACTTCATGTCTGCGGAAGTCGCAGGCTCAAAGGGAGGAAGGGTAAGTTTCTCGAGGACAATGTTCAAGTCCCAAGGGGAAGCTGGAGTCCGGACAAGGGGCCGAGATAAAGGACCCCTCTGAGAAAAGTTTTGGATACCTCCAGTTGGGCAAATGCCTAATCAGCAAAAGGGACATGGTAGGCTGAAATAGCCGCCATATGGACTTTCAAAGAGGAGTGACTGAGACCCAGGTCGAAAAGATGGCGCAGGTAATCAAGCAGAACGGCTACAGGACAGGAAAAGGGCTCCATGTTCCTGGATGTAGCTCAAATGGAAAATCTTTTCCACTTCATGGCGTAGGTGGACCTAGTGGAGGGTTTTCTAGCCTCCACCAGAATCTCGGCCACCTTAGGAGAGACGCCAAAGCGAGATTGGGCTAGGTCTGCAGGAGCCATGCATGAAGTTGAAGAGACTTTAGTCCCGGATGGACCAGGGTCCCCTGAACCTGGGTCAGCAATCCTCGAGATAAAGGAAGAGGGAGAGGAGGAACCTCTGAGTATTGTTGTAGAAGAGAGAACCAGATTTGCCTGGGCCAGAAAGGAGCGATCAAAATCATTCTCGCTCCTTCCAATGCCAGTTTCTGCAACACGCGAGGGACCAGAGGAATTGGGGGAAAAGCATAGATGAATCTGTCCTTCCAGTTTAGAGACAGAGCGTCGCTCCAGAAAGCGCCTCGCTCTGGAGCGAGCGAGCAAATGGTTGGAAGTTTTGCATTTTGGGAGGAGGTGAACAGGTCTATCATGGAGTCCCCAAATTTGGAAAGATGCTTTTAGAACTTTTGGTCCAGTTCCCACTCGTGTGGCAGAGCCGAAGAACGACTTAGCTTGTCTGCCAGGACATTGTCGACTCCTGGAACATGGATCGCCGTGAGGTGAAGGTTGTGAAGAGTTGCCCATTCCCAAACCCTCATCGCTTCCCTGCACAGCGGGTAGGACTGAGTCCTTCCCTGCTTGTTGATGTACCACACCACGCACATGTTGTCTATTTGGATGGCTAGGTAACTGGGAAGATGTATTGGTAAAGGGCCTGGAGAGCATACAGCACTGCTCGAAGCTCGAGCATGTTGATGTGGAGAACTAACTCCAATTTTGACCTTAAGCCCTGGGTTCGGTGAGGACCCAAATGGGCTCCCCAACCTTCGCCTGAAGCGTCCGTGGTCAGAGTCTGAGCAGGGGGGAGGATGAAAAAAGGGGACCCCCCCCGAATAGGTTCTCTCGAACCATCCACCATTGCAAGTCTCTTATCATGGGCGAGGAGATCAGTACCAGATGATCTAGGTCGTCTACCAGTTGATCCCACCGAGAGCGGAGAGTCCACTGAGAGATCCTCATGTGGAGGCGCGTGCACGGAACCGTCGGGATGGCAGCCGCCATAAGCCCCAGGAGACGGAGCACCGACCTCGCCGGAACCCTCCTGTATTCCGATAGAGGGAAATCTGGGACTGGAGGGAGGCCCCTCTGTCCGGAGGCAGGAAGGCCCTGCACATTGTCGTATCGAGGATTGCCCCGATGAACTGGAGTCTCTGAGAAGGATCCAGGTGAGACTTGGAATGGTTGATGGTGATACCCAGGCCAGTGAAAACCTGCTGGGTGAGGGAGAAAATGCAGGAGTTCCTCCTGGGCGGGCAGCCAGGAGCCAGTCGTCCAGGTAGGGAAAACCTGAACTCCCAGAACGCAGGTGGGCCTTCCACCGCCAGGCATTTAGTAAAGACTCAGGAGCCGAGGAAAGGCCAAAAAAGGTGCCCGAATTGGTAGTAGTCCCCCTGGAATGCAAACCTGAGGTACTTTAAGTGCTGGCAGATGGGGATGTGCAGGTAGCCATCCTGCATATCCAGTGCACAAAGCCAGTGGCCCGGCGAAGCAGGGGCAAGAGGGTCTGAAGGGAGAGCATCCTGAACCTCTTGTATTCGACATATAGGTTCAGGAGCTGAGAGATCGAGAATGGGTCTCGAGATCACGACCTCTTGGTACAAGGAAGAAATGGGAATAGTAACCCGTCCCATGAAGGTGAGGGGGACGGGCTCTATAGCCTCGCCCAGCAAGGGAGAGCAGAAATTTCTTCCTTGACCAAAGGAAGATGGTCCCTTGAGTAAGAGGAGTTCAGAGAGGGGTGGCGTGGAGGTTTTTGCAGAAACTCTATGGAGTGCCCCTCTGCTATGATCTGAAGCACCCATGAATCCGATGTTATCCTCTCCCAACCCGGAAGGTGGAGGGAGAATCTCCCTCCTACTGGTTCCTCCGGGGTGTCCGGAGGCGATGGGAGAGGGAAGGAGTCAGGTGGTGTGAGGCAGCGCCGCAGCTGGGGCACCCACTGTTTTTTTGGGCGGTGCGGGCCTGGCAGCTGTGGGGGCCCCGACGTTTAGTGGCCCGCCTTCCCTGAGGTTTCGCTTGAGGCCGGCTGCATCTGCAAAAGGGACGGCGCTGTGGGGATAGGGATGGTACATTGAATCAACAGAGTTTAAGAGCGTCCCTTCTCCCACAAGTCAGTGATGATGTCCTTGACATCACCACTGAAAAGCACAAGAACCTCTGAAAGGTGCTTCTTGGATTGCTGACTGCACTCTGGGACCAGACCTGACACCGGAGCCATGCATGGCGCGAAGACTTATGGCGGCATGGAGCTCCATCCTCGCAGTGTCCACTGCATCGTAGGTCATCCGTGAGGAATGTGACGACTGGCGAGCAGAGCAGAAACGGACCAGGTCGGCTAACTCCTGCTTGACTTGGGAGTCAGACAAGGAGTCAATCTTGGATTCCGCCTAGGTAAGGACAGCCTTCTGGTAATCCCCCATATGTGCTACATAATTTAGGACCCTGATCCCCAGTGTGGAAGAAGCATAGATCTTCCTTCCATACTGATCCAGAAGCCGAGATTCCTTATCCAGGGAGGCAACTCAAATGTTGTGTATGCTGACCGGCCGTGGCTAGCGTAATCACAACCGAGTCTGCCTCGAGGGTGAGAGTCTAAAAAGTCTACACCCTCTGGAGCCTGGTATAGCCTGTTGGACTTCCCAGGAAGCGGGGCTAAAGCCGACGGTTGTTTCCAAATAGTGGAAACAAGGTGGGCGTGAGGTTCAATCCAGGGTGGCACTAGAGTAGGGGCCGTAAGGGGCAGGTCCAGATGTTCGGCGAGTTTAACCCGCTGAGGATCTGGCTCTAAGGAACACCACTGATGGACTTCCTGGATCTTCCTGAGCAACTCCGCTAAGGAAGGATCCTCCGGAGGAGGCTTCGGAGGAGTCCTCGGCCGGGGCTTGGACGGAGAGTGCGGCTCATTGTCTTTCTCGGAACAACCATCGGAGGAATCCGAGGAGTCCAAGAGAGAAGAAGAGGAATTCGAAGCAGAGTAAGACTCCCTGGCTCATCTAGGGGGAGGAACGGGTTCCTTAGGGGGATCCCTGGACGCGTGTCCTGCCCCTCTCTGGATCCCGAGGGCAGAGCCCGGGAATCTGGAGCGAGGAGAGGGAGTGTGTCGTCTGAAGTGCACGGGAGCAGGGGAGTGTAAGCCGTGAGGCGGCTCTCGACTTTCTTAGTGAGCTGAGCCTTAGCCTTTCGGCCACCAGGAGGCAAGTCTCCACAGAAGATCCACCGAGGCAGCCTAAAGAGAGGCGGAGGAGGAGGAGAAAGTCATACAAGATAGAAATCGTCACGGAGAAGTATCCAATAACCCGGCTCTTGAGAATACTAGAGCTGGGTATTGTGGCATCGGGTACTAGGCGTCGGTGGAGTGAAAGCCAGGTACTGCGGCGCAGGATACTCTGCGGCCTGGAAAACAAGGCGTCCGGATAAGGCGGCGGATACCCAGGCACCAGAGAACTGCCGGGCAGACGGCCCAGTAAGGGAACTCCACGAGGCGGATGGACCGTGATAGGCCCGTGGGGTGGAGGGCCCGATGGGAGAATATCCCCCAGCAGCGTCAGAGGCCAGCACCGGAACCGGCGTGGCCGGGGCGGCGTCCGGGAGCGGGCCCAGCGTCCGAGAGCCGACGTCAGATCGGCTCTGTAGGAAGAGGATCAGATGGCAGACCAGCATCGAGCCTCGCCCAGGGATGGAGGAAAAAAGTCCCGGGGTCAGGCAGGGGGACTCTGGCTCCCAGGCGGCAGCGAGGGCTGCGGGGAACCTAGGGCGACAAGGCGGACGCACGGTCTGCCGTAGGCTCGAGCCCGGCGCCGCATGGAGGAGCGGCGTGCGACTTAAGGGCCGACTCCCAGCGGACGCCAGAGGATCAGCGTCCGACTTGAGGTCCCTCGTCGAGACGGGCCGAGGATGCGAAGAGGCCCGGTCCGAGGGGGACGCTGCTGTGCGCCACCCCGAAGGGTCGGGCGTCTTAACGGCCTTCTCCCAGTGGACGACGGAGGAGCCGACGTCCGGCTTATGGAAGGCGCCCGCACCAGTAGGCCACAAGCCTGCGGCGGTACTGGGGCTGAAGCCTCCTTTTGCTCGGAGGCACCCGGCGGGCTCGAACGCGAACCCGACGGGTGGGCCGACGCCTCCTCCAAAGCCTTGGAGGCTGCCGTCACCGATCTCCTGGAGGGGACATTACCTTGGCCGCGGCTCCGGCTGAAGTCGCGGAGGAGGAGGCCTTCTCCCGGTGCCTTTCTTTGTCTCGCTTCTTGTGTCCTTCAGGGGAGGTCAACGCCTGCCGAAGCTTCTTCAACTCCTTCTCCATCGCGGACATCATCTTTTTGAGCAGATGTGCTTCTAGAGACTGCTGGCATCGTCTGCGGGTGGCCGCGTTGAAATGTAGGCAGTGCGGACACTTGTCGACCGCGTGCTCGGGGCCTAAACAGAAAAGGCAGAGGGAGTGACCGTCTTTGTGAGGCAGCTGGGCGCCGCACGAGTCGCACTTATTTTTTTGAAGGGAACGACATAAACCGACACTCACCTGACGAAGAAAATACAAAATACTGATACTTTTCGGAAAAACCGACGAAGCAACAGGACTGAGCGTTATGAACTGCACCGCGAGGCGCTACACGAGCGGCAGGGAGGAAAGATCTGGAAGGCGGGCGTCTGGGACCGCCCCTTTATCTGACGTCGTCTGGCGCGGTCACCCACAGCGTGGGGCGGTCCCGCCAGGGACTGCTAGCTAGAAATTTTTCCGTGGGGTCCTGCCGCCAGCCGGCGTCAGTCCTATATGTAATTACCTACTGCAAGAGCCCTCTCGAAGTAAGATCTACCATTCTTTATCAGACTTTTTTCTCCTCTGACTGCATAGTGGTCTGTTACTTTCATTATATCACATGGTCATACCAAATTCCTTATTTCTTTGCTTGCATTTTATAGCTCAGTACTTCCGAGACTGCCACAAGCCTTAATCTATTCAGTTCATCACCTTTTGGGAGCCTTTCTAAAAACAAACTCTGTGTTTAGAAAGGCTCCCAAAAAGTGATGAATTGGATTGATGCAGGCCCGTGGTAGTCTCAGAAGTAGTGGACACTAAATTGCAAGTTTATGTTTCACTGTTGCATGCTGACACACACACACACACACTTCGACTAGATCTGTGTGTTCACATCACAGTTGTAGCTCCAAAACTGTTTTACACACCTATGGAATATTGTTTTCTGTACTTTTGATTTGTTACTACTGTCTGTTATGCATAGGACCTCCTTGTAAACGAGCACTGCTTAGTGGAGATTTTCCTGGTAAAATAAATAAATGCAAAATGCACTGTTTCCCGTAGCCAAAAGACCTGTGTTACTTGTGCCAAGGTTTCCAGCTGCCTCACTGCTGCTGATATTGGCAGCAGGCCTATTACATCTAGAAAGATATATGTAATGAATTGTTCACCTGAACATACAGCAGCTCAATGTGAAATAGACAGGCTCCTCTTGTCCTGGAACCCCATGACCCAGTGTTCAACCCTTTCAAGTTAAGACTGCAGCAATGTGTTCTACTGATTAACTTTTTAAATGAAAAACCATTAATCAGAACTCTACATCTGTCAGAGAGTTAAAGCTCTCTGCAGTTAAAAATGTTTGTAACATGGCTCTGGACACAGTAGTCAAATACACCTCACCGACTGGTGGAACCGCGTCAGCTGACCGACCGCCAGCGGTGATTAATCCAGCACTACCGCCCGCTAGCTCAGTAGCTCAACTCTCCCCAGGGAAATCGCTCATTAACGCCCACTGCGTTAGTACCTAGACTGTCCTTCAGGCAGAGGGTGCAGCACTGAGCCTGGAATGAAGAGGCGAGAGAGCGAAGGCAGCAAACAGGAGCGTGCCGGGCAGCAGTGGCAGTAGGTATCCGGACAAGCCTGTAGATGGCAGCAGTCAGCAAGCACTGAGGAAATGTTCGGCGGAGTTGCGCCCCCCCTACCCCCCGAGCCGCACGGTCTCTCAAACACACCAAAGCAGTTGTAGAACCGTGGCGAAAAAGGGAAGAAATGGGAAACATACAGATATCGTTGCACACAAAGAAAGAAGCCACAGAAGCGCAGTACAGCCATAGTAAGTGTGTCAATAGTTGTTACTGGGAGTCAATAGGTCTCCCATGGTGCACTGCTTCCATCGGCGATTGTTATATGTCGGGCAAGGGACATCCACAGAACAAGTCATGACCAATTCAAAAAATCTGCCGTTCTTGAGTCTGTTACACAGCAATATGCTGTTCGTGTCTGTTGAGAAATAGGCGCCACTATGTAAAAGATTGTCCTCAGTGAATCGTGAGCGTGCATGCAGTCAGAGTATCACAGTGAGTAGAATGCAAGCAACAGAACCATACAATAGGAAGCAGCAGTATCGCTGTCGGCAACTCCTGTGTATTTCCAAGTGATCCACGGCTCGCACAATGTCGCCGTCACGCCTGCCATGTTACAAGCGCATTAATCACCTCCAGCGTCGGGCTCTACTGGGGATTAATGCCCGCTGGGTGGTTGGAACCCTCGGGCTTCGCCCTCGTGCACCAATCCCACGCGGCATTGAAAATCCAGCAGTAGAGCCCTCCTCTGTCGGTGATTAATGCTTACATAATGTTTTGTAGACAGCAATGTCCATAAGATGGGCCTGGCAATACAGCCTAGAGGTTAGAGTAATGAGCTGTGAATGAGCTTAGTATTTCCAGCAGACCTGGGTTTGATTCATACAACTTCGACTGCATATTGTGCGACTCTAACCAAGTAACTTAACCACCCCTACCATACTGTCTGCATTTATCCTGAGTCCACAGACCCTCCAACATTTCCCAGATCAAAATAGGTGCACTTCTCTGCTGCAGTGAGTGTGTCTGTGTGTGTGTGTGGGGGGGGGGGACCACCCCCAGTTTGCCAATGAGTTTATTCCAAGGGTTAATTCAACATTTTAAAATACTGGATGAAACATTACAGTTAGGAATCAACGGAACGTTTATTTTTTTATTTAACATCTTAACCTAGGTAGTATGAATTCAGTTTAAAATGTGAAGGAATTTACAGCACATTCTCTGCGTAGACATGTAGGCAGCACCACCTTGGAGAAGACTGGATAAGGGACAGGGCAACCGTGTGTAATTTCTTATGTTCTTGCCGTTCCCCCATGGTCAGCTGGACACAGACAAACGTGGCTAGTGTACTGCAATGCATTTCTTGTTATTACAGCACCTTAGCAAACGGTCCTTCAGTGACAGAACAACCCCCCACCCTTTAGCAAACCATCCTGCCTGGCAGAAGTTAGAACAAGAACATCCCCCCCCGCCCCGAAAACCTGGCAGAAGAATCCCCCGCCCCCAAGTGTCAACCCAGCCGTCCTGACACTACTCAACCCAGCCCATGGCAGATTAATTTCTCACACCCTGCTGACCCCGTCCCTCCTGTCACATGTAGAGAGAGAGAGAGATTAATCTGTTAGTAGAGATGTTGTGTGGTGAGTTGACAGTCACTCCACTCCTCTGCTCTCCCAGCGATGATGATGCTCAGCTTGCTGCTGCTCTGAAGACTGACAGCGCCAGACTGGTGATCCGGCTGGCGGTTCAAGCGGTTTTAATTATTAAATATAAATTTGTGACAGGACGCAATCGCTCCACTCTGGCTCGCTCTAGCACTCTGCCGCAACTGCCACTCGGGCTGGCCTGGACCTGTATCTCCTCAGAACTGGCACTAGGTCCCTCAGCTGAACTCCCAGCTGCCAGTAGTGTCAGCCAGGGAAAGTCAAAGGGCAAGGCTGTGCCACAGTGCAAATACCATGGACAGCTGCAGTGCTTCCGGGGGTCAGCGAGCTGAGCGTTGAGAAGCCCTCTGCTGGCAGCACCACAGGGAAGCATTCTGGTGGTTACCATGGGGACACTGGGATGCTCCCTGCCTCGGACTGTGCTGGCTGAGCACTCCAGCAAAAAAAGTAAAGATTTTGGGAAATAAAAATTGTTTACGGGACGGAAGGCGGCAAATTTGGTACATGGTACGATCCAGGCAGGATCCGGTACCACTATAAAAAATACGGTATTGTACCAGCAAAAACAGTACAGTTGGAGGGTCTGTATCCATCCTACAGTAGGACGGCTCTGCAATTAAGATAAATGCAGACATCAGATCAATAATACTTTATTATTTTTCTTTATTTTATTTTTTGGTAACCGGGTAAGGCCCACTAGGCACAGGTGCCTGTTTTCAGAGGCGACCTGGGAGTGCTAGGGAGGTTAAGTGACTTGCACAGCGTCACACAGTCAGCAAGTGGAGGTTTATGGGAATCAAACCCAGGTCTGTCTACTGATGTACCAAGCTCATTACTCAACACTGCCAGCACCAAATACTTTACTGTGATACGGATACTCTACTATGTGATTATTGTTGATCCTCTATATTGTCTTAAGACCAGCACACTTCTAATGCCATAATGAGGCATGACTAGGCGTTAGATTAACAATCTGTTAATTACCCACCAGGGGTGTAATATAGCAGGAGGCACAGCCCGCGTGCCATGTTATTGCGAGGGTAACTGATCTCTAATTAAACTCCTGGGAGTTTTAAAGTAATTTTTCAGTATGAAATCTCAGTTTTAATAGTAGAACTAACAACAGAAAACAGTCAGGAAAACCCCTAAAATGCACCATTTTCAACCATTTCTTCAAAACATTTTACGGGGGGGGGGGCATGCTCCTGGACCTCCCTAGATTGGTTAGGGATTTCAACTTTTGCAAAACCCTCTATCCTTTCAAATTTGCCTGGGGGAAACGCTTCAATCCCTCGCCTCCCTGCTCAGTACATTACAGAGGGACCAAACTCGTCCCTCCCCTCAGTGTACGTTACGTTACATTAGAGAGGGATCTAATCCCTCCCTTCACAGTGCATTAGAGAGGGACCCAACACCCCTCCCTCACTGTACAGTACATTAGAAAGGGACCGAATCCCTCACCTCACAGCACAGTACATTACACAGGGACCCAATGTCTTCCCTCAGTGTACTTTACATTAGAGAGAGACCCAATTCCTCCCTCCCCCCTCAGTGCACGTTACAGAGAAGGACCCTACACCTCCCCTTAACTGCACAATACATTAGAAAGAGACCTAATCCTTCAACTCACTGCACAGTACATTAGAGAGGGACCCAATCCCTCCCCTCACTGCACAGCATAGTACGAACATACGAAATTTGCCAGCAGAAAAGGGCCATTTGGTCTATCGAGTCTGCTCATTTTTGCAGCTAGCAGGGAAGGATTGGGTCCCTCTCTATAGGAGAGAGGGACCCAATCCCTCCACTCAGTATACTGTACATTAGAGAGGGACCCAAAGCCACAAAGCCCCGAATCGCCCAGACCGACCCCCGCAGCACCCAGGTTAATGAAGTTGCACCTTATTTATTTATTTATTTATTTAGTTTTTGTTGACCGGGTAAGTGCACTAGACAAATCCTGCCTATTTTCAGGCATGACCCGGGGGAGGGGGATACAGATGAATGCTAACTGACCTTGAACCAGATTAAGTTGTTGGTGGTATTTTTTAGTGAATGAGGGAAATTTGGCCAGGACACCGGGGACATTCTCCTACTCTTTTCGATAAGTGCCATGGGATCTTTAACATCCACCTGAACTACCACCAATCCAGGCAGATGGGACCTCGGTTTTAACGTCTCATCTGAAAGACGGCACCTCGGAAGTGCAGCACCCCTCTCATGCTGCACTACAGCGTCAGTACTGGGATATTAACCCAAGTGCCAGATGTGGGAACTGAACCCACAGCCCTCTGATCTCCCGGCCTCAGAGGCGAGTGTGCTACCTACTGAGCCACTGACACCTTCAGGCGATTCTCCCATGGAAAAGGGGGGGACCCTTCTGACGAAGGGATACGATGGGTGTCCTGGGGGGCTGCCCAAATGGGAGTGGTGGATGGCAAAGGGGGTGCCCCAGGAGGCTTGAAGGAGTGGCCAGACCCAATCATCCAATCCCTCCCCTCACTGCACATTACATTACACAGGGACCCAATTCCTCCCCTCACTGCACAGTACATTAGATAGGGACCCAATCCTTCCACTCATGGCACAGTACAGAGGGACACAATTCCTCCCCTCACTGCACATTCCATCAGAGAAGAACCCAATACCTGCCCTCACAGCACAGTACATTAGATAGGGACCCAATCCTTCCCCTCACGGCACAGTACAGAGGGACACAATTCTTCCCCTCACTGCGCATTCCATCAGAGAAGAACCCAATACCTGCCCTCACAGCACAGTGCATTAGATAGGGACCCAATCCTTCCCCTCACAGCACAGTACAGTACAGAGGGACACAATTCCTCCCCTCACTGCACATTCCAGAGAAGAACACAATCCCTCCCCCCTCACTCCACATTACATTACAGAGACCTGCTCCCTCCCCCAAACTGCACATTACATTATGGAGGGACGCAATCCCTCCCTTCACTGCACAGTACATTATGGAGGGACCCAATCCCTCCCTTCACTGCACAGTACATTATGGAGGGACCCAATCCCTCCCTTCACTGCACAGTACATTGCAGAGGGACCCATTTCTTCCCCTCACCACACATTACAT
This sequence comes from Neoceratodus forsteri, assembly GCA_016271365.2. Lineage (NCBI taxonomy): Eukaryota > Metazoa > Chordata > Ceratodontiformes > Ceratodontidae > Neoceratodus > Neoceratodus forsteri. The sequence continues at coordinate 1,294,594,284 of CM057454.1, read as the reverse complement.
TACGGAGGGACCCAATCCTGCTCTCAAACTACATATTACATTAGAGAAGGACACAATCCCTCCCCTCACTGCACAGTGCATTAGAAAGGGACACAATATCTGCTCTCATTGCACAATACGTTAGAGAGGGACCCACGACCTCTCCTCACTGCACAGTACATTAGAGAGGGTCCCAATCCCTCCCCTCAGTGCACAGTACATTAGAGAGGGACCCAATCCCTCCCCTCAGTGCACAGTACATTAGAGAGGGTCCCAATCCCTCCCCTCAGTGCACAGTACATTAGAGAGGGACTCAATCCCTCCCCTCACTGCACAGTACATTAGAGAGGGTCCCAATCCCTCCCCTCAGTGCGCAGTACATTAGAGGGGGTCCCAATCCCTCCCTTCAGTGCAAAGTACATTAGAGGGGGTCCCAATCCCTCCCCTTAGTGCAAAGTACATTAGAGAGGGACCCAATCCCTCCCCTTAGTGCACAGTACATTAGAGAGGGTCCCAATCCCTCCCCTCAGTGTACAGTACATTAGAGAGGGACCCAATCCCTTCCCTTACTCCACAGTACATTAGAGGGGACACAATCCCTCCCCTCACTGCACAGTACATTAGAGAGGGTCCCAATCCCTCCCCTCAGTGCACAGTACATTAGAGAGGGTCCCAAACCCTCCCCTCAGTGCACGGTACATTAGAGAGGGTCCCAAACCCTCCCCTCAGTGCACGGTACATTAGAGAGGGTCCCAATCCTTCCCCTCAGTGCACAGTACATTAGAGAGGGACCCAATCCCTCCCCTTAGTGCACAGTACATTAGAGAGGGTCCCAATCCCTCCCCTCAGTGTACAGTACATTAGAGAGGGACCCAATCCCTTCCCTTACTCCACAGTACATTAGAGGGGAACACAATCCCTGCCCTCACTGCACAGTAAATTAGAGAGGGTCCCAATCCCTCCCCTCAGTGCACAGTACATTAGAGAGGGTCCCAAACCCTCCCCTCAGTGCACAGTACATTAGAGAGGGTCCCAATCCCTCCCCTCAGTGCACAGTACATTAGAGAGGGACCCAATCCCTCCCCTCAGTGCACAGTCCATTAGAGAGGGTCCCAATCCCTCCCCTCAGTGCACAGTACATTAGAGAGGGTCCCAATCCTTCCCCTCAGTGCACAGTACATTAGAGAGGGTCCCAATCCCTCCCCTCAGTGCACAGTACATTAGAGAGGGTCCCAATCCCTCCCCTCAGTGCACAGTACATTAGAGAGGGACACAATCCCTTCCCTTACTCCACAGTACATTAGAGAGGGACACAATCCCTCCCCTCACTGCACATTACATTACAGAGGGACCCAATCCCTCACCTCAGTGAACATTACATTAAAGAGGGACCCAATCATACCCCTCACTGCACAGTACATTAGAGAGGGACCCAATCCCCCCCAACTGCACAGTACATTACACAGGGACCCAATCCCTCCCTCACTGCACAGTACATTAGAGAGGGACCTAATCTCCCCACTGCAAGTACATTACAGAGGGACCCAAATCCCTCCCCCCACTGCACAGTACATTACACAGGGACCAAATCCCTCCCCTCACTGCACAGTACATCAGAGACAGGCCCATCCCTCTCCCCATTGCACAGTATATTAGAGAGGGACCCAATCCCTCCCCCTCACTGCACAGTACATTAGAAGGGGACGCTGTTGAACCCGAGCAATATGGCCGCTATTCTCTACAGCTCTGCAAATACTGCAAAACTAATTCAGCTTTATAAGTACTTAAACTTTCAAGTATTTGACAAGCTTCATACCGACGGTTGGAGAATACTCTGGGGAGCAAAATGGGCAATCCCCGTAAAGAAAAACAATCAATTGATGGAGCTAGGGCAAAAACAACTTCGGGATGCTTCACTGCACGAAGCAAGCTAGGCCGAGATCTCGGTCAGGCAACGGAAGTCAGGGAAGAAACCCTACAATCGCTGCGTGAAAAGTTAAATCACCTAATTGCTTTAGTCTTGGGTCTACCCAACAAATTCGACTCCCTAGCTAATAGGGTCACAATGGTGGAAACTACCTTGAGCTCAGTGACCGAAGCACCAGCCTTAGCTACTAAAACTGCCGACGCAGCTGTGGGGGCCGTAGCCACAGTCATTAAAGAAAACTCCCACTTGTGTTCTTGATTGAAGATGTTGGAGAATCAATCGAGAGCCTCTAACATATGCATAGTGGGGCTAGCGGAGCGCAGTGAAGGAGACCATCTATCTTTGTTCCTAATGGAGCGGATTGTGCAACAACTCGGAACTGAAGCCACTCCAATAATGCAGGGGATCCAAAAAGTCTACAGAGCTGCCTTTAGAGGTAGGCAGGACAATCCTGAAGCCCCACGCACTATCGTAATGGTCTTCTTGGATGGAGCAGGATCACGGGACTCCCTGATGGCTCTTGCAAGAAGAAAGAAGATCCTTTTACACAAAGAAAATCAAGTTAGACTCTTTCCTGATTTATCCTATGCGGCCCGACAAAGAAGAAAACGTTTTGATGGGGTGTGTGCCACGTTACGAGAAGCAGGCATACTGCATGGCTTAATATTCCCAGCCCGTCTGAGGATCGTCCATTCTAGCAAGATGTTCCTGTTTTCTGAGCTATCTGAAGTGCTCAAATGGTGCCAGAAGCATCCTCCTTCCCAAAGAAGAGACCCAGAAGACGGAGCTTCATCCGAAGAAGAAATTCCCTGAAAGATCTGTTTCACTGGAGATAAGTTTTGTACTTTCCTTTTTCCCAGTTGATGTTAAAAAGAGGAGGTATTTTGCTTAGCTTTAAAAATTTTTAAATCTTGTACTATTCAGGCCCCAAATATGTGAAATTTTTTCTTTAGTTCTACTAAGTCGCAGCTGGTCTGGACTTTAACAGTGTGACGGGGTCCTGGAAAATACCTCCCTTTCTCAACACATGTTGTGGCTTAGAAAGGCCCATTACCTAAGGAATTTGATGTTATTTCCTTGTATATTTGCAGAAAGTTACCCTGTTTAAGTGCCTGGAGGTTTTTGAGCAAAGTACAATATATGTAGATTTATAAATAGTGATAATAAGCCGTCCCGGTGGCGTTGAGGCGCAGGACACCACACGTTGCGCTGCGCCGGTGACCCAGATTGGGGAACGAGCCAGGGTCGTTGGGGGTCGGCAGGGAGGGTGAAGGATACAGCGTCCGATGGACTGCTCTCCTTCCACGGGGGGGGGGGGGAGATGCTGTCACCGGTGCTCTGGTGGCCTCTAGCAGTGGCTGGGAGCGATGCAGTAGCATAGGCAGGCAGGGGGAGACGTGCTCGGGCAGACGCCAGGAAGGTGTGCGTGCAGCTGTCCCTAGGCATCATTGCACATCTCACACGCTATGGGGAGAAAACGGGAAACTGGCACTGGTTGTGGTGGCATGATGGCCGTCTCCGATGGGAGCAATGGCTCTGAGGGTACGCAGCGGCGACACACTGGATCCGGTCTTGGCAGAGGGTGTAGGGGGGCCCACCACCACATGGGTACCAGCTGCGGGACCCTAACGGGAGCTGGGGATCCCTGGAGATGGCGGCCAGAAGACCTGAGGGGATGCCAGGACGTGATACAGGTAGTCAGACCAGGAACCAAGGGAGAAAAATGATTAACAAAATAAAATGATAAAAATAGTGATAATTAGAAAGGAGCTCTGGAGATTTTACTTTATTTACACTAGACACCGTGTTTTACCATGAGATAGCATGGTGTTCACTCCCCTAATGTGGGGAAAGGTATGGACTATACTACAACTGTGGACTTGATTTTCTTTTTTAATGAACCATGCAGCTCATGGACTCTATTGCAGCAAGTGGATACACAGTTCTTTTATAACTGTACTGTAATCCTCCCATATGGCATATCTTCTATCATTTGTCAAACTCTCTGTATGTATTAAGAGGAGTGGCGCCCTCACTGTGTTACTCATCTGAATGGTCAAATGAAGATGTATAAACTCTGTGTTTGACCTATCAAAAGAATAAATATAAAGTTAAAAAAAAAGAAAGAAAGGGACGCAACCCCCCCCCCCACTGCACAGCACATTAAAGAGAGAGACCTAGTCCCTCCCCCCACTGCACAGTTTACATTACAGAGGGATCCCATCCTTCACCCCCACTGCACAGTATACTAGAGGGACCCAACGACCCACATTAACTGTACAGCATATTACAGAGAGACCATATCCCTCACCCCCACTGCACAGCACATTACAGATGGACTCTGTCCTTCACCATACTGCACAGTATATTACAGAGGAACCCCATCCCTCACCCCACTCACAGTATATTACAGAGGGACCGCATTCCCTCCCCCACTGCACAGTATATTACAGAGGGACTGCATCCCTTCCCCCACTGCACAGTATATTACAGAGGAATGCTATCACCCTTCCCACAGCACAGCATATTACAAAGGGACTCCAATCCCTCACCCCCACTGCACAGCATATTACAGAGGAACCCATCCCTCACCCCACTCACAGTATATTACAGAGGACGCATTCCCTCCCCCACTGCACAGTATATTACAGAGGGACTGCATCCCTTCCCCCACTGCACAGTATATTACAGAGGAATGCTATCACCCTTCCCACAGCACAGCATATTACAAAGGGACTCCAATCCCTCACCCCCACTGCACAGCATATTACAGAGGAACCCCATCCCTCACCCCACTCACAGTATATTACAGAGGGACCGCATTCCCTCCCCCACTGCACAGTATATTACAGAGGGACTGCATCCCTTCCCCCACTGCACAGTATATTACAGAGGAATGCTATCACCCTTCCCACAGCACAGCATATTACAAAGGGACTCCAATCCCTCACCCCCACTGCACAGCATATTACAAAGGGACTCCAATCCCTCACCCCCACTGCACAGCATATTACAGAGGGACCCTATCCTTCACTGTCACTGCACAGCATACTGTAGAGGGACCCCATTTCTCACCCACACTGCACAGTGTAGTAGAGAGACTCCATAACTCACCCCCACTGCACAGTATATTACAGAGGGACTGCATCCCCTCCCCCACTGCACAGTATATTACAAACAGACCCCATCCCGCTCCCCCACTGCATCGTATATTACAAAGTGACCCCATCCCTCACCCTACCTTCACAGTACATTACAGAAGGACTGCATCCCTCACCTCACAGCATGGTATATTACAGCAGGACAGCATCCCCTTCCCCCAATGCACAGTATGTTACAGAGGGCCCCTTCCCCCGCTGCATAGTATATTACAGAAAGACCCCATCCCTTCCCCCACTGCATAGTATATTACTGAGGGACCCTATCCACCACCCCCATTACAGCAACCCCATCCCTCACCCCAGTGCACAGCATATTACAGAGGAACCCCATCCACCGCACTTCCTGCACAATGTATTACAGAGGACTTCCATCCTTCACCCCAATGCACAGTATATTACAGAAGGTCCCTAACCCCCAAATCAGCTGCACAGTATATTACAGAGGCATCCCATCCCTTACCCTACTACACAGTATATTACAGAAGGACCCCATCCCTCACCCCCGGTAAATAGTACATGACAGAGGGACCCCATCCCTACTGCACAGCATATTACAGAGGGAGTCCCATCTCTTACCCCAGAGCACAGTATATTACAGAAGAACCCCAGCCCTTACCCCCCGTACGCAGTACATGGCAGAGGGACACCATCCCTCATCCCTATTGCACAGTATATTACAGAGGGAGTCCCATCTCTAACCCCCGCTGCACAGTATATTACAGAGGGACATTATCCTCCAAGTCAAATGCACAGAATATTACAGAGGGATCCCATCCGTTGACCCCACTGTTCAGTATATTACAGAGGGACTCCATCCCTCACCCCATTACACAATATATGACAGAGGGATCCTATCCACCACCCCCACGCACAGTATATTACAGATGGACCCCATCCCTCACCCCTACTGCACAGCATATTACAGAGGGAGTCCCATCTCTAACCCCCGCTGCACAGTATATTACAGACGGACATTATCCTCCAAGTCAAATACACAGAATGTTACAGAGGGACCCCATCCATTGCCCCCACTGTTCAGTATATTACAGAGGGACTCCATCCCTCACCCCATTACACAATATATGACAGAGGGATCCTATCCACCACCCCCACGCACAGTATTTTACAGATGGACCTCATCCCTCACCCACTGCACAGTACATTACGGAGGGACTCTATCCCCGACATCAACTGCACCACATATTACAGACAGACCCAATCCCTCACCCCCACTGCATAGTGTACTACAGAGAGACCCCATCCCTCACCCCCACTGCACAGTATATTACAGAGGGATCCTATCCACCACCACAACACACAGTATATTACAGAGGGATCCCGTCCTTCACCCTCACCGCTGACCTTTCAGGAGTTGGACTTAGCAATTTACACGACTGTCACTTGTTTCTGGCTGGTGGACGGATCGCTGCACGCTAGCAGTCTGTGGAGGAGCCTGCAGAGCTGGAGCTGTGTCTACGCTTAAATTATAACCAGAAAAGGTATGCCACCTAAGCAAATTATTCTACCTGTCAGAGGAAACAGCTCTTACTGGGGCATCTTGTGCAGCCGTTCTCAGGTTTTCAGTTCGCTACCGTTTCCTCTCTCTCTCTCTTTGCAGGCTTAGAGTACCGAAGGTGGGGCAGCTGTGCCTGACAAGATATAGAGGAAAACACCGCGGGGTGTTGCTCCATTGTGGAGGAGGACAGAGGAGAATGAAGGAGAAACAAAACAGAACCAAATAACCGGAGGAATGTGTTCAGCAATTTTTTAAAGGAAGTTTGATTTTTAGTTTTATTTTTACACCCCTACCATATTTTCCTTATTCCTTTGCCAATGTATTTGTAACTGTGAGAACTGTGAATATTGAGAGAAAATAGGGGAAAAACTAAGAAACTATAATGCTAGCTTAAGCTATACAGGGTTCTTTAAATCTTGTAGTTTTTCCACACTTAGATCGGGTGGGGACACCACATATAACGCATGTGCGGCATTCTGTAGGAAGAACTGCCATTCTCAGGAAGCTATAGCTGCTTCGTGAGCTGTGTGACGGAATAATTTTAAAAGCTTGCTGTGAGCTGGGTGTGGTGTTTGAATTTTAATCTAAGAAAGCAGCTGTCTGCAGCGGGCTAGGTTAACACAGGAGAAGTCCGTGGAAGAAATCCGTCTTTCGAGTGGTGCAGAGAGCCGGGAAACCGGAGAATTATGAGAGACAATGCGCTTTAAGTAAGCTTACATACTCTTTTGCTTTCTCAGCTTAGCTCTCAAGGGATAGGTTAATAGTCCAGCAGTTTTGAGCCAGGAGTTTGGTGGTCAGACAATCAGTGCACTTTATTTTTTCTTTCTAGATCTGCATAGTGATTGTACGGTGTTTCTTTTATGTGCCTGATTTTACCTTTTTTATTGTTTTTCTTTTACCTATAGATTCCCACCTACTGAAAGTGGTACTGACTCAAACTACCCTGAATTACTCGAGGAGACAAAGATTGTAACTTTGTGGTCTGTTTTAAATGGAGGACTGGAGTCCGACAGATTAAAGTCCTGTCCACACTACACCACTAAAACCCTGTAACGGTTTCAAACTGTTACAGACAGTAAACATTACAGTGTGTTCACACTGCCAGTGAACCGTCATAATAATGGCATAGAACTGTTACAGCCGGTCCACGTTATGGGTGACCGTTACGGTCGGCACCCTATCCCACAATGCAGTTCGTGCTGCACTGAGGGCAATGCTGGGGCTACACGCTCACACATCCACAGTACAGCTGGTAATGTTACAGAGGCTGAACAGATCTGGGTGCCAGAACTGATGTGGCCAGTCCAGAGCCACCAGGATCATGTCCGTCAACTGACTGGAAGCTCCTGCCACATGGACGGCTAGGAGATCCACCTCCAGGCTGTGCACTAGGGTCCAAGTGCTGAGAGATTCCTTGCACAATGGCAGGGAATGCGTCCCTCCCTGTTTGTTGAGGTAGTTCATGGTCGTGGTGTTGTCCATCTGGACTTGAACCACTGGACCCCAAAAAAAACGGAGCGAAAGCAGTCAGCGTCAGCCGAACTGCTCGGAGCTCCAGCAGGTTGATCTGGCATCGGGACTCCTTGGGGGTCTAAAGCCCGTGGACTCTGTGTTCCCACAGACGGGCACCCCAGCCCAAGAGAGAGGTGTCGGTCATTAGGATGACAATCAGCATGGGGTGGACAAACGGAATACCTTCCTGCAAATGCTCTGGGACGGTCCACTATTGGAGAGCGTCCCACATCCACTGGGTCACCGTGACCAGCTGGTCAACGTGACCTTTGCACTGGGATCACTGCCTGGCCAGCTCCCACTGCAGGGAACTCATATGCCACTGGGCCCGTCGGACCATGGTGGTGCAGGCTGCTATGTAACCCAGAAGGTGCAGGAAGTCCTGGGAAGGGCGCAAGTGCCCAACCAGAAATGATCAGGCAAAGGAGGAGAGAACCTCAGCCCTGTCCGTCGGGAGCCTGGCTCTGGTTCGGTAAGTGTCGAGCTCTACCCCGATGAAACTGATCACCTGCGTGGGCACTAGTTCAGACTTGGCCTCGCTGATAAGGAGGTCCAGGTCGATGCAAGTCTGAAGGGCCAGATCCCTGGACTGCTCCACCTCCTGCCGGGAGGGGACCTGCAATCAACCAGTCATCCAGGTAGGGGTACACCCAGACTCCTTGACGCATTAGGTGGGCCACCGCCACTGCTAAGCATTTAGTGAAGAAACTGGAGGCCGAGGAGAGGCTAAATGGCATGGCCTGGAACTCGTATAAGGCTCCCTCTGCTCAGAAGCGGAGGAACCTTCGGTGGGACGGACGGATCGGGACGTGAAAAAAAAAGGCGTCCTGAAGATCCAAACAGCAGAACCACATATCCTGCTCAAGAGATGGTATGATCTGGGACAGAGTTACCATTCTGAAAGTGCGGGACCAGAGGAACTTGTCCCGGTCATTCAGATCTAGAAAGGGGCGTCAGCATACCATCCGTTTCGGCATCAGGAAGTACCTGGAGACAAACCCTGGTTGTGCAGAAGGATCCGATACTCTGATCACCACCTCCGCGCAGAGGAGTTGGGCCATATCATCTTGGAGAGCCAACCAAGTGTCTGCGAATACCATCCCTTCCATGGGGCAGGGGCTCAGCTTAGAGGGTACTGTTTAAATTCCAGAGGCAGACCCTGACCGACCACCTCCAGAACCCACCTGTCCGTGGTAACAGCAGACCAGGTAGAAAGGACATGGCAGAGCCGGCCCCCTAGAGGAGGACCATGGGGAGGTGTGACGGGTATGGGGGTGGCAGACCCCATCCCGTCACTGTGCAGGCTTGGTGGAAGAGGAGGACACAGCCGAGGAACCGCTGGGACCTTTGCCTTCTGGCTTTTGGGGCACCGAAGCCACTAACTTGGGCTGGGGCGCAAAGACTGAGCCTGCTGCCCAGGCTGGTACTGGGCTGGTTTGGCCGCAGGAGTGGAAGGCAGAAAGGGCTTGCGCTTCTGCTGCTTGGAGCCCTTAGATTCCTTCTGGATGGACTGGACACAGTCCAAGGTGGCACTGGACTTCTCTATGCACTGGAGGTGACCATCGACTCTAGGCCCAAACAGGTCGGTGCCCAGAAAGGGTACGTCCACCAATTTATGCTGAGTGTCTGTCATGAAGGTTGAGCTCCTCAGCCAGGCCCTACGGCACATGTCGATTGTGGCTGCCACTGAGCGGGCACAAGAATCCCCAATGTCTAGAGCTGCCTGGAGCTGCTGCTTGGCTACAGCTCTACCCTGATCCCGGACCTGTTTGACCATGGTCTGGAGGTCTGCAGGGATGGAGGAAGCACCTCATCCAGGGAGCAGAAGAGGGCACGGGAGAAATGTGACATAATGACAGACGAGCTCGCCTGGCGGAGACCAAGTGATGAGGCAGCATAAAGCTTCTTGGCAGAGCAGTCCAATTTCTTGGACTCTTTGTCCAGAGGTTTGTAGACGTCCTTATGGCCCGAGCACCAAAACATGGAATTGGTCACTATCCCCTCGGCCGAGGGGTGTTTTGTGAACCCCAAAAGGGAACCTATGGGCACCGCATATTTGCAGGACATATGGGCTGATAGCACGGGACAGGAAGCAGGGTGCTGCCAAAGCTCCAAGGCCGGGCCAACAATGGCCTCTGTCAGTGAATCCCCCTTATCCAAAATACTGGTAAGGGGATAACGGGCCCGTTTCTGAATGGGCTCCACTGGCATCCCCGTGGACTCGGAGATTAGACAGAGGATGAACAAGAAGGACAAGGGGCCCTTCTCCGTCGAGAGACTCCCCCACAGACTCCTCGTCGACCGGACTGGAGTGCAGTGGAGTCGTCGTCATCGGACTCCGAAGAGTCCCAGTACAGTGGCCGACCACCCATGTTACCCTTGAACCACCGTGGACTGTCTGGCATGAGAGTGACAGACAACCTATGGGGAAGCCCTTTGGCCGATCAAGACTTCTTAGATGGGGCCCAGGATGGTGCCTGCCGAGGTGGAGGCTCTACCATGATCAGTGGAGAGGCCAGAATAAGCAAAGCCAGAACGGTCTTCACAAGCTCCGTAGGCGGAGAGATGGTGTTGACCGGTTCCGGAGGTGTAGGTGTCGGCCTAGCAGGCGACAGCCGGTGATGGCCGCTGTAGGGGCCGAGGTCGGCTTCGGACCAGCTAACATAAATTGTTGCCACATGAGGTCCTTGTAGCACTGACGCAACTTGCGCCGAAGCCTCTTCTCAGCCGAGGAGAACGAATAGCGGCGGCATCGCTTCTTTTGGTGCTAAGAATGACGCTGGCAGGATCTACTCGACCCACTAGAAGAGGAAGACCAAGACCTAGACCTCTTCCATCAGGGGGACTGATGAGGGTGTGCGAAAAGAGCCAGAGAGAGCCTTGACTCCTCCTGATCTTGGTCAGAGGTCTTAGGGTCCAGCCCAGAGGGCTGGGTCAGCTCGTCGGCCGGCAGGACCGGAGATCGAAAGAGAGAGTTGTCGGCCTTTTCGAGCGATAACAGGTCGACTGGGTCAAGAAATATCTTTGCCGGATCATTGACCCACTGCTCGGCAGGCTGGCCTGACAGGGGCACCATGAAGCCAGCGGCTAAGGCCACAGTTTGGACCGTAGTTGAAACCGAAGTCTCCTGCGACCGAGACCACTCTCGATCCCAAGAATGTCGACATTTGAGTCTTCTCTTTTTCTCTCGATTCCTTCTTCTCCCGAGAGCTCAAGCTGTGCAAGCCCGAAGGACCCTCTCCCTTGGTCGGGAGAGACTGGCACAACTCCTTGAAGGAGCCTGAAAAGGTGGAGCCCAACTGCAGAGGAGTGAAGGCTGCAGCTGAAAAGGACAGCTCAGCGGCCTTAGCCGCCTGCTCCTCAAAGGTCTTCATCTGCTCCAGCTGCTCGGCCAACCCTGTGGCTGCAGAGACCGCCTAACAGGCTTCCTTGGATTTGACCGGCGGGTTCCATTTCTCTGGGTGGTCCAACTGCAAATGGGTGAGGTGGTCGTCGAGTACCGGGTGGTGGAACGAGCCTGGGTATCAGGCTCATGACCCAGGCAGTAAATGCATGAGGAGTGCGGGTCGGTACGCAACATTTTCGGCCCGCATGGGCACCGATGGAACCCGGGTGGGGACTTTTCCTCCATCGCGGTCGCAATCAAAGATCGAGTTGAAGACAAAGCTCTAATGAGTTTAAGTTTACGTATAAAATCTGACGATTTGAATGCCAGGGCCTACTCAACATGGGAGCGGTAAGGAGGAACCCTGCTTCTTCCAGCGGAAAGGAAGATCTGGTGTCATGGAGCAGAGCTGAGGGATATACCAACTGGGTGGGTCGGAGGAGCCAGCTTGAAGACTTTCTGGCAAATTTTAAAGGGGAAAGGACATGCCAATAAGTGTGGATAAACAACATTTCCACATCCTTAGAAATTACAGAGGGACAATACATTGCAGTGCAGTACACATACACACACACTGCACAATACCTTTACAAGAGTCCCCATCCCCCACTGCCCAGTACATTACAGTACATTGCACAATACCGCCGCACGAGTCCCCGTCCCCCATTGCCCAGTACACTACAGAGGAACATTACAGTACACTGCCCAGTAGATTACAGCAAAACATTATGTTACAGAACCTTACACACACACACACACACACACACTATAGAATACCTTTGCATGAGCCCTGGTCTCAGCAAACTTAATCTTGAAGTCAAACATCTCCGGTGGAGGCTGTTGCTGTTCTTGCTGCTGCTTCTCTGCCGATGCCTCCTGCTGGCTCATCAGCTGCATGTTCACCTCCTAAATGTGTCAAAGATGAAGGGCAAAAAGAAAGAGAATCAGACCATGCAATCAGAAAACAGAGCACTGAAAATGAAAGTACAGTTACGTAAGAACTTACTGTAACAGTAGATCTTCGAGAGGAGCTCATGCAGCAGGTAATACTAATAGGACTAATGCCGTCACGCATTGGGACCCCACGGAAAAATCTTGTAGCTAGCAGTCTGAGGCAGGGGACCGCCCCTGTCAGCTCCGCCCGACGTCAGACATGGGCGGTCCCCCGGCGTCATCTCAGTTCTCATTCCGGAGAACCAGCTGAAGTAAATGGAGAACCGAGCAGGATCTCCCCTACCCTAAATAAGGGTAACAGTAGTTCCTGGGGGATGGAGGGTGGGAAAGCCACCTGCTGCAAGAGCTCCTCTTGAAGATCTACTGTTACATAGAAACATAGATTTTGACGGCAGATAAGGACCGCTTGGCCCACCCAGTCTGCCCATTTCCCTACCTAATGGATAAGCTGCAGATCCTAGTTAACCAGCAGTCTACTTCTTCCTACCCCCACTGCCTAGAATTGCCTTATGACTGTCCCATGCATGCTTGAATTCCACCACTGTTTTTGACTCCACAACCTCCTCCGGAAGGCCGTTCCATGCATCCACAACCCTCTCTGTTGCGGTAAGTTCTTACATAACTGATCTGACTTAGAGGTGAAGCTCTTGCAGCAGGTATTACTAATAGGACTGAGTCCCAAGAAGTACCCAAAGATGGACCCAGATCTGACGGGTGGGGGAGAAGAATAAACAGCTAAGAAGCCTCAAGAGAGCAGGCCCTGAAGGACGGCTAGTCCGAAACCTGCTCTCCTCCTAGAGGCTATGTCCAAGCTGTAATGTCTAATGAAAATGTGGACTGTGCTCCAGGTTGCAGCACACAGAGATCTGCCATGGACACATTCCTCAGTGAGGCAAAGGAGGTAGCCACAGCTTGGGTGGAGTGGCCCTTGATCGAGCCCGGCAAGGGCTTACCATAATGCTTGTAACAAAAAGAAATGCAGTAGACTAACCACCGGGTTACTGTCTGCTTGATGACAGGAGCCCCTATCTTGCTGAGAGCAAAGGAGACAAACAACTGGTCTGTCTTCCTGAAGGAACTGGTTCTGTGAAGGTAATAACGCAGAACTCTGTGAACATCCAGAGTATGCAAAATGCTTCCCCTTTACTGGAGAACTCCGGAAAATAAACCAGAAGTTGGATGTCGTGGTTCAGCGTCAGTTAGGACACCACCTTCGGTAAAAACCTGAGATTCATACGGAGGGCCACCCTGTCCCTGTGAAACACAAGATAAGGCTCCTTACACACAAGGGCCTGAAGCTCGGAAACCCTCAGAGCAGAAGTAACAGCAACTAAAAATAATGTTTCCAAGAGAGAAAGCGAAGCTCACAAGTCATGGCTGGTTCGAAGGCAGGCAGGGTAAGCTTCTCGAGAACAAAAAGGAAATCCAAGGGGGGGAACAGTGTCTCTCTTCGGGAGTCTGATATGCAAGACAGCTTGCAGAAAGGTCTTGTACACATTAAGCTGTGCCAGAGTCTTCTACCAAAACAGTGCATGATATGCTGAGAAGGCACACAAGTGCACCTTGATGGATGAGTAGCTCAAGTCCAGGTTCAAAAGGTGAAGGTAGTCTAGCACATGCTTGACCGGACATTCCAGAGGATCTAGGGAACGTGCTTTTGCCCAGAGGCAGAAACGCTTCCACTTCATGGCATAGGTTGCCCTTGTGGAGGGTTTCCTCGCTGCTACTAAGACCTGTGCCACCCTGCTTGACACTCCTAATCTCTCTTCTGCTAGGACTGCAGGAGCCAGGCATGCAAATGAAGAGACCACAGAGCAGGATGGAGAAGCGTCCCCTGCTCCTGAGAGAACAAGTGAGTGGAGAGGGGCAACTGCATGGGAGGCTCTGTGGCCAGTTGCTGTAGCACCGGCTATCAGATCTGTTGAGGCCAAAGAGGAGCTACCAGAATCATTCTGGCCTCCTCTGTCTGCAACTTGAGAAGGACTCTCTGAATGAGAGGGAAGGCATACAGAAACCTCCCTGTCCAGGAGACGGACAATGCGTCTCACCAGAAAACACCAGGCCCTGGATCTAGCAAGCAAAAATCTGGCAGTTTGACTCTGCAAGGGGATGCAAAGAGGTCCAACTCTGGTCGGCCCCAACAACAGAAGAGGTCGTCTGCGACTTCTTGGAGCAACTCCTACTCGTGGTTCAGAGAACGAGAGCAACTTAGACTGTCGGCGAGAACATTTTGGCTTCTGGGCACATGCACTGCCGAGAGATCCAGATGGTGTTCCACTGCCCAGTCCCAAACTCTCATGACCTCCCTGCATAGGGGATATGACTGAGTACCCCCTTGCTTGTTGATGTAGAAGACAACCAGGGTATTGTTTGACTGCACCAAGAGAGGACCCAAGATACCTGGTCCTGAAAAGCCAGAAGTGTGTATAGAATGGCTCTCATTTCAAGAATGTTGATATGAAGAGACCGTTCTATGGGGGACCAAGCTCCTCTGGTCCTGTGATTTCCTAGATGGGGTCCCCAACCTGAATGTGAGGTGTCTGTCGTCAAAGTCTGCAAAGGGCACGGTATCTGGAAAGCTCCTCTCTTGAGATGTGGATGGCAGAGCCACCACTGGAAAGAACAACAGATCACCACTGAGACTAGAATCGGATGATCCAAGTCATCCACCTCCTGGTCCCACTGAACCCTGAGATGCCACTGCAGAACCCTCATGTTCAGTCTGGCGAGAGGGACCGTTGCTATGGCCGTCACCATGTGGCCTAGTACTGCAGAATTACCCTCGCTGGAAGAGAAACTGCTGCTTGAACCCTGCGTGCCAGGTCCATCAGACGGCCCACCCTGTCAGATGGCAGGAAGGCTTTGCCCTGGGTAATGTCCAGCACAGCTCCAATGTACTGAAGCCGCTAGAGGGCCAAGGTTGCGACTTCGGCGGTTTACAGTGACACCCAGGGAGAGAAATAGATCCTTCGTCTCTTTCAGGGCCAAAGCCAACTAGCTTGCTGACTGAGCCGAAATAAGCCAGTTGTCCAGGTAAGGGTAGATGAAGTGGCCTGTCCTCCTCAAGACCGCTGCTACCACCTCCAGGCGCTTGGTGAAAACCCTGGGTGTCGACGAAAGGCTGAAGGGCAAGACCCTGAACTGATAGTGCCGGTCTTGAAAGCGGAAGCGTAGAAACCTCCTGTGTGAGGGCAGGACCTTGATGTGCATATAGGCATCCTGCATATCAAGGGAGCATAACCAGTCTCCCTGATGGGGGGGGGGGGGTAACAGGCTTGTCAATGTCATCATCCAGAATCTATGGTACTTGATAAACAGCTTGAGTTAGCAGAGATCCAGTATGGGACAAAGATCTCCCATTTTCTTGGGAACCAGGAAAAAATGGGAGTATAAGCCTGTGCTCCACTGGGCAGGGGGAACCGGCTGAATAGCCTTCTTCTGAAGGAGGGACTGTATTTAGTCCACCAAAAGCCAGGCATGGTCGGGAGAACAATGTTGTTTGGGGGGGGGTGAATTGTCCGAGGGTATGCTGAGAAACTCGAGAGAGTAACCCCTATGAATGGTTTCTAGCACCCATTGGTCAGAGGTGATACTGGACCATTCTGCGAGGTAAAGGGAAACCTCCCTCCTACTGTCTCACTCTGCATGACCAGAGGAAGAGGAGGGGGCTGCAGCGAGTCAGGCTGTACAGGGGGAATCTGAGCCTGGGACCCGAGGAGCTTTGGGTTGCTTGGGGCCCTGGACACCTTGAGGGACAGGGTGGCCACGCCTCTTGAACCCTTTTCCTTGGGGTTGCTTGCCCCCTCATCCCTGATCTTTATGAAAGGGAAGACAAAGGGGACCTTAAGGCTCCAACTTATACATCTTATGAACGTCAGCAACAGCCTTGCCTGAATCTTGCAGGCTTTTGACGAGCGACTACCTCCTGGCCAAACAATTCTGGACCCTGGAAGGGAGCATCGAGTATGGACTCCTGAAGGTCAGGTCGAAAACCAGACACCGTAAGCCAGGAGTGCCTCAGACAGATTCCTGTTGCGGCCGCATAGGAAGTCATGTCCACCGAGTCATAAGAAAAGTGGAGAACGTGCTTGTCCACATCTACTCTGGACTGGACGTAAGCTAGGATCTCATTCTTACTGTTCAAGTCTGGCAGAGTTCCTACCGGCTCCATGGTCTTCTCCCAGAGGGACTGCTGGTATGTGACCATGTGGGCAAGAAAGTTCAGCAAGCAGACAGATCCGATGGCTGATGAATATACTTCTCTGCCCCAGTGATCCAACTTTTTGGACTCTACATCAGGGGGCTGGGTGTTCAGGTGCTTGGGTTGACTGACACAGCCATGAGCAGCTGCCAGCTCCAAACAGTCTGCCTTAGGATGCTCCCACAAGAAAGGTTCCTCTTTGGGGGCTTTATAGTCTGTCCACCTTCCTAGGAACAGCCGAGGTGGACGATTGTTTCTGCCAAGTAAGCCTGGTGACGTCCTGGAAAGGCGCCACCAGTGGTGAGATAATTAGAGGCTTGGGTTCTTTGGACCATAGAAACTTGGCTAGCCGCTTTCATTCTGGGTCCAGCTCCTCAGTGTCCCACTCATAAATGTACTGTATATGGCGCATAATGTCCAGGACAAGGGGTCATCGGGGGGGAGGGGGGACCTGGGCGAGTTCCTGGGACCTGGAGATGAGGGGGCAAACCCCTCCTCATCCAAGGAAGAGGGGCTCGCAGCACCTTCATCCGAAGAGGTTGGGTGCCCGCTGGAAGAGGGGACCAGGGACTAGTACCTTCCCCTCCTATTGCCTTTTGGATCTGGTTGGGGTTGGTCACCCCCATCAGGTTTGTCAGGAGTTGGAGGGGGGCCCATAGGAGGCTCTCTTGGAAGAGGGTCAGAGGGTCTGTACAGTAGGACCCCTTTGACCATATTCCACCAAGCTGAAAAAAAGAGACCCGATGTCTGCTAGAAGAACCATAGGTGGGGCGGGCGTCAGATTCGCAGGACCGGGTGTCTGCGGAGCCTGAGGATCTGGCGTCCGGTCAGAGGAACCCTCTTTGGCCTTGTCCAGCTGCTGCTTGACGTCCGTGTCCCCAGTGTCACGAGCAGGAGGGGGCCCCCTCGGGCGACCGACCTTTGGAAAGTGGGGAGGGCGTCCATATATCATCCAGCGACAGCCTCTGCTCTGGCGTCAGGACCCGAGTCGCTGAGTCCCAGGACAGGGTGACCAGCGCAAGGAACACCTGTCAGCTGGGGGTGGGTGTACCTTGGCTGGAGGAGGAGGCGTCCGATGGCGAATGGCCTCCTGTTGCCTGTCTGAGTTGTCCGGTCATTTGCGTTTCTTGGACGACACGCTGGGCTTATGGCTGGAGTCCTTAGGCCTGCCGGAAGGCGAGTGATCTTCCTTGGGTGACCCAGTCGAGGATTTGTGGGGTCGGTGGGCCAGGGAAGGCTGGGCAGATGAACGCCCAGAGAAAGACTGCTCCCTGTGCTTATCTGGAGAAGAGGAGGGAGCCGACTTCAAGGATGTCCCTGCAGCCATCAGAGGGACTGAACCCGACCTCCCACCAGAGGTTGAAGATGAAGACGCCCTGGAAGGAGACTTTTGGTGGGACTCAGACCTGGCCCTATCCTTCTCCCTATGGTGTTTCCCTCCCAAAGCCTTCTCTCTTTGGGGGGGGGGGTCCTTGGTGGGAGAAGAAGAGCTGCGCTCAGAGGTCCTCTGCATAGCTTCCACCTTCTACTCGATGAGATGGGCTTTAAGGGCGTTGGCTCTCCGAGTTCTCCTCTTCTGGTTAAATTTCTTGCAGTGCGGGCAGTCGGCAGGCCGATGGTTGGGGCTTAGACAGATGAGGTAGGCCGCATGGGCGTCCTTGGCCAGTATCTGTTTCCCTCACGCACACTTTGACTTGCGCCAAGGTGGAGCAGGTGAAGACATGCAAGAGAATAATTAACTATCAAAAATCGTGAAAACTTGGAAATGGCAAAAAAGCACGGTCGACTGCGAGTAAAGGTGCCCATAGAGCCAAACTAAATGGGTCGACGGCAGGAAAAGAACTAAGATGGCGCCAAGGGACCGCCCCTTTATACTACATCTAACGTCAGGCAGAGCCAACTTCGGGGGCGGTCCACTGCCTCAGACTGCTAGCTACAAGATTTTTCCGTAGGGTCCTAATGCCTGGCGGCATTACTCCTATTAGTAATACCTGCTGCAAGAGCTCCACCTTGAAGTCAGATCACAGAGCATACAACTTGAACACAGATCATGCAACCTGAACACTAGTGCATACTACTCCAGAAGGTGAAAGAAACTAAAGCCCTCTGTCTCCAAACGTGCTGTAAACTCTTCAAGTGATCCCTCTGAAAAAGCCAAGTACAGCAAAACCGGTCAGGAATCTGTTCAGCTGCTTTCCATGATTTGGTAAATAAAATACACTGGAGAAAAGTATGTGCAAGTCTTGGTGCAGGTTTTCCTTTCTGCATATGAAAACTCTACAAGTAGGAATGCAGTGCCAGAGAATGGCAAATAATGACAGCTCTGGACTAGCGACAGTTCAGGTGCAAGGCTGACTTCCATACTATGCAAGGGTCTGTGAAAGGTGAGACAAGTCAGATACAATCTAGGTGAGAGTAGTGCCGACTTCTCTTCTCTAGAGATTCAGTATCAGTATACAACATTATACTAAGTGCTCTCTAGAGACTATGTACTGAGTGTCCCAAACGTTCCCTACAGACACTGTACTTAAAGTTCTAAATGCCTTCCAGAGACAGTGTTAAATGATCTTTAGACGTGTGTACTGAGTGTCCCAAATTCTGTTTAGAGATTTGTACTGAGCTCTTCAAATACTCTCTAGAGACAGTGTACTACATGCCCAATTGAGATTGTGCACTACCTTTTCTCTCGACACTGTGCACTGAGGGCCCCAAATGCACTTTAGAAACTGTGTACTAAATGTTCTCTAGAGCCCAACTGCAGAGTGCCATGAACCCACTCCTAGGGGCCATGTCCACTGAGCTCACAGTGCCCACCTCTAAGTGCAATCCATGACAGGGGGAACAGGAATACCCTCCAAGTGTCCGTCTAGTAGTGCTCACTGCATTCACAACTGAACACTTGCCACAAGGTCACAAGGCAGCCTCTCAAATCTAAGTTTGGGTAAAATACAGTCTCAAGTCTTTAGCCAGGAGCGAACCCTCCTTGGTTGCTGCACTGGGGGAAGAGACCCACAGCATTACGAGCTCTTTGAGTCTGGCTCTTGCAACCCTGATTTGTGTCTTCTCCCACAGGTGGTGCAGCATCCTAGTTCCCCTCACAGACCCTCCCAAAACCCAAGTATCTCCCCTACTTGGGCCCCAGATTCCCTTTTCAGGATCCTAGTCTTGGTAGCGAATGGTAGCACTTCAGTAATTAAAGGCTGGTCTCAGAATTAAAGGTTTTACCTCTACACACACAAAAAGCACTCACAGGCAGTTTTAAAAGCAAAATGCTTTTACTAAATTTAAATGATCATCATACAAACTTTAAAAGCAAAAGATTTAGGAATGTGATTACAGAATAATCAAAAATAAAGGTGGAAATATACATGCAAAAGTGCACTGTAAAATTTTAACTGTCCAGTTTCTACCTGGTTCGTGGATGATCAAAGTCCAGAAAAATAAAAAAGTTTTCAAAACCCAGCTCTCTCTTGCTTTCACTGGTCCTTAGTCTGAATTTTCTTGTCTGTCAGGGGAGTGTCCAAAATGCAAAGCAATGCCCTTCTGTTTGGAGGGGTTTATATGCATGGGCCTTCAGTCTGTGGTTAGCTGATGGTCCTATGTTTTTAGGCCAGCAGGGGCCTCTCTTGCTCTTTCAAGTTTTAAGGTAATCTAGATTAGTATTTTCCTTCCACAGCCTAACTTCCTGCCACTTAATATGTAAATATACCGTAACAGTTCCTGGAACTTAAGTAATTTTCTCTTGAAGTATAAGGTTTTATGATAGGGGAGATGGTTTCTCCCATCCTGAGATATTATTACATGTGTTTCCCTATAATTAGCTAACGAGGGACATTCCATTGCTTTGAAATGGCATCTTCATTTCCTGGCTAATCAGCCTGTTCTCAGATCACAGAGGAATGTCAACTGTTTTGCAAGACATTCTCTCTTTCCTGTGACCTTTCTGGTAACACTAGGCATTCTTTTGGCAACCCTTAGTTCTGGCTGGTTTAGAAATTTTAAATATAACCAAAATCCTCTGCAGGTAACCCTTTTAAAGCATAAACAAAATCACAGGAAAAATATAAAAAAAATATGACTGAAATATGCCAGCAGTTGGCAAACTCACCACACTGAGTGCTCTAAATGCTCTCTAGAGACTACTTACTGACAGTCCCAAATGTTATCTAAAGATTGTGTGTTAAATGCCCACTAGAGACTGTATAATCAATGTTCACTCACTAGAGACTGTATAGTGAGTGTTCAAATGCTCTCTACAGATTGCATATTAAAGGGTCTCTAGAGACTTGCAGAGTGCCTCAAATGCTCTCTAAAGACTGCACACTAAATGCTCCCTAGAGACTACATATTGAGCGTTCCAGATGCCCTGTACAGACTGTGTACTATAAGTCACAAACACTCTCCAGAGACTATGCACTAAATCATCGCTAGACACTGTACTGAGTGTCCCAAATACTCTCTAGAGATATTTTACTGAGTTCCTCAAATGCGCTATAAGACTATGTACTAAATGCTCTCTAGAGACCGAGTAAGGAGTTTCAAATGCCCCAAATGCTCTCTAGAGACAGTGTACTGAGTTCCCCAAATGCTCCCTAGAGACTGCATACTAAATGCTTTCTACAGACCTGTAATAAGAGTCCCAAATATGCTCTAGATCGCGTAGAGTGCCCCAAATGCTATCTAGAGATTATATATTAAATGCTCTCTAGAGACTTGTGTACTGATCGTCCCAAATTGTTCTCAACAGACAGCGTGGAGTGCCCCACATGCCCTCTAGAGATTGTATAGTAAGTGTCATCTATTAACAGTGTACTGAGTGTCTCAAATGCTCTATGGAGATTGTGCACTGAATTACAACTAAAGACTGTACTGAGTGCCCAAAATGCTTATTTGGACAGTACACTGAACAGGGTCTCAAATGCTCTCTGGAGACTATGTAGTAAGTGTCAAATGTTCTCTACAGACACTGTACTTCCTCTTTAGAGACATGTAAAAAGTTTCCCAGATACTCTCTAGAGGTTTATATCAAATGGTCTCCAGAGACTTGTACAGAGAGCTTCAAATGCTCTTTAAAGATTGATTATACAATGGCAAGAAAGAATATTGGACTGTGATTGGTCAGTTTGGGGCTGGACCCATGGCGTTATCCCAGCACTACGCCACAGGTCTACTCTCATCATTATGGAGCATGATCCCTTTTTTTGCATCTCCTCTTAAGAAACAAAAATATTGTTCCACTCTAATAAAAACATTCTTTAAAATTATTTTTTAATTTTATATATAACAACAAGCCATTGTATAATAGGAATAATGCACTCCAGGGTGCGTGTCGTTTGGGAGAACGCCACACCCGGGGCATTGGATGCACTCGGCCTGTGGCCTCATGCCCAACCTCCCAGGCATGGCGTTATCCCAGCATGACACACACCCTGTCGTGCATTATTCCTTTAGCACTAAATGCTCATTAAGACGGCACACTGGGTGTTCCAAATGCTCTATACAGTGTACTGAGAGTCACACTCTCCAGAGACTGTGCACTAAATGATCTCCAGACGTGTACTACCTAGTACCCCAAAAGCTCTCTAAAGATTACGTACTGACAATCCTAATGGTCTCTAAAGATTGTGTACTACATGGTCTCTAGAGACTTGAAATGGATGCCCCAAAAGTTCTTGAGACAGTTTACTGAGAGTCTGGGTGTTCTCTAGGATTATGTTTTTATTTATTTATTTATTAATGGCATTGAAATTACAAACTTTTGAGTCAGAGACACTTTCACAAAAGCTCCACGTCAGAGTAAAGACACAAGCGAATGAGATACAGCTGAAGAACAGACGTACAGCGAGAACTGGAAATGACGTACCTACCGTAATTCTTGATCTTCTTGGACGAAGTCTCCACCACTCATTCACACTGACGGGATCTACGCTGGAGGAACTAGGACCCAGCGGGAGAAAACTGTTCGCAAGAGGGTCGTCGCCAGAGATGGAGCCATGAGGAGTGGCGCCGTGAGCCTCGGCTCGTGCGGCAATGACTATCTCGGCGTCAACCCTCCAACCACCTCAGTACCTTTTTTTCCAAGGAAGTGCAGCGTAACTAACCTAGAAGGATAACCTAACAAAAAAACGGACATAAGATAGTCTGAACGACCCGTATAAGAAGGGTAAACAAAGAAGTCTTTACAGCCTAAAGATTGAGGGAGTGAAGACCAACAACAGAGGTGAGCTCGGGGGGATGGTGGGTGGGCGTGTGAATGAGTGGTGGAGACTTCATCCAAGAAAATCAAGAATTACGGTAGGTACGTAATTTCCATATCTTCCTGGACATAAAGTCTCCACCACTCATTCACACTGATGGGAGAGTACCAAGCTAATAATCCCCCAAGAGAGTGGCAGGAGAGACCAAGAGCTCACAAATTTAGGACAGAAGTCTGTTAAGGGTAGTCCTGTCAAACGAAAGATGACGTCTGGCATGGACATCCAGGGCATAGTGGTTGACGAAAGTATGACTGAGCTCCAGGTAGCCGCATTGCAAATGTCTGCAATGGGCACATTGCACATTTCTGCCAGGGATGCCGTGACTGCTCTAGTAGAGTGAGCGTACACTCTGCCCTCCAGCTTAACCTGCGCCACGGAATAGCAGTGGCGAAGGCATGCCACCAGCCATACCGAAATGCATCTGATAGCGACAGGTTGATCCGGCTGGGTCTCGCTGAAGGAAACAAACAGTTGTTGAGCTTTGTGAATTTCTTTTGTTCTATCCAAATAGAAACGCAGAGCTCTTTTGACATCTGAAGAATGAAGGGTACACTCTCCTTCATTTTGGAAGTTTACAAAGTAAGTAGGTAGGACCAAAGGTTGATTTAGATGGAATTCTGAAACAACCTTAGGGAGAAACTTAGGATGGGTCCTAAGAACTACTTTGTCCTTATGAAACACAGTATATGGAGGGTCTGTGACCAAGGCATGTATTTCAGAGACCCTGCGGGCCGAGGTAATGGCCACCAGGAAGGCCATTTTCCAAGTGAGAAATTTCAGCTCGCAGGTAGTTAGAGGCTTGAAAGGCTTTTGAGTGAGCATGTCTAGCACAAGATTAATGTCCTAGGCTGTGACTGGATGTCTGACAGAAGGTCTGGTATGCAGAATACCCTTAAGAAACCTCTTAACTACTAGTAACTGAGCCAGTGATAAGGAGAGTACTGGCTCATGATAAGCTGAAACGGCACAAAGGTGAACTCTGACTGTAGAGTATTGCAGACCTGAATTTGAGAGGTCTAAAAGGTACTCTAGAACTTTATTTGGTGGAAGGAAAAAGGATTCAAAGAGGATTTTGCACACCAGAGAGAAAAACGCTTCCATTTGACTGTGTACATTTTTTTTAGTGGCTGGCTTGCACGCAGCCAAAAGAATATCTGAAATTCTCTGAGAGACATTAAACCTGTTCACTTCTATCTCTTCAGGAGCCAAGAGTGAAGGTGAAGCCACCTCAGATTGGGATGGACCACAGGCCCCTGGGTCAGAAGGTTTGTCTGAAGGAGAAGCGCTTTTGGAGGGTTTTCTGACATACTGTTGAGTAACGGAAACCATATCTGTCAAGGCCAGAAGGGAGCAATGAGGATCATTTTGTCACCCTGGGACTCGAATTTCAGAGGTACCCTCTCAATTAGTGGAAGAAGAGGAAAGGCGTATAGAAAGCATTTTGTCCACTGCAGCCTGAATGCATCCTGACAGAAAATGCCAGGCCCTGGATTTCTGGAGCAGAAGAGAGGCAGTTTTGTGTTGAGTGGGGATGCAAAAAGGTCCAAGTATGGAGTTCCCCACTATGCGAATAGTGACTGAACTACGGTTGAGTCAAGAGACCACTCGTGAGGATCTGTCTCTGTTCTGCTGAGATGGTTTGCCAGTTCATTCTGCACTCCCGGCAGGTAGACCTCCTGAATTAGAGCCTTGTGCTCTAGGCACCATTCCCACACTCTCATCACTTCCCTGCATGAAGGGTAAGAGTGTGCACCGCCCTGCTTGTTAATGTAATACATCACTGCTTTGTTGTCCATTTGAAGGAGAATGCTCTTGTGTAAGAGAATGTCCTTCAAAGCCCGGACTGCATAAAGGATGGCTCTCATTTCCAGGACATTCATGTGAAACTAGGACTTGCCCTGAGTCCACGTACCTTGGGTGTGGAGATTCTGACAGTGAGCTCCCCACCCCATCAGGGACGCGTCCGTGGTAATGGAAATCTGATGATACAGGGGAGCAAAAGGATACCCTTCCAGAAGGTTGATCTCTTGCAACCACCAGGTTCTGTCACCTTGATGAGAAAGGACTGAGGGTAAGTGGTTGGGGACCACTGAGTACATAGCATCCATTGAGAGGTTCTCATGTGGAGGCGTGCTAGGGGTACAGTGAACACCGAGGATGCCATAAGACCCAGCATCCATTGCATCGAGATAGCTTGAACCGAGCTGTTCTCCCCTGATATATCGGGCCATCTGTAGGATATCACTCCTTCTGTTCTCCGGAAGAAAAGCATTTGCACAGGAGGTGTCCAGAAGAGTTCCTATGAAAAGGAGCTTCTGGCAGGGCTGCAACTGTGATTTCTTGAGGTTTAACAGGACTCCCATGGATGTGAGAAAACTTGAAGCCGTAGCTACGGCGTCGAGAGTTTCTTGCCTGGAGGAGCTTGCCAGGAGCTAGTCGTCCAGATGTGGGAACACTTGGATTCCGACCTTTCTGAGATGCGCTGCGAGAACTGCACAACACTTTGTAAAAACTCATAGCGCCAAGGATAGCCCAAAGGGCAGGACTCTGAACTGATAATGCTGGCCCAGAGCTATAAACTGCAGGTATTTGTGATGCTTTGGATGTATAGGAATATGTTGGGAAGCGTCCTGCATGTCCTGGGAAGCTAGCCAATCATGTTGATGATGCAAGGGTAACAGGGTCCCGAGCAATATCATCTTGAACTTTTTCTTGAAAAGAAACTTGTTTAACTTTCTGAGGTCCAGAATGGGACGCATGCCACTGGTCTTTTTCGGGACCAGGAGTAATGGGAGTAGAAACCCGTGTTTCGTTGATCCAGCGGAACTTTTTCTACTGCCTTGTTGTTCAGAAGGCCTTGTATCTCAGAGGCAAGAAGGTCTGACTGAGCTGTTAACAGCCTGAGCTGTCATTTGGGAGGACGATCCGGAGGGGTTTCTGAAAGGCTGAGGAAGTATCCCTCGTTGATTATCCAGCGGACCCATTTGTCTGATGTTAAGGACTTCCACTGGTTGTAGAACTGAGTCAGATGTCCTCCCACCACTGAGGAGGAGTCCCCTCGGGCAGTTGAGGTGGGACTCGGGCCAGAAACTCGGAAGGTGGCACTGGGCGCTTTGGGCCCTTGTGCCTTCTGTTGCGTTTTCTTTTGAGGCTGAGGGGCTTGGTTTTAGTTGAAACCTCCCCTGCCCTTGCCCCGAAAGGAATGATGGTTGTGAACCTGACGCTTGTTAACACCCCCCCCCGAGAATGGGTGGGAGAGGGTCGAGCCACTTTAATGGCCGACCTAGTCTTCTGTGTGGCCTCCAGAGCTTGCTCTACACTTCAGGTCCGAACAGATACATACAGTCAAAGGGTAATGCCATGACCTGCTGTTGGGCATCATTCGTGAAGCCCGAAGTGCGTAACCAGGAATGACGACGGGTACAAATGCCTGCCGCCGCTCGGGAAGCAGTAGTAAAAGCGTCCATAGCTGCTTTAACCTGCTGGTTGTTGGACTCGATACCCCTGGTTATGGTCTGAAGTAGCTCTGAACTAGTGTCTGACTAGCGCAGAGCTTCTACCATCTGTTTGAGCGAATGTCAAAGAACATACTCATATTGAGAAAAGTAGCCCTGGTAGCTGGCACTACGCATACCCAGGGTGGAGGCAGCAAAGACTCTCTTACCTAAGGTGTCTATCTTATGAGATTCTTTGTTTATAGGCCGGGCTGTGGATGCCTGAGGAAGAACGGCCTTATCATTCTCCACCAAGACTACAATGGGGTCTACAAATGCCAGGGAGGCCAAAATGGGTCGATCCTTGAGAACAGCATACTTTCTATCTATGGACTTAGCCACAGAAGGAAAGAGAGCGGGATTATTCCATACGATTTGAGAGAGTGTCTCAAAGGAATGTTGTACCGGGGGAGTTAAATCCATAGGGATCTCTGGGACATGAAGGTATTGGAGCCTTAAGAGCTTCCCAGGATCGATATCTGTAGTCTGCAGAGAAAGAGTAGAATTCAAATTTTTCAGCAGAGACTTAAATGACAGGTCCTCGACCACAGGCTCTGCGACAGGATTAGGTCCTGTTCCTTCTATGTCATCACCCAGCCGAAGGTCTGGGTCAGGCTCAATATCATCTCCTGACAGTCCAGGAGGGACTGTATGGACAGGAAAGGAGTGAAAATAGGAAAATTACGTACCTACCGTAATTCTTGATCTTCTCTTGTATCTTCACCATTCATTACTTACTGGGTGTAAGCCGGAGGCGCGCACCCGTCACGAGCGTTTTTTTTTTTTTTTTAAATTGCCTAACGGCCCCACCCTCGAGAGCGACGTCATGCGTGAGGCGGCCGTTAGTAGAGACCGACTCCTCCTCCAACTCAGTTCTGTGAGCCGGAGAGGCAAAAATGAAAGCAGAAAATATAGATAGCGAGGCAAGATAGCCGAGGGATAGCAAAGCAAGGAAGAATGAACTGAAAAAGGAATAAGCCGATGGAGGAAGGACAGAGGAGATAAGAACATCCTTAGCCTAGGGAGTGCAGGGCCTCCTTACCTGGGCGACTCTAGGAGGAGAGATGAGTAAGGAAATGAGAAAATAGAAGAAGAAGAAGAAGAGAAGAGAGATGGGATGTTGAAGGGACCAGAATGCTCCAGAGCATAGTTAGCTTATAGCCGAAGGCTCGACTAAAGGGGAAGCAAGAATCCCCGGAGATAGAGCTGCAGAGAAGGTTCACCGAACCCGCTAGACAGACTCAGGAGGGCATAGTCCTCATCTTCAACATGCCATTGTTCTTGACACCCACCTCGGGCTCCTGGCCGCGGAAGGCCTTTAACTGGAGGACAGCCGAGGAGGGAAGAATAAAACCCCAGCAGCATGAGAGCGCTGCTCAGGGGTTTAGAAATGGAAAATGTAAGCCTTTCAGGCGTTCCAAGATAGAACGGGACTCAGACTGACTGGCTAAGGCCGCCAAGGCTTAGGCTGGCTAAGATTGATTTGGTCAGCAGAGCTCTACTGTAAAAATTGTCCAGGAGGACACTTAAGGGAGAAACCACTTAGCAAAACAGCGAGAAGGATAGCCTACCTTCTCATTTGCCTTCTTGTTTGATTTCTCCTCTTCCTTTTTTTTACAGATAGAAAAAATTTTTTTTTTTTTACTAGATGCATGACCCAGATACCAAGATGCCTATAGCAGTCGGAGAGAGTTCCCTCAGCATTTTTTTTTTTTTTTTAAAGAGAAAGGAACAGACGTACTCATTCCTCTGCTCTGCAAGGCAAGAATAGAGGGGGATTAGATTTCAGGGCAACTATCTGAACACGGGATTGCAGGATCAAAACTGAATAGCCTGAGCCAGGCCAAACAACCCCAGAGGTATCTTGCCATAAGAATAGCAAGAGATAGTTGTGCAGTCTGATCGCCAATGCAATCCACGAGATGGCCCATGAATCTTAGAGTAAATAATTTTTCTGGATTTTAAAACCCCCCAAGAAGATTTTTTTTTTTTTTGAAAATGAAGCAATTTTCCTATATTTTATATAATGCAGAGAGAGGAAAGGCGGAGGTGGAGAAGCCACAGGAAGAGGCCACTGAGGGGATGGTGGGCGGGTGTAAGTAATGAATGGTGAAGATACAAGAAGATCAAAATTACAGTGAGTCGTAATTTTCCTATCTTCCTTGTCAATCTTCACCATTCATTCCTCCTGAGTGAGTACAAGCTCCTCTTCCCAGGAGGGGAAGAGGCCATACCCTGAGGAACAAGACCCCCAGCCTTCTGCTGGTGAGAAACAGAAGGAGAAGACCCTGGCTTATTCAGAAAGCCTAAGTGGGAGAAGAGCTAGGAGGTGCCTCCCGAGGACGGAGCGGAGGGAGCCCCTGTAAAGTCTCCTAGCTCTGGATGAGAAAAGACGGGTCCCCCGGAAGGCGGAGCGAATCACCCTACGCCGGGCCAGGGGTGACAACCTGGAAGGCCGAAGCCATGCCGTCCGCCTGATGCAGATCGCTGTCCCCGCAAGCCTGGAAGCCACCTCATTGGCGTCATAAGATGCCCTTGCTTGGTGTCTTGCCAGCTCCAGGCCTACCGCGGAGAGGGCAACGGCTTGTCTGGTTTGCTCCGTGTCAGGCATAGATGCCAGCAGCTGGGACATCATCGACCACAGATGCGGTTGTAGGCAGCGTGGTGAGCCTGATGTGATGCAATACATGCACTCGCCGCGAAGAGAGAACACTCTTAGCTAGCGTCGAACTGGAGAGAGTCCGAATCCGGTGGTGGTCGTGCCAGGCAACGGCGCCCAGAAGGAGTATCCAGGTATACCAAACCTGAGGACGGGTTGGGAAGGGAACCTAGAGACTCAGAGGGCACAATACCTCGCTGGCAGTCCGCCGGGGCTGGGAAGAAAGCGGCAGGGAACTGCCAGGACGGATAGGCGCCTCCTGGAAGGATAGGCCAGGAAGGTACCACCAGATGCTGGGCACTGAATTCACCAAGGAATTCACGCGTCACCCGTTCGTATTGTGTCTCTCGAACGTGGGAAATCCGGAGATCCCTCACCATCCTCGAGAGAAGCTGATATTCTGTGAAATCAGCATCGGAGGACAGATGAGCAGGGGGTTCCTCTCCCTCAGAGGAGGGAGACGAGGATGATGGGGAACTGGAATGTCCAGAGGATTCCTGCGGCGGTGGGGAGAGTCGAAAGACCCGCTCATGCATGTATCTAACATATGAGGGGAAGGCCGCCAGAGACCTTGAACTGCTCCCAGGATAACGGACCCGTAGGACCGACATGGCCTGGGAGCGGGGGTGGTGAAGGCAGAGAGATGGGAGAGGGGCACCTCCGGAGGCAACTGCTCTCTGCGAGGCTCTGGAATCCGGGAAGGGAGCTCTAGTAGGAGGGATCCCGGATATCAAACCAGGCATGAGAGCGGAACTCTGGGAAGCGGAGCCTGGAAGAGCCCTGGGAGAAACTCCCCTGTGACGGACGCCGGGACTGCATGGATCCAGAAGGGCAGTCCGCACAAACGCCCGCCAGAGGACACCCTAGAACCCTGGGGGGGCGGGCTCTGCACTGGCTCCTGGCCACCCCTGAGGTGGCCAAAGAAGACCGAGCAGCAGGACGCCTGCCCCTCAACCTCTCAGTTCCGAGGGCCCTCCTCCCGACTGCAACGCTCCCCTAACCCCAGAGGAGGTAACAGCACCCCGGGGTAGCTGTCACCGGACCTCCAGAGAGGAGCCTCCCCTCATCACCCCACGCCTGCCCCGGGACTCTCAGCCACCCCGCCAGGAACCCTCAGGAGACGACGGCAAGGGGACAGAGGGAGGGGCCCGCTGCGCCGCCTGGTACCCCTAGCCACCGAGGACCCAGATTCGAAGAATGGGATGCCAGGATGGGTCCACATCTGAGTCATCGTCCTCCGAGGAGGCGAGACCAGCACCTCGATGCTTAGCCACCCAAGGGTCCCCGAGCCCCGGAGGCCATGAGCAGCCCAGTGCAGTCTTGGCCATCGCCCCACCACGCCCGGCAGTATGAGGCCCAACCCCACACCCAAGCGGCTCCAGCAGACCCGGCACCGCCAGGAGAGGAAGGCTGTCGGCACACGTCGGCTGGCGCCGAAAGCGGCGGCACCGTCAGCGCGCCCGCCAAAACTCATCGGCACAGCGAGCGAGCGCCCGAGGCCAAAAACAGCACCAGCAGCGCCGCCCTGATCACGGCGCCGCGGGCGCGATCGCAGCCCGCGAGCGCAGCCCGCTCCGATCCTGGCACATGGCGGCGGGATCTGAAACTAGGCGCGGGGCAGGCGCCAGCTGATCACGGGATCGAAGCCGCCCGCGAGACGACGAGTCCACCCGGCGGGCCCAGCAAGAGCCTCGACTGCGGAGAGCCTGCACCTCGAGGACGTGACTGCGGCGGTGTCAGCGCTACGCGGCCAGACTCTGACGCTCCCAACACCATGGAAGGGCCTCCCCTCGGCAAGAGGGAGAGACCCCCTCCTCCTCGGACCGTATAGGCCGGGAGGGGACCAGGAAAGACCTAAGGATCTCGCCGAGATTCCTCAGCGACGCAGTCCCGAAGTCGGCGGGGCCTTGCGAACGTCTGTAGCGGACTTGAGGGACGCTGACGGTCCATCGAGAAACAAGCGTCATGTAATCCATATTATGGTTGGGTCCCAGGCAACGAAGACAGACGCATGCCGGTCCGAGACGGAGAAATGCCGCCGCAGGAGCACCGACGCATAGGGGCACGGCCCGCTTTAGAAGAACGCTTTACCCAGAACCGACATAACGCTAAATAAACAAGATTAAACACAGTCGGAAATACACCCGCGCCGCATAAGGAAAGAAAAAGGAACAGTCTTACTGTAGGCGCCGAGTGTAGAAAAAGGAGTCGGATCGCGACTTTTGGGTTAGCTACTGGAACAGGTGCTGCCTCGGCGGGCGGGAGAAACAGAACTGAGTTGGAGGAGGGTCGGTACATTAACGGCCGCCCGCGCGCATGACGATGACGCCGCTTTCTCGAGGGTGGGGCCGCAGGGCACCCCAAAAAAAAAAAAAGTTTCCGTGACGGGTGCGCGCCTCCGGCTTACACCCAGGAAGTAATGAATGGTGAAGATTGACAAGGGAAGATCAGAAGGCAATGAGGAAGGAAAAGGGTTCAGAGTCGAGAAGCCCTGAAGGCTGGAAGACGTCATACCAAGCCTCGGCGCCAAAGAAGAGCATGGCACAGCTTGACATAATGCAGCGCATGGCACCAACAGGGCCTCTGGCGCCGAGGACAGCGCCGAAAAGCTGCATGGTGCCAAGGACGGCGCCCGGAAGTCAGACGGAGATTCGAGGACGGTATGATAATCCCAACAGCACCGAGAATGGCGCCGACAGACGACGGGCCGAGGACAGCGCCGAGCAACCCATCAACGCTGAAGGTGCCGAAACCAACCCAGGGCTCTGAAAAATAGGATCTGATGAGAAAGAAGGAAGGAGACCAGGAGATAGAGGCATCGGTGTGGCCCCCTGCGCCGCAGCCATGTGAGGGGGGGAAACACCTGAGCGCAGAGTCAACGGCACCGAAGAAGGCACCACGCGTCTAGGGAGGCCCAACCACCCTACCCGATCCCCCAAAAGGCCTGAAGGCCATGGTGTGACCAGGCCAGGCAGCTGGACCAACCTCTGAGTCCATTGCTCCATAACAGCGGCCCACTAATGAAACTGCTCATCTGAAGCCCTACCAGAAGGCAGAGAAGGGCTCCGTTGTCGAAGAGGTCAGTGACCGGAAACAGAAACCAGCGACTCCGAGGAGGAGACCAGCAACTGACCCCAATGACCGTCGACGTGCAGACATACCAGAGGGCAACCTCGAGTGATGCTTTCTCTTTGTTGACCTGTGGACTGAAGAAGAGCTCGAGGCCGAACGGTGCCGAGAATGTGATAGTTTTCTTTTATGCTTCTGGGGGACTGCCCATCCCCTCAGGAATTGGACCATCCCTTGTCAGACCCTCCCTCCAGAGACAGCGGCGGACCGGGCCCAGCCTGGCTGACTGAACAGCTTTCATACGAAGTCTCCCTACCGTCAAACGACCCGCTCATGGTCGACTCCGTCAATGTAGGCTGAGACGACTTCTTGAATAAGAAAAATTTTTATTAAATCGGTACTTATTCGAGATATACTACAAAACAATAAACTAAAAACTATTGCTGCTAGTTTGAAGTTTAACTCCCGGCAGATGAGCAACATCGTCACTGAAGCGCACTTGACGGTGGGGAAAAAAGGAACTGAGACGGTTGGAGGGTCGACGCCGAGATAGTCATTGCCGCACGAGCCGAGGCTCGCAGTGCCGCTCCACACAGCTCCATCTCTGGCACCGGTCCTCTTGCAAAAAGTTTGCTCCTGCTGGGTCCTAGCACCTCCGGCATAGATCTCATCGGTGTGAATGAGTGGTGGAGACTTTATGTCCAGGAAGATTTAAAATTTTCTATACAAGATAATAGCTAAGGTGGTCACAACAATTTTCTATACAAGATAATAGCTATGGTAGACATAACAATGCAAAAAAGGAACAGTGCAATTATATACAGGCCATGATAGGGAGGCAAACACTGCAGGGCGATGTACGCAGGACAAGTGTCCCTTGTCGATGGGTGGATGACAACCACACCAATAAGCGATGACCTTGAGAAGAGAGGGGTGGACAGCAGCTATGGGCAATTACAGTTACGGGAGGTGAGGAGATGGCTCCGGAGCATTGCCTTAAAAAGCCCCATCCTGCTTTTGGAGGAGATGGAAGCAGGGAGGGAGTTAAACCAAGTTGGGGCTCAGTAGAGGAAGGACCTCTGGGCCAGGGTGGTGCTGACTCTGGGTACGTGGAGAGAGGGTTTGGAGGAGCTGCGGGTGGAGAAAGTAAGGGGAGTAGGTCAGATAAGCATGGACAGGCCCGGGGGGGGGCCAGACCAGATATAATTTTCTTAGCGAAGAGGCAGGTCTGCTACAGTATCCTCTCCTCGAAATTGAGCCAGTTTGCCAAAGTGTAGAGGGTGCAGATGTGGGTAAGCCTGGAACTACCTGCGAGAAGGCGTCAGGCTTTGTTAAGGGATATTTTGATTCTAGGGAGGGCAGTGTTGTCCGCAGCCCTGCAGACCAAGAGCCCATAGTTGTCGAAGGATGGAATAGAGGATGTAATAACAGGCCTAAGGGCTTGCTATGTACTAACAGTGTACAGCTGTTCTCTAGGGACTTGGGCTAAGTGCCCCAAATGTGTACTGTAAATGTACTAAATGCTCTCTAGGGACTTGTACTGAGTGTCCCAATTGCATAGTGAGAATGTACTAAATGTTCTCTTGTAACTTGTACTGAGTACCCCAAATGTGTACTAAGACTGTACTAAATGTTCTCAAGGGACTTTACTAAAATCCCCCAATGTGTACCGAGAGTGTACTAAATGTTCTCCAGGGACTTGTATGGAGTGCCCTAAATGCCCTCTAGAGACTGTGTATTAAATGCTAACAACTGTAGTACTCAGTACCTCAAACGCTCTCTAGAGACTATGTATGGAAAGTCCCAAAATTCTTGAGAGACTATGTATTAAATGCTCAATTGATTGTACTGACAGGCTCATATGCTCTCCAGAGACTGTGTACTACGTGCTCTCTAGAGACGGTGTACTGAGTCCAAAATGTTCTCCAGCATTTACTAAATGCTGTCTGGACACTGTGTGCTGAGTGCATCAAAAGACCTCTAGAGATGGTCTCCTATCTGCCCCAACTGCTCTTTATGGACTACACTAAATGCACTCTAGCAAGTGTGTGTCACAAATGCTCCCCAGAGACTGAACTTAGTGTTCTCTAGAGAGAGTGTACTAAGTGTCCCAAATGCTCTCTAGAAACCGTGCACTGAATATCCTAAATATACTCAAGAGACTATCTACTAAATGCTCTCTAGTGGCTGTGCACCAAGTGCCAAAATGCTCTCTAGAGGCCAAGTACTAAATACTCTCTAGAGAATGCATCCCCAGTGCCCTAATGCTCTGTACAGACTGTGTGCTGTGTGTGACAGGGAGATCCTGCCACTCTTGAGGAGCGACCTTTCTTAAATCTGTTGCAGCAGTTCTTCTGTTTCTTAGCCTAGATCTATCCTTTACGATTTCTAGTCCATAATGTTGGCCACCTATGGCCCTCCCCTTTCTTGACTACGCTATTGTGCCCTCTTTAATTTTCCTTTTTCCTCTCAGGTCTGGATGTGGTTAAAGAACACTGGGAAGAAGGGAAGGAGGTGAGACATCTTAATGTTGTAGAGTACACGACTCAGTTACGCAAACTGCCTGGTGAGGCTTATCAACTTGGCACACCAGAGCTAAGAACAGAAGCAAGACTTGCAGAAAGAAAGATATGTTCAGGGTTTGAAGACTAAAACATTTCAGCCAGGGGATAAAGTGTTGTTACTCCTTCCCTCTACAGAGAACAAACTACTCCCAAAATGGCAGGGTTTCTTCACCATTTGGGGGCAAACAGAAAGAGCCAGTAGCCCAAAAGACATTAAACTGTCTAAACGTATGGACAAATGAAGCCCAAGGTAGAGAAGGTTACAGCAGTAGCAAACGGACCAATACCTACCACAAAAAAGCATGCGAGATCTTTCCTAGGCTTGGCTGGCTATTACCGGAGATTCATTCCTAATTTCTCAGCCATTGCCTGTCTTTTGACTGATCTCACTAAAAAATAATGCCGAATAAGGTTCAATTGACCTCTATTTATGATGAGGCATTTAGGAATATCAAGGCCATTCTATGTACAGGTCCTGTTATTGAAAAACCCTGACTTCAAGTGTCTGAGGTTCAAACCGATGCATCAGAGAATGGTACTGGGGCAGTCTTATCTCGGAAAATAGATGGGGAAGAACATCCAATCATGTATATCAGCAGGAAGCCACATGAGAGGGAGAGAAGATATGCTACCATAGAGAAAGAATGCTTTGCTCTGAAGTGGGCTATTGAGTCTCTGAAATATTATTTGTGGGGGCTGAATTTAAGGTTGTAGCTGATCATAACTCCCTCTGCTGGTTGCACCAGATGAGAGAAAAAAATACCTGTATAATGCGCGGGTACTTGCTCTTCAGCCCTATAGATTTACTGTGTCTTACAGGGCAGGACAAAATATGTAAATGCTGATTTCAAGTCTATATATGGTGCAGATCCAGAAGCAAATGATTTGATTTATTTATTTAATTCACAAGTCGGATTTACAAACCTTTGAGTCAAAGACTCATTTACAAAGGCACCTTATCACAGGGAGGGGAGACAACATATTCGTGAAGCAAGGCAGTGGAGAACAATACAGGTGAGATACAAAAGAGCATACAAAGCAAGGCATTTCAGTGAGCAAATAGGTGAGATACAGAAGAGCATACAAAACTAAGCTATTTAGTGTCCGAGTGGAGCATGCAGGTTACAGTTTGTGGTGTACAGACTACAACAAGCTTTTGTAAATGAACTAGCACATACGTAATACTATAAGAGACAGATTGGTTCAGAATGGCACTCTCGGAAAGCCCTATAATGGGCATTTACAGCTCCGATTGTCAGTGAGGTGTTTGCGTAGGGCGATTCTGAAGGGGCTGATTTCGGGGATGTTTGTAATGTACGTGGGAGGGAGTTATACCAAGAGGGTGCTCTGTGGTGAAAAGACCTTTGGGCGAGGTCCTAGCTCTAGGCACCTGGAAGGTGGCTTTGGTAGTATTATGGCATTTCCACCGGGTGGTAGGCCCATTGAAAAGGATGTAGTGGACTTGGGGCACAGCCCAAGAAGAGCCTTTTTTGCCAGTATATAGGTGTGGTATTGCAGGCGTTCTTCAAATGTGAGTATGTTAGAGGCGGAGTAGAGCCGGCATGTGTGAGTTCTGCTGGGGGCACCGGTCAGGAGTCTGCAGGCTTTGTTGATAGAGGTCTGGACTTTGGTGAGGGCAGTGGGGTCAGCAGCTGCATAGGTAGGAAGTCCATAATCAACCAAAGACAGGATGGAGGAAGTGACAGCCAGCCTCAGGGCAAACTCAGGGAGGCAGTCTTTGTGGCGGTAGAGGAGTCCAATCCGTGCATTCATGGCAGTGGACAGAGTTAAGATCATCATGGAAGGAGAAAGCCGAGTCGAAGGTGATGCCCAGGTATTTGTATGTTGATACCTGTTTAAGGGGGTGGAGGGTGCTGGGAACGATGCGAAGGGGAACATTTCTGGAGTTACTTTGGCGGTGTGCAAAAATCATAGATTTTGTCTTCTTGAGGTTCAGAACCAGACGATGGTCGAGGAACCACTTTTCAGCTTGGCTGAAGGTGAGTTGCAGGGAGCTCTGGAGTGTGAGTGGGTCAGGGTGTGAGGCGACGAGGACTGGGTCGTCAATGTATAGAAGCGTTTTGCCTGTGTAGGAGCTGGGGAGGGTGTTTAAAAAGAGACTGAACAATGTGGGGCCCAGGATGGAGCCTTGAGGGACCCCGGAGCGTACAGGTAGGGCAGTTGATAGGATACCATTTAATTTGACCCACTGGGATCTATCCTGGACGTAGCTGGTGAACCAGGCCAGAGGGCCAGATGAGAAGCCCAGCTGATGGAGGGAGTCAAGCATTAGTGGGTGACACACCATGTCAAAGGCCTTGGATAGGTCAATGAACACTGCCCCGGCAATCTCCCCAGCATCAAGTGCAGAATGTATTTGGTGGGAGAACTCCAATAGGGCTGTAGTGGTGCTGTGACCAGGGCGGAAGACATGCTGCTCTGGGCATAGTATGTTGTACTTGGATAGGTAATCCACGAGTTGGGTGGATACTATTTTCTCCAGGGCTTTGGGGGATGGAGATAGATCTGTAATTGTTTGGTAATGTGCGGTCTCCATTTTTATGGATGGGGTAATTTCAGTCAGTTTCCATGCGCTCGGGAATTGGCCGAGGCATAGGGATCGGTTAAGAAGGTCAGTGAGGGGGACTAACATAACATCAAGTGTTAGATGGAGTATCCTGGAGTCAAGGGGGTCACAGCTTGGGTTGTGGGAGGAAATGGCTTTTAGGAGGATTGGCTTGATGTCATGGGGAAAGATGGTCTTGAAGAGAAATGGGGTCGGGAAATAGCTGGTCGGCTGGGTGCATGGATAGGGTCAAAGAAGTGGGCAGGAAGGACTGCACTTAGGTCAGAAAATGTTGAGTTGAGGCAGTCAGCAACACGTGGTAGGTCGGTATTAATTGTGCCGTTAATAACCATCTAAGAAGGGGGGGGAGAGCAGGTCTTCCCATTAAGCTCCTTTTTGTTATCCCAGAAAGCCTGGGCAGAGCCCCAGGATGAGTCAAGGTGGCTTGATAGTAACTGGCCTTGGCTTGTCTTATGGCCCAGGTGCATTGGTTGCGAGCGGTGTTATAGGCTTGCCTGTCAGCTGTCCTGCCGGACTCAACAGCCATGTGCCACAGGTTATCACGCTGCTTCAGTTGCTGGATCAGAGAGGGGGAAATCCAGGCAGCATTGTGTTTTCTGGAGTGGGTGTTGGTGATAGGGGCGAAGATGTCACAGGCCTTGCAGAAGGCACTGGTGAGGAAGGCTAGAGCAGTATCTATATCCGTTTCGAGGGAGATCGGGGACCAGTCGAGCTGGGCAAGGTACTGCTTTAGCTTATTAATGCCCCCGGGGCGGAAGCGGCGACAGGAGGTGGTTCTGTACGCAGGACTGAGCGTGGGGGAGGATCAGAAGCAGAGAATTGGTGAGTGGTCGCTAAGGGAGTTGGCCAGGACATTAACAGACTTGATTTTGTGTGGGCGGTTAGAGAGAACTATATCTGGGAAGGAGCTGGTCCCACTTGATTGGTTAAATCTGGTGGGCCGAGAGACTAATTGAGAGAGGTCAAGGGCTGTAAAGTTGTCCTTAACGTGTGTTGTAGTGGAGCCAAGCCAGTTTTTTGTTGAGGTCTCCTAGGACGAGCTGTTCAGCCTTATGTGGCAGGGTAGAGAGATAGTCAGTGAGAGAGCGGATAGCTAGACTTTGTGCCCGTGGGGGTATGTAGGTGGTTGTGAGGTACAGAGGGCCATGGCCCGGGTCAGGGGTGATTTTTAGGGTGATGGCTTGGGCCCAGTGGTCGAGCTTGGGGGAAGGTAGTGCGTGATCCAGGAGGGAGTCACGCAGGTAGACTGCACACCCATCGCCACACTTACCCACACGATCTTCTCTAAAAAGGGTGAAGCCGGAGAGGGAGACAGCAGAGTCTAGAGTTGACTGGGAGAGCCAGGTCTCCACTATAGCAAGAATTTCGGGCGTGTGTTGGGAGACCCAACACTGGAGTGCAGCAGTCTTTCTTGGGAGACTGCAAATATTCATAGAGGCAATGCAGAGGCCATGTCCAGCAGGGGGTGCGGGTCCGGTCCAGGGTTAGGGTAGACATTCCCAGAGGGCATGAGGAGTAAGGTGATGAGACGGAGAAAGGGACTACGGCGGTTGTGGTAGAGGTGCTTGGGCAGATGCAAGAATCTGGGGGGGCAGTGCACGGGATGGGTAGGGAGTTAAGGGCAGGTATGGCTAGGACAGAGAGGGACCACCTTCCACTGTGTACAGGGGGCAGGGGGGTGGGCGCAGTGGGGTGATCCAGCGCGTGAGGTGCATTAGTGATGAGCAGAAAACAGATGGGAGGGCTATGATACATCTATGTTGGTCCAATAAAAGGTAACAAAAAGAACAAAGTGCTTTAGCTTTCAAACCAACCCAGTCCGTCCTCGGAAGCGTAATGACAGTTATTTAGAAAGTACCCAGATCATGCAGAAAAAAAAACAAAATAAATTCCTGTTTGTATGCCATGTACATGTATTTTTTGTAGTTCTATTTTGTGTGGCTTATTTTTAACCTACAATTATGGCAATCCGACTGGGGTTTGTTTTTCATGAACTGCACTCATAATTGAGCTATACAGATCTGTGCTCTTGATGTCCTTATCTTACTCTGTAGGTATCTCTTTGTCACTTTAATTTATGTGCAGTGCACTCCTTGCATGATGCTATGCGCTAAGCACATCTGACCTTTAGGCTTTTTCAGCTGAAGCTGAACTAGTTTTCTAAGCTTCTCTGTGTGTTATTTTTTTAAAATGAGTATTTTAAACCCATGGGAATTTTTTCTGGTTTTTTTTCTGCATGAACTGGGTGTTAAAAGTGTAGAATTTTTCAAATAACTGTCATTATACTTCAGAGGAAGGACTGGATTGATCCAAAAGCTAAAGTACTTTGTTGTTCTGCTTCTGGGTCTGTTCTTACAAGGACCAATATGGCAAAGACTAAATCTGTGTGTAGATATGGTGTAGGAATTGATGTCAATGGAATATGACGGACTTTCCCTAAACGGAGATGGGAAGGCACCGTTAGTCTCTGTTGAGAAATGTATTAACACCTCAGGGTAAAGGGTAAAGCATGATGATATCCACTGTGTTTATGATGGAATGTTTATCGTTAATAGGGACCCTAGGACACAGCCTTCCGAAAATGGATGGGTGGAAGCTCCATCCCTTCCTGGGACAGGAAGGTGGTAAGCAGTCTGAGATAACTGCTTCCCTCTTAAGGTGGGGAATATGTGACAGGGAGATCCTGCCACTCGTGAGGACCGACTTTTTTTTAAACCTGTTGCAACAGTTCTTCTGTTTCTTAGCCTAATATATCCTTTACAATTTCTAGTCAATAAGGTTGGCCACCTATGCCTCCCCCTCCCTTTTTTTGACTATGCTACAGTGTCCTCTTTAATTTTCCTTTTCCCTCTCAGGTCCTCGTACAGGGAGGTTATTGTGGTGAACTCCAAGCTTATGTAAAACAACAGGTTGTTTATCGCTGTTAGATTTAGTATGTAATGGCACTATGTCATAAATTATCTTGATGTATATACCTTATATTTATGAACCCTGTAGATGTTGAAAATACCATGGCACTAGGTGTT
Organism: Neoceratodus forsteri; assembly: GCA_016271365.2. NCBI lineage: Eukaryota > Metazoa > Chordata > Ceratodontiformes > Ceratodontidae > Neoceratodus > Neoceratodus forsteri. The sequence continues at coordinate 1,294,553,993 of CM057454.1, read as the reverse complement.
TTTACTGTATGATAGAAATTAAGTTGGTTGTGTTGTTAAACGCATGTAAATTGGTGCCATGCATTCCTGCTGTAAACTGAGCCAATCTGAAATTTCATGGTGATTTGCAAATATCCTATGAATGATGCTTTGCATTATGGAAGTAAGTGTGATGTTGCGTTTCTTTGAAACTTGGCTTATTGTCAATGCCCTTTGGGGCAACCCTTGTTTCAGTGCTTCTGCACTGAGGTTCTTTGTCTATAGTTTGTTTTGTCTTTTTTTCTTTTTGACCCCCCAACCACTCAAGCAAACAAGGCAATTATAGGGATGAAGGGTTTTCACTTAAAAGTTTAGATCAGTAAGTCAATAGGTGCTGACAATTGCAGAGGAAGAACATATATAGCCTGCTGCAGCAGACTGATGTACTGAAGAAGGAATATGCCATTGCTGAAGGTTATCTCTGTATTCTGAATAAACATCACACAGAGATTGCGTGTTGAAACTAAAGTTCATTGTCTGGTCCATTTGTTATCCCACTACCCCTCCACACTGCGTTATCCTAAATGCTTGCTGGGGATTGTCCACTAAATGCTTTCTAGAGACTGTGTACCAAGTGCCCCATGTGCCCTCTAGAGACTGTGCACACAGTATCCTAAATGCTCTCTAGAGACTAAGCAATAAACGCTTTCTAGAGAATGTGTATTGAGTGCTCCAAATGCTCATAAGAGACTAAGTGTGGACTGCCCCAACTACTCCCACGAGTAAAGTACACTTAAGTAGGAATTTACCGTAACAGCAGGTCTTCGAGAGAGGTTCCTTCAGTAGGTCATCACATACAGGACTAGTGCCATCTGGGCCGCACGGCAAACTTTCCACGAATACCTGACGGGGGACTGCCCACCCGACGTTATGTGACTCTATATAGTGGGCGGTCCCCACGCCCACCCTCCAGAGGCTGGAAGAGGCCTGACAGCAGGAGGAAACAGAGTCTGGAGTCCCTAAATAAAAAAGGGGGAAGGAGGGAGAGAGGGAGGGAAAAATATGACCTACTGAAGGAACCTCTCTCGAAAGTCTACTGTTAAGGTAAGTTCCTACGTAACTGTACTATCTTACTTCGAGAGGGTTCCTTCAGTAGGTCATCACACATAGGACTGAATCCCAAGCAGTCCCTCCTAGGAGAGACCAAGAAAAACAGGGGAGGAGGAAAAACTCCAACAACAAAAGAAAAGACAGAGAAGAACCAGCCTAGGATGAAAGACCCTGCAGCACAGCTAGGCCAAAACCTGCCCTCCACCTAGAAGCAATGCCCAGACTGTAATGCTTGGTAAAGGTATGGACAGAACTCCAAGTGGCAGCTGCGCAAATATCTGCCGCACACACGTTACGCAAAAAGGCTGCAGAAGCAGCCATGCCCCTGGTAGAATGACCTTTGACGGCCCCCGGCAGAGGCTTGTCATACTTCTGGTAACAGAAGCAAAAGCAATTGCCAAACCATTTGGACAGACCCTGTTTAGAAACAGCCTTGCCCAAGGATTTGGGAGTGAAGGAAACAAAGAGTTGGTCATCCTTACGAAATTCTTTGGTACAGTGTGTATAAGAGCGGAGGATATGATGCACATCCATAGTGTGCAGAAGCACCTCACCTTTATTCGTAGGGGACGGAAAGAAAACTGGGAGCTTCACTAATTGGTTCAGTGTGACCTCAGACACCACCTTGGGTAGGAAGAAAAAATTACTCACCTTAGTAATGTTGTTTCTTCTAATGGAGTCTTGCTATATTATAGACATTAGCAGTTTGTTCCAGCTCTAGAACTGCCCCGGAGTGAAATGGTTAAAACCATTCCAAAATAGAATTTTGGCACGAGAGCAGCTCTATCTGTGTCATTTCAAACTTGAACTGTCACATCTTTACGAGCCAAACTCACTAAGGTCTGTGTGAAGCTGTACCTACACTAGCCAAAATGGCCACCTAAATAATAACAACCATTGATGGTCCCAACAGCCAAGACTCAAGTCAGGGGACCAGAAATACTAACACCATTCTAATAATATGAAAATGGAACATAAGTATAATAAAACACACACGCGCATACATACACACCCCAAAGTCCCAAAGGGGACAAAATGCTAACAGGACATAAGTAGTGCCACACTAAGTTGCCCGCACCCACCAAGTAGAGGTTCTGAGAGGGGCAGGTTGGAGGTCTATAATAGCAAGACTCATTAGAAGAAACAACATTACTAAGGTGAGTAATTTTTCTTCAAACAACATGAAGTCTTGCTATATTATAGACATTAGCAGAATACACAGTACCTCCATGGAGGAGGGGCAGAACCTACTTAGGGAATAGGCTCTGAAGAACAGCTGTGCCAAACCGAGCACCTCTCCTGGCCTGGACATCCAGGGAGTAATGCTTGGTAAAAGTGTGTACCGTTTTCCAAGTAGCAGCCTGGCAAATCTCTAATAAAGGATATCTCTGGCAGCAGCTAGAGACGCAGCTGTACCCGGTAGAATGAGCCCTCAAACCGGGGGCCTCTGCCCACTTTCTGATAACAAAATTGGATACAAGAGACAATCCACCTGGCTATTGATCTCTTAGTGGCAGGTCTGCCTTTCCCAACTTCACCATAGGTAAGGAAAAGTTGGAGGGATTCGAACCTGTGACCTTTGGTACGCTCTATATAATAACTAAGAGCTCTCTTAACATCCAGGCTGTGCAACCTCCTCTAACCCGAAGAGGAGTGCTCAGGGAAAAATACTGGAAGGGAGATAGATTGATTAAGATGGAAATCTGAAACCACCTTAGGCAAAAACTTCCTATTAGTCCTAAGGACTACCTTATCCCTGTGGAAAGAAATAAAGTCAGTCTCCACTGACAAGGCTGCAATTCACTTATGCATCTGGCAGAAGTGATAGCCACTAGAAAAACAGTTTTCCAAGTTAGGTACTTAAGCTCTGCAGAAGACAGAGGTTCAAAAGGGGGTTGCATTAACTGGGCAATGCAAACATTAAGGTCCCAAGCAGGGGCCGGTTCCCGAAAGGGAGGATTAGTATGGAGTAATCCCTTAAAAAACTTGGAAAACACAGGATGAGAGGAAAGAGGATGACTTTCCTGCTGACACAAAAGCAGACACAGCTGCCAAATGAACTCTCAGGGTAGCCGGTCTGAGACCCAAGGAATTAAGATGTACCATGTAATCTAACAAAATGGGCAATTCAGCAGATTCTGGGAAATATTTTCCAGCACCCAAATGGAAAACCTTTTCCATTTAGAACTATAAGTAGCCCTAGTGGAAGGCTTTCTGGAAGCCTTTAGGATCTCAAGAACACCCTGAGAGAGGTGTAAATCAGCAAACTCTAACTCCTCAAGAGCCAGGCCTTGAGGTTGAGGGATTTGAGGTCGGATAACAAACCCTTCCCTGGGCACAAGTCAACAGATTGTGATTCCTGGGGAGGCACAGGGGAAGATGGACTGTCAGAGACAGAAGGAGGGGTACCAGGGCTGCCTGGCCAATCCGGGCAATCAGAATCACCCTGCAAGGCTGAGATCTGATTTTGACTAGTACTTTGAATAGGAGAGGAAAGGGGAAAGCAGAGGAACTTCCTCCCAATCCAGAAGAAGGGCATCCAGGGAACTGAGCCCAGCACTGAGGCCTGCAACAGAACAGAGGAAGTTTGTGATTGTCTGGGGCTGCAAAAGATCTATCTGAGGGATGCCCCACCTGGCAAAAACTATCCCCAGCACTTGAGGATCCAGGGACCATTCGTGATGGCCCTGGGAAACCCTACTGAGGGCATCTGCTAGGACATTGTCCTTCCTGGAAGATGAACTGCTATGAGGGAAGTGTTCAGGAATAGGCCAGAGACCACAACTTCATTGCCTCGGTGCACAAGGCCGAAGACCTAGTGCCCCCCTGTTTGTTGATGTACCACATTGTTGTGGTGGTGTCTGTTCTGACTTGTATCACCTTGTCGTGGACAAGATGGATGCAGAAAAAGCTTAAAGAGCTAAAAAGACAGCTCTGAGTTCCAGCAAATTGATGTGGAGCAGAGATTCCAGGGGGGACCAAACTCCCTGAGTGGAAAGGTCGCCCATGTGGGCTCCCCAACCCAGAAGGGAAGCATCTGTAGTGAGAGTCAAGTCGTGAGAAGGGGAAATGAAGGGAACCCCCGTTCTTAAATTGCTCTGATCCTGCCACCACTGGAGAGCTAGGATCAAGGTTCGAGTCACTGGGACCAACTTGGAAAGGGGGTCTCTTCTCTGAGACCAAAAGGTTCTCAAGTGAAACTGAATGTCTCTCATCTGAAATCTGGCTCCCTGCACAACAGCTGTGGATGCAGCCATGTGCCCCAGGACCTGCAGAAAGTGTCTTGCTGGTCGAGAGACCTGCAGAGTGAAGGAAGAGGCCAGAGCCACTAAATTCCTTACCCTTTCTGGGGGAAGAAAAGCTCTGGCTAGCTTTGTGTCCAATCCTGCCCCTATAAAGGTGAGTACCTGGACTGGTTCCAGAACCGACTTTAGTAGGTTTGCAGAAAAACCAAGGAGGTGAGAAGCTGCTGGGTGACCTGCAGGTGAGATTTTACCTGTTCTGGGGACTGGCCTACAATGAGCCAGTCGTCTAGATAGGGCAAAACAGCAATCCTCTCTGCCTCCTTAAGTGGGCCACTGCCACTGCTAGACACTTTGTGAATACCCTTGAGCAGAGGTAAGGTCAAGGGCATTGCTCTGAACTGGTAATGACCTGTGGGCAGTTAATCTGAGGTACTTCGATGGGATCTTCTGATTAGGACATGGAAGTAGGCATCCTTGAGGTCGGGAGGCTAGCCAGTCCCTGGCCTTAGGGAAGGTAAAATCATTGCCAGAGTTACCATTTTGAACTTTGGTTTCAAAAGATGCTTGTTCAGATATCTGAGATCTAAAATGGGCCCATTCTCTGTCTTTTTGGGGTAAGGAAGTATCTGAATACAGACCCCTGCCCTGATGCAGGGAGGAACCCTTTCTACTGCTCTGAGAGCTAACAGGGATGAGACCTCTGTTTCCACAGCGAGGGTCTCTGAAGCACTTGCAGGTGAGAAAAAGTCTGCTTCTCAACTTGGGAAACTTTTGAAGCTGAGAACCAGACCCTGACACTACTTCAGAACCCACTTGTCTGAGGTTAAAGAAGCCCAATTCTGACTGAAGTAAGCCAGCCTGCCCCCCCACTGGTACAGGAGAATCGGCCCTGGGCACCCCATCAGGGTGCCTGTTTCGCAGGAGCTTTAGGCTGGGGGGTGGGAGCAGGTCTGCCCACCCCTCGTCTGCCCCTGCCTGAAGAAGCCCCTCTGAGCATAGGCAGAGGAGGCCTGAGTCTGGTAGAAAGGCCTGTAAAGGCCTACCCCTACCCTGGAGGCATGCCTTTGAGGATGGCTTGCCGCTCCTTAGCCTGGGCACTCTTGTAAGTAGTCCTATATTCATCCATCTTCTTCATGTAATTCTCTGTCTGCTCTCCAAACAGAGAATTTCCCCACAGGAAAATCCATAGCCTTAGTCTAGGTATCCTGTGTCAAACTAGTACACCTGAGCCAGGCCAACCTACGAAAAGCTACAGATGTGCCACGACCCTAGAGGAACATCATTAACATCCACAGCAGCATGAAACTGAACCTAGAGGCTTCAATGCCATCAGCAGCCACCTGTTCTAGTTGACTAGCCAGCTGGCCATGGGCCTGCTTGGCCAACTGCATAACAGTATCCCATCTAGATTTCTGATACCTAGCTACATAAGCCATATAATTTGCTTGCCTGAGTCCCAGAGAGCTGCCATATACTATTTTTTCCATGGCATCAATCTTCCTGGAATCCTTGTCAGGAGGATGTGAAGCCAAGGGAATATTAGCTTTATCACAGGCAGCAGCCTGAACTATCCCAACATGACTGCACTGCTGAGAAAGGAATTCTGTATCAGGGCCTGACAATGTATACCTTCTGTCCATCTTTTTATCTACAGGACGCACAGAATTAGGAGCTTTTAAAATTTTAATTGTTTGTTTCCTAAAAGATTTATGTAAAGGAATAGACAATCTCCTAGACTCTGGAATATCCATCATTTCTACAAAATCAGGCTCCTCTTGCTCATCCACAGCCTCTTCTAAAGGAAGCTGGAGGGTTTCAGCAACTTTTATAAAAACATAAAATGAGATGGGGACTCAGACAGCATAGGGGAGATTCTAAAGGTCTGTCTGGGGAGATGTCGGTTCAATGGGCACACCCAGACCTTCCCCACATTCATACTGTTCATAATCCTCCTCCCCTCCTCTGGTTCATAAAATTCCTCAATATCATAATCCTGAACCACTGGGACGGACGAACCAACCTTTTACCAGATAGTGGTGGTTCGGACGGACCCTGAGACAGTGACTGGACAATTTGTATGGCTTTTTATATCTCTGCAGCAGTTGGAGAAGGAATTTTGGACTCCAGACCTGCTGATTTTCTTGTTTTCTTTACTGGAATTGGTTCCTCAGAACCAGCTTTTCTTTGGCCCGAGGAAGTCTGGCCCTGGTCAGAGGGCACTCCCTCTAGTTCGGTTGGCACCGAACCGGGCTGGCCATCCGGGTCAGTGGACTTTTTGGCCTCTCGTTCCCTGAGCCTGCCCAATCTTTTTTCCAGGGTGGCTGCAGGGAAATTCTTACATACCTGGTAGTCTGACTGGAGGTGGTCAAACCCCAAACAATAAACACATGTGGTGTGTGGGTCAGCCTTGGCAAAGACTTCCTCACAAACATCACAGTGTTGAAACCCAGTAGGCCCGGTTTTCTTTGGGTTTCTCAGACATAATGCCAGCCTAACCAAAACTTGCCCTTTTAGCAGCGGTGCCAGCAAGACACCACTTATCGGTTCCTAACCGTGTCACGGTATTGGAAAAAGCGTAATAAATCCGTTTTTTAGAACCGATAAGAACCGGAACCGCACTCTAAAATAGTAACTTTAGTTTTAAATGAGTTTTAAACCCACTGATCGGTTCAAAACCGAACCGATAACTTACAAGTTCCACACAGACAAAACCTTCATTTACTTACGTTACCACAGATAGAGCTTGAACCGAATGGTTTCGCGGTTAAATAAAACTATTCTCGGTTAAATCCAACCAGAAAACACTTTTAAACCGAGAAATGAACCGAGCAGAAGGAGAAATCTCCGGGCGACTGTTCACTGAGGCGAGTAAAGAATCTGACAGTTCAAGTTTGAAATGACACAGACAGAGCTGCTCTCGTGCCAAAATTCTATTTTGGAATGGTTTTAACCATTTCACTCCGGGGCAGTTCTAGAGCTGGAACAAACTGCTAATGTCTATAATATAGCAAGACTTCATGTTGTTTGAACATAGGAGTTGTCCTTAGGACCGCCTGGTCCCTATTGAAAATTAAATAAGGCTCTTTACACACTAGAGCCTGAAGCTCTGAAATCCTTCGAGCAGAAGTAACCGTAACTAAAAATAATACTTTCCAAGACAGGAAGCGTAAATCATAGCTCATCGCTGGTTCAAAAGGCGGGAGAGTGAACTTCTCCAAAACAAAATTAAAATTCCAAGGTGGAGTAGGGCTGCGGATGGAGGGTTTCAGATGGAGAATCCCTTTCAGAAAGGTTTTGGAGACTTCCAACTGAGCCACGGGTTTGCCATCCACCAGCTCATGGTATGCCAAGACAGCGGGGCAGTGGACCTTCAAAGACAAATAAGAAAGGCCTGAATCTGAAAGATGGAGGAGATATTCCATGACTTGTGGGGCAGAGCAGGAAAAGGGGTTCCAATCTTTGGAAGCCGCCCAAATGGAAAAACGCTTCCACTTCATAGCATAAGTGGAGCGGATAGAAGGCTTCCCAGACTTAACAAGAACTTGAGCAACTCAAGAGGAGACCCCGAAGCGAGAGACTGCTATGTCCGCAGGAGCCACGCATGCAGGTGCAGCGTCTGGAGTCCCGGATGCACGAGCCAACCCTGATTCTGTGTAAAAAGGTCACGTGTCAACAGAAGTGGAACCAGTAGTTCCTCTGCTAACTGCTGCAGAAGTGGGAACCAAATCTGTCTCACCCGGGGGGGGGGGGTGCGATGAGAATCATTCGCGCCTTCTCTGCCTGGAGCTTGAGTAGAACCCTCTGGAGAATGGGAAATGGAGGGAAAGTGTACAAAAATTTCCCTGTCCAAAAAAGAGAGAGCGCATCATGCCAGCAAGCACATGCCTTGGAACGAGCAAGCAAAAACTGTGAAGTTTTGCGTTGTAGTGGAAGGCGAACAGGTCTAGTTTCGGACGCACCCACCTTAGGAAGAGAGACTTTGCCACTTCCTGACTTAGTTCCCATTCGTGACTGAGGGTCTGAGACCTGCCGAGACCGTCCACCAGGAAGTTTTGAATTCCCAGAACATGCACGGTTGTTAACAACAGATCGTGCTGGACTGCCCAGTTCCACACACTCATCGCCTCCCTGCAAAGGGGATACAAACTAGTTCCTTCTTGTTTGTTGATGTACCAGACTACCGACATATTGTCCATCTGGACAAGCAGTGATCCCAAGGGAAGAAGAGTCTGGAACGCTTGTAAAGCGTACAAGACCGCTCTCATTTCCAAGACGTTGATGTACAACGACATCTCCAAGCAGAACCAGAGTCCCTGAGCTTGGTGTTCCCCTAAATGTGCACCCCATCCCAAATTCGCGGCACCTGTAGTCAGAGACACCGACGGGGCTGGCCTCCTGAAGGAGAGACCCAAGGAAAGCTTGCACAGATCCAACCACCAGTTCAGGTCTCTCTGAACTGCAGACAACACCAGAACAGGATTATCCAGGTTGTCCAGGAGTTGATCCCACTGCACCAGCAAAGACCACTAAGAGATTCTCATGTGGAACCTTGCCAGGGGAATGGTTGTGATGGAGGCCACCATCAGGCCGAGCAATCAGAGGATCTCCTGGGCCTGTATGTTCCTGGACGAGGCCACTAAGGAAGCCTGACGAATAAGGGTCTCCATCCTGCCTGGTGGAAGGAAGGCTCTGCTCTGGATAGTATCCAAGACCACCCCAATGAACTGTACTCTCTGGGTCGGGATAAAGGATGACCTGGGGACATTGACAGTAATCCCTGGTCTAGAAAACAAGTCCAGAATAGAAGTCAGAGCCTTTGTGAGAGCTCCCCTAGACGAGGCTGAAATCAGCCTATCGTCCAGGTAAGGGAAAACCACTATGCCCTGGCACCAAAGGAAAGCCGCCACCACCACAAGGCACTTGGTAAAAACCTAAGGTGCCAAAGAAAGGCCAAAGGGGAGGGCCTGAAACTGGAAGTGCTCCCCCTGGAAACAAAACTGCAGGAGCTGGCTGTGGTTGGGGGAAGATCGGGATGTGCAGGTAAGCATCCTGCATATTCAGGGTGCAAAGCCACTGATTCTCTAGGAGGAGAGGGAGTAGGCTTTGAAGAGTCAGCATGCGGAACTTTTTGTACTCGACAAACAGCTTGAGACTGCGAAAGTTGAGAATGGGTCTCAGGACACCTGTCTTTTCTGGAACCAGGAAAAAATATGGGAGTAGAACCCCTTCCCCTTTGCTGGAAGGGCACACTCTCTATGGCTCCTTTGAGTAAGAGAGTTTGAATTTCTTCCCTGATGAGAAGAGCCTGGTCTCCAGAACAGGCAGACCTTTTTGGAGGAAACGCTGGAGGAATCTCCAGAAACTCTATGGTGTATCCTAGGGACACCAGTTGCAGGACCCATGAATCAGAGGTAATGCTCTGCCACTCCTGCACGTGGCAGGCAAACCTCCCCCCCACTGGCTCCTTGCACTAGGGCCGAGGAAGGGGTGGGGCAAGGGAGTCAGGAGGTGGCAGGACGGGCAGGGGGAGGACCCCCTGAATGTTTCTGGTTCTTGGAGGTGGGAGGAGTGGCGGTACCCATCGACTTACGCTTGCCCTGGTGCCATGGCTTGCTTCCTCTGCCTCCAGGTCCTTTTCCAAAAGGGCTGCTGCTGTTGCTGGGCACGTGATCAGTACGTGGACTGCACTGACCTCAGGGCCTGACCTCGGTCCTATAAGTCGGTAACGATATCTTTGGTGTCTCCACTAAAAAAGCACCTAGCCCCAAAAGGGGGCATCCTGAATCGCAGTCTGGACCTCGTTGGTGAGGCCAGAGATATGAAGTCAGGCCTGTCGTTGAAGCGAGAAGGCAGTCATCGAGGTGCAGGCTACAGAATTGATGGAGTCGTATGTAGCCCGCAATGCATGCCTGCAAGAGATCCGGGACAGGCAGATATCCTTGGTGAGCTCCTCCTTAAGGTCGGAAGGGTCCCTAGCCTGGCTCTAGCCTCGAGCCTGGCCAAGGTAGCTTTCTGGTGAGACACCATATGGGCCACATAATTAAGGGACCGCAGCGCACATGTGGCCGATGAGAAGAACTTCTTCCCGAACTGGTCCATCTGCCTTGACTCCTTGTCAGGAGGAAAGGTGCTCATGTGCTTAGGTGCAGGGGAGTGGTCATGAGCAGCTGAAATCATGACGGAGTCCTCCTTCGGATGCGCATTAAGTAAAGGGGCATGTTTAGGCACCTGATAGACCCTGTCTGCTCTCTTAAGGACAGCCAGAAGTGAGTGAGGCATCTGCCATACCATGGTGGTGAAGTCTTGGCAAGGTCCGATCCATGGAAGAACAGGGATCGGGGACAGAGACTCAAGGTCCAGATGGTTGGCAAGTCTCTGGCAGACTGGATCCTGTCCCTCCGACTCCCAGTCAAAAAGTGGATTTGAATGGACCTCAGAAGGTCCGAAAAGGAAGGATCCTCTAGTGGGGATTTGGGAGAAATCTTGCCCTTAGGGACCTGAGATTCGTGATCCGAGGGCTCCTCTGATGATCTGTCATCCTCATCATCTCCCACTTCCGGATGGTCTCCAAGATCCGGAAGGACGATGTCCTTGGGTGTGGTCCCCATGATGTGAATGGTAGAAGGGGACGAACTACCCGGCAACGGGGACCTAGAAGAGCAGGTGGGAGTCTGCTCTCTAGGTCCGTCACCAACTCCATGCGCACCTCCTGCCACCAAGACTGAATAAAAGTCTTAAAGTCCAGTTGAGCCAGAGCTGGTGGAGGAGGCAGAGGAGGAGGGGGAGGAGGAGAAGGGATAACTGGGGGAGAAGGGTAATGATACCCCTGGTATCCAGGATAGCCATAGCCTGGATATGGAGTGTATCTGGGAAAACAGTGTCCGGCCCCACTCCAATCTGGAGGGGGACCAGCCGGAAGATGGTCCACAGGATACCCCAAGGGAAAATGCGAGACAGTCCAGGGTTGCGAATAAAGACCCAACGCCAGGCCTGACGGTGTGTGGGGAACCAAGGAAATCTGTGGTCGTAAAATCGGTGACAGGTCCGGACGAGCCGCCGGGCCGACAGCAGTCATCAGAGCCAGCACCACTCGATATGGCACTGGAAAAGGGTCCAGCGTGGAGAAGCCAGCGTTGGGCTCCAACAGAGGGGCCTCGTCTGGCACAAGAGCTGGTGGTGGAGGCAGACGAATGGACCCAAGCTCGGAGACCATCATCAGAGAGTCCGGCGCAGGCAGAGGTCGTGCCAGATCCAATGGAGGGATGCTGTCCAAGCAGGCGCTGGAGCTGGAACATTCCCACCAGAAAGGATAGGAGGGGCCTCCGGAGTAAGGCTGGACAGCTGTAGATGGACCTCCATCCCAGCAACTCCATCAGGGCAGTGGACCCAGAAGCATGCTCAACATCTAGGGGCCCGCACTGTCATCACCTAGGGTAGCGGTGGAAGAAGATGAGGCTACCGGCAAGGGGGGGGAGGGGCAGTCTCCCCTGGGCTCGTCCCGATGTTGGGTGTGCTGCCATTAAGACCCGATGGGACAGCCGCGTCTGAGCGCCCGCTACAGGAGGTCGACTGACCAGACGGAGCCAGGTGGGAGGGGGAAGAGCTCCCACCTGACTTTTCGGTTAAGGCCAGGCGGGTCCCTGAAGGCTGGGGAGCAGGCTTACCAGCGGCCAGGTGATTCCCAGAGGAGCCGGTGGATGACTTATTGGCCATGGTGGTGCGGCCATTGGCAGAGCCGGCGGTGGACTAACCCACGGTGGAAGATTGCCAGTCTGATCTGGGTCCCCTGCTACTGATTTCTCCTTAGGCGGCGGCTGGGAACAGGCCTTGCTAGTAGAGGGCCTAGAGGCTTCGGCCTAGAAACCCTCCGTGGAGCAGTCCCGCTCCCTGTGCTTCTCTTTCTCATGTTTTGAAGGGGAAGACGAAGAAGAATCGCGAATATGCTCCATTTGTTTCTCTAGAGACGCCATCCAGGTCTTCAAGAGATGGGCCTCCAGAACCTGATGCCTCCTTTTGCACGTGGCCTGGTTAAAAGGCTGGCAATCCAGGCAAGATGAAGTAGGATGGTCCGCGGACATCACATGTCCATCTTTATGAGGGATTTGAGTACCACGCGACTGACACTTCTTCAGAGAAGACATAGAAGGAAGATCGAAAATATGAGAGAGCATTCTGTATACCGAAGGAAAAAACTTTCTGTGACGATCACTGAGTGAGTCTACTGATGCAACTGACACGAGGCGACGGCAGAAAAGAACTGGAGGGCGGGCGTGGGAACCGCCCACTATATAGGGTAATGCTGACATCAGTCACGTGACATCTGGTGGGTGGTCACATCAGGTATTGCTGGAAAAGTCTGCCGTGTGGCCCAGACACCAGATGGCACTAGTCCTACATGTAATGACCTACTGAAGGAACCCTCTCGAAGTAAGTTCTCTTGAAACCATCCAGAAAACAATCAGGCACAGCTTAATGTTGCTATCCTGTGGTAAATGAGCACCAAACTGAGTGGCCATGTAAAGGAACTCAACCCAACTGACCCTCCACTGTGCTTCAGATGCACCCCCTACCTGTTTGGGCCCTGCAGTGACCTATGGCTCAATAGGTAGTCATTGACATCAGATGGATTACTCTCATTTACTGCTGATTGATAATTGAATAAGACTGCAATATACATTGGATCGAGCTGTTTTGCACTCCTGCATATAAATGTGTGAGTGTCTGGCAGAAATAGGGAAGTAAATGAACATTACATACTCATGGTAATTGTTGATCTTCCAGAAAATCTTCATCATTCATTCACACTGATGGGTCCAAGCCGGAGGTACTGGGATCCCATGGAAACAAAGTCTTTTGCAGCTTAGGAAGTGAAGCGGACGTGGTGCCAGCGCCCATAAAATAACGATAGCGCGTCTTGCATGTGGGCCAGCTAGTAACGATGCCAGGCCCCTCCTTTCTAAGTTCATTTTGCCAGGAGAAATGAAACAAGTGGGAGAGAAAGAAGAGAGGGCTGTAGACTACTAGCCTGAAAGGCTAGGAAAAGGACATAGGATATAGATATAGAAAACACATTTAAACCTGACCACCAACTTAGTAGAACTAAGGGCTGGCCCTAAGGGTGGCACAAGGGTAGCGGGTACACGAGGCAGAACCTATCCCAACCAAGTCCAAGGGAGTCCAGCACTCGCTCTGAAGGCAGTGTACCCTGATGAAGACTGCTGCTGAAGTGTTGGGGTGTCTAATGGTACCGACCCTCTCCTTGTTTTGTGAATTTCACAATAAATTTTGTACCTACAGTTTGCGAGTTCTTGCCATTTTATTCCTATGGTACACTGCCTTCAGTGCGAGTGCTGAGCTCACCTGGACATGATTCGTACCATAACAGGAGTTAGCAGCTCCCTGCCCAGCACCAGCTCTTCCTCCACCTGTGCACACCTGACCCTGGATGATGGCCTATCCCGACCACCTGGACAGGGAGGTAGAGAGAGAGAGAGAAAGGCAGCAGCCCTGGAATATAGCTCAGGCAGACACAGAGAGGCAGAGGCCTCTGTGCAATCAAGATGGCAAAATGCCAACTTAACTAAAATAGCCTTTGTACTCCCAAGAGGACAATAATTTCAGTAGGGTAAGAACCTAAAACTCCTCAAGAGCTGAGGTCTAGTACTGGCCTTAAATCTCCAGTTCACCTTGGAATCAGAAAGTACCAGGAGTAAACCCTTGATTTACTTCTGCAGCCGGGACTAATTCTACAGTCCTTCTGTGGAGAGGGACTGAACCTCCTCCAGAAGAAGGGCAAGATGTCCCGGAGAATACCGGTTTGGCAACAGGGGAGTAAACAGGGGGCCAGTAAGCAGCTCTAGGGCACATCCGTGCTAAACCACTTCCAGAACCCAAGCATCTGTAGTGATCTCCCTCCACTTTGACAGAAACATGGAGATCTGGCCCCCCACCAAGACCTCTTGAAGCAGTGAAGCCGGAGGTAACAAGAGAGGAGTCAGAAGGCACCGGGGTGGTGGGGGTGCCAGTAACAGTCTGACTTTTTGGAAGTCTACCATGGATGCCAGGAGGGCAACTTTGGGGCATGGGAATAAGAGGGCTGAAGCCTCTGTGATCCACGGCTGGGGCCACTGGAATAACCTCAGTCAGGGCAGACATAAGGCCTACAAAAGAACCACAACCCCTTACTCTTGGTATGGGGTTCAAAGTGTGCTGGGATCTGAAAGTCATCCTTGAAGTCTGAAGATCTTGTGAAATATTATCAACATCATCGCCAAACAGTTACTTTCCTCTGAAAGGAACATTCATGACAGACTGTTGTACAGCGGAGGAAAAGCCAGCTACTCTAAGCCAATGCATATCTCAGAGGCAGCTGCTCTGGTAGCAGCATCAGAGGCATCATAGGCAGAACTGAGGACATGCTGACCTGCCTCTTGGCCATTAGCAATTGTTTGTTTAGCGAATATTTTGTCCTGGCCCCCAAGAAATGTTTCTGCCAGAGTGGCCATAGTCTTCCAAAGGCAATGTAGCTGGGGCAAAAGTCTTTTCCCGTTACCTCCAATTTCAATAACTCCTTTGTCAGGAGGCAGGGAGCTCAAATGTTTTGCTACTTTAGAGCTATTGAAAGTTGCCATAACTACCAGAGAATCTGTTTCAGCCTGTGACAAATAATATGGCTTAGCAGTAGGTTCCTAGGAACAGCATGGAACTGTGCAAGGCTATGCCAAGCAGCATCTTCTAGAACTGAATGCACTGAAGCAATAATCACTGTAGGAGAGGCTGAAACTTCAAAGAACTCAAAGATTTCTCTTAGAAGAATCCTCTTTCTCAACCTGGAACCCCAGTCTGGCCTGCGCCTGTCCAACGAAGGCCTGAAATGAGGCATCCTCACTGGGAGGTCAAGGTGTATTTACCACACTCCCTTCAGAGCAGAACAGAGTACAGCTGGAGTCAACCCCATCTATTATCTCGTTCTCTTCTTTCACAGCTTCCACCTCCTCCCCAATGTATTCTGGATTATATTCTGGTTTGTTGTTGCCGTCCACCATTATAGGCATGGGGTTGACAGGACTAGGAGAAACAGGAGGAGAAGTGGACGACTGGCGTCCCACTGACAGTGGACTGTATGTGAGATTATACCGAAGCAGGTGTGGAATATGGAAACACTGACGGCAAAGCCATGGATGGGAACAGCTGAGGTGCCGATGATGCAGGCATCAACAGCAGCAGCAGAAGGTGCCAAAACAGCTTCAACACTGTTTGATACAATGCCTGGGAGTCGATGGAGCCTGAAGGGTCATCGACAGCTGAGATGCCGAGAAAGTACCCGACAAACAGGCTGAGAGTCCTCAATTGAGAAGGATGAGCTGACTCCACTTCCCGACCTTGGGGTCTATAACACAAGGGAACACATCAATTTGTTCCAGTCATTTCGCTCCATGACAACTCGTTCCAGATTATTAGCACCATCGTCAATCAGCTTCCACGCCAATCTGTCCCCGGACGATTCGCTCCCATAACATATCATACTATACTCCAACAACAATTACATTATGACTTCCACTTATACTACCCTTGAGCACATTGCCTCGTCTGGTAGGCAAATTGTGCCAACCTGGGGTTTATTTTTATATTTACACTGGGGTTGAATGGCCTGGGGACGAACTGAGATGGGAGCTGCCTGACACTGAAGCTAATAATCTGGGTGAGTTGTCACAGAGTGAAATGACTGGGATGAACTGTGATGTAAGTCACACAATCGGGGCAGGACACACTGTCGTAGTAAGAGACCCACTTTTTTCAGTTGACTTACCTTACCTGTTTAAGTGGTGAACAGGAACAGTCTGGAGAAGAGCCTTTTTCCTTTTTGCACTTCTGTGTGGTGGCGTTTATCAACCAACTTTCACAATTTATCTTTTTTTCTTCAATGAGTCAGCACTGGCCACAATCGACTGCTGAAACGGACAGGCCAATGGTGAGCTGGAATGGAGTAGTGACAGAAGTGAAGCCACCTTCACCCCAGCCTGCTTCTCTAGTTGCTGGATGAGAAGAAAATTTTCTAAAGCTTTTCTCCAACATCTCCTGGTTAAACCCTATGCAGATTGTGCATGCTTTAACATTGTGGTTTGTACCAAGGCAACAGATACAAAGGGAGTGGTCGTTGCCTTTATAAATTTTAACATCACCACAACTGCAACAGCAGAACATCAGTTCTTTGCACATTTGCGGCTAACAGCAAAATATTTGCAAAAGTTCGATGGGGATCTTCAGAAGCGGTGAACTGACAAACTATTCACTTGAGGCATGCTGGGCAAAGATGTTATACTGGCTCCAGGTGCTAGAGCTTCAGGCCTACATAAGTTGCGATCCACTGCCCTGCTGTTGGGACTCCTAGGAGTACCCAATTCCAACACTGTTGTCACTCCTCCATGGCCTAGAGCCACGAAGGAGGCATCTACGACCTTATGGAGGCATCCTCTTGCCACCACTGACATCCCCAGAGACCCCCCCCATGTGCGGTATCGTGCTGGAGCTGCACCTCACCCCACTTTGAGGCTCTAGGTATTGCATACTCCATCTGGGCCACAGAGCCTGTGGCACAACTGACCTAAAGATGCAGGTTCTGCTGACACAAACTTTCTGGGGAGGAAGGTTTTCACCTCAGTGCTCTCCCTTACGTACATCTCGGCACATCAGGCCTATATGGTAACTTATAGCCATTGCCTATGGTTGCAACTTCATGGCCTTTTAGCTGTAATGTCTCAGAGTGAGACAGGCAAGCCACTGACCTTTCTGCCTATGGTATGGAGGTAACAAGACACCAACTGAGGGCACCTTACGCTGACAGTGAAGTCGCATCCACATTGCTATGATCTCAGTCTGTCTTAGATGGATGGCATGGCTTCGCCTACCAAGACTGACACCTTTTGCCCAGCATAAGGCACTCAACTCACATTTCCAGGGGGCTCATTTCTTCTTCCCAGGGTCATGTGGGAGATTTCAGGAAACCCACCTCTTCCTATGCCATAGGAGCATTCGCTTACACTTGACCAGTCACAGGTCTCGCCAGAACTGGTAAAGCCCTCTCCCTCAGGTGTTCTTCCCCACTTAGAAGCTGAGGGTATTCTGTACCTTCAAGGAGAGCCAGCTCTTCCCTCATTAAACAGGAAATCCTGGTACTCAGACCCATTAGTGGGAGTCACTGGTGAAGACTGATTATGGGGAGATAGAAAAGTAACATACTTACCACAACTGGTGATCTTCGAGAATATCTTCTCCACTGAGTACCACACCCACCCACCATCCCCCTCTCTAGCAGAGCCAGAGTCTCTGGGCAGTTCACCCTGCGGAATGCATCAGTATGATGCTTGGTACTCTGCCTCTCTCTCCTTGCTGTCTCCCGTTTAAGGAGTTAGGTACTGAAGAAGAAGTAGTACAGTTATGTAAGAACTTACTGTAACAGTAGCTCTTCAAAAGGAGCTCTTGCAGCAGGTAACACCTTTAGAACTGAAGCAGGCAGGCGCCACAACCCCATGGAAAACTTCCATCTAGCAGTTCACAGCGGGAGACCGCCCCCCGACATCATATATGGTATAAAAGGGACGGTCCCCCAGCCCATCCCCAGTTCTCCCGCTGGAGACCCGGCAAGTAAGAAAAAGTGGAGAACCAAGGAGGTTCCTGCCATGTAGGAAAGAAAGGCATCTGTGATGAGAGAAGCAGCTACTGAGGGAAGGTGGGAGGGAAATACAGTACCTGCTGCGAGAGCTCCCCTAGAAGATCTGCTATGGTAAGTTCTTACATAACTGTATTATCTTACTTCGAGGGGGCTCTTGCAACAGGTAACACCTTTAGGACTGAGTCCCAAGCAGTAAAGGAGAGACCCCAGTCAGAAGGGTGGAGGTAGTAGTCTCCCTTAAAACATTAAGACAGGAGGCCCTTTATGACTGCTAGTCCAAAGCCCGTTCCGTGGCAAGAAGCAATGACCAGACTATAATGCTTGACAAAGGTGTGGACAGAACTCCAAATGGCGGCTGCACAAATACTGGCAGCAGACACATTTTACAATGAGGAAAAAAAAAAAAAGGCAGCCATACACCTGGTAGAATGCCTCTTAACTGAGCCTGGTAAGGGCTTGTCATATTTATTGTAACAGAACAATACAATTAACCAACCATCTAGATAAACACTGTTTAGAAACAGGAGCCCCTTCCATCCTGGGGGTGAAAGATACAAACAACCGGTCAGACTTTCGAACGGACCAGGTGCGTTCCAAGTAATAACGAAGCACCCTATGAACATTCAGAGTATGCAGTAGTGCCTCCCGTAAGTCGGAGTACTCTGGATAGAAGACAGGAAGGTGGATGTCTTGATTCAAAGTAAACTCTGACACCACCCCGGGAAGAAATTTAGGATTAGTCGACAAGGACACCCTGTCCTTGTGGAAAACCAAATAAGGCTCCTTACACATCAGGGCCTGAAGCTTGGAAATCCTTCAAGCAGAAGTAATGGCAACTACAAATAATGCATTCCTTGACAGAAAGCACAGCTCTCAACTTGTGGCAGGTTCACAGGGAGGCAAAGTGAGCTTTTTCAAAAATGGAACTTGCGTACTAACCGTAACTGTTGATCTTCTTGGACACAGTCTCCATCACTCATTCACACTAGTGGGATAGTGCTGGAGGCGCTAGTATCAAGCAGGAATTAAAAATTTTCAGAGGGGTCGGCGCTTAGACAGGACCATGCATGCGTGGCTGAGACTAGCTCGCGCCTGTGTAGGCTATCTCGGCATCGACCCTCAACCGCCTCAGTACCTTTTCGACCAAGGAGGTGCAGCGTAACTAACGAAAGTAACTTATCCTGACTATCTGGGTCTGAGAGGGCCTGGATGGCCCTTGCAAGAAGGGTCAAAGAACAATGTCTTCACAGCCTGAACCACAGGACCGTGAAGATCAGGAAAGAAAACGAGTGAGCTCAGGGGATGGAGGGCGAGTGTGTGAATGAGTGATGGTGACTGTCCAAAAAGAACAACAATTACGGTAAGTACGTCATTTCCATATCTTCCTGGACCCAAGTCTCCACCACTCATTCACACTAGTGGGAGAGTTCCAAGCTAAAACCAACAACCCTGAGTAGGGTGGTAGGAGATGGGGCTCATTCAGAAAGGATGGCCAAGGACTGTCCTGCTAATAAAAAGAGCTGTCTTGGAAAGATCACCTAGAACATAGTGCTTACAAGATGAGCGCTTGCGTTCTAACTCACCACTGTGCAGAAAACTGCAATGGACACAAAATGAAACTCTGTTAGGATGCCACAACCCCTCTAGGAGAGCGTCGAGAACCCGACCCCACAATTTGGTCTAGGACAAAAATTAATGGCGTCAAAGACATGTACTAATCTAACATAAAGGAACCTCAGGAACTGAAAGAGTCTGAGGTAAAGTCTACTGGTTCAGAATAGACCGGAAAGCTCAGATGGAAATCCCCACAAGTATGGATGACCTGTGAACAACAGGTCCAGGAGCACTCGAACCCCTTACTTAGTGAGCAAAGGGGGTCCAGGTGGGGTTAGCCCATCAAGGAGAATGGTTTCCACTCAGTCACTGAAACCTTCCTGATGGGAAGGCCAAGCACGACTTAGAAGCCTCTTGTGGTGGTCTAGTAGAACCAGATCCCACCACTTCATATTCCAAAAGGAATCATTCTTCCCTGTGTGCCTACAACTGTAGTAGCAGTCTCTGAACTAAGGGGAGAGAGGGAAAGTGTACAGGAGGAAGTGTCCACTGCAGAAAAACATTCAGACAGGAAAAAAAAAGGGTCTGGATTTCTAAGGCAAACAGGCAGATGTGCGTTGAGGGGAGATGCAGCAGGACCAAGTTTGGGCTAACCCATTCATTGAAAGTGACCGAATAATGGCAGAAGTGACTCAATGTGGTGAGGCACCACTCACTCCGGCCTTCCTGAAGGGAGAAGGGAAGAACTGTTGTTTGCTTGCTGATGAAAAACAAACATCACAGTTTCGTCATCTACTCGAAGTGGGTAACTTCATGAGCGACTGACACGGAACCAGTGCGCAGGAACTGAAGGTGTGAATATCGAGAAGCTATCTCTGAAAAAAGACCTACTTGACCTACGTCAAGAAAGGATCATGGCGTCTGTTAACTTGAGGCAAACAAGGAGATAGGAACCTGAGTTCCGACTCGCTGGAGAGTCACTTCTGTTGCTGTGAGGCTCTGATCAAGAGAAGAAAGCCTGATTTAAAAAAAAAGGGGAAACCAGCAGACTGGGCAGCCACCTAGGCCTAGGGAATATCTCTGAATAAGAGAAATCTCTCTTGGAGAAAAGAGATGACCCATACCTCCGCTGGATCGAACTCCCCCTAGGAGTAGAAAAAGTCGGGTACTCTTTACTGTAGTTTAGAGACGACCACCTCAAGGGTTGAGGCGGAACCTGGCCAGATCCAAAAGGATGGTATCGGGTAATTTAGGGCTAGGCCCTGTGCTGTGATGATTTTTCTTTTTCTTTTACCATTAGACCAAGCCTGACAAGGCTTTCAGGCTGCTATCTCACAAGGATTGCCTGATACAAAAATAACGAAGATGTTGTCCATCTGAGGGGCAGGAGGAGCCTCAGCGTCCATAACTGAAATCGTGACAGGACCAATAGTCACAGCTGAAGTGATATTACCCACCTGTTGCCGATGAAGTTACCTAAGGGGCAGTATCACAAGGGGGCTATATACCCCTATCAAAGGAGTGGAAGAGCTTGTACAGCTCCCGACCATTGAATTAGAATGTTCCACAGAGTGTAAATGGCCTAACGACTGAAAAGAGTCTAGACACAGAAGCGTTTGGTCCACGGAAGCAGACTGAAATACTACAGTGGACCCCATCACTGAGAAACAATTGAAAAGATCTTCCATCACAGACTCTGGTGATAGGTTGGGAAGGTGATTGAGAAAGTAGTGGCTGCACAACTGGAAGACCATTTGACCATCCATGACGTCTATGAACCCCTCCAGTCCGGTTTTCGTAAAAGACATAGTACCGAGACAGCGCTGGTTCAGGTGCTCAATGATCTCTTGATGGCTAGAGATTGGAAGAGTCATTCCATTTTGGTTCTCCTCGACTTTTCTTCAGCCTTCAACACTGTAGATCACATGGTGTTGATAGAACGCCTGAGGCTGTTTTGTGGAATATCTGGAACCGTCTTAAGATGGTTCTCATCATTCCTCACTGGAAGATCACAAAGAGTTGTGTCCGGGGTTTTTTCCTCGGATTCAACTGCTTTGTTTTGTGGGGTGCCCCAGGGTTCAGTATTGTCACCCATGTTATTTGCAGTGTATATGCTACCCATCGAAGACATTGTAAGGAAGTATGGGCTGAGGTTTCACTGTTATGCAGATGATACCCAGCTCTATCTTTCTTTGGCCCCCGACCAGATTGGAGCTCTCTCGGTCTTTAATAGCTGTCTAACCGAAATCAAGGAGTGGATGAATTCTAGCTGGCTGAGGTTGAACTCTGATTAGACTGAGGTACTGGTTGTGGACCCGGGTCGTCTGATAAGGGGTCGGGTGTTGATGCGCCTTCCAGAATTTTTCTTGGAGGTGTTTCTCTCCCGATCTCTGAACGGGTGCGGAACCTGGGGGTGTTTCTTGACGACGGGCTGACACTGCGTGCCAGAGTGTCGTGATCGTTGAACTTCCTTTTTACCACCTTAGGAACATCGCCAGGATCCAGCATCTTGTTCCGTCTGCCGACCTGCCAACGTTAGTTCATGCCTTTGTGTCCTCGTGCTTGGATTATTGCAACTCCCTTTACCTAGGGCTTTCTGGGGTTGAAATCCATCACCTGCAGCTAGTGCAGAACGCTGCAGCCTGGCTTTTGACGGGTTCAAGCAGATCCTGTCATATTACTCCAGTGCTGCACGCACTGCACTGGCTGCCAATTCAGTGGCGGATCACCTTTAAAGTGGGCTTGCTGACTTTCAAAGCTCTACGATATGGGCCCAGGCTATCTGAAAGAACTTCTGGTTCCTTATCACCGAACTGATCGCTCTGCCGACGAGCAAAGGGGTTGCTAGAGGTTCAAGGGTAATTTGAAATCTTGGTGCTCAGGCATTTGTCTTATGTAGCCCTCACCCTTTGGAACTCTCTACCCCATCGGTTACGGGAGTGCACTTTTGTGGAGGGCTTTAAAAGAGGTCTGAAGACTTTTTTATGGGAAACTACATTTTTAGAATACTGACCGTTATGACTGTTTTGTTTTAATTGTATGTTTTAATGATTTTTCTTTTATTCTGGTTTATTTATGTATGGCGCCTTGGTATAATTGAAAGGAGCCTTATATATAAAATTATTATTATAGGGAAGGCTTGCCCTCCAGTCTGTAAAATGAGTCATCTGCTGTATCACCGACAAGTAGGACAGGGAGAGACTCATCCAGATGCACTTCTACCCCGGAAGGATCCCTAAAGGGAGGTCTAGGTCAGAGCCACTAGAGACTCCACCACCAGGAAGGGTGTCGAGGAGCTTTGCACCACGTAAGGAGCCGAGAAAGTGCTGAGCGGAACGAGGGATTCCGCTGGCAGGACAGCACAGAAGAGTTCCATAAGCAGAAAACCGCTGAATGTCACAAGATCCCATGCAGACTGCCACTCACTAAGATCTGTGGAAAAATAATCCACAGAACAGGACTTCATTCTGCGGAAAACATCTCGCCACAAGCTCTGAGGAAGAAGAGGAATACAGAAGGAAAAATATGGCACTAGTTCTGCCGGACAGCACCAACTGGCATCCCCGTGGCACCAGCATCACTTGTGGCACAGGATGGCACCAAGCAGTGCCTATGCCATCCTGGGCGACACCCGAGGGCATCTGCAGTGGAACCCGCAGGCACCCCCGGCATCCGATGCGACACCTGCGGGCACCTGCTGCACCCATGGCACCGCGGCACCTGCGGGTGTCCATGGCACCACCGTGACACCCACGGGTATGCAGCACCGACACCCGCGGCATTGCCAGCGGTACCGGGAACCAATAATAGCAACCGTGGCGTCACGCGGCAGCAACGGCGCCGCACCACAGTACCAGACCTGCGGCATCACCCGCAGCGCCAGGACCAACAGCACTGTGGAGAACGCCAAGGGAGAAAATCCCGAGGAGAAAGGAAAAAGAGGTGCCCATGCCGGTCCCTGCATGGAAAGAGGAAGGGGATAGGCACGAGGGGTCGACGCGATGGTGAAGGCAATAGGAGGGCACCACGCATATCCTGATCCAATCGACCGGCCCCGGTCCAGCGGCTCAGAGGCCCGGAGGCCCCGAAATCGGGAACACTGGCCAGGAAAACTGGAATGAAGTCGAACCTCCTGCTCCACAGGCGCAGCCCAAAGGTGAAATTGCTCACCGGAACTCCATCAAGGACAGAGATGGAGTTCGGAGTCAAAGAACGCGGCCATTAAGAGCGGGACCAAGGAGAACCCACCAAAGTCAGTTCAGGCCTGCATACCAGAGGGCAACCTCGAGCAGCACAGAGTCTTCTTCACCAAACAAGGAAGAAGAGCTCGAGGTTAAGCAGAGCCAGATCCCGGAACCGCCAGATTATGCTTGGTGGACCTCTCCCCAGGCTTTGGGACTGTCCACAGTCGGACCTCCCTTAGCAAAGGGTGGCAGACCAGACACAGCCCCTCTGCCATAACAACTTTCAAAGGACGTCTTCCTACCGTTACCGCTACTGTCTAAGGACAACTCAGTTGATGGCAGGTGAGAATTTCTTTTTCTTCTTCTTCATAATCTTTTTCTTTTTCGTAAAATAAGAAAATACTACTAAAAATGTTAAAACGAATACTAAAGGGCTAAAAGCTGCTGTCGTATAGACAAAAACTGACTCCGGCAGACGAGTGACGTCGACATCCAAGCGCACTCAATGGCAGGAGAAAAAGAACTGAGGCAGTAGGAGGGTCGACGCCGAGATAGCCTACACAGGCACGAGCTAGTCTCATGGTGCCATGCGTGCATGGTCCTGTCTTGGCGCCAACCCTTCTGAAAATTTTTGGCTCCTGTTTGGTCCTAGTGCCTCCGGTGCTATCCCACTAGTGTGAATGAGTGGTGGAGACTTGGGACCAGGAAGATCAAACAAAAGATCCCATGGCGGGACATGATCCTGGATGGGAGGCTTCACATGCATAATGCCCCTTAGGAAAGCACAGAAAAGGTTCAGCTGGGCAAGAGCTTTACCCTCAGCAGGCACATGGTAGGTTGAAATGGCAGACAAGCACAACCTGAGTGAAGACTAACTGAGTTCTGTATCATATAAAGAGAGGAGGTACTCCAGTATCAAGTTCACCGGACAGGAAAATAGGTCCAGATGCCGAGCGGCAGTCCAGACGCACAACCGCTTCCATTTCATAGTGTAGGCTGCCCAAGTGGAGGGTTTCCTAGCAGCCACTAGGACATCTGCTACTCTGGGTGAAACCCCAAGCAAGTCTAACCATAGGGACAGGGAAACTGCAGGTTTCATTGCCAGTTGCTGAAGCAGTAGAAACCAAATCTGGCATGGCCAGAGAGGTGCCACCAAAATCATTTCTGCCCCCTCTGACTGCAGCTTTAGAAGGACTTGGGAGGGGCGCTGTTGTGCCCGAGTTGAGAAGCAGCAGAATTCTGTAATTCTCCTACCTTCGCTTAAATCTGCCTAAATCCTGTATTTTCTGATCATTAAATCACATTTTGCAGCACATCAGTGGAAAGAGTGACCTTGTATTGCTAAAAATGGGTAACCCAAAGAAGAACCGAGCAACCGGAGGAGCCGATAAAAGTAGAAATACTGGCGGGCCTTCCAGGCCTGAAACTGCAACACAGACCGAGAGTGAGCTTGGCTCCACTGAGACTTTGGTGTCCTTAGGAACAAAACTACAGCACTTGATTTTATCCGTTTCCACTCAATCAAAAAGTGGATGATTTTGACAGTCGTGTTGTGATCTTGAAAACGACGGTAGATGGACTTAAAAATGATATGCTGGAGGTACGTAAGCAAACAGATGCCTCCACTAGCGCTACCATCCTCATGGCAAAAGAAACCCAGCATCTCCGTACTAGACTGGAATCGGTTGAAAACCAAGTGAGATCTGACAACATTCAAATTATCGGTCTCCCTGAAGGCGGTGAGGGAGATCATCCACTGATGTTTGTTCAGGACTGGTTTACAGCGTAGTTAAGCCCGGAAGATGAAGAAATTAAGGGGGAGGTGCAGAAAGTTTATCAAATTACACCCCGGGGCCACCCACAGAATTCCGAAGAACCCAGGACGTTGATGGGGGTGACTTCAGGAGTGGGAGCCCGCGACCAGATCCTTCATTATGCCCGCCATGCCAGCCCACTGCACCAGGATGACCATCAGGTTTATACCTTCCCAGACATTAGTTATGTGACAAGACAACCTCGGAAGAGATTTGACAGGGTAAGATGAGTCCTGAGAGAAGTAGGGGTGCCTCATACAATTTATCCTGCTTGACTACGGATTACACATCAGGGTAAAGTTAATCTTTTTTCAGACCCAGTGAAGCAGGTAAGTGGGCTGAAGTAAGGGACAAGCGAGTCCAAGGTGGAGATTCTGACTCCATCGAGTATACAGGATACTTGAGCTGGAGTTCTCCGACCATGGCTTTTGACTGTTATTATCTTAAAAGATGCTCTGCTGGTTGTACAGAATTTTCCTGCATTAAGAGACATATTGTTTGAAAATGTGCTTTATATGTGTATATGGATCTCTGTTACTGTTCTATATTTCTGCTGCATAACCATTTAGAAACCATGATTTAAACTAAGATTTATGCATGGCAACAACAGTCCCATAAACATGGGACACTTCTCTATTGGACAGAAATTGCTGGACAATCCTCACATTATCGAAAACAGCCATGTCTCTCATGGGCTTAGTTTCACAGCAAATCTTGTGTGTATAATGGAATTTATGAAAGTTAATCCCCCCCAATGATGTATCTAAATATGGTAAATGCAAATGTCAACCTTTGAATAAGGGACTAAGGTCCCAGATAATGTTTAAAATATTTAAAAAAATAGAAGGACTTGCTGGAGGAGAGGGAAGGGAGGAAATGAGTAAAGAAACCTCCCCATTCAGGAGAGACAACACATCTCGCCAGAAAACTCCAGGCCCTGGATATAGTGAGCAAAAACTGTGTGCACTGGATGGGGAGGCAAACAGATCCAGTTTGGATGACCCCATCTGTCGAAAAGATCTTTCACTGAGGGATGAAGTTCCCACTCATGGGCCCTGGACCAAGACTGACTTAGCTGTTGGCCAGTGTTTTTTGGATGTCCAGGAGGTGGAATGTGGATAAGTCCAGGTGATGGTCCACTGCCTATGTCCACACACAAGGCTTTCCTGCAGAGGGGGTAGGAATGAGTCCCCCACTGCTTACTGATATAAAACACAACCAACATATTGTTGGTTTGTATCAACAGAGGTCCAGCTAGCAGGACTGTCTGAAAAGCCTGAAGGGCGTACAGAATTGCCCACATCTCCAGAATGTTGATATGGAGATGAAGCTTGTGTTGGGCCCAGGATACTTGGGTCTGGCAATCTCCCAAGTGAGCTCCTCAGCCCTGACCTCATGCATCTGTGGTCAGATCTGTCTAGGGGGTTCTTTCTGAAGACAAACTCCCCTGGAAAGGTTGGATGAATTCAACCACAATGTCAGGGTTTGCACCACAGAGTTGAACACCAAGACCAGTCGGTCCAGGTCATCTGAACATTGATCCCACTGAACTCTGAGATTCCGCTGGATCACCCTCATGTACATTCTGGCCAGAGGGACCATGGCGATGGCAGCTGCCATGTGTCCCAAGAGTCTGAGGACAGTCCTGGCCAGGAATTGATAAGCAGAGGAGATCTGCCAAGCATGCGTCTGAAGGCGCTCTGCTCTGTCTTGGGGAAGAAAGACTTTGCTTTGAGCAGTGTCCAAAATTGCCCCTAAATACTGTAGCTGCTGGTTTGGCCAAGGGGAGGACTTAGGGAGACTTAAGGTGACCGAGGTCCTGAAAGAGTGAGAATGTAGCCTACATGGTGCACAATAGCCAGTCCCTGGTGGGAGTGGTTAAGAGCCAATCGTCCAGATAGGGGAAGACATAATGCCCATCCTTCTGAGAGTTGTGGCCACTAAAAAAGGGGGGGGCAGACTGGATGGGCCTTACGGTCCTTATCCACCATCAACTTCTATGTTTCTACTGTGAGGCACTGGGTGAAGACTCTGGGAACCGAGGACAGGCCGAAAGGTAGTGACGTCTCTGGAAGTAGAAGCGAAGGAACCTCCTGTATGGCTGGAAAATATGAATGTGGAGGTATGTGTCCTGCATGTTCAGAGAGCATAACCAATCCCCCCTGATAAAGCAGAGAGCTCAGACATATGAGAGTGACCATCCTGAATTTTTTGTATTCGATGTACTGATTCAGGTGGCTGAGGTCCAAGATCGGATGCAGGTCCCCAGTTTTCTTTGGCACTAGGAAGAAGTGGGAATAAAACCCTTTCCCATGTTGTGCCAGAGAGACAGGCTCTATGACCTGTTTCTGCAAGACAGCTTGGATTTCCTCTGTGATAAGAGTGCTGTGGGCCTCTGAATAATTGGACTGGATTGGAGGGTCGCCTGGAGGAACCTCGGTGAACTCAAGTGTGTCTCCCCTTTCAATAAGTTGCAGAACCCACCGATCTGTGGTTATCCGACGCCACCCTTCTGTGTACAAGGTAAACCAACCCCCCCCACCTCCCCTGAGGCTTCAGCCAGGGTTGAGGGCATTCTGCAATGAGTCAGGCTGAGAAGCCAGGGAGGGGGAGTGAAGGCTGTAAGGTTCTGGGGGTCCAAGGGGCGAAACCTCCAGAGACAGGAGTGGAAGCCTTTCGCTTGAAACTTGCTCTCTGCTGCTGCCCTCTGGGATGCTGCCTAGCTTGCCTTCGAAAGGACTGCTTGGAATGCTGCTTAGGTTGCGATTTGTACATAGTATGTACAGATCTAATGGCTTTCCCAGACTCCTGTAAATGGTTGATGATGTTCTGTGATCCCTCACCAAACAGGACCGGCCTTCTAAAGGGGGCCTTCATAATCTTGAACTGGATGTCCAAGCGAACCCAGATACTCTCACCCAGGAACACCGGCAGATGCAAACTGCAGAAACAACTGCTATTCCTACCACGTCCACAGTATGTGAAAATTACGTACCTACCATAATTCTTGATCTTCCTGTGTATCACCACCATTCATCAATGTCTGGGTGTCAGCAGGAGAAGCAGCACCCCACAAAAGCTTTTTTTCCTCTCTAGGGAAGGAGCCGGGCGCCACCCTTGAGACGACCGACGCACTGTGGCCGTAGGCTGGCTGGCCTGCAATGGAAACATAGAAACACAGAAGTTGACGGCAGATAAGGACCCAAGGCCCATCCAGTCTGCCCTTCCTTTTTCTACCTTATAAATGTGCCATCGGCCTTTGCTCTGTCAGTGACCTATCTATTCATAGTCATTTGTATTGCTCCCTTATGCCTATCCATGCCTGTTTGAAGCCCTGCACTGTATTCATAGCCACCACTTCTTGTGGTAAGCCATTCCATGCATCCACCACCCTTTCTGTGAAAAAGAATTTCCTCACATTACCCCTTAATCGGCCTCCCTCTAATCTCATGCTGTGTCCTCTTGTCCTGCTATTTTTCTTATATTTAAACATGTTAGACTCTTTCACCTTGTTTATGCCCTTAAGGTGTTTGAATGCCTCGATCATATCACCTCTCTCCCTCCTTTGCTCAAGGGTATACATATTGAGCTCCGTTAATCTGTCCTCATATGTCTTCTGATGCAGTCCCTGCACCATTTTGGTTAATGTCCTTGTGAAGGTGTGGCCTCCAATACTGCACGCAGTACTCCAGATGGGGCCTAACCAGTGTCTTGTACAGAGGGATTATTACCTCCCTCTTACGACTTGTGATACCCCTACTAATACACCCTAACACCCCACTAGCCTTACCTACTGCTTTAGAGGTCTGCTTGGATGATTTTAGGTCATCAGTGATGATGATGACCAAGTCTCTTTCTTCCTTTGTGACTGCTAGCAACTCCCCTCCCAGCCTATAGGTGGCTTCAGGGTTTCTCTTCCCTATGTGCATGATTTTGCACTTCTTTGCATTAAATCCCAGTTGCCACTCTTCTGACCATTCTGCTAGTTTATCCAGATCTCTTCTCATTCTGCCCACCCCATCTGGATCATCTACTCTGTTGCAGATCTTGGTGTCATCTGCAAACAGACAAGCTTCACTCTAGTCCATCTGCAAGGTCACTAATGAAGATGTTGAAGGGACTGGCCCCAGGACTGATCCCTGAGGTACCCACTTGTGACTTGCATCTCTTCTGACTGTATACCATTTACCACCGCTCTCTGTTTTCTGCCCATCAACCAGTTTGCCACCCAGTTGACCAACTTCTGACCCACCCCGAGCCTACCCAGCTTATTTATCAATCTTCTATGTGGAACAGTGTCAAAGCTTTGCTGAAGTCAAGGTAGCGATATCAACTGCTCCCCTTGGTCCACCACTCTGGTTACCCGTCAAAGAAATCTATGAGATTAGTTTGACAGGACCTTCCTTTGTAAACCCATGCTGTCTTGGATCCTGTGCCCCTATGGATTCCAGGTGTTGCACTATCCTTTCCTTAAGGGTGCCTCCATAATCTTACCCACTACTGAGGTAAGACTGACCGGTCTGTAGTTCCCCGCCTCCTCCCTGCTACCACTCTTGTGGGCGGGATCACATAGCCTTCTCCAGTCTTCTGGGACCTCTCCTGTGCTCAGAGACTCACTAAACAATTCTGCTAATGGCTCTGCCAGTTCCTCCTTTAGCTCCTTAAGTACCCTGGGATGTATGCCATCAGGTCCCATTGCCTTATCCACCTGAGCTAGCAAGCTCTTGTAGGACCCTTTCTTTGTGAAGGGAGTAGTGCTCACCTCCCTCCCCCTGTGTGCATGATGCTGAGCTGTGGGCTCTGCCCTATCTTCTCTTCAGTAAATACTGAGCAAAAGTATCTATTTAGGATAGATGCCTTTACAGGGTCCTCCTCCTCACATGCTCCATTTTCTCCATTAAGCAGCAATACCCTCTGGACTTTCTCCTTTCACTAATGTATCTATAGAAAGTCTTGTCACCTTCTTTACTGTTCGTGCTAGTGTTTCCTCAGTTTGGGACTTTGCCTGCCTTACTGCCTTACCTGCTTCCCTTAGGACAGTTTGGTATGCCTCCCTATCTTCATCCCGCTGTGTTCCCTTATATTTCCTGAAGGCCAGCCTTTTGGCTCTGACCTTTTCTGTTACTGTATTTGAGAACCAAAGTGGTTTCCTTCTTCTTTTGCACTTCCTTTTCTGTCTAACACAATGGGATGTTGCTTCAAGTATTGCATCCTTAATGCTTGCCCACTTTGCCTGTACCCCCTCACCTGTGTTTCTTTTGCCAGGGCTAGCTTAACTCTGTTGGCCATCTTATCAAAGTCAGCTCCTCTGAAGTCCCATATTTTTGCCTTGGAATGGGATGATTTAGATGTAGTAGCCAAACTGAACCATACCATGTGATGGTCACTGGCCCCCAGGTGACCTTCTACCTGAGATCTGTGATCCCTTCCTGTTAGTCAGTACTAGATCTAGGATAGCCCTGTCTCTTGTGGGTTGTTGTACCAGTTGTTTGAGGCCCTCCCCCTGCAGGGAATCCACTATGTGTCTAGTTCAGGCAGATGTTCCTGCTGGTATAGACCAATCTGTATCTGGCATGTTGAAGTCTCCCATTATCAGAACCTCCCCTTTAGCTGTCATGTTTTGTATATCTTCTAACAGTAATGTGTCTATGTCCTCCCTCTGGTCTGGGGCCTGTAGACAACCCCAGTTCTTATGGCTGTCCCATTCCTCTGTTTCAGGGTGACCCACAGTTCTTCTGGCTCCTTATGTGTATTCTGAATTTCTGTAGCTTTGATATTTTCATTAACATACAGGGCCCTCCTCCCCTTTTGCACCTCGGTCTCTTCTGAACAATACATAGCCAGGTACTGAAGTCTCCCAAGTGTGGTTACTGGTAAACCACGTCTCACTAATTGCTACTATGTCCAGTTTAGCCTCTGACATTATTGCCTGCAGGTCTGGGATCTTATTTCCCAGGCTGTGAGCATTTGTGTACATGATTTTCCATTGGCCAGATTTTGGTGTGTTAGTTGTTGGGTGAAGTTTGGCATTACCCCTGTGCATCGTATGGGGAGACAAACCTTTTTTCTTACCTGGTGATGCAAATGAATGGCAAACACGCTGAATTCCTGTTTGACCACTAGCTGAGGGGAGATTATTTCTTCCAGTAGCGTATGGGGTGCTACCCCTCTCCCATTTGCTAGTTTAAATATTCTGCAAAGACATCAAACTTCTGCCCCAATGCACTGACTCCCTCTTTAGTCAGATGCAGTCCATCAAATTTAAAGAACTTTCACTCCCAGAACTGTTGCCAGTTCCTACAAATCTGTGTCCTTTTCCTGGCACCAGTCCTTGAGCCCGTGTTTAGCTCCCCTATCTCCCCTTCTCTGACCTTCCGTCCATCTGCTCCCCTCTCCCAGACTGGCAGGATCTCAGAGAAGGAGATACAGGCGAAACAGATGATAGTTTGTCACCCAGCCTAGTCAGGTGTTCCTTGGTCTCCACAACTGACCCGGCTGGCGAGATCATAGTCCCTATGTGTACTAGGACATCAATGTTTTCTCCTGCTTTGTGAACAATTTTAGCAATGCGGTCAGTGTCTCTCCATGCTGATGTACCTGGGAGACATCTGACCATCACCCTGGCTGGAGATGGGTATCAACTCCCTGAATCATGGAGTCTCCTATGATCAAAAGTTTTTGGATTTCCTTGTGCTTGTTTAGTTTTGGTTCCTGATTTGGGTGAGTTTTGTTGTGCTAGCTCCTGTGCATGCAGTGTCCTGCTCTGCAGTGTCTTCTGCCTCTTTATTTGATTTCAGAGATAGAGGCAGATACCTGTTTGTAGTGTTTATATGGTTTTTGGAGGTAATGTGTTGGAGAGCAGAGAGTGATGGGGCACCTGATTTGCTCCTCCTAACCACCTGCCAACCTCCTGGACCAACTATCCTCTGCAGTCGAGGTTTTTCTGTTGGATGCTGGGTAAATGGCGGGTGGTTCTTATAATGTATTTCCTCTTCAATATGAAATTTGAGGCGTGCAATCTCTGCCCATGCTGCCCAGAGCTGAGCCCTAAGATCTCCAAAGGCCCAGCATGTAGGACAGTGTCCTAAATCCTGTAAGACTGTCCTTCTGAAAATTGTTCCACAGTACCTGCAGTTAATGAAATCCATTTCAAATAAGTTGCTGGGTTTGTAACCTAGTCAGAGTAATTAGAAGGGAAACAAAAGGAAAAAAATGCAAGTAATGGTTTAATTGTGCTTTGTTTAACTTGTTATAACAAGTTAAATTACTAGTGCCCCTGTAAATGAGATCACCTTGTGGAGGCCCCACTGATCCGCCCCTTCCTGCTCTGCCACAGGAAATGTCACAACTGTGGTACCTATAAAGGAGTGTAGCGTGGGGTGGTTGGGGATGGGGTGGGTGGCTGGGCCCTTCCCTGCCTAAAAGAAGAACCACGGACCAGAAGAACAAGGAGGTAAGAGCAGAAACAATCAGACAACAACAAATGCAGTAACCCTGAAAGCTTATCCTAATGTTAGATAAAACTGTAAAACCTGTAAAGCACCACCTGTAATAATTTCAGAGAAGATATATCCTGTAAGAAACACTTTGCTCCAGAGAAAAATAAAGCAGTAACAGAAGATATACCTTGCAAAAGACAATTTGAATCAGAAGATTACAGCAGTAATCTGTTAGCACACACCTGTAGGCACACCTTGTAATAATGCAGAAGAAGGTATACCAGCAACAACAATTTGAATCAGAGAAAAAATAAAGCAATGAAATATTAGCAACAAACAGTAGCAATCCCTGTGAGTAAAAAATAAAAACACCACCACACAGTAAATCTGCTTAGCCAAACTAAAGTCTTAATCCTTCTCCCTTGCTCTGGTAAGTTTCTCTACTCTGCCTTTCAAGCAGTCTTAGAAGGAAAGAGCTCAGGTGAAGCTAGGTGCCTTGGCCAGCAAACCAGGTCGCCAACTCCTCCTCCGCCCCAGTTCTGCTCACCAGAGAGAGAAAGAGAGGAATACAGATGGATAGAGAAAATACCTGGGCAGGGCAAGGGAGCCCAGGGGATAGCAAACAGAAAGGAAGTAAAACTGGAAAAGATATAAACCAGCCAGAGGACAGAGGAGGAGGAGGTCCTAAGGGTCTGGATGCTGGCTCCAGCCCCTGGATGGCAGACGGGGGGAGGAAAAGAAAAGAGGCAAAGAAGCAAAGAGGTGGGGGAGGAGAGAGACCACTCACACCTCACACACCAATATGCAGGACTCTGGAATTAAAGAGAAGGCATCTGAAAGGGAAGAGCCTGTTCAGTCCAGCTGGACTGGAGACTTGTGAACAACAAGACCAGGGAGCTGGGCCCAGAGTTTCACCAGTTGAAGGCATGGAGAAGTCTCCCACCTTGCCCCCTCCATTTTCAAACAGGGTGGGACAGCCACCCTGGGACAGGATCCCCCCCCCCCGGATATCGGTGACCCAAGAGGGAGAACCCACAGAGTTTAGGGGGATCCTGCCCAAGAGAACCCCCCACCTGACAGGGAGAGAGGGAGGACTAGAGATGAAGAAAGGGGAGTCCCCGAGGGCCCTATATCCCCTTCCCACCCCCACCCAGGAATCAGTCCCACTCCAACGGGTCCGGACTGAGTCCAGGGGAACCCCACTCTGGAGAGACAGGAAGGCCCAAGGAGAGTTCCCAAGGCCAGGGCGAGAAATTCTACTTGCCCTCCCCCTCAGGGTGGGCCCTCTGTTACTTACAAAGAGGGCCCAGAGGTTCCAGTGGGATTGCACCCACAATTGGCAGCAAGGAGGAGGAGGAGGGCAAGCAGGGAGGAGGCATCGCCCAAGGACTGAGGTCTTAAACAGGGAAGGTGGGCGGGTGCTAGTGATGAATGTTGAAGATACACAGGAAGATCCAAGAATTATGGTAGGTATGTAATTTTCATATCTTCCTTGTGTCAATCTTCACCATTCTTCACTGTCTGAGAGAGTACCGAGCCCCCCAACCCCCCGAAGGGGGTCTAGCACTTTCCCTGAGGGACAGAATCCCTCAGCCCCTCGGGGGGATGACCACGAGAGGAGGAGAACCACTGCAGGTCAGTTAGGCCTGTGACTGATCAGGGCGAGGTGGGGTCTCCTGCTGCCTGGGAGACAGAAGCCCCCCCTGTAGTTCCCGCCTCACCCTGTGGAAGAACAGATGGGTCCCCCGGAAACGCAGAGGGAAGCACCCTACGCCGGGATAAGGGTGACAACCTTGACAGACGAAGCCACACCGTCCACCTAATGCAGATCGCTGTCCCCGCCAGTCTAGAAGCTACCTCGCTGGCGTCGTAAGACGCCCTTGCCAGGTGCCTTGCGAGCACCAGGCCCTGCACGAAGAGGGCAATGTCCTGTCTGGTTTCCTCCGAATCAGGCAGCAATACTAGCGCCTGGCTGATCACTTACTACAAGTGCTTACTGAAGGCAGCGTGGTGCGCCTGATGAGCTGCAATACTGAGCAGGGCATGCACCGAGGAGAACACTCTCCATCCCCAATGGTCAAACTCTGCAGAATCTGGACCTGGGGGTCAGTCACATGCCGGGCGTCTATGCCCAGTAGGAGTATCCAGCCACCTCACTCCCGCAGTGGGATGAGGTGGGGAACCTGGAGACACCTGGGGTGCACAATACCTTCGTTTGCAGTTCATCAGGGCTGGAGCAGGGGCAGATGAACACTGCCAGGTGCAGTACGACGCCTCCTGGAAAGGAATCGACCAGGATGTGACCACCAGGTGACCAGCACTGAATTCGCTGAGAAAACAGCAAGTCGCCCACTCAGGACTGCATCTTGCATAATGATACAGGTGCAGATCACCAACCAGCCTCAAAAGGAAATGCTGATACTCTGTCTGATCAGCGTCTGAGGACAGGTGGATGGAGGTATCCTCTTCCTTGAAGGAGGAAGACGAGGAGGTTAGCAAATCGGACAATTCAGAGTCCGGCTGTTGCAGGGGAAGACAGGCAAAAGACCTGCTTGTCCATGGCCCTGACGTATCTGGGAAAGTCTGCAGCAGTGGCTCTGAATTGTTACCAGGTCAGAGAACCCGTAGGACCCAAATGGCCTGGGAAATGAGGGGGAGGATGCAGGGTCAAGGGGGAGAAGCACCTAACCATGTGCACATGACCTCTGTCAGGACTGGGAGACCCCACCGATGGTCCCCGAGTGCGTGAGGATCCAGGGGTCTGCGTAGTTATTGACTGCTCACGCAATTCAAAACAGTCAGGGCAGAGCCTTGAAGGGGCAACTACCCTTTGAGGAGACAGGGGCCACATGGTTCCAGAAGGGTGAACCCAAACCCCACCCAACAAGGTCTCCCTCGAATGGGACGTGGGAGAGAAGCGGGCTCGGCGCTGTGACTCCTCACCGTACCCCAGAGGGTCCCCGGGGAAGGTCACTACCCCTCACCCTGCTCCTACAACCCCACTGACTCTGAGGAGGTCGACCCCTTCCTCAAACCCAAAGCTAGGGGCCACCCCAATTCTACCAACCCCTTGAGGGAGGCCACAGAAGAGGGGGCCCCTTTCCCGACCCTGAAGGGATGAACTGTATTGGAGACGGCACCTGTTTGAGCCCCTAAGGCCAGAACCTCAATCCCCCAGACCAAGAGCCACTATCGACAGCCAGGGCCCCCCCGGCGCCACCCACGGTGCGGAAGCCAGTGCCAACCCCAACAGTCGGAGCTGAGGGAAGAGGAGCAAGAGCAGGTGTGGAGGTACCGGGCCCTGGAGATCCCCCTGACTCTGAGGAGTCAGGCTGCTAGTCTGGATCAGCCTACCGATCATCCCCCTCCAGAAAGGAGGAGATCCAGAAGACCTCCAGCCTAGCTACCCTAGGAGTAGGAGTTCTTCCACCCTCAGCGCTGCCAACAGCACCACATGTGAGCCGAGTACCGCTCGTGGCGCCATCCCAATCACCCGAGGCACGAACGGCTCCAGGATCCGGGGCGGCACCAGCAGGCAGAGCTGAGGAGTTATCTGTGCCGGGCCCAGCAGGCTTGGGCCGCAACACCAGGGAAACCTGCACCTCTAAGGAGGTGACTGCCAGAGCGGTGCTCCCGGCTGGGCCCCCGTGAGGGCTGGACCGTTCCTCAGGCACCGCAGAAGAGGCTTCCTCTCTGGCAAGGCTAGAAGAGAACACCCTCTCCTCACCGGTCCATACAGAACCGGGAGGGGACACAGAGGAAGGGTGGCGGGACCTGCACTTGGAGTCCCTCGTGCGACGCCGTCCACCAAAGGTCAACAGCCAACTTTCCACCCACGGTGCTCCAAAACTCGGCAGTCCATGGAGAAGCAGGCATCGCAAATCCATGTTGTGAGATGGACCCAGGCAGGTAAGACAACGGTCATGTCGGTCCGTGGCAGAAATCTGCTGGCCACAGGGACACCGACGCATGGGGCCGGCCCGCCCTGGAAGAACGTTTTTTGTCCCCCAACGAACCTGACATGACCCATAGTAACCAAACACAAATAAGCAAAAGATCCAGCGCCGCAGAATAAAGGAACGATCTCGCTGGTAATTTATGAAAAAAATGGCACAGAGTAGTTGTCACTGGAACAGAACTGGAATGGAGAAACTAGGCATTGACTAAGGCGTCGAAAACGGCATCGAACTCTGAGCCGAATCGGACTAGGCTGTAATATCACAGTTGAAATTCACTCCGCTTGGAGAGGTGCTGTGCTCTCGATGGTGGGAGAAGCAGAACTGGGGCGGAGGAGTCGGCAACCGGGGCTGGCCAACCTGCGAGTGCCACACAGTGCATCGGCCTTGAGGACGGTGCCACCTCCTCCCCTAGGGAAAAAAAAAGTTCCCGCAGGGTGCTGCACCTCCAGCTGACACCCATGACACCCAGACAGTGATGAATGGTGAAAACTGACACAGGGAAGATCACAGAATGCCCTGAGGACGTGATTTCCAATGTCCAAGCCTGACTTCAAAACAACCATCAGCTCTGCCCTCCCTGGGCAATCCAGCATGGCTTGGGCAACCTCTACCACCTTGTCCCACAAGGCATTCTGGTACTAAACCATGTGGGCAAGGAGGTTTTGGGAGTGTATGGCACACGTGGCTGATGAGTACACTTTCCTGGCCAGGTAGTCAAACTGCTTTGAGTCTTTATCTGGTGGTTGCATACTGAGGTGCCTAGGGCATCTGGATCGGTCATGGGCAGCTCTAATCATGATCGAGTCAGCCTCCAGTTGTTCACCATAAAGAGGGTCTTCCTGGGTATGGTATGCAGCCTGTCTGATTTCTTGGATGCTTCCAATGTAGAAAAGGTGCGCTTCCAAGCAATCTTGCTGACGCCCCTGTAAGACTCAACCATAGGAAGGACCAAAACAGGCAAGGTAATGTATCCTTTTTCCTAAGAAAGTTGGCCAGTCATTTAGTCTCTGAGTCCAACTCTTCTGTGTCCCAGCTGTTCAGTTGCTGGATATGACATATTACATCCATGAACGTTGGGTTGTCAGACGGGGAGCAAGGGGTATCTTTGCCACAGTCTGGCTCCGACAGCAGGTCAGAGTCCCCACAGCTGGAAGAAAAGGAGGAATACACGTGCCCCCCTTCCCCGAGTCTGAGGAGGGTGACTGTGGGTGCTTACGCAGCAGACAATGAGGAGGAGGAGGGGTGTCACCCCTATCTGTCGTCAGTGTACACCTCTTAGGAGGAAGAGTAGGTGGGCAGATTGGAGGCTTGTCCTGAGGTGGCCACAGAGGAACTGGTTGAACGGGTGCCTCTTTATCTTTAAAACAGGCCCACAAGGCCGCAAAGAGCTTGTTCAGAATCTGCGGAGGATTTTGTGGCAAAGTCGGTGTGTCCAGCATTGGGGGGGGTTAAGCTTAGATGGCCCCAGTGTCTGGTCATCAGGCAGAGGTAGGTCAGGCTTCAGGGTAGGCTGGTCCGAGGAACCTGGCATTGGACCCAGAGGGACAGTGCCATCTGGCATCGGACGAACTGGACCTAGCATATGATCATCAGGCGTTGGGCTCGCAGGCATCAGTTGAGAAGGGGCGTCAGGCCCTGCTGGCAATTTTGGATTATCCGGCAATGGGGTAACCCACAGAGGCACTGGGGAAGCCAGCGTCAAGTGGACCAGCACAGGTTGAGGCTGGACGGGAGATGCAGCCAGCAGCCGTTTGGGCTGAGTCACCCAAGTACGAGAGCTGGCTCCCAAGTGGGATGGATGCCCCTCTTTCGCGAAGTAGGAGGGTGATGGTCCCGGGTGTCGCCTGGTAACGTCGGCCTCTGATGTCGGGGCAGACTAGGCAGACACCCTGGCCGGGAGAGCGACAGGTAAAGGCCTGCCACCCAAGGAACCACCAGCTGAGACACTCTGCTTAGAGCCCGCAGGAACGAAGGGCCGAAGTTTAAGAGGCTGAGGGGTAGGGAAAACTTCCTGCAACCTGACAAATCTTTTCCCACTACAGAGACAAGAGAGGGAGGTTTGGTCACCAGGAGCCCAGACAAGGTAAAAGGGCGGCCACAGTGGTGTGGGCCAACCCCCGGGAGACAATCATAAGACAGTCACTGACTTTGTTGGGGACAGTGAGCTGTCTTCTGCCCGGGATCTCTCCTTATGCTTTTCCTGGTGCTTGTATTTGCTGCTCAGTTTCTTATCATTGTGAGAAGAAAGAGGAGGAGGCCCCAGAGGCTAGAGAAGATGATGAACTCGTGCAGTGAAGCTCCTTTTCCATCTCAGATAGCTTCTTGGTGAGCAGGAAGACTTTGAGGGTCTTCTGGCAGCAGAGCTGGGTGCGTTGATTAAAATCTTGGCAATACTGTGGTCTGGGCCTTGGCAGAAAAGGCAGGCTGAATAGCCGTCCTTATGGGAAATCTGCTTGCTACACACACACACACACACACACACACACACTCGGATTGTCACCTCTCAACTGAGGAGGATAGAAAAGACGACGACATGCAAGGAAATCATCCAAGGAATCAATGGTTTTAAGAGAAAATAAAATGCGGGTTAGCACAGTGAAAATGGCAGTTGACCAGCTGAAGGTGTCCATGGAGATCAGACTTGCACAGTCGACAGCAGGAAACGAACTGGAGATGGGATGGGGACCACCCCTTTTATACCATACGTGATGTCGGGGGCAGGCCGACGCCTGGGGTGGTCCCCCTCTATATACTGCTAGCTAGAAGTTTTCCGTGGGGTCCAGACGCCTGCCGGCTTCAGTCTTGAAGGTGTTACCTGCTGCAAGAGACCCCTTGAAGTAAGATCACACAATCCACTTGACAGTAGTCTATCTGTGGATTATGCTGTAGCATCAGACTGGGTCAAACTGGAGCAACCAACTTCACATCAGGGCACAGCCCTACTTTACTTACAAGATGAAAATGCCAGCTAACTTCTAACTCGCTACTGTAGTTTTTCCTTTTGACATGTGTTACTATCATGTTTTCTTCTGGCCTTCTTAGCTGCTGTGATTTCAGTGACCAAGTAATGATTGCCTTAGAGGCAACTTGGGAGAGTGGCATATTTATCACTCCTTCATGGAGCTGGTAACCCTGCAGTGTCACATACACCAGTAGCCTACTGTTCCGTCTGCCTTGCCGCTAATTAGGAGGCAGTTTGGCTGTTTAAGGAGAAAAGTCATATTTATGGTATGATGACTAATGTAGTTCCAGTAGGTCTGGCACTTTCTGTGCCTACCTTGTCTGCAAGGGGATCATGCGCTTAGCTACCTGCTTTACCTGCCAGTTAAAGCCTGCATGCATACAGGGCTGCTGCCTTCTTCCCACTACTCTATACCAGCCTATGTCTGCCAGGTAGTGGGTAAGTTCATCGAGGCTCAGGTTGAATATCCCAGACTGCCTCTTTCTTTGTGTTACCCACCCTTACGTGTCTCCCCATCTTTTCTTTCTCTCTCTATGAGAGGTGGTAGTAGGGGTTTTATTTGCTTATTTTTTTTTCCTATATCCCTTGTCTAGCCCTTTGGGCTACTTTATTACAAGCCCCAGCTTGTGTTCACTTCCGGTTTTATGCTCATCTCCTGGCAAACAGTACTGAGGCAGATGAAGGAGCCAGCAACGGTTATTGGCAGGCATGCTGCACCATGTGGGGGCACACGGGCACTATAGCAAGTAGTCATCATTAGCCCTCTGGCCAAATATTTGGTCATGTGGGGTCCTAGTGCCTCCCGCCCAGACCTATAAGTAGGACTCCATGAAGAAGATTATTTCTGGGAAGATCTACAATGCTGAAATGGCAGCAGTTTCTTTGGTGATGGCATTGATGACACGCAACAAACAACGGCAGCAGCTGAGGGGTCAAAGAGATACGGCTGAACGAGGCCTGTGGACAGAGCCAAGGGAAATAATACTAAGTTGGAAAACAATCTCCGTGCCCCCCCCCGGTGGACTTTGCAGTTTTGCACTTGCTCTATACTCTGACAATAAAGATATTTTTATATTGCACAATATTTTGTATAAATGTGCTTTTTTTTTCGGCCTGAGTGACGGATCCGTCTGCCTTGGTACATGCTGTTTTGGATCGGGAGCACCAGTGCTGGGAAGCGGCCCTTTTACTTTGAAAGAAATCCTATAGCAACCTACACCCTGGAGTGGATTACTACAGTTATGCAACTGGCAGGAAATAAAGGTTTTAAAAAAATATATAGTTACATTTTTTTAATGCATCTTTTTTTAATTTATTTGTACAATATTCTTCCTCTCCAGAGAAACAGTCCTGCTTGGCTAGGTAGAGTGTGGAAGGAGTAACCCCCAAGACACACATAAACAGATAAGACACATCCTGGAATGCCCCCTTTTTTTTTAAAGGAGATAGGAAATTATTTTTACATAGGTAACTGTCCTTCCATCTTCCTTTCCATGCCAGCTATGTATTCTAATATACTTTGATGATTTTTTGATAAATAATCTCGCTTTGGGGTGCCCGCAGATCTACACCGAGTTCCATTCTCCTAACCAGCTACTGCTCTTGATTTTCATATTTCTAAGACATTCTATGACATCAGAAACTCCCATTCCATGCTATTCATCTGAACGGCCTGGAAAGGTGTTTGTGATATCGCAGAATGTTCAGACAGTATGAAATGAGAAAGCAGCAGTTGCTGAGGAAAGAGGGATTCAGGGTCCTTAAAAAGGCAACACAATTAGATTATTAATTTAACAAAAATGGTCACGAACATATCAGAATACTGGGTAGCCAATAAAACAACAACTAAAGGGCTTCTAGAGGTCTAAAAACTGTTTCCTATCACCTTTAAGAAATAAAGAGGCTTCTTTTCTGAGTACAGAGACAGCGTGGTACGTGGCAAGTGGCTTCCTTAGGAAAGAATGTGATGTTGGGGGAGGTGCACCTCAGCTGTGACTGAGCATGGTGAGTGAACTGTGGTACATAGAAACATAGAATTTGACAGCAGATAAGGACCGCTTGGCCCACCCAGTCTGCCCATTTCCCTACCTAATGGATAAGCTGCAGATCCTAGTTAACCAGCAGCCTACTTCTTTCTACCCCCACCCCCTAGAATTGCCTTATGGCTGTCCCATGCATGCTTGAATTCAACCACTGTTTTTGACTCCACAACCTTCTCCGAAGGCTGCCTCCATGCATCCACAACCTCTCTGTGAAAAATACTTCCTTACATTACCTCTGAGCCCCCATCTTCAAATTGTGCCCCCTTGTTCTTGCACACCTCTTTTTTTGAAAGATGCTACCCTCTTGGACTTTGTTGATTCCCTTGAGGTACTTGAAAGTTTCTATCATGTCCCCCCTC
Organism: Neoceratodus forsteri; assembly: GCA_016271365.2. Classification (NCBI taxonomy): domain Eukaryota; kingdom Metazoa; phylum Chordata; order Ceratodontiformes; family Ceratodontidae; genus Neoceratodus; species Neoceratodus forsteri. The sequence continues at coordinate 1,294,511,695 of CM057454.1, read as the reverse complement.
TCCCTCCTTTCCTCGAGGCTATACATATTAAGCTCCTTTAGTCTCTCTTCATATGTCTTCCGGAGCAGACCCTGCATCATTTTAGTTGCCCTCCTCTGGACAGCTTCCATCTTGTCTATATCTTTGCGGAGATTGGGTCTCCAGAACTGCACACAGTACTCCAGATGTGGTCTCACCAGCTGTCTGTACAGAGGGATAACAACCCTGTTTTCTACTGGTGATGCCTCTCCCTATGCATCCCAGTATCCCCCATCCCTCCTTGCTGCCCTCTCACATTGCTTGCCCACCTTTAGGTCATCTGATATGACTACCCCAGGTCCCTTTCCATTTCTGTTGTTGTTAGTATCTCACCCCCATTGTGTACTCTTCCCTGGTTTTTGTTTCCCAGGTGCATTACCTTTGCACTTCTAGCATTGAATCTAAGCTGCCATACATTTGACCATTCCTCTAACCTTGCTAAGTCCCTTCTCATCCTTTCCACCCCACCTTGTGCATCAACTCTGTTGCAGATCTTTGTGTCATCTGCAAAGAGACATACTTTTCCTTCCAGTCCCTCTGCAATGTCGCTTATAAAGACATTGAAGAGGACCAGTCCTAATACTGAACCCTGCGGTACCCCACTAGTAACCCCCCTTTCTTCTTCAGAGTGGACTCCATTTACCATTACCCTCTGTGTCCTATTCTCCAGCCAATTCTTTACCCAGGCTATTGTGGTGGAATTTTTATATATCCTAAAGTATAATACCTTTATGTTCTAAAGCTTATTGTACCAGAGCTTATAACTGTTATATGTGATTATAGCCATATAGATATGTTGCTTCTCATATGCTCTAAAACTATCTGTTTTGTTATAGCCATATAGCCATGTTGCCTTTTATATGCTTTAAAACTATTTGCTTTGTAAAACAGCCATAATGAATGTGCAGTTCTGTGCTAACTAAAACAAAGGAGGTTGTTTGACTAAGATAAGAAAACCTTGAAAAATTAAATAAAGTGAAATACAGCTGGTTGTAACTAAGATAAAGGGAGACACATAGTAAGTATAAAAAAAACAACTCCTTATACGGAAAGTGCTGAATCTAAGGTTTTTGCTAAAGATAAGAGAAAGCTGTTGTTAAGCATGAGATCACTGTTAGACTGTGAAACTAAAAAAGGTATATAAGCCTCTGTGAACAATAATCGAGGAGCTCTTGCCTTTAGCCGAGGCTCCCACACATGTGTGTACAGACAATAAACTGAGTTTATTGGAATAACCATTGGGTGTGGTTATTGAGTATACAGAATTTAAGGTAAAGTATAGACAGTAAAGAGAATCTGCGACCACAGTTTTTGGCGTAATCGGCAGGATAGCTTCCATACCTCTCCGTGTTGCGCCCATGATCGGACTACCTAGTCCCGGGCACAGGGGAAGGGTGCCCCTGTGTTTTAGTCCCATCACTTGTGTGACGCCTAGGGATTGGTGACAGCCATCATTTACTGTCTTAGGTGCTAGGGTGGCACCAAAAGTGCTAGGTTGGCACTTGACGTCAGGGGACGTCCAAATAAGAGAAGTGTTAGGTGGGCACTTCGCATAAGAGATAGGCGCCAGTAAACGGGACCAAAATGGGAAATATGGGGGACCTCTACCAGATGGATCTCAAGCTAGTACTGTTAAGAGATTTCTTTTTTGTTTTGTTTTTAAACTGCAACCCAGAGCTCTGGAAAAAGACTTGGTTTGGCAGGTTACTAAAATGGCCAAAAGAAAACATTTGAAAGAGTTAATAGCTGCAGTGTTTGGAAATTATCATGAAGGTCCTGCAGTCAGTTTTCTTACTCAGACTTGTGTATCTGAAAAAAAGAAAAAAAATACCTTGGCATCGGGTAAGTCTGAATTTTTTATTCAAAGTTGTTTTATGTCTGTCTGTTTTATTTCTGTAATACGTATACTAAACAAGGTAATGCTCAGTCTTTCTTGTACATATTTTGTAGCTTATATCTGTGTTCTGTAATTATGTTCTGTTGTCAAGGTTGCGAGATAGGATTGACTGCCTTCAGTGCAAAACATGTTACAGTAAAAAAAAAAAATGAAAAGAAGCTTCCTTGCCTCATAGCTGACTGTTTTAATTGGCTTTATTTTTAATGAAACATTTGTGCTGCCTAGACAGGGTCATTAAAGAACTTTTGTATGTAGTTGCTGGTTAAAGCAGGTGGTGTTAAAGGTAAAGAGATATGACGTCATAAATTGCAATGTGCAGAAAGAGTTGTAGTTTGCAAGCAGCGTGCCAAGCCACTGCTAGGTAAAAATGTAATGTGTTAACAGCTATAAATGGCTTTATCATACTTCTAGTTAAAACCAGAAACTTTTGCAAAATGGCAGAGTGCCATATTTTTGGCTATCGCCAAAAGGTGTAACCATGTTATACTAGATGTGTTCCTTACAGATAGTATGTTGTGCTGTGTTTAAAGGTGTTGAAAGGAGTTATTAAAATGTGTTTAAAAAGTGTTTTGTTCTGGAAAGATTTGGCATGGCGATATGTATAAATGTGTTGGTTTTAAAATTGTCAGTGTTACAAGACAGGGGGAGGTAGCACATATATCTAAAACACGTACAGTTTTCTAATAAAGCTATGGGCATTACCTCAGCAAATTGGTGTGAAACAATGTCAGTCTTATTTTGTGTGAAGTATTTCTTTTTGTGTATGTGTATGTGTGTGTACTGTCTTGGCCAGCAGTTTTATTGTAAAAATATTTAATATCAGTAGTGTTCAAGGACACTACAAAATAACTGGGTTTGAACGACCCTTGCATGCACACTGTGACCTTTTGCATGTTATTTGACCTTCTTGTGTTTCAACATTTTATGTTACTACCAGTTCAAACTTGATGTGATTCCATGCCTAAAGCACAACTTTTCACACAAAATGTATGTTTTCATGAAAGCACACCAAAAGTGAACCATGTAATTTGACTTTTTATTGCAAAACTAGTATTCTAAGTAAAGAGAAACAAACTTTTCTTCTCCTCTCATGGCTTCTGACTTGCAGCCAACACAGGCAATACTCCAGCTGAAAGGGGAGAATTATTCATCATCTCCCCATATTTTTATTATATATATATAGTACGCTTTTGAAAAAAGACTATTACAGCTGTTTTTGAGAGTCTACCATCTACAGTTAAAAAACAATGGTTTTGGTTTCTATGTGTGACCATGGTGTAATCATTTTTTTTTTGTCTTTTAAATGCATTCTAAAAGATACGTACGTACGGTATTACCATCAATCTGGATTTTTTATAAACTCAGCTGACATTTTGTCATGCTTAGGATAAGGGAACCCAGGGACGCTTGGCTTCTTTTATCCTATGAAAATAATCTTGTTTTATTTTTAAACTGGTGTGTGTTTGTTTTTGTTGTTTGTCTGTGTTTCTTCTCTTTCTTCTAGAGAAAAAGAAGTTCCCCATCTTTATAGTAAGGTATAAAACCTACTAAACTAATTGTAATATTATCTTGTTATAATTTAAAGTGTAGTAGGTGGGAATCATGTCACCATCCACAGCTAACCTTTTTATTACTACAGTATTCGAGCTGTCTCTTCCACCAGTAGGAGCTTGGGGGAAGGGGGTAAGCTACCCTTCCTCTATCCCTTCCAGTGTAATACCCACAAAGGTTGCAAGGTACATCACTGTTCCCCTAGAGGGGTAAATAAGGAAAATATGTATTTGCCAATAATTGTTTCTTATTTACAGGTTTTAAAAAAGACCCAATGTATTTTAACAGCATAACCCAGCCCAAGCCCTTCTGTTTTTTCTAGTGCAAACAGTTAAATCTCACACCTATTATTGGTACAAGGGTTTCTGCCCTCAGCAAATAATCAGTTACGCTGGAGAGTAGAGTTGTGTATGTATGTCCACACATATTCATTCTTTTGATTGTCTTTTCAGCATTCTTATCCTGTTAAAACAAATGCAAAGCAACTTTTGTCATTGCCTTACAGCAATGAATGCATTTTTTTTTTCAACCAGTAAATTCACAGTACTCTAACATTTCTGGATTTTAAGCTAAGTTTACAGTCTATACGTGTTGTTTAAAATGTATTTTATGCATTATGCATTATGCTCAATACTGAAATTGTTCTATTACAAACATGCTTATGTTTCATGTTTATGTTATAATGTTTTGATATACATCTTGCTACACTGTATCATGTGTGTGTTCAAAAAAGTGCTCCACATGTATAATGTTTTTAATGCTCATAACCAAACCTAAATACTGGGACCAGCATTGCTGACCCACCCCTACAATATGTTCCAAAGCAAAACCAAAAGTAAAATTAATGCTCCGTTTGTCTTATTACTCACAGGTACCCTAAAAAATAAGTGCACTCTATGCAGGTTTTGTCATTTTAAATTTTAACAATTATAATATGCACAATTTACATTGTACTCCAAACCTATGCTTCAAGCCTTATCTCACTCAGTACTTTAAAGTATGTCACTATACAGGGTAAAAAAAAAAAAAAAAGAATTCACGTGTCACAGGTGCAATAGGCACTGTTATTAAATTGGCATAGACCAACCACATATGTATTTGTCCCACTGATTGCATTGTAGTAAAAAGCATATGTTATGAACAATATGTTTAAAGCGTGTAACTGCATTAAGCAGGTTAGAGAGAAAAAGAAAAGGAGACCATTATGGTTTTCCAAAGAGGTAGCAAAAAAAAAAAGACAAAGAAAAGGGACAGTGAGACTAAAGGGGGAAAATGAAAGTCACGTGGAAAATGACAACAGTGGAGCTGACATGTTGAACAGGTGTTTCTGCTCAGTCTTTACTGAAAAAGAGGGGGGTAATGGGTCTAAAGGGAGTACAAGGGGTAAAAATGGTGCAAAAATGAAATGCATCACAAGTCCTATAAAGACAAGTTAAAAAAACTAAACATGTACTCCCTGGAGGAGAGGAGGGAGAGAGAAAATATCATAAGAGACATACAAGTATCTTACAGGGAGAAACAGAGTGCAAAAAAACACTATTTTTAAGCGAAAAAAAATGTTCCAGGACTAGAGGGCATGAAATAAAGTTGGAGGGAGGACGATTCAGAGAAAACATGAGAAAGAATTTCTTCACAGAACGGGTGGTGGACAAGTGGAACACCCTGCCAGAGGAAGTGGTGGGGGTTAAAACAATCACGGGATTTAAGAATGCATGAAATAGACATAAAGGAATTCTAGAGGTCAGGGGTAAGGGAAAACAGACTTGTAGAAAAACAAACTAAACTTACAAGCTCAAATGGGTAGACTGAGTGGGCCATAGGCCCTTATCTGCCGACACTGTTTATGTATCTATGTATTGTAACATTACAAGATTTTATAACTCAGGCCTGCTTGCAACAGACAGGAAAATAATGTTCATCACTGTCATAACTGCTTCTGTGATTTAAAAGCAGGAGGTAACCATAACATTGTCATAATTTACAGATAGTCAAATGGTATAACTGAACCTTGGCCTGCACCCCCAGGTGTGCGGCTAATGTCCCATTTTTAATTTTTTCTCTTTCTAATTGCCAGAATTTAGGCTCTGTCACACCACTCTTTACAAAACAAAAAGTAAATGGTTTAAAAGATTGTTATTTATGTGTTTTAACTCAGTGTCTAACACACTTGCAAGTTTGCAGGTTTCAAGGTGTGGACACATAAGATCTCCACGTTCAACAGCAGTAATACTTTCATCTAAGTTGCCAAGACCTTCATCTTTTCCATAAAAAAAAACAACTGCCACAGTTTTGATGTTATCACCATCTTTGTGCCTGACTAGTTTCTTATAAGGACTATTGCATAAATCCAGTTATTACTACTCTGCAAGTGTAATGTTTTCAGCAAAATTACACCTATTTGTAAAACTTTAAATCAACTGAAAAAGGTCCAGTCAGTTCAGACTCTGCAATCAAGCTTATTGTTTCTGCTTACTATAAAGTTAAGTCTGGGAAGGGCACTCCTAACGCCAGCGAGAAGATTCTGCTTCAATTGACCTTTCAAGCAATACATCCATTTTCTTCACTGCCGCTTGTTCCAGACATGGCTGGTACTTTCTACAACCCTATTGCTCTAATATGGACTGTCTTCTTAATGGTTTATTGTCAATTGTTACCTTTTTATGGACTGTTAATCTTTATGCTGGGGTGTAATCAACTACGACAAAACAAATGCCATGCCAGTGTGTGTGTGTGTGGCTATCCCATTAAGGACTCAATGCACCCCTGGCCAGTGTGTCTACCACTCAGCCATCCAGCAGCTAGCCACAAAATAAACACTGACTTTTCTACTATGCTGGTGTTTTGTTTTAAATTACTGTCTGCATTGCCCTATGCCTTGTGGGGTTACCACCATTCTGCAAATGACATTTCATCTGTACTATAACTACATCAACCTGTGGATACTTATATAAACTTATGAACTGTTAATTTCATGGACTGTTATGTTTTATAAGGACTTATCTGTCAAGAGACATTATCAATAGATTCTTCAATCAAGCTCCAAGGGTGTGCCACACCTCAACACAAGGTAGCATCTACCTTATTCACTCTCAAAGTAAATTCCATAAACTCTTTTTCATCAACAAAATTGTTATGTTATATGTGGTGTCACGTGTTAGCATTTTTTCTCACACATTTCAATTGTGGTGTTGACATCCTTCAATTCTGTATTATGTTTTATAAACTCACCACTGTGTTCCATCTGTAACTCCATGCCTTAACTATCTGCATAAAAACCAGTTTTAAATCATATAAATAAAAAGGGGGGTGGTTAATTAATACAAAGTATCAAAAGGGGGAGTGTGGTGGAATTTTATATATCCTAAGTATAATACCTTTATGTTCTAAAGCTTATTGTACCAGAGCTTATAACTGTTATATGTGATTATAGCCATATAGATATGTTGCTTCTCATATGCTCTAAACTATCTGTTTTGTTATAGCCATATAGCCATGTTGCCTTTCATATGCTTTAAAACTATCTGCTTTGTAAAACAGCCATAATGAATGTGCAGTTCTGTGCTAACTAAAACAAAGGAGGTTGTTTGACTAAGATAAGAAAACCTTGAAAAATTAAATAAAGTGAAATACAGCTGGTTGTAACTAAGATAAAGGGGAGACACATAGTAAGTATAAAAAAAACAACTCCTTATACGGAAAGTGCTGAATCTAAGGTTTTTGCTAAAGATAAGGGAAAGCTGTTGTTAAGCATGAGATCACTGTTAGACTGTGAAACTAAAAAAGGTATATAAGCCTCTGTGAACAATAATCGAGGAGCTCTTGCCTTTAGCCGAGGCTCCCACACATGTGTGTACAGACAATAAACTGAGTTTATTGGAATAACCATTGGGTGTGGTTATTGAGTATACAAAATTTAAGGTAAAGTATAGACAGTAAAAAAAATCTGCGACCACACTATCATCTTGGGACACACTCCCAGGCTGGCTAACTTGTATATTAATCTTTTGTGTGGGACTGAGTCAAATGCCTTGCAAAAGTCTACGTAGGCCATGTCCACAGCCCCTCCCTGATCTACTACTTTGGTCACCCAGTCAAAGAAATCTATTAGATTAGTCTGGCATGACCTTCCCGCTGTGAATCCATGCTGCCTTGGGTCCTGTGCCCCTCTGGCCTCTAGGTACTCAACAATTCTTTCCTTCAGAAGTGATTCCATCATTTTCCCTATCACTGAGGTTAAACTAACAGGTCTGTAGTTTCCTGCTTCTGCTTTGCTCCCACTTTTGTGAAGGGGAATCACATCTGCCCTCCTCCAGTCCTCAGGTACCACCCCATCCTCCCATGATTTGTTAAAGAGGGTAGTCAGTGGTGTCACTAGTTCTACCCTTAGTTCTTTTAGAATTCTGGGATGAATCCCATCAGGCACCACTTCTTTGTCCACCTTCAGTTTTAAGAGTTCTTTCAAAACCTTTTCTTCTGTAAATGGGCTGGTATCAACTTCTGTATCCAGAGTGTTTCTATTGTTTGTTTTAGGCACCTCCCCCTCTTCGTTTGTAAATACCGAGCAAAAATATTTGTTTAGTATCTCTGCCTTTTCACAGTCACCCTCTGCCCACCCTCCTCCCCTTTATTAAGCCTCACTATCCCTCCCTTAGTCTTCCTTCGCTCCCTGATGTACCTAAAAAAGGTTTTATCCCCCTTCTTAACTGAGTTGGCTATCTTTTCCTCAGTTTGGGCCTTTGCTGTTCTGACTGCCTTCCCAGCTTCCTTTTGCTTTAACTGATACAATTCTCTGTCCTGCTCCTTCTGTGATTCCTTGTACTTTCTGAATGCTTTCTTTTTCTCTTGAACCTTCAATGCCATCTCCTTTGAGAACCATAGTGGTTTCTTACATCGTTTTGTTTTGTTTATTTGCTTCACACAAAGGCTTGTTACCTCTGTGATGGCAGTTTTTATTATTCCCCATTGTTCTTCCACCCCTCCTTCCTGCCCACTTGCTAGTGCATTCCTTAGGCACTCACCCATTTTGGCAAAGTCAGCCCTACTGAAGTCCAGTACTTTGCCTTTGTATGGCTTGACACTATTGTTGTGTTTATTGTGAACCATGCTGTTCGATGGTCGCTAGTTCCCAGATGGCTACTCACTTCTACATCTGTGATCTCTCTCCATCTCCATTTGAGAGGACCAGGTCTAAGATTGCTCCCTCTGAGTGGGTTCCAGTACTAGTTGTCTAAGGCATGCCCCTGTAGGGCATCTAGAATAACCCCACTCTTAGAAGTGGCTGCTGCAACTGCACTCCAGTTAACATCTGGCATATTCAGATCACCCATCAGCAAAATCTCCCCTTTATCTGCCATTCTAAGGATACTTTCTATCATTTCCTTGTCCATTTCCTCCCCCTGAGAGGGGGGTCTGTATACAACCCGAGTGGATTGTAGTGCCATTGCCTGTCTCCATATTGCCCCACAGTGCTTCTTCTCCTCCCTGTTTACCCTTTTGTTCTGTTGCTTTGATTCCTTCCCTTATATAGATAGCTACTCCTCCTCCTCTTTTACCGTCCCTGTCCCTCCTGTAGACAGTGTATCCTGGTACAGGCAGAGCCAAACAGAAAAAAAAAATAGTGGGCTGGGATTTCTAAATATTGGTGTGATCGGCACTATAAAGCAAAAGTACAGCTACGTGCTGATCAATGAGTGTGTCAGTCAGCAGGGGAGCGAGCACCATTGATCTGGTTTTCAAAATTTTTTAAAAAGTCACAGAGGAGCTTGTTCAGTAGGGGGCTTTATTTGTGCATGTTGGTAGGGCCAAAGAAAGAGCTGCACAGTGAATTGGAACAGGCTTTCAGATTTCCATAGTGTTTTTAGTTCAACAGTTAAAAACAAGACTGCAGTTAGACAAAGCTGTTTGAAAAAGAAAAAAAAAGTAGTGATTTGCTTTTCTGAGCATCGGTCAGCTTGTACTGCTGGGACTTTACCCATGGGTTGTAGTGAGATTTACCCATGGGTAAAGACTCCTGCCAACCAGTCAGGTTACAGTATTTGGGGAGCCCATTGTATAATCAAATTTAATAGACACTTCTCCATGTGTGATGCTTGATAAACCCCTTAAGTTCCCTCTCAGGGGTTTATGTAGCATCCCACACTTTGGGTGTGTGTATTAAATTCTTGTAATGTACACCATTCCATGTATTATTCTATATATTATTACTATAATTATGGTTATCAAGATTCACGTTATTTGTATAGTGACTGTCATGATTAACTGCACTCTCTTGTGACTCCTTGGATGAGTGTTTCAAGCATAAATTCCAGTGACTTTGTATGCAAGTAGGCCAGTTCACTCCTGTTCCCCGAATCCACACTTTACAAAGTCTACAACTGTACCTGCAGGTGAGCAGTCAGCTCTCTGTATTTCTTAATCGTCTGCTGATAATCTGCCACAGTCTCCTGAGCCGCCTCCACACGCTTCTCAGCTTGTCGAACATGCATGTACGCCATTTCCACCTGCTCTCGAAGCTCCAACTCTGTCTCTCGGGCACTCTCCTGCAGCTCATCATTCATCTCATTCATGGCTTCCTGTGGTGGGAAGAAAACAAGAGACACATGACGGTAATGCTGGGGAGAGAAATAACAGGGTAATGGGAGGAGAGTATGATTAGAGTAATCTGGGTGAGAGAGATGAGTGTAATGGAGCAAAGAGATGAGGGTAATAGTTAAGACAGACACACATGGGGTGATGAAGAGGTTAAGACACAAAGGATGGGCAAGAGAGAAATATGAGAATGGTGGGGAACATGACACACAAAGAGGAAGGGGCGAGAGACATACAAGGGTGATGGGGAGATAGAGACACAGAGGATGGGGCGAGAGACATACAAGGGTGATGGGGAGATAGAGACACAGAGGATGGGGCGAAAGAGACAGGAGGGTGATGGGGAAAATGAGACACAAAGAGGATGTAGTGAGAGAGACACTAGGGTGATGGGGAGAGTCAGACACAAAGAGGATGTGGCAAGAGAGACAGATGAGGGTGACGAAGAGCATGAGACAGAGGAAGAGGCAAGAGAGACACATGAGGGTGATGGGGAGCGTGAGACAAAGAGGATGGGGCAAGAGAAACATATTATGGTGATGGGGAGAGAGACACGAAGAGGATAGGGAAAGAGACACACATGAGGGTGATGAGCGTGATACAAAGACGATGAAGCGAGACAGAAACATTAGGGTGATGGGGAGACAAACACAAAGAGGATGGAGCAAGAGAAACATGGGGTTGATGGGGAGAGTGAGACAAAATGCATGGGGCGAGAGACACATGAGTGTGATGGGGAGAATCAAAAGAGGAAGGGGCAAGAGAGACACATAAGGGTGATGGGGAGATTGAGACACAGAGGATGGAGTGAGAGGCACACATGAGGGTGATGGAGTGAGAGAGAGAGAGAGACGAAGAGGATGGAGCAAGAGACATTAGGGTGATGGGGAGAGAGACACAAAGAACATGGAGCGAGGGAGACATATTAGGGTGATGGAGTGAGACACAAAGAGGATGGAGTGAGAGACAAATTAGGGTGCTGGGGAGAGAGACATTAGGGTGATGGGGAGACGGACAAAGAGAGAATGGGGCAAGACAGACACTTGAGAGTGATAGGGAGTGTGAGACACAAAGAGGATGAAGCGAGAGAGAGACACATTAGGGTGATGGGGAGAGTAAGACACGAAGAGGATTGGGCGAGAGAGACACATTAGGGTGATGGGGAGAGAGACACCAAGAGGATGTGGTGAGAGACACATTAGGGTGATGAGGAGAGTCAGACACAAAGAGGAAAGGGCAAGAGACACACAAGTGTGCTGGGGGAGAGAGAGACACAAAGAGGATGGGGCAAGAGAAACACATGAGGGTGATGAGACACGAATAGGATGTGGCAAGAGACATATAAGGGTGATGGAAGAGTGAGACACGAATAGGATGTTTCAAGTGAGCCACATGAGGGTGATGGGAGAGTGAGAGTGAGACAGGAATAGGATGGGGCAAGAGAGACATTTATTTATTTATTTATTTATTTAGTATTTCGTAACAGGGCGAGTGCACTGATCCAGGGGACTGTTTTCAGGCACGACCCCAGCCACAGGTGGCACAACACATAGGTACAATCACAAAAAGGAAAATTATACAAGCAGGAGTAATACACGTAACGTACAAAAATTACACGGCAGAAATAAATAGATAATATACAAATATTAGAGCAATGTAGCAAGGGGCAACAGACTTCTAGAAAAACAAAGTGAACTTACATGCTCAAATGGGCAGACTGGGTGGGCCACAGGCTCTTATCTGCTGACAGTGTCTATGTATCTATGTACAAACTTGCATAGGGATACATGACTGTGATTTTCATTGGATATAGACATATGAGGGTGATGGGAGAGAGACACGAATAGGATGTGGCAAGAGAGACACATGAGGGTGAAGGGAGAGAGACATTCTGGTGATGGGGCAAGAGAGACATAGAGGATGGAACAAGGCAGACACATGAGAGTGATGGGGAGATTGACACAAAGGATGGAGTGAGAGACACATTAAAGCAACGGGGAGAGTGAGACATGAAGAGGATGGGGCAAGAGAGACATGAGGGTGATGGGGAGCATGAGACACAAAGAGGATAGGGCAAGAGAGAGACTTGAGGGTGATGGGAGAGAGACACAAAGAGGATGGGGAGAGAGAGACAGGGTGATGTGGAGAGTGAGACACAAAGAGGATGGAGCGAGAGACACATGAGGGTGAAAGGAGAGAGACACAAAGAGGATGGGGCAAGAGATGCACATGAAGGTGAAGGGAGAGAGACAAAGAAGATGGGGCAAGAGAGACAGGGTGATGGGGAGAGTAGGACACAAAAAGGATGGGGCGGGAGACAGAGGATGGAATGAGGCAGACACATGAGGGTGATGGGGGAGTGAGACACGAAGAGGATGGAGTGAGAGAGACATATTAGGATGATGGGGGAGTGAAACGAAGAGGATGGAGCAAGACAGACACATGAGGGTGATGGGGAGAGTGAGACACAAAGGATGGAGTGAGAGAGACACATTAGGGCAACGGGGAGAGTGAGACATGAAGAGGATGGTGTAAGAGGAAAAAAAGTTACTTACTATAGTAATCTTGTTTCTTCCAGGGTATTCTATATTCATAACTCTCTGCAGTCAGCCTCCTAAGTAGTACTGCCCAGAGATGGAACGTTATGCAAATGATAGAACCTATCATTGGCTCATGCCACTTGTTCAAACTGCTGCCTTTATCAGCTGCAATGTTCTACCAATGTATCAGATCTATAAGGAGCCTACAAGGCAATTTTAGCTAGACCTACCTATTACAACAAAACTATACTATCTAGAACAGTAAAAACTACAAATATTAACATGAACCCAACTTCCTTGAATGCCAGAATCACTTGGAAAAAGGGAAGGAAAACTCCACCCATTAGCATTTAAACAATGTCTGCCAGTGTTTGGGACTCCATATTTAAATGCTCAGTTAGGAGTGCAGAGGCTTTGGTTCTGGAAGGGGAGGCAGGGCAGGACAGTTATGAATATAGAACAATATCCTAGAAGAGACAAGATTACTATGGTAAGTAATTTTTTCTTCTCACCCCAGGTATTCTTCCATAATCCTAACTCTCTGCAGACTTCAAAGCAGTACCTTTGGAGGTGGGCACAGAACCTACTTTGGAAAGAGGCTCTGCAGGACTGCTGTGCCAAACCTGCCATCACTTCTGGACTGAGTGTCCAGACTATAGTGTTTAGTAAAAGTGTGTACTGTCTTTCAGACAGCTGCTTTGCAGATCTCTACTAATGGAACATCTCTGGCTGCTGCTATAATAGCAGCTGAGCCCCTTGTGGCATGAGCACTCAGCCTTGCTGGGGGCTCCTTGCCAACTTTAGAATACCAAAACTTGAATGCACTGGACTATCCAGCGAGAAATGGACCTCTTTGAAGCTGGGTTACCTTTACCCACATCCCCATAAGTCAGGAACAACTGTTTGTCTTGTCTATGATCTCTGGCGTGAGTCATGTAGTAACTTAATACCCTCTTGACATCCAGACTATGGAGTCTGCGCTCGCCTGAACCAGCATGTTCAGTGAAGAAGACTGGCAGAGTAATGGACTGGTTCAAATGAAAGTCAGAGACCACCTTCGGGAGGAATTTTCTATTTGTTCATAATACTACCTTGTCTCTGTGGAAGGAAAGATAATCCTTCTCGACACACAAGGCCCGAAGCTCACTAATTCTTCTAGATGAGGTGATGGCAACCAGAAAAAACACTTTTCCAAGTAACATACTTTAGATGTGCTGAAGCCATGGGCTCAAATGGGGGTCTCATGAACTGGGCAATTCATATGTTCAGGTCCCATACTGGTACCGGTTCCCTAATAGGTGGGTGCAAATGGCACCGACCTTTAAAGAACCTTTTGAAAATGGGATTGGATGCCAAGGAGGTGCTCCTCCCAGCAGAAATGTAAGCAGATACTGAGGCTAAATGTACTTTCAGGGATGCGTGCTGCAGGCCCTGGGAGTGTAAGTAGGTAAGATAATCCAGGACAGCTGGTATCCCCACTTGAGTGGGGGAGGTGCCCTTAGAAGAACACCAAACAGAGAACCTCTTCCATTTTGAAGCATAGGTCTTCTTAGTAGAAGGCTTCCTGTAGCCCTTCAGGATATCCAGGACACTGAGAGGGAGTTGCAAATTTGCATACTCTAAGTCCTCAAGAGCCATGCTTTGAGTCTGAGAGATCTGAGGTTCGGGTAGAGGACTCTGCCCTGATGGGAGGTCAGCAGATTGTGCCTCCTGGGTAGATGTACTGGTTTGGCTACAGACATGGAGAGTAACAGAGGGTACCATGGCTGTCTAGCCCTATCAAGATCACTGATGCAGGTTGTGACCCGAGTTTGATCAAAACTCTGAAAATGACAGGAAAAGGGGGAAAGCATATAGGCTTCTTCCTGACCAGTCCAGTGTCAAAGCATCCAGTGGGATTGTACCCTTGGCTAGTGATCTGCAGCAGAAAAGGGGCAGATGATGATTCTCAAGGGATGCAAAGAAATCCATCTCTGGTGTGCCCCACCTCCCGAATACTGCCTCCAGTACCTGCTCACTGGTGGATCACTCCGTGGTGGGCCTGATTGATTCTGCTCAGGGCATCTGCTAGGGTATTGTCTTTTCCTAGCACATGAATGGCCTTTAGGGAAGCCTTCAGTGAGTAAGCCAAACTCCAGATCTTCATTGCTTCCGTGCACAGGGGGTCTGACCTTGTCCCCCCCCCCCCTTGCTTGTTTATGTAGTACATTGTTGTGGTGTTGTCTGTCCTGATCTGCACCACTTTTCCTTGTAGTAGTGGTGCAAATGCTTTTAGTGCCAGGAACACTGCCCTTAGCGCCAACAGATTTATATGCTGGAGTGACTCTGCGCTGGACTAGGTTCCATGAGAGGTGTGCTCCCCTAAGTGGGCACCCCACCCTAACAGAGAAGCGTCTGTAGTAAGAATCACTGATGGGGTTTCCCATTGAAAGAGTATCCCCTCCCTGAGGTTGTCTGCTTCCTTCCACCACTGAAGGGATTGCAGCAATGTTCTTGTTACTGGAATTGACTTTGAAAGTGTCTCTTTCCTTTGGCACCATTGTGCCCTGAGGTGAAACTGTATCTCTCTCATTTGGAATCTGGCACCCAAAACTGTGCCTGCTGCAGTCATGTGTCCCAGAAGCTGCAGAAACAGTCTTGTTGGCTTTGGCTCATTCAGCCTGAAAGAAGCAGCTGTTTGCAAGATGCTTTGCACTCTGTCCAGAGGGAGGAAGGTTCTTCCCTCCAAGGTGTTCAGTTCTGCTCCCATGAAGTGCAGTACCTGTACTGGGGTGAGGACAGATTTCTCCCAATTTACCAGGAATCCTAGTGACTGTAAAAGGTTTAGTGTGACCTGCAAGTGATCTTGCACCTGCTGGGGTGTGCTTCCTACCACCAGCCAATCGTCGAGATAGGGGAAGACTGATACTCCTAATCTTCTTAGGTGTGCCACTACCACTGCCAGACACTTTGTGAATACCCTTGGGGCTGATGCGAGACCGAAGGGTAGGACTGAAAACTGGCAATGTCCTGATGGAAGTCTGAATCTGAGAAATTTCCTGTGAGATTCTTTCATGGGAATGTGGAACTAGGCATCTTTCAGGTCCAGAGATGCTAGCCAATCTCCCTTCTGAATGACTGGCAGAATCATTGCTAATGTGACCATCTGGAACTTTGGCTTTACTGAGTACTTTTTCAATAGTCTGAGGTCTAGAATAGGCCACTACTCTCCATTTTTCTTTTTGGTGAGGAATTATCTTGAGTAGAAACCCCTTCCCTTCTGCTGAGGTGGAACATGTTCCACTGCTTTTAACAGGAGGAGACTTTGAACTTCCTTCTCCAAGAGTTTCTTTTCCAGGATGGAAGCTGGTTTGAACACCCTTGTTCTCAAGGGAGGGAAGGACTTGAAACTTAGGGACAGACTCTAAATCACTACCTCCAGGACCCACTTGTCTGTGGTAATGGATAGGGGAGGCGGACTTGACCACCAAGTCAGAGATTCTGTTTTGCTCGGGCTGGGCCTGGGTAGTTTGGGATCCCCTCCTTGAGACCCTTCTATCTCTGCCTCTGAAATACCCTATCTCCTGTGGGAACTGCTAGTATTGAGAGACAGCCTTGCCCTGATAAAAAGGTCTGCTGTAGGTTGCCCTACCTCTGCCTCCCCTTCCGTATGGTCTGTAGGAGGAGGAGGGGCTCTCCTTTGCGGACTTGCCTCTTGTAGGTGGCCTTCTTCTCATCCACCTTCTTCATATAAGCCTCAGTCTGTTGGACAAATAGTGAATGATCCTCCACAGGAAAATCCACAGCCTTGGTTTGGGTATCCTGTGTCAGATTAGTGGCCCTAAGCCAAGCCAAGTCAACCTCCTAAGAGCTATAGTAAGGGCCATCCATCTGGCAGCAGCATAATTGGCATCTGCTATCATCTGAAATTGGTACTTTGCTGCTTCCAGACCAAACCTGGCTGTCTCAGCCAAATCATCTGAGAGGCCCGAAAGAACGTTATCTGCCATGGCCAATACTGACGGCCAATACTGACTGCCACAGTGACTTTTGATACTGTGCAGAATAAGCCTGGTAAGTAGCCTGTCTGACTCCCAGTGTGGCCGCGAGGCAG
Organism: Neoceratodus forsteri; assembly: GCA_016271365.2. NCBI lineage: Eukaryota > Metazoa > Chordata > Ceratodontiformes > Ceratodontidae > Neoceratodus > Neoceratodus forsteri. The sequence goes on along the minus strand of CM057454.1, from coordinate 1,294,495,008 downwards.
CCCTTCCTAGCCATACTATCTATTTTGTGAGAGTCTTTCTTGGGTGGGTGTGATGCTAATGGCACCCTTGCCTTCTCACAGGCTTATTGCTGGACTATCCCTTGATGGCCAGGGAGAGAAGAGGAACACAGCCCCCTGTCTGTCCAGCTGCTACTTTTTGTCTGCCTTCTTGTCCAGAGGGGGGACAGAAATTGGAGCCTGCAAAATCTAAAACAAATCCTTTTGGAAAAACTTGTTGATAGGGAGTAAATACAGGTTACTCACCTGTAACAGGAGTTCTAGGAATGGTATATGTTGTTCATCCACACTCATTGGCAGGTATCCTTGCCGCTTTAAATCTTGCCGGAAGGTCTTCAAGCTTGCTCCTCCCACCCACCCGGGTGGTATAACTCTCGGCTCCGCCCCATGACGCCAGATCTGGCCCGCTGGAAGCTCAGGTTGTGCGTCGAAGCAGGGGAGGTCGGGTGGTGGTGGATGAACAACACATACCATTCCTAGAACTCCTGTTACAGGTGAGTAACCTGTATTTCTAGGGACATGGATGTTGTTCATCCACACTCATTGGCAGACTCCTAGCAGTTCTCCGGGAGGAGGGAGGCAAGACGCAACACCCCAATACTTACTTGGAAAGAGAGACTGAGAACCGAGGCCCCAAAACCAGCATCCCGGCGTGACTCAAGGTCGATGTGGTAATGGGTAATGAAGGTGCTTGCCGACTTCCAGGTAGCAGCCCTGCAGATTTCTGGATAGGGACGCCCTGGAAGCAGCCACGATGCAGCAGTATGGCGGGTAGAATGAGCTCTTATCCTCTGGGAGGCTCCATGCCCGCCAACTTGCAGAGATCTATGCAGGAGTGACCCACCTGCTTATCGTCAGCTTGGCTGCAGGTCTGCCAGATGCGACTTCAGCGTAGGTGACAAACAGCTGGCGAACCTCTCCCGAATTTCAGCCGTGCGCTCTTTGTAATAGGCGGCGCCCTTCTAGGGTCCAAAGTATGGAGCTATATTCGGCCTCCGAGGTGTGATTGGGGTAGAACACCGGCAGAGTCAACACCTGGTTAAGGTGAAACTCCCACACCACCTTCGGAAGGAATTTCGGTGGGGGCGCAGGACAACCCTGTCCCTGTGGAAGACCAGGTAAGGAGACTGAGTGGAAAGCGCCTGGAGCTCTCCCATCCTTCTGGCTGACGTGATAGCCACCAAGAAGGCGGTCTTCCATGACAGGTGAGAGAGAGCACACCTGTGCATAGGTTCGAATGGCTTGCCCATGAGCTTTGCCAGTACCAGCAGTATATCCCACGAAGGTGGGGGTTCCCGACTGGAGGGAAATGTGATCAAGGCCTTTGAAAAGCCAGACCACCTTCTCCTCGCCATCGACTGCTTCCCCGCCCGCGCCGGTAAGCAGAGATGGCTGCCAGGTGCACCCTTAGGTCGCCGACCTAAGCCCTTGACTAGAAAGGGACCATAAATAGTCCAAGATGCTTGCCAAGGAACAGGAGGAAGGGTCCAAGCCCTTGTCCTGACACCAAATGGAAAACCTTTTCCATTTGAAGGCATAGCATTTTCTGGTCGACTCCCTACGGACGCCCCAACTACATTGAGGACCCCGCCGGAAAGACCCAAGGCCTGGAACTCTAGCCGCCAGGAACCAGGCCGTCAGGTGCAGGGATTGAAGGTCCGGATGGAACACCTTCCCTGATTGACTGAGAGCAGGTCCGGACGAGCTGGAGCTGCCTGAGTCCTGGAGCTGAGACTGAGGAGATCTGGGTACCAGAACTGGCGAGGCCAGTCTGGGGCTATCAGAATCACCTGCGCCTTGTCCCTCCTTGCCTTGAGAAGCACCTTGTGGATCAGGAAATGGGGAAAAGCGTAAAGGGCCGGGTCCACAGCCGAGAAGGCATCCCCTGCAGCGAGCCCTGCTGAGGCGGGCATGGAACAGACTCAGCTTCGCGTTCTCCTGGAGGCAAACAGGTCCACCTGAGGTGTGCCCCAATGGGAGAACAGATGCTGTACTACCTCCGGCAGGAGAGACCACTCCGCAGGATGCAGCCCCTATCCGGCTCAGGGCATCGGCCAGGGTGTTGGAGGCTCCTGCCACGTGAATGGCTAGGAGATCCGCCTCCAGGCTCGCGACGAGTGACCAAATGCGGAGAGCCTTGCATAGAAGCATGGAGCGCTGCCTCCCGCCTGGCGGTTTAGATAGTACATGGTCGTGGTATTGTCCGCCTGACTCGGACCACTTGACTCGGAGGAACGGAGCAAAGGCGGTGAGAGCTAGGCGGACCGCCTCGAGACTCCAGCAGGTTGATGTGGCATGGACTCCAGCGGGGACCAGAGGCCATGAGCCGTGTTCCCCAGATGGGCACCCCAACCCATCAGAGAGGCATCGTCGATAGAGAGACCTCGGCTCAGGGCGGACGTACAGGATGCCCTCCTGCAAATGATCTGGAACGTCCACCACTGGAGAGCGTTCCACATCCCTGTGTCACCGACTGGCATGGTCCAAAGGATCGCAGCGTTGCAGACCACTGGCTGGCCAGTCCCACTGAAGGGGACGCATGTTCCAGCGCCGGCCCAACGGACCACGCTGGTGCAGGCCGCCATGAGACCCAGGAGGCGCAGGAAGTCCCGGGAGGGCGAATTGCCCAAACCAGAAATGATCAGCAAGGAGGAAAGAACTCGCCCTGTCCGGCCGGAGCGCGCTCTGGCTCGAAGAGAGTCGAGCTGCGCCCGATGAATAGAATCACCTGCTTCGCTCGAGTTCGACTTGGCCTCGTTGATAAGGAGGCCCAGTTGAAACAGACCTGGAAAGCCAGATCTCTGACCACTCCGCCTCCTTCCTGGAGGGAGCTGCTATCAGCCAGTCGTCCAGGTAAGGGTACACCGGACCCCGGCACCGCAGGAATGCTGTCACCACTGCTATGCATTTGGTGAAGACCCTGGAGCTGGAGACAAGCCGAAGGGCATGGCTTGAACTCGAAGAGGGATCCTTCCGCTTGAGGCGAAGGAATCTCTGGTGAGACGGACGGATAGGGACGTGAAAAGCCGTCCTGCAAGTCCAGAGAGCAGAACCCACGCCTGCGTTCCAAGGATGGTATTATCTAGAGCCAGAGTGACCATCCTGAAGGTTCGAGACCTAGGAATTGTTTAGGTGGGTAGGTCGAGAATGGGCGCCAGCCCCGTCCGTTCGGAACCAGGAAGTACCTGGACACAAACCCTGGGTCTGAAGGAGGGTCCACCACCTCTCTTATCACCTCCTTCTGGAGGAGGAGAGGCGATGTCGGCTCGACGAGCCGCCAGTGAGGCTGGGGATCCGAGCTCCCGAGGGCGACGGCTCTGAAGGGTGGTGCCTGCTCGAATTCCAGAGGCAGGCCTCTTCCACCACTCTCCAAGACCCACCTGTCCGTGGTAACAGCGGACCAGGCGGAACGGAAGTGCGGAGCCGTCCCCACGAAGGGGACCCAGGGTAAGGTGACTGGAATGGAGGCGACACCCTCAGCCCGCACTGGGCAGGCTTGGAGGAGGGACCGCCGAGGGACCTCCTGGGCCTTTTCCTCCCTGCCTCCTGTTAGAGGAGGCCGGCGGCTTGGGTTTGGGATGCCAAGGCCGAGCCTGCTGGCCCTGAGGTTGCTGGGCCGGGGGCGCAGAAGGACGAAAGGGCTTAGGCTGTGGTTTACGGCCTTTGTCCTTCTGAGGGAAGAGACCGAGTCCAAGGTAGCATTGGACTCTCGATCTTCTGCAGGTGACCTTCCACCCCAGGGTCAAGAGGTCAGTCCCCAAGAAGGAACATCCGCCAACTGTGCTGGGTATCCGAGTGAAGGTGGATATCCTCAGCCAAGCCCTGACCTAGATAGCCACTCGGCCGCCACCGATCTGGATGAGTCCCCTATATCCAAAGCAGTCTGGAGCTGCTGTTTGGCCACTGCCCTGCCTGGTCCCGCTCCTGTAACCGTAGTCTGCAGATCGGGCGGGAGATGAGGGATGACCTCATCCAGGGAGCCCAACAGGGCATGAGAGAATGTGCATGAGGACGACGGCAACAGGCCTGGCGAAGGCCGAGAGAGGCACGCAGCGTAGACTTTTCGCCTGACATAGTCCAATTTCTTGGACTCCCTTGTCAGGAGGTTTGTCCACATCCCTGGCGTTGCCAGTGGCGCTGGACGCTGTCGGTAACCAATCCTCAGCAGAGGGTGCCCAAAAACCGGACAAGGAACCGTGGGACCAGATACTTCCTGGCCATCCTGGCCAAGGCGAGGGCAGAGTAGGGGCGCTGCCAGAGCTCCAGTGCCGGACCCACTATGGCCTCGGCCACCGGAAAGGCCTCCCTGGAGAATCCTCGTCCAGAATCCCGTGAGGGATACTCTGGCCCGCTAGAAACGGGTTTGAGCTCCATCTCGGTGGACTCAGAGATGAGCCAAGCAGTCCTAGGAAGGACGACGGGCTATCGTCCATTGACTGACCTCCTGAAGACTCAAGTCCAGACGCTTGGAGAACAAGGAGGAATCATCTTCGGACTCGGATGAGTCCTCAAGAGCTGCCTCTGGCCTGAGCCACCTTCACCTGCCGAGGTCGGTCGGGAGTGAGGGTAACTGACAGCCGATGGGTAGACCTTATGGGCCGAGAATCCTTGGTCGGAGCCCCAAATGGTGGCTGTGGAGGCGGAGGTTCCACCGAATCGTGGAGCAAGCCGGTTTGGCCGAACAACCGGCCTGGGTATAGGCTCTCGGGTAAGTCGAGGGGTTGTGTCAGCAGCTCCGGTGACAGCTACTTAATGGCGGGAAGGCGGCGAGGTCGCTTACTCCCGCCAGGAGAACTGTTGCAACATAAGGTCCTCGTAGCGTCCGACGTAATTTACGCCGAAGCCTCCCTCGCCCGAGGAGGAGGAGAGGACGAGCGGCGGCTACGCTTTACCGCGGTGCGAGACCAGACCGCTCTATGACGGTGGGATCGCTGGACTGCTGGCGAGGTCCGAGACCGAGTCCCGGAATTTCCGAGTCGGGTGGGGAGGTGTCGGCGGAACGGCACTCCTTCAGCTCGGATGGTTCATCCAGGGCTCCGGAACCGAGGCACGGCGAGCCAGCGAGATCCTCAACTCCTCCGGGGAACCGAGGAGAGGGAATCGGCTGCTAAAGGCGGCAATACATCCAACAGGTGAGAAAATCTCGACTTTGTCGGTGGGAGTCTCGTCAACTGACCTGACGGGACACCGTGAGGCCAGTGGCCGGCCGGCGGTCGACTTAGCCGGACGGCTCGACTTACCTCGAGAGGGACCTTTCCGCCCCAAGAGCGTCGACGGAGGGACTTACCCCTGTCCTTCTTTTTGGACCGAGAATAAGGTCCAGCAGACGTAGGCCCTTCTCCCTTAGTGGAGAGGGACAGACAAAGCTCCTTAAAAGAAGCCGTGTAGGAAGAACCCAGAGAGAGCGGGATAAATGCCGCGGCCGAGGAAGATACGGCCCGCGCCGCCTCCTCTTCGAGGGCGATCATCCGCTCGAGCTGATCCGCCGAGCCCGCCGCCGCGGACACCGCCAACCGGGCCTCCCTTGACTTCACCGAGGAAACGCTTCTCGGCGGCCCAGTTGCAATCTGGCACGGTCGCCGAGGACGTGGGCCGAGAAAAGATGAGCACAGGTCGCATAAGCCTGGCGGTCGATGCTCAAGGCCCAGAGCAGTAGACACACGCGGAGTGTGGATCCGTCAGACATCTTCTGCCCGCATGGGCATCTCCGAAATCGAGGTCGATCGGTCCATCGCAGTCATGGAGGGATCAAGACAGAAGTCTTATTCGCAAAATTTATTTTAAATCCGCAAACGGAGAAAATAGGAACCAGTCTCAAACGCAGAGCGTTAAGGAGGGAACCTGAGCTTCCAAGCGGTAAGGAAGATCTGGCGTCATGGGGCGGAGCCGAGAGTTATACCACCCGGTTGGGTGGGAGGAGCAAGCTTGAAGACCTTCCGGCAAGATTTAAAGCGGCAAGGATACCTGCCAATGAGTGTGGATGAACAACATATCCATGTCCCTAGAATATCTTCTTTGTGGGTGTTAACCCCATCATTTCCATGTATTCAGCCTCCTCCTCTTCTATAACCTCTGTGGTAGCCAGATCAAGGGCTTCCACTATTTTCCTTACGAAGGAAAAGTGAGAGGAAAAATCCTCTGCTCTAGGAGGAGAGCCAAATTCTTGTTCAGGTGAGATCTCAGGCTCAATAGGCTCACACTCATCCCCTTCAGGTAAATCATACTCCTCAAACTCCATCTGCTCCTGGGATGGAGTAGGGGCAGAAGAAGGTCCAACCGGGACTTGGACCGGTGTTGCAGCAGGTATGAGACCCTGCAAAGCCTGTATGACCTTCATGGCCTGAGCAATCTCTTCTGAGAATGGCAGGCTGTGAGGCACAGATTACCCCGGTTTCTCAGCCAGGGTTCAACGTGCTTTGTCTTGTCTTTTTGGCAGGAACTGGGGAGTCAGCCAATTCACCCACCCTTTTGCTGGAAGTTGCTTCACCCTTGTCGGGGTGCTCAGTTTAGATAGTGCAGTTTCACACGCATATTTAGAGGGTGTGGGTTGGTCAGAACCCATAGCACCCTTCTTAAGTTTTCTTTGGAGCCTTTCCAGCCTCTTGTCAATTGTCTTTTATGGAAATGGTATGCAGATATCACAATCTGCAGAAAAATGTTCTTTTCCAAGGCAGACCACACATAAGTCATGCTTATTTGCCTTGGCAAAAACATCCCTACACTTAAGGTAGTTTTTAAACCCTGGGGATCCAGTCTTTTTCTTAGGTTTTTCTGCCATCATCAAATCAATAAAAGAAAAACAGAACCGCAAATAAAGTAAACTCCCATTTTTTTTTGGTTGTTTTGCATTGGTTCAGGAACCGATGAGGGTTCCGATACTGAACTGAGAACCGGACAACTTGAACCGGGTTAGCAGTTCACTGAACCAGGTTAGTGGTTAACAAAATGGAAGCAGTATGGCGCAGTGGTATAAGGCTCTGAGCTGCAAATCTGGAGACCTGGGTTTAAATCCCACAGCCCCCACTTGCATACTGTGTGACCCTGAGCAAGTCACTTAACTTCCTCGTGCTCCCAGGTTGCACCTGCAAACAAGCTTTCAGCTTAGTGTGTCTCACCTGGTAAAATAATTGGTTAAAAAAAAAAGCAAGAATTTATTTAAAAAAAATACTAAAAATAACTAAACTGAACCGGAGACAAATAAAAGTTCCAGAAAGGGATCTAAGGCTCAGTTCCCCAACGATTATCTCGAACCATTAGGAACCGAGAAAATTAAACCAAAACCACTAAAATAAAAGGTAAATTAATTGTAGGAATTTAAACAGAAATAAAGGCAACAGCAGGAATAATTAAAATAAAATACTTATTTTCAGTGAAGAACCACACAAGGAACGACTGAGAGGGAAGTCTCTGAGGTGTCTTGACTTGTCAGGTGGAAAAAGAGATCTGATATGTTGGTGGAACATTGCAGCTGATAAGGGCAGCAGTATGAATAAGTGGCAAGAGCCAATGATAGGTTCTATCATTTGCATAACGTTCCATCTCCGGGCAGTTCTACTTAGGAGGCTGACTGCAGAGAGTTAGGAATATAGAAGAACACCTTGGGTGAGAAGAAAAAAATACCTATCATATTAATGTTGCTTCTTCTAATGGAATCTTGCTGTATTCTGACAAGTGCAGTTAGACCGACTGGTTCGGCTGCCACTGAGAACAATGAGTTGAACTCTATGCAAATTCATAGAACGTTGAGCTTGAGCTCGGTTTTCAAACCACTGTCCTCGGTACGTTCTAGTAACTGATCAGATTCTACTAAGCTAACACTAAAGATTTAAGGCAAAAACTCTAGCCAGACCTAAAAAGGGGACCCCTTCAGGGGCAACACAACCACAAAAAAGTGGGCATGTAGAAGACTCAAGTCACAGATGCCCAACAGAGACCCAATAATTACTACTGGGTTAAAACCTAAACATGCTGCAGAGAGCCACCCTTTCCCCAGATTCTGAAGGGGAGGCAGGGTGGGAGGTCAGACTACAGCAAGACTCCATTAGAAGAAACAACATTACTATGGTAAGTAATTATTTCTTCAAACAACATGAAGCTTTGCCATATTCTGACAAGTACAGACTACAAAGCAATGCCCCATGGAAGTGGGCACAGAATCTTTTTGGAAAATAGGCTCTGCAGTACTGCAATGCCAAACCTGGCATCACTCCTGGCCTGGGTGTCCAGGCAGTAGTGTTTAGTGAATGTATGGACAGTTTTCCAGGTGGCAGCTTTACAGATCTCAAGCAAGGGGACCTCCCTAGCAGCCACCACAGAGGCAGCAGTCCCCCTAGTGGAATGGGCCCTAAGGCCTGCTGATGGGTCCTTCCCCAGTTTACTATAGCAAAACTGGATACAGGCCATAATCCATCTGGCTATGGTCCTTTTGGTGGCTGGCCTGCCCTCACCCACTTCAACACAGGTAAGGAACAGCTGGGAACAGTCCTTCCTTAGCTCCTTTGTCCTGTCCATGTAATAGCTGATGGCCCTTTTTACGTCCAGACTGTGGAGCCTGCGTTCACCTGAGCTGGAATGATCTGTGAAGAATACAGGCAGGGTGATGGATTGATTAAGATGGAATTCAGAGACCTGCTTGGGGAGGAATTTCCGATTAGCCCGCAGGACAATCTTATCTCTGTAGGGTGCAATGTCATTGGACTCCACTGACAAGGCCTGGAGCTCACTGATCCGTCTGGCAGAGGTAATGACCACTAGAAATACTGTCTTTCGAGTGAGAAACTTCAGTTCAGAAGAAGACATGGGTCAAAGGGAGGCTGCATAAGCTGACCTATGCAAATATTCAGATCCCAAGCAGGGGTAGGGTCCCTGTGTGGAGGATGAAGGTGTAGAAGACCTTTGAAAAACTTCTTGAAAATTGGGTGTGCAGACAGAGAAGGGCCCTTCCCAGCTGAAAGATAGGCAGAAACAGCTTCCAAATGAACCCTCAAGGTGGAGGGCTGAAGTTGTAGAGACGGAAGATGAACCAGATAATCCAGAAGTGTTGGCAGACCAGCCTGCTGTGGATCCAGGCCCTGCTGGGAGCACCAGATAGAGAACCTCTTCCACTTAGAGAAGTAGATTTTCCTGATTGCAGGTTTCCTGGACACCCTTAGGATGTCCAAGACAGATTCCAAGAGATGCAGATCTGATTATTCTAAGTCTTCAAGAGCCAGACCCTGAGACGAAAGAACTGCAGATTGGGGTTAAGGATCCTCCCTTTGGATGATGTCAGATGGTTGTACCTCCTGGGGAGGCAAACTGGACTGGTCACTGACTGGTACAATAGCATCGAACATCATGGTTGTCTGGCCCAGTCTGGGGCTATGAGGATCATGGTGGCCGGTTGAGACCTCAGCTTGACCAGGACTCTGGATATCAGAGGGAATGGAGGGAAGGCATAAAGGAACCAGTCTGACCAATCCAGAAGGAGAGCCTCCAGCAGGACAGAGCCCTGAGCTGGAGGTCTGCAACAATATAGTGGTAACTGATGATTGTCTGGGGCTGCAAAGAGATCTATCTCTGGCACCTCCATCTCCAGAATACTGACAGAAGGACCTGCCTGTTCAGTGTCCACTCATGATGGCCCTGGCTGATTCTGCTGACAGCATCTGCTAGGAGATTGTCCTTCCCTGGCAAGTGGACTGCTGACAGGGATATGTTCAGAGAGCAGGCCAGATTCCAAATCTTCATGGATTCTGTGCAAAGCAGTGAGGATCTTGTTCCCCCTGCTTATTGATGTAGTACATGGTGGTGGTATTGTTTGTCCTGTGTTGCACCACCTTGCCCTGTAAGAAACTGGCAAACTTCTGCATAGCCAGTAACAGTGCCCTGAGCTCCAGAAGGTTAATGTGCAATAGGGATTCCTGAGGAAGCCAATTGCCATGGGCTGTGTGATCCCCTAGGTGGGCACCCCAGCCTAGTAGGGAAGCATCTGTTGTCAACACTAAAGAGGGGGCCTGGGGAAGAAAGGGAACCCCCACTCTGAGGTTGTCCATATCCTGCCACCACTGAAGAGCTAGTAGAAGGGTGGGAGATACTGGAATCAGCTTGGATAGGGGATCCTTCTTATGAGACCGGAAGGATCTCAGGTAGAACTGAATGTCCCTCATCTGAAACCTGGCCCCCGGGACCACAGCTGTGGTGGAGGCCATGTGACCCAGAAGCTGCAGGAAATACCATGCTGGTCAACGGACTCAAAGGCAGAAGGATTTTTGCCAGCTCAATGAGGGCATGTGCCCTTGCTGGAGACAGAAAGGCCCTTGCCTGAATAGTGCCCAGCTCTGCTTCGATGAAATCCAACACCTGAACAGGGGTCAAGTTTGACTTGTTTGTATTCACCAGGAAACCTAGGGACCGAAGAGCGTCCTGAGTAAGGTCTAGTGCCCCCTTCACCTGCTGGGGGGAATGACACACCCGCAGCCAATCATCTAGGTAAGGATAAACTGCAACCCCTTGTTTTCTGAAGTATGCCACTACCACTGCCAAGCATTTTATGAACACTCTTGGTGCAGAGGTGAGACAAAAAGGCATGGCTCTGAACCGGTAGTGGCCTGAAGGGAGTTGAAATCTGAGGTACTTTCTGTGAGACTGCCTGATGGGGATATGAAAGTAAGCATCCTGAAGATCCAGGGATGCTAGCCAATCCCCTTGCTTGAGAGTAGGTAAAAAATCATGGCCAGAATTGTCATCTTGAATTTTGGCTTTGTTTAGAAATCTGAGATCTAGAATGGGCCGCCATTCCCCATTTTTCTTTGGTGCTAGGAAGTACCTGGAGTACAATCCTTTTCCCCTGTGCTGGGAAGGCACAGGCTCCACTGCCTTTGAGAGGAGAAGAGTGGAAACCTCTGCCTCCAGCAGGGCTGTTTCTGTAGGGCTGGCAGGTTTGAAAGCTCTTGTTGCCAGTTTTGCGAGCAGCTTGAAGCAGAGAGCATGACCCTGACCTACTATCTCCAGGATCCACTTGTCTCAAATACTGGATTACCCAGCCTGGAGATAGTAGGCCAGCCTGCCCCCTACAGGGGTAGGGGAGGCGATCCGGACAGACTCCTCAGGGTGTCTGTTTTGTTGGGGTAGCGGACTAAGAGGTGCAGGAGGCCCTGCCAACACCTCTCCTGCCTCTCTCTCTGAAGAAACCCCTTGGTTGCTGGTAAGAAGGAAAGGCTTGGGCCTGATGGAAAGGCCTAGGGTAAGGTCTGCCCCTGCACTGATGCTTTTGAGGAGTGGCAGCCTTCTCTTTTGCTGAAGCACTCCTGTATGCCACACTGTACTCATTTATTTTTTCCATATATGCGTCTGTCTGTTTCCCAAACAGAGAATTCTGGACAAGGGGAAAAGTCCATAGCATTATGCTGCGTGTTCTGGGACAGACTGGTACATCTGAGCCAGGAGAAACTCCTCACAGATACAGCAGATGTCATAGCCCTAGACGCTGCATCATTAGAGTCCACAGCCATGTGGAACTGGGACTTTGATGACTGCACCCTCTTGTTGACAAACTCCTGGAGATCAGCAAAGAGTTCAGGAGAGGCCTGTTTGGCTAACTGTTCTACAGACTCCCAAAGGGATTTCTGATACTTGGAGGCATTAGCCATATAGAAGGACTGCCTAATGCCTAAGGAGGACGTCAGGTATGTTTTCTTGGCAAGGGAATCCACTTTCCTGGAATCCTTGTCAGGAGGATGAGAAGCTAGAGGAATGACAGCCTTCTCACAGGCTGCAGTCTGCACTACCACTATATGGCTGCAATGGCTGGATAAAAAGTCAGTGCCACTGCCAGCCAGAAGATACTTCCTGTCCATCTTGTGCAAAGGAGGGACAGAACTAGGGGTCTGGAGGATTTTTAAAGTCTGCCTTTTAAGGGACTTGTGAATGGGGATCGAAAGTCCCTGGAATACAGGGAGATCCATCATCTCCCTGTAGTCCTCTTCCTCATCCTCTTCCTGTCTGGCTTCTTGTACAGAGAGCTGCAGGGTCTCAGCCACCTGCCTCATAAAGGCAAAATGGGAGGTGGTCTCAGAGACAGGTCTAGGAGGGGACTCATATTGAGCATGATCAGGGGAAACCTCAGGATCTATGGGCTCCCCTTCATTCTCCTCCTCCTCCTTATCATCACAGTCACATTCAGAGTAATAGAATTCTTCAGGATCAATAGGTCCTGACGGAACTGAACCGCTATCCGGAACCGCTGGTTGCCCAGATGGTACCTGCGATGGTTCACCAAACCCAGTCTGCAAAGACTGCACTATGCGGATAGCTTTTACAATTTCCTCAGCGGCTGGAATCGGGACTGGCTGCTTGCATGGTTCCAAACCGGACTGCTTGTCTTTTTTAGATGGTGCGGGTCCTGAAACGACTCCAAATGTCTTTTAACTGTCAACAGTTCACCCTGGCCTGAGGGTTCGGCAGCCAAAACCAAAGGTTCAGTTGAACCGGTGTCTCCCTCTTCGGACGTTTTATCCATTCTTTCTCTCAGTTTACTAAGACGTCTGTCTATAGTAGGGGGAATATACTGTCTGTCTATACTAGAGAAGATTTTCACAAATGGCACAATCTGTTTGCAAGTGGTCGAAACCCAAGCAGTACAGACAGATCAAGTGCAGATCAGCTTTGGCAAATTGCTTCCCGCACTCAGTACAGCACTGGAATCCAGTGCGACCGTTTTTTCTCTTGGGTTTCTGTGACATAACCCTGAAATTTGCACTGCTTAACCCCCGTGGCTTAGTTAGGCTGGTTAAGCAAAAAAAAAATTACTACTTTATCCGAAAGTGGCAATTTGAAATTTGAACAACGTACCCCTGAAGGCTTAGTTAGGCTGGGTAAGAGAGATACAAAGTCCTGACCAGCTAACAGTGCTAGCCAGAAAAAAATGAGAAAAAACTTGGTTTTGGTCAGGGCTTCAAACCAGGTCCCAGATAACGAAACAATCTACACAGAGAAGGAAAAATAAAGTTCGGTCTCCTCGCGGTCGATGGAACCGGTCAGAAACCGAACACTTGCCCAACCTAGAAACGTACATGATACCAAAGACAGCGGTTTGAGAAGTTTTTAGAAGAAAATAATAAAGCGGTGGTCAAAAAAATGACAAAATTCAGCTTTAATCGAAGGCAATGAGGAGAACTCTCCGAGGCTTCTTCACTCTTGAGCGGAGTAAAGAATCTGATCAGTTACTAGAACATACCGTGGACAGTGGTTTGAAAACCAAGCTTGAGATCAACGTTCTGTGCATTTGCAGAGTTTAACTCATTGTTATCCGGGGCAGCTGAACCGGTCAGTCTAACTGCACTTATCAGAATACAGCAAGACTTCAAGTTGTTTTAACAGCTGAATATTGCAGGCCTGTGTTTTGAGAGATCTAGAAGATACTCTAGGACCTTGTTTGATGGACAGGAAAAAGGATTCCAGGAGGATTCTGCACACCAGATAGAGAACCGCTTCTACTTAGCCATGTAACTTTTTTGGGTAGCTGGCTTGCGAGCAGCTAACAAGACATCTGAGATCCTACGTGAAACGTTAAACCTGTTCACTTCTATCTCCTCAGAAGCCAGGCATGGAAGTGAAGGGTCTTCGGGCTGGGATGGACCACAGAGCCCTCAGTCAGTAGGTTCGAATGAAGTGGAAGCTGTCTCATCGAAGTTTCTGATAATCTGTTGATTAATGGAAACCAGATCTGACAAGGCCAGAATGGGGCGATGAGAATCATTCTGCCCCTATGTGTCTCCAGTTTGAGCAGCACCCTCTGAACTAGGGGAAGAGGAGGAAATGAGTACAGAAAACATCTTGTCCATGGCAGTCTGAATGCATCCTGACAAAAAACGCTAGGTCCTGGATTTCTGGAGCAGAAGAGAGGCAGTTTTGCGTTGAATGGGGATGCAAAAAGGTCCAGGTCTGGAGTTCCCCACTCTTCGAAGAGTGACTGCACGACGCTTGCGTCGAGAGATCACTCGTGAGGATCTGTCTTCGTTCTGCCAGATGATTCTGAACTCCTGGCAGGTAGACTGCCTGGGTTAGAGCTTTGTGCTCTAGGCACCATTCCCACACTCTCATCGCTTCCCTGCATAAGGGGTAAGACTGTGCTCTGCCTTGTTTGTTGATGTAGTACATCACTGCCTTGCTGTCCGTTTGGAGGAGAATGCTCTTGTGACAGAGTATGTCCTTCAAAGTCCGAACAGTATAAAGGACGGCTCTCATTTCCAGAACATTTATGTGAAGCTGAGATACGTCCTGACTCCAACGACCCTGGGTGTGGAGATCCTGGCAGTGAGCTCCCCATCCCAGCAAGGACACATCTGTGGTGATGGAGATATGGGGATCCAGAGGAGCGAAGGGATAACCTTCCTAAAGGTTGTCCTCCTGAGTCCACCAGGAGAGCGACCATTTCATCGGCTCGTCACCTTGATATGAAAGGACTGTGGGTGTGTGGTTGGTGACCACTGAGTGCTGAGCATCCACTGAGTAGTTCTCATGTGAAGGCCAGCCAGAGGCACAGTGAACACTGAGGATGCCATGAGACCCAGCATCCGCTGCATTGACAGAGCTCAGACTGAGCAGTTTTCTCTGATGATGCAGACCATCTGGAGGATGTTGCTCTTCCTGTCCTCTGGAGGAAAGGCTTTCGCATTGGAGATATCCAGAAGGGCTCCTATGAAGAGGAGCCGCTGGGAGGGCTGTAGCTGTGACTTTCCCAAGTTTAGCACGACTCCCATGGACGTGAGGAATTTTGAAGCCATAGCTACGGCTTCTAGTCTCTTGTCTGGAGGGGCTTACGAGAAGCCAATCGTTCAGATACGGGAACACCAATTCCGAAGCCTCAGATGCGCCATGAGAACTGCAAAAGCACTTTGTAAAACTCGAGAGCCGAGGATAGCCCAAAGGGCAGAACTCTGAATTGGTAGTGCTGACCTAACACCACAAATCTGAGGTATTTGTGATGGCTTGGGTGAATGGCAACATGTTTATAGGCGTCCTGCATGTCCAGGGAGGCTAGCCAATTGTGTTGATGAATCAGAGGTAAGAGCATACCGAGTGAAATCATCTTGAACTTTTCCTTGATAAGTACTTGTTTAACTTCCTGAGATCTAGAATAGAGCACATACCACCTGTTTTCTTTGGAACTAGGAAGTAATGAGAGTAGACACCTGTGCTCCACTGATCCAGCAGAACTCTCTCTACTGCCCTGTTGTTCAGAAGACCTCGGATCTCGGAAGCAAGAAGGTCTGACTGAGGGACGGACAGCCTGGGCTGTCGTTTGGGTGGATGACCCAGTGGGGTTTCTGACAGATTTAGAGAGTACCCCTCGCAGATTATTCTGAGCACCCATTTGTCTGATGTGATCGACTTCCACCGGTCGTAAAACTGAGACAGACGCCCTCCTACTGCCGAGAAAGAGTCCCCCTCGGGCAGCTGAGGTGGGACTTGGGCCAGAATGTCAGAGGGTGGCACTAGAAGCTTTAGAGCCCTGTGCCTTCTGCTGTATTTTCAATTGCGGCTGAGGGTTTTGGTTTCTGTTAAAGCCCCCTCTGCTTTTACCATGAAAAGAGTGACTGTTATGAAACTGATGCCTGTTCCCGCCCCTTTGAGGGGCTGCGGAAGGCAGTCTGACCGTTTCAATGGCCGTTCTAGTCTTCTGAGTGGCCTCTAGCGCCTGCTGGACCTGAGGACCAAACAGATACGTACATTCGAAAGGCAAGGCTATAATCCTCTGCTGGGCATCATTTGTGAAGCCCGAGGTGCGCAACAAAGAGTGGCGACGGGTGCAAATACCGACTGCTGCTGCTCTGGAGCAGTGTCAAAAGCATCAATGGCAGCTTTGAGCTGTTGATTATTGGATTCAATACCTCTACTAATGGTTTGAAGGAGCTCTGTATTAACTTCCGAATATGGAAGAGCTTCTACTATAGCCTTGAGCAAATGCCAGAGTGTACACTCAAATTGAGAGAAGTAGCCCTGGTAGCTAGCAATACGCATGCCCAGGGTGGAAGCAGCAAAGACTCGCTTCCCCAGGGTGTCTATTTTACAAGATTCTTTGTTTATTGGACGTGCTGCAGATTCTTGCAGAAGAACAGCTTTGTCATTCTCTGCCAGAACAACAATGGCATCAGCAAAGGCTTGCGAGGCCAGAATGGGTCAATCCTTGGGAGGGGCATATTTCCTGTCGATGGACTTAGCCACAGAGGGAATAAGTGTCGGATTATCCCACACCATCTGTCAGTGTCTCAAAAGAGGGTTGCACAGGGGAGTCAGTTGCACAGGAATGTCCAGAATGTGCAGGTACTGTAGACGCAGCAACTTCCCAGGATCGATTTCCGAAATCTGGGGAGAGAGAGAGAGTGGTATTCAAATTTCTGAGCAGAGACTTAAAAGAAACGTCCTCAACCAAAGGCTCTGTTGAAAGAGGTTTTTTCACTGCTCCTAGGGAGGAATCATTGTCGAAGTCATCCCCCAGTCAAAGATCAGGATCGAGCTCAACGTCATCCACTACTAGTCCAGAAGGGATTGTATAGATAGGAAATGAAGGAGGAGGAGGAGGAGGAGCAGTGCGAATCAAAGTCGAAAACCCCTGCATCACATGCGTCACCGCAGATGCTCCTGGGGCCGCTACAGGAAGCGGCGCCATAAACAAAGGTGGCGCCAAGCACAGCGCTGCCACAGGATATGGCACCAAGTGTTGCGTCAGCAGCACAGAAACCGGCGCTGCAGCCAGTGGCGCCGAACCAGAGGTTCCCAACCTCAGACTCGCTGAGGAAAAACAAAGAAATTCAGCAGGAGATAAAAGCACCAGCGTGGACCCCTGCGCCACAGCCATATGAGGGGGATAAACACCAGAGCATGGCGTCAACGGCACCAGAGAAGGCGCCGCACGACTAGAAAGCCCCAACCGCTCTGCCCGCAGGTACGAAACCGAGAGGCCCGAAGGTCTTGGTGACGGACTCAGCGGCTCCGGCAGACGGGACAACTGCTGAACCCATTGTTATATAAGAGTGGCTCAATGGTGAAACTGCTCACCGGAGGACCCCCCCCAGTGGGCAGGGAGGGACTCTGGGGTCGAGGATGCTGGCCACCAAGGACAGAGACTGGAGGGGACCCGGAAGAGGTGGAGTCTGGCCTCTGCCTCCAGTAACACACGATCGATGTGCAGATGTACCAGAAGGCGACCTCGAGTGGTGCAGTTTCTTTTTCGACCAGGAGGCTGAAGAAGAACTCGAAGTCGAGTGGTGCTGAGTCCTAAACGAGGATCAAGAATGGAACCACTTATTTTGTGCTTTCAGGAAGACCGCCCACCTCCCCAGCACTGCCTGAAGTCAGACCCCTCCCATAGAGGGCAGTGGACCAGATCCAGCCCTGCTGACCAAAACAGCTTTCATGTGAAGTCTCCTACTGTCACCCATCCGTTCATAGTCGACTACGTCGAAGGAGGGCTGAAGACTTCTGATGAAAAATCTACTTAATAAACTTTAGAAATGATTTTTCCTTTTAAACTGGTAAGAAAATAAGAAAACTACTAAAACTAATCGAAACTGAAAGACTATTGCTGCTGTCATATAGACAAGAAGTTTTGACTCCCAGCGGGCGAGTGACGTCATCACTGAAGCTTCACTGAAGCGTACTCGATGATGGGGAAAAAAGGAACTGAGGCAGCTGGAGGGTTGACACCAGATAGCCTATACAGCGCGAGCCGAGCTCGTGGTGCCGCTTCCTCACGGCCCTACCTGGTGCCAGCCCTCCAAAAGAATGTTGGCTCCTGCTGGGTCCTAGCGCCTCCAACGTAGTCCCATCAGTGTGAATGAGTGGTGGAGACTTTATGTCCAGGAAGATCAAAGATGGCCAGGGTAGAGGTGAATTATGGTCAAACAATAGGCCAGCAAGGGGTAAAAGGAGGCTAAAGGAGGCAAAACTGTAAAACAGGCAAGGGAGGACATACTTATGCTGGGCGTGGTGCAGTGCAGTGGCTGTGGCAGTCTTCAGGGAGACTTTCTGGAGACTGTGCTGCTGCTGCCCCATCTGCACGCACCTCACTGGGCTGAGGGAGAAGGTTGCCAGACTCAAGGCCAAGTTGGCTAGGGTTCGGAGGACCTACTCCCCTGCCCAGAGACCACCTAGTCTGCCTCTGCTACATCAAAGGTTGCCCAGAAGAAGGAATGGCTGGACAACAGTGGGCTCAGGGTGGTGGTGCATAGGCACATCCCCCATCCGGTAACACTATGAAACACCTACGCCACACTGGCCGAGTGGGAATGTCCTACAGATGCACCCAAAGTAGTGTCCAGGGTGGATGTGGGGGTCCTCCATAGTGTAGACTCCAAGCGGGATGTGACAAGAGGACACCAGAAAAGAAGGAAGCATATCCTGTTGGGGGACTCCATAGTGAGGGGGATTCTGTTGGAGGCAGGTAAGAATAAGGAAAGGGAGATTAAGTGCCTTCCTGGCACCATGGCTCGAAGGAAAGGATCCAAAGGACCGCTGGGGTAGCAGGAAGGGAGGAAGAGCTGGATGTCATTGTCCATCTGGGAACAAATGACCTGGCTAGGGATAAGCCAGCAATAGTTCAGGAGGAGTTTAGGGAACTGGAGAGGGGCCTTAGGCAAGTAGCATGATCTGTGACCTTCTTGGAGGTGCTGCCTGTTTACGACAAGGGGGAGGACAGGATTTTCTACACCAGGATCTTTAATGCATGGTTGAAGGAATGTTGCAGAGAGGAAGGTTTCAGCTTCATTGGGGACTGGGGCCCTATTTGGAGGCATAAGGGCCTGTACACGAGCAATGGCTTGCATCCATCCAGGAGGGAAACCGTGGCCCTGAGTGAATGGTTTAAATTCTACACTGGCGAGCATTTTAAGGGGACAGGAACTGATTACTTATGTGCAGCTGCTTATAATGTCTCTATTATCATAACTTGTATTCATACCTCTGAAGTATCCCTCTTTAATTGTGCCTGAATAAAAGCTGAAGCTGTCAGTTTTGTTTTGCATCGTTTTCTTAGTATGGACAGCATTCTGTGCCGTTCCCTTCATGGAATCAAGAATTTGGAGTTTTGACTATGCACTTCATGGTTTCAGAATCATGGGCACTGTACTGATAAGTTCGTGTTCACATGTCTGAAACCATGACGTGACACAGTCAAAACTCCAAATTCTTGGTTCCACGAAAGGAACTCCACAGAATGTTGCCTATACAAAGAAAACAATACAAAACACAACTGACACCTTCAGCTTTTATTCGGGCACAGTTAAATAGGGATCCTTTAGAGGCATGAATATAATTTATGAAAATAGAGACATTTCAAACAGCTGCACTTAAGTAATCAATTCTTGTCCCCTTTAACCTAGCCGAGAGGGGAGGTGGAATGAGGCAGGGAGACAAACTGTCCCCCTTCCCCCATCCCACCCAGACGCAAGAGGTCAGTAAAAGGAATCCTGAGGGACTGAAATCCCAAATGAAGCACATAACAAAGGAATCCAAGGGGCAAAAGGAAAGAGAAACAGTGAAAAAAAAATTATGGAGGAAATAAGGAAAGGCAAATGGGAAATAAGAGTGGGTGTGGCAGGACATTCTGGAGAGCCATGTTTGCAAATGCTTGAAGTCTGGGCAATAAGAATGCAGACCTAGAGGCCACCATGGCAGATGCGGACTTGGATAGAGTAGCAATTACCGAGTCCTGGTGCAAAGAAAACCAGGACTGGGATGTAGCCATACCAGAGTATACACTGTTCAGAAAACCTCTAGGGGGGTGCTATTCGCACAGGAGTGATCTACATAGCTCCAGCACAGGGGGAAGAGGTGGATAAAGATATGATGGAAGCAATCCAAAGGATGGCATACAAAGGGGAGGTGTTGCTGTAGCGTACATCAGTCTGCTGGATGTGGAATGGAGTCTACCAGTTGTGACAACAATCAGAATTAGGGACATCCTGAACTCCCTGCAAGGGGCGTTCCTCAGGCAACTAGTTAAGGAACCCATGCATTGGGGGGAGGGGCAATACTGGACCTGGTACTGACAAACAGGGACAGTGTTGCTGACATCACAGTGGGTGGCCATTTGGGGGGCAGTGATCACCATACAGTGTGGCTCAATATAAGAACTGGGCCAGAATTGAGCTGCTCTAAGACAAGAATACTGGACTTCAGGAGGGACAATTTTAAAAAAATGGGAGAATGCCTTAGGGATACCATAGCAGGGATGGGAAAACTGGGGGGAGTCGAGGAAACATGGGCAAAAATAAAAGGGGGGCTATGAAAAGGCAACAAATCTCTGTCAGACAGGTTATCAAAGGTAAGAAAGAAAAGAGGACGCAGGAAATGACAGACATGTCAGCATGACTTCGGTAGAGGATAAAGTAATGGAATCGCTACTGAAGGAAAGGACTGGGGAATAGTTTGTAACCAGTGGATTACAGGATCTGAGGCAACACGGTTTCACAGGGGGGAGGTCTTGCCAGACAAACCTGATCAAATTCTTTGACTAAGTGACCAGGGAAGTGGATCAGGGAAGGAGCAGTAGATGTGGTCTACCTGGATTTCAGTAAGGCCTTCAACACCGTTCCACACAGAAGATTGATGAGCAAGCTGGACAACCCAGGAGTGGATCCAAAAGTAGTAAAATGGTTAAGACGTTGGCTAAGCAACAGGAGTCAGAGGGTGGTGGTAAATGGGGTCCACTCTGGAGAAAGCAAGGTGAACAGGAAGGTATCACAGGATTCAGTACTAGGCCTGGTCCTCTTCAATGTCTTGATTAGTGACACTGCAGAAGAGCTAAAAGGGAAAGTATGCCTGTTTGCGGATGACTCAAAAATCTGCAACAGAGTGGACACACCAGGGGGTGGTGGAAAGAATGAGGGACGATCTGAAAAAGCTGGAAGAATGGTCAATGGAATGGCAGCTGGGTTTCAATGCAAAAAAATGTGCAAAATCATGCACTTGGGGCACAGAAACCAAGGGAAATGTACCAGTTGAGTGGAGAGGTACTATCAACCACAAAGCAAGAAGGGGACCTAGGAGTAATTATTTCTGATGACCTGAAGGTAGCCAAGCAGCGTGGTAAGGCAGTGGGAAGGCTAGCAGGATGCTCGAGTGCATAGGGAGGGGCATCACCAGCAGAAAGAGGGAGGTAGTATTACCCCTATATAGATCACTGGTAAGACCCCTCCTCGAATACTTTTTCCAGTTCTGGAGGCCCCACCTCCCCGAGGACATAGACATGATGGAGGCAGTACAAAGGAAGGCTACCAAAATGGTGCAGAGCCTGCATCAAAAACCCTATGAGGAAAGACTCAAGGAACTCAAGTATGCATTCTCTAGAGGAAAGGAGGGAAAGAGGGGATATGATAGAAATGTTCAAATTTCTAACAGGTATAAACAAGGTACAGGAAAGGAGAGTTCTCCATAGAAAATGATGCTCGAGGACAACGGGTCACACTATAAAGCTGGAGGTGGTGGGGAGGCTCAGAGGAGATCGGAGGAAATATTTCTTCACAGAGATGTTGGTGAACACCTGAACAGCCTCCCAGCAGAGGTGGTGGGTGCGAAATTGGTAACAGGATTCAAGCATGCATAGGATAGACACAAGGGGACCTTAGAGGTAAGGCGGGGGGGGAGGGAGAGAAGATCGGAGATTGAGTAGAGTCTGAGGTGGCACAGTAGGTATGAAATATAGGGCAGACTACATGGGCTAAGAGGTCCTTATCTGCAGACAACTTCTATGTTTCTACAGAATTCCATAACCTAGGATCATGATACCTGCTACGGGAGAAGGCAAAGGAGGGGCAGAGCTGAGTAACTTAGGAACGGCATAGTCAAATGAAGATTCTCCTGTCTTTGTACTAAGTTTGGGGACAGATAATAGGTTGTGCTCACCAACCTCAGAGGGTATGTACTATGAACAGATCTGAGGAGTGAAGCCACGGGTAAGGGCAGGCAACTGTACAGGGTGCTAAAAATTTACAGCTCCAGTGTGTGGTCATGTAGTGAGGACTGCAGAAGCCAATGGAGCCTGGTATACAGGGAGTAGTGATGCATTAGTCAGTGGGATGCCAATGCCAAATGGTCAATGCTGTTGTAAGTGACATCGCACCTAAGAAGAGTAGATTTGGAGGCAGCCGAAAATCCAGAGTTCCACAGAGGAGTTTGGGAAGTGGTATCTCACTGGCAATGGCCAGACAAACTTGGGAAGTAGGGTCACAGCCCACTTTACAGGAGACACCCAACATGGAATTACCAGTTTTACAGATACCCATCACGAGGTGAGAAATCAAGTGAGGGGTTGAGGGTGACTGACTCCAAGGTAGGTAAAGGAGGTGACTTGGGGGGATTAGAATTCCATTATGATAAAATCATGGGTACAGGGAACGGACATAGCCTTAATCTAGAGGATATTCCAAACAACGTACATTGCATTTTGGTTCTATTCATAAGCAATGTGTTTACAGTCGGCCAATTATGTATGGACTGGAGGTCCAGAAGGTCCAAAGTGAGATAATGGAAACTGACACCATGACAGGTAGAATCATTACCCAGATAGAAGAGCTATGATCTTATTATGGGTTCAGCTTTTCAAACAAATCCAGAATTCCCCCTAGGCCCCGGACGACAGGAACTGGTTGCACTCCAGCAAGTGTCCAAAAATGGATACTTCCCCAAATGTGGGACGTGCTGTGGTTCAGTCTGCATGGGCGTCTATGGCTCAGAAATGCTTACAAGCACAAGAAAACAGGAACAAGGTTGTCTTCAACTAGGGTGTGTAAGCACTCTGGAAACAGAAGAGCATTTGTATCTAATCTGTCCCTAAACCAGATTGTTTGGGCAACACTTAGCTTATCACTGGAGTTTAGCTCATCACTGGAGTTTCCCATTTTTACTGAAAATTAGTTACTCTAGTTTCATTCACAGTCTTCATCCCCCAGGCTGGGAGGCGTCTGAAGCTCAGACTATGGCAGTATTTTTCACCATTATAAAATTCTATCTTTGGCAAGCAAGATGTGCTTTTTCCTTACAACAAAAGTTAATTACATATAATAATATGTTGGTTTCTGTGGAGAACGTTTCATATGATGTGCATACAGATTCCCAAGCTGGAAGATTAGAGGACTTTGGAGACAGATTCTTATGATCTGGTTGTCAGGGTAACAAGGAGCAGGAGGGGGATACCAGGAACTCCAATACATATCAATTCACTTTTTTCTCTTTGCATATAACAAACAATGTACTAATTTTAAATTGTTTTGTTTATTTTGATTATATATAAACTAGGAAGTTCTGAGCTCTGATTGTTCAGGATGATTTCAGTGTGGAATCTTGTTTTTCCGGTAACATCCACCTGAACAAGCACAGGAACAGGCAGATGGGATCTCAGTTTAACATCTCATTCAAAGTCCACCACATGAGATGGACCTCAGTTTAACATCTAATCCGAAGTCCACCACATGAAACGGACCTTGGTT
Organism: Neoceratodus forsteri; assembly: GCA_016271365.2. Lineage (NCBI taxonomy): Eukaryota > Metazoa > Chordata > Ceratodontiformes > Ceratodontidae > Neoceratodus > Neoceratodus forsteri. Next base: position 1,294,471,522 of record CM057454.1, on the reverse strand, counting down.
TAACGTCTCATCTGAAGCCCACCACATGATCCCAGTCTTCCACACACAAGGGAGTCAACGAGACTAAACAGAGATGTTTGATGGGCTGCCCTGCATCAAAGGTAATGTTAGGAAGCAGTTCTTCTCCCAGAGTGTGGGAAACCTATGGACCAGCCTCAGAAGCAGCAGACATGAAGACAGTACAGGCCTTCAAGGTAAGTCTATACTTTTGCTTTTCATGGGAATCACAGGGAAGTAGAGTGGGTAGGGAAGTCTCTATAAATGAGTACTTGTTTGCACAGCGTAATTGCTCAATCTTGTTTATAAAGAAGTGGGGAAGGGGCAGATATGATGGAGCTAGAGTCATTTCCAACCCTAAATTACCATATATATGTTACTACCCCAAATGTGTTTCTTACCAAGTCATTGACAGACTCATGAAGCTCCCGTACTTTTTCTTCCAGGTTTAAGTTCCTAACTGTCAGTGTCTCAACCATCTCCTCAGCACCAAGAGCAGCATCGACCTGAAAAACCCAGACAAATGTAAATAAGCTGTCATTTCCCACAGAGTCCATTACACAGATCCTCACTTGTCTGCCTTTGCAAGGAGAGCAGCAGAACCCAACACAAAGCTTCAGCAAGCACCTGAGCTCTAGGATCCGTGCACACTTTGGTGAAGATCAATAGCTTTGAGCTTGGCTGTCTGATGCTGGCTGCACAGAGAAACGAGGTCAGAAGAAGGTCTACCCACACCTGCCTGCATCCGGCGTATCCAGCCTAATGCTAGACCAGAGCTAGTCTACCGATGGCCCTGACTGTATTTTGACTTCCCCATGCCATGCATCCCCTTCCATTGAATGCCCACCATCCACCCCTCCACTGGTCTGGACACGAACACTCAGCAGTAACTTCACTAAGAGTCATTCTCATCCATTGTATGTTTATATATAAAGTTCTGCTTCTCTCTTTTTTCCTTGTTTTTAATGTTTTTATTCTCCTGAGCTAACCAGATGGCTGGTCAGCCCTGTCCCTGGGTACCACTGGCCGACCTGCTACCTCACTCCTTTGGGGGCAGGAACCACCCCCAGATTTCCCTTGTGGTGGGCCAGGAGGGACAACCATTCCTCCCACAAGACTCTCATCTACATGCCCCCCAATCAGAGCAGCAGGGCAGGCTGTGGCACCTCCTGCAGGGCTTGATGTAACCTGGTCCCCTTCCATTTTCCTCCTAGGGCCCCCCCCCAAAAAGGCTATGTCAAACAGAGTATGCATGTGCATGGAGGTGCACATGCATCCCAGAACTGCCAGCCCCTTCCACCCACCCAACTTTCGTCAGTCACCCAAGTGTCTGTACTACCACCAAGCCTCCACCTGGTGGCAGCCACGAGCCAGGACAGCTCGCCACCCCAGTCCAGAATAGGAGGCAGGCAGCTGCTCGATCCTCTCCCAACCCCGACAACCAAAGCTCGTACCCGAACTCGGGTAACCGAAAAAATGAGAGGTGAGATGCTGCCGGCATCTTAGCCCTATGAACCACTGGGCAAGTCAGTTCCGTCTCTCTCATGATGATGAGACTGTATTCTCAAGTTCTTTTTAAGAGAACTGCAAGGCGAAGTTGATCTTTAGTTCCAAACACAACCTCTTCTACTTGTCCTCTGACTCCTGGTAAAGGCCGAGAGCCAGCCTCCCGCGCACTTCCATGGAACTGACCTGCTCTTTAAGCTCATCAATGGTCTTCTCTGCTTGCTTCACTTCATCCAACAGCTTGTCCTTCTGCTGGCGCAAGGCGTCCAGCTCAGAGTTCTTCTTCTCCATCTGCTTCTGAAGTTTCACATGCTCCTGCTTCTCAGAGGCAGACAGGTCTCGCATCCTGGGGAGAGGCACAGAGGATATAAAATTGTTTAAATGATTCCCCTTTTAGGGTTTCACGACAATACTCCACATAATAGGAAGTACAACAAACAAACACCGAGCAAACCCTATTGAACAATGAAAGCCACAGTCAGGTTACAACCATATGCAGCTGCTAGCACCCAACTGCATGCTAACAGTCTGGACCCATAAAAGCAGATGCAAGTTTTTATTTAGAAGCCTAGGAGCTGTCGGCAGATAAAAGCGCTGCAGCACTTCCAATCTGCCTCCCCCTACTTATCTGTTTGTGGCCCTTCACTCTTCTCCCCTCCCACATCCTCTTGCAGATGTCTCCACCACTCATATGTGTGTGCCCCACCCATGTCTGAATACCTCCAGTGATTTCACACAAGAATCCCTTGGTGGTCTCTCCACATGTTCACTACCCTGTCCATGAACAAATCCTTCCTTACACCCTTCCTAAACCCCCCCAATCTTCATTTAGTTCCCCATGGTGCCTGTATTCCCACTCAGCATTATTTCTGCCCGTTTAAGGCAGCAAGGAGAACAGAAGCAAAGCAGGAGGGCAGACATTTGTCTACAAATTCATATTATGGGCTTTACCTTCTTTCTTATTATGTAAACTGCAAGATAAAAAAATTACAAAATGTACTTTGTGTTCAAATTCTCGCTATTCCTTTCAAACTCCTAGAAGTAGAACCAAATATGGGTACAAGATGTTGGCTATTACAATTCCATGAACGTGGGCGATGTTACAAAAAAGAATGGAATTGCACATCTTACCCACATTGACTGGTTTAGAGCTGCTCTAGGAAAGCTATTCAAGAGACACTGTAACTGTTTTGGACAGATAATTTTGCTATGGCATGCCAATGTCTTTTCGGCATTTTTAACAGAATGTTTCTTCGTAACAATTGTATTTGTTTTGTTGTAATACTGTCTCTTGTTTTATGTTTGGATGCAACTGTAAATTAGAAATGTTCTCAATTTCGCGATCCAATAAATGAATGATTCTGATGAAGTTCATTTTTCTTGGTTAAATATTTTATTTTTTGTTGAACAGATAGGTGCACTGGACAAAAACATTGCCTAGTAATTTCTGCTCTGCGGGACCTGTGGGTTTTGGGAAGAGAAGGAAGACGAGAAGTAGGAGGGCATTACAGGTGGTAGAGGGGCAGGAGAAAGCAGCAGTTATCGGTGGTATTGTTGTGGGAGAGACAAAGCATGGCAAATTTATTTGTATGGCGCCCAATCCCGGGGGCTCTGGGCACCTCACAGTACAACAAAATAAACGTTAAAAAGATAAATACAAAATAGCATAACTACAGTTAGCACATAAATCAAGTAAAAACAAATTAAATGGGACCAGGCAACATAATAAAATTCAGGATTCACTAAACGCCAAGCCGAAAAGGTGTGCCTTCAGCCTCCGCTTAAAAGCCTCCACCGATGAGGCCTCCCGGACTGCACATGGTAAAGTGCTCCACAGGGACGGTCCAGAGATACTGAAAGCGTGATCCCCAGAAGTCTTGAGCCGTACCCTGGGAACACCCAGGAGGCCCCTCGAAGAGGCACGGAGGGAGTGGGCAGAGGTCACCAGTGTTTGGAGCTCAGACAGATAGCCAGGGCCAAGTCTGTTTAGGGCCTTGTAAGTAAGAAGTCCACCTTGAAAAGGACCCTCCACCTGACTGGCAGCCAGTGCAGAGCATGCAGGACAAGGGTCACATGACTAAGTCCAGAAAGGCCAGTCAGTAACTGAGCCGCCGCATTCTGCACTAGCTGCTGCCTGCAAAGGGTCCCTCCCATCATCACGAGAAGTAAAGAGCATTACAGTAATAGAGTCTGGAGGAGACAAAGGCATGTACCAGCATTGGCAGGTCCTGGGGCGGAACAAGGGGCTTACTCTGGGCAACGTTCCGTAAATGGTAAAAACCACTACTGACAACAGACGACACCTGATCTTTAAAAGTCAGCCTGCTGTCAAGGATCACTTCCAGATTCCGTACCCTCGTGGAAACTGTCAATGCAACAGATCCCAGCACAAGACCAGAAGTCGCCCTGGACAGCAATCCATCATGCCCACAACCTGGCTCGATCACCAGCACCTCCGTCTTAGCCGGGTTGAGTCTCAGCCAGCTGGAAGCCATCCAGTCATTGATATTAGCCAGACAGATGCTAAGCACATCCATAACTCCTGATGTTTAGGCAGAAAATAACAAATACAGTTGGGTATCATCCACATAGCAGTGAAATGCCACACTGTACTGTCAAATGATCTTACCAGGGGCAGCACATACACTGCGAACAACATCGGTGACAGGATCGAGCCCTGTGGCACTCCACAAGACAGAGGAACTGGGGAGGAGAAATTCCCCATCACTACCCGCTGCACCCTGTCTGAGAGATAGGACTCAAACCACCTGATGACAGTACCGACGAGTCCACAAAACTCACAGAGCCAATCCAATAACACAACGTGATCCACAGTGACAAAAGCTGAGGAGAGATAAAGGAGTACAAGGATTGACCAGTCTCCTCCATCTCTAGCCCTGATCAGATCATTATGCACCCTCACTAGAGCTGTTTCCGTGCTGTGTCTGGCCTGAAAAACCTGACTGAAATGGCTCATAAATGTGAAAGGACACCAGGTGATCCTCAAGCTGTTGAGCCACCAACTTCTCAACAACCTTGCTCAAAAAAGGCAGGTTGGAGAGAGGACGGTAATTCGCCAGGACATCAGGGTAGAGGGAAGATTTCTTCAGGAGGAGCCTAACCAGTGCCTCTTTCAAAGAAACTGAGAGAACCCCTTCTGCCATCAAGCACCTGACAATTCCGACAAACAGACAATTCCAATAACCTCAACACATTCCATTAAGAACCACTTTGGGGATGGGTCCAGTTCACAAAACATGTGCTTCAGCTCTATGATCACCTTAGTCACTTTGGACACCTCAACTGGCCTAAACTCTTACCAGATAGGGGCCGTGCCTCTATTCCCCTAGCCCGACAACTGCTAGGCAAAAGCCTAACTGGTGGAATCCCCGACCGGATGGCAGGCACTCTGTCGGAGAAGAACAGAACAAACTCTTCACATAAAGTGGTTGAAAAAGCTTTTTTCGGCTGTAGACAGGCTGGGTGTAAGAGCCTGTCTACAGTTTGAAACTAGTTCGAAACTGCTAGTAAAGGAGGGCAGGATGGGAGGGGGGAAAAGGGTGGAAGGTAGTTACCCTTAATGCTAGGAGCCTTGGGAGGAAAACTGAAGAGTAACAGGTGCTCATGGCAGAGGGAGAGGTGGACATCGCAGCCATCACAGAAACATGGGCCACCCAATGCAATGACTGGAACCTGTCTGTACCAGGGTACAGGTTATTTCGCAGGGACAGGGTGATTGGGAAAGGAGGGAGTGTGGCACTATATGTGAAGGAAGGACTGAAGTGTGTAAGGGAGGAAGGGGAGGAGGGTAGTACGGAGTCAATTTGGATGCAAATCCAGGATTCCAAAAATAGGATTCTTAGAATGGGAGTGGTGTACAGGCCGCCATCTCAGACGGAGGGGTTAGACAGGGAACAAGCGGGACAGATCAGGAGAACCTGCGAGAAGGGTAGTGTGGTGATTGTGGGGGACTTCAACATGCCAGGAGTGGACTGGAGTACCCCAACAACCAGGAACAGAAGGGAGCAGGTACTGCTGGATGCCTTCCAGGACAGCTTCCTGCTGCAAATGGTCAGTGAACCAACCAGCTTAGGGAATACCCTTGACCTTGTGCTGGCAAATGGGGACTCTGTGAGAGAACTTACAGAGGAGGAACCGCTGTCAGAAAGTGACCACCACTCAGTATGGCTCACACTGGATATGGGCAAGGAAGGAGTGGAATCTGGCACAAGAGTGCTGGACTTCAGAAGGGCCAACTTTGGGAGGATGGGGGAAGTAGTAAAAGGGTACCTGGCCAGAATTCAATCTAGTATGGACACTAACCAGAGGTGGGAGCTCATAAAGCTGGGGATAGTGGAGGCAACCAAAACCTGCTGCAAAGCCCAGAGCAAGAAGGCTAGGGCTAAGAAACCGAGCTGGTTGAGCAAGGAGGTCATGGAAAAGGTAAGGAGGAAAAGAGCTGCCTTTGGGAAGTACAAGAAAACAGGGAGAGGGGAGGACAGGGAGGAGTACTTGATGGAACTGAAGAAGGTAACAAGGGCAGTAAAGGGAGCCAAGGGAGCCAAGGCATCTATGGAACTCAGGCTGGCACAAGGCATGAAGAAGGGGGAGAAGGACTTCTTTAGGTATATCAGGGAGAAAAGGAGCTGTAAGGAACACATAGTAAGGATTAGGAAGGAGGGGGGTTGGGTGGAAGCAGGGTGCGATAAGGCAGAAGCACTAAATGAGTACTTCTGCTCAGTATTTACTAAAGAGAAGAGGGAGGTGACACCCAAGGGGGGAGAAATGGCTGAAAGCGGGGGTGACAGATGGGGAAATCATGGAGGGCAGAGTTCGGGAGGGTTTGAAGGCACTGAGGGTGGATAAGGCACCAGGCCCAGATGGCATCCACCCCAGGGTACTGAAGAAGCTGGCAGAGATCCTTGCAGGACCATTGGCAGACCTATTTAATGCCTCACTACATTCGGGGTGTGTACCTCAGGACTGAAGGATGGCTCATGTGGTGTCCCTCCACAAGAGTGGCCCCAAGGATGAACCGGGAAACTGCAGACCAGTGAGCTTCACATCCATCGTGGGTAAGCTAATGGAGACTATCCTGATAGAAAGGCTGGTGGCCCTCCTAGAGGCCAAAGGACTACAGGACAGCAGACAGCATGGCTTCATACGGGGCAGATCCTGCCAAACCAACCTGGTGGAGTTCTATGACTGGGTAACTAGGCAACTGGACAGGGGCCATGCAGTGGATGTCCTGTATCTGGACTTCAGTAAGGCATTCGACACTGTGCCGCTTGGAAGGCTGGGAAGTAAGTTAGTAGGCAGAGGGGCAGGTGCAAAGCTGGTGAGATGGTAGGGAACTGGCTTCAGGGAAGGGAAAAGAGGGTGGTCGTGGGTAAGGAGCTCTCACACCCAAGGGTAGTGAAGAGCGGTGTTCCACAGGGCACGGTGTTGGGACCAGTGTTGTTTGGGATATTCATTGCAGACATATCATTGGACATCAAGAGCAAGATCAGTCTGTTTGCTGATGATACCAAGGTAGGAGCAGTGGTGGATGACCTAGGGGGATGGCAGGGGTTGCAGGATGATCTGGCAAAGCTTGAAACCTGGTCAGACACCGGACAACTGGGGTTTAATGCCAAAAAGTGCAAGGTGCTGCATTTTGGGATGAAGAACCCAAGGAGGAGTTACCAGCTGGGGGGGAGTGCAGCTAGCCCAGACAGAGGAGGAGAAGGATCTGGGGGTGCTCATTACAGGGTCAATGAACAACTCAGCACAATGTAGGAAGGCAGCTGCAAAGGCCAACAAAATGCTGGCTTGTATTGCAAAGGGTATATCCTTGAGGAGGAAGGAGGTGATTCTGCCACTGTATAGGTCATTAGTTAGACCGCAGACATTAAGTTACTGAAGGGGGTGCAGCGCAGGGCGACAAGGATGATCCAGGGGTTGGGGACTCATCATACAGAGGAGGTTGAAGGAGTTGAAACATGTACTCACTGGAGGAGAGGAGGGACAGGGGGACATGATTGAAACCTGGTACATGAAAGGAATAAACAAGACAGGTACAGAGGGCTGTTCAAAGTAAGGGAGGGAGGGCCACCAGGGCCATGATATGAGACTGGAGGGAGGAAGGTTCAGGAGGGAGATGAGGAGACACTTTTTACAGAGAGGGTGGTGGCTGGGTGGAATGTGTTACCTGCAGAAGTGGTATCCAGTAGAACGGTGGACTGCTTCAAAAGGGGATAGGACAGGACAAGGGGGAGGGTCAATGAAGGGGAAGGGTGGAAGGGAGAGGCAGCTGCAGAATAAGGGGTGCTAGCTGCACATTCGAGCAGACTTGATAGACCTCTAGGCCTTTATCTGCTGGCAAATTTCATATGCTCGTATGAAACAGCTGAGAAGGTCTGTTCCTCTCCGCAGCAATCTCCCTGGACAGGAATTCTGCCTTCTTATGGGAGACTGCCCCCGGTACTCACCATAGTGGGCACGCAGGGCCAGCTTGTCAGCCTCCAGCTGGGTCTTCCGCCAGTGACACTCCAACTTCCGACCTCTGATCTTCAACACTCTGAGATCCCCATCAAACCAAGGGGATCTAATGTGCGAAGATCTGGGTCATAAACGGACTGGTGCGACGGCACAGAGAGCATCGGAAACCACCCTGTTATAGGTAGCGACCGCCTCCCCAGTGCCAATCGCACATGCCGCGTCAACACTAGAAAGATCAGCTACCGCCAACAGCCCCGCTGGGTTCAAGCCCCTTGAGGCGATAGCTGACCATTTCCGCAGGGGAGGGACTCTTGGCGGTGGGGGCCCAAATGTGAACTCCATGGTGTAATGATCGGACTAAACAACCTGACCAATCCTGAGGTTATGAACCTCAAGACCCAGTGGGAGCACCAGATCAAGTGTGTGGCCAAGCTGGTGGGTAGCAGAAGCAACTGTTTGTGAAAGGCCCAGTGACTGCATTAACTGAAGGAGGTCGTAACCAAAGCATGAAGAGTCATCATCGATCCATGCACTGAAGTCCCCCAGAATTAAACATCTGGGGGACTTCAACACCTGGTCGACAATGAAGTCCACTACCTCCTGCAGGAAATCTCCCCCCGCCCCAGGCGGGCGGTAAATAAGGAGAATTCTGCAGCCCCGCACCTGTTCCCCCATGAATGACAATCCACTCAAAAGATCGGGTGCTACCGATGGGAACACTGAGAAGCCCAGGCTGGCTCGAAAAACAATGGATACTCCTCCACCCCTGCGATCTTTCCTTGGGCAGTACTACAGAATACCGGGAGACAGCAGCCTTAAGAACTGGGCCACATCGTCACCCAACCTGGTCTCTGTAATGCAAGCCAGGTTGACAGAAGAAATCCAGTTCGAAAAAATAATGGTCTTGTTTCTCATCGACCTGGCACTGCATAACACTGCCCGAAGAGGATTAGAGGATGTGAACGATCCTCTAGCTACCTGCCCACTCGGTCCAGTGGGAATCCTGGGCACGGAAACCAAACACGTCTGGCTTCTCCCCAGGCACTGCTTACGCCCAGGGAGTCTCCTGCACCAGACGACCTCGATATCACCAAACATTTGGTGCCATGAACTGTTACTGGCCAATCGAGTGCTAGCAGCATAGTACTTAAATCCCACAGGTGCAAGCGACCCTTCACGTGCATGACCTCACAGCACAAGGGCCACATAGCAGGAGAACAGTGTCTACAGGGGTGTCATCAGGTCCCCAGGGTACTCTGCCTGTGACCATGCATAGTAAGACTGACCCTGTTATACTTTTTTTTTTTTTTACTCTCTTTCCTCCAGTCACCAGTCCCTGGGAACTCCCTCGGACATAGCACCTGCAGCTTGTCCCGCCCACCAGAGACCCCCAGACCAAGTCCCCCTGCCCCCCGAACTCCAACCTTCACTCTCTTACCTCCTTGACCGCCCTGACTTGTGCCCCCCCAAGGCAGGGCCACCAACCACCTACCTTTGGCATTCCTTAAAATCCAATCTGCAGGCAGAGTGAGGTCGGAGGATATCAGGGATCTGGTTGGTGGGATCTGGCGGTAGGCATGGGGCTGCTGAGACTCGCTGTCGTTCTCCCAGGCACTGGGGTGTTTCTCTTATGCTGCTTGATTGTGAACATGATCCACAGGGGGCACGGACATGCAATGATGTCCAGCGCAGGCGGGCACACTCCCGCACCGATCCCACAGACGTCTGCTGTCACCCCCCCCACCCCTACCTTGATGGGTCCCCAGTTGTAGTACCTCCAGCCTCTGCTGGGAGTCGCTGATGACAGGGAATACAGAATCCACCCTCCCCAGGAGAGGCAAGCTGTCCTCCAGATGCTCGATCCTCTCGTTCCCGGCTGACCCCCAGCAGCCTGAGCTCACTCCCAAGCCTGGGTCGCCGGCATGGTGCGAGGCGTGGCATCCAGTGACTCAACCCTCAGCACTACCAGGTCGGCCCCTCTTCTGTGGTACTTGGTGAAGGGGGGTACTAGTAGTATTGGGACAGGCCCTGACAGACAGGAAGATATGAAGGGGACAAACAAGGGCAGGCACTGCAGCAACAGGGTTGAAAAGTAACTGACACAAGGAGAACCACACTTGACAAGGCAGAAATACAGATGCTGTGGGGTAGATCTAAGTGGAGAGCTAGGGCTGCCATTTGAGGCCCCCCCCCCAAAGGTCCATGGGGGTGTTGGAGGGTTATGGCAAAAGGCAGAGGGGTGTCTCTGGGAGGAGGGAAAGCCCTGCTATTGAGATGTGGAACTGTTTCACTCCACTAAGTGAGGCTGCCCACAGGGCAGCTCCAGTTATGGAGGTCCAATCACTTGCAAGCAGGCCTGGGGGTCCCACAAAAGTAGTCCAGTAAAGGGAACCCTGGTGGCAGGAGACTTGACAGTGAAAATGATGGATAAGGTGGCATGTGTTCGTGGGAAGGAAGGGAGAATAGTAAAAGTACAATACTGGGAAAACAGCTTGGAGGGTTATCCCCAGGGCACGGAGGCTGGTGCAAGAGTTGGGGCAGAAATCCAATGCTACTGTCCACCTCTGGACAAACATTCTACCCAAACAGAGTGTGACTGCCACTCTCCAGGTAAAAGACTATGTTCACACTGTCAAGTTACTGTATTTGTGTGGGATACCGCCACAACCACTTTCTCACTTAAAAAGCATGCACTACCATATCACAAGGCATTGTTCTCTCCTGCCTCCAGTACACCTCGCTTATCCTCACAAATGCCCCAAAACCTCACTGCATAAATGGGATACTACATACAACATATGAAAATTGCGTACCAACCATAATTCTTGATCTTCTTGCACGGTCTCCACCACTCATTTACACTAGTGGGACTATGAAAGAGGCACTAAGACCCAGCGGGAGCCAGAAATCTTCAGGAGGGTCAGCAACGAGGTAGTACCATGCATGCGTGGTGCCTCGAGGCTTGCTCTCGCCGTATAGGCTATCTCGACGTCGACCCTTCAACCGCCTCAGTACATTTTTTTTACCGAGGAGGTGCAGGATAAACTAACCTATTCCGGACATAAAACAGTCCATATGACCCGTGAAAGAAGGGTCAATTCAACAGTGTCTTCACAGCCAAGGCACTGAAGACCAAAAACAGGCTGAGTGAGCTCGGGGGATGGTGGGTGTGAATGAGTGGTGGAGACTTCCTCCAAGAAGATCAAGAATTACGGTAGGTATGTAATTTTCATTTCTTCCTGGACAAAAAGACTCCACCACTCATTCACACTAGTGGGAGAGTATCAAGCTAAAACAATCCCCCAAGAAGGGTGGCCGGAGAAAAGAGCTCACTCAGGACAGAAGTCCGTTAAGGACTGTCCTGCCAAAGGAAGGATGCTCTCTGGCGTGGACATCCAGTGCGTAGTGCTTCACAAGTGTGTACACAGAGCTCCAAGTGGCCGCATTACAGATGTCTGCAATGGGCACATTCCAAATCTCTACCAGAGATGCCATGACTGCCCTGGTGGAGTGGGCGTACACCCTGCCTTCTCGCTTGACCTGCGCCACTGAATAGCAATTGCGAAGACACACTACCAGCCATGCTGAAATGCACCTGATGGCAAAAGGCTGACCCAGTCAGGCATTGCTGAATGAGACAAAGAGTTGCTTGGGTCTGCGAATCTCTCTTGTTCCGTCAGTGTAGAATCGCAAAGACCTCTTTACATCCACAGAATGTAGAGCACACTCACCTTCATTCTGAAAATCTGCAAAGTAGGCCAGAAGGACCAAAGGACCAAGGGCTGCTTCAAGTAGAATTCCGAGACTATTTTGGGAAGGAATTTAGGGCGAGTTTGAAGAACCACCATGTTCTTGAGAAACACTGTGCTGGGGGGTCCGTGACTAGGGCATGTATTTCAGAGACTCTCATGAGTGGAAGTAATGGTGATAAGGAAGGCAGTCTTCCAGGTCAGAAACTTCAAGTCGCAGGTTGCTAGCTGTTCAAATGGCTTACGGGTGAGCATGTCTAGCACAAGGTTGATATCTCAGGTGGCTACTGGTCTCCTGACTGGTGGCCTAGTGTGTAGGATACCGTTAAGGAATCTCTCAACCAAGGGTAGCTGAGCTACAGACATATTGTGGACAGGCATGTGGTAAGCCGAAATCGCAGAAAGAAGTACCTTCACCATCATGTATTGCACTCCTGCATTTGACAGGTCTAGAAGGTGCACTAACACCTTGCTTGGTGAGCAAGTAAAGTGATCTAGGAAGGACTTAGCACACCAAATGGAAAATCGTTTCCACTTTGCTGTGTAGGTCTTCCTAGTGGATGGCTTATGCGCTGCTAAGAGGTTGACTGAAATTCTCCAAGAGAGTTGAATCTGTCCACTTCTATCTCTTCAGGAGCCAGGCACTGAGATGAAGGGACCACAGGTTGGGATGGACCCTGGGTCAGGAGTTCTGCTCGATGTGGAAGTTGTCTTGGTGGAACTTCTGATAATCTGTTGATCAATGGAAACCAAATCTGAAGAGGCCAGACTGGGGCGATGAGAATCATGCTGCCCCCTTGTGTCTCCAGCTTGAGCAGCACACTCTGAATTAAGGGAAGAGAAGAAAATGCGTACAGAAAGCGTTTTGTCCACCGCAGTCTGAATGCATCCTGAAAAAGCGCCAGGTTCTGGATTTCTGGAGCAAAACAGAGGCAGTTTTGCACTGAGAGGGGACGCAGAAAGGTCCAGATCCGGAGTGCCCCACTCTTTGAATATCGACTGCATGGCGTTTGAGTCGAGAGACCATTCATGAGGATCAGCCTCCGTCCTGCCGAGGTGATCCGCCAATCATTCTGGACTTCTGGCAGGTAGACCGCCTGCATCAGGGCTTCGTGTTCGAGACACCATTGTCACACTCTCATGGCTTCCATGCACAGGGGGTAGGAGTGTGCTCCACCTTGTTTGTTGATGTAATACATCACCACCTTGTTGTCTGTCTGAAGGAGAATTACTTTGTGACAGAGGACATCCTACAGAGCTAGGATAGCTCTCATCTCCAGGACATTTATGTGCAGCTGGGATTCATCCCGACTCGACAGGCCCAGAGTGTGGAGATCCTGACATACAGTTCCTCAACCAGTCAGGGATGCATAAGTGGAGATGGTGATCTGCGTTTCCAGTGGGGCAAAGGGAAAACCTTGGAGAAGATTGTCCTCCTGAGTCCACCAGATGAGTGACCTCATTAGAGGCCCTGTCACTTTGATTTAAAAGGATTGTGCGTGCACTGTCAGAGACCACTGAGGGCTGAGCATCCATTGCGTGGTTCTCAAGTGTAAGTGGTCCAGGGGCACCATGAACACAAACAACGTCATGAGACTCAGCATCCGCTGCATCAGAAGAGCTCGAACCAATTTATTTTCCCTGATGAATTCAGCCATCTGGAGAATGTCGTTTCTTCTGTCTTCTGGGAGGAAGGCTCTTGCCCTGGAGGTGTCCAGGAGAGCTCCTATGAAGAGAAGCTGTTGGAAGGGTTGAAGCTACGATTTTTCCCGGTTCAGGAGAACTCCCACGGATGTAAGGAACTTGGATGCCGTGGCAACCGCTTCCTGTGCCCCTTGTCTGGAGGAGCTCACTAAGAGCCAATCGTCCAGGCACTGGAATACTTGAAGTCTGAGTTTTCTGAGATGCGCCGCAAGTACTGCAAAGCACTTTGTAAAGACCTGAGGCGCTGAGGACAGCCCAAAGGGCAGGACTCTGAATTGGTAGTGCTGGCCCAGAGCAACAAAGTGTAGGTACTTGTGGTGGCTTGGGTGCACTGTTACGTGTTGGTAGGTGTCCTGCATATCCAGGGAAGCCAGCCAATCATTTTGATGAATCAAAGGTAGGAGAGTACCTAGCGATATCATCTTGAATTTCTCTTTGAATAGGTATCTTTTCAGCTTCCTTAGGTCTAGAACAGGGTGCATACCGCCCGTTTTCTTTGGAACTAGGAAGTAATGGGAGTAGAAACGTGTCTCCAGTTCTGCTTGAGGAACCACTTCTACTGCCGTTGTTCAGAAGGCCCTGAATCTCAGAAGCAAGGAGGTCTGACTGGGTGGAAGACAGTTTAGGCTGTCATTTGGGTGGATGATCTGAAGGTGTCTCCGAGAATTTTACAGAGAGTATCCCTCTCAAATTATCTTGAGGGTTGTGGATGCATGGAACGGCCTTCCGGAGGAGGTTGTAGAGTCAAAAACAGTGGTAGAATTCAGGAATGCATGGGACAGTTATAAGGCAATTCTAGAGGGTGGGGGTAGGAAGAAGTAGGATATTGGCTAACTAGGATATGCAGCTTATCGATTAGGTAGGAAAATGGGCAGATTGGGTGGGCCAAGCGGTCCTTATCTGCCGTCAAATTCTGTGTTTCTATATGTAGGTTGTTGGTTAACTAGGATCTGCAGCTTATCCAATAGGTAGGGAAGAAAAAATTACTCACCTTAGTGATGTTGTTTCTTCTAATGGAGTCTTGCTATATTATAGACATTAGCAGTTTGATCCAGCTCTAGAACTGCCCCGGAGTGAAATGGTTAAAACCATTCCAAAATAGAATTTTGGCAAGAGAGCAGCTCTATCTGTGTCATTTCAAACATGAACTGTCAGAACTTTAAGAGCCAAACTCACTAAGGTCTGTGTGGAAGCTGTAACCTACACTAGCCAAATGGCTACCTAAATAATAACAACCATTGATGGTCCCAACACCCAAGACTCAAGTCAGGGGACCAGAAATACTAACACTATTCTAATAATATGAAAATGGAACATAAGTATAATAAAACACACACATGCGTACACATACACACCCCCAAAGTCCCAAAGGGACAAAATGCTAACAGGACATAAGTAGTGCCCACACTAAGTTGCCGCACCCTACCAAGTAGAGGTTCTGAGAGGGCAGGTTGGGGAGGTCTATAATATATAAGACTCCATTAGAAGAAACAACATTACTAAGGTGAGTAATTTTTCTTCAAACAACATGAAGTCTTGTTATATTATAGACATTAGCAGAATACACAGCAGTACCTCCATGGAGGAGGGGCAGAACCTACTTAGGAATAGGCTCTGAAGAACAGCTGTGCCAAACCGAGCATCTCTCCTGGCCTGGACATCCAGGAGTAATGCTTGGTAAAAGTGTGTACCATTTTCCAAGTAGCAGCCTGGCAATCTCTAATAAAGGGATATCTCTGGCAGCAGCTAGAGCGCAGCTGTACCCTGGTAGAATTAGCCCTCAAACCGGGGGCTCTGCCCACTTTCTGATAACAAAATTGATACAAGAGACAACCCACCTGGCTACTGATCTCTTAGTGGCAGGTTTGCCTTTCCCAACTTCACCACAGGTAAGGAAAAGTTAGAGGATTCGAACCTGTGACCTTTGGTACGCTCTATATAATAACTAAGAGCTGTCTTAACATCCAGGCTGTGCAACCTCCTCTCACCCGAAGAGGAGTGATCAGTGAAAAATACTGGAAGGGAGATAGATTGATTAAGATGGAAATCTGAAACCACCTTAGGCAAAAACTTCCTATTAGTCCTAAGGACTACCTTATCCCTGTGGAAAGAAATAAGTCAATCTCCACTGACAAGGCTTGCAATTCACATATGCGTCTGGCAGAAGTGATAGTCACTAGAAAAACAGTTTTCCAAGTTAGGTACTTAAGCTCTGCAGAAGACAGAGGTTCAAAAGGGGGTTGCACTAACTGGGCAATGCAAACATTAAGGTCCCAAGCAGGGGCCGGTTCCCGAAAGGGAGGATTAGTAAGGAGTAATCCCTTAAAAAACTTGGAAACCACAGGATGAGAGGAAGAGGGGATGACTTTCCTGCTGACACAAAAGCAGACACAGCTGCCAAATGAACTCTCAGGGTAGCTGGTCTGAGACCAAGGAATTAAGATGTACCATGTAATCTAACAAAATGGGCAAGTCAGCAGATTCTGGAAATATTTTCCCAGCACACCAAATGGAAAACCTTTTCCATTTAGAACTATAAAGTAGCCCTAGTGGAAGGCTTTCTGGAAGCCTATAGGATCTCAAGAACACCCTGAGAGAGGTGTAAATCAGCAACTCTAACTCCTCAAGAGCCAGGCCTTGAGGTTGAGGGATTGAGGTCGGATACCAAACCTTTCCTGGGCACAAGTCAACAGATTGTGATTCCTGGGGAGGCACAGGGGAAGATGGACTGTCAGAGACAGAAGGAGTGGGTACCAGGGCTGCCTGGCCCAATCCGGGGCAATCAGAATCACCCTGCAAGGCCGAGATCTGATTTTGACTAGTACTTTGAATAGGGAGAGGAAGGGAAGCAAGAGGAACTTCCTCCCAATCCAGAAGAAGGGCATCCAGGGAACTGAGCCCAGCACTGAGGCCTGCAACAGAACAGAGGAAGTTTGTGATTGTCTGGGGCTGCAAAAGATCTATCTGAGGATGCCCCACCTGGCAAAAACTATCCCCAGCACTTGAGGATCCGGGGACCATTCGTGATGGCCCTGGGAAATCCTGCTGAGGGCATCCGCTAGGACATTGTCCTTCCCTGGAAGATGAACTGCTATGAGGGAAGTGTTCAGGGAATAGGCCAGAGACCACAACTTCATTGCCTCGTGCACAAGGCCAAAGACCGAGTGCCCCCTGTTTGTTGATGTACCACATTGTTGTGGTGTTGTCTGTTCTGACTTGTATCACCTTGTTGTGGACAGATGCAGAAAAGCTTGAAGAGCTAAAAGACAGCTCTGAGTTCCAGCAAATTGATGTGGAGCAGAGATTCCTGGGGGACCAAACTCCCTGAGTGGAAAGGTCGCCCATGTGGGCTCCCAACCCAGAAGGGAAGCATCTGTAGTGAGAGTCAAGTCGTGAGAAGGGGAAATGAAGGGACCCCTCTTAGATTGCTCTGATCCTGCCACCACTGGAGCTAGGATCAAGGTTCAAGTCACTGGGACCAACTTGGAAAGGGGTCTCTTCTCTGAGACCAAAAGTTTCTCAAGTGAAACTGAATGTCTCTCATCTGAAATCTGGCTCCCTGCACAACAGCTGTGGATGCAGCCATGTGCTCCAGGAGCTGCAGAAAGTGCCTTGCTGGTGAGAGACCTGCAGAGTGAAGGAAGAGGCCAGAGCCACTAAATTCCTTACCCTTTCTGGGGAAGAAAGGCTCTGGCTAGCTTTGTGTCCAATTCTGCTCCTATAAAGGTGAGTACCTGGACTGGTTCCAGAACCCACTTTGGTAGGTTTAGCAGAAACCCAGGAGGTGAGAAGCTGCTGGGTGACCTACAGGTGAGATTTTACCTGTTCTGGGGACTGGCCTACAATGAGCCAGTCATCTAGATAGGGAAAAACAGCAATCCTCTGCCTCCTTAAGTGGGCCACTGCCACTGCTAGACACTTTGTGAAAACCCTTGGAGCAGAGGTAAGGCCGAAGGGCATTGCTCTGAACTGGTAATGACCTGAGGGCAGTTCGAATCTGAGGTACTTTCGATGGGATCGTCTGATTAGGACAAGGAAATAGGCATCCTTGAGGTCCAGGGAGGCTAGCCAGTCCCCTGGCCTTAGGGAAGGTAAAATCATTGCCAGAGTTACCATTTTGAACTTTGGTTTCAAAAGATGCTTGCTCAGATATCTGAGATCTAAAATGGGCCGCCATTCTCCTGTCTTTTTTGGGTAAGGAAGTATCTGGAATACAGACCCCTGCCCTGATGCAGGGGGGGAACCCTTTCTACTGCTCTGAGAGCTAACAGGAATGAGACCTCTGTTTCCAGAGCGAGGTCTCTGAAGCACTTGCAGGTAGAAAAGTCTGCTTCTCAACTTGGGAAACTTTTGAAGCTGAGAACTAGACCTGGCTTACTACTTCCAGAACCCACTTCTGAGGTGTTAAGAAGCCAAAATTTGACTGAAGTAAGCCAGCCTGCCCCCACTGGTACAGGAGAATGGCCCTGGGCACCCCATCAGGGTGCCTGTTTACAGAAACTTTAGGCTGGGGGTGGGAGCAGGTCTGCCCACCCCTCGTCTGCCCTGCCTCTGAAGAAGCCCTCTGAGCATAGGCAGAGGAGGCCTGAGTCTGGTAGAAAGGCCTGTGAAAAGGCCTACCCTACCCTGGGGCATGCCTTTGAGGAGTGGCTTGCCGCTCCTTAGCCTAGGCACTCTGTAAGTAGTCCTATATTCATCCATCTTTTCATGTAATTCTCTGTCTGCTCTCCAAACAGAGAATTTCCCACCACAGGAAAATCCATAGCCTTAGTCTGTTATCCTGTGACAAACTAGTACACCTGAGCCAGGCCAACCTACTGAAAAGCTACAGATGTGGCCATGACCCTAGAGGAAACATCATTAACATCCACAGCAGCATGAAACTGAACCTTAGAGGCTTCAATGCCATCAGCAGCCACCTGTTCTAGTTCACTAGCCAGCTGGCCATGGGCCTGCTGGCCAATGCATAACAGTATCCCATCTAGATTTCTGATACCTAGCTACATAAGCCATATAATTTGCTTGCCTGAGTCCCAGAGAGGCTGCCATATACTGTTTTTTTGCCATGGCATCAATCTTCCTGGAATCCTTGTCAGGATGATGTGAAGCCAAGGGAATATTAGCTTTATCACAGGCAGCAGCCTGAACTACCCCAACATGACTGCACTGCTGAGAAAGGAATTCTGTATCAGGGCCTGACAATGTATACCTTCTGTCCATCTTTTATCTACAGAAGGCACAGAATTAGGAGCTTTAAAATTTTAATTGCTTGTTTCCTAAAGACTTATGTAAAGGAATAGCTCTGGAATATCCATAATTTCTACAAAATCAGGCTCCTCTTGCTCATCCACAGCCTCTTCTAAAGGAAGCTGGAGGGTTTCAGCAACTTTTATAAAACATAAAATGAGATGGGGACTCAGACAGCATAGGGGAGATTCTAAGGTCTGTCTGGGAGATGTCCGTTCAATGGGCACACGAGACCTTCCCAGCCACATTCATACTGTTCATAATCCTCCTCCCCCTCCTCTGGTTCATAAAATTCCTCAATATCATAATCCTGAACCACTGGGACCGGACAAACCGACCTTTACCAGATAGTGGTGGTTCGACGGACCCCTGAGACAGTGACTGGACAATTTGTATGGCTTTTGCTATCTCTGCAGCAGTTGGAGAAGGAATTTTGGACTCGAGACTGCTGATTTTCTTGTTTTCTTTACTGAAATTGGTTCCTCAGAACCAGCTTTTCTTTTGCCACAGGAAGTCTGGCCCTGGTCAGAGGGCACTCCCTCTGGTTCGGTTGGCACCGAACCGGGCTGGCCATCCGGGTCAGCGGACTTTTTGGCCTCTCATTCCCTGAGCCTGCCCAATCTTTTCTCCAGGGTGGCTGCAGGGAAATTCTTACATACCTGGCAGTCTGACTGGAGGTGGTCAAACCCCAGACAAACACATGTGGTGTATGGGTCAGCCTTGGCAAAGACTTCCCCACAAACATCACAGTGTTGAAACCCAGGGGCCGGTTTTTTTGGATTTCTCAGACATAATGCCAGCCTATCCAAAAACTTGCCCTTTTAATGGCAGTGCCAGGCAAGACACCCTTATCGGTTCCTAACCGTGTCACGGGTATTGGAAAAAACCGTAATAAATCCGTTTTTTTTAGAACCGATAAGAACCGGGAACCGCACTCTAAAATAGTAACTTTTAGTTTTAAATGAGTTTTAAACCCACTGATCGGTTCAAAACCGAACCGATAACTTACAAATTCCACACAGACAAAACCTTCATTTACTTACGGTTACCACAGATAGAGCTTGAACCGAACGGTTTTGCGGTTAAAATAAAACTATTCTCGGTTAAATCCAACCGAGAAATGAACCGAGCAGAAGGCGAAATCTCCGGAGCGACTGTTCACTGAGGTGGAGTAAAGAATCTGACAGTTCAAGTTTGAAATGACACAGATAGAGCTGCTCTCGTGCCAAAATTCTATTTTGGAATGATTTTAACCATTTCACTCCGGGGCAGTTCTAGAGCTGGATCAAACTGCTAATGTCTATAATATAGCAAGACTTCATGTTGTTTGAAATGGGCAGACTAGGTGGGCCAAGCGGTCCTTCTCTGCCGTCAAATTCTATGTTTCTGCCGGCCTGGCAGTGCTGAAGGTTGAGGCGCTGGATGCCACACTTCGTGCCACGCCAGCAACCCGAGTTCGGTGATGGACTAGGGTCGCTGGGGGTCAGCCGGTGAGAGAGGGATCGAGCGCCCGGTGGCTGCTCTCCCTCTCCGAGGGTTACGAGCTAGACCCACCACGTTACTGCCATCTCCTGGGTGAACCTGGGTACTGGCAGTGCGGTCGGGGAAGCAAAGAACGAAGGGAGGTGCTGACGTTGGCCAAGGACCTTGAGCGGGGACGTGTCTCTGAGCGCCTCTGCCTCACTGACCCTCCTCGAGTGCCGACGTCAGCAGGGGGAGGGCACAGAACAAAGGAAAAGACACCCCACAAATGGTCCGGGCGATGAGCCACCTCACTGCACTTCCTTGAAGGAACTGAGGGCAGACTCCGCTGTGCACACTCTCCAAGGATCGGAGGAGGTAAGGGGGAGTCCTCCTTTGCCCCACCCTGGGGCCAACTGGTCTCTAGAAATAAGTGTGGAGAAAAGGTTCTAGGAGCAGATGCCTCAGCCCTTGCGGTGGAGTGTGAGTGCTTGGAGGCTCCGAGAGAGTGGACCACTTGGGGGAGAGATGGGGCAAAAACAGAAAGTTAAAAAAAAAAATTCTATGTTTCTATGTATTATAGAAATTAAGCTGGTTGTGTTGTTAAAGGTATGTAAATTGGTACCATGCATTCCTGGTGTAAACTGAGCCAATCTGAAATGTCATGGTGATTTACATATATCACATGATGCTTTGCATTATGGAAGTATGTGTGATGTTGTGTTTCTTTGAAACTTGGCTTATTGTCAGTGCCCTTTGTTGTAACCCTTACTTCCGAGCTTCTGCACTGAGGTTCTTTATCTTTAGCTTGTTTTTGAGTTTTTCTTTATTGAGCTCCTTGTCACCCAAACACACAAGACCAACATAGGGGATAGTTACTTTCCTCAGAAAAAATAGATCAGTAGATCAAGTAGGTGCTGAATAAGTGCAGACGAAGGACATGCATAGTCTGCTGCTGCAAACTGATGTACTGAAGAAGGGATATGCCATTGCTTAAGGTTATCCTCTGTGTTTTAAATAAACATCACAAAGAGATTGTGTGTTGAACCTGAAGTTCTGTGTCTGCTCTATCTGTTATCCCACAACCCCTCCATAGACGTGATGTTAGAAGTGGGATGCTGATTGGAAGTCCAGGATAATAAGGGAATTCCAGTCAGTTGGTACCAGCCCTGGTGCCCAGGATAACTGACAGAGGTGCATGGCGGTGGAGTCTAGTGAGATGAGGATGGTCCCTGCTGGATGTGAGGACATGGACGAGAAGAAAAAATTACTCACCTTAGTAATGTTGTTTCTTCTAATGGAGTCTTGCTATATTATGACATATGCAGTATAACCCCAGGTTAGAACTGCTCCGGAGGTGAAAGAGTTAACTTTCCATGCAGGGCATGGAATCTTGAGTGAGCTCGGTTGAACACTCGTCTGTTGAAGCTCAAACTTAAACTGTCAGATCTTATGAGCAAAACTCACTAAGGTTCTGTGTGGAAGCCAGAACCCACACACTAGCCACTGGCTACTAACTACAAAAACACCTTTTGTTCTTGATCCCAAAGCAAAGACTCAAGTCGGGGGATTCAAGAAAGAAAATTAAGTATAATACCTAAGCACCCAGCAGGGTGAAAATAAAGTGGGCATCAGTGAAGTGCCATTGCACCGCCCACCCACATCCCAAACAATAGAGGTTCTGAGAGGGCAGGTTGGGGAGGTCATAATATAGCAAGACTCCATTAGAAGAAACAACATTACTAAGGTGAGTAATTTTTCTTAAAACAACATGAAGTCTTGCTACATTATGACATATGCAGACTACACAGCAGTACCTCCAGGAGGAGGGATAGAACCTACTTGGGAAATAGGCTCTGAAGCACAGCTGTGCCAAATCGAGCATCACTCCTAGCCTGGATATCCAAGGAGTAATGCTTAGTAAAAGTGTGAACTGTTTTCCAGGTAGCTGCTTGACATATCTCTAGGAAAGGAATGTCCCTGGCAGCAGCCAGAGACGCAGCTGTACCTCTGGTAGAGTGAGCCCTCAGGCCTGAGGGAGGAACCTTACCCAGTTTTTCATAACAGAATTGGATACAAGAGACAATCCACCTGGCACTGGATCTTTTAGTGGCAGGTTTTCCTTCACCAACCTCACCATAAGTGAGGAACAATTGGAGGGATTCGAACCTGTGACCCCTGGTACGTTCTATATAGCAACTAAGGGCTCTTTTGACATCTAAACTGTGTAATCTCCTCACACCAGAGGAGGAATGGTAAGTGAAGTACACAGGAAGAGACACGGATTGATTAAGGTGAAAGTCTGAAACCACCTTAGGCAAAAACTTCCTGTTAGTCCTGAGGACCACCTTATCTCTATGAAAGGAGATAAAATCAGGCTCCACTGACAAGGCTTGTAGCTCACTTATGCGCCTGGCAGAGGTGATGGCTACCAGAAACACAGTTTTCCAAGTCAAGTACTTAAGCTCTGCTGAAGACAATGGCTCAAAAGGGGGTTGCATAAGCTGAAGCGATGCAAATATTAAGATCCAAGCTGGGGCAGGGTCCCTGAGCGGAGGTTGGTGTGAAGCAACCCTTTAAAAACACTTGGAGAACACAGGGTGAGCTGATAAAGAAGAGGGCTTACCTGCTGATAAGAAGACAGACACAGCTGCCAAGTGCACTTTTAGGGTAGCTGGTCTCAGCCCCAAGGAATTCAAATGCACCAAATAATCCAGGATCGTGGGCACGCCAGCAGATTCTGGGAAATATGCTTTCCAGCACACCATATGGAAAATCTCTTCCATTGAATTATAGGTAGCCCTGGTGGAAGGCTTCCTAGAGGCCTTCAAATATCCAATACACCTTGAGACAGGTGTAGGTCAGCAAACTCAACTCTTCAAGAGCCAAGCTTTGAGATTGAGAGATTTGAGGTTCGGATACCAAACTCTCCCTGGGCACAGGTTAACAGGTTGTGATTCCTGGGAAGACATAGGGAGGGTGGACTGCTAAGGACATGAGGGTGGGTACCAGGGCTGCCTGGCCCAATCTGGAGCAATCAGGATCATCTTGCAGGATTGAGATCTGATTCTGACTAGCACTTTGAAAAGAAGGGGAAGGGGGAAAGCATAAAGAAACTTCCTTCCCAACTGAGGAGGAAGGCATCCAGGGACTGAGCCCAACACTGGGGCCTGCAGCAAAAAGGGAAGTTGGTGATTGTCTGGGGCTGCAAAGAGATCTATTTCGGGTGCCCCATCTGGCAAATACTACCTCCAGTACTAGGGGATCCAGTGCCCATTCGTGATGGCCCTGGGAATCCTGCTGAGAGCATCCGCTAGGACATTGTCCTTGCCTGGGAGGTGAACTGCCGTAAGGGAGGCGTTCAGAGAATAAGCCAGAGACCACAACTTCATTGCTTCGGTGCACAAGGCCGTAGACCGAGTGCCCCCTTTCTTGTTGATGTACCACATTGTAGTGGTATTGTCTGTTCTGACCTGAACCACCTTGTTCTGGACAGATGTGGAGAAAACCTGGAGTGCTACAAAAAATGCTCAGAGTTCCAGCAAATTGATGTGGAGCAGGGATTCCTGAGGGGACCACAGCCCTTGGGTGGAAAGGTCGCCCATGTGAGCTCTCCACCCCAAGAGGGATGCATCTGTAGTAAGGGTCAAGGAATGAGACTGGGGAGTGAAGGGAACCCCCTGTCTCAGATTGTTCTGATCCTCGACCACTGAAGGGCCTGGATCAGGGTTCGAGTCACTGGAATCAATTTGGTTGGGGATCTGTCCTTTGAGACCAAAAGGCTCTCAAATGGAACTGAATGTCCCTCATCTGAAATCTCGCTCCCTGCATGACTGCTGTAGAAGCAGCCATGTGCCCCAGGAGCTGTAGAAAATGCCTTGCTGGTCGAGAGACCTGCAGGGTGAAAGAGGAGGCCAGAGACACCAGGGTCCTTGCTCTTTCCAGAGGAAGGAAGGCTCTGGTTTCTTTTGTGTTCAGTTCTGCACCTATGAAGGTGAGAAGCTGGACAGGCTCCAGAACTGACTTTGGAAGATTGAGAAGGAAACCTAGAGATGTAAGCAGTTGCTGGGTTACTTGTAAATGTAGTTTGACCTGTTCTGGAGACTGGCCTACAATGAGCCAGTCATCCAGATAAGGAAAGATGGCAATCTTTTGCCTTCTTAAATGAGCAACTGCTACTGCCAGGCATTTTGTGAACACCCTTGGGGCCGAGGTGAGGCTGAAGGGCATTGCTCTGAACTGGTAATGGCCTGAGGGCAGTTCGAATCTGAGGTACTTTCGATGGGAGCTTCTGATGAGAACATGGAAGAAGGCATCCTTGAGGTCCAGGGAGGCTAGCCAGTCCCCTGGTCTTAGAGAGGGTAAAATAATCCCCAGGGTCACCATTTTTAACTTTGGTTTTAAAAGGTGCTTGTTTAGATACCTGAGATCCAGGATGGGCAGCCATTCTCCTGTCTTTTTTGGGGTAAGGAAGTACCTGGAGTACAACCCTTTGCCCTGGTGTATGGGTGGAACCCTTTCCACGGCTCTGAGAGCCAGGAGGGAAGAAACTTCTGCTTCCAGGGCAAGTGCCTCTGGAGGGTTTGCAGGTGGAAAAGACCTGGCTCTCATCTTCGGAATTTTTTTGAAGCTGAGAACCAGTCCCTGGCTTACTACTTCCAGGACCCACTTGTCTGATGTTAAAGACTTCCAGTCCTGGACAAAGTAAGCCAGCCTGCCCCCTACCGGTAGTGGAGAATCGGCCCTGGCTACCCCATCAGGGAGCCTGTTTTGCAGGGGCTTTGGGTTGAGGGGTAGAAGCAGGCTTACTAGAACCCCTTCTGCCCCTTCCTCTAAAGAACCCTCTCTGGACATAAGCAGAAGAGGAGGCCTGGGTCCATTTTCTTCATATAATTCTCTGTCCGCTCCCCAAACAGAGAATTTCCCACAACAGGAAATCCATAGCCTTAGACTGGGTATCCTGTGACAGGGCAGTACATCTGAGCCAGGCCATTCTGCGAAGAGACACAGATGTAGCCATGACTCCTGATGAAACATCATTAGAGTCTACTGCAGCATGAAATTGCACCTTGGATGCCTCAATACCATCCGCAGCCACCTGCTCCAGCTCCCTGGCAAGCTGGTCAGGGGCCTGTTTTGCTAGGGCCAGGACAGTATCCCACCTGGATTTCTGGTACCTAGCTGTGTGTCTTATAATTTGCCTGTCTGAGTCCCAAAGATGCTGCCATGTACTGCTTTTTGCCATGGCATCCATCCTCCTGGAATCCTTTTCAGGAGGGTGAGAGGCTAGAGGAATATTAGCCTTGTCACAGGCTGCAGCCTGCACTACCCTCACATGGCTGCACTGCTGGGATAGGAACTCCGTATCAGAGCCTGATAAAGCATACCTCTTGTCCATCCTTTTATCCACAGGGAGGATAGAATGAGGAGTTTTCAGAATTTTTACTGTCTGTTTCCTAAAAGATTTATGCAAGGGAATAGACAGTCTCCTAGACTCTGGAATATCCATTATTTCCACAAAATCAGGCTCTTCTTGATCATCAACAGCTTCCTCAACAGGGAGCTGCAGAGTCTCAGCAACTTTCTTGCAAAACAAAAAATGAGAAGGGGACTCAGATAGCCTGGGAGGGGACACTCTGAGGGTCTGTCTGGAGAGATGTCCGGTTCAATGGGCACATCCAGACTTTCAAAATCACACTCACTCTCCTCGTACCCCTCCTCCCCTTCCCCTGGTTCATAAAAATCCTCAAAATCATAATCTTGAACCGGGGGAACCGACCAAACCGGGCGCTTCCCTAATGGTGCCGGTTCGGACGGAACTGGGGAAAGAGACTGGACAATTTGAATAGCTTTGGCTATTTCCTCAGCGGTTGGAGAAACTAGCTGACCTTCTAGTCCTTTTAGTTGGAACCGGCTCCTCAGAGCTGGCTCTTCGTTTGTCCGAGGAAGTATCGCCCTGGTCAGAGGGCACTCCCTCAGGTTCGGTTGGAACCGAACCGGGCTGGCCATCCGGGTCAGCGGACTTTTTGGCCTCCCTTTCCCTGAGCCTACCAACTCTTTTTTCCACGGTGGCAGCAGGAAAATTCTTACAAATCTGGCAGTCTGCATTGAGGTGGTCAAACCCCAGACAATATACACAAATGGTATGTGGGTCAGCCTTAGCAAAGGCTTCCCCACAGAGGCCACAGTGCTGAAACCCAGTGGGCCCGGTTTTCCTTTTGGGTTTCTCAGACATAGTGCCAGCCTAACCAAAACGTGCCCGTTAATGGCAATCCACCAAGCAAGACTCTCTTATCGGTTCCCAACCGTGTCACGGGTCGTGGAAAAAACCGTAATAAAATCCAGTTTTTTTAGAACCGATAAGAACCGGGAACCGCACTCTAAAGGGCTAGAAGGTAATTTTAAAATCCATCTGATCGGTTCAAACCGAACCGAAAAGACGTTTACAAGTTCCACACAGAAGAAAAATAATAAATAAGCCTATCTATTACTTACAATACCACAGACAGAGTTTGAACCGACGATTGCGGTTAAATTTCGGTAAAATAAACCGAGAATTACACTTTAAAACCGACAAACAAACCGAGCAGCAGGAGGAATCTCCGGAGCGACTGTTCAGTGAGGCGGAGTAAAGAATCTGACAGTTTAAGTTTGAGCTTCAACAGACAGAGTGTTCAACCAAGCTCGCACTCAAGATTCCATGCCCTGCATGGAAAGTTAACTCTTTCACCTCCAGAGCAGTTCTAACCTGGGGTTATACTGCATATGTCATAGTATAGCAAGACTTCATGTTGTTTGAAACTATGGAGTGGTCAAGGCAGACCAGAAGGACAGGACGACGTCCGGATGGTGGACACCCTGATGAGGATGATCCAGTGGATGAGTGGGCGATGGCTGGAGGCAGATCGACTCTGCAGAGAGGCAGAACACCGGTGCCAGATGCTACTCGAGAGGTCCCTGCAGGAGATAAAGAATCGGAGGAGGATTCTTTCTGGGCTCAGCTGGAGGAGGACCCCCTGACTGAGCAGGATATTCCTTTGTTGTCTGTGTTCCCAGGATGATACCTGTTGGAGGTCAGAGATGCAAATATGGAACTTGAATGTGAGACCCCAGGTAAAACTGTGCCTAGTGATATTGTGCTGGGGTTGAAGACTCCAGGCAAGTAAGAAGAAGCCTATGAGGCTGAAGGGACTTTTTCTTGTATTGATACAGCTAAACATATTAACAGTATTGACTGGGGTATACTGTAGGCTAAAGATGCTAATGTTGCCAAACTGTTACAGTATGTTAAGGTCAAGGAGGGTATGCAGATTAATGGTGGTGTGCAGGCAAAACAGTGTTGGTGGTACGAACTGAAGAAGGGTGTTCTGTACCGCATGAGGCCCAATCCCCGTACAAAAAGTGTAGATGCTTAGGTAGTGGTGCCTGAGGCCTACAGACAACAAGTGATGGAGGCTGCTCATTCCAGTCCCTGTGGGCATCTGAGCCATAGTGGTGTCTTGGCTTAGCTAACTCCTTCTTGTTACTGGCCTGGTATGTACAGTCAGGTGGCGGCCTATATTAGGACCTGTCCAAAGTGCAGTGTAGTGGAGGTTCCTACTGGGAACAGAAGACGACCATGCAGCAGAGATACTGGTTCTGGGAAGTGGGAAGAGTGTCCCAAAGGGAAGGGGTCATTATGGAGAAGAAATGGCACCCTTAGAATAGGGGAAACCTCCCACCCAGGACACATGGTACCAGATGGTAACAGTCCTTGATACTGTTAGTTCACATATTGCTGAGATGACCACTGTAAATCATGATGATGTTAATGGCTTTCCCTAACATGAGATGATACAGAGACTGGTAGGTACCGTTTATCTCTGTTGAGAACTGTATTAACGCCTCAGGGTAAAGAATGATGATATCCACTATGTTATGATGGAATGTTTATCGTTGATAGGGACCGAGACACAGCTTCTGAAGATGGATGGGTGGAAGCTCCATCCCTTCCTGGGACAGGAAGGTGGTGTGACAAATGTACGCAGCAGGTCAGGCCCTCTGCTTCCACAGTGCCAGCCTCCGAGCGCAGTATTGTGAACAGGTGACAGACAGGGTAACCCTCCTGTCTGCTTGTGGGTCCAAATCACCTTTTGTCTCAAGTTCTGGGGGGATTCAAACTGTGAACCTTATGCTAACATACCCAAATGTACAGGCTCAGATAATCTGCCCTTCAGGGTGATGCCAGATATCTTTCGCCTAAGGGCACCTAACCAGGTATCCAAAATGAACCCTTAAAACTCTATAACAGACCTTGGGTATATTCTTACCTTTTCCCAGTTTAGTAACACCATCAAGCTTTGAACAGTTTTTGTCAGTCTTAACCCTCTATAGGTCACATGCAAAAAGAACTTCGAAGACACACCCAGGCAGTCTTTCAAAATAATATTTTTACTAAAATGGATAAAAATATGTAAAATATAAACACAGAACACCATATCAAAAAGCATATAATCACTTAAAAGAAAACAAAGAAAACTACAATTCCTACCAACATACAGTTAGACTTTTTCTATCTAATGTATTACCTCTATAGTGCTTATACAGTAGTTAGATCTTGTTTCCTAAGAGCGCAAAAAGCTATGTCACAAAGATAATACACTAGTCCTAGTTAAACTGCGTCTCTCTCACACCCCTTCTATGATGTCATCTAGCTCCTCCTTTTAGAATATAAAAAATACAAACAGTAATCTTCCTGTCAGGAGATATTTTAAATACTGTGACTTCAGCAAAAACAAATTCCCCAAATTATGAGAGTCTTTAATCAAGCCTTTCCTTTGATCTTGTGTGGTTTCCTGTTCCCAAGGCATCAAAGATTTTACAACTTTTCACACCATGATGTTATAACATGTGTTTAGACATCATAAAAGTTTACGAGCCCTATATCCTGGCAGCTGGGTCAGTTCTAATTAAGATAGAAAAACAGGAGACCCTTAATTAAGTCTCTCTAGTCTTTTAATTACCTCCTGGTTTCAGGTCACTTGGACTTCACTGACCGGGGGGGGGGGGCACCCATAGCACAGGATGTCTCATGTGAGATACTCACATACCACATTCTATATTACAAATATCACAGAACAATCATAAGCAGCTGGCCAAGCATCAGTCTGAAATAACTGCTTCCCTCTTATGGTGGGGGATATGTGATGGGGAGATCCTGCCACTCTTGAGGACCGACCTTTTCTTAAATCTGATGCAACAGTTCTTCTATTTCTTAGCCTAATCTATCCTTTACAATTTCTTGTCCATAAGGTTGGCCACCTATGGCCACCCCTTCCCCTTTCTTGACTATGCTGTAGTGGTCTCTTTAATTTTCCTTTTCCCTCTCAGGTTCTCGTACACGGAGGTTATTGTGGTGACCTCCGAGCCAATGTAAAACAACAGGCTTTGTTCCTCATTGTTGGATTTAGTATGCAATAGCACTACGTCGTAAAATACCTTGATGTATATGCCTTATGTCTATTAAACCTTTAAATGTTGAACATACCACTGCACTAGCCATTTTTGATAAAGGTAAAAAGTTACTAGGGTACTGTATTGTAAAAATTAAGTTACCAGGGTAGAGATATCAGAAAATACCCGTTGTGTTATTTAAAATGCATGTAGAGTGCAGATTGTTTGAGAGGCCCTTTGGCGCCATGCATTCCTGCTTTAAACTGAACCAACCTAAAATTTAATGGTGATTTGCAAATACATCCCATGATGCTTTGCATTATAGGGGTATGTGTGATGTTGTGTTTCTCTGAAACTTGGCTTTACTGCCAATACCCTTTGGAGTAACCCTTGCTTCAGTGCTTCTGCACTGAGGTTCTTTGACTTTAGCTTGTTTTTTTTTTTGTTTGTTTTTGCTTTTTTTCTGTTTTTGAGCTCCCCATCACCCAAACACACAAGACCAACAAAGGGAATAAAATAATTTTCACTACAGAGATAGATTAGTGGGTCAGTAGGTGTTAAGTGCAGAGGAAGGACATGCATCGTCTGTTGCTGCAAACTGATGTACTGAAGGGATATGCCATTGCTTAAGTTTATTCCCTGCGTTTTAAATAATCACACAGAGATTGTGTGTAGAACCTGAAGTTCTGTGTCTAGTCCATCTGTTATCCCACAACCCCTCCACATTGCCAAAAGAATGCCCAGTGCTACTGAAAAGGTCACACAGGAAAGACAGAATGTATATTATAAATGGGTGACATTCCTCTGTGACCTGGGGAAAAGGCGTACTTAACAGGAAACTGAGATTACATTTCAGTACGATTGAAGTTTCCTAATAAGCTGGTCAAAAGGCAGCAGTATTGTAAAGTGACAGGACTTGGAAGCCACCTTCTCTGTCATAAAACTCTAAGATCAAAAGGGAAACAGGTGTAATTAAATTTCAGGAGATGGGAGCAACTATCGCCAGTAATAAACTTTAAACTCAAAGAGAAATGGGTTTCAGGCAGGAGGTGTCAGCAAGGTTATCACCAGTCTATTTACATTTTTTATAAGTGGCAGGAAGCTGGGGATATGAGAAAACAAAATAGTGTTTCCTTTTTTTGGGGGGGTTCACTTAAAGCTGGAAAGAGCAAGAGAGCCCTGCTGGCCTAAAAGATAAGGCCACCAGCTAAACCTGAGAGGGTTTTGACAGACTGCAAGAGGGGCTATATAAACCCCTCCAAACAGAAGCTCAGTGCATTGCATTTTACACTTGTTCCTGACACACAAGAGAAGCCAGACCACCGACCAGTGGCTACAGAAGAATTGAAAACTTGCAGAAACTCATTTATTTTCTGGACATTGAACATCCAAGGACAAGGTAGAAATAAGTCAGTAAAATTTTACAGTGCGTTTTGTATTTACATTTTTCTAACTTTGTTTTGTTATTCTGTAACCAGCTTTCTGAAATACTTTGCTTGTAAATTTTGTATTATAGTTATTTAGAATTAGTAAAAGTGCTTTGCTTTTAAAACCGCCTGTGAATGATATGTGTGTGTGTGTGTTTGTGTGTGTGTGTAAAAAGGTGGAAGGTTTATTCAAATCTGACACCAAACTGGTTAATGCAAGGTGCCACCATCACTACCAAAGATAGGATCCTGGAAGGGAAAATCTAGGTGCCTTATTCTACTGGCATCATGTGACGTCAAATCACACTGGATATTGTTCATTTTTTTTTTCCAAACAGTTTTCCATATGAACTGTTTATATCTAATGTGCAAGGATAAGTATGTACAACAGGTCTCTAGGATCACACACAAAGTCCCTGATTTCCCCTCTCCCTACATGCCAGCGTGTGAAACGAGACTGACTACAGATGGTGCTTCTACCCTACCTGACAAGAGCCTCCTTTAGACGGGAATTCTGTTCCTCCAGCTGCTTGACCTGATAACTGGACGCTGCTCCGTCAGAACCTGCAGACAGGAAAATACACCATTAGTTAACTGCTGCTGCTGCTGAGGAATGCTCATTCAGTGACTACAAGAATGGGGTGGTGCACATGACAACAGGGAGGAAAAGCAGCAGCAAAATGCTGTTCAGAAAAGTCTCCCTAGTTTTCAGGAGCTTCTTTTCTGATGACATCATTTTCCAATATCCACCCAGGGCTCACCACCAACTCTCTAGTTTCCCAGTATCCAAACAGAGTTCCGTCACCCATTTTCAGTTTCCCAGTCTATCACTACTTCATTTCTAATTCTGGAGCTCTGTCACCCGTTCCCACAACTGCCTCATCTTGAACCAGAACTCCATCACCCATTCTTTATTATCAATTGTTCCTTCACAGATTCCATGGATTTGCCACTCATCACCAGTGTCCTTGATTACCATCGCCAGCTCTCTCATTCCTAACTCTCCACGGAGAGCTCTGTTACTAATTCTCAGATTTCACAGTCACCAACCAGAATGCCATTCTTGTGTCCGCAATTCTTCATTATCCATCCCGCTCTCCAGGTACCAACCAGATTTCTCACCAGTACCATAATTCCATACAATCCTCCCAGATCTCTAACATATTCCTACAATTCACCAGGCTCCAACCAGACCTCTTACTAGTTCACCCAATTCCTCATTTTCAACCCAGAGCTGTATTAGTGTTGCCCCCATCAAAATAAAAGGCTTACAGTAGAAAATCATGATGGCTAAGCACAAATGATTTCACCTGATTGTATTTTCTCATAGAATACTTGCCACCCTAACACCATCCAGGAAGTTGTCACTGCTATACTTATCCTTCTAAAATGTTACCAGTCTACAATCAGTTTCTTCACCAAGTTCCACAATTTCCTGATCTCCACTCATGGTTCATTTATCCATTCCCACAGTTCCAGAGACTTCATCCAAATTTTCTTCATCCATTCCCACAATTCCCCAGTGTCTATCAAGAGCTCTATCAGACATTCCAAATTCTCCACCAAAACCTCGTCACATCTGCACTAATGGCTTGGTGGTGGTCTTGTCATCCGCCACACTGTAGGTCCAGTTTCATTTCCTGGGCCAATGCAGCACTGCTTGGATAGACAGTGAAGTCTGGTGATTATAACACCACACCATGATACAAGAGATCATTGGTTAGAATCCTACAATGAATAGACCTTGTGCAAGTCACTTGACCACCATGTGTGTCAGTCTTCTTAGCTATAAAATGGGGAAAAAGAAAAAGTTACTTACCACAGTAATCTTGTTTCTTCCAAGAGAATCTTACTGTATTATGACTTATGCAGTATGGTCACACCATAGGACTGTCCTGGAGCCGAAATGGTTAATAGAACCTATACAAATGATAGAATGCTAGGCTCAAGCACGGTTTTCAAACCATGTCCCTGGTAAACAGCTCTTCAACCGTCAGATTCTTACGAAGCATGTGCAGTGAACTATCTAGCTATGCTAACACTACTACTACTACTACTAAGTCCCCACCCCATAGTTAATTATTTCCGCAAACAGCTCAAAATAGATAGATAGATACAAAGATAAAAAATACAGGTTACTCACCTGTAACAGGAGTTCTAGGAATGATATATGTTGTTCATCCACACTGTCTGGCAGGTTCCTTACCGCTTTAAATCTTGCCGGAAGGTCTTCAAGCTGGCTCCTCCCACCCACCCGGGTGGTAAAACTCACGGCTCCGCCCCATTATACCAGATCTGGCCCGCTGGAAGCTCAGGTTGTGCGTCGAAGCCGGGAGGTCGGTGGGGTCGGTGGATGAACAACATACCATTCTAGAACTCCTGTTACAGGTGAGTAACCCCATTTCTAGGGACATGGATATGTTATTCATCCACACTGTCTGGCAGACTCCTAGCAGTTCTCCGGGAGGAGGAGGCAAGGCGACACCCCTACTTAGGGAATAAAGACTGAGAACCGAGGCCCCAAAACCAGCATCCCGGCATGACTCAAGGTCGATGTGGTAATGGGTAATGAAGGTGTGTGCTGACTTCCAGGTAGCAGCCCTGCAGATTTCCTGGATAGGGACGTCCCTGGAAGCAGCCACCGATGCAGCAGTATGACGGGTAGAATGAGCTCTTATCCCTCTGGGAGGCTCCATGGCCGCCAACTTATAGCAGAGATCTATGCAGGAGGTGACCCACCTGCTTATCGTCCGCTTGGCTGCAGGTCTGCCAGGTGCGGCTCCCGGAATTTCAGCCGTGCGCTCCTTATAATAAGTGAGCGCCCTTCTAGGGTCCAAAGTATGGAGCCTATATTCGGCCTCCGAGGTGTGATTGGGGTAGAACACCGGCAGAGTCAACACCTGGTTAAGGTGAAACTCCGACACCACCTTCGGAAGGAATTTCGGGTGGGGGCGCAGGACAACCTTGTCCCTGTGGAAGACCAGGTAAGGAGACTCGATACAAAGCACCTGGAGTTCTCCCATCCTTCTGGCTGACGTGATAGCCACCAAGAAGGCGGTCTTCCATGACAGGTGAGGGAGTTCACATCTGTGCATTGGTTCAAATGGCTTGCCCAAGAGCTTTGCCAGTACCAGCAGTAAATCCCACGGAGGTGGAGGTTCTCGCACCGGAGTGGAAATGTGATCAAGGCCTTGAAAAGCGCCAGACCACCTTCTCAGGCCACCCACTGCTCCCAGCCCGCGCCTGCAAGCAGAGATGGCTGCCAGGTGCACCTTTAGGGTCACACCTAAGCCCTTGACTAGAAAGGGACCATAAATAGTCCAAAATGCTTGCCAAGAACAGGAGGAAGGGTCCAAGCCCTTGCCCTGACACCAGATGGAAAATCTCTTCCATTTGAAGGCATAGCATTTCCTGGTCGACTCCTTACGAGACACCTCAACAACATTGAGGACCTCGTTGGAAAGACCCAAGGCCTGGAACTCTAGCCGCTCAGGAACCAGGCAGTCAGGTGCAGGGATTGAAGGTCCGGATGGAACACCTTCCCCTGATTGACTGAGAGCAGGTCCGGGCGAGCTGGAAGCTGCCTCGGGAGCCTGGAGCTGAGGCTGAGGAGATCTGGGTACCAGAACTGGCGGGGCCAGTCTGGGGCTATCAGAATCACCTGCGCCTTGTCCCTCCTTGCCTTGAGAAGCACCTTGTGAATCAAGGGAAATGGGGGAAAGGCGTAAAAGAGGCCCGGGGTCCACAGCCTCGAGAAGGCATCCCCCTGCAGCGAGCCCTGCTGAGGGGGGCGGGCATGAAACAGCCTCAGCTTCGCATTCTCCCTGGAGGCAAACAGGTCCACCTGAGGTGTGCCCCAGTGGGAGAACAGATCTTGTACTACCTCCGGCAGTAGAGACCACTAGTGAGATGCAGCCCCTATCCGGCTCAGGGCATTGGCCAGGGTGTTGGAGGCTCCTGCCACATGAATGGCTAGCAGATCCGCCTCCAGGCTGCACACGAGTGACCAAATGCGGACAGCTTCCTTGCATAGAAGCATGGAGTGCGTCCCGCCCTGGCGGTTCAGGTAGTACATGGTCGTGGTATTGTCCGTCTGGACTCGGACCACTTGACCCCGGAGAAACGGAGCAAAGGCGGTGAGAGCTAGGCGGACCACTCGGAGCTCCAGCAGGTTGATGTGGCATCGGGACTCCCGCGGGGACCAGAGGCCGTGCACTCAGTGTTCCCCCAGATGGGCACCCCAACCCATCAGAGAGGCATCGGTCGATAGAGAGACAGTCAGCTCGGGGCGGACAAACGGGATGCCCTCCTGCAGATGGGATGGAACGGTCCACCACTGGAGAGCGTTCCACATCTCCTGGGTCACTATCACTAGCTGGTCCAATGGATCGCAGCGTTGTGACCACTGGCTGGCCAGTCCCCACTGAAGGGGGCGCATGTGCCAGCGTGCCCAACGGACCACGCTGGTACAGGCCGCCATGAGACCCGGGAGGCGCAGGAAGTCCCGGGCAGGGCGTGATTTCCCAACCAGAAATGATTGGGCAAAGGAGGTAAGAACCTCGGCCCTGTCCGCCGGGAGCCGTGCTCTGGCTCGAAGAGAGTCGAGCTCTGCCCCGATGAACAGGATCACCTGCTTCGGCTCGAGTTCTGACTTGGCCTCGTTGATGAGAAGGCCGACTTGAGAGCAAACCTGGAGGGCCAGATCTCTGGACCGCTCCACCTCCCGTCTGGAGGGGGCTGCTATCAGCCAATCGTTCAGGTAAGGGTACACCCAGACCCCTCGGTGCCGCAGGAATGCTGTCACCACTGCCATGCATTTGGTGAAGACCCTGAGAGCTGGAGATAAGCCGAAGGGCATGGCTTGGAACTCGAAGAGGGATCCCTCCGCTCGAAAGTGGAGGAATCTCCGATGTGATGGACGGATAAGGACGTGAATGAACGCGTCCTGTAGGTCCAGAGAGCAGAACCACACGCCGTGTTCCAGAGATGGTATTATCTGCGCCAGAGTGACCATTCTGAAGGTCCGAGACCTTAGGAACTTGTTCAGGTCGTGTAGGTCGAGAATGGGGCGCCAGCCCCCCGTCTGTTTCGGAACCAGGAAATACCTGGACACGAACCCCGGGTCTAAAGGGGGGTCCTCTACCTCCGTGATCACCTCCTTTTGGAGGAGGAGAGCGATGTCGGCTCGACGAGCCGCCAGTGAGGCTGCGGACCCCGAGGTGCGACTGCCTGAAGGGCGGGCCTGCCTCAATTCTAGAGGTAGGCCTTTTCCCACCACCTCCAGTACCCACCTGTCCGTGGTAACAGCGGACCAGGCGGAAAGGAAGTGTCTGAGCCATCCCCCACGGGGGAACCAGGGGTGAGGTGACAGGGATGGGGCGACACCTCAGCCCGGCCACTGGGCAGGCTTGGAGGAGGGACCGCCGAGGGACCTCCTGGCCTTACCTCCCTGCTTCCTGTTGGAGGACGGCTTGGGTTTGGGATACCAAGCTCGAGCCTGCTGGCCCTGACGTTGCTGGGCCGGGCGCAGTGGGTGCAGAAGGACGAAGGGCTTAGGCTGTGGCTTTGCCTTTGTCCTTCTGAGCCGGAAGAGACCGAGTCTAAGGTAGCATTGGACTCCTCGATCCTCTGCAGGTGACCTTCCACCCCAGGGTCAAGAGGTCAGTCCCCAAAAGGGAACATCCGCCAACTTGTGCTGGGTATCCGAGGTAAAGGTGGATATCCTCAGCCAAGCCCGACGACGATGGTGGCCACTGTGGCCGCCACAGACCTGGACATGGAGTCCTCGGCGTTCAACGCAGTCTGGAGCTGCTGTTTGGCCACTGCCCTGCCCTGGTCCCGCACCTGCCTGACCGTAGTCTGCAGATCTGCGGGAAGATGAGAGACAACCTCATCCAGGGAGCCCAACAGGGCGTGAGAAAAATGTGCCATGAGGACAGCCGAACTGGCCTGACGAAGGCCGAGAGAGGACGCAGCATAGACTTTTCGCCCGGCATAATCCAATTTCTTGGATTCCTTGTCGGAGGTTTGTCACATCCTGGCCTGCACGCGACAACGCTGTCGGTAACCAACCCCTCGGCCGAGGGGTGTTCCGAAAAACCGACAGGGAACCGGTAGGGACCGCATACTTCCTGGCCATCCTGGCCGAAGGCGCAGGGCAGGAAGCAGGACGCTGCCAAAGTTCCAAGGCCAGACCCACTATGGCTTCGGCCACCGGAAAGGCCTCCGTAGGAGAATCCCCTCGGTCCAGAATCTCCGTGAGGGGATACCTGGCCCGTTTAGAAACGGGTTCGAGCTTCATCCCGGTGGACTCCGAGATGAGTCGAAGCAACCCTAAGAAGGACGAAGGGCTATCGTCCACTGACTGCCCTCCCGAGGACTCCAAGTCCATGCGCTTGGAGAAGAGGGAGGAATCATCATCGGACTCAGAAGAGTCCTCAAAGAGCTGCCTCGGGCCTGAGCCACCCTCCACCTGCCGAGGTTTATCGGGAGTGAGGGTGACAGACAGCCTATGGGGCAAACCCAAGGCCGACCGAGAATTTTTGGTCGGAGCCCCAACTAATGGCTGTGGAGGCGGAGGTTCCACCAGAATCGGTGGGGCAGCTGGAATTGGCCGAACAACCGGCTTGGGAACAGGCACCTCGGCTACAACGAGGGGTTGTTTCAGTCGCTCCGGTGACAGCCACTTAATGGCCGGAGAAGACGACT
Source organism: Neoceratodus forsteri (assembly GCA_016271365.2). Taxonomy (NCBI): domain Eukaryota; kingdom Metazoa; phylum Chordata; order Ceratodontiformes; family Ceratodontidae; genus Neoceratodus; species Neoceratodus forsteri. The sequence continues at coordinate 1,294,433,811 of CM057454.1, read as the reverse complement.
GGGTCGGCCTATTCCCGGTCAAAGGGAGCTGTTGCCACATGAGTTCCTCGAACTTCCGACGCAACTTGCGCCGAAGCCTCCCCTCGTCCGAGGAAGAGCGGCGCGCCGCTGCGCGTGCCGAGACCGAGACCGCCTATGGCGGCGGGATCGGTTGGACCGCAAGGATGTCCGAGACCGAGAGTCTCGACTAGGCCGAGGAAGGCAAGGAGAAGTGTCGGAAATAGGCACTCCCCTCGACTTGGACGATCCAACCGGAGGCATAGATGAGCCGACGGGATCCTCAACTCCCACCGGGGGAACTGGGGAGAGGGGTTTCTCAGCTTCTCCAGCCGACAACCCGTCTAATGGGTCGAGAAAAATCTCGACCGCGTCGTCGGGAGTCTCAGTCAACTGGCCTGACGGGACACCGTGAAGCCAGTGGCCGAAAGCGAGGGTCACTCAAGTCCGACTGTTGACAAGGGAGGGGATCTTTCCCGCCTCCCAAGAGCGTCGACGGAGAGACTTACTTTGCTCTTTTGGACCTGGAAAAGGTCCCAGAAGTTGGACCCTCACCTTTCGTCGAAGGTCAGACAAAAGCCTCCTTAAAAGAAGCGATGCGAGGCACTGAGAGAGAGCGGGACAAATGCCGCAGCCGAGGTAGAAGCGGCCTACGCCGCCTCCTCTTCGAGGGCGATCATCTGCTCGAGCTGATCCGCCAAGCCCGCCACCGCGGACACCGCCAACCGGGCCTCTTTAGATTACACCGGTGGAATTCATTTCTCGGGGCACCCCAGTTGTAATAGGGCAGCACGGTCTTCAAGGACGTAGGCCGAAAAAGAAGAGCACAAGTCGCAGGCCTGCGGGTTGTGCTCAAGGCCCAGGCAGTAGATGCACGTGGAGTGTAGATCCATCCTAGACATCTTCTGCCCGCAAGGGCACCTCCGGAAACCGGGAGTCGATTTGTCCACCGCAGCCACGAGGAGAAGAAGACCGAAGTCTTTTTAGCAAAAAACTTTTGATTTCGAACTTTCGAAGAATTAGGAACCAGTCTTAAACGCAGAGCGTTAAGGAGGGAACCTGAGCTTCCAAGCGGTAAGGAAGATCTGGCGTCATGGGGCGGAGCCGAGAGTTTTACCACCCGGGTGGGTGGGAGGAGCCAGCTTGAAGACCTTCCGGCAAGATTTAAAGCGGCAAGGAACCTGCCAGACAGTGTGGATGAACAACATATCCATGTCCCTAGAACTTTTATTTTTTGACAGGTAAATAACTTTTAGGACCAGGAGGCCCTGTTTATCAAAGTTGTCCTGTTTTAGATTACAATTTCAACAAATACACATCATCATGTAATAAAATATTACAGGAACAATCTTAAGAACATCACTCACTTAATTTTCCAGGCGATACACACAAAGACATAAATACACAATATACCATAAGTCTAAATAGAAAATGTTATACTGGAAATTGGATTTAACCATTTAAAAATGAACACAGCAGTATACAAGTACAATTAGTGCAAGACAATCTTCTAGGATTTCAGGTCTGGGAAAGGAGACATCAAAAGAAGAAGGGGAGGATAGTAATATTATCCCATAATACTACCAAGTACCCCAGACTCAAGTCACAGATGCCCAAGAAATAACCATACCACACAGATTTGCACCATTATTTGCACAGCTGGAGTGCAGTAACCCACAGGTACTTAGCACGGGAGGAAAGAAGAGAGCTGAGAATACCTTAAAATTCCCTTGGAAGAAACAAAATTACTGTGGTAAGTAATTTTTTCTTCAAATCCCAAGAAATCTTACCGTATTCTGACTTATGCAGACTACCCAAGCAGTACCTTTAGAGGTCTGTATAGAGCATACTTAAGAAATAAGCTCTGCAGGACTGCTGTGCCAAACTTGGCATCTCCTCTAACCTGAACATCCAAACAATAATGCTTGGTAAATGTGTGAACTGTTTTCCAGGTAGCTGCCTTACAGATCTCCACCAGGAGAATATCCCTAGTAACTGCCAAGGAAGCAGCTGTACTTCTGGTTCAATGAGCCCTGAGGCCTGCAGGTGGCTGCTTTTTTTCATTTATTTATTTATTTCCGTTTAGGATTAATACCTTTGAGTCCAGGACCCATTTTCAAAGGTTCCAGGTCATTGTTGAACAAACATTACAAATAAAACAGTGTTTACAGAGAACAGAAAACAGTTACACAGACATTCAAATACCAAAGAAATCTTATACATCCAACTAAAGGTTGAAGAGGATAGTGTAAATAGGGTTCAGCCATGTAGCTCACTATTTAGCTGGTCAGTCTAGCCTAAGGGGAGGTAGGGGGTCAGCCAGGGATGGCGTTGTTGTGGTGGAAGTGGTATGTCAGCCAAGTGGGCCTTGTTCGGGAATTTTTTTTTTTGTTTGTTTTTTAAACTTTATTTATAGAAGAGTCATTGGGTCGAGAAGAGCTCTACATAATCAGATAATCAATGACATCTTGTTCAGTTACCTTATAGTACATACACACATCAACTTGGGTACAATCCATGATCCATCTAATAACAAAATTTTATACAGTGAAACTTATCAACTGTACTTCATTGTGGTCTTACCAGTACATCCTATACCTGGAATTCCGCCATTTTTTCATTTGGGTACTAATACACCCCTTCACTTTATTATAAACCCTTGCACAATCTAGCGCCAGAGGAACTCTTTCTCAATACAGAAATCAGTGCCCTCAGTGCTTGTGGTTACCTAAAAGAGCTGAAACTATTCTTTCCCCAATGCCCTCTCCAGGGGGGGACCAGATCTTATCATATTTATCTAGTCGTTCCAGGACTTTATATTGGATATGTTCTAGCTTCATATTGTTTAGGAGGGCTTTTGCCCACTGGGCGATGGTAGGCATGGCCTGGGCCATCCAATTTTGAGCTAAAATCTGCTTACCCACTACTAGTGCCAGTCTTCTCAAAGGATGTGAAGCTACTGACTGGCCCCCTCCATTTCTTGGTACTCCGAGTAAAATATCCACAGGGTCTAACTGAATCTCGCTTTCCAAAACCTTATTTAAAATGTGGTTTATCTCATTCCAGTATATTCCCACTTTTGGACACGCCCAAACCATGTGGTAAAACGTACATCCCTGAGCATAGCATTTAGGACATTGGTCTGAAATTTGGGGATTAATCTTGTGTGCCAAAACAGGGGTATGATAAATTCTATGCACAATGTTATAGTTAATTATTCATAATCTGTTATTTACTGAGACAGCCTTGCTACTCCACGGGGCCAAGTTCCAATCCCCTCCTGTTAACATATTTACACCTAGATCCTTTTCCCAGCTGTCTTTTAACTTTTGCAGCTTATCTGGCTGTGCTCCAAGTAAGGCTTTGTATAGTACAGACAGTGGTTTCACACCCACATGTTTTTTACAGTGTTGAAAAATCTCCTCCAAAGATGTTCTGCTCAAGGAAGCCCCTCCCCCCATCCCAGTTAATTTAAGTATCCTGGATCTTATTACCACATAGGTAAGGTAATGTGAGGGGTGAATGTCAAATAGTTGTCAACTCGGAAAAGCTAGAAAAGGTCCCAATGTTGAATAAGTGAGACAGAAGAAAGACCCCTTTCCACTCCCACTGTCCCAGAGCATGTTTGACCGAGGAGGGAGCCCTTCCATCCCTCCACAAGCTAAACAAAATGGACCCCTCTGGTGACATACCCCCTTATCCCCCATCAACAGTGAAGCCCTCTCCCAAGCTTTAAGCATACATTTGGTGAATGGATTCTTAGGTTTCTCACCATCGCCTTCCCTCAAACTTGATGGGAGGAGACATAAGGCGAAGGGGGAACAAACCCTAGACTGTGACTCCACAATGACCCAGGCTCTCATTCTTCCTCCTATTTCCTGGCAATCCATGATATAGGTTAGTTGGGCCGCTAAAGCATATAACTTCAAATTGGGGAGTGACAAGCCCCCTCTATGAAGTGGTTGCCACAACACCTTCTTCCTAATCCTAGGTCTCTGGTTGGCCCAAATTGGAGCAGTAATAGAGCCCTCAAGGGACCTAAGGCAACCCAGTGGAGACATGACAGGAAGGGTCTAGAAAAGGTATAGGCACTGAGGTAGGATTTGCATTTTTACTAAGTCTACTCTTCTCAGCAAAGACAAGGGGAGCGACTTCCATCTACTACATTGCTCTTTAATTTTCGTTGCTAATGGGCTGTAATTTATATGCCCCACATCCGCTATTCTACGTGGGAGTAGTATTCCCAGGTATTTGATTACTGTTCTAGGAGGGATATCTATGCCACTTATATGTATGGACTCTCCACCATCCACCAGAGGAAGCCACTCGCTTTTGTTCCAGTTGATCTTATGCCCTGAGATAGGACCATATTCCTTGAAAAGTGAGGTCAGGGCAGGTATTGCTCTCAGTGGGTCAGCCAGGAATAGAAGCACATCATCTGCAAATAAAGAGATAACATGCTCCTCTCCATTCACTCTATAACCTTCTATTTCCCGATGATGCCTAATGGCTGTAGCCAAAACCTCAATGGTCAGCACAAATATCAATGGCGAGAGGGGGCACCCCTGTCTCGTCCGTCTATGGAGCCGGAGGGGGGGTGACAACGTATTGTTTGTAAGAATTTGGGCCCACGGGGATTGATATAACCACTCCACCCACTGTCTAAAGACTGGGTGCAGACCAAACTTTTTTAATACTGCAAACATAAATGGCCATTTGACCCTGTCAAAGGCCTTTTCTGCAACTAATGCGAGAAGGCCCCCATAAGCTTTTCTTCCTCTTGACCCTTGCCAGATAATATTCATTACCCATCTTAGATTATGCCTTGTTTGCCTGCCCTTAACAAAGCCCCCTTGATCATGATGAATGACCTGTGGTAGGACCCCCTCCAGCCTCCTTGCCAATATTTTCGTTATTATCTTATAGTCAGCGTTTAGCAAAGAGATTGAACGATAAGTGCCACATTTTTTTGGGTCCTTGTCTGGTTTAGGTAAAATTGTTATAATAGCCATCTGTTGAGATGATGTCAGCCCCCCTTCCCCCAGTACCTCCCTCACCATATACTGGAAAAGCTGGCCCAAATCACCCCAAAACGTTTTGTAAAATTCCATGGGCAGGCCATCTGGCCCCGGAGCTCTCCCCAACCTAGACGCCTAGATTGCCCCCTTAATTTCCTGTACTGTGAGTTCCTGTCCCAGCATCTCATTTATCTGAGCAGTTATCACAGGAAGGGATATATTTTCTAGGAAACTATCCAAGTTTGTTCCTTGTGGGAATTCTGATGTATATAGCTTTTCATAGAAGGATTTGAAAATTACATTTATCTCTCGGGCAGAGGAGGTACACTCCCCATTCTCATTTTCTATTGTTAGGATTGTTCTCTCTGCTCTTTGTTTCTTAATTAGCCAGGCCATCCATCTCCCCAACTTATCCCCCTCGAAGTACTGTCCCACTTTTGACATTAGGATATCCCTCTCAATACGCTTACAGCACAGTTGGTTGTATTCTCCCTTCATACTCTTCAATTTCACCAGATCCCCAAGTGACTGACTGCCCATAATCTGCTTTTCTAGCCTCAATATATTAGCTTCTAGTTCATTCTCCCTACGTTTTTCTTTTTTGCTTTAAAGGCTGCATATGAAATAGTCTCCCTCCTTACAAAAGCTTTCAGATCCTCCCATGTAGTTCTTGCTGAGGTATCTTCCACTTTATTATTTTCAAGGAACTCCTGTAGTTTCTTGGACATTTGTTGCACGTACTGGGGATCTAACAATAATGTAGTATCCATTCTCCATTGCCTGCCCGTCTGTCTCTTTCTCCATCTCTAAATGTAGTGGAGCACGGTCTGATATTATAATAGGGCCATATTCTATCTCCTTATTCGCCCCAGAAAAGCAGGAGAAGCCAGAAAATAGTCTAGTCTTGTATAGACTTTATGGGCACAGGAGTAAAAAGAGAATTCCTCTGTATCTGAGTGTTTAAATCTCCACAGTTCCTGCAAGGCCCTTTCCTCCGCCAGTCTCCAAAGGGCCCCCACACTTTGGGGGGGGAACATCTGAACCTGGGTTTAGCATGGTCAAGAAGGGGGTCCCAATAGGTATTATAATTGCCCTCTATAATCATTTTGTCTGGGAACACTGCTAGCATAACAGCTAGATGCTCAAAAAATTCTAGGCAATCAAATGTAGGCCCATACAAGGACCCCAGGACTAGCAATTCCTCCTCCACTACTACATATCTCCCCTGACTGTCTCTTTGGGTTGTATGGATTTGTACCCTAATCCCCGGTCTCGACCACACACATGTTCCTCTGGCCTTGGACGTAGCGAGATGCTACCATCGCATTCCCCCATTTTTTTTTCTACTCGCTTAATCTCTTCACATGTTAAATGTAACTCTTGTAATATCACAACATCTGCCTTCTTTTTCTTAATATATGCCCATACACGTTTTTGTTTCACTGTAGTTTTTAAGCCATTTGCATTCCAGGATAACATTTTTAAACTAGCGATCCGATGACATCATATGTATTCCTAGATCTAGGATCTCCCAAGCACATTGCCTTACGTCTATCTCAAGCCCCCTCACATCACCAGACTCTTGACCTTTTTAATTTTTTCTCCCAATTAACAAACAGCCCCCCCCCCGTCTGTAACATTTCAAAAAGATCCCAAACAAAAAAGACCCAGAAAAGAAAATGAGAAAGGTAAAGACCCGCGCAAAGGCGCTTATCTAATTTGATAGAAAACTAAGCTCCTTGTGTCAGGAATCTAGCAAGGTGGTATCCGACTTTTTCTCACCACCTAGCTTCCCCCTTCTCCCCCAAGTATACCTCTAGTTAGAACCCCCTTTACTATCGTGGAATAGCCTGCTGGCCAAACCGTCATTATCTCTCCATAAAGCCAGGTGCGGCAGTGCAAGAGGACCTCGGCCAGGACCCCCCAAACTGCCAAACATAAAAGTAATCTTGCACAACCCAACTGTCCAAACAGAGTGAGTAAGTATAAAGCTGGGCTAATCAAGAACCTTAGGAGCCAACCCCCGGAACCTCCGAATGAGGAGCCCAACAGGGGTGGGCAGGCCCCTACTCATAATTTAACATACAGTCTTTTTATTGCTCATACGTCCTTTCATTCTCCAAGTGTTCCCCTCCCCTTTTCATCCCTGGGTCATGCGAAAATGACACCCTGGCTCAATAGGAGGGAGTGACCAGCATACTACTGGTCTCCTGCGCTGGCCTGTGCCCACCCCACCTGGAACAAAAAATTAAAAACAACTGAATCCCCCTCCCCCCGGGACATATGCTGCATCCATATATTCAAGGGAAACATTTCACCAGTTAAAATCAAGCACACAATTCCTCCCCTCATCCTCCCCCTGCAAACAATGGAGTAACAAGAGGATAAATTTACATCTCCCTATTAGTTTGATTAAACATGTCTTTGATTCTGTATTCTAATGTAAAGAAAAGTAAAACAGCCTCTGGAACCCAAATATAAAAACCAGAGCATAACTCAGTAGCTGCAGGCAGAGCACTGTATAACCGCTCTAGGCCCAGGGGCTAGTGCCAGGGGAAGTGGGGAAAGCTGCCCGCTCCAGCCATTACAGGCCTCATAAGAGTTTTGGAACACACCGAGCAACGCTCCTCTCCCACCCCGCAACATCCCCCGCACCCTCGTCCCACGTTAAAGCTGCCCTGCCAATACATAGGCCCACCCACTGCACAACTTATGTACAGAAAAATCGAAACAGTTTTCCAGCTCCTAGTTGACCACTTTTTGCTGATCAGGCCGCTGATGTAACACAGTGCTACACAAATAAATAAACTAAGGATTGGTCACAGCATATGATATAAAGTCAATAAGCATCAGCTAGATCTCTGTAATGTCACTCTGGAATCACCTCCTAAAAGGAAGATCAAAAAAGGAAGATCAAACAGTCCTGCCCAGAGCTAGAGTAAGGGGGAAAACGGGGAAGGCCGCCTGCTCTTAGCCTTAATAGGCCTCCTAAGAGTTTCAGAGCAGACAGAGACAAGCTCCACTCCCCCCACCAACCCCACTCCCTCTATCGTCATCCTTTGTAATGCTGGTCTGCAAGTATAAAAGTACTTATTTATACAGCCCAAGTCCAAAATAGAGTTCACTCATCTGCATTTTCTTGCTGCTTCGATTCATGTTCGATATACTGCATTGCTGCATCAGGGTTTGTAAACACCTTTGGTGTAACGCCTTTTCTCCTTATAATCAGTCAAGCAGGGTAGACAAGTGCAAAAGGCCACTTCAGATGCTGTAACCTCCTCTTCACAGGAATAAACGCATTCCGATCTGTTTGTACCGACCGTGAAAAGTCTTGGAATCTACTGATCGTTTGAGAGCCTTCTCTAATGGCGCCCGCCTTTCGTGCTGCATTCAACACCGTCATTCTGTCCTGGTATCTCAAAAATTTTCCAATTATATGACGAGGCCTTTCATTTGGGGGTGGTCGGCGACCGGGAGTTCTATGTGCCTGCTGTATCTCCAAGGAGCACTCCGCTGGCAGATCTAGCTTTGCCCTTAACCATGTCTGACAAAAAGTTACACAGTCTCTGCCTTCCACTCCTTCAGCCATGCCCACTATTCTTACATTTGTTCGCCTCTCCCTATTTTCATGGTCGTCTAATATTGTTTTTAACTTCTCTATTTCATTCATTGCTGCTTGCAGCTGGGGGCTCCACTGATTATATCGGTCTTCTTGCGTACTAACCCTTTCTTCCACATCCGTTAATAGAGCCGAATGTTGTTCCACTGTCTCCCCCAAATTGTTTACTGTTGTCTGCAAGAGGGCCAGTTGAGCAGATACATTTTCAAACCCAGCGTTCAGTTTACTCGTCAGGTCGTATTTTAAATCATTAAATAACTTTTCCAGTACCAAGAACTGAGGGCTATACACGTTGTCTTCCACAGTCCCTGCTGAAGTTGTTGCAACCCCGTTACCAGCATTTTCTCCTCATGGTGGCAGAGCCTCCAGGCCCAGATCCTCAAGCCGTTGTTGGCGCTTTTAAAATGGAAGTTGCCCTGTTTTTGCGACATCTTCGGTGGCATAGCTGTTTACCCTACAAAATCCCACTTTTTTTATCTCAGTACGTCCCGGGGGAAAGGGAGATTCCTGACGGTTTAGGTTCAGAGCTCCAAAACTAAGCAGCCATTGTGGATGCCAGCTTGGCCACGCCTCCCGAGATGGGGGAGGTTGATGAGATAAAGGGGGGGGAGGGTGAAAAGGAGAGGTGAAATTCTGCCATATTAGTGCAGGCAAGCACAATTCTTTTTTGTGTAAAGAAGGGACCTGAGCCCAGATGTGAAGGTACTAATCTTGGGTGATTCTGTGAGGTTAGCAGATAACTCATTGTACCATTTTGATCCTTGGTACAGGATAGAGTTCTGGGTGAGTTTCGTCCTTTTGAAGGGAATCACCACCCTGTCTGTAGCTGTGCTTCTTGTTGATTTGGTGGGAACTGATGGTGTAAAGAGGTAGCCCAGTGCGGGGGGGGGGGGAGCCCAAGAAGCACTTTTTTCAGAAGTAGACAGGTTTGGTATTGTGCTTTAAGATGGAGTGGGAGCCACCCAGTTTCAGTGTAGAGCGTGCAGGTGTGGGTGTCCTGGGAAGCCCCAGTGGCTAGCTTATAGCCTTATTTAGTAGTGTGCCGATTCTGTTTAGGGCAGTTTTAGTGCCTGCCCCATAGATAGGCAGCCCATAATCTATGGAGGACATTACTGAACTACTGATAGCAAGCTTCAGAGCATCTGGTGTCATAGAGTGCATATGGTGGTAGAGGACCCCAAGTTTTGTATTCGCTGACTTGACAACTGAGTCTATATGGCCAGAGAAGGTTAGTGTATCATCACAGGTGATGCCCAAGTATTTGAACTTTGTTACTTGTTCCAGTGTTTCGCCATTATGGCTCTGGATGAGCAAAGGCTGGTATTTCTTTTTGCTTTGGGAGGTAAAGAGTAGACTTTTCATTTTTTTATGGTTTAGTAGCAGTTTGTTTTGTGTGAACCAGGATTCAAGCTTGAGGAAGCTGTCTAGGAGTTCAGTTGTGATCTTTCCCAGTGACCGATATCACTGCATCGTCAGCATAGAGAATAGTGCATGCTGTACATGCAGATGGTGCAGAGTTGATGAAGAGGCTGAAAAGCAGTGGGCCAAGAATAGAGCCCTGTGGGACCCCGAGAGACACTTCCCAAGCAGATGATAGGGTGTCTCTAATTTCGACTCGCTGTGACCTGTTTGTGAGGTAGCTTCTGAACCACAGTACCGTGTCCGGGGATAGACCTGTTGAATGGAGGCAGTTTAGGAGTAGTTTGTGGTTAACAGAATCAAAGGCCTCTGTAAGGTCTATGCAGACTGAGCCAACTGCCTCCCCATTATCTAAGGCATCATAAAGTTGGGAAGAGTAATCAACAAGGGCGGTAAGTGTGGAGTGCTTTTTTCGTAACCCATGCTGCTGTGGATAAAGTAGGTTATATTTATCAAGATACTCTGTAAGCTGCTCAGAGACCATTCTTTCAAGTGCTTTAGAGAGGGGTGGTAGAATGGATATTGGTCTGTAGCTGGACATTAGACTTTTGTCTCTGGCTTTAAAGACAGGTGTGACATTGGCCAACTTCCATAGTTTTTGGAAACACCCCCGTTCTTACAGATGCATTAAACACCGTCGAGAGGGGACCGGCCAATTCATTTAGAAGACCCATGAGTTTCATATCCACTAGATCAGCCCCCATCCTGGTCTTGCCAAGAACCCTCTTAATGTGCTTGGTGGTTTCGGACTTGGTGACCTGCTTAAAGTAGAATGGTTGTATTACATCCTTTGTGGGGTTAAAAGCGGTAGTGGGGTGTTGCTGCGCGAGCTGATCTTTAAAGCAGTCAGCAGGGAGTACTCCAGATAGGTCTGTGAAAGCATGGTGGAGCTCATTTGCGATGTCAATGGGTTCCTGTAGAGGACCCTCCCTTGTTACTAGTAGATCAGGTGGGGCCTTAGGGGGTCTTTCCTGTTAATTTGATTGAGTTCCAGAATTCACTACCGGAGCCCCAGTTCTTGCTTAAGAGGTCCTTATAGTAGAAAGCTTTTGCCTACCAAATGAGCTTGGTGCAGGCGTTTCTAGCTGCCCCGTAGGTAATGAGTGACACAGGAGTTCCAGATGAGTTTGCAATGTGCCAGAGATCATCTCTATTCTTCCTTAAACTGATCAGGGGGTAAGTGAGCCATGGGTTGGAGGTACCCCCCTGACTTACTTTGTTTTGTATGGAGCAAAAATATCACAAGCACAGTTGAAGTTCATTATGAAATAATTCAAGGCCTCATTACCATCAATATCTCCTGCCAAAGGAGACCAGTTCAGCTGTGATAGGTACTGCTTGAAATGGTCAAGCAGCCCTGGCCTCAGGCAGTGATTTTTGGACACCTTAGATGGGTCTTTGGTGAAATTGTTTGTCCAGGTGCACTTCACTGGAGAGTGATCACTGAGGCTGTCAGGCAGGATGGTGACATCTGATATATGCTCTGGATGTGTGGAAAGGAGCCAGTCTATAAGGGAGCTGCTCCCTGTTTTGTAGTTGATCCGAGTGTTATCGGTTACCATCTGGGTTAAGAATAGGCTGGATATTAGATCCCTAGCTTTTGTGTCCTTCGGGGAGTGCCAGTTTATGTTAAAGTCACCTATAACGCTCTTCTCCAAATTAGTACCTGACTGCTGCAAGTTGTCTGCAACTAGTTTTAGTCCAGTAGTTTGGTGCCCAGGTGGTGTGTGTATATATATTGTTTACCCACCTTATTGTAGCAGAACTGGATGCAAACAACAATCCATCTTGCAACAGATCTTTTAGAGGCTGGCTTCCCTTTCCCCACCTCTCCATAGGTGAGGAAGAGTTGAGTGTGGTCTTGCCTGTGACCCTTTGTATGGTCCAGGTAGTAGCTGACTGCCCTTTTTACATCCAAGCTATGTAGTTTGCGTTTGCCTGAAGTGGAATGATCAGTAAAGAAGACAGGCAATGTCATGGACTGATTGAGGTGGAACTCTGATACCACTTTGGGCAGGAATTTCCTATTAGTTCTCAAGACAACTTTGTCTTTATTGACAGCAATATAGTCAGGCTCTGTGGACAAGGCCTGACGCTTGCTAATCCTTCTGGCAGAAGTAACGGCTACTGGGAACACTGTTTTCCAAGTCACATACTTGAGGTCTGCTGAAGACATGGGTTCGAAGGGGGGCTGCACGAGCTGGGCAATACATATGTTAAGATCCCACATGGGAGCCAGCCCAGTGGCGCTGGATGCCACATCTTGCACCACACCGGTGACCCAGGTTCAGAAGCAAGCTTGGGCCACGGAGGAGAGGGACAGGCTGGGCGTCCGATGACATCTCGCCTTCTCTGGGGAGGGGGTCTTTAACCCGCAAGCGGTGACCCCTGGCGGAGGCTGGGGGCTGCGGCAAGCTGGAGTCTCGGGAGCATGACTGGTTGCAAGCGTAGGCCGGCGACCAGTCAGCCATGGAGACTTCTCCTTCGAGGAAACGGGGGGAGGGATGTTTCAGACGTCGCCGCATGCCATGACGTATGGGCCCGCAATGTCCCACAAGGAACATCGGAAAAACACCCCAGTGAAGTCAGGAAGATGGAGCGCTGAGCTGGGTCCCGGAGTGCCAGTGCCTGCCTGCAGCCTCGGGGCCCTGACGAGACTTGCAAGATTCGGGTGCTGCCCTCATCCTGACCCCACCCTTGGGGTTTCCAAGGCCAGATGGAGGGACCAGAGACTGTAAGGTAGGCACTGGTAGGGGCAGGCTTAATGGGCAACTCCCGATGGCATGGCTCTAGTGGGGCAGTAGGGGGAAAAAAGAAATATGAAAAAAAAGATTCCAAATGGGTGTTGGCTCCCTATGTGGAGGATGCAAGTGGAGCACTCTTTAAAAAAAACCTTTTTGGACACTGGGTTAGAGACCAAGGAAAGCCTCTTGCCAGCTGACAAATAAGCCGAGACAGCTGCTAAGTGCACTTTAAGGGTAGAGGCCCTTAAACCCATTGAATTAAGATGGGATAAGTAGTCCAGGACCACTGGCAAACTGGTCTGGCTATGGTCCACATCCCTTCCTTGATACCAAATGGAAAATAATGGAAAATCTCTTCCATTTGGAAGCACAGGTTTTTCTAGCAGACGGTTTTCAGGATACCCTAAGGATCTCCATGACCTCCTCTGACAGATGCAGGTCTGCATATTCTAAGTCCCCAAGAGCCAGGCCTTGAGTCTGAGAGACTGAAGGTTAGGGTACATGATCCTGTCCTGCGAAGATGTCAGTAGGTTGTACCTTCTGGGGAGGCTGATTGTTTTTGCTACTGACATTGATAGAATCAGAGAGTACCAGGGCTGTCTGGCCCAATCTGAGGCAATTAGTATCATTGTTGCTGGCTGGAACCCAAGTTTGTTCACTACCCTTAACAACAAGGGAAAAGAGGGAAGGCATACAAGATCCTCCCTGTCCAATCCAGCAGAAGTGTGTCCAGAGGGACTGAGCTCTTGACAGGAGGCCTGCAGCAGAACTGCAGTAGCTGGTAATTGCATGGAGCTGCAAAAGGGTCCATTTCTGGGATGCCCCATCTCCTGAAGACAACTTCAAGACCCGTTTGTTCAGTGACCACTCGTGGTGGTTCTGATCGATTCTGCTGAGGGCATCTACTAAGACACTGTCCTTCCCTAGGAGATGGACAACTGAGAGGGAGACCTCTAGAGAATATGCCAAACTCCAGATTGCTTCCATGCATAGTGGGGTTGACCTTGTGCCCCCGTTTATGTAATACATGGTGGTTGTGTTGTCTGTCCTGACCTGCACCATCTTGCCCCTTACTAGGTTGACAAAGGACTTGATGCCCAAAAGGACTGCTCTGAGTTCCAACAGGTTGATGTGCAGAAGAGACTCCTGTTTTTTCCATGTGCTATGTGCTCCCCCAGATGCACACCCCAACCCAGGAGTGGCGCATCTGTGGTTAGTACCAATGAAGGAGATTGCTGCAAGAATGGCACCTCTTGTCTGAAGTTGGCCTTGTCCTGCCACCACTGCAGTGCTTGAAGAAGTGGTGCTGTTACCAGCACTAACTTTGACAAGGAATCCCTTTTTTGAAGCTAGTGAGCTCTGAGGCGTAACTGGATGTCCCTCGTTTGGAACCTGGCTCCTGATACTGTTGCTGTGGATGCTGCCATGTGGCCTAGCAGCTGCAGAAAATGTCTTGCCGACCTTGGGATGTGGAACTTGAAGGAGCTGGCTACCTGAACCAGGCTGTCTACTCTGGCAGGAAAGTCCTTCCCCTTTGGGTGTCCAAGTCTGCCCCTATGAACTTGAGGATTTGAACTGGTTCCAGAACAGACTTTTTCTGATTTACCAGGAACCCCAGGGAATGCAATATATCCTGTGTGAGTGTTACTGTTTGTTTCACTTGCTGATGTCACTAGCCTACTATTAGGCAGTTGTCCAGATAGGGGAACACTGTTATACCCTGCCTCCTTAGGTGTGCCATGATCACAGCCAGGCATTTTGTGAACACCCCTGGGGCAGAGATTAGTCTGAAGGGCATTGCCCTGAATTGATAATGGCCTGACAGCAATCTGAATCTGAGGTACTTTCTTAGGATTGCCTGATAGGAATGTGAAAGTAGGCGTCCTTTAGCTCTAGGGATGCCAGCCAGTCTCCCTGCCTTAGGGCTGGTAGAACAGCAGTCAGAGTCGCCATCTTGAATTTTGGCTTTGACAAGTTCCTGTTTAGGTGTCTGAGATCCAGAATGGGTCATCATTCCCATTTTCTTTATTGTGAGGAAGTACCTTGAGTACAAGCCTTTTCTCTTCTGGGATGAGGGGACTGGTTCTACTGCCCTTTTTGACAGAAGACTTGAAATGTCCTCCTCTAGCAAAGCTGTTTCTGATGAGGTAGGGGGTTTAAAGATCCTTGATCTCAGCTTTGGCATGAGCTTGAAGATGAGGACAAGACCCAGGCCCACTACCTCCAGGACCCACTTGTCTGTGGTGATATTTTCCACTCCTGGAGGTAGTGGGCCAGCCTGCCCCCTACTGGGATCGGGGAGGCGACCCAGGCAGGCACCTCCAAGTGTCTGCTTTGTCTGGGTTGCTGGCTGTGTGCTGGGGCTAATCCGGCCACTGCCCCTTCTGCCTCTGCTCCTAAAGTATCCCCTCTGTTGCTGATACTGGGGAAAAGCTTGGGGTTGGAAAAAAGGTCTGTAGTGAGCCCTGCCCCTTCCACCTCTGCTCTGGTGTTTCGGGGGGGGGAGGGGGGTAGATGCTGTTTCCTTTGCTGCAGCACTTTTATAAGCAGCCTTGTACTCATCTATTTTTTTCATATATGCTTCTGTTTGTTCCCCAAACAGAGACACAGGATCACAAGGGAAGTCCAAAGCTTTGGTTTGTGTATCCATTACGAGGTTGGTGGTTCTGAGCCAGGCAAACCTTCTAAGGGGCATTAATGCTGCCATTTGTCTGGATGCAGTGTCTTTATCATCAACCTCATCCTGAATTGTGTCTTAGCAGCCTCCACTCCCCATTTTGCAGCTTCCTCCAGGTCAGCTGCAATAGGGGATGGGGCAGTCTTTGCAATTCCTAGGACAGCAGTCCAGAGATTATTTTGATACCTGGCTACATATGACATGTAGGAGGCTTGTCTGATGGCAAGGGAAGACCCCAGATATACTTTTTTTGCTACTGAATCCACCCTCCTGGAATCTTCATCTGGAGGGTAAGAGGCTAGGGGATGCCAGCCTTGTCACAGGCTGCAGCCTGCACTACCCCTCATGGCTAGGGTGCCCAAAAAGGCATCCTCCCTAGCCTCTCAATAAGTGGGAGTACCACTACTGTGTGTCCATATAGTTTAAAATATATATTTTTTTTAATTATGCTTTTGTTTCTGCCAGCCGAACATCCACCCGTCCACAGACCCTCGCTCCACCTCCACACTGGACGTGCCCTTGATATCCCACAAAGCACACTTTAGGGTGGGGTGTGACACCTTCCCCAAAGGTGCCACAATGGACGGGACACAATGATTGGTCAAAGGGGCCATCCTGGAAGCTAACTGAAGCCGAGTGGCGTGCTTCATCTAGGGCGAACGGAGGTGTTATTTTCTCCCCGGTTATGCAGGGGCGGGGACGGCCAGTGTCCACCCCGCAGCCTACTTGTGGTACTGGTGTGCGCAGTACACCCAGCCACCTCTAGGTATCCACGTTGCGCAAACACAATACCCCCTTCCCCCCTGGAGAAGGACAGCAGTCGGGCTCAATCCTTCTCCCCAGGCGGCCCTCAGCAGAAGCCTGGAATCCACTCCGAACAGGGGTGCTTGGCGTCATAGCCCAAAATCCAACCGCTGCACCGCGGCCCGCCCTTAGAATTTCTGAGATTCATGGTAACCGCATGGTATATAAAATTACATATCAAGGCACTCCTGTATATTTAATAGACAAACTTTAGCTAAGGGGCCACAAATATGGACTCAGAACAAGTAAGGTAAACAAGTATATAAACCCCAAAGTTAACAACAAATATGGTAACATGGCCTTTCCCTCCTTAACCCATAAAGTTTGGAGTTGCATGCACCATGAAGATAGGGAATTCATTGAAGTTTTAAAATTATTTATTTAACAAATAAACAAAGAACCATAGAAGGAATGTCAGTGTATCTCGATGGGAGTTACTAGGGAACAAATGTAAATTGGGATCCCTCTCCACCTCTTTGCCTATTTTAGGAGTCCCCTCCCCACTTATCTCTAGACTGATCAATTTTTATATTCTTGTGGCTTGGGACTAAAGGTACAAAGTGGTCTTTTTTAGATAACTGAATGTTAGTTAAATAGTAAGCCTTTATTTATTGTTATATCTTGTACGTTTAAAATGTGTTTCTAAAACTAAGTGAAAAGTAATTGTATAACCGGACCATCTTGAAAATAGGCCTATGGACATAATGATGTTGAATGTCAACTTCCTGTATAAAAATAAAGATTTTACTACTACAGGTTCCTCAGGCAGTTCCAGATAGTCTGCCATATCCTTTCTTTGTTTATCATGTTCCGTGGTTGAAAATATCATGATTTTTGGGATTTGGACCATTATCTCACGAAAGGATGGGACATCAGGAGAAGAGGCAGCAGCATGATGAGAGGCATCCTCGTGCAAAGAGGTGATAGTCGAAATAGAGGATGGAGGACGAGAGTCCAAATCCTGGAGCTCAAGGTCTTCAATATCACCTGGAAAACCTTCAAGAAATTCAGCCTCTTCAGAGAAATAGTCTTCCTCATAGGGAGGAGGGAACCAGGGTGGAGAGGTTTCTGTGTCACCTTGGAAGCATTTAGGTGGATGGGTGGGAGAACGGGAAGGGTGACCCACCTCTCCTGGAGGTTAAGAATTCCTTATCAAATCCAGAATCTGTTCTACCACTGCAGCCACATCCAATGAAGTAGTAGTAAAGGGTGGAGTAGGTGGTTTTTGGGAAACCAGAGGAATGGTGGAGAAAATTGGACATGAGGTATAAACAGGTCTGGCACCTGGGTGGTAAGCGCCAGGGTCTCTATCCCTATCCGGATGGCCCCTGTAAGAGAATGGTTGTGAAGGAGGAGGGGCAGTAGAAATGGCAAAACCAGTAGTTCTCCCCATGTAAACCTGGCCCGTCATCAATGGGGCAGTAAGTGGGAAGATAACAGAATGCTTAAAAGCAGGTGCTGTCGACAGGAAACGAGCCACCATCAATGGGGAGTCATTGGAAGGTTCCACAGGAAGTGCTGAAACGTCACCAGAGAGCGCCGTTGATGACAGTGTAAACTCCCATCGACGAGCTAGCAGTTCTAGGGCGCACTGTCGATGGTGGAGCACCAGTAACGGTGGCCATCGACAAATGTCTGCCCGATGATGAGCATGATTTATCCTTATCACGTTTATGCGTCTTGTGTGAAGTTGCAGTGGAGGGCTGCTTAGGACGGGTCCCCTTTCTTAAGAGAGACAATTTCTGCTCCATTAGATGAGCTTCAGTCTCCTGCAGCCGTCGTCAGTGGGTTGCCTGGTTGAATTCCTGGCAGTGTTTGCAGGAGATGGTGTCGTGTGTGGAACCCAGAACCCCAACACAAACAGTGGGGCTGTCGTAACAGTAGATCTTCCTACCGCAACAACATGACCGGAATAGTGATGATTTGCTTGTAGATTCTTTGGGCATTCATAGATGAAGATCGGAAATGGAGGAAAAAAATCTGTTCCCAGCTCTAGTTCTCTTTAACGACTGCTTCACAAATGCTAGCAGCTGCGTGTGAGCTGAAGACAGCGGGAAAATGAACGGAGGATACCTGGGGCTGCCAAATCTTATATAGGTGTAGAACGATGATGTCATGTGTGGGTGGCCCCTGGAAAAAGACTGCTAGAAGAGGGCTGCCGTGCACAAGAGCGTACTCTGGCGATGACCCAAGTGTATTACCTGCAACAAGAGATTATCCCTGTGGAAGATCTACTGTTACAGCTGAGTAACCTGTGTATCTAGGGATGTGGATATGATGTTTTAGCCACACTTTCTGGCAGGCTCCTAGTCGTTCTCCGGGAAGGAGGAGTCAAGACACCCACTTAGGGAACACAGACTGGAGAACTGAGGCACCAAAACCAGCATCCTGGCATGAGTCAAGGTCAATATGGTAATGGGAAATGAAGATGTGTGCTGACTTCAAGGTAGCAGCCCTGCAGATTTCCTGGATAGGGACATCCCTAGAAGCAGCCACCGTTGCAGCGGTATGACTGATGCAATGAGCCTTTAGCCCTCCAAGAGGCTCCCTACCCACCAACCTATAGCAGAAATCAATGCAGGAAGTGATCCACATGCCAGTCGTCCACTTGACTGCAGGTCTGCCAGGTGTGGCTTCAGTCTAGGTGACAAACAGCTGGAAAATCTCTCCCCAAACTCCAGCAATGAGCTCTTTGTAGTGAGCGAGCGCTCACCTTGGGGACAAGAGTTTGAAGCCTGTGTTCTGCCTCCAAGGTGCGATTCAGGAAGAGCACCAGAAGAGTCATCACCTGGTTCAGGTGAAACTCTGACACAACCTTTGGGAGGAACTTCAGGTTGGAGCGCAGGACAATCTTGTCCCTGTGGAAGACAAGGTAAGGAGACTCCACTGAGAGCACCTGGAACTCACTAATTCCTCTGGCTGACGTGATAGCCAACAGAAAACTGGTCTTCCACAACAGGTGAGACATGTCACACCTGTGCATTGGTTCAATTGACTTGCCCATAAGCTTTCCAAAATCAGCAACAAGTCCCACAGTGGTGGTGGGTCACACACCAGAGGGGAAATGGGATCAAAGCCTTTAAAAATGCAACAGACCACCCTTGCCTGTGCCACTGACTGCTGACAGGCCCGTGCCCGGTAAGCCGAGATGACTGCCAGGTGCACCTTAAGGATTGTCAACCGAACTCCCCCTTGGGAGAGAGACCACAGGTAGGTCACAATGCAAGCCAGAGGACAGGTCAAAAGGGCAAGCGTGCCCCGACACCAAATGGAGAATCTCTTCCATTTGAAGGCACAGGATTTTCTGGTCGATTCCTTTCTAGATGCCTCCACAACAGTGAGGACATCTTCGGACAGACCCAGAGCCTGGAATACTTGGTGCTCAGGAACCAGTCTGTCAGGTGCAGGGACTGAAGGTCCGGGGGGGAGTACCTTCCCCTAATCGACAGACAGCAGATCCGGGCGTATGGGAAGACGCCTTGGGAGCCTGTTGCTGTGGCTGAGACCATCGGGATACCAAAACTAGCACGGCCAGTCCGGAGCCACTAGGATCATCTGTGCCATGTCCCACCTGACCTTCAGAAGCACACTGTGGATCAAGGAAAGTGGAGGGAAGGCATAGAAAAGGCCTGGGTTACATGGAATCAAGAAGG
This sequence comes from Neoceratodus forsteri, assembly GCA_016271365.2. NCBI lineage: Eukaryota > Metazoa > Chordata > Ceratodontiformes > Ceratodontidae > Neoceratodus > Neoceratodus forsteri. The sequence continues at coordinate 1,294,413,880 of CM057454.1, read as the reverse complement.
CATCTCCCTGCAGCGTTCCCTACTGAGGGGTGGCAGGCACAATACCTCCCTGGAGGTGAACAGGTCCACCTGAGGGATGCCCAAATGGGAGAACAGACTGTGACCTACCTCCAGATGCAGAAACCACTCATGAGATGCCTCGCCCACCCGGCTAATTGGAGACTTCTGCAACAGGGATGGCTAGGAGATCCGCCTTTAGGCTGCACACGAGTACAAATGCGAAGGGCTTCCTTGCACAGGGGTAGGGTGTGCATCCACCTAGCTTGTTGAGACAGTACATGGTCATAGTGTCACAAATGCACTCAGCAGGTCAGGCCCTCTGCTCCCCCAGTTCCAACCTCCAAACGCAGTAATATGAACAGGTAACAGACAGGGTAACCTTCCTGTCTGCCTGTGGGTCAGAATCACCTTTAGTCTCAAGTTCTGGGGGGATTCAAACTATGAACCTTATGCTAGCGTACCCAAATGTACTGGCGCAGATTCGTACCCCCTTCAGGAATTGCGGTACAATCTTATGCCAGGGGACACCAAGCCAGGCTTCCAAAATGAACCCTTAAAACTCTGTAACAGACCTGAGGTATATTCTTACCTTTTCCCAGTTTAGTAACACCATCAAGCTTTGAACGGTTTTTGTCAGTCTTAACCCTATATACGTCACATGCAAAAAGAACTCTGAAGACACACCCAGGCAGTCTTTCAAAATAATAGATTTACTAAAAAGGATACAAATATGTAAAATGTAAACACAGAACACTATCAAAAAAGCATAAAATCACTTAAAAGAACAACGTTAAAATACAAAACAAACTCCTACCACAATACAATTAGACTTTTTCTATCTAATGTATTACCTCTTTATAGTGCATAAGTTAGATCAGAGGTCTTCTTTCTTAAGAGTCCAAAAAGATATATATCACAAAGATCAGACACAAGTCCTAGTTAAACTGTGTCTCTCTCACACACCCCTTCTATGATGTCATCTAGCTCCTCCTTTTAGAATATAAAAAATATACAAAATATGATCTTCCTGTCAAGAGATATTTTAAATACTGTGACTTCAGCAAAAACTAATTTCCCAAATTATGAGAGTCTTTAATCAAGCCTTTCCTTTGATCTTGTGTTGTTTCCTGTTCCCAGGGCAGGTCAAAGATTTTACAACATTTCACACCACGGTGGTATAACACATTTTTCCTCTAAGACATCATAAAAGTTTACAAGCCCTATGTCCTGGCAGCTGAGTCAGTTCAAATTAAGATTAAAAAAAAAACAAAAAACAGGAGACACTTAATTAAGTCTCTCTGGTCTTTTAATTACCTCCTGGTTTCAGGTTAATATATCGTGTACCTTTTCTGACTTGGGGGGGGGCACCCATAAGCACAGGCTATATTTATATACTACAAATAGCATAGCACAATCATAACCAGCTGGCCAAGCGTCACTATCCTCCCACCTAGACTGAATTTGGGGGCTATATCCCCTGCATGAGATGAGCTTCCCAAATCAGTTCACTCTTCATATACACGCGACAGGCCATCAGCGTTCTGATTGGTCGCTCCAGCCCTACGTAAGATTGTCATGTCATACCCTTGCAAGGCAAGACTCCATCTTAATAGTCTACCATTTGTTTTTACTCATTTGGGTCAGCCAAATCAGGGGGTCGTGGTCCGTTTGTACCTCAAAAAGCAGCCGATATAAGTATGACTCTAACTTCTTTAGGGCCCACACTATGGCAAAACACTATTTTTTCACAGTAGAGTAAGCCTGCTCCCTGGGAAGTAACATTTTACTCAGGTACACTACAGGGTGATCTTTCCCTTGGTTGGATGTCTGACTGTACTGCCCCAATACCCACGTCTGAGGCATCAGTCTGGACTATAAAGGGTCTGCTACAGTCAGGACTTGTCAATACAGGAGCACTGCACAGTGCCTCCTTCAGTCTGGTAAAGGCTTTTTCACAGGCTGGTTCCCAAGCAATTTTCTTAGGCATCTTTTTCTTTACCAGGTCAGATAGGGGAGCAACCCGGGCACTGTAATTGGGTACAAATTTCCTATAATACCCTGCTGTCCCTAGAAAACTCCTGACCTGCTTCTGCGTTTCTGGTCAGGGCCATGGCTTCTATTTTTACCTGGTTAGGACGGAGCTGTCCCCGGCCTACAACATGCCTAACGTATGCCACTTCAGTCATGGCCACCTGGCACTTCTCAGCTTTGACAGTGAGCCCGGCCCTCTGTATCCTGCCCAGCACTTCCCTAAGGTGGGACAGGTGTTCCTCCCAGCTGGCACAAAAGATGGCAATGTCATCCAGGTACACTACAGCATACTCCTCAGCACCATTTAACACCTGGTTCACCAACCTTTGGAAAGTGGCCGGGGCGTTCTTTATTCCGAAAGACATTACTTTAAATTCAATTAAGCCTATCTGAGTGATGAAGGCCGACCTCTCCCTAGCTCTGTCCGTTAACTCTACCTGCCAATACCCCTTTGTCAGGTCGATAGTCGTAAGGTAGGTCGCCCCTCCCAACTTGTCCAGGAGTTCGTCCATCCAGGGCATCAGGTGGGCATCTGACTTTGTGACTGCATTCAGTCCATGATAGTACACACAGAAACGAGAGAGCCATCTGGCTTGGGCACATGGACTACGGGTGAGTCCCAGGGGCTGTGGGATCTCTGGATTACCCCTAGATCCAGCATATCCTCCACCTCCCTCCTAATGTCCTTTTGGACAGCCACTGACACCTGATATGCTGTCCACCATATAGGCGTCTGTCTCACTGTCTCCACATTGTGCATCGCTAAAGGGGTTAAGCCCAGGCTTGGCGCTAAACAGTAGGGCAAAGTCTGCTAAAACCTCCCTTACTTCCTGGATCTTGTCTGGAGCCAGCTGGGAAGACAATTTAACTGCCTCCACAGAGGACTCCCACTTGCTTTCTTCCAGCAAGTCCAGAAGGGGGTTTCCTTCGTCCGTCCCTTCCCCAGGACTACATACTGCAAAAACCATGTAAGCCCTATTAGCATATGGTCTCATCATGTTGACATAGTACATCCTTTCTGTCTGTCTTCTGTTAGGTAACTCTATGATATAGTTCACGTCATTTACCATTCTAACTACTTTGTAAGATCCTGCCCACTCAGCCTGCAGCTTGTCTTTCCGGACCGGAATAAGGACCATGACTTCCTGACCCACAGCGTACGAGCAAGCTCTGGCTCTGCGGTCATACCACACTTTTTGTTTCTGTTGGGCAGCTGCCAGGTTGCTCTGAGCTGTCCACATAAGCTCCTTCAGCCTTTCCCTAAACCTAAGGACGTAATCCACTATGGGAGTTCCCTGGGTGGCATGCTTGCTTTCCCATTCCTCCCGGATCAAGTCTAGGGGCCCACGTACCCGGCGTCCATATAAGAGTTTGAAGGGGGAAAATCCTGTCGACTCTTGAGGCACCTCCCTGTATACAAACAACAGGTGGGGAAGGTATTTCTCCCAGTCCCTCCAATGCTGTTCAGCAAACGCCCGGAGCACTGACTTTAGGGTGCCATTGAATCTTTCTACAAGCCCATTGGCTTGCGGGTGATAAGGTGTTGTGCACTTCTGCACCACCCCACACTTCTCCCACAAACATTTCATCAGGTCCAACATGAAGGAACCCCCTCGATCGGTAATAACCTCCTGCAGAAACCCGACAAGGGAGAAAATCCCAAGTAAGGCATCTGCCACTTTGTCTGTCCTCAGTGAGAACAGGGCGACTGCCTAAGGGTACCAGGTGGCATAATCCATCACAGTCAGGATGAACCTATTCCCGGAGGAGCTGTGGTTATTTAAAGGCCCCACAATATCCATTCCCACCCTCTAGAATGGCTCCTCCACTATGGGCAATAGAATTAGGGCGGCTTGGGTTTTCTTAACTGCCTTCCCTATTTCTTTGCACTGGTGACAAGACCAGCAACACTCCTTCACCTGTTGGGTGAAGTTGGGCCAATAGAAATTCTGGGCCAACCGCTGCATAGTGCATGCAATTCCCAGATGACCAGACAAGGGAATATCATGTGCAATCTTGAGCAACTGCTTACGATACCCTAGGGAATGACAAGCTGCCTGCCTATCACCCCTCCCTCTGTCATCACAGCCTGAGTATACATCAGCCCATTTTCCCAATAAACTTTATGTTTACTGTCACCTCTCTGTGCTCCGTCAGAGTCTGCCCAAGCCCTCCGCTTCTCTAGACTAGGGTCACTTTTCTGAGCAGCTGCAAACTCGTTACACATTCCCAAGACATGGGACAGGTCCCCTTCAGTTTCTAAACTAGGGTCCCTAGCACTAGCGTAAGGGCACTTAGGATCACTGTCATCCCTAACCTTCTGACAATGGGTCACCCCTCCTTCTTTGGAGTAACCTTCCATAGCAGTGTGGTTAACTGCTACTGGGGACATTTTTACCCCTTTTCATTAGTCTCCATATCAGGAGACACAGGCTAGGGAACCAGTCTCCCAGTGGTTTCCACAATGGCTTCTGTGGGGTCCAGAGAACTACAATTTTCCCTGGCCGCTTGGCTATGGGTAACTGCACATACCATCCCGTTTGAGATTGTTGCCAAGGATGACGTCAACTGCTAAAGTTTCGGCTACAGCCACCTGTTGCACAGTTCCCCCGTTTCACCCCAGTCTAAGAGAATACTAACGAGTGGCAAATACAGGTTACTCACCTGTAACAGGAGTTCTAGGAATGGTATATGTTGTTCATCCACACTTATTGGCAGGTATCCTTGCCGCTTTAAATCTTGCGGAAGGTCTTCAAGCTGGCTCCTCCACCCCACCCGGGTGGTAAAACTCGGCTCCGCCCCATGGCGCCAGATCTGGCCTGCTGGAAGCTCAGGCTGTAAGGCCGAAGCCGGGAGAATGGAATGAGGATGAACAATATATACCATTCCTAGAACTCCTGTTACAGGTGAGTAACCTGTATTTCTAGGGACATGGATATGTTGTTCATCCACACTTATTGGCAGACTCCTAGCAGTTCTCCGGGAGGAGGGAGGCAAGGCGCACACCCCCTACTTAGGAAATAGAGACTGGAGAACTGAGGCCCCAAAACCAGCATCCCAGCGTGACTCAAGGTCGATGTGGTAGTAGGTGATGAAGGTGTGTGCTGACTTCCAGGTAGCAGCCCTGCAGATTTTCTGGATAGGGACGTCCCTGGAAGCAGCCACCGATGCAGCGGTATGGTGGGTAGAATGAGCTCTTATCCCTCTGGGAGGCTCCATGCCCGCCAACCTATAGCAGAGATCTATGCAGGAGGTGACCCACCTGCTTATCGTCCGCTTGGCTGCAGGTCTGCCAGGTGCGGCTTCAGCGTAGGTGATAAACAGCTGTTGAACCTCTCCCCAAATTTCAGTCATGTTCTCCTTATAGTAAGCGAGTACCCTTCTAGGGTCCAGAGTATGGAGCCTATATTCGGCCTCCGAGGTGTGACTGGGGTAGAACACCGGCAGAGTCAACACCTGGTTAAGGTGAAACTCCGACACCACCTTCAGAAGAAATTTCGGGTGGGGGCGCAGGACAACCTTGTCCCTGTGGAAGACCAGGTAAGGAGACTCGATGGAAAGCACCTGGAGCTCTCCCATCCTTCTGGCTGACGTAACAGCCACAAAGAAGGCAGTCTTCCACGACAGGTGAGAGAGATCACACCTGTGCATTGGTTCGAATGGCTTGCCCGTGAGCTTTGCCAGTACCGCAGTAGATCCCACGGAGGTGGAGGTTCTCGCACCGGAGGGGAAATGTGATCACGGCCTTTGAAAAAGCGCCCGACCACCTTCTCCTATGCCACCGACTGCTTCCCGGCCCGCGCCCGGTAAGCAGAGATGGCTGCCAGGTGCACCCTTAGGGTCGTTGACCTGAGCCCTTGCTGAGAAAGGGACCATAAATAGTCCAAGATGCTTGCCAAGGAACAGGAGGAAGGGTCCAGGCCCTTGCCCTGAGACCAAATGGAAAACCTTTTCCATTTGAAGGCATAGCATTTCCTGGTCAACTCCTTACGGGACGCCTCAACTACATTAAGGACCTCGTCAGAAAGACCCAAGGCCTGGAACTCTAGCCGCTCAGGAACCAGGCCATCAGGTGTAGGCACTGAAGGTCCGGATGGAACACCTTCCCCTGACTGACTGAAAGCAAGTCCGGGCGAGCTGGAAGCTGCCTCGGGAGCCTGGAGCTGAGGCTGAGGAGATCTGGATACCAGCACTGGCGGGCCAGTCTGGGGCTACCAGAATCACCTGCGCCTTGTCCCTCCTCACCTTGAGAAGCACCTTGTGGATCAAGGGAAATGGGGGTAAAAGGCGTAAGAGGCCCGGGGTCCACGGCCTCAAGAAGGCATCCCCCTGCAGCGAGCCCTGCTGAGGGGGGCAGGCATGGAACAGCCTCAGCTTCGCATTCTCCCTGGAGGCAAACAGATCCATCTGAGGTGTGCCCCAATGGGAGAACAGATCTTGTACTACCTCCGGCAGGAGAGGCCACTCGTGGGATACAGCCCCTATCCGGCTTAGGGCAACGGCCAGGGTGTTGGAGGCTCCTGCCACATGAATAGCTAGGAGATCCGCCTCCAGGCTGCGCACGAGTGACCAAATGCGGACAGCTTCCTTGCACAGAGGCATGGAGCGCGTCCCGCCCTGGCGGTTTAGGTAGTACATGGTCGTGGTATTGTCCGTCTGGACCTGAACCACTTGACCCCGTAGAAACGGAGCGAAGGCGGTGAGAGCTAGGCGGACCGCTCGGAGCTCCAGCAGGTTGATATGGCATTGGGACTCCCGCGGGGACCAGAGGCCGTGCACTCTGTGCTCCCCCAGATGGGCACCCCAACCCATCAGAGAGACGTTGGTCGATAGAGAGACTGTCGGCTCGGGGCGGACAAACGGGATGCCCTCCTGCAGATCAGCTGGAACGATCCACCACTGGAGAGCGTTCCACATCCCCTGGGTCACCATCACTAGCTGGTCCAATGGATCGCAGCGTTGAGACCACTAGCTGGCTAGCCCCCACTGAAAGGGGCGTATGTTTCAGCCGGGCCCAGCGGACACGCTGGTGCAGCGCCATGAGACCCAGGAGGCACAGGGAAGTCTCGGGCAGGCGCGATTGCCCAACCAAGAAATGATTGGGCAAAGGAGGAAGAACCTCGGCCCTGTCTGCCGGAGCCGTGCCCTGGCTCGAAGAGTGCGAGCTCTGCCCGATGAAGAGAATCACCTGCTTGATTCGAGTTCGACTTGGCCTCGTTGATGAGGAGGCCGACCTGAAGCAAATCTGGAGGCCAGATCTCTGGACGCTCCACCTCCTGTCTGGAGGGGGCTGCTATCAGCCAATCGTCCAGGTAAGGGTGCACCCGGACCCCTCGGCGCTGCATGAATGCTGTCACCACTGCCATGCATTTGGTGAAGACCCTGGGTGCAAGAGACAGGCCGAAGGGCATGGCTCGGAACTCGAAAAGGGATCCTTCCACTCGACAGCGAAGGAATCTCTGATGAGACAGACGGATAGGGACGTGAAAAACGCAGACCTGCAGGTCCAGAGAGCAGAACCACATGCCACGTTCCAAGGATGGTATTATCTGAGCCAGAGTGACCATCCTGAAGGTCCGAGACCTTAGGAACTTGTTTAGGTCATGCAGGTCGAGAATGGGGCGCCAGCCCCATCCGTTTTGGGACCAGGAAGTACCTGGACACAAACCCCGGATCTGAGGGAGGGTCCGCCACCTCTCTGATCTGCTCCTCGAGAAAGAGGTGAGCGATGTCGGCTCAGCGAGCCGACAGCGAGGCTGCGAACCCCGAGGCCCCCCTAGGGGCAACGGCTTGGAAGGGCGGGGCCTGCTCCAACTCCAGAGGCAGGCTCTTTCCTACCACTTCCAACATCCACCGGTCTGTGGTTATAGCAGACTAGGCGGAAAGGAAGTAGCGGAGCCGTCCCCCCACAGGGGGAACCTGGGGTGAGGTGACGAGGTTGGGGGCACCTCTCAACCGTCACTGTGCAGGCTTGGAGGAGGGACCAGCTGAGGGACCTCCTGGGCCTTTACCTCCTTGCTTCCTGGAGGAGGAAGCCACGGGTTTGGGTTTGGGACGCCAAGCACAAGCCTGCTGGCCCTGATGCTGCTGGGCCGGACGTGCCGCGGGCGCAGACGGACGAAAGGGCTTGGGTTGCGGTCTGCGGCCCTTGTCCCTCTGGCGGATGAGACCCGAGTCCAAAGTGGCATTGGACTTTTGATCCTCTGGAGGTGGCCTTCCACTCCAGGGCCAAGAGGTTGGTCCCAGGAAGGACATCCGCCAATTTGTGCTGGGTATCCACTGTGAAGGTGGATATCCTCAGCCATGCCGGCGTAGCATAGCCCTGCGCCGCTACTGACCTGGTGCATGAGTCACCGATGTCCAAAGCAATCTGAAGTTGCTGCTTGGCCACTGCCCTGCCTGGTCCCCACCTGCTTAACCGTGGTCTGCAGGTCAGCTGGGAGATGAGGACTACCTCGTCAGGAGCCCAACAGGGCTTGAGAAAATGTGCCATCAATGTCGGCCGAGCTGGCCTGGTGAAGGCCAATGGAGGACGCAGCGTAGACTTTTCGCCCGGCGTAGTCCAACTTCTTGGACTCCTTGTTGGGAGGTTTGTCCACATCCCTGGCGTTTCCGGCACACCGGAAGACACTGTCAGTAACTAACCCTTCGGCTGAGGGGTGTTCCGAAAAACCCGACAGGGAACCGGTAGGGACCGCGTACTTCCTTGCCATCCTGGCCGAAGGCGCAGGGCAGGAAGCAGGATGCTGCCAGAGCTCCAAGGCTGGGCCTACAATGGCCTCGGCCACCGGAAAGGCCTCCGAAGGAGAATCCCCTTGGTCCAATATCTCCGTGAGGGGATACTTGGCCCGCTTGGATACGGGCTCGAGCTGCATCCCGGTGGATTCCGAGATGAGCATAAGCAAACCCATGAAGGACGAAGGGCTATCATCCAGTGACTGACCTCCCGAGGACTCCAAGTCGACCCGCCTGGAGAACAGGGAGGAATCGTCGTTGGACTCAGAGGAGTCCGCAAAGAGCTGCCTTGGGCCTGAGCCACCCTCCACCTGCCGAGGGCGATCGGGAGTGAGGGTGACAGACAGCCTATGGGGCAGACATTGGGCCAACCGAGAATTTTTGGTCGGAGCCCCAAACAACGGCTGTGGAGGCGGAGGTTCCACCGGAATCGGTGGGGCAGCCGGTATCGGCCGAGCAACAGGCCTGGAAGTAGGCGCCTCAGCTAAGGTGAGGGGTTGCTTCGGCCGCTCTGGTGACAGCCACTTGATAGCTGGGGAAGGCGACGACGTCGGCTTGCTCCCGGACAGAAGAAGCTGTTGCCACATGAGGTCCTCGTATCGTCGAAGCAACTTGCGTCGAAGCCTCCCCTCGTCCGAGGAGGAGGGGCAGAGAGGTGGCGCCCGCTTGCCTGATGCGAGACCGAGACCGCCTGTACGGCGGGATCGGCTGGACCGAGAAGAAGTCCGAGACTGAGACCGCGAACCTCGGCTTTGCCGAGGAGGGTACGGGGGTAGGGCGGGGGAAATCCGCCCTCCCCTCCACTCGGAGGGCTCAACCGTGGACTCCGGAACTGGAGGCACGGGCAAGTCCACGGACACCTCAACCACCGCTGTGGGAACCGGGGAGTGAGGGTTTTCGGCTTCACCGGTCGACAGCCCGTCCAACGGGTCGAGAAAAATCTCGACTGCGTCGACGGGAGTCTCGGTCAACTGACCTGACGGGGACACTGTGAAGCCAGTGGCTGAAGGATCGACCGAAGTCGATGGTCGACTACTCGGTGAGAGGGACCTCTCCCGCTCCCAAGAGCGTCGACGGAGGGACTTACCTTTGTGGTCCTTCTTCTTGGACCGAGAGGAAGGCCCAGAAGATGTTGGTCCCTCTCCCTTAGTGGAGAGGGGGAGAGAGAGCTCCTTAAAAGAAGCTGAATAGGAGCATCCCAGGGAGAGCGGGATAAATGCCGCGGCCGAGGAAGACGAAGATGCGGCCTGCGCCGCCTCCTCCTCGGTGATCATCTGCTCAAGCTGTTCCGCTTGAGCCCGCCGCTTGCTGAAACGCCAACGGGCCTCCTTCAACTTTACCGGAGGATAACGTTCGGGTCACCTAAGTGTAAACATGCACGGTCTTCCAGGACGAGGGCCGAAAAAGAAGAGCACAGGTCGCAAGTTCGGGATCGTGCCCAAGGCCCAAGCAGTAGACGCGACGTGGAGTGCGGGTCCGTCCGAGACATCTTCTGCCGCATGGGCACCTCCGGAAACCGGGAGTCGGTTGTCCCGCGCGGCGAGGGAAGTAAGTGACCAAGTTCTTGAAAACCTTAAAAGTAATTTGGGTAAACCGAAGAAATAGAACCAGTCTTATACGCAGAGGCGTTAAGGAGGAACCTGAGCTTCAGCGGTAAGGAAGATCTGGCGTCATGGGGGCGGGCCGAGTTTTACCACCCGGATGGTGGGAGGAGCCAACAGAGACCTTCCGGCAAGATTTAAAGCGGCAAGGATACCTGCCAATAAGTGTGGATGAACAACATATCCATGTCCCTAGAATGTTTTTTCTCCCCCAGTGAAATCTTGTACAGTTACAAATTTGTTGGGTATAAGCTGACCAGGCTCTACCAGACCCCTTTTACCAATGTCAGGGATGCCCCGTGTCCCTTAACCCTTGTGTCTGTACACCATTCACCGGGACTGGGTGCATGTGTTCCCTTAAGTTCACAGGCATGCTTCCAGAGACACATAAACAACCCACTTCTTTCCTAGCCCTATGTTGCATATTGCTTGTCCTTTTGGGACACTGTCTGGCAATATGCCCAGTTTCTTTACAAACCCAACATTTGCTTCTTTTCTCAGAGAACTCTTTTCTTTGAAACCTGGGGCTAACTGGTTTCGGTGGAGGCAGTGAGGATTTTAGCTGCCCTGAAAGTGTGCTTTTCCCTTTCTGCACTGCCATGCCCACCCCATTTGCTCTCAGAGTAGGTCTGCTCTTGGCATAGCGATCCGAGAGCTCAGCAGCCTCTTATACTGTTTTGGGATCTCGGTCCTCCAGCCAGGTTTTCAGCATTGCTCAGCATGCCCAAAAAAACTGTTCTAACAATATAGCATTTTCAATTTTATCTACAGAGTTTGCTTCAATTCTCTCCCACCAACGTTTTAAACACTGACGACGTCTCATGGCTAGCTCCTCGTAGCTCATGTCAGGGCTTCTCCTGAGCGTATGGAATTTAGCCCTGTATGCAGTGACAGAGCCAGGTTTGGGAGCATTTGGGAGCCAGGGGGGCCATTTAGTCAATAACAGGCTCCACAATTGGGCACTAAGCAGTGAATAAAGCTGGTGGTGGGGTGCCACTACTCACACTGGGGCAGCCAGGAGGGGCGACCACCCCCTGCCCCCCCAGCTCTGCCACTGCGCTGTATGCTTCTGCAGTTAAATCAAACTTTTTTAAAAGTGCAGCTTTAAGTCTGCTGTAATCATTACTGTCCTCATTGTCCATTTGACCCAATGCATCCCGAGCTTTCCTGGTAAGTAGCGGGGATAGCTGGAAACTCCAGGATCCTCTGGGAATTTTTCCCTGAATACAAACTTTTTCAAATGAGTTTAAAAAGGCATCCATATCTTCCCCCTCTTTAAATTCAGCTATCAATTTAGAATTCAATTTGTAACCCAGTCCTGTAGTTCCAGTTAAACCCAAGCCACTTACCTGTTCTAGTGCTGGTGGTTGGAGTCGTAACTTCTCAAGTTCATGTCGCCTCTGGCGCTCATGCTCCTCATGGTCCGCCTCTCGCTGTTCACGGTCTGCCTCGTTCTGGAACTCCAGCTCCATTCTGCACAACTCAATCTGCAGCTTGATTGCTTCTGGCTCCAGAATGCTGGTGACCTTCCCCTGCTGCTGTGGCCCTTCGCTGGCACTTGCCCTGCTGTTATCCTCACCGGATCTGGACACTGCACTGGCCACTAGCCCCTCCACGCCCAAGGTTTGGTCCTTTACAGTCACAGTCTGTGACTCTATGCTCTGGGCATCTGCTGCCATCAAGACAACCACGAGGTTCTGCCTGGTGGCTCTCACCTCGTGCAGGACTCCTCTGTCCTGGCACATCTATCTCAAGTAGTCTGCAGTGTACCCGCTGTAGTTGGAAGCCACCTTCTTCCCTAACTAAGGCAACTCTAACTTGTACTTTATAAAAAAAATAAAACAGGTAGGAACTTGACTGTAAGCAAAATGATATAGTTCTGTTTCCTTTTTAAAAATAAATCACTGCCTTATTTTGTAAGTGAGCTGTACAGTATTAAGCTGACACACTGAACAGTTAAAGCTTGTGTTCCCAATTTTATCCACACTGCTGCCAACCAAACCTGTCACAAATGCACTCAGCAGGTCAGGCCCCTCTACTCCCCCAGTGCCAACCTCTGAGTGCAGTAATGTGAACAAGTAACAGACAGGATAACCCCTCCTGTCTGCTTGTGGGTCAGAATTGCCTTTAGTCTCAAGTTCTGGGGAGATTCAAATTGTGAACCTTATGCTAGCGTACCCAAATGTACAGGCGCAGATTCCTACCCTATTCGGGGATTGCAGTACAATCTTATGCCAGGGGGCACCATGCCAGGCTTCCAAAGTGAACCCTTAAAACGCTATAAAAGACCTTAGGTATACTCTTACCTTTTCCCAGTTTAGTAACACCATCAAGCTTTGAACAGTTTTTGTCAGTCTTAACCCTCTATACGTCACATGCAAAAAAAGAACTCTGAAGACACACCCAGGCAGTCTTTCAAAACAATATATTTACTAAAATGGATAAAAATATGTAAAATGTAAAACCAGAACACTATATCAGAAAGCATACAACCACTTAAAAGAACAAGGTTAAGGTACAAAACATAAACTCCTACCACAATACAATTAGACTTTTTCTATCTCATGTATTACCCCTTTATAGTGCTTAAATTAGATCAGAGATCTTGTTTCTTAAGAGTCCAAAAAGATATATATCACAAAGATCAGACACAAGTCCTAGTTAAACTGCGTCTCTCTCACACACACACCCCTTCTATGATGTCATCTAGCTCCTCCTTTTAGAATATAAAAAATATATACAAACAATGATCTTCCTGTCACGAGATATTTTAAATTCTGAGACTTCAGCAAAAACTAATTTCCCAAATTATGACAGTCTTTAATCAAGGATTTCCTTTGATCTTGTGTGGTTTCCTGTTCCCAGGGCAGGTCAAAGATTTTACAACTTTTCACACCATGGTGGTACAACACATTTTTCCTCTAAGACATCATAAAAGTTTACGAGCCCTATATCCTGGCGGTTGGGTCAGTTCTAATTAAGACAAAAAAAAAAAACCACAAAAAAAAACAGGAGACCCTTAATTAAGTCTCTCTGGTCTTTTAATTACCACTTGGTTTCAGGTTAATATATCCTGTAGCTTCTCTGACTGGGGGGGGCGCACCCACAAGCACAGGCTACATTTGTATATTACAGATAGCATAGAACAATCATAACTAGCTGGCCAAGCCACAGTGTTGTCTGTCTGAACTTGGACCACATGACCCCAAACAAATGGAGTGAAGGCAGTCAGCGCCAGCCAGATTGCTTACAGCTCCAGCATGTTTATGTGGCATCGGGACTCCTCGGGGGTCCAGAGCCCATGGACTCTGTGTTCCCCCAGATGGGCACCCAAGCCCGAGAGAGGCGCCAGTCATCAGGATGACCGTCGGCTTGGGGCAGACAAACGTGATCCCTTCCTGCAGATACTCTGGGACTAACCACCACTGGAGGGTGTCCCACATCCTCAGGGTCACTGTGTCCGGCTGGTCAAAGTGACCTTTGAGCTCAGACCACTACAGTGCCTTCAGAAAGTATTCACCCCCCTTGGATTTTGTCACATTTTGTTGTGTTACTTCCAGAATTTTTAATGCATTGAAATGATTTTTCCCCCTTGATTCACACAGCATACTCAACAATTTAAAGAGGCAAAAATATTTTTATTGTGTAACAAAAATTTATGAAACATTAAAAACTGAAATATCTTGTTTACTTAAGTATTCACCCCCCGGAGTCAATACTTTGTAGAAGCGCCTTTGGCAGCAATTACAGCTTTGAGTCTTCTTGGGTAGGTCTGTATCAGCTTTGCATATCTGGATTTGGGGTTTTTAGCCCATTCTTCCTTGCAGATTTGCTCAAGCTCTGTCAAGTTGGATGGGAAGCGTCGGTGAACTGCAATCTTTAAGTCTTTCCACAGATTCTCAATGGGATTCAAGTCTGGGCTTTGGCTGGGCCACTCAAGGACATTCACCTTCTTGTTCTGAAGCCACTCCAGTGTTGCTTTGGCTGTATGCTTGGGGGTCGTTGTCCTGTTGGAACGTAAATCTTCGCCCCAGTCCAAGGTCTATTGCAGACTGATGCAGGTTCTCCTCAAGGATGTGCCTGTATTTGGCTCCATTCATTGTTCCCTCTATCCTGATAAGTGCCCCAGTCCCTGCCGCTGAAAAGCATCCCCATAACATGATGCTGCCACCACTGTGCTTCATGGTAGGAATGGTGTTACACGGGTGATGAGCTGTGTTTGATTTGAGCCAGGCATAGCACTTTGCATTCAGGCCAAAGAGTTCAATTTTTGCTTCATCAGACCAGAGAATCTTTTGCCACATGGTCTCAGAGTCCGCCACGTGCCTTCTTGCAAACTCCAGGCATGCTATTATGTGGCCTTTTCTCAGGAGTGGCTTCCGTCTAGCCACTCTCCCATAGAAGCTACATCTGTGAAGTGCTGCACAGATTGTTGTCCTCTGGACAGGTTCTCCCATCTCAGCCATGGAACCCTGTAGTTCTGTCAGGGTGGTCATTGGGTTCTTGGTCACTTCCCTGACCAAGGTCCTTCTTGCCCGGTTGCTCAGTTTGGGAGGACGGCCTGCTCTAGGAAGAGTCTGGGTGGTTCCGTAATCTTTCCATTTCCCAATGATGGACGTGACTGTGCACCTGGGAACTTTCAACACCCTAGAAATGTTTTTATACCCCTCCCCAAATCTATGCCTCCTCACAATTCTATCACGGAGTTCTACGGACAGCTCCTTGGTCTTCACGGTAGAGTTTCTGCTCTGACATGCACTGTCAACAGTGGGACCTTATACAGACAGGTGTATTTCCTCTGAAATCATGTCAACCATTTGAACTGACCACAGGTGGACTCCATTCGAGTTTTACAGTGATCTCACAAGGAAATTGGATGCACCTGAGCTCAATTTGGACTGTCATAGCAAAGGCGGTGAATACTTATCAAATCAAGGCATTTCAGGTTTTTATTTTAAATTACATGTACAAAAAAATTCCAGAAGTTTCATTCCATTTTGACATTATAGAGTAATTTGTGTAGATACGTGACAAAAAAATCCCACATAAATGTATTTTAATTTGAGTTTGCAACATCACAAAATGTGACAAAATCCAAGGAGGGGGTTAATACATTCTGAAGGCACTGTAGCTGGCCAGCTCTCACTGCAGGGAGCGCAGATGCCATCGGGCCCATCGAGCCATGCTGGTGCAGGCCGCCATGTAACCCAAAAGGCACAGGAAGTCCTGAGCAGGCACAAGTACCCAACCACAAATGACTGGGCTAAGGAGGAGAGCAACTCTGCCCTGTCCGCCGGGACTCGGGCTCTGGCTCGGCAAGAGATGAGCTTTGTCCCAATAAAGCTGATCACCTGCGAGGGCACAAGTTCTGACTTGGCCTCACTGACCAGAAGGCAATGGTCGATGAAGGTCTGGAGGGCCAAGTCTCTGGAACACTCCACCTCCTGCTTGGAGGGACCCGCTATCAGCCAGTCATCCAGGCAGGGGTACACCCGGACCCCTCAGCACCTCAGGTAAGCTGCCATCATTGCTATGCATCTGGTGAAGACCCTGGAGGCCGAAAGGCAAGGCCTGGAACTCTTAGAGGGGTTTCCTCAGCTGGGAAGTAGAGGAACCATTGGTGGGATGGATGGATCAGGACATGAAAGAATGAGTCCTGAAGATCCAGAGAGCAAAAGCACATCTTGCTCCAGAGATGGTATGATCTGGGACAGAGTTACCATCCTGAAGGCGCAGGACCTGTGGAATTTGTTCAGATTGTGCAGATCTAGAATGGGGCACCCGGAAGTACCTGGAGACAAACTCTGGGTGTTCTGGAGGATTCGTAACTCTGACCACGGCCTCCTTGCGGAGAAGTTCGGCTATGTCATCTCGAAGAGCTGACCGAGTGTCTGCGGATATCACGTCCTCCTGTGGAGAGCAGGCTCAGCTGAGAGGGTACTGCTCGAATTCTATAGGCAGACCCTGACCGACCACTTCCAAAACCGACCTGTCCATGGTGACAGCGGACCAGACGGAAAGAAAGTGGCAGAGCCGGCCCTCCACAGTAGGACCCATGGGAGGAGAGACGGGTATGAGGGTGGCACCCCTCATCCCAATTTCAGGCGGGTGAGGCCGTCCTTGATGAGCAAAGCGTGACAGGACCGACAGATATCGCAAGCCTGGGGATCACGGTCGTGGCCCAGGCAGTAACCGCACATGGCACGTGGGTTGGTACACGACATCATCTTCCAGCATGGGCACCAGTGAAATCCGGGCATAGACTGGTCCTCCCTTGCGGCTGCGATCAAAGATCGAGCTGAAGACAAAACTCTGATAAGTTTACATTTTGGAAGTAAATCCAAAGATTTGAGCACCAGGGCCTACTCAACGTGGGAGCAGAAGGGAGGGAACCTGCTTCTTCCAGTGGAAAGGAAGATCTGGCATCATGGGGCGGAGCCAAGGGTTATACTACTCGGGTGGGTGGGAGGAGCTAGCTTGAAGACTTCCACCAAGATTTAAAGGGGAAAGGACAATGCCAGACAATGTAGCTAGAGCATCATATCCATGTCCCTAGAAAAGGTCACTCCCCAAAACAGATCATCAGGCTCCAGCCACCACTGAAGGACCTTCCTGACAGGGCCCGAAACCATCACTAGCTGATCCAGGGAGTCTACCTGCTGATCCTATTGCACCCAGAGGGTCCACTGGGGCACTCATGTGCAGTCTCGCCAAAGGGAACATATCTATGGCTGTGGCCATGAACCACAAGAGTTTGAGGAATTCCCTCACTGAAACATGGTGGTGCTGGATCAGAAGCCAAGACTGAGCTATAAGCTGCTCTGCTCTGTCCACAGACAGAAAGGCTTTGCCCCTACACTGTGCCCAGGACAGTTCCTATATAGAGGAGGTGCTGACAGGGGGTAAACGAGGACTTGGGCAGCATGACAGTAATGCCCAGGGACTGAAAAAGGTGGCAAGTGCCTTCCAGTATCTGCAGAAGGCGACCCATGGACAGGGCTGCCACGAGCCAGTGATCTTGATAGGGGAAGATGTACAAGCCCAGTCTCTGCAAAGCTACTGCCACTACCACCAGATACTTGATAAATACCCTGGGGGTGGAGGAAAGGCCAAAGGGGAGGGCCCGAAACTAGTAGTGCCCCCATGAAATGGAAGCAGAGGAAGCGAAGAAGCCAGAAGGAAAAGGAAACAGATTCATTTCAGTGCTTTACAGTAATTGTACATTGATATTTTTGCTTTAAACTTTTATTGTGGGCTTTAGTGACACTAATTTCTTTGCTGTCTTTACTTATAATTATTTTTTGGGCTGTTGAAAATTTAAAATCTAGTTTCGTGTGCTTGTAGTGTTGGTGTATTTCTTTGCTGTCTTTAATTGCTGCAAATTTTTCTCTTGGCTTGTCTGACTTGTCCTGTAGTTTGTGTGAGGGGTGCTAATTGTCTGGCCTCTGACCTCAGCTACGTGATAACTGGAGGTGGGGCTTCATCAGAGTTGAGGTAGCAAGTGATTTTTGTTTTCTCAGCAGAAGCCAGAAGGAGAAGGAAACAGATTCATTACAGTGCTTTACAGTAATTGCACATTGCTATTTTTGTTTTAAACTTTTATTGTGGGCTTTTAGTGACACTGTAATTTCTTTGCTGTCTTTACTTTGAATTGTTTTGGGGCTGTTGAAAATTTAAAACCTAGTTTTGTGTGCTTGTAGTGGTGGTGTATTTCTTTGCTGTCTTTAATTGCTGCAAATTTTCGCCCCCCGCCCCCCCGCCATCCCCAACTCTTAATTATATGCCCTGTTAAATCTGATTGACAGGAGCTAAGCACAGGAGATAGTAGGGGTTGTGGAGTAGAAGGGGCATAAGGGGGGAAGAAGCCCGCCCTCAGCGCAAGTGTTTTGACTCAATTAATTATTATTTTTTTCTTTTTTAAAGAAAAGTACCTGAGGATCAGTGACAGGATTTATAGGACAATAAATTAATAAAAAGGGAACTAGGAGAGCTTCAGTAACAGACAAGTACTGGAATAGCAGTATAAGTGTAGTATAATGTAGGGAGTGGTGCAATGCAGTGGCTGTGGGGCAGCCAAATTCAGGCAGACCTTCTGGACACTGAGGTGCTGCCCTATCTGCCTGCATCTCTCTCTGGACTGCAGGATGAGGTAGCCAGACTCAGAGTGGAAGAAAACTGGGCCAGGAATACCATCACCCCTATCCAGAGACCACCCAGTCCAACCCCGCTGCCTCAAAGGATGGCGAGAATGAGAAGCACTTGGATGACAGTGGGCTCAGGGAGGGTTAGGGCAGTCAGACAGAGGCATATCCCAGATCCTATTCCACTCAAGAACTCATATACCACACTGGCAAATGGGGACAACCAAATAGAGGTACCCAGAGAAGTGGAAGGAAAGGATGTGGAGGTTTGCCAAGGAGGTGACCTCAGTGGGGAGAGCAGTGGACCCCAGAGGAAAAGGAAGCAAATCCTGATGGGGGACTCCATCATAAGAAGGATCCAGCTAGGAACACAGGAGGGGGAGGACAGGGAGGTGAGGTGCCTACCAGGTGCCACGGCATGGAGGGATGGAAGGAAGATCCTGGGGATCGCTGGGAAGGCAAGACGGGAGGGTGAGCTGGATGTCATTATCCACCTAGGTACTAATGACTTGGCAAATGGGGAGCCAAAGAAGTTCAGGAAGAGTTTAGGAAATTGGGAAGGGGTCTCAAGCAAGTAGCTACTTCTGTCACCTTCTCGGAAGTACTACCTTTGAGAGGCACGGGAGAGCATAGGGGTGCATGAATCAGGAACTTTAACTCAAGGTTGAAGAACTGGTGCTGTGAGGAAGGGTTTGGATTCATTGGTGACTGGGGAACCACCTGGAGGGATGGAGGCTTGTTCAAGCTTGACGGCCTGCATCCATCCTGGAGGGGAATCCAAGCACTCAATGATAAGTTTAAATGCTACATTGACAAGCATTTAAACTAGCCAAGGGGGTGGCAGGCCAGCAAGGAGGGTACCTAATTGCCCACCCCACACAGCTAGCAGTGGAACCAGTGAACTGGAGGAGTGGATATCTCTACAAAGCAGTGTGCAAAAAAATGGAGATAAGTGCCCAAGAGGTGGATAGGCAGAAAAGGGGAAAAAGTCAACCGAAGGTCAGACAGCAAGGAGAACCAGGGATAAAGGACAACCAGGGTAGGGGCTGGAGTAGAACAGTCTAGGGAAGTCAAATCATGGATATCAATGTGTGCCAATGCCAGGAGCCTTAGCAACAAGATGGAGGATCTGGAGGTTGTCATGGTGCAGTCAGACCTGGACATTGTGGCCATCACAGAAACCTGGTGTAATGATAACCATGAATGGGAGATGGTCATACCTGGCTACAACATATTCAGAAGAGACAGGGCAGGTAGGAAGGGAAGAGGAGTGGCACTGTATGTAAAAAATGACATAAGGGCCACAGAGATCCAGGAGGAACAAAATGGAGGAGAGATACTGTGGGTTAAGCTGGAGAGGAAAATAGGGCCAGCCATCTGCACAGGTGTGGTCTATAGACCACCAGCCCAGGAGGAAGAAACATATAGAAACATAGAATTTGACGGCAGATAAGGACCGCTTGGCCCACCCAGTCTGCCCAATTCCCTACCTACTGGATAAGCTGCAGATCCTAGTTAACCAGCAGCCTACTTCTTCCTACCCCCACCCCCTAGAATTGCCTTATGACTAGGGAGCTGTCAAGGATGAGGTAGTGCTGGTTAGAGACCTCAATATTCCAGACGTGGACTGGAGCATCCCAGCAACAGCAGCAGCTAGGAGCAGATTTATCCTGGACTCCCTTCAGGGTGCCTTCCTCAAGTAACTGGTCATGGAACCAACTCGGCAGAAGGCAATACTGGACCTTGTGCTCACAAACAGGGACAGTGTGATGGGGGTAACAGTGGGGGAGCACCTGGGGAACAGTGACCACCAGTCGTTGTGGTTTGAAATCTCAGAAGGAGCAGAACCAAACCACACAAAAACACTTATCCTGGATTTTAGGGGGACAGACTTTGGGAAAATGGGGAGATGCTTGAAAGAGGCATTAAGGGGAATGGGGCAGGAATCAGGGGTTGAGGAACAGTGGGCAGTATTTAAAATGGGGATTACAAGAACAACAGACTTATGCATTAAGCAGGTTAGCAAGGGGGAAAAGGATGAGGAGGCCATTATGGTTTTCCAAGGAGGTAGCGGAGAAAGTGGAAGCCAAAAAGATTGCATTCAGGCCATACAAAAAGACAAAGGGAAAAGGGGATAGGGAGAAGTACCAGGAGAAGCAAAGGGAGGCAGGGAGGTCAGTAAGGGAAGCCAAAGCTCAGACAGAAGAGCACATAGAAAAATCAGTGGGTAGAGGGGACAGAACCTTTTACAGGTACATAAGTGAAAAAAGAAAGGCAAAGGGAGGGACCGTAAGACAAGGAGGAGGATGGGGGCCACGTGGAGGATGACAACAGTAAAGCTGACATATTGAACAGGTATTTCTGCTCAGTCTTTACTGAGGAAGAGGAGGGTAATGGGTCTGAAGGGAGTACAAGGGGTGGGAATGGTGCAGAAATGGACACAAGTCCCTTTACACGAGAAAGAGTCCTGAAGGAACTGGAAGTAATAAGAGTTGATAAAGCAATGGGGCTAGATGGGATGTACCCCAGGGTCCTTAAAGAACTAAGAGAGGTGGTGGCTGAACCTCTGGCAATCCTGTTTAGCCGATCACTGGAAACAGGGGAGGTACCCAAAGACTGGAGGACAGCAGATGTAGTCCCCTTATACAAAAGTGGGAACAAAGAGGAAGCGGGGAACTACAGACCAGTCAGCCTCACCTCAGTAGTGGGGAAGATGATGGAAGCACTACTAAAGGAGAGATTGGTGGAACATCTGGTTGTCAATGGACTGCAGGACCCAAGGCAGCACTGGTTTCACCAGGGGGAGGTCACGTCAGGTCAACCTCGTTGAATTTTTCGACTGGGTGACTAGGGAGGTGGATCAGGGGAGGGCAGTGGACAT
This sequence comes from Neoceratodus forsteri, assembly GCA_016271365.2. Classification (NCBI taxonomy): domain Eukaryota; kingdom Metazoa; phylum Chordata; order Ceratodontiformes; family Ceratodontidae; genus Neoceratodus; species Neoceratodus forsteri. The sequence continues at coordinate 1,294,392,491 of CM057454.1, read as the reverse complement.
GGCCTATCTGGACTTCAGCAAGGCCTCTGACACTGTGCCACATAGAAGACTATAACACAAACTGGGGAATATGGGTGTGGACAGGACAGTAGTGCAGTGGGCAGGTAACTGGCTGGGTGGCAGGACACAGAGGGTGGTAGTAAATGGCTGTCACTCCACAGAGGAAAGAGTGACCAGTGGGGTACCACAGGGATCAGTGCTGGGACCGGTCCTATTCAACATCTTCATCAGTGACATTGCGCAGGATCTAGAAGGCAGAAGTTCCCTGTTCGCTGATGACACAAAGCTCTGTAACAGAGTAGACACACCAGAGCGTGTAGACAGAATGAGAAGGGACCTGCAGAAACTTCAAGAATGGTCAGGGATTTGGCAGTTGAAATTCAATGCAAAGAAGTGCAAGATAATGCATATGGGGCACAAAAACCCAGGCACAATATACCAGTTGGGGGTGAGGCTATAGCATGCACCAAGCAGGAAAGGGATCTTGGGGTTATCATCTCTGATGACTTCAAAGCAGGGAAACAGTGTGACAAGGCAGCAGGTAAGGCAAATAGGATGCTGGGATGCATAGGCAGGGGCATCACCAGCAGGAAAAGGGAGGTCATAATTTCACTATACAAGACACTAATGAGGCCCCACCTGGAGAACAGTGTACAGTTCTTGAGACCTTACTTACATAAGGACATAGACAGGGTAGAGAAGGTTCAGAGGAGAGCAACAAAGAGTACATGGATTGCATCACAAGTCTTATGAGGACAGGTTGAAGGAACTGAATATGTACTCCCTGGAGGAGAGGAGGGAGAGAGGGGATAAGATAGAGACATACAAGTATCTTACAGAGAGGAACGGGGTGCAGCAATACACTATTTTTAAGCGAAAAAGATGTTCCAGGGCTAGAGGGCATGGGATGAAGTTGGAGGAAGGATGATTCAGAGGAAACATGAGGAAGAATTTCTTCACAGAACAGGTGGTGGACAAGTGGAACACCCTGCCAGAGGAAGTGGTGGGGGCTGAAACAATCACAGGATTTAAGAATGCATGGAATAGACATAAAGGAATTCTGGAGGTCAGGGTTAAGGGGCAACAGACTTCTAGGAAAACATAAAGTAAACTTACAAGCTCAAATGGGCAGACTGGGTGGGCTGTAGGCCCTTATCTGCCGACACTGTCTATGTATCTATGTAAGCACCTGTGGGGCGAAAAGACTCTGATGTGGAAGTAGGTGTCCTGCATATCCAAGGAGCAAAGCCAGTCATCCTGGTGGAGCAGAGATAGGAGGCCCTGTAAGGTGACCACCCTGAAGTGATTTTACTTCAGGTACAAGCTGACACTGCTGAGATCCAGGATTGGGCAAAGGTCCCCCATGTTCTTGAGGACCATGCAGAAAAAAAATTACTCACCTTAGTAATTGTGTGTCTTCTAATGGAGTCTTGCTGTATTCTGACATATGCAGTTAGCCCCAGCACTTGAACCACCCCGGAGGTGAGAGTTAACTCTGTGCAGAAGCACAGAACATTGAGCTCGAGCTCGGATTTCAAACCACTGTCTGTGGTGCTTCAGAGTGTAACTGTCAGATTCTTACGAGCAACTAACTATACTTCTAGTGTGGAAATTGTAAACAATAAACCAACAGGTAAAAACTTGGGTCCCAAAAGACTGAAGTCGAGAACCCAAGATAAAAAAAAAAGCAGGTAGTGAACAATATATAGTAACATATAAATAAATATAGAACAACCACCTCACCCTAAGAGGAGGAATGTAAGGTACACCCCTGAGGTGCAACACTGTACTTGCCAGCCCACATCCCAAAAACTAGGTTCTGAGAGGGAAGGCAGGGGGAGGTCAGAATACAGCAAGACTCCATTAGAAGAAACACAGTTACTAAGGCGAGTAATTTTTTCTTCAAACAACATGAAGTCTTGCTGTATTCTGACATATGCAGACTACCAAGCAGTACCTCCATGGAGGAAGGTACCGAACCTATTTTGGGAATAGGCTCTGCAGTACTGCTGTACCAAACCTAGCATCACTCCTAGCCTGGATATCCAGAGAGTAATGCTTGGTGAATGTATGGACTGTTTTCCAGGTGGCTGCTTTGCATATCTGTAGTAAATGTATATTTCTGGCAGCAGCCAGAGAAGCTGCTGTACCCCTAGTCGAGTGGGCCCTCAGGCCTGAGGAAGGTGTTTTACCTAACTTGGTATAACAGAACTGTATATAAGCTACAATCTACCTGGCAATAGTTCTTTAGTAGCTGGCCTACCTTTTCCCACTTCACTGTAAGTGAGAAACAATTGAAGACAGTCATTCCTATGTGCCTTAGTAACCTCTATGTAATAGCTAAGTGCCCTTTTAACATCCAAACTGTGTAACCTTCTTTCTCCTGAAGAAGAATGATCAGTGAAAAACACAGGAAGGGACATGGACTGGTTCAGGTGGAAATCTGAAACATCTTTGGGTAAGAACCTCCTATTGGTTCTGAGGACCACCTTATCTCTATGGAATGAGATAAAATCAGGTTCAACTGACAGGGCCTGTAATTCACTAATTCGCCTGGCAGAAGTGATAGCTACCAGGAACACAGTTTTCCAGGTTAAGCACTTAAGCTCAGCTGAAGCCAAAGGTTCAAAGGGTGGCTGCATAAGCTGAGCAATGCAGATATTGAGATCCCAAGCAGGGGTAGGCTCTCTAAAAGGAGGGTTGATATGAATCAGACCTTTAAAGAACTTTCCAAAGACAGGGTGGGATGCCAGAGAAGAGCCCTTCCCTGCTGACAGGAATGCAGAAACTGCTGCTAGATGAACTTTTAAAGTGGCTGGCCTAAGCCATTAAGGTGAACCAGATAATCTAAGACTGCGGCAATACCAGCAGCATCTGGCAAGATATGCCTGTGTGAACACCAAATGCTGAATCTTTTCCATTTGGAGTTATAAGTTTTCCTGGTAGAAGGGTTTCCGAGAACCCTTGAGGATGTCAGACTCCCTGAGAGAGGTCCAGGCCTGCATATTCTAACTCTTCAAGAGCCAGGCCTTGAGACTGTGAGACTGGAGACTGGGGTACCAGATCCTCCCCTGAGAGGAGGTTAAGAGATTGTGTCTCTTGGGAAAAGACAGCGGGAGTGAGACTGCTAAGGACAACAACAGAGGATACCAAGGTTGCCTGGCCCAGTCTGGAGCAACTAGAATCACTGTGCAGGGTTGTGACCTGATCTTGACTAGAACCCTGAACAACAGGGGAAAAGGAAGAAAGGCAAAAAGGAATATGCCCTCCCAATCCAATATCAGAGCATGCCGGCGAACAGTCCCCAGGACTGGAGGTCTGCAGCAGAACTGGGAAAGTTGATGATTGTCTGGGGCTAACAGATCTATCTCTGGAGTGCCCCACCTGGTGAAGATTACTTTCAGCATGAGAGGGTCCAAGGTCCATTTGTGATGGCCCTGGTAAATTCTGCTCAGAGCATCTGCTAGCACATTGTCCTTCCCTGGGAGGTGGACTGCTATTAGAGAAGTTTGTAGGGAGTAGGCCAGAGACCATACTTTCATGGCCTCCATGCACAAGGCCATAGACCGAGGGCCCCCCCGCTTGCTTGGTGGTGGTGTTGTCTGTCCTGACCTGAACCACCTTGTTCCTCACTGAGTCCGAGAACACCTGAAAGGCCTAGAATACTGCCCTGAATTCCAGAAGATTGATATGAAGAAGAGACTCTTCTGGGGACCAAACCCCTTGTGCTGTAAGGGCTCCCAGGTGGGATCCCCAGCCCAACAGAGAAGCATCTGTGGTGAGGACCACCGAGGGAGACTGCTTGAGAAATGGGACACCTTGCATGAGACTGTCTTGGTCCAGCCACCAATGGAGAGCTTGGACAAGAGTCTGAGTTACTGGAATCAGTTTGGTAAGAGAGTTTTTTTTCTGAGACCAAAAGGACCTTAGATGGAATTGAATGTCCCTCATCTGGAACCTGGCTCCTTGCACCACTGCAGTGGAAGCTGCCATGTGGGCTAAGAGCGGAAGAAAATGTCTTGCTGGACGAGAAACCAGAGGATGAAAAGAAGAAGCAAGATCTGTAAGGGCCTGAACTCTTGCTAGTGGAAGGAATGCCTTTGCTTGAACAGTGTCTAACACTATCCCTATGAAAGTGAGAAGCTGTACTGCTTCGTGAATTGACGGCAGGTTGAGAAGGAATCCCAGGGAACTGAGCAGATCCCGAATGACCTGTAGAGCTGACTTGACCTGGTCGGAAGATTGCTCTACAATGAGCCAGTCGTCCTGGCATGGACAGAGAGAAATGCCCTGCCTTCTAAGGAAGGCCACTACTACTGCAAGGCACTTTGTAAACAACCTTGGAGCTGATGTTAGACCGAAAGGCATAGCTCTGAATTGATAATGGCCTGAAGGCAACTTGAACCTGAGGTACTTTCTGTGGGAGCACCTGATAGGAATATGGAAATAGGCATCCTTGAGGTCCAGGAAAGCTAACCAGTCTCCTGGCGTTAGAGAGGGAAGAATTACTCCCAGAGTCACCATTTTGAACTTTGGTTTTACAATGTGTTTGTTCAAATACCTTAAGTCTAGGATGGGTCACCACTCCCCTGTCTTTTTTGGGGTAAGGAAGTATCTGGAGTACAGACCTTTGCCCTTTGTAGAGTAGGAACTCTCTCTACGGCTCTAAGAGCCAGCAGAGAGGAAACCTCTGCTTCTAAAGCAGTGAAACATTTCAATAAATAAATAAATGTTTGCAGGTGGAAAAGACCTGACCTTCATTTCTGAACATTTTTTGAAACTGAGGGCCAATCCCTGACTTACTACCTCCAGGATCCACTTGTCTGAGGTAACAGACTTCCAAGCCTGGAAGTAATAAGCCAGTCTGCCTCCTACTTGAATTGGGGAGTCTACCCGGGCTGACACATAAGGGTGTCTGCTTGGCAGGAGCCTTAGACTGGGAAGAGGATGCAGCCCTGCTCATCCCACTCCTGCCTCTCCCCCGGAAGAACCCGCTCTGTGGGAAGGGAGAGGAGGCCTGGGCTTGGTAGAAAGGCCTGTGAAAGGGCCTGCCCCTGACCCTAGACTGCTGCCTCTGAGGAGTGGCTTGCCTTTCCTTGGCTTGTGCGCTCCTGTAAGTAGACCTGTATTCATCCATTTTACATACGAACATACAAAGTATAAACCTCCTCTCTCCTACTACTGATCCCCCTAGCTATTTTCTTCATGTAAGCCTCTGTCTGCTCCCCAAACAGAGAGTTACATACTACATGGAAATCCATGGCCTTAGCCTGGGTGTCCTGTGAAAGGCTAGTACATCTGAGACAAGTGAATCCCCTGAGACACACAGATGTAGCCATGACTTCTGATGCCACATCATTTGAGTCCACAGTAGCATGGAATTGTACCTTGGATGCCGCAATCCCATCAGCAGCCACCTCCTCCTGCTCTTTGGCCAGCTGGAGGGAGGCCTGTTTGGCCAGTTTCAGAACAGTATCCCACCTGAATTTCTGGTACCTGGCTGCATAGGCCATATAATCTGTCTGCCTAAGTCCCAAGGAGGATGCCGAATATTGTTTTTTGGCCATGGCATCCACCTTCCTGGAGTCTTTATCTGGGGGGTGTGAAGCCAAAAGTATGTTAGCCCTGTCACAGGCTGCAGCCTGCACTACCCCAACATGGTCGCTATGACTGTACAAAAACTCCGTACCTAAGCCTGACAACATGTACCTCCTGTCTATTCTTTTGTCCACTGGATGTAAAGAGTTTGGTGTCTAAAGTATATTTTTTGTCTGTTTCCCCAAAGATTTGAGGAGGGGGAACAGACAACCTTTTAGACTCTGGGATGTCCACCATCTCGACAAAATCAGACTCCACTTCAGCTTCTACCATGGGGAGCTGGAGGGTTTCAGCCACCTTTTTGTAGAACAAATAGTGGGAAGGGGACTCAGAAAGCCTGGGAGGGGAGACACTGGAGGGTCTGTAGACTGGGGAGATGTCCGGTTCAATGGGCACATCCAGGCCTTCTAAATCATTATCCTCCTCATCTTGTTCTGGATAGTCTTCGTCCCCCTCCCACTTCAATTCATAATAGGCATCCAGATCGTAATCCGATGGAGTAGGATCCGACCGAAATGATTGCCTAGCCGAAGGCATCAGTTCGGACGGAACTGGTCGAAGCAACTGAACAATATTTATCGCTTTAGCTATCTCATCAGCGGTTGGAGTATGTGATTCTGGATCCGAACCAGCTGATTTCCATTTCCTTTTCGCCGGAACCGACCACTCCGAGTTGGATCTCCTTTTGCCTAAGGAGGTATCGCCGAGGTCAGTGGCACCTAATCAGGTTTGGCCACAACTGAACCGGGCTGGCCATCTGGGTCAGCGGACTTCTCGGCCTCCCTTTCCTTTAGCCTACTCAATCTTTTATCCATAGTGGCTTTGGCAACATTTTTACATATCTGGCAGTCTGTTTTGAGGTGGTCAAACCCCAGACAATAAACACAGATGAGGTGAGGATCAGCTTTAGCAAAAGTCTCCCCACACTCACCACAGTGTTGAAGTCCAGTGGGCCCAGTTTTCTTCTTTGGTTTCTCATACATGTCCATACTAACAAAATTACCCTTAACAATTTTACGCCAGATAATACTCTCCGATCGGTAACCAGCCGTGTTACGGGTTGTGGAAAGAAACCGGTAAAAGTCTTTTTTTTTTTTTTTTAAACCGATTGGAACCGGCACACCACTACAAATTCAAAAAGAAAGATTCAAACAGAAACAGTCGGTTTGCAACTGGACCGACCGCTAAGGAACCAAAGAATTACAATTTCCACAGAAATCAGCAACAAAACAGTTCACTACCTATCTGCACACTTACTGTACCATACACAGAGACTTGAAACCAAAAAAAAATAAGAATCAGTGAAAACAGACACTTTCAGGAAACTTTACCGAACCGAGCGAAGAAGCACTCTCCGGAGTGACTTCACAGTTAGGTGGAGTAAGTAATCTGACGGTTACACTCTGAAGCACCACAGACAGAGGTTTGAAATCCGAGCTCGAGCTCAACGTTCTATGCTTCTGCACAGAGTTAATTCTCATCTCCGGGCAGTTCAAGTGCTGGGGCTAACTGCATATGTCAGAATACAGCAAGACTTCATGTTGTTTGAAATGAGAACTACGTACCTACCGTAATTCTTGATTTTTTTGTATATCTTCACCATTCATCACTGCTGGGTTATATGCCGGAGGCACTATGACCCCACGGGAGCTTATAGCTAGAAATTTTTCTAGTGGGAAGAGTCGCCGCCGGGGAACGCACTGCCCACAAAGATGACACATTTAGTGCTCCTCGAGCGTTGGTCAGTAACTGACGCCGACTCTTCCCTCACCTCAGTTCTGTCTGCCAGAGAGAGTGGAAAACAGATATAGAGAAGAGGGCGGGGCAAGGGAGCCAGAGTGATAGTAAAAGGAAAAGACATAAAACGGAAGGAGAATAAGCCAACACAAGAGGAAAAGGGAGGCTACCTGAGGGTGTGTCATAGGAAGGTCCCAACCACTGGGCAGTCCCAAGACAATAGAGAAGTGGGGGGGGGGGCAAGAAAGAAGAAAGAGACAAGACCTAGTGGCATCCCACTCCTCCAGAGAGCCAGAGTGCTAATGGAAAACGGTACCCGCTTCCATACTCCCCAACACACCAGCAAGTCAGGAGGGAGAGCGCCAGACCAGTCTGACAAATGCACAATGTCTAGACCAGTTAATTCTGGTAAGCAGCACAAAGAAACTGGAGATGGAGACAATCCAGGGATGCACTCTACTAGCCGAAAAAGAGGTGGGTGCCAGGGTCTCTCTAGTCTGTCCCAAGGACACGGAGGTAGAGACAGGTCCCACCCTGGGGACCCCTTTCTTTTCAACTCAAGACTTTTTAGGAGGGAAAAGAAGAAAAAAATACTCACCTTAGTAATTGTGTTTCTTCTAATGTAATCTTGCTGTGTTCTGACAACTGCAGTTAGCTCCAGCCTTTGAACTGCCCCAGAGAGTATAGGGTTAAATTTCTATGCAGGGCATAGAACACTGAGCTCGAGCTCGGTTGAAGACTCTGTCTGCAGTACTTTGAATCCAAACCGTCAGATTCTTATGAGCTAAAAAACTCACTGACCTATCAGAACGTGGAAATTGTAAAATTTCTACTAGCCAACTGGCAACTAATGGTCTAGGTTCCCAAAGGAAGACTCAAGTCAGGAAACCCAAAAACCAAACAAAAACTGGGTAATAAAGCATAACAAATTCTTAATAATCAAACTAAAGCACCCAACAGGAAGTGTGCTGAAGACACCCCTGGGGTGCAACACTGCACCTGTCCACCCACTTCCCAAAAACAGGTTCTGAGAAGGGAGGCAGGGAGGGAGGTCAGAATACAGCAAGACTCCATTAGAAGAAACACAATTACTAAGGTGAGTAATATCTTCTTCAAACAACATGAAGTCTTGCTGTATTCTGACAACTGCAGACTACCAAGCAGTACCTCCAAGGAGGAGGGACAGAACCTACTTCGGGGAATAGGCTCTGAAGCACTGCTGCGCCAAATCTAGCATTACTCCGAGCCTGGATATCCAGGGAGTAATGCTTGGTGAAGGTATGAACTGTTTTCCAGGTGGCTGCTTGGTAAATTTCTAACAAGGGTATATCCCTGGCCACAGCCAGAGATGCAGCTGTACCTCTAGTGGAATGAGCCCTCAGGCCTGAGGGAGGAATTTTCTCCCGTTTCTCATGACAGAACTGGATACAGGACACAATCCACCTGACAACAGTTCTCTTAGTGGCAGGTTTGCCCTTACCTACTTCCCCATAAGTGAGGAACAACTGAAGGGAGTTAAACCTGTGACCCTTTGCACATTCTAGGTAGTAACTAAGGGACCTTTTAACATCTAAACTGTGTAACCTTCACTCTCCTGAGGAAGCATGATCAGTGAAAAACACAGGAAGAGACATGGATTGGTTCAAGTGGAAAGCAGAAACCACTTTGGGTAGGAACCTCCTACTGGTTCTAAGGACCACCTTGTCCCTATGGAATGAGATGAAGTCCGGTTCAACTGACAGAGCTTGCAATTCACTGATACGCCTGGCAGAGGTAGCAGCAACCAAAAACACAGTTTTCCAAGTCAAGTACTTGAGCTCTGCTGAGGACATAGGCTCAAAAGGGGGTTGCATAAGATGAGCAATGCAGACATTCAAATCCCAGGCAGGAGCAGGATCCCTAAAAGGAGGATTGGTATGAAGCAATCCTTTGAACAATTTACAGAATACAGGATGAGATGACAGAGAGGAAGGCTTTCCCAATGACAGAAAAGCAGAAACAGCTGACAAATGTACCTTGAGAGTAGCTGGTCTGAAGCCTAGACCATTAAGATGAACCATATAATCCAGAACTGTAGACAATTCAGCGGTGTCTGGGGATATATGCTTCTTGGAACACCAAATGCTGAATCTTTTCCATTTGGAGTTGTAAGTTTTTCTGGTGGCAGGCTTTCAAGAGGCTTTGAGAATGTCCAGAACCCCTTGGGACAAATGCAAATCTGCATATTCTAACTCTTCAAAAGCCATGCCTTGAGACTGAGGGACCGAAGATTAGGGTACCAAATCCTCCCCTGAGATTAGGTTAACAGATTGCACTTCCTGGGGAGAGACAGGGGAAGATGGACTGCTAGGGACAGCAGCAGGGGATACCATGGCTGCCTGGCCCAGTCTGGAGCAATCAGAATTAGTTTGCAGGATTGTGACCTCATTTTGACCAGAACTTTGAACAACAGAGGAAAAGCATAGAGTAATTTCTCTTCCCAGTTCAGAACCAGAGCATCCAGAGGGACTGAGCCCAATACTGGAGGTCTGCAACAAAACAGAGGAAGTTGGTGATTGTCCGGGGCTGCAAAGAAATCTAGCTCTGGAGTGCCCCACCTGGAAAAAAATCACTTCTAGCACCAGGGGATCCAGAGACCATTCGTGATGGCCCTGGGAGATTCTGCTCAGTGCATCTGCTATCACATTGTCCTTTCCCGGAAGGTGGACTGCAACTAAGGATGTCTGCAGAGAGTAAGCCAGAGACCACAGTTTCATGGCTTCCGTGCACAAGGCCATGGACCGAGTGCCTCCCTGCTTGTTGATGTACCACATGGTGGTGGTGTTGTCTGTCCTGACCTGTACCACCTTGTTCTGCACTGACTGAGAGAAGGCTTGCAGAGCCAGGAACACTGCCCTGAGCTCCAAAAGATTGATATGCAGGAGGGACTCTTGATCGGACCACTGTCCCTGGGCTGTAAGAGCCTCGGAGATGGGCCCCACCCCAACAGAGAAGCATCTGTGGTAAGGACCACAGAGTGGGGCTGATTGACGAAAGGAACCCCTTGCCTGAGATTGTCCTGATCCTGCCACCACTGAAGTGCCTGGATCAGAGTCTGAGTCACTGGAACTAGTTTGGTAAGAGGATCCTTCTTTGGGACCAGAAGGACCTTAGATGGAACTGAATGTCCCTCATTTGAAACCTGGCTCCTTGGACCACTGCTGTAGAAGCTGCCATGTGACCCAGAAGCTGAAGGAAAAGCCTTGCTGGTCGAGAGACCAGAAGGTGGAAAGAGGAGGCCAGCTCTGAAATGGCTGTAACCCTTTGCATAGGAAGAAAAGCTCTTGCCTTGACTGTATCCAGCTCTGCTCCTATGAAAGTGAGAAGCTGTACAGGTTTGAGAACTGACTTGGAAAGGTTGAGAAGAAACCCCAAAGAAGTGAGCACTTGCTGGGTCACTTGGAGGTCTGACTTGACTTGGTCTGGGGACTGTCCCACAATGAGCCATTTGTCCAGATATGGAAACACTGCATTCTTCTTCCTTCTTAAAAAGGCCACCACTACTGCCAGGCACTTTGTGAACACCCTTGGAGCTGATGTTAGGCCAAAGGGCATTGCTCTGAACCGATAATGGCCTGAAGGCAATTCGAACCTGAGGTACTTTTTATGGGAGCACCTGATGGGAATGTGAAAATAGGCATCCCTGAGGTCCAGGGAGGATAGCCAGTCCCCTGGCCTTAGAGAGGGAAGAATTATTCCCAGAGTCACCATTTTGAACTTTGGTTTTAACAGATGCTTGTTCAGATATCTTAAATCCAGGATGGCTCACCACTTCCCTGTCTTTTTTGAGGTAAGGAAGTACCTGGAGTACAGACCTTTGCCCCTGTGTAGGTAAGGCACCCTCTCTATGGCCCTTACAGCCAGCAGAGATGAAACCTCTGCTTGCAAGGCAAGGGATTCGGAGGTGCTTGCAGGTGGAAAAGATCTGGGCCTCAGTTTTGGAAATCTTTTGAAGCTCAGGACCAGTCCCTGGCTTACCACTTCCAGGACCCATTTGTCTGAAGTAGCAGACTTCCAGTCCTGGACGAAGTAAGCCAGCCTGCCTCCTACTGGTATGGGGGAGCAGGCTGACACCTCAGGGTGTCTGCTTGGCAGGAGCCTTAGGCTGAAGGGTGGATGCAGCCCTGCTCATCCCCCTTCTTCCTCTCCCTCTAAAGAACCCCCTCTGGGAAAAGGGAGAAGAGGCCTGAGCTTGGTAGAAAGGCCTCTGAAAAGGCCTGCCCCTGCCCCTGGCTTGCTGCCTTTGAGGAGCTGCCTGCCTTTCCTTGGCCTGTGCACTCCTGTAAGTGGTCCTGTATTCATCCATTTTCTTCATGTAATTGTCTGCCTGTTCCTCAAACAAAAAATTACCCACCACAGGGAAATCCATGGCCTTAGCCTGGGTGTCCTGTGAAAGTCTAGTACATCTGAGCCAAGCCATTCTCTGAAGAGCCACAGATGTAGCCATGACTCCTGATGACACATCACTGGAGTCCACAGCAGCATGAAACTTAACCTTGGATGCCTCGATCCCATCAGCAGCCACCCACTCCAGCTCCTTGGCCAGCTGGGGGGAAGCCTGCTCAACCAGTGCCAGTACAGTGTCCCATCTAGACTTCTGGTACCTGGTTGTATAGGCCATATAATTAGCCTGCCTGAGTCCCAAAGAGGATGCCATGTACTGTTTCTTTGCCATGGCATCCAGCTTCCTGGAGTCTTTATCTGGGGGTGTGTGAAGCCAAGGGAATGCCTGCCCTGTCACAGGCTGCAGCCTGCACTACCCCAACATGGCTGCACTGCTGGTAAAGAAACTCTGTATCCGAGCCTGACAGAGTATACCTCTTGTCCATCCTTCTGTCCACAGGAGGTATAGAGTTAGGAGACTTTAGAATGTTCTGAGTCTGCTTCCCAAAAGACTTATGAAGGGGAATAGACAGTCTCTTAGACTCTGGGATATCCATCATTTCAACAAAGTCAGGCTCTTCTTGGTCCTGCACAGCCTCCTCCATAGGAAGTTGGAGGGTTTTTGTCACTTTCCTGTAAAACAGAAAGTGGGAAGGGGACTCAGAGAGCCTAGGAGGGGAAACACCAGAAGGTCTGTCTGGGAAGATGTCCGGTTCGATAGGAACATCCAGACTTTCTAAGCACTCATCATCATAATCCTCACATTGTTCACAGTCCCCCTCCTCAAAATCCAGTTCATAAAAATATTCAGGGGCATAATCCTGAACCAGAGGAACCAACCGAACTGAACCCCTACCAACCGGGACCGGATCAGTCGGAACAGGACGAAGCGATTTCACAATCCGAATCACTCGGGCAATTTCTTCCGCAGTCGGAACATGGAGTTCTGGATCCGAACCGGCAGATTTTTCCTTTCTTTTCCTTTTTGTAGGAACTGACCCCTCAGGATCAGCTCTCCTCTTGCTCGAAGAAGTATCGCCCTGGTCAGAGGGCACTCCTTCTGGTTCGGTGGTAACCGAGCTGGCCTTCCGAGTTAGCGGATTTCTCGGCCTCCTTCTCCCTAAGTCTACCTAATCTCTTATCCAGGGTAGACTTGGGAAAATTCTTACAAATTTGGCAGTCTGAATTAAGGTGGTCAAACCCCAGACAGTAAACACAGGTGGTGTGTGGATTGGCCTTAGCAAAGACCTCCCCACACACACTGCAGTGTTGAAACCCAGTGGGTCCGTTTTTTTTCTTGTGTTTCTCAGACATGGCCAACCTAATCAAACTTACCCTTTTTTCGGCAACAGCCAGGCAAGACTCTCTTATCGGTTTTTAACCATTTTACGGGTGTTTTAAAAAAACGATAAAAACACATTTTTTTCAAAACCGATAAGAACCGGTAACCACACACTAAAATGACAATCAAAAGACCAAAAGGATCGGTTCAGCCGAACTGATCGGGACTTTTACAATTTCCACAATCCAAAAATACTAAGTACTTACTGTACCACAGACAGAGTGAACCGAATCATGGTAAAATAATTTGGAAAACCGAAACTTTAACCGACACTTTAACCGAGTCTTTGAACCGAGCAACAGGAGAAATCTCCGGAGCCACTGTTCAGTTAAGCGGAGTACAGAATCTGACGGTTTGGATTCAAAGTACTGCAGACAGAGTCTTCAACCGAGCTTGAGCTCAACGTTCTATGCCCTGCATAGAGATTTAACCCTATACTCTCCGGGACAGTTCGAAGGCTGGAGCTAACTGCAATTGTCAGAATACAGCAAGACTTCATGTTGTTTGAACTCCGGATTCTTTTTTTTTTTTTTAATCCTGAGCCAGCAGCAAGGGAAGCATGGTTGACGGAGGAGGACTTCTATGAAGCAGGGGTACTGTCCAAGGCTAATCAACCTGGTTAACCCAAATGTAAAAGAAAAAGGAGAAAAAGGATCCACGGCACCCTTAAACTAAAAATTCGTAAGGGTCCTAGCAGGACATGGATTGGCTCTGATCCCCCTTTTTTAACAAAAGGAGAACAGAGCTCTGAGGTGTGAATCCTATCCAGTGCCCAAGGAGCCCACACTAAAGGGGAAAAACAGCCCTGCCTGCTCTCCCCCTCCAAGGAGAGTCCCTGACAATTTAGCCAAAGGATTAGTGGACCCGGGAAAGCCAGAAAGCCTCTGTCCATAATGGCCTCAAATGGGGGGAAATCAAGCAGAGAGGAGTCACTGCCCAGAGGCTGAGGCACCACAGGGGATGGTGGGCGGGAAGCAGTGCTAAATGGTGAAGATATACAAGACGATCAAGAATTACGGTAGGTACATACTATAGTTCCAATGAAAGAGCTCAAAAGAACGGCTGACAATATTAATATTTAACGCCACTGATTTATTTCCATTCAAAAACAGTACGTGGCCAGTAAATGTACTGGAGACCACTACAAGCCCTGGCGCTTCGGATCAAACAAATCCTACATCGGGGGTGTGGTAAAAGCAGTAGTGAAGCATATTTTATATGTTAATAGCATACTGTTTTTTGAATGGAAATAAATCTGTGAAGTTAAATATCAGTGTTGTGGTTGTTCCTGCTTTTTGAATTCACTCCATTTGGAAACTGCTGCAGTGTGTCGGGCTTGCCAGCTCTTGGAGGAGAACCACACCACATTCTCAGAGTTCGCAGATATTTTGGATTTCTATTTAATTTTCATATCTTCCTTGTGCGTACCTTCACCATTCATCACTGGTGGGTGAGTACCAAGCCCCTCGAAGGGGACCTGGCCCTTCCCTGAAGGAAGAGCTTCCCTCAGCCAATTATGGGGGAGAACCACAGAGGGAAGAAGCCCCTGACAGGTTCTGAGAGACCCCCGATTGATCAGGGTGAGAAGGGGACTCATGGCCTAGGAGAAGGGAGGCGCCTCGCTAATTCTCATCTCACCTTGCAGGAGAAAAAAATGGGCTCCTTGGAAAGGGGATGCAATCACCCTACACAGGGCCAAAGGTGATAACCTGCAAAGGCGAAAAGGTGAAGCCATGCCATCCATCTTATGCAGAACGCAGTTCCTGCCAGCCTAGAAGATACCTCAGCATTGTATGATGCTCTTGACAGGTGCCTCGCAAGCTGTAGGCCGGTAGTAGAAAGGCAGATGGCTTACCTGGTTGCCTCCGAGTCAGGCAGAGTGGCTAGGAGCTGTCCCAGTACCACTCGTAAGTGCCTAGCATAGGCAGCAATATGGGCCTGATGAGCTGAGGTACACATGAAGAGACGCACCGCAGAGAAAACCCTTCTCCCCCAGCGGTCAAACCCGGCCAAGTCGGACTCCAGGGGGCAGTTATATCTCGGGCTACGATACCCAAAGGGGTATCCAGTAGCTCTAGCCCAGAGGTGGGGTGAGGCATGGAACCTGGAGACCTGTGGAGTACAAGATATCTGTGCTAGCAGTCCCTCAGGGTAGGAGAGGGGGCAGAGGGACTCTGCCAGATGTGATGTGATGCTTCCTGGAAAGGAACAGGCCAGGGAGGAATAACAATATTTTCTGAGGAGAACTCCCCAAGGAGAGAACGTATCACATGAGCAGGATCATGACTTGCACAATGAGAGATGTAGAGCTCTTCCAACAGTCTCGACAAGAACCACTGATAGCTGGTGATATCAGCGTCTGAGAACAGGAGGACTGAAGAGTCTTCTTCCTCAGGGAAAGAAGACAAGGAAGCAGAAGAGCTTGATTCAGACTGTGGCGCAGCAGGGACTTCTGGTCTAAAGATGACCTGGTCCAGAGCTCTTAAGTAGCAAGGAAAAGTTGCAGTCAAAGTGCTAAACTGGTCCCAAGACAAGGGTCCCACAGGATCTGGAATGCCTGGGAGAGCAGAAGGGTGAGGCAGAGGATCCAAAGGAGGTGGAGAAGTCTGGCGAACCAGAGGAAGACCCCTGCTAGGGTTGTGAGAGTGCTCGTGCAACCCCTCCCCAAGGGTGGGGTTGCGCAAAATGCCCACTGTAGGTCACCCAGCCATACAGGAGCAGCCCAAGTGGCGCCCTATGGAAAAGGCCCCTCGGTGAGGAGATCGGGGCCTGTCTGGCCCTTGCGGGCAGCCCCAACCCCACCAGATGCAGCCCCCAGCTGGGGAGAATGAAAATGCGGGGGGTTGGCACTTTGGCTCCTCCTCAAGCCACCAGCAGCCCTGGGAAAGAGAGCCTCCGCCCCACCCCAGGCCTTCTCAAACCCTCCCCCCTAGCTGTCCCTGTGGAATCAATGAAGGAAGTCCCAGAGAAGCCATAGGCCTTGGTCGACATGAAAACGCCAACCTCGGATCAACCCGTTTCAGAACTTGGAACAGCACCACCCCCAGCTCCGACACCGGATTTGTCCACCACTGAGGCGCAGACATCCAGTTTGGCACCAGGCACAGTGCCACTCCCAGATCTGGCACTGTCACCTGACCCAGACCCACAGTCAGCACTGACCTCCTCCTCGGCGCTGTGAGAGTCCCCAGCACTGTCAACGGCGCCGGAGGACTCCGAGGAGTCGGCCCCAAGGGCATACCCAGTCAGGGAGGCAGAAAAGGAAGTTACCTCCGGAACCTCTTTGCTAGGCCTCGGTAGGTGCCGCGACTCCTTGGAATCCGAAGACTCTCTGAAGAGGGGCAATCACTCTGGGTCATCCCCTACTGAAGAGGAGGAGATCAGGACAACCAGAAGAGAAGCAACCCCCGGCACGCTACCCAGCCTGGTGCCGCTCGCAGTATCGGGCACAGGCCTAGTTGCAACCTTGACGATGCCCTGCTCACCAACCCCAGGAATGGGGCCAGGAGCTTGACCAGAGCTGGTAGACAAGAGTCTTGGGCCCCACCGGTTCAGATCTAGCGTACAGCTCCAATCATGACACCAGGGTGGTCACAGCTCAGAGGAGGCTGATGATCAAGAGGGGTTCGCAGTCTACCCCCCTCAGAGAAGGCAGACTGTCCACCCAAAGCCTCTGGCAAACCACAGATCTCAGTGAGGCCTGAACCAACTGCGGTTTGTGCCCTTCCGGTATGTATAGCATCAGGGTGACCCGCAGGAAAGGTCCAAATGTCTTGCCTTGATGCCCCGGGACCGACACCATCCTCCAAAGGTGGGAGGTTTCCGACCCACCTTCACTGCGTGCGTTTCGAGAATCCGGCAGTCCATGGAGAAGCACGGGTCGCAGTTGTCCACATTGTGTTGTGGGCCCAGGCAAGATGAAAATCGATCATGGCGATCCATTATGGAGATAGACTTGCCACAGGGGCACCAAGGCATGGGGGCACGTCCCGCCGTGCACTTTGAGTTAGGCCCCAGATTGGACATGATCGACTGCACAAAAAATAAAATCAAACTACAGTAAAAGACTCTACGCCTAGAAAACAAGAAATATAACAAAAATGGAATGGTCTCACCCGTCTGGAGATCTACGGCATCAAGTAACAATGAGCAGAACTTTCGGCAACTCGAAACTACGAACGGTGTAATAATTGCTCTTCAGCACCCACAAGGTGCACTCTTGATGGCGGGAAGAACAGAACTGAGGTGAGGGACAAGTCGGCATCTGTTACTGGCCAACGCCCAAGCAGCAAGCTGTGCGTAGTCCTCGCAGGCAGCATCGTCCCCGGTGCCGACTCCTCCCACTAGAAAAATTTCTAGCTATAAGCTCTCACGGAGCCCTAACGCCCCCGGTGTATAACCGACCAGTGATGAATGGTGAAGACGACCAGTGACGAATGGTGAAGATACATACAAGGAAGATATGGGGGGTAATCCCCTTAACCCTGCTAGGAGGGAGACAGGGGATTGATGGCCTTCTTTAGCAACAGAGCTTGAATACCTGGCCTCATGAGAGGGACATGGCTTGGAGGATATGTGGATGCTCCTGCAGGGTTGGCGGGGGGCCACTCCAGAACTTCTAGAGTGTGCCCATGCTCTGTGAGCTGTAGCACCCAGCTGTCAGTCATGATGGACTCCACTGACCTAGGTGGAGGGAGAATCAATCCCCTACTGCCACCTCCTGACACTCTACTGGAGGGAGAGGGTGCAGCAAGGAGTCACGATGTGGGGCAACCCCTGGCTGAACAGTATGGGTATTCCTGGTTGCTCGGGGAGGGGATGAGAAGGGTACAGGAAGGGCCGCCCCCTGCTTACGCTTGCCTGGGGCCTTCACAGGGGCCCTGGACTATCTCTTGGAGGAATGATAAAAGGGGGCCCAGTGAGCCACCTCCGGCTGGGTGGGGTACATCAAGTGGATTGACTTCAGTGCTCGCCCTGAGTTTTAAAGCTCTGAGATGATGTTTTGAATGTCACTCCTGAACAGTTCTGAACCACAGAAGGAGGCGTCCAGAATACTGGACTGATCATCAGGGCCAAAGCCCAAAACTGTAAGCCAGCTTTGGCACCGGAAGTCAATGCTGGCGGCCGCTGCCTGTACAGAGGCGTCCACAGCATCGTATGCTGCCTGCAGGATGTGGGTACTGACTTCGGACCCGATTTTCAGGACCTGCAAAATTTGCTGCATGGAGGGATCATTAGGCATAGCCGCTATCGCCTCCTGAGCCTGGTCTTACAATAAATTTTGGTACTGTAACATGTAAGCTAGGTAGTTAAGGGCCCTGGTGGCAAGAGTGGCTGAGGCAAAGGCACACTTGCCCACCTGGTCTAGTTACCTCAACTCCCTATGGGGGGGGGGCGGCGGCACAGAATTGCTTGGGATGCTTTGTGTGGTCGTGGGCCAGCCAGAGGGTAGTTCAACCTGTGTGCCTTTCTGGGCACTGCAGGTATGGTATGCAGGCGAAGCAAAGTGGCCCTGGTAACATCGTCATATGATTCCACCAGTGAGGGGACCACGAGAGGGGGAGAACCGCGCTGGCAGAGATAGAGGGCCAGACAGAGACGCTCAGCATCCTGCTCTTCCATCTCCTACCCCATTGTGGTCTAGATATGGTGCATAAGATCCATGAAGGCTGGATCATCCGGTGGAGACTTGGGGACCGTAGGGTTTGGCCTCGTCCCCTGAATAGGCACTGGTCAGTGAGGAAGATTCGGAGCCCTCCTCATCGTCTAAGGAAGAGTCCACTGGTCCACTGTCACCCAGGGGAGGGTTCATCGGGCAAGCACAAGTGCCGACATTTGTATGCAAAGACGACGCAATAGGAAGGGGACGCACCAGAGCTAGTGAGGCATTACCACCTTGGAGACCCCTGTGGATAGGAGGGCTGAGGTAGTGCCAGCTGAGGTGCCTGGAAAGGCTTGAAGGCCCAGAGTGCCGAGATCAGGCTGTGGTAATCTACGGGTGGTGGTGGTAGGCCTGCAGGTGCAGGATAAGGGTATGGTGACTGGGGATTAGCCAGTGCAGGGTACAGGTAGGCCGGTGGCAGCCCCAAAGGTACTGCTAGATATGGATAGCCTGGCACCAAGTCTCTGTGTGTTGGCAGTGGGAACCCTGGCTGCAGTTCAGCAGGTGTTTGAAAAAGGCCCAGGCATGGGTCCCGCAGGTTGTGGGAGGCCGAGCGCAGGTCCCCGTAAAGTAGGCAGAGGGGAGATCAGCACTGATCTCTCCAGCGTTGGGGGTGCAACCAGCGTCGGACCCACGGGCTGCAGAAGTATAGCAGGCGGCCCATTGGGAGTCGGTCTATGCAACACTGGGGCAGAATGTACTGGCGTCTGAGAGACTGGTGCCGGAGGAGAGGATTCCACTGGCGATGGCTGGAGAGAGATCGGGATAGAACAGACGCCAGTACCCAGTGATACCTGCCACTGTGTTTGAGGAGTAGGACTGACTGTGGTCCCAGAGACTGAGACCAGCTTTTTGAGTGTGGGTGACAGGGCTGCAGGGAAAGAACTGGCACCAGCAGCACCCGTGCCATATGGAAGAGCTCCAGTTGCACCACCTGCAGTACAGTCCATGGAGAATGAGGGCTGAAAAAGCAGAGTCAGAGGAGCAGGGACCAACGTCCCCTTCCCTGAGAAGCCACCGCTGGTCAAAGAGATCCAGAAGGCAGTGCGGCCAGTAGTAATGCTGAAGGAGAGAGGGTGGGCTGAGCCCCAGAGGTTGACCCCTGACCCAGAAGCGGCCTTGTGTGGCGACCGGAAATGGGACAAAGACTGCGGACGGTCGCAGTCCTTGTCCCAGTGTTTGTCCTTCTATGATTTCCCCTTCAATTTGGAGGAAAAGGAGCTGAAAGCCTGGGCTGGAGAAGTGTTGGAGGTCAGGGGCCTGTAGTTCCCATTCAATCTGGGGGACCTTCTGCTCGAGGAGGTAGCTTTCGAGGGTCCCCTGCCGTCGTCTTCTGTTGGCCTGGTTAAACTTATGGCAGGCCTAGACATCGTAGTCAGGGCCTAGACAGAAGAGGCATGCAGAATGGCTATCCTTGTCAGGAAGCTGTTTGCCAAAGGCGCATTTTGGGGCACTTTCAGTTGAAGACTGAGAAGACATAAAGCCAACGAATACCAAAAAAAAAAAAAAAAA
The DNA here is from genome assembly GCA_016271365.2 of Neoceratodus forsteri. Taxonomy (NCBI): domain Eukaryota; kingdom Metazoa; phylum Chordata; order Ceratodontiformes; family Ceratodontidae; genus Neoceratodus; species Neoceratodus forsteri. The sequence goes on along the minus strand of CM057454.1, from coordinate 1,294,372,218 downwards.
AAAATTCAATGTTTACTGAAATGAGGAAAATAAAAATGCATAGGAAAAGCAGGAGATCGACTGTAGCTTTGCCGTAATCCATGGTCCAATGTGCACTCGTCAGCGGCAGGAAAGAACTGAAAAGCCCGTGGGGGCCACCCGCTTTATACAGCACAGGCTAAATGTCAGGTGCTGCCCAATCTGGAATACTGCTAGCTAGAAAGGTTTCCGTTTCATCCTAGCACCTCACGGCTCAAGTCCTACTGGTGATAGCCATCTGCAAGAGATACCCTCGAAGTAAGATCACTAAATACCTTTTCTCTTCTGCCACTCGGTGTCTCCTGGTGCGAACTATGCAATCCAGTAAGAAACACTAAATACCTCTGCTTCTCAGTGTCTCCTGGTGTGAGCTGTGCAAGCTAGTGACAAAACCTTTTTCCTCTGCCTCTCAGTGTCTCCTGGTGGAAGCGGTGTGATCTAGTGAGAAACACTAAATACCTCTCATCTGCCTCTCAGTGTCTCCTGGTGGAAGCAGTGTGATCTAGTGAGAAACACTAAATATCTCTCTCATCTGCCTCTCAGTGTCTCCTGGTGGAAGCGGTGTGATCTAGTGAGAAACACTAAATACCTCTCTCATCTGCCTCTCAGTGTCTCCTGGTGGAAGCGGTGTGATCTATTGAGAAACACTAAATACTTCTCTCATCTGCCTCTCAGTGTCTCCTGGTGGGTGCAGTGTGATCTAGTGAGAAACACTAAATACCTCTCTCATCTGCCTCTCAGTGTCTCCTGGTACAAGCTGTGCAGTCTAGTGAGAAACACTACCTTTCTCCTCAATCTCATGCTTCAGGATCTCCAGGTCCATGGTCAGCTCCTCCGTTTTCTCTTTCAGAGAGTCCACCTCCTGCTGCAGGGACTCTGCCCGCTCTTCAGCCATCTCTTTATCTAGAGTCGCCATTTCAATCGCATCAGCTGTATCCGCCATCTCCTCCATGTAGCGCTCTTTGGCTTCCAAAGCCTCTTTGGCCTCCTACAAGGAGACATCAGTTTGGTCCATTACTAACAGTTATTAAGCCTTCTGAAGTCTCCACGCTGGAGAATGTGCAGCAAGATAAGGCAAGTGAGACCATGGGAAAAATAAGTGGGCAGCCAGATGTGGAAACTGAAGCAAAATGAGGAGCTAGAGGAATGAACATGAGTGACAAGCAGGAATATAATGCAAAATTATGTAGATGTCCCACAACAGCTTGCCTTACAGTTGCCCCTTGGGTAGTCACTTAAACTGCTGGTGGTTACTGCCATACTAGGTTTAGAGATATAATTTTATTTATCCAGTAATTTACTCTGTATAGATCATCAGCTCTTCATTGTGCCATGGGAAGAAAAAAACTCTTGTGCTGGTAAATCTCATACAAGTATTCTGGTCACTGCAGGAGGCCTACGATTTACACTCATGTCTATAGTGGCGACCAAGAGCAACCTGACAAGGTTTTAAGCTGAGGAATTTGGCCATAGCTAAACACAGGAGGGTCTAGCAGGCCTAAGATTTACACTCCTATGCAGGGCAATGACCAGGAGCCACCCAGCATGCACACAGGCAGACTCTGGCTACTGGCTACAATCAAGTGATGATGAGGCAGCACCTTTGAGCACTTAGGGTTGCATGCTTTCATTCTGTCGGCTTGGTGGAAGCCCTTTAAGGGAGCATGGAAACCTCACTTGTGTGCCCAGGCCTACTGTCTTAGTCAATTTATTGTATGTAATGATTGGTCATTAACGACTCTTGTAATTCATTGCATTTTATTATATGTTCTCCCTGAACAAGGTCCTGAGCCTTGTGGAAAGGGTGCATTATAGAGATAGTTTCCCCTTCCCTTGCTTTATACTCAGATCAGAGTTAAACAGGCTGGACTCTTGCTCCATTAACCTACTATTTTTCTTCCAAACACTAGTGGCCTTTGTTCATTTCGCTGCTATGGGAGCAGCTCGTTTCCAGATGTGTCCTGGGGAGGGGAGTATGACAACTTAGTAAGTAAAAATAAAAAACAGCACGTTAAAGTTGTCATGCACAGAGGCACTGTTGCGCCTGCTTAGCAAGTTTGCTTTGGTTGCAAAACTCAGACTGAAATATTTCAGACAAAGATTTGTAACTCTATGCTACTTACATTTCTTAAAGAAGAACTAAAGGCAAACACTGAAAAAACATACATTTTAAATCATGTTCTGAGCTTCTGAACAGTACTAATGTGCCTGTAGTGGTATAAATGGTTTAAATTAAATTTTAATTGATTCTTCTACCCAATTGGTGGGGGGCTGGCCATGCTCATGTGGTTTGGTTTTTCGGTCCAGCCCTACCTATCCCACAATGCACCTTGAATCCCCATAAGAGGAGGTCATCTTGCCCTGTCTTTTCATTCAGTCTATTTTCAGTATTGAGACAGAACTGTTTTGCCTTGTGTTCAGTCAGTCTTTCACTAGCCCTTGAGGTTAGTGTTCTTTTCTCTTTTTCAGTACTGCATTTGATTTTCTTGCAAGTTGAAACCTCCTGCTTGGGGTTTTATAGAACTTTTGTTTGTTTGTGAACTCTCAGTACTTCATCTCAAACACTGAGTCCTTCAAGTACCTTGGGGTCACTTTGGATCCCACACTTGACCTGTCTCAACATGTCAATATGGTGTGCCGTGCCGTCAATGCTAAAATTGGCGGAGCTTATCGCGTGCGTCACTCCCTCACTCCTTCCGCTAGATTTTCTGTTGCGAGAGGTATTCTCTTACCCCAGCTCCAATATGTTCTGCCCTTCCTCTTGCTGCAAACTCTGCTACACTCCACAAATGGGACACTGTCTACAACAACATCTGTAGATTCGCCTTAACTGCCCCACGTCTTACCCATCATTGACTCCTTTACGCTGGCTTAAATTGGCTGTCACCTAAGGATATTCGAGCCTACTCCCTGGGCTGCTTTATCGACTCCCTGTCTAGACCTCCCTGCCCTGTCTATCTTGCCAACCTCCTGACTCCTGCCTCACACACCTGTACCCTCAGGTCTTCCTCTGCCCCCATGCTCTCCACTAGACCTTGCATGACAAAAATGGGTGAACAGGCATTTGCCCATTTTGCTCCCAAATTCTGGAACTCACTCCCCCTTATGGTGAAAACTTCAGCCTCCCATTGAGAATTCAAAAACTCACTGTTCACCCACCTCCTAGCCTCTGGCCAATGCAAATGCTCTTAATCTGCTTTGTCCCACTGCAGGCTGTCGGGTCTGACCCTGAGTACTACACTAATGTTCTCCCATGCAATACGTTTGTCTAGGTGGCTATGAACCTTGATGTCTTTACTGTCCTCAGCTGTCTTATGGTTACCCTAACTGCTTTATTTTACATCCTTATTATGATCTATGCCTAAATGTACCCTTATGTAACTATTACTGTGCTACCCAATGTATATCTTGTTTTGCTCCTGTACACCTATATTATGTCTGTGCATTTCTGCATATTGTAACCAATGTCCTGTGCTCTCCCGGGTCGTGCCTGAAAATAGGCAGGTCTGTTGCCTAGCGCACTTACCCGGTTACCAAAAGCTAATAAATAAATAAATAAATAATTTATTACCTTTTGCAAACTGAGAAACTTCTGTTTTATTAGTATCCCTTCCCCCCACTCAACCAGAGGTGTAAATTCCTTTTGTTTCATTAGCATCCTGGTTGATGTCTGCAGTGGCTGAACAAACAAGCATTTGTCAATGCAGAATGTCTCGCTGGCACTGGCACTGGTAGTGGTAGTGCCGGAGTTAGAGACGCATAATAGGAATGGCAGTGAAGTACTGAAGTGACGCCAACCCTACCCCTACCCCGTAGAGACTGACAGGCATTGGGGTGTGCCTTTGGGTAGTCAGCTATAACACTCATGCCACTGTAACTCACCCTACCCTGTAGACACTGACAAGTGTCGTGGTGTGCTTTGGGGTCTTTGGGCATTATACTTACCCCATTCCATAAGGAAATACACTGAGGTGGGTGCAGTATAGAAGAATGGGGGTGAACTTTGTGGCCGAACAGTGTAAGGCACACCATGATGCCTGTCCCTGGCTGCAGGGTGGGGGTGGAATGGCGTTAGCATTACAGCCAATGATCCCAAGTCACACCCCTGACGCCTGTGAGTCTGTACAGGGTGGGGTGCTACAGCTAGAAACCCTAACACCGTAGGGGTGTGCTGGTATTTTCACCATGGGCTTTTGTGAGCCCACCTCATGAAGAGTGGCACAATCAGTTTGTTAGCTGAAAGGTGGTTTTACACAGCGGCTATGCCACTTGGTGACACAGGGATGAAAACACATTTTGAGCAGGATGTGGAAAATGACAACTGTACTGTTCCTGAGGAGGCGTAAAAAAAATGGCAATGTTGAAAATCTGGAGTGAAAAAATGAAAAATTGGTGAAGTCATGAGCGTGCATAGAAACTGCGCAACACACGTCCGTAACCCAATTATTTTGGGGAGTTTGTTAGCCACATTTTTAACATAGGCATTTTGTGACCTCTCCTCATGAATAGTGGCGCTGTGATTTTGTTAATCTGTCCCAAAAGTTGATTTCCCACAGCGACCACGCTATTGTGCGCCACAGATGCAGAAACGCATTTTGGGCAGGATGTGAAAAATGATAGCTGTACTGTTCATAAGGAGGTGTGAAAAAAAATGCCAGTGTTGAAAATCTGGCATGGAAATATTGCAAATATGCGATGTTACAAGTGTGCGTGGAAACTGCGCAACGCAAGCTTGTAACACAGTCATTTTAAGGACTTCCGGCACAAAATTTTCAACATAGGCATTTTAGGACCTCTGCTCATGAACAGTGTCACCGTCATTTCCTCAAACTGTCCCCAAAACTGATCTCGCACAGCGACCGTGCGATTCTGCGCAGGACATGCAAAAACACATTTTGGCCAGGATGTGTAAAATGACAGCTCTACTGTTCATCAGTAGGTGTGGAAAAATGCCAAATTTGAAAATCTGGAGTGAAAATATTACAAATTCACAAAGTTATGAGCGGTGTGGAAACAGTGCAACGACGTCAGAACAACTATTTGTGGGATTTTTTCACCGACTTGAAACACAGGCTTCGAGAGCTCACCATGAACAGTGGCACTGTTGTTTCGATTATGAATCCCAAAAGGTGATTCCGCGAGTGACCACAAAATCACCTTTCAGGACTGAATAACGCCATGACAGTGACTGAATTCATGAGGAGGGGTCCCAATAACCCAATGTTGAAAATTTGGTGCAAAAATTCCAAAAAATGCCTGAGATATGCACCAAAGTTGAAAAAAACCTATTTATGCCATTATACAGCTTACCGTCATTTCTTCAGTTTGCGGTCGGCTTTGAAGAGTGCAGACATGTTCCTGGTCCACTGAAGATCGTCACCCCGGGCTCCAGAGGTAAGTATGGTGTGAGCAGAGGGTGGGCGTGGGTTGTGGCAGGAAGACCGAAAGGGACCATTTTCTTCTTTCACAAGGTTAAAAGAAAAAAAAAAAAAAAAGAAAAAAAAATTTGCAGGACGGTTTTTATTTTTCAGGGGATTTGGCATGCTGGGGTGGGTTCCCAGCATGCCACCAAAGTGTTTTTGGTGGGGGGGAGATGCTGTAACCGATGGGGAGATTGGGCACCCTCAGAGGCACACAACGAAGGGGGGGCAAGAGCTATAGATTGGGCACCTTCACATAAATGTGGGATTATGCTGATGGGGAGTGGGCTCCTCCATCAGCACATACATAGGGTCACGGCATGCCGACGGGGATTGGGCACCCCTGAAGTCGGCACTGTGCTGCCATTTGTAATCTATTTTTCACCAGGGAAAGCATGTCAAGAGGTTCGCTGCGTATGACAAGCTTTGCTCGCACTGCAGCGGACCTTTTCATTAGATGTGCTCGCCATGTTACGTATGCATGGTGTGGCACTGACATGTAGGCTTATTGGGGAATGACGGACGCACCTACCAATGCATGCCCTGCATTCGCCCAACAGTGACCGCGCCTCCAAATCTGCTACTACCGCAGTATGTTGGCTGCGCATGTGCAAGCCAACATAAAAATCACTCACTGCAGTAATCTTCTTTCTTCCAAGGGGTCCTTTAGCATCAGTAACTTTTTGCACTTACCTGGCTAGGTGCAACTGCCCCAGAGGTGTGCCTTTAAGTGATATTTAAATGAGCATAGGACCAAGTTAATCAAAAGACAGGAGGGGTGTGAGCTGAGTAAGAGCTGTTGAATGCTTCAGAATTTTTTCAAGGAAAGATTACGGCAAATGCCCCAAAAACGAATCAACAGGATTCAAAAAGCATGTAAATGTCCACAAAGTGGAAATAGAAACAGCAACATGAGCTAAAAACTCATCAACAAGAAACTCCAAATTTGGTAAAAGGTGACATGAGAGCCCTTCTCCAACAAGGGAACTGGAGAGGAAGGGTGGGAGCGTACTGATGCTAAAGGACCCCTTGGAAGAAAGAAGATTACTGCAGTAATTTTTTCTTCTTACCCCAGGAGTCCTTTAGTATCAGTAACTTTTTTGCAGACTACCCAGCAGTACCAAGTGGGAGGCAGGCACAGAACCTACTTAGGAAAGAGACTCTGCAGAACCGCCCTGCCAAATTTGGCATCAGATCTGGTCTGCACATCCAAACTGTAGTGTTTCACAAAGGTGTGCACAGATTTCCAGGAAGCTGCTTTGCAGACATCCAGTAGAGGAAAGTCCCTTGCTGCTGCAAGCAAGGCTGCAGTGCCCCTGGTGGAATGGGCCTTGAGCCCCACTGGAGGTTGTTGGTCAGCTTTCTCATAGCAGAATCTAATACAAGAGACCAACCAATGAGAAATAGTTCTCTTGGTAACTGGTGTTCCTCTGCCTACATCACCATAGGTGAGGAAAAAACTGAGTGGAAGAGCATCTGGACTGTCTAGTATGCCCTAGGTAGTGAAAGATGGCTCTTTTAACATCCAAGCTATGAAGCTTTTGCTCACCAGGAGTGGATGGCCCAGAAAAGAAGACAGGCAGAGTAATGGACTGGTTCAAGTGAAACTCTGAAACCACCTTTGGCAGAAATTTCCTATTTGCACTGAGCTCAGCTTTATTGTTGTGAGGGATGATGTAATTCGGCTCAGTGCACAGGGCCTGTAGCTCTTAAAACTTCCTGGCAGACATAATGGCTACCAGGAAAACGGTCTTCCAAGTTACAAACTTGATGTGAGCTATATCCATGCAAAGGTTCAGGCTCCAAGGAGGAACAGGCTCCCGGGCTGGAGGCAGGAGGTGCAAGAGGCCTTTGAAAAACTGTTTAAAAATGTTGTGGGGTGAAAAATTATTTTTTCTTTCCCACCGAAAGGTCGGCTGAAACTGCCGCCAGGTGTAGCTTGAGTGAAAATGGTTTCAAGCCTGACGCCTGTAGGTGTACCAGGTAGTCTAGCAGCTGAGGGTCTGAAGCCGATAGGGGTTCGACCTTTTCGCTCTTGCACCAGAGGGAAAACCTTTTCCATTTAGCAGCACAACTCCTCTTAGTGTTCGTTTTTTTTTGGCCATCCTCAGTATCTTAAGGACCTGTTCAGAGTACTGTGAGGATGGAAACACTAACTCATAGAAACATAGATTTTGACGGCAGATAAAAAATTACTCACCTTAGTAATGTTGTTTCTTCTAATGGAGTCTTGCTATATTATGACATATGCAGTATAACCCCAGGTTAGAACTGCTCCGGAGGTGAAAGAGTTAACTTTCCATGCCAGGCATGGAACCTTGAGCGCGAGCTCAGTTGAAAACTGTCTGTTGTTGCTCAAACTTAAACTGTCAGATCTTTACGAGCAAAACTCACTAAGGTTCTGTGTGGAAGCTGTAAACCTACACTAGCCCATTGGCTACTAACTACAAAAAACACATTTGTGTTCCTGATCCCAAAACAAAGACTCAAGTCAGGGGAATCAAGAAAGAAAATTAAAACATAACATCCAGGCACCCTAAAGAAAGGGTGAACAAAGTGGGCATCTATGAAGTGCCAACATTGCGCTGCCCACCCACATCCCAAAAATAGAGGTTCTGAGAGGGGCAGGCTGAGGGGGGAGGTCATAATATAGCAAGACTCCATTAGAAGAAACAACATTACTAAGGTGAGTAATTTTTTCTTCAAACAACATGAAGTCTTGCTATATTATGACATATGCAGACTACACAGCAGTACCTCCATGGAGGAGGGACAGAACCTACTTAGGAAATAGGCTCTGAAGCACGGCTGTGCCAAATCGAGCATCACTCCTAGCCTGGATGTCCAGGGAGTAATGCTTAGTGAAAGTGTGAACTGTTTTCCAGGTAGCTGCTTGACATATCTCTAGGATAGGGATGTCCCTGGCAGCAGCCAGAGACGCAGCTGTACCCCTGGTAGAGTGAGCCCTCAGGCCTGAGGGAGGAACCTTACCCAGTTTTTCATAGCAAAATTGGATACAAGAGACAATCCACCTGGCAATGGATCTTTTAGTGGCAGGTTTGCGTTTTCCAACCTCACCATAAGTGAGGAACAATTGGAGGGAGTCAATCCTGTGACCCTTGGTACGTTGTATGTAGTAACTAAGGGCTCTTTTGACATCTAAACTGTGCAATCTCCTCTCGCCAGAGGAGGAATGGTCAGTGAAATACACAGGAAGGGACATGGATTGATTAAGGTGGAAGTCTGGAACCACCTTAGGCAAAAACTTTCTGTTAGTCCTGAGGATCACCTTGTCCCTGCGAAAGGAGATAAAATCAGGTTCCACTGACAATGCTTACAACTCACTTATGCGCCTGGCAGAAGTGATGGCTACCAAAAACACAGTTTTCCAAGTCAAGTACTTGAGCTCTGCTGAAGACAACGGCTCAAAAAGGGGTTGCATAGGCTGGGCAATGCAAATATTAATATCCCAAGCAGGGGCAGGGTCCCTGAATGGAGAGTTGGTGTGAAGCAACCCCTTGAAAAACTTGGAGAATACAGGGTGAGCTGAAAAAGAAGAAGGTTTACCTGCTGATAGGAAAGCAGACACGGCTGCCAGGTGCACTTTTAGGGTAGCTGGTCTCAGCCCCAAAGAATTCAAATGCACCAAATAATCCAGGATTGTGGACAAATCAGCAGATTCTGGTGGAATATGCTTGCCAGAGCACCATATGGAAAATCTCTTCCATTTGGAATTAGAAGTAACCCTGGTGGTAGGCTTCCTGGAGGCCTTCAAGATATCCAATACACCTTGGGAGAGGTGTAGGTCAGCAAACTCCAACTCTTCAAGAGCCATGCCTTGAGATTGAGAGATTTGAGGTTCGGATACCAAACCCTCCCCTGGGCACAGGTTAACAGATGGTGATTCCTGGGGAGGTGCAGGGGAGGGTGCACTGCTAAGGACATGAGGAGTGGGTACCAGGGCTGTCTGGCCCAATCTGGAGCAATCAGGATCATCTTGCAGGGTTGAGATCTGATTATGACTAGCACCTTGAACAGGAGAGGGAAGGGGGGAAGGCATAGAGAAACTTCCCTTCCCAACTGAGAAGGAAGGCATCCAGAGGGACTGAGCCCAACACTGGGGGCCTGCAACAAAAAAGGGGAAGTTGGTGATAGTCTGGGGCTGCAAAAAGATCTATCTGCGGGGTGCCCCATCTGGCAAATACTACCTCCAGTACTAGGGGATCCAGTGCCCATTCGTTATGGCCCTGGGAAATCCTGCTGAAAGCATCCGCTAGGACATTGTCCTTGCCTGGAAGGTGAACTGCCGTAAGGGAGGCGTTCAGGAATAAGCCAGAGACTACAACTTCATTGCTTCGTGCACAAGGTCAGAGACCGAGTGCCTCCTTGCTTGTTGATGTACCACATTGCAGTAGTATTGTCTGTTCTGACCTGTACAACCTTGTTCTGAACCAGATGTGGAAAAACCTGGAGTGCTAGAAAAACTGCTCTGAGTTCCAACAAATTGATGTGGAGCAGAGACTCCTGTGGGGACCACAACCCCTGGGTAGTGAGGTCGCCCATGTGAGCTCCCCACCCCAAGAGGGATGCATCTATAGTAAGGGTCAAGGAATGAGACTGGGGGTTGAAGGGAACCCCCTGTCTCAGATTGCTCTGGTCCTGCCACCACTGAAGGGCCTGGATCAGGGTTCGAGTCACTGGGATCAATTTGATTAGAGGGTATGTCCTTTGAGACCAAAAGGCTCTCAAATGGAACTGGACGTCCCTCATCTGAAATCTTGCTCCCTGCACTACTGCTGTAGAAGCAGCCATGTGCCCCAGGAGCTGTAGAAAATGCCTTGCCGGTCAAGAGACCTGCAGGGTGAAAGAGGAGGCCAGACAGACCAAGGTCCTTGCCCTTTCCAGAGGGAGGAAGGCTCTGGCCTCTTTTGTGTTCAGTTCTGCGCCTATGAAGGTGAGAAGCTGGACAGGCTCTAGAACAGACTTTGGAAGATTGAGAAGGAAACCTAGAGATGTGAGCAGTTGCTGAGTTACTTGAAGGTGTAGTTTGACCTGGTCTGGGGACTGGCCTACTATGAGCCAGTCGTCCAGATAAGGAAAGATGGCAATCTTTTGCCTTCTTAAGTGGGCAACTGCTACTGCCAGGCATTTTGTGAATACCTTGCGGGTGGAGGTGAGGCCGAAGGGCATTGCTCTGAACAGGTAATGGCCTGAGGGCAGTTCAATCTGAGGTACTTTCGATGGGAGCTTCTGATAAGAACATGGAAGTAGGCATCCTTGAGGTCCAGGGAGGCTAGCCAGTCCCCTGGCCTTAGAGAGAGGTAAAATAATTCCAGAGTCATCATTTTGAATTTTGGTTTTAAAAGGTGCTTGTTTAGATACCTGAGATCCAGGATGGGCCGCCATTCTCCTGTCTTTTTGGGGTAAGGAAGTACCTGGAGTACAACCTTTGCCCTGGTGTAGGGGTGGAACCTTTCCACAGCTCTGAGAGCCAGGAGGGCAGAAACTTCTGTTCTAGGGCAAGAGCCTCTGATGGATTTGCAGGTGGAAAGGACCTGGCTCTCATCTTCGGAAATTTTTTGAAGCTGAGAACCAGTCCCTGGCTTACTACTTCCAGGACCCATTTGTCTGATGTTAAAGACTTCCAGTCCTGGACAAAGTAAGCCAGCCTGCCCCCTACCGGTAGTGGAGATTCGGCCCTGGCCACCCTATCAGGGAGCCTGTTTTGCAGGGGCTTTGGATTGAGAGGTAGAAGCAGGCTTATTTGAACCCCTTCTGCCTCTTCCTCTAAAGAACCCCCTCTGGGCATAAGCAGAAGAGGAGGCCTGGGCTTGGTAAAAAGGCCTATGAAAAGGCCTGCCCCGGACATGCTGCCTTTGCGGAGTGGCTTGCCTTTCTTTGGCCTGTGCACTCCTATAGGTGGTCCTATACTCATCCATTTTCTTCATATAATTCTCTGTCTGCTTCCCAAACAGAGAATTACCCACAACAGGAAAATCCATAGCCTTAGACTGGTATCCTGTGACAGGGCAGTACATCTGAGCCAGGCCATTCTGCTAAGAGACACAGATGTAGCCATGACTCTTGATGAAACATCATTAGAGTCTACTGCAGCATGAAATTGCACCTTGGATGCCTCTATACCATCCCGCAGCCACCTGCTCCAGCTCCCCTGGCAAGCTGGTCAGAGGCCTGTTTTGCTAGGGCCAGCACAGTATCCCATCTGATTTCTGGTACCTAGCGCATAAGCCATATAATTTGCCTGTCTGAGTCCTAAAGATGCTGCCATGTACTGTTTCTTTGCCATGGCATCCATCCTCCTGGAATCCTTTTCGGGAGGGTGAGAGGCTAGAGGAATATTAGCCTTGTCACAGGCTGCAGCCTGCACTACCCCCACATGGATGCATTGCTGAGAGAGGAACTCCGTATCAGGGCCTGATAATGTATACCTCTTCTCTTGTCCATCCTTTTATCAACAGGAAGGATAGAGTGAGGAGTTTTTAAAATTTTTACTGTCTGTTTCCTAAAGAATTTGTGCAAGGGAATAGACAGTCTCCTAGACTCTGGAATATCCATCATTTCTACATAATCAGGCTCTTCTTGGTCATCAACAGCTTCCTCAGCAGGGAGTTGGAGAGTTTCAGCAACTTCTTATAGAACATAAAATGAGAAGGGATTGAGATAGCCGGGGTGGGGGACCTTGATGGTCTGTCTGGAGATGCCCAGTTCAATGGGCACATCCAGACCTTCAAAATCACATTCACTCCTCATACCCTCCTCCCTTCCTCCGGTTCATAAAATCCTCAAAATCATAATCTTGAACGTGTGGAACCAGCCAACCGAGCGCTTCCTGATGGTGTCGGTTCGGACGGAGCCGGGAAAGAGACTGGACAATTTGAATAGCTTTAGCTATTTCCTCAGCGGTTGAGAGAGAACTTTTGGCTCCACACTAGCTGACTTTCTAGCCTTTAGTTGGAACTGGCCTCTGAGCTGGCTCTTTGTTTGCCCGAGGAAGTATCGCCCTGGTCAGAGGGCACTCTCAGGTCTCGGTTGAACCGAACCGGTTGGCCATTCAGGTCAGCGGACTTTTGGCCTCCCTTTCCCTGAGCCTACCAACTCTCTTTCCACGGTGGCAGCAGGAACATTCTACAAATCTGGCAGTCTGCATTGAGGTGGTCAAACCTCAGACAATATACTTAATAGTGGTGTGTGGGTCAGCCTTAGCAAAGGCTTCCCACAAAGTGGCTACAGCTTGAAACCCAGTGGGTCCGGTTTTCTTTGGGTTTCTCAGACATAGTGCCAGTTTCAACCAAAATCCTGCTCCGCTAGTGGCAATCCGCAGCAGGGACTCTCTTTATCGGTTCCCAACCGTGTCACGTGGTCAGGAAAAACGAATGAAACCGCTTTTAGAACCGAAGAACCGGGAACCGCACTTAAAGTACTAGAAAGTTATTTTAAACTAATCTGATCGGTTCAAACCGAACCGAAAAAGACGCTTACAAGTGCCACACAGAAGAAAATAAACATAAGCCTATCTATTACTTACAATACCACAGACAGAGCTTGAACCGACCGATTGCGGTTTAATTTCGTCAAAAACGAAAATTACACTTTTTAACCGACAAACGAACTGAGCAGCAGGAGAAATTCCAGAGCGATTGTTCAGTGAGGCGGAGTAAAGAATCTGACAGTTTAAGTTTGAGCAACAACAGACAGAGTTTTCAACCGAGTCATGCAAGGTTCCATGCCTGGCATGGAAAGTTAACTTTTCACCTCCGGAGCAGTTCTAACCTGAGTTATACTGCATACGCTATAATATAGCAAGACTTCATGTTGTTTGAAGGACTGTTTGGCCCACCCAGTCTGCCCATTTCCTACTTTAATGGATACAGCTGCAGATCCTAGTTAACCAACAGCCTACTTCTTCCTACCCCACCCCTAGAAAGTACAGTACGTAAGAACTTACCGTGAATAGTAGATCTTTGAGAACAGCTCTGCAGCAGGTTACACTATTAGACTGAAGCCAGCAGGCGCCAGTACCTCACGGAAAATTCTAGCTAGCTATCTTCAGCGGTGACCGCCCAACGCCGGGTCCCGCCCCGACGCCAGGCGAGATACAGGGGCGGTCCCGCCAGATTCCCCAGTTCTCTAGCTGGAGACTTCCGGCCGCAGGCTGACATCGAAATGGGAGACTGAGGATCCACCTTCAGAAGACAAACGGGAAAAAATTCCTGTTAACAAAGGCTTAGCCATGCCTCCTCCAAGGGGGAAGGTGGGCGGGAAGGTATCTGCTGCAAGAGCTGTTCTCGAAGATCTAATGTTACGGTAAGTTCTTACGTAACTGTACTATCTTACTTCGAGACACAGCTCTTGCAGCAGGTTACACCATTAGGACTGATTCCCAAGCAATAGTGCTTGCAAACATTCTGGGAGGAGGAAATAAGAAAGAACGTTCCAGGTCCTGAATCTAGGACAGGAGACCCTGTAGCACTGCTGTAAGCTTTGCCTTCATTGCCGTGAAGCGATGTCCAGGCTATAATGCCTGATAAAGGTATGAACAGAGCTCCAAGTGGCAGCAGCACAAATGGCAGAAGTGGAGACGCTTCAAGTGCTGCAAAGATGTGGCCACGCCTCTGTGGAATGGCCCCGGACTGCACCTGGGAGGGCTTCGCTTGATATCATAACAGTAAGAGATACACTGGACCAGCCAGCTAGACAGGGACTGTTTGGATACTGGTTGGCCCTTCATCCTTTCGTGTAAGGAGACTAAAAGTTGCCCAAAGAGGTAAGCTGCTTAGTTCTGCTCAGGTAGTACCTCAAGCCGCGTGAACATCCAGTGTGAAGCAGCGCCTCCTCTGTTAGAGTAATTAGAAAAGTAGACCGCAGGTCAATATCCTGGTTGAGAGTGAGTGTGGAAACCACCTTAGGCAAGAATTTAGGATTCGTCCTCAGGTATACTCTGTCCCGGTGGAAAATTAAATAGGGCTCTTTGCACATTAGAGCCTGAAGCTCAGAAACTCTTCTCGCTGATGTAACAGCAACCAAAAATAATGTTTTCCACGACAGAAAACATAGCTCGCAATCCGCGGCAGGTTCAAAGGGGGGGAGCGTGAGTTGCTCCAGGACAAAGAGCAAGTCCCAAGGAGGCACTGGGTCCTTAATGGGCGGCCTAAGGTGTAACACACTCACTTAAGAATTCCTACAGGCATCTAATTGTGCCACTGTGCGCTGTCCCATCGGGAGGCATAAGCTGAAATGCACAGAGGTGCACTTTAATCGAGGAGTAGGCGAGACCCGAACGGAAAAGGGAGAGCAGGTACTCTAACACCGCCCACCGACAACCTAAAGGAGAAAGGCCAATGCTTGTGACTTATAGACAAAAACGGCGCCATTTCATGGTATATGTCGCATGTAGCCGGCTTTCTGGCTGCAGAAAGGACTCTCCAACCTCTTTGCGAGACCCCTGGGCGAAGATGGCTATGTCTCTAGGAGCCATGCATGCAGGTTCAGAGAGCTGTAGTCCGGTGGGACCAGTGAACCCTTCTCCTGAGACAAGAGGTGGAGCTGAATGGCAACGGAGCAGAGGTTCCCGGACAGCTGAATTAGCAAAGGAACCAGATCTGTCTGGGCCAGAATGGGGCCATCAGGATCATTGTTGCATGCCCTCATGCAGTTTGAGAAGAACCTCTGGATCAACGGAAGGGAGGAAAGCGAGGAATCTGTCCGCCCAAGAGAGGGACTAACACGCCCCGCCAGAAAACACCAGGCCCTGGATCTAGCGAGCAAAAATTGGGCAGTTTTATGTTGATGGAGAGGCTAACAAGTCCAATTCTGGAGTTCCCATCAAGAAACAGATCCTCTGCTACCTCCTGAAGAAGTTCCCACTGTGAACTCTGGCCTGGGAGCGGCTCAGGCCGCCTGCAATTGTGTTGTCCACCCGGAACATGTACTGTGATCAGGTTCGCCGTGTCGGATTACCCAATCCCACACCCTCATGGCCTCCTGCAAAGGGGTAAGAGTGCGCCTTGTTTGTTGAGGTAATACATCACCGTCTGTTCTGTCTGAAGCAGGAGAGTACTCGCGGATCTCTGACTGAAAATGCCTGGTAGGCATAAAGGACCGCCTCATCTCTAGGACGTTGATATGGAGGTGGGCTCCAGAGGGGTCCCTGCCCTGGGACTTCACCCCTGCCCAGGTGTGCTCCCATCCTAGACCTGAGGCATCTGTGGTGAGGGTTACCTCAGGACGGCGCTTATAAACGGACGCCTATAAAGAGAGTCCCTGGTCTAGCCACTACTGCCAGTCTCGAATCGTGTGTTCGTGATTCTGACCGATGCTGCATGTGGTCTTGCCTTGGTCCCATTGCACCTTGAGCATCCACTGAGCACCCGCGATGTGGGAGTCTTGGCGAAGGACAGTAAGAATGGTCAGTAGCCATGTGTCCGGAAGCAAACGGCGACCGACCTGGCTGGGGCGGTCTTGTTCGACGTAAAGCTCCCTGATGAGGGATCTGATGCGCCCGCCTGTTGTCTGGAAGAAATGCTCTTCCTGAACGGTGTCCAGTACTGCGCCTATGAACTGCAGTTTCATGACGGTACCAGGAGAGACTTCTATGGTTGACTAGGATACCCAGAGATCGAAACAGGACCTGGGTGCTCTGATCGCCTGCAACAACGCCTCTGGAGGCAACCATGAGAAGCCAATCGTCCAGGTATCGGAACACAATAATGGCCCTGTCTCCTTAGAGACTTGCCACGACTGCCATGCATTTGGTAAGACCCTGTGCTGATGACAGCCCGAATGGAAGAGCTCGGAACTGAAGATGATGGTCGAGGAAACTTGAAGAGGAACCTTGTTGCTGCTTGAGCTGTAGGGATGTGCAGGTAAGCGTCCTGCATATCTAGAGATGCTAAAAGGCATCCTGCTTCAGCATGGGAATAAGACCCAGAAGAGTTACTATGCAGAATCTTTTGTAGGCGACTCACAAAT
Source organism: Neoceratodus forsteri (assembly GCA_016271365.2). Lineage (NCBI taxonomy): Eukaryota > Metazoa > Chordata > Ceratodontiformes > Ceratodontidae > Neoceratodus > Neoceratodus forsteri. The sequence goes on along the minus strand of CM057454.1, from coordinate 1,294,355,791 downwards.
TGAGGTCGCTGAGGTCCAGAATCGGACGGAGGTCCCTGTCTCTTTGGAACCAGGAAATAGCGGAATAGTATCCGTGTCCTCACTGAGCCCTCCGGGACGTACTCTATCGCCCTTTTTGTGCAGGAGCGCGCGAGTACCTCTTTTGTCTGATCAATGACTTGTGCTGACCCGGTACCGGGAGAGCAAAGGAGGCCTCGAGGGTGGCTCCGCGAATTTACAAAGTGGCCTCTTCCTACTTAACTGTAGAACCCACCTGTCGGGTGGTTATAGCTCCGCCATCCTGGCAGGAAAATTACACGCGACTCCCCCACCATGACGCCCCGCTGATCCTGAGGGGCGGGGTCAGTTATCAGACTGTATGGTTGAGGGTTCCGCTGGTTGGATTGAGGAGTGCGCTGGCTTCGACCAGCGGATTGTTTTCCTGCCTCGCGAAACCGGAGCCCTCTGATGTGGAACGGGCGACTGTTGTCTCTGCATCCGCTTCACGAATCGGGCTTTGGTTCCTACGTAAAGGAACTAAGCTTGCAGGTACATGGCCTGAACTGACCTCACCGCCTTCCGCCTCTGGAGTTTGGTAATTATCTTCTCTGAGGGTTTACCAAACAAAACTTCTCCTCGATCGGGGCGCCCATGATGTTTTTCTCGGACGCCCAGGGTAAACTGAGACACGGAGCCAAGAGTGCCTCCAGAGGCACAATACGCCTGAAGCTGCTGCTCGGGCCGAGGAGTCCTGTAGAGCAGTACGCTGCTCGAAAGTATTTGGGTTCCCACGTCCAACCCATGCTACAGAGGAGCTGCAACATCTCCTCCTTCTGCTCACCTTCCAGTTTCTCAGCCGCATCCAGATCCCTGCTCCCACAGGGCATTTTGGAACTGCACCATGTGGGTCATTAATTAGGATCTGATGGCGAGGGTAGCGGAAGCATACGTGGCGCCACCCATGGCGCCCTCCAGCTGCTTGGACTCTGGGTCCGTGGCAGGGTGTTTGGGATGTTGCGTGTCTCTGGGACCGGTCATAGAGGCTGTTGGTGACCACAGAGTCGGGCCTGAGGATGCTGAGTCAAGTACTGGTCTTCTTGAGCTCTGTTAAGCGGTCAGCTTTTTCTGCATCGCCAGGAGCTGAATGTGATCGCCCATGCAGCCCTTGGTGACCGCCCACGAAAAGTGTTCACCAAGGGTGGCACCACCACAGGCTTGGGGTCCTTCTGCCAAAGATACTGCGAAGGCGTAGCCTTTGTGCTCTAACTCTTCCGCGATCCCATCCCATGTTCTCTTGGATGAGTCTCGATAATATCCGAGAAATCTAAGGGTCATCCGGGGAGACTTTGGCATCTTAATGGGTCCGAGAAGGGATGAGAGGGGAGATGGGATCTGATGTAGAAAACTTGAACTGTGTCCTCCGTCAAGGTAAACGTTGCGCGCTTTCTGGGTCTCTTGGACTGGGGACCTAGAAGAGGATCTGACGGAGGTCTCTTTATCGAGTCTTCCCTTGAGGGGTCCTGGGCTCCCAGGGAGGAGGTAACCGGCCTGCAGACCCAGATGGAGACGGCGCGAGGAACCGGAGGAGCAACCGTGTAGGAGGAGGAGGAGGAGGAGGAGGAGGAGGAAGCGGAGGAGTGGGAACTGCTGTCCTTTATGTAACCCACCAGGTGAAAAGATCCTTCACCTCTGAAAGGTGCGCCTGACGGCCGCAACCGCCGGGCGCCGTGGACGGTCGCTGGACCCGCGCCGCTCCACAGGGGGCGCAGGGTTGGCGGTGGTTCCTGGGAGTCTCAATAGGACCGGGTCGCCTGCCTGGTCCTCTCGGCTAATCACCTCTCAGTAATGGTCTCCTGACAGACGCCGGTCGGGCTGGGCCTCTTTCAATAGAGCTGACGCCGTCCTACCGCGTCCGTGATGAGTAGGCTGGCGGGCTACGGTCTTCTAGGAGACTTATTTACTCTGGGACCTGTGGCTAGAGGCCGTAGTCGGCGAGTCCGGCCAGGTCCTGTGGTCTTGAGGAGGTGAGCTTTGGTTTTACGAGGAGGCATGAATAGACCTGACGCCGGGTTCAGAATATGAACCCAACTTGTGGTGATGGTGGCGATCCCCAACTTAGTTGTGGGCCTTGAGGACGGCGAAGGCCTGGGAGTTTGGCCTGAGAATAGAAGAAGATTTTCCACCACAGCTGGGAGGCTGAGAGCTGGTCCGAAGGAGAGCGTCGATGAGCCAGAGCCGCGGTCGGATCTTGAAGGGACCTGAAGAGGCCTTCCGTGCTTCTAGATGTTTATGGCCTTCTGCTAAGAATCCCTTGAAGCCATGGACTGAGTTGTTCTCAACAGGAACGCCTGAAGGGCCTTTCTGGCGACGGATCCGGTTCTGCTGTTAAACCCTGGCAGAGCAGACCGAGGTCTGGCTGGGCCTAGCATCGACAGGCCGAAAAGGATCCTTAAAGGGATCTTCCCACAGCTCACTTCGGAGGACCGAGGTCGGGATGACATCAGAGAAAACTGAACTCTGAGAACAAATTTCCTGAGGAAAGACTTACCACGGCCGCCAGAAACTGGAACCAAGGGTCGAGACATGCCGACGCGGAAAGAACTGGAATTTGGGACCTCTTATGTAGTCTTACGCCTGACGCCGGATGTGGACTACATCGTGCAGTCCCAGCTGAAGATAGCTAGCTAGAATCTTTTTCAGGGTCCTGACGCCGCCGGCTTCAGTCCTAATCCTAACCTGCTGCAAGAGCTGTGTCTCAAGTAAGAGTTGCCTTATGACTGTCCCATGCTTGAATTTACCACTGTTTTGACTCCACACCTTCCTCCGAAGGCTGTTCTATGATCCACAACCTCTGTGGAAAAATACTTAAATTACTCTGAGCCTCAATCTTCAAATTGACTTTGTTGATTCCTGAGGTACTTGAAAGTTTCTACTGTCTCCCTCCCCTTTCTCGAGGTTATACGTATTCAGCCCTAAGTCTCTCTTCATGTCTTCCAGTGCAGACTTGCATTATTTTATTCCTCTGACAGCCTCCATCCTGTTCATGTCTTCGGAGATTGGGTCTCAGAATTGCTCTCAGTACTCCAGATGGGGTCTCACCAACGTCTGTACAGAGGGATAATAACTTCCTGCTTTCACTGGTGATGCCTCCTATGCATTCCAGTATCTCAGCCTCCTGATGCCTCACATTGCTTGCCCACTTTAGTCATCTGATATGACTACCTCTGGTCCCTTCTAATTTTGTTGTTGTTAGTATTCCCCATTGTGTACCTTCCCTGGTTTTGTTCTAGGTATTGCCCATTTCAGTACTGAATCTAAGCTGCCATACATTTGACCATTCCCAACCTTGCCAAGCCCTTCTCATCCTTTCTACTTTACCTCCGGACGTCTCTGTTGCAGATCTTTGTGTCTGCAAGAGACATACTTTTCTTCCAGTGCCTCTGCAATGTCGCTTATAAAGACATTGAAGAGGACCGCCCTAATACTGAACCTCATGTACCCCAATTAGTAACCCCCTTTCAGAGGACTCCATTTACTATTACTTCGTGTCCTATTCCGCCAATTCTTTACCCAGGCTGTCATCTGGGACCCACCCCAGGCTGGCTAACTTGTATATTATCTTTGTGACTGTGTCAATGCCTCAAAGTCTAGTAGCTATGTCCACAGCCCTCCCTGATCTACTACTTTGGTCACCCATCAAAGAAATCTATCAGATTTGTCTGGTATGACCTTCCCGCCGGAACCATGCTGATTTGGGTCCTGAGCCCTGCCTCTAGATACTCAACAATTCTTTCCTTCAGAAGTGATTCCACATTTTCCTACCACTGAGGTTAACTAATAGTTCAGGGTTTCCCGTTTCTGCCTTGTTCCCACTTTTGTGAAGGAATCCCATCTGCCCTTCTCCGGTCCCTCGGGACCACCCCATCCTCCCATGATTTATTATTGTGGGGTCATGTGTCACTAGTCTACCCTTAGTTCTTTTAGAATTCTGGATGAATCCTATCAGGCCCCATTGCTTTGTCCACTTCAGTTTTGTGAGTTCTTTCTGAACCCTTTCTTTGAATGGGTTGGTATCAACTTGTATCCAGAGTGTTTTACTGTTTGTTTTAGGTACTTCTCCTTCCTTGTAATACTGAGCAAAATATTTGTTTAGTATCTCTGCCTTTCACAGTCACCCTGCCCACCCTCCTCTTTATGTCTCACTAACCTCCCTTGGTTCGCCCTGATGTACCTATAAAGGTTTTATCCCTTCAATTGAGTTGACTATCTTTTCCTCAGGCCTTGCTGTTCTGACTGCCTTCCAGCTTCCTTTTGCTTTAACTGATACAGTTCTGTCCTGCTCTTTCTGTGATTCCTTGTACTCATGAATGCTTTTTCTTGAACTTCATTGCTACTTCCTTGAGAACCAAAGTGGTTTTACATCGCTTTTTTTTATTTGCTTCACAAAGGCTTGTTACCTGTGTGATGGCAGTTTGTTCCCATTGTTCTTCCACCTCCTTCCTGCTCATTTGCTAGCATTCCTAGGCATCACTTATTTTGGCAAAGTCATCTTAAAGTCCAGTACTTTTCTTTTGTATGGCTTGACTCTATTGCTATGTTTATTGTGAACCATACTGTTTGATGGTCGCTAGTTCCCAGATGGCTACCCACTTTACATCTGTGATCCTCTTCATCTCCATTTGAGAGAACCAGGTCTAAGATGTTCTCTAGTGGCTCCAACATTAGTTGTTCATATGCCTGGGCAACTCGGAATAACCCCACTTTGAAGTGGCTGCTGCACTGCACCCGGTTGACATCTGCATATTCAGATCACCCATCAGCAATATCTCCCTTCGTCTGCCATTCTAAGTATCTTCTTTTTCTATCATTTCCTTTGTCCATTTCCTCCCTGAGAGAAGGGGGTCTGTATACAACCCCAAAGATTTGTGGTGCCATTGGGTCTCCAAATTACCTACAGTGCTTTCTTCTTCCTGTTTTCCTTTTGTTCCGTTGTTTTGATTCCTTCACATATGTGTGCTACTACCCTCCTTTTTACCTCCCTGTCCCCTCCTGTAGATAGTGTATCCTGGTATGTTTATGTCCCAGTTATGGTTTTGTGTGTACCACGCTTCTGTGATGCTATTATATCCAGATGTTCCTCCTCCATCAAGGCCACTAATTCAGGAAGCTGGTACTCAGACTACGGGCATTGGTGTACTCATTGCTTCCATTTTTATGGCTTTACCTCTTTGCAGCATTCCCTGACCTTCTACCTGGTCTTTTCTCATTTAGTACCCTGTTTTGTGGAAAGGCTGATTTTTCTGCTTATCAGTGCCTCCTGACTAGCTTTGCGTTACAACTCATTTAAACCGATTGCTCAAAAGACTTGTCTCTTCCTGGACAGATGCAGACCATTCTGCCAGTATAGGCTGGTGTCCTCCAGGTGAAACCCAGTCCCCAATGAAGCCAACCCCTGTGCTCCACACCATTTTTCACCATTTATTAAACTGCAAAGTACTCACCACTCATGCCATTTACAGGCAGCACCTCAGAGAAGGATGTTGTGTGCTATTGTTCAGGCCCCTCTCACCCTACAAAGTCCTTCTGCACTGCCTAATCTCATGATTTGCCAAGTCATTTGTCCCGGTGGTCAATAACGTCCAGCCAGACTCTGCAGCTGTCTCGTGATCCTGAGGATGCGCCTTGTTCTCCAAGCCATGGCACCAGGCACCTTACTTCAGTTTTCCCTGCTCCCAGTCTCTAATAATTGAGTCCCCCACCAGGAGCTGCTTCCTCTCCTGTGGTGTCCTCTGCCTCCTTCCTGTGGGCTCTCCTTGTGACAGCTGGGTTGTCCTCAGCCTCCTTAGTCTCCCTCTGCGGCATCCATAGGGACTATGCCCCAGAATGGTGTATGGATTGTGTGGAACAACTGACTGGTGCCCTGTTCCACCATCTCACCTCCCTGAGCCCACTGTGGTCCAACTGTTGTGCTTTCCAGAACTTGGAGGTAGTGGTGGCGACTCTGGTGCCCTGGATGGGGAGGTTCCTCCTACCGTCCAGTGTGGCCTGGGGAAGGTTCCCTTACTACTGTCCAGTGTGGCCTGAAGACGGGCAATTCTCCCAGGGCAGAGAGTTGTCTACAAATAGAGCCTCTCAGCCTCCAGAAGACCCCGGAAGACTGCTGCCCCACAGCCATTACATTATTACTCCTACATTATTTTTTGTGTGTCTGTGTGTGATTGGTTTGTTATATAAATATATATATATATATTATATAATGTATGTTTATATTGTGTGCACTGTGCTAGAGGATATGACAGATATGCACCTTGCATTTTGAGGAAAATGTCAGAACCCCAGGTATATTAGAACTATTTCCAGGTGGGTGGGGTGAGGGGTGGGAGGGGTTGGGGCCAACTGGCCTCACTAAACAATCAGCTAAAAGCTCTGACCCACCGCCATGAGTGCCTTCCGTCGCGCATACCTTACACAACAATTTGACAGAGAAAATTCTGCTAATCAAACAGAGAAAAATCCACACATCCAAGTCTCTCAGACACAGAACCTCCCAGCCCCAAAACAGGCCTGGTGGTTCGTGCCTGAAAGCTTGTCATTCCCAAAATAAGTCATCAGCTGTGTTTTTAAACTCTTCCTGCATTGAAAATCTAAGAATTGTACAAACAAACTAAACCTAGATCACCCTCTGTTTTGCCAGACTGTCTTTCCTGTTTCATACTGCAGGTTTTCATGATAACTCCAACCAGTAACTTATTTAAAAATAGTTTAACTATCACAAACCCTACGCACCAGCAGATTATTTTAAAATAGTTTCTGTCCCAAAATCCTAGTAGTCAATCCAGCTACTCATAAGGGAGAACCAAATGCAGTATTCAACACTTGTGAAGTTATCTAAGATAAGCAGAGTTTGCAAGTCTTTTTCAACCTCAGCCACTGTAATTTATTTAAAATAGCTTAACTGTCAGAAAATCCTAGACAATCTAGCTACCCAAGGATCTACCAAATGCAGTATTTTAACCTTCAGTTACTAACAAGATAAAAGAGTTTGTAAGTCCTTCTGGTTGCACTAAATAAATATGTGAATAAAAGCAATTACCAAGTGTAGTTATTTCACTTCCCACAGAATTAAGCAAAAGTGCACGCTTGTTGCAGATATCATGCAATATAGAATTTCACACAGCTACAGCTGAATAAAGAAGTAGGTCCTTCCAGGTCAAGAAATGTTTTTGTGTTCTTCACGCCTTGAGGCGAAGAGAGTGTATGTCTGGGAACTGCACTCCTGTCTGAGGAAGGGTCGCTAGAAGCGAGTCGGAGGTGGGAGAATGGGCCTGTTGCAGGACACTGAGAGAAGGAGAGGGACCGGCGACTGGGCCAGTCCAGCCACTAGGATCATCGGCGCTGGCGTCCAGTTTCAGCAAACTTGACTATCAGGTGCGGGAGAAATGTATAGGAACCTCCTGACTAGTCCAGATCAGGGTCCGGAGGAAGTGTTCCCAGAACTGAGCCTCAATAGTACTGAGCAAGCTAAAATTGAGAGAAGAGGCAAATGATTCACGCCTGTGCCCCACCGCCTGAACACTGTCTAGTACTTGCTTTTTCGGTGTCCATTCACTTGACCTTGACTGATGCGACTGAGCATCCACCAGAGTATTGGAGTTTGCCTGGAGGTGAATATTGAGAGGCTGACCCTAGGAGAATGAGAGACCAGTCGAGCCCAAACAGAGTATTCCTGATCTGGACACCCTGCTTGTTTATGTAGAACATTGCAGTGTTTCCATTTGAATTTGAACTACCTGTCCATGCGGGAGCTTAGCCTGAGAGCTTGTAAGACTGTTCTGAGTTCCAAGATTTGTGTGCACTGTGACTGGGAGTCCAGTTGCCACTGAGGCACTGTCTAAATGAGCCCACAGCACAAAAGGGAGGCATCTGTGGTGACACTTTGTGGGCAGGAGTTTGAAAGGGAACCCTGTCTGTAAATTTGTAGGGTTCTTCCACCACAGCAAGTTTTGAGAACAGCCAGACACAGGTATCAACTGAAATGTGTGCTCTGAGACCAGTGAGCTTTGAGGTAGGTTGCAGGAGTCCATCCTGTATCTGACCCTGGACATTGCAGTCATAGACCATATGTCCCAGCAGTTTGAGGAAGTCTGTTCTCTTGGCTGTCCCTGGGTGAAAGAATCTGCCACTGAAAGGAAATCCTGAATTTTTCCGTGGAGTGGTGCATATCCCTTTGAGTGTCCAGCTGTGCCTCGTCAAGGTAAGCAGCTGTGTTTCTGGTGAGATTTCTGATTTACCAGGAAACCCAGACCTTAGAGTGCATTGTGAGGGAAAGAGACCTTGACCTGGCAAGGAGACTTTGCTATTATGAGCCAGTTGTCCAGATAGGGTAGAGAGCACCCAGTCTCCTAAGATGTGCTGCTACCACTGTGAGACACTTGTAAAGACTTGGGGCAGTATGACCCATACTGCAGAACTGATGGTGACCAAGGAAGTTTGAGCTGAAAACTTCTGTCTGATCTCTTATGGGTAGGGAAGAAGGCGTTTTTAAGTTGAGGGAGGCTAGCCAGTCTCCTGCTGTAAGGACTGTCTGACTATGACAGAGTGACCATTTGAATTTGGTTTTTTCAGATGTTTGAATAAATATTGAGACTCCAAGACAGGTTGCTACCCTCAGTTTTCTTTTGTGTCAGAAAATACCTGGAGTAGGCCTTGCCTCTCATGGTGGGACCTTCCTGCTCATAAAGCCAGAAGGTTTTGTTTCATTTCAACAGTTATCTGTGTTGGGGACAGAGGTCTTAATACCTGGGTACGCTGAGGTCTGGCAGGCGCTTGAACTTGTAATGACAGACCTTTCACTATCTTCAGTACCCACTTGTCTGACGGATGAGGACCGGTGCTGAAGATACGAAAGAGTCTGCCTAACCGAAACTCAGGGCGACCTGGACACTCACATCGAACTACTGAGAGGCAGATGGCTAGGTAGAGGTATCTCTTTGGCCTTTCTGCCCCAGACTGAAAGACCCTATACTGGCAGCTGATTGTATAGGATTGTAAGGCCTGGGAACAAAAATTCTGCCCTACTGCCACTAGGATGGGATCTCTGAGGGGTGGAGAGTTTAGGCTTGATGAGTGACTTCACAGAGGCCTACTCATCCACGTTTTCATGAAGTCAGGATTCTGTAATCAACAAATATATTTTGATACAGGGAAAATCCATGGGCTTGTTCTGAATGTCTGTGGTGGGACTGTTGTTCTAAGCTGTGTGTACATCTCAGAGAGATGGCAATGGGCCATCGCCTCAGAGGCTGCATCGTTGTCATCGCCATATGGAACTGGTACATAGTAGCTTCCTGGCAGTTTTGATGTATCCACCAGCTCCAAACAAAATCTGATCTACGTGAATAGCCTAGACAGATTTTCAAAAGGCTTTCTGACATTTGGCTGTGAATGCCACATAAAAAGAAAGCCTGAGAACCAGGGAAGATGTAGCATACATCTTCTTTGCTAAATAGTCAATTTTATTGGAAACCTTGTCAAGGGAGAGGGCAACAAGGAGACTCCAGCTTTCTCACAAGCTGTCTGCTACTTTAGTGGCTACGGTGTGCAGACAGGAACTTGGTACCATTTTTAGACAATTTATATTTTCTCTTAAGCCGCTTATCAACTTCTGGTACTGAAGTGGGGTGTTGAAGCACCTTCATGGTATTTTTTCTAAATGCATTATAGAAAAGGACAACCAGGGTCTTTGAGGATGAAAGACACTTCATCTGCCTATAATCTTTGTCTTTATCGACATCCTGGTTGGGCTCCTGCTAAGGGAGGTCCAGGGTATCCAGCATAGCTTGTATAAATGTAAACATAGAAGAAGGATCCTCATGGTCACCCAGGGGGATCCCCAAGGTGAGGATCCGGGGACTCCTGAGGCTCAAGACCGCCAAAATCCATGACAGGGGCATCATAAAATTGATCATCATCTGCGTCACCCTCACAGTCCACAGAAGAGAGAACTATGGAAGAGTGCTTGCCAGCCCCAGTAAATCGAGGACCCATCTTCTTAAGGGTCTCAAACAGTTGCCCTGCTTTTTCCATATTCTTGCACTGACGGAAGATCCTGCACAGTCTGTAAGTGTTTTGTTTTTTTCTGTATGCTTTAAGCAGCCTGTTGTCTTGCTATTGGCTTTCCCAGGAGCATACCTGTCTTGACAGAATTTATTTTTAGCCACTTCATCACAGGCTTGACTGCAAGCTTTTTTCGCTACCTTAATATTTTTCAATTTGTGAGGAATTTCATCTTTGGGAGCATTATTTTTTGGCTGGGATCTGGAGGGTTCCTCAGCACCTCTGCTTCTGGTATTAGTACTTCTGAATGGCCCCTTGTTGGAAGCCTTTGATTTATCCTCAGCCATAATAATCAAAGGTTTGTCTGCTGTGTTTGCCAATTTAAGCAAAGCAAACCAGTTCTGGACCTACGAACTGAGTGCAGGTTTCTGCAAAAATGCCACCGGCCAGTCCTGCCCCAGTTAATAAACTCTGTCTATTACTAGCGCCTTTTTTTTTTTTTTTGTTTGTAAAACTGGGATCCATACCAGTACCAATCTTAATAGAAACCCAGTAATACTCAACTGCACATAGGTGGCTGCTGAACCCTTACGGACAGTCCTGACACAGATGATACCAAGGTCCAGTAATATAATAAAAAAGGCTTCTCATAATTGCCAATCTAGAGAGAACCCCCCAGACAACTGTTTAAATTTGAAATCTATTGCAGGTGCCTCGTGAACTCCACGAGGTCGTAAGGTAAAAAACAAGGCAACTGTCCTTTAATCTGGATCGTTCCTCACAAGAATTTTGCTCTTCACAAATGAAGGAAACTGCTGAAAATAAGCACTATGGTAAAATTAGGCTTTAAACTAAATAGTTCTAGTAAAATAATCAAATAGCTGCTATGCGCTAAAATAAAAAATGTGCTTAGGCTAATGAAAAGTAAAACTAAAGGAAATCATTTATGAGGAAAACTTACCTAGATAAGCACTAGGAGGTTGTCAACAAAGAATGTTGGGAGACACCTCAGAGGCTAGATTGCTTAGTCCAGCGTAGAAAAAATTCTGAAGTATTCAGCAGCTCTCACTCAGTTCACACCCCCACCCGTCTTTTGACTGGCTTGGCCCTATTCTCATTTAAATCTCTCTTAAAGGCACACCTCCGGGGCAGCTGCACCTAGCTAGCTAAGTGCAAAAAGTTACTGATGCTAAAGGAATCCTGGGGTAAGAAGAACAGGTTACTCACCTGTAACAGTAGTCCTACGAGTGGTATATGTTGTTCAACCACACTCTCTGGCATGTCCCTTTCCCCTTTAAATCTTGCCAGAAGTCTTCAAGCTGGCTCCTCCCACCCACCCGGGTGGTATATACCTCAGCTCCACCCCATGATGCCAGATCTCAGCCCGCTGGAAGCAAGGTTGTGCGCCTAAAGCCGGGGAGGTCGGGTGGGTGCGTGTGGATGAACATATACCACCCCTAGAACTACTGTTACAGGAGAGTAACCTGTTCTTCTAGGAGCGTGGATATGTTGTTCATCCACACTCTCTGGCAGACTCCAAGCAGTTCTCCGGGAGGAGGGAGGCAAGGCGCATACCCCCTACATAGGAAATAAGAGATTGGAGAACCGAGGCCCCAAACCAGCATCCCGGCGTGACTCCGAGGCTCTATGTGGTAGCGGGAATGAAGTTGCTTTGCTGGTTCCAGGTAGCAGCCCAACAGATTTCTGGATAGGATGACCCTGAAGCAGCCACCATGCAGCAGCATGGCAGGTAGAATGAGCTCTTTTCCTCTGGGAGGCTCAATGCCCGCTAACTCACAGCACACAGACCTATGCATGTAATCCATCTTGCAATGGTCCTGCTGGCTGTAATCTGTAGAAGCCGGATTCAGCTGAGGACAAAGCCAGTGCACTTTCCCCCAATCTCTCCTTATAATAGGAGAGAGCACGCCTGAGGTTCAGAGTATGGAGCCTGTACTCGTGTCCGAGGTGTGGTTAGGGTAGTATATCAGCAGAGTCAACACTCTGTTGTGTGAAATTCAAACACTTGGAAGGGAATTTCGTTGGGAGCGAGGACAACTTTGTCCTTGAGGAAGTATTCAGACAAGGGGAGTCCTAAAGCGCCTGGAGTTCCCTGTCCTTCTGGCTGATGGATAGCCACCAGGAAGGCCGTCTTCCACAAGTGTGAGAGCTCACACTTGTGCATATGTTAAAATGGCTTGCTCATGAGCTTTGCCAAAACCAGCAGAAGATCCTAGAGAGGTGGAGGTTTATGCACGGGAGGGGATATGTGACCCAGGCCTTTGAAGAAGCACCCGACCACTGTCTCCTGAGCCAAAGTCGGCCGACTCGGGCCTGGCCACCCTGTAAGCAGAAATGGCTGCCAGGTGCACCTTAGGGTCGATGACTGTCGACCCCCTCTGGAGAGAGAACAAAGGTAGTCTACAATGTTGGCCACAGAGAAGGATAAGGGGTCCAGACTCTTACTCTGGCACCAAATGGAAAACCTTTTTCCATTTGAAGGCATAACATTTCCTGGTCTGATTCTTATGAGATGCCTCCACCACAATGTAGACATCCTCGAAAGAGCCAGAGCCTGAACCTCTAGCCACCAGGTACCAGGCTGTGAGGTGCAGGGATTGAAGGTCCAGATGGAATACCTTTCCTGGTTCAATAATATCAGGTCCGGGTGTGTACAAAGCCACACCGGGGGGCTGAGGCTGAGGAGATCTGGGTACCAGAACTGGCGTGGCCAATCTGGGGCTACCAGGATCACCTTCGCCTTGTCCCTCCTCACCTTGAGTAACACCTTGTGGAATAAGGGAAATGGAGAAAAGGTGTAGAGGAGGCCTGGGTTCCACGGCCTCGAGAAGACATCCCCCTGCAGCGAGCCCTGCTGCGGGGGGTGGGCATGGTACAGTCTCAGCTTGGTGTTTTCCCTGGAGGCAAACAGGTCCGCCAATGGTTTTCCCCAATGGGAGAACAGACTGTAAGCTACCTCTGGATGGAGTGACCACTCGTGGGACGTCTGGCCTATGCGGCTGAGAGCATTTCTCAGTTGGTTCGAGACTCCTGCCAAGTGGATGGCCAGGAGATCCGCCAACAACCTACCTCTATTTAGGGTCCAGATGCGGGCAAGGCTTCCCGGTACAGCAGACGGGAGTGCGTATGCCCTGTTTTGTTGAGGTAGCATGGTCATTGTCTGCCTGGACTTGAACCACTTTGACCCCGGAGCTGAAGAGCTGAAAGCTAAGAGAGCCAGTCCGACTGCTCTGAGCTCCAAAAGGCTGATGTGGCATCAGGACCTTAGGGATCCAGAACCCGTGGGTCCTGGTTTCCCCTGGGCCCCCAGCCCATGGAGAGGCATCGGGTCAGGACGACAGTCAGCTCTTGGCAGAAAACGGGATCCTTTCCTCAACCATTCTGGGACGGTCCACCATTGGAGAGCATCCCACATCTCTGGCTATAGTGACCAGCTGGCTGACTGACCATGCGCTTGAGTCCACTGGGCAGCCAGTCCCACTGGAGGGGTGTGTGCCACCTGGCCTAACGGACCACTGAGGTGCCTGCCGCCATGTAACCCAAAAGGCGCAGAAAGTCCCAGGCAGGGTGCAAGTGCCAACCAGAAATGATCGAGGAAAGAACCTCCACCCTGTCCGCTGGGGAGCCGAGCTCTGCCCCGAAGGAAGCCCATCACTGGAGAGCCGCATTGAAATCTCGACTTGGCCTCATGGATCAAGAGGCCAAGCTGGTAGCAGGTTCAAGGCCAGATCCCTGAACTTCCACCTCCTGAAGGGAGAACCTGCTGAGCCAGTTGTCGAGATAAGGGTATCTGAACTCCTCGGGACAGCCAAGATGTGGGCCGCTACCACTGCAATGCACTTGCTGAAGACCCATGGGTCATGACAGGCTGAACGGCATGGCTCGAACTGGGAGCAGGGTCCCCTCGACCCTGAAGTGGAGGAACCGCTGGTGGGACGGACGGATTGGGACATGAAAGAATGCATCCTGTAGATCCAGTGAACAGAACCACGTTTCGCTCCAGGGATGGTATGATCTGGTTCAGAGTTACCATCCAGAAGGTGCGAGACCAGAGATATTGATTCAGGTTGTGGCGATCTAGGATGGGGCGCCAACCCCCCGTCCGCTTGGGCACCAGGAAATACCTGGACACGAAGCCTGGGTCTGTCGGAGGATCCAGCACGGGAGCCATCGCCTCCTTGCAGAGGAGCTGAAGGTCCGACTGAGGCCAGCAGAGATCCTTTCCTCTCGAGGGGCATGGGCTTGGCTGGGAGGGTACTGCTTGAATTCCAGAGGCAGTCCCTGGCCGACCACTTCCAGAACCCACCTGTCTGAAGTGATACCAGACCAGGCGGAAAGAAAGTGGTGGAGCCAGCCCCCCACAGGATGGCCCAGAGCTTGCATGACGGGTGTAAGGGTGGCAACCCCCAACCGGTCACTGAGCAGCCTTATAGGAGGAGGAGGCTCCTGGACCAGCACCTCGGCCTCCTTTATGGAGCTGTTGGGGACCCTGCTTGGGCCTGGGGTGCCAAGCTTGAGCCTGCTGCTGCTGGCCTCCTTGAAAGGAGGGCTGTCTAACCGCAGGGGAAGAGTGCCGAAAAGGCTTCTTCTTGCGCTTCTGCTGGTTCTTGCCCGAAGAACCCTTCTCAGAGGTAGCATCCAAGGTGGCCCTGGACTGTTCTATGTGCTGGAGGTGACCAGCCACTCCCGTACTGAAGAGGTCGGTGCCTAGGAAGGGCACGTCAGCTAACCTGTGCTGAGTATCAACCAGAAAAGAGGATAACCTCAGCCAGCTACTGCGGCTGCTAAGGAGCAGGCACAAGAATTTCCAATGTCCAGGGCCATCTGGAGCTGCTGTTTTGCAACAGCATGGCCCTGGTCATGGACTTGCTTCACAGTGGTCTGCATGTCGACCGGGAGATGAGGGAGGACTTCATCTAACGACCCTAAGAGGGCGTGAGAGAAGTGTGCCATGATAACAGCCAAACTGGCCTAAAGAAGGCCTAAGGAGGAGGCTGCATAGACCTTCCGGGCAGAATGGTCCATATTCTTGGACTCCTTGTCCAGGGGTCAGTCAGCGTCAGCTGAGCTGCCAGTGCGTCTGAACACAGAAGCACTCACAAGGCTTTTGGCCGAGGGATGCTCTGTGAACCCCGGCAGGGACCCCATGGGTACCGTATACTTGCGGGCCATGCAGGCAGACGTCACTGAGCAGGGAGGCAGGACACTGCCAGAGCTCAAGGGCCGGGCTAACAAAGGCTTCGCCACTGAAAGGCTTCCATCGGGTATCCCCTTTTGAGATATACCATAACGGGGTATTCCGCTCTTGTTCTGAGTAGGCTCCAGGGCATTCCGTTTATCTGGAAATCTGATGGAGGATGCTTCTGAAAGAGGAAGGATCTCCAAACTCGTTACTGATGACTGTCATCCCCGGATCAGTGCAAAACCAGTGGCATCAGAGTCCAAGAGTTTAGATATAACAGTCTCCTCCGCCTATGTCTCCCTCAATGTGCCGAGGGCGATTGGGGACAACAGTGATGGACAGACGACGGGCCAATCTGGTGTCTGTCCGGTCCTCTTTCGAGGGAGCCCCTCCCTGAGGCTGCTTAGGTGTCGGCTCCACCAAAATCGGTGGGGGAGACCGTAACAGGCCGAGTCAGAATACGGGCCAGCCCCACGGGTGGGGGAATCGAAGCCTTCGGTTCTGGAGGGGTCGGCATCGGCCTGGGAGGTGGAAGCCAAGTAATGGTCAGTGCTGCCGGTGGAGCCGGCCTTTGACCGATCAGAATCAGATGTTGTCACATAAGATCCTCATAACGTCGACCGAATCGCCTGGTCAAGTCCCTCCTCGTCCAGGAGGATGAGGATCGATGGCGACGCCTCTTTCTGGAGTGTTTGTAACATTTCTTCGGCTTTCTCGACTGAGGGGGTCCTGGTCCCCATTGAGACCGACGGGGTCGGCTGGTTCGATAGGGGGACGCCGGAGTCGGGGATAACCGAGGTTCCGGAACGGTTTCCTCGATGAGATTACCTGAAGGTACAGTCTCCTCACTGGGAAAAGAAAGAACTGGGGTCCATTCTAAGGAATCGTCGAGAGGAGTCGCCGATAAGGGCTCGATGGGATTGAGCATAATTTCAGCTGGTTCGGTCGTTTTCTCAGTCTCGGTGCCTTGGCCCGACGGAAGAACCGTAAAGCCGACGGCCGAGGATGTGATCTCGACAGGAGTGGAGACCGCGTGTTCCTGTGACTAGGACCTCTCTCGGTCCCAGGAGCATCTTCTTCTGGAGGAAGACTACTTTAGGGTCCTTGTCCCTCTTCCAAGGGCAGGAGGAGTGCCAGGTCCGAGGCGCCTCACCCTGGTGGGGAGAGACTGGCACAACTCCGAAGGAACTCGTGGAAGCCGAGCCGAGGTTGAGTGGAACAAAGCAGTTTTGAGTGGCCAAAGCCTGAGCCGCTTTCTCTCCTGAATGCCTTCATCTGTTCCAATTGCTCGCAGATCCCGTACATGGAAACCACCACCGCCTTGATTTCATCGCGTTTCCTTTTTCTCCGCCCCCATTTGAAGGCTACTTTGCAGTTGTCCAGAATGCTGGGATGGAAGGCCAAACAAATAGTACACGACGAGGTGTCATGTCCAATGCCGAGGCAGTACACATGCTAGGTGGGATCAGTGCGACATTTTCGGTCAAGAGGACACCGGTGAATTCTAGGACGATTTGTCCTCCACATCCTAATCAGAATTTGCAACTCTAACGAGTTTGATAGCAAGTTGCGTAAAACTGACATTTGAAACCAGGGTCTATGAAGTACAGAAGTAGCATAAGGGTCTACTGTATATCTTTCCCAGCGGAAAGGAAGATCTGGCGTCATGGGGATGCAGAGAAGGATATGGGTCCAGACTTTACCCTGCCGGTCGGGTCGACTTTTGGCTAGGAGACAGTGGTCGGTGCTTCTTCAGTCTGGTGGGTGGGAGGAGCCAGCTGTGACCTCCGCAAGTTTAAAGGGGAAAGGGACATGCCAGAGAGTGTGGATGAACAACATACCCACGCCTCCTAGAACTGTTACTGATTTTACTTGTTGCTCCTCTCACATATGACAACTTTTACAGGGCACTAGCTCATCTGTACTTAGTAGTGTTTACTGAAAGAAATTCGGAACCTCTTGTAAAAAGAATGTACTGTAAAATTGCCCTTAGCATTAGGAAAATATTACACCAAACTGACTGCCTTTCAGCACATTTAGGACTAGTAAACCTCTGTTTAGCCACATAGCTGTTGAATGGGCAAGCAAATGTTTATGCTGTACGCCCTGGATCAGTATCGGCCTCCACAGCCATCAGTGCGTTACTCTAGTTTCAAATGATAGTACTCCTTGGGGGGGGGGGCACCATCCCAATTCAAAGGTGAATCATTCATAAGGTAAACTACTGCATTTTAAGTGGTAGGTTTTGTTTTTAGTCCTCAAGTCTACAGCACAATTAAAAGTTTCTCTACCCTGTAGAAACTGTCCCGTATGGTTTTAATTTTATAAAACAAAACACACGCCGTCATGGGCTGCATAAGTGTAGTGGTCAGGAATGTTTCTATCCAGTTGTGACTTGACATGCTTCAAAACTGTTGACAAAAGCGCGTGAACCTTTGAAGAGAAAGTGTGCATTGTAGTGTAGAATCTTGGTCACTCTGAATTTGATATATAAAGATTCACCTACTTAAAGTAAATTAGAGGACTGCAAATTAGCTGGGACCCTTCAGCTTCATAGGTTCAGATCCTCCGTGAGGGACAAGACTTTTTATTCCACATACTCAGTTGGGTGTTGGTGATTTATTAGACTGACAGTCACCCAGTCATCCCCCTGCAGCTGGCTCCTACACCAAACTGCACCCTGTCTGGGTAATGCCATGCATCCCCTGAATTATCTTGGTCACCCTTCTCTGTATTCTCTCCAGCCTGTCCTTGTCCCCTTGCAGGTGGGACCTCCACAATTAAACTCCATTGCTTTGAACTCCTTCCCGCACATACAGGGTTATGCCCCCCTTTTTACCCTAGCTCTTCTAAATAGGTTGTACCCTTGAAGTTTCACCTCCCAGCTATGTCCCTCCATCCACCATGTTTCTGTTACTAGGTCTGGGTTCTCCAGCACCACCACCACCTCCAGGTCTGCCATTCTGTTCCCCAGGCTCGTCATGTTGGCTAGACTTTCCATCTACCCCCCACCCACCCTAATAGAAGCCCATCCTTAATCTGTCCCTTGCCTCCTGTGCTGGTGGAATGCAAGCTAGTTGTCCCAGTTATGCCGAGAACCTTTCTCCAGGTGCTGCACCACCCCTTCTAGTTTAGATATATGCGACTATATGTTGTGTACATGGCATGCAGCTCACTAATCAGCAACATTAACAACCAGCCTGGAATAAACATTTGACCCCAAGATACAGCAGTCTTTAATTAGGTACCCTGGAAAGCTGTCTTGGTGACTATGACATCAGCAGTTAGTGAGTTGCATGTCATCTGCAAAGCATATAGTTGCCTTAGGTGACGGCCTTTGATCGGGCTCTCCCAAAGCCATCACAGCACATAGAAGCAGCGCCTCCTCCCGCTGGTGCTCCTCCGAACTAGCGCCCGAAGAAGCATTACTCAGGGTTATATATAAAATTCAGAGTGCCAGGATTCTACACTACAATGCACACTTTCTCTTCAAAGCTTCACACATTTTTGTCAAAAATTTCAAAGTATGTCATCATGACACAACTGAATAGAAACATTCCTGAACACTATACTTATGCAGCCCATGACGCGTGTGTTTTTGTTTTATAAAATTAAAACCATACAGGGCAGTTTCTACACAGGTAGAGAAACATTTTTGATTCTGCTGAAACTGGGGCTAAAGAAAAATTACTCACCTTAGTAATGTTGTTTCTTCTAATGGAGTCTTGCTATATTCTGACATTTGCAGCGAGTCCCAACCTTCGAACTGCCCCAGAGATGAAAGAGTTAACTTTCCATGCCAAGGCATGGAATGTTGAGCTCAAGCTCGGTTGATACTCTGTCTGTTGTTCTTCAAACTCAAACCGCCAGATCTTTACGAGCCAAACTCACTAAGGTCCTGTGTGTAAGCTGTAAACTCACACTAGCCAACTGGCTACTAACATAAAACACATTTTTGTCCCAACACAAAGACTCAAGTCAGGAGACCCAAAATGAAAACACAACACCCACTCACCCCAAAAAGAAGGGTGAACAAAGGGTGGCACCTACTATGCTGATGACTGCACTGCCCACCCACATCCCAAAAACAGAGGTTCTGAGAGGGGTAGAGAGAGGTCAGAATATAAGACTCCATTAGAAGAAACAACATTACTAAGGTGAGTAATTTTTCTTCAAACAACATAAAGTCTTGCTATATTCTGACATATGCAGACTTCATAGCAGTACCTCCATGGAGGAGGGACAGAACCTACTTAGGAAATAGTCTCTGAAGCACAGCTGTGTTGAAACCGAGCATCACTCCTAGCCTGGATGTCCAGGGAGTAATGCTAGGTGAAAGTGTGAACTGTTTTCCAGGTAGCTGCTTGACATATCTCTAGAATAGGATGTCCCTGGCAGCAGCCAGGGAAGCAGCTGCACCTCTGGTAGAGTGAGTCCCCAGGCCTGAGGAGGAACCTACCCAGCTTTTCATAACAGAATTGATACAGGAGACAATCCACCTGGCAATGGATCTTTAGTGGCAGGTTTCCTTTAACAACCTCACCATAAGTGAGGAACAGTTGAGGAGTCAAACCTGTGACCCTTTGGTACTCTATGTAGTAACTAATGGCTCTTTGACATCTAACTGTGCAGTCTCCTCTCCAGAGGAGGAATGGTCAGTGAAGTACACAGGAAGAGACATAGATTAAGGTGGAAATTGAAACCACCTTAGGCAAGAACTTCCTGTTAGTCCTGAGGACCACCTTATCTCTATGAAAGAAGATAAAATCAGGCTCCACTGATAAGCTTGTAATTCACTTATGCCTGGCAGAAGTGATGGCTACCAGAAACACAGTCTTCCAAGTCAAGTACTTAACCTCTGCTGAAGATGGGGCTCAAAAGGGATTGCATAAGCTGAGCAATGCAAACATTGAGGTCCCAGGCAGGGGCAGGGGCCCTGAATGGAGGGTTGGTGTGAAGCAATCCCTTGAAAAACTTGGAGAAAACCGGGTGAGCTGAAAAGAGAAGAGGGCTTACCTGCTGAAATAAAAGCAGACTCAGCTGCCAGATGCACCTTCAGTGTAGCTGGTCTTAGCCCCAAGCTATTTAAGTGAACCATATAACCAAGGACTGAGGGCAGATCAGCAGATTCTGGGGAAATATGCTTCCCAGAGCACCACATGGAAAATCTTTTCCATTTAGAATTATAAGTAGCCCTGGTGAAAGGTCTTCTAGAAGCCTTCAGGACATCCAATACACCTTGGGAGAGGTGTAAATCAGCAAACTCCAGCTCTTCAAGAGCCAGGCCTTGAGATTGAGAGATTTGAGGTTCTGGTACCAAACCCTCCCTGAGCACAGGTTAACAGGTTGTAATTCCTGGAAGACACAGGGGAAGATGGACTGCTAAGGACAGTAGGAGCGGATACCAGGGCAGTCTGGCCCAGTTCTGGAGCAATCAGGATCATCTTGCAAGGTTGAGATCTGATTTTGACTAGCACTTTGAACAGAGAGGGAAGGAGGGAGCAGAGAAACTTCCCTTCCCAATTGAGAACTAATGCATCCAGGGGACTGAGCCCAACACTGGGGGTCTGCAGCAAAAGGAGAAGTTGGTGATTGTCTGGGGCTGCAAAAGATCCATCAGGGGTGCCCCATCTGGGGAAAAAATCACTTCCAAGACCAGGGATCCAGTGACCATTCGTGATGGCCCTGGGAAATCCTGTTGAGAGCATCTGCCAGGACATTGTCCTTTCCTAGTAGGTGAACTGCCGTGAGGAGGTGTTCAGGGAGTAAGCCAGAGACCACAACTTATTGTTTCAGTGCACAAGGCCGAGACCGAAGTGCCTCCTTGTTTGTTGATGTACCACATTGTGGTGGTGTTGTCTGTTCTGACCTATACAACTTTTGTTCTGAACAGATTTGAAAAAGCTTGAAGTGCTAGAAATACTGCTCTGAGTTCCAACAGATTGATAAGGAGCAGAGATCCTGAGGAGACTACAACCCCGGGTGGTGAGGTCGCCCATGTGAGCCCCCCACCCCAAGAGGGAGGCATCTGTAGTAAGGATTAAAGAGTGAGACTGAGTGACAAAGGGAACCCCTTGTCTCAAATTGTTCTGATCCTGCCACCACTGTAGGGCTTGGATCAGGGTTCAAGTTACTGGGATCAGTATGGTCAAAGGGTCCTTCCTTTGAGACCAAAAGGCTCTCAAATGGAACTGAATGTCCCTCATCTGAAATCTTGCTCCATGCACTACTGCTGTAGAAGCAGCCATGTGCCCCAGGAGCTGTAGAAAATGCCTTGCTGGTCGAGACACCTGCAGGGTGAATGAGGAGGCCAGAGAGACCAGGGTCCTTGCCCCGTCCAGGGGAAGGAAGGCTCTGGCCTTCTCTGTGTCTAGCTCTGCCTCATGAAGGTGAGGGAGCTGGACAGGTTCTAGAACTGACTTTGAAAGATTTAGGAGGAAACCCAAAGAAGTGAGCAGTTGCTGAGTTATCTGTAAGTGTAACTTTGATTTGGTCTGGGGACTGGGCCTACTATGAGCCAGTCGTCCAGGTAAGGAAGATGGTAATTTTCTGCCTTCTTAGAGAAGCACGTTACTGTCAGGCATTTTGTGAATACTCTTGAGCAGAGGTGAGGCCAAAGGGCATTGCTCTGAACTGGTAATGGCCTGAGGGCAGCTAACCTGAGGTACTTTCCGATGGGAGCTTCTGATGAGAATATGGAAGTAGAGCATCCTTGAGGTCCAGGGATGCTAGCCAGTCCCCTGGCCTTAGAGAGGTAGAATAATTCCAGAGTCACCATTTTGAATTTTGGTTTTAAAAGGTGCTTGTTTAGGTATCTCAGATCCAGGATGGGCCGCCATTCTCTTGTCTTTTTTGGGGTAAGGAAGTACCTGGAATACAATCCTTGGCCCTGGTGTAGGGGTGGCACCCTTTCCACAGTTCTGAGAGCTAGGAGGGAAGAGACCTCTGCATCTAAGGCAAGTGCCTTTGATGGATTTGCAGGTGGAAAGGATCTGGTTCTCATCTTTGGAAACTTTGAAGCTGAGAACCAGTCCCTGGCTTACTACTTCCAGGACCCATTTGTCTGATGTCAGAGACTCCCAGTCCTGGACAAAGTAAGCCAGTCTGCCCCTACAGGTAGCTGAGGATCGGCCCTGCCACCCCATCAGGATGCCTGGCTTGGCAGGGGCTTTGGGATGAGGGTGGAAGCAGGCTCTGCTTGTACCCCCCGCCTGCTCTCTAAAGAACCCCTGGGCATAAGCAGAAGAGGAGGCCTGACTTGGTAAAAAAGGGCCTCTGAAAAGGCCTGCCCTGCCCCTGGGAAGCTGCCTTTGAGGAGTGGCCTGCCTTTCCTTGGCCTGCACCCTTATAGGTGGTCCTATACTCATCCATTTTTTTCTTCATGTAATTCTCTGTCTGCTCCCCAAACAGAGAATTACCCACAACAGGAAAATCCATGGCCTTAGTCTGGGTATCTTGTGACAGGTTAGTACATCTGAGCCAAGCCATTCTTTCTGCGCTACAGATGTAGCCATGACTCATGATGACACATTGAGTCCACTGCAGCATGGAACTGCACCCTGGATGCCTCAATACCTTCAGCAGCCACCTGCTCCAGTTGCTCTGGCAAGCTGGCCAGAACCTGTTGCAGAGCCATGACAGTGTCCCATCTGGATTTCTGATATCTAGCAACATAAGTATAATTGTGCCTTCTGGGTCCTGCATTATGCGCAGTCATATAGACATATGTCCCAGCAGTTTGAGAAATATCTGCCGGTCTTGGCTGTCCCTGGTGAAAGAATCACCACTGAAAGGAAATCTGAATTCCTTTCCCAGGAGAAAGCATATCCCTTTGAGTGTCCAGCTGTGCCCCATAGCTAGCAGCTGGGTTGGTTCGGTGAGATTTCTTTAGATTTACCAGGAACCCAGAGACCAAGAGCATTCTGTGAGGAAAAGAGACCTTGACCTGGCAGGAGACTTTGCTACTAAGAGCCAGTTGTCAGATAGGGGTGAGGCGACACAGTCTCCTAAGATGCTGCCACCACTGTGAGACACTTGGTAAAGACTCTTGGGCAGAGACAACCAAAGGGAACACCGGTGAACGACAGTGACCAAGGAAGCCGAGCCTGAAAAACTTCCTGTCAGATCATATGGGTATGTGGAAGAAGGTTTTTAAGTTGAGGAGGCCAGCCAGTCTCCCTGCTGTAGACTGTATGACCATGACAGAGACCATTTGAATTTGGTTTTTCAGATGTTTGAATAAATATATCAGACTAAGACAGTTGCCACCCCAGTTTTCTTCTTGTGTCAGAAAATACCTGGAGTAGCGGCCCTTGCCCTTCTCATGGTGGGACCTCTCCATTGCTCATAAACCAGAAGGTTTGTACTCCATTTCAACAGTTGTATCTGTGTTGGGGACGAGGTTCAACACCTGAGATACGCTTGAGGTCTGGCAGGCGAACTGTACGCAGACCCTTCTCCACATCTTCAGCACACTTGTCTGACGGTGAGGACCAGTGCCGAAGACAATGAAAGACTCAGCCTCCAACCAGGCGGCCCGGACACTCACATCAGAACTTAGACTGAGAGGCAGATGGCTAGGTAGAGGCAGCTCTCCTTTAGCCCTGCCCAGACTCTGAAGACCCTATACTGGCTAAAGTCAGATTGGGGACAGGATTGTAAGGCCTGGGAACAAAAATCTCCCTACTGCCACCAGGATGGGATCTGAGGGGGTGGAGGGGACAGGCTTGATGAGTGACTTCCAGAGGCCCACCATCCGACGCCATGTATGCAGTGATTCTGTAATCAAACAATATTTTGATCACAAGAAACCATAGCCTTGTTCAATGTCTGTGGTCAGACTGGTTGTTCTAAGAGGCAGAACATCTCAGAGAGATGGCAATGGCCCATCGCCTAGAGCTGCATCTGTTGTCATCTGCCATGGAACTGGTACAGTAACTCAGGGCAGTTTTGATGTCCACTAACCCTGCACCATAAAATCTGATCTGTTACCGCGAATAGCTCAACAGAGTTTCAAGGCTTTCTGACATTTGGCTGTGAATGACAAAAAAAAGCCAGGAACCAGGAAGATGTATACATCTTCTTTGCTAAATAGTCAACTCATTGGAAACCCTATCAAGGAGAGGCAACAAGGAGACTCCAGCTTTTCACAAGCTGTCCACAGCTTGCTACGGTGCAGACAAGACTTGGTACCATTTTAACAATTTATATTTTCTCTCAACAGCTTATCAACTTCTGGTACTGAGTGGGTGTTGAAACACCTTCATGGTATTTTTCTAAATGCATGAAAGAAAAGGACAACCAGGGTCTTGAGGATGAAAACACTCATCTGCCTATAATCTTTGTCTTCTCGACATCCTGGTTGGGCTCCTGCTAAAGAGTCAGGGTATCAGCATAGCTTGTAAAACAAACATAGAGAAGGATCCTCAAGGGTCACCCAGGATCTCAAATGAATCGAAGTCCTGAGGCTCAAGACCAAAATCATGACAGGGCATCATAAAATTGATCATCATCTGGCACACCACAGTCCACAGAAGAGAGAACTGTGGAAGGTACTTGCCAGCCCCAGTAAATGAGAACCCATCTTCTTAAGGGTCTCAAACAGTGCCTACTTTTTCATATTCACACTGACGGAAGATCCTGCACAGTCTGTAAGTGTTTTGTTTTTTTCATGCTTTAAGCAGCCTGTTGTCTTGCTAAACTTTCCCAGGAGCATACCTGTCTTGACAGAATTCTTTTTAGCCACTTCATCACAGGCGACAAGCTTCTTTTTTCGTCACCTTAATATTTTTCAATTGTGAGAATTTCTCATCTTTAGGAGCATTATTTTTGGCTGATCGGAGGGTTCCTCAGCACTCTGCTTCTGGTATTAGTACTTGAATGGCCCCTTGGAAGCCTTTGATTTATCCTCAACCATAATAATCAAGGTTTGTCTGTGTTTGCCACCTACAAAGCAAACCAGTTCTGACCCACGAACTGAGTGCAGGTTCTGCAAATGCCACAGCCAGTCCTGCTGATTAATAAACTCTGTCTATTACTAGCTTTTTTTTTGTTTGTAAACAGGATCCATACCAGTACCAATCTAATAGAAACAGTAATACCAACTGCACATAGGTGGCTGCTGGACCCCACGGACAGTCTGACACAGATGATACCAAGGTCCAGTAATATAATAAAAGGCTTCCTCATTGCCAATCTGAAAACCCCCAGACACTGTTTAAATTTGAAATTATCAAGGTGCCTCAGTGAACCCCACCAGGTCGAAGGTAAAACAGGCAACTGTCCTGAACGGCGGTTCCCACAAGAATTTGCCCACAATGAAGAAACCGGTGAAAACAAGCAACTCATATAAAAATTAGGCTTTAAACTAAATAGACAGAAAAATAAATCAAAAAGCGCTAAGCTAAAAAAAAAAAAATGTAGCGCTAATGAAAAATAAACCAAAGAAATCATTTACAAGAAAACTTTACCTAGATAAACTTTGGGTTGTCAACAAAGAATGTTGGGAGACACCTCAGAGGCTAGATTACTTAGTCAGCGAGAAAAATTCTGAAGTATTCAGCACTCACCAGTTCACACCCACCGAGCTTTTGACTGGCAGCTATTTCATTAAAATCTCTCCCAAAAGGCACAATGGGGCAGCTGCAACTAGCTAGTGCAAAATTACTGATGTAAAGGAACTAGGTAAGAAGAACAGTTACCACCTGTAACAGTAGTCTGAGTGGTATATAAGGTTCACAACAACTCTCTGGCATGTCCCTTCCCTTTAAATCTACAGAAGTCTTCAAACTAGCTCCTCCCCACCAGGTGGTATATACCTCAACTCCACCCCAGTACCAGATCTCAGCCCACTGGAAGAACAGCACCTAAAACCGAGGAGGTCGGTGGGTGGTGTGAATGAACATACCACCCTAGAACTACTATTACAGGAGAAGTCCTGTCTTCTAGAAGCGTGAATATGTTGTTCATCACACACTCTGGGAACTCAAGCAGTTCTCCGAGAGGAGGCAAGGCGATACCCCCTACACAAAATAAGAGATTGGAGAACCCGAGGCCCCAAAACCAGCATCCCACGTGGCTAAAGGTCCATGTAGTAGCGGAAATGAGCCGTTGCTGACTTCCAACAGCCAACAGATTTCCTGGATAGGATGCACTCGAAGCAGCCAAAGTCTGGCAGCATGGCAGGTAGAATGAGCTCTTTCCTCTGGGAGCTCAACGCCCGTAACTCACAGCACAACCCATGCATAATGTAATCCATCTGAATGGTCCGTTTGGTTGCAGGTCTGCCAAGCGATTCAGCGTGAGGGACAAAAAGCCGGCAGACCTTCCAACCCCTCTCCTTACAATAGGAGAGAGCACGCCTGAGGTTCGATATGAGCCTGTACCGGTGTCAGTGTAGTTAGGGTAGTATACTGCGAGTCACCTGGCTAAGGCAAATTCAAACACCTTCGAAGAATTTCAAGAAGCAGGACAACCTTGTCCCTGAGGAAGACCAGATAAGGGGGTCCACCAGGAGCCTGAGTTCTGTCCTTCTGGCTGATGTGATAGCCACCGAGGCATCTTCCAAGTGAGGCTCACACTTCATATATATTAAAATAGCTTGCTCATGAGCTGCCAAAACCAGCAGAAGATCCCAGAGGTGGAGGTTTGCACGGAGGGATATGTGCCCAGGCTCTTTGAAGAAGCAATTCACCACCGTCTCGAGCTAAAGCTCATTTGACTGGCCCACACCCTGTAAGCAGAAAAATGGCTGTCAGGCACCCTTAGGGTCGAAGATGCCCACCCCTCGAGAGAGAAAAGGTAAGCAATGTTGGCCACAGAGAAGGATGGGGTCCAGACTTTGCCTGGCACCAAATGGAAAACCTTTCCATTGAAGGCATTGTTCCTGGTCGATTCCTTATGAGATGCCTCCACCACAATGTAACATCTCGGAAGAGCAGAGCCTGGAACTCTACCCATAAGTACAAACAGGAGCGGATTGAGGTCCAGATGGAATACCTTCCCTGTCAATAATATCAGTCGGGGTACAAAAGCCACACGGGGGCTGAGCTGAGAGATCTGTACCAGAACTGGCGTACAATCTGGGCCAGGACCACCCTTGTCCCTCCTCACCTTGAGTAACACCGTGGAATAAGGAAATGGAGAAAAGGTGAGGAGGACGGGGTTCCACGTGAGAAGACATCCCTGCAGCGAGCCCCGCAGGGGTGAGCATAACACAGTCTCAGCTATGTTTTCCTGGAGGCAAACAGGTCGCCAATGGTTTCCCAATGGGAGAACAGACTGAAAGCTACCTCTGGATGGAGGACCACTGGACGCCTGGCCCATCGGCTGAGAGCACTTCCAATTGGTTCGAGACTCCTGCCAAGGATGGCTGAAGTCCGCAACAACCGACTCACGAGGTCCAGATGCGGCGCGCCTTGACAGCAGCGAAGTGCGCTGCCCTGTTATTGAGGTAGCACGATCATTGTCTGCCTGGACTTGAACCACTTGACCCCGGAGCTGAAGAGCGAAAGCTAAGAGAGCCAGTCCGACTGCTCTGAGCTCCAAAAGGCTGATGTGGCATCAGGACTCCTTAGGGATCCAGAACCCGTGGGCCCTGCTGTCCCCCATGTGGGCTCCCCAGCCCATGGGAGAGGCATCGGTCATCAGGACGACAGTCAGCTCTGGGCAGAAAAACGGGATCCTTTCCTGCAACCATTCTGGGACGGTCCACCATTGGAGAGCATCCCACATCTTCTGGGCTATAGTGATCAGCTGGCCGAATTGACCATGGCGCTGAGTCCACTGGGCAGCCAGCTCCCACTGGAGGGGGTGCATGTGCCACCTGGCCTAACGGACCACTGAGGTGCCTGCCGCCATGTAACCCAAAAGACGCAGAAAGTCCCAGGCAGGGTGCAAGTGCCAACCAGAAATGATCGAGGAAAGAACCTCCACCCTGTCCGCTGGGAGCCGAGCTCTGCCCCGATGAAGCCCATCACCTGAGAGCGCACAAGTTCCGACTTGGCCTCGTTGATCAAGAGGCCAAGCTGGTAGCAGGTTCGAAGGGCCAGATCCCTGGAACTCTCCACCTCCTGAAGGGAGGAACCTGCCAAGAGCCAGTTGTCGAGATAAGGGTATATCTGAAACCCTCGACACGAAGATGAGCCGCCACCACTGCAATGCACTTGCACGAAGACCCATGGGGCCGATGACAGGCTGAACGGCATAGCCTCCGAACTGCATAGGGTCCCTCACCCTGAAGTGGAGGAACCGCTTGGTGGACGGACGGGATTGGGACATGAAAGAAATGCATCCTGTGATCCAGTGAACAGGAACTATCGCCGCTCCAGGATGGAGTATGATCTGGTCTAGAGTTACCATCCAGAAGGTGCAGACCAGAGATATTGATTCAGGTTGTGGCGATCTAGATGGGGCGCCAACCCCCGTCCCGTGGGGCACAAAAATACCTGAACACGAAGCCTGGGTCTGTAGGAGGATCCAAACACGGAGCCATCGCCTCCTTGCAGAGGAGCTGAAGGTCCGACTGAAGACCAGCAGAGATCCTTCTCTCGAGGGGCATGGGTTTGGCTGGGAGGGTACTGCTTGAATCTAGAGGCAGTTCCTGGCCCACCACCTCCAGAACCCACCTGTCTGAAGTGATACCAGACCAGGCGAAAGAAAGTGGTGAGCCAGCCCCTCACAGGATGGCTCAGAGCTTGCATGACGGGTGGAGGCGTGGCAACCCCAACCCGGTCACTGAGCAGCCTTGATAGGAGGGAGGCTCCTGGACCAGCACCCCGGCCTCCTTTAAGGAGCTGTTGGGCGACCCTGCTTGGGCCTGGGGTGCCAAGCTTGAGCCTGCTGCTGCTGGCCTCCCTTGAAAGGAGGGCTGTCTAATCACAGGGGAAGAGTGCCGGTGCTTCTTCTGCGCTCTGCCGGTTCTGCCCGGCATCCTCTCAGAGGTAGCATCCAAGGTGGCCCTGGACTGTCTATGTGCTGAGGTGACCAGCCACTCCCCGTACTGAGGTCGGTGCCTCAGGAAGGACACGCCAGCCTAACCCGTGCTGAGTATCAACCAGAAAAGAGGATAACCTCAGCCAGCTACCGCGGCTGCTAAGGAGCAGGCACAAGAATTTCCAATGTCCAGGCTATCTCGAGCTGCTGTTTTGCAACAGCATGGCCTGGTCATGGACTTCTTCACAGTGGTCTGCATGCTCGAACCGGGAGATGAGGAACTTCATCTAACGACCCTAGAGGGCGTGAGAAGTGTGCCTGATAACAGCCAAACCCTGGCCTAGAAAGGCCCAAGGAGGAGGCTGCATAGACCTTCCGGGCAGAATGGTCCATATCCTGGACTCCTTGTCCAGGGGTCAGTCAGCGTCAGCTGAGCTGCCAGTGCGTCTGAACACAGAAGCACTCACAAGGCTTTTGGCCGAGGGATGCTCTGTGAACCCCGGCAGGGACCCCATGGGTACCGTATACTTGCGGGCCATGCAGGCAGACGTAACTGAGCAGGAGGCAGGACACTGCCAGAGCTCAAGGGCCGGGCCAACAAAGGCTTCGGCCACTGGAAAGGCCTCCATCGGGGTATCCCCCCTTTTGAGATATCCATAACGGGGTATTCCGCCTTGTTCTGAGTAGGCTCCAGGGGCATTCCGGTCGATTCGGAAATCTGGCGGAGGATGCCCTGAAAAGAGGAAGGATCTTCCTTCAAACCTGTCACTGATGACTCACTATCCCGGATGCGAGTGAAACCAGTGGCATCAGAGTCCCAAGAGTCGAGATAACAGTCTCCCGCCTATGTCTCCCTCATAACTGCCGAGGCTATTGGGGACAACAGTGATGGACAGACGACGGGCATCTGGTGTCTGTCCGTCCTCTTCGAGGAACCCTCCTGAGGCTGCTAAGGTGGCGCGCCCACCAAAATCGGTGGGGAGACCGAACAGGCCGAGTCAGAATATCGGGCCAGCTCCCACGGGTGGGGAAAAGCCTTCGGTTCTGGAGGGGTCGGCATCGGCCTGGGAGGTGGAAGCCAAGTAATGGTCAGTGCTGCCGGTGGAGCCGGCCTTTGACCGATCAGAATCAGATGTTGTCACATAAGATCCTCATAACGTCGACCGAGTTTCCGTCGAAGTCCCTCCTCGTCCGAGGAGGATGAGGATCGATGGCGACGCCTCTTTCTGGAGTGTTTGTAACATTTCTTCGGTTTTTCGACTGAGGGGGTCCTGGTCCTCGATTGAGACCGACGGGGTCGGCTGGTTCGATAGGGGGACGCCGGAGTCGGGGATAACCGAGGTTCCGGAACGGTTTCCTCGATGAGATTACCTGAAGGTACAGTCTCCTCACTGGGAAAAGAAAGAACTGGGGTCCATTCTAAGGAAGATAGATGAGGAGAATTCGTGATAAGGGCTCGATGGGATTGAGCATAATTTCAGCTGGTTGGTCGTTTTCAGTCTCGTGCCTTGGCCCGACGGAAGAACCGTAAAGCCGACGGCCGAGGATGTGATCTCGACAGGAGTGGAGACCGCGTGTTCCTGTGACTAGGACCTCTCTCGGTCCCAGGAGCATCTTCTTCTGGAGGAAGACTACTTAGGGTCCTTGTCCCTCTTCCAAGGGCAGGAGGAGTGCAAGCCCGAGGGCGCCTCACCCCTGGTGGGGAGAGACTGGCACAACTCCCGAAAGGAACTCGTGAAAGCCGAGCCGAGGTTGAGTGGAACAAAGAAGCTTCGAGTGGCCAAAGCCTGAGCCGCTTTCTCCTCGAATGCCTTCATCTGTTCCAATTGCTCGGCAGATCCCGTGGCCATGGAAACCACCTACCTCGCCTCTTTGGATTTCATCGGCGGTTTCCTTTTCTCCGGTCTCCCCCCATTTGAAGGCGCGCCTTGCAGTTGTCCAGAATGCTGGGATGGAAGGCCAAACAAATAGTACACGACGAGGTGTCATGTCCAATGCCGAGGCAGTACACACATGCTAGGTGGGGATCAGTGCGTGACATTTTCTGGCCGCAGGGACACCGGTGAATTCCAGGGGACGATTTGTCCTCCACATCCGAATCAGAATTGCGAACTCTAACGAGTTTGATAGCAAGTTGCGGTAAAACTGACATTTTGAAACCAGGGTCTATGAAGTACAGAAGTAGCACAAGGGACCTACTGTATATCTTCCAGCGGAAAGGAAGATCTGGCGTCATGGGGACACAGAGAAGGATAAGGGGTCCAGACTCTTACCCTGCCGGTCGGCCGACTTTGGCTCAGGAGACAGTGGTCGGGTGCTTCTTCAAAGGCCCGGGTGGGTGGGAGGAGCCAGCTTTCAGACTTCCGGCAAGTTTAAAGGGGAAAGGGACATGCCAGAGAGTGTGGATGAACAACATACCCACGCTCCTAGAACTGTTACTGATTTTACTTGCTTGCTCCTCTCACATATGACAACTTTTACAGGGCACTAGCTCATCTGTACTTCAGTAGTGTTTACTGAAAGAAATTCGGAACCTCTTGTAAAAAGAATGTACTGTAAAATTGCCCTTAGCATTAGGAAAATATTACACCAAACTGACTGCCTTTCAGCACATTTAGGACTAGTAAACCTCTGTTTAGCCACATAGCTGTTGAATGGGCAAGCAAATGTTTATGCTGTACGCCCTGGATCAGTATCGGCCTCCACAGCCATCAGTGCGTTACTCTAGTTTCAAATGATAGTACTCCTTGGGGGAGGGGGGGGGCACCTATCCGAATTCAAAGGTGAATCATTCATAAGGTAAACTACTGCATTTTAAGTGGTAGGTTTTGTTTTTAGTCCCCCCAAGTCTACAGCACAATTAAAAAGTTTCTCTACCTGTGTAGAAACTGTCCCGTATGGTTTTAATTTTATAAAACAAAACACACACGCGTCATGGGCTGCATAAGTGTAGTGGTCAGGAATGTTTCTATCCAGTTGTGACACGACATGCTTCAAAACTGTTGACAAAAGCGCGTGAACCTTTGAAGAGAAAGTGTGCATTGTAGTGTAGAATCTTGGTGCACTCTGAATTTGATATATAAAAGATTCACCTACTTAAAGTAAATTAGAGGACTGCAAATTAGCTGGGACCCTTCAGCTTCATAGGTTCAGATCCTCCGTAAGGGACAAGACTTTTTTATTCCCACATACTCAGTTGGGTGTTGGTGATTTATTAGACTGACAGTCACCCAGTCATCCCCCTGCAGCTGGCTCCTACACCAAACTGCACCCTGTCTGGGTAATGCCATGCATCCCCTGAATTATCTTGGTCACCCTTCTCTGTATTCTCTCCAGCCTGTCCTTGTCCCCTTGCAGGTGGGACCTCCACAATTAAACTCCATTGCTTTGAACTCCTTCCCGCACATACAGGGTTATGCCCCCCTCTTTACCCTAGCTCTTCTAAATAGGTTGTACCCTTGAAGTTTCACCTCCCAGCTATGTCCCTCCATCCACCATGTTTCTGTTACTAGGTCTGGGTTCTCCAGCACCACCACCACCTCCAGGTCTGCCATTCTGTTCCCCAGGCTCGTCATGTTGGCTAGACTTTCCATCTAACCCCCACCCACCCTAATAGAAGCCCATCCTTAATCTGTCCCTTGCCTCCTGTGCTGGTGGAATGCAAGCTAGGTTGTCCCAGTTATGCCGAGAATCCCCTTTCTCCAGGTGCTGCACCACCCCCCTTCTAGTTTAGATATATGCGACTATATGCTGTGCACATGGCATGCAGCTCACTAATCAGCAACATTAACAACCAGCCTGGAATAAACATTTGACCCCAAGATACAGCAGTCTTTAATTAGGTACCCTGGAAAGCTGTCTTGGTGACTATGACATCAGCAGTTAGTGAGTTGCATGTCATCTGCAAAGCATATAGTTGCCTTAGGTGACGGCCTTTGATCGGGCTCTCCCAAAGCCATCACAGCACATAGAAGCAGCGCCTCCTCCCGCTGGTGCTCCTCCGAACTAGCGCCCGAAGAAGCATTACTCAGGGTTATATATAAAATTCAGAGTGCCAGGATTCTACACTACAATGCACACTTTCTCTTCAAAGCTTCACACATTTTTGTCAAAAATTTCAAAGTATGTCATCATGACACAACTGAATAGAAACATTCCTGAACACTATACTTATGCAGCCCATGACGCGTGTGTTTTTTGTTTTATAAAATTAAAACCATACAGGGCAGTTTCTACACAGGTAGAGAAACATTTTGATTCTGCTGTAAACTGGGGCTAAAAGAAAAAATTACTCACCTTAGTAATGTTGTTTCTTCTAATGGAGTCTTGCTATATTCTGACATTTGCAGCGAGTCCCAACCTTCGAACTGCCCCAGAGATGAAAGAGTTAACTTTCCATGCCAGGCATGGAATGCTGAGCTCAAGCTCGGTTGATACTCTGTCTGTTGTTCTTCAAACTCAAACCGTCAGATCTTTACGAGCTAAACTCACTAAGGTCCTGTGTGGAAGCTGTAAACCTACACTAGCCAACTGGCTACTAAACATAAAAACACATTTTTTGGTCCCAACACAAAGACTCAAGTCAGGAGACCCAAAAATGAAAACACAACACCCACTCACCCCAAAAAAGAAGGGTGAAACAAAGGGTGGGCACCTACTAAGTGCCAACACTGCACTGCCCACCCACATCCCAAAACAGAGGTTCTGAGAGGGGCAGGCAGGGGAGGTCAGAATATAGCAAGACTCCATTAGAAGAAACAACATTACTAAGGTGAGTAATTTTTCTTCAAACAACATAAAAGTCTTGCTATATTCTGACATACAAACTACTAAAGCAGTACCTCCATGGAGGAGGACAGAACCTACTTAGGAAATAGTCTCTGAAGCACAGCTGTGTATGAACCGAGCATCACTCCTAGCCTGGATGTCCAGGGAGAATGCTAGGTAAAAGTGTGAACTGTTTTCCAGGTAGCTGCTTG
This sequence comes from Neoceratodus forsteri, assembly GCA_016271365.2. NCBI lineage: Eukaryota > Metazoa > Chordata > Ceratodontiformes > Ceratodontidae > Neoceratodus > Neoceratodus forsteri. The sequence goes on along the minus strand of CM057454.1, from coordinate 1,294,321,642 downwards.
ACATATCTCTAGAATAGGGATGTCCCTGGCAGCAGCCAGGGAAGCAGCTATCCTCTGGTAGAGTGAGCCCTCAGGCCTGAGGAGGAACCTTACCCAGCTCTTTCATAACAGAATTGATACAGTGAGACAATCCACCTGGCAATGGATCTTTTAGTGGCAGGTTTCCCTTTAACAACCTCACCATAAGTGAGGAACAGTTTGGAGGAGTCAAACCTTGTGACCATCAGTACGCTCTATGTGTAGTAACTAAGGCTCTTTTGACATCTAAACTGTGCAGTCTCCTCTCCTTGAGGAGGAATGGTCAGTGAAGTACACAGGAAGAGACATAGATTAAGGTGGAAATCTGAAACCACCTTAGGCAAGAACTTCCTGTTAAGTCCTGAGGACCACCTTATCTCTATGAAAGAAAGATAAAATCAGGCTCCACTGACAAAGCTTGTAATTCACTTATGCGTCTGGCAGAAGTGATGGCTACCAGAAACACAGTCTTCCAAGTCAAGTACTTAACCTCTGCTGAAGATAAAGGCTCAAAAGGGGATTGCATAAGCTGAGCAATGCAAACATTGAGGTCCCAGGCAGGGCAGGGGCCCTGAATGGAGGTTGGTGTGAAGCAATCCTTGAAAACATGGAGAAAACCGGGTGAGCTGAAAGAAGAACGAGACCTGCTGAAATAAAAGCAGACTCAGCTGCCAGATGCACCTTCAGTGTAGCTGGTCTTAGCTAAGCTATTTAAGTGAACCATATAACCAAGGACTGAGGGCAGATCAGCAGATTCTGGGGAAATATGCTTCCCAGAGCACCACATGGAAAATCTTTTCCATTTAGAATTATAAGTAGCCCTGGTGAAAGGTCTTCTAGAAGCCTTCAGGACATCCAATACACCTTGGGAGAGGTGTAAATCAGCAAACTCCAGCTCTTCAAGAGCCAGGCCTTGAGATTGAGAGATTTGAGGTTCGGGTACCAAACCCTCCCCTGAGCACAGGTTAACAGGTTGTAATTCCTGGGAAGACACAGGGGAAGATGGACTGCTAAGGACAGTAGGAGCGGATACCAGGGCAGTCTGGCCCAGTCTGGAGCAATCAGGATCATCTTGCAAGGTTGAGATCTGATTTTGACTAGCACTTTGAACAGGAGAGGGAAGGGGGAAGCACAGAGAAACTTCCCTTCCCAATTGAGAACTAAGGCATCCAGGGGGACTGAGCCCAACACTGGGGGTCTGCAGCAAAAAGGAGAAGTTGGTGATTGTCTGGGGCTGCAAAAAGATCCATCTGCGGGGTGCCCCATCTGGGAAAAAATCACTTCCAAGACCAAGGGATCCAGTGACCATTCGTGATGGCCCTGGGAAATCCTGCTGAGAGCATCTGCCAGGACATTGTCCTTTCCTAGTAGGTGAACTGCCGTGAGGAGGTGTTCAGGGAGTAAGCCAGAGACCACAACTTCATTGCTTCAGTGCACACAAGGCCGTGAACCAGTGCCTCCTTGCTTGATGATGTACCACATTGTGGTGGTGTTGTCTGTTCTGACCTATACAACTTTGTTCTGAACAGATTTGGAAAAGCTTGAAGTGCTAGAAATACTGCTCTGAGTTCCAACAGATTGATAAGGAGCAGAGATTCCTGAGGAGACCACAACCCCTGGGTGGTGAGGTCGCCCATGTGAGCCCCACCCCAAGAGGGAGGCATCTGTAGTAAGAATTAAAGAGTGAGACTGGATGACAAAGGAACCCTTGTCTCAAATTGTTCTGATCCTGCCACCACCTGTGGGGCTTGGATCAGGGTTCAAGTTACTGGGATCAGTATGGTCAAAGGTCCTTCCTTTGAGACCAAAAGGCTCTCAAATGGAACTGAATGTCCCTCATCTGAAATCTTGCTCCATGCACTACTGCTGTAGAAGCAGCCGTACCCCAGGGCTGTGAAAATGCCTTGCTGGTGAGACACCTGCAGGGTGAATGAGGAGGCCAGAGAGACCAGGGTCCTTGCCCGTCCAGGGAAGGAGGCTCTGCCTTCTCTGTGTCTAGCTCTCTGCCTATGAAGGTGAGGGCTGGACAGGCTCTAGAACTGACTTTGAAAGATTTGGGAGAAACCAAAGAAGTGAGCAGTTGCTGAGTTATCTGTAAGTGTAACTTGACTTGGTCTGGGGACTGGCCTACTATGAGCCAGTCGTCCAGGTAAGGAAGATGGCAATTTTCTGCCTTCTTAGAGAAGCAACTGCTACTGTCAGGCATTTTGTGAATACTCTTGGAGGCAGAGGTGAGGCCAAAGGCATTGCTCTGAACTAGTAATGGCCTGAGGGCAGCTCGAACCCTGAGGTACTTTCGATGGGAGCTTCTGATGAGAATATGGAAGTAGAGCATCCTTGAGGTCCAGGGATGCTAGCCAGTCCCTAGCCTTAGAGAGGTAGAATAATTCCCAGAGTCACCATTTTGAATTTATGGTTTTAAAAGGTGCTTGTTTGAGTATCTCAGATCAGGATGAGCACGCCATTCTCTTTGTCTTTTTAGGGTGAAGAAGTACTCTGGAATACAATCCTTGCCTGGTGTAGGGGTGGCACCCTTTCCACAGTTCTGAGAGCTAGGAGGAAGAGACCTCTGCATCTAAGGCAAGTGCCTTTGATGGATTTGCAGGTGGAAAGGATCTAGTTCTCATCTTTGGAAACTTCGAAGCTGAGAACCAGTCCCTAGCTTACTACTTCAGGACCCATTTGTCTGATGTCAGAGACTCCCAGTCCTGGACAAAGTAAGCCAATCTGCCCCTACAGGTAGCTGAGGGAATAGCCCTGGCCACCCCATCAGGATGCCTGCTTGGCAGGGGCTTTGGGATAAGGGGTGGAAGCAGGCCTGCTTGACCCGTCTGCCTCTCTCTCCTAAGAGACCCCCTCTGGGCATAAGCAGAAGAGGAGGCCTGGACTTGATAAAAGGCCTATGAAAAGGCCTGCCCCTGCCCCTGGGAAGCTGCTTTGAGAGGGCCTGCCTTCCTGGCCTGTGCACCCTATAGGTGGTCCTATATCATCCATTTTCTTCATGTAATTTCATCTGCTCCCCAACAGAGAATTACCCTAATAGGAAAATCCATGGCCTTAGTCTGGGTATCTTGTGACAGGCTAGTACATCTGAGCCAAGCCATTCTTGAGATGCCACAGATGTAGCCACTTGACTCATGATAACACATTTGAGTCCACTGCAGCATGGAACTGCACCTTGGATGCCTCAATACCTTCAGCAGCCACCTGCTCCAGCTCCTTAGCAAGCTGGCCAGGAACCCTGTTTGCTAGAGCCATGACAGTGTCCCATCTGGTTTCTGATATCTAGCAACATAGCCCATATAATTACGCCTGTCTGAGTCCCAAGGATGCTGCCATGTACAGTTTCTTTGCCATAGCATCAATCCTCCCAGGAGTCTTGTCCGGGGTGTAAAAGCCAAAGGGAATATTTGCCTTGTCACAGGCTGCAGCCTGCACTACTAACAATAGCTGCACTGTTGTGTAAGGAACTCCATTATCAGAGCCTGACAATGTGTGCCTCTTGTCCATTGTATTATCCACAGGAGGTATAGTGTGAGGAGTTTTAGAATTTTAAATGTCTGTTTCCCAAAAGATTTATGCAAGGAATAGACAGTCTCCTAGAACTCTGGGATATCCATCATTTCACATAGTCGAGGAACTGCTTGATCATCACAGCTTCCTCACATAGGGAGCTGGAGGGTTCAACCACTTTTTATAAAACATAAAAATGAGAAGGGGACTGAAAGCCCTGGGAGGGAGGCACTCCTGAAGGTCTGTCTGGGGAGATGTCCAGGTGTCGGGCATCAGACTTTCAAATCCACATTCACTCTCCTCAAGCGCCCTCTTCCCCCTCCTCCAGTTCATAATACTTCCTCGAAATCATACTCTTGAACCAGTGGAACCTGCACGTTGGAATTGGCCAGACAAAGCGCCTACTGTGGTGCGGTTCGGTCAGAACGAGAAAGCGACTGCACAATTTTTGATAAAGCTTTTGGCTATTTCTTCAGCGATTGGAGGAAAGTTTTGGCTCCACATAACTGATTTTCTAGTCTTTTCACTGAGTAACTGCGACTCCTCAAGTCTGATCTCCTTTGCCGAAAGTCTATAACCCTGGTCAGAGGCACTCTTCTAGTTCAGTTTGAGACTTCCGGGCAGGGCTGGCCATCCGGTTCAAGCGGACTTTTGCAGCCTCCCTTTCCCTGACCCTACCAACTCTCTTCTCCGCAGAGATAGCTGCAGGAAAATTTTACAAATCTGGCAGTCTGAATTAGGGGTGGTAAAACCCCAGACAGTAAACACAGGTGGTGTGGGGATCAGCCTGATAAGTAAAGACTTCACCACACACTACAGAATGTTGAAACCCAGTGGGCCAAGGTTTTTCTTTTGGGTTTCTCAGACATAAGTGCCAGATCCTATCAAAACGTACCCGTTGGCAATCCACCAGGAAAGACCTCTTATCGGTTCCCAACCGTGTAGTCGATGGAAAAACCGTAATAAAATCTTTTTTTTTTTTTTAGAACCGATAAGAACCGTAGCCTAACTCTAAAAAGTACAATTTAGAGATTTTTTAAACACTTGATCGGTTAAAATCGAACCGATGAACCGTTACAAGTTCACACAGAAAGATAAAATAACCTATCTAGTACTCACAGATACCACACAGACAGAGACTGAACCGACGAGTTATGGTTTAATTTAGATCAAAACCGAGGCAGCACTTTAACCGACAAAATGAACTGAGCAGAGAGGAGAAATCTCCGGAGCGACTGTTCAGTGAGGCAGAGTAAAGAATCTGACGGTATGAGTTTGACAAACAACAGACAGAGTCTCAACCGAGCTCCAGCTCAGCGTTCCATGCCTGGCATGGAAAGTTAACTCTTTCATCTCCGGGGCAGTTCGGAGGTTTGGACTCAACGCATTTGTCAGAATATAGCAAGACTTCATGTTGTTTGAAATACAGGTTACTCACCTGTAACAGGAGTTCTAGGAATAGAAACAAAGAAACATAGACTTTGACGGCAGATAAGGACCGCTTGGCCCAACCAGTCTGCCCATTTCCCTACCTAATGGATAAGCTACAGATCCTAGTTAACAAGCAGTCTACTTCTTCCTACCCCACCCCTAAATTTTCTATGACTGTCCCATGCATGAATTACCACCACTGTTTTGACTCCACAACCTCCTCCGGAAGGCCGTTCCATGCATCCACAACCCTCTCTGTGAAAAATACCGACTTAAGTACCTCTGTACGCTTCCCTTCTATCTTCATTGTGCCCCTTGTTCTTGCACACCTCTTTTTGAAAGATGCTACCCTCTTGGACTTTGTTGGTCCCTTACAAAAGAGTGCTTGAAAGTTTCTATCATCAGTCCCCTCTCCTCCTTTCCTCAAGGCTACAGCATATTAAGCTCATAAGTCTCTCTTCATAATGTTTCCAGTGCAGACTCTGCACCATTTTTGTTGCCCTCCTCTGGACAGCTTCCATTCTGTCTATGTCTTTGCAGAGATTGGGTCTCCAGAACTGCACGCAGTACTCCAGATGGGGTCTCACCACACTATCTGGCACGTTCCTTGCCGCTTTACATCTTGCCGGAAGGTCTTCAAGCTGGCTCCTCCCACCCACCTGGGGTGGTAAAACTCTCGGCTCCACCCCATGATGCCAGATCTAGCCCACTGGAAGCCAGGCTGTGGGTCGAAGCTGGGGAGGTCAGGTGGGTAGTGTGGATGAACAACATATACCATTCCTAGAACTCCTGTTACAGGTGAGGTAACCTGTATTTCTAGGACATGTATATGTTGTTCATCCACCATCTAACGAACTCCTAGCAGTTCTCTGGGAGGGAGGGAGGCAAAGGCACACCTACCTACTGGGAATAAGACTGGAGAACCGAGGCCCCAAAACCAGCATCCGGCATGACTCAAGGTCGATGTGGTAATGGGTGATGAAGGTGTGCTGACTTCAGGTAGCAGCCTGCAGATTTCCTGGATAGGGGCGTCCCTGGAAGCAGCCACCAGCGAAGCAGCGATATGGCGGGTGGGTCAGCTCTTATCCTGGGGGAGGCTCACGCACCAACCTATAGCAGAGAGATCTGGGGAGGTGGCCACCTGCCCTGTGTCCGCTTGGCTGCAGGTCTGCCAGGTGCGGCTTCAAGCGTAGGTGACAAACAGCTGGTGAACCTCTCCTGAACTTCAGCCGTTGACTCCTTATAATCGTGGGCGCTCTTCTGAGGTCCAGTATGGAGCCTATATTGACCCCTCAGTGTGATTGGGGTAGAACTTCTGGCAGAGTCAACACCTGGTTAAGGTGAAACTTAGACACCACCTTCGGAAGGAATTTCGGTGGGCGCAGGACAACCTTGTCCCTGTGAGAAAGATCAGGGAGGCTCGATGGGCGCCTGGAGCTCTCCCATCGCTAGTTGGCGTAGCCACCAAATGGTCTTCCCGTTGTGGTGTGAAGATCACACCTGTGCATTGGTTCGAATGGCTTGCCGCAGGCAGCATACCAGCAGTGAAGTCACGGGTGGGGCTCTGGAGGAAATGTCAGTCAAGCCCTTTGACGCCGGCCACTTCTCCTGTGCCACCGACTGCTTGCGGTCCAGCCCGGTAAAGCAGGATATTACCAGGTACACCTTAAAGAATTAAGTCAGAGCTAGGCCCTTGCTGAGAGAAAGGGGTACAGGTAGTCAGAATGCTTCCTTGAGGGAGCCGGTGGGAGGTCCAAGCCTTCCCCTGACACCAAATGGAAAACTCTTCCATTTGAAGGCATAGCATTTCTGGTCATTTTACCTTCGGGATGCCTCAGCGTTGAGGACCTCGTCGGAAAGACCCAAAGCCTGGAGACTCTAGCCACTCAGGGACCAGGCCGTCAGGTGCACGGATTGAAGGCCCGGATGGAATACCTTCCCTGTTGACTGAGATCAGGTCCGGGCGGGGCTGGAAGCCGCCGGGAGCCTGAGCTGAGGCTGAGGAGATCTGGATACCAGAACTGGCGGGGCCCAGTCCTGGGACTACCAGAATCACCTCATGTCCTCCTCGCCTTCCAGGAAACACCTTGTGGATCAAGGGAAATGGGGAAAGGCGTGAAGAAACCCGAGGTCATGGCCTCGAAGAAAAAAATTACTCACCTTAGTAATGTTGTTTCTTCTAATGGAGTCTTGCTATATTATGACAGCATGCATTGATTACAACATGAACTGCTCCAGAGGTGAAAGAGTTAACTTTCCTTACAGGTATGGAACCCTGAAGTGCGAGGCACCGATTTGAAGAAACTCTGTCTGTTGTTTCTTCAAACTCAAACTGTCAGATCTTTACGAGCAAAACTCACTAAGGTTCTGTGTGGAAGCATAAACCTACACTCAGCCAACTGGCTACTAAATAACAACACAATTTTCTTGGTCCCAAAACAAAGACTCAAGTCAGGGGATCCAAGAAGAAAAATTAAAACATAACACCCAAACTACCCAAAAAGGAGGAGAAAGAAAAAAATAAGGTGGGCATCTACTAAGTGCCAGCACTGCTGCCCACCCACATCCCAAAAGTAGAGGTTCTGAGGGCAGGCAGGGGAGGTCATATATGTAAGACTCCATTAGAAGAAACAACATTACTAAGGTGAGTAATTTTTCTTGAACAACATCAAATCTTGCTATATTATGACATATCTGAACTTCACAGCAGTACCTCCATGGAGGAGGACAGAACCTACTTGGAAATAGGCTCTGAGCACAGCTGTGCCAAACCGACATTACTCCTAGCCTGGATGTCCGGGAGTAGTAGCCCAGTAAGAAAGATATGAACTGTTTCCAGGTGGCTGTGGTATATCTCTAGGATGAGGGATGTCTGGCAGCCAGAGGATGCAGCTATGCCTCTGGTGAGTGAGCCCTCAAGGCCTGAGGGAGGAACCTTGCCCAGTTTTTCATAACAAAATTGGATACAGAGACAATCCACCTGGCAATGGATCTTTTGGTGGCAGGTTTCCTTTAACAACCTCACCATAGAGTGAGGAACAATTGGAGAAGTCAAACACTGTGACCCTTACGTACGTTCTATAGTAACTAGGGCTCTTTGACATCTAAACTGTGCAGTCTCCTCTACGCTGGAGGAGGAATGGTCCAGTGAAGTACAGAGGAAGAGACATAGATTGATTAAAGGTGGAGTCACAAACCACCTTGGGCAAAACTTTCTGTTAGTCCTGAGGACCAACTATCTCTATGAAAGGAGATAAAATCAGGCTCCACTGACAACGCTTGTAATTCACTTATAGCCTGGCAGAAGTGATGGCTACAAAAACACAGTTTTCAAGTCAAGTACTTAAGCTCTGCTGAAGACAAGGGCTCAAGGGTTGCATAAGCTGGGCAGTAAGTAATAAGATCCCAAACGAGCAGGGTCCCTGAATGGAGGTTGATGTGAAGCAACACTTGAAAAACAGGAGAATACAGGATGAGCTGAAAAGAAGAGGTTTACCTGCTGATAAGAAAGCGAACCTTATTTCAGGTGCACTTTTAGGGTGAACAGCTGGTCTCAGCCCCAAAGTATTCAAATGCCATATAATCGGGACTGTGGGCAGAGTCAGCAGATTCTGGGGAATATGCTTGCCAGAGCACCATATGGAAAATCTCTTCCATTTGGAATTATAAGTAGTTCCTGGTGGAAGGCTTCCTAGAAGCCTTACAGGATATCAATGACACCTTGGGAGGTGGGAGTCAACAACTCTAACTCTTCAAGAGCCAGGCCTTGAGATTGAGAGATTTAGATTAGTGCCAAACTCCCCTGGGCACAGGTTAATAGGTTGTGATTCCTGGGAAGACACAGGAAGGTGGACTGCATGAGACATAAGGAGTGGGTACCAGGGCTGTCTGGCCAATCTGGAGCAATCAGGATCATCTTGCAGGGTTGAGATCTGATTTGACTAGCACCTTGAACAGAAGAGGAAGAGGAAGCAAGAAGGAACTTCCTTCCAACTGAGAAGGAAGGCATCCAGAGGCTCAGAGCCCAACACAGGGGCCTGCAGCAAAAAGGAAGTTGGTGATTGTCTGGGGCTGCAAAGATCTATCTACGAGAGTCGCGCCATCTGGCAATCTTACCTCAGTACTAGGGATCCAGTGACCAATCGTGATGGCCCTGGGAAATCCTGCTGAGCATCTGCCAGGACTTTAGCACCTGGGGAGGTGAACTGCCCGTGGAGCAGGCGTTCAGGAATAAGCCAGAGACCACAACTTCATTGCTTGATTGCACAAGGCCTTAGACCGAGTGCCTCCTGCTGATGATGTACCACATTGTAGTGGTGTTGTCTGTTCTGACTGGACAACTTTGTTCTGAACAGATGTGGAAAAAGGCTACAGGCAAAACTTCTGAGTTCCAATAGATTGATGTGGAGCAAAGATTCCTGTGGGGACCACAATCCCTGAGTAGTGAGGTCGCCCATGTGAGCTCCCCACCCCAAGAGGGATGCATCTGTAGTAAGGATTAAGGAGTGAGACTGAGGGGTAAAGGGGACCCCCTGTCTCAGATTGCTCTGGTCCTGCCACCACTGAAGGGCCTGGATCAAGGTTCGAGTCACTGGGATCAATTTGGTTAGAGGGTCTCTCGTTTGAGACCAAAAGGCTCTCAAATGGAATTGGACGTCCCTCATCTGAAATCTTGCTCCCTGCACTACTGCTGTGTAGAAGCAGCCATGTACCCCAGAGCTGCAGAAAATGCCTTGCTGGTCGAGAGACCTGCAGGGTGAAAAGAGGAGGCCAGAGAGACCAGGGTCCTGCTCTTTCCAGAGGAAGGAAGGCTCTGGCCTCTTTTATATTCAGTTCTGCACCTATGAAGGTGAGAAGCTGGACAGGCTCTAGAACAGACTTTGGAAGATTGAGAAGAAACCTAGAGATGTGAGCAGTTGCTGAGTTACCTGAAGGTGTGAGTTTGACTTGGTCTGGAGACTGGCCTACTATGAGCCAGTCGGTCAGACAAGGAAAGATAGCAATCTTTGCCTTCTTAAGTGGGCAACTGTTACTGTCAGGCATTTTGTGAATACCCTCGGGGCGAAGTGAGGCCGAAGGGCATTGCTCTGAACTGGTAATGGCCTGAGGGCAGTTCAAATCTGAGGTACTTTCGTTGGGAGCTTCTGATAAGAACATGGAAGTAGGCATCCTTGAGGTCCAGGGACGCTAGCCAGTCCCCTGGCCTTAGAGAGGGTAAAATAATTCCCAGAGTCACCATTTTGAATTTTGGTTTTAAAAGGTGCTTGTTTAGGTATCTGAGATCAGGATGGGCTGACATTCTCTTGTCTTTTTTGGGGTAAGGAAGTACCTCGAGTACAACCCTTTGCCCTGGTGTAGGGGTGGAACCCTTTCCACAGCTCTGAGAGCCAGGAGGGCAGAAACTTCTGTTTCTAGGGCAAAGTGCCTCTGATGGATTTGCAGGTGGAAAGGACTGGCTCTCATCTTTGGAAATTTTGAAGCTGAGAACCAGTCCCTGGCTTACTACTTCCAGGACCCACTTGTCTGATGTTAAAGACTTCCAGTCCTGGACAAAGTAGCCAGCCTGCCCCATAGGTAGTGGAGAATCGGCCTGGCCACCCCATCCAGGGAGCCTGTGGCAGGGGCTTTGGGCTGAGGGGTGGGCAGGCTTGCTTGCAACCCGTCTGCCTCTCCTTCTAAAGAACCCCTCTGGGCATAAGCAGAAGAGGAGGCCTGGGCTTGGTAAAAGGCTTATGAAAGGCCTGCCCCGCCCTGAGATGCTGCCTTTGAGGGTGGCTTGCCTTTCCTGGCCTGTGCACCCTATAGGTGGTCCTATATTCATCCATTTCTTCATATAATTCTCTGTCTGCTCCCCAACAGAGAATTGCCCACAACAGGAAAATCCATGGCCTTAGACTGGGTATCCTGTGACAGGGTAGTACATCTGAGCCAAGCCATTCTGCGAAGTGCCAGAGATGTAGCCAAGACTCCTGATGACACATCATTAGAGTCTACTGCAGCATGAAACTGCACCTTGGATGCCTCAATACCATCCGCGCAGCCACGTGTTCCAGCTCCCTGGCAAGCTGGTCAGGGACCTGTTTTGCTAGGGCCAGCACAGTATCCCATCTGGTTCTGGTACCTAGCAGCATAAGCCATATAATTTGCCTGTCTGAGTCCCAAGGATGCTGCCATGTACTGTTTCTTTGCCATGGCATCAATCCTCCTGGAGTCCTTTTCAGGAGGGTGCGAGGCTAGAGGAACATTTGCCTTCTCACAGGCTGCAGCCTGCACTACCCCACATGGCTGCATTGCTGTGTGAGAACCCCGTATCAGAGCCTGATAATGTATACCTCTTGTCCATACTTTTATCAACAGAAGTAGGTGAGGAGTTTTAAATTTTTACTGTCTGCTTCCTAAAAGATTTATGCAAGGAATAGACAGTCTCCTAGACTCTGGAATATCCATCATTTCTACATAATCAGGCTCCTCTTGGTCATCAACAGCTTCCTCAACAGGAAGCTGGAGGGTTTCAGCAACTTTCTTATAGAACATAAAATGAGAAGGGGACTCAGATAGCCTGGGAGGAGAAACCCCTGACGGTCTGTCTGGAGTGATGTCCGGTTCAATGGGCACATCCAGACCTTCAAAACCACATTCACTCTCCTCATACTCCTCCTCCTCTTCCTCCGGTTCATAAAAATCTTCAAAATCATAATCTTGAACCGGTGGAACCGGCCGAACCGAGCGCATCCCTGATGGTGTCGGTTCGGACGGAACCGGGGAAAGTGACTGGACAATTTGAATTGCTTTAGCTATACCCTCAGCGGTTGGAGACAGAACTTTTGGCTCACTAGCTGACTTTCTAGTCCTTTTAGTTGGAGCTGGCTCTTCGTTTGCCCGAGGAGGTATTGCCCTGGTCAGAGGGCACTCCCTCCGGTTCGGCTGAAACCAAACCGGGCTGGCCATCCGGGTCAACAGACTTTTTGGCCTCCCTTTCCCTGAGCCTACCAACTCTCTTTTCCATGGTGGCAGCAGGAAAATTCTTACAAATCTGGCAGTCTGCATTGAGGTGGTCAAACCCCAGACAATATACACAGGTGGTGTGTGGGTCAGCCTTAGCAAAAGCTTCCCCACAAACACCACAGTGCTGAAACCCAGTGGGCCCGGTTTTTCTTTTGGGTTTCTCAGACATAGTGCCAGCCTAACCAAACTTGCCCGTTTATGGCAATCCACCAAGCAAGACTCTCTTATTGGTTCCCAACCGTGTCACGGGTCATGGAAAAAAACGTAATAAAATCCGTTTTTTTTAGAACCGATAAGAACCGGGAACCGCACTCTAAATAAGGACTAGAAAGTTTTAGAAACAACCTGATCGGTTCAAACCGAACCGAAAGAACGTTTACAAGTTCCACACAGAATAAAAATAACTGTAAGCCTATCTATTACTTACAATACCACAGATGGAGCTTGAACCGACCGGTTACGGTTTAATTTCGGTCAAAAAAACCCGAAAAATAATACTTTTTAACCGACAAACGAACCGAGCAGAAGGAGAAATCTCCGGAGCGACTGTTCAGTGAGGCGGAGTAAAGAATCTGACAGTTTGAGTTTGAAGAACAACAGACAGAGTTTTCAACCGAGCTTACGCTCAAGGTTCCATGCCTTGCATGGAAAGTTAACTCTTTCACCTCCGGAGCAGTTCGAAGGTTGGGACTCACTGCATATGTTACAATACAGCAAGACTTCATGTTGTTTGAAGGCATCCTCCTGCAGCGAGCCCTGCTGAGGGGGGCGGGCATGGAACAGACTCAGCTTCGCATTCTCCCTGGAGGCAAACAGGTCCACCTGAGGCGTGCCCCAGTGGGAGAAGAGATCTTGTACTACCTCCAGCAGGAGAGACCACTCGTGAGACGCAGCCCCTATCCGGCTTAGGGCATCGGCCAGGGTGTTGGAGGCTCCTGCCACGTGAATGGCTAGGAGATCCGCCTCCAGGCTGCGCAGTAGGGACCAAATGCTGAGAGCTTCCTTGCATAACAGCATGGAGCGCGTCCCCCCCTGGTGGTTCAGACAGTACATGGTCGTGGTGCTGTCCGTCTGCTCTGACCTGAACTACTTGACCCTCGTGAGAAACGGAGTGAAGGCGGTGAGAGCTAGACGGACCACTCGGAGCTCCAGCAGGTTGATGTGGCATCGGGACTCCCGAGGGGACCAGAGGCCGTGCGCTCGGTGTTCCCCCAGATGGGCACCCCAACCCATCAGAGATGCGTCGGTCGAGAGAGAGACCGTCGGCTCGGGGCGGACGAACGGGATACCCTCCTGCAGATGTGCTGGAACGATCCACCATTGGAGAGCGTTCCACATCTCCTGGGTCACTGTCACGGGCCGGTCCAACGGATCGCGGCGTTGTGACCATTGGCTGGCCAGTCCCCGTTGAAGGGGACGCATGTACCAATGGGCCCAATGGACCACGCTGGTGCAGGCCGCCATGAGGCCCAGGAAGTCCCGGGCAGGGCGCAAATGCCCAACCAGAAATGATTGGGCAAAGGAGGAAAGAACCTCGGCCCTGTCCGCCAGGAGCCGTGCTCTGGCTCGCACAAAGTTGAGCTCTGTCCCGATGAACAGAATCACCTGCTTTGGCACGAGTTCCGACTTGGCCTCGTTGATGAGGAGGCCAACCTGAGAGCAAACCAGGAGGGCCAGATCTCTGGACGCTCCACCTCCAGTCTGGAGGGGCTGCTATCAACCAATCGTCCCAGGTAAGGTACACCGGATCCTCAGCGCCGCAGGAATGCTGTCACCACTGCCATGCATTTGGTGAAGACCCTGGGAGCTAGGAAGAGGCGAGGGGCATGGCCCAGAACCATTATAGGGATCCTCCGCTCTGAGGAGGAACCTCTGATGGGGCCGGACGGATTGGGGCGTGAAAGAACGCGTCCCTGGAGGTCCAGGGACCAGAACCACGCTTCATTCCAAGGATGGGATTATCTGAGCCAGAGTGACCATTCTAAAGGTCCGAGACCTTAGGAACTTGTTCAGGTCGTGCAGGTCGAGAATGGGGCGCCAGCCCCCCGTCCGTTTTGGGACCAGGAAGTACCTGGACACAAACCCTGGGTCTGGAGGAGGATCCGCCAACTTTCTGATCACCTCTTTTCTGAGGAGCAGGGCAATATCGGCCCGGCGGGCCGACAGCGAGGCTGCGGACCCCGTGGCCCCCCCGAGGGGCGACAGCTCGAAAAGGCGGAACCTACTCGAACTCCAGAGGCAGGCCCTTTCCTACCACCCCAATACCCAGCGGACCAGGCGGAAAGGAAGTGATGGGAGCCATCTCCCATGGGGACACTCAGGGGGAATGACGAGGTTGGGGGCGGCACCCCTCAATCCATCACTGGGCAGGCTTGGAGGAAGAACCGGCCGAGGGACCTCCCGGGCCTTTTCCTCCTTGCTTCCTGTTGGAGGAAGCCGTCGGCTTGAGCTTGGGACGCCAAGCGCGAGCCTGCTGGCCCTGTTGCTGCTGGGCCGGTCGAGAAGCAGGAACCGAAGGACGAAAGGACTTCTGCTGCTGACGCCGGCCTTTGTCCCTCTGGGCGGAGGTGACCGAGTCCAGAGTGGCATTGGACTTCTCAATCCGCTGGAGGTGTCCCTCTACTCCAGGGCCGAAGAGGTCAGTCCCCAAGAAGGGGACGTCCGACAGTTTGTGCTGGGTATCCGCTGTGAAGGTGGATATCCTCAGCCACGCCCTGCGTCGCATGGCCACCGCGGCCGCTACTGACCTGGCACAGGAATCACCTATGTCCAGAGAAGTCTGAAGCTGCTGCTTCGCCACCGCCCTACCCTGATCCCGCACCTGGTGGACCGTGGTCTGCAGGTCAGGTGGGAGATGAGGAACAACCTCATCCAGGGAGCCCATGAGGGCGTGGGAGAAGTGTGCCAGCAGCACGGCCGAGCTGGCCTGTTGGAGGCCGACCGGAGGACGCAAGGGACACCTGCGCCCGCAAAGTCCAGCTTTTGGACTCCTTGTCGGGGCTTGTCCCACATCCTGAGCGTTACCGGAATGCCGGAAAACGCTGTCGGTGACTAACCCCTCGGCAGAGGGGTGTTCCGAGAAACCGGGCAAAGAGCCAGTAGGGACCGCATACTTCCTGGCCATCCTGGCCGAGGGCGCAGGACAGGAAGCAGGCCGCTGCCAAAGCTCCAAGGCTGGGCCGACAATGGCCTCAGCCACCAGAAAGGGCTCCGTGGGAGAATCTCCTCGGTCCAGAATCTCCGTCAGGGGAAATTTGGCCCATTTGGACACGGGCTCGAGCTGCATCCCAGTGGACTCTGAGATGAGTCGAAGCAGACCCAAGAAGGACGATGGGCTATCGTCCACTGACTGGCCCCCGGAGGACTCCAGGTCGACCTGCCTGGAGAACAGGGAGGAATCGTCGTCGGATTCCGAAGAGTCTGCAAAGAGTTGCCTTGGCCCTGAGCCACCCTCCACCTGCCGAGGACAGTCGGGAGTGAGGGTGACCGACAACCTGTGGGGCAGGCCATGACCCGACAGAGAATTCTTGGTCGGTGCCTCCGACTTCGGTTGTGGAGGCGGAGGTTCCACCACAATCAGTGGACCAGCTGGTTTCGGCTTAGCAACCGGCCCTGGAGCAGGCAACTCGACTGGAACGTGTGGTTGCTTCGGACGTTCAGGTGACAGCCCCTTGATGGCCGGGGTCTTGGCTGGAGTAGGCTTAGGCCCAGATAACAGCAACTGCTGCCACATAAGGTCCTCATAGCGCCGGCGCAATTTGCGCCGTAGCCTCTCCTCACCCGAGGAGGAGGACGAGGAAGAACGGCATCGCCGCTTACTTCGGTAACGAGACCGAGACCGCCGATGTCGGCGGGAGCGCTGGACGAGAAGAGGCCGAGACCGAGACCCTCGGGGACCGAGGGTGGGTCTGGGAAGGGGCGGGGGATACCCGCTCTTCCCTCGGCTCGGGAACTTTAACCGGGGACTGCGGTCCCGAAGGAGCAGGCAGATCCTCAGTATCCACCGGGGGAACCGGTGAAGTAGGGTTGTTGGCTTCTCCAGTCGACAGCCCGTCTAATGGAAGCGAGAAAATCTCCACTTAAATCGTGGGGGTCTGGCAGGCTGGCCTGGCCAGGGGCACCCCGTGGAAGCCAGCGACCTCAGCCGCCAACCCACGATGAAGTCAGCGGTCGGCTGCCCGGGAGGGGACCTCTCCCGCTCCCACGAATGCCGACGGTGGGTCTTACCTTTCGACTCCCTTTTCTTGGGCCGAGAAGAATGTCCCGAAGGCCCCTCTCCTTTCGTGGAAAGGGACTGGCAAAGCTCCTTGATCGAAGCTGAATATGAGGAACTCAGAGAGAGCGGGATAAATGCCGCGGCCAAGGAGAAGTAAGATGTGGCCTGGGCCACCTCCTCCTCGAGGGCGATCATCTGCTCGAGCTGCTCAGCCGAGCCAGCCGCCGCGGACACCGCCCAACGAGCCTCTTTGGATTTTACCGGCGGAAAACGTTTTTCGGGGCACCCGAGCTTCAAACGGGCAGCGCGATCATCCAGAAGTTGGCCGAGAAAGAACGGCACAACTCGCAAGCCTGCGGGTTGTGATCTAGGCCTAAGGAGTAGATGCACGTGGAGTGCGGATCTGTCCTGGACATTTTCTGCCAGCAAGGGCACCTCCGAAAGCCGGGAACAGATTTGTCCATCGCAGCTGCGAGGGAAGAAGACCACCAAAGTTTAGAAAGCTTCAAAACCAATTTTGGACGAACCGAAGAATTAGGATCCAGTCTAAAACGCAGAGCGCTAAGGAGGGAACCTGAGCTTCCAAGCGGTAAGGAAGATCTGGCGTCATGGGGCGGAGCTGAGAGTTTTACCACCCGGGTGGGTGGGAAGAGCCAGCTTGAAGACCTGCTGGCAAGAATTAAAGCGGCAAGGATACCTGCCAGACAGTGTGGATGAACAACATATCCATGTCCCTAGAACAGGCCTTTAGTGGTATGATCTGAAAATGAGGGTCATCACCTGAAACATACTTCTAGGAGTGGTATATGGTGCACATCCACATGTTGGCAATCTTCATTCCCCATTAAATCAAGCCAGAACGTCTTCAAGATAAGCTCCTCCCACCCACCCAGGTGGTTTCCTTCTTCGGTCCACCCCATATCGTCAGATCTTGCACACAGGAAGTAAGGATCCATGTGCCACTTGCCAGAGGAGGTCAGGTGGGTCATGTGGATGTGCACCATATACAACTCTACACCTACGGTAAAAGATGAGTAAAAACAGGTTACTCACCTGTAACAGTAGTTTTAAGAGTGGTATATGTTGTTCATCCACACTCTTTGGTATGTCCCCTTTCACTTTAAATCTTGCCAGAAGTCTTCAAGCTGGCTCCTCTCACCCACCCAGGTGGTATATACCTCGACTCCGCCTCATGACGCCAGATCTTAGCCTGCTGAAAGCCAGTGTTTGTGCGTCCGAAGCCGGCGAGGTCGGGTGGGTCCATGTGGATGAACAACATATACCACTCCTAGAAAGATTAGTTATATAAGACCTTACCGTAACAGTAGATCTTCTAGAAATGTCTCTTGCAGTAAGTCATTACTTCTGGGAGTTCCCAGCAGGTGTCACTATCACATGGCAGCTTCTTCCACCAGTCTCCACACCAGGAACCACCCACACGACCTCACTTCCTGGGCTGTGCCTATAAAAGTGGGTGGTTCCTGGCAGTCTCTGTTCCCTGACGGTTTTGCGTCACGCCAGGGAATCGAGGGGAACCGGTGGTACCAGAGCATCCTACCCTATTAGTGTTTTCCTGTTACAGAAGGCAGGGGGACTGAGGATGGGAAGCTACTCACTGCAAGAGACATTCCTAGAAGATCTACTGTTACAGTAAGGTCTTACATAACTGATCTATCTTCCACGGAATGGTCTCTTGCAGTAAGTCATTACTTCTGGGAGATTCCCAAGCAGTTATATGCCAGTGGGGAGGTCAGCTGTGACACTGTGCCTTATACTAACATACTAAAATTCCAGCAGAATAGGCCTAACGGTCTTTCGTGTCTGCTCGTTTGGTCAGCCCCCACCCTGGGTGCTGACCTTGATGCCCCCCTCGCCTTCTCTGGCTTCTCCCTTCCCAGTTCTGGATATTCTTGCTGCATTGGATTTTGCTTCCAGAACCTTCCTGTACCTGTCCCACCCCTCTTGAACCCCTCCACCGCCTCTGCCTCCACCAGCCCCTAGGCAGTGCATTCCATGGCTCCACCACCCTCTCGGTGAAGTAGCACCTCCTCCTTTCTCCCCTGAATCTTCCCCCCTCCAGCTTCCACCCATGCCCTCTAGTGGCCCCCTCCTTCTCCCTTCGAAGCACCCTGTCGGTTCCTCCCCTATTTACCCTCTTCATGTACCTGAAGACCTCTATCATGTCCCCCGGTCCCTTCTCTCTTCCAATTTGAACATATTTAGCTCTTCGAGCCTCTTCTCATAGGTCCTGTCCCCCAAGCCCAAATCATTTTGGCTGCCCTCCTCTGGACCCTCTCCAGGAGTTTAATGTCCCTCTTTAAGTGTGGCCTCCAAAAGTGCATGCAACTCAAGGTGCGGCCTCACCAAGCAGTTATACAGAGGGAGTATCACTCTCCTTCTGGAGGTGATCCCTAGCGATGCATTCCAGCATCCTGTTGGCCTTGCTGCTGCCCTCCTACAAGTCTCAGAGTTGTTCATCTTGACATCCACCACCACCCCCAGGTCCCTCTCAGCCATCGAGACTTTAGCATCCCCCAGGCTAGTAGCATTCCTCCTTCCCCTAATTAGTGCGGTCAGATGACCAGTAATGTTCCCTAAAGAGCGGTATCCCAGTATATTGCCTGGTAAAGAGTCGGACTTTGTGTGTAGGCAACCGCATTATACTGGTGATAAAATTACTGCTGAAGATTGTTCTAGCTGCTGTGCGAGCTGAAGCAGATGGGAAAATGAATGGAGACTGCCAATAACCACTGACTTTTATAGGCACAGTCCAGGAAGTGAGGTCATGTGGGTGGTTCCTGGTGTGGAGACTGCTGGAAGAAGCTGCCATGCGATAGCGATATCTGCTGGGAACTCCCTGAAGTAATGACTTACTGCAAGAGACCATTCCGTGGAAGATCTACTGTTACAGGTGAGTAACCTGTTTTTCTAGGATCATGGATATGTTGTTCATCCACACTCTTTGGCAGACTCCTAGCAGTTCTCCAGGAGGAGGGAGGCAAGGCGCACACCCCCTACTTAGGGAACAGAAACTGGAGAACTGAGGCTGCCAAACCAGCATCCTGGTGTGACTCGAGGTCAATGTAGTAGTGGGTGATGAAGGCGTTTGCGGACTTCCGGGCAGCAACCCGGTTGATTTTCTGGATAGGGATGTCCCTGGAAGCAGCTATCAATGCAGCAGTATGGCAGGTAGAATGAGCTCTTATCCCTCTGGGAGGCTCCTTGCCCGCCAACTCATAACACAGACCTATGCATGATGTAATCCATCTTGCAATAGTCCGATTTGCTGCAGGTCTGCCAGTAGCGGCTTCAGTGTAGTAGTGGGCTGAAAAACATCTGGCGAACCTCTCCCCGCATTTCCGACATCCTCTCCTTGTAATAGGAGAGAGCACGTCTCAGGTCCAAAGTATGGAGTCTGTACTCTGCGTCTGAGGTGTAGCTGGGATAGTAAACCAGCAGAGTTAACACCTGGTTAAGGTGAATCTCCGACACCATGAAGGAATTTCGGCTGGGGGTATAGGACAACCTTGTTCCTGTGGAAGACCAGATAAGGGGAGTCCACTGGAAGCACCTGGAGCTCCCCATCCTTTTGGCAGACGTGATAGCTACCAGGAAGGCCGTCTTCCATGACAAGTGTAATAAGGCACACTTGCGCATTGGTTCAAATGGCTTGCCCATGAGTTTTGCCAGTACCAGCAGAAGATCCCACGGAGGTGGAGGTTCACACACCGGAGGGGATATTTGATCCAGGCCTTTGGAAAAGCACCCAACCACTGTCTCCTATGCCATCAGCTGACCAGCCCGTGCCTGATAAGCAGAGATGGCTGCCAGGTGCATCTTAAGGGTCGCTGACCGTAGACCCCTGAGACCAAAGGTAGTTGAGAATGTTAGCCACTGGACAGGACAAAGGGTCCAGGCCCTTGCCCTGACACCAAATGGAAAAACGTTTCCATTTGAAGGCGTAACATTTCCTGATCAATTCCTTTCTGGATGCCTCCACCATGGTGTAGATATCGTCGTAAAGACCCAACGCCTGGAACTCCAGCCGCTCAGGTACCAGGCTGTGAGGTGCAGAGATTGAAGGTCCGGATGGAATACCTTCCACTGATTGAGTGATATCAGGTCTGGGCGTGCTGGAAGCCGCTCCGGGGCCCTGCAGCTGAGGCTGAGGAGATCTGGATACCAGAACTGGCATGCCAGTCTGGAGCTACCAGGATCACCTTCGACGTGTCCCTCCTCACCTTGAGGAGCATCTTGTGGGGAAAAAAGAAATGGAGGGAAGGCGTAAAGGACTCATGCGGTCCACGGCCTCGAGAAAGCATCCATTGGTAGTGAGCCCTGATGAAGGGGGTGGGCATGAAACAGCCTCAACCTGGTGTTTTCCCTGGAGGCAAACAGGTCAACCATTGGTTTGCCCCAGTGGGAGAACAGACTGTAAGCTACCTCTGGATGGACAGACCACTCATGGGATGTCTCGTCTAAGTGGCTGAGAGCATCCGCCAGATGGTTTGAGGCTCCTGCCACATGGACGGCTAGGCGATCTGCCTCCAATTGACCCATGAGGGTCCAGATGCGGAGCGCCTCCCCGCACAGCAGACGGGAGTGCGTTCCGCCAAGTTTGTTGAGGTAGTATATGGTTGTGGTATTGTCCGTCTGGACTTGAACCACTTGACCCCAGAGCTAAGGAGCGAAAGCTGACAGTTCCAGTATAACTGCTCTGAGCTCCAACAGGTTGATGTGGCATCGGGACTCCTCGGGGGTCCAGTGCCCATGGGCCCTTGTCTCCCCCATGTGGGCTCCCCAACCCATGAGAGGCGCATCGGTCATAAGGATGACAGTCAGCTCGGGGCGGACAAACGGGATCCCTTCCTGCAACCAGTCTGGGGCGGTCCACCAGTGGAAAGCATCACAATATTCTGGGTTACAGTGATCAGCTGGTCAAAATGACCATGACGCTGAGTTCACTGGACGTCCAGCTCCCACTGGAGGGGGTGCATGTGCAACTGGGCCCAACAGACCACTGAGGTGCATGCCGCCATGTAACCCAGAAGGTGCAGAAAGTCCCGGGAAAGGCGCAATTACCCAACCAAAAATGACTGGGCAAAGGAGGAAAGAACCTCCACCCTGTCCGCCGGAAGCCGAGCTCTGGCCTGACAAGAGTCGAGCTCTGCCCTTATGAAGCCCATCACCTGAGAAGGCACAAATTCCAACTTGGCCTCGTTGATCAGGAGGCCAAGTTGGGAGCATGTCAGGAGGGCCAAGTCCCTGGACCTCACCACCTCCTTTTGGGTGGAATCTGCTAGGAGCCAATCATCGAGGTAAGGATAAATCCTGCCCCCCCCCGCCTGAGATGAGCCGCCGCCACTGCAGTGTATTTGGTGAAGACCCATGGGGCCAATGACAGGCCAAACAGCATGGCTCGGAACTCGTACAGGGTCCCTTCAACCCTGAAACGGACGAACCACTGATGGGATGGACAGATTGGGACGTGAAAGTATGCATCCTGCAGATCCAGTGAACAGAACCACATGTTTCACTCCAAGGATGGTATGATCTGGGACAGAGTGACCATCAAAAAGGTGTGTGTCCTGAGATACTGATTCAGGTTGTGCAGCTCTAGAAAGGGGTGTCAGCCCCCTATCCGCTTGGGCACCAGGAAGTACCTGGAGACAAAGCCTGGGTCTGCTGGAGGATCCGCCACTGCAGCTACAGCCTACTTGAGGAGGAGGAGATGAGCAATGTCATTTTGGAGAACCGACTGAGTCTGAGTGGATATTCTTTCCTCCCAAGGGGCATCAGCTCGGTTTGGAGGGTACTGCTCTAACTCCAGAGGCAGTCCCTGACCTACCACTTCGAGAACCCACCTGTCCACAGTGACAGTGGACTAGGTGGAAAGGAAGTGGCAAAGCCAGCCCCCCACAGAAGGACCCAGAGCTGGAGTGACAGGAGAGGGGGTTGGCAGACCCCGTCCCATCACTGAGCGGGCTTGGATGAGGAAGCTCCAGGACCGGAACCTCTGCCTCCTTTATGGGCCCGGGCTTGGGCCGGGGGCACCAAGCTTGAGCCTGCTGCTGTTGCTGATGCAGATGTCCCCCTTGAAAAGAGGGCTGCAGAGCTGCAGGAGAAGAATGCTGAAAAGACTTCTTTTTCTTCTGCTGGTTCTTGCCTGAAGAACCCTTGGTAGACGTAGCATCCAAGGTGGCAATGGACTGCTCAATGCGCTGAAGGTGACCAGCCACTCCTGGGCCGAACAGGTTGATCCCTAGGAATGGCATGTCAGCTAGTTTGTGCCGAGTATCTGCGGGGAAGGAGGAGAGCCTCAGCCAAGCCCAGCGACGAGAGGCAACTGCGGCTGCCATCGAACGGGCACTAGAATCCCCAATGTCCAGGTCTGTCTGAAGCTGCTGATCCTGGACCTGCTTGACTGTGGTCTGCATGTCCATGGGGAGATGTGGGAGGACTTTATTCAAAGACCCTAGAAGGGCATGGGAGAAGTGTGCCATGGTGACAGCCGAACTCACCTGACGAAGAGCCAAGGAAGAAGCCGCACAGACCTTCCTGGCTGAATGGTCCAAAAGCTTGGACCCTATCAGCAGACCTGCCAGTACACCTGAACACAAAGGAGATCACCAGGGTCTTGGCCGATGGGTGCTCTGTGAATCCCGCAAGGGACCCCATGGGCACCGCATACTTGCAGTCCATGTGGGCAAATGGAGTTGCACAAGAGGCAGGGCGCTGCCAGAGTTCTAAGGCCAGGCCAACAATGGCCTCGGCCGCAGGAAAGACCTCTGTTGGGGTATCACCTCTCTTGAGGATGTCCGTGAGAGGATACTCCGCCTTTTCTGGATTAGCTCCAGGGGCATCCCTGTGGACGCAGTGAGAAGAGGCGAAGAATAACCTGAAAAAACGAGGGACCTTCCTCTGTCTCTAATCCAATGGCTGATTTGTCATCCCTGGGATGAGAATGCAGGCCGGTGACATCCGAATCCGAGGAATCCGGATGTAATGGCCGACCGCCCAGGTCACCTTCGACCCGCCGAGGGCTGTCGGGGTGACAGTGACCAACAAACATCGTGGGGGGGCATGGTGGGTGATGCTGCTACCGCCAAGCCACCTGGCCAGCTGATAACTAATATTTATCATAAAAAATGTGAAACTGCAGCATTTATGTTCCCTTTAAACACATTTTGCAGCATTTACTGCCTCGGTAACATTTGTACCCTGGACTACTCAGCATTTTGTGCGTTCACCGGGAGGGGAAAAAGGGAGCCAGTTTAATGAACCAAAGGAGAAAAAACACAAGTGGAAAAGATGAGGACAGAGGTTTAGTAACACAATGAATATCACTTCTGGAGTCTTCAGGGAGCCAGAATTGCTGACCCTGAGTTCACAGCTCTCTCACTCTAGTAGCAAGAGAAGCTTTTGTGGCCCTCTGCATACACCAAACCAACGTTTAGGTGTGCCTGTGTATACAGGCATATACAAGCACGAGTGTACGTGTGTGCAAGCACACATGGATGACCATGACTGGAGATCTGTGGGTTTATATAAAGATGTGCCTGAGTGTGTTGGGGGCTTTACTTATCCTTGTGGTAAGTGAGGGCACATGATGGAGTCTCATGACATGTACATAAGCTTGCATGTACATACAAGGGTATGTCTGTGTGTGTGGGGGGGGAGGGGTGTCTTTGCTTATCCTTCTGTATGGCAAAGTGAGGGCAGGTGTACACATGAGGATACATACTATAGTTTCATGACATGCGCGTAAGCCTGTGTTTACATACAAGGGTGTGTGTGTGTGTGTGTATATTTGATTCTGCTTCTGCAAAGTGAGGGTAAGTGTATACATGAGGATACATACCGGAGTCTAATGACAAGTACATAAGCCTGCATGTACATACAAGGATGCGTCTGTGTGTCTGTGGGGGGGGGGCTTTGCTTATCCTTCTGTACAGAAAAGTGAGGGCAGGTGTACACATTAGGGGTACATACTGAAGTTTCTTGACATGTGCATAATGCAATAAATGCACTAGTGTGTGTGTGTGTGTGTGGGGGGGGGGTGTCTTTGCTTCTCCTTCTGTAAAGTGAGGACAAGTGTGCACATGAGGTTACATACCGGAATCTCCTGACATGTGCATAGGCCTACGTGCAGATACAAGGGTGAGAGTATGTATACCTGGGTTTGAAGGTATAAATATGCCTGCATTTACATACACAGTTGTGTCTGTGTGTGTGTGTGTGTGTGTGTGTGTGGGAGGTTCTTTGCTTCTCCATCTGTGAATTGAGGGCAGGTATACACATGAGGGCACATGCTGCAGTCTCATGACATGTGCACGAGCCTGCATGTACATACAAGGGTGTGTCTCTGCATTTAGTGGGGTCTTTGCTTCTCCTTCTGTAAAGTGAGGGCAGGTGTACATATGAGGGTCCTTACTGAAATCTCATGACATGTACATAATAAGCCTGCATGTACATACTAGGGTGTGTGCGTGTTGTGACAGGGAGACCCCGTCACAGTGGACACCCCTGGGATAAATTGAAACCCATTCCCCAAGCAGTTTATATGTTTTGTATAATGTCCAACATGCTGGGTGGCTGGTTATAACAAAACAGAGTACAGTTACAAAATGAGAGGGCAGTTCTAGAATAACAAAAGTTTGTGTCTGCTTTTTCTAGATGTTAGCAGCCCTCTTTCAAGACATTTTGCAGCAGTTAGCATGAGGTAATATGATCCTGCAAGAGAGTTTAAGAAAGCACAGATGTTTTGACTTCGGCTCTGACCTTTAACAATGTTGTAAACTAGTTATGTGATGTTCTCCAGGTGCCAAATAACTGTTCTCTGTGGTGCAACAGTGGCCCCTAGTGGCTAGTTCTATACTATGTTCTTCAGATAAGCCATCTGTAATTAAATGCATATTCCACAGGTATGATTTATGATATTTTTTAACTGTATGTCTTGTTACAAATGTAACAGAATGTATAATTTCTGAGATATGTTAAACGGTAAACTGAAGGTCTAATTCTTCATCCAACTGTAGCCGCCCCCACTTCAGATGTACAGATGGGGTCACGTACTGGAATCTCATGACATGTGCATAAAGTTGAGTGCACATACAAAGGTGAGGGTATTCATGTCTGGGTTTGATTATATAAATGTCCCTGCATGTACTGTATATACAAACATGTGTCTGTGTGTGAGTGGGGGGGGAATCTTTGCTTATCCTTCTGTACAGTAAAATAATGGCAGGAGTACACGAGGGTACATTCTGGAGTCTCATGCCATGTGCATAAGCCCGTGTGTACATACCAGGGTGAGTGCGTGTATCCCTGGGTTTGAGTATAAATGTGCCTGCATGTACATATTGTACAAGGGTGTGTATGCCTGGGTTTGTGGGTATAAATGTGCCTGCGTGTACATACTGTGCAAGGGTGTGAATGCCTCGGTTTGTGGGTATAAATGTGCCTGTGTGTACATACTGTACAAGGGTGTGTATGCCTGGGTTTGAGGGTATAAAAGTGCCTGCACGTACATACTGTACAAGGGTGTGTATGCCTGGGTTTGTGTGTATAAATTTGCCTGGGTTTGTGTGTATAAATGTTCCTTCGTGTACATACTGCACAAGGATGTGTATGCCTGGGTTTGAGTATAAATGTGCCTGCATGTACATACTGTACAAGGGTGTGTATGCCTGGGTTTGTGGGTATAAATGTGCCTGCGTGTACATACTGTACAAGGGTGTGTACGCCTGGGTTTGAGGGTATAAAAGTGCCTGTGTGTACATACTGTACAAGGGTGTGTATGCCTGGGATTGAGTATAAATGTGCCTGCGTGTACATACTGTACAAGGGTGTGTATGACTGGGTTTGAGGGTATAAAAGTGCCTGTGTGAACATATTGTACAAGGGTGTGTATGCCTGGGTTTGAGTATAAATGTGCCTGCGTGTACATACTGTACAAGGGTGTGTATGCCTGGGTTTGAGGGTATAAATGTGCCTGCGTGTACATACTGTACAAGGGTGTGTTTGACTGGGTTTGTGGATATAAATGTGCCTGTGTGTACATACTGTACAAGGATATGTATGCTTGGGTTTGTGGGTATAAATGTGCCTGCGTGTACATACTGTACAAGGGTGTGTATGCCTGGGTTTGTGTGTATAAATTTGCCTGGGTTTGTGTGTATAAATGTTCCTTCGTGTACATACTGCACAAGGATGTGTATGCCTGGGTTTGAGTATAAATGTGCCTGCATGTACATACTGTACAAGGGTGTGTATGCCTGGGTTTGTGGGTATAAATGTGCCTGCGTGTACATACTGTACAAGGGTGTGTACGCCTGGGTTTGAGGGTATAAAAGTGCCTGTGTGTACATACTGTACAAGGGTGTGTATGCCTGGGATTGAGTATAAATGTGCCTGCGTGTACATACTGTACAAGGGTGTGTATGACTGGGTTTGAGGGTATAAAAGTGCCTGTGTGAACATATTGTACAAGGGTGTGTATGCCTGGGTTTGAGTATAAATGTGCCTGCGTGTACATACTGTACAAGGGTGTGTATGCCTGGGTTTGAGGGTATAAATGTGCCTGCGTGTACATACTGTACAAGGGTGTGTTTGACTGGGTTTGTGGATATAAATGTGCCTGTGTGTACATACTGTACAAGGATATGTATGCTTGGGTTTGTGGGTATAAATGTGCCTGCGTGTACATACTGTACAAGGGTGTGTATGCCTGAGTTTGAGAGTATAAATGTGCCTGTGTGTGCATACTGTACAAGGGTGTGTATGCTTGGGCTTGAGGGTATAAATGTGCCTGCGTGTACATACTGTACAAGGGTGTGCATGCCTGGGTTTGAGGGTATAATTGTGCCTGCGTGTACATACTGTACAAGGGTGTGTATGCCTGGGTTTGAGGGTATAATTGTGCCTGCGTGTACATACTGTACAAGGGTGTGTATGCCTGGGTTTGAGGGTATAAAAGTGCCTGCGTGTACAAACTGTACAAGGGTGTGTATGCTTGGGCTTGAGGGTATAAATGTGCCTGCGTGTACATACTGTACAAGGGTGTGTATGCCTGGGTTTGAGGGTATAATTGTGCCTGCGTGTACATACTGTACAAGGGTGTGTATGCCTGGGTTTGTGGGTATAAATGTGCCTGTGTGTACATACTGTAAAATGATGTGTATGCTTGGGTTTGTGGGTATAAATGTGCCTGCGTGTACATACTGTACAAGGGTGTGTATGCCTGGGTTTGTGGGTATAAATGTGCCTGCATGTACATTCTGTACAAGGTTGTGTATGCCTGGGTTTGAGGGTATAAATGTGCCTGCGTGTACATACCGTACAAGTGTGAGCATGCCGGGGTTTGAGGATATAAATGTGCTTGTATCTACATATTGTACAAGGATGTGTATGTTTGGGTTTGAGGGTATAAATGTGCTTGCAAGTGCATACTGTACAAGGGTGAGCATGCCTGGGTTTGAAGGCATAAATGTGCTTGTATTTACATATTGCACAAGGGTGTGTATGTCTACGTTTCAGGGTATAAATGTGCATGCGTGTGCATACTGCACAAGGGTGTGCATGCCTGGGTTTGAAGGTATAACTGTGCCTGCGTGTACATACTGTACAAGGGTGTGTATGGCTGGGTTTGAGGGTATTAAAGTGCCTGTGTGTACATACTGTACAAGGGTGTGTATGCCTGGGTTTGAGTATAAATGTGCCTGCGTGTACATACTGTACAAGGGTGTGTATGCCTGGGTTTGAGAGTATAAATGTGCCTGCGTGTGCATACTGTACAAGGGTGTGTATGCCTTGGTTTGAGTGTATAAATGTGCCTGCGTGTGCATACTGTACAAGGGTGTGCATGCCTGGGTTTGAGGGTATAAATGTGCCTGCATGTTCATACTGTACAAGGGTGTGTATGCCTGGGTTTGAGTTTAAATGTGCCTGCATGTACATACTGTACAAGGGTGTGTATGCCTGGGTTTGAGTATAAATGTGCCTGCGTGTACATACCGTACAAGGGTGTGTATGCCTGGATTGGAGAATATAAAAGTGCCTGCGTGTACATACTGTACAAGGGTTTGTATGCCTGGGTTTGAAAGTATAAATGTGCCTGTGTGTACATACTGTACAAGGATGTGCATGCTTGGGTTTGTGGGTATAAATGTGCCTGCGTGTACATACTGTACAAGGGTGTGTATGCCTGGGTTTGAGGGTATAAATGTGCCTGCGTGTACATACTGTACAAGGGCGTGTATGCCTGGGTTTGTGGGTATAAATGTGCCTGTGTGTACATACTGTACAACGATGTGTATGCTTGGGTTTGTGGCTATAAATGTGCCTGCGTGAACATACTGTACAAGGATGTGCATGCTTTGGTTTGAGGGTATAAATGTGCCTGCTTGTACATACTCTACAAGGGTGTGTATGCCTGGGTTTGTGGATATAAATGTGCCTGTGTGTACATACTGTACAAGGATATGTATGCTTGGGTTTGTGGGTATAAATGTGCCTGCGTGTACATACTGTACAAGGGTGTGTATGCCTGAGTTTGAGAGTATAAATGTGCCTGCGTGTACATACTGTACAAGGATGTGTATGCTTGGGTTTGTGGATATAAATGTGCCTGTGTGTACATATTGTACAAGGATATGTATGCTTGGGTTTTTGGGTATAAATGTGCCTGCGTGTACATACTGTACAAGGGTGTGTATGCCTGTGTTCATGGGTATAAATGTGCCTGCATGTACATACTGTACAAGGATCTGTATGCCTGGGTTTGAGGGTATAAATGTGCCTGCGTGTACATACCGTACAAGGGTGAGCATGCCTGGGTTTGAGGGTATAAATGTGCTTGTATCTACATATTGTACAATGATGTGTATGCTTGGGTTTAAGGGTATAAATGTGCTTGCATGTGCATACTGTACAAGGGTGAACATGCCTGGGTTTGAAGGCATAAATTTGCTGGTATTTACATATTGCACAAGGGTGTGTATGCCTGGGTTTGAGGGTATAAATGTGCATGCCTGGGTTTGAGGGTATTAAAGTGCCTGTGTGTACATACTGTACAAGGGTGTGTATGCCTCGGTTTGAGTATAAATGTGCCTGCATGTACATACTCTACAAGGGTGCGTATGCCTAGGTTTGAGAGTATAAATGTGCCTGCGTGTGCATACTGTACAAGGGTGTGTATGCCCTGGTTTGAGTGAATAAATGTGCCTGCGTGTGCATACTGTACAAGGGTGTGTATACCTGTGTTTGAGGGTATAAATGTGCCTGCATGTGCATGCCTGGGTTTGAGGGTATAACTGTGCCTGCGTATACATACCGTACAATGATGTGTATGCTTGGGTTTGAGTATAAATGTGCCTGCATGTACATACTGTACAAGGGTGCGTATGTCTGGGTTTGTGGGTATAAATGTGCCTGCGTGTTCATATTGTACAAGGGTGTGTACGCCTGGGTTTGTGGGTATAAATGTGCCTGCGTGTACATACTGTACAAGGGTGTGTATGCCTGGGTTTGAGGGTATAAAAGTGCCTGTGTGCACATACTGTACAAGAGTGTATATGCCTGGGTTTGAGTATAAATGTGCCTGCGTGTACATACTGTACAAGGGTGTGTATGCCTGGGTTGGAGAATATAAAAGTGCCTGCGTGTACATACTGCACAAGGGTGTGAATGCCTGGGTTTGAGGGTATAAATGTGCCTGCGTGTACATACTGTGCAAGGGTGTGTATGCCTGGGTTTGAGAGTATAAATGTGCCTGCGTGTACATACTGTACAAGTGTGTATGCCTGGGTTTGAGTATAAATGTGCCTGCGTGTACATACTGTACAAGGGTGTGTATGGCTGGGTTTAAGGGTATAAAAGTGCCTGCGTGTACATACTGTGCAAGGGTGTGTATGCCTGGGTTTGAGAGCATAAATGTGCCTGCGTGTACATACTGTACAAGGGTGTGTATGCCTGGGTTTGTGGGTATAAATGTGCCTGCGTGTACATACTGTACAAGGATGTGTATGCCTGGGTTTGAGAGTATAAATGTGCCTGCGTGTGCATACTGTACAAGGGTGTGTATACTTGGGCTTGAGGGTATAAATGTGCCTGCAAGTACACACTGTACAAGGGTGTGTATGCCTGGGTTTGAGGGTGTAAATGTGCCTGTGTGTACATACTGTACAAGGGTGTGTATGCCTTGGTTTGAGGGTATAAAAGTGCCTGTGTGTACATACCGTACAAGGATGTGTATGCCTGGGTTTGAGTGTATAAATGTGCCTGCGTGGGCATACTGTACAAGGGTGTGTATGCTTGGGCTTGAGGGAATAAATGTGCCTGCATGTACATACTGTACAAGGGTGTGTACGCCTGGGTTTGAGTATAAATGTGCCTGCATGTACATACTGTACAAGGGTGTGTATGCCTGGGTTTGAGTATAAATGTGCCTGCGTGTTCATACTGTACAAGGGTGTGTATGCCTGGGTTTGAGTATAAATGTGCCTGCATGTACATACTGTACAAGGGTGTGTATGCCTGGGTTTGAGTATAAATGTGCCTGTGTGTACATAATGTACAAGGGTGTGTATGTCTGGGTTTGAGGGTATAAATGTGCCTGCGTGTACATACTGCACAAGGGGGTGTATGCCTGGGTTTGAGAGTATACATGTGCCTGTGTGTACATACTGTACAAGGATGTGTATGCCTTGGTTTGAGGGTATAAATGTGCCTGTGTGTACATACTGTACAAGGATGTTTATGCTTGGGTTTATGGGTATAAATGTGGCTGCATGTACATACTGTACAAGGGTGTGTATGCCTGGGTTTGAGGGAACAGATGTGCCTGCGTGTACATACTGTACAAGGGTGTGTATGCCTGAGTTTGAGGGTATAAATGTGCCCGCGTGTGCATACTGCACAAGGGTGGGCATGCCTGGGTTTGAGGGTATAACTGTGCCTGCCTGTACATACTTTACAAGGATGTGTATGCCTGGGTTTGAGAGTATAAATGTGCCTGCGTGTGCATGATGCACATGGGTGTGTATGCCTGGGTTTGAGGGTATAAATGTGCCTGCGTGTGCATACTGTACAAGGGTGTGTATGCCTGGGTTTGAGGGTATAGCTGTGCCTGTGTGTACATACTGTACAAGGGTATGTATGCCTGGGTTTGAGTATAAATGTGCCTGCCTGTACATACTGTACAAGGGTGTGTATGCCTGGGTTTGAGAGTATAAATGTGCCTGCATGTGCATACTGTACAAGGGTGTGTATGCCATGGTTTGAGTGTATAAATGTGCCTGCGTGTGCATACTGTACAAGGATGTATATGCCTGGGTTTGAGGGTATAAATGTGCCTGCGTGTGCATACTGCACAAGGGTGTGCATGCCTGGGTTTGAGGGTATAACTGTGCTTGCGTGTACATACTGTACAATGATGTGTATGCTTGGGTTTGACTATAAATGTGCCTGCATGTACATACTGTACAAGGGTGTGTATGCCTGGGTTTGTGGGTATAAATGTGCCTGCGTGTACATACTGTACAAGGGTGTGTACGTCTGGGTTTGTGGGTATAAATGTGCCTGCGTGTACATACTGTACAAGGGTGCGTATGCCTGGGTTTGAGGGTATAAAAGTGCCTGTGTGTACATACTGTACAAGAGTGTGTATGCCTGGGTTTGAGTATAAATGTGCCTGCGTGTACATACTGTACAAGGGTGTGTATGCCTGGGTTGGAGAATATAAAAGTGCCTGCGTGTACATACTGTACAAGGGTGTGAATGCCTGGGTTTGAGGGTATAAATGTGCCTGTGTGTACATACTGTACAAGGGTGTGTATGCCTGGGTTTGAGCGTATAAAAGTGCCTGTGTGTACATACTGTACAAGAGTGTGTATGCCTGGGTTTCAGTATAAATGTGCCTGCGTGTACATACTGTACAAGGGTGTGTATGCCTGGGTTTGAGAGCATAAATGTGCCTGCGTGTACATACTGTACAAGGGTGTGTATGCCTGGGTTTAAGGGTATAAAAGTGACTGCGTGTACATACTGTACAAGGGTGTGTATGCCTGGGTTTGAGGGTATAAATGTGCCTGCGTGTACATACTGTAAAATGGCGTGTATGCATGGGTTTGTGGGTATAAATGTGCCTGCGTGTACATAGTGTACAAGGGTGTGAATGCCTGGGTTTGTGGGTATAAATGTGCCTGTGTATGCTTGGGTTTGTGGGTATAAATGTGCCTGCATGTACATACTGTACAAGGGTGTGTATGCCTGGGTTTGTGGGTATAAATGTGCCTGTGTGTACATACTGTACAAGGATGTGTATGCCTGGGTTTAAGTATAAATGTGCCTGCGTGTGCATGCTGTAAAATGGTGTGTATGCCTGGGTTTGAGGGTACAAATGTGCCGGGTATGCATACTGCACAAGGATGTGTATGCCTGGGTTTGAGAGTATAAATGTGCCTGCATGTGCATGATGCACAAGGGTGTGTATGCCTGGGTTTGAGGGAATAAATGTGTCTGCGTGTGCATACTGCACAAGGGTGTGCATGCCTGGGTTTGAGGGTATAACTGTGCCTGCGTGTACATACTGTACAAGGATGTGTATGCTTGGGTTTGAGTATAAATGTGCCTGCATGTAAATATTGTACAAGGTTGTGTATGCCTGGGTTTGTGGGTATAAATGTGCCTGCGTGTACATACTGTACAAGGGTGTGTACACCTGGGTTTGTGGGTATAAATGCAGGGTTTTATTTAACTCTAAAAATTGATTAGCGTTTTGGTCCTAAAACTGCTCAAACGTGAAAATGCACAGCACTTGCCTCACTGTGTTTAATAAACATAACACTTCTAGAAAACCTATATAAATACTTTCTGTACAGTTAGTATTGTCCCAAGAAAAAAACTGCTAATTATTTAAAACCCTGAAATGTGCCTGCGTGTACATTCTGTACAAGGGTGTGTATGCCTGGGTTTGAGGGTATAAAATTGCCTGTGTGTACATACTGTACAAGGGTGTGTATGCCTGGGTTTGAGTATAAATGTGCCTGCGTATACATACTGTACAAGGGTGTGTATGCCTGGGTTTGTGGGTATAAATGTGCCTGCGTGTACATACTGTACAAGGATGTGTATGCTTGGGTTTGTGGGTATAAATGTGCCTGCGTGTACATACTGTACAAGGGTGTGTATGCCTGGGTTTGTGGGTATAAATGTGCCTGCGTGTACATACTGTACAAGGGTGTGTATGCCTGGGTTTGAGAGTATAAATCTGCCTGCATGTACATACCGTACAAGGGTGTGTATGCCTGGGTTTGAGGGTATAAATGTGCCTGCGTGTACATACCGTACAAGGGTGTGTATGCCTGGGTTTGAGGGTATAAATGTGCCTGCGTGTACATACTGTACAAGGGTGTGTATGCCTGGGTTTGAGTATAAATGTGCCTGTGTGTACATACTGTACAAGGGTGTGCATGCCTGGGTTTGAGGGTATAAATTTGCCTGCATGTACATACTGTAGAAGGATGTGTATGCTTGGGTTTGTGGGTATAAATGTGCCTGCGTGTACATACTGTACAAGGGTGTGCATGCATGGGTTTGAAGGTATAACTGTGCCTGAGTGTACATACTGTACAAGGATGTGTATGCCTGGGTTTGAGAGTATAAATGTGCCTGCGTGTGCATAGTGTACAAGGTTGTGTATGCCTGGGTTTGAGGGTATAAATTCTAGAGTGTGCCGGAGTTTACAAACAACCATCTGCAAGCAACACAAACAGAAAAGGGAGAACATCCTCACCTTCTTGGCCTCCTTGAGCTGTCGTTGCAGGTCTGCCTGCTGTTCCTGCATTTTGATTTTCCATTCTTGGAGCTGTTCCAATTGGATCTTGCATTTCTCTAGTTCCTTAAGTTTGGCCTTATCTTCGCTTCTCTTAATCTTCAGGGTCTCGAGCTTCTCCTCCAGGTCTTTTATCTGGGCACGTAGGCTCTCCTCCTCCTGGGGCAGCAAAGATGACACCATAAATAGGTAAATATCCTACTGCAAGAACAGCACAAAAAAAGTGTATAGCCTGTCCATGCCCTGGTCAGATATAGTTTCTTGCCCCATGGGATAGCAAACGCAAAGGGTTAAATACTGAACAGCATGCATAATTGTGCAGTCTCTCCATTACCTGAACTAAACACTACCAACAGCAAAGGAGTGTAAGTACTATCAGCATACGTGAAACACATGAACCCTGGTAACCTCATCATTCTCTTACCTGCTAGCACAGCTTGCTTCTACACATCCACTGTCTTGTCAACTTTAGTAAATGTGCCTCCTGACCTATCAGAATATTGTT
Organism: Neoceratodus forsteri; assembly: GCA_016271365.2. Lineage (NCBI taxonomy): Eukaryota > Metazoa > Chordata > Ceratodontiformes > Ceratodontidae > Neoceratodus > Neoceratodus forsteri. Next base: position 1,294,287,121 of record CM057454.1, on the reverse strand, counting down.
AGGGTTTATATAATAACTGGTGAGCAGTTTTTTCTCTGGGTTCAAGCAATTATTTCCCCAAATAACTGGCTGGTTACTACAGGAGATGCGTACTACCTTACACACTGTTAGCACAAACTTGTTCTCACAGCCACACAGCTGCTGTCACTTTTGCTTTCCCACTGTAGCTGCGATAATCATAGAGCCAGGCAGTCCTACCAAACAGCTCTCGAGAGCTCTTAAAACCAGGAACCAAAGGGAGCAGGTACTGCTGGATGCCTTCCAGGACAGCTTCCTGCAGCAAATGGTCAGTGAACCAACCAGGTTAGGAAATACCCTTGACCTTGTGCTGGAAAATGGGGACTCTGTGAGAGAACTTACAGTGGAGGAACCGCTGTCTGGGAGTGACCACCGCTCAGTATGGCTCACACTGGATATGGGCAAGGAAGGAGTGGAATCTGACACAATAGTGCTGGACTTCAGAAGGGCCGACTTTGGGAGGATGGGGGGGAAGTGGTAAAAGGGTACCTGGCCAGAATTCAATCTATTATGGACACTAACCAGAGGTGGGAGCTCATAAAGCTGGGGATAGTGGAGGCAACCAAAACCTGCTGCAAAGCCCAGAGCAAGAAGCTAGGGCTAAGAAACCGATCTGGTTGAGCAAGGAGGTCATGGAAAAGGTAAGGAGGAAAGAGCTGCTTTAGGAAGTACAAGAAACAGGAGGGGGAGGACAGGGAGGAGTACTTGACAGAATCGGGTTGAGGACAAGGGCAGTAAAGGAAGCCAAAGCATCTATGGAACTCAGGCTGGCACAAGGCATTAAGAAGGGCGAAGGACTTCTTTAAGTACATCAGGGAGAAAAGGAGCTGTAAGGACCACATAGTAAGGATTAGGAAGGAGGGGTTGGGTGGAAGCAGGGTGCGATAAGACAGAAGCACTATGAGTACTTTGCTAGTATTTACTAAAGAGAAGAGGGAGGTGACACCAATGGTGGGAGAAATGGCAGAAGCGGGAGTGGTGACAGATGGGGACATCATGGAGAGCAGAGTTCAAGAGGGTTTGAAGGCACTGAGGGTGGACAAGGCGCCAGACCCAGATGGCATCCACCCCAGGGTACTGAAGGAGCTGGCAGAGGTCTTTGCAGGACCTTTGGCAGACCTATTTAATGCCTTACTACATTCGGGGTGTGTACCTCAGGACTGGAGGATGGCTCATGTGGTGCCCCTCCACAAGAGTGACCCCAAGGATGAACCGGGAAACTACAGACCAGTGAGCCTCACATTCATCGTAAGCTAATGGAGACTATACTGAAGGAGAGGCTGGTGGCCTCCCTAGAGGCCAAAGGACTACAGGACAGCAGACAGCATGGCTTACACGTGGCAGATCCTGCCAAACCAACCTGGTCGAGTTCTATGACTGGGTAACTAGGCAACTGGACAGGGGCCATGCAGTGGATGTCCCATTCTGGACTCCCCTGCAAGGCATTCACCCAGTGCCACATGGAAGGCTGGGGAAGGGGAAGTTAGTAGGCACAGGGGCGAAAAGCTGGTGAGATGGGTAGGAAACTGGCTGCAGGGAAGGTAACAGAGGGTGGTGGTGGTGGGGAGCTCTTACACCCAAGGGCAGTGACGAGCGGTGTTCCACAGGGCTCAGTGTTGGGACCAGTGTTGTTTGGGATATTCAGTGCAGACATATCATGGGACATCAAGAGCAAGATCAGGCTGTTTGCTGATGATACCAAGGTAGGCGCGGTGGTGGATGACCTAGGGGGATGGCAGGGGTTGCAGAATGATCTGGCAAAGCTTGAAACCTGGTCAGACACCTGGCAACTGGGCTTTAATGCCAAAAGTGCAAGGTGCTGCATTTGGGATGAAGAACCCAAGGAGGAGTTACCAGCTAGGGGAGTGCAGCTAGCCCAGACAGAGGAGGAGAAGGATCTGGGTGTGCTCATTACAGGGTCAATGAACAACTTGGCACAATGTAGGAAGGCAGCTGCAAAGGCCAACAAAATGCTGAGTTGTATTGCAGGGCTTATATCCTCGAGGAAGGAGGAGGTGATTCTGCCACTGTATAGGTCATTAGTTAGACCACACCTGGAGTACTGCGTGCAGTACTGGCGTCCGTATCTGAAGAGGGACATTAAGTTACTGGAGGGGGTGCAGCGCAGAGCGACAAAGATGATCAAGGGGCTGGGGGACTTATCATATGAGAGGAGGTTGAAGGAGTTGAACATGTACTCACTGGAGGAGAGGAGAGACAGGGTGACATGATTGAAAACCTTTAATACATGAAAGGAATAAACAAGACGGGTACAGTGGGGCTGTTCAAGTAAGGGAGGGAGGCCACCAGGGGCCATGATATGAGACTGGAGTGAGGAAGGTTCAGGAGGGAGATGAGGAGACACTTTTTTACAGAGAGGATGGTGGCTGGGTGGAATGCGTTACCTGCTGAAGTGGTATGTAGTAGAACAGTGGACTGCTTCAAACGAGGATGGGACAGGACAAGGGGGAGGGTTAATGAAGGGGAAGGGTGGAAGGGAGGGGCAGCTGTAGAATAAGGGGTGCTAACTGCACATTCGAGCAGACTTGATAGACCTCTAGGCCTTTATCTGCTGGCAAATTTCGTATGTTCGTAAAACAGTATACTTTTCTGATACAACAGCACCAAAAAATTATTTCCATCAGTAAAGTGCAGAACAGCAACTCTTCCTCTGCTCTTTTCCTTTGTCCCTCAGAAAACTCTTAACACCTACCATTAGCTCACGGAGCCAATATCACTATAGAAACAGAGGTCTCACATGCTCATACTTCAGAAGAAACCGAAAGACACCATATCCTTGAAAGTTAACTCTTATTTTATTATATTTAGAGAGTCATTTTGCAAGTTTTAACACTGAAATCGAAATGTTTGCAACACTGTGACGATGTATATTCATCCTCCCCCCCCCCAAATTCTATTTGTGCACCCTGTGTCCTGGAACACTCTCAGGCTGCATCTGCTCGCCAGTCACTCTACCGCCGACCTGGTCCCCTGCCTCCTCAGAGGGTATGCTACCCCTCCACCAACCTCCGACCAGGAACCCCCAGCTCTGAGCCCCCTGGGGCAGGGCTGCCACTCCATCCGGCGCTCTATCTATAATGTAGTGACGGCCGAGGAGGGGAGAGGGATGGAGGCAAGGCCCGTTAATGGCGTGTGGCGGTGGCACAGAAAGGAGTCGCCGCCATCCAGGCACAGGGGGACTTTTCATAGGTACACCCAGAAGCCAGACGTGCAGTGATGCCTGCATGGAGAAGCTGTAAGCGTCCGCCGCGAGCCTCCCCTTGTGTTCCAGGCACAGGTAGTACAACTGGGCTCCACCAGGTTTCACTACTGCGCTGAGGAGCCCCCAAACAAACCCCAGGGAGAGGAGAGCTGTCCGCCAGATGCTCAATCCTCTCCCTTCCCTGCCGAACCCGGGTCGCTGATGTGGCGTCCAGCGCCTCAACCCTCAGCACCACTGGGCCGGCCTGTATTTTCATCTTACTATCAAAATTCTGCAAAATCATTTTTGCCAGCATGTCTGAACTCAATTCAAGTTACTCCGCAAGTAATAATACCATGCCTCCGATCACCATCCTGTAAAGATCAGTTACTCAAGACCTTACCGTAACAGTAGATCTTTTAGGAATGTCTCTTGCTGTAAGTCATTACTTCTGGGAGTTCCCAGCAGGTGTTGCTATCACACGGCAGCTTCTTCCAGCAGTCTCCACACCAGGAACCACCCACATGACCTCACTTCCTGGGCTGTGCCTATAATAGTGGGTGGTTCCTGGCAGTCTCCGTTCCCCGATGGTTTCAGCTCGCAACGGCGAGGGACCAAGGGGAACCAAGGTACCAGAGCATCCCGACCCTAACAGTGTTTTCCCTGTTACAGAAGGCAGGGGGACGGAGGGTGGAAAGCTTCTCTTACTGCAAGAGACATTCCTAGAAGATCTACTGTTATGGTAAGGTCTTATGTAACTCATCTATCTTCCACGGAATGGTCTCTTGCAGTAAGTCATTACTTCTGGGAGATTCTCAAGCAGTTATATGCCAGTAGGGAGGCCAGTTATGGCACTGTGCCTTACAGAGTGGTGCAGTCGGATGACCGGTAACGTACTAAAGGCAGTATCCCAGTATACTGCCTGGTAAAGGGTCGGACCTTGCGTTTAGCCCATCACATTATAATATTGGTGAGAAAATCAGTGTTGAAACAAGCCAAGTTGGCTGGCAGTAGTGTTCTCCTAAGGAGCTAGGCTGATCAAGACCAGATCTGGGTATATCGTATCCAGTATAGTAATAAGTCAAGTGACAGAATCAGCTATATAATAGATTGACCGGTAGGTCCCAGGGTCTTGTAGTTTAGGATATGGAAGTTGAAAAAGACAGAACCTATGGTGAATAAGGTCTGAGTAAGAGATTATAATTACAGTATGTCTCTGGGGGATATTCTGGTTATCCAGTTTCTGATATAAATGAACAAATTGCTGAGGTATGCAATCACATATCTGTTGAAATCGTATGGGGCTCTGAGAGTTGAAAAAGGAACCCAAAATGATACAAGCGTGTCCATTTCGGAGTGCTACTGTGTAGCATATTAGGGCAGCATTAAGCAATGTCTGCCAAATTGTTAAAGATTATGTAAATATATCCACTTTGGAATGCGTATGCCACTTATCAGAGGACGAGGGGGCTATCAGGGAACTGCAAAGAGACCTTTACTACAAATTCACAAATGAGAATCTATCCATTTAGTATTGCTACTTAGTAGCCCTTAGTCAAGTCAGCAAGAGATGTCTGCTGCGTAGTCAAATGATGTAAACGTACCCAGTTTGGGGTTAAAAGCTGTTAAAATCAGTAAAGAGAATTTCTGCTACGTTATCCTGTATTAGTAATCTCATTTACAAGGGAGTCCACAAGCGGTACGCTAGGGAATGCAGACTTCTCAGAATGTTCCACAGTTCAGGTGCTTTACATGATCAGTTAGTATGGTGATCCCTTTATTTAGTCTGTTGGGTAAACAGACATCCGAGTAATGAACTGGATGGCGGGTAGGCATGAGCCGAGCGGCAACATCCAAGGCAAGAGATTAATTATGAGAATGTGCAGTGAGGATGATGCACGCATCCTGTGAATAAATTTGGGTTTTTTAGTACTAACGTACTAATTGCCAGCAGATTAGACCTTATACTCTATAGAGTCTGCTCGAACCTCAGATCCCCTGTTGGAAACCGAGGCCCTCCCCGCCCTTGTGTTCCGATACCCCCTTCTGTATCTGCCCCACCCTCTCTTGAAGCCCTCCACATTGGAAATTTGGACCAGCTCGCCAGGCAGTACATTCCAAGGATCCACCACCCTCTCCATGAAAAACCTCCTCCTCTTTTCCCCCCGATCCTTCCTCCTTCCAACTTCAAACCATGCCCTCTGGTGATACCTCCCTCCTTTAGTTTAAAGATCCTCTCCGTGTTTACCCTATATATTCCCTTGAAGTACTTGAAGACCTCAATCAAATCCCCCCGTGTCTCCTCTCCTCCAAAGTATACGGGTCGAGCTCCTCAAGTCTGTCCTTGTATGTCAACTCCCCAGTCTTCAGATCATCCTGGTAGCCCTCCTCTGTATCCTCTCCAGGAGCTGTATGTCCCTCTTTAAGTGCGGTCTCCAGTACTGTACACAGTACTCGAGGTGTGGCCTCACCAGCCCACTGAACAGCGGCAGAATCACTTCCCTGCTCCTAGAGGTGATCCCCCTGATAATGCATCCTAACACCCTGTTTCCTCTACCAGCCGCTCTCTATTGCGCTGCTCAGAGTTATGCATACATGCATCCATCATGACCGCTAGGTCTTTTTCCCCAGATGAGGCCTCCGGCACCCCCCCCAGGGTGTACCTGTGTTTGGGGTTTCCCCACCCAATATGTACCTTGTTTGAACCTGTATTTTCATTGTACTCTCCCGGGTCGTATCTGAAAATAGGCATTCAAATTGTCTAGCGTACCTACCTGGTCAACAAAAGCTACATAAATAAATAAGATGTAACACCTTGCACTTGGTTGTATTGAAATTTAACTTCCCTGTGAGAGCCCAACTTTCCAGGGTGTCCAGGTCCCCTTGCAGGGCCAACCTCCCCTCTTCCTCCACAACTACTGCTCCCACCTGGGAATAGCCAGCGAAGAGACTCATCTCACACCCCAAGTTTCATAGATTCATAGAAGTGAGATGGCTGAAAAAGACCGACAAGGCTCACCAAGACTGCCTATTTGTCCAGCTATCTGGTTGGACCTGCACCCCCCCCCCCCCAACACCCACCTGTGGTTGTCCCATGCCCTTTTGAATCCTCCACGGTTTCTTCTCCAACAACCACCTCCGGGAATCTGTTCCACTTATCCACCACTCTCTCTGTGAAATAGCTTTTCCTAATGTTACCCCTGAACTGCCCCCCACCTGCAGGCCATGCCCCCTCATCCTCTGATTTTCCTTCCTCTGGAAGATGCTTTCCACCGGCACCCTGTTTATACCCTTAAGGTACCTGAAGGTCTCGATCATGTTCCCCCTCTCCTTCCTCTGTTCTAGGGAGTATATGTTTAGATCCCTCAACCTTTCTTCATAGGATAGGTGGCTCAACTCTTTTACCATCTTTGCTGCTTTCCTCTGAACTCGCTCCAGCCTCCCCACATCCGTTTTGAGGTATGGCCTCCAGAACTGGACTCCGTATTCCAAATGCAGTCTAACCAGATGAGGGTACAAGGGTACTATGACCTCCCTATTTCTACTGGTGATCCCCCTTCCAATGCATCCCAGCATTCCTCCACCCCTAGCCATTGCTCTCCCGCACTGCCTTTCCACCTTCATGTCCCCGGATATAGTGATGTCCAGTCCCTTTCTTGTTCTGTTACCTCCAGAACTCTGCCCCCATGCAATACCCTGCCCTCCGGTTCCTTTTCTGTGTTGAAAAGAAAGTTGCCCCCTCTTTGGCCATGCCTCAAGCCTCCCCAAATCTCTCTGCAGCTTTTCTACCCCTTCCCGTCTACCCTACTGCAGATTTTAATATCATCTGCAAACAGACTTACACCCCCTTCAAGGCCCTCCACAATGTCCCCTACAAATATACTGAATAGTAAGGGCCCCCAACACTGATCCCTGAGGGACCCCGCTTGTGACCTTGCCCTCTACGGATGCCACCCCATTTATTATGACTCTCTGCCTCCTGTCCCCCAGCCAGCTTTCCACCAATTTAACCACCCTCTGACCCAGCCCCAGGCCTGACATTTTATACAGCAGTCTCCTGTGGGGCACGGAGTCAAAAGCCTTCTTGAAATCCAGATAAGCCACCTCTACCTCCCTCCCTTGCTCTCTCGCCTCTGTTATTTGTATTTAATGTTTGTCATCAGCCCTGGTTGAGACTGGAGACAATGTCCACCACTAAAGGGCATTATATGACGCAGGCGGGATCCAGATGTGATGGTCTAAGTGACCCGTGCTTGGTCGCCGCTTAAAATTGTCCCTTATTAGGGACAGGCACCTCCTTGGTATAGTTTCTTTATGAGAAGTAAAATCGACAGGGATATTAGATAGCCCTGGAAAGGTGAGCCTTGTCGCCTTATGTGGCTCCAATGTATGGCTGAGTCCAGATATCATGAAATGTTATGAATAACATGCTCAATAGTAGGTATCTGTAAGATAGTAGATCAGTAAGTTCAACACATGAGCCCATCATGATTGTAGTTTATGACGGTAGTGGGCATTATGAATGTATAAAATACAAAAATCAAATGTATGCCTTTTAGTAATATAACCATACACTCCTTTGGTAAAGAGGTGTGTACAAATTATTTATTTATTTATTTTTTAAATATATTGGTTTGCCTCCTTCTCTCATGAGGTGTGACCCCATAATATGTAGTGAGGTGTCCCCATGGGTATGTGCAATAGAAAATAAGGCATCAGTGACATCCAGTATGGTTTCTCAAGTGGTGGACAGTGAAATAATAATCTCCGTTGATGGAGAAATAAATTCCGAAGGTATGATTTCATGATAAAAAACCTGCCTCGTCGACGTTGGAATGTGGCCCACTGATGTGAGAGTATAAATACAGATGCTTTGTCGATGATACAAGTATTCCCCAGTAATAGGAGGATTATGATGCAGGTTCTGTTGATGAGTAAAGCAATCCCATAGTGGAATACATGGGTTCCGTCGACGGGAGGGGGGTTAGCCCTGTTGATGAGAGTGTGAAAGGCTCTGTGCCTCATCGACTGAGGAGGCAGTCCCGTCGACAGGAGAGTAAAAATTCAAGTGCCCCGTCGACAGGGAGGCAGTCCCATCGACGGGAAAAGCAGTGTAAGAGCCTCCGTCAATGGGGGAGTGTGCCCCGTTGATGAGAGTGTAAAATCCAGATGCTCCATCGACGGGGGAAGCGGGCCAGTCGACAGAAGAGGCTGGCATCGAAAAGAAATATGTGGAAGGCCTCCGTCGACGGGGAATGAACATCCGGTTAATGGGAAACATGCAGGAGGCCTCCGTAGATAAGGAATGAACATCCCATGGACAAGACATATGTAGGAGGCCTCCGACGACAGTAAATGGACATCCTGTTGATTAAAAACATGTAGGAGGCCTCCATCGATGATGAGAAACCTGTAGGAAGCCTCCGTCGATGGGGAATGGACGTCCCATCGAAGATAAACATGTAGGAAGCCTCCGTCGACGGGAAATGAACGTCCCATCGAGGATAAATAAGTAGGAAGCTTCCGTCAATGGGGAATGTACGTCCCATCTATAAGAAATATGTAGAAGGCCTCCGTCGATGGGGAATGGATGTCCCGTCAATGGGAACTGATTGAAGAGCCTTTGTGGACAGGGAATGAACGTCCTGTCTATGGGAGTTATCCCTGAAGCCTCTGTCGACTAGGAATGAACGTCCCATTGGCGGGAATTAATGAAAGCTTCTTATATCCTCCATGATGTTTGTTTAGGTTACCAGGTCAAGTCTCTAGTGAGACGGAGGAAAAAATGGTGCCATGTATAAAGCCCAGGCACTCCAAGCTGTTAAAGATGAAAGTTCAGTTCTCTTCAGAGACTTGCATGTAGAAGACTGTTCTAGCTGCTGTGCAAGCTGAAGCCAGTGGGAAAATGAACGGAAACCGCCAGGAACCACCCACTTTTATAGGCACAGCCCAGGAAGTGAGGTCATGTGAGTGGTTCCTGGTGTGAAGACTGCTGGAAGAAGCTGCCGTGTGATAGCGACAGCTGCTGGGAACTCCCAGAAGTAATGACTTGCTGCAAGAGACCATTCCGTGGAAGATCTGCATTTCCTTATCCCTGGCATCCAGTGTGGTTCCCACATCCTCTGATCACCAGTCTGTTTATCCTACAATATTTCCTTGGTGTCCAGTGGCCCCTCCTACTCTGCGACCACTGGCCCCGTAATCCCTGCAACTTTCCCTACTGGCTTAGTGCCCCCCCGCAATCGCCAGCCCTGGCATGATAGAAACATTCCCGCTTCCAGAGTTCCTCTCCCTCTCTGATCCCTGGCCTCATACAATCAGGCTGACAACCTGGCAGTCCGGGCTCCAACCACCCCATGTCCAATCCCACACCCCTGTACACATACAAGGGAACCAATGTTGCTTCCACTGCTAATCAAAGCTGACACAGATATAATGTCAGAGGAAGAGCTGATGAACTTCCCTGACATTCTGTGGTATCCCCACCTTCTGATGGGCATTCCAGTAGCAAAATAATAGTTCATGGTATGTAGCGCCACATACACACACACAGCAGGTACCATCTCCCCCACCCCACCCCACCACCCCATTACAGACAGCGCCAGTGCCACAGACAGATACAGCGACAGGCACAGCCCTCCCTCACACCTCCTTGACCGCCACCATATCACAAGGTGGAGCTCAACTGTCTATGGTGCATGCCCATTGTACTTTTTGGGATCAGACACCATAGGTGGGTCACCAGGTTGTCAGCATGGCCCGGCTGCATTCTGGGGATCAAGAAGGGAGGGGACTCTAGGCATGGGAACTGTCTGTCATACAGGCCATGCATCAGCATGGGGGGGTACACTAACCACTAGGAAAAGTCAAGAGATTATGGAGCCGGTGGTCAGAGGGGCCACTGGACACCACAGAAACACTGTCAGATAACTGAGCGGGGGAGCACTGGGCACCAGTGATAAGGACACAGAGTTACGGGACAGTGATTGGGGGGTGGACCACTAGGCACCAGGGACTTCCACAGCTCTCTGGGACCGGGCAAGCGAGGTGGGAGCAGCATCACACAACCCTGCTGCCACTTCCCATGCAAATGTGCCCATAATGGGCATGCAAGTGGCCCTTGGTGCACTGCATGCTCAATGGGCTCATCTGCATGGTTCCCTTTGAATATTGCACCTAGTGCTCCTGCGCTACTGGGTCTGCTGGCACTATTTCCTGCACAGCAGGGATCCATGTTGGGGCAATGCCACTTGAGTTAGCTCTGTGCCATGTCCCTATATTCAGTCAGATAGTGCCAGTGCACTACCCAACTGAATACCGCATCCTCAGGATCCAGGGCATGGGCAAAGCACAGCGCAAAACTCTCCACTCCACCATGACCGTTTCTGACTATCAAACCCTAGAGCTTATATAAACTAACTCTTAACGTGCACTGTGAGCCTCCGTACTTTCGCACAGCTGCCCACTACTCTAATGCCACCTGCAGGGTATTCTGGGATTTGTAGCAAAAGAAGATGTCAGCATACAACTAAGCAAAATTAAATCTGTTGCAATCTACTATACTACAATAAGAAAAAAATTACTCACGATAGTAATCTTGTTTCTTCCAGGGGATCACTCATTACAATTAAAAATGCAGTCAGCCTTCAGTGTTGTACTGCCACGGAGAGGTGGAATGTATGCAAATGATGGAACTTTAATTGGCTCGTGCCAATTTCAAACTGCTGCCCCAGTAACTGCTGCACTCTGAGTGCTTCAGATTCTTACGCAGCCTAACAGGATAAAAACCCCCTAGCTATCTAATTCTATGGATTAACCCCCCTTTTAAGCACATCCCATTAAAATTCTAAAATCCCTCATGTAGGGACAACAATAAATGCCAACTAGTAAAAGACCGAAACATCAGCTGTGGACAACATGTTCATAAAGCCAGCAGGGATGCAGAAAATAGACTGCAGACTTTTAGTGGTTTCAAGTAGCGGAGGCAGGGTGGGAGCTTCAATCATAATAAGTGATCCCCTGGAAGAAACAAGATTACTACAGTGAGTAATTTTTTTCTTCTAACCCCAGCCAGGAATCACTCATTATGATTAAACAAATGCATACTACCAAGCAGTACCTTTGGAGGCTGGGAAGAGAACCTATTTAGGGAACAGGTTCTGTAACACTGATGTGCCAAATCTGGCATCACTTCTTGACTGTATGTCCAAATTACAGAGCTTGGTAAAAGTGTGCACGGTTTTCCATGTACTTGCTCTGCAGATCTCCAACAGTAGAATGTCTCTTGCAGTTGCCACTGATACAGCTGTACCCCTGACAGAATGTGCCCCGAGCCCAGGGGAGCTTGTTTACCCACTTTACTTTAACACAACTGCATACAACCTACACTCTAGCGTGCAGCAGTTCATTTTGATACAGGTTTGCCTTTGCCCACTTCCCCATAAGTGAGGAACAGTTTGGTATGCTCCAGCCCGTGTGCCTTGGTCCTGTCCCTCTTGACATCCAGGCTATGCAGCTTCCAGTCAGATTACTCATTTTTCTTTTACTTGGTTTCTTAAGACATAAGTAGGCTTACATCCATCAAAAATGTCTCCCACGACATCATGGGTATATCAAATGTTGTTATTATTCCATCCAAGGAATGAATCCAATCTAGCTTTAAATATTTCAAATGATGTAGCATCAACCGCTGTGGCTGAACCTCTTGCTATCCTGTTTAGCCGATCACTAGAAACAGGGGAGGTACCCAAAGACTGGAGGATAGCAGATGTAGTCCCCTTATACAAAAGTGGGAACAAAGAGGAAGCGGGGAACTACAGACCAGTCAGCCTCACCTCGGTAGTGGGGAAGATCATGGAAGCACTACTGAAGGAGAGATTGGTGGAACATCTGGTTGTCAATGGACTACAGGACCCAAGGCAGCATGGTTTCACCAGGGAAGGTCATGTCAGACCAACTTCATTGAATTTTTGACTGGGTGACTAGGGAGGTGGATCAGGGAGGGCAGTGGACATGGCCTATCTGGACTTCAGCAAGGCCTTTGACACTGTGCCACATAGAAGACTATTGCACAAACTGGGGAATATGGTGTGGGCAGGACAGTAGCGGTGTGGTAGGTAACTGGCTGGACAGCAGGACACAGAGGGTGGTGGTAAATGGCTGTCACTCCACAGAGGGAAGAGTGACCAGTGGGGTACCACAGGGATCAGTGCTGGGACCGGGTACTATTCAATATCTTCATCAGTGACATTATGCAGGACCTAGAAGGCAGAATTTCACTGTTCGCTGATGACACAAAGCTCTGTAACAGAGTAGACACACCAGAGGGTGTAGACAGAATGAGAAGGACCTGCAGAAACTTGAAGAATGGTCAGGGTTTGGCAGTTGAAATTCAATGCAAGGAAGTGCAAGATAATGCAAATGGGGCACAAAACCCTGGCACAATATATCAGTTGGGGGTGAGGATAGCATGCACCAAGCAGGAAAGGGATCTTGGAGTCATCATCTCTGATGACCTCAAGGCAGGGAAACAGTGTGACAAGGCAGCAGGTAAAGAAATAGGATGCTGGGATGCATAGGCAGGGGCATCACCAGCAGGAAAAGGAGGTCATAATTCCACTATACAAGACACTAGTGAGGCCGCACCTGGAGTACACTGTGCAGTTCTGGAGACCTTACCACGTAAGGACATAGACAGGGTAGAGAAGGTTCAGAGGAGGGCAACAAAGATGGTGCATGGATTGCATCACAAGTCCCTATGAGGACAGGTTGAAGGCACTGAACATGTACTCCTGGAGGAGGAGGAGAGAGGGGATATGATAGAGACATACAAGTATCTTACAGGGAGGAACAGGGTGCAGGAATACACTATTTTTAAGCAGAAAAGATGTTCCAGGACTAGAGGGCATGGGATGAAGTTGGAGGGAGGACGATTCAGAGGAAACGTGAGGAAGAATTTCTTCACAGAACGGGTGGTGGACAAGTGGAACACCCTGCCAGAGGAAGTGGTGGGAGCTGAAACAATCACGGGATTTAAGAATGCATGGGATAGACATAAAGGAATTCTGGAGGTCAGGGGTAAGGGGCAACAGACTTCCTGGAAAACATAAACTGAACTTACAAACTTAAATGGGCAGACTGGGTGGGCCATAGGCCCTTATCTGCCGACACTGTCTATGTATCTATGTAACCATGTATTGCAGCAAGTTATTCCATGCCTTTGCAGCTCCTACCGTGTTAAAGTTATCCCTTTTTATGGTGTTAGCTTTGGAGACGCAATTTTTGTTTTCCAATTGTTTAACCAGGTGAGACATACTAAGCTGAAACCTTGTTTACAGGTGCAACCTGGGAGCACAGGGAAGTTAAGTGACTTGCTCAGGGTAACAGAGTATGCAAGTGAGGGCTGTGGGATTCAATTCCAGGTCTCCAGATTTGCAGCTCAGAGCCTTAAACCACTGCACTATACTGCCTCCCAATAATTGTTGGTTATGGCTTCTCAGATTCATACGAAGAAGTCAGCAGAAGAAAGCCAATTGGTCTATTACGTCTGCTCGTGTTGCAGGGTCCACAGCTTGAGCTACTGTCCCTGCTCCTCTCCCCACTCCTCCCATCCTCCCTACCCATGACCCTTACCCTGCCCCGTACCTCTCCCAGCCTCTCTTAAAGCTGCCCGCTGCCTTCAACAAGATACCTCTTCTGGCAGCGCATTCCATGTGTCCACTACCCTCTCTGTGAATAAGTGCTTCCTGGCCTCCCTCCTAAACCTCCCACCCTCCAGCTTATGACTGTGCCCCCTTGTATTACGGTTGCCACTCAGCTTAGAGAGACTCTCCTTATCAACCTTATTTATCCCTTTCAAGTACTTGAAGGTCCCAATCATGTCCCCTCTCTCTCTCTCTTTCCTGTTTTCCAGGGAGAGCATGTTCAGTACCCTCAACCTCTCCTTGTATGCCTTACCCTGCTGGCCAGCTTCAGTGCTCTGTTATTATATAGCAAGCCACAAGATGTCTTTAAATCAGGATTTTTTAAAGAATGTATATAATTCTAACAGGCCTCCCCTTTTTCGTCTTTCTTCCAAGCTCACCAACCCTGTCTTCACTAACCTATCCTTGTATGCTAGTGATGCGAGTCTAGGGATCACCTTGGTGGTTCTTCTCTGAAACTTTTCCAGTAGTTCCACATTCCATCTTTAGTACAGACTCCAAAAAGCAGAGCATGTGTCGAGATGAGGGCATATATAGGACTTTTACAACGGTAAAATAATTTGTTCGTTTCTGTTTGTGAAGGATCTCTTCACACAGTTCAAGATTCTATTTACTGAAAGGGCTTTTTACAGTGATCTGCTGCTGACAGTTGATTATTTATGATTATTCCCAGACCGTGTTCTTTATTAACTTGGTTTACAATTTTATTAGAGATTGCATACTGATGTAAGGGGTTGTTCCTCCCAAAGTGTAAAACTACATATCTATCTGTATTGAACGACGATTTATTGGTTACTGCCCGGGATCTGAGACATCCAAGGTCTTCCAACACTGATGTATACTTACCGGTAGAATTTACTTCCCCTCCTAATTTTGTCTCATTAGCAAATTTTATTAAGGTGTTACTAATATTGGTATTTATGTCGGATACGAATAAGTCAAAGAGGGTTGGTCCGAGGATCGATCCCTGGGGGACTCCCGCTAGTAACTGGGCACGGTCTTGATAATGTTCCATTTATGCAAACAGTCTGAGACCCATCTGTTAGCCAGATGTTTATCCATCTAGTTATTTGATAACTTAATCCCATATTAGAGAGTTTTAGAACAAGCTCGTTATGGGGAACCTTGTCAAATGCTTTGCTAGGTCCAACATGATAACCTCCACAGGGACGTTGTTGTCTAGACTTTCACTTACACTACTGTAAAATGTAATCAGATTTGTGGTGCAAGAAGAAACAATTACTCACCATAGTAATGTTGTTTCTTCTAATGGAGTCTTGCTGTATTCTGACTATATGCAGTGAGCCCCAGCACTTGAACTGCTCTGGAGAGGAAAGGGTTAACTCTATGCCACGGCATAAAGCGTTGACCTCGAGCTCATTTTTCAAACCTCTGTCCCTGGTGACTCTTCAGTGTAACCGTCAGATTCTTACGAGCACTATGCTAACTCACTATAAACAGAAATTGTTTTTCCAACATTTTGCGCCAAAAGGCAATAATCAGAATTTTTTTTAGGGTCCAAAAGACTCGAGTCGAGAACCCCAAAAATAATCCAAGTGGGTAGTAAAACTTAGAAATATATATTAAAAGCAATAACACAAAAAAACTCATCCTAAGAAGAGGTAACCCAGGTACACCCCTGGGGTGCAGCACTGCGCCTGCCCACCCACATCCCAAAAACAACTAGGCTCCAGGAGGGGAGGCAGGGAGGGAGGTCAGAATATAGCAAGGCTCCATTAGAAGAAACAACATTACTATGGTGAGTAAATACAGGTTACTCACCTGTAACAGGAGTTCTAGGAATGGTATATGTTGTTCATCCACACTGTCTGGCAGGTTCCTTGCCACTTTAAATCTTGCCGGAAGGTCTTCATGCTGGCTCCTCCCACCCCCCTGGGTGGTAAAACTCTAGGCTCTGCCCCATAACGCCAGATCTAGCCCACTGGAAGCCAGGTTGTGCGTCAAAGCCGGGGAGGTCGGGTGGGTTATGTGGATGAACAACATATACCATTCCTAGAAATCCTGTTACAGGTGAGTAACCTGTATTTCTAGGGACATGGATATGTCGTTCATCCACACTGTCTGGCAAACTCCTAGCAGTTCTCCGGGAGGAGGGAGGCAAGGCACACACACCCTACTTAGGGAATAAGGACTGGAGAACCAAGGCCCCAAAACCAGCATCCTGGCATGACTCAAGGTCAATCTGGTAATGGGTAATGAAGGTGTGTGCTGACTTCCAGGTAGCAGCCCTGCAGATTTCCTGGATAGGGACGTCCCTGGAAGCAGCCACAGATGCAGCGGTATGGTGGGTAGAATGAGCTCTTATCCCTCTGGGAGGCTCCATGCCCGCCAACCTATAGCAGAGATCTATGCAGGAGGTGACCCACCTGCCTAGTGTCCGCTTGGCTGCAGGTCTGCCAGGTGCGGCTTCAGCATAGGTGATAAACAGCTGGCGAACCTCTCCCCGAACTTCAGCGGTCCGCTCCTTATAATAAGCGAGCGCCCTTCTAGGGTCCAAAGTATGGGGCCTATATTCAGCTTCCAAGGTGTGAATGGGGTAGAACACGGCAGAGTCAACACCTGGTTAAGGTGAAACTCCGACACCACCTTCAGAAAGAATTTTGGGTGGGGGCACAGGACAACCTTGTCCCTGTGGAAGACCAGATAAGGAGACTCGATGGAAAGTGCCTGGAGCTCTCTCCCACCCTTCTGGCTGACGTGATAGCCACCAAGAAGGCGGTCTTCCACGACAGGTGAGAGATGTCACACCTGTGCATCGGTTCGAATGGCTTGCCCATGAGTGTAGCCAATACCAGCAGTAGATCCCACAGAGGTGGAGGTTCTCACACCAGAGGGGATATGTGATTAAGGCCTTTGAAAAAGTGCCCGACCACCTTCTCCTGCACCACCGACTGCTTCCCGGCCCGCGCCCGGTAAGCAGAGATGGCTGCCAGGTGCACCTTAAGGGTCGTTGACTGAAGCCCTTGCTGAGAAAGGGACCACAGGCAGTCCAAAATGCTTGCCAAGGAACAGGAGGAAGTGTCCAGGCCCTTGCCCTGACAACAAATGGAGAATCTCTTCCATTTAAAGGCACAGCATTTTCTGGTCGACTCCTTATGGGACGCCTCAACGACGTTGAGGACCTCATCGGAAAGACCCAAGGCTTGGAACTCTAGCCACTCAGAAACCAGACCGTCAGGCGCAGGGACTGAAGGTCCAGATGGAACACCTTCCCCTGACTGACTGAGATCAGGTCCGGGTGGGCTGGAAGCCGCCTTAAGAGCCTGGAGCTGAGACTGAGGAGATCTGCATACCAGAACTGGCGGGGCCAGTCTGGGGCTACCAGAATCACCTGCACCTTGTCCCTCCTTGCCTTGACAAGCACCTTGTGGATCAAGGGGAATAGGGGAAAGGCGTAGAAGAGGCCCAGGGTCCACGGCCTTGAGAAGGCATCTCCCTGCAGCGAGCCCTGCTGAGGGGGGTGGGCATGAAACAGTCTCAGCTTCACATTCTCCCTGGAGGCAAACAGGTCCGCTTGAGGCGTGCCCCAATGGAAGAACAGATTTTGTACTACCTCCGGCAGGAGAGACCGCTCATGAGATGCAGCCCCTATCTGGCTTAGGGCATCGGCCAGAATGTTGGAGGCTCCTGCCACATGGATGGCAAGGAGATCCGCCTCCAGGCTGTGCACGAGGGACCAAATGTGGAGAGCTTCCCTGCACAGAGGCATGGAGCGCGTCCCACCCTGGCGGTTTAGGTAGTACATGGTCGTGGTATTGTCCATCTGGACCTGGACCACTTGACCCTGAACAAATGGAGCAAAGGCGAAGAGGGCTAGACGAACCGCTCCGAGCTCCAGCAGGTTGATGTGGCATCGGGACTCCCAAGGGGACCAGAGGCCATGCGCTCTGTGCTCCCCCACATGGGCACCCCAACCCATCAGAGAGGAATCGGTCGATAGAGAGACCATCGGCTCGGGGTGGATAAACGGGATGCCCTCCTGCAGATGTGCTGGAACAGTCCACCACTGGAGAGCGTTCCACATCTCCTGGGTCACTGTTACTAGCTGATCCAAAGGATCGGAGTGCTGTGACCATTGGCTGGCCAGTCCCCACTGTAGGGGACGCATATGCCAACGGGCCCAATGGACCACGTTGGTGCAGGCCGCCATGAGGCCCAGGAGGCACAGGAAGTCCCAGACAGGGCGCAATTGCCCAACCTGAAATGATTGGGCAAAGGAGGAAAGAACCTCAGCCCTGTCCGCTAGGAGTCGTGCTCTGGCTCGCAGAGAGCCGAGCTCTGCCCCGATGAATTGTATCGCCTGCTTTAGCACAAGTTCCGACTAGGCCACATTGATAAGGAGGCCAACTTGAGAGCAAACCTGGAGGGCCAGATCCCTGGACCGCTCCACCTCCATTCTGGAGGAGGCCACAATCAGTCAGTCGTCCAGGTAGGGGTACACCCAGACCCTTCGGCACCGCAGGAATGCTGTCACCACTGCCATGCATTTGGTGAAGACCCTGGGAGCTACAGAAAGGCCGAAGGGCATGGCCCGGAACTCGTAGAGGGACCCCTCTGCCCTGAAGCGGAGGAATCTCTGGTGGGACGGATGGATTGGGACGTAAAAGAACGCGTCCTGGAGGTCCAGAGATCAGAACCACATGCCTCGTTCCAAGGATTGAATGATCTGAGCCAGAGTGACCATCCTGAAGATTCGAGACCTCACGAATCTGTTCAAGTCGTGCAGGTCTAGAATGCGGCGCCAGTCCCCCATCCGTTTCAGGACCAGGAAATACCTGGACACAAACCCCGGGCATGGTGGAGGATCCGCCATCTTCCTGATCACCTCCTTTTCAAGGAGCACGGCAATGTCGGCTCGACGAGCCAACAGGGAGGCTGCGGACCCCATAGCCCCCCCCATGGGGCGATGGCTAGGAAGGGCAGGGCCTGCTCGAACTCCAGAGGCAGGCCCTTTCCTACCATCTCCAACACCCAGCGGTCCGTGGTGATAGCGGACCAGATGGAAAGGAAGTGGCGGTGCCGTCCCGCCACGGGGGGAAACAAGGGGGGAGAGCGACGAGGCTGGGGGTGACACCCCTCAACCCGTCACTACGCAGGCTTGGAGGAAGGGACTGGCCGAGGGACCTCTTGGGCCTTTTCTCCCTGCTTCCTGGTGGAGGAAGCCGCAGGCTTGGCTTTGGGGTGCCAAGCGCGAGCCTGCTGGCCCTGATGCTGGTGTTGCTGGGCCGGACATGCCACAGGAGCAGAAGGTCAAAAGGACTTATGTTGCTGATGACAGCCTTTGTCCTTCTGAGCGGAGGTGACCGAGTCCAGTGTAGCGTTGGGCTTTTCGATCCTCTGGAGGTGGCCTTCCACTCCAGGGCCGAACAGGTCAGTCCCCAAGAAGGGGACGTCCACCAGTTTGTGCTGGGTATCCGCCATGAAGGTGGATATCTTCAGCCAGGCTCTGCGGCGCATGGCCACTGCGGCCGCTACTGATCGGGCACAGGAGTCTCCAATGTCTAGAGCCATTTGGAGCTGCTGTTTCGCCACTGCCTTTCCCTGATCCCGCACCTGCTTGACTGTAGTCTGCAAGTCGGCCTGGAGATGAGGGATCACCTCATCCAGGGAGCCCATGAGGGCATGGGAGAAGTGCACCATCAGCACGGCTGAGCTGGCCTAACGGAGGCCGAGGGAGGATGCAGCGTACACCTTGCGCCCAGCATAGTCCAGCTTTTTGGACTCCTTGTCGGGGGCTTATCCACATCCCTAGCGCCCCGGAGCTCGAAAACACTATCGGTGACCAACCCTCCACAGAGGGGTGTTCCAAAAACCGACAAAGACGGTAGGGACCGTGATATTTCCTGGCCATCCTAGCCGAAGGCGCAGGACAGGAAGCCGGCCGCTGCCAAAGCTCCAAGTCTGGGCCAACAATGGCTTCAGCCACTGGAACTGCCTCCGTGGGAGAATCCCCTCGGTCCAGTATCTCTTTGAGGGGATACTTGGCCCGCTTGGATACGGGCTCGAGCAGCATCCCGGTGGACTCCGAGATGAGCCGAAGCAGACCCATGAACGATGATGGGCTCTCATCCATCGACTGCCCCCCCCGGAGAACTCCAGGTCAAGGGGCCTAGAAAACAGGGAGGAGTTGTCATCAGACTCAGAGGAGTCTGCGAAGAGCTGCTTGGGGCCTGAGCCACTCTCCACCTGCCGAGGACGGTCGGGAGTGAGGGTGACAGACAACCAGTGGGGCAGACCCTGACCCGACCGAGAGTCCTTGGTCGGCGCCCCCGATTTTGGTTGTGGAGGCGGAGGTTCCACCACAATCGGTGGTGCAGCTGGTTTCGGTCGAACAACCGGCCCAGGCTTGGGCACCTCGACCAACGCAAGGGGTTGTTTCGGCCTTTCCGGTGATAGCCACTTAATGGTCAGGGCGACGGCGTCCGCTTGTTCCCGGACAAAAGGAGCTGCTGCTACATTAAGTCTTCGTACCGTTGCCGCAATTTGCGTCCAAGCCTCTCCTCTTCCAAAGACGAGGATGAGCAGCGCCGCCACTTACCTCGGTGTCAAGACCGAGACCGCCGATGTCGGCAGGATCGGCTGGACTGAGACGAGGTCCGAGACCGAGATCCTCGGTGTTTCCGACGGTGGGTCTGGGAGGGAGCGGGGGACACCCACTCCTCCCTCAGCTCGGGAACCTTGACCGGGGACACCGGCACAGGAGGCGCAGGCAAGTCTCTGGTTTCCACCGGGAAACCGTGATGAAGGGTTGTCGGTTTCACCAGTCGACAGCCTGCACGACGGGTCGAGAAAATCTCTACCGGGCCGATGGGTGTCTCTGCCGGCTGACCTGACGGGGACACCGTGAAGCCAGCAGCCTTAGCCGCAACCTCGACAGAAGTCGAAAGTGTTGACTGGTCCAGGAAGGGACTCTCCTGCCCCACGAACGCCGACAGTGGATTTACCCTTCGAGTCCTTCTTTTTTGACTGAGAAGAGTGTCCCGATAGCCCCTCTCCCTTCGTGGAAAGGGACTGGCAAAGCTCCTTAAAAGAAGCTGTGTAGGAGGATCCCAGAGAGAGCGGGATAAATGCCGTGACTGAGGAAGATGAGGAGGCGGCCAGGGCAGCCTCCTCAAGGGCAATCATCTGCTCGAGTTGCTCAGCCGAGCCAGCCGCAGCAGACACTGCCCAATGGGCCTCCTTGGACTTCACCAGTGGATAACGCTTCTCAGGGCGCCCAAGTTGTAAACCGCAGTGGCTTCAAGGACGCTGGCTTAGAAGACCCATACAACCGCAGGCCTGCGTAGTCGTGATCAAGGCCGAGGTAGTAGACGCACGTGGAGTGCGGATCAGTCCTGGAAATCTTCTGCCCGCATGGGCACCGCCGAAAACCAGGAGTCGATCTGTCCATCGCTGCCGCGAGGGAAGAATTTGACCGAAGTCTTGAGAATTTTAAAACTATTTAAAGGTGAACCGAAGAGTTAGGATCCAGTCTATACGCAGAGCGTTAAGGAGGGAACCTGAGCTTCCAAGCGGTAAGGAAGATCTGACGTCATGGGCCGGAGCCTAGATTTTTACCACCCGGGTGGGTGAGAGGAGCCAGCTTGAAGACCTTCCAGCAAGATTTAAAGCGGCAAGGAACCTGCCAGACAGTTTGGATGAACAACATATCCATGTTCCTAGAATTTTTTCTTCAAACAACATGAAGTCTTGATGTATTCTAACTATATGCAGACTACCAAGCAGCACCCCCTTGGAGGAGGGAGTTACAGAACCTATTTTGAGAACAGGCTCTGCAGTACTGCTGTGCCAAATCTAGCATCACTTCTCGACTGGATGTCGAGACAGTAATGCTTGGTAAATGTGTGAATAGTTTTCCAGGTGGCTGCTTTACAGATTTCCACTGAAGGTACGTCTCTGGCTGCTGCGACTGAAGCAGCTGTACCTCTGGTGGAGTGAGGGTGGCTCTTTCCTCAACTATGAGTAGCAGAACTGTATACATGAGACAATCCACCTGGCAGTAGTTCTCTTAGTGGCAGGTTTACCTTTCCCACTTCTCCATAAGTGAGAAACAGCTGTGAACAGTCATTTCTAGGGGTCTTAGTGAATTCTATATAACAACTAAGGGCCCTCTTTACATCAAGACTATGTAGTCTTCTCTCCCCAGAGGAAGAATGGTCAGTGAAAAATACAGGCAATGACAAATTGGTTCAAATGAAAGTCTGATGCCACCTTGGGAAGGAACTTTGTATTTGTTCGAAGGACCACCTTATCCCTGTGAAATGAAATGAAATCAGGTTACACTGATAACGCCTGTAACTCACTGATTCTCCTGGCAGAGGTAATGGCTACCAGGAATAAAATTTTCCAAGCCAAGTATTTTAGCTCAGCTGAAGATAATGGTTCAAAAGGAGGCTGCATAAGCTGTGCAATGCGGATATTCAGATCCCAACCAGGAGTAGGGCCCCTAAAAGGAAGATTGATATGAATCAAACCCTTAAAACATCTCTTGAAAACTGGATGGGAGGCTAAGGAAGAAACTTTCCCAGCTGAAAGAAAAAGAGACATGCAAGAACAAGGGGACACAATTTAAAGGCAGGGGGTGGGGCGGTTCAGGGGCAATGTGAGGAAGTATTTCACAGAGAGGGTAGTGCATGCATGGAACAGCCTTCCTGAGGAGGCTGTGGGGTCTAAAACTGTGGGAGAATTCAAGAATGCATGGGAAAGACATAAGGCAATTCTTGTAGGGGGTAGGAAGAAATAGGCTGTTGGTTAACTAGGATCTGCGGCCTATCCTGTAGGTAGGAG
Organism: Neoceratodus forsteri; assembly: GCA_016271365.2. Lineage (NCBI taxonomy): Eukaryota > Metazoa > Chordata > Ceratodontiformes > Ceratodontidae > Neoceratodus > Neoceratodus forsteri. Next base: position 1,294,264,390 of record CM057454.1, on the reverse strand, counting down.
AAATGGGCAGACTAGATGGGTCAAGCGGTCCTTATCTGCCGTCAAAGTCTATGTTTCTATGAAAGGAAGGCAGAGATGGCTGCCAAGTGCACCTTGAGAGTGGTAGGCCTGAGGCCTAAACTGTTAAGATGTACCAAATAGTCCAAAAGCAGTGGTAATGTCAGCTGAATCTGGCTGAATATGCCTCTGAGAACACCAAAAACAAAATCTCTTCCATTTGGAATTGTAAGTTTTCCTAGTGGAAGGTTTTCTACTAGCCTTAAGAATGTCCATGGCTGACTGGGAAAGATGTAGGCCTGCATATTCTAGCTCCTCAAGAGTCAAGCTTTGAGTCTGAAGGCTGGGATACAGTATCCTCCCCTTTGAGAAGGTGAGAAGATTGAACTCTCTGGGAAGACAAAGAGGAACCGTCACTGACATTGACAGTAGTAGGGGGTACCAAGGTTGCCTGGCCCAGTCTGGGGCCACCAGAATCACAGTGCAAGTCTGAGATCTGATCTCAACCAGAACTCTAAGTATCAGAGGAAAAGCATACAGAAACCTGTTCGTCCAATCCAACAGGAGAGCATCTTGAAGAACAGACCCCAAAAGAGGTGGGCTGCAGCAGAATACTGGGAGCTGATGATCGTCTGGGGTTGCAAAGAGATCCATCTCTGGAGTGCCCCACCTTTTGAAAATGTTCTGAAGAATTAGAGGATTCGAGGCCCATTCGTGGTGATCCTGGGAAATCCTGCTGAGAGCATCTGCCAGTACATTGTCCCTTCCTGGGAGATGAACAGCTATCAGGGACACCTGCAGAGAATAAGCTAGTGACCATATTTTCATGGCCTCGGTGCACAAGGCCGAGGACCAAGTGCCCACCTGCTTGTTGATGTACCACATGGTTGTGGTGTTCTCTGTCCTGATCTGCACCACTTTCCCCCTAAATTGTGTTCAAGAATGTCTAAAGTGCTAGAAAGGCAACCCTGAGTTCCGGAAGATTTATGTGCAGGAGAGACTCATGATGAGACCATGTTCCCTGAGCAGTAAGCTGATCCATATGGGCTCCCCATCCCAGCAGGGAAGCATCTGTGGTGAGAATCACTGTTGGGGCCTGACTTTGGAAGTGGAAAGGAACACCTTGCCTCAGACTGTCCTCCTCCAGCCACCACTGGAGAGCCTGAACCAGAGTTTGAAACACTGGAACTAACTTGGAGAGGGGGTCTCTTTTCTGAGGCCAAAAAGATTTCAGATGAAATTGAATATCTCTCATTTGAAACTTTGCCCCTTGCACTACTGCAGTGCAAGCTGCCATGTGGCCTAGCAACTACAGGAAATATCTGGCTGGCCGAGACATTAGTGGACGAAAGGAGGAAGCCAGAGTGATGAGGGACTGAACTCTTGAAAGACGATGGAAGGCCTTGGCCTGGACAGTGTTCAGCTCCACCCCTATAAATGTGAGAAGCTGGGCTGGTTCCAGAACAGACTTTTCTAAATTTAGGAAGAATCCTAAGAGCCTTCACTCAGTGAACCACTTCACGGAGCAAACTGGAGCCACTTTGCCCATCTCTAGTGGTTGATCAGGGAGGAGCGGTAGATGTGGCCAATCTGGATTTCAGTAAGGTATATGACTCTGCTCCTCATCGTAGGCTAGTAAACAAGACAGAGTTTGGGAATGGGTCAGAAAATCACTAGATGGATGGAAAACTGGCTGAGGGATAGAAGTCAAAGGGTGGTGGTGAATGGGATATATTCCAGAGCGGTGTTCACAGGGATCAGTATCGGGTCCAGTTCATTCATATGTATTAAGTCCAGACCTCTATCAACAAAGCCTGTAGACTCCTGACCGGTGCCCCTAGCAGAACCCACACATGCCAGCTCTACTCCGCCACTAATATACTCACATTTGAAGAACGCCTGCAATACCACACCTGTATACCGGCACAAAAGGCCCTACTTGGGCTTTGCCCAGGTTATCACTACAACCCTTCAACGAGCCTCCCATTCGGTTGTCACCCGCACTACTACCAAAGCCACCTTCCAGGTGCCTAGAGCTAGGACCTCGCTCGCCCAAAGGTCTTTTCACCACAGAGCACCTTCCTGGTATAACTCCCTCACCACGCACATTACAAACATCCCCAAAATCGGCCCCTTCAAAATAGCCCTAAGCAAACACCTCACTGACACCCGGAACTGTAAATGTCCACTATACAGCTTCCAGGAACAACACCCTGAACTAACCTGTCTCTTTAAGTTACGTATCTACTAGCTTACTTACAATTGCTTGTTGTAGTCTGTATACCGCGCACTGTAACCTGTGTGCTCCACTGGGACACTAAACTGCTTAGTTTTATTTTGCACTACTGTTTCTCACTTATTTGGTCACTGAAATGCCTTGCTTTGTATTCTCCTTTGTATCTCACCCGTACTGTTCTCCAATGTCTTGCCTCACAAATATGTTGCCCCCCCTCCCTGTGACAAGGTACCTTTGTAAATGAGTCTCTGACTCAAAGCTTTGTAAATTCGACTTGTGAATTAAATAAAATAAAATATATACCACCTTGGGAAGAAACTTAGGATTAGTTCTGAGGGAAACCCTTTCCCTATGAAAAACCAAATACGGCTCTTTACACATCAGAGCCTAAAGCTCGAAAACTCTTCAAGCGGAAGTAACAGCAACCAAAAAACAAACTTTCCAAGACAGATATCGCAGCTCACAACTCGCTGCGGGTTCAAAAGGAGGGAAGGTGAGTTTCTCCAACACAAAAAGGAGGTCCCAGGCTGGGACAGGGTCCCTAATGGGAGGTCTCATGTGTAGAATTCCTCTAAGGAAGGTGTGGGCCACGTCTAGCTGAGCCAATGCTCTCTCTCCCACGAGAGCATGATAAGCCGGAATTGCCCACATGTGCACCTTGATAGAGGAATAGCTCAGGCCTTTCTCATACAAGGAGAGGAGATACTGCAAAGTGGAGTTCACAGAGCAGGTGACAGGGTCTAATTGCCGTGGCAAGGCCCAGAGACAGAAACGCTTCCATGTCAAAGCGTAAGTGGAGCGAGTAGAGGGCTTTCTTGCGGACGCTAAGACCTCAGCCACTTCCGGGGAAATCCCGTATCTGTTCCTAGCTACATCTGGAGGAGCCAAGCATGAAGGTGCAGGGATCTGAGATCCGGATAAAGCAGAGACCCCTGGTCCTGGAACAGCAGTTGCAAGCAAATGGGCAGCGGGATTGGAGTTTCCTGGGACAAACGCTGTAGGAGTGGGAACCAAATTTGTCGAGGCCAATTGGGGGCCACAAGGATCATTCGCATCCCCTCTGCCTGTAGTTTGAGCAGAACCCTCTGAATGAGAGGGAAGAAGGGAAAGGCATAAAGAAACCTCCCTGCCCAGCAAAGGGATAACGTGTCTGACCAAAAAAACGCCAGGCGCATGCTCTCGCAAGCAAAACAGTGGCAGTTTGGCGTTGCGTGGTGACGCAAAGAGATCTAGCTCGGGAAGGCCCCACCTTCTGAACAGCTGATCTGCTATGGATTGTAGCAATTCCCACTCGTGCGCTCTGGCCCACGACCTGCTGAGGTTGTCGGCCAGCTTGTTTAGGACGCCTGGAATGTGCATGGCCGACAGAAGAATGCCCCATTCCAGCGCCCAGTACCAGACTCTCATCGCCTCCCGGCAAAGAGGATAGGAATGCGTGTCTCCTTGCTTGTTGATATAAAAAATGACCGCCATGTTGTCCATCTGGACTAGAAGAGAGCCAGGTACCAGGTCCTCTCGAAACGCCCGAAGAGCGTAGAGGACCGCTCGCATTTCCAGTACATTGATGAGGAGGGACCGCTCCTCGGGTGACTAAACCCCTTGCATTTGACGAACACCCAGGTGAGCCCCCCAACCCAGGTCCGATGCGTCCATTGTTAGAGTCTAACCTGGAGGCTCCGGAAGAAAGCTGACCCCTTTCTCTAGATTGCTGGGGTCTAACCACCAAAGCAATGTTCTCCTGACTGGCTCCGAGATCCTGACTAAAGCATCTAGGTCGTCGTAGCATTGATCCCACTGCACCCTGAACATCCATTGTGGGATTCTCAGGTGGAAGTGGGCCAAAGGTGTTACTGGAATGGCTGCCGCCACACGCCACAATAGACTGAGGAAGTTCCGGGCCAGAACTCGAGGTGCTATGGCTATCCGTTCCGCCAAAATTCGCACGCGAATTCCCCTGTCCTGTGGAAGAAAAGCCATGCCCTGGACTGAGTCCAGGATCGCTCCTATGAAGGTGAGCTTTTGGCTGGGCTCTGGGGATGACTTTTTCAAGTTCAGGGTGATCCCCAGCTCTCAGAATAGAGTATAGGTGTCTCCGAGAGAGTGTTAGAGGCCCTCCCTTGACGGGGCCGTGAGAAGCCAGTCATCGAGGTAAGGGAATACATAATGGCCTAATCGCCTCAGAGCCGCAGCCACCACTCCCAGGCATTTGGTGAAGACTCACGGAGCAGAAGAGAGGCCAAACGGAAGCACCCGGAACTGAAAATGCTCCCCTTGGAAGTGGAATCTCAAAAACTTCCTGTGGGGAGGAAAGACCCCGATATGCATGTATGCATCCTGCATGTCGAGAGAACAGAGCCAATCCCCTTGGTGTAGCAGAGGGGGGAGACCCTGAAGAGTCACCATCCTGAACTTTTTGTACTCTATAAAGAGATTTAAAGGACTGAGATCCAGAATGGGACGAAGGTCCCCCGTCTTTTTTGAGATCAGAAAAAAGTGGGAGTAGAACCCCTGACCCCACTGCTCCTTGGGAACCCTTACCTTAGTAATGTTGTTTCTTCTAATGGAGTCTTGCTATATTATGACATATGCAGTGAGTCCCAACCTTCGAACTGCTCCGGAGGTGAAAGAGTTAACTTTCCATGCCAGGCATGGAACGCAGAGCTCGAGCTCGGTTGAAACTCTGTCTGTTGTTCTTCAAACTCAAACCGTCAGATCTTTACGAGCTAAACTCACTGAGGTCCTGTGTGGAAGCTGTAAACCTATACTAGCCAACTGGCTACTAAACATAAAAACACATTTTTTGGTCCCAAAACAAAGACTCAAGTCAGGAGACCCAAAAATAAAACACAACACCAAATCACCCCAAAGAAAGAGGGGTGAAAACAACAAGGTGGGCATCTACTAAGTGCCAACACTGCACTGCCCACCCACATCCCAAAACAGAGGTTCTGAGAGGGGCAGGCAGGGGGGAGGTCATAATATAGCAAGACTCCATTAGAAGAAACAACATTACTAAGGTGAGTAATTTTTTCTTCAAACAACATGAAGTCTTGCTATATTATGACATATGCAGACTACACAGCAGTACCTCCATGGAGGAGGGACAGAACCTACTTAGGAAATAGGCTCTGAAGCACAGCTGTGCCAAACCGAGCATCACTCCTAGCCTGGATGTCCAGGGAGTAATGCTTGGTAAAAGTGTGAACTGTTTTCCAGGTAGCTGCTTGACATATCTCTAGAATAGGGATGTCCCTGGCAGCAGCCAGGGAAACAGCTGTACCTCTGGTAGAGTGAGCCCTCAGGCCTGAGGGAGGAACCTTACCCAGCTTTTCATAACAGAATTGGATACAAGAGACAATCCACCTGGCAATGGATCTTTTAGTGGCAGGTTTCCCTTCACCAAACTCACCATAAGTGAGGAACAGTTGGAGGGAGTCAAACCTGTGACCCTTGGTACGCTCTATGTAGTAACTAAGGGCTCTCTTCACATCTAAGCTGTGCAGCCTCCTCTTGCCAGAGGAGGAATGGTCAGTGAAGTACACTGGAAGAGATATAGATTGATTAAGGTGGAAATCTGAAACCAACTTAGGCAAGAACTTCCTGTTAGTCCTGAGGACCACCTTATCTCTATGAAAGGAGATAAAATCAGGCTCCACTGACAAAGCTTGTAATTCACTTATGCGTCTGGCAGAAGTGATGGCTACCAGAAACACAGTCTTCCAAGTCAAGTACTTAAGCTCTGCTGAAGAGAAAGGCTCAAAGGGGGTTTGCATAAGCTGAGCAATGCAAACATTAAGATCCCAGGCAGGGGCAGGGTCCCTGAATGGAGGGCTGATGTGAAGCAATCTCTTAAAAAAACTTGGAGAATACAGGATGAGCTGAAAGAGAACAGGGTTTACCTGCTGAAGTAAAAGCAGACACAGCTGCCAAATGTACTTTTAGGGTAGCTGGTCTCAGCCCCAAGGTATTTAAATGGACCATATAATCCAGGACAGTGGGTAAATCAGCAGATTCTGGGGGAAATATGCTTCCCAGAGCACCATATGGAAAACCTCTTCCATTTGGAATTATAGGTAGCCCTGTTGGAAGGCTTCCTAGAAGCCTTTAGTATATCCATTACACCTTGGGAGAGGTGTAGATCAGCAAACTTTAACTCTTCAAGAGCCAGGCCTTGAGATTGAGAGATTTGAGGTTTGGGTACCAAACCCTCCCCTGAGCACAGGTTAACAGGTTGTGATTCCTGGGAAGACACAGGGGAAGATGGACTGCTAAGGACAGTAGGAGTGGATACCAGGGTTGTCTGGCCCAATCTGGAGCAATCAGGATCATCTTGCAGGATTGAGATCTGATTTTGACTAACACTTTGAACAGGAGGGGGGGGAAGCATAGAGAAACTTCCCTTCCCAATTGAGAACTAAGGCATCCAGAGGGACTGAGCCCAACACTGGGGGCCTGCAGCAAAAAAGGGGAAGTTGGTGATTGTCTGGGGCTGCAAAAAGATCTATCTGCGGGGTGCCCCATCTAGCAAATATCACCTCCAGGACCAGGGGGTCCAGTGACCATTCGTGATGGCCCTGGGAAATCCTGCTGAGAGCATCTGCCAGGACATTGTCCTTGCCTGGGAGGTGAACTGCCGTAAGGGAGGTGTTCAAGGAGTAAGCCAGAGACCACAACTTCATTGCTTCAGTGCACAAGGCCAGGACCAAGTGCCCCTTGCTCGTTGATGTACCACATTGTGGTGGTGTTGTCTGTTCTGACCTGTACAACTTTGTTCTGAACAGATTTGGAAAAACTTGAAGTGCTAGAAAACTGCTCTGAGTTCCAACAGATTGATGTGGAGCAGAGATTCCTGAGGGGACCACAATCCCTGGGCAGTGAGGTTGCCCATATGAGCTCCCCACCCCAAGAGGGATGCATCTGTAGTAAGGATTAAGGAGTGAGACTGAGTGACAAAGGGAACCCCTTGTCTCAGATTGCTCTGATCCTGCCACCACTGTAGGGCCTGGATCAGGGTTTGAGTTACTGGGATCAATTTGGTTAGAGGGTCTTTCCTTTGAGACCAAAAGGCTCTCAAATGGAACTGGATGTCCCTCATCTGAAATCTTGCTCCCTGCACTACTGCTGTAGAAGCAGCCATGTGCCCCAGGAGCTGTAGAAAATGCCTTGCTGGTCAAGAGACCTGCAGGGTGAAGGAGGAGGCCAGAGAGACCAGGGTCCTTGCCTGTCCAAAGGAAGGAAGGCTCTGGCTTCCTCTGTGTTCAGCTCTGCGCCTATGAAGGTGAGGAGCTGGACAGGTTCTAGAACTGACTTTGAAAGATTCAGAAGGAAACCTAGAGAGGTGAGCAGTTGCTGAGTTATCTGTAGATGTAACTTGACTTGGTCTGGAGACTGGCCTACTATGAGCCAGTTGTCCAGGTAAGGGAAGATGGCAATTTTTTGCCTTCTTAGGGCAACTGTTACTGCCAGGCATTTTGTGAATACCCTTGGAGCAGAGGAGGCCAAAGGACATTGCTCTGAACTGGTAATGGCCTGAGGGCAGCTCGAACCTGGAGGTACTTTCGATGGGAGCTTCTGATGAGAATATGGGGCAGGCATCCTTGAGGTCCAGGGATGCTAGCCAGTCCCCTGGCCTTAGAGAGGGTAGAATAATTCCCAGAGTCACCATTTTGAATTTTGGTTTTAAAAGGTGCTTGTTTAAATATCTGAGATCCAGGATGGGCTGCCATTCTCCTGTCTTTTTTGGGGTAAGGAAGTACCTGGAGTACAACCCTTTGCCCTGGTGTAGGGGTGGAACCCTTTCCACAGCTCTGAGAGCCAGGAGGGAAGAGACCTCTGCCTCTAGGGCAAGTGCCTCTGATGGATTTGCAGGTGGAAAGGATCTGGTTCTCATCTTTGGAAATTTTTTGAAGCTGAGAACCAATCCCTGGCTTACTACTTCCAGGACCCACTTGTCTGATGTTAGAGACTTCCAGTCCTGGACAAAGTAAGCCAGCCTGCCCCCTACGGGTAGCTGAGAATCAGCCTTGGCAACCCCATCAGGGTGCCTGCTTGGCAGGGGTTTGGGCTGAGGGGTGGAAGCAGGCCTGCTTGTACCCCGTCTGCCTCTCCCTCTAAAGAACCCCCTCTGGGCATAAGCAGAAGAGGAGGCCTGGGCTTGGTAAAAAGGCCTATGAAAAGGCCTGCCCCTGCCCCTGGAAAGCTGCCTTTGAGGAGTGGCCTGCCTTTCCTTGGCCTGTGCACTCCTAAGGTGGTCCTATACTTATCCATTTTCTTCATGTAATTCTCTGTCTGCTCCCCAAACAGAGAATTACCCACAACAGGAAAATCCATGGCCTTAGTCTGGGTATCCTGTGACAGGCTAGTACATCTGAGCCAAACCATTCTGCAAAGTGCCACAGATGTAGCCATGACTCTTGATGACACATCATTAGAGTCCACTGCAGCATGGAATTGCACCTTGGATGCCTCAATACCATCAGCAGCCACCTGCTCCTTGGCAAGCTGGCCAGAGACCTGTTTTGCTAGAGCCATAACAGTATCCCATCTGGATTTCTGATATCTAACAACATAAGCCATATAATTCGCCTGTCTGAGTCCCAAGGATGCTGCCATGTACTGTTTCTTTGCCATGGCATCAATCCTCCTGGAGTCCTTGTCAGGGGTGTGAACCAAGGGAATATTTGCCTTGTCACAGGCTGCAGCCTGCACTACCCCAACATGGCTGCAATGTTGTGTAAGGAACTCCATATCAGAGCCTGACAATGTGTACCTCTTGTCCATTCTCTTATCAACAGGAGGTATAGTGTGAGGAGTTTTTAGAATTTTAAATGTCTGTTTCCCAAAAGATTTATGCAAAGGAGTAGACAGCCTTCTTGACTCTGGGATATCCATCATTTCCACATAGTCAGGCTCCTCTTGATCATCCACAGATTCCTCCATAGGGAGCTGGAGGGTTTCAGTCACTTTCTTATATAACATAAAATGAGAAGGGGACTCAGAAAGCCTAGGAGGAGACACTCCTGAAGGTCTGTCTGGAGAGATGTCCGGGTCAATGGGCACATCCAGACTTTCAAATCCACATTCACTCTCCTCATACTCCTCTTCCCCCTCCTCCGGTTCAGAATATTCCTCTACATCATACTCTTGAACCAGTGGAACCGGCCGAACCGGACGCTCACCTGATGGTGCCGGTTCGGTCGGAACCGGGGAAAGCGACTGGACAATTTTAATCACTTTGGCTATTTCTTCAGCGGTTGGAGAGGAAAGTTTTGGCTCCACACCAGCTGATTTCCTAGTCCTTTTTGCTGGAACCGACTCGAGTCGGATCTCCTTTTGCCCGAGGAAGTCTCGCCCTGGTCAGAGGGCACTCCCTCCGGTTCGGTTGGAACCGAACCGGGCTGGCCATCCGGTTCAGCGGACTTTTTGGCCTCCCTTTCCCTGAGCCTACCAACTCTCTTTTCTAGGGTAGCTGCAGGAAAATTTTTACAAATCTGGCAGTCTGCATTGAGGTGGTCAAACTCCAGACAATAAACACAGATGGTGTGGGGGTCAGCCTTGGCAAAGACTTCCCCACAGACACTGCAGTGTTGAAACCCAGTGGGCCGGTTTTCTTTGGGTTTCTCAGACATAGTGCCAGTCCTAACCAAACTTACCCGTTTATGGCAATCCGCCAGGTAAGACCCTCTTATCAGTTCCCAACCGTGTCACGGGTCATGGAAAAAACCGTAATAAAATCCGCTTTTTTTTTCAGAACCGATAAGAACCGGTAACCACACTCTAAATGACAGATTAATATATTTTAAACAACCTGATCGGTTCAAACAGCACCGATAAACCGTTTACAAGTTCCACACAGAATAGAAATCAATGTAAAACCTATCTAGTACTCACAATAGCACAAACAGAGTCTGAACCGACCGGCTGCGGTTTAATTTTGGTCGAAAACTGAGAAAAACAATACTTTAACCGACAAAATGAACTGAGCAGAAGAAGAAATCTCCGGAGCGACTGTTCAGTGAGGCGGAGTAAAGAATCTGACGGTTTGAGTTTGAAGAACAACAGACAGAGTTTCAACCGAGCTCGAGCTCTGCATTCCATGCCTGGCATGGAAAGTTAACTCTTTCACCTCCGGAACAGTTCGAAGGTTGGGACTCACTGCATATGTCATAATATAGCAAGACTTCATGTTGTTTGAATTTCTCCTTCCAATAGTGGAATGTGAGAAGGAGGATAGCGGGAGAGCTTTGGCAGAGTATGTGGAGGGAACTCTGTGAACTCCAACGTGTGTCCTCTCTGAATAACATCCAAGACCCATTGATCTGTGGTAATAGAGCTCCACCCTTCGAGATGAAGGGAGAAGCGGCCCCCAACCGGCTCCCCCTGGACGTCTGACCACGGGGGGGGGGGTGGAAGGGGATCATTGGGCAGAACCAGGGGTAGGGAGAGAGGCCTGGGAGGACTTGGGCCCACGGGCGGAAGGTCCACCAGACTGCTGGTTTCGGATCTTCTGCGGAAGCCACCTCTCTGCCCCTGCTGGGATCCTCGGGCTGAAGCCCGATTGCCTGAGGACTTGCGAAAAAGCCAACGGCGATGGGGGCGTCGCTGGTCGCCACAGTACATCTGGCGGACCGACCAGATCGACTTAGCCGATTCTTGGAGACGGGAGATCAAGGCCTCCGTCTCCTGCCCAAACAAAACGGCACCCTGGAACGGCAGGTCCCGGATAGCGGACTGCAGATCCTGGTGAAAGCCCGAAAGCCGTAACCAGGCATGGCGCCGGACACAAATCCCAGAGGTGGCTGCCCTGGCTGCCGTATCCGCAGTGTCATACGAGGCTCTCAGAACATGACAGCCTACGTCTGAGCCAGACTGCAAAAGGGCCAGGAGCTCCGTCTTCTTGTCGAAGTCTGGCATGGCCCGTGCCAGCTCAAGACCCCGTTCCCACAACGCATTCTGGTACTGCACCATATGCGTGAGGAAATTCAGAGAATGAATGGAACAGGTGGAAGCAGTGTAAACCTTCTTGTCCACCTGATCCAGGTAACGGGACTCCAAGTTGGGAGGCTGGGAGCTGAGGTGCCGCAGCTGTCAAGACTTGTCATGAGCAGCCGTGATCACAGTTGAATCTGCCTGAGGGTGTTCCGCCAAGAAGGGTTCAGCCCTCGGAGCCTTATAGGGCCTGTCCGACTTTTTGGGAACCACCGGGATGGAGGCTGGGCGCAGCCAGGTGGATCTAGTCAGGTCCTGAAAAGTATCCACCAAAGGAGGAATGACCAAAGGCTTTGGCTCTTTCTGCCTCAGGTATCTGGCCAATCTCCGGCGTTCCGGGTCCAGGTCTTCCGTGTCCCACTCGTTGGAAGCCTGGATATGTACATTTTTTGTATATTTATGCTTTAGAAATTTGACCAGTGTCCTGATGAAGGGTATATCCCGAAACGTTGAATATCAATCTGGAAGATATTTGAATAAAATTTTGGACATTTGCTTCACAAGATTTCTTCATTTTTTGATCATAAGGGCGAGTGGGCTTCATTAGATCCAGTATTGTGTTTTTCTATTATATGGCGTCAGCCTTCTACTGGATTTAGGCCTACCGCGAGTTGAAAGAAAAACTTTTTAAAAAAACTGCCTGAGGATTTGGGGCTGAACTGGATAAGCTTTGTCATTTGAAGCCTGGATATGCCTCATGACGTCCATGAAGGTAGGATCGTCTGGAGGCGAGCGAGGCATGTCCTTCTCCTCAGGGGAGCACTTGAGGCTGAGGGAAGATGAAGAGGATGACGACGAAGAGGAGGACCGACTATCCGACTTAGAATAGTCTGGTTCTACCCCATGACCATGCCTACGCTGACGTCAGTATGCAGGGGACCGACGACGGTCCGAAGACCAGCAACGGTCCCTGGACTGACGACAGAGCAATGACCGAAGCCAGGAACTGTCCCGCTTAGCGCGAGAAGGGCTCCGGGAACGAGATCGGGACCGACGTCGGTCAGTCGAAACCATAGAGCGACGTCGGTGGTCCTTGGATCGAGAGCAGGAATGAGCCCTAGACGGGGGCGAAAAACGGCACCGGGACCTCAACGGAGAGGTCGCCTCTGGCTGGCTGTGGTTCACCCGCAGGATCCGGTACTGGTGTCTGGGCCAGCGACGGGGTGCTTCGCTTCTGAACCGGCCCCCACCAAAATGAAAAAAGCTGTTTGAGCTCATCCGGGGAGAATATCTCAGCCACCCGCTGCGGGAAAGAAGTCTCCTGAGCGGCGGGACGCAACGGAGAGCTCTCCTGAGGGCCCAGGGGGGAGGAGGACTTGGGCGACGGGGATGTCGGCAGGACAATGACCGACCCCGGGTCCTTAGCCTCTTCAACCGGCGTCGGTACTGGGACTGACGATGGGGTGACAGCAGGGGGCGTCTGAGAGTCCTTAACTTCCAGAGGCGCGCCTTTAGCAGGCGGCGCCAGTGCCGTGGTCAGTAGGGCTGAAGCAGATACCGCCACAGACTTAGCGATGACTCTAAGCGGAGTCACCTTCGGCTTGGCCGGCTGCTCCCCCGATAGGCCGGCCTTAGCCTGAGACGACTGCGGCGACTCACCCAAGCCCGAAGGACGGGCCTTCTTCGGGGAAGGTCACGACCGCAAGCGGGACCGAGACCAGGACCAGTGCCGGGACCGACTACGCTCTTTGCTATGCCTTTTCTTCTCCTTCTTCTTCCCTTCAGACGAGTGCAGGTCCATCTTCTTCTCCAAAAGGTAGGCCTTCAGGGCCTTCAGGCATCGGATGCAAGTCCGGCTTGTAAAAGCCTGGCAGTCGGCGCAATTAGCAGTGTCGTGGTCCAGGCCGAGGCAGAAAACGCACTGCCGGTGTCCGTCCTTGGCGGGAATTTGCCGGCCGCACTTATTAAGGTGTTCGGGAGAAATAGACGCCCAGGAAGACATCGAACCTGCGGAGGAAATAAGGACCGACGTCGGTACCCACAGTGGCAAACACTGAGGCAAAGTACACCAAATGCGGGAAAACCAAGCCGAACAACGGTAACAGTACAGACATCAGCCACGGAGGAGGAGAAAAAACGGTTAACCCCGTCAAAAAACTTGCTTGAACAATTAGTCTTTTCTCGCTAGGAAATGCAGGCAGCAGCTAGCTTCACGCGTTTGTGTACGTGGCGGAAAGAACTGAGGTGGAGCTGGATCGCCCCTCTTGTACCCTGACCGGCGTCGGGGGCGGTTCCCCGCTGGTATTGCTGGCGGAAGTTTTCACCACGTGGTCCTAGTGCCTGTGGCATAGTCCTAATTGTTGTAGCCTGCTGCAAGAGCTCTCTCTCGAAGTAAGATCAGTAAGGTGCCTTGTCTCCTGAGAAGGGCCACCACTACTGCCAGACACTTGGTGAACACCCTTGGAGCAGATGTTAGGCCAAAAGGCATTGCTCTGAACTGGTAGTGGCCTGAGGGCAACTCGAACCTGAGGTACTTTCTGTGGGAAAGTCTGATACGTATGTGGAAACAGCCATCATTGAAATCCAGGAAGGCTAGCCAGTCTCCTGGTCTCAGAGAGGGGAGAGTTATTCCCAGAGTCACCATTTTGAACTTTGGCTTTAGTATATGTTTGTTTAGGTATCACAGATCTAGGATGAGTCGCCACTCCCCTATCTTCCTGGGGGTAAGGAAGTACCTGGGATACAGTCCTTTTCCCCTGTGACAATGAGGTACCTTCTCTACTGCTTGCAGAAATAGTAGAGAGGAGACTTCTGCCTCTAAGGCCTTTGTCTCCAAGGGAGAGAAAGGACTGAAGGACTTTGCTCTCATTTTTGGGAACCTTCTGAAGCTGAGAGCAAGTCCCTGGCTCACTACTTCCAGGACCCATTTGTCTGAAGTAACAGACTTCCAGACCTGGAAATAGTGAGCCAGCCTGCCCCCTACTGGAACCAGGGAGGCGACCCTGACTGACACCTCAGGGTGTCTGTTTGGCAAGGGGTTTGCACTGAGTGGAGGATGGAGTCCTGGTCATCCCCCCAAAGAACCCCCTCTGCTGAAAAGAAGAGGAGGCCTGGGCTTGGTAAAAAGGCCTTTGAAAAGGCCTGCCCCTGCCAGCCCTAGATTGCTGCCTCTGAGGAGTGACCCACTTTTCCTTGGCTGCAGCACTCCTGTAGGTGGTCCTGTATTCGTCCATCTTTTTTATGTAAGCCTCTGTTTACTCTCCAAACAGAGTTACCGGTGACAGGAAAATCCATGGCCTTGGACTGGGTATCCTGTGATAAGTTGGTACACCTGAGCCAAGCAACTTTCCTCATGGAGACAGATGTAGTCATAAGCCTAGAATGTACATCATTCAAGCTGACAGCAGCATGAAACTGGACCTTTGATGCCTCAATACCATCCACAGCCACCTGCTCCAACTCCTTGGCCAGCTGGGGAGGGGCATTCTTACCCAGCTCCAGAACCGTATCCCACACAGACTTCTGGTATCTGGCTGTATATGCCATGTAATTAGACTGCCTGAGCCCCAAAGAGGATGCCAAGTACTGTTTCTTTGCCATGGCATCTACTTTCCTGGAATCCTTATCTGGGGGGTGAGATGCCAGGGGAATGTTAGCCTTGCCTCAGGCTGAAGCTTGCACTACCCCAACATGACTGCAATGATTTGTAAGGAATTCCATCCCAGGATCTGACAGGGCATACCTCCTGTCCATCTTTTTATCCACAGGAGGTATGGACGTTGGAAACTGTAGAATTTTCTGTGTCCGTTTCCCCAGGGATTTATGCAGCGGGACAGACACCCTTTTGGACTCTGGGACATCCATCATCTCACCATAGTCAGGTTCCTCCTGATCCTGTTCAGCCTCTTCCACTGGAAGCTGAAGAGTATCAGCCACTTTCTTGTAGAACAAGAAATGGGAGGGGGACTCAAAGTCTGGGAGGAGACACATTGGAAGGCCTGTCTGGGGAGATGACAGGCGCTACTGGCTCATCTAGGCCTTCATAATCTTTATCTCCTTCCCAATCACCCTCACCAAATGCTTCAGGATCATATTCAGAAGCAGACAAGTCCAACCGAACCAATCGTCTCTGAGTTGGTGTCTATTCGGTTGGAACCGGGGCGAAGCAATTGTACAATAGCAATCGCTTTAGCTATTTCATCAGCGGTCAGAACATGGGGATCGGGATCCAAACTGGCTGACTTGCACTTCTCTTAGACAGAAACAATTCCACAGAATCAGCTCTCCTTTTGCCCGAGGAGGTATCGCCCAGGTCAGAGGGCATCCCCTCAGGTTCGGTCGGAACCGAACCGGACTGGCCATCCAGGTCAGCGGATTTCTCGGCCTCCCTTTCCTTCAGCTACTTAGATGTTTATCTAAAGTGGCTTTGGGAAAGTTTCTGCAGATTTGGCAGTCCGCTTTGAGGTGGTCAAACCCCAGACAGTAAACACAGACGAGGTGGGGATCAGCCTTAGCAAAGGCCTCCCCACACTCTGTCCAGTGGGACCGGTTTTCTTTGAGTTTCTCAGACATGCCTAAAGGAACAAAAAAGTTACCCTTACCAGCGTTTTAAGCCAGGCAACTACAAACCTACTGGTTCCAACCGTGTCAAGGGTCGGTTATAAAAAATAAGGAAATTATTGGTTTGTTTTTTTTAGGATCTGATAGGTACTGGAAACCACAATACAAATCACAGAAAAAAACAAAACAGAATTGCTTCGGTTCCTGACCGGGAAGAAACTGAACAAAAAACTATTTCTACCACAAAATGCTAAACTACCTACTAAACACTCACTGTACTGAGGACAGAGGTGCGAACACTGAAAAAATAAGTAAACGGTTAACAAACCAACCGATTTTCCACTTAGACCAAACCGAAGTGAAGAAAAGAATCTCCAGAGCAACTTCACAGTTAGGCAGAGTAAAGAATCTGATAGTTACGCTAAGGAGTACCTGGGACAGAGGTTTGAAAACCGACCTCTAGCTCAACGTTCTATGCCTTGGTACAGAGTTACCTCTTTCCTCTCCAGAGCAGTTCAAGTGCTGGGGCTAACTGCATATAGTCAGAATACAGCAAGACTTCACGTTGTTTGAAAAACCAGTTGTAAATCCATGTTGTTTATTATCAATTAGATGTCTGAGGTTGATTTCTGCTTCAGTTATATCCTTAATTAGCCTCTCCATGATCTTATAACATAAGGAGGTCAAACTTATTGATCCATAGTTTTTTACCCTTCCCTTGTTTCCCTTTTTGTATATCGGCACAACTACAGCTACTTTCTTCAGATGGTTAGGAACCACACCACTAGATATTGATTTGTTGAAGAGAATGGATAAGGGGAATGAGAGAACAGGAGTCACTGCTTGTAGAAACATGACAGAAATGTCATCCGAATCTGGTGATATGTTAGGTCTAAATTCTTTTAAATGCACCCTCAATTTCTTCTCTAGAAAATTGAATGAAATTGTTGCCTTGTTTAAAAGTGGTTGATGAAATGGACTCTTTTGTATTAGATGAGCTGGAATTCTCTGTGAAGAATACAGGTAAAGTGACAGACTGATTCAACTGAAAATCTGAGACCACCTTAGGATGGAATTTCCTGTTGGTCCTGAGCACGACTTTGTCCCTGTCGATTGTTATATAGTCCTAGTCTGTGCACAAGGCCTGAAATTCACTTATTCTTCTGACAGAAGTGATGGCAACAAGGAAGACAGTTTTCCATGTGACATACTTCCAAGTCTGCAGCTGCCATATGCTCAAATGGGGGCTCCATGAGCTTGGCAATGCAAATATTGAGATTCCAGGCCAAAACTGGCTCCCTGAAGGGAGAGTGAAGGTAGTTGAGACCCTTGAATAATTTCTTAAAAACAGGGTAAGAGGCCACAGACCTATCCTTACCAGCTGATACATATGCTGAGACTGCAGCCAGATGGACATTCAATGTGGAAGACCTTAGGCCAAGAGAATGTAGGCCAGTCAAAGTCCAGCAGGACAGAGGCAGTGGCACCAGTGGGATCAATATCCCCTCCCTTGCAAACAACTGGAAAATCTTTTCCACTTAGAGAAGCAAGTTTTCTTGGTAGATGGCTTCCAGGAACCCCTGAACATAATCAAAACTTCTTTGGAGGGGCGCTGCTGAGCATTCTACTGAGAAGACTCATTCCTCGAAGGCGCTGCAAAAACACAATAAAAGAGCTGGTTTCTGGTATCTTTTTGGGGCGTTTGGCCTTTAACCATAGCAGCACTGAACTTATTACATCTTCTTGAACATACTGATACCAAACAGCAGTATGGGGAAGACGCAGAAAGGTGTTTCTGGCAGTTCTAAATCTCAGCCGTTGGCCGCTCACCAGGCCCCAAGCTCCACGCCTTCTGAAACCAATGTGGAACCATCGTGGAAGGCCCTGCTAACATCTATGATGGCCATCGATTTAAAAGCAGAGACCCCAATGCAACATTTTGGGGAGCAGGATGTTAAAATCGAGAATGCCATCAAGACAGCTTCTGTAGTGGAAAGCAACGCAATTCAAGCAATGAACACTTCAACAAAGCTGGTTCAAGAGAATAGCCAGCTTCGCTATAGACTTGAGGTGCTTGAGAATGCAAATCAAGCCCCAAATATTCATCTAGTGGGTCTTCCAGAAGGAGCATCGGCTCCCAAGTTGCTCTCCTTTCTCAAGACGTGGCTACCGACAGTGTTACAATTGGAATTGGTGTTGGGAGAGAGATTTCTTAGAGCCTACAGAATTTCCCCAAGATCGGCAGATGCACAAAGGGATCTACCTCGCACAGTGCTGCTAGTCACAGATAGTGCAATTACTAAAGAACTGATCATGAAAGCAGCAAGATCTACCAAGCACCTGCATTTTGAGGGGCAGACTCTGCACATTTTCCCTGATTTAGCCTACGCGACACAGGCTCACCGTAAAAAATTCGATGGCAGTCGGCCCTGGCTCAGGTCACTGGGTGTCGCGCATTCCTTGCTTGTGCCTGTTCATTTAAAAATATTTTACGGTGGGCACACATTTCAATTCACCGACCCGACAGAGGCCAGCAAGAGAGTGGAGAAGAATCAGGCAGCATTCGAGACTTCTCGAGCTGGGGCACGTCTCGAGGCGGAATCAGAAGATGAACTGGCCACTTGAAAGGAACTTATCCCCAGAGGTTTTTTTTCCTTTCCCAAATTGCATTAAAATGGGGTTTCTGCTAATACTATGGGGACTATAATGCTGTAAATGGAATTCCCTGTAAGGATTTCAACTGTGGTGTGTTATCTTCATAGTGTAATTTGGGGGAAGCTAACGTAGAAATATAGCGACTGTATAGTACATTGTTGTAAGAGGTTTAAAATTATATGTTACATGCTTTAGTTACAAATCAATGCTGATTATATGAGCAAAGTATTCTAGGAGAGATGTTATAATTTTAGGTTTACAAATGTTTGGAAATAGGTCTAATCAATGCTGGAAGTAGAGTTACAAATGTTTGAATTTCATTTTCTTGGGCTTGGACTGACTGTTGCTCTTGTATAGTGCAGCTATACTGCAAAACCTATATTTGGAAATTATATTTTTATTTATTTTTTATTTATTGAGGATTCAGAAAATACCTTTGTGTCAAACGCTCTTTTTCAAAGGTTCCACGTCAGTACAGATAAAAACAATAGGAGAACAGTACAGAGCAAATACAGAAATAGTAACACAAGCAAGCAAACACTATACAATAATACATTGAATCGGCTAATATTTTAGATACTGGTTTTACTTGGTGCTAGACACAAAGTCCAGGGAACATATGAAAACTCCTGTACAGGGCTAATAAAGAGATATTAAAATGGACTTCCTCCCTTATCCGTAATCAATATTACTAGGCTATTACTCCTTGTACCATTTGATGGTATTTCTAAAATGATGTGATATCTGATATATGGCTTTGTATCTGAATGTTTATTTGAAATAATAAACGAAAAGTACAAAAAACAAAAAAAACAACGAACACTTCTTCAGAGAGATTTAAGTTGGCAAATTCCAAGTCTTCCAGAGCCATGCCTTTAGTTGCAGGGCTCAGAGATTGGGATACATGATCCGGCCCTGAGAAGATGTCAGGAGATTGCACCTCTGGGACATGTGGATTGGCTGTGAGGCAGACAGTCAGCAGCAGTGAGCATCATAGCTACCCTGGTCAATCTGGAGCCACCAGAATCATTGTTGCTGGCTGTGACCAGAGTTTATCAGAGTCCTGAACAACAAGGGAAAGGGAAGGAAGAAAGGCATACAGGAATCTGCCTGACCAATCCAGTGTTAAGGCATCCACTGGGACTGTGCCTTTGCTGGGGGGACTGCAACAGAACTGTGGCAGCTGGTGATTGTCTGTGGAGGCGGAGACATCCATCTCTGGTGTGTCCCACCTCCAGAACACTGATTGGAGCACTTGTGCATTCAGGCACCATTTGTGATGGTTCTGGCTGATTCTGCTGAGAGAGTCTGCCAAGATATTGTCCTTTCTTGGGAGGTGGACAGCTGATAGGGACACTTGCAGTGAGTAGGCCAGGCCCCATTCTCTCATGGTCTCTGTGCACAGTTGGGTGACCTGGTTCCCCCTTGCTTGTTTATGTAGTACATGGTGGTGATACTGTCTGTCCTGACCAGTACCACCTTTCCTTTTAAGTGAGGAACAAATTTCTGTAGAGCCAAGTATGCTGCCCTGAGCTCCAAGAGATTTATGTGTAGGAGAGACTCCAGAGATGACCATGTTCCGCTGGCAGTTAGGTCCAGCATGTGTGCTCCCCACCCCAATAGAGAGGTATGTGTGATGAGCACCACTGAGGGATGCTCCATTAGGATGGAGAACCCTCCTGTGAGATTTTCCAGATCCAGCCACCACTGCAGGACCTGCAGGAGGGTGTCTGAGATTGGTACCAATTTGGCCAGGGAATCTCTTCTCTGGGACCAGTGAGCCCTTAAAGTGAAATGGTATGTCCCTCATCTGAAACTTGGACCCCGGGACCACGGTTGTGGAAGCTGTCATGTGGCCCACAAGAACTATCTTGTTGTCCTGTGTCTGTTCAGCTGAAATGACCCTGATAACTGCAAGATGTGCACCCTATCCTGTGGAAGAAAGGACCTTCCCTGGCAAGTGTCCAACTCTGCACCAATGAAATCCAGAAGCTGTACTGGCTCTACTTTGCACTTTTATCAGAAATCCTAGTGACTCTAGTGTGTGCCTTATTAAAGCCAAAGAGTCCCTGGCATGTTGCAGGGACTGGTCCATAACAATGATCATCCAAGTAAGGAATACCGTCACTCCTGCCTTCTCAAGTGTGCCACCACTACAGCCAGACACTTATAATGCTCCTGGGGCTGAAGAAGTCAAGGGCAAGCACAGAATTGCAGTGACCCAGGGGGAGTCTGAACCTCAGGTAATTTCTGTGGCTTGGCCTTAATGATATGTGGAAGTAGGCATCCTTGAGGTTTACCGATGCCAGCCAATCCCCTTTCTGCAGTGTGTGAATGATCATGGCCAAAGTGACCATTTTGAACTTTGGTTTTACTAACATACTAAAATGCCAGCAGAATAGGTCTAACGGTCTTTCGTGTCTGCTCGTTTGGTCAGCCTCCACCCTGGGTGCAGACCTTGCTGCCCCCCTCGCCTTCTCTGGCTTCTCCCTTTCCAGTTCCGGATATTCTTGCTGCATTGGATTTTGCTTCCAGAACCCTTCCCCTGTACCTGTCCCACCCCCTCTTGAACCCCTCCACTGTCTCTGCCTCCACCAGCCCCCTAGGCAGCGCATTCCATGGCTCCACCACCCTCTCAGTGAAGTAGCACCTCCTCCTTTCTTCCCTGAATATTCCCCCTTCCAGCTTCCACCCATGCACTCTAGTGGCCCCCTCCTCCTTCCTTCGAAGCACCCTAACTGTTCCTCCCCTGTTTACCCTCTTCATGTACCTGAAGATCTCTATCATGTCCCCCCGGTCCCTTCTCTCTTCCAATGTGTACATATTTAGCTCTTGAGCCTCTCCTCATAGGATCCTGTCCCCAAACCCCAAATCATTTTGGTTGCCCTCCTCTGGACCCTCTCCAGGAGGTTAATGTCCCTCTTTAAGTGTGGCCTCCAAAACTGCACGCAGTACTCAAGGTGCGGTCTCACCAAGCAGTTATACAGAGGGAGTATCACTTCCCTCCTTCTGGAGGTGATCCCCCTAGCGATGCATCCCAGCATCCTGTTTGCCTTGGCTGCTGCCCTCCTACAAGTCTCCGAGTTGTTCATCTTGACATCCACCACCACCCCCAGGTCCTTCTCAGCCATCGAGACTTGTAGCATTACCCCCCCCCCCAAGGGTGTACACTTGGCCTGGGTTTCTGGCCCCCAGGTGGAGTACATTGCATTTCCCTGCATTGCACCTCAACTTCCACTTTCTAGACCATCTTTCCAGATCCTCCAGGTCCCCCTGTAGGGCCACCCTCCCCTCCTCCCCATCCACCACCACCCCCAGTTTTGAGTCATCCGCAAAGAGACTCATCTCACTCCTGATTCCCGTCCTTATGTCAGAGACGTAGGCGTTGAAGAGGAGGGGCCCAAGGACTGATCCCTGTGGGACCTTGCTAATGACCCTCCTTGGGGATGAGACTATCCCGCCAACTACGACCCTCTGGGTCCGGTCCTGGAGCCAATTGCCTATCCATCTGATTATCTGGTTCCCCACCCCCATTTCTCCCAGCTTATCCAACAGGCCCACGTGAGGAACAGAGTCAAATGCCTTGCTGAAGTCTAGAAAGAGGACATCCACTGGTCTACCCAGGTCCAAGGCACTCGTCATCCAGTCATAGAACTCCACAAGGTTTGTCTGACACGATTTCCGGACTGAATCCATGCTGTCTATCGTCCAGGCACCCTGACTTTTCCAGGTCCCCCCTAGCCTCTCCTTGACAATGCCCTCCATCACCTTGCCCACCACCGATGTCAGGCTGACAGGCCTGTAGTTCCCTGCCACCTCCCTTGATCCCCCCTTGTGGATAGGCACTATATGCGCCACCTTCCAGTCCTGGGGCACCCACCCTGTCCTCAGACAGATGGTGAAAAGCTCCACCAGGGGTTTCGCCAGGACATCTGCAAGTTCCTTCAGCACTCTGGGATGTAATTTATCCGGCCCCAGTGCTTTCTGTCTTAAGGGAGCTGAGGGCTTCCCTCACTCTCTCTGCTGTGATTTCCACTTCCGGTACCTCTTCTCCCTGCTTAGCCCTCCTCCCTCCTGCCAGTGATGCCTCCCCCTCTCCCCAGACCTGCCGATCAGTAAGGTCCCCCCTCCTCAGTATCTCTGTCTCCTCCCATGTATGATGCAGCACCCCCATTTTCCTTGGTGAAAACTGAGGTGAAGTACTCATTTAGTACCTCAGCCTGCTCCCCGAGTCTTGTGCCCATCTCTCCCCTGATTTAATCCTGCTAATCTGCCCCTTCACCCTTCGTTTTTCCCCAATGTATCTGAAGAACCCCTTGTTCCCTCTCCTAATTTCCCTGGCCAGGTTCTGCTCCTTCCTTGCCTTAGCCGCCCTCACCACCCTAGTGGCCCTTCTAGCCATCAGCTCATACTCCCCTCGATCCCTTTCACTCCTTGAGCACTTGAATTGCCTATAGGCTGCCTTCTTTCCCCGCACCACCTCCTGGACCTCCCTGGTCCACCAGCAGGGTTTTCGGACCCTACCACATTTTCGTCTTACTCTTGCACAGGTGCTGGTAGCATCCTGCACCCCTCTCCTGATGATTTCCCACCTACTATCAGTGTCCATGTCTAACCCAATCACATCCAAATGCTCCTTAAGGATCCTTACCATTTCCTTAAAATCTGTCCCCCTGAAGTCAGCTACCTCCGTCTTTGTGCAGCCTTCTAGCCCTCCTAGGGCCAGGCAGAACCAGACCGTGGCATGGTCACTCCCCGGCAATGGGTCCCTTACCTCCAGGCCCCCAATCAGGTCACTGTCTGCCAGGACCACATCCAGTACCCGCGCCTCCCTGGTCGGTTCCCCCACCTGCTGAGTTAGGAATGCGGCCCTGAAAGACATCCAGGACGCGTTCCTAACTCAGCAGGTGGGGTTTTGAGACATGTTTGTTTAGGAGTCGCAGATCCAGAAGAAAAAATTACTCACCATAATCATGTTGTTTCTTCTAATGGAGTCTTGCTGTATTCTGACTATATGCAGTTAGCCCAGCACTTGAACTGCTCCGGAGAGGAAAGGGTTAACTCTATGTCAAGGCATAGAACATTGAGCTCAAGCTCAGTTTTCAAACCTATATCCCTGGTACTCCTCAGTGTAGCCATCAGATTCCTACGAGCACTATGCTAACGAACTACTAAATAGAAATTATTTTTAAAAATTTTGTGCCAGAAGGCAATAAACAGATTTTTAGGGTCCAAAAGACTCAAGTTGAGAACCCCAAAAAGAATCCAAGTAGGTAGTAAAACTTAATAGATATTGAAAGTAATAACAACAAAAACCTCATCCTAAGAAGAGGTAACCCAGGCACACCTCTGGGGTGCAGCACTGCACCTGTCAACCCACATCCCAAAACAACTAGGTTCCAACTAGGAGGGGAGGCAGGGAAGGAGGTCAGAATACAGCAAGACTCCATTAGAAGAAACATTTCTATGGTGAGTACGTTTTTCTTCAAACAACATGAAGCCTTGCTGTATTCTGACTATATGCAGACTACCAAGCAGTGCCCCCTTGGAGGAGGGAAGTTACAGAACCTATTTTAGGAACAGGCTCTGCAGCACTGCTGTGCCAAACCTAGCATCACTTCTTGACTGGATGTCAAAAGAATAACGCTTGGTAAATGTGTGAACAGTTTTCCAGGTGGCTGCTTTACAGATCTCCACCAAGGGTATGTCTCTAGCTGCTGTGACCGAAGCAGCCATACCTCTCGTGGAGTGAGCCCTCAGGCCTGAGGATGGCTGGCTCGTTCCTCAACTTTGAATAGCAGAACTGGATACAGGAGACAATCCATCTGGCAATAGTTCTCTTAGTAGCAGGTTTTCCTTTATCCATTTCTCCATAAGTGAGAAACAGCTGTGAACAGTCATTTCTAAGAGCCTTACTGTGTTCTATGTAATAACTAAGGGCCCTCTTTATATCAAGACTGTGTAGTCTTCTCTCCCCAGAGGAAGAATGGTCAGTGAAAAATACAGGCAATGACACAGACTGGTTGAAATGAAAGTCTGATACCACCTTGGGGATGAACTTTCTGTTCTGAAGGACCACTTTATCCCTGTGAATTTAAATGAAATCAGGTTCCACTGATAAAGCCTGTAATTCACTGATTCTCCTGGCAGAGGTAATGGCTACCAGGAACACAGTTTTCCAAGTCAAGAATTTTAGCTCAGCTGAAGATAACTGTTCAAAGGGGGACTGTTTAAGCTGTGCAATACAGATATTCAGATCCCAAACAGGAGTAGGGTCCATAAAGGGAGAATTGATATGAACCAGACCTTTGAAAAATTTCTTGAAAACTGGATGGAAGGCTGAGGAAGAGCCCTTCCCAGCTGAAAGGAAGGCAGAGATGGCTGCCAGATGCACTCTGAGAATGGTAGGGATGAGGCCTAAACTGTTAAGATGCACCAAATAGTCCAAAGCAGTGGCGATGTCAGCTAAATCTGGCTGAATATGCCTCTGAGAATACCAGAAACCAAATCTCTTCCATTTGAAATTGTAAGTTTTTCTAGTGGAAGGTTTTCTATAAACCTTAAGAATGTCCAAGACTGACTGGGAAAGATGCAGGCTTGCAAATTCTAGCTCCTCAAGAGACAAACTTTGAGTATGAAGGTTGGGATATAGTATCCTCCCCTGCGAGGAGGAGAGGAGATTGTACTGTCTGGGAAGACATAGTGGAATTATCACTGACATTGACAATTGTAGGGGGTAACATGGCTGCCTGGTCCAGCCTGGAGCCACTAGGATCACTGTACTAGGCTGAGATCTGATCTTGACCAGAACTCTGAATATCAGAGGAAAAGCATACAGACACCTGCTTGTCCAATCCAATAGGAGAGCATCTTGGGGAACAGACCCAAAAGAAGGTGTCTGCAGCAGAACAGAGGAAGCTGGTGATTGTCCAGGGCTGCAGAGAAGTATATCTCTGGAGTGCCCCACCTCTTGAAAATGTCTTGAAGAATTAGAGGAGTCAGGGCCCATTCGTGGTGACTTTGAGAAATCCTGCTGAGAGCATCTGCCAGTACATTGTCCTTCCCTGGGAGATGCACAGCTATCAGGGAAACCTGAAGGGAATAAGCCAGTGACCATATTTTCATGGCTTCGGTGCACAAAGCCGAGGACTGAGTGCCCCCCTGCTTGCTGATGTACCACATGGTTGTGGTGTAGTCTGTCCTGATCTGCACCACTTTCCCCTGAATTGTGTTCGAGAATGTCTGAAGTGCTAGAAAGACAGCCCTGAGTTCAAGAAGATTTATGTGCAGGAGAGACTCCTGATGAGACCATGTTCCCTGAGCAGTGAGCTGGTCCAGATGGGCTCCCCATCCCAGTAGGGAAGCATCCGTAGTGAGAATCACTATAGGAACCTGACTGAGGAAAGGGACACCTTGGCTTAGATTGTCCACCTCCAGCCTCCACTGGAAAGCCTAAACCAGAGTTTGAGACACTGGAACCAACTTGGAGAGAGGGCCTTTTTTCTGAGACCAAAAATATTTTAGATGAAACTGAATCGCTCTCATTTGAAATCTTGCCCTTGCACTATTGCAGTGGAAGCTGCCATGTGGCCTAGAAGTGCCCGGCTGGTCGAAACACTAGTGGACAAAAAGAGGAAGCCAGGGTGATAAGGGTCTGTGCCCTTGAAAGACGAAGAAAGGCCTTTGCCTGGACAGTGTCCAGTTCCACCCCTATAAATGTGAGAAGCTGGGCTGGTTCCAGAACAGACTTTTCTAGATTTAGGATGAATCCCATGGAGTCCAGAAGCTTCTGAGTGACCTTTAGAGCTGACCTTGACTTGGTATGAGGACTGACCCACTATGAGCCAGTTGTCCAGGTAAGGGAACAGTAAGGTGCCTTGTCTCCTAAGAAAGGCCATCACTACTGCTAGACACTTTGTGAACACCCTTGGAGCAGATGTTAGGCCAAAAGGCATTGCTCTGAACTGGTAGTGACCTGAGGGCAACTCGAACCTGAGGTACCTTCTGTGGGAATGTCTGATAGGTATGTGGAAATAAGCATCCTTGAGATCCAGGGAGGCTAGCCAGTCTCCTGGTCTCAGAGAGGGAAGAGTTATTCCCAGAGTCATCATTTTGAACTTTGGCTTTAGTATATGTTTGTTTAGGTATCTTAGATCCAGGATGGGTCGCCACTCCTCTGTCTTTTTTGGGGTAAGAAGTACCTGGAATACAGTCATTTTCCCCTGTGACAAAGAGGTACCTTCTCTACTGCTTGCAGAAGTAGTAGAGAGAAGACTTCTGCCTCTAAGGCCTTTGTCTCCACAGGAGAGGGGGGACTGAAAGACTTAGCTCTCATTTTTGAGAACCTTTTGAAACTGAGAGCAAGTCCCTGGCTCATTACTTCCAGGACTCATATGTCTGAAGTAACAGACTTCTAGACCTGGAAATAGTGAGCCAGCCTGCCCCCAACTGGAACTGAGGAAGCAACCATGACTGACAACTCAGGGTGTCTGTTTGGCAGGGGACTCAGACTGAATGGAAGATGGAGTCCTGGTCATCCCCCTTCTGCCTCTTCCCCTAAAGAACCCCCTCTGCTGGAAAGAAGAGGAGGCCTGGGCTTGGTAAAAAGGCCTATGAAAAAGCCTGCCCCTGCCAGTCCGAGATTGCTATTTCTGAGGAGCGACCTGCTTTTCCTTGGCTGCAGCACTCCTGTAGGTGGCCCTGTATTCGTCCATCTTTTTCATGTAAGCCTCTGTTTGCACCCCAAACAGAGAATTACCCGTGACAGAAAAAGCCATGGCCTTGGTCTGGGTATCCTATGATAGATTCAATCTCAATCTCAATCTTTATTTATTTATTTAAGGCGCCTTTCTAAAAACCAAGGCACCTGTACAACACTAGATAAAACAATTACAAATACAGTAAACAACATGTACAACACTAGATAAAACAATTACAAATACAATAAGCAACAATATTAAAAATCATTGAATGCTTTCCTAAAGAGGTGAGTCTTTAAAGATTCTTTAAAACTATGGACAGATTGGTACACCTGAGCCAAGCAAACCTCCTCAGGGATACAGATGTAGCCATAACCCTGGAATGTACATAATTCGAGTCGACAGCAGCATGAAATTGGACCTTTGATGCCTCAATACCATCCACAGCCACCTGCTCCAGCTCCTTGGCCAGCTGGGGAGGGGCATTCTTACCCAGCTCCAGAACCATGTCCCACATAGATTTCTGGTATCTGGCTGTATATGCCATGTAAGTATCTTGCCTGAGCCCCAAAGAGGATACTAAGTACTGTTTCTTTGCCATGGCATCCACTTTCCTGGAATCCTCATCTTGGGGAGATGCCAGGAGAATGTTAGCCTTGTAACAGGCTGCAGCTTGCACTACCCCAACATGGCTGCAATGATTTTTAAGGAATTCCGTTCAAGGACCTCACAAGGTATACCTCCTGTGCGTCTTTTTATCCACAGGAGGTATGGATGTTGGAAACTGTAGAATTTTCTGTGTCCGTTTCCCCAGGGATTTATGCAGCGGGACAGACACCCTTTTGGACTCTGGGACATCCATCATCTCACCATAGTCAGGTTCCTCCTGATCTTGTTCAGCCTCTTCCACTGGAAGCTGAAGAGTATCAGCCACTTTCTTGTAGAACAAGAAATGGGAGGGGGACTCAAAGTCTGGGAGGAGACACATTAGAAGGCCTGTCTGGGGAGATGTCAGGCTCATCTAGGCCTTCATAATCCTCTTCTTCTTCATAATCTTCTTCTCCTTCCCAATCGCCCTCATAAAATGTTGCAGAATCATATTCAGAAGCCGAAGCTTCCTACCGAATCGATCGACTTTGAGTCGGAGTAGGCTCGGTCAGAACCAGGCAAAGCGACTGTACAACAGTAATCGCTTTAGTTAATTCTTCAGCAGTCGGAACAAGGGGAACGGGATCTGAACTGGCTGACTTGTGCTTTTTCTTAGACGGAACCAATTCCGCAGAAATCGGCTCTCCTTTTGCCTGAGGAGGTATCGTCCAGGTCACAGGGCACTCCCTCAGGTTCGGTCGGAACCGAACCGGGCTGGCCATTCTGGTGAGTGGACTTCTTGGCCTCCCTTTCCTTCAGCCTTCTTAAACGTTTATCTAAAGTGGCTTTGGAAAAGTTTCTGTAAATCTGGCAGTCTTCCTTGAGGTGGTCAAATCCCAGGCAATAAACATAGACAAGGTGGGGATCAGCCTTAACAAAGGCCTCCCCACACTCGGTGCAGTGCTGAAACCCAGTGGGACCAGTTTTCTTTCTGGGTTTCTCAGACATGCCTATACAATAATAAGTTACCCTTACCAGCATTTGAGCCAGGCAACTACAAACCTATTTTTTCCAACCGTGTCATAGGTCGGTTAAAAAAACACTAAGAAAATGTTGTTGGTTTTTTTTTTTTTTTTAGGATCCGATAGGTACCAGAAACCACAGTACAAAAGGTAGAAAAAATTACAGAGAAAAAAAACAATACAGGATTTGCTTTGGTTCCCAACCAAATCGACCAGGAAGAAACCGAACAAAAACAATTTCTACAAACAAAACTCTACCTACTTCCTAAATACACTTACTGTACCATAGACAGAGAGCCGTACACCGAAAAAATAAGAAAACGTTGAAAAATCGACCAATTTTTACTTGAAGCAAACAGAAGTGAAGAAGATCATCTCCGGAGCGACTTCACAGTTAGGCGGAGTTAAAAATCTGACGGTTACACTGAGGAGTACCAGGGACAGAGGTTTGAAAACCAAGCTCAAGCTCAATATTCTATGCCTTGTCATAGAGTTAACCCTTTCCTCTCTGGAGCAGTTCAAGTGCTGGGGCTAACTCCATATAGTCAGGATACAGCAAGACTTCATGTTGTTAGAATGGGTCACCAGTCCCCATTTTTCTTCCAAGTGAGGATGTATCTTGAGTAGAAGCCGCTTCCCTTCTGTAGCAGGGGCACAGATTCTACTGCTCGGATGGTTAGCAGGTTTGCTATCTCTGCTTCCAGAAGGGTTTTGTCTGAAGAGGTTGCTGGGGCGAAATGCCTGGTTCTCAGTTTGGGGAGAGATTTGAAACTTAGTGAGTCCTTGGCTCACTACCTCCAAGACCCACTTGGCTGTGGTGATGGCATGCCAGGCTTGGAGGAAGTCAGCAAATCTGCTTCCTACTGGTGGTGGTGGTGGTGGGGGAGGGGGTGACCTGTACTAGCCCGTCAGGGATTCTGCTTTGGCTGGGCCTGAGCCTGAAGCACTTGTGCTGAGCTCCTCATAGCCCTTCTGCCTCTACCCTAAAACAGCTCCTGGGCTGCTGGTAGTCTGTTGTTGCGTGGGCCTGAAAGGGTAATCTGGAGTAGGAGCCCCTATCCCTGCCTACCCTGTATGGGGACCTGTAAGAAGTGGAGGGTCTCTCCTTAGCTGAATGACTTCCGTAAGTTGCTTTATACTCCTCCACTTTCTTCATGTACGCCTCTGTCTTGTCCCTGAAGAGGGAATCTCTCTCACAGGGGAAATCCATAGCCTTTGTCTGCATATCCTGGGTTAGGTTTGTTGTCATTAACCAAGCAAACCGCCTCAAGGAGACAGTAAGTGCCATAAGCCTTGCTGCACTGTCATTAGCATCCATAGCGATGTGGAGCTGGTACTCTGTGGCATTCGAAACAGTCCTGGCAGTTTCTGCCAGGTCCACTGCCACTTCACCTGGGATTTTATCTGTTAGTGCCAGTATAGTGTTCCACAAGGCCTTCTGGTATTGTGCTGTGTATGCCATATAACTGGTCTGCTTCACTAGCAATGAAGCTGCCAGGAGCCCGTTCTCCCCATAGCATCCAGTTTTCTGGAATCCTTCTCAGGAGGGTGGGAAGACAGAGAAATTCTGGCCTTATCACAGGCTGCTGCCTCTACCACTCCTTTGTGGTTTGGGTGGTTGAATAGGAAGGCAGCAATGAACCTATCCAATTGGTACTTTTTGTCAATCTTCTTCTCAGCCCGTGGTAGGGGTTTTGAGGATTTTTAGTACTTGTTTCCTCAAAGACTTGTGCATAGACAATAACAGTCTCTTTGTGGGGCTAACCCCATATCTCTAGGGAATCTACCTCTTCCTCCTCTTCTTCAGTTGCCTGAATAGGCAGATTCAAGGTGTCCACCATTTGAGTCACAAAAGAATAGTGTGACGTATAATCGTATGGACCCCTAGGTGGGGAACCAAACACCTGTTCAGGGGACAGCTCAGGTTAGATAGGCTCACCCTCCTCCTCTTCCCCTTCTTGTATTTCATACATGTAGGAAGGTTCCTGAACTGTTTGTACCTAGGCAGGAACCGGTGGGGCTGTTGTGGGAACCAGTACCACCGCCTGAAGTGCCTGCAAAATCTGTAGGGCCCTAGCAATCTCTTCTGCTGTGGGCATAGCAGACCTGTCTGCTGAGAGCTCCTTAGCCTTCTTGGCCAAAAGTGCAACAACATGTTTCTCTTTTTGGTTTTTCTTGGCTGGAACCTACTAACCAGCTGGTTCCACAAGTCTTTTGGATTTTACAGAATCAGCTTTATCCGTGGATTTTAGATCCACTGACTCTTCAGACCTTTTCTAGAAGCAGAAGAAGAGGTAGTGAGGGTCACCTCTACTGAGATTTTAGAAGGAGGAGCAGATGTAGCCATTTTCTCTAATTTCTTATCCATTTTCTTAATGGTTTTAGGGCAAAATGTTTTACACACAGCACAATTAGCAAAAATGTGACTGGGCCCCAAGCAAAAAACACAGAGGTTATGTCTATCAGCTTCAGTAACCAGTTAATGTGATTCTTAAATCCAGTAGGTCCTTTCTTTTTTCATTGGTCTAGGAGCCTCTCACATTGGTGTCAGAATCTAACTTTTAAATGCTGAAAAACCAAAGGGTTGGTTCCCTGTAGCTGTTTAAAATTCAAAAAAAATTAAAAAATAACCGTGATCGGTTCCTGAAAGCATAAGGGAACGGACAACCACTCTGTTTCTGACAGGAAAAAGAACTGCAAATAAGTCAAAAATAAAGATAAATAAATATAAAGTTATGGCACCAAAGGGAACCATTGAAAAAGAAAATGAAATACAATTTTAAAGTGAAAAAACACTAAACCCCGCAGTTCCATGGAATTGATGAGGAACCGAAAAATACAAGTAAAATAACCAAATAAACTAACTAGTAATACTACAGGAGCAGCAAAATGAAATATATTAGTAAATAAACGGTACTTATTGACTAAAGTTCTGACAATAAAGTCGAGGAGAGCTCTCCGAGGCTTCTTAACTGGCAGGTGGAGTAAAGAATCTGAAGCACTCAGAGTGCAGCAGTTACTAGGGGCAGCAGTTTGACATTGGCACAAGCCAATTACAGTTCTATCATTTGCATACATTCCATCTCTCCGTGGCAGTACAACACTGTATGAACATATGAAATTTGCCAGCAGATAAAGGCCTAGAGGTCTATCAAGTCTGCTCGAATGTGCAGCTAGCACCCCTTATTCTGCAGCTGCCCCTTCCTTCCACCCTTCCCCTTCATTAACCCTCCCCCTTGTCCTGTCCCATCCTCATTTGAAGCAGTCCACTGTTCTACTGCATACCACTTCAGCAGGTAACGCATTCCACCCAGCCACCACCCTCTCTGTAAAAAAGTGTCTCCTCATCTCCCTCCTGAACCTTCCTCACTCCAGTCTCATATCATGGTCCCCGGTGGCCCTTCCCTCCCTTACTTTGAACAGCCCCTCTGTACCCATCTTGTTTATTCATGTATTTAAAGGTTTCAATCATGTCACCCCTGTCTCTCCTCTCCTCCAGTGAGTACACGTTCAACTCCTTCAACCTCCTCTCGTATAATAAGTCCCCCAGCCCCTTGATCATCTTTGTCGCTCTGCGCTGCACCCCCTCCAGTAACTTAATGTCCCTCTTCAGATACGGACGCCAGTACTGCACGCAGTACTCCAGGTGTGGTCTAACTAATGACCTATACAGTGGCAGAATCACCTCCTCCCTCCTCCCTGTAGGCTGATTGCATTTGTTTAATCATAATGAGTGATTCCCTGAGGTAAGAAACAGTAAGTAAACCAAAATGTTTTTGCACACAAAGTGCACATTGGGACCAGTCCCACAATTTAGTGTGAGGGTCCTTGGTGGTGACGGTTCCTCTTTAAATCTCATTCAACAAGTGGGACAGAGGGTTTCTGAAAGATTAAATGAGGACTTGCCCTCCTAATGACAGTTCAACAATATGCCTACCAGAAAGTACTTTCTGACATTGAATTGAACTGGTTCTTACCTTACTGGGAGATGGCAATACCGGAGGTGCTACAGGCGATGTTAGTCCAGGAGACAGAGAAGGGATGACTGGTGCAGCAAGAGGTGTCTGAGCCGGGGTGCTGGGTTCACTGCTGCTCAACTCTCCTGTCGAAGCTGAGGCAGACCCAGAAGGACCTCCGGTCCCACTGGAGGCAGCAGAGCTGGAGGGGCGAGTGGGCTGCAGAGAAGGAGGAACAGGAACTTAGTTTATAATAACAGAACTCTTAACATTAAACCTGCAGAACAGAACTCATGTACTGGGGCCCTCACACTGTAACAAAGTGTATAATGTTAAAATCTGTAGAACTGGTCCCAAGCACTTGGGTATGAACTGGGAAAATGAATACCATTAAAAATCTGTCAAACAGATCACAAGTACTGAGGTTCTCAGAATGGGTTACTGTATAAACCATTAGACTCTGCTGAATAGCTCACAAGCAGTGGGGTACACAAAACTGTGCTCGCGTGTAAAATGTTAAGACCTGCACTCAAGCTATGTATATTACCATTACCGTATATGTTAGCTCAAAATACAAAGAACCTCAAAAAAAAAAAAAAAAGTACAGAGGCAAGGGTTACCTCAAAAGGGTATTGGCTGGAAAGCCAGATTTCAAAGAAATACAGAAGACGTACACAGACCATAATAATGCAAAGCATCATGGGATATATACATATATATATATATATATATATATATATGCAAATCACCATGACAATTTAGATTGGTTTTTGCTTTTTTTTTTTTGATATATATTTTGTAGGCTTACGCAGGAGTGTATGGTACCAAATCATATGGCCTCTCATGCAATCTGCAAAGGCTGAGAACAGAAGATAAGCGTTTCCTCTTTCTCAGGACTCTTCAGTGTGCCTCGTCTGCATCTCAACCCAGGGGAACATGAACCAGCCCATGTGTAGTCTTGCTATACATCAGTTTACTAAATTCAGCAACAGCGTATACGGCTATGTACTGGTTTACTAAATTCAGCAGCAGTGTTTACTGCTATGCACTGGTTTACTGAGTTCACTTTACTAAGTTCAAGAGCTGCTTACATGAGTACTAAATTCAACAACAGCTTGCACTACTCTAATGATTTACTAAATTCAACAGCAACTTACATTACTATATACTAGTTTACTAAATTCAGCAGAAGAAATTAACTACATACTTATCGTAATTTCCTTTTCTGTTAGGTCCAACATTGTCAACAGGTAATCAAAACAACTGGGTATAGTGCACCCCTACCAGGGGAATGGCACAGCCCAAGCTTTAGAATGGTGAGCATATGAGGATTCCATGCAGCAGCAACTCCCCAGTTACTACTTAACTGGCAGTGCCATGAAAGCTACACATTGCATACACTATAAACAATCTACTGTAACAACGAACTCTTACCTTCCTAGGAGACATCCGAGGAACGGATTGTACTTCATGGACCCAAGGCCTGGAGTATTCGGTTCTTTTGTAGGGAACACATGTAACAGCCAACAGGCTTCTTAACAGACCAAATCTGTGAAACTGAAGCTAACATACAATGAGGCATCCTTTTTTTTTTTTTTTTTTAATTGAGTGCAGAGAGCTAACTGCAACACGAAAAAACACCTTAAGAAATTAACGAAACCTGATAACCTGCGGTCGCAGACTGACAGATCAGTCAATAATTGTACATATCAGAGTACAGTGCAGCAGAATAGAGAGACAGAGATCCAAGTAGGGTATTTTTTTTCCTTTTCTTTTTTTTTTTCACAAAACTAGACCTATCTCCGGATAAGATTCTTCCTCAGAAGCCAGGCTCCTGGGCGGGCACCACTGACAATGTTGGAGCTAACAGAAAAGGAAATTAAGGTAAGTATGAAGTTAATTTCTTCTTTCTGTAGCGCTCCACATTGTCAATTGGTAATCAAAACAACTGAGCTCTAAGCAGTACCCAGACAAAAAATAGGAGGGGGGAAGAATATTATCCCATACGCCAGTCGTATCAGCATTACTTGTAAACTGCTGCCTGCAGCACTCTGTGGCCAAAAGCTGCGTCGGCAGGACTCTGAACATCCAATTTGCAATGTTTTGTGAAAGTGTGGACTGAAGACCACATAGCTGCCTTGTACAGTTCTAAAACTGTGGCTTCGCCTCTTTCCACCCAGGAAGTTGCCATCGCCCTGGTGGAGTGAGCCTTGATGAGAGCCGGAGGCCTCTTTTTTCTTGCAACATAGCCCTTAGCAACACAGGCTCGCACCCACCTAGCTAGGGTGGACTTCAAGAGGCTTTTTGTCCTTGTATGGCTCCCCAAAAAGAACAAATAGATTATCTGACTTAAGAAACTCAGCCGTTTGTTTGAGGTAGATCCTAACTGCCCACAGCAGGTCCAGTGTGTGCATCTCCTTTTCTTTGGGGTAAGAAGGATGGAATGCAAATTTCCTGGTTCACATGGAAGGCCGTGGGCACTTTGGGGATGAAGGATTGGATTGTCCTGAGTACCACTTTGTCCTTATGCATAATATAAGGTATGGCTCCTTGTGAGACAAGGCCTGGAGTTGCTAGCTAGCTGAACACATGACTACTAAGAAACAGACTTTGTAAGAAACAGACCTTGTAGGACAACACATTCAGCGACACAGATGATAGCAGCTCAAAAGGTTCTACACAGAGGGCATTTAGAACCAGGTTAAGATCCCATGGAGGCACCGGGGATTGAAACAGCAGTTGGCTCCTGCCAACCGCATACGATAAACGAATAACCTCTCTATTAGTTCCTAGGGAGTACCCCAAAGAAGCTCCGAGAGTGGAAACATGGCTTCTCAGCATGCTCAATGCCAGCCCCTTTTCCACACCTTCGTGAAGGAAATCCAAAATTTGAGGAATGGAAGCTTTTGAAGGCTTAAATCCCTTTCCTCTGAACCAAGAAGAAAAAATGGTCCAGACTCAAGCGTAAGCCACCTAAATGGATGTTTTTCTAGCCACTATCAACGTTTCAACTACTTTTGGGGAGAAACCTCATTTTAGGAGCCTCCTCCTTTTAGAAGCCAAGCTGCAAGCTGTACTGCACCTGGGTTCGGGTGGAGAATGGGGCCTTACAACAGGAGGTCCTCTTGTACCGGCAGTGGAAGGATACCTGCAAAGCTAGACTCCCTAGATCGGAGAACCATGGGCTTCCTGGCCACTCTGGGTCTATCAGAAGAAAATGTCCTAACATACTAAAATGCCAGCAGAATAGGCCTAATGGTCTTTCGTGTCTGCTCGTTTGGTCAGCCCCCACCCTGGGTGCTGACCTTGCTGTCCCCCTCGCCTTCTCTGGCTTCTCCCTTCCCAGTTCCGGATATTCTTACTGCATTGGATTTTGCTTCCTGAACCCTTCCCCTGTACCTGTCCCACCCCCTCTTGAACCCCTCCACTGTCTCTGCCTCCACCAGCCCCCTAGGTAGTGCATTCCATGGCTCTACCACCCTCTCAGTGAAGTAGCACCTCCTCCTTTCTCCCCTGAATCTTCCCCCCTCCAGCTTCCACCCATGCCCTCTAGTGGCCCCTTCCTCCTTCCTTGAAGCACCCTCACTGTTCCTCCCTATTTACCCTCTTCATGTACCTGAAGATCTCTATCATGTCCCCTGGTCCTTCTCTCTTCCAATGTGTACATATTTAGCTCTTGAGCCTCTCCTCATAGGTCCTGTCCCCAAACCCCAAATCATTTTGGTTGCCCTCCTCTGGACCCTCTCCAGGAGGTTAATGTCCCTCTTTAAGTGTGGCCTCCAAAACTGCACGCAGTACTCCAGGTGCGAGCCTCACCAAGCAGTTATACAGGGAGTATCACTTCCCTCCTTCTGGAGGTGATCCCCTAGCGATGCATCCCAGCATCCTGTTGGCCTTGGCTGCTGCCCTCCTACAAGTCTCAGAGTTGTTCATCTTGACATCCACCACCACCCCCAGGTCCCTCTCAGCCATTGAGACTTGTAGTATTTCCCCCAGGGTGTACACTTGGCCTGGGTTTCTGGCCCCCAGATGGAGTACCTTGCATTTCCCTGCATTAAACCTCAGCTTCCACTTTCTAGACCATCTTTCCAGAGCCTCCAGGTCCCCCTGCAGGGCCACCCTCCCCTCCTCCCCATCCACCACTGCCCCCAGTTTGAGTCATCTGCAAAGAGACTCATCCACTCCTGATTCCTGTCCTTATATGTCAGATACGTGGGCGTGAACAGAAGGGGCCCAGGACTGATCCCTGTGGGACCCCACTAATGACCCTCCTTGGGGAACAGATTATCCCACCAACTACGACCCTCTGGGTCCGGTCCTGGAGCCAATTGCCTATCCATCGGATCATCTGGTTTCCACCCCATTTCTCCTAGTTTATCCAACAGGCCCCCGAGAGAACAGAGTCAAATGCCTTGCTGAAGTCCAGAAAGAGGACATCCACTGGTCTACCCAGGTCCAAGGCACTTGTCACCCAGTCATAGAACTCCACCAGGTTTGTCTGCCACGATTTCCCCGGGATGAATCCATGCTGTCTATCGTCCAGGCACCCT
This sequence comes from Neoceratodus forsteri, assembly GCA_016271365.2. Taxonomy (NCBI): domain Eukaryota; kingdom Metazoa; phylum Chordata; order Ceratodontiformes; family Ceratodontidae; genus Neoceratodus; species Neoceratodus forsteri. Next base: position 1,294,227,199 of record CM057454.1, on the reverse strand, counting down.
GACTTATCCAGGGCCCCCCCCAGCCACTCCTTGACAATGCCCTCCATCACCTTGCCCACCACTGATGTCAGGCTGACAGGCCTGTAGTTCCCTGCCACCTCCCTTGATCCCCCCTTGTGGATAGGCACTACATGCGCCACCTTCCAGTCTTGGGGCACCCACCCTGTCCTCAGAGAGATGGTGAAAAGCTCTGCCAGGGGTTTCGCCAGGACATCTGCAAGTTCCTTCAGCACTCTAGGATGTAATTTATCCGGCCCCGGTCCTCTTGAGTGTCTTTTTATTAAGATCTTCTGAAGAAGAGGCAGTGGAGGAAAGGCATACGCTCTGCGGAAGGGCCACACTTGAGTCAGAGTGTCCACTACCTCTGCCTGTTGACACTGATACAGACTGAAGAACCGGAGGGTCTGAGCAGCGAACAGATCTATCTGTGGCTGCCCAAATCAAGTGCTCAGGAGTTTGAACACTTCCTAGTTCAACTACCATTTTCTGGGGTGAACATTTTCGTGACTTAGTTGGCCTGAATGTTCAATTCCCTGCACGATGTACTGCTGACAGAAAGACGAGATTCTCCTCCACCCAGCTCAGGAGTTCGGAGGCCTCTCAAAGCATTTCTCTGCTTTTTCTGCCTCCTTGGCTGTTTATGTACTCCACTGTGATGGCACTGTCTGACTGCACTTTTACTGCGTTGTTCTTCAGTATGGACTGAAACAGGAGTACAGCCAAGTGAGTCGCCCGAATCTCCAGGACTTTTATGTGGAGATGCTGTTCCTGTACTAACCAACTCCCCTGAGTGGGATGTTGGTCCACGACTGCCCCCTACCCGTGCAAACTTGCATCTGCTGTGAGAAATGAAAATTACGTACCTACCGTAATTCTGATCTTTCTGTGTATCTTCACCATTCATCACAGGTGGGTACTGGCCAGAGATCAGGACCCAGCAGGGAGCTTTTTTTTTTAAAAAAAAAGTGGCGGAGCCGTCAGCGCCGCCTGAAGCCGATGTACTGCGTGGCGCTCGAGGGTTGGCCGTTAGGCTGCGTCAACTCCGCCTGCCTACCAGTTCTTTTTTTTTCCCTCTCTCCTGCAGTGCCTCTCTTGGGAGACACTCCGGCCTTTTCAGCCCTCGCTCACCTGCCTGGAGACCAGGCGGTCCATCCCCACAGGCCTTGGTTTACCCCCAGGCGGAATGCAGGTGGGGGCCCTACACCCAGGTTTACTGAAGTTTACGTCAGGATGCGCCTCTGGGCAGGCAGGGGCTTTGGTCGGGGCCTGTTCCTCCGTCTACGGGGCACATGAGTCATTTTCCGGTGTTCTTATTTACTCGCGGCGATGCCGTGTCCCTGATGTCAAGGCGGCTGGCGCCGACATCTGACACGCCACCCTCTTCTTCCTGCCATCGGCCTTGCTGCACCTCAGGTCTCCACCTGGGGACAGTCAAGCGCCGGGCTCTGGATCCCCTCCCCGGAGGGCAGGCAGTCCCTGGGACGCTCAAGCCTTCTCCCCGGCCCGGCCCTCCAGCTTTCCCGGGCTCGTTCCCGAACCCGGGTCGCTGGCGTCGCAAGCGGAAATCCAACCGCTGCGCCGGCGGGCCGGCATTGCCTACCAGTTCTGAGTCGCCGGAGAGGTAAGAGGAAGGGATGGAGGGTGGGACAAGAGAGTCCAAGGGACAGAAAAGGGAAAGGAAAAAATGAACTAAAAGGAGAAAAAAACGACTGAGCAGACAGCAGAGAAGAGATGAGACTAAGGGGATTAGGTAGGGGCCCCAATCTCTGGAAGCGGAGGAAGGGAGGAGAAATTTAGGAGAGAGTGAGAGGTAACAAGGTATCCGAGACCGTTGTCCATCACCAGATTTGTATAGGAACTGCAAGGAGTAGCAAAGCTGTCTGCCAGAATTCAAGGCACAGAATAATTGGCAAATACCCCAGAAGCAGAGTCGGCTATTCTGGAGGAAGGACAAAGTACAGGGACTTAATACTCTCTCAGGAAAGATGTTTGGTGAAAAAAATAGTTTTTTTTTGTTTTTTTTTTTGAAACAGTTGGATGGAAACCAGAAGGAGAACAAGAGGGCAACCACCAACTCCCACCCCATCAGGGTGGAGACATGTAGTAGAGGAGGAGTGCCGCTCGAGCTGTACCCCTTAAAGGAAAAGTACCCCCCTGTGTGTCCCTACTTTACCCCGCTCAAAAGAAAGGGGGAGCCACAGAGGGAGGGGGACCCAGAGACTGCGGCCCCAGGGGGATGGTGGGCGGGGTTGTGATGAATGGTGAAGATACACAGAAAGATCAGAATTACGGTAGGTATGTAATTTTTATATCTTATCTGTGTCAATCTTCACCATTCATCATAAGTGGGTGAGTACCAAACCCCCCCGGAAGGGGTTGATTCATTACACCCTAAGGGACAGAGTCCCTTAGCCCTCAGTGGGTGACACACTAAGGGGGGGGAACAGGCCCGAGAGTGGGAAGAGCGAGACAGGGTCCCCCCGGAAGGGGAAGGAAGCTGCCCCGACAAGCGCCGTCTCACCCTACAGGAGAAGAGGTAGGTTACCTGGTGGGCGGAGCAAATCACCCTACGCCAGGCCAAGGGTGACAACCGGGAAAGACGAAGCCACGCCGATCTCCTGGTGCAGATCGCTGTCCCTACGACCCCGGTAGCTACCTCGTTGGCGTCATAAGATGCCCTCGCTTGGTGCCTTGCTAGCTCCAGGCCACGTGCAGAGAGCGCGATGGCTTGTCTGGTTTGCTCTGAGTCAGGCAAAGCAGCTAGGATCTGACCTAGCGCGGACCACAAGAACCTGTTGTAGACTGCATAGTGGGCCTGGTGAGCAGAAATAGAAAGGAGCAACCGTGCCGAGTAGAAGGTCCTCCTCCCCCAGAAATCAAAATCCGAGGAGTCTTGATCCGGGGGCTGGTCACGGTGGAGGGCGCGAAGCCCATCAGGGGTGTCCAGATGCATCAAGCCGGACTGCGGATGAGGTATAGAACCTGGAGACTCCGGTGGAGCGCAATACCTCTGGCTGAGGTCCCTAGGGGCAGGAACTCCAGAGAAGGGCCTCTGCCAGAAACGCAAGGATGCCTCCCGAAAGGGAGCAGGCCAGGGCGGCACCACAAGGGTGGCCTCGCCAAAATCGCCTAGAAAGGCGTGCGCCGCATGCTCAGGATTGCTAACAGAAAAAGGAGAAAGGTGCAGGTCCTCCAGCATCCTCACGAGGAAGCGCTGGTACTCTGAGAGATCAGCAGCTGGAGAGATGTGGACAGAGGGTTCCTCTCCCCCAGAAGAGAGGGATGAGGAGCTGGAGGGCACCATACGTTCGGGGTGGCTGCAAGGGAAGGTTGAAAAACCTGGCTGTCCATAGCCTAACGTGAGCAGGGAACCCGAGCAGCCACCGCCCTGAACTGCTCCCAGGTGAGAGGGCCACTAAGACCAAGAATACCTGGGAGCGCTGGAGAATGTGGCAGAGGGATAGGGGCAGAGCCGAGAAGGGAAGTCGGCTGACCTCCACCAGGGCTAGGGAGCGGACCATGAGCACCCGAGGAGGGTGCCCCGGAAGACTCCACGGCCGACAGCTGTACAACCATGTTGGTACTGCCTGGGCTGTGCCCAGAAGAATCCCCCCAGTGAGGCGACCGGGGCCGTAAAAGTCCAGAAGGACAGTCCCCTGCCTCAAAAGAATGGGACCCCCTCAAGGAACCGGAAGGGGAAGGGTGGAAATCCACACTTCGGCTTCGCCCAGGGTCTGGGTGGACCCCAGAGAAGGCCAGCCACGGACCCCACCCTCGACCCTCAGAGTCCAGAAGTCCTCCTCCTCGAGAGGGCCAGCCTAGGTAGCTGGCAGCTCTGGGCTGCCCCCGAAGGGGACACCCAGGGAACAGCACCCTCCCCTCCTGCAGGCTTCTCGATGGGCCCCAAAGTTGGGCGATCAAGACACACTACTGGAGGGGGTACCACCACCGAGGAGTCGAAGAAACCCCCAAGGCCAGGTTGCAGAGCAATGGAGGCACGCACCACTGCCTGCTGGTCAGCACCACTGACCCTAGCCTCAGGGACTACCTGACGCTCCTCAGTAGGGGGCTGGCTATGACTTGTTGACGAGACCACTGGAGCACTCTCCTCCGCAGACAACCCCAAAGGGTGTGACTGCCTGTCTGACTCCGAGCCTGACTCCGACGAGGTAGAGTCCGAGGCTCTGAGCCAAACAGTAGGAAGGCGGGCGAAAACAACTTTGCCAGAGGGCCTGGCAGCCAGAGCTGTGCCCGAGGCGGCACCCGTGCCCTCCGCAACCCCGCGGGTGGGGCTCACAGAAGGTGCCAGGGCAGCTCCAGCCAAAGGTCCAGAGCCAGGGCCAGCCACGGCGCCATCAAGTCCACTAGCACCGGGGGCGGCACCAGGGACAGAGACGGCGCAGACGGCAGCCCTAGCAACAACCTCGGCGCCAACGACACCACCAGGCCCTCGCGGCACCGAGAACCGAAGCGGCGCCGACGGCAGACTCGGCACTGAACACGGCACCAAGCGGCACCGACTGCTGAAGGTCCTACGACGCCGAGCCGCGCAGGCACGGCGCCGTGCTCAACCTCAGCGCCAAGGCGAGACATGGCGAAAGAAGATGCCGGATCCTGCCCCACGGCGCCGTGAGCAGCGTCGGCGTGCGAATGGCGTCAACAGGGCCCACGGCGCCAAGCGACGAGTCGGCACTGACGACGGCGCCGACAGGGCCCACTGCACCGCGAATGGCGCCGAAGGCTCCGACGGCACCAACCGACAGCATAGAGGACGGCGCCGACCCAGGCCTTCCGAGCCGCAGGAGCGACACCGGGAGCTTCACCCGGCGGGCGATCTGCGGGCGGGCGCTTCCCGCCCGCCTCCCGGCGGAAGCGGACGGGCCTCCTGCGCCATGGGAAGGAGCCTCGGCAATGGCCAGGCTACAAGTAGCGAGGCTCCCTCCTCCTCAGTCCGTATAGAACTGGGAGGGACCCAGAGGAAGGGCAGAAGGCGCGGCTTGGCCCGGCGAAAGGACACGCCACTGAAAGTCGGCGGAGTCACCCACTTTGAACGTGCACTGTTCGAGGACGCGGCGGTCCATGGAGAAGCAGGCGTCGTACGAATCCATGTCGTGAAGCAGGCCAAGACACGCGAGACACCGGTCATGCTGTTCGGTAACGGAACATTTTCGGCCGCACGGGCACCGACGCATGGGGGGCCGACCCGCCTTAAAAGACTTTTTGCCCTCCGACCAAGACATGACCTACGGAGAAAAAAACACCACAAAACAGACTCGATGTCGCACAATTTGAAATAAAAGGAAAGATCTTACCAGCGACGTCGAGTGGAGGCTGAACCGAACCGGTAGACGACCGACTTGACTGACGATTAGTTTTTTTTTTTTTTTGTTATTTAGTTTTTGTTGACCGGGTAAGTGCACTAGACAAATCCTGCATATTTTCAGGCACGACCCGGGGGAAGGGGATACAGATGAATGCCAACTGACTTTTAACCAGATTAAGCTGTTGGTGGTATTTCGAGTGAATGAGGGAAATTTGGCCAGGACACCGGGGAAATTCCCCTACTCTTTTCGATAAGTGCCATGGGATCTTTAACATCCACCTGCACCACCACCAATCCAGGCAGATGGGACCTCGGTTTAACGTCTCATCCGGAAGACGGCACCTCAGAAGTGCAGCACCCCTTTCATGCTGCACTACAGTGTCAGTACTGAGATATTAACCCAAGTGCCATTTGTAGGATCTGAACCCACAGCCCTCTGAGCTCCTGGCCTCAAAGGCGAGTGTACTACCTACTGAGCCGCTAACACTGACCATGATTGTGATTGCAAAAACAAGAATTCAAGGGGTTAACCTGAGATGCTGGTTTGAAAAATATTTCCAGAGCTGTTAACAAGAGGTCAGTTCTGGGTCACGATGTTCTTTTTGCTGCACCAGCTGAAACTGACAAGAACACTGTGTGAAAAGCAGAATATTCTCTTAACGAGCTCCCTGCAAAGCCTGGCTATAAAAAGAGCAGCACTGTTTTCCAAGAGAGAGACTAAGAAGAAACACTCAGGACTGTTTTCTCTGTTTGTACTGCCTTTATAAATAGTTAATTTTTATTTTTTATTTTGCTTTTATTAAGAAAAACAAAAACGCTATTTGCAAATGTTAAAACTGATCCTGATTTCCCTATGCTTCCTGACCTGTGCCTCAACAACACTCCACAGTTCATATTTGTAAATCACATATTTATCGTTTCGCATCTCTGTGTTTTACCAGTTTAATAATGCTCCACAGTTGTTTGTTTAGTCATAAGCCATGTATGTGAGGTTACATGTCTCTATGTTGTGAGGGTTTATTAATGCTCCATAGTTTGTTGTAGGGTCATAAGCCACGTATCTATGGATACATATCACCATGTTGTACCAGTTCAGTACTGCTCCACAATTTGTTGTGTGTTTATAAGCCATTCAGGACCAAATAATATACGTCTGTTTGGTATCCCGGGTCGCCCCAGAAAAAGTGGCCCTACTGCCTCAACTGTGTTCTACCGTCCTGCAACCTGGTTAGGACTGCTACTCTCTGTAACTTTTGTACCCATTAATCTGTACCTTATAACCTGTCTCTGTTTCTGTATCCCTGGTCGCCCCTGAAAAAAGGTACCTTCGGGGCTCAGTGGGTTCACCCAGTAATCAAAATTTAATAATTAAATAAATATATTATGTAGTTACTGGTCTCTTTGGTGTAAAGGTGCACCACAGCTCCACAGTTTGTTGTATGTTTCTAAGTCATGCATACTGCACATGGTCATGTCTTTCTCTGTGACCTCGTCATAAATTTCTTCATGAGGAATCCATCATGGAAACTTTTCTTAGGCTTGTACTGATTGTGTGAGCAGCTCATGAGGAAGCAGAAGTCCTGCCCAGCTGCACAATGTATTAAGAAACTTCAGCTGTTATTCCAAGTTTGTATTAAACTAGAATTCTGTAACCGTACAGTAGAGCGAGGGCTTCCACACCTTGGTAAGGCAGCTTGGTAGCGTCTGTGAACCTCTTAGTATTTTGTGTGAAACTTTACATGAAAAAATAAAACAAAGTTTATAACAAAACAAGAAATCCGAATACTGCAGCTGTCAGTCTCTCAGCAGCTTTCCCAACACAAACTACACATGTAGCTCTGTTCCCAAGGACAGCATCCTCATAGGTAAGCAGACCCACTCCTGGATGCCCCCCAACAACCCTGGTACATTACCAACCCTGGTCACTAGCGGTGGATCTGCCACTACTTCTCAGCAACTTCAACACACACTACACACAGCTCTGTGCAGTTACCAGATGTAAATATAATCCATGACAAAATCTCCACTTTGTTAGAACAGCAGTATATTCAACCCCAGGATTAAAGCACCCCCACTCCATCAAAATGGATGCAATACTATTATCGAGAGGCGACGAGGGAGCTTACCTCATTTTGGGACTTTGGCAGCTGAGGGCTCCGGAGTTTCGGGGGATGTGGTGTCTGCCCCTTGAGCAGGCTAAAGGCCTAAAGTACGGTTGAAAGCTTCCCATGAGGCGACCTCGATGGCGGGAGGCGAAGAACTGGTAGGCAGGCGGAGTTCACACTGCCCACGCCAATCCCCAGCCGCCACGCAGCACGCCGGCCCCCTGAGGGCAGCGCCGATGCTGTGTCGGCTCCGCCCCCACCTTTTAAAAAATAAAAAAAAGCTCATGAGGCAGTACCCACCTGTGATGAATGGTGAAGACTGACACAGATAAGATTTACCTCTGGTGGGAGCTCCAGCGAACCCCCGCTGAGATTCTGCACACTCACCCACCAACTTGGGGAGTGACGAAACTGAGGGGTGAGGGGAATCCTGGCTTGACAGTCCTCTGATGACGGGTCCCAGGCCGGCAGCAACCCCATCTGAAGGGGCTGCAAGTGGAAGCAAGACCACGGATTTAAGTCTATTGCTGCCACCATGAGGTCGAGAATCTGCAGCAGCTTGTGAGCAGACACCGAGGACTGATTCCTAAGCCGTCTCTCTGACAAGGTCTCCTTCCAGGAGGGTGACAGAAACATCCTCCCTACTTTCCTGTCGAAGACTGCACCCAAATGCTCCTAGGACTGAGATGGTTCAAGGGAGCTCTTCTCCCTGTTCACTATCCAGCCATGTGATTCCAGGATCTCCAGGGTCCTGAATACTGACTTCCTTCCTGTAGGCAACATTGGTGCCTGCATGAGCAGGTCATCCAGATAAGGGTAGACATGATGTCCTTCCTGTCATAGTTTATCCACCAGAACTATCAACACCTTCGAGAAAACTCGAGGGGCTGTTACAAGGCCAAACGAAGCACCTTGTACTGGAAATGCTGGCACAGTATCGTGAAATCTGAGGTACTTCTGGTGGGACTAATGGATGGAGATGTGAAAGTAAGCATCCATCAGATCTATTGAGGTTAACAAGTCCCCGAATGAACAACCCAGGTTATCGACTTCAGAGACTACATCTTTAACGTTTTGTGGTGAACAAATTTGTTCAGATTCTTCTGATCCAGAACAGGCCTGAATCCCCCAGATGTCTTGAGAACCATGAAGTAGATGGAATAGAATCCTTGACCTTGCTCATTTGGAGGAACCGGCACAATGGTCCTGATTTGAATGAGGTGGGTCAGAGTGCCCGACACCACCTGTTGTTTTATCAATTGCTTTGAAACGAGGGACGTCAGAAAGCGTCCCCTTAAGGGGTCCGTTCAAAATTCTATGGCACAGCCTAGTTGAAGCATTTCCAGAACCCAGGCGTCTGACGTTGTCTGGGCATATCTTGTAAGGAACTCCTGGAGTCTTCCACCAAGGGAAGAGGGGCCGTGATGGGCCCGCGTACCTTCATTGACAGGTAACACGCTTTTGTGGTGGTCCTCCTCCATGGCACCTAGGAAAGGTCCCTCTGTTGCCATAATCCCTGTTGCCTGAGAAGGCACCTCTGTTTATTTGGTTACCTAAGTTCCGAAAGGGACTAAACCCCCTCAGGACTGCCTGTGTTGGCCATCATTATGACCCTGTTGGGGTGCTGTAGCCTTGCGCTGTTGTTTAGACACTGGGAGGCAGCCCTTCTTATGCTGCACATCCTGCAAGATAAAATCCAGACTGGAACCAAACAGTAAGCCTCCTTCAAAAAAAATGGCTAACAGCTTCTCCTTTGAAGTCTGATCAGCAGACCAATGTCTGAGCCACACATCCCTCATGACTGACGCAATGTGGTAGGTCGAGTGGGCTGATGTGCATAAATTATCCACCGTAGAATCACCAAGAAAAGTGGATGTCATGGCAACCAACTGCAAAATGCTCACACCTTCCGAATCACGAACGGAATTGGTCAGTGCAGTGACCCGGACGCCTCAAAGAATACTTTTAAAAACATAATATTTAGGTACACTCTAGCTTGAATTCCATATATATATTCGATAGATTTCTCCTCCCCTATTACTCATTACTGAGAAATCTGCATGGAAACATGCTCTAAATCCCTTACAGTTCATCTGCCTCTTTAGCTTACTCCCTACTTCTTGTCATAGTCCTCTGTTGTGACATCACAGTCTGTTGCCATGGGAGTAACTGGGATGTCACAAGTAGAGCATTATGACCTTAGATGAGGAGAAAGTAACAAGAACAGATGCTCTTGTCGGGAGCAAAGATCCCACTTCCATGCAAAAGACCTCAGTAATAAATAATGGGGAGGAGAAATAGAGAACTAATGTGAAATACAAGCTGAACTGTATCTAAATATGTTTTCTTAAAGTTGTTCTAATGGCGTCAGCCGCTCTTTAAGGCTCTGGCAACAATAAATGAAGCATAGGAGGTACAAATGTTTGTGCCAGTGGAGGCAAAAGCCCTCCTGCATGCGGTACCCATTCACTTGTCATGTGAATCCCGCTAGTGCCACAGCACCTTCAATTGGAATGGTGTTGTGTGTTACATAATTATAAACTGCCTTGTCTGCCAGAGGGAGAGACTCCCACTTGTGAGACTGTTCTCCTAAAAAAGAATAATTCTTAGTTTTTGGCTTGGGATGTTTTTTTCTCTGATCCACCCCTGCCCAGTAATTTGGTCACAATGAATAAAACATGGGAAACATTTTGGGGCAGAGGAGGACAGTGACAGAATTGGATTAACGTCCACGTCTCCATGGACTGCTGCTCCTTAAGCTGTAAGGATCTACAAGCCTCAGTTATCAAAAAGGACAAAGACTTATTGTCAAATAGGGGTAGAATCAGAATCCTGAACTTGGGTTCCATCCACTCCCCTTCCTCTACCTCCTCCTTGGAGGGGATGTCCTCCTCATCGGAGAGTAACTTTTTTAGGTCAGACATTTCCCCAAGATCCCTCAAATCCTCATCCTGGCCTTCTAAGGCATCAGGGTTGGGGTCTGGCAGCACATCTGATTCTGCGCCTGCTCTTGCTGCGTTGCACCTGGATGGGGGCCCCCCTGACCTGAGGGGCCTGGTCTGGGGCCAGGTGTATCCTCTAGGATGTCCTGTGGGACATCAGGGCTCAGAAGCTCACCAAGGAGAACTAAGAAAGATTTTCGCAATTCTGCTTTGCCACTGCCAAGAGATGGACCAGGTGCCCCCTCCCCAGCTCGGGAAACCGGCTTTGGGGGGGGGGGAGACAGTGAGAGAAATATTATGCTGAGCAACACTCTGAGGGCAAGAGGTACCCATGGGGGAGGGCCTCATCACCATTCTGCAGGTCTTCCATTGTCTCATAATTAATGGTCTCCAGTAAGCCATGGTGCCAATAAGAGAAAACGGTGACAGCAAAAACAGGTTTAAATTTATTACTGACTTTTTTTAATCATTCAGCCAAACCAACTACCAGACTGAACCAGTGCGCTCAAAAAAACGCTAAACTGAGCATGCACGTGCCCGCCAGGCACGCAGGAGCATTAGCGCGCTTGCGTGAGCGTGCAGGCACTCATGGAATGCGTGTGCGTACTTGCGCAATATGTTTTAATGGTAATTGCACAAACACAATTAGCGCTGCACTTACATGCGCACCATGGACGCGCACTCTAGACACTGGCGGGAAGCCCAACTGATGAAGGAGCGTGTGCCCAGCCCTAATTGTGGCCGCGCAAATGGAAAAAAGAAACGGAGGCTGAGGTGGAAAATCACCAAAACACCTCAGAATTATACCAAAAATCACAAAACAGCTGTAAAACACTAGCAAACGCATAACCTCAAGCTTGGGAGAGGAGCAAAGGGAAACAACGCCAAAGTCGAGTGACCCCCTACCCAAAGACCCTACACTCCCAATAAATACATTTGTACCAACCTGTGGCATTTTTTTTTTCTTTCTTTCTTTCAAAGGGGGACCAATAAAACACCCTAGCAGTCTTGCCCTGTCTTGCAGACTTTTTGGGTAAACATAGCACACAAACTCAAAACAGTACATATTTACTGTAACTGTTGACCATCTAGGAATATAGTCACACTAATGAGTCCAGGCCGCAGGCAATAGGACCCTGCAGGAGTCGACATTTTTAAGGGGGCCAGCGCCAAGGCAAGCGATGCGCATGCACGGCTCCGCAAAAGTGGTTCACAGCACTAAGCTTACCTCGACGCCAGTCCCCAACCGCCTCAGTTCTTTTTTTCCCAGTGAGGTGCAGTATAACCTAACTACTGGTCATGCACTTTTGCTAAGGGCAAAAGGAGCCCTGAAGACCCACACAAGAGAGGTCAGTATGAAAGTAATACAGTGTCTTCACAGTTCAAGCCTTGAACAAGGGAGAAGACCAATAAGATACTGAAGTGAGCTCGGGCGATGGCAGGGTGGGCGTGTGACTAAATGGTGAAGATATTCCTAGAAGATCAACAGGGGAACAACTAAAAAGACTCGGCACAGTCTGAATGTAATAAAAAGTCAAAAATATAGCTACCAATTTGCAGGAAACTTGTTCTATGGCCAAGAGAAACAGCACCCCAGAGGCAGTGTTGCTCAGTCAGACAGAGGAAAAATTCTGGTGCCTTCTAGGCAGGCTTTGCTCAGCACACCCTCAAGCTCGCTCCTAATTGGCTAATTCATAAACTCATTACCATAATCTCCACCTCAGGGGCAGTTCCACCTAGTCAGCTAACTGCACATTGTTACTGATGCTAAAGGGCCCCTGGGGTGAGAAGTATGTAATTTTTCCTATCTTCCAGGAATGTATCTTCACCATTTATTCACACTGATGGGTCAGAGTACCAAGCTGAGACAGAACCCCTGGGGAAGGGAGGTACGAATGAAAAGCTCACTCAGGACTAAAGTCCATTCAGGACAGTCCTGTCAGCAGCATACCGCCCGGCAGAAATATGTACAATGTAATGCACCACTAAAATGTGTGGTTACCCCAGTTATAGCTTTGCAAAGCATCACCTGACAAACACACAACAAATCCCTGCTAGGGATGTGACGACTGCAATGGCGAAGTTGGTGTGTGCTTTAACCTTTCAACCAGACCTAGCCATGGCATAAAAGAGGTGAGATACCTCACAACCTGGGCAGAGTGCACTTGAATGCAGCAGGCTGACTCTTTCAACTGAAAGTAAAAAAAAAGACCAAAACCATTTGGATTGTTTGAAATCCTAGTTCTGTGCAGGTGAGAAATGAGGACCCCCCCCTAATGCTCAGAGAATGGGGAGAGAGTGCTCTCCAACATTCTGGAAGCTTGCAATAGGTAGGCAGTACAGTGGCAGACCCAGAGAGAACTCTGAAACCACTTAGGAAGGATTCTATCCAGCGCAGAGCACTACCTTTTCCTGTGGAAAACAGCATACGGGTAATCTGAGATTGGGGATGATTTCAGATAATCTGTAAACAAAAAAGATGGCCACTAGAGGTTGCCATCTAAGCAGAACTTAGCTCACAAGACACCAATGTCTGAAAGAGCTTGTGATGAGCATATTCAGCACAAGGATAATATCCAGGCAACTACCAGCTTCCAGAGAGGAGCCAGTGTGTAAAAATGCCCGGAGAATTGCAGGGATGGATAGAAGATCCTGAGACAACTTGTCCAACCTGAAGGAAGGATTCTGTGCTGGCTGAGCGAAAGACAGATAAACAGAAAAGCACAACTGTCAAGGCATAGGGTGCAATCAAATGTGTTTGGCCAAGCGTTCCAGCCAGTGTGTAGCAGATGCATGGCAATAATGGGCCTGGAGTAGGATCTTCTGCTCCAGGCCCTCCCTCCATACTCTCATAGCTTCTCTGGAAACCAGGGAGAGAGTGCTCTTGCTCGTTTGTTCGTGAAAAATGAGATAGACTGCCGTCTGTTCAGAAAAAACTGTTTTGTAGCTGCTGAGATCCAGGTGGGCTGGCAGGCTACACAAAAACAGTTTTCGTGTCTAACCTACTGAAGTGGGGATGGCACTCTGATGAATGGACGCCAGACACCTTGAGATTGAAAAACCTAGTAGAGGGCTACCCAACAGGGAGGCCTCTGAAGAAAGAATTGCCCAGGGTTTCAGATAACTTGGGATTAATATCTCAGGTGTGCTGTGAGAGTGCAGGGACAGCACCTAGAAGCTCGCATGTCCAAGGGGCTAACCAATCCTGGATAATAATCAGAAGAGTCCAGGACAGAAGTCATAAATGCCACCCCTAAAAGAGATAAGGAGGGGGTAGAGTTATTTTCCTTGCTATCTCCCCGGGGGAAAGGAATAGGGAGGCTCCCCTAAACAGATCATCTGGCATCAACTGGGTGCCACGAGGAACACCATAGAGGGTCAGGAGTCAGCACCAGAGTGTGCAGACCCGACTCAGATCCAATGCCCAACTGGGCCCAATGCCAGCCCAGCGCCAAACATGATGCCTAACCTTGCGCCCAACATGGCGCCCAACATGCTGCCTAACATGCAGCCTAACATGGTGCCAAATAAGTACTGGACACGGCGCCAATCAGGTGCCAGCTCAACAGCAGGGCCCCCCTACGCCACAAACTTGAGGCACCAAACTTACACCAAGGCAGGAGAGAGAGAGAGATAGAAAGTCTGACACCAGGAAAACCAAGAGCCGAACCAGTACTAGGACCAAGACTAGGATGGCACCAAAACAGGCCAGAAGGCCAAACCTGGCACCAAAGCAACCTCTGCACCAACAACCCTGGCAAACCCAAGGTGACTAGAGTGGTACCCGGCCAGACCTATCAAATGACATAAGGTGGTGGACTGGCCAGCGGGGCAGGAGTTCACGGCGCAGTCAGCGGCAAAGACCCGTTACCCAAGCTAAATGCTCAACCTGGCTTGGAGGGCCTCACCAGAGGGTTCAGTGCCACCAACAAACAAGGGCCAGGGACCACACCCACCAGCAGCGACACCTCAGCCTGACGCTACACCCACTGCTCCGAAGAACTGCCTAGGGAAGACTGCCCACTGGGACCCCCTAGGGATAGAGGGGGGACTCCAGGCCCGAGCTCTCAATGTCCTGGTATCAAGGTCCATGGCAACAAGAAGTGTGCCAACAGGCCCGCATCACAGGAACCGAAGGTCTCAAGGAGACTTCCCATAGGGCAACCCCAAGAGGTACCATTTCTTCTCCCACTGAAGAGTGGGAGAAGAACTTGAGGCCGAGCAGTGCCAAGGTCCAAACTAAAATAGAGAACAGGCCCGCTCCTTCGTGCTCTGGAGAACTGCCTTTCCTCTGAGCACCAGACCATCCATGGTCAGAACCCTTCCCTTGTGGGAAAGCAGACCAGACATGGTCCCCCACTGCCAGAGCAGCCTGCCAACCATGACGTCAGGCCAACACAGCACTGGCCTGAAAAGGCCCCAGTAAAACATGGTGCCAGCCAAACCCAGCATCAAGTCAAACCAGGCGCAGAGCCAAGCCTGGCACCGAGCCGAAACACGGCACCAAGACCAGCATGGCACTGAGCAACCAAGCACCAGGCCAACACGGCACCGGGATAAACAAGGCGCTGGTCAAAACACCGGGAGGGTCCCTACCGTGATCCTGCAGAGACGTCATCATGAGGCTCGGAGGAGCCGAGAGTAACTGACAGAAAACATTTTTTTATAAAATCACTAAACTGATACAAAAATAATACACTTTAGCTTTAAACAACTATCGAACTGAAGCGGTCGTCATATAGACGTGAAGTTATGATTCCCGAAGTACAAGCAATGACTTCACTGAAGTGCACTCAGTGGCGGGAAAAAAGAAACTGAGGCAGTTGGGGGCTGGCACAGAGGTAAGCGTAGTGCCACGCGCCACTTTTGCTGCGCCATAAATGCGCACGGCTTGCCTCAGCGCCAGCACCCTCAAAAGTTTTGACTCCCGCAAGGTCCTAGTGCCTCCAGCCTGGACCCATTAGTGTGTGAATAAATGGTGAAGATACATTCCTGGAAGATATAGGCATTCTGATCGGAAGGTAAATCCCAGTGGAACCCCTTCTTCTTCTTTTTGGTATAGAGGATCTGGGGTCTGAGGGCTGGGGACTCTTGCCGAGGTGGACCCAAGTAGGGTGTCAGGGGCCACGCCTATGGTGAAACAGTGGCACACCTTGGCCATTCAGACACTAGCTCTTGAACACCTATCTTATATAGTCAAAGGCAGAGGTGAGCCGGCCTGGTGGCTCCAAGGGTTGAGGCACTGGACGCCTTACCTTGTGCCACTTCGGCAACCCAAGTTCAGGAACGACCTTGGGTCGTCAAGGAGCTGGCACGGGGGGGCACCTAACGGCAGTTCTCCTCTTCCAGGTAGGTTGTCACCCCCCCGTAGTTCCGCCACCGGGTGGAGGTCCGCGGATGGTGCAGGTGGGAGGGAGCAACATGAAAGGATGGCGTCTCGTGACGTGCCTCCACATGCGCACTTCCATGTCGAAATGGGGCCGGGAAAAAAACAGGGCACAAAAAGCAATAAAATATCAGTTAAAAAAAAAAAAAAAAGTAGAGGTGAGAGGTTTTTCTTAGCCTGGGACCCCTTTATTTCTTCCTTGTCTTCTGTGGAAGCTCAGTTACTAAGGGAAGGGTCACAATGAAATCACAGGAGGAGGCTGATGGCAGCAATGCGAATCCCTGTAACAAGAAACTACTGCATTCCTATAAATAGGACTCTGAACCCTACTGTATGATCAGACCACTGTGCAATATAACAGGTTCTAAATATGAAATATTTATGTTGTCACAGATGTAACTTACTGTTTGCTGTCTGTGTGATTTGTTGTTTGTGATATTTTATATTTACCAAAATTTTGAATAAACATAATATGCAAACAAAAACACCCTAGCAAGGCGGAAGGGGCTCCCAATCCACACAGGGAATGAAAGAAAAGACAGGTTAGTCAATGTTATGAAATGGGCATCATAAAATAGGAGCTCTGATTGGCTGCTAGGGATGTGATATTCATTCTGCTGCACAGAAAAAAGGTCCAACACTGGCCAGTGGGCATTGATATAGGTGATGCTGCCCATTCAGAAACTTAACAAAACAAAACACAGCCATCTTGTTTGTGCCATAAGTGGTGCCAGTCGAACTGTAACAAATGAAACAAATACCTCTGACCTCCTGCTCAGATTGCCCCAGTCTTTGAATATTTCGATTTTTATTAAATCCTTCTGCCTGAGGATGTAGCATGAAATGAACAGCCCACACACTCGTTCATGTGTTAAAAAAAAACGAACCAGCCGCGATCTGTTTACCAGCCCGCCCGCGCCTCTATCTCTCTTCGAGTCCGCCCGCTCTTGAAAATGTCTTATTTTGATTTCTAAAAATCCTTCTACCTGTGGATGCAGCATGAAATGAACAGCAGCGATGTCTCTCTCAGCCCACAGGCTCGTTCGTGTACTATAAATCAAATGGAACAGGCGCGATCTGTATACAAGCCCACCCCCTCACTCTATCTCTCTACCAGCCTGCCCTTGAAGTTTTAGTTTTGTCTTTTAATTAAAAACAAACAAACAAAAAAAAAACAGCTGCGATCTTTCTCTCCACACAGCATGGGGGGGGGAGGGACACTGCCATGACGACGATACCTAAACTACAGAAGCCTTTGTTGGACAAAAGTCCTTCAGTCCAAAAAAGAAACACACAGGACACTTAAGCGGAGTAACTATTTTATTAAAACTGACACAAACATACATGTTTTTTACTACTTAAAATTGAGAATTGAACCTACCAAATGCAGTTGCACTACAGATACCATTTTATAAGCGCAATAAACCACTCCAGTGTGTGCTTTAGACACTAACACACGGCTAGGAGGCTGGACGCACTCGGCTGGTGGCCTTGTGCCTCACTACACCTCCCAGCTGTGTGTTAAGTGTCTAAAGCACACCCTGTAGTAGCTTATTGCTTACTTAAAGCCGCAGCTTAACAGGCACCATTTAAATTTAGGGGTGTTCCCTGAAACAGGCAGCCCAACCTGAAGTCTTGAAATATGAAATGCTTGAGAGAAGAGAAAAGTAGCTCTGTCCCCTTTGAATAGCACAGCTTAACTGGGGAGTTTGTGCTGCATGGAATCCTCATATGCCCAACATTCTAAAGCTTGGGCTGTGCCATTCCCCTGGTAGGGGTGAACTATGCCTAGTTGTTTTGATTACCCATTGACAATGTAGAGTGCTACAGAAAGCAGCTTATACTACTGATCTGTAACAACAGCTTATACTGCTATGTACTGGATTGCTAAACTCAGCAGCAGCTTATAATACTATATATGTTAGTTTACCAAACTCAACAACAGTGTATGTAACTATGCATTGATTACCTAAACTCACCAACTACTGTGTCCTGGTATTCTAACAACGTTTATTACGATATGTGTGATATATCAGACTCAAGAATGGCATATACTATGTATAGTACTGGTTAACTAAACTCAACAACATTATATACTACTATATAATACATGTTTGGGCCCTCGCCTCCATAGAAAATGCCATCATATATTTCCCTGTATACCATGGTACCCAATTAGCATATATTAAAAAGAAAGCATATATGACACCAACCAGCTAGTTACACTAACACCATAATAACACAAAGTACAGTTACACAAGAACTTACCATAGCAGCAGATTTCTGAGAGGAGCTCTTGCAGCAGGCAACACCCATATGACTGAAGCTGCCAGGCGCCAGGACCACACGGAAAACTTCTGTGTAGCAGTCTATCACGGGGGACTGCCCCCACCAGCACACTGACATCTGCCAATCCTATAAAAGGGGGTGGTCACTCATACCTACCTCAGTTCTCCCACCGGAGACCTCAAACAGGTGGCGAAAACGGAAAACCAAGGTGGAAGTAAGCTATTGGTTAACTAGGATTTGCAGCTTATCTGTTAGGTAGGAAAATGGGCAGACTGAGTGGGCCAAGCGGTCCTTATCTGCCGTCAAATTCTATGTTTCTATGTTTCTCGGAGCTGAGGACAAGGAAAAAGAGGAGCAAAGGAGAAACAACTATCAGGGGGAAGTAGTGAGGGAAAGCAGTGCCTGCTGCAAGAGTTCCTCTCAAGGATCTACTGTTATTGTAAGTTCTTATGTAACTGGGTTCTTGCAGCAGACAACACCAGTAGGACCAGGTCCCAAGCAGTACCGGAACCGACCCAAAGGTCAGCCGCGAGGAGGCAGAAGTCATCCACAGAGGACTCAGGAAAGAAGGCCCTGAAGGACTGAGAGTCCGAAATTGGCCCTGCGTCTAGAAGCAATGTCCAGACTATAGTGCCGAACAAAGGTGTGGACAGAACTCCAAGTGGAAGCTGCACAAACACATTCCTGAAACAGGTGGTAGAGGCAGCATACCTCTGGTGGAGTGGCCTTTCACCACCCCAGGCAAGGGCTTGTACTTACGGTAACAGATGACAATGCAATTTGCCAACCATTTCAACAGATGCCCCCTCTATCTTGTGGGCAAACGAAACAATTGGTCAGTCTTTCTAACGGTCTGGGTGCGGTTTGTGTAATGCCAAAGCACCCTATGAACATCCAAAGTATGGAGCAAGGCCTCCCCATGACTTGGACCCTCGGGGAAATAAACTGGTAGGTGGATGGACTGGATTACCATAAACTCAGACACCACCTTAGGCAAAAACTTGGGGTTAATACACAAAGACACCCTGTCCTTGTGAAAAACCAAGCTTCTAAAAACACATTAGAGCCTGCAGCTCAGAGATCCTTCGAGCAGAAGTAACAGCAACTAAAAAGAGCATTTTCCACGACAGAGAACGCAGCTTGCAACTCGTGGCTGGCTCAAAAGTAGGCGGGGTGAGCTTTTCCAGCATGAAAAGAAGGCCCCATGGAGGGACAGGATCCCGGATGGAAGGTTTCATTTGTAGGATACCCCGCAAGAATGTGCGGGACACCTCCAGCTGGGCAACACATTTGCCCTCAATACGGGCATGGTACGCAGAGATGGCAGAACGGTGCACCTTCAGAGAGGAGTCCCCCAGGCCAGAAGCCATAAGAAAGAGCAGGTACTCCAAAATCAAATTCACCGGACAGGTGAAGGGATCCAAGCGGCAATCAGCGGCCCACAATGAGAAGTGCACCCACTTTGAGACATAGGTGGCTCTAGGGTAAAGTTTCCTAGAAACCACCAGGACTTCAGTGACTCTGGAAGAAACCCCAATGCAGGCGATAGCTAAGTCTGCAGGAGCCATGCATGTAGACGCAGAGACCTTTGGTCTGGATGGACCGGGATGCCCTGTTCCTGAGAGAACAAGCTGGTTCATAGGGGCAAGGGTATTGGGGGTTCCACTTCCAGCTGCTGAAGCAGGGGGAACCAAATCTGATGCAGCCAATAGAGGGCTATGAGGATCATCTCTGCCCCCTCCGACTGAAGTTTGAGAAGAACCCTCTGCAGAAAAGGGAAGGCGTAGAGGATCCTCCCTTTCCAAGACAGTGACAACACATCGCACCAGAAAACTCCAGGCCCTGAATCAAGTGAGCAGAAAAGCGGCAGTTTTGCATTAAGTGGGGACACAAAAAGGTCCAACTCTGGGCAGCTCCACCTGTCGAAGAGATCTTCGACCACCGAGGGCAACAGCTCCCACTCGTGAGCCCTCGACCTGGACTGTCTGAGACTGTCAGCCAGGATGTTTTGGGCACCTGGAACATGAACAGCTGATAGTCCCAGGTCGTGCTCGATGGCCGGTACCAGACTCTCATTGCTTCCTGACAAATGGGATAAGAATGAGTGCCCCCATTTGTTAATATAGTACGCTACAGACATGTTGTCCATCTGCACCAGCAGCAGGCCAGGAAGAATGTTAGAATGTGTAGAAGAATGTGGGTTTGGAAGGCCTGTAGGGCGTAAAGAACTGCCCACATCTCCAGCACATCGATTTGGAGATGCTGCTCCGCTTTGGACCAGGTTCCCTGGGTCTGACGGTCGGCCAAGTGAGCACCCCAGCTGAGACCCAAGGCATCTGTCATGAGGATCTGCTGAGGGGACACAGCCCAAAAGAGTACCCTCACAGGAGATTGGCAGGGTTCTCTCTAAGGCACTACTCTAAGGTCCCCTCACCAGATCAGAGACCATGACCAGTTGATCCAGGTCATCAGTGTGTTGGTCCTACTGAAACCAAAGGGTCCCTTGCGGGACCCTCATATGTAGGCGGGCCAGGGGAACCGTGGCTATGGCTGCTGCCATGTGCCCCAAGCATAGGAACGTTCTGGCCAGAATCTGTCAACTGGAGGAGACTAGATGAGCCTGCTCAACCGAGTGTTCTGCCCTGCCCTCCAGCAGGAAAGCTTTGCCCTGGGAAGAGTCCAGAACCGCCCCAATACACTGGACACGCTGGCTTGGAGAAAGAGACAAGACTTTGGCAGACTGACTGTAATCCCCAAGGCGTAGAAGAGCCAAAAGGTGCATTCCAAGGTCTGCAGCAGGAGATCCCTGGACGGGGTTGAAGTAGCCAATCATCCAGGTAGGGGAACACGTAAAAGCCTCATCTCCTCAGAGCTGCGGCCACCACCGCCAGGCACTTGGTAAAAACTCAGGGTGCCAAAGAAAGGCCAAAAGGTAGGGCCTGGAACTGAAAATGGTCCTCCTGGAAACAGAAACGGAGGAAGCAGCAGTGGGCCAGGAAGCTCTGAATATGAAGAGATGCATCCTGCATGTCCAGAGAACACAGTCAGTCCCCCTTGGGAAGAAGGGGCAGCAGACCCTGGAAGGTAACCATTATGAAGCATTTGTACTCTGTGCAGGTTCAGGTGGCTGAGGCCCAGGGTTGGCTGCAGATCCCCTGTCTTCTTGGGGACAAGGAAGAAGTGGGAGTACAACCCCCTTCCTCTTTGAGCCAGAGGGACAAGCTCTATGGCCCTCTTGTGCAGGAGAGCTTGAATCTCTTCCCAGATGAAGGAGAGATGGGCTAAAGGGTAATGGGAGGGTTTTCCAGAGGGGATTCCAGAAATTCTAGGGTGTGACCATGCTCAATAAGCTGTAACACCCACTGGACTGTGGTCACTGCTCGCCACCCCTTCAAGGTAAAAGGAAAATGACCCCCCAACTGCCTCCCCCAAGATCTGCACTGGAGGGAGCGGTTAGGCAAGGAGACAGGTGGTGGACCTGGTGTGGGCAGAGCTGCTGTGGTCGCTCACGGGGCCATAGGAGCAGCCGCTGCGGGTGGAGGGGTATGAGCCTTGCACTTAAAGGGGCCCTTCACCTACTGGCCTTTGGCGGGCTGGCAAGAGGACCAATGAAAGGACTGATGTTGGTCAGTCCGAGGCTGAGATCGATAGAGGGAATGAACCAATCTAAGAGCTTTGCCGGACTCCTGGAGGCGAGAGATAATGTCTTGGGCATCCCCCCTTCCCCTAACAGGACAAAACCTCTGAAAGGGGCATGCAAGATACTGTCTTCAACATCAGGAGCCAAGCAAGACACCCCTAAGCCACGAATGGTGATGAAGACAGATCCCTGTCACCGCCCCACGCCAGGAGGCATCAACAGGATCATATGCCACTCGAAGGACATGAGTGCCCACAGAGTTGGGCCAGCTGAGTTTTAGTAGGATCCTCCAGAAGAGTCTGAACCAGATCCCTTGCCTAATCCAAGAGGGCAATCTGGTACTGCACCATATGGGCCAAATAGTTCACAGCTCCAATGGACAGGGTGGCAGAGGCATACATTTGCTTGTCCGACTGATCCAGCTGCCTAGACTTCTTTTTCAGGAGGGTGGGTACTAAGGTGCTTGGGTCTCTTAGTGTGGTCATGGGTCACATTCATGACCACAGAGTCGGCCGTGGGGTGCTCCCCCAAGAAGGGCTTGCCCACTGGTGCATGGTATAGGCGGTCAGCCTTCTTGGGCAAGGCCAGGGTGGAGGAAGGGTGGTTCAACGCCGCCTTGGTAATGTCCTCATAAGAATCAATTAAAGGAGGCACCACCAAGGGGAGGGTCTCCTTTTTCGCAGATATATGGCTAGGCGATGGCACTTCGGGTCCAGCTCCTCTGTTTCCCATCCCATAAGGGACTCGATATGATGCACAACGTCAAGAAAGGTAGAGTAATCAGGAGGGGATTTAGGGGCCTCCCTAACCTGGTCCTGCCCCCTCAGAGGAGCTCCTGGAGCCTTTGGAGGACTCTGAAGAAGAACAAGAGTTGCGCCCCCTCGACTGTTCACTGTTAGGGACCAGCACTGGGGGGGGCGACAGTCATCCACATGTTGGTTGGAGCCCACACCAGTATGCCCTCCAAAGGACCCTGTGGTACAGGGGTCGCTAGGTCCTGCCCGGACCTGGTCCTAAGGTGGGGGGTCCCGGGAGGGAGGGGGGAAGAAAGACTCCTGGGTGTGTCCTTATTCTGCATAAAGGACCACCGAGCAGTGAAAAGAGTGCTATAATCTACTGGTGGAGTGTGGATTATAAACTGGAGGATACGGGTACTGTGGAAAGGGGGTTCAAGTACGATGGCGGGGGAGCTGGCGTAGGCCCACCTGGTGCTGGCTGTGGATCCCGAGGAGGACCAGCAGGCATCAGCTGTGGCACTGGCTGGGGCTGACGTGACGACGGTTGTGGAGTCGTTGGCTGAGGTGTCAGCAGAGACGGCGCCAGCCTAAGTGGCAAAGGCTGGAGACAGTCCAAGGAAGTAGCAGACATCCAGGAAAGGAAGTCTTACAGAAGAAGAAAGGAAGATCCTAGGTTAGGACCAGAGGTGCATCCATCGAGGCAACCCAGGAAAGGAACGAAAATCCCAGGTCAGGTCCAGGAGTAAGGTCATCAGGGTGGCCCAGGAAAGGAACTTTAAGGTGGGGCCTAGGAAAGGGAATTTAAGAGAGAAAGAAGGAAGGTCCCAGGTCAGGTCTAGAGCTGCTAGAAACAGTAAGCAAAAAAATACCCCTGGGTTTCGTGGGAGTGTAGCGACTGAAGATAGGCTACTGACGGTGAGGACATTGCAGAGGGAATCAGATACAGGCTGCATACAGTCCCAGGCTGGAAGATGAAAGCCTGAGCCACTGAATCCATGGGGAGAAAGGTAGATAGGGGACTTCCCTGGAGTTGGGCAATGGTGTCAGAGTTAGAGCCACCACTCTCCCCCAAACTGGTGTAGCTTGTCATCCTCACAATGGAGCTGTGTGGTGGAAGGCAAATAGCAAGGCATTGCCAGCAAGACAGCACCGTATATATGGTTCTGTTCTTATTGTTGGCACTGGGGACAACACAGATGAGAGAACTGCAAAGTGCGTCAGTGCCATGTTAAGGGTATTCACTGCAGGAAAGGGGCATGCAACAGCACCCCAGCAGATCAGTGCCATGTTGCGAACCCTCAGTGCCAAAAACAGAACAGAAGAGATTCACAGCATCAGGGCTGGTGCTACAGGGAAACTGTACAGTAACCCACAGTTGGAGGTGTATGCACATTCTAAGATGGTGGCTTTTTAGGTGCCTGAAAAGCTTCTAAATGCAGTAGCTGATTCTCCTGAGAAACAGACAAGTAGGAGGTTGTTCTGGCTCTAAGAACAAATAGTGGACCGCAACAGAGACGACTCGTCTCAGATACTGCACTATCATGTAGTGCAAGCCCTTGTCCCCACAACGGAAACACGCCAGTACCCAAGGTAACAAAACTCATGCTTAGTCTTGTGGTCAATGCTGCATGACAGCCAGTCCCTCAAAGTCATCATTACTGAAGCAATGCAGTCTCTGTCACATCGTAACGCAGATCCCTAGTCTGCTGTCTGAACATGTATTCCACAGATGCTATACAGTTTGTTACACTATGGTTTCTCAGATAAATATTCAAAGTGATTTACCAAGATATTGTGGTGACTTACATGTTGTGGAAGCCTATAGCAGCGAAAGTCTTTGGAGGGCAATTTAAAATGTTTTTCACACTCTATATGGAAGTAGATGGGATCCTAGTTTGGCTCCAACATGGTGGCCAGCTGATCCAATCTGCCCCCGAGCTCAAACACATAATGACATGTCCCCAGGGAGAGCGCGGGGCACGCCCCATTAAAATCAATAGGGATCAACTTCAAGTCCATTTTTATACACAAGAATTGCCAGTTTGAGATTAATGAAGTGCACCGCTCGAATAACAAGGGCCGTCTTAGTCGAGCGGTGCCTATAATCTCAAACCCAACCATTCTAAGTAAATAAATTTACGTAAAAGTGACCCCCTATTGACATTAATGGAACTCTGCCGCAGTACACACAGGCGATGCAGCTTTTCATCATACTGCTGCTCCTTCTGGGCGGGGAACTGGAGGACCCCCTCCCACCCCCAACAACACCAGTGGCGGACTCTGCTCTTATCCAAGAGCCTTAATATCTGCCACGTTAATATCAGGAACCTACCTCCCCAGGACTGACATGGTCAAAATCTGGGTAACTCTGAATCAACGAGACTTTCTGATACTACATGAAACCTGCCCCCGATCTCCTCCTCGTCCATCAACATCCCTGGATACCTATCCAACAGGTAAGACTGCTCCAAGCATGGGGAAGGTATCTTCATCTACTCAGCATGCACACACAGCTTCTCCATCACTAACCAAGAAGCCATCCCAAAATGAAATGAACTCATCTCAGGGGTCTGTACCCGCCCTCACTTCATCCCAATGCATTCAACAGATGTCTACCACACACCAGGCAAATCCTCCAATGTAGTCAGAGATGTACTCCAGAAAGTCTCGGACCCCCTTCCCAAAGGTAAGTATATCGTGCTAGGTGACTTTTAACATTAACTGGTCAGCTAGCACCAAGCTCCACTGACACAGCAACCTTTACTCCAAGGTCAAAGCCCTGAATTTGCACCAACTAATCTTACCACCCACAGGCTTCAACCCCAAATCAGACTATCACAGCACAATAGACTGCGAGCTGGCATCCCACACACAGAGAATTCTGTCCTCTGGCACCTTGCCAGACATTTTCAGCGACCAGTGTATGATGTATTGTGTGCAGAAAGTTAAATCCACCAAAGCCTTGCCAGGTCCTTTAAATCATTCTGCCCTGACAGTTCCACTCAGGATCTCCTGGCAGCCAACTGGTTCCCTGTCCTATCAGCCCTTGATCCAGATAAGGCACTGGCACACTTTTCCTCTCTATTTCTAGTTATCTGTGACAAACATACACCAACTGTGCATTAACAGAGCCCATGACCACCACCTCCCCTGGATCACACCAGGCATAACTGAACTCTTCCAACAGAAGGGCATGTACTGGGTCAGGCACAGGTCAAGAGAGCTATCCCAGGACAGGCAAGCCTACACCACACTTTGGAATCAGTGTACCAGCAACATATGCCAGCCAAAGCCAAATACTTCCAGGGCATGTTATCTTGCAACACCATTGACCCTTCTAAATTTTAGTAAATGGTCAATACCCTAATTAAACCCTCCCCCAGCAGGACAAAGGCATCACTTGGTTCCCTCTTAACCACCAGCGCCCTTAACTAATACTTCAAAGAAGGTCCCAGGGCTTTTATCCCTAACCTCCCCCACCATCCGCTACCCAATGCACCACCCAGTGATAACCAACGCCTGCAGGCAATCTTGGTGGCCGATGTTCACAAAGAGCTTTCGGCACTAAACGCAGCATCCAGCCACAGAGCCGATGGCATTGTGCCTAAATTCCTCAAAATCGGTTCTCCAGCAACAGCGGTCCCTACTGCCCACATACTTAATAGATCACTGTGTGCCAGCATCTTTCCTAGACAGAAACATAAAAACCTTTATTTTTCAAGAGGATGAAAACTTTTAGGACTGAAGACCCTGTTTAACAAAGTTGTCCTGAGCTTTGAAAGGTTACCTACATAACACAAGTCACAAACATTATACAAGACAATACATATAGTTAACTATACAATTTACCAAAAGCACCATAAACAATTAGTACAAAAAGATAGTAAAAGGAATTATCAAATTACTTTCACGCAAAGCAAGTCCAAGTATCCTTCCATATTATATCCATTTCAGTCTTAAAAATATTTCAGGTCTTTGCATTTTGAATCTCTGGTGCCAATTCATTCCATGTCTTTGGTAGATAGTATTGTCTTTGCATTTTACAGTGGGAGTTTTTCACTAGCGGGACCGAGAAACATCGCCCCTTTATTTCTCTCAGGTGGTCATTTCTCCTGGCAAGTCTAGATAAGTGCATTTCATCCCCACTAAACTCTTTGTAAGCCATTCTCCCAGTCTGTTTTTTCCTCTGTAAAGCTAAGGAGTCCCATCCAAAAGATTTCAGCATGCTACATGATGGCTGTCAATGGCAACCCAGGACAAAATGAGTCATTCTACGATAAGTTTTGTCCATTCTATCCCACTGTATCATAGTAGCGTGTTGATAAACTATGCTACCATATTCTAATACCGGTAACAAAAGTTGCTGTGCTATCCTGTTTCTTGAATTCTTCAAGAAGTACCAATGCTTTTCTACATATTACTCCCAACCTAATATTTACTTTACTTATGGTAAGGTTTCCTTGCAGCTGGAAGCATGCACTGGTAGTTCCAATCCACAAAGGTGGTCCAGCCGACTCACCCTCCAACTACAGGCCAAGCCCTCTTCTCCTGATCCTCTCCAAAGCCCTTGAGAGGTTTATCAGCAGGCAGCAATCAAACTACTATGCCCAAACTCCCTACCAATCTGGCTTTCACTCCAACCACTCAACCTCCTCCTCCCTTCATAGAAGGATTCACTACAGAATCCAGACACTGACAATCCCAAGTGTCAGCAGCCCGAGACAAACTTCCCCACACTCGGAATTTGCCTGCGGCAGGGGTTTTATGCGAGGCTTCACCCCCACACCCCCCTTATTTACGACTGCTAACTCTGCCATGGGCAAATTCTGAGTGTCAGGAGTCCAAGTGTCGGGAAATTAGTCTCGAGCTCCTGACACTCGAGATTTTAAATATCAAGATTTGAAAAAATACTCCCTCATAAAGTCACCAACCACATACACACCAACATGGACAAGGACCTGTGCACAGGCGCCATATTTATAGACCTAGCAAAGGCTTTTGACACCGTGGATGACAACAGCTCCTACTCAAACTACCTGACTCTGATGTCTCCCCATCAGTCCTAGCATGGTTCCAATCATACCTACCAACCAGACGCAATTTGTCAAGCTTGGCCCATGCTCCTCCCCTGCCCTACGAACAAGGGTAGTATTAAGGGTGTGCTCTGTGCTCTGAGCAAGTTCAGTATCAGTGATTACAGGAGCATATTTTCTTTGTCAAAAATTCCATTATCTGTGCTCCTCTTATCTTTCAGGAGCAAAGTTACAGGCAGGAGTTCTAGGCAGTGGGAGGGTGGTGGGGGAGTCCAGAACGGACACTGGGATGCATGTCTAGCTTTTGTTATTAGTTTGGCAGAGTTCAAAGCTAGATCGGCAATCTACTGCTGAGCGGGAAGCCATCAAGTTAGTAGGTGGGCCAGCAAGTTATTGAGCAGTGTGGCATGCTGGCAAGGAACAAGTGTGTTGGCAACCTACACAGGCTAATATGGACATGGGCAGGCAGAGTATGAGAGTAGACAAAACACCCACGTAGGTGGGCAGGTAGGGGATGAGCGGGAGTGGTTTCAAGGGTTTTTACTGGCAGGTTGGAAACAAGTGCGTGGTCAAGTTGCACCATGGCAGGCAGGGAATAAGTGTTTGTGCACTCTCTGGCTCTGACAGAGCATGCAGACTGGTAGAAAACAAGTGATTTTGTGTGGAAGGACAATAAGGAGGTAATAACTGTATCAGCTATGGGCCAAAAGATCAATGAAAATGATGTGATTAAGCAAAAAAAGGAAAGATCATATGTTTCACTGTCGGTATACAGAAGACACCTACATGCATCAAGGGAAGCCTATTGAGTAATATATACTGTATATATAATAATATAAAAAGTAGGTTGAAGCACAGCCAAGCTCCGAAGAAGCACAAATTTTAAAGTACAATTTTGATTTACCATGCTCCTCTGATTTGGAGAAGCACACTGAGATAAATCCTCAACTCCACCCGTGCCTATCAATCACTCTCAAGGTCCCCCACAGCTCAGCCCCAGGGCTCCTGTTCTTAACTACATATATTAACAACCTACCCAACTGCCTCACTGCCAGCAACATACACATGTATGCAGATGATACCATTATAGAAACATAGAATTTGACAGCAGATAAGGACCGCTTGGCCCACCCAGTCTGCCTATTTCTCTACCTTATGGATAAGCTGCAGATCCTAGTAAACCAGCAGCCTACTTCTTTCTACCCCCAACCCCTAGAATTGCCTTATGACTGTCCCATGCATGCCTGAATTCTACCACTGTTTTTGACTCCACAACCTCCTCTGGAAGGCCGTTCCATGCATCCACAACCCTCTCTGTGAAAAAATACTTCCTTACATTACCTCTGAGCCGCCCCATCTTCAAATTGTGCCCCCTTGTTCTTGCACACCTCTTTTTTTGAAAGATGCTACCCCCTTGGACTTTGCTGATTCCCTTGAGGTACTTGAAAGTTTCTATCACGTCCCCCCTCTCCCTCCTTTCCTCGAGGCTATTATCTATGTATTCGGTCCCTCTACTCTCCCCACTGAGCGTCACCTCCAACAGGACTTCACCGCAGAACAAAAATGGCTCCTGGATAATTGCCTCATCACGAACCAGAAGACAATGGTGTCCATGTTATTTGGCACCAGGAAATGGTTCTGCTCTACCCGCCACGACTTTACACACCACAGACAGGTCTGCTTAGACTCAATTTCCTCTACAAATACCTTCATTTCCAGCTAGACCAGCACCTTGACAGTTCAAGGCACATCTCCCAGGTAGCAGCCAAGTCATACGCCAAAGCTGGTGCCCCATATAGGATAAAGGGATGCCTCCATCAAATCAACCGCAAACAGACTGGGGAACAATCAATCCTTCCCCTTACAAACTACAGCGACAAAGTCTACTCAGGTGTTACCTCCAGCTCCCTTAATAAAACCAACACCTAATACAATGCTCTGTGTAGATTCAGCCTGAGCTGCTCCCCCCCCCCAACTCCTACTGATAAAGTATGTACAACGAGCCAGAGTGGTCCCTTCCTCCCACAAGACAAATGATGTATACTGCCCTCCTGGGTGGCAAAATGCCCAGATATCTGACCGACCTCTTCTCCCCTGCAGCGAACCCTTTCTATCTGCTCAGATCCGAGGCAGGACACCACCTCCATGTCCTATGGTACCACTACAACCTAAGCCAAGCATCCAGCAGCTAAAGGCTCCCCAACACCCCCCTCCCTACCAACTCCCCCCCCCACTTGTCCTTTACCCCCTCCTCCTCCCCTCCACCTGCCCTCTGTCCAGTTCACCCACACTACCTCCTGGCGGTCAACTGTCTATGTCCTCTGCCCCTACTCCTCCCCTCCACCTGCCCTCTGTCAAGTACACCCACACTACCTCAAGTCCATTTTCCTGACCTCTTCCTCACCTCCTCCCACTCCCCCCCCACCTACCTGCACTTGCCAAACCCCAACCTGTCTCTCTGCACTTCTCTCAAATGGCTGCACATTGCGTACCTCCACTGGGAAATTGACAATGCTACAAGCTGCTTCACTCATGTCTTGACTTGTGTAAACCGTAAATGTATTTGCTACTCCTTCTTACGTAAACTCTATGCTAGTAGTACAACCCCAGTGTCAATTGGTCTGCTGTCATTATGCTGTTGCAACAAAATGCATCTCCGTAAGTGTTGACGAGGATCCTTTGTAAACTAGCTCTTAGCTCAAAGGTTTGTAATTCCGAGTGCCCAATAAATAAAAATAAATAAATAAAACACCGGGAACAATCTCCCAGTCAATGCCACTGTCCCCTTCCCCACATTATGCAAGGCTCTGATCAAGTCCCACTACAAATGCCTGACAAATCCCTGACGTCATGAGCCCAAGGACATGCCACCCCCCCAAGCCTATGTAATTCATCTACCCAGTGCATATCACAGCAGGTAACCCAGTGATGTACATTGTGCAAACTGCTGTGATTCTCTCTGGGACAGCCATGATTCTACCATGTACATGTTTCATTTGTTTTTGGAATGTGTAATGTGTGAATGTTGTACGATTCCTTACTGTACCGTTCCTCGCCTCCCCCCAGGTTGCATGTGAAGATGAGCCTTGGGCTCTGTGACCAGGTAAGACGTTTAAAATAAATACATAAACTGCTGCACCTACCCATAAGAGCGCAGTCACAAAACAACTACTAAATTACAGTCTATGTTGGGTTATGTTGCATTACCACATTAAATAAAAGCCTCTGAGGCAAGGGCAAATCTCAGTAGGACCACTTAGCAGCTGGCGCTTCAAAGAAAACTTTAAGAAACATAATATTTAGGTACAATTCTGCCTGCATTCCATTTATATTTCATATATTTCTTCTCATTATTTATTACTAAGGAAATGTGCATGAATATATGATCTTTATCCCTTAGAGTTCCTTTAGAGCACATCTGGCTCTACAGCTTACTCCCTACTTCAAGTCATAATCCTCTGTCGTGACATCCCAGTCTGCTGCCATAGGAATAACTGTGATATCACAAACAGTGCTCTATGACTTCAGGTCAGGCGAAAGCAGCAGAAATAGACAAACTCTTCAGGAGCAAAGACCCTGCAGAATACAGATGACCTCAGTAATAAATAATGGGGAGGAGGAATACAGCACTAATGGGAAATACAAGCTGGACTGTGTCTAAATATTAGGTTTTGTTAACGTTCTCCTGAACGTTGCCCCAACTCCTTAATTATGATATATTTTCCCCTCAGCCAGTCAAATAAGTGTAAGTGTGACTTGTGTATCACTAATGGATATTCTGGGTTCTCTCTGCAGAACAAAAACCACGTTCAGAGCACTCCAGTACCCCAGACTTAAACAAACCATCCCTTCTGGTACCGTAAAAAGTGCTGGGCTGCAGTTGTTGGTTCTCACCTTGGTACGCCTGGTCGTGGTCTGGAGTAGAAGCAGCAGTCACAGTAGAAAACGGTCGAAAAAGGAGAAATGGACAGAGAGACAGACAGAGAGCAGCAGGAGCAGCAAAGGCCAGAGCAGAGGAGACAAAACAAACCAGCAAAGTTAGTCAGCATAGCATCGAAGCACTCAAGTGTAAACTCACAGACATTCCGAGCCCTGGTACTGGTGGCTGAATCGTACCCACTCAGAGGTAGCCAGCCCCAGCAGCACTGCAGTGTGAACTCACAACATTCACTGCCTTGGTACTAGTTATCTGAATCAAACCCTCAGACAGGCAGCCATTCTCAGAAGTGCAGCAGTGTAAACCCACAAACATTCACTACCCTGGTACTAGTTATCTGAATCAAACCCTCAGGCAGGCAGCCATCCCCAGAAGTGCAGCAGTGTAAACCCACAAACATTCACTACCCTGGTACTAGTTATTTGAATCAAACCCAAAGACGTGCAGCCATCCCCAGAAGTGCAGCAGTGTAAACCCACAAACATTCACTACCCTGGTACTAGTTATTTGAATCAAACCCTCAGACAGGCAGCCATTCTCAGAAGTGCAGTAGTGTAAACCCACAAACATTCACTACCCTGGTACTAGTTATCTGAATCAAACCCTCAGACATACAGCCATCCCCAGAACTGCTGCAGTGTAAACACACAAACATTCACTACCCTGGTACTAGTTATCTGAATCAAACCCACAGACATGCAGCCATCCTCAGAAGTGCAGCAGTGTAAACCCACAAACATTCACTACTCTGGTACTAGTTATCTGAATCAAACCCACAGACATGCAGCCATCCCCAGAACTGCTGCAGTGTAAACCCACAAACATTCACTACCCTGGTACTAGTTATCTGAATCAAACCTACAGACATGCAGCCATCCCCAGAACTGCTGCAGTGTAAACCCAGTCACTACCCTGGTACTAGTTATCTGAATCAAACCCATAGACATGCAGCCATCCCCAGAACTGCTGCAGTGTAAACCCACAAACATTCACTACCCTGGTACTAGTTATCTGAATCAAACCCTCAGACATGCAGCCATCCCCAGAAGTGCAGCAGTGTAAACCCACAAACATTCAATGCTCTGGTACTGGTGGCTGAATCAAGCCCATGGGCAGGCAGCCATCCACAACACAACATTATAGTGTTGCAGTGTAAACCCATAAACATTTACCGCCCTCCTACTAGTGACCGAATCATACTCTCGGACATGCAGCCATCCCCAGCAACACTGCAGTGTAAACCCAAAAGCATTCACTGCCCTACTAGTGGCTGAATCATGCCCATGAACAGGCAGCTATAGCACTGTAGCTGTCAAGTGTTGAACCCAGAAAAATTCAGTGCCCTGTTACTGGAGGTGGAATCATTCCCACAGCCAGGCAGCCCTCAGCAGCAGCGCCATAGTGTGAACCCACAAACATTCACTGCCCTGGTACTGGTGACCGATTCGCACCCATGCACGGGTGGCCATCCCCAGCAGCACTGCAATGTAAACCCACAAACATTCACTGCCCTAGTACAGGTGACTGCATTGTACTTAAGGACAGACAACCATCATCAAGACAGCATCATACAGCTAAAAGATAAGTGGACAGCCTCGGAATACGCGCACTTTCCCAGCCTATGTAGTGGGGCTGAACTGTGCACACAGAACAAAGTATATCCTCAGCACAGCTCACAGTGCAACAATTTAAACCCACCAAGCAGTCCAAGCCCCGCCACCATCAGACTTAAGCAAATTATTACTGAACAAATGAAAAGGAGCAGGCTCGTGAGTGCTGACATGTCCAACTACCACTGTGCACAGGAAAGAAGCAGGCCCTAAACTGTCAGGCATGTCCAGGGCCACTGTACAGAGGGAAAGGAGCAGGCTATTCAGTGACAGACATGTCCAAGTACCACTGTACAGAGGGGAAGGAGCAGACCCCTCTGTGACAGACATGTCCAAGTACAACCGTACAGAGAGAAAGGAGCAGGCTATTCAGTGACAGACATGTCCAAGTACCACTGTACAGAGGGGAAGGAGCAGACCCCTCTGTGACAGACATATCCAAGTACCACCGTACAGAGGGAAAAGGAGCAGACCCCTCAGTGACAGACATGTCCAAGTACCACCATACAGAGGGAAAGGAGCAGACCCCTCAGTGACAGACATGTCCAAGTACCACCGTACAGAGGGAAAGGAGCAGACCCCTCAGTGACAGACATGTCCAAGTACCACCATACAGAGGGAAGGAGCAGGCCCCCCAGTGACAGGCATGTCCAAGTACCACCATATAGGGAAAGGAGCAGGCCCCTCAGTAACAGACATGTCCAAGTACCACCATACAGGGAAAGGAGCAGGCCCCTCAGTAACAGACATGTCCAAGTACCACCGTACAGAGGGAAAGGAACAGACCCCTTAGTGACTCTCATGTCCAAGTACCACTGTACAGAGGGAAAGGAACAGGCCCCTCAGTGACAGACATGTCCAAGTACCACTGTACAGAGGGAAAGGAGCAGACCCCTCAGTGACAGACATGTCCAAGTACCACCCATACAGAGGGAAAGAAACAGGCCCCTCATCTGTTGACATACAGTGGTAGAGAGGGAAAGGAGCAGGCCCCTCAGTGACAGACATGTCCAAGTACCACTGTACAGAGGGAAAGGAGCAGGCCCCTCAGTGACAGACATGTCCAAGTACCACTGTACAGAGGGAAAGGAGCAGACCCCTCAGTGACAGACATGTCCAAGTACCACTGTACAGAGGGAAAGGAGCAGGCCCCTCAGTGACAGACATGTCCAAGTACAACTGTACAGAGGGAAAGGAGCAGGCCCCTCAGTGACAGACATGTCCAAGTACAACTGTACAGAGGGAAAGGAGCAGGCCCCTCAGTGACAGACATGTCCAAGTACCACTGTACAGAGGGAAAGGAGCAGGCCCCTCAGTGACAGACATGTCCAAGTACCACCGTACAGAGGGAAAGGAGCAGGCCCCTCAGTGACAGACATGTCCAAGTACCACCGTACAGAGGGAAAGGAGCAGGCCCCCCAGTGACAGACACGTCCAAGTACCACCGTACAGAGGGAAAGGAGCAGGCTATTAAGTGACAGACATGTCCAAGTACAACTGTACAGAGGGAAAGGAGCAGGCCCCTCAGTGACAGACATGTCCAAGTACCACTGTACAGAGGGAAAGGAGCAGGCCCCTCAGTGACAGACATGTCCAAGTACCACCGTACAGAGGGAAAGGAGCAGGCCCCTCAGTGACAGACATGTCCAAGTACCACCGTACAGAGGGAAAGGAGCAGGCCCCCCAGTGACAGACATGTCCAAGTACCACCGTACAGAGGGAAAGGAGCAGGCTATTAAGTGACAGACATGTCCAAGTACAACTGTACAGAGGGAAAGGAGCAGGCCCCTCAGTGACAGACATGTCCAAGTACAACTGTACAGAGGGAAAGGAGCAGGCCCCTCAGTGACACACATGTCCAAGTACAACTGTACAGAGGGAAAGGAGCAGGCCCTTCAGTGACAGACATGTCCAAGTACCACCCATACAGAGGGAAAAGAGCAGGCTATTCAGTGACAGACATGTCCAAGTACCACTGTACAGAGGGAAAGGAGCAGGCCCCTCAGTGACAGACATGTCCAAGTACCACTGTACAGAGGGAAAGGAGCAGGCCCCCCAGTGACAGACATGTCCAAGTACCACTGTACAGAGGGAAAGGAGCAGGCTATTCAGTGACAGACATGTCCAAGTACAACTGTACAGAGGGGAAGGAGCAGGCCCCTCAGTGACAGACATGTCCAAGTACCACTGTACAGAGGGAAAGGAGCAGGCTATTCAGTGACAGACATGTCCAAGTACAACTGTACAGAGGGAAAGGAGCAGGCTCCTCAGTGACAGACATGTCCAAGTACCACCCATACAGAGGGAAAGAAACAGGCCCCATATCTGTTGACATATATAAGCACCATCGTTGAGGGAAAGGAGTAGGCCCCTCAGTGACAGACATGCCCAAGCATCACTGTACAGATGGAAAGGAGGAGGCCTGCATGTAAGAAACATGTTCTTTTGCTTAGAAAGGAAAGTGTTATGACCTCCCTTCCCAGGTAAGATTGACAATTAGTATAAAACATGTGCAGGAATTCACAAGAATAGTCAATGCACAGACACAATATGTAGCTACATGCAGAACCATTACAATTATTACAATACTGGAAGGACAAAACACAAAATACATAAATACAGGATAACGCCGTAAAAAACAAAACAAATCAAAGGTATATATAAAAAAAATTCTAAGTCTCTAATTAAGATCCAAAGCAAAGCTTTTAAGGAAGGGGAGTAATACAGAATAATCCATGCTGATTTCTTTCAAAAGGAAATAATAATCAGAACAAGACAGATGTGGGTATTTATTAAAACAAAAATACTGAGGGCGTCAAAGTCACGTTCCTGAAATCGGAGCCCAGGTGACTGAGAGCAACTGAAAAACGAAATACAGAGTGGCCATGCTAAAAGAAAAAGCAGCTACAAAATTTTTGAACACAGTGACGGAATCCTGTGTACCTTTCGGGTTGTTGGGGTCTGTCGCATCATAGTGGCAAAGGGTAGAGAGAAGGGGAGAAAGAAGAGAGAGAGGGAGGGAGGGAGACACAGAGAGACAGAGAGAGTTGTTAGAACAGTCACACAGGAGTGCAGTAGCTTCACTGTAGACACGAGTGGTGGCTGCACGGGATGGCTCGCAAATAACTGCAGGATATTAGATGCTTTCCCCTGTCGATGAGCACTCATCCATCTGGTTCCACACTCCTGAAATGCAGGCTGGATGCAAAATTCCCTGCTCTTCAATGGCTGTGTCTGCCAGGGTACTCCGGCTCCATCTCAGCAGCCAGGGCCGCAACAATAGAAGCCTGAGTCTTGAGAGACTCCTCTGCTGTCCTTCTCCAACCACCGCCCTGCTAACTGCTTACATCATCAGCAGCTCTCAGCTGAGTCCCGGCAGTCAGTCCTTGTAGCTGAGCCATGCACCACTAATTGGTTTGATACTTTTCGCCTATTTCAGAAGGAGGGGGAAGAGATGGGCTACAAGCCTGAATGATGTGCTGCTCCATCTCCTAGCAACCTTGGAGCCTGAACTCTGAGTTAGCTAATTAGAATGCATCCCTGAGGCTGCTCAGTGTTTGAGCACTGGGCTCGTTTCTGGGACTACAGACACAATACTTCTGAGAATCCCCTGGCCAGCTTGGATGTAAAAAGGCAGATGGTGCGTCTCCTGGGTGCAAGGCTCAGTTACAAAGCCAGAACAATGACTACTACAGGCAGCTCAGTCCCATAACCAGCACTGCACGTTCATGTGGTCAGCAGAAACTGCTCCAACCTACCAAACATCCACAATCCCTTCCAAGGCAGACCCCGTGGTAGGATACGAATGCTTCATCATATCCATCTATGTAAAAGCTGCACCAGTCAAATTGTACGTTTTATATTTAGTTACAAATAACCCTGTTCATTTGGCCAAACTGCTGCTGCAGTTCCACAGGCAGCAGATCGAAATTCAATGACACTGTTTTGTCATTTGGATAAGATGTTCAGCTCACAAACAGGTTTTGCCTTCCAGCTTAAAGCTGCAGTGCAACCAAAAATGCTTTCCCAAAAAGCTAGTTTCAGCTGCAAATAACAGAAATAGTAGCATATCTGTCAGCTTGCCATGTCTAGGGACCTCCAATGCTGCGCACCAGGAGCTGTTTTTATTTCCCCATCTTAAACTCTGCAAGGTCTATAATGCTATTTCTAAGTCAAAAGTAACAGCAACCTTTTTTTCTTAAGGAAAATATTTAATTAAAACAATTACAAAATACTGTGCTCGAATTTTGGTGGAATTAGAAAATTAAGTGAAAGATGCCTAGAATCTTTTTTAGTGAAAAAAGATAGGACCAAATGTTTTGCCTAATTTCACTGCACTGCCACTTTTAACTCTGTACACATCTTCACACGCGCACACACACACACACACACACACACACACACACACACACACACACACACACCAAAAAAAAACCCCAGAAGGCTAAAAAGTAAAAAATACAGTTCTTTTTGGTATTTAAAATGCTAAGGTTGGTAATAAAATCCTCTCTTTGGACGTCTTTTTGAATATAAAAAAACAAAAATCTTGCAGCTGTATATAGTCTGTCATACAAAAAGCCACAATACATAACATTTAATTATCCAGAATAGCTCTGACAGATGGCTATAGTGGGCAACAGTTTAGCCTAGAGGGTTAAAGCACCAAGTTGTGAACCTGGAGACCCAGCAGGCTTGGGTTTGAGACCTACTACTTCCACATGCATACTGTGTGACCATGAGCAAGTTACTTAAAGCAGAACTGCGCTGAACCTATAAGTAATTTTCCCCAGTAGATGCTTTTTTAAGTATTTGTTCCCTTTCTGTTATTGTTCCATCTTTTCTTCTTTCTTAGTAAACACAGTGGGTGTTTCTGACTAACACACTGCTGATAAGTGCCATTTTAGAACTCTATGATGAAGTCTATATCCCCTCTGGGGCACAGAGTTCCAGAGTAGAATAGGACTGCATTGTGAAAACAATGCAAGTTCTTTAACAAGGACATAAAGTACATCATACATTTCTAAAATGGTACTGCCCACCACAGTGTACAGCAGAAACACCCAGTGAATTTACTAAAATGACAGTGCAGATAGAACAAAA
The DNA here is from genome assembly GCA_016271365.2 of Neoceratodus forsteri. Classification (NCBI taxonomy): domain Eukaryota; kingdom Metazoa; phylum Chordata; order Ceratodontiformes; family Ceratodontidae; genus Neoceratodus; species Neoceratodus forsteri. The sequence continues at coordinate 1,294,189,097 of CM057454.1, read as the reverse complement.
ACAGAATGTGAACCAGTATTACAAATGCAGCTTTACAGAAAAAAAACAGGCTTGCAGATTCAATTCAGTTCTCCTTTAACTCCCCTGTGCTCCCAGGATGCACCTGGAAACAAGCCTTGGCTCAGTATGCTTTTCACGATCAAAAAATGAGGGTCACTCACCTTAAGTGTAGTCCCAGGACTGGTATATGGTGCACATCCACACTCTGGCAGTCTTACTTTCCCATTAAATCTCTCAGAACATCTTCAAGTTAAGCTCTTCCCACACACCCAGGTGGTATACTCCTCGGCTCCACCCCGTTGTGTCAGATCTTGCACGCTGGAAAGCAGGGGTCAGTGTGTCACTTGCCAGGGCAGGTCAGGTGAGTCACGTGGATGTACACCATACACCACTCCAAGACCTTCAGTTGAGTAACCCTCATTTCTCGGGGCATGGATATGGTGCACTATCCACACTGCAGCAGACTCCTATCAGTTCTCTGGAAGGAGGGGGCAAGGCACACACCCTACCTGGCAACAGGGACTGGAGAACTGAGATCCCAAAACCAGCATCTTGGTGTGACAGACTCAATGTGCTAGTGGGAAATGAAGGTGCGTGCCGACTTCCAGGTAGCAGCTCTGCAGATTCCCAGGAGAGGGACGGCCCTAGAAGCAGCCACTGATGCAGCGGTATGTCTGGTGGAATTAGCACTTAGCTCTACAGGAGGCTCCCTACCAGACAACCTGCAGCAGAGGTCGATGCAGGAGTCAATCCATCTGTTAATCATTCGCTTAGCTGCCGGTTTTCCAGGTGTGGAGCTGAACCTCTCCCAGAACTCCAGCCCTGCACTCCTTGTAGTAAGCGAGTGCACATCTCAGGTCCAACAAGTGGAGTATGTGCTCGATCCAAGGCTGGACTGGTGAAGTACACTACGAGGTTAATCACCTGATTAAGCTGAAACTCCAACACAACCTTTGGAAGAAACTTCGGGCGGGAGCAAAGGACAACCTTGTCCTTGTGGAACACTAAATACGGAGACTTCACTGACAGTGCCTGGAGCATGCTGATCCTTCTAGCGGAGGCAACAGCCACAAAGAAGGCAGTCTTCCACGTCAGCTGTGACATCTCACACTTATGCAGTGGTTCAAACAGCTTGCCCAGGAGCACGCCCAGAACCAGAAACATGTCCCAAGGTGCTGTGCTTTATGCACCGGGGGGGAGAGACAGGTGGTCCAGGCCTTTGAAGAAACACCTAACCACCTTCTCCTGTGCCACCGTTGGCATACCAGCCACGCGCAGCATGCAGAGATGGTTGGCAGGTGCACCTTGAGGGTCGCTGACCTCAGTCCCGATTGGGAGAGAGACCACAGGCAAATGAGAATGATAGCCAAGGGGCAGGCCAGGGAACTAGCTCCCTGCCCTGGCATCAAATGTATAAAAAAAAACTTTCATTTGAAGGCGTTCCACTAACGGGTCAACTCCGAGAAGCCTCCACAATGTGGAGAACATTTTCTGAGAGACCCAAAGCCTGGAACCCTAGCCATTCAGGAATCAGGCTGTCAGGTACAGGGACTGAAAGTCAGGATGCAGGACCTTCCCCTTGTGACAGGATAGCAGATCCACACGCAGAGGTAACGGCCACGGATGTCTGCTGCTGAGGCTGAGGCAATCCGGGTACCAAAACTGGCATGGTCAGTCCAGGGCTACCAAGATCATCCATGCCATGTCCCTCTGTACCTTGACCAACACTCTGTGGATTGGGGAGAGGGATGGAAGAGCTAGAGGAGGCCTGAGATCCAAGGCCTCACAAAAGCATCCCCCATCAGTGTCCTGCACTGTGGGGGGCATGCAGAGAACAGCCTCAGCTCTGCTTTCTCCCAGGTGGCAAATGTGTCGACCAGAGGAATGATCCACCAAGAAAACAGGTGGTTCACCACTTCCTGATGCAGGGATCATTCGTGTGACACCTCGCCCACCCAGCTGAGGGCATCCGCTAGCTGTTTGGAGGTTCCCACTACATGGATGGCCAGGAGATCTGCTCGCAAACTGAGCATGAGGGTCCAGGTGTGGAGAGCTTCCCCGACACAGACAAAGGAGTATGTACCACCCTGCTTGTTCAGGTAGTACAATGGTCATGGTATTGTCTGTCTGGACTTGTACAACCCGACTCTGGACAAGTGGAGCGAATTCCATCAAAGCGAGGTGCACTGCATGGAGCTCCAGCAGGCTGATGTGGTGACAGGACTCCCTGGGGGTCCAGAACCTGTGGGCCCCCAGATGCATTCCCCATCCCACCAGACACACATCAGTAGTCAAGGTAACAGTCGGCTCTAGGTGGACAAACAGGACTCCTTCCTCCAGGTGTTCCAGAATAAGCCACCACAGGATGACATACCACATCAGCTAGATGGGTCACTGTGACCGGCTGGTCCAGGTGACCTGGACACTGAGACCACTGATGGCCCAGCTCCCACTGTAAGTGGCACATTGCCAGTGGACCCATCTAACCAAGCTAGTGCAGGATGTCATGTACCCCAGCAGATGAAGGAAGTCCTTGGCAGGGCGCAAGCACCCAACCAGAAATGATACAGCAGTGGTGGTAAGATCCAATGCCCGGTTCGCAGGAAGTTAGCTGGAAGACATTAGCTGAAACTCACAAAGAACCCCCTCTGTGTGGAATTGGAGGTACCGCTGGCCAGACAAATGGACTGGAATGTGGAAGAAGGTGTCCCAGAGGCCCAGGGAGCAGAACCAAATGCCCTGCTGCAGAAATGTAATGATTTGGTTCAGAGTGACCAACTGGAACTTGCGTTCCCTCCAAAACTGATTTGGATCGTAAAGATCCAGTATGGGGTGCCAGCCCCCTATCCATTTCAGAATGAAAAAATATCTAGACATGAAACCCTGGCCTACCGTGGAGTCTGGCACACAGTTATGGATCCTCACTCTAGGAGCTGGGCAACGTCCTCCCTGAGGGCAGACAGCGTGTCTCATGACACCATGGACTCCCTTGGAGTGTGAGGTCAGTACAGCAGGAGAGCCTCAAACTCAAGACGCAACCCTCTGCCCACCTCATCTAGCATCATTTGTCTGACGTGATGACAGACCAGTTGTGCAAGAAATGGTAAAGCTGACCACCCTCGGGGAGCTGAGGCAGGAACTGGATGGGTTGGAGGTAGACACCCCCAAGATCCGTTACTGAGCAGACTTGGAGTGGGCACCAACACCACCTGCCAGAGGGGCATTACCACCCTTAATCCCGCTCTTCTTGGTGCCCTGACCAGTGAACCTGGTCTTGGGGCGCAAAGCCTGAGATTGCCCCTGCTGGGGCTGCTTCTGCTTTGGCTGCTGTGCCTGAAAGGGCCAAAACCGAAAGGGCTTCTTTTTGGCCTCTGCTGCCCTTTTTGTGAGGACGCCACAGAATTGAGGGCAACAATGGACTTCTCAATCCTAGTGAAACACCCTTCCCCCCCCCCCGGGCCTAGGGGATATTGGCCAATTTGTGCTGGATGTCCACTGTGAAGGTGGATATCCACAGCCAGGCCCTGTGATACATGGCAATGGCCACTGCCAGGGAACAGACGCATGAGTCACCGATGTTCAAGGTAGTGTGGAACTGGTGTTTAGCCAGTGCTTGACCCTGGTCTCTGAACATTTTAATTGCCAGCTGGAAGTCAGCAGAGACGAGGGAGGACATGATCCAGAACTCCCATCAGGGAGTGACTGAAGCTGGCCATTATTAGGGTGTAACTAGCCTGGAGACCCAGAGAGGATGCAGCGTACACCTCCTTCGCTGTGTGGTCCAGCTTTTTGGCCTCCTGACTGGGGGTCTTGTCCATGTCCCCAACATTGCCAGTTTTCCAGAAGACGGAGTCCACCACCAAGCCCTCAGATGAGGGGTGGTCCAAGAAACCAGACAGGGAGCCAGCAGGAACCACATATCTGCAGACCAAACAAGCCGAGGGTGCCGAACAGAAGGCTGGGAGCTTCTAAAGCTCCACTGCCGGTCCCAGGATGGCCTCGGCCCCTGGGAAAGCAACGGCCAGGGATTCGTCCATTTCCAAAATTTCAAGTGAGGAGGTATTTAGCCCTATTCTGAACTGGTTCTAGAGGAATCTCCACAGACTCAAGAGATCAATCGAAGCACAGCCCCAAAAGACACAGTCCTGTGGTCACTGGTCAACTCTTTGTCCAACTCACAATTGAAGCCATGGTCCTCAAGGAATGCACGGTGGACCCATCAGAGTCAGAAGACTCTTCAAAGATAGCCCTCAGCCATTTCTCACCGTGCACCACCTGGGATTCATCTGAGTGGGTGATCTCCATGGACAACCGGCCTGGCAAGCCGGTAGCGAGATGGGAGTCTGGTTGGGGCTCCCTGCAACAGCTGCCATGGAAGCAGTTCCAACCTAATCGGGGGAGATATGGGTGTTGGTGGCACTTGTCTCGGCAGGACCAGAATGGGCTGGACCAGAGGTGACCAAGACATCGTTGGAGTCGAGGGAAGGGCCCTACCCTGCACAACCAAGGCCCACTGCTGCCACAACAGCTCCTCATAGCACCAACACAACCTTCAACGAAACCTCTCTTCACTGGCCGTTGAAGAGAAGTGACTGTGGCGATGCCTCAAAAATACAGGATCGGGAGTGAGAGGAATCCTTTGACCACGATCTTGACCGAGACCAGGATCTCGACCAATGAATGGATTATCGACAGCAAGGAGAAGGATTCAGCTTGCTAAGCAAGGACCGAGTGGAGCAGAGGTACCAAAGGTGTCCCTTCCCACGTGCTAAGTGGAACAAAGTCATTCTCTTAGAAAAGGAGTGGGACGGAGGGTGGGAACATACCTGCTGAATGAGACATCCCTCAAAGGTCTACTGTTACAATAAGATTTTATGTAACTGCACTATCTTCCACGGGATGGTCTCTTGCAGCAGGTAATACACTTGGGATGATTCCCAAGCAATGTGCCCAAAGAGGGTGGAATTATGATAGGAGACCCTGTAGGACTGCGTGGCCAAAGGCCATCCTACGGTGTGAAGCGATATCTAAATTGTAATGCTTTGTGAAAGTGTGAATGGTGGCCCCTGTGGCTGCATTGCAGATATCAGTGATTGAGGCCCCTTTGAAGCAGGCCACCGTGGAGGCCTGGGCTCTAGTGGAATGGGCTTGTACTGTTCCCGATAGGGGCTTGTTGTATATTTTGTACCAAAATGTGATGCAATTTGCCAACCAACTGGAAATGGTTTTCTTGGCAACTGGGGAACCTTCCCTCGTAGAGGCAAAGGAAATAAACAATTGAGAGGTTTTTCTCAAGGATTTGGTACGGTTTAAACAGTACCTCAGAATACAATGAACATCTAAGGTGTGTAGCTGTTCTCCTGGATTAGAATGCTCCGGGTTGTAGATGGGCAATTCCATGGTCTGGTTTAATGTATGTGTAACCCCCTTGTTACTTGGGGTTACTAGAATCCCAGTAAGACCTAGTGGTAGGCAGGGAAGGCAGCTTGTGAAACTCCAGTTAAATGGATTTCACACTGTCTCACTCTGTTCTCAGTCTCAGCTGAGACTGAGGGATGACATCACCATAGAACTATCACAGCTGCATGAGCCACAATGGAATCTGCAGAAGGGAGTTAGAGTAGAATGTTGGGAAGTTTGAACAGTGAGTTAGCGTTCAGTTGGAGTTTGGAGATTGTTGAGAGGAGCACAGCAGCTCTGTGATCAGGCTCTTGGAGCCTCAGCCCTGAAATAGGGCTACATTTAGGGAAAGGTGTGTGTTTCCGCCTAAAGAGAGACACAGTAAGCTATTTTTAAAGTGGTGGATGGGGCAGAAAGGTATGCCTGCTTTTCCAGGGGCAACCCCCTGGCTACTGCTGGAGGAAGAAACTGCCTTATTTTGTCCGTGTGTGTGGGGTACAAGAAGATTTCGTGATTCGCCTGTGGGGCACCTGCAACCGAAGGGTGAGTTCTGATCTTTCTAAAGGGCCCATGTTTCATCCTGAACTGTGTTAAAGTGGGGATTGGACTGCTGAAGTAATGGGAGGCCTAGAGTAATAGGCTTAGCCAAAAGTAAAAGTATGTTCAAGTCCAGCACATAGGGGAAGTCAAGACATGTAGAGGAGATGCACATACATCTACCCAGTAATCTACATTGCCAAGCTTTCAAAGAGTTGTTTAGTTTGCAGAAATGGCCGGGTATGGATTGTGGGAGCTGGAGGTGGAGACCCCCATCTTTAGTAACCAGGTCCACCTCTACGGATTTGCTCTGTGGATTTCTACTTTGCCTCATGCACTTGGCCAGTGATGAGGGAAGAACCCAGACGTGGGATGGAAGGAAATTCCCTCTAGGAGTCGAAGGCTCTAAGGTGGTTTGGGGAGCCACCAACAGGAAAACTGGTTCATTCCCACAATGGACCGCGGATCAAGTGGCCGGAGGGGGAGCCGGGCCAGTGGAGAAAACCCAGTAGTGTACAAGTCGGGCTGTGTACCCAAAGCTGCATGCAAGTCCGGGCTGTGTGCCTGATGGGTTCAGAGCGTGAGGACTGAAATGTTGAAGAAGTGTTCTGTTATCTCTAATCTGCATTACCAGGAATGTAGCCCCGTGGGGGTCCGTCTATGCTTTGTTTGTTCAGTTTGGATGTGAATAAAAGCCACACTGTAGAATCCCATTCCTGGTTTTGGACATTGCAGTTATTGCTTAATGTTCGGTTACTTGGGTGCCTCTGTGCAGATAGCCAAACCTAGGCTCCATGTGCGGTAACTAGTCCTCCCAACCCAGTCCCCACTAGGTACTGCTGTCAGCTTCAGCAGCATGCCACCTGTCGTTTTGCAAAAAGGCAGGGGTACGGGGGTTACATATGTTCTGAAACCACTTCTGGTAAAAAGGAAGGGCTAGTGCGGAGAACCACCCTATTCTTGAAAAAATGACTCACCATAGTAATGTTGTTTCTTCTAATGGAGTCTTGCTGTATTCTGACTATATGCAGTTAGCCTCAGCACTCAAACTGCTCCGGAGAGTAAGGGGTTAATTCTATGCCAGGGCACAGAGCATTGAGCTCGAGCTCGGTTTTCAAACCTCTGTCTCTGGTACATCTCAGTGTAACCGTCAGATTCTTATGAGCAACAGCTAACTAAATAGAGTTATGGAAATTGTTTCAAATTTTAGGCCCAAAAAGGCAAGAAAACTTGGGTCCATAAGACAAGTCGAGAACCCAAGAAGAAACAAAGTAGATAGTGAATTGAATATAAAACAAATAACAAAAGAACAACCACCACCACCCTACCCTAAATAGAGGGAGGGGTGCAAGGTACACCCCTGAGATGCAATACTGTACCTGTCAACCCACATTCCAAAAACTAGGTTCTGAGAGGGGAGGCCAGGAGGGAGGTCAAAATACAGCAAGACTCCATTAGAAGAAACAACATTACCATGGTGAGTAATTTTTTCTTCAAACAACATGAAGTCTTGCTGTATTCTGACTATATGCAGACTACCAAGCAGTTACCCCCAGGAGGAAGGGACACAGAACTTTACTTTGGGAATAGGATCTGCAACAGTGTTGTACCAAACCAAGCATCACTCCTAGTCTGGATGGCCAGAGAGTAATGCTTGGTGAATGTATGGACTGTTTTCCAGGTGGCTGCCTTACATATTTCTATCAAGGGAATATCCCTAGCAGCTGCAAGGGAGGCACCTGCATCTCTAGCCGAGTGGACCCTCAGGCCTGAAGGAGGTTCTTTGCCCAGTTTGGAATAGCAGAATTGGATACAAGAGACAAGCCACCTGGCAATAGTCCTTTTACTGGCAGGTCTACCTTTTCCCACTTTTCCGTAACTGAGAAATAGCTGAAGACAATCATTCCTATGTGCCTTAGTATGCTCTATGTAATAGCTAAGTGCCCTTTTCACATCCAGATTGTGCAATCTTCTCTCCCCTTAAGAAGAATGGTCAGTGAAAAATACAGGTACAGACAAACATTGGTTCAGATGAAAATCTGAAACCACTTTAGGTAGAACCTTTCTATTTGTCCTGAGGACCACCTTATCCCTATGAAAGGAAATGAAGACAGGTTCTACTGACAAGGCCTGTAATTCACTGATCCTCATGGTAGAAGTAATAGTTACCAGGAACACAGTTTTCCAAGTCAAGTACTTAAGCTCGGCAGAAGCTAAGGGCTCAAAGGGTGGCTGCATAAGCTGTGCAATGCAGACATTCAAATCCCAAGCTGGAGTAGGCTCTCTAAAAGGAGGGGTTAATGTGAACCAAGCCTTTAAAGAACTTACTGAAAACACGATGAGATGCCAGGGAAGATCCCTTCCCTGCATAAAGAAAAGCAGACACAGCTGCTAAATGAACTTTAAGGGCCGCAGGCCTAAGGCCTAGGCCATTAAGGTGAACCAGATAATCAAAGGCCATGGCAATACCTGCTGCCTCAAGCTGTATGCTTCTCTGAGAACACCAAATCTGCAAGATCTTCTTCGCCCTTACAGTCCTTCCCGTCGGCTCCAACCCACCGATGAGGGATTGCTAGAGATTCCCAGGGTTCGCTTAAAGACATCAGGGGCAAGATCATTCAGTTTTATGGCTCCAACCCTGTGGAATTCTCTACCTCATCAGGTGAGAGAATGCCTGACTGTCCAAAGCTTTAATCAGCTTTGAAGATGTATTTGTTTAACCTAGCATATCCAGATTTTTAAAATATATTTATGGATTGTTTTTTAGGAATTTAAGTTTTATGTATTGATTTGTTGTAAAAGCGCCTTGGTTTTGGAAAGGCGCTTTTTAGAAATAAAGTATTCAATCATTCATTCATTCAAATGGTGAACCTTTTCCATTTGGAATTATAAGTTTTCCTGGCAGAAGGTTTCCTAGAGACCTTTAAAATATCCATGACCCCCAAGAAAGATGCAGGCCTGCATATTCTAACTCTTCAAGAACCAGGCCTTGAGACTGGAGACTGGGATACTAAATCCTCCCCTGAGAGGAGGTTAACAAATTGTGTCTCCTGGGTAGAGACAGGGGAAGTGGCTCTGCTAGAGACAACAAGAGAGGATACCAGGGTTGTATGGCCCAGTCTGGGACCACTAGTATCACTGTGCAGGGCTGAGACCTTATCTTGATCAGAACTCTGAATAGTAGAGGAAAGGGAGGAAAGGCATAAAGAAACCTGCCTGTCCAATCTAATAGGAGAGCATCCAGAAGAACAGTCCCTAGGACTGGAGGTCTGCAGCAAAACAGAGGAAGTTGATAATTGTTTGGGGCTGCAAAGAGATCCATCTCTGGAGTGCCCCATCTGGTGAAAATGACTTTCAGGATATGAGGGTTCAGGGTCCATTCGTGATGGCCCTGGGATATTCTGCTCAAAGCATCTGCCAGCACATTGTCCTTCCCTGGAAGATAAACTGCTGTCAGAGAAGCTTGAAGAGAGTAAGCTAGAAACCACAGTTTCATGGCCTCTGTGCACAAGCCCATAGACCGAATACCTCCCTGCTTGTTTAAGTACCACATTGTGGTGATGTTGTCTGTCCTGACTTGCACCACTTTGCCTCTGACTGACTCCGAGAAAGCCCAGAGGGCTAGGAACACAGCTTTTAGTTCCAGGAGATTGATATGAAGAAGAGACTCTTGCTGTGACCAAATTCCCTGTGCAGTGAGAGCCCCCAGATGGGCTCCCCAACCCAAGAGAGAGGCATCTGTGGTTAAAACCACTGAGGGAACTTGACTGAGAAATGGGACACCCTGTCTGAGATTGTCCTGATCAGCCACCACTGGAGAGCCTGGACCAGAGTCTGAGTCACTGGAATCAATTTGGTGAGAGAATCTTTCTTTTGAGACCAAAATGACCTTAAGTGGAAGTGAATGTCCCTCATCTCAAACCTGGCTCCTTGTACCACTGCAGTCGAAGCTGCCATGTGGCCTAGGAGTTGAAGAAAGTGCCTGGCTGGACGAGAGACCAGAGGTCGAAAAGAGGAAGCCAGATCTGAAAGGGCTTTTACCCTTGTCTGTGGGAGGAAGGCCATTGCCTGGGCTGTATCTAACTCTACTCCTATAAAAGTGAGGAGTTGTACAGGTTCGAGAACTGACTTGGGAAGACTGAGAATGAATCCAAGGGAACTGAGAAGATTCTGAGAAACTTCCAGAGCTGACCTGACTTGATCTGAGGACTGACCTACAATAAGCCAGTCGTCTAGATAAGGGAAGACTTAAGATACCCTGCTTTCTGAGGAAGGCCACTACTACTGCAAGGTACTCTGTAAATACCCTTAGGGCTGAAGTGATGCCGAAGGGCATGGCTCTGAATTGGTAGTGGCCCGAGGGCAACTTGAACCTGAGGTGCTTTCTGTGGGAGCACCCGACAGGAATGTGGAGATAGGCATCCCTGAGGTCCAGGGATGCTAGCCAATCCACTGGCCTCAGAGAGGGGAGGATTACTCCCAGAGTAACCATTTTTAATTTTGGCTTTGTGATATGTTTGTTCAGATATCTCAAGTCTAGGATGGGTCATCACTACCGTTTTTTTTTGGGTAAGGAAGTACCTGGAGTTCAGCCCTTTGCCCCTGTGTTGTGGAGGAACTTTTTCCACAGCTTTGAGAGCTAGCAAGGAAGAAACCTCTGCCTCGAAGGCAATGGTCTCTGATGCTAATGCAGGAGGAAAAGACCTGACTCTCATTTTTGGCAATATTTTGAAATGGAGAGCCAGTCCCTGGCTTACTACCTCCAGGACCCACTTCTCTGAAGTAACAGACTACCAGGCCTGGAAGCACTAAGCCAGCCTGCCCCCTACTGGTATAGGGGAGGCAACCCAAACTGACACATCAGGGTGTCTGTTTGGTAGGAGCCTTGGACTGGGAAGAGGATGCAGCCCTGCTCATTCCCCTCCTACCTCTCCCTCTAAAGAACCCCCTCTGTGGGAAAGAGAAGGAGGCCTGAGCTTGGTAAAAAGGCCTGTGAAAGGGCCTGCCACTGCCCCTAGACTGCTGCCTCTGAGGAGTGGCTTGCCTCTCTTTGGACTGTGCACTCCTGTAGATGGTCCTGTATTCATTCATTTTCTTCATGTAAGCCTCTGTCTGCTCCCCAAACAGAGAACTGCCAACACAGGGAAATCCATGGCGTTAGCCTGGGTATCCTGAGACAGGCTAGTACATCTGAGCCAAGCAAATCTCCTGAGAGAGACAGATGTAGCCATGACTCTAGATGCCATATCATTAGAGTCGACAGCAGCATGAAATTGCACTTTTGATGCCTCGATTCCATCAGCAGCCACCTCCTCCAGCTCTTTGGCTAGCTGGGAAGGCCTTCTTTGCCAGTTCCATTACTGTGTCCCTCCTGGATTTCTGGTACCTAGCTGTATAGGCCATATAAGCTGCCTGCCTGAATCCCAGGGAAGATGCCAAGTGATGTTTTTTGGTCATGGCATCCACCTTCCTGGAATCTTTATCTGGGGTGTGTGAAGGCAAAGGGATGTTAGCCCTGTCACAGGCTGTAGCTTGCACTACCCCAGCATGGCTGCAATGGTTGTACAAAAATTCCGTACCAGAGCTTGACAGCATGCATCTCCTGTCCATTTTCTTATCTATAGGAGGTAAAGAATTAGGCATTTGTAAAATGTTTCTTGTCTGTTTCCCCAAGGACTTGTGAGGAGGGATAGACAGCCTTTTGGACTCATCATTTCTGTATAGTCAGGCTCTTCTTCCTCTTCAGCAGATTCCACCACTGGGAGCTGGAGAGTTTCAGCCACTTTTCTGTAAAACAGAAAATGGGAAGGGGGACTCAGAAAGCCTGGGAGGGGAGCCATTGGAAGGCCTGTCTGGGGAGATGTCAGGCTCTATAGGCTCATCTAGGCCTCCAAAATCAGTATCCCCAAAATCCTCTTCCTCCTCTTCATCTCCTTCCCACTCCACATCATAAAACAATTCCGGATCATAATCCGACGGAGTCGGGTCCAACCGAACCGACCGCTTAGATGGAGGGGTCAGTTTGGAAGGAACCGGGCGAAGCGACTGCACAATGCTCATCGCTTTGGCTATTTCAGCGGCGGTTGGAACTTGCGGTTCACGATCCAAACCGGCAGACTTCCTTTTTCTTTTTGACGGAATCGACCCCTCAGAGTCGGATCTCCTTTTGCCCAAGGGTGTATAGCCTGGGTCAGCAGGCAACCCCTCAGGTTCGGTCGGAACCGAACTGGGTTGGCCATCCGGGTCAGCGGACTTCTCGGCCTCCCTCTCCTTCAGCCTACTTAATCTCTTATCCAAAGTGGCTTTGGGAAAGTTTTTACATATTTGGCAGTCTGATTTGAGGTGGTCAAACACCAGACAATAAAACACAAATGAAGTGGGGATCAGCTTTAGCAAAAGCCTCCCCACAACTCAGTACAGTGTTGAAACCCAGTGGAACCGCTTTTCTTCTTGGGTTTCTCAGACATAGCCTTAACCTACAAATTACCCTTAACAGCTTTTAAGCCAGGTAATACACCCTTATCAGTTACCAACTGTGTCACGGGCTGTGGAAAAAAACACAGAAAATCTCGGTTTTCTAAAACTGATAAGAACCAGACACCACTATTAAAACCCAGAAAAAATAAAAATAAGAGATTGTTTCGGTTCCCAACCAGACCGACAGGAAACCGAAGAAAAACAATTTCCACACAGTAAAATTCAGAAACAACACACTGTCTATCTACTTACACTACCCTGTACCGTAGACAGAGATCTGATAGCGAAAAAACAAGAAAATTGGTTGAACAAACCGACCGATTCAAACTTTACCGAAGCGAAGGAGAAATCTCTGGAGCGACTTCACAGTCAGGCAGAGTAAAGAATTTGACGGTTGCACTGAGATGTACCAGAGACAGAGGTTTGAAAACCGAGTTCGAGCTCAAAGTTCTATGCCCTGGCATAGAATTAACCCCTTACTCTCCAGAGCAGTTCGAGTGCTGAGGCTAACTGCATATAGTCAGAATACAGCAAGACTTCATGTTGTTTGAAGTGGAAGATTAGGTAAGGCTCTCTACACATCACAGCCTGAAGCTTGGAGATATGCCGAGCCGAAGTGATGGCCTCTAGAAACACAGTATTCCAAGAGAGGAAGCAGAGATCAGTGGTAGCCACTGTTTCAAAGCGTGCAAGAGTGAGTTTCTCTAGTATGAATTTCATATCCCAAGGGGGGGGTGGGGCGCTTTATAGGAGGTTTGATATGAAGCATACCTCTTAAAAACATCATGGCAAGACGATGTTGGTACAGTAATTTGCCTTCACAGGGTTCATGAAAGGCCAAAATGGAGGCCAGATGAACCTTGATGGAGGAATAGCTAAGGCCCTTATTGGCAAGTGAAGCCAAGTAGTCCAGCACTTTGGGTAAAGGACATGAAAATGGATTTATGGAAAGGAAAGTAGCCCATATGGAACAGTGTTTCCATTTAGCGTTATATGTTTCCCTGGTTGATGGTTTTTGTGAGGCCAAGAGAATGTTGGCCACTGGGAAGGAGACTTGAACACATGCTATGAAAGCGTCCTCAGGAGCCAAGCGTGAAGCTGTAGAGACTTCAAGTTGGGGTGAAGGAGGGTGCCCCGCTCCTGTGTCCGGAGATCTGGTCTGATTGGCAACATAATGGGATCCGCCACAGACTGTTGTTGGAGTAGGGGAAACCACACCTGCCTGGGACACAAGGGGGCTACGAGGATCACTGTGGCAGGTTCGAGTTGTAGTTTCAGTAGAGTCCATTGCAGGAGTGGGACGTGGGGGAAGCATATAAAAAGAGTTCTGTCCACTGTTGGGACAGGGCATCGGTAGACAGTCCCCTTCTGATCAGGATAATGGAAAAGCATTTGGGGAGCCGGTGATTGTCTGGGGAAGCAAACAGGTCTAGGTGCAGGGTCCCCCAGAAGCGGAAGATCATCTGAAGAACTTCGCGATGAAAAGTCTCCTCGTGCACGGGGGACTGGTGACTGAGAATGTCTGCCAGAATATTGTGGCATCTTAGAAGATGGACGGCAATTATTGTAAGTTGGAGTGTAGCTTCTTGACAGACCTACAGCGCCTCCCTGCAGAGAGCACGGGATCTGGTGCCCCCTTGTTTGTTCAGACAGAACACCACTGAGGTGTTGTCTGACTGGATCAGTAAGCGTCCAGGACAAAGGTGGGGGTGAAAAACCCGAAGGGCCAGGGAAATCGCCCTCATTTCCAACAGATTTATGTGTGGCAAAATGGCGATTTGGGGCCATCTGTCTTGTGTCCCAAAAGGGCTGAGGTGAGCTCCCCAGCCATCCAAGGAAGAATCCATGGTCAACGTTTGCTGGGGAGGGAGAGCCTGAAAGGGCATGCCCTGAGACAGGTGGTGTTGGTGTGTCCTCCAAGCTAGGGCAGAGGGAGGGGAAGACTTCGAGAATGTCGCTAAAGTCGCCCGACCACTGGTGTCATTCACTCTGAAGCACCCACTGCACTGGTCTCATAAAAAGACTGGCATATGCCACTTTGGGGATGGCAGCTGCCATGTGCCCCAGAAGATGTAAGAAACTTCTGGCTGTTATGGACTGCTGGGTTCAAACATGCGAGGCCAGAGAAAGGAGTTTGCCTTGTCTGTCGACAGGGAGGTAAACCCTGGCTGAAACCATGTCCAGAAGTGCTCCTATATACGGGAGTGACTGGGAAGGGTTCGGGTTAGACTTCGGCCAGTTGATGGTAATGCCCAGATTTTGGAATAGGGTAAGGGTGGTCTGGAGGGAGAGAAGAAAACATTACTTACCACAGTAATCTTGTTTCTTCTAAGGGAATCTTACTGTATTATGACAATTGCAGTATGGTCTCATCATAGGACTGCCCCGGAGCCAAAATAGTTAATAGAACCTATGCTAATGATGGAATGTTAGGCTTGAGCTCGGTTTTCAAATCACTGTCCCTGGTTGCACTTCCTGCAACCGTCAGATTCTTACGAAGCACGCAGAAGCTAAAACACTAAGCTAACTTAACTAATCCTAAATACCCTGACTAGGGTAGGAAAAAACACCTTCAACGAACAAAGGGCATAACTAAGACTCAAGTCAAAAAATGCTCAAGAAACTAATAGGTACCCAAAGGTTTCCAACATCAGTAACAGGCAGTGTGCAGTGTCCTGTAGGTCCTAGCAGGGGAGGAAGGGTGGAGTTCAGAATACAGTAAGATTCCCTTAGAAGGAACAAGATTACTATGGTAAGTAATGTGTTCTTCAAAGCCCAGGATTCTGACAATTGCAGACTACCCAAGCAGTGCCTTTGGAGGCAGGCAGAGGATCGATTTAGGAAACAGGATCTGCAAAACCGCTGTGCCAAACCGGGCATCACTCCTGGCCTTGGTATCCAAACAGTAATGTTTAGTGTATGTGTGGACTGTTTTCCAGGTAGCTGCTTTACAGATTTCCAATAGAGGAACATCTCTTGAAGCTGCTATAGACGCAGCTATCTCCCTTGTAGAATGGGCCCTGAGCCCTTGAGGGGGCTGTTTGCCCATTTTGTCATAACAGAACTGGATACATGCCACAATCCATCATGCTATGGATCTCTTAGTGGCAGGTTTCCCTTTTCCCACTTCCCCATAAATAAAAAAAAGTTGAGTTTTAACCCCTCTATGACGTTTTATATGTTCCAGGTTGTAGCTGATAGCTCTCAACATCCAAGCTATGCAGTCTATGTTCAATTGAAGTAGAATGGTCAGTAAAGAAGACTGGAAGTGTGATGGACTGGTTAATGTGAAAATCTGAAACCACCTTTGGGAGGAATTTACTATTTGTCCCAAGGACCACTTTGTCCCTATGGAATGCCACATAATCAGACTCCATGGACAAAGCCTGGAGTTCACTGATCCTCCTGGCAGAGATAATCAGGAACAAGAGTCTTCCAAGTCACATACTTGGAATCAACTGTTGCCATGGGTTCAAAGGGTGGTTGCGTAAGCTGTGCTATGCAAATATTAGGATCCCATACTGGAGTGGGAAGTCTGTGAGGTGGATGCAAGTGCATCAGTCCCTTAAAGAATCTCCATAACACAGGGTTAGATGCCAAGGATGATGTCTTACCTGCTGACAAGTAAGCGGAAACTGCAGCCAAATGCACCTTCAATGTGGATAGCATTAAACCCAGAGAGCGAAGACGGGTAAGGTAATCCAAAACCACAGGCAATCCTGCCTGACTACGGTTCAGGCTTTTATTCTGACACCAAACAGAAAATCTTTTCCATCTGGAAGAATAAATCTTTCTGGTAGAGGGTTTTCTAGAAACCCTGAGGATCCCCATGACACTTTCTGAGAGATGCAGATTAGCATACTCTAGGTCCTCAAGAGCCAGGCCTTGAGCCTGAGGGACCGAAGGTTCGGATACAGGAGCCTGCCCTGGGATAAAGTCAGTAGGTTGTGCCTCCTGGGAAGGCTGGCTGGCTTGACTGTTGACAGATCCAGTGCCATGGAGTACCAAGGTTGTCCGGCTCAGTCTGGAGCAATTAAGATCATTGTGGCAGACTGGGATCTGAGCTTGATCAGAACCCTTAGTAACAAGGGAAATGGAGGGAAGGCATATAGAAACTTCCCTGTCCAGTCCAGAACTAGTGCATCCTGTGGCACTGAACCTGTCACTGGTGGCTTGCAGCAATATCTTGTGAGCTGGTGGTTGTCTGGTGAGGCAAAGAGGTCCACCTCTGGAGTCCCCCACCTTCGGAATACCACTTGTAGTACTTGATTGTTCAGAGAACATTCGTGGTGGCTCTGATGTATTCTGCTCAATGCATCTGCCAAGACATTGTCTTTGCCTAGCAGATGAACAGCTGACTACTGGATATTTAGTGAGTAAGCCAGGGTCCATATTCTCATGGCCTCTGTGCACAGAGGAGTGAACCTTGTGCCTCCTTGTTGTTGATGCAGTACATTGTGGTTGTATTGTCTGTTCTGACCTGTACCACATTTCCCTGAAGCATGCTGGCAAATGCCTGCAATGCTAACAAGACTGCCCTGAGTTCCAGCAGATTGATGTGAAGCAGGGACTCTTGCTTGGACCATGAACCGTGAACAGTATTCTCCTCCTGGTGTGCTCCCCACCCTAGGAGGGATGAATCTGTGGTAAGCACCCTGAAGGGTTGTACCTGAAGGAAGGGAACTCCCTGCCTGAATGTCTCTTCATCTAGCCACCACTGCAGAGCCTGCTGAAAAGTTTGGGGTTACTGGGACCAGCTCTGACAGTGAATCTTTCTTTTGGAACCAGTATTGTCTCAGATGATATTGAATATCTCTCATCTGCAACCTCGCTCCTAGCACTGTAGTTGCTGATGCTGCCATATGGCCTAACAACTGTAGGAAGTGCCTGGCAGGCCTGAAGCTGCCAGGTTTGAAAGAACCTGCCAACTGTACTAAGTTGCCAGCCCTTTCCTGTGGGAGAAAAGCTTTGCCTTTCACTGCATCCAGTTGAGCCCCTATGAATTCTGGGAGCTGCGCTGGTTGCAGCACTGACTTTTTTTGATTTATTAACAATCTCAACGAATGCAAGATATCCTGTGTGAGCACCAGGGACTGCTTGACCAGTTGAGGGGTTTGCCCTACGGCTAACCAGTCGTCTAGGTGGGGAAATACTGCCACTCCTTATCTCCTTAGGTGTGCCACAACTACAGCCAGACATTTTGTGAACACCCTTGGAGCAGAAGAGACCAAAAAGCATTGCCCTCAACTAGTAATGGCCTGAGGACAGTTTGAACCTGAGATTTTTTTGTGTTACTACTTACTGAGATGTGGAATGATGCATCCTTGAGGTCTATGGATGCAAACCAGTCCCCTTGCTTTAAAATAGACAGAACTGTAGACAGAGTGACCATTTTGAATTTTGGTTTTAGTAAATGCTTGTTCAGATGTCCGAGATCCAATATGGGTCGCCACTCCCCTGTTTTCTTGATAGTAAGGAAGTACCTGGAATAGAGGCCTTTCCCCCCTCTGCTGCAGGGGAACTGGCTCTATTGCCCCTGGGGATAAGAGATTTAATACTTCCTTGTCTAGCAACATAGTCTCTGCTGGGAAAGAAGGTTGAAAAACTTTTGCCCTCAGCCTTGGTTTTAATTTGAAACTGAGGGCCAGACCTTGGCCCGCAACTTCCAGGACCCATTTGTCTGTAGTAATGGATTTCCATTCCTGGAGGTAATGGGCCAACCTTCCTCCTAAAGGTACCAGGGAGGCAACCCAAGCAGACACCTCAGGGTGTCTGCTTAGGTTGGGAAGCTGGCTGAGTGCTAGGGGCTATCTGGTTGCCACCCCTTCTGCCCCTGCCTCTAAAGTAGCCCCTCTGCTGTTGGTAAGCTTGGGGCTGAAGAAATTACCTATAAAGCCTGCCTCTGTGACCCCTGTCTTGCTGCTTATGGGGTGTAGAGGGTTTCTCTTAAGCAGCAGCACTTTGACAGGCTGTTTTGTACTCGTCCATTTTCTTCATATAAGCCTCTGTCTGCTCACCAAATTGAGACAGAGGCTCACAGGGGAAGTCCATTGCTTTGGAAAGGGTGTCCTGAATCAGGTTAGTTGTCCTGAGCCAGGCAAACCTTCTTTGAGATATAGAAGAGGCCATTTGTCTGGCAGCGATATCATTACTGTCTATTGCCATACGACATTGCATTTTAGATGCCTCTATGCCCCTTTTTGCTGCTTCCTCCAAATCCGCTGCCACAGGGGCTGGCACTGACTTTGTGATTTCCATCACACTGTCCCACAAAGTCCTTTGCTACTTTGCAACATAGGCCATATAAGATGCCTGCCTTACTGCAAGAGAAGACCCCAGATACTGTTTTTTGCAATGGAATCTATCCTCCTGGAGTCTTTATCAGGAGGATGTGAAGCTAAAGGAATGCCAGGCTTATCACAGGCTGCAGCCTGCACCATTCCTTCATGGCTAGGGTGTCCAAACAAGAACTCTGCTCCACCCTTAGCCACTCAGTACTTTTTATCCACTTTTCTTTCCATGGGTAGAATGGAAGTGGGGTTATGCAGTACTTTCAGGACCTGTTTCTTTAGGGATTTATGGATGGATAACAAAACCCTTTCAGAGGTTGGCACATTCATCACCTCTTTGCAATCTTTTTCTTCCTCCTCATCAGTGGATTCTTGAGTGGGAAGGTCCAAAGACAGAGCCACCTGCCCAATGAACTGAAAATGAGATGTATAAACCTCAGTTCCCTTATCAGGGGAGTCAGGCCTGAGAGGATCTGGGGGGATATCTGGTTCAATGGGCTCCCCATTGTCCTCTTCTTCCTCATCATCATCTTCATAATATTCCTCTGCACGAACCTCCACTTCGGGTTCCCCTGAACCGGGAACCTAAGCTGCGCCTGCAGTAGCCAAACGCAGTCATCTTTCAACCAGCCCCGGATTGGTCTGCAAGAACTGAACTATTCAAATCACGTTCGCTATCTCCTCAGTGGTTGGAACCGATGCCATCGGTTGCGTTTCAACTGCTGTGTGTTTTTCTTTTTTCTTTTACCTGAATGCGCCGGGTCAGCGGCCAGTTCGGCAGATCTCTTTTTAGTAGATGAGGAGTTACCCTTGTCAGAGGGCTAGTTCCGCGGTTCCTTATGAGTGTCTGCTACTGGTTCAGCGGTTTTCTCAGACATTTTCTCCTGCAGTCGTTTAAGTCGCCTATCAAGTGTCGACCAAGGGACACTTTCACAAATTTCACAGTCGTCGTTGAGGTGGTCAAACCCCAAACAAATAACACAAATTAAATGAGGGTCTGCTTTAGCTAACAGTTCCCCACACTCTGTACAATGTTGGAAACCTGTGGGGCCTGTTCGTTTCTTAGGCTGTGACATTTATCAGTTGGTTAGAACCGAAGTGAACCAAGAATTACCTTGGTAAATCTTATCAAAAAATTTAAATAAATAAACTGCCTTACCAGACAGTACCAAATTTAAAATAAATAAATTCAAATCAATTTAAGCATCAGTTCCTTCCTGGTTAGGGAGAACTGGAGAGGACCGATAAAACTTACCAAACTAACACTATCTAACCAATTCTACCTGTGAAACCAAGGACAGTGCTTCAAAAATCAAGGAAAATACAAACGGACTACAATTTAAACCAAGAAAATAACTTCTTCAGATAAAGTGAAGGAGAGCTCTCCGGAGACGTCTTACTGAGGCAAGCGGAGTAAAGAATCTGATGGTTGCAGGAAGTGTAACCAGGGACAGTGATTTCAAAACCAAGCTCGAGCCTAACATTCCATCATTAGCATAGGTTCTATTAACCATTTCAGCTACGGGGCAGTCCTATGGTGAGACCATACTGCAATTGTCATAATACAGTAAGATTTCCTGGGGTTTGAAGCAGATCCTGTTCGGAATGTGCTTTTATCAGCCAATCGTCTAGGTATGGGAAGACGAAATGTCCATCTCTTCTCAGAGCCGCTGCCACCACGGCAAGGCACTTGGGTGAAGACTCTCGAGGCAGATAAAAGTCTGAAAGGAAGTGCTCGAAATTGGTAGTCGTGTTCTAGCAACTGAAAGCAGAGGAACCGCTGGTGGGCAGGGTGGTTGGGGATGTGCAAGTATGCTTCTTTCATGTCCAAGACGCACAGTCAAGCCCTTTGTTTTAACATTAGTAGTATGGATGTTAATGTGACCATCTGGAACCTTTTGTACTGAATGTGAAAATTCAGTTGTCTTAGGTCTAATATCAGTCTGAGGTCTCCCGTACGTTTGGGGACCAGGAAAAAATGGGAGTAGAATCCCTGATGAAACTCTGGAGGAGGAACAGGATCCATGGCCTTTTTGTGTGAAAGAGCCTGGGTTACATGGCGGCACGCACCTCAGTGGCAGGCACGGAGCGTAACCATAGATCTTGGGATCTGGTAACTTTTGTACCGGTCGGATATACGGCTGCAGAGTTATTAAGCGACATCCGTGCGCGCAGTTACTTTTTTTTGCAATTCTTTGCTCGCTTACAGGTTGCAGCAGTTTTGCTGACTGGTCCCAACACTTCAGGGAACATGCTGTGGTCCTTGACATGTGCCTTTTGAAGATTTATTGAAAAAATATTGAACGGTTCTAAAGTTATTGAAAAAACAAGTTCCCATTATAAGCCAATGGGAAAAGTTAACAAAAAGTTCAACACATTTGCAAATGCAGTTTTTAGTGTCGCAAACGGCCCTAGTAGTGTCGCAAACCCACCATTTTGTTTTCAGTTACTGATCACAGAAATGCTTGGCATTTAAAATTGGGACCATCTGGGGACACAATTCTTGTTGTGTTTACCTATCCGAGCCCTGAGGATGCTAGCCATGTCTTTATTTTGGGGTTAAACACCCCAGAAATATGTTTTTCAAATTTCTGGGAAAAGTAGTGTCGCAAAGCAGTGTTGCACGTGTGACACTTTCACAAATTTTTGCGAAAGCTTTCACAAATCATGACACTACTTTTCTAGGCTATGGCCAAAATGACAGGAATTCTTGGAGAATAGAAACATGGTCGGATGGATAATGGACTGAGCTGGATGAGTGCAGGGGAGCTGGAGACACAAGTTCCAGTGTATGCCCCGTACGTATGATTTGGAGTACCCACTTGTCCAAAGTAATGGTTTTCCAGACCTCCAGATGAAGGGCAAAATGGCCCCCCACAACTTCCAAGGCCTGAACAAGGAAGTGGGGGGCAAGCCCTAATGGGTCACTGGGCAGGGGGCTGACTCACACCACCTTGAGGGAAGGAACGGGGTCCCTTCGAGGAAGGGGTGGTGGTCCTGGAGGAGGTGTTGGAACGTCCGGAGGAGCCGCCTCAATAAGCCCCTCTAGTCTTGCCTCTCCATTTTTGGAAATGTTGTGAATGGGACCGGTATGAGAACTGTGGCGTATGGTACATACCATGCACCACACTGAGAGTGCAGCCTGACGCCTGGAGATCATCCAAGAGCATTTGCGTACCTGGGCCAAAAAGTTTAGCAACATTAAATGGGGCATTAACCAGTTTGTGTTGTATGTCTGGTTGCACACCTGAGACATGGAGCCAGGCGTGACAGCGGAGGGTGACACTCGCAGCCGTTGTCCGGGCCGAGGTATCCACGGCAACTCCTCAAACTAGCCGCACCATTTATTACTCAGCCTCTGTCAAGGATTTTTACCCTATCTCTCTGCCATGGTACTGTCCCTGACATCTGGAAAATGGCACGTGTCACTCTAATCCATAAGAAAGGGGATAAAAGAGATATGTCCAACTATCGACCAATAGTTATACTATCAGTCCTAAGTAAAATCCTGGAAAAGCTAGTATCAAGACAAGTCACTGAATTCTTGTCAAAGCACAACCTTCTCTCACCAGTTCAGTACGGCTTTCGAAAGGGTCACAGCACCTCCACAGCCCTGCTTTACCTAACTAATAACACCTCAACTGCGATGGACAAAGGGCACCTCACGGGAGCAGTTTTTATCGCCCTAACAAAGGCCTTTGACCTTGCTGATCATCCTATTCTGCTCGACAGTCTCAGCCCTTGGTTTCTCTCCTAACTCAACTGCCTCGTTTAAAAGCAATCTGTCAAATAGGACTCAGCTTGTTAGGTTCAACTCTGCGTTATCTAGCCCTAGGGCTATCAATCTAGGTGTTCCCCAGGGATCAATATTAGGACCGCTTCTCTTCTCTATTTTCATTAACAATATTTCTCCGAATATTCCCGGCTGCTCGGCTATCCTTTATGCGGACAACCTGGTCTTGTACTGTAGTGATAAGAATATTCAACATATAAACCAAATCCTAACTACTGCTTTTAAGTCCACCCAATCCTGGCTCCTCCACCACAAGCTAATCTTGTACACTGATAAAACGTATACTATGCTGCTTGGCTCTACGGTCAAACTAAGAAAAAACGATGACAAATTTGCAATCTCTGGTCAAGACGGAAAGGTCCTTGAACCAGTTTGCTCCTTCAAGCATCTGGGTGTACTCCTCGACGAGAATCTTAATTTTGGTCAGCATATTACATCCACCTATAAATCGGTAAATGCCAAAATAGGAGTAGCATATAAAATCACCTCTATCTTTACACAGTCAGCAAGACTAGCCGTAGCCCATTGGATTCTGCTCCTGTCACTATCCTATGGCGTAACCACCTATCTCAATGCACCCAAAACTCTCCTTAGAGAGTGGGACACTACCTATAACAGCATATGCAGGTATGCATCGGCCTCTCCCTGGTCAAAACACCATTGCAGACTCTATGCAGATCTGAATTGGCTCCCCCCAACATCAGCTCGAACTCTTGCCCGTGGCTCCCTGACTGATAATATCATTGGAGCAGGCTCCTCAATCTCGCTGGCATCCCTACTCACTCCACTGACCCCCTCACATGGCCTACGATCATCTGACAAGTCGTTGCTGCAAATACCCAGATGCAGATCAAACAAAGGAAATCTTGCCTTCTCTCATTCAGCACCTAAACTCTGGAACTCCCTGCCTCTTGATGTCTGCTTAGCCCCCAGTCATGCCCAGTTCAAAAACAGGTATCGTTCTTTCCTCCTCGGTCAGATCTCCTGTGCCTGCTTCAAACCACCCTGAATTTCTGCCTCCTACTTCACCCACATTCCCATCCGCTATAAACTGATCTCAACCTATCTTGACATTCCAGCTTATTACTCTAGGCACTTATTGTCTCATCTTGTTGTGCTGTAGCTACCCTTACCCAATCAACTGTCAGCCGCATGTGACTTTTCACTGATTCTTCCAATTAATGTAAACTATTGAACTTTTATTTTCCACCTAATTATGTGACTGTAAAACCTTGTTTTAGCTCTGTATGTATTATGTCTCTACCCCAAATCAAATTGTACTCCACTGTTTACCCTGCTTATTGTAATCTCCCGGGTTGCACCCGAAAATAGTCATGTTTTCGCTAATGGCACTTACCCGGTAAACAAAAACTAAATAAATAAAATAAATATCCCGAGCGGAGGAGATGCTGGGAAATGGAATTTCCAGTGGGTACCGTAGCCAGTAAATGGTCTTTCTCCTGTGATGGAGGGAGTTTACTAATTGTGTCAATAGCAGAGGACCAGAGGGTACCTTGGTATTTCACCATATGTCCCATATAGTTCAAAATTCTCAGATTCAGTGTGCCCGCCTGGAAGACTTTCTTCTCTAAGTAGTATAGGTGACAGGATTCCTTATCTGGAGGTAAGGCGCTCATGTGTTGGGGGTGTTTGGTACAATCATGAGCAACGGCAATAACCACGGAATCGGCCTTGAAGTTAGAGAAGAATGGGTGATCGGGGGAGCCTAGTACAGGCTATCCGCCTTCCGAGGAACAACCAGGACAGTGGAAGGCTGATCCCAGGCTGCAAGCACCGCATTTTGGTAGGTTTGGATGAGTGGGGGTACCACAACTACTGGGTCTTCTGGCAGTTCAAGGTAGTCTGCCATGTCCTATATCTGCTTATGTTCAGTAGTAGAGAAACCCATAACTGTTTGAATCTGGACCATCATTTCGTGAAATGATGGGTCATCGGGGGGATAGGCCACTGCACAGCGGGTGGGTTCCTCGTGCAGAGCTAATATAGTGGAGAGGGAGGACGGAGGATGAGAGTCCCATTCTTGAATGTCAATATTCTCCAGATCCTCTAGTATGTCGTCCGGGAATTCTAAATCCTCGGAGTAGTATTCTTCCTCATAGTCTGAAGGGAAATCAGGTGGAGAGCTGGGTCTCTCACCAAGAAAACATTCTGGTGGAGGTGTAGGCGACCGGGATGGATGACCCCATCACCAGGAGCTGGAGGCTGTGAATACCTCATTACGTCCAGAACCTGCTGTACTACAGTAGCCATGTCCATAGAAGTAGTAGTGGGAGGTTTCTGTGTGAAACCAAGAGAATAATAGAGGAGAGTGAACGTGGAGTAAAAGCAGGTCTGGAGCCTGGATGAAATAATCCGGGGTCCCGGTCCCACTTAGGCTGGCCCCTATGAACAAAAGACCTTGGAGGAGGGGCACCCAAAAAAGTGAAATCCATGGTGTTCCCTAAAGCACCCATGCCAGTCGACCACAGGGTGGGAAAGGAGGATGATTTGACATGTTTAACAGCCACCGTCACCGACGAGAGACAAGTCATCTTCAGCGGGGCACCGATGGTATCAGTATAAGGTTCTGTTGAAACTGCTGATAAAGCGCTAGAAAGCAAAGTCGACAAGAAAGAATAAACTCCCGTCGACAAGAAGGCAATTTTGAAAGGCATCGCCAAAGCGGAGAGGCCTGAAGTGGTCATCGTCAACGGTCGTTTAGAACAGGATGCAGTGGGGCATCCTTCTCACGTCTATGCTTCTTGTGAGAAGCACTGCATTGGGGGGGGGGTCCTTGGGACGGGCCACTTGTTTCTCTAAGAGTGCGGCTTTCTGTTCCATAAGGTAAGCCTGGATGTCAAGCAAACGTCGACGACGAGTTGCTTGGTTAAAGTCCTGACAAAGTTCACAGGAGGATGAGTCGTGTGTGGGTCCCAAACAGCGGGCACAGACTGAATGATTGTCGAAACAGTAGATTTTTCTACCGCAACGACAAGAGCAAAATATAGGTGATTTGTTTGAAGATCCTTCTGACATCCGTTGATGAAGGAGAGGGAATGGGGGAAAGAATGTTCCGTTTGCTCAGTTTCTCATCAATGACTGCCTACACTTTGCACTCGCTGCTGCGTGCGAGCTGAAGACGGCAGGAAAATGAACCGAGGATACCTGGGACCACCCACTCTTAAATAGGAAGCAGGATGATAATGTCATCAGTGGGCAGCCCCTGGTAAAAGACTGCTAATAGAGCTGCCGTGTGCCACAGTGACCTCTGGCCACTACCCAAGGTATTACCTGCTGCAAGAGACCATCTCGTGGAAGACCTACTGTTACAGGTGAGTAATCTATTTTTTTCTATGCTGGTGGATATGTTGTTCTATCCATACTTGTTTGCAGACTTCTAGCAGTTCTCCGGGAGGAGGGAGGCAAGGCGTGCACATCCCTGCTTAGGGAACAGAGACTGGAGAACTGAGGCCCCAAAAGCAGCATCCCAGCATGACTCTAGGTCGATGTGGTAGTGGGAAATAAAGATATTTGCTAACTTTCGGGTAGCAGCCCTGCAAATATCCTGGATAGGGACATTCCTAGAAGCAGCCACCGATGCAACAGTATGGTGGGTGGAATGAGCTCTTATCCCTACAGGAGACTCCTTGCCCACCAACTGGTAGCAGAGATCAATTCAGGATGTTATCCATCTGCCAATTGTGTGCTTTGCTGCAGGTCTGCCAGGTGCGGCTTCAGCGTAGGTGACAAACAGCTGGACCTTTCTCCATATTCCAGCCGTGCGCTTGTTGTAATAAGAGAGCACTCATCTCAGGTCCAAGGAATGGAGCCTGTACTCAGACTCCGAGGTGTAACTGGGGTAGCAGACCAGCAGAGTCAACACCTGGTTGAGGTGAAACTCCGACATCACCTTCGGACATAATTCCGGGTGGGGACGCAGGACAACCTTGTCCCTGTGGATACCAGGTAAGAAGACTTGACAGAGAGCATCTGTAGCTCCCCAGTCCTTTCAGCTGACTAGATAGCTACCAGGAAGGTGGTCTTCCACAACAGATGTGACATCTCACACCTGTGCACTGGTTCGAATGGCTTGCCCATGAGCTTTGCCAGTACCAGCAGTAAATCCCATGGTAGTGGTGGTTCACACACTGGAGGGGAAATGTGGTCAAGGCCTTTAAAGAAATGCCAGACCACCTTCTCCTGAGCCACCGTCTGCTGACCGGCCCACACCTGATGAGCAAAGATAGCAGCCAGGTGCACCTTGAGGGTTGTTGACCGAAGACCCCTTTTGGAGAGAGACCAAAGGTAGTCGAGGATGCTAGCCACCGGACAGGACAAAGGGTCCAGGCCCTTGCCCTGACACGAAATGGAAAATCTTTCCCATCTGAAGGCACAGCAGCTCCTGGTTGACTCCTTCCTAGATGCCTCCACAACAGTGAGTGCATCTTTGGAGAGACCCAAAGCCTGGAACTCTAGTCGCTCAGGAACCAAGCTGTCAGGTGCAGGGGTTGAAGGTCCAGATGGAACACCTTCCCCCTGACTGATCGAGAGCAAGTCTGGGCGTACTGGAAAGACACCTCTGTGGCCTGATGCTGAGGCTAAGGAGATCTGGATACCAGAACTGGCACGGTCAGTCTAGGATTACCAGGATCACCTGTGCCTTGACCCTCCTGACCTTGAGAATCACCTTGTGAACTAAGGGAAGTGGAGGGAAGGCACAGAAGAGGCCTGGGGTTCACGGCCTCAAGAAGGAATCTCCCTACAGTGAACCCTGCTGAGGGCGGTGGGCATGAAACAGCCTCAGCTTTGCATTCTCCCTGGAGGCAAACAGGTCCACCTGAGGTTTGCCCCAGTGGGAGAACAGACTGTGTACTACCTCCAGGTGAAAAGACCACTCATGGGACACCTCGCCCACACACAGCTGAGGGTGTTCACCAGTTGAATCAAGGTTCCTGCACATGGATGGCTAGAATATCTGCCTCCAGTCGACTCACGAGGGTCCAGATGCAGAGCACTTCCCTGCACAGGGGCCGGGAGTGCATGCCGCCCTGCTTGTTAAGATAGTACATGGTCATGGTGTTGTCCATCTGGACCTGCACCACTTGACCCCAAAGAAATGGAGCAAATGCAGTCAATGCCAGCCAAACTGCTCAGAGCTCTAGCACACTGATATGACATCGAGATTCCTCGGGGGCCCAAAGCCCATGGACTCTGTAATTCCCCATGTGAGCACCGCAGCCTGTGAGAGGCATCGGGCATCAGAACGACCGTCGGCTCAGGAAGGACAAACGGGATCCCTTCCTGCAGGTGTTCTAGGACAGTCCATCATTGGAGAGCATCCCACATCTTCTGGGTCACAGTGACCAGCTGGTTGAAGTGACCATGTCACTGAGTCCACTGGCTAGCCAGCTCCCATTGGAGTGGGTGCATATGACACCGGGCCCATCGGACCACGGCAGTGTAGGCCACCATGTACTCTAGAAGATGAAGGAAGTCCCAGGCAGGGCGCAAGTGCCCAACTAGCAATGATCGGGCAAAGGAGGAGGAGGAGGAGAGAGCCTCCGCCCTGTCCATCAGGAGCCTGGCTCTGGCTCAGCAAGAGTAGAACTCTGCCCCAATGAAGCAGATCACCTGCGAAGGTACAAGTTCCAACTTGGTCTCGTTGACCAGGAGACCAAGTTCAATGCAGGTCTGGAGAGCCAGATCCCTGGACTTCTCCACCTCCTGTCTGGAGGGATCTGCTATGAGTCAGTCGTCAAGACAGGGGTACACTCTGACCACCCCGATGCCGAAGGTGGGCCACCACTGCAATGCATCTGGTGAAGACTGGGGGCATGATGACAGGCCAAATGGCATGGCTTGAAGCGCAAAGAGGACTCCCTCTGCTCGAAAGCGGAGGAACCTTCGGTGAGATGGATGGATCGGGACATGAAACAACGCGTTCCAGAGATCCAGTGAGCAGAACCACATGTTCTGCTTGAGAGATGGTATGATCTGAGACAAAGTTACCATCCTGAATGTGTGGGACCTGAGAAATTGGTTCAGGTTGCACAGATCTAGAATGGGGCCCCAAGCCCCCCCCTCCCCCGTTGGTTCTGGAACCAGGAAATACCTAGAAATGAATCCTGGGTTGACAGTGGGATCTGCGACTCTGGCCACTACCTCCTTGCGGAGCAGTTGGGCGATGTCGTCTTGGAAAGCCAACTGAGTGTGCATGGACATCATCTCCTCCCGTGGAGCGCAGGCTCAGCTTGGTGGGTAGTGCTCGAATTCCAGAGGCAGTCCCTGCCCGACTACTTCCAAAACCCACCTGTCCGTTGTAACAGCGGACCAGGCAGAAAGGAAGTGGCGGAGCTGGCCCCCCAAGGGAGGACCCAGAGCTGGTGTGACGGGTATGGGGTTGGCAACCCCCATCCTGTCACCGTGTAGGCTTAGAGGAGGAGGATCCAGTTTGGGGACCACCAGGACCCTTTCTTCCAGGTTTACGGGCTGCTGGGGACCAGGACTTGGGCCGAGGGCACCAAGATTGAGCCTGCTGCTGTTGTTGCCCCGACTGAAAATGGAGCTGCTTGGCTGCAGGGGCAAAAGGCCGAAAAGGCTTTCTTTTCTGCTTTTTCAAACCCTGGGATTCATTCGGAGCAGAAGTCACAGAGTCCAAGGTGGCACTGGACTTCTCTATGCGCCGGAGGTGACTATCCACTCCTGGGCTAAAAACGTAGGTACCCAGGAAAGGGAATTTCCATCAGTTTGTGCTGAGTGTCTGCCATGAAAGTGGAGACCCTCAGCCAGGCTATGGGGCGCATGGCAACCGTGGCTGCAACCGAGCAGGCACATGAGTCCCTGATGTCCAGAGCCATCTGGAGTTGCTGCTTCGCAACTGACCAGCCCTGGTCATGGACCTGCAATACCATGGTCTGGAGATCTGCGGGAAGATGAGGAAGAATCTCATCCAGAGACTCCAGGAGGGCATGGGAAAAATGCGCCATGACGACGGCCGAGCTTGCCTGATGAAGGCCAAGCAAAGAGGCAGCATAGACTTTCCAGGTCAAATGGTCCAGTTTCTTGCCACTCTTTGTCTGCAGGTCTATTGGTGTCTCCTCAATTTTCTGAGCGCTAGAACACAGATTCGGTCATCAACCCCTCGGTTGAGGGGTGCTCTGTGAATCCCGGAAGAGAGCCGATGAGGACCGCATACCTGTGGGCCATTTGGGCTGAGGGCGCAGGACAGGAGGCAGGGTGCTGCCACAGCTCCAAGGCTGGACCAACAATGGCCTCGGCCACTGGGAAGGCCTTTGTCAGAGAATCCCTTCATTTGAGGATATCCGTGACAGAGTATTCGGCCCATTTCTGAATGGGTTCCAGGGGCATCCCCGTGGATTCGGAGATGAGATGGAGGATACCCATGAAGGAAGTAGTGCCCTCCTCCATCAAAAGACTCCCTACAGATTTGTCATCCAAGGGACAAGAATGCAGGTCAGAGTTCTCGGACTCCGAGGAGTCCAGATAGATCGGCCGGCCACCAGGGTTGCCTTCCACTTGCCTAGGACAGACGGGAGTGAGGGTGACAAACAGCCTGTTATGAAAGCCCATAACAGGCTGAGACTCCTTGGCAAGAGCCCCTACTGGCTGTTTAGGTGGCAGTTCCACCCAGATTGATGGACAGGCTGGTTTCGGCCGAGCCGGGAGAATCTTCACCGGCCCCGCAGGCAGAGGGACAGTGTGGACTGGCTCCTGAGGAGTCCGCATCGGCCTGGAGGGCAACAGCCAAGTAATGGCCAGAGAAGAAGCCGGAGTTGACTTCTAGCCTGTCATAATCAGCTGCTGCCACATCAAATCCTAGTGGCATCGACGCAGGCTGCATAGAAGCCTCTCCTCTTTCGAGGAGGACGAGGAAGAATGGTGGTGGCGCTGCTTTTTGGAGTGCATATGCGCCTTCTTCAGCCCATCGGTCGAAGAGGTCCAAGTATTGACTTAGACTGTCAGGGGGGACCGATGGGGTAGTCTGGAAGGATCCAGAGAAAACCGTGGCTCTTCCAAGTCAGGGACCGGGACCGTGAAGAGGTTCCCAGTGGGCTGGGTCTCCACCTCATTAGGTCCAGGAAGGACCGAGGTCCTGAATAAGAAGTTGCCGGCCTCATCCAGCAATGACGGGGTTGATTATAATGTCGACCAGATCATCGTCCCGCATCTTGGGGGGCTGGCCCAACGGGGGTACCGTGAAGACAGCGGCCAAGGCTGCAACCTTGACCAAAGTTGAGACAGCAGGTTCTTGGGACCAAGATCTCTCATGATTCCAAGAACGTCGTTGGCGAGACGAACCTTCTTTTTGCTCTTTATCCTGTTTACGGGGACGAGAGTGTGCGCGCCCGAAGGACCCTCTCCCTTGGTGGGAAGGGACTGACACATCTCCTTAAAGGAGCCTGAGAAGGTGAAGCCCAGACTGAGTGGGACAAAGACCAACAGAGAAGAGGATTGATCAGCGGCCCATGCCGCCTCCTCTTCGAAGGCCTTCATCTGCTCCAGCTACTCAGCGGAGACCACCCAACGGGCCTCTTTGGATTTGACCAGCGGGTTCCATTTTTCCAGTCTGCCCAATTGCAGTCATGCGAGATGATCATGCAAAACATTAGGATGGAATACATGACACATTTCGCATGCCTAGGTGTCATGACCATGACCCAGGCAATAGACACACGAGGCATGCAGATCGGTCCGAGACATCTTTTGCTCGCATGGGCAGCGGCAGAAACTGGGCGAGGACTTGTCCTCCATCACAGTAGAAATTGCAAAGCGATCTGAAGAAACTCGAACGAGTTTTAGTTTTGGTAAATTCAGAGATTTGTTCACCAGGGCCTACAGTAACACAAGAGCGATAAGAAGGGAACCTGAATCTTCCAGTGGAAAAGAAGATCTGGCATCAAGGGGTTGGGCCGAGGGATATAACACCCGGGTGGGTGGGAGAAGACAGCTTTCAGACCTTCTGGCAAGATTCTTAAAGGGAAAAGACATGCTAACAAGTGTGGATAGAACATATCCATGATCCTAGAACAGTCAGGTACAATCAATGACAACAAGCAGCAACAAATATTAAGTGCTTTGGTAGTCAATACTTCAAGTCCAATTATTTAAAAAGAGGGTAGTAAATTCAAAGGGGGGAGATGGAGGATGGGTAGTCTCAAGGGAGGAGATATTTTCTGGACATAAAAATTTGTTGGAGATAGGGAGGTAATGGGACAGGAACAGTTTGGGGATAGAAAGTTGTGTAAGGCTGCAGGAAGGGAAGAAGTGTGAGAGGAGTGCCGGATCCAATGGGGAAGGGAGTTCCACTATTTGGGTAGCTGGTGAGAGAATGAATTTTGACCTATAGTTGTGGCACAGCAAGGGACAGCCATGGTGTGAGAGTCAATTGATCCAAGTGCATGGGTGGATGGGGGGGGGGGTAAGCAAGGAGTATAGGTAGGTAGGGACAGCATCGCACCAGAATTTTGAGATGAATTTAGCACAGTGGAAGGCACGATGGTTAGACAGTGAGGTAAAAGACAGCGAGCGGTAGAGGTCACAGCGATGAGTAAGAGGAGTGCATCGAGAGTAAAGCGGCAGAAGGAGTTAAACAGGGTGTCCAGTCTGGATAGGGAGGTGATGGAAGCAGCACTGTAGACTACGTCACAGTAGTCAAAGATGGGGAGGATTATCTTCCAGACCAGCTCACACCTTGCCAGTAGAGGGATGCAACTATGGTTCCTGTATAAAGCGCCTTACTTGGGGTGTAGTTTCTTCAGGATGGCATCAGCACGTCTAGAAAAGGTTAGGTGTTGGTCGAGCCAAATCCCTAGATAATGAAATGAGGAGGCAGCATCAAGGGTGTGGTAAGTGGGCATGGAGGTGAGCCCTGAGAGTCTCTGTCTTGTGCCAAAGTTCATGGAGACTGTCTTCTTGGCATTAAGAAAGAGTTGGAGAGAGCTGAGCCAGAGCTGGATCTTACTGAAGTCTAACTAGAGTCTGGCATCCACATCAGTGGGGGGATTGGCCAGAGATGAACAGGGTGGTGTCGTCTGCATACTGTACATGTGAATGGAGGAGGAAGAGCAGACAGATGGAAGATCATTAAAGAAAAATGGAGAACAGCAGGGGACCAAGCACAGAGCCCTGTGGGACACCGGTGCTAATAGGTACAGGAGGGGAGATGGAGTCAGCATATACGAACCGATTGTGTCCTGCCAGTCAGGTAGGCACTGAACCAGATCATGGCCAAGGTGGAGAGGCCTGCTGAGGTGAGGTTAGTAAGGAGGAGGGTGTGGGAGACCATGTTGAATGCCTTAGCAAGGCTGACAAACATCGCAGATGCGACATAGCCCCTGTCCATCCCTGAGAAGATGGAATCAGTGAGCCTAAATAGGGAAGTGGTGGTGGAGTGATTTTTCCAAAACCCAGATTGGAAGGGAGGAAAGAAAGATGTGTGAGACAGGAAGGAGGAGATCTGAGCTAGAACCAGGTGTTCCTGAAGTTTGGCAAAGGGAGGTAACAGCGAGATAGGGTGATAGTTCCCTGGAGAAGATGGGTCACCACCCTTAGGGGAGGGAGAGGACAATAGCGTGCTACCAAGCAGTTGGGATAGAGGCAATATCAAAAGAGAGATTTCGAAGGAGAGCTAGGAGGCGGGATATCGCTGGAGCCAAGAGGTAAAGTAGCCTAGGGTCGAGGCTATCAGGTGAGCTGCCCTTTGATGGGTTTAGGGCTAGGAGAGCGTTTAGGGTGTCCAAAGGAGTTATATGTGAGAAGTTGAATGGAGTAGTGTCTGAATGAAGGTGCTTAATGGTAGAAGGGGAAGCAGGGAGAGAAGTAGGAGGGGAGGGATGATAGGAAGTTGGAGGCACTGGAAGTGAAATGAGAGCTGAAACACTTGGTGACCAACAAAGAGTTAGTTATGAGAGTATTATTTTGTTTAATGATAGGGGTTGGGGTCTGAGAAGGGGGGAGAGAAGTTGAATGGAAAGCATGTACCACTTTCCAGAACTTGGAGGGATTATTTATATTGGAATGGAAATCAGAGCGGAAATCTTCTGCTTTGGCTAGTCAGATGGCCTTAGTGCATGAGTTACGAAGTGTTCAGTACTTCTGGTAATCACAAGGTTATTTGGAGGATTTATGCTTTCACCAAGCCAAGTCACGTGCCCTGGCTTGCCTCTTTGTGGAAAGCTAAATAAGGCTTTGTGCACACAGGGCCTGAAGCTCTGAAATCCTTCAAGCAGAAGTAATGGCAACCATAAACAACACTTTCCACAACAGAAAGCATAGCTTGCAAGATGTGGCCAGTTCAAAGGGAGGCAGCATAAGCTTTTCTAACACAAAATTAAGGTCCCAAGGCAGAGGGACAGGATCCTAAATGGAGGGTTTCAAATGCAGAATGCCCCGCAGAAGGATGCAAGACACTTCGAGCTGGGCCACTGTGTGCCCGTCCATAGGTACAAGATACGCAGAGGTGGCAGAAAGATGTGCCGGAATAGGAGGGTATCATGAACCCTAGTCAGAGACATACAAGAGATATTCCAGAACTTGATCCACTGGACAGGTGAAGAGATCTAACTGGTGTAAGACAGTCCATAAAGCAAAGCGCTTCCATTTCATGAACTAGGTGGCCTAGGTGGAGGGCTTCCTGGCCGCCACCAACACATCAGCCACTCTGGGGGAAACCCCAAATCTGGCTACGGCAATGTCTTCAGGAGCCAAGCGTGGAGATAAAGTGAATTAAGGTCCAGATGGACTAGGGTGCCCCGGTCCTGGGAGAGCAAGCCTGTCCACAGGGGGCAGGGGAGGTTCCACCGCCAGTTGTTGCAGCAAGGGGAACAAGATCTGGCGAGGCCAGAAGGGGGCGATGAGGATCATTGATGCCCCTTCCATCTGGAATTTGATTAGAAATGAAAATTACGTACCTACCATAATTCTTGGTCTTCCTAGATAGCTTCACCGTAAGTATCTTTGGTCTTGGTCTGGGATTTTTATGGATGGTAGCATACAGTAGTGGTTTAGCAGATCCGTGGTCTCAACTGTTATAAGATCTCTCCCCTTTTCATCCTGGATGTTTGTGTTAGCTTTAGAGATTGACGATCCTTCTAATGATTTAATTAGGTTCTAATAAGTAGATGGATTTGTACTTTCCTCTATTTTCGCTTTGTAGTGGCATTTTTTTGCTTTCCTGATCGGGCTCTTGCATTTGTTCCTTGCTTTCTTAAAACTTTCCCAGTCTTTTTTTTTTTTTTTAAGTTTTGTTGGCCTTCCTCCATAATTTGTCTTTATTTATTTAGTTTTTGTTTACCAGGTGAGTGTGCTAGCCATAGAAATAACTATTTTGCCGGCCCACAAGCACAGGTAAGATTTCGCCTTGCGATGCCAATGACCCGGGTTCAGGAGCAGACCCATGAGTCAGGAGGGCCGGCCGGGGAGAAGGATCCAGCATCCCACGGACTGCTCTCCTTTTCCAGGGGGGGAGGAGGGTGGAGTGTCCGGCACTTGACGGACTCCTGGCAGAGGCTGGGGCACCATGGCAACTGGCACAGTACATTAGGGGAGCAGGGCGGACGCTGATGTCACTGCACGCCCCTGGGGCAAGAAAGCCGCACAAAATGTCGCCTCCTCGGCATGACGGCCCATTCCTTCTGCGCCCACTGGGTCAGGTCTCACTCTCGTGGCCCGACCGAGGAGGCAATCCGGGACTTACTCGATGTCCGTGCTAGGATTGGGAAGCCCACTGGGGTCCCGCCCAGCAGGGTGTTTTTTCTCTGGGCATAGGGAGCGGCGGACGGACGGTCCGAGGACCCCCCCAAAAAATAAAAGACATTTTCAGATACAACCCGGAGGTTACTAAACACAACAGTACAGTAACAAAGTAAGGACAGGGCTACAGTAGAAAGGTATGGCTTTTGACAGTAACAGCATGGTACTGATAACGAATTACAATAGAAATGAAAAACAGTCTGATTACAACAGCAGGATACAGCTTTCTAATGTTCTTTATTAATGTTTCATTCACTCAAGGCATGTGACTGGATCTTTCCCTTATTGGGGCATGCTTATTACAGATTTCCACAAACGTTTTTGAAAAGTCCATAACTGCTAAATGTATGTCTGGTATTAGGTCAAGTCTTCCCCATTTGATTTTGCTAAGTCCCTGTTGAAGTAAGATATTGCATCTTCTTTTCAGGGGAATGCTCTCCTTTGCTCTTACCAGGTTTTTTCTAATTGAGCATGTGATGGGGTTGTGGTCGCTCAAGGTTGGGGCACCCACTTCAACATCCAAGATTTCTACCTTTGTTGATGTGAACAACAAATCTAGTATATAGTTTATAGTGTAGCTCTGAAGGCTAATTTGGAAACTAGGGGTTGGTGATAAATTGGTGGGATGGGTAGCAAATTGGCTTAAGGATAGACAGCAGAGGGTGGTGGTAGGGGATGAAGCCTTGACACCCAGAGGGGTCACCAGTGGGGTTCCACAAGGTTCAATGCTGGGCCCTACCCTATTTCATGTGTTCACTGCAGACATCGGGGACGGGGTAGGTAGCAAAATTAGTCTGTTCGTTGACTCTAAATTGGGGGCTGAGGTTGACAGCGAAGAGAGAAGAAGGGTACTCCAATATGACTTGGGAAGGCTGGAAAACTGGGCTCACATGTGGCAGTTAGGGTTTAACGCACGTAAATGTAGTGTTATGCACCTGGGTGTTAAGAGCCCTGGGTATAGCTACTACCTGGGGTACAACTGACTTTCATGACGATGGAGAAGGATCTGGGGGTGATGACTAACGCTAAATGGAACCACTCAGAGCAGTGCAAGAGAGCAGTGGCTAAGGCAAACAAAATGCTGGCGTGTACAGCCAGGGGATAACGTCCAGGAAAAGGGAGGTTATACCTCACCTGTACATCTCGCTGGTGAGGCTGCATCTGGAGTACTGTGTGCAGTTCTGGCACCCCCACCTAAAGAAAGACATCACACTCCTGGAGACAGTCCAGAGAAGGGTGACGAGTAGGATTAGTGGTCTGGGGGGGGAGGGTTGTCAAACAAGAACAGACAGAGACCTGAACATGTACTCTGGAGGACAGACGGGTTGTGGGGGATATGACAGAGACCTTCAAATACCTGAAGGGGGTCAACGAAGGGAACAAGGAAGGACTGTTCACGTTGAGGATTGAAGGGACTATGAGAGGTCAAAGTCTAAAGTTGGCAAGGGTGTTGTACAGAGAAGAGGCGATGGGGCATTATTTTATAGAGGGGGTGGTGGCACACTGAAATGCACTGCCAGATGACCTAGTGAAAATGGGAACTGTGGGAGATTTCAAGTGGGGTTGAGACAGGTACAGGGGCAGGGTACAGGCTGGAGGTATGCTGAGCACCAGAGATATACAGGGAAGGAAGTGGGGAGTGAGGGAGGAATTAAGGGAGGGAGGTAGAGCAGACACTGTAAACTACCAGTGAGCTCTGTCGGGAAGACGTGATAGACCCAGAGTGGAAGAAGCATAGATCTTCTTCCCGTACTGGTCCAGAAGACTGGATTCTTTGTCAGGTGGAGACAAGCTCAGATGTTTCGGGTTAGCTGTCGGCCCATGAACGGCGCTAATCACGACCGAATCAGCTCGAGGGTGAGAATCTAAAAAGTCAACACCCTCGGGAGCCTGATATAGCCTGTTCGACTTCCAAGGAAGTGGGGCTAAAGCCAACGGCTGTTTCCACATAGTGGAAACAAGATCGGCATGAGGCTCAATCCAGGGTGGCATCAAGGTGAGAGCTGTCATGGGCAGATCCAGATGCTCAGCGAGTTTCTTACGCTGGGGATCCAGCTCCAAGAAATGCCACTTATGAACCTCCTGGATTTTGTGCAGCAACTCTGTAAAAGAAGGATCCTCTGGAGGGGACTTTGGAGGAGTCCTTGGCCTGGGCTTAGATGGAGAGCGTGGCTCATCGTCCAGCTCGGAACAACCGTTGGAGTCATCCGAGGAGGAAGAAGATGGTAATGAGGAAGACTCCCTCTCCCGGTGTGGGGAAGGAACAGACCCCTTGGGAAGCCCTCGGGGAAGCGTGTCCTGCCCCACCCTGGAACCGGAGGGTTCGGCCCTGGTGTCCGGAGGTGGGAAGGGAGTCTGTCGTCGTGGACGTACAGGAACTGGAACCGGCACCGTCGTCGGGAGACGACTCTCCACTTCTCTGGTGAGCTGAGCCCTAGCCTCAGCCCACCAGGAGGCCAGAGTCTCCTTCAAGTCCACCGGCTGCTGAGGGGGCAGTGGAGGAGGGGGAGGGGAATACGGGTATGGATTATACCTGTAAGGCGCATATCCATAACCCGAAGGCGGGAAGCCCAGCGTCGGATATTGAGGCACCAGGTACTGCGGTGTCGGATAGGCCAGCATCGGGTACTGAGGTGTCGGATACTGCGGAGCCGGGTAAGACGGCATCTGATATGATGGGGTCGGATACCCGAGAACCGAGGGGTCTGCCGGAACAGACGGCCTGGGCGGAGGGCCTGGTGTTGGAGCGGCATCCAGGAGCGGGATGTCGGCCGGGGTCACGTCGGGAGCCGCATCAGGGCCGGAGTCCAGGGAGCCGATGTCAGGTTCGTCAGCCCAGCGGGCGGACGGTCTGACGGGGGCGCAGCAGGAACCTCGGCATCACCAGGGGAGGGCGGGGGAAAATCCCCAGGGTCCCCCGCCAGAGCCTGCTAGCTAGAAATTTTTCTGTGGGGTCCTGACGCCTGCCAGTGTCAGTCCTATATGTAATTATCTACAGCAAAAACCCTCTCGAAGTAAGATCAGTAGTTCTAGGAGTGATATATGTTGTTGATCCACACTGTCTGGCATGTCCCCTTCCACTTTAAATCTTGCCGGAAGTCTTCAAGCTGGCTCCCCCCACCCACCCGGGTGGCATATACCTCGGGTCCATCCCATGATGCCAGATCTTGCCCGCTCGAAGCAAGGTGGTGCGCCCGAAGCCGGGGAGGTCAGGTGGGAGTTAGATGATGAACAACATATACCACTCCTAGAACTACTGTTACAGGTGAGTAACCTGTTCTTCTAGGATCGTGGATATGTTGTTCATCCACACTGTTTGACAGACTCCAAGCAGTTCTCCGGGAGGAGGGAGGCAGGGCACACACCCCCTACTTAGGAAACACAGATTGGAGAACCAAGGCCCCAAAACCAGCATCCCGGCGTGACTCAAGGTCGATGTGGTAGTGGGTGATAAAGGTGTTTGCGGACTTCCAGGTAGCAGCCTGACAGATTTCCTGGATAGAGATGTCCCTGGAAGCAGCCACCGAAGCAGCAGTATGGCAGGTAGAATGAGCTTTTATCCCTCTGGGAGGCTCCTTGCCCACCAACTCATAGCACAGACCTATGCATGATGTAATCTATCTTGTTATGGTCCATTTGGTTGCAAGTCTGCCAGAAGTGGCTTCAGCGTAGGTGACAAACAGCTGGCGAACCTTTCCACAAATTTCCGCCGTCCTCTCCTTGTAGTAGGAGAGAGCATGTTTCAGGTCCAGAGTACGGAGCCTGTACTCGGCATTCGAAGTATAATTAGGGTAGTAAACCGGCAGAGTCAACACCTGGTTAAGGTGAAACTGTGCCACCACCTTCGGAAGGAATTTCGGGTTGGGGTGCAGGACAACTTTGTCCCTGTCAAAGACCAAGTAAGGGGAGTCCACCAAAAGCACCTGGAGCTCCCCTGTCCTTCTGGCTGATGTGATAGCCACCAGGAAGGCCGTCTTCCACGACAAGTGTGAGAGTTCACACTTGTGCATGGGTTCAAATGGCTTGCCCATGAGCTTTGCCAAAACCAGCAACAGATCCCATGGAGGTGGAGGTTCACGCACTGGAGGGGAGATGTGATCCAGGCCTTTGAAAAAGCGCCCAACCACTGTCTCCTGCACCAATGTCGGCTGACCGGCCCACGCCCGGTAAGCAGAAATGGCTACCAGGTGCACGCTAAGGGTCGATGACCGTAGACCTCCCTTGGAGAGAGACCAAAAGTAGTCAAGAATGTTAGCCACAGAGCAGGATAAGGGGTCCAGATTCTTATCCTGACACCAAATGGAAAACCTTTTCCATTTGAAGGACGTAACATTTCCTGGTCGATTCCTTTCTACATGCTTCCACTACGGTGTAGACATCTTCGGAAAGACCCGAAGCCTGGAACTCTACCCGCTCAGGTACCAGGCTGTGAGGTGCAGGGATTTAAGGTCCAGATAAAATACCTTCCCCTGATTCAGAGATATCAGGTCTGGGCGTGTGCAAAGCCACTCCGGGGGCCTGCAGCTGAGGCTGAGGAGATCTGGGTACCAGAACTGGAGTGGCCAATCTGGGGCTACCAGAATCACCTTCGCCTTGTCCCTCCTCACCTTGAGTAACACCTTGTGGATTAAGGGAAATGGAGGAGAGGTGTAGAGGAGGCCTGGGGTCCACGGCCTCGAGAAGGCATCCCCTTACAGCTAGCCCTGCTGAGGGGGGCAGGCATGATACAGCCTCAGCTTGGTGTTTTCCCTGGAGGCAAACAGGTCCACCAGTGGTTTGCCCAATGGGAGAGAACAGGGTGTAAACTACCTCTGGATGGAGAGACCACTCGTGGGATGTCTGGCCTATGCGGCTGAGAGTATCTACCAGCTGGTTCGAGGCTCCTGCCATATGAATGGTAGGAGATCCGCCTCCAACCAGCTTACGCGGGTCCAGATGCGGAGTGCCTCCTTGCACAGCAGATGGGAATGCGTGCCACCCTGCCTGTTGAGGTAGTACATGGTTGTGGTATTGTCTGTCTGGACTTGAAGCACTTGACCCCGGAGGCGGGGAGTGAAAGTTGACCGTGTCAGTCTGACTGTTCTGAGCTCCAACAGGTTGATGTGGCATCGGGACTCCTCAGGTGTCTAGAACCCATGGGCCCTGTTGTCCACCATGTGGGCTCCCCAGCCCATGAGAGAGGCATCGGTCGTAAGGACGGCCGTTGGCTAAGGGTGGACAAACGGGATCCCTTTCTGCAACCGGTCTGGGGCGGTCCACCAATGGACAGCATCCCACATCTTCTGGGTTAGAGTGATCAGCTGGTCAAAGTGACCATATCGCTGAAGCCAACGGGGGGCCAGCTCCCACTGAAGGGGGCGTATGTGCCACCGGGCCCAACGGACCACCGAGGTGCATGCCACCATGCAGCCCAGAAGGCGCAGAAAGTCCCGGGCAGGGCACAAATGCCCAACCAGAAATGATCGGGCAAAGGAGGAGAGAACCTCTGCCCTGTCCGCTGGAAGCCGAGCTCTGGCTTGACAGGAGTCGAGCTCTGCCCCGATGAAGCCCATCACCTGAGAAGGTACGAGTTCCGACTTGGCCTCGTTGATCAGGAGGCCGAGCTGGTAGCAGGTTTTGAGGGCCAGATCCCTGGACCTCTCCACTTCCTGTTGGGTGGAACCTGCCAAGAGCCAATCATCGAGATAAAGGTAGATTCTGAATCCCTGACGCTGAAGGTGGGCCGACACCACTGCAATGCATTTGGTGAAGACCTGTGGGGCCAATGACAGGCTGAACGGCATGGCTCGGAACTCGAACAGGGTCCCCTCGACCCTGAAGCGGAGGAAACGCTGATGGGACGGATGGATCGGGACACAAAAGAACACGTCCTGTAGATAGAGCAAACAAGACCACATGTTTCACTCAAGGAATGGTATGATCTGGTTCAGAGTGACCATCCAGAAGGTGCGGGACCTGAGATATTGATTCAGGTCATGGAGATCTAGGATGGGGTGCCAACCCCCCATCCGCTTGGGCATCAGGAAGTACCTGGAAACAAAGCCTGGGTCTGTTGGAGGATCTGGCACTGGAGCTACTGCCTCCTTGCGGAGGAGCTGGGCTACGTAGTCTCAAAGAGCCGACTGGGTGCACTCGGAAATCCATTCCTCCCGAGGGGCGCGGGCTAGGCTGGAAGGGCACTGCTCGAATTCTAGAGGCAGTCCCTGACCGACCACTTCGAGAACCCACCTGTCCAAAGTGACAGCGGACCAGGCAGAAAGGAAATGGCGGAGCCGACCCCCCAAGGGAGGACCCAGAGCTGTCGTGACGAGCGTAGGGGTGGCTACCCCCAACCCGTCACTGAGCAGGCTTAGAAGAGGAGGAGGGGGCTCCAGGACCTGAGCCTCGGCCTCCTTTAAGGGGCTGCAGAGGACCCTGCTTGGGCCGAGGGCACCAAGCTTGAGCCTGCTGCTGCTGTTGATGTTGCTGTCCTCCTTGATAGGAGGGCTGCCAGACCGCAGGGAAGGAGTGCCAAAATGACTTCTTTTTTCTCTTCTGCTGGTTCTTGCCCGAAGAAACCTTTGGCAGAAGTAGCATCCAAGGTGGCAATGGACTGCTCTATACCTTGAAGGTGACCAGCCACACCTGGACCAAACAAGTCGGTACCCAGGAAGGGCACATCAGCAAGAAGCTTATGCAGAGTATCTGCCGGGAAGGAGGAAAGCCTCAGCCAAGCCCTGCGGTGAGAAGCCACTGCAGCTGCCAGCGAGCGGGCACAAGAATCCCCGATATCCAAGGCCATCTGGAGCTGCTGTTTGCAACAGCACGACCCTGGTCATGGACCTGCTTGACCGTGGTCTGCATGTCTGGTGGGAGATGAGGGAGGACCTCGTCTAATGACCCAAGAAAGGCATGAGAGAAGTGTGCCATAACAACAGCCGAGCTGACCTGACAAAGGCCCAGAGATGAGGCCGCATAGACCTTACAGGCAGTGTGGTCTGTATTTATGGACTCCTTGTCCGGGGGTCGGTCAGTGTCGGCCAAACTACCAGTACGTCTGAACACAGAGGTGGTCACCAGGCTCTCAGCCGAAGGGTGCTCTGTGAACCCCGAAAGGGACCCCATGGGCACCGCGTACTTGCGGGCCATGCAGGCAGATGGTGCTAGGCAGGAGGCAGGACACTGCCAAAGTTCAAGGGCCAGGCCAACAATGGCCTCGGCCACTGGAAAGGCCTCCGTCAGGGTATCCCCTCTATTAAGAATACCGGTGAGAGGGTACTCCGCCTTTTTCTGGATAGGCTCCAGGGGCATTCCGGTGGAATCAGAGATGAGGCGGAGAATGCCCTGGAAAGAGGAAGGGCCTTCCTCCATCCCTGCGCCAACCAATGAGTCATCATCCCGAGGATGTGAGTGCAAGCCGGTGATGTCCGAGTCCGAAGAGTTGTGATACAGCGGTCTACAGCCTAAGTCACCCTCGTTCTACCAAGGGCAATCTGGGGTGGCTGTTATCGACAGACGCCGAGGAAGCCCGGTGTCCCGTCTGTCCTCTTTTGAGGGTGCCCCTCTCTCAGGCTGTTTAGGCAGTGGTTCCACCTGAATTGGTGGAGAGACCACAGTAGGCCTAACCAGGAGACGGTCCAGCCCCACGGGTGGAGGAACTGAGGGCTTCAGTTCTGGAGGGATCAGCTTCGGCCTAGGAGACGACAGCCAAGTGATGGCCGGGGTAGGTGGTGGAGCCGGCTTCTGCCCGGTCAAAAATCAGCTGCTGCCACATACGGTCTTCATAGCACCAACGGAGTTTCCGACGGAGCCTCTCCTCATCCGAGGAGGATGAGGACCTGTGGCATCACCTCTTTTTTGAGCACTTATGGCTCTTCTTCAGTCAATCGTACGAGGGGGTCTGAGACCGAGATCGGGGAGGCCGATTCGGCTGATCGGGAGACACTGGTATCGGTGAGACCCGGGGGTCCAGGACCGGTTCCTTGATGGGGACACTAGCAGGCTGGGTCTCCTCATCCGGAAAGACCAGGACTGGAGTCCGTTCCAACAAGTCGTTGGGCACAGCCGGCGACAAGGGGTCAAGGATAATCTCGACCTCAGCGGCCATTTCCTCTGTCCTTTGGCCAGAAGGAAGGTCGAAGCCAGCAGGACTGAGGATGCGATCTCGACGAAGTCGAGACCGCGTGTTCTTGGGACTCGGACCTTTCCCAGTCCCAAGAGTGTCTCCATCGGGACGAAGACAACGGGTCCTTTTCCCTCTTCCGAGAGCGTGAGGAGTACGAACCTGAGAACGCCTCACTCCAAGTGGGGAGAGACTAGCACATCACCCAGAAGGAGCCCGTAAACGAAGAGCCTAGGTTCAGCGGGACGAAGAAGCTTTGATAGGCCGAAGCATGAGCTGCTTCCTTTAATGCCTTCATCTGTTCCAGCTGATAGGCGGAGCCCGCAGCCATGGAAACCGCCCACCTAGCCTCCTTCTATTTCACTGGCGGGTTTAGTCTCCCCAGCTTCAGGCGTGTCTTGCGGTCGTCCAGAACGTTGGGATGGAAGGCCATGCAAAAACCGCACAACGAGGTGTCATGTCCAACACCTAGGCAGTAAACGCACTTGAGGTGGGGATAGGTGCGGGACATCTTCTGGTCACAGGGGCACCGGCGAAATCCTGGGGAAGATTTTTCCTCCATAGTCGATGCGACGAAAGTGTGATCGCTAACTTGAACGAGCTTGATTTTTGGTAAAACTGACAATTTGAAAGCCAGGGCCTATGAAATGCTGAGAGCACGAAGGAACCTGTATCTTCCAGTGGAAAGGAAGATCTGGAGTCATGGGGCGAAGCCGAGGCATATGCCACCCGGGTGGGTGGGAGGAGCCAGCTTGAAGACTTCCGGCAAGAATTAAAGTGGAAGGGGACATGCCAAACAGTGTGGATGAACAACATATCCACGCTCCTAGAAAAAGGTTTTTTGCCCACCGACAAGACCTACGATAACCAAATACAAAAAACAGCAAAAGATTCAGCACCACCACATAAAAGAAAAAGTCTTACCAGTTGTCGTGGAAAAAACACGCCAAGTAGTTATGACCAGAACAGAACTGGAACAGGTGCGGTAACAGCGGCGAAGACGGCATCGAAAGTTGGAGTAGAGTTGACATGGCCACGATGATGCAGTAAAATTCACTCCACGTGGCAAGGTGCTGTGCTATTAATGGCAGGAGAAGCAGAAGTGGGGCTGAGAAGAAGTCAGAGATCATTGCTGGCCAACACACGAGTGCCCCTCTATGTGTCAGCCTTGAGGGCAGTGCTGCCTCGACGCTGGCTTCTCCCCCTAGAAAAAACAAAGGTTTTCCCGGAGTGCTGCACCTCCGGCAGACACCCAGACAGTGATGAATGGTGAAGAGTGACAGAGAAGATTTGGAACTCTCCAGCTGTGTCACAGACCTGTGTAGGGACATGCAGATACTCAACCATCCTCCTACAAAACTTCAACAGGAGGAAACATCCTCAGGGAGGTGGACCCTACCTGAGGAGACTTCCCCAGGATGTGCAGGAATCTGTATTCTCCAGTCAGTGTCATAAGCCTGTATTGGGACATCTTGCCATCCTCCTCCAAACTCTTACAAGAGGAAACATCTTCCAGGAGGTGGACAATGCCTAACGAGATACCCCTTAGG
Organism: Neoceratodus forsteri; assembly: GCA_016271365.2. Taxonomy (NCBI): domain Eukaryota; kingdom Metazoa; phylum Chordata; order Ceratodontiformes; family Ceratodontidae; genus Neoceratodus; species Neoceratodus forsteri. The sequence continues at coordinate 1,294,144,178 of CM057454.1, read as the reverse complement.
ATGTACAGGAAGTGGATCTCTCTAGCTATGTCTCAGGCCTGTGTAAGGACATCTGAATCCTCTGCCATCCTCCTACAAAACTAACAGGAAGAAACATCCTCAAGGAGGCAGATCATGCCTGAGGTGATCTCCCCAGGACGCATATGAAGCGGAACTCTCCAGCTGTGTCATAGGCCTGTGTTGGAACATCTGGATCCTCACCAATTCTCCTATAAATCTCTAACAGGAGATGGGTCATGCCTGAGGAGTTCTCCCCAGGATGCACAGGAACTGTGAAATTCTCCAGAAGTGTCACTCACAGGCCTGTGTAGGGACATCTTGATTCTCAGGCATCCTTTTTTAACTTGTATTTATTGTAATTTTAAACAGATCCAGAAGCAAATAGTTTCACACATTTTATTGGATCAACATAGATGTTACAAAAGAAAACAATGTCCAAGCTTTCATACCAACCAAGTCCTTCCTCGGAGACTTATGACAATTGTTCAGAGTCTCCCATTCTACTAACACCCAGATCATACATATTTAAAAAAAAAAAAAAATTTTCTCATTGGTTTAAAGTTCCTTATTCAAAAAATCACATATTTAAATGGAATGAACAGCATTCCATTAACTTGCTACCACTGAGAATCTTTTCAAGGTCAAATAACATCCACAGCAAGTAAGTTAAACACTCAAGTAGACAGCACCTCTGACGGAAATTATTAACTAATGAGTGTATTTTAAGACTACATTCAGACCATTCTTCCATCAGCAGGTTATACCAACTGAACACTAGTGGCCACTGTAACATACCTCTCACTCTCAACTTATAATGGTATCCCTTCTGTTTACTTCCCTACTGATATCCAGGTTCTTACACCCTGCTCTCCAACCCCCCCCCCGAGGCACCTAGACCTCTACACTATAATATTAGCACTTCTTCTGCAGCTTTATTTGATTATTGCAGACCCATCTACGACAAACCCTCACACTCATACCAAATTTATCCTGATGGCCTATACCCACACACGATCACGCTAACCATCCCACTCACACATGCTATGCACTGTACCTCAGCTCTCCCACTCCGCAGACCCCAACCCCCCACCACCCATATAAGCCCCACTAACGTTCCTCTCACGACCCTTACCTTTCTTTCCAGCATCATTCCTACTCTCCCAGTCCTCACCACCAGCACTAAAAGCCCTACACCCTACCAGGCCCAGTGTCACGCATCCAAACTGTGCAGGTGCACCCTGCTGCGGAACACCCTCCTACTCCTATTATTATCTGGCAACATCCACCCAAACCCAGGACCACCCCGCCTAAGGCCTCTCCTAAACAAACCGCATGGGAGTTTGTTGCTAGCCACTCTAACATATGCAGCCTACCTAAAAAACACACCCTTCTCCAAGGCTGGATTGCCCAGCATGCCCTGGACATACTAGACCTATCAGAGACCTGGCTCTCTAATAAAATTCCCAATACTGCTGTCTCCCTCAGTAATTATACCTTCTTCCGGACTGACAGGACCAGCAAGAGAGGCGGAGGCTGTGCTATTTATGTTAAATCCTCGCTCAATGCCACCGAAGTGCACACCCCCGCACCCCAATTTGGAGCCCAGACGCTAACAGTCAAACTCAGGCTGGGTACTAAAACTCTCCACATCATATCGGCCTACATCTCCCCTAGAAACCAAAAACCCGCATTTGACTCTATCCTCCGTATTATCTCCCACCTACCTAATACTAGTGAAATCATCCTAATGGGTGACTTCAATGTTAACTGGCTATCCCCAACTTCTGCCAGCTACAAAGACACTACCCGTGCTTTCGATCTTACCCAGTCACCTCCCCTACCAGAAGGGACCATAAATCCAGGACCTCCACACTGTTAGACCTCATTTTCACCAACAGGCCACGTAACCTCTCCCATGCAACCGTGTTTCTGACTCTATCAGTGACCATCACCAGTAACTTGCAGGTGGTCGGGTAAGTTGCCCCTGCCCCCAAAATCTCCATGGCAGAGAAGGCTCAAAGAGGAGGCCTCAAGAACCTCAAAGCCCACCTATCTCACTGTAACTGGCTCCCAATTTACAACACACAGTCCAGTTGACACTGCTCGCCCACTTTATAACCACTTTCAGCTGAAGCATGTGATATATTCGCTCCTCTCAAAGCAAGTTGTGAAAACAGAACCACCCCTGGATCTCATCATCGCTTCTAAACCTGCTACAACATAGAGACAACCTTTGAGCACAAGGCCCTCAACTCCAACAGCACCCAGAATGAACAACTCCTACCGGAGGCACTTGCAACAAATGTACCTGGGCCTTGCAGCAGGCCAGCGAACTTCTACCAGCAAACCCTCACCTCCTCCTGGGGCGATGGGAAAAATTCTGGAACAACATAAAAGAACTCAGTGGAAAATCCTGTTCCCCTACCCCTACCCAACTCAACCTTAATGGGGTTGACACAGGATCCTGCCACCATCGCTGAGGCCCTAAACTCCTCCTTTCAGACCTCTCCCATATCCTCCCCTGATGTCTCCCACCTGGCCCCACCCACCCTCCCCTGAAACCCCGAGCAGTGTCAACTGCCTCCCCTTTCGCCAGCGGTCATCTCGGGCAGTGAGGCCAAACTCTACATTACTAAAGCCATAGCCAACACCCGTTACAGCAATGACTCCCTTGATCTTAAACTCATTCGGCTTACTCTGGATGTCACTCTTCCCCACCTTACAAAAATCCTCAACTCTTGCTATGCCGTGGTCAGGTCCCCTCTACCTGGAAAAGAGCCATAATCACCCCCATTCTTAAGAGCGGTGACCCTACCAACACCAACAACTACAGACCTATTTCTATACTGTCACCCCTCTCCAAAGCTCTGGAAAAAATAGTCTCTGACCAGATAACTGAATACCTTACTAAATATAACCTTCTCAGCCAGGAACAGCATGGTTTCCGGACTGGCCATAGTACCGTCACTGCACTTGCGGAGTTCACCTCATTCCTCCATGAGGCCCTCGACCAAGGCTCAATCGCAGGGGCGGTCTACGTGGATCTGACCAAGGCATTTGACATGGTCAGTCACGAGCTACTGCTCTGTGTCCTTCCACAGCTTAATGTGTCCCCTGAGGCAACGGCCTGGTTCAGGGACTACCTCTCGGGACGGTCGCAACAAGTCAGGATAAACACCACCCTCTCCACCTCCAAAACAGTTTGCTCTGGGGTCCCATGAAGTCTATACCTGCCCCTGCTTTTACTCTCTTCCAAGTGTAGTGGTCATCTCTACCTCACAGAGCGATGCGCGTACTATACTGGAAACACTCTCACCAAGCGCCTCCAACTGGCCTTACAGGGCTTTTCGTGAACTAGAGGACTGGTTCACGGACCACCGCCTGATCATCAACTATAAAAAAACGAAATCCATGATCTTTGCTCATCGTCAAAGCCCACATAGTCAGTTGGCACTACTAATTAAGAACTCTCAAGGCAACCCACTGGAACACGTATCAAGCTTCAAATACCTGGGCATCACATTAGACACCTCCCTCTCCTACCACAAGTCACACCCAACTCCTCTCCTCCGCTGTCAACTCGAGAGTGGGCATACTCTACCGTCTCAAGCACTGCCTACCCCCGCAGGCTACACTTCTTGCAGTCAACTCCTCCATCCTCTCCCTCGTTGACTACGGGATTGTTATATACGGCTCCGCTGAACCCACCATGCTAAGCAGTATAAACATAGCCTTGAACAAAGCATGCCAGCTAGTAACAGGCAGCGACCGACTTACCCACACCTGTGATCTTTATTCTTTGACTGGTTGGCTAAACTTCCAGCAAAGACTAAGGTACCACACAGGGCTAGAAATAATTTTTTTGAGATGCCTGTCCGAGGGACAGGTGGGGAGTAAATTTTGCCTGTCCGACCAAAGTTTTACCTGTCCACATAGTTGTAATTCTAATAAGCCTGGGAAATCTGTGAATGGGCATTCAGAACTGATCAAATAAAGAGTTGTTCTACATAAATGTTCCACTTGTGTCACCTCATTTCTTTCCCATTTGTATGATTCCTCGTTCTATTGCTAGTTGCAAGGGTCTGTGTTAGTATTTTTTCAGTAGCTCATTTATGAGGTTTGGGGAGCTCATGAGCACACAGAGTTTCAAGTCTCATGCTCTTACAGCCAGTCATAAAAGGGGCTTTTATATTTCCCTCCGTTTATGCTTTCTGAATCAGCTGAACTAAATCTTGAGGGCTGTATATCTGTTACTATTATCAGCTGACAAATCAGTGACTGCCTCTCCAGTTCAACTGTTTTTTTTTTATCCAGGCCAGCCCCCCACACACACACACTCTTCTCTAGCAGAGCAGAACAGCAGCAGAGCTGTTTTAATTGGCGTAGGCTAGCTAGTAGTAGGCTATCGGGCAAACTGAAACTAAGAGCTCTGGAGGACTTTACACTGAGGCTGAGCAAGCTTAGAAACTTTATTTTATCCTCCCTATACTCCTTTCTCTTTGACAGAGCCTTGTCAAGTTTTTTTTTTTTTTTTTTTTTTTTTATTCAGACTCAGTCTAGAAATGTATTAGGCCAAGAGGTGTGTAGACTTAGGCTTTCTGCCTCCCAAAACTATGGAGATCTCTAAGATCTGTTTACATACAGAGGAGAGCAGAAGAGAGTTTAGAATTTATAATCCAGCTCCTCTCTCTTTGCCTGCTTTGTTACTTTATTTTGCTATTCAGTCTCTCTCCCCACCACATGAAGAAAGAGAGAGAGATAGCCCACACCACCGCCACAACTTCAACACTCAAAGCAAGCCTGCCATAAATGATTTTTATTTTTCTTTAAACAGTGGTCACCACAATAGCAGTGAGAACAGTAACAGCATGTTGCACTTTATTTATATTAAATAAATGCCTTTGTTTGTCTCCCTCCACCCCCAAACAGCCTCTCAAATTCCTTCACTATACAGTTGAGGAGGGATTTTTTTTTTTTTTTTACAAAGTGCCTTGTCTAGTTCTCTGGTAGTTCTCCCACAGCCACATGCAGAGATCTGACTACACAACAGACCCCTCAAGGCAGCTCTGCGTGCCTGTCCTTTATTTTTTCCACAAGAAGCACTGAAAAGTTTCTTTTTTTTTTTTAAACCTATTTGCATTTGAGTTTGAATACAAGACCATCCAGTCCCACTCCACTCTCCTACCAGTCCCCCACGTTTAGCTCCGACCCAAGAAAGCACAGGCTAACCCTATCTAGTCATATGGTGTATATTTATATTTTTTTTCCTCAAAGAAAATAAGCAAAAAAGGCATGGCTCTGTATGGCGCGGTATCGATTAGAAAAATTGGTCCAAGCAACCAACTCGCTCTCCTTCTTTCTGACATCTCCCCGATTCAAGTGCTAGACAGAAGAGGAGAGCGAGTCAGGATACGACAACTGCGCATGTGCACTGATATGTGCATGCGCAGTTGCCATATTTCACTCGTGGCTACATGACTCTTCCCTCCCGGTGCCACTTCAGATTCTAGCAGAGAGGTCAGGTGACAAAGTGGCAGCAGTCACCAGACACGGTGGCAACAACGGCAGGGCGGGCAGGGCAGGCGGAGCTGGCGGGCGGAGCTACACTTTGTGGCAGGGGCTACGCAGGACGTCAGGAGGGGATCTCTTGTTGCACACAGGAGTCTGCTGGGTCCCAGTGCTATGCAGAGGAATATCGCCGTCCAAGGGGCAAGCGAACAAAACAGCTGTCCTAATGAAAACCGGTTGTCCGGGACAGGCGGACAGCCGGTTATTTCGAGCCCTGGTACCACACATGCATCCTCGCAAAAAAGATACAACTTCAGATAGCCCCCAAAGGCCTACTCCCCATTATCAGTGCTGCACCCCCCAGGTGCACCACAAGACTCACAACTATCCCTTCTTTTCGAGTCCCCCTTGTAGAACATCCCTAGGGCAGAGATCTTTCCGCCACCGTGCCCCTCTCTGGCTCAATACATTACCACCCCCTCTCTCACAGACCCTCAGCATCTCTTTTCAAAACGGGTCTCAAAGCTCTACTACTTGAGAGTGCAAAATACACCTGTGGCTAATTTTGCAGCCCACTCTATTTGCTTCCTCGCCTACACATCTCCTGACACAGGGCCTCTCTGACCCCAAGTACCTGCACCCTACTAGTTTCTGTCATAGGATTTCTAGAATGTTGATTAATTGCCTCTCTGTTTTAATAAGAGCAAACCTGTACTGCGTTTGACAGTACTGAAAATGTATATACTGCCTGTTTTTGTTCGTCTTAATCTGTATATGTCCTCCTCCACCTCCTGTAACCAACGTGAAGCCTTTGCAAAAGAGTCTGTGACTCAAAAGGTTTGTAATTCCGATTATATTCAGTAAACAATAAACAAAATTAAAAGCAAGTCCTTTACCATAACTGTCTAATTTTAAAAATTGATAGTATTGTATGATAAAAACTGTACAAGTCCCTTCAACTCTCCTATGCTTCTATCCTTAGATGCTGATGAAGCCTGATAGGATAGAATGGAAATATTTAATGGAAATCTTGGAGAAATATAATCTGGGAAGCAATTTTTGCAAATGGATACAGATCCTTTACTCAGAGGTATATGCTTCAGTTAAAATTAATGGTATATCTTCTGAGAAATTTCAAATACACAGAGGTACAGGTCAGGGGTGTCCTCTGTCCCCGCTTTTATTTCTACTAGCACTAGAACCCCTCCTTATTAAATTTCGCTCCTCCAATCTAATATCAGGGGTTAAAAGAGGAAAAGAACAGAACATTTCAGCTTACATGGTTGATATTCTTCTTTCAATAACTAACCCGCAATCTACTGTTCCTCAAATTCTAACCATTGTTCAGAAATGTGCCACTTTCTCAGGTTTTAAGATAAACTTTGAAAAATCTGAAGCTCTTCCATTGACTAAGGTTTATGATAAGTCATTCTTTAACTTATATAATATCAAGATTACAACCCAAAGTATTAAATTTCTGGGCATATTTGTCACCCCTAATATTTCTCAAATAATTGCATTAAATTTTAAGTCAATCTTAGAAAGGATGTCAGCAGATTTCTCTAGGTGAGGCAAAATACACGCCTTTAATATGATGACAGCACCAATTATTTTCCATCTCCTCCAACATCTACCCATTCAGATCCCCAGAATTTACTTCACCAAAGTTTGTACACTAGTTATTAAATTCTTGTGGGAGAACAAACCCCCTAGGATATCCTTAATCAAACTTCAACAACAGAAAATAAAGGGTGGCTTCGACCTACTAAATTTTAAATTGAGACATGATGCTTTTATTACTGCTCAATGTATCAAATCTCTCTGGCTAAATACAAAACAGGATGTATCAGGGTGGGTGAATGTACAGCAGGCTCTGCTGCAGGGGAGCCACCCAAGAATAGTTCTGTTTTCTGATTTGAAAAAAAAACTTCTCTTCCAATCCGGTTTTCAGTCAAGTATATAGTTCCTGGAACTTGGTGGCCTCCTCTCTGGGTTGGTCCCCCAAAACATCTCCACACTGTCCTTTATGGGGGAACCCTTTAATTAAAGTCGAAGGTAGGCCTATAGTTTGGTCAAACTGGAAATCTGCAGGTATTGCATTCATAGAAGATATTCTAGATCCTAATATGTAAATTTGAATGTCTTGTACTCAAATTTCTTCGAAATATAAAATCCCCAGGACAGAATTTCACAAATATATACAGCTTAGAAAAGCCCTAGATAAGAATGGCTCTTTCAGGCCCCAGCTCCATTGCCTAGACAAAATCTGCTCAACTAACAATGGTCATAAAAAAATATATTGTTTATTGTTCGATTCTCGTCCTGATCCAAATCTGTCACTATTAGACAAATGGCAACAAGAACTGAATACACCAAATTCACTTGAGGAGTGGCAGGCAATGTGGAGTATGACTCTGAAGGCATGTAGAGAAGTCAAGGGAAGACTTACACAGTTCAAAGTTATACACAGATGGTATTATACGCCTAGTAAGATGTTTAAATTAGGCCTTGCCAATGAAGATACGTGCTGGAGATGCTTAAAGGAACAGGGTTCCCTATCCCATATACTGTGGTTCTGCCCTTGCATTAGATCCTTTTGGGCAAATGTTCTAACAGTATGTAATGATGTTTTGGATTGTACAATCCACTGTTCAGCCAAATTTGCAATACTTGGAATTTGCTCTGAGCTCTGTGGTCTTACAGCTTATCAAACTATGGTTGACTGCGACCTTTATTACAGCAAAAAATATTATTCTTAGGCATTGGAATAGTCAAGAAATCCCTACGGTCAAAGAATTGTTACAAGATTTTGAGTATAAGAGCTGGCTATGAAAGAACTGTCTATGTGAAATTACAACGATTAGACAAATTCCTAGATGTTTGGGAGTCATATGTAAATTGTCCACTAACTAGAATTTTTTAGTTGATGTTCCTTTACTCTATATAGTTATACTCTTAGGTCTAGATAGTGAATGAAAAACTATTTTTTTTTAATTAGATTAATTGAGCTCTAAAGGCTAGGTATGTCATAGGTACTATCCGCTACTTTGAAACATTTACATAATTTAATCTATCAATGTGGAAACATTAAGTATTTCATTGCCATGTATGTTTCTATTTAATATGTATTATTTATACATGTATTCTGAAATTTATGTAAATCAATAAACTGTGATATCATAAAAAAATGTTTTAACTTGGACATTTGTGGTAAAGGACTTGCTTTTAATTTTGAATGTATTCTTAATAATACACTCATTCATTAATACTTTCAGTCAGAGGTTCTGTCTGCTTGAGTGTTTAGCTTATCTGCTGTGGATGTTATCTGACCTTGAAAAGATTCTCAGTAGTAGCAAGTTAATGGAATGCTGTTCATTCCATTTAAATCTGTGATTTGCTTGAATAAAGAACCAATGAGAATTTTTTTAAGTGTTTTTTTATGTACGATCTGGGTGTTAATAGAACGCAAAACTCTGAACAACTCTCATAAGTCTAGTGCTCCCACACTGATTTGACATTTTCCATTTTCCCTGTAACTCCAAGGTGATTTTCCTGTGTTTTCCTGTATTCTACATTATTTCCTACGGAAGCAGAATTGCTATGTTTTCCTCTATAACCAATGCAAGTCTACAGGAAGAATCTCCCTGTAGATGGATCCAAATCCCTATAAAATACAAGAATACCTGTAGATCTGGGAGCTCGACAGAAAAGTCTCCAAGGAACGACTTGGTTGGTCCGAAAGCTTAGACACCGTTTTCTTTTTGTAACTTCTATGTTGGTCCAATAAAAGGTATCAGACTACTTGCTTCTGGATCTGTTCTTACAAGGACCAATATAGCAACTAATCTATTTTTGTAATTTTAAAGAAATTTATACATATAATGGTTAACATTTCATCCAAACGTGTCCATAAACCATAACATGGTTAATCTCTTTCCATTATTCAACGCATATAGAAAAATTAGTCCAAATCATATGGAAACAGTTTAACAATAAATTAAGAGTTAAAAAAGAAAATGTAATCTGGAGCTAATACTAATAAATACAAATAGTCAATACAAATAGTCAAACTAAAAAAATAAATCATCACCTGGTCATTGGTGTGATGGGAATCGCCGTCTGTCAGTTATGTGTATATAGTTTTGATATAAATATATGTTTTTGAATTCTGCTTGTGAAACACAGCAGTCAGCACAAGGCATCGTGGGACATTAGATTTTTGAAAATGTACCGTTCTCTCTGAGTGGAAGGAAACAGCTAACTAACACATGTCTAACAAAACCTGTGAGGAAATCATAAAAGTTGTGTTCTCAGAGAGTTGGTGCTTTGAAGTGAAAATATTGTCTTTTTACAAAGTGACAGGAAGGAGAATGCTTCCTAGTCAGTCTATGTCAAAAATCTCACAATGTTGAGAGGTGGTTCTCAGACTGTTTTCCTGAGAAATCAAAGGGATATTGTAACCTGTCATAAAAACCATGCTGTAATGGGAAGTCTTGTTATAATTAAAATTATTGATGTATTTGCAGACTCCAATTCAGTAGTAACCCATGTTTCCCTATGCAGCTGCATGTTACAAATTAATTACAGGACTAAAAGTGACCTCATGTGCTGTGACATCACAAGGAGGGTGGGACTTTAACTCTGATATTGCCAAGCTGGCTGACGGGACTGATGCACACTTGTTCTGAACTCGGAAAAGACTCTTTTCTGGACTTCTAAGCGTTATCTTGGTATTTTGGACACATCTTCCAAGATAGGTAACTTTAGCCTAAACCATCTGCTAACTGAAAGACTGAGGTAGCAATTAGTTATTCTGTGCAAGGCGCTTTGGTTATAATTGTCCATTTATTTTCTGACTGTACCCTTAATGTATATATATTCTGTGTTTTGGTATTGTAGTTACCATTTTTAAATTTTAGTAAACTTTGTTTTTCCTTAAAACGTTGCCCGATACATGCTCATTTGGGTGTGAATGGTGGAACAGTCTTAATATTCTAACACAGCTGTTAAATGCTTATTGTGTCACCTTATGCAACCATACTAACAAGGATCTGGGTAAAGATCCAGCAATGTAAGAAAATACCAGTGTCTCAATTAAGTTGGCAGGGGGTTGTGAACCAGGTTGGTTGTATGCCCGCTGGGTCAAATATTGCGCTGCTTTCCCCGAAGAGAGTGTGATACTTGGACCTGTTAGCTGGGTGTGTTAGATAAAAAAGGGTTCATAATTGACCCCCGGACTCGAGACTGGTAGTTGTTCGAACCCAAAACAAACAGGAGGGTGTCCCTGTTTGTCCCATTCGCAAATCACACTTCAAGGTTGGGCATTGTGGAAGCAGAGGGCCTGACCCCCAGAGTGGCTTTGTGACAGATTTTGACACCCCCAATAACTAATAAGAAAAAAAGTCGGGCTAGAGATATATTCACAGATATCAAAACTATTTCCTGATTCAGTTAATAGTACCAAACTGTATATCCTTTTATTAAACAATTTTATACGATTTTTATACAGAAAAAAAGAAAAAAAAACTTTAGTTGACTGGTGAAAACACAGTTAAGATTCAACTGGTAAAAATTGCGTTTATGTTGTCATGGCAATCATTTCTTCTTCTGAGGGGGTTGGTGAGCCAGTGACATATTTTCGGTTGGACTTATACTGTGTACATATACTGTAAATGCTGCGAGATGATCTACTTCAAAAAAAAATTTTTGATTCCCTTTAAATTTCATTCTTAGCTTTGCTGGTCCCAAAAGCTGGTATTCAGCACCCTTCTTTAAGAGTTCCTCATGATAAGCAAGACATTTTCTGCATCTCTTTTGGGTAGCAAAAGCAAGAAAAACTGAGAATTTGTATATTTTGTAAATTGGGATACCTTTTATTCTAAAGAGATGAATAATTAAGTCCTGGTCAGACTCAAAGGCAAATTAAACAAGTACAGTAGATTTGCTTTCTGACATTTCTAGTGTAACTGCAGAGGTCAATTCTGTTCCGAATATGTGATCTGTCAAATGTTTCTTTCTGATAATACGGTATATGCCTTTGTGATAAGTGGGAGATTATCATCTGGAAGGACATAAACCATTTTAAATACATCTTTCACCACATCTCGAACATTTTGAAACTCTGAATGCATGGACTCAGGAGTCCCCACAAAGTGAAGGGTAGAGCCGGGTTCTCCAGATTTTGGGGGTTCTAGTTCGGTTCTGGTTCTACAAGTGTGGGGTTCTGGTTCAGTTCAGTTCTGCTTAAAAATTACATGTTTGGGTTCTGGTTCAGTTCGGTTCTAGGCTTTTGGTTTATTTTCTAGTTCTGGATCAAGTTAAGTGTTACTAAATTCACTTTATAGTGCTAAATAATATTATATATATACACACAACATGGAGACATGACAACTGATTTCACAATGTTAACTTTATTCAAATCAACATTACTTTGAGTAAAAGAAACTAAAAAGCAGGCAAGTTCAAGTTCTGGTTGCTGTTGAAGAAGGACCACCTAGACTGGATAGCATGTCACTGACATCAGTTTTTGGCCTTTCTGCTGGTGGCTCATCATCATTGGATTTTGCTTTGATATTGACAGTCATTACTGACTTCAACGAAGAAATAATTCCACAATCTGTAGGCAATACTTCACACAGCTGTTAAAGTGCAGAACAGCATGGATAGACTACTGCCCCCATGTGGGTTCTCCTCATCTCACGTGGTCTGGGTTCAGGTTCAGTTCGGGTTCGTCTGTTTTTTTTTAGGGTTCTAGTTTGGTTCGAATCGGAGACAAAAATTGAACAGTTCTGGCTCTAGTGAAGGGTTTTGTAGCAAAATTGATTGTTTAACATTTGGCTGATGGCATAATTTTCTCTAATTTGCATTGGTTTTGCCTCTAATGTTATTGGATGTTGTTGAAATAGCTTTTGTATTTTCAGTAACTTGTTTATCCACCAATTCAATTCTTTGCCTACTGGTTTAGCAACTTTCTGCAGGAAATCCACCTTTTTACTCAAAGCATGGAATCTCCTATCAAAAGTCTGTGTCCATTCTAGTGCTTTCCAAGTGATTCCCCTAAAGATCCAGTGGTAGGTCTGCCACTGTCAGCCATACCAGGACTTTGCCAAGAAGTTAGTGCAGGTGAAAATATGCCTGGTACATACACTGAAACTGGAACTTACTGACCTTGTTGCTTAGGGGGTATATTTCATTTGTACAAGTCTAGGTTTACAACAGCAGCAACAGTAGAAGTTTTGGTAGCTGCAGAATCCTCAGTAGTCAGAAGAGCAGCCAGTTCATTTGCTAGAGAAGGGGCGGATCGAACAGAAGAATCAGCAATTTTTAGCGTATCTAGTTCATGGAGCCATACAATTTCCCAGTCGTGAGGGGGGAATAAGGGTATATGTTTTCCCTGTTTGGCTTTAGGAAATAATTGTAAAACATTCAACCCTAATACTTCGAGGAATAACTCTACCCAACTTTTCAGGTGTATCAGTGAAGAAGCAAGAGAGCCAGCACATACCCCAACTTTCACCACAATCTCTGTGCCTATCTGAAGCTTGAAAGTCTTCTCCAAGGGCTTTATGCATGGAGATAAATACTCCTTGGAAGATGAAGAGGTGAGTGTTTTTCTTTTATCTGACATGAAGTTGTTACAGAAAGAGAACAGTATATAGCATATTTTAAGGAATGCCAAGCAGTGAGATCACTAACAAAGCTACTACTCTGTCGCCATCTTGTCTCTCTCCTTAGCCATCCTCATTCAAAACTAACAGCAGGAAACATCCTCAGGGAGGTAAACCACACTTGCAGTGATACCACCAAGATGTGCAAGAATCAGGACTTTCCAGCAGTGTCACAGACCAGTGTAGAGGCAGCTGGATACACAGCCATCCTCCTACAAGCCTCAAACAATAGGACATTTCTTCAGGGAGCTGCACTATGCCTGAGATCTCCCCAGGATGCACAGGAAATAGAATTCTCCAGCAGTGTCAAAGGCCAGTGCAAGGACTTTGAAATACTCAGCCATCCTCCTACAAAACTCTAACAGAAAGAAACATCTTTGGGGAGGTGGACCATAACTGTTTTGATACCAACAGGATACACAGGAAGAAAAAATGACTTACCATAGTAATCTTGTTTATTCTAGGATATTCTCCAATATTCTGAACTCTTGCAGTTATCCCTTTAAGTAGAGCTGCCCGGAGACAGAATGTATGATAATGATGGAATCATCACTGGCTCATGCTAATTTTCAAATACTGCCCTTATCAACTGCCAGTGTTCTACTGCTTCAGATTTCATGGACAGCCTGCAAGGACAGGACCTGCCAATAACTATATCTAACAATAATAGTAATAATACTAATAATAACAACAACAACACTAAATCAACCTAAATTCTTTAAATGGGTTAGAAAAAATACCCCCCATAATGTCAGATTCACCTGAAGAAGGGGAAACCAATGCCCAACAGAGCTCAAAAAGAGACATGCCGGTATGTGGCACCCTCATACATGCTTACCCAGTTTGGACTGCAGCAGCTAAAGTGTCTAGAAGGGGAGGCAGGGTGGGGGAGTTCTGAATATTGGAGAATACCCTGGAAGAAACAAGATTACTATGGTAAGTAATTTTTTCTTCTCACCCCAGGAATTCTCCAATATTCACAACTCTTGTAGGCTACAAAGCAGTACCTTTGGAGGTGGGCACAGAATCTACTTTGGAAATAGACTCTGCAGGACTGCTGTGCCAAACCTGGCATCACTTCTGGACTGTGTGTCCAGGCTGTAATGCTTTGTAAAGGTGTGTACTGTTCTCCAGGTAGCTGCTTTACAGATCTCCACTAATGGGACATTCCTGGCAGCTGATACAGTAGCAGCTGTGCCTCTTGTAGAATGAGCCCTCAACCCTGCTGGAGGTTCTTTTCTAGCTTTGGAATAGCATAACTGAATGCACTGAACTATCCAGCTAGAAATGGACCTTTTAGATGCTGTATTTCCTTTTCCCACAACCCCATAAGTCAGGAACAGCTGCTTTCTGTCCTGTCTGTGGTCCTTAGTAGCTGTCATGTAGTAGCCAAGTGCTCATTTGACATCCAAACTATAGAGTCTGCACTCACCTGAACTTGAATGTTCAGTGAAAAAGACTGGTAAAGTAATAGACTGGTTTAGATAGAAATCAGAAACCCCCTTGGGAAGAAATTTTCTATTTGTTCGCAGGACCACATTATCTCTGTGGAATTAAATAACAGTCCTGATCCATGCACAGAGCTTGAAGTTCACTGATTCTTCTTGCACAAGTTATTGCCACTAGGAAAACGGTTTTCCACATGACAAATTTCAAATGAGCTAATGCCATAAGCTCAAATGGGGGACCCATGAGCTTGGCAATACAGACATTCAAGTCCTGCACTGCCTCCCTATGAGGGGGATGCAAATGGGCCAGACCTTTGAAAAATCTTGAATATAGGATTTGATGCCAAAGAGGCACCCTTTCTAGCTGAACTGTAAGCAGACACTGAAGCTAGGCGTACCTTTAGGGTAGTGGGCTGCAAGCCCAAGGAATGTAAATGTATAAGAAGTCCAGCAGTGCTGGAATCTCTGCCTTTGCTGGTATCATATCATTGTTGGTACACCAAATGGAAAACCTTTTCCATTTTGAAGCATATGTTTTCTTAGTGGATGGCTTTCTGTAATCCTTTAAGACATCCAAAATGCTGTTAAGTCCTCAAGAACCATGCCTTGAGTCTGAGGGTTCCGAGGTTCGGATACAGACTCCTCCCCTGACTGGAGGTTAAAAGGTTGTGCCTCCAGGGATGATGTATGGATTTGGCTACAGACATGGAGGGCAGCAGAGAGTACCATGGCTGCCTGGGCCAATCTGATGCTATCAAGATCACTTGATGCTGGTCAGGATCTGAGCTCTGCCAAAACTCTGAGCACCAAAGGAAATGGAGGGAAGGCATACAGATGCATGCCTGCCCAATCCAAGGCCAGAGCATCCATGGGAATTGTCCCCTGAGCTGGTGGCCTGCAACAGTATTTTGGCAGGTAATGGTTCTCGTGGGATGCAAAGAGATCTATCTCTGGGGTTCCCCCACCTTCTGAAAATCATGTCCACCACCTGTCTGTTCGGGGCCCATTCATAATGGGCCTGGCTGATCAAACTCAGAGCATCTGCTAAGGTACTGTCCTTTCCTGGCAGATGAATGGCCTGAAGGGAGACTCCTAGAGAGTAAGCCATGCTCCAAATTTTCATAGCATCTGTACAGAGAGGGTTTGACTTTGTACCTCCCTGCTTGTTTTTGTAATACACTGTAGTGGTATTGTCTGCTCTGCTCTGATGTGATCTGTACCACCTTTTCCTGCAGAAGTGGTGTAAAGGCTGTTAGTACCAACAACACTGCTCTGAGCTCCAGTAGGTTGATGTGCTGAAGTGACTCTGCACTGGACCATAAACCGTGGGGTGGTGTGATCCCCTAGATGAGCCCCCCCACCCTAGTAGTGATGCATCTGTTGTGAGAATCACTGATGGGGGCTCTTGCTGGAAGGGAACCCCTTCCCTTAGGTTGGCTTCCTCTTTCCACCACTGGAGGGTCCAGAGTAGTGTTTTTATTACTGGAATCAACCTTTCTTTTTTTTCCAATTCTTTTTCCCTCCGGTCACGGTCTGCGGAGCCTGTCTCAGGCATCCTGCCTGTTCCTGCCCGCCACAGGTCCTCTCGCCCCAAAGCCTCCTCCCCCCCCATCTGCAGCCAGTACCCCCAACTTAACCCCTCCGGGGTGGGGTCGCCCCTTCTCTTGGGTGCTCTTCAAGTCAGATCCTGGCTGCAGTGGAGGGACCCTGGTGGAGGAACTGAGAGGCTGGACGAGCTGGATCCGGCAGTGGGCATGGGGGTCAGGTGCCATCGCCTACCCCGCAGAGCCGAGTTTTTCTGTGTTCTCCCTGCTCCCCCCTTGCATGGGCACCCCTGATGTCAGGCGCACGGCAACCCTGCAGACATCAGCCACGCCGATTTGTGCTGTCTGCATACTGCAGCACCACCGATCTCCACCAGGAGCCGCTGGTACACCGGGCAATCCCCAGCCCTCCCCCCGGGAGAGGAGAGCTGTCCTTCCGACACTCAATCTTCTCCTTCTCCTGCTGACCCCCATCGACCCGGGTTCATTCCCGAACCTGCGTCACCGACGTGGGACAAGGTGTGGCGTCCAGCGCCTCAATCCTCAGTGCCACCGGGCCAGCACTGGAAATCAACTTTGAGATCCCTTTTTTGATACCAGTGAGCCCTGAGGTGGAACTGAATGTCTCTCATCTGGAATCTGGAACCTGAGACTGTGCCCGTGACTGCAGCCATGTGGCCCAGCAACTGAAGAAACTGCCTTGCAGTTTTCGGACTGTTCAGGCTGAAGGAACCTGCCAACTGAACAATACTTCTTACCCTGTCTGAGGGCAGGTAGGCCTTTCCCCTCCAGGATATTCAACTCTGCTCCTATGAATTGCAGCACCTGTGCAGGTAAGATGACAGATTTTTTTGAGGTTTATCTGAAACCCTAAGGACTCCAGGAAGCCCAGGCTGAGCTGAAGGGTTTTCCTTTACTTGTTGTGGTGACTTTCCTATCACCACCCAGTCATCTAAATATGGGAATACTGTGACACCAGGCCTTCACAGGTGTGCCACCACTACTGCCAAACACTTTGTGAACACCCTTGGGGCTGAAGTCAGGCTGAATGGCAGTGCTGAGAAAGGGTAGTGACCTGAAGGGAGTCTGAACCCGAGATATTTTCTGTAAGACTCCCTTATGGAGATGTGAAAATAGGCATCTTTTAGCTCCAGCGATGCCAACCAATCTCCTTTCTGGAGCGTTGGCAGAATCATTGCCAATGTTACCATTTTGAACTTTGGCTTTGTCAGATGTTTGTTTAACAATCAGAGGTCTAGAATAGGCCGCCACTCCCCATTTTTCTTTGTGGTGAGAAAGTACCTTGAGTACAAACCTCTTCGCTTTTGCTGTGGAGGAACATGCTCCACTGCTTTTGACAGGATCAGGTTTTGAACCTCCTTTTCCAGTAACTTCCTTTCTGCTATAGAAGCTGGCTTGAACACTCTGGATCTTTGGTTTGGGAAGCTTTTGAAACTTAGGGACAAACCCTGACTCACTACTTCCGGGACCCACTTGTCTGTGATGATGTTTTTTCCAAGCCTGAACGTAATGAGCCAGTCTGCCCCCTACTGGTAGTGGGGAGGCAGCCTTGACAATAGAGTCGGGGAGTCTGTTTATGCTGGGGTTAAGCCTGGCCAGTCTGGGAACCTCAGCTGGATCCCCTTCTGTCCCAGCCCCTGAAGTACCCCGTTTGCTGTAGGTACTGCGGCACAGCCTGAACCTGGCAAAAAAGCCTGCTGTAAGGGAGATCTGCCCCCGCCTCCCCTTCCATAAGGCCTTGTGGAAAGAAGGCCTTTCCGTAGCTGAACTGCTCTTATAGGTGGCCTTGTACTTATCCACATATTTCATATAGGCCTCTGTCTTGTCCCCAAAGACAGAATTATTTTCTATAGGGAAATCAATAGCTTTATTTTGAGTGTCCTGAGTGAGGTTTGTGGCTCAGAGCCAAGCAAACCTCCTCAAACATACAGAATTTGACATCCATCTGGCAGCAGTGTCATTTGAGTCATCTGCCATCTGGAACTGGTACTAGGCAGCCTCCAACCCACATCTGGCAGTCTCAGCCAAATCCTCTGAGAGACCAGACTGTGCTTTCTTGGACAAATCCAAAATAGATTGCCACAGTGACTTCTGGTACTGTGCTGCATATGCTTGATAGCTGGCTTGTCCAATTGCCAAGGAGGCAGACAGATACCCTTTTTTTGCCATGCTATCCATTTTTCTAAATATTTCTCTTGTGGGTGGGATGCTAAAGGCACTTTTGCTCTGTCACAAGCTGCTGTTTGTACCACTCCCTGATGATCATGGTGGGTGAATTGAAATTCAGTACCACCCCTGTCAAGTTGATGCTTCTTTTCCAACCTTTTATCTACAGGGGAGATAGAATGAGGAGTTTGCAGGATTTTAAAAGCATCCTTTTTGAGGAACTTATAGATGGGGAGCAACAGCTTTCTTGTAGGTGTGGGCCCCAAAATTTCGAGATACTCAGCCTCTTCATCATCTTCTACTGCCTCACTGGTAGTGAGGTCCAAAGCATCAACCATTTTTCTAACAAAAGAAAAGTGTGAAGAAAAATCCTCAATTGTTCTAGGAGGAGAACCAAACTCCTGTTCAGGGGAAACTTCTGGTTCAATACCTTCTTCCTCCTCATACTCCTCAGACCCTAGGCATTCCTGGGTTGAGGTCTGTGCAGAAAGGGTGGCTTGCTTACATAAGATTTGTCCCTGGATAGGGGGGACAGGGACCGGTGCCAACCCTTGCAAAGCTTGAATGACCTTCAGGGCTTGAGCAATTTCCTCAGGTGAAGGCATTAACACAGGCTCAGTTGAAATCCCCTTAGGCTGACTGGCAAGGGGTTCAATATGCTTTGTCTTTTTTGATTTTGTCCAAGGAACCGGAGAGTTAGCTGGTTCAGCAAGTCTTTTGCCTGGTGTACCCTTATCAGGGGTGGTAAGAACAGTATCTGCAGTTTCACCCACTTGTTTTGAGGGTGTAGGTTGGTCAGAACCTGAGGAACCCTTTTGTAACTTTTTCTGCAACCTCTCCAAACGTTTCTCCATTGTTTTAGGTGGAAAAGTTTTACAAATGTCACATTCTGCAGTTCTGGCCAAGGCAGACAACACACAAGGAGTGTTTGTCAGCTTTGGCAAAAACTTCCCCACACTGGGTACAATTTTTGAAGCCAGGTTCACCAGTTCTCTTCTTTGGTTTATCTGACATAATATAAACAGGCAGAAAAAAGAAACTGCAATAAGATTTTTATATTTTAAAGTATTTGTTGTGGTTAGTTCTGGAACCGATGAAAGTTCCGATAAGAACTGAGAACCGGTACCAAATGAACCGAGGTTATCGGTTACTTTTTTAAAACTTATCAGTAAATTTCAAACAATATGTGTGTGTGTGTATATATATATATATATATATACACACACACACTAAACAATTAACCGGAGTTTCAGGTTAAAAAAACTCCAGAAATAGAGACTAAGGCTCGGTTTCCCCATGGTTATTCCAAACCAGGAGAAACAGAGAAAATAATACAAAAAAACTAAAAACTAATTCTGCGGTTGGCAATTTAACAAAAGATAAAGGTAGGAAATTAAATATATATAAAGATACTTAAGTTCTTTTAAATTCAGCACAACAGGAATGACTGATGAGGAGAGCACTCCGAGGCATCTGTACTTGTCAGGCGGAGAATGAAATCTGAAGAAGTAGAACACTGGCAGTTGATAAGGGCAGCATTTGAAAATTAGCATGAGCCAATAATGTTTCCATCATTAGCATACATTCTATCTCCAAGCAGCTCTACTTAAAGGGATAACTGCAAGAGTTATGAATATTGTAGAATTCCTGGGGTGAGAAAGAGCGCGCTCCTTCCTATTCCCACGAGCAACTGCAGAACTTCTTTGAATTTGACTTACTGTGGCAGGCAGGGCTCTCCCCAAAGGTCTGGAGGTTCAAGCAAATTTCACTGAAATAACCCGTGAAGGGGGAACCAACACTGGCCTCTAACGGGAGCAACGCCGAGACCGAAGAGATGCCCACTGTGGACTTGGCCGCCGCCTCTTCCATTGCTGCCAGCTGGGCAGCAGAACTCACAGCTGGGGGGACCGTCTTGCAAGCTTCTTCAGATTTCACTGGTGGATCCCATTTGGTCAGCTAGCCAAGAAGACGACAAACGCAGTGGTCTTTGAAGGAAGCAGGAAGCATCACTTGACATAGGCCTCAGGCATCAACATTGTGTTGTTCATTCTAACAGTAAATGCATGACACTTGCAGAACCATCCAGGAAATTTTTTGACTGCATTGGTCACGGCACTTGAAGCCGGAAGCCAGCTTAAAATCCCTGCATTTCATTGTATGCATTGATAGTCGAGAGTATAACTGAAGAAAAAATATCCAAAGGGGAAGTTTGTAACAATAAAAATTGCCAAATGGCGCACTCAGAGTTTTCAGCCTGCATCGTACACAGAGCTGTGAAGAAGCAGACCTGACACTTCCAGTGGTAAAGAAGATCTGACATCATGGAGAAAAGCCGATGGATATACCACTGGGGTGGTGGGAGGAGTGTCTCTTAAAGACAGTCCAGCAAATCAGCCCTTAAAGGGAGACTGCCAAAAGTGTGGATAAGTGAATCACATCCACGTCCCTAGAATCATAATTCTCCAGCAGTGCCACAGGCCTGTGTAGGGACATCTAGATCCTCTGCCATCTTCCAACAAAATTCTAACAGAAGCCAACATCTTCAGGGAGGTGGACCATACTGGAGGAGGTTCTTCCAGGGTGCACTGGAATTGGAATTCCCCAGAAGTATCACAGGTCTGTCTTGGGACATCTAGATCCTCAGCAGTCCTCCTACAAACAGCTGTACCACAGGTCTGTGTAGGAACATCCAGAGCCTCAGTCATACTTCAACCAAACAAACAAGAGGAAACATCATGGGAAACGGACCATGCCTGAGGAGATATCTCCAGAATGGGCAGGTAGTGGAACTCTCCAGCTGACTCACAGGCCTGGATAGGGACATCTACATCTCAGCCACCTACCTACAAAACTCTAATAGGAAGAAACGCCCTCAGGGAGGTGGACCACGCCAGAAGAGATACCTGGGATTGTCAGGAACTGGAATTCTCCTTCTAAGTCACAGCCTTCATTTGGAGCCTCTAGTCACCTGTTTTAGGAAGCTCTGGAAGGAGGCAATGTCCTCCTGTGGATGTTTTCATGAAGAACTGCCAACTGTGTCTGCAGGTGTTTTTTTTTTTTTTTTTTTTTTAATTCATGTTTATTGCATATTTCGGCACAGTTATACAATAATTAAGAGTCATTACCATCACTTTCATACTTAGACGTACATACAGTTAACATCAGGGACACCCTTGTACAAAGTCATATTTCATCAGCTGGAACTCTTTCCACATTAAAAATCTCTTTTTTATTTTACTATACAAGGCTAATTAAATTATATCTTTTTTAAGCATTCCTTAGTATGGCTCTCGTATCTCCATACCCCTCTCCCGGTCCCCCTCCACCCCGATCTGTTGCCCCCATCCTCAGTGATAGTAGCCATGGAGTCCATCTTCTCACAAAACTCTGTGTCCTCAAGTTTATTCTGTAGGTGATCTCCTCCATGTTTTTTATCTCATCTATAATGGACACCCAGTCTCTATGGACCGGTGGGTACTGAGAGAACCATCTTCTGGTTAGGGCCTTATGGGCCTCTGTGAGAAGGACATTCCACAAATAGGTGTTATCCGTACCCCTGATTTCTTTTGGTTTTATTCCTAGTATCAAGTTTCTTGGGCCTAGGGTAGCTTCTATAGAAAAAAAACTGTTTTATAGTCCGATTAATTTCTGCCCAGTAATTTATGAGGATCGGCATGACCAGAAGATATGGAGATAGTCTGCCCTAGCTATCCCACACTCCCTCCAGCATCTCCTGGTACAGTTCCTGTCACACTTACATTGAACAACTGGTGAGACAAAGAACCTCATTCTTACTTTCCACTCAAACTCTTTCCACAGTGGGGAGGATGTAGTCCTCAAGGTCTGCTCAAGAGCCGCAGTCCACTCTCCCTCCCTCAAATTCTCCCCTAACTCCAGCTCCCATCTGCTTTTAGTTTGGGAGACCCTGCTTCCTCCTCTATCCCTCAAGGCTCCATTAATAGCCGACACCTGCCCTTTGACTTTTGTTAAGTTCATTATTTCAATCATCGTATTCAGCAGCCCTACTGAGGGTTTAGTTTGTTTGTAGAGGGTTTGCAATTTGTGTATATGGGCTCTTATCTGTAAATACCTAAAATAATCCACGTGTCTTAGGGAAAATTTATCCTTGATCCGGTTGAATTCCAGAACAACAGTTCCCTCCATAAACTGGTCTAGGGAGTACAGTCCCAGTCTCCCCCATCTTTTGAAAGTAAGGTCCTGTCTAGGTGGGGAGAACTGCGGGTCCCAGGCAAACCATCTCAGTGGCCAGACCTCCCCATCGAGCCCATGTCTGGCCCAAAGACATCTCAAGGAGCCCAAGGTGTTCCTTACTGACATCAGAAAGATTTTCTCATCTTCAGACTGGGTTCCACCTGTCAGGGCTCGCGCCCCCAGGAGTACCCCGTCCGTTAGGTCCTCCTCTATCCCCTTCCATCGAGCTGTATATGGTCTGGCCGACCACAGGAGGGCCCATCTTAACTGGGTGGCCAAAAAGTAGTCTTCCAGACTGGGGAGATTCCTGCCACCATATTTTTTATTTGTCTGTAGTATTGTGTTTTTGATTGTGTCTGCAAGTGTGGTGTCCAGTCTATCTCAATTCACAGGGGTCTCTTTAGGGTCAGACCCCTAAGGTCCTAAATCTGGGTCCTCCCAAGCTGATTTAAGGCCTGTAGGAATAAAAGGTTTAAGATGGATGGATTTAATGGGGGGAAGGGGTCACATCCTGTGAGGGGGCGCCAGCAGGCAGGCCTTAGGTCTAAAGTTAAGCCAGGGCTGCTTTGGCACCCCTAACTAACAGCTCACCACATCAGAAGAGGTGCTGAAGTAGAGCAAGGAGGGACAGGGTGTAAATCAGCACGGGGGGGGGGGGCCTGGAGGAACCAGAGTCCAGGCCTTTCCTGATCTGTGGAGTCAGTGGAACCAGACAACAGGGACTTAGGAGTGTCATAACCAGAAGAGAAACCCAGCTAGTAGCAGTGTGACCGTACTCAGTCCCACAACTCTTAGAACCAGAGTCAGAAGCGAGATAGGCTTTACAGCTACCAAAGTCAAAAGTGGTTATCTGAAAGATTCCCGATCAGAAACATGCATGGCAGCAAGACAGACTTGTCCAAAACTACCAAGTATTACCTAAGTTTGTGAAATTCAAAATACCTGGGCAGAAATTCCCCAACTAACGAAGATGGAAAAGAGTACGTATTTCATGAGGAAGACTCCTGTGTGGGGTGGTTACAGAGTATTTTTTTCCCCCACAACTATAAACTCGTGCATTCTTCCTGCAATTATTGGATTTAAACACAACAAGGTATCAGAGTTCTGAGATATTTTCCTAGCAAATAAGAAAATGCATTCTGAACTTTGCTGCAAATAAATACGCACAATTTTACAAATATTTCAATGAACAATTTCACATTACAAAGTATAAAAATTTACAAAAAACTGCAAATTCTGTTGGTGATTAAAAAAAAAAAGTTGCATAACTTTAGATCTGGAACAAACAGAGATGACCACAGTTAAAGTTCTCCTGAAGGTGTCAGTTGCTCTTTAACAGAACAGAATATTCAGACACAGTTCAGCTTATAGTTCACATTAGTTCTGTTTCTCATCCCCATTATTTATTACTGGTGTAATCTGCATGAAAACAGGATCTTTGCTCCTGAAGAGTTCATCTATTTCTGTTTTCTCCCTACCTGAGGTCACAATGCACTTCTTGTGACATCACAGTTAATCCCATGGCAACAGGTTGTGATGTCGCAACACAGGCTTATGACTTGAAGTAGGGAGTAAGCTTCAGAGGCAAATGAGCTCTAAGGGATAAAGATCATGTATTCATGCAGATTTCCTTAGTAATAAATAATGGGGAGGAGAAATATACAGAATACATATGGAACACAAGCTGAATTGTACCTAAATGTCATGTTTTTTTTAAGTTTTCTTTGATGTGTCAGCAACTCTAACACTTGGCAGGAGGTTCCCAAGAGCTTATTTCCACTCTCCACAGTCTCAGAACCACAGAATGGAAGCCAGAAATGCAGGAAAGGACTTACCTTTTTTATCCACAGATAAACTCCTGAATGGGTGGTTAGACTTGTCCATACTGGCCTGCCTGACCACCAAGCGTTACTTCTGAATCCCTCTTACAGGAATGAGAGGTTACACTCCTCCAGACTGACCTGTCAGACCCCCAGGAATTACTTTAGCATCCATCTTAGAGGCCACACAACTGTTCTCTGGTAAGTGTTCTCAACTTGAACAGTCAACACTTTTCATGAGTATAAACCCCTCCACTCCTGAGTTGGGCCCAGCTGCCTCCCCTCAGACTGAGGTCTAGCAGACCCCCCCCCCTTCCAGTTGTGGTCTGGGCAACCCCTTACTGGTTAGAATCCAGCACCTCCTCCCCAAACTGGAGTTTGGCACCACATCCCACTCAGGTCCAGACCACTCCCAAATGGAGTCCAACAGCCCACCCCCACCTCAACTGAGATCCAGCAACCCCCCAATGGATCAAGCAGCTTCTCCCTTCCCCCACCCAGGACTTGGGTTTAGCAGCTGCCCAACTACAGTTCTGCTGCACCCCTTCCTCAAACTGGAGTGCAGTAGTTCACCTTTCTTCTTTTGACCCGGTCCCTTCCTCCCCAGTGTGTGTAATCATGCCACATGCAACCAGCCTAGCTACTGAGGGCTGAAACTCTAACCTGGTCAGGAGAATCACTATAAATGTTACCCCCATAGCAACCAAAATGGATGAGTGGGCTGAAAGGAAAAGATTTCAATCAAATGATTCACAGCTTTACAATCACTATGCACCGCTGAAAAAAAAAAGTCCATATTCTAAACTCAGCAGGAATGGACAGAGAAAGATGATAATTCCCAGCATGCAACACTTCATTCCCTAGCTTACCACAAGCTGAAAGAGCCTTGCAGTGAACAGAGGGTGACAGCACAGCAGAAGCGGCAGCACCTCTTACTTAATCAGCGCTCCTGCCTTTTCCTGAATCACAGACTGTACAATGCCCGGTGCTGCCCCCTACTGACAGGCTGGGCTGCATGATGAAACGGCAGTGACAAAACCATGCACAAAGATCTATACTGCTCGGCTGAGTAATGTTTTAGCCACTGTCCTTCCTCTCCACAACACCACCGTAAACAAGATGTTTCATCTGAAATAAGTTTTCCTGCTGAAATACTTCACTACATAAATAAATGAACAAAACATGGCTTTCAGCTGGATGAACATAGGCAGGCAGACTACAGGCAGGTAGTACAAAGCATACGTGCAGAAACAGGGAGAAATCCTTGGGGAGGTGATTAGATGGGGAGGAGTAAAAGGTAGCATGCAGATCAGGTAACCTACAGAGACGCGCAGCAACCTCGGACTGGAAGGACGAGACAGGTTGTTGAAGAAACCAGAAAACGGACAAGCCATCCCTTTCCTGCCTGCTCTCCACCCTACTCAAGAGGAACTGCTGTCCCGGACAGCTGCAGTGCTCGTGCTCCTATGTGTGTGGATGTATCGGTTTCTGTCTCTTTCTCTCCCTGAGTGTGCAAAGCATGCTTCCCCTTCCAAGAGCCCAGACAACCCAGAAAGTGCTGTAACAGCAGCAGGGCTGAGTAACCAGCCAGATGAATCCATTCTCCCTCCCAGAGCTGTAATCCAATCACAGGAACCAGATTTTCTTTCACAAGAGAGCATCCAGCCATGATTTACTGCAAAAATTCAGATTAAATCATTCCCCGGCTGGGGATGGGGTCACTTGACAGCAGTAATTATCTGGCCTTAATCTCACGCACCACTTACAACTTGCCATTTCTAATGACCATTGTGTCACGAACTGTGTAGGAAAAATAAATACACTACCCCCCACCACCACCCCACAACAATCTTTTAAGTCATTCTGGAATTTGTACCTGGATGCGCTCACTCTACTATGATCTTCACCTTGCAAACTGGAGTTAATAGACTCTATCCAGGGACCCAGACTACAACATTTCAGTTGAATTTTTCAGGGTTTTATTTAATTCTAAAAATTGATTAGCGTTTTGCTCATAAAAGTGCTAAAACATTGTGAAAATGCACAGCACTTGCCTCACTGTGTTTAACAAACATAACACTTCTAGAAAACCTATATAAATGCTTTCTGTACAGTTAGTATTGTCCCAAGAAAAAACTGCTAATCAATTATTTGAAACTCTGTTTTTCCTTTAGATCTGTGACCTACTAAAGGGCATGAGGTTCAAAGGTGCCCATCTCCCCCGGGCCTCCCAAACCTCACTGACCAGCTCTGCTGTGGAGATGAAACCTGGGCTAAACATACATTCCCAGCTGATTCAGTAGACAGGGTGTACTATAACAGACTTTGCAACCAGTGTACCAGTGCCCCAAGAAAGGCCAAAGCCGTACATCTTTTTTCTCCTTTAAAATTCACAGTGCCACCAGTGATCCCAGTAAATTCCGATAATTAGAATCCTCCTCAGTCCCACTTTACCTATTCAGCCTTCAAGCTGGCTCATCCCTCATCACCGACTGCAACGCTACTGCCAAACCCCCATGTCATCAACGCCCTAAACTCCCATTATACCAGTGGGCTAAAATCCCTAATAACTCCCTCTGAAAACACAACAAACCTCACCATCCGTGTATTATTTCACCCGTTCCAATCAGTATGTTGGCACACCATTCCACTACCAATTGACTGCTTTATCTCAAAAACCCACTACACTCCAGTACAGAAAATGGACAAAGTGAAGCTAACAGAACCATTTTAATTTTATTTCCCATTTCCATTTTCTTCCTGCCCAGCTCATGTCTTTCTTTGGGCTGTAACCAGAACCCACACAGCACCACTGCCCACTAACTCACCCCTGCTGTAGTCCACATGGCTTCCTCTCCGTGACAGTGGAGCCCAAGGGAGGGCTGTAACCAGCACCCACCGAGCTCCATCAACCACAAACTCACCCCTGCCATGGTCCACATGGCTTCTTCTCCGTGGCAGTGGAGTCCAAGGGAGGGCTGTAACCAGCAACCACCCAGCCCCATCAACCAGAATTCACCCCTGTCATGGTCCATATGGCTTTCTCTCCATGGCAGTGAAGTCCAAAGTAGGGCTGTAATCACCCAGCTCCATCAACAACAAACTAGTCACTGCCACTGCCCCATGGCTTTCCCTCCATCGCAGGAGGGAGGGGGTTGAGGGAAGGCTGTAACCAGTAACCACACTGTCCCATTCACCACAAACTCACCAGTACGACTGTCACTACGGCTTCAACTCCATAGCAGGGGGTCCAAAGGAGGGCGTAACCAGCAACCACCCAACTCCTTCAACTACAAACTAGCTACTACCACTGCCCTCCACGGCTTTCCCTCCATGGAAGGAGGGGGGTGCTGAGGTAGGGCTGTAACCAGCAAAAACCCTGCTCCATCGACCAAGAACTCACCATTGCCACTGTGATGGTGCCTTCAACTCCGTAGCAGGAGGTCCAAAGGAGGACGTAACCAACAACCACCCAGCTCCATCAACCACAAACCAGCCACTGCCCTACATTGCAGCGGGGCCTGAGGGACGGCTCTAACCAGCAACCACCCAACCCTATCACCCACAAACTCACCAGTGTCTCAACAGCTTCCCCTCCATGGCAGGTGGGTGGGGTCTGAGGGAATGACGTAACCAGCAATCACCCAGCTCTATGCAGGGTTTTAAACAGCTGGTATAGCATAGCAAAATGCTATGCAAAACAGGGGGTAAAGCCAAATATTTCCAAAAATGCATAGCAGTAGACTGCTAACCATTTTTTTTTTTTTTTATGGAATCTATGCCAGTGTACAAAAAATTTTAAAAATCATATATATAACATTTTGCTAAACATTCTGTGCCAAGTGCCAAGCATTTTTACAGATGATGAGCAATTTCATGTGTAAAAGCGCTAATCAATTTTTTCGGCTTACTTAATACCCTGCTATGGCCCACAAATTTGCCGTTGTCCACATGGCTTCCCGTCCATGGCAGGGGGAGACGCAATCCGAGGGAGGAATGTAACCAGAAACCACCCAGCCCCATCAACCACAAACTCACTGCTGCATCCAAAGATTCCCCACTGTGGTAGGAGGGTCTGAAGGAAAGCTGTTACCAGCAACCAACTAGCTCCATCAACCACAAACCAGGCAATGCCACCCCCCCCATGGCTTTCCCTCCGTTGCAGGGGTGGTTAAGGTAGGGCTGTAACCAGTAACCACCCAGCCCTATCACCCACAAGCTCGCCAGTGTCTCAACGGCTTTCACTCCATGGCGGGGGGTGGGGGGGTCTGAGGGAGGGATGTAACCAGTAACCACCCAGCCCTTTCAACCACAATTTTCCTGCTGCCTCTGTCCTACATAGCCTCCCCTCTATGCACTTAAAACCATTTACGGTCTTGGCTACCGCCACCTCTGCTGGCAGACTTTCACGGCTCCACCACCTCTTCTGTAAAAAAGAACTTCTTCACATCTCTCTTAAACCTTCCCCCCACTAGTTTCCACTCATGACCTTGGGGTTCCTGGCTCTACTACTGCTAAACAGTTCCCCACAGTTCACCTTGTTTACTCCCTTCAGGAACTTGAAGGTCTCTATCATATTCCACACCTCTCTCCCTCCTGGTCTCCAGTGAGCAACTCTTCAATGCCTTGAGACAATCTTCACTAAGATCTGCCCTGTTGGACCTCAATCATCTTGGTCACCCAATGTTGCACAGTCTCCTGGTTGTCCCTGTCTTTCCTTCGGTAAAGACTCCAGAACTGAGCACAGTATTCTGGGTACAACCTCACCAGTGATCTACTGTATACAGAGGCAGTAGTACCTCTTTATTCCTGCTGTCAATACCCCTTCCGATACACCCCAGCATCCCATTAGCCTTAATACAGCCCTATTTACTCTAGCTTGTTTGTTTGTGAGCGTCAGTAATGATGACTCCAAGGTCCCTTTCCTCTGCCATAATGCTGTTTAACTCCTTCCAACCAGTAGCCTGCCTTGTTTTTTTCTGCCCGAGTTGCATAATCTTTCATTTACAGATGTTGAATTTCAACTGCCAAACCTCAGACCATGTGTCTAGCCTCTTTAAATCCTTCTACATCTTCCTGGTCCTTTTGTCACTTTCTACCGTACCACAGAGCTTTGTGTCATCTGCTAAGAGACAACTTGTCTGACTGTCCTCTCCAATGTTACTGATGAACATACAGAACAAGAACGAACCCAGGCCAGATCCCTGCAGCACCCTATTCATGACCCACCACTCTTCCGATCTGACACCCTTTTACCACCACCCTCTGCTGTCTCTCCTTCTACCAGTTTCCTGCCCATCTAACTACGTCCCTAGCCATGCCTAGGTCCTCCAGCTTCTTCAGCAGTCTTCTGTATGGCACAAAATCAAAAGCTTTGATGAATTCGAAGTAGAGTAAATCCACAACATAGCCCTTATCCACTACCTTTGTTACCCAGTCAAGAAAAACTATCTGGTTGGTCTAATAAGACCTCCCTGCCACAAACACATGCTGTTTACCATCCTTTAGACCACTGCTCTCTTTGTAGTCCAGAAAACCCTCTTCCATCAGTGACTCCAGTTTACTCATTGCAGAGGTAAGACTGACATGTCTGCAATTCCCCAGTTGCCCCTTGTCCCCCCCACCCCAACCTTATGTAGCAGGACTATGTTCACTATCCTCCAGGCCTTAGGAACTACCCCCTGTCTGAACTGAACTATTCAACAGCCCTCCTAGGGTTTAGCTAGTTCCGCAGCCAATTTCTTGAACACCCATGGGGGCATCCCATCCAGCCCTAGGGTTTTACCTTTAGGGCTTAAACCCCCTTCTGGACCCTTTCTCTGGTAAACACTGGATCTCTCATTTCAAGAATGTTCCAGACAGCTGCCTTGATGCCACTTTCAGGTAGCGGCCCACTGTCTTCCCTTGTGAAGACAGAGCAGATGTAATCGTTAAGGACAATTGCTTTTTGTTCATTCTTCTCTAGTACCCTTCCCCTACTGTAGTCTAACAACACCCCCTTCCTCTTTGTTTTCGCCACCCTTGACCTTCTCTGAAATACGCAGCTGCATGCCTGGCTCTGCCTCCCTGACTGTCTTCTTTGCTTCCCTAGTTTTTATTTGGTACTCTCCCAATTCTTCTACCCCTTTGGCCCTCACTGCTTCTCCGACTCTTTCCAAGAACCATATTGGTCTCTTGTGCCTGTTTCGCTTTGTAACAATTTTCATGCGACTTGCCTCAAGAATCGTCCCCTTGATTTCCCCCATCTTTCCTCTACACTTCTGATTCTGTCCACCCTGGTTAATTTGCATCAGACCAGCTCACAGCTCACTCATCCGGCTGAAGTCTGTTCTTCTGAAATCTAGGACTTCAGTTTTTGATAAGGGCGTTCTGGTACCAACGGCTAACCTGAATCAAATGGAGTTACAGTCACTTGAACCCAGTGGCTTCCCTATCCTCACTCCACTCACCATCTCAGAGGAGGGAAGTACCAAGTCGAGACTGGTCACCCGTCTAGTAATTTCCTTATCCAGCTACACCTGCAGGCAGTCCTGCAATGTATGAAACAGGGCCTGACCTTTGGTGCACCTGGCAGTTGAAATTTCTCAGTCAACATCCGCCAGATTCAGATCACCCACCACCACTTCTTCCCTTCCATTGTCAGCTTTTCCAAATGCTTCCCATCTCACTTCCACTCATCCTGGTGCTCTACAGCTCACACCAACCCACACTTTCTTGCTTGAGGGTGCTGTGAGGTGAAACCTCAGCAACTCTATTTGCCCTTTAATTCCCCTGAAGTGTCTGTCCTCCACAGCCTCTATGCCCTCCCAGACATACACAACTATGCCCCCCCCCCGCCGCCCTTTCCTCCATCCTGTCTAAACACTGTGTAAATGGGGACTGATGAGTCCCAGTCATTATTCCCTGTGGCCCAAGTTTCTGTGATGGTCTAAGAGGTCCATTTAAGTGTCTATCACTAATGCATGGAGCTCACTGATTTTATTATGCAGACTCCTGCAACTAAGGCTGAGCCCCTTGCAACTAGCTCTGGATCCTCTTTTGCTGTTTTGTGACCCTACACTTTCATTCTTTCCCATTTTCCTTACCTTCTTATTTTCCTGCCGCTTGCAGACCCTAAGAGACTTCCCCCGTAGCCTCTTCCACTACTCCTTTTAGAACCTCAACTTTACTTTTGTCCATCTTACTGCTTCCAGTCTCCAGTACAGGGGAATCACTAGTTAGGTTTCCCTCCATCACCCGCTTTATCATGGTTCCCCTAACCTCACAGTCCCCTGCAGTCAGTTTAACCATCTACTGTAGACATTAAACTAATGTAGATGAAAGCACCTTAATAAACAAGAGACTTCCTCCTATCCTGGACCATGGAGATGTGACTAATGGGACTGCCACTAAATCACACCTCACCAATCTCCACATTTACCAAAACATATTTAACCAATTTCCACATTTACGAACACACATTTCACAAATTTCCATGCCCCCAAAACACATCTCACCAATCTATATGCCCCCTACAAGATGTCTCAACAATCTCCATACCCACTAAAACACATCTCTCTAATCTCCATGCCTACTAACACACATCTCAGCAATCTCCATACTCACTAAAACACACATCTCACCAATCTCTATGCCTACTAAAAACACATCTCACCAGTTTCCATGCCCAACACATCTCACCAGTCTGCATGCTCACTAAAACACATCTCACCAGTCTCCATGCCTAACACATCTTACCAATCTGCATGCCCACTAAAACACATCTAACACATCTTACCAATCTGCATGCCCACTAAAACACATCTCACCAATCTCCATGCCTGCTAAAACACATCTCCCCATATGCCCACTAAATCTGCCCAATCTCCATGCCCATTACATATGAAGAAGCCAGCAGAAGAAGGCCATTTGGTCTATCAAGTCTGCTTGTATTGCAGGGTCCACAGCTTGAGCCAATGTCCCTGCCCTCTGTACCAACTCCTCCCATCCTCCCTACCCATGATCTTTACCTTCCCCATGCCTATCCCAGCCTCTCTTAAAGTTGCCCATTGTCTTCAACGAGATGACCTCTTCCGGCAGCGCATTCCAAGTGTCCACCACCCTCTCTGTGAAGAAGTGCTTCCTGGCCTCCCTCCTAAAACTCCTAACCTCCAGCTTAAGACTGTGCCCCCTCATGTTATCATTGCCAATCAGCTTAAAGAGACTCTGCTTATCAACTTATTTATCCCTTTCAAGTACTTGAAGGTCCCAATCATGTTCTCTCTCTCGCTGTCTCTCTGTGTCTCTGTGTCTGTCTCTCTCCTGTCTTTCAGGGAGTACATGTCCAGTGCCCTCAACCTCTCCTCGTATGCCTGATCTTGATGATTGGCTATCATCTTTGTAGTCCTCCTCTGGACCTTCTCCAACAGGTTAATGTCCTTTTTGAGATGTGTGCACCAGTACTTAACTCCATACTCTAGATGCAGCCTTACCAGTGACCTGTACAAGGGCAGCATAACCTCCTCTCTCCTACTACTGATCCCCCTAGATATGCATCCCAGCATCTTGTTTGCCTTTGCTGCTGCTTTCTTGCACTGCATGGAGTGCTTCAGGTCACTAGTGATCATAACTCCCAGGTCCTTCTCCTCCTCCTCCTCTGATGCAGATACTCGGACTCCACCCATGTAGCACTCTGTCCTCGGATTCTTGGGTCCAATATGCATAACTTTGTATTTCTTGGCATTGAAGCCAAGCTGCCAGATCCTGGACTACCTCCCCAGCTTTTCCAGATCTTCCTATAATGTCCTGTATCCCTTCAGCTGTGTCCACTCTCCCACAGAGCTTGGTGTCATCCACGAATAGGCACATTTTACCCTTAATACCATCCCCAATGTCACTGATAAAGACACTGAACAATACAAGCCCCTGCACCGAGCATTGCAGGGCCCCACTGGTTAACTCTCTGGTGTCAGATAACTCTCCCCCCCACAACCAACCCCTGGGTTCTGTCCCTCAGCCAGTTTTCCACCCACCTGCCCATCTTTTCCTCAACCCTGAGATCCACCAACTTCCTGATCAACCTTTTGTGGGGCACAGAGTCAAAGGCCTTGCAGAAATCCAGATAGAGGATTAACACATCTCCACAATCTCCATGCCTACAACAAACTATCTCACCAGTCTAAATCCCCACTAAAACACATCTCACCAATTCCATACCCACTAACACATCTCACCAGTCTCCATGCACACAACACCACTTCACCAATCTCCACTCCCACTAAAAATCCATTTCCACTAAAACACTTCTCACGAATCTCCAGGTCCACAACACATCTCACCAATCTTCATGCCCACTAAAACACATTCACCAATCTCCATGCTGACAACACACATCTCACAAATCTCCACACCAACTAAAACACATCTCACCAATCTCCATGCCCACTAAAAAACATCTCCCCAATCTGTGCCCACCAAACTGCATCTTCTCAATCTTCATGCCCACAAAAACATACCTTCTCAATTTCCATACCCACTAAAACACATCTCACCAATCTTCATGCCCACTAAAACACATCTGCCCAATCTCCATGCCCACTAAAACAGAATCATTAATTTCCATATCCACTAAAACTAGGTACCTGCACTAATTTTATAGAAATAGAAACTGTTTAAAAATGTTCTAAATAATAAACTTGTTTAATTCTTTTAAAATGATGTTCCTTTTGATAATACTTGTTACAGTATATTGTTTGACTTATGTTTTTTGTTTGTTAATGCCAAACTGCAGTGTTGGCAATAGATTACCAATTTCTCAGATCTGTGTAGTTTGGCAGCCTGTTACTGAACACGTATCACTGCTGGAGAACCTGTCATTACTTATGTATATCTAATAATAGTTACAGATTTAAAACAGTTTGATAAATAGTTAATTAGAGATAAGACATTACAGATACATGGCTCTAAAAATTGTATTTTTCATAAAATAAATTCTAATTTGAAAATACAGAAATTGTCCAATTTACCATCTTTGATGTCATTTAATAGTGAGCACGGTAATCTGTAAACTTTACTTCATTAATAATTTGTTTTACAAAAACTAAATATCCCCAGTTTTTTTAAATTTACATTTTGATTAATGTCAAGAGATATTAAGCCTCAAAAATGGCTGAGTGGCTTTATTTTCCTATGAAAACCTCCATTAAGAGCTTCTGATTTTCATAACTTTATGTATGATATACACCTATTTCTGACTTCGGATGGCTAGATTTTAAAAACTATACAGAGTTCAGCTTGGTGACTACCATCATTGCAAAGGTCTTCTTGTCCTGAAAAATTGTGACACTGGTTGTGTATGTGTAACATGTATTGTTTTCAAGATATTTACATTTGTTTAGCATGTCTACTACAGTTTTTACTAAAAGAGAAAAACCTTGTCTGCTATTTGCAAGCGTATTTGCACACATGCCAAACAAAGCTAAATATCTTGAAAACTAGACAAGCCACACAAAAACAACCAGCCACAAAGCTGTTTCAGGACAAAAAGACCTTTACAATGAGGGTGGTCACCAAGTTGAACTCCTTATACTTTTAAAAAAAAAACATGTAAATCTGGTTAATTAGATGGCTATATTTTAAAAACCATACAGAGTTCAGCTTAGTGACTACCCTCATTGTAAAGGTCTTTTTGTCCTGAACAACTCAGTTGCTGGTTATTTGTTGTGTAGCTTATACAGTTTTCAAGATATTTAAATTTGTTTGGCATGCGTGCAATTGTGCTTAGAATTATGTACAGTGCAGGATAATTTTTATTTTATTTAAAAAAAATTATTTTATAACTTATATTTTGAGGATAGCAAATGCACCATGGAAGTTTTTGCAGTACTTTTTCCTAATTTTAATTAAAAGCATTCTAAGCTTTAATTTAATATAAAGACTAACAATGTTATTTCAAACAATTTATTAGGAATTGACATTTTTATGTAAAAAAGTGGCTTTTAAACAGTTATTTCACACATTTACTGACTATGTATGATATACATGATATGACTCTGCAGCCTAGAAAATATCAGTTACGTAAGAGCTTAACGTAACAGTAGATCTTCGAGACAGGTTCCCGCAGTAGGTCTTTACAAGTAGTACTGCACCAATGGCGTCAGGACCACACAGCAAAATTGTAGCTAGCAATCATCAGAGGGGACCACCCCGGCGTCAGGCGTCAGCATGACTATAAACAGGGGCAGTCCCCCGCCTGCCCTCCAGTTCTTTCGCTGGAGACCTCTAAAGAGGAAGCAGGAAGAAAAAGAAAAAGGAGTGAAAACTCCTGGGACCCTGAGCCCTGGATGAAACAAAGTTCTGGGAAGGGAATAAAGTGGAAAAAACACAGGAGCTGGGGGAAGGTGGGTAGGAAATCTAGACCTACCACAGGAACCTCTCTCGAAGATCTACTGTTACGGTAGGTTCTTACGTAACTGCTATATCTTACTTCGGAAGGGTTCCTGCAATAGATCTTTACAAGTAGGACTGAATGCCAAGCAGTCAACTGAAAAGGAGAAGTCAGAGACTAGGTTCCGGGAGGAGGAAAATGTCTGCCAACTACAGGTTGCTAACAACAAAAGTCCTTGCAGCACTGCTAGACCAAAGCCAGCCCTGCACCTAGAAGCAATGTCCAGACTGTAATGCTTCGTGAAAGTGTGGACGGAGGACCGAGTGGCCGCTGCGCATATGTCCACAGTGGACACATTCCTGAAAGAGACAGTAGAAGTGGCCAACCCCCTAGTTCAGTGGCCCTTGATTGTCCTCGGAAGGGGCTTCTCATACTTCTGGTAAATGTAGTGAATACAATTTGAGAGCCACCTAGACGAAGTCTGTTTTCAAATAGCATTACCCTGGCACTTGGGAGCACAGGCTTGCGAACCTCCTTAGTCCTTGAGATGTAATATCTCAAATTCCTGTACACATCAAGGGTGTGCAGGAGATACTCCTTCCTGTTGGAGTGTTATGGGTAAAACACTGGCAGTTCAACATTTTGATTTAGGGTGAATTCCAAAACTACTTTTGGAAGAAAGGAAGGATGGGGGAGCACTGTGGAGCCCGAGTGGAGTGGCAGCAAAAGTTAATAGCTCTCTTTGTGCAGATTACTAAACTTAAAAACACGATATCTGCAGCTAAAATGTTGAAGATCTGCTAACATATTCAGAAAGAGGAGCCAAGAATTAGTAAAATGGGCAATCCTCAGAAAGATCGTGGTGGTGGAACAGGAGGAAAATCAAGCGGCACCTCTCAGCCTTCCAGATCCGATTCTAATGCACAGGCCGCAAGCGAACCAACAATGAACGAGACCATTAACATCACTAGGGATGAAGATACAAAGATTAATTTCTCCATATCTGACCTGAATACAAAAACAGACTCCTTCGGGACTAAAGTTACAACTTTTAAGCTGACGGTGGATCATCTGAAAACTGAGTGTAGTGATATTAAGCAACAAATGGACACTGCCACAGCGGTGACCATGATGCTGACAAAGGAGAATGTACTCTTCAGGGCCAGATTATAAATGCTCGAAAGTCAGGCCCGATCCTCACATCTTCACATTCTCAGCCTCCCATAAGGGATTGAAGGAGATCATCCCTTTCTGTTTTTACAGGAATGGTTGGAAGAAAAACTTGTACCTGAAGGTCAGAAATTTCACGGCCTACAGAAGGCTTATCATATCACTCCTCAGGGCTACAGAGATCAGACCAATAGTCCACGTACGCTACTAGTGGTTACTGATGGTGTGGGGACCCGTGATAAGATTCTCTGGATGGCGTGACAAATGGGACCTCTTACTCAAGACGAAAAGACTGTTAATTTATTTCCTGGTATTAGTTATGCGACTCGGATGCGTCGCAAAAAATCTAATGGTGTACGTCAAAAGTTAAGGGAAGCCTCCATACCCCATGCGATAACTTACCCTAGCAGACTATGCATCGTCTACACGGGCAAGGTTTGGATCTTCACAGACCCCACAGAAGCTGGTAAATGGGTAGCCTGCATCTAACGAAACCACCAGATCAAGAAGAACTAAGCGGAGACGGACAGCAACGTTTTGGAGAGTGATGAGGTCGTTTAAACTAGGCTAAGTATAGCTCTATTTCTGTTATGCTTTGGCCCCTTACAAATGTCTCCAATCAGGAGTCAGAATTCGTAAGACCCACCACGGAACTTTAATTTCTTAATTTAGGCTCGTTGCATCTACACAAGTCTTCTTTGGACTTGAGAGAGGTGTTTAAAGTTCTCTCTCCAGCACTAAATTTTACTGGCTCATGCTCTAAAGCTGGACGCATATAACGGAGTCTACTTAGATATTCAGATTTATTATAATGTGACTATTTCGTGTTTGATTACAAGCTCCTTAATAGATGTATAATAAGAATCGATGGTCTTTATATGTAGCATTGGATGTAGAGAAGATTTATATAATATTTTAAGCTGTATAATCTGTTAAACTGTTCTAAATAGTTTTGCTGCCAAATGTGTATTCCAAGTTTTTTTTTTTTTTTTTTATCTCTTAAGGTTTTAGTTTGACACCATAAGCCCTGAACAGGGCACGCAAATGTTGGATTAATACATTGGACTTTAGCTCAACGAATTAGTCAAACTGCTCCTGGGCTTGATAAAACAGTAACGTTTGTAATAATTAAGTAAATAACTTTTAGATACACCTCAATGTGGTATCACAATATCATGGACTCACTTATCCTAGGATTAAGGAGGCTGAGACCTCCCAGTGATAACTCTCAGTTGTATATGGAATGTCTATGATACGGTCACGTTATTCTGTTATAAAACGACAAACTAATACAAATAAAGTACAAAAAAAAGAAAAGAAGGATCAGTCCGCAGAGCTACCTGGTCTCTGTGGAAAATTAAGTAAGGCTCTCTACAAAATAGAGCCTGAAGCTCTGAAACTCTTCGAGCTGAAGTGATAGCAACTAAATAGAGTTTTCCAAGAAATGTAATGCATACCACAACTTGCTGTCGGTTCAAACGGGGGGCAAAGTAAGTTTTTCTAAAATGAAATTAAGATGCCAGGGGGAACAGGATTCCGAACTGGAGGTCTGAGGTGAAGGATCCCCTTCAGGAAAATTCTGGAAACCTCTAGCTGAGCTAGGGTTTTGCCCTCCACCGGAAGGTGGTAGGCCGAAACTGCAGAGAGATGGAACTTCAGAGAATAACAACTGATGCCCAACTCTGACAGGTGCAAGAGGTACTCAAGGGCCTGCGAAGCTGAGCAGAAAAACAGGTCTAGGCCTTTGGTTGTGGCCCAGATCAAAAATCTTTTCCACTTCATAGCGTACGTGGATCTAGTGAATGGCTTCCTGGCCTCCACTATGACCTGAGCAATTCTAGAGGCGCCATAGTGAGAGATCGCTATGTCCAGAGGTGCCATGTATGAAGGTGGAGAGATTTGAGGCTCGGACATACCAGGGTGCCCTGTTCCTGGGACAGAAGGTCGTGAGAGAGAGGTAGAGGTACTGGGGACTCCATCACTAGCTGTTGCCGTGGGGGTACCATATCTGCCGAGGCCAAGGGGGGCAATGAGAATTATGTTTGCCCCCTCTGACTGTAGCTTCAGCAGAACCTTCTGTAGAATAGAAAAGGGAGGGAAAGCGTACAGAAAACTCCTTCTCAAAGATAGAGACAGTGCACCTCACCAAAAAACACCATGCCCCGGAACGAGCAGATAAAAGTTGGGTAGTTTTACATTGGATGGGGAGGCGAAGAGGTCTATTTCTGGCCAACCCCACTGAAGGAAGAGATCTTCCACTACCTCCTGCTTTAGTTCCCACTCGTGATACCCGAGTGACAGAGCGGCTGAGACTGTCCGCCAGGATGTTGTGAACACCTGGAACATGGACTGCTGTCAGATATAGGCCGTGCTGAACAGCCCAGTACCACACCCGCATCACTTCCCTGCAAAAGGGGTATGAACGGGTGCCTCCCTGCTTGTTGATATACCAGACCATTGCCATATTGTCGGCCTGGATGAGAAGTGTTCCCAGAACAAAGAGGGACTGAAATGCCTGGACAGCATAGAGCACTGCACTCGTCTCCAGGATGCTGATGTGAAAATTCTCCTCCATGGAAGACCATGTCCCTTGTGTTCGATGGTCTCCCAGGTGGGCCACCCCATCCATGGTTCAAGGCATCTGTTGTAAGAGTCATGGGGGGGTGGGGAGTGAAAAGGAACCCCCACCGAAAGGTTGGATGGATCCTGCCACCAGAGGAGATTCCTCTGTAGCCTGTTGGAGACCAGAACCTTCTGGTACATGTTGTCCAAGCACTGATCCCATTGGACCCAGAGGGACCACTAGGTCACCCTCATGTGCAGTCTGGCCAGTGCAACTGTGGGTATGGCTGCTGCCATCAGACCCAACAGTCGGAGGACAGAGCACGCTGGAGTCCGAGAGGAGGCCACCAGTGTTGCTTGAAGGATAAGATTTTCCGCCCTGTCTGTGGGAAGGAAAGCCCTGCCCTGGACCATCCCCAGAACTGCCCTATGAATTGGAGGCACTGGGAGGTGACAATTGAGACTTGGGGTAACTGACTGTAATGCCAGGTCTGGAGAAAAGGTCCCAGGTAAAGAAAAGGGACTCCTTCAGACTGTCCTGGGATGGAGCTGAAATCAGCCAGTCGTCCAGGTATGGGAACACATAGATGCCCTTGTGACACAAGGTCGCCGCTGCCACTGCTAGGCACTTGGTGATAACTTGAGGTGCCAAGGAGAGGCCAAAGGGAAGTGCCTTGAACTGAAAATGCTCTTCCTGGAAGGAGAATCTCAGAAAATGGTGGTGGGCTGGGAGGATTGGGATATGTAGGTACGCATCCTGCATATCCAGGGAACACAGCCAATTGTTTGATTGGAGTAGGGGGTAAGAGTCCCTGGAGGGTTAGCATGCGGAACCTCTTGTATTCTACGAAGAGGATGAGCATGCTGAGATCTAGGATGGGCCCGAGATCGCCCATCTTTTTGGGCACTAAGAAGAAATGTGAGTAAAAACCCCTTCCTATTTGCTCTGTTGGAACATGCTCTATGGCTGATTTTTGCAGTAGAGCTTGGATTTCCTGTAGGACCAAGCTTTGTTGGCCTGACGAAAAATGAGACTTGCCCAGAGGGTTGGTGGGTGATTTCCCCAGGAACTCTATCGAGTGACCTCTTGTGACTAGTTGTAGGACCCACACATCTGTGGTTACGGCTTTCCACCCTTCCAGGTGGAGGCTGAATCTTCTCCCCACTGGTTCCTCCGCTGAGGGGAGTGGCGTCTTGCCCCCCAGTGGCTGTCTTTGGGACCTTTGCCTGGGGAGTTTGAGTGCCGGAGCCAGGAGCCTGCTTATTTTGGCATCTGCCCTGGTTCTGTTTGTTCCATTTCCGTTACGGGTGACAAAAATTCTGCTCGGGTTTCTGACCCGAGCGACACATCGAGTGGACATCTCTCAGGGATTTGCCGCTTTCTTGTAGTTCAGTGATTATGTCTTTAGCATCACCACCGAACAGAATAGGACCCCTGAAAGGAGCGTCCAGAAGTGTGCTCTGTACATCTTATGCTAAACCTGCGAGACGGAGCCAGGCAAAGCACCTTAGACAGACGCCCGTAGCCATGCAGCGTCCCACCGAACTGACTGAGTTGTAGGCGGCTAGTAAAGCATGGCAGCAGGACAATTTGTTCAGCCTGATTTTGTCCAGAAGTTTGTTCCTGAGTTGTTCATCCGGTACTTCCTAGATGTCCTTTTCCAGGTCGGACAGGGTCGACTTCTAGATAGTCACCATGTGCGTTACGTAGATGAGTGAACATATGGCACAGGTAGAGGAGGTATAGACCTCGAGTCCATATTGGTCCATTTGTTTCAACTCCTTGTCAGGAGGAGAGGCACTGAGATGTTTGGGTTGGGCTGACCTATTGTGCGCTGCAGTGATGACATAGAGTCTGCCTTAGGTTGAGTGGTAAGGTGGTAAACCTCTTCCAGGGGATGTTAAGTCCTGTCAGCTTTCTTTGAAACCACAGGAATAGATGATGGCTGTTGCCAAATCATAGATGTCAGATTTTTATGTGGCCCCGTCCAAGGTGGGATGGGGAGGGGGTTCGCATTAACCAGGTCCAGATGCTCCGCAAGTCTTCTGCATTTTGGGTCCAATTTCTGGGATGCCCACCCGCAGGACCTTTGAATGGACCAAAGGAGCTCTGCGAAAGATGGATCCTCCGGGGCAGATTTAGGTAACTCCTTTGGCTGAGGCTCTATGGGAGAGTGGGGGTTCCGACAGGTCCCCCACGTCCGAATCCTCATCGGAGTCAGAGGATCCCAGTCTACTTGGCAAAGAAGTGGCACCTGGAACCGTCTCCGTGACTTTGGTCTCCAGAGAGCTGTCCAATGACAAAGCACCTGCATCCCTGTAGGAAACTCTGCTGGAAGGAGCAGGGTGTCCTGGTGGTACCCTATGGGACAGGGTAGCCCCGACTACCAGTTAGGGCTGACCCAACTCTTGGAGGAGTTGAGACGTGGCGTTCCACCAAGCTGGTAAGGATTCTTGGTGTTCCGGCTGAGGAGGTGGAGGAGGAGGTAGTGGAGTGTACCTTGGGTACCTCATAGGAAAAGAGGGGTAGCTAGGTGGTTGGAACCAGTAAGGGTACTGGTGAGCCTGACGCGGCGTCAAGTAACCTGGCATCTGAAGCACGTAGCCCGGCATCAGGACCCCCTAGTGTCAGGTACTGGGAAACTGCGCAATATGGAGCCAGGGTAGCAACCTGTAGGGCCCAATAGAGGGGGTGTGTAAGCTCCAGAGGGTGACGGTGCCAAGAGACCACTGAGGTATGGTCCGTTGGTGGGACAGAGGTAGAACCCCCCAAAGGTCCAGGAATATTCTGGTCAATCCCACCCTCAAGAGGATCTGGTGAGGGATCGGGCATCTGGTGCCTATCCGACAGCAGGGTGGAGACTGGCGAGGGGGGTAAGTCTGGAAGGGCTCCCGTCGACAGGTCTGCTGCAGAGGCAGAGGTCTCATGGATGTCCAATGTTAGGGGCTCCTGGGGATCAGGCCCAAAAATACAGGGTAGGGTCAGTGATTCCCCAGAGGGAGAGCCCTTGTGGGAAGGTGGGGAACCTGCAAGTTCACTCTTTCGAACGTTGGGGACCACAAGGGAGTCAGACGGGAGAGCAGTCACCATACAGTCATCGGGCAAGCCGGCGACCAACTTAGAGACGACAGTCTGGCGGGCATCGGAGAAGCTGACAGTCGACTTACAGACTACAGACAGGCTGGCAGAAGCCGGGAGGCTACAGTCAGGCTGACTGGCCTGCGCAGGGCCGGAGGGCGGCTTATCAGCCAAGCTGAGAGCAGGCACCACAACTACTTCCTCAGAAGAGGACCCCCCCGACCTCGGTGGGAGGCGGGGAATAAGGCGTCCAATCCACGGGAGTGGATGAAGGCCCAGGAGGTGGGTTACTCATGGAGGTGGAGGCCCCAGCTGAGATTATGTCGGCTGTCTGGCTGCTTTTCCTCTGAGGAGAACGGCTCCGCTCCTGCTGCTCGTTTTCCTCCTTTTCCTCTTCCAGGGCAGGTGACGATGATCGTTCCCTCAGCTCCTGGAGAGCTCTTTCCATTGATGCCAGTCGTCGTTTCAATAAATGGGCATCGAGGGTCCTCTGGCGACGGTTGCACATGGCCTGGCTGAAGGCCTGGCAGATAGAACAGTCTGCAGTCTGGTGTTTAGACCCCAAGCAGAGGATGCAGCAGGAGTGGTCATACCCATGTGGGATCTGTGCGCCGCACTTGGAGCACTTTTTCTTGGGCCGACAAGACGACATACAACGCTGATGGATGGAAAAAAAAAAAAAAAAGAAAAACTGACTTACCTTAGTAATGTTGTTTCTTCTAATGGAGTCCTGCCTTTCAACTGCCCTGGAGAACAAAGAGTTAACTTTCCATGACCAGCATGGAACGTTCAGCGTGAGCTCGGTTGAAGCCCCGTCTGCTGTTTTTTAAACTCCAACTGTCAGATCTTTACAAGCAATACTCACTAGAAGTTCTGTGTGGAAACTATAAAACTCACACTAGCCAACTGGCAACTAAATTTATTAAGCACGGGTTTTTGGTTTCAAAGCAAAGACTCAAGTCATGAAACCCAAAAAACAAAACACAACACACACCCAAAAGAAAGGAGGGTGAAAAATGGGGCACCTCTAGGGTGCTAACACTGCTCCTGCCCACCCACATCCCAAAAACCAGGTTCTGAGAGGGGAGGCGGGGGGGGGGGTCAGAATACAGCAAGATTCCATTAGAAGAAACAACATTATTAAGCTAAGTAATTTTTACTTCAAACAACATGAAGTCTTGCTGTATTCTGACTACTGCAGACTAACAAGCAGTACCTCCATGGAAGAGGGACAGAACCAACTTTGGGAATAGGCTCTGAAGTACTGCTGTGCCAAACCGAGCATCACTCCTAGCCTGGATATCCAGAGAGTAATGCTTGGTGAATGTATTGACTGTTTTCCAGGTGGCTGCCTGACAAATTTCTAAGATACGAATATCCCTGGCAGCAGCCAGGGAAGCAGCTGTACCTCTAGTAGAGAGAGCCCTCAGGCCTGAGAGTGGGGTTCTACCCAGTTTTTCATAGCAGAACTGTATACAAGACACAATCCACCTGGCAATAGATCTTTTAGTGGCAGGTTTGCCCTTACCAACTTCTCCATATGTGAAGAACAACTGGAAGGACTCAAACCTGTGACCCTTGGTGTGCTCTATGTAGTAGCTGAGGGCCCTTTTAACATCCAAGCTGTGCAGTCTCCTCTCTCCAGAGGAGGAATGGTCAGTGAAGAAAACAGGGAGAGACATAGACTGATTAAGGTGGAAATTTGAAACCACCTTAGGCAAAAACTTCCTGTTAGTTCGAAGGACAACTTTATCTCTATGGAAAGAGATGAAATCAGGCTCCACTGACAGGGCTTGCAATTCACTGATACACCTGGCAGAGGTAATGGCTACCAAGAACACAGTTTTCCAAGTCAAGTACTTAAGCCCTGCAGAGGACAAAGGCTCAAAGGGTGGTTGCATAAGCTGAGCAATGCAAACATTAAGGTCCCAAGCAGGAGCAGGGTCCCTAAAGGGAGGGATTGATGTGCAGCAATCCCTTGAAGAACTTAAAAAACACAGGATGGGCTGACAGAGGAGAGGGCTTGTCTACTGACAAGAAGGTAGAAACTG
This sequence comes from Neoceratodus forsteri, assembly GCA_016271365.2. Taxonomy (NCBI): domain Eukaryota; kingdom Metazoa; phylum Chordata; order Ceratodontiformes; family Ceratodontidae; genus Neoceratodus; species Neoceratodus forsteri. Next base: position 1,294,099,565 of record CM057454.1, on the reverse strand, counting down.
CTGCCAGATGCACTTTAAGTGTAGCTGGCCTAAGTCCCAAGCCATTAAGATGAACCATATAGTCCAGGACTGTAGGCAACCCAGTAGATTCTGGAGAAATATGCTTATTAGAGCACCAAATAGTGAACCTTTTCCATTTGGAGTTGTAAGTCTTTCTGGTGGAAGGCTTTCGAGAAGCATTAAGGATATCCAGAACCCCTTGGCAAAGGTGTAGATCAGCAAACTCTAGCTCTTCAAGAGCCATGCCTTGAGATTGAGAGATTTGAGGTTTGGATACCAAATCCTCCCCTGAGAGGATGTCAACAGGTTTTAATTCCTGGGAAGAGACAGGGGAAGGTGGACTGCTAAGGACAGCAACAGTGGGTACCAGAGCTGTCTGGCCCAGTCTGGAGCAATCAGAATCACTTTGCATTGTTGAGACCTGATCTTGACAAACACTTTCAACAGGAGAGGGAAGAGGGAAAAAGCATACAGAAATTTCCCTTCCCAATTCAGAATCAGAGCATCCAGGGGGACTGAGCCCAAGACTGGGGGTCTGCAACAAGAGAGAGGAAGTTGGTGATGGTCTGGGGCTGCAAAAAGATCTGTGGAGTGTCCATCTCGAGAAAATTACTTTCAAAATTAGGGGATCTAGGGTCCATTCGTGATGGCCCTGGGATATCCTGTTGAGAGCATCTGCTAGGACATTGTCCTTCCCTGGGAGGTGAACTGCTATCAGAGAGGTTTGCAGGGAATAGGCCAGAGACCACAACTTCATTGCTTCTGTGCACAAGGCCGCAGACCGAGTGTCTCCTTGCTTGTTGATGTACATTGTGGTGGTATTGTCTGTTCTGAAAACTTTTACAAATTTGGCAGTCTGAATCGAGGTGGTCAAACCCCAGACAATAAACACAGGTGGTGTGGGGATCAGCCTTAGCAAAGGCTTCCCCATACACACTGCAATGTTGAAACCCAGTGGGCCCGTGTTTTTTCTTGGGTTTCTGAGACATGGCCAATCCTATCCAAAACTTATCTTTTTTTTCGGCAATCCGCCAGGCAAGACACCCCTATCGGTTCCTAACCGTGTTACGGGTCTTGGAAAAAAACATAATTAAATGTTGTTGTTTTTTTTTAGAACCGATACGGACCAGTTACCACACTCTAATAAATTCAAAACTTTTTTTTTTTAAGACCAATCTGATCGGTTCAAACCGAACCAATCCCAAATTTACAAGTTCCACACAGAAACTAAATGTAAATCCTAGCTAGTACTCCCGGTACCACAGACAGAGACTTAAACCGACAGATTCGGTAGCAGAAATTCGGTAGAAACTGAGCGAAAAACGACACTTTGACCGACTTTTTTGAACTGGGCGGAACAGAAATCTCTGGAGCGACTGTTCAGTGAGGTAAGTAAAAAATCTGACGGTTGGAGTTTAAACAGCAGCAGACAGGGGCTACAACTGAGCTCGCGTTGAACGTTCCATGCTGGCCATGGAAAGTTAACTCTGTTCTCTGAGGCAGTTGAAAGGCAGGACCTAACTGCAATAGTCAGAATACAGCAAGACTTCATGTTGTTTGAAAAATGATAACTACTTGAAAAAATGTCGGGCGACAAGCTGTTTCACCACGAGGTCCAAGAATTCAGGTCGCAAGCGGTAAAGAACTGGAGGGCGGGCAGGGGACCGCCCCTATTTATAGTCGTGCTGACGTCCGTCACCTGATGCCGGGGGCGGTCCCCGCTGATTGCGGCGCAGTTGTTGATGGGGACTCCCCATTCGAGTCACATCACACCGGTGCTGCGTGAACTGCACTGGCTGCCTATTCGGTGGCTGATCACCTTCAATGTCAGACGTCTGACCTTTAAGGCCCTGCACGGACTGGGCCAGGGCTATCTGCAAGAGCTTCTCAAGCCTTACTGACCCGGACAACCTCTCCGCTCAACTGATGAGGGGTTGTTAGAGATTTCCAGGGGTATGGCTTAAAAAATCAGGGGCCCGTGCTTTTATGTATGCAGCCCTGACCCTGTGGAATTCTCTACCTCGTCAGACTCATGAGTGCACGACTGTGGAAAGCTTTAAGAGGGCCTTGAAGACCCATCTACTGCATCTTGCTTATGCTGATCAATTATACTTGGATTTGTTTTTATCGACTGTTGTATTTGAATTTTTTATTTACTGGATTTTATCTGTTTTAAAATTGTACTGTGCCTTGATTAAAGGAAGGTGCTTTATAAATAAAGCTATTATTATTATTGCTTGGTACAATTTTGCCATGCGATCCTGACGCCACAGGGTGCAGTCCTACTTGTAAAGACCTACTGCAGGAACCTTTTTGAAATAAGATTTGATAAATACTTTTAAGTCAATTTCATTCCTATGTGTGGCATGGTACGAAAGCAACAGCATGCCAAACTGACAGTGACTATTTCTGCTACACACTAGATTCCATTTCACGATGGCTCACTGCACTACAAACTTAGTGTATCACACTTTTTCAAATGATAAAACACTTGTTTTGTATTTTATTCGTCAATCTAATTAAACACACGTACATACTTTTATCTTAAGAAATAACTACTTTATAAAAAAAAAATTCACATCTGTTAAAAAAAAAAAATACACAGAAATTCACATCACAGACCAAAATCAGCACTAACTGCCAGTTCTACCTTACAGAATGCTGGTACGTAAAAAAAAAAAAAAAATCTCACCAATCTCCACGCCTGCTAAAACACATCTCCCCAATCTCCATGCCAACTAAAACCCATCTCACCAATTACCACACCCACTGAAACACATCTCAGCAATCAACATGACCACTAACACATCTCAGCAATCTCCACATTCCCTAACACATCGCACCAATCTCCATGCCAACTAAAACACATCTCACCAATCTCCATGCCTACTAAAACACAACTCACCAATCTCCATGCCTACTAAAACACATCTCACCAATCTCCATATCCACTAGCACATCTCCCCAATCTCCATGCCAACAACATCTCCATTTCCGTATCCACTAAAACACATCTCACCAATCTCCATACCCACTAACACATCTCCCCAATCTCCATGCCAACAACATCTCCATTTCCGTACCCACTAAAACACATCTCACCAATCTCCATACCCACTAACACATCTCCCCAATCTCCATGCCAACAACATCTCCATTTCCGTACCCACTAAAACACATCTCACCAATCTCCATGCCTACAATACATCTCAACAATCTAAATCCTCACTTAAACACATTTCACCAATTCTTACCCACTAACACATCTCACCAAATCTCCATGCCTATTAACACATCTCAACAATCTCCATGCCTACTAAAACACATCTCACCAATCTCCATGCTCACTACAACATATCTCACCAATCTCCATGCTCACTACAACATATCTCACCAATCTCCATGCTCACTACAACATATCTCACCAATCTCCATGCCCTCTAAATGTCACTATGTTGCTTCATACTGGGTTGCCCCCTCAGTGTATACCACTGTTCTTGTATGAACAACTGCACTGGCTTTCCTGGAATCCAGACACTCTTGTCATTTCATATTATGTTTTCCTTTTTACTCAGGGTTAGACCCACTGAGTAGACATTTGCACAGAGTGACAAGGATTAAACTGCATAATAAATCCCATAATAAAAATTTAAAATAGGTAAAATACACAATGTAAACAGTTAAACTCATATAAACGCAACATAAAAAATTACAAACATCAATCATACTGCTTCTCTTGGCTCTAAATCCTGGCTTGGTAAACTTCCCTATTGCCTATGTATCATGTTACAGCCATCTGGCAGCCAGGCCCACCTTCGTAAGATGGCAAGTGGGTAACAGGTTCCAGGTCCCCCGATGCAAACAACATTTTGGTCCGGCTACCTTTTACTATGGATTCCCATAGCTCTGCAATAGCTTACCAGTTTACTAAGAGAAATTACTACACCATGAAACCTACAGGGGTCTAAACAGAAGTTGCAGTTCCACTCCATGCATGCCTGTACTTGCCCTGGCTGACCTGATGTGCCTATATCTAACAGACTACAGCAAATGGTGTTCTGGCAACACACTTCATCTCTGCTCTCGGCTGCTTTGCACCTCGTTTTATTATCAAGGCATACATGAGTGCTTACTTGTGTAACTGGCAGACTTGCACTCTACAAACATTATTTAAAGTGTCTACACCCCACCAACATTTTTTTATCTGGATTGTATTTTAATTTCCTCCTCCACTACCCTCACCCCAAGTCGCCACTAAATACATTATTTGCTATCACCATCTTGCTTACCTGACTAAAATCAATAATGAATTGCTTTCCTCTTCACGTTTGAGGTAATACATTTGACCACGCTGAAATCTTCTCATCTTCACATGACATCTCAGTCAGAGAAGTTGATCATTCTCTGTCACTTCTGTCTTATATTAACTTATATTCCTTGTGCTCCCTGGTCGCACCTGTAAACCAGCTCCGGCTCAGTGTGCCTTTCCTGGTTAAACAATCTCCCCTTTCCCTATATTGGGGTTATTGCATGTAGAGTAGTAATGTTTCCTTGGCTCCTAGCGAGGATGTCTACCCTGTACCTCACTGCCAAGGCCAGGAACCCACAACCCACTTTCAGTCACATTAATTCATGGGGAGAGGGCAGCTGAGACTTGGCTAACCAAGACTATAATGTTACTTATACTCCGGTCTCACAAGATAACCTAGTACAGTGTCCCCTCTGTGCCATGTCTTTTCACTCTTCAAGGTTCACTCTGTATCAAGTTCCACATTACTCAGGGTCATCTTGGTACAATATCCTACATTCCTCATTACTCATTCTGCAGGGTCCATTCTCTTACTATGTTCAACATTCTTCACAGTACCTTGTACAGTACTCATGTTCCTCATTGTATCCCTCTGTACTAAGCCCCTCATTCAACAGGGTTCACTCTGTACTATCCAACATTCTTCACAGTATCTACCTGTACAATGTCCTCATTCTTCAATGTGTCCCCTCTGTATTAGTGCCTACCTATGTCTGACTATTTTCATAGTATCTACGCTGTACAACGTCCACATTACAGTGTGTCCCCTCTGTACTAAGTCCATCATTCTACAGGGACTACTTTATACTGTTTGCAACATTTTTCACAGTATCTACCATGGAAACCGAGAAACACAGACTGTCAGCAGAAAAGGACAGCCTAGCCCGCCCAGATGGTCCCTTCCTAATTTGTCTCCACACACCCCAACTGGTCTCTGGCAACCTTCCCTCCTCCCTGCCCATTTCCTAATACTCCCCTAACTCTACCCCATGCATGCTTAATAGAAACGTGCAATTTGTCTCCTGTACAATGTCCACATTTCTCACTGTGTCCCCTCCATACAATGTCCTCCATGCTACAGGGTCTACTATGTACAACGTCTAACATTCTTCCAGTATCTACCCTGTACAAGTCACTCAATCTACTGAGGCCACTCTGTACTATGTCTGACATTCTTCACAGTATCTACTCTGTACAATGTCCACGGTCCTCACTATGTCCCCTCTGTGCCACAGCCTTCATTCTACAGGGTCCACGCCATACTATGTCCAACATTCTTCACACTATCTACCCTGTATAACGTCCACATTCCTCAATGTGACCCCTTCGTACTAAGTCACTCAATCTACTGAGGTCACTCTGTACTATATCCCACATTCTTCACAGTATCTACCCTATACAACATCTCACATTCCTCACTGTGCCCCCTCCACACTAAATCACTCATTCTACAGTGTCAGTTCTGTACAATGTCCCACATTCTTCACAGTAACCACCCTATACAATGTCTCACATTCCTCACTGTGTCCCCTCCGTACTAAGCACACTGTACCACACAAGAGGCTGATAAACTTAAAGATCCTCAAAATTCCCATTTGGGGACTTCAGTAGGGGGTTAATGCAAGCCCTGGTGTGGAGAAACTAGAGGTGTGGTCTAGGGAGTGGCAGCTGGGTTTTTATGGCAAGAAATGCAAAGTCATCCACCTGGGACAAGGTAACCCGGGAACTGTGTATAAGATGGGTGGGGAGAGGTACTTCAAGTTACCAAGCAAGAGATGGACCTTGAGGTGATCATATCTGGTGATCTTAAATTGACAGGGCACTGTGTCAAGAAAGCAGACAAGGTGAGTCGGATATTGGAATGCATAGGGAGGGGTTCTCTAACAGGAGAAGGAAGGTGGTGTTTCCTCTGTGCCAGTCTCCCACCTGGAGTATGGTGTCCAGATCCAGAGGCAGCACCTTCACAAAGACATCAACAGCATGGACGTGGTCCAGAATAGGACTTCTAAAATGGTGCACGGTTTGCATGAGAAACCATATAAGGAGAGACTGTAGGAGTTTGGCATGTACTCCCAGGAAGAGAGGAGAGCAAGAGGGGACATGACTAAGATATAAGTACCTCACAGGGTGAGCACAGTGCAGGGGTGAGACTCTTTCACAGGAGGAGGAGCACCAGTACACGGGGGCATGGTATGAAGCTTGGGTGAGGGGTTAAGAGGGATGTGAGGAATACTTCTTCACAGAAAGTGTGGTAGGAGCCAGGAACAGACTGCCAGAAAAGGTGGTGGGGAGAAGACAGTAGGGAGCTTCATACATGCATGGGATAGGCACATGGCTATTATAAGCAGAGGTGACGAAGGGGCAACTACGACCAAGTAGGTTCCAGGGTGTAGTGTTATGGGAAATAGGGCAGACTTGATGGGCCTACCATTCCTTTTCTGCAGATACTTTCTATGTTTCTAAGTGCTTCATTCTACAAGGATCACTCTGTACTATATCTGACATTTTTCACAGTATCTACACCGTACAAAGTTAAAGTTCCTCACTGTGTCCACTCCATACCAAGTCTGTCATTCTACAGGGTTCACTCTACTATGTCAGACATTCTTCACAGACTCTATGTTGTACACTGTCTACATCCCTCACTGTGTCCCTCCATACAAAGCCCCTCATTCTACATGATCCACTCTGTACTATGTCTGACATTCTCCACAGTATCTACCCTGTACATTGTCCATGTTCCTCACAGTGTCTGCTCCATACTAAGTCACTCATTCAACAGGGTTCACATTGTACTATGTCCCACATACTTACAGTATCTACCTTGTACAATGGGCATGTTCCTGACTGTGTCCCCTTTGTGCTAAACCCCTCATTCTACAGGGTTCACTCTGTACTATGTCTGACTTTCTTCACAGTATCTACCCTGTACAACGTCCATGTTCCTCACAGTGTCCCCTCCGTACTAAGTCACTTGTTCAACATGGTTCATGATGTACTATGTCTCGTATACCCCCTTCCCCGGGCCGTGCCTGAAAATAGGCAAGATTTGTCTAGTGCACTTACCCGGTCAACAAAAGCTAAATAAATAAATAAAATATACTTTACAGTCTCTAATCTGTACAATAGGCATGCTCCTTACTATGTCCCCTCCATACCATATCCTTCACTCTACAGGGTCCACAATGTACAATGTTAGACATTCTTCACAGTATCCGCCCTGTACAATGTCCAAATTCCTCACTGTGGCCACTTCATACTAAGTCCCTCATGCCACAGGGAACACTCTGTACTATGTCCTACATTCTTCAGAATAGCTATCCTGTAAAATGTCCCATATTCCTCACTGTGTTGTTCCGTACCAGGTCACTCATTCTACGGGGTCTACTCTATACTATGACCCACAGTCCACACAGTATCTACCCTTTACATGTCCCGCATTCCTCACTGTATCCCCTCAGCATCAAAGGCGGTATTCCAATGGCCAAACTTCTATTTTGCTGCCGGTCTGCCTAGGGCAGCCTCGGAATAGGTTAGGCACAGCTTGCGAGCCTCACCACTACATTCTGCCATACACCACTGGTAGAAGAGCAGAGCCCTGCAAACACTGGGCGGGTACTTCACACTCCGAGTGCCTGATTTAAGTGAAACTCAGAAATTACCCTGGCCAGGAATTTCCTATGGGGGCGTAGGTTAATTTTATTCTTATGGAACACCAGATAAGGTGACTCCACAGATATGGAACTCACTCACTTGTCTGGCAAAGGTAATGGCAAATAAAAACGCGGTTTGCCACAAGTGCGAGAAAGGTCTATTCATTAGCTGTGACAGCACCTGCAGTATATCAACGGTGGAGGTGACTAATGCACCAGTAGGGAGAGGTGAACCGACCCTTTAAAGAAATGGCTAATTACTGACGAGTACCATGAAAGTACTTGCGCAATCGTGACTTTGCCCGCATAACGAGTAAAGATGGCAGCCAGGTGCACTTTAAGGGACATGGTTCGCAGCCCTGCCAGAGACAGAGATCAGAAGCAATCTAGCATGTGCAACATGGAGCAGGAGAGGGGCAGCCATCCTCGCTCCCTGAATCAAAATGGAAACTGTGTCTACTTGCAAGGGTTAAGTCTTGTGAGTTGACTCCTCCTGAGATGATTCTAACACCCTGGGAACATCCTCAGAAAGCCCCAGAGCCTAGAAAGTACAGCTACGTAAGAACTTACCCTAACAGCAGATCTTCGAGAGAGGCTCTTGCAGCAGGTAATTACATATAGGACTGACGCCGGCTGGCGTCAGGACCCCACGGAAAAATTTCTAGCTAGCAGTCTCTGGCAGGGATCGCCCCCATGTCAGGTGACCGGCATCAGGCGCATGTTGGTATAAAGGCGGGTCCCCGCTCCTTTTCCAGTTCTTTCCCACCAAGGCCAAAAGGTAGAGAGAGATGCGGATGTTTCCTTCCTGGAAAAGGAGCTGAAAAACTAAGGGGATGGAGGGCGGAAGAATTTACCTGCAAGAGCCTCCTCAAGATCTACTGTTACGGTAAGTTCTTACGTAACTGTACTATCTTACTTCGAGAGGGCTCTTGCAGTAGGTAATTACATACAGGACTAAGTCCCAAGCAGTCTGGAACAAAGAGAAGCACATGGGAGGAGGAAACCACTCATACAGAGATCCTCTGGCTGAAGAGGGCTCAAGAAAGGAGCCCTTGCAGAACAGGCAACCCGAAGCCAGCTCTGCGGTGAGAGGCAATGTCCAAACTGTAGTGTTTCGTAAAGGTATGGACAGAAGTCCAAGTTGCAGCTGCACAAATGTCAGCTGCTAACACATTCTTGAAACAAGCAGCAGGGGCCGCAACATCTCTGGTGGAGTGACCCCTGACCTGACCTGGCAAGGTCTTGTGATACTTGTCGTAGTAGAAAGTGATGAAATGAGCCAACCATTTGGACAAATATTGTTTGGAAACAGCGTTGCCCTCTCTTTTGCTGGCAAAATAAACAAATAGTTGGTCAGTCTTTCTGAGATCTTTCGTCCCTGTTGGTGTAGTATCTCAGAATCCGATGAATGTCCAGAGTATGTAAAAGATACTCCCCATGATTGGAGTGCTGTGCAAAAAATGCAGGCAGTTCAATGGACTGGTTCAACGTAGATTCCGCTACCTTAGGGAGAAACTTAGGATTGGTGCGCAGAGCCACATGTTCCTTATGGAAAATCAAATATGGAATTTTGTACATCAAGGCCTGAAGCTCGGTAATTCTTCGAGCAGAAGTAATGGCCACTAGGAAGAGAGTCTTCCATGAGAGGAACTTAAGGTCTGCTGAGGCTGCCGGCTCAAAGGGAGGCAGCGTAAGCTTCTCGAGAATGAAATTCAAATCCCAAGGAGGGGGGGCAGGAACCCGAATACGGGGTCTCAGATGGAGAACCCCTCGAAGAAAGGTCTTCGTGACCTCTAGCTGAGCAAAAGTTCTGTCCCCAAAGGGAATATGACAAGCAGCAAGAGCCGCCATGTGAACTTTCAAAGAGGAATGACCGAGACCCAGGTCAAAGAGAACACATGTAGTCCAGTAGCTGCCCGACAGGACAGAAGAAAGGCTCTAGGTCTTTGGAATAAGCCCAAATGGAGAACCATTTCCATTTCATGGCAGAAGTGGAACGAGTGGATGGCTTCCTGGCTTCCACCAAAATCTCTACCACTTGTGGGGAAACCCCAAAGCGGGCTTATGCTACATCTGCAGGAGCCATGCATGCAGCTGAAAGGACTTGAGGCCAGGATGGACCAGGGATCCCCGATCCTGGGTCAACAGTAGTCATGAAAGTGGAAGAGGAATCGGAGGTTCCTCTGAGGACTGTTGCAGTAGAGAGAACCAAACCTGCCTGGGCCAGAAGTGAGCGAAGAGAATCATATGGGCCCCCTCTGAGCTGAGCTTGTGCAGGATCCTCTGAATCAACGGAATTGGGGAAAAAGCATAGACGCATCTGCTCTTCCAGTCGAGAGACAGAGTATCTCTCCAGAGTCGCCTGCACCCTGGAACGAGCGAGCAAAAGGTGGGCAGTTTTGTGTTTAGAGGGGACGCGAACAGGTCGACCTGAGGGGTTCCCCAACATAGGAAGATGTCATCTGCCATTTCCTAATCCAATTCCCACCTCGTGAGGTTGTGCCGAGGATCAGGTCAAGTGATCTGCCAATGAATTCTCCACCCCCAGGACGTGGACTGCCATGAGGTGAAGGTTGTGGAGGGTCGCACATTCCCAGACCCGCATCGCTTCCCGACAAAGAGGGTAGGAATGGGTCCCACCTGTTTATTGAGGTACCAGACTACACTCATGTTGTCGGTCTGGACTGCCAGATGACCGGGAAGCAGAAAAGGGTGCAGTGCTTGAAGAGCGTACAACACTGCTCTGAGCTCGAGCACGTTGATGTGAAGCGTCTGCTCGAGTTTGGACCAAGAGTCCTGGGTCCGCTGGGATCCCAAATGGGCTCCCCAACCTTCGCCAGAGGCATCCGTTGTCAGCGTTTGGGAGGGAGGAGGAGGACAGAAGGGAACTCCCTGACAAAGATTCTCTGAACCAACCACCAGTGCAAAGCCCGAAGCATCGGGGTTGAGACTAGCACCTCTTGGTCCAGGTAGTCGACCAATTGATCCCACTGAGACCAAAGAGTCCACTGAGAGATTCTCATGTGGAACCGCACGCGTGGAATTGCAGCCGCCATGAGCCCCAGGAGGCGAAGGACCGACCTGGCGGTAACCCACCTGTGGGAGGACAGGTTGCTTGCCTGAGCCTGGAGGGTGGCCACCCTGTCTGGAGGCAGAAAGGCCATGCCAGTGGTCATGTCCAGAATCGCCCCAATAAACTGCAGGCGTTGTGATGGGATCAAATGGGATTTGGCCTGGTTGATGGTAATACCCAGGCTGGTAAAAACCTGCCTGGTAAGACAAATGGAACGCAGGAGTTCATAGAAACATAGAAACATAGAAGTTGACGGCAGATAAGGACCGCAAGGCCCATCCAGTCTGCCCATTTCTTTTTCTACCTTATAAATGTGCCATCAGCCTTTGCTCTGTCAGTGACCTATCTATTCATAGTCATTTGTATTGCTCCCTTATGCCTATCCCATGACTGTTTGAAGCCCTGCACTGTATTCATAGCCACCACTTCTTGTGGTAAGCCATTCCATGCATCTACCACCCTTTCTGTGAAAAAGAATTTCCTCACATTCCCCTTAATCGCCTCCTCTAATCTCATGCTGTGTCCTCTTGTCCTGCTATTTTTCTTATATTTAAACATGTTAGACTCTTTCATCTTGTTTATGCCCTTAAGGTGTTTAAATGTCTCGATCATATCACCTCTCTCCTCCTTTGCTCAAGGGTATACATATTGAGCTCCGTTAATCTGTCCTCATACGCCTTCTGATGCAGTCCCTGCACCATTTTGGTTGCCCTTCTGGACTGCCTCAATTTGGTTAATGTCCTTGTGAAGGTGTGGCCTCCAATACTGCACGCAGACTCCAGATGGGGCCTAACTAATGTCTTGTACAGAGGGATTATTACTCCCTCTTACACTTGTGATACCCCTACTAATACACCCTAACACCCCCTAGCCTTACCTACTGCTTTAGAGGTCTGCTTGATGATTTTAGGTCATCAGTGATGATGATGCCCAAGTCTCTTTCTTCCTTTGTGACTGCTAGCAACTCCTCCCAGCCTATAAGTGGCTTCAGGGTTTCTCTTCCCTATGTGCATGATTTTGCACTTCTTTGCATTAAATCCCAGTTGCCATTCTTCTGACCATTTTGCTAGTTTATCCAGATCTCTTCTCATTCTGCCCACCCCATCTGGATCATCTACTCTGTTGCAGATCTTGGTGTCATCTGCAAACAGACAAGCCTTACCCTCTAGTCCATCTGCGAGGTCACTAATGAAGATGTTGAATAGGACTGTCCCCAGGACTGATCCCTGAGGTACCCCACTTGTGACTTGCATCTCTTCTGACTGTATATCATTTACCACCACTCTCTGTTTTCTGCCAGTCAACCAGTTTGCCACCCAGTTGACCAACTTCTGACCACCCGAGCCTACCTAGCTTATTTATCAATCTTCTATGTGGAACAGTGTCAAAGCTTTGCTGGAAGTCAAGGTAGGCTTACATCAACTGCTCCCTTGGTCTACCACTCTGGTTACCCAGTCAAAGAAATCTATGAGACTAGTTTGACAGGACCTTCCTTTTGTAAACCCATGCTGTCTTGGATCCTGTGCCCCTATGGATTCCAGGTGTTGCACTATCCTTTCCTTAAGGAGTGCCTCCATAATCTTGCCCACTACTGAGGTAAGACTGACTGGTCTGTAGTTCCCGCCTCCTCCTGCTACCACTCTTGTGGAGCGGGATCACATAAACCCTTCTCCAGTCTTCTGGGACCTCTCCTGTGCTCAGAGACTCACTAAACAATTCTGCTAATGGCTCTGCTAGTTCCTCCTTTAGCTCCTTAAGTACCCTGGGATGTATGCCATCAGGTCCCATTGCCTTATCCACCCTGAGCTTAGCAAGCTCTGTAGGACCCTTTCTTTGTGAAGGAGTAGTGCTCACCTCCCTCCCCCTGTGTCCATGATGCTGAGCTGTGGGCCCTGCCCTACCTTCTCTTGTAAATACTGAGCAAAAGTATCTATTTAGGATAGATGCCTTTACAGGGTCCTCCTCCTCACATGCTCCCTTTTCTCCATTAAGCTTAGCAATACCCCCTCTGGACTTTCTCCTTTCACTAATGTATCTATAGAAAGCCTTGTCACCTTCTTTTACTGTTCGTGCTAGTGTTTCCTCAGTTTGGGACTTTGCCTGCCTTACTGCCTTCACTGCTTCCCTTAGGGCAGTTTCTCCCTGGATGGGGCCGCCAGGAGTCAATCATCCAGGTACGGGAAAACGTGAACTCCCTAAGTACACAGGTGGGCTGCCTCCATGGACAGGCATTTGGTGAATACTCGGGGAGCCGAGGAAAGACCAAATGGGAGGGCCCTGAACTGGTAGTGGTCCTCCTGGAAAGAAACCAGAGATATCTGCAGTGGGAAGGGCGGATAAGGATATGCAGGTATGCGTCCTGCATGTCCAGAGCACACAGCCACTGTCCCGGCCAAAGGAGGGGCAGGAGATTCTGCAGGGAGAGCATCCTGAACCTTTTGTACTCCACAAACCAATTCAGGGAGCTGAGGTCTAGAAGGGGCCTCACGTCTCCAGTCTTCTTGGGGACCAGGAAGAAAGGGGAGTAGAGACCCGTCCCACGAAGATGGGGAGGGACGGGTTCTATTGCCTCCTTCAACAGAAGGGAAATTTCTTCCTGAACCCTGAGATGATGTTCTGGGGAGTAAGACAACCTGGGGGGGGGGGGTTCTGGGAGGTTTCTGAAGAAACTCGATGGTGTGGCCCTCTGCTATGAGCTGGAGGACCCAAGAGTTGGAAGTGATCCTCTCCCAACCCGGCAGATGTAGGGAGAATCTCCCACCAACCGGTTCCTCTGGATCGAACAGAGGCTGTGGGAGAGGGAGGGAGGGAGTCAGGAGGTGTGAGGCAGCGCCGCGGCTGGAGGTCCCGCAGCCGGAGGGGCCCAGCGTTTGTTGGCCCGCTTTCCTTATGGTTTCGCCTTAGGTCGTGCGCGATGGTGAAAGGAACGACGCTGCGCTTGAGGGGCTCTGTACATTTATTTATTTTATTTATTTTAGCTTTTGTTGACCGGGTAAGTGCACTAGACAAATCCTGCCTATTTTCAGGCACGACCCGGGGGAGGGGGATACAGATGAATGTCAACTGACCTTGAACCAGATTAAGCTGTTGGTGGTATTTTTAGTGAATGGAATCAACCTCCTTGAGAGCAGTGCCCTTCTCTCGCAATCTGGTAATGATGTCCTTGACATCACCACCGAACAACATCGAGCCTCGGAAAGGGGCATCCTGGATGGCAGATTGCACTTCCAAGGCTAAATCTGACACCCGAAGCCAGGCATGTCGCCGCAGGCTCACGGCGAACGCTGAGCTTCATCCAGAAGCGTCCACCGCATCATAAGTAGCGCGCAGCATGTGCCTACTGGTCAAACATGCGGAGCGGACCAGGTCTGCCACTCCCTGTTTAGTATGTGACTGAGGAATGGAGTCCAACCTGGCTTCCACCTCGCTAAGGATAGCCTTCTGGTAATCCCCCACGTGAGCCACATAGTTCAAGGCTCTGATGCCCAGAGTGGAAGAATAGACCTTTTTGCCATACTGGTCCAGAAGGCGGGATTCCTTATCAGGCGAGGACAAGCTCAGGTGTTTCGGGTTAGTCGAACGGCCGTGGGCGGCGCTGATCATGACCGAATCAGCCTTGGGGTGTGACGTGAGAAAGTCAACCCCTTCAGGAGCCTGACACAGCCTATCCGCCTTCTGAGGAAGGGGGGCTAAAGCCGATGGTTGTTTCCAGATAGTGGAAATAAGGACAGCGTGAGGCTCAATCCAGGGTGGAACTAACATGGGAGCGTCCTCTGGCAAATCCAAATGGGCAGCTAGCTTCTGCCTCTGTGGATCCGGCCCCAAAGAGTTCCACTGATGAAGAGCCTGGATTTTTCTTGGCAACTCCCTAAACGAGGGATCCTCCGGAGGGGACTTCGGAGGAGTCCTGGATCTGGGCATGTCAGGAGTGTGAGGCTTGTCTGGATCGGAGCTGTCCTCAGAGTCCTCCAACGAGTCCAAAGAAGGAGACGAAGACCCCTCCCCACTCGGGGGAGGAACATGGCCCATAGGGGGCAAGGTGCCACCCCCCAACCTTAGACCCTGTAGTAGTGTCTCTGTGGTTGGGGGGGGAAGGAGGGGTCTCTCGCCCCCAGCAACTGGGACCTGGGACCGGGTCCATTGTCAGGAGATGGCTCTCCACCTCCCGGTGAGCTGAGCCTTGGCCTCAGCCCACCAAGAAGCCAGAGTCTCCCTCAGATCCACCGGCAGCTGAGAAGGCGGTGGGGGAGGGGGGAAACAAATCCTGGGGGTATCCGTAGGGCGAGTATCCGTAGCCTGACGGCAGGAAGCCCGGCATCGGATACGGCAGCATTGGGTACTGCGAGCCGGATAAGATGGTGTTGGATACGACAGCGTAAGATCCAGCACCAGCGGCTCTACCGGGGTAGAAGGTCCTGGAAGAGGCCCCTGCAGGCGGCCAGGCACAGGGGGCCCAGCGGGCGCCGAGTCCGCGCCGGGGTGATGTCCGCAGTGGATGCTGGCCGCGACGGGCGGCGCCAGAGGGTCCGGACGCCAGGGCCATTCGACCTACGGAGGGAGGCCTGATGGAGGTGCCAAGAGTCCCCAGCGGCGCCCGGGGAGGGCTGCAGTGATCCTGTGGGTCCAGCTGGAGAGACGCAGGAGCCTCAGACGGCAGCGGCGAAGGCTGTGGGAGCCAGCGCGCCAGATAAATCCAAAGTATCGGGCGAGGGCCCGCCGCCGCCGCTGCCGCATCGCTGGACGGGCTGGCGTGCTCTGACCGGGCGGGATCCGGGCGGCGTTGGAGGAGCTGACGCCTGAATGATCGGACCCAGTGCCCGAAGAAGGCCACGCAAGGGAGACAACCTTGATGGGCGGCTCGATGGCTGTGCGCTGCCCCGAAGGATCAAGCGGCTTAGCGGCCGGATCCGGGTGGATGTCGGAGGAGCCTACGCCCGACTTACCGGAGAAGCTTGAACCAGAAGGCCACGCAGGGGTGGCCTTACTGGGAGCGGAAGCCTCCTTTGTCCCGGAGGCTCCCAACCGGCCTGAGCGTGAACTAGCCAGAGGAACCGACGCCATCTCAGACACCACCAAGACGGCCGTCAGGGCACGGTCCCACGGAGGGGACGTTACCTGGCGGGCGGCAACTCTAGCAGAAGTCGCTGCAGCTGCAGATGAGGAGTCCAGGTCCCAGTGCTTCTCCTTCTTAAGGCCCTCGGGGAAGGTGGAAGCCTGTCGGAACTTTTTCAACTCTTTTTCCATGGAGGACATCATCTTCTTCTTTAGGATGTGGGCCTCCAGGGACTGCTGCCTTCTTCTGCGGGTAGCCGCGCTGAACTTCAGGCAGTGCTGACAGGAATCCACGGGGTGGTCGGGGCCTAGGCAGATGAGACACCGAGAATGGCCGTCCTTGTGCGGGAGTTGGGTGCCGCACGAGTCGCACTTGTTTTTGTGCTCGGACATGGTAGGGGATGACATACACGGCAGGTAAAAGAATCCTGAGGAATATATTAGAAAAATAGAAAAAAACGACAGTATAACTACCGGCGACTGACTGATGAGCAGTGGAACTTAACCGCAAGGCGCTGTCGAAAGCAAACGACGGGAAAGAACTGGAACACAGGCATGGGGGACCGCCCCTTTATACTGGCGTCTCCTGATGCCAGTCACCTGACGTGGAGGTGGTCCTCCGCCAGAGACTGCTAGCTAGAAATTTTTCCGTGGGGTCCTGACACCTGCCGGCTTCAGTCCTATATGTAATTACCTACTGCAAGAGCCCTCTCGAAGTAAGATATATAGTTACTCAGGAACCAGGCAGACAGGTACAAGGATTCCTGACCCAGGTGCTTGACTGCCCCCCTGGACCTCATCACCAGGTCTGGCGGGAGTGGATGCAATCATGGTGGTCTGCAGTCGAGACTAAGGAAGGGCGTGCATACTGCCCTGCTTGTTCAGGTAGAACATGGTGGCCATGCTCTCCGTGTTGACCAGGACCACTCAATCCCTCACCAGTGGTGTGAGTTCTGCCAGCTCTAGGCAAACTGTGCAGAATTTCAGCACACTGATGTACTGCCAAGTTTTGCTCAGAGACCAGAACACGTGCACTCTGTAATCAAGAAAATGCACATTCCAGCCTTCTAATAACATCTGTGATCATTGTAATGGAATACTCTGCATAGACAAACAGAATGCCCTCTGAAAGGTTCACTGGGGACAACTACTACTGCCCAAGCCACCTTGATTGGCTGATTTAGGGCTGCAAGTGATCTGGATCATTGGTACCCCAGCTCCCACTGGATTGGTCGCATGCACCAACAAAGACAGATGCCATTAAGTCTAAAGTTATAGGAAATTCTGAGCCTGATGTGATTGTCCAACCTGAAATGATTCTGCAAAGGGGGACTGGTCCTTTGCCCTGTCCAGAGGGAGATCTGCTCTGGCTTAGGAAGAATTTAGCTCTGCTCCAATGAACATGACCTCCTGCTTCAGAGCGAGTTCAGACTTGGTAAGTTTGACCAACAGGTTGAGATCCCAGAACATCTGGGTAGCAAGGTTCCTGGGCCGCTTCATGTTCTGCCTTAAGCTCCGGGTGATGAAAGAGTCGCTGAGGTATGGAAAGACCTTAATGCCTCTGCATTGGAGGGAGGCAGCTGCGACTGAAAGGCACTTAATGAACACCCTGGGTGCTGATGACAGGCTGAATGATATGACTCAGAACTAATACAGGGTTCCTTGCACCCAAAAGCAAAGTAACTGTCTTGTGCAATGGGCAGATGGGAATATGGAAATACATATCCTAGCGGTCAAGGGAGCAAAACCACGCTCCAGTCTTCAGTGACAGAATGATCCAATTCAGTGATACCATGCAAAACTTCAGACTGCGAATAAACTTGTTCAGGATTCGCAGGTCAAGGATGAAGTAACAGAACCCTCCCCCCATCTACTTTGGTACCTGCACAACTCTGTTTCCTACGACTGCCACTCGAGGAGCTAATAAATCTCACTCCTTAATGCGGGAAGAGACCCCAGCAAAAGTATGTTCTCCAATGGTGCTTGTAGCTGACAAGGGGGTCGAATTCCAAAGCTAATCCAATCCCATCATTTCCAGAATCCACTTGACTAAAGTATTAATATGGTACTGTGGCAGAAAGTGGGCGAGTCAGACCCTAACTGAGAGATGCCTCAGAGGTCAGAAGGTGGAGGAGATGGGACCTCTCATCCCATCAGTTCTTGCACTTGGAAGCGATCACCGAGGGCCTGCTTTGACCTCCAGATTTAATGAAGAGCTTGGCTGGAACTAGAGCCTCTGTTGCTACTGCCCTTGCAAGCCCTGGCAGAAGCAACAACAGAAGCTGGGATCTGTGGCTTAAATTTGGGCTGCTGCTTTGGATTATTTACCATCACAGAATCCCGAGTCACACCAAATTGCTTGATATGGACAAGATGGTCCTCAACCACAGGCCAAAAAGATCTGTCCCTGCAAAATGAGATCTACAACCCATTGCTGTATTTCCTGAGTGAAGAGTGAAACTCACAGCCAGATGCAGCAGCATCTGGACACCACTGTGTCTACTGCTCTGGTCAACACATCAGCCAAGTCAAAGCCAACTTGCAACTGGTGCGTGATCTCAGAGTTAACCAAAGATTTAGATTTCATGCAGATCTTGCTGGCTCTTGTTAGGGAGAAGGTTGTCCAGACTGGAAATCCCCTCAAAAAGCTTATGGTTATAATGAGCTATCAGTGCTGCATAGCTGGCCTGGCAAATGCCAAGGGGCACGGCAGTATACACCTTACAGCCAAGGTGGTCCTGTTTTTTGGACTCCTTGCCCAGGGGCTTGTTCAATCACCCTGCAGCTTCAGTATGCAGAACAATGCTTATGTCACTAGCCCCTCTGACCATAGATGCAACAAGAACTCAGGCAATCACCCAACTTGCAGTCCATACAGTGCAGTGGGGCCTAGCAGGAGGTCACATGTTGCCAGATAATGAGCCTTGGGCCAAGAACAACTGTGATGATTGGGAATATTACAATTGATGAGAAGTCCCACTCTAGGATGTTTAGCAGCAAGAGGTCTCCTCCTTCTGTACTGTACCTCCTCTAGCAGAGTGTACAGACACACAATATGCATTCCAGGATTGCAGTACATGAGGACTAATCTGCCGAAGGGGGTCTGTGGGTCTGCTAGCTGCCCTCCCATCGAAGGGAGGTTAGCAGGACGATTACCAATTCGAGTCCCAGTGCAGATACCATCAACCAACAAGGGGTATGGATCACTCTCTCCATCCACTATTGACAAGAAATGAGAGAGTCTGGATTAGAAGCCTTCAACAGAGCACCATCTACTGGTTGTGGAGGTGGGGACTCCACAAGTAGCAGTCACTGAGGCACAGAGGTGAGGCCACTGGACAAAAGTTTGGAGTCTGGGATGGGAGAGTTAGCCAAGGCCAGGTAGAGCCTACTGACAACTCGACTCTGGGCAAGTGCTCTATATGCTCACTACTGCCAGGATGCCCTCTCATACATGCAATGAGCTCAACATCGATGGCAGGAGCCAGACCGTAATGAGAAAGAACTCAACAATGACCAATGATATCAATGTCAAAAGCAAGACTAAGAGCAAAAGGGATGACATGATATGAGTACCCTGGGTGCCAATGCAGAGGTTACCTGGCTGCTGCTTAGTTTGGCTGCTTAGTCGGCCCCATCCCACCCTGCTTGGGATGAGCAGAGGTTAGTGTCAAAGTCTGACAGACAGTGAGTCGTCTTGACCCTTGATGGACTAGTCCTCCAGTTCGACTACCTAATCTGTGGAGCAGTACCTTCAGCTAGTCGGGCAAGAGTTCACTGGCAGACCAACGGGTTCTAGGCAGATTGGCCTCCTTAAGAGAATGACCAACCCAGAGGACCCTTTGGCAGTGCAGAACTTGAGTGGGTCCTCAACTAACAGCAGTCCCACAACCAGTTTTAACTCTTTTTCTTGTGCCTTTGTCATGGAGGCAGGGGCTCACCTTTGAAGGAATGGAGAGACCAAAGAAAGTTGTGGCACCCTTCATCTTTGTGAGGAGTGAGAAGGTCCACAGCATACTCCTTCTCCGTCATCATAAGGTCCTAGACTGAATCATCCTTGCCAGCCCCCTCCGCCACTTGGGTCTGCAATGGCACCAACTCCACAGTCACAGACAATCACCATGACATAGCTGGCTTGCCCTAGAGCAACTTCAACCAACGTTGGCTTGAGCACCAGTGGTTGCATGGCCTGGTTCATGCACCTCTTAAACCCAGCCCTCTTTATCTATTCCATGACAAATGTTCGACGAAGCAGGAATCTGATGAGCTGAACGGGACGAATCAAAACAAAGCTAAACTTCTACAGGAATCACTGCATAAGCATGGACAGTAGCAGAATTCCAGGAGCTGTAAAGGAGTAAACAAGTTATTTCCAGTGTTAGATCAGAGGGCAGCGAGGGCAGAGCCGCAGGCTCACATGGCTGAGTGGTATGAGGAGTCGAGCTTGAAGACTCTTCCGGTGACTAAGCATGCTCAGTGCAAGACGACCCAAGTGTGAATAGTGAACTGAATCCAGGTAGGTAGAAACCATTTTGCAAGACGACCGTAATTTTCCCCAATACAGTGTCTCTTTCTGTATCACGTTAACCACTGTTCATGACATAACACCATATATCACAATAGGTAGTGAAAAATTTAGTTTTTCAGTTCACTGCTCTTTCTTACAACACCCCTTTTTTTTTTTTATACAGTGCTGAGGGTCCCAAACCAGATGCCATAATATATTATGAAATCACTTTTTCAAGGTTATCGTACCATTAAAATGTTTGTATCCCGACACCCCACTCTGCCTAATGCCTCCTCATCTCTCCACAAAGAATCCGCTCTGCCTTACGACCCCTCTTTTCCTCATGCAGATGGGAGGTATGGGTTTATCCTGCATGCCTGGGCAAGGAACATGCACATGCAGTGACTGATGATGTAAATGCAGAATGAGGCTAAGCACGGCTGAATGACAACAAGCCACAAGAAATGGGGAAGACAATTCATGCAGCTGTGAGACTCTGCAACATACAAATTCATTTACAATAACATGGCACCACCTTTTTAGGCTTCACTCCTCGCTGCATGGAAAAGGGTAAAGGTGAAAAGTTAGAGGTTAATAGTACTGAAAGGAAACAAAGTTTGACTTTATTAGTAATTTACCACAAAGCAATGCCATGTGTAGAGAAAAGGGCATGCCATGCAAACAACCAGGGAATGCAGCAGCACCTCCCCCATAACACAGCAAAGGAAGCGGAGCCATTTAAAAGTAGCACACTAAGGGCCAATGCTGTGGAGGGCTGAGGCGCTGAATGCCATACCGGCAACCTGTGCTCAGGAACCAGCATGAGTTGCGGAGGTCGGTGGGGACAGAGAGGATTGAGCGTCCAACAACTGCTCTCCTCTCCTGGGGGTGGGGGGAAACAGTGTATCGCTCCATGACTGCCATCTGGTGGAAGCCGGGTGGTAGTGCCAGAGGCTAGAGTAGCTCAGGAGTAAGGGACACGGTTCAGTAGTACGTGCGTACTTCCACACACACTCACTTACGATCGCTACAGCAGGGGGGAAAATGGCAGTCTCGGGCCACATGAAGCCCTGCCTGACTGCCTTCACCCCGCTCTGCCACTGCAGCACTTTACTCCCGATCTGGACACAGAACTTCTGGGTTGGGGGGGGCGGCCCTCCTCTTTCCATCCCAGTCACGGGAGGGCAATCCGTGGGGGAATGGGGCTCAGCGGTACCGGTGGGTAGTAGCCGGGTGGAGGAGTCAGGGACAGGGCTAAAGCAGCCACACGAGACAAGCAGGAGCAACCAATCTTGCTAAAAAATATAAAAAGTAGCATACTGATTTTAAAAACAATTTATTCACTTCTGTAACAAGTTATTGACCTTGCCAAAAGACAATACATGTTTCTATTGTCTGAAATTTGTCAGGATTCTGGGGGAGGCGGGCCTTTGCAACCCCTCATCGAAGCCTGGATCATGGCGAGTCCTTTGATTTACAGATGTATTTTTCTCACCCCCAGTAGGCACTCCTGTATTCAGAGTTCCATATTTTTGCATTTCTTCCTAAAGGAATGCCATATCTGAAATCGAGGCTAAAAACCCAGCCACATTCAGAAGGGCACACGTGCCTCCACGAGCATGCATCCTCAGTGTCTGCCGTAGCCTCTGGGAGGGAGAAAAACCTAGGAGGAAAATGGAAAAGGGACCGGCTTCCCAAAGCCCTGCCACACTCCGCTGAGGGACACCTGGACGAGAGCCTTGGGGGAAGGGGGAATAGACCTCCCTCCCCTGGCCCTATCACGGAAGGAAAATCCACAGGGGACATAACACCCAGACTGAGGTAACAGGCCAGCCAACAGCACCTGGGAACAGGTCTGAACAAGTTGCCCGGTCAGCTCAGGAGCATAAAAACCTTTATTAATAAAAAACAATCACTTTTTCATGATCAGCTGTTTATGGACACACTGAGCTGCCCAGCACAACTGGAACAGAGGCTGTCTGTGTTAAGTGATCCTGACAAGGTACTCATTTCTGTAGTATATGGGCACAATAAGTTGTCCAGCAGAACTAGGACTGGAAAGGTCTATGTCCAGTGAATGTGAACGGTTAAGACTTGTTGCCATGTGGCACATCAAGTTGCCCAGTACAAACAGAACTGGAGCAGTCCATATCTTGTGCTCCTGAACGGTTAGACTAGTTTCCATATGAATGAAGCAGGGACCACAAATACGATGGACTTAGAATCATTTCAGACATTAGCTTCCTATGTTACTGTTATACACTGGGAGACGTGATGGACCTAGAGTCCCTTCTGACCTTATTTTACAATGCTACTATGTTACACTGTGCTGCCCAGCTGGGACTGGAGCTGTCCATGTCGAGTGTTTCTGAAAGATCAGACTCATTTCCATATGGGCACAATGAGTTGTCCAGCACAGCTGGAACTGTCCACCCGGTGGCCCTGAAAGGTTAGATTTGTTTGCATAGGAGCACAAGTTGCATAGCTGGGACTGAAGCTGTCAATTCTAAGGTCCTGAAAGATTAGACTAATTTCCATATGGGCATGCCGAGTGGCCCACTAAAACTGGGATGGTAGCTGTCCGTCTCTGGTGCGCCTGAAAAGTTGAGGCTTGTTTTTTTTTCATATTGGCACACTAAGTTGACCAGCATGATTAGGACTGTAGCTGTCCATGTACTGGGGTCCTGAAAAGTCAGACTCATTTGCATACGTGCACACTGAGCTACTGCGAACAACTGAGAGAGGAGCTGTCCCTTGTCCGGTGGTTCTGAAAGGTTAGACTAATTTCCACATGTGCACACTGAAGGGACCAGCACAGCTGGGACTACTTTGCACCCCTTCAGCACAACCAAGTGGCAACTTTCACACCTACCTCACAGTCAGTCGCTCTGTGTCAGGCCTGAGTGAAGCATCCAACACTGTCCGACGCAGGCCCGTCACAAAGGAAACTACAGGTCCAGCAACATGCCTGACGGGTATGCTACTTGAGCCCTGCATGAAGCGAGCTATGGTCTGGTACTGCACCTGACGGATCTGCTGCTTAGGCTATGTGTGATGCAAGACACCGGTCCTGTGCCATACCTGACAGGTCTGCTACTCCACACAGAGCCTGCAAACGATACAGCACAAGTTGTTCTATGTGTTGTTTTTCTTGTTTTGTTTTGTTTTTTAAGTAAGGAAATCACTTGCAAAAAAATACAGGTTACTCACCTGTAACAGGAGTTCTAGGAATGGTATATGTTGTTCATCCACACTGTCTGGCAGGTTTCTTGCCGCTTTAAATCTTGCCGGAAGGTCAAGCTGGCTCCTCCCACCCACCCGGATGGTAAAACTCTCGGCTCCGCCCCATGACGCCAGATCTGGCCCGCTGGATGCTCAGGTTGTGCGTCGAAGCCGAGGAGGTCGGGTAGGTCGTGTGGATGAACAACATATACCATTCCTAGAACTCCTGTTACAGGTGAGTAACCTGTATTTCTAGGGACATGGATATGTTGTTCATCCACACTGTCTGGCAGACTCCTAGCAGTTCTCCGGGAGGAGGGAGGCAAGGCGCACACCCCCTACTTAGGAAATAAAGACTGGAGAACCGAGGCCCCAAAACCAGCATCCCGGCGTGACTCAAGGTCGATGTGGTAATGGGTAATAAAGGTGTGTGCTGACTTCAGGTAGCAGCCCTGCAGATTTCCTGGATAGGGACGTCCCTGGAAGCAGCCACGATGCAGCAGTATGATGGGTAGAATGAGCTCTTATCCTCTGGGAGGCTCCATGCCCGCCAACTTGTAGCAGAGATCTATGCAGGAGGTGACCCACCTGCTTATCGTCCGCTTGGCTGCAGGTCTGCCAGGTGCGGCTTCAGCGTAGGTGACAAACAGCTGGCGAACCTCTCCCCGTATTTCAGCCGTGCGCTTCTTATAATAAGCGGGCGCCCTTCTATGGTCCAAAGTATGGAGCCTGTATTCGGCCTCCGAGGTGTGATTGGGGTAGAACACTGGCAGAGTCAACACCTGGTTAAGGTGAAACTCCGACACCACCTTCGGAAGGAATTTGGTGGGGCGCAGGACGACTTTGTCCTGTGGAAGACCAGGTAAGAGACTCGATGCAGGCGCTGGAGTTCTCCCATCCTTCTGGCTGACATGATAGCCACCAAGAAGGCGGTCTTCCACGACAGGTGAGAGAGTTCACACCTGTGCATTGGTTCGAATGGCTTGCCCATGAGCTTTGACAGTACCAGCAGTAAATCCCACGGAGGTGGAGGTTCTCGCACCGGAGGGGAACTGTGATCAAGGCCTTTGAAAAAGCGCCAGACCACCTTCTCCTGCGCCACCGACTGCTCCCCGGCCCGCGCCCGGTAAGCAGAGATGGCTGCCAGGTGCACCCTTAGGGTCGTCGACCTAAGCCCTTGACGAGAAAGGGACCATAAATAGTCCAAGATGCTTGCCAAAGGACAGGAGGAAGGGTCCAAGCCCTTGCCCTGACACCAAGTGGAAAATCTCTTCCATTTGAAGGCATAGCATTTCCTGGTTGACTCCTTACGGGACGCCTCAACAACATTGAGGACCTCGTCGGAAAGACCCAAGGCCTGGAACTCTAGCCGCTCAGGAACCAGGCCGTCAGGTGCAGGGATTGAAGGTCCGGATGGAACACCTTCCCCTGATTGACTGAGAGCAGGTCCGGGCGAGCTGGAAGCTGCCTCGGGAGCCTGGAGCTGAGGCTGAGGAGATCTGGGTACCAGAACTGGCAGGGCCAGTCTGGGGCTATCAGAATCACCTGTGCCTTGTCCCTCCTTGCTTTGGAAGCACCTTGTGAATCAAGGGAAATGGGGAAGGCGTAGAAGAGGCCGGGGTCCACGGCCTCGAGAAGGCATCCCCCTGCAGCGAGCCCTGTGGAGGGGGGCGGGCATGAAACAGCCTCAGCTTCGCGCTCTCCTTGGAGGCAAACAGGTCCACCTGAGGTGTGCCCCAGTGGGAGAACAGATCTTGTACTACCTCCGCAGGAGAGACCACTCATGAGATGCAGCTCCTATCCGGCTCAGGGCATCGGCCAGGGTGTTGGAGGCTCCTGCCACATGAATGGCTAGGAGATGCGCCTCCAGGCTGCGCACGAGTGACCAAATGCGGAGAGCTTCCTTGCATAGAAGCATGGAGCGCGTCCCGCCCTGGCGGGTTAGGTAGAACATGGTCGTGGTATTGTCCGTCTGGACTCGGACCACTTGACCCCGGAGAAACGGAGCAAAGGCGATGAGACCTAGGCGGACCGCTCGGAGCTCCAGCAGGTTGATGTGGCATCGGGACTCCCGGGGACCAGAGGCCGTGCGCCTGGTGTTCCCCCAGATGGGCACCCCAACCCATCAGAGAGCATCGGTCGATAGAGAGACCGTCGGCTCGGGGCAGACAAACGGGATGCCCTCCTGCAGATGAGATGGAACGGTCCACCACCGGAGAGCGTTCCACATCTCCTGGGTCACCATCACTAGCTGGTCCAATGGATCGCAGCGTTGTGACCACTGGCTGGCCAGTCCCCACTGAAGGGGGCGCATGTGCCAGCGTGCCCAACGGACCACGTTGGTACAGGCCGCCATGAGACCCAGGAGGCGCAGGAAGTCCCGGGCAGGGCGCAACTGCCCAACCAGAAATGATTGGGCAAAGGAGGTAAGAACCTCGGCCCTGTCCGCCGGGAGCCGTGCTCTGGCTCGAAGAGAGTCGAGCTCTGCCCCGATAAACAGAATCACCTGCTTCGGCTCGAGTTCCGACTTGGCCTCGTTGATAAGAAGGCCGACTCGAGAGCAAACCTGGAGGGCCAGATCTCTGGACCGCTCCACCCCCTGTCTGGAGGGGGCTGCTATCAGCCAATCGTCCAGGTAAGGGTACACCCGGACCCCTCGTCGCCGCAGGAAAGCTGTCACCACTGCAATGCATTTGGTGAAGACCCTGGGAGCTGGAGACAGGCCGAAGGGCATGGCTCGGAACTCGAAGAGGGATCCCTCCGCTCAGAAGCGAAGGAATCTCCGATGTGACGGACAGATAGGGACGTGAAAGAGCGCGTCCTGCAGGTCGAGAGCAGAACCACCGCCCGTATTCCAGGATGGTATTATCTGAGCCAGACTGACCATCCTGAAGGTTCGAGACCTTAGGAACTTGTTGTAGGTGTAGAGTGAGAATGGGCGCCAGCCCCGGTCTGTTTGAACCAGGAAGTACCTGGACACAAACCCGGGTCTGAGGGAGGGTCTCACACCTCCTGATCACCTCCTTTTGGAGGAGGAGAGCGATGTCGGCCCGACGAGCAGACAGTGAGGCTGTGGACCCCGAGGCCCCCCGAGGTACGACGGCTCTGAAGGGCGGAGCCTGCTCGAATTCTAGAGGCAGGCCTTTTCCCACCACCTCCAGTACCCACCTGTCCGTGGTAATAACGGACCAGGCGGAAAGGAAGTGCCGGAGCCGTCCCCCCACGGGGGGAACCTGGGGTGAGGTGACGGAGTTGGGGGGACACCCCTCAGCCGCACATTGGCAGGCTTGAGGAGGGACCCGCCGAGGGACCTCCTGGGCCTTTACCTCCCTGCTTCCTGTTGGAGGAAGCTCCGGGCTTGGGTTTGGGATGCCAAGCCCGAGCCTGCTGGCCCTGACGTTGCTGGGCTGGACGCGCCGGGCGCAGAAGGACGAAAGGGCTTAGGCTGTGGTTTGCGACCTTTGTCCTTCTGAGCGGAAGAGACAGAGTCCAAGGTAGCATTGGACTTCTCGATCCTCTGCAGGTGACCTTCCACCCCAGGGCCGAAGAGGTCAGTCCCCAAAAAGGGAACATCCGCCAACTTGTGCTGGGTATCCGAAGTAAAGGTGGATATCCTCAGCCAAGCCCGCCGAGGCATAGCGACTGCGGCCGCCACAGACCTGGCACATGAGTCCCCAATATCTAATGCAGTCTGGAGCTGCTGTTTGGCTACTGCCCTGCCCTGGTCCCACACCTGCCTGACCGTAGTCTGCAGATCCGCAGGAAGATGAGGGACGACCTCATCCAGGGAGCCCAACAGGGCATGAGAAAAATGTGCCATGAGGACGGCCGAACTGGCCTGGCGAAGGCCGAGAGAGGACGCAGCACAGACTTTTCGCCCGGCATAGTCAATTTCTTGGACTCCTTGTCGGGAGGTTTGTCCACATCCCTGGTGTTCCCGCGCGCTGAAAACGCTATCGGTAACCAACCCCTCAGCCGAGGGGTGTTCAAAACCGGAAGGGAACCGTAGGGACCGTGATACTTCCTGGCCATCCTGGCCAAGGCGCAGGACAGGAAGCAGGGCCAAGCAGAGCTCCAAGGCCGGACTTACTATGGCCTCGGCCACTGAAAGGCCTCGTGGGAATCCCTCGTCCAGAATCTCCGTGAGGGGATACCTGGCCCGTTTAGAAACGGGTTCAAGCTTCATCCCCGTGGACTCCGAGATGAGCCGAAGTAATCCTAGGAAGGACGAAGGGCTATCGTCCACTGACTGTCCTCCTGAGGACTCCAAGTCCATTCGCTTGGAGAAAAGGGAGGAATCATCCTCGGACTCGGAAGAGTCCTCAAAGAGCTGCCTCGGGCCTGAGCCACCCTCCACCTGCCGAGGTCTATCGGGAGTGAGGGTGACAGACAGCCTATGGGGCAGTCCCTGAACCGACCGAGAACTTTTGGTCGGAGCCCCAACTAACGGCTGTGGAGGCGGAGGTTCCACCGGAATCGGTGGGGCAGCTGGAATTGGCCGAACAACCGGCCTGGGAACAGGCTCCTCGGCTAGAACGAGGGGTTGTCTCGGCCGCTCCGGTGACAGCCACTTTATGGCCGGGGAAGACGACGGCGTCGGCTTATTCCTGGTCAGAAGGAGCTATTGCCCATGAGTTCCTCATACCTCCGGCGCAACTTGCGCGAAGCCTCCCTCGTCCAAGGAGGAGAAAGGAAGAAGCGGTGCCGCTTGCCAGCGGTGCGAGACCGAGACCGCCCTACGACGGGCGGGGATCGGCTGGACCACGGAGGCGTCGAGACCGAGACCGAGAACCTCGTGGGCCGAGGGGCGGTCGCGAGGAGGTGTCGGGAATCGGCACTTCCCTCGGTTGGACAATTCCACGAAGGCTCCAGAACCGAGGCGGAAACGAGCAGCCCGAGGGATCCTCAACTCCCACCGGGGGAACCGGGGAGAGGCGATTCTCAGCTTCTCCAGCCGACAACCCGTCCAACGGGTCGAGAAAAATCTCGACCGCGTCGACGGGAGTCTCGGTCAACTGGCCTGACGGGGACACCGTGAAACCAGTGGTCGAAGCCGAGGGGTCGACCGAAGTCGACGGCCAACAACTAGGGGAGAGGGATCTTTCCCGCTCCCAAGAGCGTCGACGGTGAGACTTACTCTTGTCTCTCTTTTTGGACCGAGAAAATGGTCCAGAAGAAGTTGGACCCTCACCTTTTGTCGAGAGGGTCAGACAAAGCTCCTTAAAAGAAGCCGAATAAGAGGCACCGAGAGATAGCGGGACAAATGCCGCAGCCGAGGTAGAAGCGGCCCGCGCCGCCTCCTCTTCGAGGGCGATCATCTGCTCGAGCTGATCCGCCGAGCCCGCCGCCGCGGACACCGCCGACCGGGCCTCTTGACTTAACCGGAGGAAATCTCTTCTCGGGACGCCCCAGTTGTAAACGGGCAGCATGGTCTTCGAGGACATGGGCGAAAGAAGGCACAGGTCGCAGGCCCTGCGGAGTGCGTGCTCAAGGCCCATACAGTAAACGCGTGAGTGCGGATCCGTCCGAGACATCTTCTGCCCACAAGAGCATTCATGGAAACCGAGTCGATGTGTCCATCGAGCTGAGGGAGAGAAGACCAAGTCTTTTAGCAAAACGCTTTTAATTTCTAAAATTCAAGAATTAGGAACCAGTCTTATACGCAGAGCGTTAAGGAGGGAACCTGAGCTTCCAAGCAGTAAGGAAGATCTGGCGTCATGGGGCGGAGCCGAGAGTTTTACCACCCAGGTGGGTGGGAGGAGCCAGCTTGAAGACCTTCCGGCAAGATTTAAAGCGGCAAGGAACCTGCCAGACAGTGTGGATGAACAACATATCCATGTCCCTAGAAACTACGTTACTGCATCTGTTAATGTCCATTCCCCGTAACCTACTCTAGTGACCCAAGGCCAAGCTAAACGTGGATCTTTTACTTACAAAAGGGGACCACAGGACCCTGTGCGAAGCAAGCTATCGGTCTGAACCTGCATCACAGGTCTGCTTCTCTATGTAGGACCCACAGGGACATGTGCCAAGCAAGGTACAGGTCCACGTTTTGCCCCACGGGTATGCTATTTTGTTAAGGAACACAAGACCCTGTGTGAAACAAGCTACAGGCTCACGGCACCCTCAATGCCATTCTCCCTAGACCTATTTATCTAGTTCTAAAAAGCTAAAAGATTGCTAGCTTCCACAACCTTATTAGCATCCACAACCTCAATGGAGAGGCTATTCCTCGTGCTGACCACCCCGAGTGTGAAATAATGCTTGTAATGCTTTCTCTTATCCTGCCCCCAATCAGCCTGAGTGAATATCCTCTACAACGTACACACATTTTCTGTTAGGACTGGAACAGCAAGCCACCAGGTGCCATGTTGTTCACTCTTGCACGTCAGGACAGCACCCCATGACAAATGCAGACCGGTAGAAAAAGGGCACGTACCCACAATACACAGAGCTTGACACCACTGCCACACCGTGAGAGATTTCTCTTTATTCTGCACACAGGTACCCAGTACTGTCTCCAGCAATTTCTTGAAAAGAATACCTTTCGGAACAGTCGGCTAATCTCAGTACATGGAGCAACAGAAGACGCATGCTTCCCTTCTGATGGAGACAGAGAAAAACTGAAGCTTTCTGGGTAACGCAGTTCCAAGGCAAAACCTCAGTCCCACTGTCTGCCGCAGATCGGGTGGCGTCAACCAAAAGATCCAGATGTGGACAACAGCTGCAGAATGCCTTGCTAAGTAACCATCTTCAGGAAAAGTAAGAGATGGGGGGAGAGGGACAGAGGGGGCCAAAGAGAGAATAATAGAAAGTAGCTTCATTGTATCCCAAGTCACTCACCAGTTTGCTTCCTTTTGGGGTTTCTGTTACCTCTGTAATAAAAATGAGAGAAAAAGACAATGATATAATGATTCTGAATGGACTACTGGGAGCATAAACAGATCAGATGTAACAGTTTCAGCTCAAATCTCCATGATGACTATTAAAACACCCCGCCCCCATTACACCCACCATCTAAGCATACCAGCTTCTGATTGGCATCTCTAATGTTGACCACAGCATCATTCTGAATACTGTGATGACACTCTATGATGCAGATTCCCAATCTTGCATTCACAAGCCCTGCTACAGATTCTGGCTCATGCACACACACTCTGCTACTGATTACTGGTCCTGCATTCACAGCTACTGCTACCGATTACTGACCCTTAGTTCATTAGCATCCCCTGCCACATATTCCAAATCCTGCATTCACACCCCCTGCTGCAGATTTCAAATCCTTAATTCACACCCCCTGCTGCAGATTCCAAATCCTGCATTCACACCCACTACTACGGATTCCAAATCCTGCATTCACCCTTACTACTACTAACTGAGCCAGCATTCATACCGATTGCAACCAATTTCAAATCCTCCATTTACACATCCTGCATATGCATATTCTGCTACTGATAACCGATCCTGCATTCATACACGCTGCTACTGATAAATTATCCTGCATTCACACCCACCACTGCAGATTCCAAATCCTGCAATCACACCTCCTTGTAGCTTAGTGTGGATCCTGAATTCACACCCACTGTTGCCAATTCTGAATCCTGCATTCACAAACCCTACTCTCGATTCTGGATCTTGCATCAACAAACCCTGATTATTCTGGATCCTGCATTCACACCCCGCTACTGATTCTGAACCATGTGCCAACACTGTTGCTAATTCTGGAGCATGTGTCAACCTCCTGTTGCTGATTCTGGACACTGCATTTGCACCCCAAAGCCGATTCTGGATTTATGCCCTACTGCTGATTCTGGACCCAGGCATCCACACCCTGCTGCTCATTCTAGACCCTGTATTCACATTCTGCTGAATGTGGATCATACATTCACAAACCCTGCTTCTGATTCCGGATCATGTATTCACAAACACTACTGATGATTCTGGATCTTGATATACCATGGTTTTTAACTGTTCCTGTTTGGTATGTACTATGCTGCTTTTTATTGAAATAAATATGATGGAATAACATTACCATCATTGTGGTTTATTGCCACTGGTGGGTGCTCAAATATTTTTTCATTTTGCTGATTCTGGATCCCGGATCCACACCCTGCCGCTGAGGAAGTATTCTGCATTCACAAATCATGCTGCTAAGCCTCGATCGTGGATTCATAAACCGTGCTGCCGAGTCTGGATCCTGCATATATACACACACACTGCTTCTGAGTCCTGCATTCACAAACCCTGCTGTTGGTTCTGGATCCTACATTAAATCCTGCTGGCGAATCTGGATCCTGCATTCATAAACCCTGTTACTGATTCCCAATTCAACATCAAATAACCCCTGCTGGTGTGTATACAGCAACAGGAGGTGTGAATGCAGGATCAGTAATCAGTAGGCAATACCAAATCCTGCATTAACACCAACTGCTGCCAATTCTCACTAATGCACTCATACCCCGTACTACTGATTGATTCTGCATTCACCCCCCCAATGCTGATACTAGATCCTGCATTCACTCCCCCGCCATTACCAATTCCAGATATTGCATCCACACCCCTTAGTACTGATTCCAGGTACTATATTAATACATACTGCTACTGATACTAGATACTGCATTCGCAACCCTTGGTACTGATTCCAGATACTACATTCACACTCACTGCTGCTGATAACTGATGCTGCGCTCATAACCACTGCTACTAATACTAGATACATCATTTACAACCCTTGGTACTGATTCCAGAAAATGCATTCACACCTCCTTGTACTGATTCCAGATCCTGCATGTACACTACTTTGTACGGATTCCAGATCCTGCATTCACACACCCTGCTACTGATTCCAGATCCTGCATTTTCACCCCCTCATACTGATTTCAGATACTGCATTCACACTAACTGTTCCCATACAGTCATGTCTGCCTACTGCAATCTCATCTGTCCTGCCACGTTCCTGACTCACAAACTGCGCCAATCGCAATGTACAAGGGAGGGATTCTTTTACAATAAAGTTTTTCATTTTGTTACTTGTAACAACCCCGTCCTAACAGAATGGGCAGGTGTTTTATTGTTGTGGCCAGCAGAGAGAGGAAGAGATGCCTAGGCATCACCCTTATGGGAACAGATGGTTTGGTAGCAGCTTAAGCAGTATACAGGCAGAATGCCCTTGTGACACCGTGCCGAGATTAGAGAGGAAAGGGAAGCAGGAATAAGGGGACTTCAAGTCCCAGGTACCATAGTCAGGGTAGATCTCCGGACACAGGCAGGGGGATCAGTCATGCCCCCTGAAAATGGATGCCCACAGAGGGAAGCTGCAGGTATTGCCAGCAAGGTGCTGGGTGCCAGGAGCCCCGCGTATGTCTGGAGGGGTGGGTACAAACTGAGTTTCACCAGGTGACCGGCTACAGGACTGAGCACTGAGGCACAGGGGATCCTGTTGCTCAGTCCCACCTGGAAGCCATGCTGCCCTCAACGACTGAGGGTGGCACGAGGTCTGGAGATACCACAATGAGGTGAAGGAATCGAGGAACACTGCTGGAGTCCAGAAAACCACCAGTAAGGGTCCCAGACATCCAATGTCCCCATTCCCCACCTGCTAGTACTTCTGCATGCAGAAGCTGATGTTTGCCTATAGCAGGGACATGTAGAGGGATCACTGGGAGGGTCTGGGAACCCTCAAGGGGTTCTTCATGACGACTTTCTGGCCTGTTACAGATTCCCCCAAAGAACTAAAAGGGCATCCAAGAAAAGGGGGTGACCCTTAGATGCTGTGGTGGAGACAATCAAGCACCACAGAGGAGGGTGAAGCAGGGACTGTCGATTCAAGCCAGCAGATGAAAGGTAGGACACTGCATCTCCACAAAAGGGTTATGGAAGGGAACCCACAAAATCGCTGAAGGTGTCCATCGGTCTGTCTTCCGTAATGTCATTCCAAGGGTGAGTTGCAGGGAGCAGCTGGTGTGCACTGAGGCATGATGTGGACGAGGACCAGCCGCCCAGCTGACATCAGAGAAATGAGAGAGCACTAAGGCATAATGAGGGGAATGCAAGCCCTGCACAGACTCCTCCAAAATAGATCGCCCTGAACAATGGACGCCAACCAGTTGCACTGTATGTGTAAAGCTCAGTGAAATAACATGGAGAAGCAGCACCCACAGACAAGACAGATATTGTAGAATTCCAATGTAGCTGGAGACAGGGAACCCCCAGGTTCATTGTTGCCCCAGAAGTGTGGCTAGATCAGCAGTGCTGGTTGGTCCAGATAACCACAATGGGACAGAGCGAGTCCAGGTGTTGGTGATAAGGAGCACCGCAACAAGAGCTTCTCAAGAAAGCTTTTGGAACTACCATAATGAAGTATATCAGACAACAGATTATGGTCCTCAGGCCAGCAACTTGTGCTCTGTACAAATGAACTTTGTAGGAAGGGGGGGATGGACCGGGACTGCTCTCCCTCTCACCCACTGGCGCAAAACAGAGACCCACATGGGGAGGCGTGGAGATGGGGCTTCCATGCAGAGAGGGTAGAGCTACTGTCTCATGCGCTATCCTTGTGGTGCTGCAGAACAGTGCAAGCACAGACTAGTGGGCTGGTGGCCAGGTCCCAGACCAATCTCTGACTCCAGCCGCTGTCATGGTTATGAATCAGTACAACACCCAATGAATGTACACATAGGTTTGTAAGCCATAGCCCACCACTGTATAAATAGGTGAGAGCCATGTTGAGGCGCTCTATGCAACAGAAGGGGAGGAGCATGTAATCTGCTCAAAGTACCTACCCACCACATGTGGGGGGATCTGGGGGCCTCGTTTGGGGAGGTCCTCCGTGGGAAAGGGGGTAAGGGATGAGAGGGAGGGACAGACAGGTGGGCAGATCTAAGTTTGGGGGATGCCCAGCCTTGTTTCACAAGCTGCAGAACACAGATGTTTAGCTTGACAACTCACCGTACAGTGGTCCACAAGAGGTGGTTTAGCTCACCTCATTATCCGTTTAAATACAAAGGGTTACTTAATGTCTACGTGTATACCTATGGGAAGTTCATTAAAAGAAGAGGAGCTG
Organism: Neoceratodus forsteri; assembly: GCA_016271365.2. NCBI lineage: Eukaryota > Metazoa > Chordata > Ceratodontiformes > Ceratodontidae > Neoceratodus > Neoceratodus forsteri. The sequence goes on along the minus strand of CM057454.1, from coordinate 1,294,064,687 downwards.
TAAGGATGAGATAGTCCGGTTAAATGGGAAGGGGGGGTGCTCAGACAGGGGAGTGGACCAGGTGGCGGCACTTCACGAATACTCCTGTTCGGTGTTCACCAGAGAAAAGGATGGGTCTATGCCAAAAGGGAAGAGAGGGATGGGAACGGGAGGCACAGGGGTAACAGATGGGGTAATTCCGGTGGATAGGGTTTTAAAGGGCCTTAAAGCCCTGTGGGTGTACAAGGCCCCAGGACCAGATGGAGTACATCCAAGAGTCCTGAGACAGTTAGCAGAGGTCTTGACGGACCCACTGGCAAAAATGTTCAACACCTCACAGGAGACAGGATGCGTGCCCCTGGACTGGAGTATGGCTCATGTGGTGCCTCTCCACAAGAGTGGTCCTAGAGACGAGACAAGTAACTATAGACCGGTCAGCCTTTCCTCCACTGTGGTGAAGTTAATGGAGACCATTCTAAAAAACAGATTAGCGACCTTTCTGGATAATAATGGTCTCCAGAATGAAAGACAACATGGGTTTGTCTCGGTAAGATCCTGTCAAACCAACCTAATTGACTTTTTCCATTGGATCACAAGGGCACTCAACAGGGGCCATGCCGTGGGTGTCCCGTATCTGGACTTCAGCAAAGCCTTCGATTCAGTGCCACATGGAAGGCTGCTAGGCAAACTGATGAACCCGGGGGCCAGGGAGAAACTAGTGTGGTAGATCAGGAGCTGGCTGCAGAACAGACAGCAGAAGGTAGTTGTAAGGTGGAGACCTCAAAGCTAAAACCTGTAACCAGTGGGGTACCGCAGAGCTCAGTGCTCGGACCAGTGTTATTCAAAATCTTTACCAGGGACATAGTAGAAGGGATCAATAATAATAATAATACATTTATTTATATAGTGCTATATCTATAAATATTAAAGTGCTATATAATTTTCTAAAAACACTACTCAAACACAACAGTTCAAAAACAATGCACAAATAAAAACAGAACAGTTAAAAAAACTAAATGTGCAATTCAATATATTAAAACTCCGGGAAGGCACATAAAAACAGGTGTGTTTGTAGAGTGATTTTAAAGCTCTCCACTGTCTGACACTCCCATAACCAACGAGCTAGAGAATTCCACAGGGAGGGAGCAAAAAAGGGCAAAAACCCGCACTCCCAAGGTCTTCAATCGCACCCTGGGAATCTCTAGCAATCCCTCGTCAGTTGAGCGGTGCAGTCTGAGGGAGCAGTAGGGACTCAAGCTATTGTAGGTAACTCAGACCAGAACCTTGTAGGGCTCTAAAAGTCAGCAAGCCAACTTTAAAGGTGATCCACCACTGAACAGGCAGCCAGTGCAGAGCACGCAGCACAGGTGAAATATGACTGGATCGCGTTGACCCAAACAATAACCTGGCCGCAGTGTTCTGCACTAGCTGCAAGTGGCAGATATCAACCCCTGGAAGCCCTAGGTATAGGGAGTTACTGTAGTCAAGGTGTGAGGTCACAAATGAATGGACTAAGGTTGAAAGGAAGCTGGACAGAACAAGGTGCTTGATCCGGGCGATGTTCCTCCGATGATAAAGAGAGGACTTGACCACAGCTGACACCTGTGAACGAAGTGTCAGACCATCGTCAAATATCACCCCCAGATTCTGCACCTGTTCAGAGGTCAGGAGCTGGGAACCCCCGAGCCTAAGCCCAGATGGCCACCTTACCTCAAACCCCCCTATCCGGCGGCCTGATCCACCACTAACACTTCCGTCTTGTCAGAGTTCAATCTCAACCAACTGGAATTCATCCAGTCTTGGATTTCATCGAGACAGTTAGAAAAGACAGAGAGCGCATAATCCTGGTCGGGCACAAAAGACAGGTACAGCTGAGTATTATCTGCATAACAGCGAAAACTTAGTCCGTACCATATAACAATGTCTCCTAGTGGGAGCATATACACCACGAACAACATGGGGGACAACACCGAACCCTGCGGAACCCCACAAGACAGGGAGTAGGCGGCAGATGAAAAAAATCCCTGAGACTACCCTCTGCAACCTGCCCATGAGGAAGGAATGGAACCATCTGAGGACTGTACCAGACAAGCCACAAATGAACTGAAGGCGATCAAGACATACCCCATGGTCCACGGTGTCAAAAGCTGAAGAGAGATCCAGAAAGACCAGGATGGAGCGTCGCTTCTGGTCTCTAGCCATCAGGAGATCACTGAGTACCTGAACCAGAGCGGTCTCAGTACTATGTCTCTTACGGAAACCAGACTGGAGAGGATCATAGATAGCATGGATGGTAAGATGGTCCTCTAGCTGTTGGGCAACAACTTTCTCAATAACCTTCCTTATAAAGGGAAGGTCAGAGAGGGGTCTGTAATTTGCAGGAGAATCTGAGTCAAGAGATAGTTTCTTGAGAAGGGGGGTAACCACAGCCTCTTTCAAGGAGCTGGGAAACTCCCCTGACTATAATGAGCACCAGATTAACTCTGCTAGAACCGAGCCGATCACATCAACACACCCCATTAAGAGGCGAGTCGGGCCCAGATCTAATATACAGCAAATTGGGCGCACACTCCGGAGAAGCCGCATGATATCATCAATCCCCAGTCGGTCAAAATCAGCCCAACAAAATGGGGGAGTCGTGTCCTCGCTCCAACCACCACTAGCCCCCATAGAGTGTGAGAAGCGAATCTCCGACCTGATGTCGGCAACCTTATAAGCAAAGAAGGGAGCAAACTCGTCGCACTCCACTTGCGACAAGGCTTTCCGAACTTGAAGACAGGCTGGATTGCTCAGTCTGTCCACGGTTTGGAACGGCTGAGCTGGTTGGTTCTGTGCTGTAGCAATCTCCCTGGACAGGAATTCTGCCCTCTTGCGGGAGATTTCTAACTGATAGAATCTATAATGTTCCATCAGTCTAATCTTGTCAGCATCTAAGCTGGATCTACGCCAAGTACACGCAAGCCTTCGCCCTCCCACTTCATCCCCCTCAAAGCCCCATCAAACCATAGAGACCTGGGGCAGACAGTGAGCGGGCGAACACAGAAGGGAGCGAGGGTATCCAGAGCTTCCTCCACTGCTCAGTTAAAAGCCTGGAGCAGATTCTCCAGACCCCCGCCTGCATCGGGAATTCCCGACAGGTCTAACACCACCGAAAGGTTATCAGGAGTCAAACCCCGTAAAGGGCGGTATCAGACCATTTCCACAGGGGCAGGCCTATAAGGGGGAGCCAAGAAATTTAACTTGATGGTGTGACAGTCGGACCATCCGACAGGTTCCACCACCAAATCGGAGGCCTCTAACCCTAGGAGTAAAACCAGGTCCAATGAGTGGCCATAATTATGAGTCGCAGAGGAAACAACCTGTGTGAAGCCCAAAGAACTCATAAGTTGGAGAAAGTCTTGTCCAAAACTGCGAGAGTTCATCGTTGATCCAAGCACTGAAGTTCCCCAGTACCAACAGCCTGGGGAACTCCAACACCATGTCGACAATGAAGTCCGCGACTTCCTGCAAAAATTGATTCTCGCCACCTGGTGGACAGCAGACGAGAACAATTTTGCACCCCACACCTGCGGCTACAGTACACTCAAAGGATCTTGTGCCCTCAAATGACACATCAGCAAGACCCAACTCTGATTTAAAACAAATTGCTACACCCCCGGCCCTGCGACCCGACCTCTCTCGGTGTATCACCGAGAAGCCGGATGGAATCGTGGACTCCAGAATGGGACCAGCATTTCCATCCAGCCAGGTCTCGGTGATGCATGCCAGATCAGGTGGTCCAACAAGATCAGCTAAAATAGCTGACTTGTTTCTAATAGAGCTGGCATTGCACAACACCATGTGGGTTGGGTGAGAAACCAGAGCAGTCCAAGGTACCGACCCATTTAACATGGAGCCCTTGGGTATGGGCACTAAACAAGGAGGCCCTCATTCTGTGCACCATTTCGCCCCAGGGCGTCTTTCTGTTCCCATCAATTAATTCGGTCAGCCACTTGCCCCCCCTCCCCGTCCCCACCCTTCTCCAAGAGTAAGACTAGCCAATTGATCGACAACACAAAGATCTGTGCGACAATGGACTGTGAAGAAGGGGCAAGAACTCAGGGAGGATCTGGCAAAACTCGAGCTTTGGTCAGGTATATGGCAGTTTGGGTTTAACACTAAGAAGTGCAAGGTCATGCACCTAGGAGCCAGAAACCCCAGGACTAACTAGTGGCTGGGGGGGGAGTGAAGATATGTGTTTTAGAGAAGGAAAAGGACCTAGGGGTGCTAGTCACAGGGGACATGAAGCTTTCAATGCAGTGCCATAGACCAGCAGCAAGAGCTAACCAAATGCTGGGCTGCACAGCCAGAGAAATCACCTCTAGGAAGGAGGAAGTCATAATGCCACTGTACAGGTCACTAGTGAGACCACACTTGGGAGTACTGTGTGCGGTTATGGTGCCCCTACTTAAAAAAAGAATGTCAAGTTACTGTAGGGGGTGCAGTATAGGTCGACAAAGATGATCCTAGGACTTGGGGGAACCCTATGAGGAAAGATTGAGGGAGCTCAACATGTATTCTCTGGAAGATAGGAGGGAGAGGGAGGTAATAATAGAGACCTTCAAATACTTAAAAGGTATAACTAGGGTTAGTACAGAGGGCTTGTTCCGCTTAAAGGGAGGGAGGGTCATGAGGGGGCACAGTCAGAAACTGGAGGGGGGGAACATTCAGGACAGAAATGAGGAGACACTGTACAGAAAGGGTGGTAGCAGGGTGGAACAAATGACTGGAGGTGGTGACCTCGCTGAAGACTGTTGGCAGTTTTAGAAGGGGGTGAGATAGGGTCAAAGGAAGAGTCAGTACAGAAGGGAGGCTAGGGAGGGTGGCGGTGGCTTGCAGGGATGATTGGAGGCGACGGAGGGCAGCTGCAGTAAATTAGTGGGCAGACTTAATAGACCTCTAGGCCTTTTTCTGTCGGTGTTTTCATATGTTCGTAAGAGTCTATCATGGAATGTCAATGACTTAAAAATGCATCGCAAAAGCATCTGGTAAGCAATTAAAAAGGCCAACCCGATGCAGTGTTTCTGCAGGAAACTCATACTTTTCCACTGAAGATGCAATATCTCCCAAAAAACTGGGGGGGTCTGAACAGGCTCAACGTTCAATTCTAAGGCCATGGGCAATGCCATTTAGGTGCGTCCCCGTATGCAAGCCAGTGTGATGAAAGCCTTCTAATGGTGCAGTCAAGCAGTACTCGCTCGTGCACCTAAAACTAGCCACAGGCCGAGAGGTCTCCCTATGCTCTTTTTATGGACCAAATTATGACACGGGGAGTTTTTCACTAAGCTTGCAATGGAGATGGCACAATTCCTGGGGGAATGGATGGGGGGATGTCAACTGTGTGCTGGATGGGATCTTGGACCGTTCCTCCAAGCAGCTATCAGTTTTGCATGATTTACTCCCACTTTCTGATTTTAGAAATGTTGTTTCCCACCCTGTATATTTACAGTATGTTGGTACATATGCACAAAACTGGTGGCAGCATTCAATGCTACTAGCCATGGATCCACATATTAACAGACTGTCAGCAGAAGAGGTGAGGTCAGAAAACAGTAGAGGTATCAATTACGTACATGCAGGAGACTGTCTGAGGAGTTGTGCACTGGATGGCAAGAAGGGCAGTTGCAGCATAAAATGTTAAAAATAGGCCACCGCACTATGCAGCAGTGGGAAGAAGAAGAATCAGCATTTATATAGTGCTTTTCATACACAGTATCCCAAAGTGCTTTACAAGCAATGCTAGACTGGTAGTGAAGTGATTGAATGTGTGGTGGCGGCCATATCGCACATCATCACCCACACACAGCCTGGATGATTGCATGAACCGGTTTATGGGAAGGGGAATGTTGGCCAGGACACCGGGAATGTTCCCTGCTCTTTGCGAAGAGTGCTCTGGGTTATTTTGCTTCCACCTGGACACCCACCGGGACAACACCAGGATGGGCAGAAGGGACCTCGGTTTAACGTCTCATCCGAAGGACGGCACACCCCAGCAGTACAGCACCCCCCCAATACTGCACTCTGATGCCAGCGATTTTTAGGTGCAAGTCCAATCCCAGTGTGGGACGAGAACCCACGACCTTCTGGTCCAGAGGTGGATGTGCTACCAACTGAGACACGCTGAAAGTGTCTCAAGACTCCTCAATGGTATCAGAGAAGGAGGATCAGTGGTTGCAGACACCCAGTGGAACTGTGACCACTGTTAGAGATGGAGGTCCAAGACAGGTCAATGGTATGATATTACTACCATGTAAATGAAAATACTACCAGGTGAAAGCAGCTAGCAGTAAATACTTCCAGTCCTAAAAATTATCTGGACCCCTGCTCTCACTACCAGAACAATAATCTCAAAAGGAAACCAGCTGACTTAGAAAAACTTGTAGCTAGCAGGGAGGTAGCTCAGAAACAGAACCCCAGGGTCTCTCTGTACCAGGCATGTCAACAGGTGAAGACAGAATATATTGTGACTTTTTGAACGGTAAATTACAGGAAGGGCAAATTACAAGGGCATGGTCATATTCTGAGGCAATCAGGGTGGGGAAAATGACTGGCATGGCACTATAAGGCCAGATCTGGGGCTGCTTGTGTCATGCAGATATGGGAGAGATATACCTCGGCACCCAGGGATATTGAGAATGAGCTTTGTACCTTGTATCAGAGTTTATACTCCTTCAACAGGTTACTCACCTATAACAGTAGTTCTAGGAGTGGTATATGATGTTCATCCACACTGACTGGCAGTTGCCTTTCCCTTTAAGAGCTGCCAGAAACACCTTCAAGCTGGCTCTTCCCACCCACGCGAGTGGTAACTCCCTTGGCTCCACCCCATGACGCGAGATCTTGCACGCTGGAAGCAGTGATGTGTGCCACAGCCAGGGGAGGTCGGGTGGGTTTGGGTGGATGAACATCATATACCACTCCTAAAAGAAAAAATTACTCACCTTAGTAATGTTGTTTCTTCTAATGGAGTCTTGCTATATTATGACATATGCAGTGAGTCCCAACCTTCGAACTGCTCCGGAGGTGAAAGAGTTAACTTTCCATGCCAGGCATGGAACCTAGAGCGCGAGCTCGGTTGAACACTCTGTCTGTTGTTCTTCAAACTCAAACTGTCAGATCTTTACGAGCAAAACTCACTAAGGTTCTGTGTGGAAGCCGTAAACCTACACTAGCCCACTGGCTACTAAATACAAGAACACATTTTCCTTGGTCCCAAAACAAAGACTCAAGTCAGGGGAACCAAGAAAGAAAAATTAAAAACATAACACCCAAACACCCCAAAAAGGAGGGGTGAGAATAAGGTGGGCATCTACTAAGTGCCAACACTACACTGCCCACCCACATCCCAAAAGTAGAGGTTCTGAGAGGGGCAGGCAGGGAGGAGGTTACACATATAAGACTCATTGAAGAACAAACACATTAAGGTGAGTAATTTTTTCAAACAACATGAAGTCTTGCTATATTATGACATATGCAGACTACACAGCAGTACCTCCATGGAGGAGGGACAGAACCTACTTTGAAATAGGCTCTGAAGCACAGCTGTGCCAAACCGAGCATCACTTCTAGCCTGGACGTCCAGGGAGTAATGCTTGGTAAAAGTGTGAACTGTTTTCCAGGTAGCTGCTTGACAAATCTCTAGGTTAGGGATGTCCCTGGCAGCAGCCAGAGACACAGCTGTATCTCTGGTAGAGTGAGCCCTCAGGCCTGAGGGAGGAACCTTACCCATTTTTTCAAAGCAAAATTGGATACAAGAAACAATCCACCTGGCAATGGATCTTTTAGTGGCAGGTTTCCCTTTACCAACCTTACCATAAGTGAGGAACAGTTGGAGGGAGTCAAACCTGTGACCCTTGGTACGTTCTATGTAGTAACTAAGGGCTCTTTTGACATCCAAACTGTGCAGCCTCCTCTCGCCAGAGGAGGAATGGTCAGTGAAATACACAGGAAGAGACATGGATTGGTTCAGGTGGAAGTCTGAAACCACCTTAGGCACAAACTTCCTGTTAGTCCTGAGGACCACCTTATCTCTGTGAAAGGAGATAAAATCAGGCTCCACTGACAATGCTTGCAATTCACGTATGCACCTGGCAGAAGTGATGGCTACCAAAAACACAGTTTTCCAAGTCAAGTACTTAAGCTCTGCTGAAGACAATGTCTCAAAAGGGGGTTGCATAAGCTGGGCAATGCAAATATTAAGATCCCAAGCAGGGGCAGGGTCCCTGAATGGGGGATTGGTGTGCAGCGACCCCTTGAAAAACTTGGAGAATACAGGATGAGCTGAAAAGGAAGAGGGTTTACCCGCTGAAAACAAAGCAGACACGGCTGACAGGTGCACCTTTAGGGTAGCTGGTCTAAGCCCCAACGACTTTAAATGCACCAAGTAATCTAGGATTGTGGGCAAGTCAGCAGATTCTGGGGAAATGTGCTTGCCAGAGCACCATATGGAAAACCTCTTCCATTTGGAATTATAAGTAGCCCTGGTGGAAGGCTTTCTAGAGGCCTTCAAAATATCCAATACACCTTGGGAAAGGTGTAGGTCAGCAAACTCTAACTCTTCAAGAGCCAAGCCTTGAGATTGAGAGATTTGAGGTTCGGATACCAAACTCTCCCCCTGGGCACAGGATAACAGGTTGTGATTCCTGGGAAGGCACAGGGGAAGGTGAACTGCTAAGGACAAAAGGAGAGAGTACCAGGGCTGTCTGGCCCAATCTGGAGCAATCAAGATCACCTTGCAGGGTTGAGATCTGATTTTGACTAGCATCTTGAACAGGAGAGGGAAGTGGGGGAAAGCATAGAGAAACTTCCCTTCCCAACTGAGAAGGAAGGCATCCAGAGGGACTGAGCCCAACACTGGGGGCCTGCAACAAAAAAGGGGAAGTTGGTGATTGTCTGGGGCTGCAAAAAGATCTATCTGCGGGGGTGCCCCATCTGGCAAATACTACCTCCAGTACTAGGGGATCCAGGGCCCATTCGTGATGGCCCTGGGAAATCCTGCTGAGAGCATCTGCCAGGACATTGTCCTTGCCTGGTAGGTGAACTGCCGTAAGGGAGGTGTTCGGGAATAGCCGAGACCACAACTTCGCCAACCGGTGCAAGCGCCGTGGACCGAGTGCCTAGTGTTGATGTACCACACTGTAGTGGTGTTGTCTGTTCTGACCTGTACCAGTTTGTTCTGAACAGATGTGGAAAAACTTGAAGTGCTAGAAAAACTGCTCTGAGTTCCAACAGATTGATGTGGGAGCAGAGATTCCTGAGGGACCACAATCCCTGGGTAGTGAGGTCGCCCATGTGAGCTCCCCATTCCAAGAGGGATGCATCTGTCGTAAGGATTAAGGAGTGAGACTGAGGGGTGAAAGGGACCCCCTGTCTCAGATTGCTCTGGTCCTGCCACCACTGAAGGGCCTGGATCACAGTCTGAGTCACTGGGATCAATTTGGTTAGAGGGTCCCTCCTTTGAGACCAAAAGGCTCTCAAATGGAACTGGACGTCCCTCATCTGAAATCTTGCTCCCTGCACTACTGCTGTAGAAGCAGCCATGTGCCCTAGGAGCTGAAGAAAGTGCCTTGCTGGTCGAGAGACCTGAAGGGTGAAAGAGGAGGCCAGAGAGATCAGGGTCCTTGCTCTTTCCAGAGGAAGGAAGACTCTGGCCTCTTCTGTGTTCAGTTCTGCACCTATGAAGGTGACAAGCTGGACAGGCTCCAGGACTGACTTTGGGAGATTGAGAAGGAAACCTAGAGATGTGAGCAGTTGCTGAGTTACCTGAAGGTGTAGTTTGACCGGACCTGGAGACTGGCCTACTATGAACCAGTCGTCCAGATAAGGAAAGATGGCAATCTTTTGCCTTCTTAAGTGGGCAACTGCTACTGCCAGGCATTGTGTGATACACCTCGGGCCGAGGTGGGGCGAAGGGCATTGCTCTGAACTGATAATGGCCTGAGGGCAGTTCGAATCTGAGGTACTTTCGATGGGAGCTTCTGATAAGAACATGGAAGTAGGCATCCTTGAGGTCCAGGGGGGCTAGCCAGTCCCCTGGCCTTAGAGAGGGTAAAATAATTCCCAGAGTCACCATTTTGAACTTTGGTTTTAAAAGGTGCTTGTTCAGGTATCTGAGATCTAGGATGGGCCGCCATTCTCCTGTCTTTTTTGGGGTAAGGAAGTACCTGGAGTACAACCCTTTGCCAGGCCTGGTGTAGGGGTGGAACCCTCTCCACAGCTCTGAGAGCCAGGAGGGTAGAAACTTCTGTTTCTAAGGCAAGAGCCTCTGATGGATTTTCAGGAGGAAAGGACCTGATTCTCATCTTTGGAAACTTTTTGAAGCTGAGAACCAGTCTCTGGCTTACTACTTCCAGGACCCACTTGTCTGATGTTAAAGACCTCCAGTCTTGGACAAAGTAAGCCAGCCTGCCCCCTACCGGTAGTGGAGAATCGGCCCTGGCCACCCCATCAGGGAGCCTGCTTGGCAGGGGCTTTGGGCTGAGGGGTAGAAGTGGGCTTACTTGTACCCCGTCTGCCTCTCCCTCTAAAGAACCCCCTCTGGGCATAAGCAGAAGAGGAGGCCTGGGCTTGGTAAAAAGGCCTATGAAAAGGCCTGCCCCTGACATGCTGCCTTTGAGGAGTGGCTTGCCTTTCTTTGGCCTGTGCACTCCTATAGGTGGTCCTATATTCATCCATTTTCTTCATATAATTCTCTGTCTGCTCCCCAAACAGAGAATTACCCACAACAGGAAAGTCCATAGCCTTAGATTGGGAATCCTGTGACAGGGTAGTACATCTGAGCCAAGCCATTCTGCGAAAAGCCACAGATGTAGCCATGACCCTTGATGACACATCATTAGAGGCTACTGCAGCATGAAATTGCACCTTGGATGCCTCAATACCATCCGCAGCCACCTGCTCCAGCTCCCTGGCAAGCTGGTCAGGGACTTGTTTCGCTAGGGCCAGCACAGTATCCCATCTGGACTTCTGGTACCTAGCAGCATAATCCATATAATTTGCCTGTCTGAGTCCTAAAGATGCTGCCATGTATTGTTTCTTTGCCATGGCATCCATCTTCCTAGAGTCCTTTTCAGGAGGGTGCAAGGCTAGAGGAATATTTGCTTTGTCACAAGCTGCAGCCTGCACTACCCCCACATGGCTGCATTGCTGAGAGAGGAACTCCATATCAGAGCCTGATAAAGTATACCTCTTGTCCATCCTTTTATCAACAGGGAGGATGGAGTGAGGAGTTCTTAAAATTTTTACTGTCTGTTTCCTAAAAGATTTATGCAAGGGAATAGACAGTCTCCTAGACTCTGGAATATCCATCATTTCTACATAATCAGGCTCCTCTTGGTCATCAACAGCTTCCTCAACAGGGAGTTGGAGAGTTTCAGCAACTTTTTTATAGAACATAAAATGAGACGGGGACTCAGATAGCCTGGGGGGGAGAACCCTGACGGCCTGTCTGGAGAGATGTTCGGTTCAATGGACACATCCAGACCTTCAAAATCACATTCACTCTCCCCATATTCCTCCTCCCCTTCCTCCGGTTCATAAAAATCCTCAAAATCAAAATCTTGAACCGGTGGGACCGACCGCTTCCCTGATGGTGCCGGTTCGGACGGAACCGGGGAAAGTGACTGGACAATTTGAATTGCTTTAGCTATTTCCTCAGCGGTTGAAGAACTTTTGGCTCCAAACTAGCTGACTTTCTAGCCCTTTTAGTTGGAACTGGCTCCTCAGAGCTGGCTCTTCGTTTGCCCGAGGAAGCATCGCCCTGGTCAGAGGGCACTCCCTCCGGTTCAGTTGAAACCGAACCGGGCTGGCTATCCGGGTCAGCGGACATTTTGGCCTTCCTTTCCCTGAGCCTACCAACTCTCTTTTCCACGGTGGCAGCAGGAAAATTCTTACAAATCTGGCAGTCTGCATTGAGGTGGTCAAACCCCAGACAACATACACAGGTGGTGTGTGGGTCAGCCTTAGCAAAGGCTTCCTCACAGAGACCACAGTGTTGAAACCCAGTGGGCCTGGTTTTTCTTTTGGGTTTCTCAGACACAGTGCCAGCCTAACCAAACTTGCCCGTTCATGGCAATCCGCCAAGCAAGACTCCCTTATCGGTTCCCAGCCGTGTCATGGGCCGTGGAAAAAACCATAATGAAATCCAGTTTTTTAGAACCGATAAGAACCAGGAACCGCCCTCTAAAGGACTAGAAAGTCTATGAAAAACAACCTGATCGGTTCAAACTGAACCGAAAACACGTTTACAAGTTCCACACAGAAGAAAATAAATGTAAGCCTATCTATTACTTACGATACCACAGACAGAGCTTGAACCGACCGGTTGCGGTTTAATTTGGGTCAAGAAACCGAAAAATAAAACTTTTTAACCGATAAACGAACCGAGCAGAAGGAGAAATCTCAGGAGCGACTGTTCAGTGAGGCGGAGTAAAGAATCTGACAGTTTGAGTTTGAAGAACAACAGACAGAGTGTTCAACCGAGCTCGCGCTCTAGGTTCCATGCCTGGCATAGAAAGTTAACTCTTTCACCGCCAGAGCAGTTCGAAGGTTGGGACTCACTGCATATGTCATAATATAGCAAGACTTCATGTTGTTTGAAAGTATCGTTACGTAAGAACTTACCGTAGCAGTAGATCTTCGAGGTACGGTCTCCTGCAGTAGTTTATTACTCTTGGGAGTTCGTTAGGTGGAGCTGTCACATAGTAGCTTCTTCCAGCAGTCTTCTATGAGGCCGCCCCCATACATAACTTCTTCTGGCTGTGTATAAAAGGGGGCGGTCCCCAGGCACACACTGTTCCCCGCCAGCTGCAGCACGCAAAAAGGCAGAGAACCGAGCGAAACCAAGGGACCAAGGAAAAAACACCCAGCCCAACGTCCTGAGATCCAAGGACCCTGAGCAAAAAAGGCAGGGGAACGGAGGACGTGATTATACCTACTGCAAGAGACTGTACCTCAAAGATCTACTGTTACAGTAAGTTTTTACGTAACAATACTATCTTTTAAGGACAGGTCTCTTGCAATACGTTATTACTCTTGGGAGAGTACTAAGCAGTTATATAAAAGGGAGGACAGGCGGAGCATGAAGCCAGGTTACAGGTCACGGCAACAAGCACAGACAAGAAGACACATCCATGACAACAGAAAAAGAGGCGGCAAACAGGAACCAGGCGGAAGCCATGGAGGAGCCACAGAACAATCCAAGAGACAGTCGTGTGATCCCAGAAAGGGACGGCATCACACAAAGTCCAAGTCAAGTCATCTCAAACAACACTCGGTCGGGCGGATAAGCCAAAGGTGTGTGAGGAAGAGAGTACCCCATGAAGGGAGAGTAGGAACAGGGCCATGCCAGTGGTTCAACCTGCCGAACGTGGGTGCAAAAGGCAATGGCATACAGCAAGAGCAGCAGGGCATCCAAAGTGCCGCAGAGATAGGCGGAGACATGTCAGTGCAGAAAAGAGAGACGCAAGAGGCCATGCACAGTGAGTCAGCCTGACGAGGCAGGGGTTGAAAGGTCATGGTAAGAAAACATCAAACCCAGGAGAGCACGCCAAGTGCGCAGCGCGAGTGCAATGTGTGGAGAGTACCGGGGCAAGGAGCACTGGGCAGGCCACAGCAAAGAACAACTGAGGGGGTTCCAGGAGGAAGAACAGCAGGAGTTTCAAAAGGACCGCAGAGAGGAGGGAAGCAACCAGGAGGAGGAAGCAGAACTCCAAAGAAAAAGGCGAAGGGACACCTGGGTGCCTCTGAGGCATGCGGAAGGAGGTGGGAGCAAGCAGTCAAGGAGGAGAGGCAGGCCCGGCCCGGGCCAGAGGATTGGATGGGGGAAGACGCAGCCGCCTCACGAGAGGCCTCACCAGAGACCCAAGGAGCACCCCGGGAAGGAAGACATGAATGGGACATCCCGTCAGTCGAGGGAAGACGATGGGAACTGGGGGGCAAGGGAGAGGCCCCGGACCGACCGTCTGGCATGACCGGACGGCGGGGAGGAAGAAAAAATTACTCACCTTAGTAATGTTGTTTCTTCTAATGGAGTCTTGCTGTATTCTGACAAACTGCAGTGAGGTCCAACCTTCGAACTGCCCCGGAGATGAAAGAATTAATTTTCAATGCCAGGCATGGAACGCCGAGCTCAAGCTCGGTTGAGACTCTGTCTGTTGCTGTTTGAACTCAAACCGTCAGATCTTTACAAGCTAAACTCACTGAGTGTCCTGTGTGGAAGCTGTAAACCTATACTAGTCAACTGGCTACTAAATATAATAAACAGATTTTTTGGTCCCAAAACAGACTCAAGTCAGGAAACCCAAAAAATGAAATAAACACAACACCCACTCACCCAAAGAAAAAGGGGTGATAATAAAAAGGTGGGGCACCTCCTGAGTGCCAACACTGCTACTGACCACCCACATCCCAAAAACAAAGGTTCTGAGAGGGGAAGGCAGGGGGAGAGGTCAGAATACAGCAAGACTCCATTAGAAGAAACAACATTACTAAGGTGAGTAATTTTTTCTTCAAACAACATGAAGTCTTGCTGTATTCTGACATATTGCAGACTACCAAGCAGTACCTCCATGGAGGAGGGACAGAACCTACCTAGGAAATAGGCTCTGAAGCATTGCTGTGCCAAACCGAGCATCACTCCTAGCCTGGATATCCAGAGAGTAATGCTTGGTAAAAGTGTGAACTGTTTTCCAGGTAGCTGCTTGACATATCTCTAAGACAGGAATATCCCTGGCAGCAGCCATGGAAGTTGCTGTACCTCTGGTAGAGTGAGCCCTCAGGCCTGAGGGTGGAATCCTACCTAGTTTTTCATAGCAAAATTGAATGCAAGAGACAATCCACCTGACAATGGATCTTTTAGTGGAAGGTTTTCCCTTACCAACCTCACCATAAGTGAGGAACAGTTGGAGGGAGTCAAACCTGTGACCCTTGAGTACGCTCTGTAGTAGCTAAGGGCTCTTTTCACATCAAACTGTGCACCCTCCTCTCACCAGAGGAGGAATGGTCAGTGAAGAACACAGGAAGAGATACAGACTGGTTAAGGTGGAAGTCTGAAACCACCTTAGGTAAAACTTCCTGTTAGTCCTGAGAACCACCTTAACTCTATGGAAAGAGATAAAATCAGGCTCCACTGACAGGGGCTTGTAACTCGCTTATGCGCCTGGCAGAAGTGATGGCCACCAAGAAAACAGTTTTCCAAGTCAAGTACTTAAGCTCTGCTGAGGACAAAGGCTCAAAGGGGGGTTGCATAAGCTGAGCAATGCAAACATTAAGGTCCCAAGCAGGGGCAGGGTCCCTGAATGGCAGATTGGTATGAAGCAATCCCTTGAAAAACTTAGAGAATACAGGATGACCTGAAAGGGAAGAAGGCTTTCCTGCTGAAAGAAAAGCAGAGACAGCTGCCAGATGCACTCTTAGTGTAGCTGGTCTGAGTCCCAAGCTATTCTGATAAACCATATAGTCAAGGACTGTGGGCAGGCCAGCAGACTCTGGAGAAATATGCTTCCCAGAGCACCATATGGAGAATCTTTTCCATTTGGAATTATAAGTGGTTCTGGTGGAAGGCTTCTGAGAACCCTTTAGGATATCCATAACACCTTGAGAGAGGGGTAAATCAGCAAACTCGTAACTCTTCAAGAGCCAGGCCTTGAGATTGAGAGATTTGAGATTCAGATACCAAACCCTCCCCTGAGCACAGGTTAACAGGTTGTAATTCCTGGGAAGGAACAGGGGAAGGTGGACTGCTAAGGATAACAGGAGAGGGTAACAGGGCTGTCTGGCCCAGTCTGGAGCAATCAGAATCACCTTGCAGGGTTGAGACCTGATTTTGACTAGCACCTTGAACAGGAGAGGGAAGGGGGAAAAAGCATACAGGAACTAGGGCATCCAGGGGGACTGAGTCCAACACTGGGGGCCTGCAGCAAAAGAGGGGAAGTTGGTGATTGCCTGGGGCTGCAAAAAGATCTATCAGTGGGGTGCCCCATCTGGAGAAGATCACCTTCAAAACCAAGGGATCCAGTGACCATTCGTGATGGCCCTGAAATATCCTGCTGAGAGCATCTGCCAGGACATTGCCCTTGCCTGGGAGGAGTACTGCTGTAAGAGAAGTGTTCAGGGAATAGGCCAGAGACCATAACTTCATTGCTTCTGTGCACAAGGCCGTAGACCGAGTGTCCCCTTGCTTGTTGATATACCACATTGTGGTGGTATTGTCTGTCCTGATCTGAACTACTTTGTTCTGAACAGACTTGGAAAAAGCCTGAAGTGCTAGAAACACTGCTCTGAGTTCTAATAGATTGATGTGAAGCAGAGATTCCTGAGGAGACCACAACCCTTGGGTGGTCAGGTCTCCCAAGTGGGCTCCCCACCCCAAGAGGGAGGCATCTGTAGTAAGGATTAGAGAGTGACACTGAGTGACAAAAGGAACTCCCTGTCTTAGATTGCCCTGATCCTGCCACCACTGCAATGCCTGGATCAGGGTTCGAGTCACTGGGATCAGTTTGGTCAGAGGATCCTTTTTCTGAGACCAAAATGCTCTAAAATGGAACTGAATGTCCCTCATCTGAAATCTTGCTCCCTGCACCACTGCTGTAGAAGCAGCCATGTGCCCCAGAAGCTGCAAAAAATGCCTTGCTGGTCGAGACACCTGTAGGGTGAATGAAGAAGCCAGTGTAATAAGGGTCCTTGCCCTGTCCAGGGGAAGGAAGGCTCTTGTCTTTACTGTATCTAGCTCTGCGCCTATGAAGGCGAGGAGCTGTACAGGCTCTAGAACTGACTTTGAAAGATTCAGAAGGAAACCTAGAGAAGTGAGCAGTTGCTGAGTTATCTGAAGGTGTAACCTGACTTGGTCTGGGGACCGGCCTACTATGAGCCAGTCGTCCAGGTATGGGAAGATGGAAATCCTTTTCCTTCTTAGGAAGGCAACTACTACTGCCAGGCATTTTGTGAACATCCATGGAGCAGAGGTTAGGCCGAAGGGCATTGCTCTGAATTGGTAATGGCCTGAGGGCAGCTCGAACCTGAGGTATTTTTGATGGGAGCTTCTGATGAGAATATGGAAATACGCATCCTTGAGGTCCAGGGAGACTAGCCAGTCCCCTGGCCTTAGAGAGGGTAGAATTATTCCCAGAGTCACCATTTTGAACTTTGGCTTTAAAAGGTGCTTGTTTAAATATCTGAGATCCAGGATGGGCCGCCATTCTCCTGTCTTTTTGAGGGTGAAGAAGTAACTGGAGTACAATCCTTTCCCTTTGTGTAGGGGTGGAACCCTTTCTACAGCTCTGAGAGCCAGGAGGGAAGAGACCTCTGCCTCTAGGGCAAATGCCTCTGAAGGATTTGCAGGTGGAAAGGATCTGGTTCTCATCTTTGGAAACTTTTTGAAGCTGAGAACCAGTCCCTGGCTTACTACTTCCAAGACCCATTTGTCTGATGTTAAAGACATCCAGTCCAGGACAAAGTAAGCCAGCCTGCCCCCTACAGGTGGTGGAGAATCGGCCCTGGCAAAGCCATCAGAGTGCCTGTTTGGCAGGGGGTTTGGGCTGAGGGGTGGAAGCAGACCTGCTTGTACCCCGTCTGCCTCTCCCTCTAAAGAACCCCTTCTGAGCATAAGCAGAAGAGGAGGCCTGGGCTTGGTAGAAAGGCCTATGAAAAGGCCTGCCCCTGCCCCCTGGGATGCTGCCTCTGAGGAGTGACTTGCCTTTCCTTGGCTTGAGCACTCCTATAGGTGGTCCTGTATTCATCCATTTTCTTCATGTAGTTCTCTGTTTGCTCCCCAAACAGAGAATTACCCACAACAGGAAAAATCCATGGCCTTAGTCTGGGTATCCTGAGACAGGCTAGTACATCTGAGCCAAGCCATCCCACGAAGGGCCACAGATGTAGCCATGACTCTAGATGAAACATCATTGGAGTCCACTGCAGCATGGAACTGCACCTTGATGCCTCAATACCATCAGAGTACCTGCTCCAGCTCCTTGGCAAGCTGGCCAGGGACCTGTTTAGCTAAAGCCATTACAGTGTCCCATCTAGATTTCTGATATCTAGCTGTATAGGCCATATAATTGGCCTGCCTGAGTCCCAAGGATGCTGCCATGTACTGTTTCTTTGCCATGGCATCAATCCTCCTAGAGTCCTTATCTGGGGGTGTGAAGCCAAGGGTATATTTGCCTTATCACAGGCAGCAGCCTGCACTACCCCAACATGGCTGCATTGCTGGGTAAGGAACTCTGTATCCGAGCCTGAAAGAGTATACCTCTTGTCCATTCTCTTATCCACAGGAGGTATAGAATTAGGAGTCTTTAACATTTTTATTGTCTGTTTCCCAAAAGACTTATGAAGGGGAATAGACAGCCTCCTGGATTCTGGGATATCCATCATTTCAACATAGTCAGGCTCCTCCTGGTCATCCACAGCTTCTTCCATAGGAAGCTGAAGAGTTTCAGCCACTTTCTTGTAAAACATGAAATGGGAGGGGGACTCAGAAAGCCTAGGAGGAGACACTCCTGAAGGTCCGTCTGGGGAGATGTCCGGGTCAATAGGCACATCCAGACTTTCATAATCACATTCACTTTCCTCATACTCTCCTTCCTCCTCCTCCGGTTCATAAAATTCCTCTAAATCATAATCTGGAACCGGTGGAACCGGCCAAACCGAGCGCCTTCCTGATGGTGCCGGTTCGGTCGGAACCGGGGATAGCGACTGCACAATTTTTATCGCTTTGGCTATTTCATCAGCGGTTGGAGAAAAACTTTTGGATCCACACAGGCTGATTTTTCCCTTCTTGTTCTCTTAACCGGAACCGACTCCTCGGAATCGGTTCTCCTTTTGCCCGAAGAAGTTTCACCCTGGTCAGAGGGCACTCCTTCTGGTTCGGTTGGAACCGAACCGGGCTGGCCATCCGGGTCAGCGGACTTTTTGGCCTCCCTTTCCCTGAGCCTACCAACTCTTTTTTCTAGGGTAGCTGCAGGAAAATTTTTACAAATCTGGCAGACTGAATCGAGGTGGTCAAACCCCAGACAATAAACACAGGTGGTGTGGGGATCAGCCTTAGCAAAGACTTCCCCACACACACTACAGTGTTGAAACCCAGTGAGCCCGGTTTTTCTTTTGGGTTTCTCAGACATGGCCAGTCCTAAACCAAACTTACCCTTTTTTCGGCAATCCGCCAGGCAAGACACACTTATCAGTTCCAGACCATGTTACAGGTCGTGGAAAAAAAACGTAATAAAATCCTTTTTTTTTTAAGAACCGATAAGAACCGGTAACCACACTCTAAAAGTAGAAGTAAAGATTTCTCAACAACCTGATCGGTTCAAACCGAACCGATGACACGTTTACAAGTTCCACACAGAATAGAAAAAAATATAAACCTATCTAGTACTCACGAATACCACAGATAGAGACTGAACTGATAGGTTGCGGTTTAAATTCGGTCGAAAACCGAGGAAAAATGGTACTTTAACCGACAAATTGAACCGAGCAAAGGAGAACTCTCCTGAGCGACTGTTCAATGAGGCGGAGTAAAGAATCTGACGGTTTGAGTTTAAACAGCAACAGACAGAGTCTCAACCGAGGTCGAGCTCAGCGTTCCATGCCTGGCATGGAAAGTTAACTCTCACCTCCGGGGCAGTTCGAAGGTTGGACCTCACTGCAATTTGTCAGAATCAATTTGTCAGAATATAGCAAGACTTCATGTTGTTTGAAACCAGAAAGGCCTGAGGACCGGGACCAAAAAAGGAGCACCACAGAAGGGGTGACAGCAGCCGACAGGCAGACGGGTGCTGAACCCAACACTCAGGGCCAGGTGAGGCACCACAAGGCGACAGCAGTGGCAGACAAGATGGCAGATGCGGCCATGGCATCAGGGCAAGCAGGAAGCCGGTGTTGAGAAGGCATGGAAAGAGCGTACAGGGGTAGCGCCGACAGGGCCGTCCCCGGGCAGGGAGGCAGTGGTGGGTAAAAGGCACCAAAGCTGAAGCACACTAGGTGCGGAGGCACTGGAGCACGTGGCCGACAGAGGACAGGCCGGGAAGCAGCAAGGCACAGGAGGGAAACCCACACGCCAAAGCAAACAAGGCGCCAGGAACTACATCCGGCGGACAAAAACAGGCATGACAGGGCTGAGTGGGCTGGACAGGAGCCCCTAAGATGCCCACGGAGGCAGCCGCAGAAGGGGCGGTAAATTGGGAAGGCCCGACATGGCGCAGCACAACTGGGAGGCCCATGTGGAGCAGGACCGAGAGGAAAGGGGGGGGCGCCAAAGCCCAGGCATGGGCAGAAAAGGCCCCACGCAGGGCACCCTAGGGGCGAACCCTGAAAACAGGGGAGGGAGGGGAACCAGGCAGAGAGCCCGAACTGGATGATACCGCAAAGGCGGGCGGTATCCAACCCCAGCGGGTGGTACGGGAGGAGGCTAAGAAATCGGGATGAAAACCTGAAACCAGGCTGAGGGCATCAGAGAAGGGTCGTCCGGAGGGCGGACGGAGGAGAACCCATCTGATGCAGCATCAAAGGTGCCCATGCCAGGGTGGGCGGGGGGACCAGAAACATACTCCCTTGCAGGAGCGTTCCAGGGTGCAGGGGCACCCTCAGTTGATGGGAAGCCACCTCATCGGCGAGGCAGAATGCCATGAGATGCCGTCGGCGGGAAGAAAATTATGATGTCTCGTGCGACAAGGGAAGGAGTGCTCCATCGATGGGGGAAGAGCCCCGTCAATGAGAGAAGCAGCTGCGTATCTCCGTCGATGGGGAAGAGCTCCCGTCCAATGAGGGAGTAAAAGCAACATGCTCAGTCGACGAGGCACGTTCCGTCGACAGGGGGAACAGTATCCATCAATGGGAAACATCCAGGAGTGTGCTCCCTCGACGGGTTATGGCCCATCGATAAGGAGTGGGGCAACAAAGGCCCCAATGGGGAGAGCTGCCTTGTCGACAGGTGGGGGGATAGCTCCTGGCCTCGGTAGAAGTGAAAGAGAGTGCTCAGTCGACGGGGTATGGCCCGTGGACGAGGATGCGAGCAACGAAGACTCCATCGACGGGGGGAGCAGCCCCATTGACGATGGAGGAGCCACTGTCAATGGAGCAGATCGGAGAAGTGCGAGTCCTGCTGCCTCCGATGCTGGGAACGAGAGCCTTGGGCCGGTTACCCTTAACACAGGTCCCCAAGGTCTGTCCTGGGAAGGCTGCCTTGACAGCCATGGACGGAGTCCCTGACCTAGCAAGACAGCCTGGGCCGAGGAGCAGCAGGGGTGCTGTGAGTGAACACCGGCCTGCCGAAACAAGGACGGCCAGGGGGACTGTGAGTGGTTCACAGGCCCGGGTCCAGGTGAAGCAGAACAGCCGGGGCCTGGGAGTGTTCCACAGGCCCGGCACAGAGAAGAAAAATCGGGTTCAAGTTCACGTTGAACACTGCAACACAGAAGACTGAGCTAGCTGCCATGCAGGCTGAAGCCGGCAGGAAAATGAACAGTGTGTGCCGGGTGGGCACCCCCTTTTATACATAGCCAGAGGAAGTGATGTATGGGGGCGGCCCCATAGAAGACTGCTGGAAGACGCTACCATGTGACAGCTCCACCAAGGGGACTCCCAAGAGTAATAACCTACTGCAAGAGACCTGTCTGTAGAAGATCTACTGTTACAGGTGAGTAACCTGTTTTTCTGGGGACGTGGATATGATGTTATAGCCACACTGACTGGCAGACTCCTAGCAGTTTTCCAAGAGAAGGGAGGCAAGGCGCACACCCCCTATTTAGGGAACAGAGATTGGAGAACTGAGGCTCCAAAACTAGCATCCTGGCGTGACTCTCAGTCAATGTGGTAATGGGAAATGAAGGTGTGTGCTGATCTCCAGGTAGCAGCCCTGCACATTTCCTGGATAGGGACGCCCCTGGAAGCAGCCACCATTGCTGCGGTATGACGGGTGGAATGAGCCCTTAGCCCTCCAGGATGCTTCCTACCCACCAGCCTATAGCAGAGATCAATATAGGATGTGATCCACCTGCCAATCGTCCGCTTGGCTGCAGGTCTGCCAGGTGTGGCTTCAGGGTAGGTGACAAACAGCTGGCAAACCTCTCCCTGAATTTCAGCCGTGCGTGCTTTATAATAAACGAGTGCTTGCCGCTGGTCCAAAGTATGGAGCCTGTGCTCTGCCTCCAAGGTGTGGTTGGTAAAGTAAACCAGGAGATTAATAACCTGGTTAAGGTGAAACTCTGACACAACCTTCGGGAAGAACTTCAGGTTGGGGTGCAGGATAACCTTGTCCTTGTGGAAGACCAGGTAAGGAGAGACCACCGAGAGCGTCTGGAGCTCATTGATCCTTCTGGATGACATGATAGCCACAAAGAAGGCAGTCTTCCACGACAGGCAAGACATTTTGCACCAGTGCATAAGTTCGAATGGCTTGCCCATGAGCTTTGCCCAAACCAAGAGCAAATCCCAAGGTGGTGGTGATTCACACACACCGGAGGGAAAACATGGTCCAGGCTCTTGAAGAAGAGCCAGACCACCTTCTCCTGCACCACTGACTGCTGACGGCCCACACCCGGTAAGCAGAGATGACTGCCAGATGCACCTTAAGGGTTGTCAACCCAAAGCCCCCTTAGGAGAGGGACCACAGGTAGTCCAGAATACTAGCCACTGGACAGGAAAAGGGGTCTAACCCTTTGCCCTGACACCAAATGGAGAATCTCTTCCACTTGAAGGCATAGCATTTCCTGGTCGACTCCTTTCTAACCTCGGAGAGACCCAAAGCCTGGAACTCTAGCCACTCAGGAACCAGGTTGTCAGGTGCAGGGATTAAAGGTCCGGATGGAATACCTTCCCCTGGCTGATGGAGAGCAGGTATGGGCGGAGTGGAAGCAGCCACGGCAGCCTGGGTGGGAACATGACTCTTTCAGTGGAAAGGAAGAGCTGGCATCATGGGGCGGAGCCCAGGGAGTTACCATCCTGGTGGGAGAAGCCAGCTTGAAGACATTTCTGGTAGCTCTTAAAGGGAAAGGAAACTGCTAGTCAGTGTGGACAGAACATCATATCCACATCCCTAGAATAGACACCTTCTTCAAGAAGGGCCTGTCATGACAGTAAAGGCAGACTCTCAGTGCACCAACAGAATGGGAAGAGGTGAAGGCAGCCATGGTTGGAGAAGGCGCCAGGCCCAGACGGCCTTGCCAGTAGATTTTTACAGTCTTTGAGGTCTCCATTAAGGAACCCTTGATGGGAATGCTAACGAAAAGTACTGAATGGGGATTGTTGCCCCCTCCACATGGTCAACCATGACAATGGTACTCCCTAAGCCCAATAAAGATCCCTTACTGTGCTCCTCCCACCGCCCCATTTCATTATTAACTGCAAACTACAAAATAATGGCGAAGGTCACGGCAACCCACATGGAAAAACTTTTACCAGCACTAATACATCAAGACTAATCAGACTTCGCGAAGGGAAGACAGGGAAAGGGGAACATTCACAGGACCTTGAATGTGGTATGGAGAGGGGTTGGGGAGAGCCAGCTGGGATACTAGCCTTAGACACTAAAAAAGGCGTCTAACTGTGTTGAGTAGAGTACCTCCATCAAGTGCTTCAGCACTTCAGAATGGGCCCTGAATACAGAAAGTGGGCGCAAATACTATACACAGGCACAACCACACACAGGTGATGGTGAATGGGAACCCCTTCATGGGCCTTCCAGTTACATAGGGGCAAATGCCAGTGGGTGTCTCCTATCAGCATGGCCATTACTTTACGTGTGATTCCTGGAAACCCTGGTGGCAGAGGCCCCATAAGGGGATTCAAGCATCATGAGCCTGCAGGCAGGAACAGTAAAACATAAAGTCTCCTTATTTGTGAATGACCTCGTCCTCTATGTGAGACACCCAACAGAGGCAGTCACTCAGTTAGCCAGCCTCTTGAAGAAATATGGGGATATATCGGGGCACAAAATCAGCTGGGGGAAGAGTGAGATCATGTACGCGGGTAAGGAAACATGGGGATGTCGAGCCTTTTTATTTTTAAACTTACTATGCTTTGCCCTGGCAGCAACCCCTCGCCCCCAAGAGATGAACATGGGATCACATGCACACAGTGCCCTTGGATTACCTCCCCAAGATGAAGCCTCCGGGGTCCCCCACTTGGCCCAATCAGATCTGTATCTCAGATGAGGTAGGAACCCCGGTCCACCACAGTAGGCAAGGGGCGTCATTGAACACATCAGGGAAGGATTTGTGGTACTTTTTTTTTTTTTTTTTTAACGGTGGCATGTCAAGCTGAATGCCATGGCGTAAGCACGCCATGCACCCAACATGCCCACCCAGACCAATGCATGCTGGGGTCTCCGGTACCGGTGCCTCCATGGTCACCCAGGAGCCCGGACCGGAGACACTCAAACCCCCCTCTCCCCCCCCCCTTGAAGGTGGAGAGCAAGCCACAGCCGCTCAATCCACCTCCGCACCACATGGCCTTTCAAGCGACCACAGTCTGCTCCCAAATCCGGGTCACCCACATTACAAGCAGTAGTCTTTCTGCTGTGCCAGTGGGCCAGCCATGGATGTCCATCCCTGAGGTAAACACATTGAAATATCTAGATATACAAATTCTACCCCCCAAAAAAAAAAAAAACTAAATTAGTTAAATGAGAAAAATTCCCACTCGTTTCTCAAAAAGGTGAGGGAATACTTGGAAGGGTCAATACCCTGAAAATGTGTGTCCTTCCCAGACTCCTATACTTCACGAGTTGTGTACTGTCAATGGTTGATTATGGCCTAGTGGTATACAGCGCAGCCTCTGACACTGCCTTAAAAAGGATCTCCACTGTGCTAAATAAGGCCTGTAGGCTTGTTCTAGGGTCTGACAACCAACTTCACACATGCCTGCTATATAATCACACAAACTGGCTCAGCCTTAGGGACAGGATAACAATTCCAGACCTACATCCTAGACAAAAAAGCACTAGCTCATGTACCACCTTGCATCCAAGAAAAAATTACTCACCATAGTAATCTTGTTTCTTCCAAGGGAATCTTACTGTATTCTGATATATGTAGTATGGTCTCACCATAGGATTGTCCCAGAGCTTAACTGGTTAACAGAACCTATGCAAATGATGGAATGCTAGGCTTGAGCTCAGTTGTCAAACCACTGTCCCTGGAATACTTCCTGCAACCGTCAGATTCTTACGGAGCATGCATAAGAGGAAACTACCTAATCTATCCTAATCAATTACTAGCACCCACCGCTCGCGCACACACACACACACAGCAATTAAGCAATCTCTTTACATCTCAAGGTATAGACATCAGTAAGACTCAAGTCACAGATGTCCCAGAAAAACAACCCAAGGATTTCTGATAGCAATAACAGCTGCAGTGCAGTGACCCTGGGTTCTAGTAGAGGAGGTAGTGTGGGAGCTCAGAATACAGTAAGACTCCCTTGGAAGAAACACGATTAATATGGTAATTAATTTTTTCTTCTAACCACAGGAAATCTTACTGTATTCTGACATATGCAGACTACCCAAGCAGTGCCTTTGGAGAAGGGCACAGGACCTATTTAGGAATCAGGCTCTGCAGTACTGCTGTTCCAAATCTAGCATCACTCCAAGCCTGGGTATCCAGACCATAGTGCTTGGTAACCCTGGACAGTTTTCCAGGTAGCTGCTTTACAAATTTCCAACAAAGGAATATCCCTTGCAGCTGCTATAGAAGCAGCAGTACCCCTTGTACAGTGGGCCCTAAGGCCTACAGGGGGTTCCTTGCCTGCTTTGCTGTAGCAAAACTGAAAACAGGCAACAATCCAATATTCCTGAATACAGGCAACAATCCTCTTTGAAGCTGGTTTGCCCTTACCCACTTCTCCGTAGGTCAGGAAGAACTGGGTGTACCCCTGCCTGTGGTTCTTAGTGTGGTCCAGATAATAGCTGATAGCCCTCTTGACATCCAGGTTATGCAGCCTACGTTCCCCTGAACTGGAATGATCAGTAAAAAAGACTAGCAAAGTGATGGACTGATTCAAATGAAAATCTGACACCACTTTAGGAAGAAACTTCATGCTAGTCCTGAGGACTACCTTGTCCCTATGGAATGAAATATAGTTCCGTTCTATGGACAAGGCCTGAAGTTCACTAATTCTCGTAGCTGAAGTGATAGCCACCAGGAATACTTTTTTCCATGTCACATACCCGAGTTCTGCTGAGGACATGGGTTCAAAGGGTGGCTGCATTAGCTGGCCAGTGCTAATATTGAGGTTCCATGCAGGAGTGGGCTCCCTGTGCGGGGGATGTAAGCGCACTAGGCCCTTAAAGAATTTACTGAATACCTGGTTCGATGCAAGGGATGAACCCTTACTTGCTGAGAGATAAGCAGAGACAGCTGCTAGATGCACCTTAAGGGTAGATGGCCTGAGGCTGAGGGAATGAAGGTGTACTAGGTAATCCAGAACGACCAACAGGCCAGCCTGGCTACAGTCTATACCCTGCTGTTGGCACCAGTCTAAAAACCTCTTCCACTTAGAAGTGTAAGTTTTCCTAGTAGGCTTTCTGGACACTCTTGAGGACTTGTAAAACTCCTTCAGAAAGATTCAGGCCAGCATACTCTAAGTCTTCAAGAGCCAGGCCTTGAGCCTGAGGGACTGAAGGTTGGGGTACAGAGGAGGTCAACAGGTTTTACCTCCTGGGTAGGAAGAGAGATTGGTTTGGTCGCCGAGAGGGTCAGGAGCAGTGAGTACCAGGGCTGCCTGGCCCAGTCTGGAGCAATGAGGATCATGGGCACTGGTTGGACTCTGAGCTTGTTCAGCACATTGAGCAACAAGGGAAATGGGGGGGAAGGCATAGAGAAAGTTCCCTGGCCAGTCCAACAGCAATGCATCCAGAGGCACTGTGCCCACTGCAGGGGGCCTGCAGCAGAACTGTGGCAGCTGGTGATTGTCTGGGGCTGCAAAGAGGTCCACTTCTAGGGAGCCCCACCTTCTGTACACAGCTTGCAGGACCTGCTTGTTCAGTGACCATTTGTGGTGATTTTGCTTGATCCTGTTTAGGGCATCTGCAAGGACATCGTCTTTCCCTGGGAGATAAGATTGCTGAGAGGGAGATTCCCAGGGAGTAGGCCAGCTTCCAACTTGTCAAGGCCTCTGTGCACAGTGAGGATGACCTTGTGCCCCCTTGTTTGTTTATATAGTACACTGTGGTTGCATTGTCTGTTCCAATTTGAACCACCTTGCCCCGCAGCATTGGGGCAAAGAACTGAATTCCAAGGTAGACCACCCTGAGTTCTAACAAGTTTTTTATGGAGCAGTCTCCTGTTGGAGCCAGGTACCATGCGCAGTCTACTCCCCCAGGTGGGCACCCCACCCTGGAGAGAAGCATCTGTTGTTAACACTGCTGACAGTGGCTGTTGAAGAAAGGGGACCCCTTCCCTTAGGTTGTCCCTTTCCTGCCACCATTGGAGTGCCAGCAGTAGAGTTCTTGTGACTGGCACCATTTTGGACACAGAATCCCTTTTCTGTGACCAGTGAGATCTGAGATTGAACTGGATGTCCCTCATCTGGAACCTGGCACTGCTGCTGTTGAGGCAGCCATGTGCCCCAACAGCTGGAGAAGGTGCTGTACTGGTCTATGAACATGAAGTTAGAAGGAACTGGACAGCTGTACCAGGCTGTTCACTCTCCCGAGGGAGGAATGGAATGCCTTTCCTCTTACTGTGTCCAACTCTGCTCCTATAAATTCCAAGAGCTGAACTGGCCTCAGCATTGACTTCTTGTGGTTTACCAAGAAGCCTAGGGATTGCAGGGTATCCTGAACAGTGGTTAAGGCCTCTGTGACCTGTTGGGGTGACTGACCTACCACTAGCCAGTGGTCCAGGTATGGGAAGACTGACTCCCAGCCTCCTTAAGTGAGCTATCACCATTGCTAGGCACTTTGTAAACACCCTTGGGGCAGAAGGCAGGCCGAAAGGCATGGCCCTGAACTGATAATGGCCTGATGGCAACCTGAACCTGAGGTACCGATGGCTGAGAGGGACCTGGGGGTGGTGGTGGATGTCAAAATGAACAACTCGGAGACTTGTAGGAGGGCAGCAGCCAAGGCCAACAGGATGCTGGGATGCATCGCTAGGGGGATCACCTCCAGAAGGAGGGAAGTGATGCTCCCTCTGTATAACTGTTTGGTGAGGCCACACCTTGAGTACTACATGCAGTTTTGGAGGCCACACTTAAAGAGGGACATTAAACTCCTGGAGAGGGTCCAGAGGAGGGCAACCAAAATGATTTGGGGCTTGGGGGACAGGACCTATGAGGAGAGACTCGAAGAGCTAAATATGTACACATTGGAAGAGAGAAGGGACCGGGGGGACATGATCGAGGTCTTCAAGTACATGAAGAGAGTAAATAGGGGAGGAACAGTCAGGGTGCTTCAAAGGAAGGAGGAGGGGGCCACTAGAGGGCATGGGTGGAAGCTGGAGGGGGGAAGATTCAGGGGAGAAAGGAGGAGGTGCTAATTCACTGAGAGGGTGGTGGAGCCATGGAATGCACTGCCTAGGGGGCTGGTGGAGGCAGAGACGGTGGAGGGGTTCAAGAGGGGCTGGGACAGGTGCAGGGAGGGTTCTGGAAGCAAAATCCAATGCAGCAAGAATATCCGGAACTGGGAAGGGAGAAGCCAGAGAAGGCGAGGGGGGCAGCAAGGTCAGCACCCAGGGTGGGGGCTGACCAATCGAGCAGACTCGAAAGACCGTTAGGCCTATTCTGCTGGCATTTTAGTATGTTAGTACTTTCTGTGGGACTGCTTAATATGTATATGGAAATAGGCGTCCTTTAGGTCAATGGATGCCAGCCAATCTCCTTGTCCGAGTGTACGCAGGATGGTAGCCAGAGTGACCATTTTGAAGTTCGGTTTTGTCAAATGTCTGAGATCCAATATGGGTCGCCACTCCCTTGTTTTCTTTACAGTGAGGAAATACCTTGAGTAGAATCCTTTCCCTCTCTGAGTTAAGGGGACAGGCTCTACTGCCTTGTCCTGCAGGAGTCTTGCTACCTCCTTTTAGAGCAAGAATGCTTCTGATGGGGTGGCAAGTCTGAATACTCTTGCCCTCGGCCTGGGCAGGGCCTTGGAAAGCTGAGGGCAAGACCCTGGCCCACCACCTCCAGGACCCACGTGTCCGTGGTGATAAGACTTCCAAGCCTAGAGGTAGACAGTTAAACCGCCCCCCACTGGAAGTGCAGAGGCGGCCCTGGCAGACCCCTCAGGGAGTATACTTAGCCTGTGTGGTTGACTGGGGACTGGAGTTAGCCAGACTGTCACCCCTTCTGCCCCTGCCTCTGAAATGCCTTCTCTGCAGCTGGTAGGCCGGGGGAGCCTGGGTCTGGAAAAAGGGTCTATAGTGGATCCTATTCCTAACCCCTCTACCTCGGTGCTTCTGAGGTGTTGCTGCGTGTTCCTTAGCAGCAGCACTCTTATAAGCTACTTTGTAGTCATCCATCTTTTTCATATAGGTTTCTGTCTGCTCATCAGAAAGGGATGTGGGTTCACAGGGAAAATCCAGAGCCTTTGTCTGAGTATCCTGGGAAAGGC
Source organism: Neoceratodus forsteri (assembly GCA_016271365.2). Taxonomy (NCBI): domain Eukaryota; kingdom Metazoa; phylum Chordata; order Ceratodontiformes; family Ceratodontidae; genus Neoceratodus; species Neoceratodus forsteri. The sequence goes on along the minus strand of CM057454.1, from coordinate 1,294,035,124 downwards.
TGGTAGTCCTGAGCCAAGCAAACCTCCTTAGGGATACTGAGGTAGCCATAAGTCTGGCAGCAGTGTCACTGGCGTCCACTGCCATCCTAAATTGGAATTTGGAAGTTTCTATGCCCCTCTTCGCAGCCTCTGCCAGATCAGATGCCATGGTAGGCCTTAGAGATCTCCAACACTGTGTTCCAGAGGCTCGTCTGGCATCTGGACACATAGGCCATGTAGGTGGTCTGTCTGATGGCCAAAGAAGAACCTAAATAGGATTTCTTGGCCATAAGAGTACATTTTCCTGGAATCTTTATCCGGAGGGTAAGATGCCAGAGGGATGCATGCCTTGCCATAAGCAGCAGCCTGAACCACGCCCTCATGACAGGGATGCCCAAAAAGGAATTAGGCTCCCGTCTTAGCCACCCAGTACTTTCTGTTCACCTTCTTACCCACTGGAGGAATAGAAGTGGGGGTTTGCAAGACCTTAGTGGTATGTCACAGCAACTAAGGACTTAAGGATGGAAAATGGAAATTACGTACTTACCGTAATTCTTGATTTTCTTGGACGAAGTCTCCACCACTTACTCACACTAATGGGCCTACACCAGAGGTGCTAGGACCCTGCGCGGGAGCCAAAAATCTTCTGTAGGGCCGGCGCCAGGATAGGACTGCGCATGCACGGCACCGCGAGACTAGCTCGTGCCATATAGGCTATCTCAGCGTCAACCCTCCAACCGCCTCTATACTATTTTGACTCAGGAGGTGCAGCGTAAATTAATGAAAGAAAACCTAATCCTAACTTTCGGGCATATGAAGGCCCGGAAGACCCATGTAAGAAGGGTCAATTCTACAATGTCTTCACAGCCTGAAAAAACAGGAATTGAAGACCAAAACAGAATGAGTGAGCTCGGGGGGATGGTGGGTGGGCGTGTGAATGAGTGGTGGAGACTTTGTCCAAGAAGATTAAGAATTATGGTAAGTACGTCATTTCCATATCTTCCTGGACTAAAAGTTTCCACCACTCAGTCACACTAATGGGAGACTACCAAGCTGAAAATCAAACCCCCAAGTAGGGCGGAGGGAGACAGAGTTCACTCAGGACAGAAGTCCATACGGGCTGTCCTGCCAAAGAAAGTGAACTGTCTGGCATGGGCATCCAGAACATAGTGCTTTTACAAAGGTATGCACTGAGCTCCAACTCGGCGTCTTGCAGAAGTCTGCAATGGGAACATTATGAGTCTCCGCTAAGAAAGTTGCAACCACTCCGGTAGAGTGGTGTGAACCCGGCCTTCCAACTTGACCTGTGCCATGGATTAGTAGTGTTGAAGACATGCAACTAATCAAGCCAAAATACATCTTGTGGCAACAGGCTGACCCAGCTGAGGCATGCTGAAAGATACAATTGATGCTCGGATGCATATCTCTTTGTTCTGTCAATACAGAATTGCAGAACCCTCAACATCCAGAGAATGAAGGGAGCAGTCTCCTTCATTCTGGAGTTAACAAAGTAAATAGGGAGAAGTAAAACTTGACTAACCGTAACTGAGCCAGTGACATGCTGTCTACTGGCTCAAGATAAACTGAAAACATGCAGAGGTGTACCATCACTGTCGTGTAATGACGACCTGCATTTGACAGGTCCAAGAGGCACCCTAACATTTTAATTGGAGGGCAACCTGAGGATCCAGACAGCACTTGCACCCCAGAAGGAGAAGGGTTTCCACTTAACCGCACAAGCCCTCCTGGTGGAAGACCTATGCACGGCTGAGAAGATGTATGCGATGGTTTGGGAAACCCAAGACTTGCCCACTTCCATTTCCTGAGGAGCCCGGCATGGAGATGAAGGGAATGCAGGTCAGGATGGACTAAAGTCCCTGTGTCAGAGGTCCACTCGTAGAGGGAGTTGCCTCAGGGGAACATCTGACAGACTGTTGATCAACGCAATCATATCTGCCGAGGCCAGTCTAGGACGATGAGAATCATTCTGCACCCCAGTGCCTACAACTTGTGCAGCACTCTCTGAATTAAGGGAAGAGGAGGAAAATGCATAGGGAGCATCTCGTCTACTGCAGTGAATACATCCTGACAGGAAACACCAGGGTCTGGATTTCTGAAGCAGGACAGAGGCAGTTTTGCGCTGAGAGGGGACGCAAAAAGGAGCAGGTCCGAACTGCCCCACTTGCCGAAAGTGACGGCACGAAATCAGAACAAATGCATCGTGATCGAGGTAACACTGGTTAACCTCATGGCTTTCCTGCAGAGAGGCTAGGAGGGTGTCCCACCCTGCTTGTGATGTAATACATCACACAGCTCTATTGTCCGTCAGAAGCAGGATCACTTTGTGGCAGAGGGCATCCTTCAGGACTTTGTTTATAAGATAGCTCACATCTCTAAGAAATTTATGAAAAGATGAAGTTCCTCCTGGCTCTACACCAGAATGTGGAGATCTTAACAGTGAGATCCCAACAAGAGATTTGTCCGAGGCTCCATCATTTTGACCTGAGGATTACGGATGTGTGGTCCGAAACCACTGCTTGCTGCGGTGGGGGGGTGCCCTGAGTCCCAGCATCTGCTCGACCGAAAAGGGCCTGAAAGAGTAATTTTCCATGATGTAATGAGTCATCTGAAGATGTCGTTTCTCCCATCCTCTGGAATCAAAAACGACGCCCTGGAGATATCCAGGAGGGTTCCTAAGAAAAGCAGCTGCTGGGAAGATGAAACTGGCACTTTCCCCAAATCAGAAAACCCCCTGAAGAGAACAACTGAGAAGCTGTGGCAACTGTCTCCTGTGTCTCTTGCCCAGATAGGCTAGCTAGGAGTCAAATATCCAGGAAGTGAACACTGGAATGCACAGGTTTTAGAGAACTCCTCCCTGAACAGGTACTTGTTTAACCTTCCAAGGTCAACAAATGCTGCATTGTTACCTTGGAACCAGAAGCAATGGAAATAGGAAGCTGTGCTCCGTTCCATTGTGGAACTCTGTATCTCAAAATCAAGAGAGTGTGACTGAGAGGCAGACAGACTGGGCTGCCATCTGGGTGGAAGGTCTGGGGAAATCTGCGAAATTGGGAGCGTATCCCTCTTGGACAATCCTGATGACCCATATGTCTGCTGTAATGAACTTCCATTGGCTGTAAAAACTGAATTAGACGCCCCTCCTACGGCTGAGAGGAGTCCCCCTCAGACATCTGAGATGGGACCTGAGCTGGTTCCACAGAGCTTGGTACAGGGTGCTTTGGGGCCCTGTGCCCTCTACTGGGTTGATTCCTGATTAAGGCACCTAGGCCTTCATCTTGAAAGGACTGCCAGTATGAGAATGTCGAAGGTCCCGTCCCATCCTTCTGAGACGCAGGAGGCACTGCCTGTTGTTCAAATGTCAGCTGTATTGTTCAGAGTGGCCCCCAGAACCCAACCTGAGGGCCAACAGATAAGCACTGTCAAGAAGATGTTAACCACCTGCTGCCAGCAGCAGCTGCCCTAGAGGCAGAGTCACAGGCGTCCATAAAAACTTTCAGCTGATTATTGGGCTATAAACCCCTAGCAATGGAGCATTAGATTCCGGGAGGCTCTTGTCCATTGCACTGAGTGTGTTCCACAGGGTGTACTCATACTGAGGAAAGTAGGAACTCAAGACGTAGAAGTCTGCTTTGGTCCACAGATGAAGACTCAAGTGTTATGGCGGACCTCATATCCCTGAGGTAAAAGAACTGGAAAGAAGATCTTCCATCACGCTGATACAGAAGGCTTGCATTCCAGCCCATAAAATGAGTCATCCGCTGCACCTTCGACAAAGCAGAATAGGGAGAGACTCATCCAGATCCACTTCTACCCCAGAATAATCTCCAAAAGGCAGGTCTAGACCAAGAACATGGGAGATGCCACCACCTGGATTGGCAAAGAGTTCAGCGCCATCCACGGCGCTAGTGCCAGATCCGGCACCACACGCGGCACCAGAACCACTGCTAGACCTGAAGCAAGAGGGAGAAGGAAAGCGGTACCCATGCCAGCCCCTGCAGAGAAAAGAAGAGGGGGTAGGCACGAGAGTCGATGGCGTCTGGCACCTGAGAGGGCATCAGCACATCCTGGCCCGACTGACCTGATCATGCCATGAGGCCCAAAGTCTCCGGAACCAGGTCCATTGGCCAGGACAACAGAGCAGACACCGTACCCCTGCTCTAAGAGAGCCCAGAGGTGAAAACCCACCAGAGTCAATTCAGGCCTACAGCTCTCCACCACCGACGATCCCCATGCAGATGTACCAGAGGGCGACCTCAAGCGGTACCAATTCTTCTTCTTCCACTGACAGGAGGAAGAGCTCGAGGTCAAGCAGAGCCAGGTCCCAGAACTGCTACTTTTCAGCTTCGGGCAGACTGTCTCCCGCCCCCCCTCAGACACCGGACTGCCCGTGGTCAGATCCCCTTCCGCAAAGGGCTTCGGACCGGACACACCCCACTACCATTACAGCTTTCAAACGAAGTCTCCCTACCATCACCGCTATTGTCTAAGGTCAACTATGTTGATGGCAGGCTGAGAATTTCTTCTTTTTTTTAAATAAGAAAAGAACACTAAACATGGTAAGTTAAACAAATACTGAATGGCTATACCTGCTATCGTATTGGCGAAGACTTGACTCCCAGCATGCGAGCAACGTCGTCATCGGAGCGCACTCGACGGTGGGAGAAAAGGAGCTGAGGTAGTTGGAGGGTCGACACCAAAATAGCCTATATGGCGAGCTGTCTGTAAAGCTGCGCATGCACAGTCCTATCCCGTGCTGGCCCTCCTGAAGATTTTGGCTCATGGCCCTAGCGCTCTAGCATAGTCCCATTAGCGTGAATGAGTGGTGGAGACTTTTAGTCCAGGAAGATGTAACAGTTTCCTAGCTGGTGGTACATCCATCATCTCTACATAATCTGGTTCCTCCGCCTCCTCTATAGCTTCCTGGGAGTGGAGGTCCAGAGTCTCTGCCACTTGTTGCATAAAGGCAAAGTATGAGGTAAAATCCTCAGATCCCTTATCAGGGGAATCAGGGCGTTGAGTGTCAAGAAACATCCATTTCGAGAGGTTCCCCAAAGTCCTCATCATAGTCCTCCTCATCCTCACCATAACCTTCAGCACAGGGTTCAAAGGAACCAGGAATTGAGGAAGAGCCTGAAGCCTGAACCAAGGAGAGTTATGAACCAGGTCGAGGAACTGAACTAGTACTGGTGTGTAGCAACTGGATAATCCTAATAGCGTTAGCAATCTCCACAGTGATAGGAACAGTCGGGTTTGTCGGTTGAGGTTCCTTCCCCGAGTGCTTTTCCTTCTTCTTCTCTAATGCGGTTGCCGGCTAGGCGGCAGTCTCTGTGGCTAGCTTTCTACCCTGGGAACCTTCACCCTTGTCAGAGGGTTGTTCGTCCAGTTCCTTTGGGTATTCCTGAGAGTGGGACAAAGAAGGCTTGTCTGAGACATTATCGGACATTCTTTCCTTCAGTCGGTTCAATCGCCTGTCAAGTGTCGACTGAGGAAAATTCTTGCAAATCTCACAATCTGCCTTGTGGAGGTCAAACCCTAGGCAGAAAACACAAATCAGGTGTGGATCAGCCTTTGTGAATGGATCACTGCACTCAGTACAATGCTGAAACCCCGTAGGGCTGGTTCTCTTTTTGGGAGTCTGAGACATAATACAAACAACAAAACTTCCCTGGTACTCTGCTTTGTTTTTGGTTTTTTGGTCAGTTCAGCGACTGAAGAAAAAACGAATGTTACCCCAGTAAAAATCCCCACTAACTGCAAAAGGGAGCACGTACCAGTGAAGCAACCCGAACTTAAAGAGTTTTACCTCAAAATTATGCAAAAGATCAGTTTCCTCCTGGTTGCAAAGAACAGTCAGGGAACCAAAAAACCTACCGGAACAATGCTAAATCAGGTGAAGGCCCCACCTCATACTGCCTGGGGGGTATAACCACGGCTCCATAGGGGTTCACCCACAGATTAAGGTAGGTGGAGAAGTGGGGCACACACCAATGGCAACTCCTGATGGTGCGGGGCTCCGAGAGTGGGGGAGAAGGAAAAACAGTAAGTTAAAAATAAGATAAAATCTTCAGGAAAAATGGAGAGCTGTCCAAGGCGTCAGACTTAGGCAAGTGGAGTAAAGAATCTGATGGTTGCATGATGTATTCCAAGGACAGTGGTTTGAAAACTGAGCTCAAGCCTAGCATTCCATCATTAGCACAGGGTCTATTAACCGTTTCAGCTCCAGAGCAGTCCTATGGTGGGACCATACTGCATGTCAGAATACAGTAAGATTTCCTAGAGTTAGAAGAACAGGTTACTCACCTGTAACAGTAGTTCTAGGAGTGGCATATGTTGTTCATCCACACTTCTTGGCATTTCCCCTGCCACTTTAAATCTTGCCGGGAGTCTTCAAGCTGGCTCCTCCCACCCACATAGTATATATCTCGGCTCCGCCCCATCACGCCAGATCTTAGCCCGCTGGAAGCAAGACAGGTTGGGTGGGTGTGTGTGGATGAACAACATATACCACTCCTAGAACTACTGTTACAGGTGAATAACCTGTTCTTCTAGGAGCGTGGATATGTTGTTTATCCACACTTCTTGGCAGACTCCAAGCAGTTCTCCAGGAGAAGGGAGGCAAGGCGCACACCCCCTACTTAGGAAACAGAGACTGGAGAACCAAGGCCCCAAAACCAGCATCCTGGCGTGACTCAAAGTCGATGTGGTAGTGGGTGATAAAGGTGTTTGCTGACTTCTAGGTAGCAGCCCAACAGATTTCCTGGATAGGGATGTCCCTGGAACCAGCCACCGATGCAGCAGTACGGTGGGCAGAATGAGCTCTTATCCCTCTGGGAGGCTCCTTGCCCGCCAACTCATAGCACAGACCTATGCACGTTGTAATCCATCTTGCTATGATCCGTTTGGCTACAGGTCTGCCAGAAGTGGCTTCGATGTAGGTGACAAACAGCTGGCAAACCTCTCCACGAATGTCCGCCATCCTCTCTTTGTAGTAGGAGAGAGCACATTTCAGATCCAGAGTATGGAGCCTATACTCGGCGTCCGAGGTGTAATAAGGGTAGTAAACTGGAAGAGTCAACATCTGGTTAAGGCGAAACTCTGACACCACCTTCGGAAGGAATTTCGGGTTGGGATGCTGGACAACTTTGTCCCTGTGAAAGACCAGATAAGGGGAGTCCACCAAAAGCGCCTGGAGCTCCCCTGTCCAGGAAGGCAGTCTTCCACGACAAGTGTGAAAGCTCACATTTGTGCATGGGTTCGAATGGCTTGCCCATGAGCTTTGCCAAAACCAGCACTAGATCCCACGGAGGTGGAGGTTCATGCACCGGAGAGGATATGTGATCCAGGTCTTTGAAAAAGCACCTGACCACTGTCTCCTGCGCCAATGTTGGCTGACTGGCCCGTGCCCGGTAAGCAGAAATGGCTGCCAGGTGCACCCTAAGGGTCAATGACCGTAGACCCCCTTTGGACAGAGACCAAAGGTAGTCGAGAATGTTAGCCACAGAGCAGGATAAGGGGTCCAGACCCTTACCCTGACAACAAATGGAAAATCTTTTGCATTTGAAGGCATAACATTTCCTGGTCAATTCCTTTCTGGATGCCTCCACCACAGTGAAGACATCTTCGGAAAGACCCAAAGCCTGGAACTCTAGCCGCTCAGGTACCAGGCTGTGAGGTGCAGGGATTGAAGGTCTGGATGGAAGACCTTCCCCTGGTTCAGAGATATCAGGTCCGGGTGTGTGCAAAGTCACTCCGGGGGTCTGTAACTGAGGCTGAGGAGATCTGGGTACCAGAACTGGCACAGCCAATCTGGGGCTACCAGGATCACCTTCGCCTTGTCCCTCCTCACCTTGTGGGTCAAGGGAAATGGAGGGAAAGTGTAGAAGAGGCCTGGGGTCCACTGCTTCGAGAAAGCATCCCCCTGCAGCGAGCCCTACTGAAGGGGGTGGGCATGAAACAGCCTCAGCTTGGTGTTCTCCCTGGAGGCAAACAGGTGGGTCCACCATCGGTTTTCCCCAATGGGAGAACAGACTGTAAACTACCTCTGGATGGAGACACCACTCGTGAGATGTCTGGCCTATACGGCTGAGGGCATCCGCCAGCTGGTTCGAGGCTCCTGCCACATGGATGGCTAGGAGATCCACCTCCAACCGGCTTATGAGGGTCCAGATGCGGAGCGCCTCCTTGCACAGCAGACGGGAGTGCGTGCTGCCCTGCTTGTTGAGGTAGTACATGGTCGTGGTATTGTCAGTCTGGACTTGAACCACTTGACCCCGGAGCTGAGGAGCAAAAGTGGACAACGCCAGTCTGACAGCTCTGAGCTCCAACAGGTTGATGTGGCATCGGGACTCTTCGGGGGGGGGTCCAGAACCCATGGGCCCTGTTGTCCCCATGTGGGCTCCCCAGCCCATTAGAGAGGCATCGGTCGTAAGGACGACCATCGGCTCGGAGCGGACAAACAGGATCCCTTCCTGCAACCGGTCTGGGGTGGTCCACCATTGGAGAGCGTCCCACATCTTCTGGGTTACAGTGATCAGCTGGTCGAAGTGACCATATCGCTGAGTCCACTGGGCGGCCAGCTCCCAATGGAGGGGGCACATGTGCCATCGGGCGCAACGGACCACTAAGGTGCACACCACCATGTAACCCAGAAGGTACAGAAAGTCCTGGGCAGGGCACAAGTGCCAACCAGAAATGATCGGGCAAAGGAGGAGAGAAGCTCCGCCCTATCCACCAGGAGCCGAGCTCTGGCTTGACAAGAGTCGAGCTCTGCCCCAATGAAGCCCATCACCTGAGAGTGCACGAGTTTCGACTTGGCCTCGTTGATCAGGAGGCAGAGTTTGGAAGGCCAGATCCCTGGACCTCTCCACCTCCTGAAGGGAGGAACCTGCCAAGAGCCAGACATTGAGATAAGGGTAGATTCTGACTCCTCGACACCAAAGGTGGGCTGCCACCACTGCAATTCATTTGGTGAAGACCCGAGGGGCCAATGACAGGCCGAACAGCATGGCTTGGAACTCGAACCTGAAGCAGAAGAACTGATGGGACGGATGGATTGGGACAAGAAAGAATGTGTCCTGTAGATCCAGTGAACAGAACCACATGTTTCCCTCCAGGGATGGTATGATCTGGTTCAGAGTGACCAACCTGAAAGGTGCGGGGACCTGAGATACTGATTCAGGTCGTGGAGATCTAGAATGGGGCACCAACCCCCAATCTGCTTGGACACCAGGAAGTACCTGAAAAACAAAGCCTGGGTCTGTTGAAGGATCTGGCACTGGAGCTACTGCCTCCTTGCGGAGGAGCGGAGCCACGTCATCTTGAAGAGCCGACTGGGTGCATGCGGAGATCTGTTCCTCCCGAGGGGCTTGGGCTCAGCTGGGAGGGTACTGCTCGAATTCCAGAGGCAGTCCCTGGCTGACCTCTTCGAGAACCCACCTGTCCAAAGTGACAGCGGACCTGGCGGAAAGAAAGTGGCTGAGCCGACCCCCCCACAGAAGGACCCACAGCTGGCGTGATGGGTATAGGGGCGGCGACCCCCAACCCATCACTGAGCAAGCTTGGAGGAGGAGGCTCCAGGACCCGCGCTTCCGACTCCTTTACGGGGCTGTTCACCAAACCTGAGCCTGCTGCTGCTGTTGCTGCTGACCTCCTTGATAGGACGGCTGCCTAACCGCAGGGGAAGAGTGCTGAAATGGCTTCTTCTTCCTCTTCTGCTGGTTCTTGCCCGAAGAACCCTTGGCAGAAGTAGCATCCGAGGTGGCAATGGACTGCTCTATACTCTGAAGGTGACCGGCCACTCCTGGACCGAACAAGTCGGTGCCCAGGAAGGGCACGTCAGCAAGCTCATGCTGAGTATCCGCCGGGAAGGAGGAAAGCCTCAGCCAAGCCCTGCAGCGAGAGGCCACTGCGGCTGCCAACAAGCGGGCACAAGAATCTCCTATATCCAACGCTGTCTGGAGCTGCTGTTTTGCAACAGCAAGACCTTGGTCGTGGACCTGCTTGACCGTAGTCTGCATGTCCAACAGAAGATCACGGAGGACTTCATTCAATGACCGCAGAAGGGCATGAGAGAAATGTACCATAACAACAGCCGAGCTGGCCTGACGAAGGCCCAGAGAGGAGGAGGCGTAGACCTTGAGGGCAGAGTGGTCCATATATTTGGACACCTTGTCCGGGGGTCGGTCTGTGGAGGCCAAACTACCTGTAAGCCTGAACCAGGCTCTCGGCCAAAGGGTGCTCCATGAACCCCACAAGGGACCCCATGGGCAGCGCGTACTTCCGGGCCATGCAGGCAGATGGTGCTGGGCATGAGGCACGACACTACAAAAGCTCAAGGGCTGGGCCAACAATGGCCTCGGCCACTGGGAAGGCCTCCGTCGGGGTATCCCCTCTCTTGAGTATGTCAATGACAGGGTACTCCACTTTTTTCTGGATGGGCTCCAGGGGCATTCCGGTGGATTCGAAGTTGAGGCGGAGAATGCCCTGGAAGGAGAAAGGGCATTCCTCCATCCCTGCGCCGACCGACGACTCATCATCCCCAGGATGTGAGTGCAAGCGACAACGTCAGAGTCAAGAGGTCATGATGAGCAGTCTACACGTCTAAGTCACCTTCAATCTGCGAGGAGCGGTCCGGGGTGACTTGTTATCGACAGACGCCGGGGAAGCCCGGTGTCTTGTCGGTCCTCTTTCGAGGGTGCCCTCCCTCAGGCTGTTTAGGCGGTGGTTCCACCCGAATTGGTGGAGAGACTGGGATAGGCTGAACTGGGAAATGGGCTGGACCCACGGGCGGAGGAACCAGTGGTTTCGGTTGCGGAGGGGTCTGTGTCAGCCTAGGGGGCCGGAGCAAAGTTATGGCCGGGGTGGGCAGTGGAGCTGGCTTCTGCCTGGTCAGGATCAGCTGCTGCCACATGAGGTCTTCATAGTGCCGAAGAAGCTTCCATCGGAGCCTCTCCTCGTCCGAGGAGGATGAGGACCTGTGGCGATGCCTCTTCTTACAGCGCTTGTGGCTCTTTCTTGGTCATTCGGCCGAGGGGGTTCTGGACCTTGATCGAGATCGGGGAGGCCGACTTGATCGATCCGGAGACACTGGGGTCAGTGAAAACCGAGGGTCCGGAACCGGATCCTTGATGGGGACACCAGCAGGCTGGGTCTCCTCATCAGGGAATGCAAGGACCGGAGTCCTTTCTGGAGTCGTCGGAGTTAGCCGGCGACAAAGGGTCTATCGGGTCAAGGATAATTTCAACGTTGTCGGCCACTTCCTCTGTACCCTGGCCAGATGGAAGATCCGTGAGGCCAGCGGCCAAGGATGCAATCTTGACCAAAGTCGAGACCACGTGTTCCTGGGACTCTGACCTCTCTCGGTCCCAGGAGCATCATCGCCGAGACGAAGACGCGGGGTCCTTATCTCTCTTCCGAGAGCAGGAGGAGTGCGAGCTCGATGGTGCCTCACCCCGAGTGGAGAGAGACTGGCACAACTCCTTGAAGGAGTCTGTAAACGTGGAGCCAAGATTCAGAGGAACAAAAAAGATTCGACTGGCCGAAGCACGAGCTGCTTCCTCCTCGAACGCCTTCATCTGTTATAGCTGTTCGGCGGATCCCGCAGCCACAGAAACTGCCCACCACGCCTTCTTCGATTTCACCGGTGGGTTCCTTTTCTCCAGCCAACCCAGCTTCAAGCGTGCCTTGCAGTCGTCCAGGATGTTGGGATGGAAAGCCAGGCAATAACTGCATGACGATGTGTCATGGCCGACACCTAGGCAGTAGACGCACGTGAGGTGAAGATCGGTGCGCGACATCTTCTGGCCGCAGGGGCACCGGCGAAATCCGGGGGAAGATTTTTCCTCCACAGTGGATGCGACGAAAGCGCGATCGCTAACTCGAATGAGTTTAATTTTCAGTAAAAACCAACAGTTAGAATCCAGGGCCTATGATATGCTGAGAGCACAAGGGGACCTGTATCTTCCCGTGGAAAGGAAGATCTGGCGTCATGGGGTGGAGCCGAGGTATATACCACTCGGGTGGGTGGGAGGAGCCAGCTTGAAGACTCACGGCAAGATTTAAAGTGGAAGGGGACACACCAAGAAGTGTGGATGAACAACATATCCACGCTCCTAGAACAAATATTCCACACAACTAGTTCCCAGCACAATACACGTGGGACTTCATGTTGCGCTTTCAAGGTACCTTTCAGAACAGCATCCCTGGGGCAATGGTCCTTCTCCTACAAGGCTCCGTAATGGTTGAATGATCTCCCAGTCTGCACAACTGGCTTACAGAGCCTGACGATCTTTAAAACACAACTAACACAGCACCTTGCCAACTTATCCACTTGCAACTGCTTCAAGTAATACCTACTTCCCTATGGGAGATCCATCCCTTCACTTAGTAGCAGCACTTAGCTTCTCACCCCGGCCACCCCTACCTATAGTAACAACCCTTACTCACAGTACTTGCCTCGTGAGTCCCTAATCCCTCCACCCCATCCCTTCGTGTATCTGAGGACCCCTGCAGTCCAGCCTAAGGCCGCACCACCTACGCCTGTGAGGCTGCTCCTCCCACTATCCTCTCCCTCCAATTCACCCCACTTTTCCCTGGACACTTCCCCTCCCATCACACCACTGACTCCCCTCCCCTCCCACCCAATCCACTTAGCTACATTACTAAGCTCTGACAAAGCCTTCCTCTGGCGGCACGGGTTTCTCTTTCCATCTCTATGATGATTTCTATTCTTTCCCATTCTCCTTTAAAGAGGAACTGGCCCAGTCCTTTTGACTTTTATGCATAAATTACCCCTTCTTGCACTGATTCTGGAATTGTATTTCATTACTGTCCAATGCCGTTAGTTTCTGCACTCTCAGCTACCAAAAACTGCAGGGTGTACCAGAGCTTCTATAGCAAGCCTGGTGTTGCTGTGGGCCCAGGGTTGTACTGCTGACTTCACTATAGGGCAGAGTCAATTTCACACAAAAAAAACCATACTGACAACGCATTTGGATTTTGGCATAATGCACTGCTACCAGGGTGTCTTGGGGAAGAGTAAACACAGTATGTACATTGAATACTGGTAGGTTTCCCTTGCAACACTGTTGCAAATGCATGATACTGCAGTGTGAGAGTCTCTCCTCTACCCTACAGTGATGTCATCAGGAGCTAGCAGCCCAGCAGCTGAACAGCAAAGGCAAGTGCAGCAGGGCTCACAAACAAATCCAAATTATGGAAGGCAGAGTAAACCTTCGCCAAAAATAACAAATGCACACACCCTTTCAGGTCTAGTACTGCATATAATGACTATAAGCTGTAACTTTTTGGACCATCATGAAAGTTCCTCTCTAATTAAGGTCATACAGTAGTCTATAAACTCTATAGTATTATGTCTCCACTCTTTACACTAGAATGTATAAACAACTCTAAAGTATGTAACTGAGTGAAATTATTGTTTAGAACCTTGCCAAGTGACCCTGTAGTTGATTCTTGTGACATTGCTATTTTTCTGTATTGTATGTCCTTGTCTAGATGTGAAACCTTTGCAAACGAGCTTCCAGCTGAAAGGTCGTTTCCGAATCAATAAACTTGAAACTCAATGCAGATGCTGTTAATCTGGGTACCCGAACATTTTTTAGGCAAGTGAATGGCATGTCCCACAAGTTCTTCTGGCGAGGTAAATTCAGAAGAATAGGTGCTGACATACTCCACAGACCATACTGGGAGAGCTGGCTGGCCTTGCCGCAGATGTACCATTATTACTGAGTGGTACAATTACCTTTTCTTGCGAAAGGTGGCAAGAGAGCCATGCCCTGTGGAGACAATTAAAGGAACAGGAGCTGGGTGGGGTATCTCTATTAGAGTATGTTCACATGCCTGTCCGGGGAGGGGGGGGAAGGGATCAGTTATAAAGAGACAAAACCCCTTCACCAATCTCAGAGGCCCACCAGTTTGATCAAGCATGGGGAAGGGATATCCCCTGGGTCCGCTCTCACTGAGGCTACACCACCTTTGCCCACCAAGAGCTCCTACAATGGGGGAAGTGGGGTCTAACCAAAGTCCAGGACCTCTATGGTGAAGGTGGGCTGTTACTAGCATTCAGAGACCTGGGAGATGATGGAGGCTCAGCTCTTTCTTTGTACACATAAGCATTTGTGTTTTGCTGCAAGTGGACCAGCTGGGGGTAAGGATGTGACAGTACTCGCTCAGTGGAAACATTATCATCAAACCACAACCAGGGTCTAAACCATTATCAGCCCTCTATAAGCTCACAGCAGTTATCCCACCTGCTTTTGATGAGAATTATGGGAAGAAGTGGGTCAGGGGGACACAGAAATCACAGAAGAGAGCTGGATGCAGGCAGTGGCACATGGCAGAACACGTTCTAGGGCAAACCACCTCTGACAAATTCAACACAACTATCTGTACAGGACACAACTATGCCAGCCAAGACACAAACTTAAACCAGAAGTCAGTGACACCTGACAAAAGTGTGGGGGGGGGGGGTTAAGGACACACATACATATGACCCTGGAGTGTGTGCATTCTGGGACGGGGTGCACTCCACTATGGAAAAGGTTGTGGGGTGCAAGATGCCCAATCCTGACTAGAACTTATTCTGGGGGACAAACACAAGAAGGGGCATCCAGCTCAGGGAAACCTCTGTAATCTGGCTCTAGTAACAGCCAGGAAAACCCTGGCAAAATCCAGGCGAAGTGCAGATCCCACCTCCGTCACCCATTAGATACACAACTTGTTGGAATGTAAGACGTTAGAAAAGGTCCAGCTCTATGCACAAGGGGATAGAGAACAATCTGGCACAATATGGCTACCTCTCCTCAAGGGGCTACAACAGGGCACCCTCCTGTACGGACAGACTGGGGAGCCCAGCTTAGGTTAAGTTGCGTGGCAGATGACCAATTAGAACCCGAGAAGCTGTTGATCAGGTTGGTACACTTGGTACACAGTAGGAACTATTCCTATGGCGAAGGCCGTTCGCTGCTCATTATCCTAACAACTGAGTAAAGGCACCATTCATGGATATGTGATCAAATGCATGCCTGTAGTATCCATTAACTGTCTCTAATGCCTAAAGGTTGAAAATAAAGTTTAAAAAGGAAAAACAAAACTTATCTTTGTCTATAAGTCCCCCCAGTAAAGGAAGGTCAAGTGCATACAAAATTCAGAGCATTGGATGCCTTGTTCTTCACCCAAAGGTGCCACGTCCAGCCTCTCCTACAGGACAATCCCTGCTGAATGTAAAGGGTCTCAGGCAAGCATACCCCTAGACACCGGAGCACCCTGGGCTCTGCCTGCCTACATAAAGGGTATCCAATTAGCTCAATCGCTGCAACGCCTGAAGGCAGGGTTGCATATCCATTGCCAAAATACTGGAAGCAGGCACATTGTCAAGTCTCGCTGCCTCTTCGATGATGCCTTGACTTTTACAGCACCCCCAACTCCAATACAGCAAACAGTATCTTCAGGTCTAACACAGCACTTTCTAATAGAGCTGACTGCATGGAAACCTTGGCTCCTCTGTATTTTGCATTACAGACTCCAAGTGCAGCAGATTCAGCTGTTGCCATGGCAACACTTGGCACAGGGCCAATTAACCAAACCCCATCAATAGAAGCAAAACTGCCTAAAACACTAAAAAAAAGAAGATCTTTTCAGAGCCAGCACAGCTACTACGCTGCTTTATAGGGACATTCTTTGCTTCTGTCTGATTGTTGGCCCTCCTATTACAGAAGGTGACTGCAGCCCTCTACGAGGCCAGTGACTGACTGTATGTATATAGCTGGAAGGATGTGTGGCAGCTGGCTATAGGTACCTCAAGACGTCTCTGTCGGGAGTCCAGGTGGCTTATCTGTTCCTCACTTTGCAATGTGGTAGGCAGCGGCATCAATCTGCAATTCCTCTATGGCACCTTGGAACTCTCCTTAGCTATCTGGGACCAAGAGCGCTGGAGGGGAGCTTAAAGAGACACTGTCCCCATTTACAGATCCATGGTGAGGCCACACCTGGAGTACTGTGTCTAGTTCTGGAATCCTCACCCTAGAAAGGACATGGATAGTTTGAAGGCCATTCAGAGAAGAGCAGTAAAAATGATTAAGGGCCTCAAGGGACTCTCCTATGAAGCACTTTTAAAAACACTGAACAAATACTCACTTGAGAAAAGGAGAAAGAGGGGGTTATGATCGAAACATTGTTTCTGGGAGACATTACTAAAGTGCACTACACAGAGCTTTCAATAGGAACACTAGTCAATGACGAGAGGGCACTGCAGGGAGGGAACTTCAGGAGGCAGCTAAGGAAACACTTTTTTTTAACAAAAGGGTGGTAGAGCCATGGAACAGTCTATCTGCCGACGTTCTGGGCGCAAGAACCGTGGTGGGATTCAAACGCGGTTGGGACAGATTAAGGGCTCAAAATACCAGTACTAGAGTTGGGAAAGATAAACATACTGGCAGGGAATAGGTCCCCAGATTCACATTAGGTCCCAAGTATCCATGGACAGACTAGATGGACCCTTGGTCTCCTTCTGCCATCACTTTTTATGTTTCTATGTCAACTGTTTTATGACTCTGTGATATCTTACTTTATGTTACCTTTGATCTCTGCTGTAAATACTGTGCCCACAAAATTCAAATATATGCATAGATCAGTAGAAATGTAACAAGTGCTCATTAATTTATCTAAATACATTGTGCTCAGTCTGACATTTAGTCCTGCCGGCCTAAGCTTCCACACATCCCAGGATGAGATACCGCACCGATACGCAAGATTCACTCACTCATTCACGAATGAGTCTGTAAAAATGTTCTCCTTAGCAGCAAAACACCCTCCTTGTTTCCACATTGTTTGCTAAAGTTGGGAAAGTGAAGCCCATTTCAAACTGAAAGCTCTACGCACTGTAATACTGTGCTTGAAAATTCATGCCGTTACTGCACATGCCCGGAATCAGTCTGTCCGTCCCTCTCTGACACTATCGTGTGTTTAGTGTCAGTGAAAGGAGAGGGACTTGACAGCACTACTGATTTCTGTGATGTCCATCTCTCCCTCTCTCTCTGTCTGTCTGTGCCCACAGAGTAGTAACTGTTCAGGCAGGTAACAGTACAGAAGTTACACAGAAACACAGAAAATCGCCGGCAGGCTCATCTTCTCTGCCCGTTTTTCCCTGGCTGAAAACCCTAATGGTCATCAGCTTAGCTTCTCAGCTTAAACACTGCCCCGTGTTCAGTGACAATAAAAGGTGAAGGACTGACAGCACTACTGATTTCTGTGATCTTTCTCCCTCTCTCTCTCTCTCTCTCTCAGGTGCCAGCATAGCTCCGTTGGTAGCACATCCACCCCTGCACCTGAGTGCAGTATTAGTGGAGTGCTGTACTGCTGGAGTGTGCCATCCTTTGGATGAATGTTAAACCGAGGTCCCTTCTACCCATTCTGGTGCGGTCCTGGTGGGTGTCCAGGAGGAAGTAAAATATCCCAGGGCATTCTTCGTAAAGTAGGGGAGATTCCTCGTGTTCTGGCCAACATTCCCCTTCCCTTAAAAACTGGTTCATGCAACTGTCCAGGCTGTGTGAGGGCGTTGATGTGCAATATGGCCACCACTACACTTTCAGCCACTTCACTACCAGTCTAGCATTGCTTGTAAAGCGCACTGGGATACATTGTGTATGAAAAGTGCTATATAACTGCTGATTCTTCTATCCCCTGCCCTGATCCATTTCCCTGGTCACCCAGTCAAATAACTCAATCAGATTTATCTGAGGTCATGTCAGACAAATCTGAAAGAGTTCTCTGACTGGGTGACCAGGGAAATAGATCAAGATGGGGCAGTGGACATGGCCTACTTGGACTTCAGTAACACCTGTGACAAGGTTGAATAAGGGCAAGGCCCTGTCCCATTTGTTACGAAGAAAGCGTTAAATGCAAGGATCTGTTCTATCCTCTCATTTTCTGTCTCTTGTCTGTCTGATTGTACAACCAAATTTTCTCGTGAGACCAAGGAACTGATCACTCTGAGAGTCTCGCGATTCTCCGCCTTTCACTAACTCTCTGCCTTCACTTGCTGTTTCTGTCTTTTCTTCCCCCTTGCATAGCTGCAGTTATAAAATATATGTGAATCTTTGTGTGAAAATGTAAGTGAAACTGGGATCCCTTTCTTTGAAAATGTATGTAGTTACACTACTGAAATAACTGCAAAAAGCTACTTGGAATTTAGGGGATAAACCTGAGATGCAGTTTGAGCTCCTCTCAGGCTTGTTTGCAAACTCTTTTGCAGAGCTGTCAGCAGGAGGCCAGCTTGGGACACTGTTCTAGTTGCAAGACTGCTCTGTAAAGAAACTGACAAGAACTCTGATAGCTGTTGTGAGGAACAGGATGTCTCCTTAATGAGCTCAGGATGAAGAAGTTAACTGTCAGACAAAGACTGGTTATAAAAAGAGCATCAATAGTTTGATAGAGAGACTGAGATTTGAAATTGAAAAGAAACCCTCAGATGAAAAACTTTTGTTTTCTCTGTTTGTACTGCCTTTGTATATAGCTATCCTGATTTTTATTTTTATTTTATTGTTATTGATAATAAAATGCAACTTGAGAATTCTGAAACTGTTCCTGGTTTTCCTCTGCTTCCTGAACTATGCCGCAATGAAATGCCTTCAACACCCTGCAGCACAGGAGACTGAAAGAAACTGGATAATCATGTACATGGTCCACGTAAATAGTACATGGTCGTGGTACTGTCAGTCTGGACTTGAATCACTTGACCCCGGAGCTGAGGAGCAAAAGTGGACAACGGCAGGCTGACTGCTCTGAGCTCCAACAGGTTGATGTGACATCGGGACTCCTCGGGGGTCCAGAACCCGTGGGCCCTGTTGTCCCCCATTTGGACTCCCCAGCCCATGTGAGAGGCATCAGTCGTGAGAACAACCGTCGGCTCAGGGCGGACAAACGGGATCCCCTCCTGCAACCGATCTGGGGCGGTCCACCATTGGAGAGCGTCCCACATCTTCTGGGTTACAGTTATCAGCTGGTCAAAATGACCGTGGCACTGAGTCCACTGGGCGGCCAGCTCCCACTGAAGGGGTGCATGTGCCACCTGGCCCAATGGACCACTGAGGTGCACGCTGCCATGTAACCCAGAAGGCGCAGAAAGTCCCACGCAGGGCGCAAGAGCCCAACCAGAAATGATCGGGCAAAGGAGGAAAGAACCTCTGCCCTGTCCGACAGAAGCTAAGCTCTAGCTTGACGAGAGTTGAGCTCTGCCCCAATGAAGCCCATCAGCTGAGATGGCACAAGTTCCGACTTGGCCTCGTTGATCAGGAGGCTAAGCTGAGAGCAGGTTCTCAGAGCCAGGTCCCTGGATCTCTCCACCTCCTGAAGGGAGGAACCCGCCAAGAGCCAGTTTTCGAGATAAGGGTAAATTCGAACTCCTCGATGCCGAAGATGGGCTGCCACCACTGCAATGCATTTGGTGAAGACCCAAGGGGCCAATGACAGGCTGAACAGCATGGCTTGGAACTCGCACAGGGTGCCTTCGACCCTGAAGCGGAGGAACCGCTGGTGAGACGGACAGAGTGGGACGTGAAAAAACGCGTCCTGTAGATCCAGTGAACAAAACCACATGTTTCGCTCCAGGGATGGTATGATCTGGTTCAGAGTTACCATCCGGAAGGTGCGAGACCTGAGATACTGATTCAGGTCGTGGAGAGCTAGGATGGGGCACCAACCCCCCCGTCTGCTCGGGCACCAGAAAGTACCTGGATATGAAGCCTGGGTCTACAGGTGGATCCAGCACTGGAGCTACCGCCTCCTTGCGGAGGAGCTGAGCTATGTCATCTCAAAGAGCCGACTGCGTGCGAGCTGAGATCATTTCCTCCCGAGGGGCGCAGGCTCGGCTTGGCGGGTACTGCTGGAATTCCAGAGGCAGTCCCTGCCCCACCACTTCTACAACCCACCTGTCCGAAGTGATATCGGACCAGGCAGAAAGAAAGTGGCGGAGCCGACCCCCCACGGGAGGACCCAGGGCAGGCGTGATGGGTGTAGGGGTGGCAACCCCCAACTCGTCACTGAGCAGGCTTAGAGGAGGAGGAGGAAGCTCCTGGACCAGCGCTTCGGCCTCCTTTACAGGGCTGTTGAGGGTCCTGCTTGGGCCTAGGGCACCCAGCTTGAGCCTGCTGCTGCTGTTGGTGCAGCTGATCTCCCTGATAGGTGGGCTGCCTGACCGCAGGGGAGGACTGCCAAAAAGGTTTCCTCTTCTGCTGGTTCTTGCTAGGGGAACCCTTAGCAGAAGTGGCGTCCAAGGTGGCATTGGCCTGTGCAATTCGCTGAAGGTGGCCTGCCACTCCTGGGCCGAACAAGTCGGTACCAAGGAAAGACACATCAGCTAACTTGTGCTGTGTATCCGCCGGAAAGGAGGATAACCGCAGCCACGCCCTGCGGCAGGTGGCCACTGCGGCTGCTAAAGAGCGGGCACAAGAATCCCTGATGTCCAGGGCCGTCTAGAGCTGCTGTTTGGCAACAGCACGGCCCTGATCACGGACTTGCTTGACCATGGTCTGCATGTCCGCGGGGAGGTGAGGAAGTACTTCATCCAATGACCCTAGGAGGGCATGGGAGAAGTGTGCCATGATTACAGCCGAACTGGCCTGCGAAGGCCCAGGAAGAGGGGTCATGAGACCTTACGGGGCAGAGTGACCAAGGTCCTGGACCTCTTGTCCGGGGTCGGTTGGTGTCGGCCGAGCTACCAGTACATCTAAAGACAGAAGCAGTCACCAGGCTCTCAGCAGAGGGATGTTAGGTGAATCCCGGCAGGGATCACATAGGCACCGTGTACTTAAGGGCCATACGGGTAGACGGTGCTGAGCAGGAAGCTGGACGCTGCCAAAGCTCAAGGGCCGGATCAGTAATGGTTTCCGCTATTGAAAAGGCCTCCGTCGGGGTATCCCCCCTCTTAAGGATATCCATAAGAAGGTACTCTGCCTTTTTTCGGATGGACTCCAAGGGCATCCCGGTAGAATCGGAGATAAGGTGGCGAATGAAAGGAGGAGGACCTTCCTCCAAGGCCTTGGTGACTCCTCATTAGCAGGATGGGAGTGCAAACTGGTGGTATCCAAATCCGAGGAGTCAGGGTACAGCGGTCTCCCGCCCATGTCCCCTTCGATCCGCCGAGGGCGATCTGGAGTGACCGTGATGGACAGACGTCGGGGAAGTCCTGTGTCTAGACAGTCTTCTTTCGAGGGAGCCCCACTGGGGGCTGCTTAGGCAGTGGCTCCACCCTAATAGGTGGCGAGACCGGTATGGGCCTAGCCAGTATATGGACCCCCCCCCCAAGTGGAGGAACCAAAAGAAAAAATTACTCACCTTAGTAATGTTGTTTCTTCTAATGGAGTCTTGCTATATTATAGACATTAGCAGTTTGTTCCAGCTCTAGAACTGCCCCGGAGTGAAATGGTTAAAACCATTCCAAAATAGAATTTTGGCACGAGAGCAGCTCTATCTGTGTCATTTCAAACTTGAACTGTCAGATCTTTACGAGCCAAACTCACTAAGGTATGTGTGGAAGCTGTAACCTACACTAGCCAAATGGCTACCTAAATAATAACAACCATTGATGGTCCCAACACCCAAGACTCAAGTCAGGGGACCAGAAATACTAACACCATTCTAATAATATGAAAATGGAACATAAATATAATAAAACACACAGCGTCACATACACACCCCAAAGTTCCAAAGGGGACAAAATGCTAACAGGACATAAGTAGTGCCCATACTAAGTTGCCGCACCCCACCAAGTAGAGGTTCTGAGAGGGGCAGGTTGGGAGGTCTATAATATAGCAAGACTCCATTAGAAGAAATAACATTACTAAGGTGAGTAATTTTTCTTTCAAACAACATGAAGTCTTGCTATATTATAGACATTAGCAGAATACAGCAGTACCTCCATGGAGGAGGGCAGAACCTACTTAGGAATAGGCTCTGAAGAACAGCTGTGCCAAACCGAGCATCTCTCCTGGCCTGGACATCCAGGAGTAATGCTTGGTAAAAGTGTGTACCGTTTTCCAAGTAGCAGCCTGGCAAATCTCTAATAAAGGGATATCTCTGGCAGCAGCTAGAGGCAGCTGTACCCTGGTAGAATGAGCCCTCAAACCGGGGCTCTGCCCACTTTCTGATAACAAAATTGGATACAAGAGACAATCCACCTGGCTATTGATCTCTTAGTGGCAGGTTTGCCTTTCCCAACTTCACCATAGGTAAGGAAAAGTTGGAGGGATTCGAACCTGTGACCTTTGGTACGCTCTATATAATAACGAAGAGCTCTCTTAACATCCAGGCTGTGCAACCTCCTCTCACCCGAAGAGGGTGATCAGTGAAAAATACTGGAAGGGAGACAGATTGATTAAGTGGAAATCTGAAACCACCTTAGGCAAAACTTCCTATTAGTCCTAAGGACTACCTTATCCCTGTGGAAAGAAATAAAGTCAGTCTCCACTGACAAGGCTTGCAATTCATTTGTCGTCTGGCAGAAGTGATAGCCACTAGAAAACAGTTTTCCAAGTTAGGTACTTAAGCTCTGCAGAAGACAGAGGTTCAAAAGAGTTGCATTAACTGGGCAATGCAAACATTAAGGTCCCAAGCAGGGCCGGTTCCAAAGGAGGATTAGTATGGAGTAATCCTTAAAAACTTGGAAAACACAGGATGAGAGGAAGAGGATGACTTTCCTGCTGACACAAAAGCAGACAGCTGCCAAATGAACTCTCAGGGTAGCTGGTCTGAGACCCAAGGAATTAAGATGTACCATGTAATCTAACAAAATGGGCAATTCAGCAGATTCTGGGAAATATTTTCCCAGCACACAAATGGAAACCTTTTCCATTTAGAACTATAAGTAGCCCTAGTGGAAGGCTGGAAGCCTTTAGGATCTCAAGAACACCCTGAGAGAGGTGTAAATCAGCAAACTCTAACTCCTCAAGAGCCAGGCCTTGAGGTTGAGGATTGAGGTCCAGATACAAACCCTTCCCTGGGCACAAGTCAACAGATTGTGATTCCTGGGAGGCACAGAGGAAGCTGGACCGTCAGAGACAGAAGGAGTGGGTACCAGGGCTGCCTGACCTAATCAGGGCAATCAGAATCACCCTGCAAGGCTGAGATCTGATTTTGACTAGTACTGAATAGAGAGAGAAAGGGGGAAAGCATAGAGGAACTTCCTCCCAATCCAGAAGAAGGGCATCCAGGGAACTAAGCCCAGCACTGGAGGCCTGCAACAGAACAGAGGAAGTTTGTGATTGTCTGGGGCTGCAAAAGATCTATCTGAGGATGCCCACCTGGCAAAAACTATCCCCAGCACTTGAGGATCCAGGGACCATTCGTGATGGCCCTGGGAAATCCTACTGAGGCATCCGCTAGGACATTGTCCTTCCGAAGATGAACTGCTATGAGGGAAGTGTTCAGGAATAGGCCAGAGACCACAACTTCATTGCCTCGGTGCACAAGGCCGAAGACCGAGTGCCCCTGTTTTTGATGTACCACAGTTGTGGTGTTGTCTGTTCTGACTTGTATCACCTTGTCGTGGACAGATGCAGAAAAAGCTTGAAGAGCTAAAAGATAGCTCTGAGTTCCAGCAAATTGATGTGGAGCAGAGATTCCTGGGGACCAAACTCCCTGAGTGGAAAGGTGCCCATGTGGACTCCCCAACCCAGAAGGGAAGCATCTGTAGTGAGAGTCAAGTCGTGAGAAGGGGAAATGAAGGGACCCCGCTCTTAAGTGCTCTGATCCTGCCACCACTGGAGAGCTAGGATCAAGGTTGATCACTGGGACCAACTTGGAAGGGGTCTCTTCTCTGAGACCAAAAGGTTCTCAAGTGAAACTGAATGTCTCTCATCTGAAATCTGGCTCCCTGCACAACAGCTGTGGATGCAGCCATGTGCCCCAGGAGCTGCAGAAAGTGTCTTGCTGGTTGAGAGACCTGCAGAGTGAAGGAATGGGCCAGAGCCACTAAATTCCTTACCCTTTCTGGGGAAGAAAGGCTCTGGCTAGCTTTGTGTCCAATTCTGCCCCTATAAGGTGAGTACCTGGACTGGTTCCAGAACCGACTTTGGTAGGTTTAGCAGAAAACCCAGGAGGTGAAGCTGCTGGGTGACCTGCAGGTGAGATTTTACCTGTTCTGGGGACTGGCCTACAATGAGCCAGTCGTCTAGATAGGGAAAAACAGCAATCCTCTGCCTCCTTAAGTGGGCCACTGCTAGACACTTTGTGAATACCCTTGGAGCAGAGGTAAGGCCGAAGGGCACTGCTCTGAACTGGTAATGACCTGAAGGCAGTTCGCATCTGAGGTACTTTCGATGGGATCTTCTGATTAGGACATGGAAATAGGCATCCTTGAGGTCCAGGGAGGCTAGCCAGTCCCCTGGCCTTAGGGAAGGTTAAATCATTGCCAGAGTTACCATTTTGAACTTTGGTTTCAAAAGATGCTTGTTCAGATATCTGAGATCTAAAATGGGCCGCCATTCTCCTGTCTTTTTGGGGTAAGGAAGTATCTGGAATACAGACCCCTGCCCTGATGCAGGGAGGAACCTTTCTACTGCTCTGAGAGCTAACAGGGATGAGACCTCTGTTTCCAGAGCGAGGGTCTCTGAAGCACTTGCAGGTAGAAAAGTCTGCCTCAACTTGGGAAACTTTTGAAGCTGAGAACCAGACCCTGGCTTACTACTTCCAGAACCCACTTGTCTGAGGTTAAGAAGCCCAATTCTGACTGAAGTCGCCAGCCTGCCCCACTGGTA
Source organism: Neoceratodus forsteri (assembly GCA_016271365.2). Classification (NCBI taxonomy): domain Eukaryota; kingdom Metazoa; phylum Chordata; order Ceratodontiformes; family Ceratodontidae; genus Neoceratodus; species Neoceratodus forsteri. The sequence goes on along the minus strand of CM057454.1, from coordinate 1,294,010,357 downwards.
CAGGAGAATCGGCCATGGGCACCCCATCAGGGTGCCTGTTTCGCAGGAGCTTTAGGCTGGGGGGTGGGAGCAGGTCTGCCCACCCCTTGTCTGCCCCTGCCTCTGAAGAAGCCCCTCTGAGCATAGGCAGAGGAGGCCGGAGTCTGGTAGAAAGGCCTGTGAAAAGGCCTACCCCTACCCCTGGGGGCATGCCTTTGAGGAGTGGCTTGCCGCACCTTAGCCTAGGCACTCTTGTAAGTAGTCCTATATTCATCCATCTCCTTCATGTAATTCTCTGTCTGCTCTCCAAACAGAGAATTTCCCACCACAGGAAAATCCACAGCCTTAGTCTGGGTATCCTGTGACAAACTAGTACACCTGAGCCAGGCCAACTCTACGAAAAGATGTGGCCATGACCCTAGAGGAAACATCATTAACATCCACAGCATGAAACTGAACCTGAGAGGCTTCAATGCCATCAGCAGCCACCTGTTCTAGTTCACTAGCCAGCTGGCCATGGGCCTGCTTGGCCAATTGCATAACAGTATCCCATCTAGATTTCTGATACCTAAGCCATATAATTTGCTTGCCTGAGTCCCAGAGGCTGCCATATACTGTTTTTTTTTTTTTTTTTGCCATGGCAGCAATCTTCCTGGAATCCTTGTCAGGAGGATGTGAAGCCAAGGGAATATTAGCTTTATCACATGCAGCAGCCTGAACTACCCCAACATGACTGCATTGCTGAGAAAGGAATTCTGATCAGGGCCTGACAATGTATACCTTCTGTCCATCTTTTTATCTACAGGAGGCACAGAATTAGGAGCTTTTAAAATTTTAATTGTTTGTTTCCTAAAGACTTATGTAAAGGAACAGACAATCTCCTAGACTCTGGAATATCCATCATTTCTACAAAATCAGGCTCCTCTTGCTCATCCAGCCTCTTCTAAAGGAAGCTGGAGGGTTTCAGCAACTTTTATAAAACATAAAATGAGATGGGGACTCAGACAGCATAGGGAGATTCTAAAGGTCTGTCTGGGGAGATGTCCAGTTCAATGGGCACACCCAGACCTTCCCAGCCACATTCATACTGTTCATAATCCTCCTCCCCTCCTCTGGTTCATAAAATTCCTCAATATCATAATCCTGAACCACTGGGACGGGACGAACCGACCTTTTACCAGATAGTGGTGGTTGGACGGACCCTGAGACAATGACTGGACAATTTGTATGGCTTTGCTATCTCTGCAGCAGTTGGAGAAAATTTTGGACTCCAGACCTGCTGATTTTCTTGTTTTCTTTACTGGAATTGGTTCCTCAGAACCAGCTTTTCTTTGCCGAGGAAGTCTGGCCCTGGTCAGAGGGCACTCCCTCTGGTTCGGTTGGCACCAAACCGGGCTGGCCATCCGGGTCAGCGGACTTTTTGGCCTCTCGTTCCCTGAGCCTGCCCAATCTTTTTTTCCAGGGTGGCTGCAGGGAAATTCTTACATACCTGGCAGTCTGACTGGAGGTGGTCAAACCCCAGACAATAAACACACGTGGTGTGTGGGTCAGCCTTGGCAAAGACTTCCCCACAACCATCACAGTGTTGAAACCCAGTGGGCCCGATTTTTCTTTTGGGTTTCTCAGACATAATGCCAGCCTAACCAAAAACTTGCCCTTTTAACGGCAGTGTCAGGCAAGACACCCTTATCGGTTCCTAACCGTGTCACGTGGTATTGGAAAAAACGTAATAAATCAGTTTTTTAGAACCGGATAAGAACGAAACCGCAGACTCAAATAGTAACTTTAGTTTTAAATGAGTTTTAAACCCACCGATCGGTTCAAAACCAAACCGATAACTTACAAGTTCCACACAGACAAAACCTTCATTTACTTACGGTTTACCACAGATAGAGCTTGAACCGAACGGTTTTATGGTTAAAATAAAACTATTCTCAGTTAAATCCAACCGAGAAAACACTTTTAAACCGAGAAATGAATCGAGCAGAAGGAGAAATCTCCAGGCGACTGTTCACTGAAGCGAGGTAAAGAATCTGGCAGTTCAAGTTTGAAATGACACAGATGAAACTGCTCGTGCCAAAATTCTATTTTGGAATGGTTTTAACCATTTCACTCGGGGCAGTTCTAGAGCTGGAACAAACTGCTAATGTCTATAATATAGCAAGACTTCATGTTGTTTGAACCTTCGATTCCGGAGGGGTCGACGTAGGCCCTTGAGGCACAGGCCAAGTAATGGCCGGGGCAGACGGCATAGTCGGCTTCTGCCCAGCCAAAATCAGCTGTTACCACATGAGCTCCTCATAGCGTCGGAGTTTCCATCGAAGCCTCTCCTCATCCGAGGAGGATGATGATCTGTGGCAGCACTTCTTTTTTGAATGCCGGTGGCCTTTCTTTGATTTTCCGGTCGAAGAAGTCAGAATCCTCGATCGAGACTGCCGGGATCGGTTAGATCGTCGGAAACAGAGAATCGGGAAAATCGAGTTCGGTTCGATTCCCTCGATCAAGACACCCACAGGAAGCGTCTCGTGATCGGGGAAAGAGAGGATAGGTGTCCTCTCTAGAGAACTGTCGACCAGAGTCGGCGAAAGTGGCTCGATAAAAGTCTCGGTCAGTTCAGCTGATGCCTCGGTGTCTACCTGGCCACACAGAAGATCCGTGAAGCCAGCGGCCAAGGAAGCAATCCCAACCGAAGTCGAGATCGCAGTTTCCTGGGACTTGTACCTCTCTCGGTCCCAGGAGTGTCTTCTGGAGGAAGACTCTGGATCCTTGTCCCTCTTGCGAGGGCCGGAGGAGTGCGAGCCTAAGGGCGCCTCACCCCTGGTGGGGAGAGACTGGCATAACTCCCTAAAGGAACCTGAGAAGGTGGAACCAAGGTTGAGAGGAACGAAAAAACTTCGGCTGGCCGAAGCCCGAGCAGCTTCGTCCTCGAAAGCCTTCATCTGCCCTAGCTGTTCGACAGATCCCGCAGCCGTGGAAACTGCCCACCTCGCCTCCTTTGATTTCACTGGCGGGTTCCTTTTCTACGGTCTCCCCAGCTTAAGGTGCGCCATGCGGTCATCCAAAACATTAGGATGGAAGGCTAAGCAAAAGGTGCAGGTGGTGCCGGCCTGCCAGCGCAGCGGTTGTATTTCAGCTTGCGAGTGACGCGACCGGGTTGAGAGCGAGCCGGGGAGCTGGAGGTCAACGGAGAAGAGGACTTGGCGTCTAGGGACCTCGTCCTCTCCGGGGGTGCAGAGCTCAGCTCTTGTCTGGCCCAGGTGGAGACCCGGTACAACAAATCAAAAGCAAAGGCGGCGGTGCCAGGCGTGGCACTTCTAGCGCCTATGACGTCAGGGACATAGCACGCCCGAGACAAAATGGGAAAAAAATGCACAGCCTCCCAGTGGACAGAGCACCAGGCCCCGACGCCAATGCCCTGACCTTCAATTGCCTACCAGGCCCAGAGACAGGCGTTCGACGAAATACAGATGTCTTGGGGTGTAAAAGCCCCGCCCGTACCACCTAGGAGTATACACCGGCTCCATGGGGGCCGGACTGCACGGTCACCAGGTGGGTGGCGAGGCTGAGGCGTGGGGTGTCTCGAAGGGGAGAGCTGCGAGGAGAGGGAGTATATAAAAAAAAAAGGTGCAGGCAGTGGTGGTGTCATGACCGACACCTAGGCAGTACACATAGGTAAGGTGGGGATCAGTGCGCGACATTTTCTGGCCGCATGAACACTGGCAAAATCTGGGGAGCGACTTGTCCTCCATATCCGATACACTATTATTGGAATCGACAACTCGAACGAGTTTAAGAGATAAATGCGGTAAAAACCGACGTTGCGAAGCCAGGGCCTACGATTGCTAGAGATAGCACGAGGGAAGCTGAATCTGCCCTGAGCTCTAACAGGCTGATATGCAGAAGAGTCTCTGCACTTGACCAAGTGCCCTGGGTAGTGTGCTCTGCCAGATGAGCCCCCATCCTAGTAGGGATGCATCTGTTGTGAGAACCACTGATGGAAGCTCTCTTCGGAAGGGAACCTCTTCTCTTAGGTTGGTTTCCTCCTTCCACCACTGGAGGGCCTGGATGAAAGTTTTTGTTACAGGGACGAGATTTGAGACAGAATCCTTTCTTTGGCACCAGTGAGCTCTTAAGTGAAAGTGGATGTCCCTCACCTGAAACCTGAAGCCCAGGACAGTGCCTGTGGCAGCTGCCATGTGCCCCAGACGTTGAAGGAATTGCCTTGCAGGTCTTGGAACATTTAGTCTGAAGGAACCTGCCAACTGCAGAATGCTTTTTACCCTGCCCCTGGGTAAAAAGGCTCTGCCCACTCTGGCATTCAGTTCTGCTCCTATAAACTGCATAATTTGTGAAGGAAAGAGAACTGATTTCTTCAGATTTAAAAGAAACCCCAAAGACTTCAGATGTTGCCGAGTAGCTGAAGATGCTCTGCTAACTGCTGTGGTGACTTTCCTACCACCAGCCAGTCTTCTAGATAAGGGAATATTGAGACACCTTGTCTTCGCAAGTGTGCCACTACCACAGCCAGACACTTTGTGAACACCCTTGGGGCTGAAGTTAGGCCGAAAGGTATAGCTGAGAACAGATAATGACCTGAAGGGAGTCTGAACCTGAGGTACTTTCTGTGAGACTCCCTTTTGGAGTGCTGGCAGAATCAGAGATAAACCTGTTGAGGACCCTTAGGTCCAAGATAGGCTGCAACTCTGTTTTTCTTTGGTATAAGGAAATATCTTGAATATAATACTTTTTCCCTTTACTGTGGAGGCACTAGTTCCACTGCCTTTAGTGACAGTAAGTGGTTGACCTCTTTTTCCAACAGTTTTCTCTCTACGAGAGAAGCTGGTTTGAAAACTGTTTTTCCAGCAGGGGAAAGACTTGAAACTTAAGGACAGTCCCTGACCAATTATTTCCCAAACCCACTTGTCTGTGGTGATGTTTTTCCAACTCTGGAAATAGTGGGTCAGTCTGCCCCCTACTGGAAGAGGAAAGGCAGCCTGATCCAGGAAGTCAGGAGTCCTGCTTGGTCTGGGGCTCAGGCTGGGTACCATGCCTGGCACCTCTTCTGCCCCTACCCCTAAAGTACCCCTGCTGCAGATACTGGGGTGCCTGAGGGACTTCCATGGCCTGATAAAAAGACCTGGTATGAAACTGCCTGCCCCTGCCTCTGCTATTAAAGGGTCTAGAAGAGGTGGAGGACTTCTCTTTTGCAGAGTTACTCAGGAAAGTGGCCTTATATTTGTTCACCTTCTTCATATAGGCCTCTGTATGTCTGCCAAACTTGTAGGTACTCTCCACAGAAAAATCCAGAGCTTTATTCTGGGTATCATGTGTAAGGTTTGTGGCTCTTAACCAGGCAAACCTTCTCTGTGCAATGGCAATAGCCATCCACCTAGCAGCAGTCTCATTACTATCTGCTGCCATTTGAAATTGGTATTTGGCAGCCTCCAAACCAAACCAAACCTAGCCATTTCAGCTAGGTCTGCAGAGAGAGAAGGTGCTTTCTCAGCCACAGCCAGAACAGATTGCCAGAGAGTCTTCTGGTACTGGACCACATAGGTTTGGCCTGCCTGATGGCCAGAGAGGCTGACAAGTAACCTTTCTTGGCCATACTGTCTATTTTACGAGTCTCCTTCTCTGGAGGGTGGGAAGTCGGGGGGGACTTTTGCCTTGTCACAAGCTGCAGCTTGCACCACCCCCTGGTGGTCAGGGAGAGAAAACAAAAATTCAGCCCCTGTCCTGTCAAGCTGGTACTTTTTATCCAACCTTCTGTCTAAAGGAGGGACAGACCCAGGAGCCTGGAGGAGTTTGAAAGCATCTCTTTTAAAAAATGTGTTTATGGGGAGTAACAGCTTGTTAGTAGGAGTTAACCCCATCATCTCTAGATACTCAGCCTCCTCCTCATCCTCTGCAGCTTCAGAGGTAGGGATGTCCAAGGCATCAGCAATTTTCCTGACAAAGGAGAAATGAGAAGAATAATCTTCTATAGTCCTGGGTGAGAGCCAAACTCCTGCTCAGAGGAGACCACAGGCTCTATAGGCTCACCTTCTTCTTCCTCCTCCTCCTCCTCCTCTCCACACTGCTCAGGAAGAGAGGGTGGATTGGTGGGGTACAGTAGTCTGGACTAGGAACTGTGGAACCACAGGCAGCAGACCCTGCAATGTTTGCATAATTTTAATAGCTTGTGCAATCTCCATAGGAGAAGGCACAGCTGCAGGCACGCCAGAACTCCCTTTTTCAGTACGGGGTTCAGTGCGCTTGCTTTTTTTTTTTAGTTTCTTTGCTGGAACCGGAGAGCTAGCCGGTTCATTAGGTCTTTTCTTACCCGTATCAGGGGTAACAGAAGTTGGAACTGTGGTTTCACCCACAGATCCTGAGGGTTTCGGCTGGTCAGAGCCAGAGGGACCCTTAAATCTCTTGTTCATCTTTCCAGACGTTTTTCAAGCATCTTCTCAGTGAAAGATTGACAGATCTCACAGTTTGTTTTGAGGTGATCAAAACCAAGGCAGAAAACACAGATAGAGTGTTTGTCTGCCTTAGCAAACACCTCACCACACTCTGTACAATTCTTAAAACTGGGTTCTCTGGTTCTTTTCTTAGGTTTTTCTCATATAGTGCTAGAAAAAACAACAGAAAAAAGTACTTAAATTTGAAATTTAACAGCTGTTTTGTCGGTTGTTGTCGGTTCAGAAATCGACCGAAAGAACTGATCGGAACACAGAACCGAGAAAAAGGAACTGAGGGTATCGGTTCAGTAATCGAGGTTATCAGTTACAATAAAAGTTTTAAAAAACTAACATTTTATAAAAAATAAAATGTAACTAAAGGGGAAATTCCCTGAAAACTAACTAAAGAAACCTCAGTTCCTCAGCAGTTATCCCGAACCGTGAGAAACCAAGTAAAACTAAATAAACTGTAAACTAAAGTAACAGTTAATAAATTTAACAAAAATAAATGGCAACAAACGAAAATAAACACAGAATACTTAAGTATAAGTGATTGTTTTAGTATTCTCTCACAAGATGAGTAGGAGCAAACCTCCGAGCCTCTTGTCCTGAGAGACGAAGTGAGAAATCTGAAGGGTTAGAATGTAGGCAGTTGATAGGTGGCAGCATTTGAAAAGTGGCTCACGCTAATGATTCCATCATTTGCATAACGTTCTATCTCCGGACAGATCTACCTTAATGGCATACTGCAGAAGAGTTAGGAATATTGGAGTATTCCTGGGGTGAGAACAGAGGATCTTGTTCCCCCTTGTTTGTTTATGTAATACACGGTAATGGTGTTGTCTGTCCTGACCTGCACCACTTTCACTTGTTGGGTGTTGTCTGTCCTGATCAGCACCGCTTTCACTTGCATTAGCTTGGCAGAAGACACCAGGAGGAAGGACTGCTGTGTGACTGGACTTCTCTACTGGGCTAAAGAAGTAGAACTCTTGTACTTGGACCTTTAATTTAGGGTAAAAAAAAAACAACAAAAAAAGTTGAGTTAACTGAACTGAATGGTTATCTGAACAGTTATCTAGGTGTAAATCTCAGGTGATTGAAAGGACTTGATAGCTATGCAGTTTAAATTACTTGTAGAAAGATCTAATAAGTAGGGCGAGTGGCTTAGCTAAAAGGAAGCTACATTTAAAGACTGCCTTAGAAAGATTCTGCTATTAGCTTGGCAGAAGACACCAGGAGGAAGGACTGCTGTGTGACTGGACTTCTCTACTGGGATTATATTGCCCTCCTACCCTCCCCTCCACCCTCAGCTAGTTCTACTTGTATAGGCACAGGATATGACTGACAACAAGAACTTCCTGTTTGGGAGCAGGAAGTGAGTGATCACAAAGCCACCAAAGACCCACCATCCTAGAAGGGCAAGAGTAGCACTCCGGCCCCCTCTAGCACCTGGAGGTCTGCCTCTGAGCAAGTAAGGGGTCTACTGAGAAATATAGGATATTCTTGCCTCAGAAAAGGACAATCAGGAGCTTAAAGGGCACACAGGCAGAAAGTAAGTAGAAAGAGAAGAGAAAAAAAAAACAGAGGAAAGAGTAAGGATTCCAAACAGTTAAGGGGCCGGAAATAAGACATGATGGAAGTGGTGCAGAGCAGTGGTTGTGGAGCAGCAGTCTTCTGGGAGACGTTCTGGAGGATGCGGTGTTGTCCCATCTGCAGGCACCTCTCTGGGCTGAGGGAGGAGGTTGCTCATCTCCATGCTGAGTTGGCCAGGATTTGTGGGACCTCCTCTTACATCCAGGGATCACCAGTGCCACTGCCATTGCCTCAGAGGTTGCCAAGAAAGAGGAGCGGTTGGACCACAGTGGGGTCAGGGAGGGTGAGGGTGGTAGAACAGAGGCGCATCCCTCCAGTTGTACCTCTCCACAAATGCTATGCCATTCTGGCAAAGTGTGGTTCCTCTATGGAGGCACCCGCAGTGGAGACCAAGGAGGATGCTGGGAACCTTCACAAAGGAGACCCACAGGAGGGTGGCAGGGGACCCCACAGGGGAAGGAAACAACTCCTGGTGGGGGACTCCATTGTTAGGAAGGTAGAACTGGGGGAGGAAGGGGAGAGGGAGGTAAGGTGCCTGCCTGGCACCATGGCTTGGAGGGACAGGGAGCGAATCCTCAGGATTGCTGGAGCAGTTGCACAGGGGAGGGAGCTGGAGGTCACTGTCCACCTAGGAACAAATGACCTGGCTAAGAAAGGGATTAGAGAAGTGCAGGAAGAGTTTGTGGAATTGGGGAAGGGCCTTAGACAAGTAGCACGCACGGTAACCTTCTCGGAGGTGCTGCCCATCTATGGCATAGCAGAGGTTAGGGTGTTCCACACCATGGGATTCAATCAGTGGTTGAAAAACTGGTGTGGCGTTCAGGGAGTTGGCTTCATTGGGGACTGGGGGTCCACCTGGAGTGATGCAAGCCTATACTGGCATGATGGGCTGCATCTATCCTGGAGGGGAACCAGGATCCTAGGTGATAGGTTTAAATGCTTCATTGGCAAGGATTTAAACTAGCCAAGGGGGGAGGCACTGGAAAGGAGCAGGGAAATCCTAGCGCCCCCCCCCCACAAAAAAAATCACGGTAATAAGAGAGGTAAACACCAACATAGAGGTGTCGATAGGGAGAAGGGCAGGGGTAAATGGAGAAAGTGACAAAGGCAAGAAGGACAGGGGTGGGGCAAAAAGGAGTAAGGCCATCAGGAAATGGAGGGTAATGAGAACCAATGCCCGTAGTCTGGGCAACAAGCTCTCTGAGCTGGTGGCCTTGATGGAAGAGGGATGCCTGGATATCGTAGCAGTCACAGAAACATGGTACACAGAGAACCATGACTGGGATATTAACATACCAGGGTACATAACCTACAGGAGAGACAGGAAGGGGAGAAGAGGGGGAGGACTAGCTCTCTATGTAAAGAAAGGGATAAAAGTAACTGAACAAAAGAGTAAACATGGAGGAGAGAAGAGGAGGCACTGTGGGTCACCTTGGAGACTGGAAAGGGCACCACAATCCGCACAGGGGTTGTGTACAGACCCCCATGTCAGGGGGAGGGAATGGACAAGGATATGATAGAAGGCATTCTTAGGATGGGAGAGAAAGGGGAGATACTGTTGATGGGGGACGTGAATATGCCAGATGCTAACTAGAGCGCATTTGCTGCAGCCACATCCAAGAGCAGGGCCTTTCTCGATGCCCTACAGGTGGCAGACCTCAGACAGCTAGTTTCAGAACCCACACGTCAGGGAGCAATCTTAGACCTCGTACTCTCAAATGGGGGCAGTGAGAGGATCTCAGATCTAGAAGTGGGTTACCATCTGGGAACAAGTGACTATCAAACAGTGTGGTTCACAAACTCAGCTACAGAGTCAAGCCATACAAAAGTGAGGGTACTGGACTTCAGGAGAGCTGACTTTGGCAAAATGGAGAGTGCCTCAGAAAAGCACTAGCAAACAGGCTAGAAGGAGGGTGGAGCAACAATGGGGAATCATCAAAACTGCCATCACAGAGGCAACAAGCCTTTGTGTGAAGCAAATAAACAAATCAAAATGAAAGAAAAAGCCACTATGGTTCTCAAAGAGGTGGCTGGGAAAGTCAGGAGAAAAGATAGCATTCCGAAGTATGAAAGCACAGAAGGAGCAGGACAGAGAGCTGTACCAGTTAAGGCAGAAGGAAGCAGGAGGAAGTCAGAACAGCAAAGGCCCAAACTGAGGAAAAGACAGCCAACTCGGTTAAGAAGGGGGACAAATACAGGTTACTCACCTGTAACAGGAGTTCTAGGAATGGTATATGTTGTTCATCCACACTTACTGGCAGGTTCCTTGCCGGAAGGTCTTCAAGCTGGCTCCTCCCACCCACCCGGGTGGTAAAACTCTTGGCTCCGCCTCATGACGCCAGATCTAGCCCGCTGGAAGCCAGGTTGTGCGTCGAAGCCAGGGAGGTCGGATGGGTCGTGTGGATGAACAACATACACTATTCCTAGAACTCCTGTTACAGGTGAGTAACCTGTATTTCTAGGGACATGGATATGTTGTTCATCCACACTTATTGGCAGACTCCTAGCAGTTCTCCGGGAGGAGGGAGGCAAGGTGCACACCCCCTACTTAGGTATACAGACTGGAGAACCGAGGCCCCGACCAACATCCCGGCGGGACCCAAGGTCGATGTGGAAGACGAAATCGGTATAGGCCTGCTTCCAGGCAAGAGCCCTGCGGATATCCTGGATAGGAGTATCCTCGGAAGCAGCCACCGATGCAGCGGAAGGGTGGGTAAAAAGAGCACTTATCCCTCTGGGAGGCTCCATGCCCGCCCACCTATAGCGGAGACCTACGCAGGAGGTGACCCACCCGCTCGTCGTCCGCTTGACTGCAGGTCTGCCAGGTGCGGCTTCAGCGTAGATGACAAACAGCTGGCGAACCTCTCCCGAACTTCAGCCTTGCACTCCCTGGGTAGGTGAGCGGTAAATAGGGTCCCATGGAACCTATATATGGCCTCCGAGGTGGGAATGGGGATGAACCCCAGCAGAGACAATACCCGGTTAGGGAAGACTCCGCCGCCGCCTTCGGAAGCAACTTCAGGTAGGGCACAGGACAACCTTGTCCCTGTGGAAGACCAGATAGGGAGATTCAAAGGAGCGCCTGGAATTCTCCCCTCCTTCTGGATGGCAGAGTAGCCCCAAGAAGGTGATCTTCCACAACAGGTGGGGGAAACTCGCACCTGTGCAACAGTTCGAACGGCTTGCCCGTGAGCTAAGCCCATACCAGCGCAGGTCCCACAGAATGGGGACACTCTCCCACAAGGAGGTGTGATCGAGAGCCTAGAAGAGGCCAGACCACCTATCTCGCGCCGACTGCCTTCCGCCCGTGCCCGGAAGACGGGGTGATCAACAGAAGCACCTAGGGGTGCGTCGGCCGAAGCCCTAGTTCAAAGAACGGACCGCAGGTGGTCCAGAATGCTCGCCCGGGGACGGGAGAGGGGCCAGGCCCTCTCCCATCATCAAATGGAGAACTCTGCCCATTGAAGGCGAGCATGTTTGGCTGACCTCCAGCAGGACGCCTCGAAATGTTGAGGATCTTGCCGAAGGACCCAAGGCCTGGCCCTTAGCCGCACAGGGACCAGGCCTACAGGTGCAGGGATTGAAGGTCCAGATGGAAAACCTTCCCCTGAAAACAAAAATCAGGACTGGGCGGACTGGAAACCGCCTCGGGAGCCTGGGCCGAGACTGAGGAGAGCTGGATACCAGAGCTGGAAATCCAGTCTGGGGCTACCAGCATCGCCTGCGCCTAATCCCTCCTTGCCTTGCCCGTAGGTCAAGGGAATGGGGGAAGAGGCGTGGAAGGGCCCGGGGTCCGCGGCCTCGACGGCATCCCCTACAGCAAACCATGCTGAGAGGGCGGGCATGAAACAGTCTTGGCCTCGTATTCTCCCTGGAGAGAGGAGGGAGAAGATCCTGAGCTACCTCCGGCAGGGGAGACCACTCAAGAGGCGCAGCCTATGTCCAGCTCAGAGCATCAGCCATGGAGTTGGAGGCTCCTGCCATTGAATGGCTGGGAACCGCGACTGCGCAAAAACTCAATGCGGAGAACCTCCTTACGCCGAGGCATGGGGCTCAACTGACCCTGGCAGGGTAGGTAGCACAGGGTTGTGGTGTTGTCCGCTTGGACTTAAACCACTAGACCCCGCACAACAGAGCGAGCGGTGCAAGCTATGCGGACTGCCTGATGCTCCAGCGGGTAGGAAGGACATCGGGACTCCCGAGAGGACCAGAGGCGAAGCACTCTGTATTCCCCTAGATGGGTACCCCCACCCATCCGAGAAGCATCGGTCAGGGAAGACCGCCGACTCAGGGTGGACGAACGGGATGTTCTCCTGCAGGAGCTGGAACGGTCCGAGGGGGAGCGTTCCCCTAACTCCTGGGCTGTAGTCACGAACTGGTCCGAGGGACGCAGCACTGTGACCGCTGGCTGGTCCATCCCCACTAGGCGGACGCATCACCATGAGGCCCAGGAGGTGCAGCAGGTCCCAGCAGGGCATAATTGCCCAGTCAGACCTGACTAGGTAAGGGAGGAAGGACCTCAGCCTTGTCCGCCCGGAGCCGAGCTCAGACTCAAGAGTCGAGCCTAGTCCCGAAGAAGCATCACCCACTAAGACACGAGTTCCAACGTGGCTCCGGTAAAGGGAGACCAGTCTGAGCCTGGAAGGGTAGTGATCAGGCCGCCATCCGGGTGGGGTTACGCCCGGACCCCTCAATGCCGCAGAAACTGCTAGGCAGGGAACGAAGGGCCTGGCCAGGAACTCGTCAGGAGATCTCCCGCTTGGGAAAGGGAGGAGTCCCCCAAGAACGGACGGAACGAGGAGTAAGTACGTCCTGGAAGCCCAGGCAGAAGCCGCACACCTTGATCTGAGGATGGGATATCTGGCAGAGAGATCATCCAGGCGTGCAGAAGGATGGGGCACGAGCCCCCCGTCCGTTTGAGACCAGGAATACCTGGACACGAACCCTGGGTCAAAGGAAGGGTCCACCACCTTCCTGATCACCTCGAATTAGAGGGCCAGGCAAGTCGGCTCAGCGGGCCGACAAAGAGACTGTGGACCCGAGATCCCCGTGGGGCAACAGCTCAAAAGGGGGGAAACCTGCTCGCAAGCCGCGACAGGACCTACCCTTAGCACCCCCCAAGAGAAAGGGGTGCGGAGTCGTCCTCAAGAAGCAGGCGGGGACGACGCAGGCGAGGACAACATCGACCCCGTCACTGAGCAGAGCTTAGGCGGAGGAAGAGGCCGAGGGGCTCTCGGATCCCTACCTCCCTGCTTCCTTTTGGAGGAAGACGCTGGTCTAGCAACAGGCCGCCCAGCCTGCTGGCCCTCATGCTGGGCCGGTCAAGCCGCAGGGGCCGGGAGGGGCAAAGGGGCTTACGCAAAGGCTGTTGGCTGCCCTTGTCCTTCCGGGAGGGAGTGACCAAGTCCGGAGTGGCATCGGACTTCTCAGGCCCCTTGAGGTGTCCCTCCACTCCAGGGCCGAGAAGGTCAGTCCCCAAGAAGGGAATGTCCACCAACTCGTGCTGGGTTTCAAAGAGAATGAGGATAACCTCAGCCACGCCCTCCACATCATGGCCACTGCAGCAGGCCATCGATCTGGCACAGGAGTCGCCCAGATCCAGAGCCGACTGGAGCTGCTGTTTCACCACCGCCCTACCCTGGTCCCGCACCCGCCCGGACCGTGGTCCATGAGTCGGCCGGGAGATGAGGAGGACCTGGTCAGGGAGCCCAAAGGCGTGGAGAAGTGTGCCATCAGTGCCGTCGAGCTGGCCTGGCGGAGGCCTAGGGAGGCTGGCGTAAACCTTGCGCCCGGCGTAGTCCATCCTTTGGACTCCTTGTCGGGGGCTATCCACATCCTAAGCGTTTCAAAGCGTTGGAAAACATTGTCGTGTGACTACCCTTCAGCGAGGTGTTCCGAGAAACCGGCAGAAGAGCTGACGGGACAGGTACTTCCTGGCCACCCTAGCCGAGGCACAGGGCAGGAATGAGCGCCGCCAGAGCTCAAGGCTGGGCCCACGATTGCCTCAGCCACCGGAAGGCCTCCGGTGAGCCCTTGGGTCTAGAATCTCCGTAAGGGGCCCGTTTGAAACAGGCTCGAGCTGCATCCGGTGAATTCGAGATGAGCTGGAGCAGACCCATAAGGGCGATGGGCTGTCGTCCACAGGAATGTTTGAGGAAGACCATGGGTCCTCCTGCTAGGAAACATAGCAGAGTCGATTTCGGGCTCCAAAGGGTCTGCAAAAAGCTGCCGCAGGCCTGAGTCACTCTTCGTCCGCCGAGGGCGGGCGGGAGTGAGGGGAACAAGTAACCTGCGGGACAGGTCATGGCCCGGCCTGGGTTCCACCAAGGGCGGTGGGGAAGCAGGGATCGGATGGGCAACCGGCCCTGGAGAGCACCTCGACCTCGGCTGCGTTGGCCGACTGGCGGCTGCTGCTGCGGAGAATGAATCAGGGTCCGATCGATTGCAGACAACAACAGCTGCTGCCAATAAACTCCTCGTAGCGTCGGCGCCAACGGCATCGAAGCCCTCCTCATCCGAGGAGGGGATGAGGAAGAACGGCAATGTCACTTGACTCAGTGCCCGACTGAGAACACCGAGGGCGTGCGCGAGCTAGGCAGAGAGAGGACCGAGACAGGGCCGAATCATAGGAAACCCAGGGGCGGGTCTGGGAAAGGCGAGGCGCTGCCGCTCCTCCTTGACTCGGAAGAAATGGCGAGGACTGCCGACCCAAGGTCCGGCAGAACCCTCAGCCTCGCGGGGAACGGCGAAGGTTAGCGGCACCAGTAGAAGACAGCCCAGATGACTGGTCGAGAGGCTCGGCCATGTCGACGGGGGTCCTGGCCGGCTGACCTGACGGGGACACCGTGAGGCCAGCGGCCGGAGCCGCATCCTCGACCGAAGTCGAGCATCGGCCGGCGGGGGAGGGGGAACTCTCCCGCTCCCTCCGGGGCGACGAAGGACTTAGCCTCAGGCTCCTTGGACTTGGGCGAGAGGCAGGTCCCAGGTCCCTCTCCCTTCAAGGAGAGGGACTGGCGATCCTGAGCGAGCTGCAGAGGAGAACCCAAGGAGGTAGGATGGCGCCACGACCGAGGAAGAGGAGGGCAGCCACCCCTCCCGGAGGGAAAGATCGAGCTGCTCAGAAACAGCCGAAGCAGACGCTGCCCGACGATCCGAGGAATCTTCCGGGGCGGGAAAATTTACCGGGCGCCCGAGCCCCGAACGGGCCGCGTGGCCCTCCAGAGAGTTGGCCGAAAGAGCACAACAAAACTCGTAAAGCTGAGGATCATGATCCAGGTCAAGGCAGTAAACGCACGTGGAGTGCAGGTCTCTCTTGGAGGAATTAACCGGGCGCGCCCCGGGGCCGGAAAAGGAATGAGCCATCGCTGCAGCGAAGAAGAAAGGATCAAGTTTTAGAAAAACTTTAATTGATTTCGAAGACCGAAATTTCCAGGAACCAGTCGAAAACGCAGAGCGCTAAGGAGAGAACCTGAGCTTCCAAGCAGTAAGGAAGATCTGGCGTCATGGGGCGGAGCCGAGAGTTTTACCACCCGGGTGGGTGGGAGGAGCCAGCTTGAAGACCTTCCGGCAAGATTTAAAGCGGCAAGGAACCTGCCAATAAGTGTGGATAAACATCGTATCCATGTCCCTAGAAAACCTTTTATAGGTACATCAGTGAGTGCAGAAAGACAAAGGGAGGGATAGTGAGGTTGAATAGAATGAACGGTGGGTGGGCAGAGGGGGACAGTGAAAAAGCAGGGATACTGAATGAATATTTCTGCTCAGTATTCACAAAACAGGAGGGGGAAGTGCCTAATCCAATTAACAGAAGCACTCTTGTTCTCCAAGTAGCTGCTTTACAGATCTCCACTAAGGGAATATCTCTTGAGGCTGCTATAGAAGCAGCTGTACCTCAAGTTAAATGGGCCCTCAGGCCTGTTTTCCAGATTTTGAATAGCAAAACTGAATGCTTTGGTCTATCCAGTGAGAGACTGATCTATTGGAAGCTGTGGTGCCTTTCCCCACATCTCCATAAGTGAGAAAAAGCTGTTGCTTATCACTTCTATGATCCTTGGTGTGGGTCACATAGTAACGTAATGCCCTTTTTACATCCAGACTATAGAGCTTGCGCTCACCTGAGCTGGTACGTTCAGCAAAGAAAACTGGCAGTGTTATGGATTGATTTAAGTGGAAATTAGAAACCACCTTAGGAAGAAACCTCCTGTTTGTTCGAAGTACTACCTTGTCATTATGGAAGGAGAGGTAGTCCTTCTCTACACGTAGTGCTTGTAGCTCACTTATCCTTCTGGCAGAAGTGACTGCAACCAGAAACACAGTTTTCCACGTGACATACTGCATATGAGCAGAAGACATAGGCTCAAAAGGTGGTTTCATGAGCTGAGCAATGCAAATGTTCAGATCTCACACCAGGACTGGTTCCTTAATAGGAGGGTGCAAATGGCACAAACCTTTGAATAACTTTTTGAAAATGGGATTAGCTGCTATGGAAACATTTTTCCCAGCAGAAATGTATGCTGAAATTGATGCGAAATGCACTTTTAAAGATGTGTATTTTAACCCTTGGAAATGTAGATATACAAGGTATTTCAGTACCACTGGGATTTCTGCCAGAGAAGGAGAAATCTGCTTGGCATCACACCAAATAGAAAACCTTTTCCATTTTGCAGAATAGGTTTTCTTAGTAGAAGGCTTTTTGTATCCTTTCAGGATTTCCAGAACAGCTTGAGAGAGACTGAGATTTGAAAATTCTAAGTCTTCAAGAACCGGGCATTGAGCCTGCGAGACTTGAGGTTCAGGTACAAGATTTTCCCTTGGTGGGAGGTCAAGAGATTGTGCCTCCTGGGAAGATGTATCAGTTTGGACACAGACATGGACAACAGTAGGGAGTACCATGGCTGTCTGGCCCAGTCTGGTGCTATTAGGATCAGAGATGCAGATTGTGACCTGAGCTTGATCAGTACTCTGAAGATGAGAGGAAAAGGAGGGAAGGCATACAGGCGTATTCCTGACCAGTCCAGAGCCAGGGTATCCAGTAGGATAGTACCCTTGGCTGGTGATCTGCAACAGAATAGGGGCAGGAGGTGGTTCTCATGGGAGGCAAAGAGATCCACCTTCTGAACACTGAGTACAGTACATGTCTGTTTATAGGCCGTTCATGATCTGCTTGGTTGATTCTGCTTAGAGCATCTGCCAGGGTATTGTCTTTGCCTGGACCATGAATGGCCTGCAGGGAAGCCATTAGTGAGTAGGCCAACTCTCATATATTCATGGCCTCTGTGCACAGAGGATCTGATCTTGTTCCCCCTTGTTTATGTAGTACATTGTGGTAGTGTTGTCTGTTCTGACCTGCACCATTTGCCCTGTTCCAGATGAGAAACCCTTTAAAGCCAGAAATACTGCTCGGAGCTCAAACAAGTTTATAAGAAGAAGTGACTCTGCTCTTGACCAGGTGCCATGGCTAGTGTGCTCTCCTAAGTGAGCACCCCACCCTAACAGAAAGGCATCTGTTGTAAGGGTGTCTGATGGGTTTTCTCTCTGAAAGGGAACCCCTGCTCTTAGATTGTGTGCATCCAACCACCACTGTAGAGACTGGAGCACAGCTATTGTTACTAGAATTAGTTTTGACATTTTGTCTTTTCTTTGGCATCAGTGTGCTCTGAGATTAAACTGAATATCCCTCATTCGATATCTTGCTCCCAAGACAACTCCTGTTGCTGCAGCCATGTGTCCCAATATCTGCAAGTACTGCCTTGCTGGACATGGCTTGCCCAACCTAAATGAAGTAATCAGTTGCAGGATGCTCTGGACCCTGTCCTTGGGAAGGAAGGCCCTTCCTTGTAAAGTGTCCAGTTCTGCTCTAATGAAGTACAGGACTTGTACTAGATTGAGCATGGATTTTTCCTGGTTTATCAGGAACCCCAGAGACTAACAGATTTTGTGTTATTGCCAGGTGATCTTTCACCTGTTCTGAAGACTTTCCCATGACTAGCCAGTCGTCGTAGTAGGGAAAAACTGAAATTCCCAACATTCTTAAATATGCCACTACCACTGCCAGATATTTTGTGAACACCCTGGGCGCTGAGGTGAGGCCGAAGGGCAGGGCTGAGAATTGGTAGTGTCATAGAAACATAGACTTTGGCAGCAGACAAGGACTGCTTGGCCCACCTAGTCTGCCCATTTCCCTACCTAGAGGATAAGCTGCAGATCCTATTTAACCAGCAGCCTACTTCTTCCTACCCCCCACAAAAATTGCCTTGTCCGTCCCATGCATTCTTGAATTCTCCCACAGTTTTAGACCCCACAACCTCCTCAGGAGGGCTGTTCCATGCGTCCACCACCCTCTATGTGAAAAAATACTTCCTTACATTGCCTCTGACCCGTCCTCCCTCTATCCTCAAATGTGTCCCTTTGTTCTTGAAGTTTATTGTTCTAGGAATTAATACCTAGGGGGTGGGGGTAGGAAGAAGTAGGCTGCTGGTTAACTAGGATCTGCAGCTTATCCATTAGGTAGGGAAATGGGCAGACTGGGTGGGCCAAGCGGTCCTTATCTGCCGTCAAAATCTATGTTTCTATGTTAATACCTTTGAGCCAAGGCTCTTTTACAAAGGTTCCATGTCATTAAGTACAAAAACATAGTAGACAGTGTTACAAACAATCAGTAACCGTTTAACAAGGGCACAATTTGCACATCTCTTTTTCTTTGTTGATTCCACTGAAGTACTTACACGTTTCTTTCATGTCCCTCTCTCCCTCCTTTCATCAAGGGTATACATATTAAGCTCCTTTAGTCTCTCCTCGTACGGCTTCTCTTGCAGAACTTTCACCATTTTAGTTGCCCTCCTCTGAACTGCCTCCATCCTATCTATGTCCTTGCGGAGATGGGGTCTCCAGAACTGGACGCAGTACTCCAGATGGGGTCTCACCAACTGTCTGTACAAGGGGATAACAACTTCCTGTTTTCTGCTGGTGTTGCCTCTCCCTATACATCCCAAAAAACCCCAGCCCTCCCTATTGCCTTTTCATATTGCTTGCCAACCTTAAGGTCATCTGATATGATTACACCCCCCCCCCCCCCGTTCCTTTCCATTTTTTTTGTTGTTACTACCTCCCTCCCCATTGTGTAATCTTCCCCTGGGTTTTTGTTTCCCAGGTGCATTATTTTGCCCTTCTTTGCATTGAATCCAAGCTGCCATACTTCTGACAATTCCTCCAACCTTGCCAAGTCCCATCTCATCCTTTCCGCGCCTCCTTGTGTATCAACCTTGTTGCAGATCTTTGTGTCATCTGTAAAGAGGCATACTTTTCCTTCCAGTCCCTCTGCAATGTCACTTATAAAGACATTAAAAAGGACTGGACCCAGTACTGAACCCTGCGGTACCCCACTAGTAACCCTTCTTTCTTCAGAGTGGACTCCATTTACAATTATCAACTGTGTCCTGTTGTCCAGCCAATGTTTTACCAAGGCTACCACCCTGGGACCCATTCCCAGGCTGGTTAATTTGACTATTAATCTTTTGTGTGGGACTGAGTCAAATGCCTTGCTAAAGTCTAGGTAGGCCATGTCCACAGCCCCTCCGTGGTCTCCTACTTTGGTCACCCAGTCAAAGAAATCTATTAGATTAGTCTGACATGACCTTCCCCGCTGTGAACCCATGCTGCCTTGGGTCCTGTGCCCCACTGACCTCTAGGTACTCAACAATTCTTTCCTTCAGAAGTGATTCCATCACTTTCCCTACCACAGAGGTCAAACTGACAGGTCTGTAATTTCCTGCCTCTGTCTTGCTCCCACTTTTGTGAAGGGAAATCACATCTGCCTTCCTCCAGTCCTCAGGTACCAAACTATCCTCCCATGATTTGTTAAAAAGGGTAGTCAGTGGTGTCACTTGTTCTCTGATTAATTCTTCTAGAATTCTGGGGTGAACTCCATCTGGCCCCATTGCTTTGTCCAGCTTCAGTTTTAGGAGTTCTTTCAGAACCCTTTCTTCTGTGAAAGGACTGGGATCGACCCCCCTATCCAGAGTGCTTCTGTTAAATGGAATAGGCACCTCCACTTTTGTGAATACTGAACAGAAGTATTCATTCAGTATCTCTGCTTTTTCACTGTCCCTCTCTGCTCACCCACCGTCCGTTCATTTCAGCCTCACTATCCCTCCCTTTGTCTTTCTACACTCCCTGATATACCTATAAAAGGTTTTATCCCCCTTCTTAACCAAGTTGGCTATCTTTTCCTCAGTTTGGGCCTTTGCTATTCTGACCACCCTCCCTGCTTCCTTCTGCCTTAACTGGTACAGTTCTCTGTCCTGCTCCTTCTGTGTTTCCTTATACTTCCTAAATGCTATCTTTTCTTCCTAACCTTCACCACCACCTCTTTTGAGAACCATAGTGGCTTTTTCTTTCATTTTGATTTATTTGCTTCACACAAAGCTCGCTGCCTCTGTGATGGAAGTTTTATACTTCCCCATTGTTGCTCCACCCCTCCTTCTAGCCTGTTTGCTAGTGTTTTTCTAAGGCACTCTCCCATCTTGCCAAAGTCAGCCCTCCTGAAGTCCAGAACCCTCACTTTTGTATGGCTTGATTCTGTAGCAGAGTTTATCGTGAACCACACTGTTTGGTGGTCACTTGTTCCCAAATGGCTACCCACTTCTAGATCTGAGATCCTCTCACTGTCCCCATTTGAGAGTACGAGGTCTAAGATTGCTCCCTCATGAGTAGGTTACAAAACTAGCTATCTGAGGCATGCCACCTGAAGGGCATCAAGAATGGCCCTGCTTTTGGATGTGGCTGCAGCAAAGGTGCTCAAGTTAACATCTGGCATATTAAGGTCCCCCATTAACAGTATCTCCCCTTTCTCTGCCATCCAAAGTATGCCTTCCATCATATCCTTGTCCACTCCCCCCCCCCCGACATTGGGGTCTGTATACAACCCCTGTGCGGATTGTGGTACCATTTCCAGTCTCTAAAGTGAGCCACAGTGCCTCCTCTCTTCCCTGTTTACTCTTTTGTTCAGTTGCTTTTATCCCTTCCCTTACATAGAGAGCTACTTCACCCCCTCTTCTCCCCTCCCTGTCTCTCCTGTAGGTTGTGTACCATGGTATGTTAACATCCCAGTCACGGTTCTCTGTGTACCATGTTTTCTGTGACTGCTACGATATCCAGGCATCCCTCTTCCATCAAGGCCACCAGTTCAGGGAGCTTGTTGCCCAGACTACGGGCGTTGGTACTCATTACCCTCCATTTCTTGATAGCCTTATCCCTTTTTGCCCCATCCCTGTCCTTACTGCGTTTGTCACTTTCTCCATTTACCCCTGTGCTTCTCCCTATCAATATCTCTATGTTGGTGTCTACCTCACTTAGTACCCTGATTTTTTAGGTGGGGCTAGGATTTCCCTGCTCCTCTCCAGTGCCCCCCCCCCCCCTTGGCTAGTTTAAATGCTTGCCATTGAAGCATTTAAACTTATCACCTAGGATCCTGGTTCCCCTCCAGGACAGATGCAGACCATCACACCTGTATAGGCCTGCATCCCTCCAGGTGAAGCCCCAGTCCCCAATGAAGCCAAATCCCTGAGCTCTGCACCAGTTTTTCAACCACTGATTGAATCCCATGGTGCGGAGCACCCTAGCCTCCTGAAGGAAGTCTCAACATGAGGTACTTCCTGTAAGACTCTCTTATAGGGATGTGGAAATAGGCATCCTTTAAATCCAGAGATGCCAGCCAATCTCCTTTTAGAATGACTGGCAAGATCAGTGACAAGGTGACCATTTTGAACCTTGGCCTTACTAAATACTTGTTCAGATGTCTGAGGTCTAGAATAGGCCGCCACTCCCCATTCTTCTTTTTGGTGAGGAAGTACCAAGAGGTACTGTACTGTTCCTCTCAGAGGCCTTGGTACAGGCTCCACTGCTTTTATGTGGAGCAAGATTCGAACCTTTTTCCAAAAGCTGTCTTTCCTGAAGAGAGGCTGGCTTGAACAGCTCTGATTTCAGAGGAGGAAGAGACTTGAAGCTCAGGGACAACCCCAGACTCACTAATTCCAAAACCCACTTATCTGTGGTGATGGCCTGCCAGGCCTGGAAAAAGTGAGTCAGTCTGCTCCCTACTGGTACTAGGGAGGCAGCATTGACAACCGAGTCAGGGATTTTGTTTTGGCTGTGACTGAGCCTGGGTGGAGTGGGAGCCTCTTCTGGAGCCCCTCCCACCTCTGTCCCTTTAGTACCCAGTCTGCTGTGGGTAAGGCTGCAGCTGTGGAACAGCTTGTGCTTGATAGAAGGGCCTACCACAGGGTGTCCTTCCTCTGCCTCCCCTCCCATAAGGCCTACATGAAGGAGAAGGCCTTTCTTTGGAGGAGTTACTCTTGTAGGTGGCCTTGTATTCATCCACCTTTTTCATATAATCTTCAGTGTGTTTACTGAAGAAAGTGATCCTGAACAGGAAAATCCATGGTCTTAGTCTGGGTATCCTGTGCTAAATTAGCAGCCCTCAGCAATGCCAGCCTTCTCAGGACTAGGGTTAGGGCCATCCACCTAGCAGCATTGTCACTGGTATCTGCTGCCGTTTGGAACTGGTATTTAGATGCTTCCAGTCCAAATCTTGCCGTTTCTGCTAGGTCATCAGAGAGAGGGGAAGGAACCTTCTCTGACATTGCCAAAACTCACTGCCACAGTGTTTTCTGAAACTGAGCAGCATAGGCCTGATAATTAGGCTGTCTTACCCCCAGGGAGGTGGCTAAATACCCCTTTTTAGACATACTGTCTATCTTCCTAGAATCCTTCTCAGATGGATGAGAGAACAGAGGAACCCTCACCTTTTCACAGGCTGCTTGCTGGACAATACCCTGATGATCAGGGTGAGAATAAAGAAATTCAGCCAGCTGGTACTTCTTATCTGCCTTTTTATCAAGAGGAGGGACAGAATTTGGGTTCTGCAAGATGTTAAATAAATGCTTTTTAAAGAATGTATTTATTGGCAGGAGAATTTTCTTTGTGGGTGTTAGCCCCATCATCTCCATGTACTCAGCCTCCTCTTCATCTTCTATGATCTCTGTAGTAGCTAGGTCAAGAGCATCTACCGTTTTCCTTACAAAGGAAAAATGAGAAGAGAAATCTTCTGGTCTGTGAGGAAAGCCAAATTCTTGCTCTGGTGAGATCTCCAGTTCAATGGGCTCACCATCATCATCCTCTGGTTCGTCATAATCACCATATTCCATCTCCTGGGAGGGGAGTGCAGAGGAAGGAGTTGGTTCTTGAACCCTTGGAGGAGGGAGGGCAGGTATAAAACCCTGTATTGCCTGAATGACCTTCATGACCTGGGCAATCTGCTCCGCAGTTGGCAGACTGTGAGGCACAGAAGAAACCCCTTTGGGTTTTTCCTGGGATTTG
Source organism: Neoceratodus forsteri (assembly GCA_016271365.2). Taxonomy (NCBI): domain Eukaryota; kingdom Metazoa; phylum Chordata; order Ceratodontiformes; family Ceratodontidae; genus Neoceratodus; species Neoceratodus forsteri. Next base: position 1,293,986,967 of record CM057454.1, on the reverse strand, counting down.
ACGTGCTTAGTCTTTTTGGGTTTTTTTGGGAGGGGGCCAGAGAGTCACCCGGACCACCCATCCTTTTTAAGGTGCCTGAATCACCCTTCTCAGGGGTGTGCAAAGAAGAGACAGCGGTTTCACCCGCAGATTTGGAGGGTGTTGGCTGGTCAGAGCCTGAAGCACCCTTATCAAGTTTTTTTTGCAACCTTTCCAGTATTTTTTCCACTGTTTTTTGAGGAAAGACTTACAAATGTCACAGTCTGAAGAAAGATGTTCAGCTTCCAGGCAGATAAAAATTCTGGTGCCTTCCTCACAGCCTCTGCTCAGCACACCCATAAGCTTCTCTCTGACTGGATAATTCAGAAACTCATTACCATAATCTCCACCTCCAGGGCAGTACTGTCTAGTTAGCTCACTGTAAAAGTTACTGATGCTAAAGGACTCCTGGGGTGAGAACTGAAACTTTCAAGTTTCTGAAAGGCATAAATAAAATACCCCACACAGAGCTATTCAACAGGAGCACCAGCTCAGCGACACATGGGCATGAATGGAAACTGAGGGGAGGGAGCTTCAGGAGGGATGTGAGGAAGTACTACTTTACTGAGAGGGTGGTGGAGCCATGGAACAGTCTGCCTGCCGAGGTGGTGGGAGCCAAGACCGTAGAGGGTTTCAAGCACAGGTGGGACAGAGTAAGGGCATAAAAACTGAGCTCTGCTCCAAGTGCGGGGGTAAAGAAGAAAAACTGAAGGAAAGGAGGTAGGTCCCCAGATTGACACTAGGCCCAAGGAAACTTTGGGCAGACTCGATGGGCCCCCCAAGTCTTTTTCTGCCATCCCATTCTATGTTTCTATTAAATTGCTTTGTACCCCTGGAGGAGGCTCGGATACGTGACCACATTGGGGAAGGGGGAGACTCTTAAGTGTGCTGGAGGAATGGGCAGGACAACTTGGTGGCACCACAGGAGAACAGAATAAACTCAACAAGGATAGTCTTAGTGACTGGGGACTCAATGATTAGGGGAGTAGACAGCGTGGTTAGCGAAGGGAAGAAGGAGAGTAATATGGTCAGATGTCTTTCTGTGTGTCAGCCATCATGGATTTACACAGGATAGGGATGATTGCAGGGGAAGGGCATCTGGTGGTGCTGGTACTCTTGGTTATAAACGATCTGGTGAACCAGCTGGTGGAGGCAGTAAAGTGGAACTTTAAGAAGCTGGGGGACAGACTGAAGGCGCAATCTGCTTCCCTGGCCTTTGCTGATGTCCTCCCTATGTGGAATAAGGGGAATGGATATGACAGAGTAAGGAAGGAAGAGACTGAGGAATTTAATGGGTGGTTGAAAGGACCAGTAGCAGCAAGGCAGGTAAGAGTAAGGTTCAATTTCAAGTTAGGTTAGGGGAACAGGCCAATGAGGGAGGGCTGACAAAGCCTACATTCAGCACGAAAAATGAAAAATTAAGGAGACTAGAGAAGATTAAGGGAAAAGGAATAGGGAAAAAGGCAAGAGGAGATCAAGAGAAAGATGCAAAGGGGTCTACCTTAATGCCAGGAGTATGAGGAATAAAGAGAGCTCCATGTAATGGTGGCAGACACTGAGATGGATCTGGCAGCCATCACAGCAGCTTGAGCCACAGAGAATAACGTCTGGGACCGGATAGTCCCAGGCTATATCATGTTTAGATGGGATAGAGGAGAAGGTAAAGGAGTAGGCATAGCCCTATATGACAGAGAAGGGATAGAGGCAGTGAAGAATGGAAACATCAAGGGACGCAATAGGGAAATGAAATTGCTGTGGGTTCAGCTCACGGCATCCTCAACAAGAAACTGCTAAAGGAGGTGATCTACAGGCTTCCAGGACACTGGTAAGAGAGAGAGAGATAAGCAGCTAGGGGTAGAACTAGAATGGGGGGTGGCAAAGAGGAAGGTGGTGGTTGTGGGAGAGCTAAACCTGTCATACACTGATTGGGTCGTTCCTGTGGCCAGGAGCTCCAGAAGTCAGGCCTTTCTGGCTATACTGCAGGACTGCCTGCTGGTGCCACTCGTCAAGCAACCCACTAGGCAGGCTACCATTCTTGATGTGGTGCTCACCAAGGGTAGGAGTGAGGTTAGGGGAGTCACAAGGGTTCACTGACCATAACTCTACATGTTTTGACCTGGTCCTTGGGACAGGTAAACCATCATGAAAGGCTGAAGGCGTAGATTTCGGATGGGCAAACTTCAACCAGATGAGAGAGCTGGTCAGGACAAGTTAGTCGGAAGGGATGGCATCAGGGATGTAAAGGAAAGATGGGGGCAAAAGGGGGCCATCCATGTGACAACAAAGTCTCGCATGAGAATGGTAAAAAAAAAAAAAAAAAGGTACAAGAGATCGATATGTTTCTCTGGAAAGGTCAAGGAAGCAGTGAGAGCCAAAAAGACGGCTTTCAACAAGCACACGGAAAAAAAAGGGAAGGAAGAAGGGGGAGAGTACCAAATGAGAACAGAGAAAGTCAAAAGGGTAGTCAGACAAGCAAAGGCAGACACAGAACAGTGTACTGTGGAGGGGGTCAATGGTGGGGAAAAACGTTATTCAGATATATTAGGGAAAAAAGAAAGAAGGGGAAGGAGGAATTGCTAGGCTAACAGAGGGGGGTAGGGTACTTCAGGGAGACAGGCAGAAAGCAGCCATTCTTAATGACTACTTTTGCTTTGCATTCACAAGGGAAGGCAGACAGCCTCTACCAGACAGTGGCATTAAGGCAGCTGTAAAGGGGATCCTTGAGATGAGACAGCAAGCATTTACTAGTGAAAGGGTTTGGACAGGGCTAGCCCCTTAAAATTGATAAGGCCCTGTGGGATGGGGCCAGATGGGATGCATCCAAGGGTGCTCAAAGAATTGGCAATGGACCCAACTGCAACCCTCATGAGGCTATTCAATAGCTCAATTCAGACAGGAGTAGTTCCAAGAGACTGGAGGGTAGCAGACATAGTCCCACTCCATAAGATGGAGAACAAAGAGCAACCAGGTAACTTCAGACTGTGATAGGGCTGAATAAGGCCCTGTCCCATTTGTTATGCTGAAAAAGGTTAAATGCAAAGATCTGTTCTGTCCTTTCCTTTTCTTTCTCTTGTCTGTCTGGCTGCGCAACCAAATTTTCTTGTGAGACCTAGGAACTAATCACTCAGACGGTTTCATAATTCTCTGCCTCTCGCTATCTCTCTGCCTTCCCTTGCTATTTCTGTCTTTTCTTCCCCCTTGCATATATGCAGTTATAAAAATATACGTGAATCTTTAAGTGGAAAATGTCACTGATACTGGGATCCCTTTGTTTAAAACTGTATATAGTTATATTGTCGAAATGATTGCAAATACTGGAATTCAAGGGGTTAACCTGAGATGCTGGTTTGAAAAATATTTCCAGAGCCATCAACAAGAGGTCAGTTCTGGGTCACAATGTTCTTTTTGCTGCACCTGCTGAAACTGACAAGAACACTGTGTGAGAAGCAGAATGTTCTCTTAACAAGCTCCCTGCAAAGACTTGTTATAAAAAGAGCAGCAATGTTTTGCAAGGAGGAGTGACAGAGACTCAGAGACTGAGATTGCAAATCGAGACGAAAAACTCCAAAGGACTCTGTTTTCTGGGTTTGTACTGCCACTGTAAATAGTTATAAAGAACAATTTCTATTTTTTATTTTGCTGTTAATAATAAAACGCTATTTGCAAATTTTACAACTGCTCCTGGTTTTCCTATGCTTCCTGACCTGTGCCTCAACGACACAGACCTGTCAATCTTACCTCTAGTGTGAGTAAACTGATGGAGACACTAATCAGAGAGGTCCTCGTAAACTTCCTGGAGAGCAATTGACTCCAAGATACTAAACAGCACAGGTTCATGGCAGGAAGGTCTTGTCAGACCAGCCTGACGATATGCTTCAACTTGGTAACAAGGGAAGCGGATAAGGTCCATAATGTAAATTTACTCATTTTTGATTTCGTCAAGGCTTTTAACTTGGTACCTCACAGAAGGTTGCTGAAGAAGCTAGAGTATCTGGGTACAGCAAAAGACATAGTTAGATGGGTGAGAAACTGGTTGGAAGGGAGACAGCAGAGGACTGTGGTTAACAGAGTCAAATCAGAAGAGAGGACGTCATCAGTGGGGTGCTACAAAGACCAGTCCTGTTCAATAGCAGCATAGGTGAAGGAATCCAGGGCAAGATGTCTCTCTGCAGACCACACTAAGCTCTGTGGCAGGGAAGACAGCGAGGAGGAGGTTAGGGAGATGCAGAGAGACTTGCAAAAGCTAGAGAGGTGGTCAAAAGTTTGGTAGTTGAAAATTCAATGCCAAAAAGCACAAGGTGATGTACACGGGGAAAAAGAACCAAAGGACAGAGTACTGAACTGGGGGAAGGGGGGCAAAGCTGTATATGACCTCTGAGGAAAGAGACCTAAGGGTCATCATCTGACAGTCCCTAAAATAATCAAACCAGTATAGCAAGGTCAACAATAAGGTAAACAGGATGCTGGGGTGGACAGCAGAAGAAAGGAGGTATTACTACCTCTCTACAGATCACTGGTGAGGCCCCACCTGGATTACTGTGCCCAGTTCTGAAGTCCTCCCCTAAGGAAAAATAAGGACAGGCTGGAGACAGTGAAACACAGGGTGACATAAATGATTCAGGGCCATCAGGGCAGATATTAGGAAGATCAGTTCAAGGCACTGAACATGTACTTGCTGGAGGCCAAGCAAGACAGGGGAGATACGATAGAGACCTCCAAGTTCCTGAAAGGAATAAACAAGGTAGACTGGGAGGAACTATTTCGCTGAAGAAGCAGATCAACAACATGGGGACACTAGTGGAAACTGACGTGGGAGAGGGATTTGAGGGGGACACTATTTTACAGAACGGGTGGTGGAGCCATGGAACAGTCTGCCAGCTGATATGGTGGGAGCCAAAACTAGCAATCGTTTCAAACCCGGCTGGGACTGAGTGAAGGACTTAGTGGTTGCTCAGGGTGACAGCTGTATGACGGGGAGCATGGCAGAGGATAGTGCAGGTTAACCCTACATAGAGAATTGATCCCGAGTTTGTTAAAGAGCAACTCTGCACTTCAGCATGCGTCTTCATAAATGTTTCAGCTGTTATAATTTACTACCGAATACATTTTTTTCATTTCCAGTGTTCTTTTCCAAGGTTCAACAGCAATCTAGAAAGTCCATCTAAAAAGTCTGTGTAGAAAACATTTGCCTCTGTCCTGTTAACCTCAAAGTGCCTTTGTTTATGACATCATAGTGCTCACTATGACAAGAGAATCTGATGTCATAAACAGCAAGTGTGTGGTTAGCAGGGGAGAGTCAGATACATTCTGAAAGACTCAATTAAACAATTGTTACATTATCTACAATATTTAGTAGATCAACAGCAGCAGAAAGTACAAAAATACCAAAGAAAACAAAGTTAATACACAATTGGTTTAAATCTATATTGTTTTTAAGCATTTTGTTATAACAGAGAGCTGCTCATTAAGGTTTATGGGTCAACTGGATGAACCAGTGATATTTTTCTATCTTCACTGTCTACATTTCTGTGACCCACTGCAATACCTGGAGAACAATGGGCTTCAGGACAGTAAGCAGCACAAGTTTTTGACAGGGACCAATCTGATACTATTCTTTGCCTAGTGAACCAGGGTAGTTGACAAGGGACAAGCAGTAGACGTACTATACTTCGACTTCAGCAAGGCATTCGACTCACTGCCACACCAAAGGCTGCTGAAGAACATGGTGGATCTGGGTGCAGCTAGGGAAACAGTATAGTGGACAGGGAGTTGGTTGGGGGGGGGGCACAGAGTTGTAGTGAATGGGGTCAGATCACTGGAAAGAGAGGTCATCAGTGGAGTACCACAAGGATCTGACTTGGGCCCAATCCTCTTCAACATGTTCATCGGCAGTGGAGAGAGAATCCAGGGCAGGTTGTCTATTTGCAGATGACACTAAACTCTGTGGTGGAGCTGACAACGTGGAGGAGATGAGGGAATTGCAGAAAGACCTGAAAAGGACACAAAACTGGTCAAAGGTCTGGAAACTGAAATTCAATGGCAAGAAGTGCAAAGGGGTACACTTAAGAAACAAAATTCCCAGACGAGAGAACTGAAAAGGAGATGTTCAGCTGGATACAACTTCAGAGGAAAAGAACATAGGAGTCATCATCAGTGACTCTCTTAAACCAGTCACGTAACAAGGCCTTCAGTAAGGCTAACAGAATGACAGGGTGCACTAGGAAAGGGTTCAACACTAGGAAGCAGGAGATACTATTACCCCTGTATAGGTCACTGGTGAGGCCATAGCTGGAGTATTGTGCCCAGCTCTGCAGCCTACACCTAAAAAAAGGACAGGGACAGGCTAGAGATGGCACAACACAGGGTGACCAAGATGATTCAGGGTCAGGAAAGCAGATCGTATGAGGATCGGCTAAAAGTGCTAAACATGTATTAACTTGAAACCACACGGGGGATATGACTGAAACCTTCAAGTTCCTGTAGTGCAGTATTAAAGGCCGCACCTGCACAAGGACTTTAACAAAATGGAGGCAGTCCAGAGAAGGGCAACCAAAATGGTGCAGGGACTGCATCAGAAAACATATGAGGACAGAGTAATGGAGCTCAATATGTATACCCTAGAGCAAAGGAGGGAGAGAGGTGATAAGATCGAAACATTCAGATATCTTAAGGGCATTAACAAAGTGAAAGAGTCTAACATGTTTCAATATAAGAAAAATAGCAGAACAAGAGGACACAGCATGTGATTAGAGGGAGGCCAATTAAGGGGTAATCTGAGGAAGTTCTTTTTCGCAGAAAGGGTGGTGGATGCATGGAACGGCCTACCTCAGGAAGTGGTGGATATGAATACAGTGCATGGCTTCAACAGGCATGGGACAAGCATAAGGGAGCAATACAGATGAGTATGAATAGATAGGCCATTGACAGAGTAAAGGCCGATGGCACATTAATAAGGTAGAAAAAAATAGGCAGACTGGATGGGCCTTGCGGTCCTTATCTGCCATCAACTTCTATGTTCCTTAACAGGAACAGTATCAGGAACAGAAAAGCTGGGACACAGTGTCATGAGTGGAGGTTAATGGAGGAAAGATTTAGAAAGGATGTGAGGGAGCATTATTTTACAGCAAGTGTTGCTGAGCCATGGAATGGTCTGCTGGCAGAGGTGGGGGATGCCGGAACCATAAACACTTTTACCACAGGTGGGACCAGGCTAAGGGTACAGCAGTTACTCAGAACAAGCCAGCAATGCACGCATTCTCCAGTACGAGGTGCACTCCACAGGGTTAGGTCCATAGGCAGGAAACAACAGCACTCCAATAAAACAGGAGAGCACATTCACCCAAGGAAAGAATCTAATCGCAGGTTATTACATGGGTAAGATGACTTTATTTATTTTGTATTTAGTTTTTGTTGACCAGTTAAGTACACTAGACAAATTCGACCCATCTTCAGGCACGACCCGGGGGAAGGGGATGCAGATGAATGCCAACTGACCTTGAACCAGACTGAGTGATTTTTTAGCATTTTAATCAAGAAAATCCACAGAAATCCAGACAATGGTGACTGCAAGTGACATGTCTACACACCACACACCCGTGTCTACTGGAAAGGCATATCACTTGCAGTCTCATCACTGTCTGAATTTCTATGGATTTTCTAGAATAAAATCATCTTACAGACAAAATCGCCTATGACTGGGCCCTCTTCTTGTGTGACTGTGTTTTCCCTGTGCTTTCCTAGTTTACTGGAGTGTGACTACAGTAGTTACTCAGTGGGGGAAGAGAGGTGGAAACACAGAGAACAAAAGGGAAACAGGGTATGCTTTGACCCCATGGAGACAACAGTACCCGGTTATGACAAGGTAATATGGGCACACCAGATGGACTGTCTTTTTTTCTGCCATCATCACCTATGTTTCTATATATCTATGGTTATAGGTCTCTGTGTTGTACCAGTTTATTAATGCTTCGCAGCCTGCTGCATGTTTATAAGTCACATATATATGGCTACAGGTCTCTATGTTGTGCCAGTTTGTTACTGCTCCACAGTAGGTCGTATGTTTATTATGCAAAAGTGGTTATGTTTCTCTGTGTTGTACAAGTTTATTAATGCTCCACAGTTTGTTGTGTGTTTCTACACCACGTATCTTATGATTACTTGTCTCTATGTTGTATCAGTTTATTAATACTCCATGTGGCAGGGCTGAATAAGGCCCTGCCACATTTGTTATGCAGAAAGAGTTTAAACGTAAGGGTCTGTTCTATCCTCTCATTTTCTGTCTCTTCTCTGTCTGGTTGTGCAACCAAATTTTCTGAGACCTAGGAACTGATCACTCAGACGGTTTCGCAATTCTCTACCTCTAGCTGTCTCTCTGCCTTCTCTTGGCATTTCTGCCTTTTCTTCCCCCTTGCTATCTGCAGGTATAAAAATATATGTAACTCTCTGTGTGGAAATGTCACTAATACCGGGATCCCTTTGTTTAAAACTGTATATAGTTATACTGTTGAATTAATTTTTTTTTTTGTTATTTAGTTTTTGTTGACCGGGTAAGTGCACTAGACAAATCCTGCCTATTTTCAGGCACGACCCGGGGGAGGGGGATACAGATGAATGCCAACTGACTTTTAACCAGATTAAGCTGTTGGTGGTATTTCGAGTGAATGAGGGAAGTTTGGCCAGGACACCGGGGAAATTCCCCTACTCTTTTCGATAAGTGCCATGGGATCTTTAACATCCACCTGAACTACCACCAATCCAGGCAGATGGGACCTCGGTTTAACGTCTCATCCGAAAGACGGCACCTCAGAAGTGCAGCACCCCTTTCATGCTGCACTACAGTGTCAGTACTGAGATATTAACCCAAGTGCCATTTGTAGGATCTGAACCCACAGCCCTCTGAGCTCCTGGCCTCAAAGGCGAGTGTGCTACCTACTGAGCCACTAACACTGACCATGATTGTGATTGCAAAAACAAGAATTCAAGGGGTTAACCTGAGATGCTGGTTTGAAAAATATTTCCAGAGCTGTTAACAAGAGGTCAGTTCTGGGTCACGATGTTCTCTTTGCTGCACCAGCTGAAACTGACAAGAACACTGTGTGAAAAGCAGAATATTCTCTTAACGAGCTCCCTGCAAAGCCTGGCTATAAAAAGAGCAGCAATGTTTTCCAAGAGAGAGACTAAGAAGAAACACTCAGGACTGTTTTCTCTGTTTGTACTGCCTTTGTAAATAGTTAATTTTTATTTTTTATTTTGCTTTTATTAAGAAAAACAAAAACGCTATTTGCAAATGTTAAAACTGATCCTGATTTCCCTATGCTTCCTGACCTGTGCCTCAACAACACTCCACAGTTCATATTTGTAAATCACATATTTATCGTTTCGCATCTCTGTGTTTTACCAGTTTAATAATGCGCCACAGTTTGTTGTTTAGTCATAAGCCATGTATGTGGGGTTACATGTCTCTATGTTGTGAGGGTTTATTAATGCTCCATAGTTTGTTGTAGGGTCATAAGCCACGTATTTATGGATACATATCACCATATTGTACCAGTTCAGTACTGCTCCACAATTTGTTGTGTGTTTATAAGCCATGCAGGACCAAATAATATATGTCTGTTTGGTATCCCGGGTCGCCCCAGAAAAAGTGGCCCTACTGCCTCAACTGTGTTACTGCCGTCACTGCAACCTGGTTAGGACTGCACTATCTCTGTAACTTTTTGTACCCATTAATCTGTACCTTATAACCTGTCTGTTTCTGTATCCCTGGTCACCCCTGAAAAAAGGTACGTTCGGGGCTCAGTGGGTTCACCCAGTAATCAAAATTTAATAAATAAATAAATATATTATGTAGTTACTGGTCTCTTTGTTGTAAAGGTGCACCACAGCTCCACAGTTTGTTGTATGTTTCTAAGTCATGCATACTGCACATGGTCATGTCTTTCTCTGTGACCTCGTCATAAATTTCTTCATGAGGAATCCATCATGGAAACTTTTCTTAGGCTTGTACTGATTGTGTGAACAGCTCATGAGGAAGCAGAAGTCCTGCCCAGCTGCACAATGTATTAAGAAACTTCAGCTGTTATTCCAAGTTTGTATTAAACTAGAGAATTCTGTAACCGTACAGTAAGAACGAGGGGCTTCCCACACCTTGGTAAGACGCTTGGTAGCGTCTGTGAACCTCTTAGTATTTTGTGTGAAACTTTACATGAAAAGAATAAAAACAAAGTTTATAACAAAAACAAGAAATCTGAATACTGCAGCTGTCAGTCTCTCAGCAGCTTTCCCCAACACAAACTACACATGTAGCTCTGTTCCCGAAAGACAGCATCCTCATAGGTAAGCAGACCCACTCCCTGGATGCCCCCCCAACAACCCTGGTACATTACCAACCCTGGTCACTAGCGGTGGATCAACCACTACTTCTCAGCGACTTCAACACACACTACACGCAGCTCTGTGCAGTTACCAGATGTAAATATAATCCATGACGAAATCTCCACTTTGTTAGGACAGCAGTATATTCAACCCCAGGATTAAAGCACCCCCACTCCATCAAAATGGATGCAATACTATTATCGAGAGGCGACGAGGGAGCTTACCTCGTTTTGGGACTTTGGCAGCTGAGGGCTCCGGAGTTTCGGGGGATGTGGTGTCTGCCCCATCTTCCACTGCCTGAATCTAATGGAGAGAGGAATCATCAGACAGATTCTACCAGTGACACCTGAGACATGTATGAAACTCACATTTACAAAGACCTTCAGAACCAAACATCACTACCGACTGTGGGTAACATCTTGGCATGCAGGGACAGACAGGCAGAAACTCGAGGGTACAGTAACTCTAAAAGAAATGCATTTATCTATGTGAAATGTTTTACCAGCTGAGAACACAATGAGCTGCAATCAGCACATTTCAAAGGGATACTGGGGGTAGGGAACACAAGAGACGGAACTACGTTGGCAATACATTAATGACATAAATAATCTACAAAATAATTGGCTATACAGTATGCAGGCAAAACAAACATGAGTGCAATTTATCAAAGACTGTGATAAGCAACGTGTACTGCTGACAGAAATTTACAAGTCTAGCCTGGAAAGTGGTCACACACGGTTCAAATTGGCTCCAAGGCTCTTGATAGTCAATCACAAGTGGAAGGACTGAAGCCAGTTAGGAAAGTAGTTCCACAGGGAGGCAGGAAAATCTACAGATGACTAAAGCCTCCCCAGCAGAGCACCATGTCAGAAGTTAGGATAGGGTGGCAATTAGAGTTATGAAGGAGGGCAGCAGATGTGGGATAGATTAAAAGAGGGGAGACGGTTGGGGATACTGTTGGTCAACAACTGATTGGTCAGTAGGGTTTCATGTATGAGCCACCACCCTCCAGGGATGGCCAGTCCAGGCTGGAATACAGATCTCAGAGGTGGGTGGGGCAGCACTGATAATGGAGTCAAATCTGGCTAGGGAGGATTTGGGCACCGTGCCACAGACACTGTCACCATGGTCAAAAAATGGGAGACTCGGTTTGTGAAAAATTCCTCAACTAACCATAAAGGTAAGGAAGGATGTGTTGTGGTGTGGGAAGATCTGGGAGACCCGTTTTTGTGAGCAATCTCCCTTCTGGCCATAGGGGTGAGAAGAATTTGCTGCAGTGTGAGAAGATATGGGAGACTCATTTTGAGAACAATCTCCCATCTGGCCACTGAAGTACGGAAAAAATCTGACATGGTGGTGTGCCAAGCTTGGGGAGGAGTACAGAGGTGATGGAGCCAATGGGGAGAGAACAATGGACTGGTTCAGCTGCACTTCAAGATATCTAAAGGATATGATGTATTCCAGTGTGGAATCATCATGCAGAGCCAAAGTCAAGGACAGGATTTACATGCCATTCAGGATCAGATGGAGTCAGGTAAATCACCTCTGAATGGCAACATGGTCATATTGAATCTGGCATTCAAGCGACTCTGATGCAACGTCTGGACCGCTGAAAAAAACAGAAATTATGTACCTACCGTAATCCTTGATCTTCTTGGACAGTCTTCACCATTCATTCACACTAATGGGACTACGCCGGAGGTGCAAGGACCCAGCGGGAATCAAAAATCTTCAGGAAGGCTGACGCTGAGGTAGTACCGAGCATGCACGGCACCACAAGGCTGGCTCGCGCCTGTATAGGCTATCTAGGCATCGACCCTCCAACTGCCTCAGTACCTTTTTTACCAAGGAGGTGCAGCATAAACCAAACCTAGTGTAACCCCTTGTTACCCGAGGTTACTAGAATCCCAGTAAGACCTAGTGGTAGGTAGGGAAGGCAGCTTATGAAACTCCAGTTAAATGGGTTTCACACTGTCTCACTCTGTTCTCAGTCTCAGCTGAGACTGAGGGAGGACATCATCATAGAACTATCGCAGCTGCATGAGCCACAGTGGAATCTGCATCAGGGAGTTGGAGTAGAATGTTGAGAGGTCTGAACAGTAGTCTGTAGTCAGTTGGAATTTGAAGCTTGTTGTGAGAGTAGCACAGCAGCTCTGTGTTAGGCTCTTGGAGCCTCAGCCCAGACATAGGGCTACATTCAAGGGAAAAGGTGTGTGTTTCCACGTAAAGAGAGACACAGTGAGCTATTTTAAAGTGGTGGAGGCCGCTGAATTGGGTCTCAGTGCCCCATCCCTGAGGGGATGGGGCAGGAAAGTTTAGCCTGCATATTCCAGGGGCAACCCCCTGGCTACTGCTAGTGGAGAAGCTGCCTTATTTTGTCCAAGAGTGTGGGAAACAAGAAGATTTTGTGATTTACCTGTGGGGCACCTGCAACCGGAGGGTGAGTTTCTGTTCTTTCTAAAGGGCCCATGTTTTACCCTGGGACTAGTGTAAAAGTGAGGATTGGACTACTGAAGTAGTGGGAGGCCTAGAGTAATAGGCTTAGCCAAAAGTAAAAGTATGTTCAAGTCCAGCACATAGGGGAAGTCAAGACATGTAGAAGAGATGTGACATACGTCTACCCAGTAATCTACATTGCCAAGCTTTCAAAGGAGTTGTTTAATGTCCAGAGAAATGGCCGGGTATGGATTGTGGGAGCTGGAGGTGGGAGACCCCTCCCCATCTTTAGTAACCAGGTCCACCTCTACGGATTTGCTCTGTGGATTTCTACTTTGCCTCATGCACTTGGCCAGTGATGAGGGAAGTACCCAGACGTGGGATGGAAGGAAAATTCCCTCTAGGAGTCAAAGGCTCTAAGGTGGTTTGGGGAGCCACCAATAGGAATACTGGTTCATTCCCATAATGGACCGTGGATCAAGTGGCCGGCGGGGGAGCTGGGCCCCTGGGGAAAACCCAAGTAGTGTACAAGTCGGGCTGTGTACCCAAAGCTGCTTGCAAGTCCGGGCTGTGTACCTGGTGGTTTTAGAGCCTGAGGGCTGGAAATGTGAAGAAGTGTACTGTTGTCTCTAATCTGCATTACCAGGAATGTAGCCCCCGTGGGGGGCCGTCTAAGCTTTGTTTGTTAAGCTTGGATGTGAATAAAAGCCACACTATAGAATCCCATTCCTGGTTCTGGACATTACAGTTATTGCTTCCTGTGTTCGGATTTACTTGGTGCCCCTGTGCAGAGTAGCCAAACCTAGGCCCCCTGTGCCGAGTAACCTAATCCTCTCCAAACTCAGTCCCCACCAGGTACTGCTGTCAGCTTCAACAGCATGCCATCTGTCGTTTTGCAAAAAGGCAGGGGTCTGGGGGTTACACTAGGAAATACCTAACCTAATCCGGGCCTAAGAAAGCCCAGATGACCCATGTGAGACAGGTCAACTCAACAATGTCTTCACAGTGTACAAACAAACAAGGGAGTGAAAACCAGAGACAGAATGATTGAGCTCAGGGGATAGTGGGTGGGCGTGTGAATGAATGAAGACTCTGTCCACGAAGATCAAGAATTACGGTAGGTACGTCATTTCCATATCTTCCTGGACTAGGAGTCGTCACCATTCATTCACACTAATGGGAGAGTACCAAGCTAAAAACCAATCCCCCAAGCAGGGCAGCAGATACCTCTAGTTTTCTCTCTTCCATGGAACCAACCTGTCCAGTCTGCGATGTTCCCACCACTGTTGGTTTCCCCTTGGTGGAACACACCTGTCCAACCTGCAATGTTTCCACCATTTCAGATATTCCTCAACTGACCCATCCAATCTGCAGTGTTGCAGGGGCGTGGCTAGCCAGCAAGCATGGAAGACGCATGCTAGCACAGCTCCTCTGGGCAGTTTTATAAATAGTATTTGCAGCTGCAATAGTACATTCTCCAAAACCAGTTTCTTATATCTGAGGCATTCTGAATGATGGTATCGGCAAAATCAGAGAGTAAACAGGCTAAACTCCAGTTTGATGCCTGAACGCAGCCGAGACAGAGCAAGGGTGCAGCGAGTGGCTCCAGGCCTTCCAACCAGGGCCCTGATATACTGTAGAGGGTTTGTGGCAGGACATTAATATGGAGGAGCTCACAAAGTCACTCACTGGGGTTCCTGCTACACTGCTGCAAATGCAGCAAGAAATGAAATCTAGGTTTCTCAATATCACAACCCAGTTCACTCATTTACAGTCCGTTGTTATCAGCCTCACTGAAACAGTGGTGACGCACACCATGCAGATTTGTGAACTGGAGCGCCGGGTGAGCAACATGGAAGATTCTATGCTAGGGTCACAGCAGAGAGGAATGGCCTGCTGTCTACTTTGGCTGAGTTACGGGAATGGATCGATGAGCAAAAGAATCGATCCAGACGGTCAAACATCCGGATTATTGGGCTTCCTGAGGGGACAGAGGGACAGAAAAGTAACTCTGGGATTCACTGCTGGCTTGTGGATCAACCTGGCCTTCCATATAGAAAGAGCTCACTGAGTCGGCCCACCCACAAACCCAGGAGACAGGCTGAGACAAGGCTTAATAAAATATCTGCATTATACAGATAAAGAAGCAGTCTTACAGAAAGCTAAGAAGGCTGGGCCTATTGTGGTTGGTAACTCAAAAGTGTACATCTACCAGGACAACAGCAGGGAGCTTCAGTCCAGGCTTCAAAAATTCAACCAGGCAAAGAGTAAGCTATACAGGCTTGGTTGGAGCTTTTCCTTTATGTATCCAGCTCGTTTGCAGATGGACAGATCAGAGCCTGCGGTATTTTACATGCTCCAAAGCTGCAGAGATGTGGATAGAGGAGGAGGAGGGAGAAACATAGAAACATAGACTTTGACGGCAGAAAAGGACCACTTGGCCCACCCAGTCTGCCCATTTCCCTACCTACTGGATAAGCTGCAGATTCTAGTTAACCAACAGCCTGCTTCCTGCAACCCCGCACTATAATTGCTTTGTGTCTGTCCCAAGCATGTTTGAATTCCCCCACTGTTTTAGACCCAACAACCTCCTCAGGAAGGCTGTTCCATGTATCCACCACTCTCTCCGTGAAAAAGAATTTCCTCATATTACCCCTGAGCCGTCCCCCCTCTATCTTTAAACTGTGCCCCCTTGTTCTTACACATCTCTTTTTCTGAAAGATGCTACCCTCCTGGACTTTGTTGATTCCCTTGAGGTACTTGAACGTTTCTATCATGTCCCCGTCCCTCCTTTCATCAAGGGTATACATATTAAGCTCTCTCAGTCTCTCTTCATATGGTTTCTGATGTAGACCCTGCACCATTTAGTTGCCCTCCTCTGGACTGCTTCCATCCTGTCTATGTCTTTCATGTAGATGAGGTCTCCAAAACTGCACACAGTACTCCAGATGGGGTCTCACCAACTGTCTGTATAGAGGGATAATCACTTCCCTTTTTCTACTTGTGATGCCCCTTCCTATGCATCCCAGTATCCCCCTGGCTCTCCTTACTGACTTCTCACATTGCTTACCCACCTTTAGGTCATCTGATATGACTACTCCCAGGTCCCTTTCCATTTTTGTTGTTGTTAGTACCTCCCCTGCTATTGTGTACTCTTCTCCTGGGTTGTTGTTTCCCAGGTGCATTACTTTGCACTTCTTTGCATTGAATCTCAGTTGCCATATGTCTGACCATTCCTCCAACCTTGCCAAGTCCCTTCTCATCTTTTCTACCCCTCTTGTGTATCAACTCTGTTACAGATCTTTGTGTCATCTGCAAAGAGGCATACCTTTCCCTCCAGACCCTCTGCAATGTCACTTATAAAGATGTTAAAGAGGACTGGACCCAGTACTGAGCCCTGAGGTACTCCACTAGTAACCCCTCTTTCTTCAGAATGTGTTCCATTCACTATTACCTTCTGTGTCCTGTTGTGCAGCCAGTTCGTACCCAGCTACCACCTTGGGACCCACTCCCAGGCTGGCTAACTTGATTATTAATCTTTTTAGCGGGACTGTGTCAAATGCCTTGCTAAAGTCTAGGTAGGCCATATCCACAGCCCCTCCCTGGTCTATTACTTTGGTCACCCAGTCAAAGAAATCAATTAGATTAGCCTGACATGACCTTCCTGCTGTAAATCCATGTTGCCTTGGGTCCTGTGCCCCGCTGGCCTCTAGGTGCTCAACAATTCTTTCTTTCAGAAGTGATTCCACCATTTTCCCTACCACTGAGGTCAAACTTACAGGTCTGTAGTTTCCTGCTTCTGCCTTGCTCCCACTTTTGTAAAGGGAATCACATCTGCCCTCCTCCAGTCCTCAGGTACCACCCCATCCTGCCATGATTTGTTAAAAAGTGTGGTCAGTGGTGTCACTAGGTCCCCTTAGTTCTTTTAGGATTCTGGGGTGAATCCCGTCAGGCCCCATTGTTTTGTCCACCTTGAGTTTTAGGAGTTCTTTCAGGACTCTTTCTTCTGTGAATGGACTGGTATCAACCCCCTACCCAGAGTGCTTCTATTGTCTGGTTTAGGTAACTGCTCCTCATCTTCTTTTGTGAATACTGAGCAAAAGTATTCATTCAATATCTCTGCCTTTTCACTGTCTCCTGCCCACCTCCCTCTCCTTTATTAATCTTCACTATCCCTCCCTTAACCTTTCTATGCTCCCTAATGTACCTATAAAAGGTTTTATCCCCCTTTTTGACCGAGTTGGCTATTTTTTCCTCAGTTTGTGCCTTTGCCATTATGACTGCCTATCCTACTTCTTTCTGCTTTAATTGATACAGTTCCCTGTCATGCTCCCTCTGTGATTCCTTATACTTTTTGAATGCAGCCTTTTTCTCCTTAACCTTCCCTGCCACCTCTTTTGAGAACCATAGTGTTTTTTACTCCGCTTTGTTTTCTTTATTTGTTTTACACAAAGACTTGTTGCCTCTATGATGGCAGTTTTGATTTTTCTCCATTGTTCTTCCACCCCTCCTATATGGCCATTTGCTAGTGCATTCTTCAGGTGTTCACCCATTTTGCCAAAGTCAGCCCTTCTAAAGTCCAGTATCCTTGTTTTTGTATGGCTTATCTCCATGGTTGTGCTCATTGTGAAGCACACTGTGCAGTGGCCGCTTGTTCCCAGATGTCTACTGACTTCTAAATTTGTGATTCTCTCTCCATTTGAGAGTACCAGGTCTAGTATTGCTCCCTCCCGAGTGGGTTCCAGCACTAGCTGTCTAAGGTCTACCCTCTGCAGGGCATCGAGAATGACCCTGCTCTTGGATGTGGCTGCAGTACATGTCCTCCAGTTAACATCTGGCATATTCAGGTCCCCCATCAACAGTATCTCCCCTTTTTCAGCCATTTTGAGAATGTCCTCTATCATTTTCTTGTCCATTTCCTCCCTTGAGACGGGGGTCTGTATACAACCCCTGTGTGGATTGCGATGCCATTCCCCATCTCCAAGGTAACCCAGAGTGCCTCTTGTCCTCCCCCTTTACTTTTTAGTTCTGTAGCTTTGATCCCTTCCCTTATGTATAGAGCTACTCCACTTCCTCTTTTGCCTTCCCTGTCCCTTCTGTAGATTGTGTACCCTGGTATGTTGACATCCTATACATGGTTCTCGGTGTACCATGTTTCTGTGACTGCCACAATATCCAATTGTTCATCTTCCATCAAAGCTACTAGCTCAGAGAGCTTGTTTCCCAGACTACAGGCATTAGTAGTCATTGCCCTCCATTTAATGTTGGCTTGATCCTTTTTTCCCCCATCCCTGCTCTTATCTATTTTACCATTTACCCCCATCCTGCCCTGTGTTGAGCTCTGTACCTCAGTGTTTACCCTACTACCTGCCCTGTTTTGTGGGGGGAGGCTTGACTTTTCCTGCCTTTTATCAGTACCTCCCCCCTTATCTAGTTTAAAAGCTTGCCAAGGAAGCATTTAAACCTGTCACCTAGGAGCTTGGTCCCCTTTGTGGACAAATACAGACCATCATACTAGTATAGACCTTTTCTCTCCAGGTGGACCCCAGTCCCCAATGAAGCTAAAGCCTTGTGCTCTGCACCAGTATTGCAACCATTCATTAAACTGCATGG
This sequence comes from Neoceratodus forsteri, assembly GCA_016271365.2. Lineage (NCBI taxonomy): Eukaryota > Metazoa > Chordata > Ceratodontiformes > Ceratodontidae > Neoceratodus > Neoceratodus forsteri. The sequence continues at coordinate 1,293,968,526 of CM057454.1, read as the reverse complement.
TGTGCAGTACCCTAGCCTCATTCCTGTCATGGACTGGTAACACCTCTGAGAAGTTTACTGTGCTTGCTACCCGTCTGAGGCCCCTCCCCAACTCCACAAATTCATTCTGCACTGCACTGGTCCCATGCTTAGCTAGGTCATTTGTCCCAAGGTGGACAATGATATCTAGTTCTGTCTCCTGTGATGCTGCTTCTATAATTGTGAGGATTCGCTTCTTGTGCCTCCAAGCCATGGCACCAAGGCAGGCAGCTTACTTCTCTCCTTTCCCCAGTTCTACCCCCTAACAATTGAGTCCCCTATCAGTAGCTGTTTCCTTCCCCTGTGGTGTCCCTTGCCACACTTTTCTGGGTCTCCCTTGTGGATGTCCTCAGCATTCTTCTGGGTCTCCACTGAGGGTGCCATCATAGAGGAACCTTGCTCTGCCAGAATGGCATCTGATTTGTGTAGAGGTACAACTGGGGGACTTCGCCTCTGGTCCACCACCCGCACCCTCCCAGAACCCACTGTGGTCCTACTGCTCTTCATACTCCGAAACCTCTGACTCAGTGGTTGTGGCAGTGGTGCTCTTTGGGAGGGGGAGGCCTCCTCAGTCCTTGCTAGTTCAGCCTGGAGGTGGGCAACCTCCTCTCTCAGAGCTGACAGTTGCCTACAGATAGGACAGCAACGCAGTTTCCAGAATGTTTCCCGGAAAACTGCTGCCCCACAGCTAGTGCATTGCACCACTCCCCACATGTCCCGCTCCCTTATTCTATACAATATGTAATTATATATGTATTATTATTTGTTTTGTGTAACTACTTTTTATGCACGTTGCAGGGTTATTAGGAATATGACAGTTCTGCCCCAAGACCTATTGAGGAAGTGATGTCAGAACTGTGGCTATAAAGGGAAATGCCACTACTGGGGAGTGGGGTGGGGAAGGTGGGTGGGTAGTGCACAGCCACTGGTGACTGTTGGAAACAATCAAGATACACAACTGCTCCACCACCCTGGTGAGTACTGTCCTTTATAGTAATACAACTAACACCACAATTTACTAGACCACGGTTCCAACACAAATCAAACCACTCTACTGAGTCCAAGGATAAAAATGAACTCACTCCTCAGCCAGCAGGACACTTAAAATGTTATAAAAATATCCTTCAAAATGCTAGGTCTCAACCCCCGCACTCAAGCAAATTCAGTTGTATCTCACTCTGGTTATAAAATTACTACCCTTTTAAAGAAATTCTGCAATTCTCTGCTTAATGCCAATAAGGAAAAATACAAATAAAACTTTTTGTAGAAAGTGTATCTCACTTCTTACCCAGTGCTCTGCAGTATTATGCCTTAATCAGGTTTCCAGGTCCTAAATGGAGTTGCAATTTGTTCTCTGCAGTAAGTTTGAGCTTCCAACAAACACTTTAAAGTCAGTGTGACTCAGCGCAGCCGCATGCACCGTGAGTACTATAGCCAACATTAATGGGTACAAAACCCGGTTTTGTTTGTTTTCCTTGTATCTGGTGCTCTTTTTTCCTCCTAGAAAGGCTTTGATTTCAACTGGGGTGCCAGATCGGACTGTGGAGGTCTGTAGTCTGTTTTTAACGCAAGACTATTTTGGCTGTCTCCCGACCATGTCTAGGGACACTGGTATCAGCGGGGGTGGATCTCAGCAGTCTGCCTTACAAGTTCCCTTGGGATTTATAGAGTTTGGCTCCCATAGCTTTTAGCTTTCTGCCTCAATGTTTTGCTCTACAGAGATGTTGTGATGATGGGCCCCTGGTGATCAGGAGCCCAGCAAAAGCTGTAACGTTTTCTCTGTTTATGTACAAATCTACAAACCCGCAGCCAGAACTAAGGTAACATAAGTGTGGTTTTGTTTATATTGTCTAGCTGTTTGGACCTGGTGGGGACCTGGCTGTGGGGTGGAAGCGTGGATTCGCTGGGCTGCCTTTTCCTCTGGGGGTCCTTTGGAGACTGGGCCAGCAAGTTTATTTTCATCAGGCCTAGGCATGGGCAGTATGTCAATTATGGCTTTATCTTCCTGGGACTACCCGACCGCACCTGGGGGTACGGGTAACAACAGGCGGGACATTCCAGACCTCTGCCAGGGCACGTGGTCCATGTCAGAATGGTCCCTTGCTGCAGTCTACTCCCTGCTGTTTAGATAGACAACATGCAATTCCACCCTACGGAACACCTGCTTTGAACTGTGGCTCCGCTCTGTTAATATCCTGTTTGTTGTTTATAGAGTTATTTAAGAATCTTTACTATAGTATTCAGCTGTTTTACATTGCTATTTTGATTGATGTATTAGGTTGCCCACCTCTCTAATGTTCACTGAGGTGGGCAAGTTGCTCTACATTTGCCTCTTGTTTATAGTAGGAATGCTGGCGGGCTTCGGGGAGGACATTTTGTCCATGTTGGACTCTGTTGGGGAGGGGTTGACCAGTCCAAAAACTGGCATGGTGGGGAACTGTGTGGTGTTTAGGTGGGTACAAAGAGACGGCGGTTTTTGGAACATGTTTGCCGCAGTGGATGTATACGGGGAGGGGGGGGCAGCTCGACTGGACCAAAAATGGCTGTGCTTGGTGCATACCTTGCTATGGCTCCTGGACTGATGTTTTCTTTTTGTATAAAAGGCATTAGTCCAATAGTGGGGCTACACGGGTGTTAGCTGTTCTGGTTGGAGGGTGGAGGAGGGATCTACTTGTTTGATGGGAAAATGAATACAGATGAGCACTTATTTCATGCAGAGTGGAGGAACAGTCTGAGAATAACCGAAGTTGATGGGGGATGACATAAGATGTATGTCCTGGAATACAAATGGTCTCAAATCTGTTATAAAGTGAAAAAAGATGATGGCAGAGGTGCGCAGGATCAAGGGACAAATTGTGTTATTGCAGAAGACCCATTTCACTCCCACCGAGGCGCAGAGAACCAGTAGTTCATGGGGGGCACATGGATTTCAGCCACATTCTCATCCAAGGCTTGGGGACCTTGAACTGGATTCCTGGGGGCCCCCGATTCAGGTTCTGGAGAGGGTGGTGGATCAGGCTGGTAGGTATGTTCTTGCAAAAGTTAATGTTACAGGCAAGGTTTTTTTTCTGATCGGTTCTATTTAAGCCCCAAACGTGGAATGTCCTAGTTTCTTTCAGAAACTTGCACTGTGCATGGGATGGGAGGGCCCTTGGATTTTAGGGGGTGATAAGATAAAAATTACTCACCTTAGTAATGTTGTTTCTTCTAATGGAGTCTTGCTGTATTCTGACAATAGCAGTGAGTCCCAACCTTCGAACTGCCCCGGAGATGAAAGAGGCATGGAACGCTGAGCTCGAGCTCGGTTGAGACTCTGTCTGTTGCTGTTTGAACTCAAACCGTCAGATCTTTATGAGCTAAACTCACTGAGGTCCTGTGTGGAAGCTGTAAACTTACACTACGCCAATTGGCTACTAACATAACACATTTTTAGGTCCCAAAACAAAGCCTCAAGTCAGGAGACCCAAAAAATGAAATAACACAACACCCACTCACCCAAAGAAAGGGTGATAAAAAAGGCGGGGCACCTCCTGAGTGTCAACACTGCCGCTGCCCACCCACATCCCAAAAACAAAGGTTCTGAGAGGGGAAGGCGGGGGGGGAGGTCAGAATACAGCAAGACTCCATTACAAGAAACAACATTACTAAGGTGAGTAATTTTTTTCTTCAAACAACATGAAGTCTTGCTGTATTCTGACAACAGCAGACTACCAAGCAGTACCTCCACGGAGGAGGGATAGAACCTACTTAGAAATAGGCTCTGAAGCACAGCTGTGACAAACCGAGCATCACTCCTAGCCAGGATATCCAGAGAGTAATGCTTGGTAAAAGTGTGAACTGTTTTCCAGGTAGCTGCTTGACATATCTCTAAGATAGGACTATCCCTGGCAGCAGCCAGGGAAGCAGTTGTACCTCTGGTAGAGTGAGCCCTCAGGCCTGAGGGTGGAACCTTACCTAATTTTTCATAGCAAAATTGGATGCAAGAGACAATCCACCTGGCAATGGATCTTTTAGTGGCAGGTTTTCCTTTGCCCACCTCATCATAAGTGAGGAACAGTAGGAGAGAGTCAAACCTATGACCCGTGGTACGTTCTATATAGTAGCAAAGGGCTCTTTTCACATCTAGACTGTGTAGCCTCCTCTCACCAGAGGAGGACTAGTCAGAGAAGTACACAGGAAGAGACATAGATTGGTTAAGGTAGAAGTCTGAAACCACCTTAGGCAAAAACTTCCTGTTAGTCCTGAGGACCACCTTATCCCTATGGAAGGAAATAAAGTCAGGCTCCACTGACAGGGCTTGTAGCTCACTTATGCGCCTGGCAGAAGTGATGGCTACCAGAAACACAGTTTTCCAAGTCAAGTACTTAAGCTCTGCTGAGGACAAAGGCTCAAAAGGGGGTTGCATAAGCTGAGCAATGCAAACGTTAAGATCCCAAGCAGGGGCAGGATCCCTGAATGGAGGACTGGTATGAAGCAACCCCTTGAAAAGCTTGGAGAAAACAGGGTGAGCTGAAAGAGAAGAGGGCTTACCTGCTGAAATGAAAGCAGAAACAGCTGCCAGATGCACCCTTAGTGTAGCTGGTCTGAGTCCCAAGCTATTGAGATGAACCATATAGTCAAGTACTGTGGGCAGATCAGCAGACTCTGGGGAAATACGCTTCCCAGAGCACCATATGGAAAATCTTTTCCACTTGGAATTATAAGTAAGTTCTGGTGGAAGGCTTCCTCATAAGCCTTCAGAATATCCATAACACCTTGGGAGAGGCGTAAATCAGCAAACTCTAACTCTTCAAGAGACAGGCCTTGAGGTTGAGAGATTTGAGATTCGGGTACCAAACTCTCCCCTGAGCACAGGTTAACAGGTTGTAATTCCTGGGAAGAGCCAGGGGAAGATGGACTGATAAGGACAATAGGAGAGGATATCAGGGCTGTCTGGCCCAGTCTGGAGCAATCAGGATCACTTTGCAGGGTTGAGACCTGATTTTGACTAGCACTCTGAACAGGGGAGGGAAGGGGGGAAAGCATACAGGAACTTCCCTTCCCAATTGAGAACTAAGGCATCCAGGGGGACTGAGCCCAACACTGTGGGCCTGTAGCAAAAAAGGGGAAGTTGGTGACTGTCTGGGGCTACAAAAAGATCTATCTGTGGGGCGCCCCATCTGGAGAATACCACCTCCAAGACCAAGGGATCCAGTGACCATTCGTGATGGCCCTGAGATATCCTGCTGAGAGCATCTGCCAGGACATTGTCCTTGTCTGGGAGGTGTACTGCTGTAAGGGAGGTGTTCAGGGAATAAGCCAGAGACCACAACTTCATTGCTTCTGTACACAAGGCCGTAGACTGAGTGCCTCCTTGCTTGTTGATGTACCACACTGTGGTGGTATTGCCTGTTCTGATCTGAATAACTCTGTTCTAAACAGACTTGGAAAAAACTTGAAGTGCTAGATATACTGCTCTGAGTTCCAACAGACTGATGTGGAGCAGAGATTCCTGAGGGGACCACAACCCCTGGGTGGTCAGGTCACCCAAGTGAGTCCCCCACCCCAAGAGGGAGGCATCTGTAGTAAGGATTAAAGAGTGAGAATGAGTGACAAAGGGAACTCCTTGTCTTAGATTGTTCAGATCCTGCACCAGTGCAAGGCCTGGATCAGGGTTCGAATCACTGGGATTAGTTTGGTCAGAGGGTCCTTTTTCTGAGACCAAAAGGCTCTCAAATGGAACTGAACGTCCCTCATCTGAAATCTTGCTCCTTGCACCACTGCTGTAGAAGCAGCCATGTGCCCCAGGAGCTGCAGAAAATGCCTTGCTGGTCGAGACACCTATAGGGTGAAAGAGGAGGCCAGAGTGATAAGGGTCCTTGCCCTGTCCAGGGGAAGGAAGGCTCTGGCCCTTTCTGTATCTCGCTCTGCACCTATGAAGGTGAGGAGCTGAACAGGCTCTAGAACTGACTTTGAAAGATTCAGAAGGAAACCTAGAGAGGTGAGCAGTTGCTGAGTTATCTGTAGGTGTAACTTGACTTGGTCTGGGGACTGACCTACTATGAGCCAGTCGTCCAAGTACGGGAAAATGGCAATCCTTTGCCTTCTTAGAGAAGCAACTACTACTGCCAGGCATTTTGTGAACACCCTTGGAGCAGAGGTTAGTCCGAAGGGCACTGCTCTGAACTGGTAATGGCCTGAGGGCAGCTCGAACCTGAGGTACTTTTGATGGGAGCTTCTGATGAGAATATGGAAATAGGCATCCTTGAGGTCCAGGGACACTAGCCAGTCCCCTGGCCTTAGAGAGGGTAGAATTATTCCCAGAGTCACCATTTTGAATTTTGGCTTTAAAAGGTGCTTGTTTAAATATCTGAGATCCAGGACGGGCCGCCATTCTCCTGTCTTTTTTGGGGTAAGGAAGTACCTGGAGTACAATGCTTTGCCCTGGTGTAGGGGTGGAACCCGTTCCACAGCTCTGAAAGCCAGAAGGGAAGAGACCTCTGCCTGTAGGGCAAGCGCCTTATGAGGGATTTGCAGGTGGAAAAGATCTGGTTCTCAGCTTTGGAAATTTTTTGAAGCTGAGAACCAGTCCCTGGCTTACTACTTCCAGGACCCACTTGTCTGATGCTAGAGACTTCCAGTCCTGGACAAAGTAAGCCAGCCTGCCCCCTACAGGTGGTGGAGAATCGGCCCTGGCAAACCCATCAGGGTGCCTGTTTGGCAGGGGGTTTTGGCTGAGGGGTGGTAGCAGGTCTGCTTGTACCCCTTCTGCCTCTCCCTCTAAAGAACCCCCTCTGAGCATAGGCAGAAGAGGAGGCTTGGGCTTGGGCTTGGTAGAAAGGCCTGTGAAAAGGCCTGCCCATGGGATTGCTACCCAAACAGAGAATAACCCACAACAGGAAAATCTATGGCCTTAGTCTGGGTATCCTGTGAGAGGCTAGTACATCTGAGCCAAGTCATTCTACGAAGTGTCACAGATGTAGCCATGACTCTAGATGACACATCATTGGAGTTCACTGCAGCATGGAATTGCACCTTGGATGCCTCAATACCATCAGCAGCCACCTGCTCCAGCTCCTTGGCAAGCTAGCCAGGGACCTGTTTTGCTAAAGCCATGACAGTGTCCCATCTGGATTTCTGATACCTAGCAGTATAGGCCATATAGTTGGCCTGTCTGAGTCCCAAGGATGCTGCCATGTATTGTTTCTTTGCCATGGCATCAATCCTCCTGGAGTCCTTGTCTGGGGGGTGTGAAGCCAAGGGAATATTTGCCTTATCACAGGCTGCAGCCTGCATTACCCCAACATGGCTGCATTGTTAGGTAAGGAACTCCGTATCTGAGCCTGACAATGTATACCTCTTGTCCATTCTTTTATCCACAGGAGGTATGGTGTTAGGAGTCTTTAAAATCTTAAATGTCTGTTTCCCAAAAGATTTGTGTAAAGGAATAGACAGCCTCCTAGACTCTGGGATATCCATCATTTCCACATAGTCAGGCTCCTCCTGGTCATCCACAGCTTCTTCCATAGGAAGCTGGAGGGTTTCAGCCACTTTTTTATAAACATGAAATGGGAAGAGGACTCAGAAAGCCTAGGAGGAGACACTCCTGAAGGTCTGTCTGGGGAGATGTCCAGGTCAATGGGCACATCCAGACTTTCAAAACCACATTCACTTTCCTCATACTCCTCTTCCTCCTCCTCCTCCGGTTCATAATATTCCTCTAAATCATAATCTTGAACTGGTGGAACCAGCCGAACCGAGCGCCTCCCTGATGGTGCCGGTTCGGTTGGAACCGGGGAAAGCGACTGCACAATTTTTAACGCTTTGGCTATTTCTTCAGCGGTTGAAGAAGAAAGTTTTGGATCCACACCAGCTGATTTTTCCTTTCTTGTTCTCTTAGCTGGAACCGACTCCTCAGAATCGGATCTCCTCTTGCCCGAAGAAGTCTCGCCCTGGCCAGAGGACACTCCTTCTTGTTCAGTTTGAACCGAACCGGGCTGGCCATCCGGTTCAGCAGACTTTTTGGCCTCCCTTTCCCTGAGCCTACCAACTCATTTCTCTAGGGTAGCTGCAGGAAAATTTTTACAAATCTGGCAGTCTGCATTGAGGTGGTCAAACTCCAGACAATAAACACAGGTGGTGTGGGGATCAGCCTTGGCAAAGATTTCCCCACACACACTGCAGTGTTGAAACCCAGTGGGCCCGGTTTTTCTTTTGGGTTTCTCAGACATTGTGCCAGTCCTAACCAAATTTACCCTTTTAATGGCAATCTGCCAGGCAAGACCCTCTTATCGGTTCCTGACCGTGCCACTGGTCGTGGAAAAAAAAAACGTAATAAAATCCTTTTTTTTTTTTTTTAGAACCGATAAGAACCGGTAACCACACTCTAAAAATTCAAATAAAGATTTTTTAGCAACTTGATCGGTTCAAACCGAACTGATGAACCGTTTACAAGTTCCACACAGAAGAGAAATAATATAAACCTATCTAGTACTCACGATGACCACAGACAGAGACTGAACTGACAGGTTGCGGTTTAAATTCGGTCGAAAACCGAGAAAAACTGTACTTTAACCAACAAACTGAACCGAGCAGAAGGAGAAATCTCCGGAGCAAATGTTCAGTGAGGCAGAGTAAAGAATCTGACTGTTTGAGTTCAAACAGCAACAGACAGAGTCTCAACGGAGCTCGAGCTCAGCGTTCCATGCCTGGCATGGAAAGTTAACTCTTTCATCTCCGGGGCAGTTCGAAGGTTGGGACTCACTGCTATTGTCAGAATACAGCAAGACTTCATGTTGTTTGAATAACTGTGTTTTAGACACAGTGCTGGATCATTTGAATAGGCTCCCAGTGCCCAAATCACAAAATGCAAAGGCCTTAGAACCCCTACAGGCTGACTTAGATTTGGTTGACTCCTGGAGGCATGTTAATCCGTCGGGGTGAGAGTACAGCTTTTTTTCACATGCACATCATTCGAACGCAAGAACTGATCGGATCTTGATTTCTAGCTCTCTGGTAATGGAAGTGGGGAAGGCAGTATATCTTCCAATCATAATACAGGATCATGCGCTGCATTACTTAAGTCTCAGGGGTTCGGGAGCCCATAACACTCCCAGAAATTGGAGGTTTGACCCTCTTCTCTTGAAGAACCAGGAGTATCTTATCTTCATAATGAGGAGTATACAGGAATATCTGCAAGCAAAATCACTGAGGTAATGCCTATCATGGTATTAGATGGGAGGCCTTGAAGGCCTTCATAAGAGGCCAGACCATATTCTTTGCATCACACATAAGGGGGAATGCAGTCAGGCAGCTGGAATTCCTGAGAAACAAAATCACAGCTTGTGAGAAAGCCCATGTGGCGAACCCCTCAGCAGCCTTGTATGCAGTAGTTCAGAAGTTAAAATAGAAATTCAACACCCTGTCCAGTGCCCAGCTGTAGAGCACTATTCTCTTGTCCAACGCTGGTACATATTTCGATGGGGATTGAGCGGGAAAACATCTAGCGTGGAAGTTGAAGCATAAGGAGGTGGAGAGAACAGTGGGACAGATTTGCAATGCCCAAGGGGTGGTGGTGCAAAGCCTGGTGCAAACAGGGGCGACGTTTGGTGCTTTTTACCAATCTTTGTATACCTCTGAGTGTAGCCCCTCCCAGAAGGACTTGGATGCTTTTTTTGAGGGGGGTGCCCCTCAGTAAATTAAGTACAGGGGAAGCTGAGGAGTTGGACTCTCCAGTCACCAAACAGGAGATCCGGGTGGCTTTGAAATCTCTGAAAAATAGGAAAGCCCCAAGGCCTGATGGACTCCCCATAGATTTTAGGCATTTGAAGATCTCCTAGTGGACCCTTTGATCGATATGGCTGAGGAAGGACTGTCGAAGGGAGAGCTGCCCCCCTCCACACGGTCTGTTACAATCACAGTATTGCCCAAGCCAGGCAAGGATATTACTAAGTGCGGCTCTCAAAGGCCAATTTCGCTGCTCACCACAGACTATAAGATTGTGGCAAAAGCTCTTGCAACCAGGCTGGATGGGCTGTTGCCGGGGATTATCCATCCAGCTCAATCAGGTTTTGTAAAGGGTAGAATGGGGAAACACAACATTAGGTGCACCTTAAATATAATTCACAGATGGGGGTGCACTAAGCGAGTCCATGGGGCGGCGATGGTGGCATTAGACGCTGAGAAAGCTTTTGACCGTGTGGAGTGGAGGTGTCTATTTGACACTGAGGAGATATGCAGTGGGTCCCACCTTTCACTCATGGGTGCGTGCTTTGTACCGGGGACCACAAGCACAAGTTATGGTCAAGGGAATGTTATCCAGACCTTTTGATCTGGGTAGGGGCACTCGTCAGGGTATCCACTTTCCCTGCTTTTGTACATTTTATCCTTGAGCAGCTTGGGAGTGGCTTATGTGGGCACACTCTTACATAAGAGCTTGGGCAGGGGGTGTCAGGAACATAAAATAGCTATGTAAGCAGATGACCAACTCCTCTACTTGCAAAATCCAGCTCAAGACTTGCCTGCGGTCCATAGACTGATGCTTGAATTTGGTGCTATCACTGGGCACCGGGTAAACTGGTCTAAGAGTGAATTGTTGCTAGTGGGTATGATGGATCAAGCTCAATTAATCACCAATCTGGAAAGGCTACAATTGGTAAACCGGTTGAGGTATCTTGGGGTGCAGATCTGTGCTTCTGCTGGGGCCTTGTACGCTTTGAATTTGAAACCCCTCCTTGTAAAGATTGCTGAGGATTGTGAGAGGTTGACCGCACTGCTCCTCTCTCTGCTGGTTAGACTGGGGGTAGTGAAGATCACAATACTGTCTAGGATACTATATCTTTACCAGACACTACCTAGTTGGATACCGTAAGTGTACTTTAAACAAACAGAGGCCATAACACATAAGTTCCTATGGCGAAGGGGAAGAGCCAAAATTAAAAGAATTCTGCTGCAGAGAACACCTAAGGAGGGAGGAACAGGACTGACAAATTTTAGGGTTTACTACTGGGCAGCACAGCTGGCCTTTTTACCTATGGGCGTCCTGGGACTGGACTGCCCCTATTGAGCTTGGAGGAGGATTTACTAGAAGAAAACTTTCAGACTGTTTTAGTTGGTGCACTGAGGGGGCAGGGGGTTGAACAAACACATCATCCCTTTACTGTGACTGCTGCATGCCTGGATCTGGGCGCACCAATGCGTGGGACATTTGTCAGTGGCTCACTAGGTAGCACACTCGCCGCTGAGGTCGGGAGATCAGAGGGCTGTGGGTTCAGTTCCCACATCTGGCACTTGAGTTACTATCCCAGTACTGACACTGTAGTGCAGCATGAGAGGGGTGCTGCACTTCTGAGGTGCCGTCTTTCGGATGAGACATTAAACCAAGGTCCCATCTGCCTGGACTGGTGGTAGTTCAGGTGGATGTTAAAGATCCCATGGCACTTATCGAAAAGAGTAGGGGAATTTCCCCGGTGTCCTGGCCAAATTTCCTTCATTCACTGAAAATACCACCAACAGCTTAATCTGGTTCAAGGTCAGATGGTAATCATCTGTATCCCCCTCCCCCGGGTCGTGCCTGAAAATAGGCAGGATTTGTCTAGTGCACTTATCCGGCCAACAAAAACTAAATAAAAATTAAAAATGTTAGTAGCAATTCCCCAAATATCAATCTGTTAAAGTTTATGTGACTTTGGGGGGGGGGTGTACTCTTACAATGATACGTCGTCTGTGGGTGTGAAGGAGGAAGGGTCTCCAGACGATTAGTTAGTTATATGAAGGTGGTCTGTTAAAAATCTTTGCACAACTGTGTACAGAATGGAACATCACCCAAGTGATTATTTTCTATATTTGATAATCTGCCACAGATGCGGGGAAACCCTTTTCGCAGTGAATGACTTGGTCAGACCCCTCCCTCACAGAAGAGTTACTTAGACCTCAGCCGGGGCAAAAACCCCTATCAGTCTACTACCGTACAATTCTGGGCTCCTTGCAGTGGGCACCAATACCCAGTCAGGAAAAATGGAGTGCAGACCTACTTCTGCCTATTGACCAGAAAATCTGGAAGCTGGCATGCATCCACTACTTGAATTGCTCTTGCAGTAACAAGCTGCGTCAAATTCAATTGTTTTTTTTATGCACAGGGTATATACGACCCCCAAGTGGTTACATGCTGTGGATGCCACCAGATTAGAACACTGCCATAAGTGTGACATAGGAGAGGCAGATTTTATGCATCTAGCTCTCACGTGCTCTAAGGTTGTCCCCTTCTGGCACCATATGCATGGCATAATGAGTAGGATTCCTGGGTATAGCCCCTCCAAGTCTCCCCTGGAACTGCTACTCGGGACAGATCCACTCCACCCGGGTCGGAAGTTGTCCAACCCATTATGGTCACTAGCCCTTATTAATGCTAGGAGAACTACAGCCCTGGAATGGATGTCCTCGACTCCTCCATCGATTGCTAGATGGGTACAACATTTAAAATCTTGTATGGTTCTGGAAAGGACTCAATTGAGTGCACAAGGTAAACTCTCCCAGTTTCGGGAAACTTGGGACCCACTACTACTTGCAGTGGAGGGGGGCCTGGCCCCCGACTGAGCTCCAACTGTTGCCTTTAAGAATGAGAGAAGTCGAGGGAACGCTGACAGGAAACGCCCATAGTTTTGACATACTACAACTACTATGGTTACGGAGTGGACACAGGCCCAATCTGTATGCTTCTGCATTATAACCTTTCAGGGGTACTTATTGTACGCTGTTCTATATTACTACCACAACACATGAAACAAACTGATGTTATTGCTGCAATGTAAATGTACTGACATTACTGTATGCACATCTATCTTCTCAATAAATACATTTTACAATCTGCAATGTTCCCACCATTTCTTGTTTTCCCAACAGGCCGGTCCAATCTGCAATGTTCCCACCATTTTGGGTATTCCCCTCTATGGCACCAACCAGCCCAGTCTGCGATGTTCCCACCACTGCTGGCCTTCACCTCCATGGCGCTGAAGTCCATAGAATTCACTGGCAGCAACTCTCAATTAACAAGAGCTATTGGTGTTTCATGTAATGTAAGACTGCTGCAGCTGCCTAGATAGCTGGAGACAAACGCACTGGGAATCTGGTCTCTTTCTAGTTTGCATTTCCTATGTTCGGATATACAGTTTAACGTCTTTACTAGAAGACAGAGACAAAAAAATAACTGCAAACCCAAACACTTTGATCCTTTTCTACTAACGTACTGAACTTCACTTGACCTGCATTTCAGAAGCAGATATGAATTTTCTGTAAATTATTACCTGTTCGTTACACAAGTCAATCACAGATGCATTTTAAATATCTATACATCAATAACAAAGGTTTAGAAGCCTTTGTGCTTATTGTCAGTTTCTCCTCGTCATTTAAATCTCAAATGTCCATAAAAATCAAAAATCTGTCATTGTGTTGTCTGTCATTTTATTTGTTCTTTAGTTTAGTTTTTTTTGTTTGTTTTGTTTTTACAGTTGTTGAAGTAACTTTGCATACAGACAAGCTAGATTTTTCTCCTTCACAAACTGTTACTGCTTTGCACATAATGTATTAAGTAAGCGGTCAGTCTTTGTGCAAAAATCCACTGATATTCCACTTCTATGAAGCACACTCAGAAGAGGAAGAGCAGGTCATCCGAGGGAAGAAAACATTACTTACCATAGTAATCTTGTTTCTTCCAAGGCAATCTTACTGTATTCTGACAAATTCAGTATGGTCTCACCATAGGACTGCCTCGGAGCCGAAATGGTTAATAGAACCTATGCAAATAGTGGAATGCTAGGCTCGAGCTCAGTTTTCAAACCACTGTCCCTGGTTGCACTTCCTGCAACCGTCAGATTCTTAAGAAGCATGCAGAAGGTAAACAAACTAGTTAACTAATCTACTCTAATAAAAAAAAGTCAATCCTCCCTTTGGGGCAAACCCTTCTTACATAACAAAGGGCATCTTTCAAGACTCAAGTCAACAGATGCCCAAGAAACAAACAGGTATCACAGGTTTCCAACATCAATTGTACAGTCAGCATGCAGTGTCCTGTAGGTCCTAGTAGGGGAGGAATTCCGGGTGGGAGCTCAGAATACAGTAAGATTCCCTTGGAAGAAACAAAATTATCATGGTAAGTAATGTTTTCTTCAAAACCCCAGGAAATCTTGCTGTATTCTAACAAATGCAGACTACCCAAGCAGTGGCTCTGGAGGCGGGCAGAGAACCTACTTAGGAAACAAGCTCTGCAGGACTGCTGTGCCAAATCTGGCATCACTCCTAGCCTGGGTATCCAGGCAGTAATGTTTGGTAAATGTGTGAACTGTTTTCCAGGTAGCTGCTTTGCACATTTCCAGCAAGGAGGTATCTCCTGACACTCCTATTGATGTAGCTGTTCCTCTGGTGGAGTAAGCCCTGAGCCCCTGTGGGAGCTGCTTATCCACTTTGCCATAACAAAACTGGATACATGCCACGATCCATCTTGCTATGGACCTTTTTGTGGCTGGTTTACCTTTTCCTGCTTTCCCATAGGTCAAGAAGAGCTGGGTACTGTCCCCTCTATGGCCTTTTGTATGCTCCAGGTAGTAACTAATTGCTCTTTTTACATCTAGGCTATGCAGTCTACAGTCCCCTGAAGTGGAATGGTCAGTGAAAAAGACTGGCAGTGTAATGGACTGATTAACATGGAAGTCAGACACCACTTTGGGGAGAAACTTATTATTGGTCCTAAGGACCACCTATGGAATACAATATAGTCAGTTTCAATGGACAACGCCTGGAGCTCACTAATCCTCCTGGCTGAACTAATTACAACTAAGAACACTGTTTTCCAAATTACATACTTGAGATCAGCTGATGACATAGGCTCAAAAGGTGGCTGCATGAGCTATGCAATGCATATGTTTAGGTGCCACATTGGGGTGGGAGTCCTATGTTGGGGGTGCAGATGTAACAGCCCCTTAAAGAACTTCCTGAACACGGGATTCAAGCCCAGGGAGGATGCCTTGCCTGCTAACAGGTAAGCTAAGACAGATGCCAATTGCACTTTCAGAGTGGATGGTCTCAGACCAAGGGAATGAAGGGGGGTTAGGTAATCCTGGACTACTGGCAAATCCACCTGAGTGTGGTCTAGATTCTTGCTCTGGCGGCAGATAGAGAATCTTTTCCACTTGGATATGTAGGTCTTCCTAGTGGAGAGCTTTCTAGAAACCCTAAGGACCTCCATGACCCCTTCAGAAAGATACAGGATGGCATACTCTAGGTCCTCATGAGTCAGGCTTTGAGCCTGAGAGACTGAAGGCTGGGGTGTAGGATCCTGCCCTGGGAAGAAGTCAGCAAGTAGTGCTTCCTGGGGAGTCTGATTGGTTTGGCAACTGACAGTGCCAGAACCAGGGAGTACCATGGCTGCCTGGCCCAGTCTGGAGCAATGAGGATCATTGTAGCCAGCTGGGATTTGAGCTTGTTCAGGAACCTCAGCAACAATGGGAATGGAGAGAAGGCATACAAAAACGTCCCTGTCCAATTCAGGATCAGTGCATCTAGTGGGATTGAGCCCCTCACTGGGGGCCTGTAGCAAAATTGAGGAAGCTGGTAGTTGTCTGGGACTGCAAAGAGGTCTACCTCTGGAATGCCCCACCTTTTGAACACAATCTGTAACACCTGCTTGTTCAGGGACCACTTGTGGTGGTTCTGATTGATCCTACTCAGAGCATCTGCCAGTATATTGTCCTTCCCTGGCAGGTGAACTGCTGACAGGAAAATTCCCAGAAACTACGCCAGACTCCAAATTTTCATGGCTTCTATTCACATGGGGGTTGACCTTGTGCCTCCCCATTTGCTGATGTAGTACATTGTGGTTGTGTTGTCTTTCCTGACCTGCACCACCTTTCCTTCCTTGTAGCATTGTGGCGAATGCCTGGAGTCCCAAGAAGACTGGTCTGAGCTCCAGCAGGTTGATGTGCAGCAATTACTCTTGTCTGAGCCATGTGCCATGAGCAGTGTGCTCCCCACCCCAGTAGGGAAGCGTCTGTGGTTAGCACCAAGGAAAGGTTTTCCTGCAGGAATGGCACACCTTGCCTGAGGTTGTCCATGTCCAGCCACCACTGCAGTGCTTGTAGGAGTGTTTGTGTAACTGGCACCAGCTTTGATAGTGAATCTCTTTTCTGGTGGCAATATGATTTGAGAGGATACTGGCTCTCTCTCTTTTGGAACCTTGCCCCTGACACTGTTGCTGCTGAAGTTGCCATATGACCCAGCAACTGCAGGAAGTGCCTTGCTGGCCTTAGGGTTTGAAGCTTGAAGGTACATACTAACTGTACCAGACTGTCTTCCCTTGTCTGGGGCAGAAAAGCCTTTCCCCTCCCCAAATCTAGCTCAGCTCCTATAAATTCCAGGAGCAGTACTGGCTCCAACACTGACTTTCCCAGGTTGACGAGGAACCCTAGTGACTATAGTAGCTCCTGCGTAAGTGCCAGGGATTCCCTTACTTGCTGAGGGGATTACCCTATGACTAGCTAGTCGTCCACGTAAGGGAAGACTGCCACTCCTCGTCTCTTCAGGTGTGCCACAACCATAGCCAAGCATTTTGTGAACACCCTTGGAGCAGAAGTAAGTCCGAAAGGCATTGCCTTGAACTGGTAATGGCCTGATGGCAGTCTGAATCTGAGGAATTTTCTGCGAGACTCCCTGATGGGGATGTGAAAATATGCATCCTTTAAGTCCAGGAATGCCAACCAATCCCCCTGCCTTAAGACTGGAAGGATTGTTGCCAGGGTCAGCATTTTGAACTTTGGCTTTACCAGATGCCTGTTCAGGTGCCTGAGATTCAGTATGGGTTGCCACTCCCCTGGTTTCTTTATTGTGAGGAAGTATCTTGAATAGAGCCATTTTCCCCTATGTGCAAGAGGAACTGGTTCTATTGCCCTTTGAGATAGGAGATTCAATACTTCCCCTTCCAGTAACAATGTTTCTGATGGGGAGGAGGGTTTGAAGACCTTTGCCCTCAGCTTTGGTCTGAGCTTGAAGCTGAGAGACAGACCTTGGCCCACCGCCTCCAGGACCCACTTGTCTGTAGTGATGGTTTGCCATTCCTGGAGGTAGTGAGCCAGCCTACCCCCTACTGGGGTTGAGGAGGTGACCCGAGCAGACACCTCAGGGCGTCTGCTTGGGTTGGGATGCTGTCCGAGTGCTGGGGCTAGTTCGGTAGCCACCTCACCTGCCCCTGCCTTTGAAGTAACCTCTCTACTGTAGGTACTGGGGATAAGCCTGAGGCTGAAAGAATGGTCTATATTGTCCCCTGCCTCTACCTCCCTTTGTTTGTTGCTTTAAGGGGTAGATGCCTTTTCTTTAGCAGCAGCACTCTTATATGCTGTCTTGTACTCATCCATTTTCTTCATGTAAGCCTCTATCTGTTCCCCAAACAGAGAAGTAGGCTCATATGAGAAATCCCAGGGCCTTGGACTGAGTGTCTTGGGTCAGGTTAGTAGTCCTAAGCCAAGCAAACCTCCTGAGTGATACAGAAGAAGCCATTTGTCTGGCTACAGTGTCTCTGTTGTCCACAGCCATCAGAAATTGTGCTTTTGATGCTTCTATACCCCTTATTGCAGCCACCTCCAAATCAATTGCCATGGGGGCTGGGACAGATTTTGAGACATCCATCACAGTATTCCATAAAGTTCTCCGATATCTGGTAACATAGGCCATATAAGATGCCAACCTGATGATCAGAGAAGATCCTAAGTAAACCTTTTTGGCAATGGAATCCTTGTCTGGAAGGTGAGATGCCAAGGGTATGCCAGACTTATCACAGGCTGCAGTCTGCACCACTCCCTCATGGCTTGGGTGGCCAAAAAGAAACACTGCTCCACCCCTAGCCACCCAGTACTTCTTGTCCACCTTTCTGTCTACCGGTGGCACAGAAGTGGGGGTCTGCAGGACCTTATTAACCTGCTTTTTCAAGGATTTATGGATGGGTAGTAATCTTTTACAGACTGGGAAATTCATCATTTCCATGTAAACCTGTTTCTCCTCCTCATCAGTTGAATCTTGAGTAGGGAGGACCAGGGACTGGGCCACTTGCTTAATAAAAGCAAAATGGGAGGTACAGTCCTCAGCCCCTTTGTCAGGGGAATCAGGACAGTGAGGATCCAGAGAAATATCTGATTCAATCAGTTCTCCATAATCCTCATCATCATCATCATCAGCATCCTCGTCCTCATCCTCTCCAAAATGTTCCACTTTGTGTTCCATGGAACCAGGAACTGAGGTAGAAACAGAGGGAGGTAACCGTGGCCGCTTCTCAACCAGAACCAGAGTACTCAGTTGGAGCACCTGAATAATTCTGATAGCATTTGCAATCTCTTCAGCGGACGGAACTGGTGCTTTCTTCAGTTGCGGTTCAACCGCTGTATGCTTCTCTTTCTTTTTTCTCTTTCCTGCGGTTGCTGGGTCAGCGGCAGTATTGTTAGGACATTTCTTAGTTGAAGAACCGTTGCTCTTGTCAGAGGGCTGTTCCTCTGGTTCTTTTTGGCTGGCAAACAGCTTGTATGCAGCTGGGTCAGCAGCCTTCTTAGACATCATCTCCTACAGTCGTTTAAGTCGCTTCTCAAGCGTCACCTGCGGGAAGTTTTTACAAATTTCACAGTCCTCTTTGAGGTGATCAAACCCCAAACAAAAGACACAAATTAAATGTGGATCTGCTTTAGAGAATGGTTCCACACACACTGTACAATGCTGGAAACCTGTGGGGCCTGTTCGTTGCTTGGTCTGTGACATTTATTGGCCAGTTAAAACCAAAGAACCGAGAATCAACCAGTAAAATTTTTAGAAATTTAGTAAATAAATATAGACTGCCTTACTGGATGGTCAGGAGAACTGAGATAAATCTCAGAAATTTGATTTAGGGTAAAAAGCTATCTGTTCCGATAAGGAACCGAGAAAACTTACCAAAATTCACTCTATCTAGACTAAGTCAACCGGTGAACCAAGGACAATGCTTCAAAAACTGAAATAATTACATTGCTTAGATAAACCGAGATGAAAATAAACTTCTTCAAGAAAGTGAAGGAGGGCTCTCCAGAGATATGTTACTGAGGCAAGCGGAGTAAAGAATCTGACGGCTGCAGTAAGTGCAATCAGGGACAGTGGTTTGAAAGCCAAGCTCGAGCCTAGCATTCCACTATCTGCATAGGTTCTATTAACCAGTTCAGCTCCGGGGCAGTCCTATGGTGAGACCATACTGCTTTTGTCAGAATACAGTAAGATTTCCTGTGGTTTTAATGGTTTTTATATTTTTTTTATCTCTCAGCAGTCACTCAGTAAACATTTCTGGCATTCCTTGATATTGAATAAACTACAACAGTAGTAAGTTAATATATAATGATACAACAACCCAGCATACCAAATATAAAGAGATGCATAATGCTAAGAGCCACTTGATATCACAAGCAGTTTTGTACCTCTCTCTCTGTTTTTAAGTTCAATGCTGTAGTGGTATGTTTTTGTTATATATTATAAAACAAGATCTGCTGCAATAATGTTTGACCAACCTGAGACTGCCGAACGAAGATTCCATGGTTCTCTTCACATGTGAAGTACCTGCGGCCCTGTACTGTGCCGTCATTCTTCCCCTTTGATTCATCAAGGATCACTCCACCACTTTCTCGGCCGCAGCATGGTGTTGCACCAACGCACGCCACTGTACCTCGATGTCCCTTTCCAATGACCTCCACACGGGAGCCCACCTTCAGGGGCTTGCTATTTCCCTCTGTACTCATCCTGCCACTGCTGCTACTGCTCACAACCTGTATGGACCAAACCGAAAAAAAATACATTTAACATCAAACTTCAAAAAGAAGAAAAAATTACTCACCTTAGTAATGTTGTTTCTTCTAATGGAGTCTTGCTATATTATGACATATGCAGTATAACCCCAGGTTAGAACTGCTCCGGAGGTGAAAGAGTTAACTTCCATGCAGAGCATGGAATCTTGAGCGCAACCTCAGATGAACACTCTGTCTATTGAAGCTCAAACTTAAACTGTCAGATCTTTACGAGCAAAAACTCACTAAGGTTCTGTGCGGAAGCCGTAAACCTACACTAGCCGTTGGCTACTAACTACAGAAACACATTTTTGATCTTGATCCCAAAACAAAGACTCAAGTCGGGGGATTCAAGAAGAAACTTAAGCATAACACCTAAGCACCCAAGGAGGGTGAAATAAAGTGGGCATCAAAGAAGTGCCAACATTGCATTGCCCACCCACCTCCCAAAAACAGAGGTTCTGAGAGGGGCAGGCTTGGGGGGAGGTCATAATATAGCAAGACTCCATTAGAAGAAACAACATTACTAAGATGAACAATTTTTTCTTCAAACAACATGAAGTCTTGCTATATTATGACATATGCAGACTAAACAGCAGTACCTCCATGGAGGAAGGACAGACCCTACTTGGGAAATAGGCTCTGAAGCACAGCTGTGCCAAATCGAACATCACTCCTAGCCTGGATATCCAAGGAGTAATGCTTAGTAAAGTGTGAACTGTTTCAGGTAGCTGCTTGACATATCTCTAGGATAGGAATGTCCCTGGCAGCAGCCAGAGACGAGCTGTACCTCTGGTAGAGTGAGCCCTCAGGCCTGAGGGAGGAACCTTACCCAGTTTTTCGTAATAGAATTGGATACAAGAGACAATCCACCTGGCAATGGATCTTTTAGTGGCAGGTTTCCCTTTACCAAACTCACCATAAGTGAGGAACAATTGGAGGGATTCGAACCTGTGACCCTTGGTACGTTCTATATAGTAACTAAGAGCTCTTTTGACATCTAAACTGTGCAATCTCCTCTCACCAGAGGAGGAATGGTCAGTGAAGTACACATGAAGAGACATGGATTGATTACGGTGAAAGTCTGAACCCACCTTAGGCAAAAACTTCCTGTTAGTCCTGAGGACTACCTTATCTCTATGAAAGGAGATAAAATCAGGCTCCACTGACAAGGCTTGTAGCTCACTTATGCGCCTGGCAGAGGTGATGGCTACCAGAAACACAGTTTTCCAAGTCAAGTACTTCAGCTCTGCTGAAGACAATGGCTCAAAAGGGGGTTGCATAAGCTGAGCAATGCAAATATTAAGATCCCAAGCAGGGGCAGGATCCCTGAACAGGGGATTGGTGTGAAACAACCCTTTAAAAAACTTGGAGAACACAGGGTGAGCTGATAAAGAAGAGGGCTTACCTGCTGACTAGAAGACAGACACAGCTGCCAAGTGCACCTTTAGGGTAGCTGGCCTCAGCCCCAAGGAATTCAAATGCACCAAATAATCCAGGATCGTGGGCACACCAGCAGATTCTGGGGAAATATGTTTACCAGCACACCATATGGAAAATCTCTTCCATTTTGAATTATAGGTAGCCCTGGTGGAAGGCTTCCTAGAGGCCTTCAAAATATCCAATACACCTTGAGAAAGGTGTAGGTCAGCAAACTCTAACTCTTCAAGAGCCAAGCCTTGAGATTGAGAGATTTGAGGTTCGGATACCAAACTCTCCCCTGGGCACAGGTTAACAGGTTGTGATTCCTGGGAAGGAATAGGGGAGGGTGGACTGCTAAGGGCATGAGGAGTGGGTACCAGGGCTGCCTGGCCCAATCTGGAGCGATCAGGATCATCTTGCAGGATTGAGATCTGATTCCGACTAGCACTTTGAAAAGAAGGGGGAAGGGGGGAAAAGCATAGAGAAACTTCCCTACCCAACTGAGAAGGTATCCAGAGGGACTGAGCCCAACACTGGGGGCCTGCAACAAAAAAGGGGAAGTTGGTGATTGTCGGGGGCTGCAAAGAGATCTATTTGCGGAGTGCCCCATCTGGCAAATATTAACTCCAGTACTAGGGGATCCAGTGCCCATTCGTGATGGCCCTGGGAAATCCTGCTGAGAGCATCCGCTAGGACATTGTCCTTGCCTGGGAGGTGAACTGCCGTGAGGAAAGGCGTTCAGAGAATACCAGAGACCACAACTTCATTGCTTCGTGTACAAGGTCAGATCGAAAAGCCCTTGCTTGTTGATGTACCACATTGTAGTGGTATTGTCTGTTCTGACCTGAACTACCTTGTTCTGGACAGCTGTGGAGAAAACCTGAAGTGCTAGAAAACTGCTCTGAGCTCCAGCAAATTGATGTGGAGCAGAGATTCCTGAGGGACCACAGCCCTTGGGTGGAAAGGTCGCCCATGTAAGCTCCCCACCCCAAGAGGGATGCATCTGTAGTAAGGGCCAAGAAATGAGACTGGGGCGTGAAGGGAAGCCCCTGTCTCAGATTGTTCTGATCCTGCCACCACTGGAGGGCCTGGATCAGGGTTCGAGTCACTGGAATCAATTTGGTTAGGATCCGCCCTTTGAGACCAAAGGCTCTCAAATGGAACTGAATGTCCCTCATCTGAAATCTCACTCCCTGCACTACTGCTGTAGAAGCAGCCATGTGCCCCAGGAGCTGTAGAAAATGCCTTGCTGGTCGAGAGACCTGCAGGGTGAAAGAGGAGCCAGAGACATCTGGGTCCTTGCTCTCTCCAGAGGAAGGAAGGCTCTGGCTTCTTTTGTGTTCAGTTCTGCGCCTATAAAGGTGAGAAGCTGGACAGGCTCCAGAACTGACTTTGGAAGATTGAGAAGGAAACCTAGAGATGTAAGCAGGTGCTGGGTTACTTGTATATGAAGTTTGACCTGTTCTGGAGACTGGCCTACAATGAGCCAGTCGTCCAGATAAGGAAAGATGGCAATCTTTTGCATTCTTAAATGAGCAACTGCTACTGCCAGGCATTTTGTGAATACCCTTGGAGCCGAGGAGAGGCCGAAAGGCATTGCTCTGAACTGGTAATGGCCTGACGGCAGTTCAAATCTGAGGTACTTTGATGGGAGCTTCTGATGAGAACATGGAAGTAGGCATCCTTGAGGTCCAGGGAGGCTAGCCAGTCCCCTGGCCTTA